>CM065300.1:72873516-77673516 GCA_032871835.1 Dipteronia dyeriana | reverse complement strand
ATGAGTTGCTTAGGTCTCTCCAAACTTATAAGATGTGCTTGAAGCCAAAGATTAAGAGTAAGGGAATCGCTCTCATTTCTATTGAGGAGGATAGTGATGATGAAAATGAAGAGATGGCTCTTTTGGTTAGAAGGTTCAAGAAGTTTCTAAAGAAGAATGGCAAGCCTAGAGGCAAGTCTTATAAGGAAAAGGGAGTTAAGAGAACATCATCTCTAAGGAATGAGAAGAATAGTCAAGCCATGAACAAGAAAGATGTTCAATGCTATAATTGTCATGGTTTTGGTCACTTTGCTAATGAGTGCACCAAGAAGCCATCAAAGAAAGAAACGAAAGGCAAAGTGTTGGCGGCTACTTAGAGTGATGATAGCTCTAGTGATAATGAGAGCTCTAGTAGTGAGTCTTCAAGTGATGAAGAGTTGGTGAGCAACTTTGTAGCTCTAACGACTTCTCATTCTCCACTAGATGTTGATGGTACAATATCTTTGAACAAGAACTTTGATACAAATCATGATGGAAGCTCTAGTTCCATTCCTACTAATCTTGAGTTGTTGGACAAGATAAAAAAAGCTTGAAGAAGCTAGAAATAATGCTCTAAGAGTAGTAGTTGAGAAGGATGATTTGATCGAGAAACAACTAGAAGAGTATGTGATTGCTACTCGTAGACTTCTTGGTGAGAAATGTGATATTATGAAGAAGTTTTGAGAACTAGAAAAGATAAACCTTGAGAAGGATAATGTGATATCTTCTTTTGAGGAAGAGAGAACAAGAATTAATGGAAGAATTAATGGAATAAATAGAAACGGTTAAGGAGGCCATCAAGGACTTAGTGAATGATTCGGTAAGTGTGTATAGTGTTAGGAATCTTGTTAACTCCCGTAGTGGTGAAGATGACTTGGTAGTTGAAAAGGATCTCTTAGAAGCACCACTTCCTACTCACTTTGATGAAGTCATGATTGAGAAGAAACCACACAAGAAAAGAAGATCAAAAGCCAAGAATAAGTTGGTAAACAAGGTATCTTTGCAAACTCCTAGTGAAGCTAGTTCAACGCCAAAAGGTATAATCTCATCTTTTATTCCAATTTGCCATTATTGCAACACAATAGGTAACATTAAGCCTAGGTGTTATAAATATATTCAAAAATGCAAATTAGGGAATGAATCTAGAGATAAGGAGATTAAACTTCAACTTCAACATGCTAAGGATTTGAAAGTTGAAAAACATGATAATTTTGCTAAGCATGAAAAAAAGTTTTAGAGTAGAAAGAAAACTAATCTTGTTCAACTTGACAAAGCTTGTGTTGAAAATGTTAAGGTAGAGTGTGTTAATGATATTCTTGCTAATCAAGTCATTGAAGGACTTTACTCTAGATTTAACATTGTTGTCAATGATGATATTGGAAATGTTTGTGTAGGTACACCCAAGAACAAGTAGTTCAAGGGTGAGTGCTCTTATCACTAATATAAGAAGCACATGTGAGATAGCTTTGAGGCAATATATCAATTGTGTTGAGAATTCTTGCTTGCTAGTTTTGAATACACCATGTATTGATATGAACTTGGTTATCTCACATCATGTTTGTTATGTTGGTCAAAATTTGTTGATTAACTTTAGAGAAGTTCTTTTGATATATGTGTTGATTGAGTTGAAATATTATGCCTTTTAAACTCTTGTTGTGAAACATCGTCAACTTGGTGTCATGAGGACATTCAAGGCAAGAGTGCTCATAAAAAGGGCAGAATTATGATATTTGGTGAATATAATGTGCAAAAAGGTATCTCTATACTCTAATGCATATTCTCTTAGATATTCATATTTTGACTCAATTTTTGATATACATCTCATAGCATGTCATATTAGAGAATTTTATATAGCGTATATATGGTTCTCATTGACATTTGCTATTTTAGGATCTAATAGTGATGTTGTTCACATTGATCTTAACTTTGATGATTGTTTGTGTATAGTATATTGAGTGGCATTACTTTTGAAAATATGTGCTTCATATTCTTTGAAAGCTACTCATTAAAGAAGTAATGATCTTGAATAAGTCTCTACTTATTGCTTTTAGATCATGTGCTTATGAGCCATAAAATCTTGGTTTTCTAAAATTGCACCTTGCTTCTCTTATATATTTTGTTAGTATGTTGAGTTTACTAATATGTAAACATTAGATACACCTTGAAGTTTTTGTGCTTAAGTACATTTAAAATGACCTATGGTTAGTATCCATTTTTCTTCAGCAATTACATAGAACTCAACGAGCACCTTCATGAAAAGGGCTACACACATTGGTTGTGAAAGCTACCCAATGTTGGAAAGAGCTACACCATTGTGATCAGTGCAAGCCGTCATGAAGTAAATTTTGTTTTTATTTAAAAAAATTGGAGAAAAATCAAAGAAGTGTTGAAATTAAATCATGAAAAGAAAATTATTTGATTCAAAGCCTAAAAAGAAAATGAGGAAGGCTTAAAAAGAAGTATAGTTGAAAATCAAATGTGCTCGGGTTGGAAAACAGAAATGGGATGACGAGCCACATGCACACACACACTCATATGTTGAAATCTATCTCTTAAAAGCAAAAATTCTGGATGATAATCGGTTTGACTTTTTATGGAAAAAGCTTAAGATGAATAGTTATTGGAAATTGTTTGCATGTTGATTATCAAACTACTTCTTGATATATATTTTAAGCATATCTCTCACACACACACTTTGTTTATGAGTATGATGATATTTTAGCAATTGTTGAAGATGTATGAGAGAACTTGAATAATCTTTGTGTATCTCTCTTAGCATATGAAGCTTATTTTGTTGAGATTTCTTCAAATTGCTTGAATGTGTGATTGTGTGAACTTCTTTGTGAACTTTATGCTATCATGGATTTTAGTTATAGCATTTATCAAGGGGGAGCATTGTCTGCTAGACATTGTTCTCTTTTATGATATGTTCACATGCTTTATTTTGTTACATGTTAGCATATTTTGACTAAATGATACTTGTAAGATATTACTTATTATCTTTGTCTTGCATGATGATTCATTCTTAAGTCATATGTCTTTGTTTTTATATTTGTGACTAATATGCTTGTTTTGTCTTTCACTCACTTTTGTTGTATGTATATAGCATCTTATAACACAAGAACAAATGGGAAGAACTACGGTTACCGGAACTGGAAATCAATCGAATCCCATTGTGAAAACCAAGTCTACCTCAAAAGGATCCAAAGCTTCAAGGATAAAAGATTTAGGGATCTTTGGAACTAAGAAGATATTTCAAGAGAGAGGCATTGACTTATGTAAGTATAAAGATTATTATGTTCTTAAATGCATTAAGGATAGAAATTGAGAATCTTGGGTAAGCATGTTAGGAGTAGTGAATGATACTCTTGTTAGATAGTTTTATCTTGAATATAGAGAAAGTGTCAACTTATTGGATGCTTTGATGGAGATTAAGGGTGTTGTGTTTAGAGTTAACCCGGAAAACATTAACAAGTTTCTTGGGCTATCTAATGATATAGATTCGAATTTTCTAGATGTAAATGTCATTGAGAACCTTAATATCATGGGTAGAACTTTTTGTGACAATGCTTCTTTTGAGTGGAAAGGTAGAGCCTATATTAGTCAACTTGAGTTAACTAAGGCTAGTGCATTTTAGTATCTATTCATTTGCACTAACATTACTGGATCTTCGAATTCAACCGAGTTGAATAAAGACAAGATCAAAATAGTGTATGCCTTGGTGACTAATCAACCTATAAACCTTGGGGATTTACTTATGCTTTATATTAATAGTGCGGCTTTCTCTACTAGAGGAGATAAAAAGTTTGCATTACCGGAGTTTACAACTTCTTTGTGTTTAGCTCGTGGTGTTAAGAGTAGAGAAGATGATGTGTTGGTATAACCCTTGGAAAAGTATAGTGATAAACGTGTGTCATACATGTCATATAAGGATAAGGGTAAGACATGTGATACTTTTGGACTATTTAGTAGTTCTCAAGTTTATTGTCAAGAGACTAGCACAAACATTCTTCCGGATTGGGCTTTACATTTGAAGAAGAAGGTTAATGAGCTTAGTGCTATAGTTGATAAACAAGATGCTATAATATAAGAGTTGGAGGAGTGTATTGCCTTAAGTTCAAGACCACCTCTCAAGCATTATGTTAGATCAACTACACCCACATCTTTCTTTGGTGGACCAAGTGGCTAGTATTTGAGTCTTATGGTATGTTTCTTACCTTTTGGCATCATTTCATGTCAAAAAGTGGGAGAAAGAGTTGCTAGTTACTTAGTTTACTTTTATGTTGTTTTTGTGATTTTTTGAACTTTCAATGGCATGTAATAATTAGTCTTAAGATTGGGTTAAGAATTCTTGTATTTTGACATGTATTGAGGGGGCGATACATGTATTTGTGGACTTAATTGTATATTCTTATCCATATTATATGTTGTCATTTGTTTTTTTTCTCTTGTATATACATTGTGCTTTGAGATGATTTGTAGGTTGTTTCAAGAGAAGATCAAGATGAAGTTCAAGAGTTGATGAAGATTAGTTATGGGAATCTTACTCATTGTAATGTGAGGGAGTGATTTTGTAACCTATCTTCATTTTTGTATTTGTAGTAAATGTATAGGTGTTTTGACATGGAATTTGCCAAACAGGGAGATTGTTAGGTTTTAGTTTGTGTTGGAATTAATTTCATATCAAAATGATGTTTACTTGTAATGATTTAGTTGTTTAGATTCATGATGATTCAAGGTTCAAAGAAGGATGAACAACAAGTCAAAGCAAGTTCTATGTCTTCAAAGGGAAACGTTGCAATTTGGTTCTACAAAGGTATACTAAGAACTTATCTTTCTTTTACAAGGCTTAGGCACACATATACAATTCATTCATATGTGTCCCTGCATCGTTGTGCACCATGTATAACACATTCACACACTTGAAGATGAATGCTCATGCATTGGTTTGGAAATAACATGTTTTGGAAAATGCATGATTGGAGACTATCTCTATGTAGTTTGCATTCTAGTGTGAATTGTGTTTGTGTGTGTATTTGTTTGTAAAACATAGATATTGAACTTGAATTTAGTCTTAAATCATTCTTGATTGAGTTCCGGTTATTTCGGTTACTCATACTACTGATTTCAAGTTCTAAGTCAAAAGATACTACACTTTCAACTCATGTTGCATACATTGACTTTGTCTTCATATATCAAGTCGAATTATTATTTTTTGGGTTGAGTATCTTATATGTCCATGTCCGTGTGAGAGTTGCAGTTCGTAATCCATAAACATATTTGAATTCCGAGTTTGAAGGCCAGAGAACAGTTGAAGAACGCAAAGGGAGTGCAAGGGAATTGCATCATGGCCAAAGGCCATTCTTTGGTGCAAGCCCGAGATGGCGCGTGGCCATCTCAGCTGCAACACCTTGCTGCCCCAAGATGCCCACGCACCATCTTGGGGAAGCAATAACAAAGTGGGGCATTTTCTTCTTTAAGCTTCATTCTTTCTCTGTCCTTTATATTCTCCTTCCCTCTCACATTTCATTCTAAATAGAAATTCAAACTTGTGTGTAGAAATTTTCTCTCTACATATTCTCACCTTTGAAACACCATAACTTCTACATTTGAACTCCGATTTGAGTGATTCAAAGTTGAGAGTGTTTTTCTATTCATCTTGCATCCTTTATCTGAAGTTTTGAGTGAGTTTTATTGCTGTGTTTGGAGTCTAAACACACAAAAACGGGACTGTACCTAAATCAACTAAGGTATTGATTTTCTCTCAAAGTTTTCTTTTAAAACTTGGTCAGTTGCCTTGGGTTTTCTTCTTCAACTTATATATGTGTATTGTGAGTGTTTTGATTTGAGTTTTGAACTATTTTAAAGCTAGGTTGAGTTTCAATTGAAATCTTACATGTTGAGTTAAGTTTTGATTTTGCCTATGTTTTCACATGTTTGGGATTGTATTGTGCTAGCTTTGATTCTAGGACTATTTGATGATCTTTGAGTGATTGATTTTGTGAAAAATAGTTCCTCGCATGTATTAGGCTCTCTTAGCCGAATTCTCACATTAATACATGTGCTTATGTTCTTTTGAGCTATTCATGTGTTTTTGTTGAATCTATGAATAGGAATATGTTCTAGAACTTTAGCTTAAATCTAAATGACTTTGTCATATGATTTTAGCATGTTTTTGGTTTCTGTGATTTAAACTTGATTTTGTGATTAATTGAACATATCTTTTGATTCAAGTTTAGATCTATGCATGTATCTAGGTTGTGATTAATGTTGAACATATCTTACATGATCTAGATGATTTAAACATGCTTGATTGACTAGACTACATGTGATTTGTGAATTCATGCTCATGTGTAGTATTT
The DNA here is from genome assembly GCA_032871835.1 of Dipteronia dyeriana. Taxonomy (NCBI): domain Eukaryota; kingdom Viridiplantae; phylum Streptophyta; class Magnoliopsida; order Sapindales; family Sapindaceae; genus Dipteronia; species Dipteronia dyeriana. The sequence continues at coordinate 77,667,136 of CM065300.1, read as the reverse complement.
TCCATAGGATGTGTGTTGATCATAGCATTCTATGTTGCGTGCTTGTTTGCATTTTGCATTCATGAGTAGGATAGAAGGGTAGTTTCTAGGTGAAGGGGTCACTTGAGAAATTGTACTTGTCTTATCTACTAGTGGATTTTGTTTGCCGGTGGTTGCTAACCCGTGGATGTTTCCTCTTCGGAGGTTTACCACATTATACCTTGTGTCAACTTCTCTATATCCCTATTTCTCTTATACTGGTATTTGTTATTTGAATATTATGGATAGAATTATATGTAAGTTGACTTCCTTACTATAATATCAATTGTGTATATGGTATGGTTGCTTGTTTGTATAACACTTTGTATGTTTTATATATTGATTAAGTATCTTTAATTAATATATATATTGTGATACAAGCAATCTAGAGGGACAAACTTTTGTTTGTTTCTAAGGGAGTCGAAAAAGGTGACTAACCTATTCACCCCCCCCCCCCCCCTCTAGGTTAGCCTTGAGTATTTAACCGTGTTTGTATTTTCAAGCAGACCTACCCAGTGGTAATCTCTTTTAACCTCACAGAAGAGCAAGAAGGTAAGTTGTTACATGTTTTAAAGAAATATAAGAATGCAATTGGTTGAACTTTGAAAGATTAAAAAGGTATTAACCCTTGAATTGTTCACATCGGATAAATTTGGAGGAAAATGCTAAAACTTAACGACAACCACAAAGAAGACTTAACCCACACATGAAAGAAGTTGTCAAGAATAAAGTCCTTAAATTACTTGACGTGGGATTATCTACCCTATCTCTTGACGTGGGATTATCTACCCTATCTCTTGAAAATACAAATAAGGTTAAATTCTCAAGGCTAACCTAGACGGGGGGGGGGGGGGTTTGAATAGGTTAGACACCTTTTTCAACTCCATTATAAACAAACAAAAGTTTGTCCCTCTAGATTGCTTGTATCACAATATATATATTAATTAAAGGTACTTAATCAATATATAAAACATACAAAGTGTTATACAAACAAGCAACCATAACATATACACAATTGATATTATAGTAAGGAAGTCAACTTACATATAATTCTATCCATAATATTCAAATAAAAAATACCAATATAAGAGAAATAGGGATATAGAGAAGTTGACACAAGATATAACGTGGTAAACCTCCGAAGAGGAAACATCCATGGGTTAGCAACCACCGGAAACAAAATCCACTAGAAGATAAGAAAAGTACAATCTCTCAAGTGACTCATTTACCTAGAAACTACCCTCCTATCCTACTCATGAATATGTCGCCCTCTTGCTCAACATTCCGAGGCCTCACACCTCTTGTCAAGACTTCCTTGCTCACCCTTCCGGATCCTCATGACCCTAAGCAAGACTTGCTTGCTCACCCTTCCGGATCCTCACAACCCTAGGCAATACTTCCTTGCTTGACATTCCGAGGTCTCCCACCTCCTGCCAAGACTTCCATGCTTAATAACATAGGTCTTACACCTATTGTCAAGACTTCCTTCTCAGAAAGCATCTAGGTGATCATGAATGCAAAATGCAAACAAGCACGTAACATAGAATGTTATGATCAACACATCCTATGGAAAATACTAGACATAATCATGAATGCACATAACAAATTAATGTCTAGTTAATCATGCATGTTTAATTCAACTAGATCGTGTAAGATATGTTCAACATTAATTACAACCTAGATACATGCATAGATCTCAAACTTGATTGACAAGATATGTTCAATTAATACATAATCAAGTTTAAATCTCATATAGATTAAAGCAAGAGTCATTTAGATTAAAACAAGAGTTCTAGAGCATATTTTTTATTCATAGATTCAACAAAACACATGAATAGCTCATAAGAACACAAACACAAGTTTAATTAGGAGAATTTGGCCAAAGAGAGCCTAATACTTGTGAGGAACTATTGTTTATAAAATCAATCAATCAAAGATCATCAAATAGTCCTAGAATCAAAGCTAGCACAATATAATCTCAAACATATGAAAACATAGGCAAAATCAAAACCTAACTCAACATGTGAGATTTCAATTGAAACTCGATCTAGATTTAAATGAGTTCAAAACTCAAATCTAAACTATCACAAGACACATATATATATATTGAAGAAGAAAATCCAAGGAAATTGACCAAGTTTTAAAAGAAAACTTTGAGAGAAAATCAATACCTTAGTTGATTTGGTGCAGTACTATTTTTGTGACGTTAGACTCCAAAAATAGCAATTAAACTAACTCAAACCTTCAATGAAAAGATGGAGAATTAATAGACAAACACTCTCAACTTTGAATCACTCAGATCGGAGTTCAAATGAAGAAGTTATGGTGTTTGGAAGATGAGAAAATTTTGGAGAAAATTCTGCACTCAAATTTTGAATCTCTTCTTAGAATGAAATGTAAGGGGGGAAGGGATATATAAAAGAGAGGGAAAGAATAGAGTGTAAAATGATCAAAAAGAACAAGAAGCAGCTAAAAAAGCCACGCTCCATCTCAAGAAAGAAAAGCTTTGTGTTGTCTTCTTTTTCCCTCGACCTCCCTTCGTATTCTTCGACCGTTCTCCGGCCTTCAAAATCGGAATTCGAATCCCATTATGGATTACGAACCGTAACTCTCTCACGGACATGAACATATAAGATACTCAACCTAGAAAATAAGAATTCGACTCGATATACGAAGACAGACAATGTACGTTACATGAGTTGAAAGTGTAGTATCTTTTGACTTAGAACTTGAAATCAATAGTATAAGTAACCGAAATGACCGGAACTCAATCAAGAATGATTTAAGACTAAAACCAAGTTCAATATCCATGTTATACAAACATATTTGTAGGGAAAAATAGGTTCAAAACGCAACGGAAGCATGATAAAAACAAGATTAGGGTTTGCGTATAAATAAAAAAAAATTCCTTTTATGCAACGAGAACCTTAACCCTAGATAAATTGATGTATATAAAAGTATCATACCTTTATCGCGTGATGATTGAACAAGCGCCGAATTGATTCCGTAAGATCTTCCAATCCAATCACGAACGTGAATCACCTAGGAGTGTGGGCTCCCTTTCTTTAAATTGTATTCTTGAGAATGGAGACAAAGCAAAAATCTTTTATTTGTTAGTTACAAATATCCTCCAAGAGAAAAATCCAAGAACTTCTGGTCACTTGTGAATTATCAATCAATTTGATTGAAACTCGCGTGAACCTTGATTCGATGTTGTACACAAAACCCTTTTGATGTAAAGGATATTAGTATACTATCGAATACAAAAACATTCCCTTTTTTTCTCTACTTGGCCGAATTCCTACACTAATGCTTAGAGATGATCGAATTTTGTCTAGAGTAAAATCAGATTTTTCTCCCTCAAAATTCCTATGATGACCAAATTCTTCTCTTAGAAAAATTAGCTTGGCCGAAATTCAACTCTAGTTTCCTTTGTCGTGACCGAAATTCTCTTACACATATATATAGGATCATAAATCCTTTCCTAAGAAGGATTTGCTTGGTTGTCAAGAATCATTTCCTTAGGTGGATTTATTTGGTAGTTAAGAGTCCTTATCTAAAAGGAAATCTAACTTCTCCTATAACCATATGTTGTTGGCCAAATTTTATGTCTTTGTTATAGATTAGGAGAGTTCAATCTTTCCTAAGAAGGATTACTTGATGGACAAGAATCCTATCCTTAGGTAGATTAACTTGGTGGCTATGAATCCTTTTCAAATAAGAATTCTACCACTAAGTAGTTTTACTTGGTGACCAAGAATCCTTTTCCAAAAAGAATTCTTTCCTACACCAAGACTCTTAATCCAACTCAATAGTGTATTTGTAAACATATTAAAGACTTTCTAAATTGATTAGATAAATAACTCCTTTTATTTATCTACTTATCAAATATAGACTTTAACATTAACTATACTACCAACAATAGTATAGTTTTAGGAGACCATCTCCTACTAGGAAAAGATTTTGACTTTTAATTAAATAATTAATTAATCAAACAATTAATTAATTGCCATTTAATTAAATAATAAAATAAAATAATATATTAAAGCTATTATCCATAGCCATTGCCGCCCATACATAGTGTTAAGGCCATATATCATTTTTCTCATTTTATTAAATCCATTGAATCTTAATAAAGAAGTCCACATGTGAACTAGACCTATTCTTAAAAAAAGAAACAAGTTCACATGCCTTATTACAATTCTAGATGGACCCCTATTAGTCCGGTAGAATATATCAAGTGATCCATGCAAGTTCGTGTGGATTAGGGATCTTGGAGGGCTATCTAAATTTAAGCTCCAATAGACACAACCTAATCACAATCAACAAATGATTCACTTAGGTCCGATCTATTTAATTTTAGTTCATTCCACTAAAGAACTAAAATTGAACTCTTAAATAAAGATAGAATAAGTTGATGTTTCTCATTCGTACCCTAGACAACCTTATTGGAGAAAGTGTATCCTCGTGAAGAATACCAGTAATCGCCAAGAGCTCATTGACTGCCTATATCTCTCCAAGTTACCATATTTACTCATATGACCACATTTTGAACTTGGATATTTTGACTTGTCCAGAAGCCAAGTTTCAATAGACACTATTGAAAACTTAACGTTAAGATTTAATATCCAATACCTCAAAACATCCATATGATGGTATTCTACTCTCATTCAATAAATGGAGCCACGATGTCCATATCTATAAATGAAGTCCTCTATCGATTAACAAATGAATACCACCAAACTATCGAGGATAGACTATGCTATATAATCGTACTCATTGATAGCTCAAATGATAACACTTGTAACCATAAGTCCATCATTTATCTCAGGAATGAGATAGACTCTCCGATTGTCTTCAGATGTAAACTTTTATCCATTGACGGTTTTAGATAAAGTATTTCATTTTGATCCTATTCAATGCACCCAGTGCACTAGATTCTTTTGTCCAAAGACACCACACTTTGATGATTTTAGACTCATCATAACACATTTGATCCCACTCAAATGCTAGCAAAAGAATCTACAACTTTAACAAGATAAAGGCGCTCAACCTTCTATCTTAAGTTGTGAATATTATTCAAGACTAACTAAAGAATTGTGTCTACCTCATACATATCTAGATGTATGAACAATTCTTCTTTTCTCATAGTCTTTTGACCTTATGATTATTTACTTTTGACAATTATAATAATTATGCTATAAATGCTATAAGATTTGTTAAACTAGAAATCACTTTATTCATATGAAAGGATTGTTAGTTACAATATTACACTCTTGCTATCGAGCATAATCCTAACAATACACATACAAACACAATTCACACTAGAATGCAAACTACATAGAGATAGTCTTCAATCATGCATTTTCCAAAACATGTTATTTTCATACCAATACATTAGCATTCATCTTCAAGTGTGTGAATGTGTTATAGATGGTGCACAACGATGCAGGGACACATATGTATGATTTGTGTGTGTGTGTGTCTATAATGGTGCATAACTATGCATGGACACAAATGTATGAATTGTGTGTGTGTGCCTATAATGGTGTACAACTATACAGGGAAACAAATGTACGAATTGTGTATGTGCCTAAGCCTTGTAAGATAAAGATAAGGTCTTAATATACCTTTGTAGAACCATATAGCATCCTTTATCTTTGAAGACTTTGAACTTGCTTTGACTAGTTGTTATTTCTTCTTTGAAGCTTGAAATATCATGAACCTAAACAACTAAATCATTACAAGCAAACATCATTTTGATATGGAATTAATGCCAACATAATCTAAAACCTAACAATCTCCTCCTTTGGCAAATTCCATGTCAAAACACCTATACATTTACTACAAATACAAAAATGAAGATAGGTCATAAAATCACTCCTTCACATTACAATGAGTAAGATTCCTAGAACTAATCTTTATCAACTCCTGAACTTTATCTTGATCTTCTCTTCAAGCAGCCTACAAATCATCTCGAAGCAACCTACAAATCAACAAATTGAAAATATAATATGGATCAGAATATACAATTGAAGTCCACAAATACATGTATCTTCCCCTCAATACATGCCAAATCACAAAAAAAAAAAAAATCTTAACCAAATCTTAATGCTAATTATTACATGCCACTAAGTTCAAAAGTTCAAAAAAACAACATAGAAAGAAACTAAGCAACTAGCATATACTCTTTCTCCCCCTTTTTGACACCAAAAGGTTAAGAAATGTACCTCAAAGCTCAAATACTATCCACTTGTTCAACAAAAGAAGTTGTGCGAGTAGTAAATGTAGCATAATGCTTGAGAGGTGGTCTTGAGCTTAAAGCAATATACTCCTCCAACTCTTTTATCCTAGCATCTTTTTGAACAACTATAGCACTCAACTCATCAACCTTCTCCCTGAATTGTATAGCCCAAACAAGAAGAATATTTGTGCTAATCACATGACTATCAACTTGAGAACTACTAAATAGTCCAAAAGTATCATAAGTCTTACCCTTATTCTTATAGGACATGTATGACACACGTTTATCACAATACTTTTCCAAGGGTTGAACTAACACATCATCTTCTCTACTCTTAATCCCATGAGATAAACATAATGAAGTAATAAACCCCGGTAATGTAAGCTTTTTACCATCTCTAGTAGAGAGAGTCGCACCATTAATGTAAAACATAAGAAGATCTCCAAGGTTTATTGGTTGATTAGTGATCAAGGCATACACTTTTTGATCTTGTCCTTATTCAACTCGGTTGAATTCAAAGATCCAATAATGTTAGTGTAAATGAATAGATGCCAATATGCACTAGCCTTAGTTAACTCATGTTGACTAACGTATGCCCTATTTTTCCACTCAAAGGAAGCATTGTCACAAAGAGTTTTACGCATGATATTTAGATTCTCAATAATATCCATATCTAGAAAATTAGAATCTATATCATTAGATAACCCAAGAAACTTGTTAATGTTCTCCGGGTTAACTCTAAACACAATACCCCTTACTTCCATCAAAGCATCTAACAAGGTGGCACTTTCCTAATATTCATGATAAAACTCTCTAACAATAGTATCATTTACAACTTCTAACATGATCACCTAATATTCCCATTTTCTATTCTTTAAGCACTTAAGAACATAAGAATCTTTACACTTACCAAAGTCAATGCCTATCTCTTGAAATATCTTCTTTGTTCCAAAGACCTCTAAATCTTTTGTCCTTGAAGCTTTGGATTCTTTTGAGGTAGACTTGGCTTTCACAACGGGATTCAATTGATTTCCACTTCCGATAATCTTAGTTCTTCCTATTTTTCTTGTGTTATAAGATGCTATATACATACAACCAAAGTGAGTGAAAAAATAAACAAACTCATTCGTCACAAAAATATAAAAACAAATACATATGACTTAAGAATGAATCATCATCCAAGACAAAGATAATGAGTAATATCTTAAAAGTATCATTAAGTCAAAATATGCCAACATGTAACAAAATGAAGCATGTGAACATATCATAAAAGAGAACAATGTCTAGCATACAATGCTCCCCCTTGATAAATGCCATAACTAAATTCAATGATAGCATAAAGTTCACAAAGATATTCACACAATCATACATTCAAGCAATTTTAAGAAATCTCAACAAAATAATCTTCATATGCTAAGAGAGATACACAAAGATTTTCAATTCTCTCATAATTCTTCAACAATTGCTAAAATATCAACATATTCATAAACAAAAAGTGTGTGTGAGAGATATGCTTCAAATATATATCAAGAAGTAGTTTGATAATCAACATGCAAATAATTTCCAACATCTATTCGTCTTAAGCTATTTCCATAAAAAGTCAAACCGATTATCATCCGGCATTTTTGCTTTAAAGAGAATAGATTTCAACATATGAGCGTGTGTGAGCATGTGGCTCGTCATCCCATTTATGTTTTTCAACCCAAGCTCATTTGATTTTTCAACTATACTTCTTTTTAAGTCTTCCTCCTTTTCTTTTTAGGCTTTGAATCAAATAATTTTCTTTTCATGATTCCATTTCAACACTTCTTTGATTTTTTTTTAAACATAAAAAAAAATCACTTCATGGTGGCTTTCACTCATCACAATGGTGTAGCTCTTTCCAACATTGGGTAGCTTTCCCAACCGATGTGTGTAGCCCTTTCTATAATGGTGCTTATTGAGTTCTATGTATTTGCCGAAGCAAAATGGATATTAACCATAGGTCATTTTAAATGTAATTAATCATAAAAACTTCAAGGTATATCAAAAGTTTACATATTAGTAAACTTAACCTACTAGCAAAACATATAAGAGTAGCAAAGTGCAATTTTAGAACAAAACCAAGATTTTATTGCTCATAATCACATAATATTAAAAGCAATAAGTAGAGATTTATTCAAGATCGGTACTTCTCTAATGAGTAGCTTTCAAAGAATATGAAGCTCATGTTTTCAAAAATAATGTCACTCAATATACTATGCACAAACAATCATCAAAGTTAAGATCAATGTGAACAATATCACTATTAGATTCTAAAATAGCAAATGTCAATGAGAATCATATGTATGCTATACAAAATTCTCTAATATGACATACTATGAGATTTATATCAAAAATTGAGTCAAAAGATGAATATCTAAGAGAACATGCATTAGAGTCTAGAGATACCTTTTGCACATTATATTCACCAAATATCATACTTCTGCCCCTTTTATGAGCACTCTTGCCTTGAATGTCCTTATGACACCAAGTTGATGATGTTTCACAACAAGAGTATAAAAGGCATAATATCTTAACTCAACCAACACATATATATCAAAAGAACTTCTCTTAAGTTAACCAATAAATTTCGACCATCATAACAAACATGAAGTGAGATAACCAAGTTCATATCAATACATGGAGTATTCAAAGCTAGCAAGCAAGAATTCTAAACACAATTGATATATTGCCTCAAAGCTACCTCACATGTGCTTCTTACATTAGTGATAAGAGCACTCACCCTTGAACCACTTGTTCTTGGGTGTACCTATACAAACATTTCCAATATCATCCTTGACAACAATGTTAAATCTAGAGTAAAGTCTTTCAATGACTTGATTAACAAGAATATCATTAATACACTCTTTCTTAACATTTTCAACACAATCTTTGTCAAGTTGAAGAAGATTAGCTTTATTTATACTCCATAACATCTTTTCATGCTTAGTAATATTATCATGTTTTTCAACTATCAAGCCTTAGCATGTTCAAGTTGAAGTTTAATCTCCTTATCTCTAGATTCATTTCCTAATTTGTATATTTCAATAAATTTATAATCCCTAGGCTTAATGTGACCTATCGTGTTGCAATAATGGCAAATTGGAATAAATAATGAGATTGTACCTTTTGGAGTTGAACTAGCTTCACTGGGAGTTTGCAAAGATGCCTTGTTTGCCAAAATCTTCTTGGCTTTTCATCTTCTCTTCTTGTGTGGTTTCTTGTCAATCACGACTTCATCCAAGTGAGTAAGAAGTGGTGCTTCCAAGGGTTCCTCTTCACCACTATGAGAGTTAACAAGATTCCTAACACTAGACACACTTACCGAATCATTCACTAAGTCCTTGATGGCCTCCTTAACCGTGTCTATTTCTTCCATTAATTATTGTTCTCTCTTCCTCAAAGAAGATATCACATTATCCTTCTCAAGGTTTATCTTTTCTTGTTCTCTAAACTTCTTCATAATATCACCTTTCGCACCAAGAAGTCTACGAGTAACAATCACACACTATTTTAGTTGTTTCTCGATCAAATCATCCTTCTCAACTACCACTCTTATAGCATTATTTCTAGCTTCTTCAAGCTTTTCTATCTTGGCCAACAACACAAGATTAGTAGGAATGGAACTAGAGCTTCCGTGATGATTTGCATCAAAGTTTCTGTTCAAAGATATTGTACCATCAACATCTAATGGAGAATGGGAAGCCGATATAGCTACAAAGTTGCTCACCAACTCTTCATCACTTGAAGACTCACTATTAGAGCTATCATCATCACTAGAGTCATCATTACTCCAAGTAGCCACCAACACTTTACCTTTCTCGTCTTTCTTAGATGGCTTCTTGGTGCACTCACTAGCAAAGTGACCGAAACCATGACAATTATAGCATTGAACAACTTTCTTGCTTATTGCTTGACTATTCTTCTCATTCCTTAGAAATGATGGTTTTTTAACTCCTTTTTCCTTAGAAAACTTCCCTCTAGGCTTGGCATTCTTCTTTAGAAACTTCTTTAACTTTCTACCCATAAGAGCCATCTCTTCATTTTCATCGTCACTCTCCTCCTCAATAGAATTGAGAGTGATTCCCTTACACTTAATCTTTGGCTTTAAGAACATCTCATAAGTTTGGAGAGACCCAAGCAACTCATTGATGTTCATGCTATCCACATCCTTGCTTTCCTCAATGGCCATTACCTTTGATTTAATCTCTTAGGAAGAGACCTAAGAATTTTCCAATTTAAATGCTCTTTTGAGATAGGCACTCCAAGTGCTTGACATTCGTTAGCAATGTTAATAAGCCAGAATTAGAAGTCTTCAAACTTTTCTTCTTCACCCATACTTAAACCTTCAAATTGTGATGTCAAAATTTGAAGCCTTGATTTCTTGACTGTTAAGGTTTCTTCATTAGTAACTTGGAGAGTATCCCATGCCTCCTTTGTGGATTCAAGATTTTGAATGTAGCAGAATTGATGCCCATCAACTCCTTCAAATATGGCATTCATAGCATGGTGTTGCCATTTAGCTCCCTCAAACTCATTCGTTGTCCATTCACTCTTTGGCTTGAGTATATTGGTTCCATCCTCTTGAACCTTGGTAAGAAGACTATAACCTTCTTCCACTACCATCCATGCCCTCTCATCAATAAAATGGATGTAGGCCTTCATCCTCAACTTACAATACCCATAGTTAGTGCCTCGAAGTAATGGTGGCCTAGTATTTAAGGCTCATTCCGCTATTACATCATCTTGTAAACCCATGACTTCAAAAGCTTTACAAATACCGTGAATGTATCACCTGAAAGCACACTAAGTATAATCTAGTGTCTTGCTCTAATTCTAATTGAAAATACAAACACAGTTAAATGCTTAAGGCCAACCTAGAGGAGGGCGGGGGGTGAATGGGTTAGACACCTTTTTTGACTCCCTTAAAAACAAACAAAAGTTTGTCGCTCTAGATTGTTTGTATCACAATATATATATATATATATATATATATATATATCAATTAGAGATACTTTATAAATATATAAAACATATAAAGTGTGATTCAAAGAAGCAACCATAACATATACACAATTGATATTATAGTAAGGAAGTCAACTTACATATAAAGTTCTATCCATAATATTCAAATAACAAATACCAATATAAGAGAGACAGGGATAGAGAAAAGCTGACACAAGATATAACGTGGTAAACCTCCGAAGAGGAAACATCCAAGGGTTAGCAACCACCGGCAAACAAAATCCACTAGTAGATAAGAAAAGTACAATCTCTCAAGTGACCCCTTGACCTAGAAACTACCTTCCTATCCTACTCATGAATTTGTCACCCTCTTGCTCAACATTCTGAGGCCTCACACCTCTTGTCAGGACTTTCTCGCTCACATTTCTGATCCTCACGACCCTAGGCAAGACTTCCTTGCTCACCCTTCAGGATCCTCATGAACCTAGGCAAGACTTCCTTGCTTGACATTCCGAGGTCTCCCACCACTTGCCAAGACTTCCATGCTCAACAACATAGGTCTTACACCTATTGTCAATACTTCCTTCTCACAAGGCATCTAAGTGATCATGAATGCAAAACACAAACAAGAACGTAACATAGAATGTTTTGATCAGCACATCCTATGGAAAATACTAGACATAATCATGAATGCACATAACAAATTGTTGTCTAGTTAATCATGCATGTCTAATTCATCTAGATCATGTAAGATATGTTCAACATTAATTACAGCCTAGATACACGCATAGATAGAAAACTTGAGTCACAAGATATGTTCAATTAATGCATAATCAAGTTTAGATCTCATATACCAAAAACATGCTAAAATCATGTGACAAAGTCATTTAGATTAAAGCAAGAGTTCTAAAGCATATTTTTTATTCATTGATTCAACAAAGCACATGAATAGCTCATAAGAACACAAACACATGTATTATTAGGAGAATTCAGCCAAAGAAAGCCTAATACATGTGTGAAAGTATTTTTTATAAAATCAATCAATCAAAGATCATCAAATAGTCCTAGAATCAAAGCTAGCACAATACATTCCCAAACATGTGAAAACATAGTTAAAATCAAAACCTAACTCAACATGTGAGATTTCAATTGAAACTCGATCTAGCTTTAACTGAGTTCAAAACTCAAATATAAACCATCACAAGACACATACATATATTGAAGAAGAAAACCCAAGGCAATTGACCAAGTTTTAAAAGAAAACTTTGAGAGAAAATCAATACCTTAGTTGATTTGGTGCAGTCCCATTTTTGTGTGGTAAGAATCTAAAAAAAACAATAAAACTAACTCAAACCTTTAAAGAAAAGATGGAGGATTAATAGACAAACACTCTCAACTTTGAATCACTTAGATCAAAGTTCAAATGAAGAAGTTATGGTGTTTAGAAGGTGAGAAAATTTGGGAGAAATTTCTGCACTCAAATTTTGAATCTCTTCTTAGAATGAAATGTGAGAGGGATGGGATATAGAAAGGAGAGGGAAAGAATAGAGTGTGAAATGATCAAAAAGGACAAGAAGCAGCCAAGCTTACTTGCTTACCAAGATGGTGCGTGGGAATCTCGGGGCAGCAAGCCTTCTTGCCCTGGATGGCCACGCACCATCTCGAGAAAGTAGAGCTTTGTGTTGTCTTCTTTTTCCCTCGATCTCCCTTCTCGTTCTTCTACAGTTCTCCAGCCTCCAAACTCAGAATTCAAATCCCATTATGGATTACTAACCATAACTCTCTCACGGACACATACATATAAGATATTCAACCCAGAAAATAAGAATTCGACTCAATATACGAAGACGAAGACAATGTATGTAACATGAGTTGAAAGTGTAGCATCTTTTGTCTTAGAACTTGAAATCAATAGTATAAGTAACCGAAATGACCGGAACTCAATCAAGAATTATTTAAGACTAAAATAAAGTTCAATATCCATGTTATACAAATATTTTCACACAAACACAATTCACACTAGAATGCAAACTACATAGGGATAGTCTCCAATCATTCATTTTTCAAATCATGTTATTTTCATACCAATGCATAAGCATTTATCTTCAAGTGTGTGAATGTGTTATAAATGGTGCACAATGATGTTGGGACACATATGTATGATTTGTGTGTGTGTGCCTATAATGGTGTACAACTATGCAGAGACACAAATGTATGAATTGTGTGTGTGCCTATAATGGTGCACAACTATGTAGGGACACAAATGTATGAATTTTTTGTGTGTGCCTATAATGGTGCATAACTATATGGGGACACAAATGTATGAATTGTGTGTGTGTTTGTGCCTATAATGGTGCACAACTATGTAGGGACACGAATGTATAAATTATGTGTGTGCCTAAGCCTTGTAAGAGAAAGATAAGGTCTTAATATACCTTTGTAGAACCATATAGCATCCTTTCTCTGTGAAGACTTTGAACTTGCTTTGACTAGTTGTTGTTTCATCTTTTAAGCTTGAAACATCATGAACCTAAACAACTAAATCATTACAAGTAATCATCATTTTGATATGGAATTAAGGCCAACATAATCTAAAACCTAACATCTCTGATAATAAGTGGGTGAGTCCTACAAAAGTTGTGCCAAAAAACCTTGGAATAACTGTTGTTAAAAATGAAATGGGTGAGGTAATTCCAACTGGTGTTCCATCTAGTTTGTGCATGTGCATTGATTATAGAAAATTAAATAATGCCACTAGAAAATATCATTTTCCCCTTCCATTCCTTAACCAGATTTTAGAAAGAGTAGTAGGACATCCCTACTACTGCTTTCTTGATAGGTATATAGGATACTATCAAGTTCCTATTGCATTCGAAGACCAAGAAAATACCACATTCACATGTCCTTTTGGAACCTTTGCATTTAGAACAATGCCATTTGGTTTATGTAATGCTCCAGCCACATTTCAACGATGCATGCTAAGCATTTCTAATGACATAATTGAACATTGTTTAGAGGTCTTTGTGGATGATTTAATTGTGTTTGAGAATTCTTTTGACGATCGTCTTAATAACTTGGAGAGAGTCTTGAAACATTGCATAGAAAAATGAGTTGTGCTTAATTGGAAAAATTGTCATTATATGACCACATCTGGAATTTTTTTGGGTCTTGTTGTGTCATCTAAAGGAATCGAGGTTGATAAGGTAAAAATTGAAGTTATTTTGAAGTTACCACTACCACAAACAATCAAAGATATGCGGTCATTTTTTGGGCATGCATGATTTTATATGAGGTTTATTAAAGATTTCAGTGTCATATCTAAACCACTTTATAACCTCTTATTAAAAGATGCAAAATTTGAATGGACACAAGATTGTCAAGAGTTTTTTAATAAGAAAATTGACTTTTTAACATCTGCTCCTATCATGCAATCCCCTGATTGGTCCTTGCCTTTTGAGTTGATGTGTGATACGAATGATTTTACTGTTGGAGCTATCTTAGGATAGAGAAGAGAAGGTAAGCCTTTTGTGATTTATTATGCAAGTAAAACTTTGAATGATGCACAAATTAATTACACCACCACTGAGAAAGAATTACTTGTTGTGATATTCGCATTGGATAAATTTCGGTTATACTAGTTTGGCGCTTCAACCATTGTTTTTACTGATCACGCTGCTGTGAAGTATTTAATGTATAAATAGGATACGATGCCAAGACTGATTCGTTGGATTTTGTTACTACAAGAATTCAATCTCACAATCAAGGACAAAAAGGGTGCTAAAAATATCGTCGTAGACCATTTATCACTACTCACTGCTGAGTCATCATTTGATAAAGCACCCATCAATGATTCTTTTCCTGATTATCTTTTATTCTCTATCTTAACTATGTCTTGGTATGCTGACATTGTTAATTATCTTGCAACAAGAATGATGCCACTTGACTGGAATACATAGGATAAAAAGAAATTTTTGACTGAGGTAAAATGTTTTTACTAGGATGACCCGTACTTAATCAAGTATTGTCCTAATTAAATCGTTTGACGGTATATTCCAGACAATGAGGTAAGTAGCGTTATTAAATTTTGTCATTCTGAAACATGTGGTGGTCATTTTTCGTCTAAGAAAACAACTGCAAAAATCTTGTAGTGTGGATTTTACTAGCCCACCTTGTTTTAAGACGCACATGCATTCTGTAAAACTGGTGAAAATTGTCATAAATTAGGATCCATTTCCAAGCGAAACATGATGCCTTTAAACCTCATTCTTGTCATTGAAATATTTGATTGTTAGGGAATTGATTTTATGGGTCCATTTCCACCATCATTTGGATTTTTGTACATTTTGGTTGCCGTTGATTATGTGACAAAATGGGTTGAGGCAATTCCTTGTCGAAATAATGACCACATAACAGTGATTAAGTTTTTAAAGAAAAATCTTTTGAGTCGATTTGGAATTCCTCGGGCCATTATCAATGAAGGAGGTAAACACTTTTGTAATAAACCCTTCTAGTCTTTAGTGAAGAAATATGGAGTTACAAACAAAATTGCCGCACCATACCACCCTCAAACAAGTGGTCAAGTTGAGTTAGCAAATAGGGAGATAAAACAGATCTTGCAAAAAAATGGTTAACCATAATCGAAAAGATTGGTCTCTTAAACTAAATGATGCACTTTGGGCTTATCGCACTACATTCAAAACATCTTTGGGTATGTCTCCTTATTGTTTAGTTTATGGAAAATCTTACCGCTTACCTGTTGAACTTGAGTGTAAAGCATATTGGGCCATTAAAACTTTCAATTCTGACCTAAATGATGCTGGTAAATTGCGCAAGTTGCAAATAAATGAACTTGAAGAATTAAGAAATGATGCATATGAAAATGAAAAAATTCTTAAAGAAAAATCTAAAACATTTCATTACAAAAAAAATTAAAGAAGATCATTTGAAGTTGTTCAAAAGCTTTTGCTTTTTAATTCTCGACTTCATTTATTTCCTGGTGAATTGAAATCAAAGTGGAGTGGTCCATTTGTTAAGAAACACGTGTATCCATATGGTGACATTAACATTGAGTATCCTAGCAATCGTAATATGTTTAAAGTAAACGGACAACGTGTGAAACCATTCTTAGAAAATTCAAATTTTCAAATAGACTTTATCGTCCTCTCTAACCCTTGTTACAACAGTGAGTATTCAAATCTCTTGCTTTTTGACTTTATTTGTGTTTGCAATTATTTTTGTTCACTTTTATGTTTTTAATTTTTTGCATGATTAATTTCTAGGTTCAATTTTTGCTTGGTGTGTTTTGCTATATAACCCCGGTTGAGTGGCAGATAACGGTACTCCGTGACAATTCAAGTCGGTTTAACTCAGTTTCCCAAAATAACTGATCCCCCAACAAGGATGAAATTTTCACGAACCTACAAAAATATTCTCCATATCTATCTCAGAATGCTCTGAAAATGATTTACAGAGCATGGTCCAAAAGATTGCACTGACTGATGATGTATAATATTCTTGTTGATGTTCGTTGGTTGATCGAAGCTAAGGTACGTCTAGCTGGTGAGTCTTTCGTCTCATTAATATCTTATATGCCTGGTTTTGGAAGAAGTAACCTTACAAGGAAACGAAGAGCTAAGAATTTAGGAGTTACTTGTCACAAATGTGCACTTACAACTTGCAACACATGTTGTCATTCTTTAAGAATGGTGTCTGGTAATCGGGAGGATAAAATTTTATTCATTAGGTATGGTTTGCGTAGGGAGTCATTGGATAATATCCTAACGACTCTTGTCGCCCAATCCTAGTGAATATGTGCAAAGGGCAATTGACAAATTATGGCAATAATTCCAAAAAGAAAATGCACAGTATAGTCATGGGAATCTGACTTTAAAAGATCCTGTTTGCCAATTAGTAAGAAAATTGAATGGGAAGCATATCCCCGACCCATAGAAGGAATTGAAGCCATTACTAGACGTAAAACCAAAGGAAGATATGAGCCACAATCACAACTACCGATAAATATCCTTTTGTTTTTAATATCTTTTTCCTTTTGCATTTAATGTCCTTTGCATTTATTGTTGTTTACTTTTTATTTTTGAACCATTTGGATATAATATATCGTTGACAAATGCACCATCCTATACATATAGGTGTATTATAGTGTTACCTTTTCGGGATATATAAATACAAGTATTTGTTTTCCCTTTTTCTTCAAAGCACTCATAATCTTTCAAAAAAATATCAGATACTGCATTAATGGTGTCACCTTCAACTTAACGATTCACAAACATTTGTGTGTTTGGTGGCATTAGTTATGGGAAATACGGAGAGTTAGTTGATACTGTAACTCATCTTGGTAAGGTTTTGGCTGAACGGAAAATACACCTAGTGTGTGGGGGAGGTAACTTGGTATTAATGGGATGTGTTTCATGAGCTATACGAGATAGAGGTAGTCAAGTTCTCAATATTGTCCCAAAACCTATGGCCATAGCGGACATCATCGGAAAGACAAACTGTAAAGAGCTAGTTGTTTCAGGTATGCAGGAAAGACTGACTGCAATGCGACATCATGTTGATGCATTTATAGCCTTGCTAGGTGGTTTTGGAACATTAGAAGAAATCTTTACAAAGACATCCTAGGCACAACTACACATCCATGAGAAACCCATCGGTTTGTTGAATGTTAATAAATTTTATGATGATTTGCTTTCATTTCTTGATCATGCTCAAAACAATTATTACATTCCACCCTCAATCCAAAAAATCTTTATCTCTGCTTCCAATGCTCATGAGCTGATTGACCAGTTACAAACTTTTAAATATGAGCTAAATCCCTTAGCCTTCAGGTTATATTAGTCCATTGATGAAAGCAGCAAGAAGCGTAGAATTTATTTGAATCTTTGTCTGTAATTATCCAATGGTTTTTACACGTTTTATTTTCCTTTATTTTATATTACTTTTGTTGTTTTTGCAGGATTTTATTGTCTTCCAAGTTGTTCAGGTGATATCTTCTAAACCTTACCTCTTTATAAAAGACATTGGGGACAATGTCTCATTCTGGTTGAGGGGAGGGGATAGTTGAAATTATTATGGATTTAGTAATTTTTCGTAATTCAAAAAAAAAACAAGCTAACTTCTAACCATTTTTTTCCTAAAAGATGGCTGAGTAATGAGTTCTTTCAATTGGTCATGAGACGCATCTTTGTAGTTATGATCCATTTTTAATTTTAAGATTCAGAATAAACCACATTTGTTTCCTCTCTTCAGACTATTCAAAATTATGAACTCTCTGTTGTGATATCATTGACTAATCCTTAAGAGATTTTTCGAACTATTCCGGACACAAACGCACATTGACACGTGATTATGTGTAGCAAGTTGAGATTTTGCGATATTTAGTTCTGAAGCTTCATTCACAGGTAACAGCCGAAGGCAGTGTTTTTTTTTAATAATAATAATAATAATAATAACAATAATAATAATAATAATAATTTAGTATGTTCTGACCAAAACTCTTACTTAGTAGCCATGCCTCATGCCTCAGTAAGCATGGAGTGTTTACGTAAAATGGTGGAAAACTCTTACTTAGTAGCCGGGCCTAATTTGGGCGTCCTGAATCCATTTCTGATCTTAGATTCGGGAAATTCTCTCCCTATTGTTCTCAATTTCCCAGTTTAAATAAAATTGATATTTTCTAGAAAAAATCACTATGTCTAGCTAAATCAATATAGCTAGGGCCAAAGGTGATACTGTTTGTGTGGAAAATATAATCTAATTTTGGTAAATAGAATTTTCTTGCCTTTTCCCCACTGATTTTTATGGAGTCTGAAAATACATACACGGTTAAATGCCAAAAGCTAACCTAGAAGGGGGGGGATGTGAATAGGTTAGACACCTTTTTCCGCTCCCTTGAAACAAAAAAAGGTTTGTCCCTCTATATTGTTTGTATCACAATTTATATATCAATCAAAGACAATTAATCAATATATAAAACATATAGATTGTGATACAGACAAACATTCATAAACATATACACAATCGACATTGTAATAAGGAAGTCAATTACATAAATTGTTCTATTCACAATATTTCAATTTCATATACAAACATATAAGCGGTAGAGTTAGAGAAAATAGACACAAAGTTTTTACGTGGTAAACCTCGGAAGAGGAAATATCCACAGATTTATTCCACAACCACTGGCAAACATAATCCACTAGATAAGACAAGTACAATCTCTAAAGTGACCTCTTCACCAAGAAACTACCCTCCTATCCTATTCAATGAACATGTCACCACCTTGCTTAACATTCTGAGGCTTCACACCTTTTGCCAAGACTTCCTTGCTCAACATTCTGAGGCTTCACACCTAGAGATGCACACTTTTCCCCGGGGCCCCAAATCCCAGCACCCCATCCCCATTTGGAGATTTTTTTCAGGGAAAATAGGAAAATGGGGGGAGGGATAGGGATGAAAATCATCCCCAAATTGAAATGGGGATGGGGGTGTAGGGACCTCTCCCCATCCCCATTTCCCCATTTCCCTCAAACATATATAAATGTAATTATAATATATTTTTTATTTTTATTTTTTATTCTTTGAAACCCTAGGTATATAAACACATTTACTTTTTTTATCTTCAAAACCTCACCCTAGAGAATTTTCAAAGTACTTGGCAATGAATTGGTTGTTAATCTCTTTAGATTATCTATTATATGAAAAAAAAATTGTTAAAAAACAAATTTGTATTGCTTCACATATGAAGTTGGTTTAGTTTTAAACTTTGAATTATTTGAAACACTTTATTTTGTATTTGTAATAAATTAATGGATTTTATTTTATATTTTTATTGAAATGTTTGTTTTTTCTAGTTTAATTTTTAATTTTTAGTTAAATGGGGAAATGGGGAAACGGGGAAATAGGGGACTGGGGGAAACGGGGAGACGGGAAAAAATGGGGAAAATGGGGAACTAGGGATGGGGATGGATATACCTCCCCCAAAAATCTCCATCCCTATTTTCCCCAAATGGGAAAATGTGGGGGGGATAGGGGAAGGGTCTGGGAAGTGGGGATGGGGATGGGGGGACCTATATCCATCCCCATTCCCCAAACGTCCATCTCTATTCACACCTCTTGTCAAGACTTCCTTGCTTAGCTATCCAAGGCTTCACACCTCTAGCTAAGACTTCTTGCTCAACTATCTAAGGCTTCACACCTCTAGTCGAGACATCCTTGCTCAAATCAAAGAATCACTCTAAGAAATGAGACTTCCACTTGCTCAAAAATGCAAGGCTTCACACTTATTGTCAAGACTTCCTCTTCACAAGTCATTTAAGTGATCAGTAATGTAAAAGGCAAACAAGCACGCAACATAGAAAATGATGATCAACAAATTCTATGGAAATACTAGACATATGCATGAATGTACATAACAAATGTAGTCTAGTCAATCATTCATGATTAATACATCTAGATCATGTAAAAGATTTTCAATATTAATTACAACATAGATACATGCATAGATCTAAAACATGAATCATAAGATATGTTCAATAAATACATGATCAGGTTCTAGGTTATTTACAAAACATGTTCTAAAACATATTATATTCATAGAAAGAGTCAAGCATATGAATAGCTCAAAGAAAAACACAACACGTATTATATAGAGAGATCGGCCAAGAGAGAGCCTAATACATGTGAGGAACTATTTTTCATAAAATCAATCAATCAAATATCATCAAATAGTCCTATAATCAAAGCTAGTACAATACAATCCCAAACATGTAAAAACATAGACAAAATCAAAACCTAACTTAACACGTGAGATTTCAATTGAAACTCAATCTAGCTTTAAATGAGTTCACAACTCAAATCAAAATAATCACAATACACACATACACACACACACACACACATATATATATACGTATATATTTATATATATAAGTATATATATATATTGAAGAAGAAAACCCAAGGCAATTGACCAAGTTTTAACAAGAAAACTTTGATAGAAAATCAATACCTTAGTTGATTTGGTGCAGTTCTGTTTTTGTAAGGATTGACTCCAAACAAAAGCAGTAAAATTAAATTAAACCTTCAAAGAAAAGATGGAGGATAAGTATATGAACATAAAAAACTTTGGATCACTCAAATCAGAGTTGAAACGAAGAAGTTATGGTGTTTGAAAGGTGAGAAAATTTGAGAGAAAAATTTTGCACTCCAAGTTTGAATTTCTTCTTAGAATGTAAATTGAGAGGGAAACGAAAACAAGTGAAATGACCAAAGAGGGAATGAAGGAACCAACCATACTTGCTGCCCGAGAAGGTGAATGGGCATCTCGGGGCAGCAAGCATTCTTGCCTGAGATGGCCACCCGCCATCTCTGGAAAGAGTGCTTGGTTGTACTTCTTTTCCTCGCATGTTCCCTTCTCGTTCTTCAACCGTTCTCCGGCCTCCGAACTCAGAATTCGAATCCATTTACTGATTACAAACCGTTACTCTCTCTAAAACATGAACACATAAGATACTCAACCCAGAAAATACGATTTTGACTCGATATACAAATACGAAGACAATGTACGCAACATGACTAGAAAGTATCATATCTTTTGACTTAGAACTTGAAATTAAGAGTATCTATTATACAAAGTGTTTGGAACTCAATCAAGAATGACTTAATACTAAAATCAAGTCCAATATCCATGTTTTGTAAACATATACACATACAAACACAATTCAAACTAGAATGCAAACTACATAGACATAGTCTCCAATCATGCATTTTCCAAAACATGTTATTTTCATACCAATGCATGAGCATTCAACTTTAAGTGTGTGAATGTGTTATAAATTGTGCCCAACGATGTAGGGACACAAAAGTATGATATGTGTGTGTGTGTGCCTAAGACTTGAAAGAGAAAAGAAAGGTCTAAATATACCTTTGTAGAACCATGAAGCTTTCTTTCTCTTTGAAGACTTGAACTTGCTTTGACTAGTTGTTATTTCTTCTTTGAAGCTTGAATCATCATGAACTAAAAAACTAAATCATTACAAGTAAACATCATTTTGATAAGGAATTAATGCCAACATAATCTAAATCCTAACAATCTCCCTCTTTGGCAAATTCCATGTCAAAACACCTATACATATACTAAAAATATAAAAATGATGATAGGTCACAAATCACTCCCTCGTATTTCAATGAGTAAGATTCCTAAAACTAATCTTTATCAACTCTTGAGCTTTATCTTGATCTTCTCTTGAAGCAACCTACAAATCACCTCAAAGAAAAAATGCATAAACAAGAGAAAAATACAAATGGCAACATATACATTGGATATGAATCAACATTTAAGTTCACAATACATGTATCTCCCCCTCGATACATGCCAAAAAACATAAAAGTTCTTAACCAAATCTTAAGCCTAAATCTTATATGCCATAAGTTCAAGAGTTCACACAAAAACAACATAAAACTAAAAAATATAAACAAGTAACTAGCACTACTTTTTCTCCCCCTTTTTGACATGAAATGACGCCAAAAGGATAAGAAATGTACCTTAAAGCATAAATACTAGCCACTTGATCCACCAAAGAAATTCGTGTGTGTAATTGATCTAACATAATTCTTGAGTGGTGGTCTTAAGCTTGAAGCAATGTACTCCTCCAACTATTTGATCCTAGCGTCTTGTTGAACAACTTTTGCACCAAGTTCATCAAACTTCTCCTTCAATTATATAGCCCAAAAGTATCACAAGTCATCCCTTTACTTTGTATGACATGTAAGACACACGTTTATCACAATATTTATCTCCAAGGGTTGAATCAACACATCATCTTCCCTAAACTTAATCCCACGAGCTAAACACACTTGAGTTATAAACCCCAGTAATGCAAGTTTTTTATCCATTCTAGTAGCAAAAGCCTCACTATCAACGTAATGCATGAGAATATCTCCAAGGTTTATCGGTTGATTAGTAACTAAAGCATATACTATTTTGATATTGTCCTTATTCAACTCAACTTAATTCAAAGATCTAATAATGTTAGTGCAAATGAATTGATGCCAAAATGCACTAGCCTTAGTTAACTCATGTCGACTAATGTATGCTCTATTTTTCCACTCAAAGGAAGCATTTTCACAAAGAGTCCTACCCATAATATTTAGATTCTCAATAACATCCACATTTAGAAAATTAGAATCTATATCATTAGATAGCCCAAAAAACTTGTTGCTATTTTCTGGGTTAACACTAAATACAATACCCCTTATTTCCATCAATGCATATAACAAGGTGGCACTTTCCCTATATTCATGATAAAATTCTCTAACAAGAGTATCATTTACAATAACTAGCATGCCTACCCAAGATTCTCATTTTCTATCTTTTAAACACTTAAGAACATAAGAATATTTACACTTACCAAAGTCAATGCCTCTCTCTTGAAATATCTTCTTTGTTCCAAAGATCCCTAAATCCTTTTTCTTTAAAGTTTTGGATCCTTTTAAGGTAGACTTGGCTTTTACAACGGGATTCAATTGATTTCCACTTCCGAAAATCTTAGTTCTCCCCATTATCTTGTGTAATAAGATGCTTAATACATAGAAACAAAGTGAGTGGAAACAGTTTAAGCACGTTAGTCATAAAAATATAATCACAATGACATATGACTTAAGAATGAATCATCATGCAAGACAAAGAAAATGAGTAATATCTTACAAGTATCCTTAAGTCAAAATATGCCAACATATAACAAAATGAAGCATGTGAACATATAATAAAAGAGAACAATGTCTAGCATACAATGCTCCCCCTTGATAAATGCCATAACTAAATTCAATGACAGCATAAAGTTCACAAAGATATTCACACAATCACACATTCAAGCAATTTGAAGAAATCTCAACAAAATAAGCTTCATATGCTAAGAGAGATACACAAAGATTTTCAAGTTCTCTCATAATTCTTCAACAATTGCTAAAATATCAACATACTCATAAACAAAGTGTGTGTGTGAGAGAGATATGCTTCAAATATATATCAAGAAGTAGTTTAATAATCAACATGCAAACAATTTCCAACATCTATTCATCTTAAGCTTTTTCTATAAAAAGTCAAACCGATTATCATTCAGAATTTTTGCTTTTAAGAGAATAGATTTCAACATATGAGCGTGTGTGTGCATGTGGCTCGTCATCCCATTTCTGTTTTTCAACCCGAGCTCATTTGATTTTTCAACTATACTTCTTTTTAAGCCTTCCTCATTTTCTTTTTAGGCTTTGAATCAAATAATTTTTTTTTCATGATTCCATTTCAACACTTCTTTGATTTTTTTTTAAACATAAAAAAAAAAATCACTTCATGGTGGCTTTCAATCATCACAATGGTGTAGCTCTTTCCAAAATTGGGTAACTTTCCCAACCAATGTTTGTAGCCCTTTCCATGAAGGTACTTATTGAGTTCTATGTATTTGTCGAAGAAAAATGGATACTAACCATAAGTCATTTTAAATGTACTTAATCATAAAAACTTCAAGGTGTATCCAAAGTTTACATATTAGTAAACTCAACCTACTAGCAAAACATATAAAAGAAACAAGTGCAATTTTAGAAAAGAACCAAGATTTTTTGGCTCATAAGCACATGATCTTAAAAGCAATAAGTAGAGATTTATTCAAGATCGCTACTTCTTTAATGAGTAGCTTTCAAGGAATATGAAGCTCATAATTTCAAAAATAATGTCACTCAATATACTATGCACAAACAATCATCAAAGTTAAGATCAATGTGAATAATATCACTATTAGATCCTAAAATAGCAAATGTCAATGAGAATCATATGTATGCAATACAGAATTCTCTAATATGACATGATATTAGATTTATATCAAAAATTGAGTCAAAAGATGAATATCTAAGAGAACATGCATTAGAGTCTAGAGATACCTTTTGCACATTATATTCACCATATATCATACTTCTGCCATTTTTATGAGCACTCTTGCCTTTAATGTCCTTATGACACCAAGTTGACGATGTTTCACAACAAGAGTATAAAAGGCATAATTTCTTAACTCAACCAACACATATATATCAAATGAACTTCTCTAAAGTTAACCAATAAATTTCGACCATCATAACAAACATGAAGTGAGATAACCAAGTTCATATCAATACATGGAGTATTCAAAGCTAGCAAACAAGAATTCTCAACACAATTGATATATTTCCTGAAAGCTACCTCACATGTGCTTCTTACATTAGTGATAAGAGCACTCACCATTGAACCACTTGTTCATAGGTGTACCTACATAAACATTTCCAATATCATCTTTGACAACAATGTTAAATCTAGAGTAAAGTCTTTCAATGACTTGATTAACAAGAATATCATTAATACACTCTTTCTTAACATTTTCAACACAAGCTTTGTCAAGTTGAACAAGATTAGATTTCTTTATACTCTATAACATCTTTTCATGCTTAGAAATATTATCATGTTTTTCAACTATCAAAGCCTTAGCATGTTCAAGTTGAAGTTTAATCTCCTTATCTCTAGATTCATTTCCTAATTAACATTTTTCAATAAATTTATAACACCTAGGCTTAATGTGGCTTATTATGTTGCAATATTGGAAAATTGGAATAAAAGATGAGAATGTACCTTTCAGAGTTGAACTAGCTTCACTAGGAGTTTGCAAAGATGCCTTGTTTGCCAACATCTTCTTGGCTTTTGATCTTCTCTTCTTGTGTGGTTTCTTGTCAATCACGACTTCATCCAAGTGAGTAAGAAGTGGTACTTCCAAGGTTCCTCTTCACCACTACGAGATTTAACAAGATTCCTAACACTAGACACACTTACCGAATCATTCACTAAGTCATTGATGGCCTCCTTAACCGTTTCTATTTCTTCCATTAATTCTTGTTCTCTCTTCCTCAAAGAAGATATCACATTATCCTTCTCAAGGTTTATCTTTTCTAGTTCTCTAAACTTCTCCATAATATCACCTTTATCACCAAGAAGTCTACGAGTAACAATCACACACTCTTCTAGTTGTTTCTCGATCAAATCATCATTCTCAACTACCACTCTTAGAGCATTATTTCTAGCTTCTTCAAGCTTTTCTATCTTGGCCAACAACTCAAGATTAGTAGGAATGGAACTAGAGCTTTCGTGATGATTTGCATCAAAGTTCTTGTTCAAAGATATTGTACCATCAACATCTAGTGGAGAATGAGAACCCGTTAGAGCTACAAAGTTGCTCACCAACTCTTCATCACTAGAAGACTCACTACTAGAGCTCTCATCATCACTAGAGTCATCATCACTCCAAGTAGCCACCAACACTTTACCTTTCTTGTCTTTCTTAGATGGCTTCTTAGTGCACGCACTATCAAAGTGACCGAAACCATGACAATTGTAGCATTGAACACCTTTCTTGTTCAAGGCTTGCCTATTCTTCTCATTCCTGTGAGATTATGGTTTCTTAACTTCTTTTTCATTAGAAAATTTCCCTCTAGGCTTGGCATTCTTCATTAGAAACTTTTTGAACTTTCTAACCAAACGAGCCATCTCTTCATTTTCATCATCACTCTCCCCCTCAATAGCATTGAGAGCGATTCCCTTACACTTAATCTTTGGCTTCAAGAACATCTCATTCGTTTGGAGAGACCCAAGCAACTCATCGATGTTCATGCTATCCACATCATTGCTTTCCTCAA
Source organism: Dipteronia dyeriana (assembly GCA_032871835.1). Lineage (NCBI taxonomy): Eukaryota > Viridiplantae > Streptophyta > Magnoliopsida > Sapindales > Sapindaceae > Dipteronia > Dipteronia dyeriana. Next base: position 77,640,162 of record CM065300.1, on the reverse strand, counting down.
TGGCCATTACCTTTGATTTAATCTCTTAGGAAGAGACCTAAGAATTTTCCAATTTAAATGCTCTTTTGAGATAGGTACTCCAAGTGCTTGACATTGGTTAGCAATGTTAAGAAGCCGGAATTGGAAGTCTTCGAACTTTTCTTCTTCACCCATACTTAAACCTTCATTTAACATTTGAAGCCTTGATTTCTTCACCGGTAAGGTTCCTTTATTAAAAACTTGGAGAGTATCCCAGGCCTCCTTTGTGGATTCAAGATTTTGAATATAGGAGAATTGATGCCCATCAACTCCTCCAAATATGGCATTCATAGCACGGTGGTGCCATTTAGCAACCACAAACTCATTCGTTGTCCATTCACTCCTTGGCTTGAGTATATTATTTTCATCCTCTTGAACCTTGGTAGGACGACTATAACCTTCTTCCACTACCATCCACGCCCTCTCATCAATAGAGTGGATGTAGGCCTTCATCCTCAACTTCCAATACCCATAGTTAGTGCTTCGAAGTAATTGTGGCCTAGTATTTAAGGCTTCTTCCGCTATTACATCATCTTATAAACCCATGACTTCAAAAGCTTTACAAATATCGTGAATGTATCACCTGAAAGCACACTAAGTACAATCTAGAGTCTTGCTCTAATACCAATTGAAAATACAAACACAGTTAAATGCTCAAGGCTAACCTAAAGGGGGGGCAGGGGGTGAATGGGTTAGACACCTTTTTTGACTCCTTTAAAAACAAATAAAAGTTTGTCGCTCTAGATTGTTTGTATCGCAATATATATATATATATATATATATATATATATCAATTAGAGATACTTAATAAATATATAAAACATATAAAGTGTGATTCAAATAAGCAACCATAACATAAACACAATTGATATTATAGTAAGGAAGTCAACTTACATATAAAGTTCTATCCATAATATTCAAATAACATATACCAATATAAAAGAGACAGGGACAGAGAAAAGCCGACACAAGATATAACGTGGTAAACAATGGGATTCAATTATTTTCCACAAGATATAACGTTGGCTTTTACAATAGGATTCGATTGATTTCCACTTCCGGTAATCTTAGTTCTCCCCATTATCTTGTGTAGTAAGATGCTGAATACATAGAAACAAAGTGAGTGGAAACATTTTAAGCACGTTAGTCACAAAAATATAATCACAAAGACATGTGACTTAAAATGAATCATCATGCAAGATAAAGATTGTGAGTAGTATCTTACAAGTAACATTAAGTCAAAAATATGCCAACATAAAAAAAATGAAGCATGTGAACAATTCATAAAAGAGAACAATGTCTACCATACAATGCTCCCCCTTGATAAATGCTATAACTAAAATCAATGATAGCATAAAGGTCACAAGGATATTCACACAATGACACATTCAAACAATTTGAAGAAATCTCAACAAAATAAGCTTCATGCATTACGAGAGATACACAAAGATTTTCAAGCACTCTCTTAATTCTTCAACAATTGCTATAATATCAACATACTCATAAACAAAGTGTGTGTGTGTGGGATGTGCTTCAAATATATATAAAGAAGTAGTCTGATAATCAACATGCAAACAAATTTCAATATCTATTCATCTTAAGCTTTTTCCATAAAAAGTCAAACCAATTATCATCCGAAATTTTTGCTTTTAAGAGAATAGAATTCAACACATGAGCATGTGTGTGTGCATATGGCTCGTTCTCCCATTTCTTTTTTTCAACCGGAGCTCTTTTTATTTTTCAACTATACTCTTTTTTAAGTCTTCTTCCTTTTATTTTTCGGCTTTGAATCAAAGAATTTTCTTTTCATGATTCCAATTCAACACTTTTTTGATTTTTTACAAACATAAACAAAAGTACACTTCATGACGGCTTTCACTTATCACAATGGTGTAGCTCTTTCCAACATTGGGTAGCTTTCACAACCAATGTGTGTAGCCCTTTCCATGAAGGTGCTCGTTGAGTTTTATGTATTTGTCAAAGCAAAATGGATACTAACCATTGGTCGTTTTTAAATCTACTCTAGCACAAAAACTTCAAGGTGTATCCATAGTTTATATATTAGTAAACTCAACCTACTTAACCAAACATATATGAGAAGCAAAATGCAATTTTTGAAAACCAAGATTTTATGGCTCATAAGCATATGATCTAAGAGCAATAAGTAAAGACTTACTCAAGATCATTACTTCTATAATGAGTTGCTTTCAAAGAATATGAAGCTCATATTTTCAAAAATAATGCCACTTAAAAACTAAACACAAACAATCATCAAAGTTAAGATCAATGTGAACAATATCACTATTAGATCCTAAAATAGCAAATGTCAATGAGAACCATTTACGTGCTATACCAAATTTTCTAATATGACATGCTATGAGATGTATATCAAAGAATGAGTCATAAGATGAATATCTAAGAGAACATGCATTAGAGTATAGAGATACCAATCACACATAGTAATCACTCAATATCATACTTCCGCCCTTTTTATGAGCACTCTTGCCTTGAATGTCCTCAAGACATCAAGTTGATGATGTTTCATAACAAGAGTATAAAAAACATAATATTTCAACTCAAACAGCACATATATAAAAAGAACTTCTCAAAAGATAACCAACAAATTTCAACCATCATAACAACCATAATGTGAGATAACCAAGTACATATCAATACGTGGAGTATTCCAAGCTAGCAAGATAGAATTCTCAACACATTTGATATATTACCTCAAAGTTAACTCACATGTGCTTCTTACATTAGTGGTAAGAGCACTCACCCTTGAACAATTTGTTCTTGGGTGAACCTACACAAACATCTCCAATATAATCCTTGACCATTGTAAATTCCCTTAACCAATTATAGTGTAAAATATACCTAGAGGGGGGGTGAATAGGTATATGCTCAAAATTTAATCTTCTTTAAAAATATAAGCAATCTTATACAACACTAAGTATAATATCCAAAATGATATATGACAAAGCAAATGTTCAAGCAACACAAATCAACTAAGTGAAGAAATTAAGTGTGCAAAAAATCAACACAAGATATACTATGCCGACTTTCTATCCAAGATATACGTGGTAAAACCTCCAAAGAGGAAAACATCCATGGGTTGATACCACAACCACCGGTAAAAGCAAATCCATTATTTCAAATAAGAGTTACACACCCAAGCAATCAACCCATGCTCTCCAAGCTATCGCTCTTACTCTACCCTTGAACCTAGTGATCTACTATGCCGACTTTCTATCCAAGACCTCCTGTCTCTAGAAAGATTCCTTGCTCACCTATCCGGATCCTCCTGACCCAAGGCAAGACTTCTTGCTCAACTATTCAAGCCCTCCCGACTCTAGTTGAGACTCCTTGCTTAGTTATTCGGATCTCCCCGATCCTAACGAAGACTTCTTTGCTTGACTATCTGGATCACCTCGATCCTAGCCAAGTCTTCCTGCTCAAGTCAAAGCTTCACTGACTTCAACAAGAGACTTCAACCTTTTACAAGGCAATGATCTAAGTGGATGCAAATGATGCAAACACAAAAAAAATAGAGCAACTAGATCAACCACACTCTATGAACATGCAACAAGATAACTAGATAATGCTTTCAAAGATCAATCACAAATATATCTAGAAAACCTAAGCATGTTATAAACTAAGAACTAGTCAAGAAAAAAAGAGAAACCAATTGTAAATGGCCTAGTTCCTAGAAAATGAAATCAAGTCTAGAAATAGACAATCAAGCACAAGAACAAAAGATTTCTAGAGTCAATTTCATGATTATCAAGTTTAACACAAATTATTCAATATCAACCAAATCTAGCTAAACTTGAAAATCAATTGAACAAACCACAACATGAAATCAAAATCATCCTAGTCATGCATCTTAATCAAATAATATTCATCAATGAAAAGATCAAAGAAGAAAAGTAAGAAGAATATGATTTTACCAAACAAGGATGAAATCTCGAATTGAAAATCTGAACACTGTGAACAATAAAGACATTCTTTGGTTCTGAAAATGCTTGGGGTTTGTAGATCTCTTCAAGACACTCGATTTCGGTTTTTGAATCAAATAAATCCAAGTTGTATTGAGAGAGATATCACCAAAACAAAAAATGAAAAGTTGCTTAATATGCAGGTCAAAAATGAATATATAAAAATATTCAAGGGACCTCACCAAATAAGCCGCGCGCAAATCAACATCTGATAACGCGTGGTTAACAATTTCAAAGTAAATTATCACATGCAGTGAGCTCACGTAACTGACATAAAGACACCTAATGAACGACGACATTTTTGAGCAAATAAAGCACAACAAAATAGGTTTCACGTGGATACGTTACACTTTATAAAAAGCTGATGAATTAAAAATTTATTTCGCGCAATGAGCTCACGCTAAACACAATAAAGTAGACCAATAGGAAATCAAATATGTGACACCAAATTATTTGATTGATCATCCACACCAAACATTATATGTATGGAATGTATGTAATAAAATCCTTTTTAATTCATGAAATCAAAACCAGCCGAGATGTGCCGTGGGCATCTCGTGACCAGAGGTATATTTTTGGCGAGATGGTCACGCGCCTATACGGCCAAGGGAGGCAAATAGCAATTTGCCATTATTTTTCTTTTTTGCTCCCTTTCACATACCTCTCGTATTCTTCGACCGTTCTCCGGTCTCCGAACTCCGAATTCTAATCCATTTATGGATGACAGTGAGCTCAACCCAAAAAATAAAAATTCGACTCGATATACGAATACGAAGACAATGTACACAACAATAGGTGAAAGTGTAGTATATTTTGATTTAAAACTTGAAATCAGTAGTATGAGTAACCAAAATAACCGGAACTCAATCAAGAATGATTTAAGACTGAAATCAAGTTCAATATCTATATTATACAAACATAAACACATACAAACACATTTCACACTAGAATGCAAACTACATAGAGATAGTCTCCAATCATGCATTTTTCCAAAGCATGTTATTTTCATACATGCATGAGCATTCATCTTCAAGTGTGTTAATGTGCTATAAATGGTGCACAACGATGCAGGAAGTTTCTTTCCTTCCTTGAAGCCCAATTTAATCACAAACAACCTAAGCAACTAAGCAATACAAACAAAGAGCGTTTTGTTATGGAATCAAGCCAACATAAATCTAAAACCTAACACTTTTCCCCTTTGGCTATTCCATGGCAAAACCTTAACCTCACCATACAATGATCACTCATAGTTGATTGCATTCTCACATCCTCACATTACAAAGAGAACCCTAAACTAACATATCTTCAAGTCTTCATAAGTCTTCAAGATTCTCCTCTTTAATCATCAAGGCACTTATGAGAAACATATAACCAAACAAACAAGAAATCTTCTACAAAGGAGATTGGTGAGATATATATGCAAAATCAGAGAAGAAATCTTTATCTCATATAAAAGTTCACTTTAAAGCACTCACTTTAGTTCCTTAACCTCAACATACAAGAATTCTTTACTCCCCCTTAAGAAAAGAACCCCCCCCCCCCCCCCCCCTTAAGAAAAGAACGTTAATAATCCACAAAGAGGTACATTCTCCCATATAAGGTACATTTCTCCCGCACATGGTGAAGTATACATTTCTCCCCCTTTTTATCAGGGAATAGTCAAAGAAACAAAAAAGGGATTAACAAGGGAATAGAGTCAAATATATGAGATAAGTAACATGCATTCTCAATGTTCAATTATGTCATGATTTTATCAAAATAAAATCATGTGAACTTATCATAAAAGAGAACAAAGTCTAGCATACTATGCTCCCCCTTGATAAGTGCTCTATCTAAGATTAAGATAAGATATTGTTCACAATGATATCCACACAATCACACAATCAAGCAATTTTAAAGAAATCCAACAAAAATAAGCTCCACAAACTATGAGAGATACACTAAGATTTTCAATCTCTTTCATAATTCTTCTAAAATTGCTAGTATATCATATTCACTTGAAAGCAAAATAAGTGTGTGTGTGGATTTTCTCTAAACAAACATAAAGGAGTAATTGGTTCATCAACATGCAAACCATATCAACATCGGTTCATCTTAAGCTTTTCCATAAAAGGTCAAACCGATTTTCATCCGGAATTTTTGCTTTTAAGAGAATAGATTTCAACATATGAGCGTGTGTGTGCATATGGCTCGTCATCCCATTTCGATTTTTCAACCTGAGCACTTTTTGATTTTTAACTAAACTCTTTTAAGCCTTCCTCCTTTTCTTTTTAGGCTTAGATTCAAAGATTTTTTTTACAAAATAATTCTTTTCAACACTTCTTTGATTTTTTTTAAAACATAAAAAAATATACACTTCATGACCGCTTTCACTCATCACAATGGTGTAGCTCTTTCCTATATTGGGTGGCTTCACAACCAAAGTGTGTAGCCCTTTTCATGAAGGTGCTCATTGAGTTCTATGTAGTTGCTGAAGCAAAATAGGTACTAATCATAGGTCATCTTAAATGTACTAGTCAAAAGACTTCAAGGTGCATCCGTAACTCATATATCTTCAATCTTAACTTACTCAAACTAAATATATGATAGAAGCAAAGTGTGCAATTTTAAAAACCAATTTTTTTTTTCAAGCTTAAAAGCACATGATCTAAAAGCAATACAAAGAGAGTTACTTAAGATCTTTACTTCTTAATAGAATAGCTTTCATTGAATATGAAGCTCATATTTTGCAAAAGTATGCCACTCATCAATCAAACAAGCATTTAACACATCATATATAAGATCATTGTTAACAAATCATTAAATGATCTTTAGAGAGCAAATGTCACCAAGAACCATATGAAAGCTATACTAGTTCACTAATATGACATGCGACATGATGTAATGCACATATAGAGTTGAAAAGATGAATCAAGAAAGCAAGCTTTAGAGTAGAGATATGCCTTAGCAAGCTTTTTCATCAACGTAAAGTCTTTACCATTTTTATGAGCTCTCTTGGCTTATTTGTCCTCATGACAACAAGTTGTTGGTTTGTCTTCCCAAGACAATAAAGACTAAACATCTCAACTCAAACAAACATATAAAATGACTTTCTCCAAAAGTCTTAACAAATTATACCAAATAGATTTCAAAATTGGACTTCTCTAAAATCAACCAACAAATTTTGACCATCATAGTAAAAGTATGATAATATTAAGTCCATGTATTGACTAGAGACACCAAGTTTGAATAGTAAATCAAGCATACTATAAATGGCTTAGTCAAGCATCAAACTTAGAACTCTTATCAAACAAGAACAAAAAAAAAATTCTCATATGTGCTACTCAATCAAGTATGTGAGCACTCACCTTTGACCATGTTGGTCTTAGGTGAACCAGCATAAATAACATCATGATCATTACTCATGGCAATATGAAATCTAGAAGATAAAGCATCAACTATCTTCTTCATGAAGATATCACTCATTTTAAACTCATTATTATTGTCACACACAAATAATTCATCAATACAAGATATATGACCATCATGCTTTATACATTCTCATCCACACAAATCTTCTAGACATTCTTCTTCACATGTATATCATTATTATGCACAACATTCAAAGATTTATCAATATCATCATGTTTAGAAGAATGACTATGAATCTTTTTCACATCATGCTTTTTAATCCAAACTTTCCTAGTAATTGTCTTCACATGATCATGACCAATATGCACATTTTTCAAAACATCAAAATAATTATCATGTTTAGAATCTTTCATAGAAGATTTGTTCAACTCACTGCATGCATATTATTCCCTAGTTTGCATTGCCTAATATATTCATAACATCTAGGTCTAATGTGACCAATTACATTGCAATAATGACAAACTGTAATAAATTTAGAAAAATTACCTTTTGAGTGTGCATGCTTTGGTTGAGAAGTTGGTTGAGAAGTTGGTTGAGAAATTCCATAGCTCTTCTTGTCTTTGTGTTTGGTTTTGGAAGAAATAATAGTTGAGCCTTTTCTAATCCAAATTTTCTTAACACCATGCTTCTCATTACTACTAACAACATGCTTTGACTTATTCTTTGGCTTACTATCATGCAAACCGACTTTATTAGTCACATTTTCAAACAAGTCAAACAAAGCATTATCAATCTTTTTACCTATAGTAGTACGAGGCAGAACAAGTGTTTTCACAAGCAAGTCATCAACAACATTTTTCTCAACATGCTTTTCCGAGGTCTTCCTAGGTTTAGCTATACATCCATACATGGATGATTGCCTAGGACCTTTCATCAAAGACATATCATACAAATCATTCTCATATTTTCATTTACGAAAGTATTCATAGCATCTAGGTCTTATATGTCCTACCATGATACAAAAATGGCAAATCGGTACAAATTTGAGAGGGGTACCTTTAGCTCGAGCATTTGAAGTAGTATACCTGCTCACATTGTTACCTCTTTGATGTCCATTTCTTGATGTTTTATCTTTTGCATGAGAAAATGATGATTTTTTTCTTTGACCTTGTTGAGATTTTCCTTTGTTGCTCCTTGTTGATGTTGAGGCACCTCCGATTACATCCATGGCTTCACCGTTAGAGAGAGTACCTACATTCGCTTTACCACTTGCTTTGACAAAAGTAGAAATGTTAGATGAAGGTGTAACCTTTTCATTCACATAACCTAATCCTCTTTTGTCACTAGGATGCTTACCAATCTTGATGAGAGTTTCTACTTTACTAGCACTAAATGACATCTTACCTATCATCTTGTTAGCCTCATCAACCTTATCACTAAGCATCTTCTATTGACACTCATGCTTACTAATTTTGACTCTAAGCACATTTTCAAGTCTTTTAGCACGATCAAGAGAATCATCTCTTTGCTCAACTTCTTGTTTCAAAATTCCTAGCCTTTCATTACTATCTTTCAAGTTATTCTCTATACTAAGGATTTTGTCTTTAAGCTCTTTATTCTCTATTTGCTTATTCTCTCCTTCCTTGATAAACAACCTCATAGTAAAGTATTCTTTTAAATCATCTAGCTCTTGAGCACTTTCATCTATCTTTGAAAAATATTTTTCAATGGTTTCTTTATGCTCCTTAATGACTTCACTTTACTTGCTTATCTTCTCCAAAGACATATTCTTCTCATTTTCAAGAGCTTTGACTATCACCACTAAATTGGCATTGATCAACTTCAACTTATTGTTCTCATCATTCTTCTTGACATTTTCACAAGTTAGTTGAAGGATCTTGTCATTTAAGCTTGTTTCATCATGATTTGAGGAGAATTTACTATCTTCATTACTTGATGAATATTCACTTTCCTCACTACTTGAGGAGTCTTCACCACTATCCTCAAATCTTCCTTCATATATAGCCGGGTGAGCAATGTAATTGCTAGTATATTTTCGATCTCCGAGGACTCCTTTTTCTCTTTTACATCACTCACACTCACATCACTCCAAGTAGCACTCTTGGTAGAAATAAATCCAATCCCCTTGCATTCAAGACATCGAATTAGCTTCTTCTTAGATTCGTCCTTACAATCTACAACTTCTCTTGGAGTGATCTTTTTATCAACTTCCTCTCTCTTAGAACATATGTTCTTTAGAAATTTCTCTAAGACTATCATCATACTAACCATATCATCTTCACTCTTCTCATTAGTCACTTTGAGTGTTATTCCCTTATCCTCAAACCTTGGCTTGAACCCAAGCTCATATGCTTGTAGAGACCCAAGAAGCTCATCAACCCTCTTAAGATCGACGTTCTTGCTTTCTTCAATTGCAGTCACATTTGCTTTAAATCTATTAGGTAAGGATCTTTAGATTTTCCAATTAATTCTCTCTTGTGGATATGGCTCTCCCAAAGTTTGACTTTGATTGATGATATTCAAGAGTATAGTTTGAAAGTCTACTAACTTCTCATCCTCATCCATAATAAGACTTTCAAATTGAGAGGTAAGCATTTGTACTTTTCACCTTCGAATCGCCAACGTACCCTCATTGATAGTTTGCAAAGTATCTCATTATTCCTTTACCGATTCGAGGTTTTGAATGTGGATAAATTGAGTACCATCTATAGCACCAAATATTGCATTCACTGCCCTATGATGCCACTAAGCATTATCAAATTCAATAGCAGTCCATTCGGCTCTAGGCTTCAAAATCATAGTGTCATCTTCTAGCCTTTTGATAGGCATCTCTTAACCTTCCTCAATACTCATCCATGCCTTTTCATTGAGGATCTAATGTAGGCTTTCATCCTAATTTTCCAAAAGGAGTAGTTACCACTATTCAAGAGTGGAGGCATAGCACTAGACGTACCTTCCAACATAGAATCACCCATAACACAAAAACAACAAACACTATAATATGGACCTATCTAATTATTTATAGACACCAGCTCTGATTCCAATTGTAAATTCCTTTAACAAATTATAGTGTAAAATATATCTAGGGGGTGAATAGGTATATGCTCAAAATTTAATCTTCTTTAAAAACACAAGCAATCTTATACAACACTTAGTATAATATCCAAAATGATATATGACAAAGAAAATGTTTAAGCAACACAAATCAACTAAGTGAAGAAATTAAAGATGATGCAAGAACACAACACAAGATATTTATATGGTAAAACCTCCTAAGAGGAAAACATCCATGGGTTGATACCATAACCACCGGTAAAAGCAAATCCACTATTTCAAATAAGAGTTACACACTCAAGCAATCATCACATGCTCTCCAAGCTATCACTATTACTCTACCCTTGAATCTAGTGATCCACTATGCCGAGTTCCTATCCAAGACCTCATGTCTCCTGAAAGATTCCTTGCTCACCTATCCAGATCCTCCTGACTCAAGGCAAGACTTCTTGCTCAACTATCTGAGTTCTCCCGACTCTAGTTGAGACTCCTTGCTTAGTTATCCGGATCTCCCCTATCCTAACTAGGACTTCCTTGCTTGACTATCCGGATCACCCCCGATCCTAGCCAAGATTTCTTTCTTAAGTCAAAGCTTCACTCACTTCCACAAGAGACTTCAACCTTTTACAAGGCAATGATCTAAGTGGATGCAAATGATGCAAACACAAACAAATAGAGCAAGTAAATCAAACACACTCTATGAACATGCAACAAGATAACTAGATAATACTTTCAAAGATCAATCACAAATATATCTAAGCATGTTATAAACTAAGAACTAGTCAAGAAACATGAGACACCAATTGTAAATGACCTAGTTCCTAGAAAATGAAATCAAATCTAGAAATAGACAATCAAGCACAAGAACAAAAGATTTCTAGAGTCAATTTCATGATTATCAAGTTTAACACAAATTATTTAATGTCAACCAAATCTCGCTAAACTTAAAAATCAATTGAAAAAACCATAACATGAAATCAAAATCATCATAGTCATGCTTTTTAATCATATAATATTCATCAATGAAAAGATCAAAGAAGAAAACTAAGAAGAAAATGATTTTACCAAACAAGGATGAAATCTCGAATTGAAAATCTGAACATTGTGAACAATAAAGACATCCTTTGGTTCTGAAAATGCTTGGGGTTTGTAGATCTCTTCAAGAAACTCGATTTCGGTTTTTGAATCAAATAAATCCGAGTTGTATTAAGAGAGATATCACCAAAACAAAAAAATGAAAAGTTGCTTCTAAAATATGCAGGTAAAAAATGAATGTATGAAAATATTCAAGGGACCTCACCAAATAAGCCGTGCGCAAATCAACATATGATAACGCGTGTTTTAAAAATTTCAAAGTAAATTATCACATACAGTGAGCTCACGCAAGTGACAATATGACACCTAATGAACGACGACGTTTTTCAGCAAATGAAGCACAACAAGATAGGTTTCACGTGGATACTCTTTAAAAAGCTGATGAATTAAAAATTTATTTCGCGCAATGAGCTCACGCTAGAAACAATAAAGTGGACCAATAGGAAATCAAACATGTGATACCAATTGATTTGATTGATCATCCTCACCAGACATTATATGTATGTAATGTATGTAATAAAATCCTTTTTAATTCATGAAATCAAAAACAACCGAGATGTGCCGTGGGCATCTCGTGACCAGAGGTATATTTTTGGCGAGATGGTCACGCGCCTATTCGGCCAAGAGAGGCAAATGGCAATTTGCCATTATTTTTCTCTTTTGCTCTCTTTCACATACCTCTCGTATTCTTTGACCGTTCTTCGGTCTCCGAAATTTGAATTCTAATCCGTTTACGGATTACGAATTGGAACTCTATCACGAACATGGATGACTATGAAACTCAATCCATAAAATAAAAATTCGACTCGATATACGAATACGAAGACAATGCACACAACATGAGTTGAAAGTGTAACATCTTTTATCTTAGAACTTGAAATCAATAGTATGAGTAATTGAAATAATCGAAACTCAAACAAGAATGATTTAAGACTAAAATCAAGTTCAATATCCATGTTATACAAACATAAACACATACAAACACATTTCACACTAGAGTGCAAACTACATAGAGATAATCTCCAATCATGCATTTTTCCAAAGCATGTTATTTTCATACCAATGCATGAGCATTCATCTTCAAGTGTGTGAATGTGTTATAAATGGTGCACAACGATGCAGGGACACATATGTATGATTTGTGTGTGTGTACCTTTAATAGTGCACAACTATACAGGTACACAAATGTATGAATTGTGTGTGTGTGCCTACGCCTTACAAGAGGAAGAAGAATCTTGATACCTTAGCATCCAAGTAAGCACATATCCTCTTGAAGATGAACTTTGCATGCGATGTTCCTTTACTTCCTTGAAGCCCGATTTAATCACGAACAATCTAAGCAACAAAGCAATACTAACAAATAGCGTTTTGTTATGGAATCAAGCCAACACAAATCTAAAACCTAACAACCATAATGTTAAATCTAGAGTAAAGTCCTTCAATGACTTGATTTACAAGAATATCATTAATACCCTCTTCTTTAACATTTTCAACAAAAGCTTTGTCAAGTTGAACAAGACTAGCTTTCTTCCTACTCCACAAATTCTTGTTATGCTTTACAATATTATCATGCTTGTCAAATTTCAACGAATTAGCATGTTTAAGTTAAAGTTTAATCTCATTATCTCTAGATGCATTTCCTAATTTGCATTTTTTAATAAACTTATAACACTTCGGCTTAATGTGACCTATTGTGTTACAATAATGACAAATAAGAATACAAGATGAGATTGTACCTCTTGGAGTTGATATAGCTTCACTAGGAGTTTGCAAAGGCACCTTGTTTGCCAACTTCTTCTTGGCATTTGATCTTCTCTTCTTGTGTGGTTTCTTGTCAATCACGACTTCATCCAAGTGAGTAAGAAGTGGTGCTTCCAAGGGCTCTTTTTCAACTGCTAAGTCGTCTTCACCACTATGAGAGTTAACAAGATTCCTAACACTAAACACACTTACCGAATCATTCACTAAGTCCTTGATGGCCTCCTTAGCTGTGTCTATCTTTTCCATTAATTCTTTTTCTCTCTTCTTCAAAGAAGATATCACTCCATCCTTCTCAAGGTTTATCTTTTCAAGTTCTTTAAACTTCTTCATAATATCACCTTTCTCACCAAGAAGTCAACGAGTAACTACAACAAACTTATCTAGGTGTTTCTTAATCAAATTATCCTTTTCAATAACCTCTCTTAGAGCATTATCTCTAGCTTCTTCAAGCTTCTCTATCTTAGACAACAACTCAATATTGGTTGGATTGGAACTAGTACTCCCATGATGATTTGAATCAAAGTACTTGTTCATAGATATTGAACTATCACCTTCTAGTGGAATGTGATAAGCTATTAGAGTTACAAAGTTGCTCACTAACTCTTTATCACTCGTATCATCTTCACTCCAAACAGCCGCCAATGCTTTGCCCTTCTTGTCTTTATTGAATGTCTTCTTGGTACACTCACTAGCAAAGTGACCAAATCTTTGACAATTGTAGCATTGAACACCTTTCTTCTTCATGGCTTGACTATTCTTCTCAATCCTTGGAGATGATGGTTTCTTAACTTCCTTATTCCTTAGAAAACTTGTCTATAGGCGTTGCATTTTTCCTTAGAAACTTCTTGATCTTTCTAACCAAAAGAGCCATCTCTTCATTTTCATCATCGCTCTCCTTTTCAATAGCAATGAGAGCAATTCCCTTACTCTTAGACTTTGGCTTCAAGCACATTTCATAGGTTTGGAGAGACCAAAGCAATTCATCGATATTCATGCTATATACATCCTTGCTTTCCTCAATAGCCATCACCTTTGACTTAAATCTCTTAGGAAGAGACCTAAGGATTTTCTAATTTAAACGCTCTCTTGAGATAGGTACTCCACGTGCTTGACATTGGTTAACAATATTAAGAAGCCGGAATTGGAAGTCTTCGAATTTTTCTTTTTCACTCATGCTTAAACCTTCAAATTGTGATGCCAACATTTGAAGCCTTGATTTCTTCACCGCCAATGTTCCTTCATTAATGACTTGAAAAGTTGCCCAAGCCTTCTTGGCGGAATCAAGATTTTAAATGTAGGAGAATTGATGCCCATCAACTCCTCCAAAGATGAAAATTCATAGCACGATGGTGCAATTTAGCAACCTCAAATTCATTCGTTGTCCATTCACTTCTTGGCTTGAGTATATTGGTTCCATCCTCTTGAACCTTGGTAGAAGGACTATAACCTTCTTCCACTACAATCCACACCCTCTCATCAATGGAGCGGATGTAGGCTTTCATCCTCAACTTTCAATACCCATAGTTAGGGCCTCAAAGCAATGGTGGCCTAGTATTTGAGGCTCCTTCCACCATTACATCATCTTGTAAACCTATGGCTCTAAAATCTTTGCAAGTACCATGAATGTATCACAAAGATGCGCACTAAGTGCAATCTAGTGTCCTCTCTGATACCAATTGAAAATAAAAACATGGTTAATTGCCTAAAGCAAACCTAGCGGGGGTGAATAGGTTAGACACCTTTTTCCGCTCCCTTGAAACAAATAAAGGTTTGTCCCTCTATATTACTTGTATCACAATTTATATATCAATTAAAGACAATTAATCAGTATATAAAACATATAGAGTGTGATACAGACAAACATTCAAAAACACTTACACAATCGACATTGTAATAAGGAAGTCTATTACATAAAATGTTCTATTCACAATATTTCAATTACATATACAAACATATAAGAGATTGAGTTAGAGAAACTAGACAAAAGGTTTTTACGTGGTAAACCTCCGAAGAGGAAACATCCACAGGTTGATTCCACAACCACTGATGAACACTTTTTCCATCGTTAAGAAATTACACATCAAAAGAATATTTATAAAAAGTACTACGCAATGTGCTCTAAAGTTTTGAAAACTAGTAAAGCGGTAATCAAGGGTATTGTCCACAGGGAGGTGTCTTCCGTCAATCGTTTTACGTTTTAGTGTTTATTGAAATCAATGTAAATAAGAACATGGCAAGGGAGAGAGTGGTGTGTGTGAAGTGTAAAATATTGGTTGTGTGTGTGAGAAAACAAAGAAATAAATAAAGGAAAGATAAGAGAATATTGATACACATGGTACTCATGACCATCCAAAACATTCGCACCACCTAAAATAACTAACCGCAAAGACACTCCTATAATGGGTTCAACCTAGCCTTAAGAGGTCGACTAATCCTATAACGCTACTCATAGAGACATATTGTATGTCAACTATATGGACCACGTTTAAGCACAAATAAAACACATACGATCGACCATCGATCGCTACTCATCGAGATGTATCATGCGAGCAACTACCAGTGGAAGCACTAAGCATAAACGGACTCTTAACCACTACTCGTCGAGATGTATCATTCGAGACTTAGAGCAAAGGCCAAGAATTGCAACCCGAATGCTACTCACCGAGATGTATTGTGCGATCAACGTTCAAATGTCGCATAAGCATGTAGGCTTATAGAATCGAAACCCACAAATGCAGATGTAAGCTATTCATGAATTCCACTCAAACAAAACTCAAGCCAATCCAAAACATGCATTTCGAATAATCCATCAACATATGAGCAATCATGGGATGCTTAATTAATCTACTCCTAAAATACATTAATCTACTCCTAATCCCAATGATAAACACACATCAATTTCTAACCTACATGCCATGAATGTAAAGACAAAAGTTATCCCTAAACATGCATCAAGAGTTGGGTTGTCAATCCACCTCAATACAAATCATGAATTAATTAAGTGCAAATTGAATGGGACAATAAATGAAGAAATCAAATATGATTCAATTAAATAAATGGTGCTAATATTAGGGTTTACATATTTCTCTAATTGGGATACACATCAATGAATAAAATAGCAAGAGAAGAGTAAATAGAAGAAACCCAAGGTTGTTAGTCCCGGATCTCTAGGCTCAGAGTTCAATTGTCATCTTGGATCTCCAAGCTCCATTAAAACTCCTCCAAAGATGGGTGGTTGAATGTAGAAGGTGATGATAATGAGGCATCCATGTAGGAAAAACCTCCACGGATGCCTTTGTAAGCTCCTCTCTCTATTAGTTTGGTGGAGAAGATGATGTGTGGACTAAAGGATGAATTTTTGAATGAAAGATTATGGGTCTTATGGCAAAAGTGTTGTATTTATAGGCTTGGGAAGTTAGGGCATGATATGGATATGAAAAGATGCATTTGCCCTGCTAAAAATCGCCGATTTTCATCCCCAAGAGCTAATCCCGTCAGCTTCATGTGTCTTGATGCGCATGCAAATGCGTTGGTGGTTACCTGCGTAGGATCCGTGTATCTCTGCACAACAGTCACTAAAATGGGCATAACTCCCTCTAGAAATATCGGAATCACAATCCGTATAAACAGCTAGAAACTAGACTTTTAGGGTTTTTCGAATATAGATAGACAGAAGCATGGATAAATCCGATGAGAGAGATATGACTCTTCAAATTTGGATGTGCTGCACAAGCTTTTCTTACAATTTTCAGCACTTTAGCCGCCAAATCTCAGTTTTTGCCTAAAATGAAGTTAAATGCTTGAAATGACTAGCATAGAGCCATTAGACACCAAAATCTTGAAAACAAGCTAAAGGATATGGAATTAAGGGCCAAAATATATGACAATTTTGGTCCGATCAACCACTGACAAACATAATCCACTAGTAGATAAGACAAGTACAATCTCTCAAGTGACCCATTTACCTAGAAACAATCCTCCTATCCTACTCAATGAACATGTCACCACCTTGCTCAACATTTCGAGGCTTCAAACCTCTTGTTAAGACTTCCTTGCTCAATATTCTAATGCTTCACACCTCTTGTAAAGACTTCCTTGCTTAGCTATCCAAGGCTTCACACCTCTAACTAAGACTTCTTGCTCAACTATCCAAGGCTTCACACCTCTAGTCATGACTTCCTTGCTGAAATCAAATAATCACTCTAAGAAATGAGACTTCCATTTGCTCAACAATTCAAGACTTCACACCTATTGTCAAGATTTCCTCTTCACAAGGCATCTAAGTGATCATGAATGGAAAACGCAAACAAGTACGCAACATAGAAAATGATGATCAACAAATTCTATAGAAATACTAGACATATACATGAATAAACATAACAAATGTAGTCTAGTCAATCATGCATTATTATTACATCTAGATCGTGTAAAAGATGTTCAACATTAATTACAACCTAGATGCATGCATAAATCAAAAACTTGAATCACAAGATATGTTCAATTAATACATGATCAAGTTCTAATCACATATGGAAAACATGTTCTAGAGCATATTAAGTTCATATAAAGAATCAAACACATGAATAGCTCAAAGAACAACATAACATGTATTATATAGAGAGATCGGCCAACAGAGAGCATAATACATGTGAGAAACTATTTTTCAAAAAATCAATCAATCAAAGATCATCAAATAGTCATAGAATGAAAGCTAGCACAATACAATCCCAAACATATGAAAACATAGGCAAAATAAAAACCTAACGCGACATGTGAGATTTCAATTGAAACTCAATCTAGCTTTAAATGTGTTCAAAACTCAAATAAAAACAATCACAACACACACACACACACACACACACACACACACACACACACACACACACATATATATATATATATTGAAGAAGAAAACCCGTGGCAATTGACCAAGTTTTAAAAGAAAACTTTGAGAGAAAATCAATACCTTAGTTGATTTGGTGCAGTCCCATTTTTTCTGTAAGTATTGACTCCAAAAAAAGTCATAAAATTAACTCAAACCTTCAGGAAAAAGATGGAAGACAAGTAGATGAACACACAAAACTTTGAATCACTTAAATCGTAGTTGAAACGAAGAAGTTATGGTGTTTGGAATGTGAGAAAATTTGAGAGAAAAATTATGCACTCAAAGTTTGAATTTCTTCATAGAATGAAAAGTGAGAGGGAAAGGAAAACAAGTGAAATGACCAAAGAGGGCATGATGGTACCAAGTACATTTGCTGCCGGAGATGGCACATGGGTATCTCGGGGCAGCAAGCATCCTTGCCCGAAATGGCCACATGCCATTTAATGAAAGAACGCTTGGTTGCACTTCTTTTCCTCGCCTGTCCCCCTCACATTGTTCGACCGTTCACTGGCCTCCGAACTAGGAATTTGAATCCGTTTTTGGATTTCAAATCACATTTCTCTCACGAACATGGAAATATAAGATTTTCAGCTCAGAAAATAATAATTTGACTTGATATATGCATACGAAGACAATGTACGCAACATGACTGGAAAGTATCATATCTTTTGACTTATTACTTGAAATTAAGAGTATGGGTTACCAAAGTGTTTGGAACTCAATCAAGAATGATTTAAGACTAAAATAAAGTTCAATATCCATATTTTAAAAATATATACAAGTAGGGAAAATACACGCACAGCGGAAACGTGAGAAAATTTAATAAAATTAGGGTTTGCGTATAGATAATTTTTTTTCCCTTTTACGCAATGAGAACATTAACACTAGATTAATTGAAGTATATAAAAAGTGTCGTATCTTTTTCTTGATATGATTGAATATGCACCAAATTGATTCCGTAAGATTTTCCAATCCAATCACGAACGTGAATTACCTAGGAGTGTGGGCTCCTTTTCTTTATCTTGTATACCTGAGGATGAAAATAAACAAAATCTTATTCCTTGTTAGTTACAATAATCCTCCAAGAGATAAAATCAGGAAAGTCTTGCCACTTGTGAATTATCAATCAATTTGATTGAAAGTCGCGTGAATCTTGATTCGATGTTGTACACAAAAACCTTTTTGATATAAGGGATACTAGTGTACTATCGAAAACAAAACGTTCCCTTTTTCTCTTCCTAGCCGAATTCACACTATCTCTATGAGTTGGTTGAATTTTGTCCAGAGTAAAAACAAAAAATTCTCTCCCTCAAAATTCTCTCTTGCTTGGCCGAATTCTCTCTTTAGAAAATCCCAAGCGTGGCCAAAATAATTCTTGCAATTAGTTAAAGTTGGCTAAAATTTCAAAACCTATATATATATAGGATCATAAGTCCTCAACAAAGAAGGATTTACTTGGTTAACAAGAATCATTTCCTTAGGTGGATTTATTTGGTAGTTAAGAACCCTTATATAAAAGGAATTCTATCCTCCTCTTATATATACATAGCTGGCAGAAATTTCAAAGAATATAATTAGAAGACTTAATTCTTTTCCTAAGAAGGATTTATTTGGTAGTTAAGAATCTTTTCCTTAGGTAGATTTACTGGGTGGTTAAGAATCCTTTTCAAAAAAGAATTATATCCTACACCAAGACTCCTAATCCAACTCAATAGTGTATTTGTAACCATATTAAAGACTTTCTAATTTGATTAAGTAAATAATTCATTTTATTTATCTACTTATCAAATATAGTCTTTAACATTAATTATACTACCAACAATAGTATAATTTTAGGAGACCATCTCCTACTAGGAAAAAGATTTTGAATTTTAATTAAATAATTAATTAACCACCAAATTCATTAATTTCCATTTAATTAAATAATTGAATATAATAATATAATTAAGCTATTCTAAATAGCTTTGCCGCCCAACACATATATATGGGCCAATATATTATTTTTTTTATTTTACTAAACCCATTTGACCTTCATAAAAAGTCCACATGTGAACTAGACCCAATCTTACAAAAATAAACAAGTCCACATGCCTCAATACAATTCTAGATGGGCTCATAAATTGGTCCGGTAGAATATATCAAGTGATCCGTACAAGTTCGTATGGATTGGGATCTTGACGGGCTATCTAGATTTAAGCTCCAATAGACACAATCCAATCACAATCAACAAATGATTCACTTAAGTCCGATCTATTTAATTTTAGTTCATTCCATTAAAGAACTAAAATTCAACACTTAAATAAAGATAGAATAAGTTGATGTTACTCATTCATACCCTAGACAATCGTATTAGAGAAAATGTATCCTCATGAAGAATACCAGTAATCGCCAAGAGTTCATAGACCGCCTATAGCTCTCCAAGTTACCATATTTACTCATATGACCACATTTTGAACTTGGATATTTTGACTTGTCCAGAAGTCATGTTTCAATAGAAACTATTGAAAACTTAACGTTAAGATTTAATATACAATACCTCAAAACGACCATATGATGGTATTATACTCTCATTTAATAAATGGAGTCACGATGTCCATATCTATAAATAAAGTCCTCTATCGATTGACAAAAGAATACCACCAAACTATCTAGGATATACTATGCTATATAATAGTACTCATTGATAGCTCAAATGATAACACTTGCAACCATAAGTCCATCATTTTTCTCCGGATTGAGATAGACTGTCCAATTGTCTTCAAATAAAAACTTTTATTCATTGACGGTTCTAGATAAAGTATTTCATTGTGATCCTATTCAATGCACCCAGTGCACTAGATTATTTTGACCAAAGACATCTCACTTTGATGATTTTAGACTCATCGTAACACATTTGATCGTATTCAAATGCTAGCAAAAGAATTTACAACTTTGACAAGATAAAGGCGCCCAACCTTTTATCTTAAATTGTGAATATTATTCAAGACTAACTAAAGAAATGTGTCTACCTCATACATATCCAGATGTATGGACAATTCTTCTTTTCTCATAGCCTTTTGACCTTATGATTATTTACTTTAGACAATTATAATAATTAAACTATAAATGCTATAAGATTTTTTAAACTAGAAATCACTTTATTAATATGAAAAGATTGTCAAATACAATATTACACTCTTGCTATTGAGCATAATCCCAACTGTAGGGAAAAACAGTTCAAAACGCAACGGAAGAATGACAAAAAAAAACAAAATTAGGGTTTGCCTATAAATAATTTTTTTTCCCTTGTATGCAACGAGAACCTTAACCTTAGTTTAATTGATGTATATAAAAAGTGTCGTACCTTTTTCTTGTGACGATTGAACAAGCGCCGAATCGATTCCGCAAGATCTTCCAGTCCAATCACGAACGTGAATCACCTATGAGTGTAGGCTCCCTTTTGTTAAATCGTATACCAGAGAATGGAAACAAACAAAATCTTTCTCTTTGTCAGTTACAATAATCCTCCAAGAAGAAAACAAAGAACGTTAGGTCACTTGTGAATTATCAATTAATTTGATTGAAACTCGCGTGAACCTTGATTCGATGTTGTTGACAAAACCTTTTGATGTAAAGACTACTAGTGTACTATCAAGAACCAAACGTTCTTTCTTCCTATTTCTTCTTTCTCGAATCACATACTGTTTCTTAGAGTTGATCGAATTTTGTCTAGAGCAAAATCAGATTTTTCTCCCTCAAAATTCCTATGATGGCCGAATTCTCTCCGTAATGAATTACCTAGGCTAGCCGAAATTTTCTCTTAAAAAATTATGCTAGGGCTAGCCGAAATTCCCTCTTAGGCTAGCCGAAATCTTCTCTTGAAATTATGCTAGGACTAGCCAAAATTCACTCTTAGAATTACTTAGGCTAGCCGAAAATTACAAGAGATATATATAGGATTATAAATCCTCTCCTAAGAAGGATTTACTTGGTTGGCAAGAATCCCTTCCTTAGGTGGATTTATTTAGTAGTTAAGAATCCTTATCTAAAAGGAATTCCATCCTCAACTATATATACACATGGGATGGCCAAAATTCATTGGATATGTATTAGGAAACTTAATTCTTTTCCTAAGAAGTATTTACTTGGTTGTTAAGAATCTTTTCCTTAGGTAGAATTACTTGGTGGTTGAAAATCCTTTTCAAAAGGGAATTCTATCTAACACCAAGACTCCCAATCCAACTCAATAGTGTATGTGTAACCATATTAAAGACTTCCAAATTTGATTAAATAAATAATTCCTTTTATTTATCTTCTTATCAATTAAAGTCTTTAACATTAATTATACTACCAACAATAGTATAATTTTTAGGAGACCATCTCCTACTAGGAAAAAGATTTTTAATTTTAATTAAATAATTAATTAATCACCAAATTAATTAATTTCCATTTAATTAAATATAATAATATAATTAAGCTATTCTAAATAGCCTTGCCGCCCAACACATATATATGGACCAATATATTATTTTCTTATTTAATTAAATCCATTTGACCTTTATTAAAAGTCCACATGTGAACTAGACCCAATATTACAAAAAGAAACAAGTCCACATGCCTTAATACAATTCTAGATGGACTCCTAAATTGGTCCGATAGAATATATCAAGTGATCCGTTCAAGTTCGTGTGGATTGGGGATCTTGGTGGGCTATCAACATGTAAGTTCCAATAGACACAACCCAATCACAATCAACAAATGATTCACTTAGGTTCGATCTATTTAATTTTAGTTCATTCCATTAAAGAACTAAAATTCAACTCTTAAATAAAGATAGAATAAGTTGATGTTACTCATTCATACCCTAGACAACCTTATTGGAGAAAGTGTATCCTCATGAAGAATGCCAGTAATCGCCAGGAGCTCATAGACCGCCTATAGCTCTCCAAGTTACCATATTTACTCATATGACTACATTTTAAACTTGGATATTTTGATTTGTCCAGAAGTCATGTTTCAATAGATACTATTGAAAACTTAACGTTAAGATTTAATATCCAATACCTCAAAACGTCTATATGATGATATTATACTCTCATTTAATAAATGAAGCCACAATGTCCATATCTATAAATGAAGCCACAATGTCCATATCTATAAATGAAGGTCTCTATCGATTAACAAAAGAATACCACCAAACTATCGAGGATAGACTATGCTATATAATCGTACTCATTGATAGCTCAAATAATAACACTTGCAACCATAAGTCCATCATTTATCTCAGGATTGAGATAGACTCTCCGATTGTCTTCAAATGAAATTTTTTATCCATTGACGGTTCTAGATAAAGTATTTCATTGTGATCCTATTCAATGCACCCAGTGCACTAGATTCTTTTGCCCAAAGACACCTCACTTTGATGATTATAGACTCATCATAACACATTTGATCCCATTCAAATGCTAGCAAAAGAATCTTCAACTTTGACAAGATAATGGTGCCCAACCTTTTATCTTAAATTGTGAATATTATTCAAGATTAACTAAAGAATTGTGTCTACCTCATACATATCTAGATGTATAGACAATTCTTCTTTTCTCATAGTCTTTTGATCCTATGATTATTTACTTTTGACAATTATAATAATTAAACTATAAATGTAATAAGATTTGTTAAACTAGAAATCACTTTATTAATATGAAAAGATTGTGAAATACAATATTACACTTTTGCTATCGAGCATAATCCCAACTGTAGGGAAAAACGGTTCAAAACGCAACGGAAGCGTGAGAAAAAAAAATTAGGGTTTACGTATAAATAATTTTTTTCCCTTTTATGCAACGAGAACCTTAACCCTAGATTAATTGATGTATATAAAAAGTGTCGTACATTTTTCTCATGATGATTGAACAAGCGCCGAATCAATTCTGCAAGATCTTCCAATCCAATCACGAACGTGAATCACCTAGGAGTGTGGGCTCCCTTTCATTAAATCGTATACCAGAGGATGGAAACAAACAAAATCTTTGTCTTTGTAATTTACAATAATCCTACAAGAAGAAAACAAAGAACGTTAGGTCACTTATGAATTATCAAGAATTCTAATCCAACTCAATAGTGTGTTTGTAACCATATTAAAGAATTTTTAATTTGATAAGATAAATAACTAATTTTATTTATCTACTTATAAAATATAGTCTTTAATATTATTTATATTTAATAAAATAATAAAATAAAAATAATATAATTTAAGCTATTCTTAATAGCCTTGCCGTCCAACATATGTATATAGGCCATATATTATTTTTTTTATTTTTTAAATCCATTGGACCTTAATAAAAAGTCCACATGTGAACTAGACCTATTCTAACAGAAAGAAACAAGTTCACATGCCTTATTACAATTTTAGATGGATCCCTAAATTGGTCCGGTAGAATATATCAACTGATCCATGAAAGTTCATGTGGAGTAAGGATCTTGGCGGGCTATCTAAATTTTTGCTCCAATAGACACAACCCATTCACAATCAACAAATGATTCAATTAGGTCCGATCTATTTAATTTTAGTTCATTCCACTAAAGAACTAAAATTCAACTCTTAATTAAAGATAGAATAAGTTGATGTTTCTCATTCATACCCTAGACAACCTTATTAGAGAAAGTGTATCCTCGTGAAGAATACCAGTAATCACCAAGAGCTCATAGACCGCCTATAGCTCTCCAAGTTACCATATTTACACATATGACTACATTTTGAACTTGGATATTTTGACTTATCCAGAAGCAATGTTTCAATAGACACTATTGAAAACTTAACGTTAAGATTTAATATACAATATCCAATATCTCAAAACATCCCTATGATGGTATTCGAATCTCATTCAATAAATGGAGCCACGATGCCCATATCTATAATTGATGTCCTCTATCGATTAACAAATGAATACCACCAAACTATCGATGATAGACTATGTTATATAATCGTACTCATTGATAGCTCAAATGATAACAATTGCAACCATACGTCCATCATTTATCTCAGGATTGAGATAGACTCTCTGATTGTCTTCAAATGAAAACTTTTATCCATTGATGGTTCTAGATAAAGTATTTCATTTTGATCCTATTCAATGCACCCAGTGCACTAGATTCTTTTGCCCAAAGATACCACACTTTGATAATTTTAGACTCATCGTAACACATTTGATCCTATTCAAATGCTAGCAAAAGAATCTAAAACTTTGACAAGATAAAGGCGCCCAACCTTTTATCTTAAGTTGTGAATATTATTCAAGACTAACTAAAGAATTGTGTCTATCTCATACATATCTAGATGTATGAATAATTCTTCTTTTCTCATATTCTTCGGACCTCATGATTATTTACTTTTGACAATTTTAATAATTGAACTATAAATGCTATAAGATTTTTTAAAATAGAAATCACTTTATTAATATGAAAAGACTGTCAAATACATTATTATACTCTTGCTATCGAGCGTAATCCTAACAATCTCCCACTTACTCTATAGCAAATGTGTCATATCTCTCATCCCCATATTCTCTAGATGCCAATCAAAACTCTTTTGTGGAAGAGCCTTTGTAAAGTGATTCACTAGATTTTCTACTGACGCTACCTAAGTAATCGTCACGTCACCCTTATGCACAATTTTCCTTAGAAGGTGATACTTTCTTTCAATTTGTCTCCCTCTTCAATGACTTCTCGAATCTCTCGAATTAGCCACTGCTCTACTATTATCACAATAGATAGTGATCTGCTTATTCACATCATGAACCACTTCTAAGTCAATCAAGAATTGGCGGAGCCAGACAGTCTCTTTTACAGCCTCGCATGTGGTGGAATCGGCAATACAAGATTGCTTGATACTTCTCCATATGACTGCCCCTCTTCCAATAGTAAACACAGATCTTGATGTTGATCTCCTGAAGTCAGAATCTAATTGAAAATCAGAATCTGTATACCCAACGGGAATCAAATCCCCTCCAAAGTATACAAGCATATAATCTCTCGTTCTCTTAAGATACTTGAAAATATGCTTGACTATCGTCCGGTGATCAGGACCAGGTATCGATTGAAACCTGTTAACTATGCCCACAACAAAACAAATATCTGGTCTAGTACAGAGCATAACATACATGAGACTTCCAACTGCCAATGCATATGGAACCCTACTCATGAATTGCTCTTCATGCTCATTCTTAGGAACTTGTTCCTTAGAAAGTTTGATTCCATGTCTGAAAGGTAACATACCTTTCTTGGAATCTTGCACGGAAAACCTATACAAGATTTTATCTATGTATGAAGGTTAGGATAATGCAATCGTTTTATTCTTTCTATCCCTTATAACTTGGATACCAAGAATATAACTTGCTTCTCCTAAGTCCTTCATATAAAATTGTTTTGCTAACCATTCTTTTACTGATGTCAATACACCTGCATCGTTTCCGATGAGTAATATATCATCAGCGTAAAGAACTCAGAAAACCAACTTATCGCCTTTAATCCTTTAGTATACACATGGTTCACCAAGGTTTTTAATAAATCCAAAACTTTTCACGGCTTGATTGAACCTTATGTTCAAGGATCTAGATGCTTGCTTCAATCCATATATGGATCTTTGCAACTTGCATACCCTTTCCTCTTGGCATTTTTCAATGAATCCTTCTGGTTGCATCATGTAGATGCTTTCATCAAGACTTCGTTAAGGAAAGTTGTCTTGACATCCATTTGCCAAATCTCTAAATCTAGAGATGCCGTAATGGATAAGAGTATTCTAATGGATTTAAGCATAGCCACAGGAGATAAGGTTTCTTCATAATCGATACCTTCTTTCTGTGTATAACCTTAAGCTACTAATCTAGCTTTAAAAGTTTCCAACTTCCATCCATACCTTATTCCTCTTGTATACCCACTTGTACCCAATGGGTTTTATCTCTTTAGGCAAGTCTACAAGAGACCAGACTTTATTTTTTGAACGTAGATTCAATTTCGGATTGCAATGCCTTTTACCAATGGCAATAATCAACATCTTTCATTGCTTCTTCGTACGTATAGGGATCATCGTCACCTGGGAGATTCTTTACAGAATCTCCTAGACCGATGTATCTCTTGGGTTGTCTACTAACCCTCCCACTACAATGAGCTTTGGTAGATTGTTGATCTTGTATTGGTAGGGAACTTATATTTGGGCTTGGTTGTGAAACCTCTTGTGGAATTGTATCTCCTGAAAGCTCATTCAGGACATTTCTACTTTTAGGCACAAAATTATTCATAGTCATTTTCTAGAAATTTTCCATTTATCGAAATAAATACTTTAAGATCTAAAGGACTATAAAAATAATATCCTTTTGTTCCTTTTGGCTACCCTACAATTATGCATGTTTTTTAACGTGATTCCATCTTTTCTGTCGTTCCTTTTAACACGTGTGCAGGACATGCAAATATCCTTAAGTGTTGTAAACTAGGCTTTCGCCCGGTCTATAACTCATGCTGTGTTTTAAGAACTAACCTAGATGGTACATTGCGGTTTGTAAAGCATATCCCCCAAAAGAATTAGGTAGCGTAGAATAACTCAACATAGACCTAGCCATGTCAAAAAGAGTTCTATTTCTCCTTTTTTACCACCCCATTCTATTGAGGTGTGTCTGGTGCAGAAAACTGAGAAATTATCCCATTATCAATAAGATATTGCTGAAACTCACTAAATAGATATTCTCTACCACGATCAGGCCTCAAGATTTTTATGCGCTTCTCAAGCTGATTTTCCAATTCAGCTTTAAATGCTTTGAACATGTCAAAAGCATTTGACTTATGTCTCATGAGATACATATAACCAAATCTTGAGTGATCATCTGTGAAAGTGATGAAGTACTCATATCCACCTCCAGCTTGAATGCTCATAGATCCACACACATCAGTATGTATTAATCCTAAACATTCGATGGCTCTTGTGGCTTTGGTCATAAACAACCTTTGGTCATTTTACCTTCCAACCAAGATTTCACATTTTGGTAGATCATCAACCTTTAAGTCACTTAGAGGTCCGTCACTTACCAATCTTTTAATCCTGTTAAGGTTAATATGACCTAGATGCAAATGCCATAGGTAGGTTTTATCTTTTGATAAATTTACTTGTTTATAATTAGGTTCTGTTGATTCTGTGTCTAACAAGTGAGAGATATCTCTATGCAAAAAGAATAAACCGTTTTCCAATGTACCTTTGCAAATAATTTTGTTATTCTTACTAATAATAAAACCTTTTATTAAAAGTAACCGAATATCCAAATTTATTTAGACAAGAGACCAAAATTAAATTCCTCTTTAATTGTGGTACATAACAAAAGTTTATTAAATCTAAATGTCTATAAGAATCTAAATTGATTCTCATATCTCCCATTACACTAGTAGACACCAATGCTCCATTGCCTAAATACAAGTTGACTTCATTCTTATTCAGTCTATTCCTTTGACCATTTTCACAACAAAGGAAACACTTCCCTTTGATCTTGGTTACTATCGTGGTCTCTTTCTAAGAAGGCTCAAGTTGCTTTTTCTTCTATTGTCTCTTGACTTTCTTATTGGTCTTTAACAGTAGCAACTTACCAAGCATATGAATCTCTTGACCCTTGCCTTTCACAAGGATTTTTTTCGCGCTTTGAACATCTTGCATCAGGCCTTGCAAGGTGTATTCCTTATTATTCAAAGTGTAGTCCAACTTGAATTGATCAAAGGAATCCGACAGTGAGTTGGCAATCATGTCAATTTTGGTCTCACCGTCTATCTCAGCACCATTTAGTTCTGCAATGTTGAGATGTGCTATGACTTTCATCATGTGATCTTTCACACACTTCCCAGGTTTCGTCCTAAGATTCATAAAAGCAGTAACTGCCTCTCTCTTAGTTGTCCTAGGCCTCATAGAAAACATCTTCTCTAACATCGTTATACAGTAGTCTCCATTCCTTCATGTTGTTGTTACAACACATCGAAGATGTGGCCATAATGTAACGTACATTTAGCCATCTCATCTGAAGACTTCCACTACTAATACTCATCTCTTTGCTCTTTAGTAGATTCATTAGTTTGGTGGTTAAGGAATAGACATAACGAATTTATAATTTTCAGCTTGCAATAACAACCCAATTTTCCTTTTCCATGTTACATAATTATCACCAGTTAAAGTATTATCTTTTAGGATGCTGATTAGGGATGGGGTCATGATTTCTTTATATTAACAAAAATTATATAAATAAATAATCATGATATAGAGCTTTCGAATATTTATCTTGGATTAAATAAAATAATTCAATCGTAAAAATTCAACGGTGATCCAACACCCATAAATGTCACACCTCATTTGGTAGTTCACAACATTTACTAGTTGGACAAGGTCTCACCTAATTGTTAACATAACAACCAACTTTTTCAATTTTAGCCTTGTATTTTTTATTAACAAGAACTCTTGGGAGGATATTAATAAAATTACATTGAGTGTAATACAAAGTTATCGAACTTCAATATAATCCCTCACGAATATCCCTCCTTTGGGAGTAGATATCGTTTAGGCTAATTGTCTAGTATATCCTTGTAAGAAAGTATCTTGCTAAATTCCATTCGTGAATTCCCCTTGAGGGGTTATTCACGAAACATAAAGCTCGACTAAACTTGGAGGCCATAGGTGTTCCAAAACATCTTCTCCGACTCAATTGTTTAAGGCGTGTGATCAAATTCCAAAGAATGATTTACCAAGTTATCTATATGCCAATTTAGATACCTAAACCATTCAATGCATGTTCATACCAAAAGAGATATATGAGTGGCACTCCTATTCTATATAACATGTTATCAAATAATGATAAACATTGCAATATTTACAAAAATATAAATATCAACAATTTGGTCCATCCTAGAAAAGCAAGTAAATTACATGTCTTGGAATACAAAAACTCCTTTCTTGGCGAACAAGTCATCACGTGACCTTCATCGTTTGGACTCTCTCAGCTGCCTCCCACGGGCATGCGCACCCTTGGCTCCTACCCATGGGCGTGCGCATGCTACAACCCCATAAAGGGCTGCCATGCGCAGCCCATGGCTTCCGTAGGGCTGCCGTGCGCAGCCCATGCCACAACAAATGTTGCCGCGTTCTCCTCGCACGCACGTTTGATGCTACGGCTCGTACGGTCCCAAACTTGTTCCGGTTGCTCCCAATTCTTCAAACCTTCGAGTCTTCGATACTTGAATGTAATACAAAAGAACTTAAAATAAAAAAATTTACTGCAGTTTTTTTTAATTACAACAACAAAATAAAAAAAACTTATCAACTACCAAGAAGGTAATTATGGCGATAATAGACCACCCTTCTTGTTACAATCCAAAAAAAAAACATTGAAATTCTAGAACAAAAATTGAGCAATAACAAACTACATATAAAACATATATATATCCATACATTCCAATGTATATATATATATATATATATATATATATATATATATATATATATGCGAATACTTAGAGTGTCATCTCTTTCTAAAACATGCATATATACAATAAAAAGAAAAAGATTCACGAATACATACATCAATTAATCAAGGGTACAACTAGGCTCTGATACCAATTATAGGGAAAAACGGTTCAAAACGCAACGGAAGAGTGAGAAAAAAAACAAAAATTAGGGTTTATGTATATATATATTTTTCCCTTTTATGCAACGAGAACCTTAACCCTAGATAAATTGATGTATATAAAAAGTGTTGTACGTTTTTCTCGTGACGACTGAACAAGCGCCGAATTAATTCCGCAAGATCTTCCAATCCAATCGCGAACGTGAATCACCTAGGAGTGTGGGTTTCCATTCTTTAAATCATATACCTGAGGATGGAAACAAACAAAATCTTTCTCTTTGTCAGTCACAATAATCCTCCAAGAAGAAAACAAAGAACGTTAGGTCACTTGTGAATTATCAATCAATTTGATTGAAACTCGCGTGAACCTTGATTCGATGTTATACACAAAACCTTTTGATGTAAAGGCTGCTAGTGTACTATCGAAAACTAAAAGTCCTTTCTTCCTATTTCTTCTTTCCCGAATCACAAAATATTTTCGGCCATCATAGGAATTTTGTCTAGAGCAAAATCAGATTTTTCTCTCTCAAAATTCCTATGATGGCCGAATTCTCTCCACAAAGAATTACCTAGGCTAGCCAAAATCTTCTCTTGAAATTATGCTAGGGCTGGCAAAAATTCACTCTTAGAATTACTCAGGCTAGCCGAAATCTTCTCTTAAAATTATGCTAGGGCTAGCCGAAATTCACTCTTAGAATTACTTGGGCTAGCCGAAATTCACTCTTAGAATTACTTAGGCTAGCCGAAAATTACAAGAGATATATATAGGATTATAAATCCTCTCCTAAGAAGGATTTACTTGGTTGGCAAGAATCCTTTCCTTAGGTGGATTTATTTGGTAGTTAAGAATCCTTTTCTAAAAGGAATTCCATCCTCACCTATATACACATGGGCTGGCCGAAATTCTTAGGATATGTATTAGGAAACATTATTCTTTTCCTAATAAGGATTTACTTGGTTGTTAAGAATCTTTTCCTTAGGTAGAATTACTTGGTGGTTAAGAATCTTTTTCAAAAAGGAATTCTACCCTACACCAAGACTCCTAATCCGACTCAATAGTGTGTTTGTAACCATATCAAAGGCTTCCTAATTTGATTAGATAAATAATTCATTTTATTTATCTACTTATCAAATATAGTCTTTAATATTAATTATACTACCAACAAAAGTATAATATTAGGAGACCATATTCTATTAGGAAAAAGATTTTGACTATTAATTAAATAATTAATTAATCAACAAATTAATTAATTTCCATTTAACTAAATAATAAAATAAAAATAATATAATTTAAGCTACTCTTAAAAGCCTTGCCGCCCAACATATGTATATAGGCCTTATATTTTATATTTTATTTTATTAAATCCATTGGACCTTAATAAAAAGTCCACATGTGAACTCGACCTATTCTTACAAAAGGAAACAAGTTCACATGCCTTAATACAATTCTCGATGGACCCCTAAATTGGTCCGGTAGAATATATCCAGTGATCCATGCAAATTCGTGTGGATTGGGGATCTTAGCGGACTATTTAAATTTAAGCTCCAATAGACACAACCCAATCACAATCAAGAAACAATTCACTTAGGTCCGATCTATTTAATTTTAGTTCATTCAACTAAAGAAATAAAATTGAACTCTTAAATAAAGATAGAAAAAGTTGATGTTACTCATTCATACCCTAGACAACCTTATTGGAGAAAGTGTATCCTCATGAAGAATGCCAGTAATCGCCAGGAGCTCATAGACCGCCTATAGCTCTCCAAGTTACCATATTTACTCATATGACTACATTTTAAACTTGGATATTTTGATTTGTCCAGAAGTCATGTTTCAATAGATACTATTGAAAACTTAACGTTAAGATTTAATATCCAATACCTCAAAACGTCCATATGATGATATTATACTCTCATTTAATAAATGAAGCCACAATGTCCATATCTATAAATGAAGGCCTCTATCGATTAACAAAAGAATACCACCAAACTATCGAGGATAGACTATGCTATATAATCGTACTCATTGATAGCTCAAATAATAACACTTGCAACCATAAGTCCATCATTTATCTCAGGATTGAGATAGACTCTCCGATTGTCTTCAAATGAAATTTTTTATCCATTGACGGTTCTAGATAAAGTATTTCATTGTGATCCTATTCAATGCACCCAGTGCACTAGATTCTTTTGCCCAAAGACACCTCACTTTGATGATTATAGACTCATCATAACACATTTGATCCCACTCAAATGCTAGCAAAAGAATCTACAACTTTGACAAGATAAATGTTTATCGCCCACCCTTTTATCTTAAGTTATGAATGTTGTTCAAGACTAACTAAAGAGTTGTGTCTACCTCATACATATCTAGATGTATGAACAATTCTTCTTTTCCCATAGTCATTTGACCTTATGATTATTTACTTTCGACAATTATAATAATTAAGCTATAAAATCTTTAAGATTTGTTAAAATAGAAATCACTTTATTAATATGAAAAGATTCTCAAATACATTATTTTACTCCTGCTATCGAGCATAATCCTAACACCAACAATCTCTCACTTTCTCTTTATCAAATGTGTCATATCTCTTATCGCCATGTTCTCTAGATGCCCATCAAAACTCTTTTGTGGAATAGCCTTTGTAAAGGGACCCGCTAGATTATCTACTAACACAATCTTGGTAATCGTCACGTCACCCCTATGCACAATTTCTCTTAGAAGGTGATACTTTCTTTCAATGTGTTTCCCTCTCTTATGACTTCTTCATCCTCTCGAATTAGCCACTGCTCCACTATTGTCATAATAGATATTGATCTGCTTATTAGTATTAGGAACCACTTCCAAGTCAATCAAGAATTGGCGGTGATAGATAGCCTCTTTAGTAGCCTCGTATGTGGCTACATACTCGGCTTCCATAGTGGAATCAGTAATACAAGATTGCTTGATACTCCTCTATATGACTGTGCCGTCTCCAATAGTAAACACAGATCCTAATGTTGATCTCCTGGAGTCAGAATCTAACTGAAAATTAGAATCTGTACACCCAACGGGAATAAAATCCCTCTAGAGTACACAAGCATATAATCTCTCATTCTCCTAAGATACTTGAAAATAAGCTTGACTGCCATCCAGTGATCAGGACCAGGTTTCGATTGAAACCTGCTAATTATGCCCATAGAAAAACAAATATCTGGTCTAGTACAGAGCATTGCATACATGAGACTTCCAACTGACGATGCATAGGGAACCCTATTCATGAATTGCTCTTCATGCTCATTCTTAGGAACTTGTTCCTTAGAAAGTTTGATTCCATGTCTGAAAGGTAACATACCTTTCTTGGAATCTTGCATGGAAAGCCCAAACAAGTTTTTATCTATGTATGAAGCTTGGGATAATGCAAGCGTTCTATTCTTTCTATCCCTTATGACTTGGTTACCAGGAATATAACTTGCTTCTTCTAAGTCCTTCATATCAAATTGTTTTACTAACCATTCTTTTATTGATGTCAATACACTTACATCATTTACGATGAGTAGTATATCATCAACATAAAGAACTAGGAAAACCAACTTGTCACCTTCAATCCTCTTGTATACACAAGGTTCGTCAAGGATCTTATGTTCCAGGATTTTGATGTTTGCTTCAATCCATATATGGATCTTTGCAACTTGCATACCCTTTCCTCTTGGCCTTTTCAATGAATCCTTATGGTTGCATCATGTAGATGCTTTCGTCAAGACTTCCATTAAGGAAAGCTATCTTGACGTCCATTTGCCAAATCTCTAGGTGTAGAGATGCCGCAATAGATAAGAGTGTCCTAATAGATTTAAGCATGGTCACATGAGAGAAGGTTTCTTCATAATCGACATCTTCCTTCTATGTATAACCTTTAGCTACCAATCTAGCTTTAAAAGTTTCAACCTTTCCATCCATTCCTCTTTTCCTCTTGTATACACACTTGCACTCGATGGGTTTTATCTTTTTCGGCAAGTCTACAAGTGACTAGACTTTGTTTTTGAACATAGATTCAATTTCAGATTGCATTGCCTTTTGCCAATGGCGACAATCAACATCTTCCATTGCTTCCTTGTACGTATAGGGATCATCGTCGTCTTGAAGATTCTCTACAGATTCTCCTAGACCGATGTATCTCTTTGGTTGTCTAACAACCCTCCCACTACGATGATGTATGGTAGATTGTTGATCTTGTGTTGGTACGGAACTTACAATCGGGTTTGTTTGCGAAACCTCTTGTGGAATTGTATCTCCTAAAACCTCATTCAGGATAATTCTACTTTTAGACACAAAATTATTCGTATAGTCCTTTTCCAAAACTTTATCATTTGTCGAAACAAATACTTTAAGATCTGAAAGACTATAAAAATAATATCATTTCGTTACTTTTGGATACCCTACAAATATGCATGTTTCTAAACGGGACTCCATCTTTTCTGTCTTTCCTTTTAACACGTGAGTAAGACATCCAAATATCCTTAAGTGTTTTAAACTAGGCTTTTGCCTGGTCCACAACTCATGCAGTGTTTTAGGAACCGACTTAGATGGTACATCGTTTAGAATGTACATTGTGGTTTGTAAAGCATATCCCCAAAAAGAATTAGAGAGCGTTGAATAACTCAACATAGACCTAACATGTCGAAAAAAGTTATATTTCTCCTTTCTGCCACCCCATTTTGTTGAGGTATGCCTTGTAGAAAACTAAGAAATTATCCTATTATCAAAAAGATATTACTGAAACTCACCAGATAGATATTCTCCACCACGGTCAGACCTCAAGATTTTTATGCGTTTCTCAAGCTTATTTTCTACTTCAGCTTTAAGTGCTTTTAACATGTCAAAAGCATTTGACTTATGTCTCATGAGATACACATAGCCAAATCTTGAGTAATCGTTAGTGAAAGTGATGAAGTACTCATATCCACCTCTAGCTTGAATACTCATAGGTCCATACACATCAGTGTGTATCAATCCTAAACATTCGATGGCTCTTGTGCCTTTGGTAGTAAATGACCTTTTGTTCATTTTACCTTCCAAACAAGATTCACAAGTTGGTAGATCATCAACCTTTAAGTCACTTAGAGGTTCGTAACTTACCAATCTTTTAATCTTATTAAGGTTAATATGACCTAGGCGCAAATGCCAGAGGTAGGTTTCATCTTTTGATAATTTTCCTCTTTTATGATTAGGTTCTGTTTATTTCGAGTCTAACAAGTGAGAGATATTTCCATACAAATATAAACCATTTTCCAATGTGCCTTTACAAACAAATTTGTTATTCTTACTAATAATAAAACCTTTATTAAAAGTAATTGAATATCCAAATTTATTTAGACAAGAGACCGAAATTAAATTCCTCTTGAATTGTGGTACATAATAAACGTTTATCAAAACTAAATGCCTATAAGAATCTAAATTGATTCTAATATCTCCCACTATACTAGTAGAAACCAACGCTCCATTACCTAAATCCAAGTTGAATTCATTCTCTCTCAATCTTTTCCTTTCCAGAAACCCCTTCTTGTTAGGCCAAAGTTGCTTTTTCTTCTGTTGTTACTTGACCTTCTGACAGGTCTTAACATTAGCAACTTTACCAACCATATGAATCTCTTGACCCTTGCATTTCACAAGAATCATTTTGGTGCTTTGAACATTTTGCATCAGGCCTTGCAAGGTTTATTCCTTATTGTTCAAGGTGTAGTCCAACGTTGAACGAACCAAAGGAATCCGATAGTGAGTTGAAAATCTTGTCAAGTTTTCGTCTCACCTTCTATCTCAGTATCATTCAGTTCAACAATGTTGAGATGTGCTATGACTTTCATCATGTGATCTTTCATAGCCTGTCTAGGTTTCATCCTAAGATTTATGAAATCAGACACTGCATGTCCTTTTAGTCATCCTAGACCTCATATCTAATATCTCCTATATCGACATCATTATATCGACATCAGTCTCCATTCCTTCATGTTGCTGTTGCAATACGTCGGAGATGATGGCCATAATGTAACGTACATTTGGCCATCTCATCTAAAGTCATCCACTAATGATACTCATCTCTTTGCTCCTGAGTAGATTCATTAGTTTGGTGGTTTAGGAATAAACAAAATGATCTTATGTTTTTTCAACTTACAACAACCCAATTTTCCTTTTTCCATTTGACATAATTAACATTAGTTAAAGTATTATCTTTTAGGAATTGGATTAGGGATGGGGTCATGATTTCTTTATATTAACAAAAATTATATAAATAAATAATCATGATATAGAGCTTTTGAATATTTATCTTGGATTAAATAAAATAATTCAATCGTAAAAATTCAACGGTGATCCAACACCCATAAATGTCACACCTCCTTTGGTAGTTCACAACATTTACTAGTTGGACAAGGTCCCACCTAATTGTTAACATAACAACCAACTTTTTCAATTTTAGCCTTGTATTTTTTATTAACAAGAACTCTTGGAAGGATATTAATAAAATTACATTGAGTGTAATACCAAGTTATCGAACTTCAATATAATCCCTCACGAATATCCCACCTTTGGGAGTAGATATCGTTTAGGCTAATTGTCTAGTCTATCCTTGTAAGAAAGTATCTTGCTAAATTCCATTCGTGAATTCCCCTTGGGGGGTTATTCACGAAACATAAAGCTCGACTAAACTTGGAGGCCGTAGGTGTTCCAAAACATCTTCTCCGACTCAATTGTTTAAGGCGTGTGATCAAATTCCAAAGAATGATTTACCAAGTTATCTATATGCCAATTTAGATACCTAAACCATTCAATGCATGTTAATACCAAAAGAAATATATGAGTGGCACTCCTATTCTATATGACATGTTATCAAACAATGACAAACATTGCAATATTTACAACAAATATAAATAGCTTCAGCTTTGGTCCATCCTAGAAAAGCAAGTAAATTACATGTCTTGGAATATAAAAAAAAACTTCTTTCTTGGCGAACAAGTCTTCACATGACCTTCGTCGTCCGAACTCTCTCTACTGCCTCCCATGGGCGTGCGCACCCTTGGCCCTTACCTATGGGTGTGCGCTTGCCACACACCCATAAAGGGTTACCATGCGCAGCTCATGGCTTCCATAGGGCTGACGTGCACAACCCATGCCACAACAAACGTGGCTACTGGCACTTCGTACGCACGTTCGTTGCTACGGCTCGCACAATCCCAAACTTGTTCCGGTTGCTCCTAATTCTTCAAACCTTCGAGTTTTCGAAACTTTAGTGTATTATGGAAGAATTATAAATAAATATACTGAAGTTTTTTTTTATTACAACAACAAAATAAAAAAAAAACTTAGCAACTACCAAGAAGGAAATTATGGTGATAATAGACCACCATTCTTGTTACAATCCCAAAGCAAAATTACATTGAAAATCTAGGACCAAAATTGAGCAATAACAATCCACATATAAAACATATATATATCCATACAATCCAATGTAAATATATATGCGAATACCTAGTGGACCATCTCTTTCTAAAACATGTATATATACAATAAAAAGAAAAAGATTCACGTACACATACATCAATTAATCAAGGGTACAACCAGGCTTTGATACCAATTGTAGGGAAACTACATGTGCAGTGGAAGCATGAGAAAATTTAATAAAATTAGGGTATATAAAAAGTGTCGTACATTTTTCTTGTGACGATTGAACAAGTGCCGAATTGATTCTGCAAGAACTTCCAATCCAATCACGAACGTGAATCACCAATGAGTGTGGGCTCCCTTTCTTTATCTTGTATACCTGAGGATGGAAACAAACAAAATCTTATACCTTATTAGTCATAATAATCCTCCAAGAGAAAAATCAAGAACGTCCGGCCACTTGTGAATTATCAATCAATTTAATTGAAAGTCGAGTGAACCTTGATTCGATGTTGTACACAAAAACCTTTTCCATGTAAAGGATACTAGTGTACTATCGAAAACAAAAACGTTCCCCTTTTTCTCTTCTTGGCCGAATTCACACTATCTCTATGAGTTGGTCGAATTTTGTCCAGAGTAAAAACAAAAAATTTTCTCCCTCGAAATTCTCTCTTGCTTGGCTGAATTCTCTCTTTAGAAAATCCCAAGCTTGGCCGAAATTAATTCTTGCAATTAATTAGAGCTGACCGAAATTTCCCAAACCTATAGGATCATAATTCCTTTCCTTCTAATTCCCTTCCTAAGAAGGATTTACTTGGTTGGCAAGAATCCTTTCCTTAGGTAGATTTATTTGCTAGTTAAGAATCCTTATCTAAAAGGAATTCTTTTCTCCTCTTATATATACATAGCTAGCCGAAATTTCATAGAATATAATAAGGAGACTTAATTCTTTTCCTAAGAAGGATTTCTTGGTAGTTAAGAATCATGTCCTTAGGTAGATTTACTTGGTGGTTAAGAATCCTATTCAAAAAGGAATTCTATCCTACACGAAGACTCTTAATCCAACTCAATAGTGTATTTGTAACCGTA
Source organism: Dipteronia dyeriana (assembly GCA_032871835.1). NCBI lineage: Eukaryota > Viridiplantae > Streptophyta > Magnoliopsida > Sapindales > Sapindaceae > Dipteronia > Dipteronia dyeriana. The sequence goes on along the minus strand of CM065300.1, from coordinate 77,600,850 downwards.
TTAAAGACTTCAAAATTTGATTAGATAAATTATTCCTTTTATTTATCTACTTATCAAATATAGTCTTTAACATTAATTATACTACCAAAAATAGTATAATTTTAGGAGACCATCTCCTACTAGGAAAAATATTTTGACTTTTAATTAAATAATTAATTAATCACCAAATTAATTAATTTCCATTTAATTAAATAATAAAATAAAATAATATAATTAATCTATTCTAAATAGCCTTGCGCCTAACACATATATATATGGGCCAATATATTATTTTCTTATTTTATTAAATCCATTTGACTTTTATAAAAAGTCCACATGTGAACTAGATCCATTCTTACAAAAAGAAACAAGTCCACACGCCTCATTACAATTCTAGATGGACCCCTAAATTGGTCCGGTAGAATATATCAAGTGATCCTTGCATGTTCGTGTAGATTTGGGATCTTGGCGGGCTATCTAGATTTAAGCTCCAATAGACAATTCCCAATCACAATCAACAAATGATTCACTTAGGTTCGATTTATTTAATTTTAGTTCATTCCACTAAAGAACTAAAATTGAACTCTTAAATAAAGATAGAATAAGTTGATGTTACTCATTCATACCGTAGACAACCTTATTGGAGAAAGTGTATCCTCGTGAAGAATACCAGTAATCGTCAAGAGCTCATAGACAGCCTATAGCTCTCCAAGTTACCATATTTACTCATATGACTACATTTTGAACTTGGATATTTTGACTTGTCCAGAAGCCATGTTTCAATCGACACTATTGAAAACTTAACGTTAAGATTTAATATCCAGTACCTCAAAACATCCATATGATGGTATTCTACTCTTATTTAATAAATGGAGCCACAATATCCATATCTATAAATGAAGTCCTCTATCGATTAACAAATGAATACCACCAAACTATCGAGAATAGACTATGCTATATAATCGTACTCATTGATAGCTCAAATGATAACACTTGCAACCATAAGTCCATCAATTATCTCAGGATTAAGATAGACTCTCCGATTGTCTTAAAATGAAATTTTTTATCCATTGACGGTTCTAAATAATGTATTTCATTTTGATACTATTCAATGTACCCAGTGCACTACATTCTTTTTCCCAAAGATACCTCACTTTGATAATTTTAGACTTATCATAATACATTTGATCCCATTCAAATGCTAGCAAAAGAATCTACAAGTTTGACAAGATAAAGGCACCCAACTTTTTATCTTAAGTTATGAATATTATTCAAGACTAACTAAAGAATTGTATCTACCTCATACATATCTAGATGTATGAACAATTATTCTTTTCTCATAGTCTTTTGACTTTATGATTATTTACTTTTGACAATTATAATAATTAAACTATAAATGCTATAAGATTTGTTAAACTAGAAATCACTTTATTAATATGAAAAGATTGTCAAATACAATATTACACTATTGCTATCGAGCATAATCCCAACAATACACATACAAACACAATTCACACTAGAATGCAAACTACATAGACATAGTCTCCAGTCATGCATTGTCCAAAATATGTTATTTTCATACCAGTGCATGAGCATTTAACTTTAAGTTTGTGAATGTGTTATAATTGGTGTACAATGATGCAAGGATGAAAATGTATAATATGTTTGTGTGTACCTAAGTCTTGGAAGAGAAAAGAAGGTCTAAATATACCTTTGTAGAACCATGAAGCATTCTTTCTATTTGAAGACTTGCTTTGACTAGTTTTTGTTTCTTCTTTGAAGCTTGAATCATCATGAACTAAACAACTAAATCATTACAAGTAAATATCATTTTGATGTAGAATTAATGCCAACATAATCTAAAACCTAACCGAGTATTGACTTCCCGCGGGCAGACAAATGCTATTTGGCACAGTGGGTACTTTACACCATATCAATCAGTAGAGTGGTCAGTGGAGTGGAAATCCATCCCATAAATTTAGAATAAATGTTAATGATTGGATCTTATTTGAAATACCAACTATGTATCTCTTAACCCTAGCTTTAATTTCAATTGATTTACACTTTTTATAACAAGCTTAGGAATTAACCAAGACAATTAATTCTACAAAGACAAGTGAACAACCTCCATGTGGTTCGACCCGGTCTTACTGTTTAAATTATTACTCAGGCACTCTTATACTTGGGAGTAGGAACACTTTTTTAGAACTTGTCAACCGGGTTTAAAGCTACTGGACCCATTCGAGGTAAGCTACCATGTTATCTCCTTTTGCCTGATAGAGCGCGATTTCTTGGTTGATAACTAGCTGTGAATCACTCCTGGCCCTTATTCTTACCAATAAAGCCTTATACTAAACTTCATTGTTGGTGACATTGAACTCAAAGCAAAAACGGTGGCAGAGATTGTTGGGATTATGCTCGATAGCAAGAGTGTAATAATGTATTTGACAATCTTTTCATATTAATATAGTGATTTCCAGTTTAACAAATCTTATAGCATTTATAGTTTAATTATTATAATTGTCAAAAGTAAATAATCATAAGGTCAAAAGACTATGATAAAAGAAGAATTGTTCATGCATCTAGATATGTACGAGGTAGACACAATTCTTTAGTTAGTCTTAAATAATATCATAACATAAGATAAAAGGTTGGGCGCCTTTATCTTGTCAAAGTTGTAGATTCTTTTGCTAGCATTTGAATTGGATCAAATGTATTATGATAAGTCTAAAATCATCAAAGTGTGGTGTCTTTGGACAAAAGAATCTAGTGCATTGGGTGCATTGAATAGGCTCAAAATAAAATACTTTATCTAGAACCGTCAATGGATAAAAGTTTTCATTTGAAGACTATCAGAGAGTCTATCTCAATCCTGAGATAAATGATGGACTTATGGTTGCAAGTGTTATCATTTGAGCTATCATTGAGTACAATTATATAGCATAGTCTATCCTCGATAGTTTGGTGATATTCATTAGTTAATCGATAGAGGACTTCATTTATAGATATGGACACCGTGGCTCCATTTATTAAATGAGAGTAGAATACCATCATGTGGATGTTTTGAGGTATTGGTTATTAAATCATAACGTTAATTTTTCAATAGTGTCTACTGAAACATGGCTTCTGGAAAAGTCAAAATATCCAATTTCAAAATGTGGTCATATGAGTAAATATGGTAACTTGGAGAGCTATAGGCGGTCTATGAGCTCTTGGCGATTACTGGTATTCTTCACGAGTATACACTTTCTCCAATAAGGTTGTCTATGGCATGAAAGAGTAACATCAACTTATTCTATCTTTAGTTAAGAGTTCAATTTTAATTTTTTAGTGGAATGAACTAAAATTAAATAGATCAGACCTAAGTGAATGATTTTTTTATTGTGATTGGGTTGTGTCTATTGGAGCTTAAATCTAGATAGCCCGCCAAGATCCCCAATCCACACAAACTTGCGTGGATCACTTGATATATTCTACCGGACCAATTTAAGGGTCCATCTAGAATTGTACTGAGGCATGTAGACTTGTTTCTTTTTGTATGAATGAGTCTAGTTAACATGTGGACTTTTTATAAAGGTGAAATGGATTTAATAAAATAAGAAAATAATATATTGGCCATATATATGTTATGGTCAACAAGGCTATTTAGAATAGCTTAATTATATTATTTCATTTTATTATTTAATTAAATGAAAATTAATTAATTTGGTGATTAAGTAATTATTTAATTAAAGTCAAAATCTATTTCCTTTTAGGAGATGGTCTCCTAAAATTATACTATTGTTGGTAGTATAATTAATATTAAAGACTATATTTGATAAGTATATAAATAAAAGGAATTATTTATCTAATCAAAATAGGAAGCCTTTAATATGGTTACAAATACACTATTGAGTTGGATTAAGAGTCTTGGTGTAGGATAGAATTCATTTTTGAAAAGGATTCTTAACTACCAAGTAAATCCACCTAAGGACAGGATTCTTAACTACCAAGTAAATCCTTCTTACGAAAAGATTAAGTCTCCTAATTAAATTCTTTGAAGATTTTGGCCAGCCCATACATATTATATATATATATAAGAGGATAGAATTCCTTTTAGATAAGGATTCTTAACTACCAAATAAATCCACCTAAGGAAAGGATTCTTGCCAACCTAGTAAATCCTTCTTAGGAGAGGATTTATGATCCTATATATATGTATGTTAATTTCGGCCAGCCTAAGGTAATTTCATAGAAGTTTTTGGCCAGCCCTATTTTTCTAAGAGAAGAGTTCGGCCACCATAGAAATTTTGAGAGAGAAAAATCTAATTTTACTCTAGACAAAATTCGATCAACTCTAAGGAATAGTGTGTGATTCGGGAAAGAAGAAAAGGAAGAAAGAATGTTTAGTTTTTGATAGTACACTAGTAGCCTTTACATCAAAAGGTTTTGTGTACAACATCGAATCAAGGTTCAGGCGAGTTTCAATCAAATTGATTGATAATTCACAAGTGACCTAACGTTCTTTGTTTTCTTCTTGAAGAATTATTGTAACTAACAAAGAATAAGATTTCGTTTGTTTCCATCATCAGGTATACAATTTAAAGAAAGGGTGCCCACACTCCTAGGTGATTCATTTCGTGATTAGATTGGAAAATCTTGCGGAATCAAATCGGTGCTTGTTCAATCATCACGAGAAAAGGTACGACACTTTTTATATACATCAATTAATCTAAGGTAAGGTTCTTGTTAGTCAAAGGGAATTTTTTTTATTTATACGCAAACCTAATTTTTATTAAATTTTCTCACGCTTCCGCTGCTTGTATTTTTTCCCTACAGAGGTCAACTTTTTCAGGATCAATTTAGATGATCCTAGCTCTGCTACCCGCTTGGATGGATGTCCCATTTGTATATAGGGCCTAGATGTCTTGGCCAGCTGACCATTTTACTAGTTCTTGATCCTTCAGGAGACCGGATCCAGGTTTGGAATGGTACTGGGATCAGGAAGGGTTGAGAACTCAACAATGAATTCCGCCAGTGCCTGAGCTTTGTTGGTAGTCTTGGCTTTATATTTGATATCGAATTGGGAGTGCTCGAGAGCCTAGAGTTCTAGCCTTTTTGACACATCTGTCCTCTGCATGAACTGGCGAAGAGGTTGATAGGTGACAACTGCAATCGTGTGAGCCTAGAAGTAAAGGCATAACTTCCTGGGCGATGTCACCTGGGTGAAGGCAAGCTTTTCTAGGAGAATGTAATTTCTCTCTGGTTTTGTTAAGGCATGACTCAAATAGTAGATAGGCTATTGAATTTCATCACCATACTCTCTTACCAAAGCCCCATTAGCCGCTGTCTCTGAAAGGCCAGACATGTTTACAGTTTTTCCCTGTAGGGGTGAGCTTTTATGCTCCTCTAGTAGACCATGAACCAGATAAACTTTTCTGTAGTTACCCCCGAAGGCGCACTAAGTAGGATTTAGCCGCATTTGGTTTTTTCTCATTATTTGGAAGTTTCGACGGAAGTGGTCCTAGTACTACTCTTCTACTTGTGACTTGGTTATCATATCATCAATATAAAAATCCATTGTCCTTCCTATCTCTTTCTTGAACAACCGTTGACCAATCTTTGGTAGGTGGCACCTTCATTCTTGAGACCAAAGAGCATTACCTTGTAGTAGTAGAGGCCATGCCCGATAATGAAACTTTTTTTGTCTTGGTCAGTGGGGTGCATGTGTCCATGAAGCTAAGGAGCTTGTTAACCACGGTGGAATCCACCAGTTGATCGATCTTGGGTTGGGGAAAATAATCTTTTGTAAATGCACGGTTGAGATTTATATAGTTAATTCACATGCACCACTTTCCATTAGCTTTGGTGACCATTACCATATTTACGATCCATTTACGATATATGGATTCCCTGATGAATCCTGGTTTTGACCAAAAATTTACTTGGGGTGAGAAATATTAGTTAACACCCTTGAACCGCTACCTAGGCAATCTGCGGGGGGTAGGTACTTAGTGCCAAGGAGATTCGAAAGAGATTAAGGAAATAAGAAGGAAGAGTGAGATTGCTAGTGGAGAATGGTTTTATTAACCAAATAGGTGATACAACTTTAATAGGGTACAATCATCATGGAAACGATACAAGTTTGATCTCACTATGTAACCACTCATTTTCTCTCTCTGAAAGTTGTTGGAGATAGCGAATTTGTATGCGTCGATAAGTGGCTAAATCCTCTGAGAAAAATAACGTAAAAGCTCTACCAATTTTCTCTCTGTTTGTCTATATACCTTGTTTGGATCCTAACGTCTCATTTTTATCCTTCCTCGTCGTTAATCAAATTCTTATAATTTAGACAAATTGATTGGTTGTGTTACTAGAAATGATTGGCGTTGATGGGGGAATCAAATTATATAGGAATTACTCCCATTGATTTTGTCAAGTTTCTGTTTAGGTTTAAATATGAATAAATGGCAAATCCGTTGACCTATCTGGTCATATTATGGCATTTAAATCATGAAGAAGTCTACTATGTAACTTGGAGAAGAAATCATGGTTTTGCGTAACAAATGGTGAGGGACCTCAGGGTACCAGTTTGGTGGCGTGACACTTGACCGATCATTCTGAAGCTTTCCGACTAACTTTCTTCTTACTTGATAGGCATGCCATGTACCTAGTGACCGATGGCAAGATGGTATCGAGGTACTCAATCAGACATCTTGGTGCTCTCCGCAGATGTTGAAATCATCTTGATGGTAGTAGATATTCTGGTACCAGGCTGACTGACCTGTTATCGAGGTACTAGGTAGGAGTTACATCGATATTGGTTGGTCCCAATCTTTATATGGTGTAAAGGCTAGAATATTGAGGTAGGTAGCAGCACACCAGCCTCACTTGGTATCAAAAAGCATGTTCTACCAGGTACCAATTGGCTAGAAAATTTCACATTGACCCCTTACTGAAAATGACTATTAACAGAAGTCCCCTATGACTTTAACGTCGGTGACTGGTTAGGGTTGGAGTCAGATTTCCAGAATCATTTCAAAAAATTTCCCTCTACAACTTGCTACCAGGATCTGGGGGAAATCTCCGCATTAAATGCTTTGGTCCACGTGTCGAGCTAGTGGAACATACTCATTTGAAAAATGAAACCGTTCACATGTTTCTTGAGATTTCCATTCCAAAATTTCATCTCCAAGGTCACGCTTCCATCATTAGTTATAGTTCCATTCCTTATTTAAGCACAGTGACTTCTTTCAAACTCTCCACGCGTTCAAAACCTCTTCTGCTTTCAAAATTTAAAAACTCTACTTGCTCACTTCTGTCTTCTTTGCCTTCTTCATCTTCTCCCTACCAATCTTGTACTGTTACCATGTCTCACTCCAATAATGACAGTGTATACCATCTCGTGAAGGGTGACTTAACGAACCTTGCTCGTGGGACGAGGGTTCATGCAAAGGATAGCTATGAGAGTGACATCCATTAGCTACTGCACAGCCGCTGAGACCTTGTCGGGTTCTATTCAAGCTTACCAGGGGGATGTTCACAATTTCCTATAACTTTTATGTCATCCATGATTCTATTGCTACAATCGAGTCAATCAGCCATCCGAGTGTGAAGTTCCTTATTCCTGATAGAATCATAATTACTGTTGACATAGAATTCGCTCAAGGTGAGGAATCTTGATCAACACCCTTAACCCGCTACCTAACAGGTATCTAGAGGAAGGGACCTCATACCTTGGTGATCTTGTATGACTGTAGAAGTAAGGTGTCGAGGTGCAGTAGGAAGGAGACAATTACCCCATCCGTTAAAGCTTTGAGGATGAGGATGAGACATGACACTTGAGGATCCCTTGCTGGTTCTAGAGGTACATTGATCTTAGTACCTAGGTCCTAGTACACAAGTCCTGGAACTTGGTCCTGGTACCAGGTCTCTTCTCAGGGTCTCCTCCATAGTTTCTCAATCTATATAACATGTTTGGAGGAAGGATTAGAGAGCTAGGACCAGTGAGATCGGTACCTAGGGCAATATCCAGAGGAAGGAGAGAGACCTTTCTTTATATATATATATAAATATTTACATATACATATCAAGGAGTGCTCCTGGGAGTTTACAAAAATGGTGAAGTGTTACAACGTAGACGTTCTAAAAAGCTTACAACAACTATCGAATGTTAACCGATCCCGATACAATCTTGGGAGAGGTAATGTATGTAGGCGAGATAATACCATAATGGTGATATAACGATAATTTAGTCTATATGCCTTTTACATTGTTGGTGACGGTGAACAACTCTTATTCGATATATTCCTTGTGAAAATTAATACATGTAGTAGATGATCTCATTTTTAAGAGGTCAGTCAGGGGATGCTCGGGAGCTCTCGGGGATCGATCGAGGCCTTTATCAATAGGCCATTTCTCGGTCAAATATCAGATGTGTGATAGGTATCGAATCAAGCATCCATTTGGGCGTGTATTTGAGCTTCTCTTTGTTGAGAGAGCTTTGTCATACTTATAAATCCTCATTCTTGTTGCCCACTCCATTAACTTAGTTAAACAACTTGTATTCATAGAAACACTGATTTGGTATTGATGGAGTTGACTCATTAATGGCGTTGTGAATGACCATTAAAAAGTTGACTGATTTCTAATTAATGGTGTTGTGAATGGCCATTAAATATTTAACTGATTACTCATCAATGGCGTTGTGAATGGCCATTAAAGAGTTAACCATCTTCATTAATGAGGTCGACAATCTCCATTAATAAGGTTAACTATCTCCATTAATGGCATTGACTATCTCCATTAATGGCATTTGACTATCTCCATTAATAGCGTTGTGAATGGCCGGAGAGGTCAAATTTCTCTTTCTTTTTGCTTGAGGAAAATATGCTGTCTCTACACCTTTGGGGGCATGGTACCTTGATGTACCTGTCCACTCTTGCTGTTGTGGAGCTTGTTATAACATGTTGGCTCTTTCTTCGCACCATTCTTCCTATTGGATGTAGGAGGCGTACATACTGGATTGGTTTTGGACTGATATCTCGGTACTTAGGTATTGGGTTGATTTTGCTATGCTTAGATATCTAGTAGGAGGTATCCTAGACAAGATGTGAACTGGTGTTGAGGTACTCAGGTTCCAGATAGATATCCGGTATTGAGACACTAGGTAGGAGGTACCAAGACTCCAGCTTAGCTTCATATCTTGCTGTCTTGGAGAAGTGATAATGACCTATTCCTAGATAGTGGTAGCAAGGTACCTAGGTTGTATGGGAACAAGTCATGATATAGCCCCTACCAGGAACCAGACAGATGGAAAATTCTTCTTTGAACCATTGCCAAAAAAGGTTGTTAACAGAAGTCCCTCTGATTTGAACACAGGTACCAAGTTGGGGTTGGAGTCAAGATATATAATGCTTGAAGAATTTTTCTTTTTGCTTCTTACTGGTAACCAACACTTGAAATGAAGCACATTTGGCTTAGCTGAATACAGGTACCTGGCATTCCTGCTCTAAGAATCCTGGTACTTAGGCAAAAAAACCAAACCCTGGTAGGCAACTAAGACCACTTCCACACCAGGTCTTTATATATAGGTGAAACATAGGTGAATCCTGGTATTTGGTATTCCTGTAAAATGAAATGAGTGATGGTGGACCACATATCGGGATGTTCCCTTGGTTGGAATTCTTAATGCTCTAGTCAGAATAAAATTTAATAAGCGAGAAAGGCAAGATATGACAAACTGTACTACTCGATTATTTTGGGTGAGGCTCCTATGGCCAATCTGGGTACCTGGCATTCTTGTTTAGAGAATCCTGGTACTCTAGGCGAAAAGATCCTGGTAGGCAACTCAGACCATTTATGCACCAGGTCTTTATACATAGGTGACATATAGTTGGATCTAGATACCTGGTACACCTAGCACTCCTGGCACTCCTGTTCTGGAAATTCTAGTACTTAGGAAAAAATTACAAGTACGCATATCTCAGTACTTGGCACTACTGTTATAGGAATCGTTGTACTTACACTAGAATATAAAAATAGGAGTATCGAGGAACTTGGCACTCCTGTTCTTGAAATCCTGGTACATAGGCGAACTTTATCCTGGTAGGGAAATATTCCATCCAGATCCTTCTTAGGGGTAGTAGTCTGACCAAGGAATCAGGAATGCCCGTTAGTTGTCCTGGTCTCGTGATTTGGCAGGCGACTATGCACTTACGCTCAAACACTTCTTTGGGGTGGTAGCCTGACCAAGGCATCAAGAATACCATTTGGCTGTCCTGGTATCTTGATTCGGTAGGTAACTATGCACTTATGCTCTGATCCTTCTTAGGGGTGGTATCCTGACTAAGGCATCAAGAATGCCATTTGGTTGCCCTGGCCTCGTGATCCAGTAGGTAACTGTTCACTTACAACCAGACCATTCCTGGCGGGGTTGCCCGACCAAGGGCATCAGGATGATCATTCGGTTGTCCCGGTCTCTTGATCTAGAAAGTAACTATGCCTTTATGCTCAGACCATTTTTGGCGGGGGTGGTGCCCCACCAAGGCATCGGGGTAGCCATGTGGCCTTTCCTGGTTCAAGCGATCATGGCGAACACCCATGGTGAAATCTGGTGATAAGAATAGACAAGTGTAGACAGAAAATAGTGAATTTATACTGATAATTCAATAGGCGATAAAAAATAAATGCGGTACCAATACGAGGTTGTATCAATGTAAGGTGGTACCGGTTGATAACCAACCTCACTTTAGGAGCTTCTATCGAGTAGAATCTCTTGAGATGATCTGTGTTCTAGGTATGGATAATAGGGTGACCTTTCGTAAAGATGCTTTTTATTATAAACTGGTAACTAAGAGAAATCGTCTCATGTCAGGGTTGCCACCCCTCCCACGGGAGCATTGTAGAGAATATTAAGCTTCTAGTCCTCAAGTGATGTATTTGGTTTAGAGGTCTGCTCAGAGTAGAGGTTTGTTGCTATATTCAAGCTTCTATTTACCGAGGTTAGGTTTTTGGGAAGTTATTGATGCTCGCTTCTTATCTGGCATATCATCAAATTAAGCGTGGCGATGGGCCACCAAGTTAATACTTTTCCTGAGCACGCTGATGCTACCCATGCAGAGCTTAGGTAGGCCAATGAGGATGGCTGCTTCTTCATGGTCTACCAGGTGAATCAGGATCTACCTATCCTTTTTTACTTATGTGTCATTTATGGATGGAGAATGGATGAGATTAAGAAGAGAGCTGATGAGATGGCTACGTTTGTTTTAACTATAGATTGCTCATCTTGAGCCGCTGAGGCAGACCCTGGTTTGAAGCCCCATGTTGCAGTACAAGATCTATCCAAAGAGGGAGCTTCAGTCCATTTTACCTCTCCACCTAGACCCGACATAAAAGTACTGGACCAGACTGAAACCACCAATAACAGGGAGGTTCAAACTGGTTTTGTTGAAAAGGGAAATACCTAGGTTGATCTAACCATAATGGAGGCCATAATTAAGGCGGTTGTGCTTGTGGCAGTGTTAGGATTATGCTCGATAGCAAGAGTATAATATTGTATTTGACAATCTTTTTATATTAATATAGTGATTTCTAGTTTAACAAATCTAATAGCATTTATAGTTTAATTATTATAATTTTTAAAAGTAAATAATCATAAGGTCAAAAGACTATGAGAAAAGAAAAATTGTTCATACTTCTAGATATGTATGAGGTAGACACAATTCTTTAGTTAGTCTTGAATAATATTAACAACTTAAGATAAAAGGTTGGACGCCTTTTTCTTGTCAAAGTTGTAGATTCTTTTACAAGCATTTGAGTTGGATCAAATGTGTTATGATAAGTCTAAAATCATCAAAGTGTGGTGTCTTTGGGCAAAAGAATCTAGTGCACTGGGTCCTTAGAATAGAATCACAATGAAATACTTTATCTAGAACCGTCAATAGATAAAAGTTTTTCATTTGAAGACAATCGGAGAGTCTATCTCAATCCTGAGATAAATGATGGACTTATGGTTGCAAGTGTTATCACTTGAGCTATCAATGAGTACGATTATATAACATAGTATATCCTCGATAGTTTGATGGTATTCATTTGTTAATCGAAAGAGGACATCATTTATAGATATGGACATCGTGGCTCAATTTATTAAATTAGAGTAGAATATCATCATATGGATGTTTTGAGGTATTGGATATTAAATTTTAACGTTAAGTTTTCAATAATGTCTATTGAAACATGGCTTCTGGACAAGTCAAAATATCAAAGTTCAAAATGTGGTCATACGAGTAAATATGGTAACTTGGAGAGCTATAGACGGTCTATGAGCTCTTGGCGTACTGGTATTCTTCAAGAGAATACACTTTCTTCAATAAGGTTGTATAAGGTACGAATGAGTAACATCAACTTATTCTATCTTTATTTAAGTGTTCAATTTTAGTTCTTTAGTGGAATGAACTAAAATTAAATAGATCGGACCTAAGTGAATCATTTATTGATTGTGATTAGGTTGTGTCTATTGGAGCTTAAATTTAGATAGCTCGCCAAGATCCTTAATCCACACGAACTTGTATAGATCACTTGATATATTCTATCTGACCAATTTAGGGGTTCATCTAGAATTGTATTGAGGTATGTGGACTTGTTTTTTTTGTAAGAATGGATGTGGATATTTTATAAAGGTCAAACAGATTTAGTAAAATAAGAAAATAATATATTGGCCCATATATATGTGTTGGGCGGCAAAGCTATTTAGAATAGCTTAATTATATTATATTATTTTATTATTTAATTAACTGGAAATGAATTAATTTGGTGATTAATTTATTATTAATTAAAAGTCAAAATATTTTTCTATTAGGAAATGGTCTCCTAATATTATACTATTGTTGGTGGTATAATTATTATTAAAGACTATATTTGATAAGTAGATAAATAATAGTAATTATTTATCCAATCAAATTTTGAAGTCTTTAATATGGTTACAAATACACTATTGAGTTGGATTAGGAGTCTTGGTGTAGGATAGAATTATTTTTAGAAAAGGATTCTTAACCACCAAGTAAATCTATCTAAGGAAACGATTCTTAACCACCAAGTAAATCATTCTTAGGAGAGGATTTGGTCTCCTATATATACTACTTGTAAATTTCGACCAAGCCATAGTTTTTGGTGTGAGAAGTTGTTTTTTATTTGTTTTTTTATTGTTATATATATAAAAAACACTTTGTCCAACACATTGTGTGAAGAATTTGGCAAAGCATAGAGAAAAGAGGGAACGTTTTTATTTTCGATCGTACACTAGTATCCTTTGCATCAAAAGGGTTTTGTGTACAACATCGAATCAAGGTTCATGCGTGTTTAATCAAATTGATTGATAATTCAAAAGTGACCGGACGTTCTTGATTTTTCTCTTGGAGGATTATTGTGACTAACAAAGAAGAAGATTTTGTTTGTTTCCATCCTCAGGTATACAATTTAAGGAAAGAGAGCCCACACTCCTAGGTGATTAATGTTCGTGATTGGATTGGAAGATCTTGCGGATTCAATTCGACGCTAGTTCAATCATAAAGAAAAAAAAAGGTACGATACTTTTTATATACATCAATTAATCTAGGGTTAAGGTTCTTGTTATTAAAATGGAATTTTATATATATATATATATACGCAAACCCTAATTTTCTAATTTTCTCACGCTTCCGTTGCGTTTTGAACTTTTTTTTTCCCTACAATTAGTATCAGAGCCTGGTTGTACCCTTGATTAATTTATGTAAGTGTTCGTGAATCTTTTTCTTTTTATTGTATATATGCATGTTCTAGAAAGAGATGACACTCTAGGTATTCATATATATATATATATATATATATATATATATATTTACATTGGAATGTATGGATATATATATGTTTTATATGTGGTTTTTTATTGCACAATTTAGGTCGTAGAACTTCAATGTAATTTTTTTTTGGGATTGTAACAAGAAGGGTGGTCTATCATCGCCATAATTTCCTTCTTGGTAGTTGTTAAGTTTTTTTTTTAATTTTGTTGTTGTAATAATAATAAAAAAAAATACTGCAGTATTTTATTATTTAAATTCTTCTGTAACACATTCAAGTTTCGAAGACTCGAAGGTTTGAAGAATTAGGAGCAACCGGAACAAGTTTGGGACCGTACGAGCCGTAACAACGAACGTGCATGCGAAGAGCGCGCAACCACGTTTGTGGTGGCATGGGCTGCACACGGCAGCCCTTTTGTAGCCATGGGCTGTGCACGGCAGCCCTTTGGTAGCCATGGGCTGTTCTTGGTAGCCATGGGCTGCTCATGGCAGCCCTTTATGGGTTTGTGCATTGTGCACGCCCATGGGTAAGGGCGAAGGTTGCGCATGCCCATGGTAGGCAGCCGAGAGAGTCAGGACAATGAAGGCGCGTAAAGACTTGTTCGCCAAGAAATGAGTTTTTGTATTCCAAGACATGTGTAATTTACTTGTTTTTCTAGGATGGACCAAAATTGTAGCTATTTATATTTTTGTAAATATTGCAATGTTTGTCATTGTTTGATAACATGTCATATAGAATAAGAGTGCAACTCATATATCTCTTTTGGTATGAACATGCATAGAATGATTTAGGTATCAAAATTGGCATCTAGATAACTTGGTAAATCATTCTTTGGAATTCGATCACACGCCTTAAACAATTGAGTGGGAGAAGGTGTTTTGGAACACCTACGGCCTCCAAGTTTAGTTGAGTTTTATGTTTCATAAATAACCTCCCAAGAGGTATTCATGAATGGAATTTAGCGAGATACTTCCTTACAAGGATAGACTAGACAATTAGCCCAAACGATATCTACTCCCAAAGGAGGGATATTCGTGAGGGATTATATTGAATGTCGATAACTTGGTAACACACTCAATGCAATTTTATTAATATCCTCCCAAGAGTCATTGTTAATAAAATTGCAAGGCTAAAATAGAAAATGTTGGTTGTTATGTTAACAATTAGGTGGGACCTAGTCCAACTAGTAAATGGTGCGTACTCCCAAAGGAGGCGTGACATTTGTGGGTGTTGGATCACTGTTGAATTTTTACGATTGAATTATTTAATTCAAGATAATTATTCAAAAGTGCTATATCATGATTGTTTACTTATATATTTTTTGTTATTAAAAAGAAATCATGACCCCATCCCTAATCAATATCCCAAAAAGATAATACTTTAACTGATGATAATTATGTCATATGGAAAAGGAATATTGGGTTGTTGTTGCAAATTGAAAAGTATAAGTTCATTCTGTATATTCCTTAACCACCAAACTAATGAATCTACTCAGGAGCAAAGAGATGAGTATCAGTAGTGGAAGTCTTTAGATGAGATGGCTAAATGTACGTTACATTATGACCATCATTTCCAACGTGTTGCAACAACAACATGAATGAATAGAGACTGCTGCCGATATTATGATGTCTCTAGACAAGGATTCATATGGTTGGTAAAGTTGCTACTCTTTAGACCTGTCATAAGGTCAAGTAACAACAGAAGAAAAAGCAACTTGAGCCTTCTTAGAAGGAGACCAAGATAGTAACCAAGATCAAAGGGAAATGTTTCTTTTGTGGTGAAAAGGGTCAAAGGAATAGACTGAATAAGAATGAATTCAACTTGTATTTAGGCAATGAAGCATTGGTGTCTACTAGTGTAGTGGGAGATATAAGAATTAATTTAGATTCTTATAGGCATTTAGATTTAATAAACATTTATTATGTACCACAATTCAAGATGAATTTAAATTTGGATATTCAGTTACTTTTAACAAAAAAGTTTTATTATTAGTAAGAATAACAAAATTATTTATAAAGGTACATTGGAAAATGGTTTATTTTATTTGCATAGAAATATCTCTCACTTGTTAGACACGGAATCAACGGAATCTAATCATAAAAGAGTAAAATTATCAAAAGATGAAACCTAACTATGGCATTTGTGCCTTGGTCATATTAACCTCAATAGGATTAAAAGATTGGTATGTGACGGACCTCTAAGTGACTTAAAGGTTGATGATCTACTAACTTGTGAATGTTGTTTGGAAGGTAAAATAACCAAAAGGTCGTTTACGACCAAAGGCACAAGAGTCATTGAATGTTTATGTTTGATACACACTGATGTGTTTGGACCTATGAGCATTCAAGCTAGAAGTGGATATGAGTACTTCATCACTTTCACGGATGATCACTAAAGATTTGACTATGTGTATCTCATGAGACATAAGTCAGATGCTTTTGACATGTTCAAAACATTTAAAGCTGAAGTTGGAAATTAGTTTGAGAAGCGCATAAAAATCTTGAGGTCTGATCGTGGTGGAGAATATCTATCTAGTGAGTTTCAGAAATATCTTATTAATAATGGGATAAGTTCTCAATTTTCAGCACCAGGAACACCTCAACAAAATAGGGTGGCAGAAAGGAGAAATAGAACTCTTATGGACATAGTTAGGTCTCTGTTGAGTTATTCAATGCTCCCTAATTCTTTTTGGGTATATGCTTTACAAACTGCAATGTACATTCTAAACGATGTACCATTTAAGTCCGTTTCTAAAACACCGCATGAGTTATGGACTGGGCGAAAGCCTAGTTTGCAACACTTAAGGATATTTGGATGTCCCACGCATGTGTTAAAAAGAAAGACAGAAAAGATGGAGTCCCATTCAGAAACATGCATATTTGTAGAGTATCCAAAAGGAACAAAAGGATATTATTTTTATAGTCCTTCAGATATTAAAGTATTAGTTTCGACAAATGCTAAATTTTTGAAAAAGGACTATATGAATAATTTTGTTCCTAAAAGTAGAATTGTCCCGAATGAACTTTTAGGAGATACAATTCTATGAAAGGTTTCGCAACCAAGCCCAATCGTAAGTTCCATACCAACACAAGATCAACAATCTACCATACCTCGTCGTAGTGGGAGGGTTGTTAGACAACCCGAGAGATACATCGGTCTAATAGAATCTATAGAGAATCTTTCAGACGACGATGACCTCTATACGTACAAGAAAGCAATGGAAGATGTTGATTGTCACCATTGGCAAAAGGCAATGCAATCCGAAATTGAATCTATGTTAAAAAATAAAGTCTGGTCTCTTGTAGACTTGCCTAAAGGGATAAAACCAATTGGGTGCAAGTGAGTATACAAGAGGAAAAGAGGAATGGATGGAAAGGTGAAAATCTTTAAAGCTAGATTGGTAGCTAAAGGTTATACACAGAAGGAAGGTATCGATTATAAAGAAACCTTCTCTCTTGTGGCCATACTTAAATCCATTAGGATACTCTTATCCATTGCGGCATCTCAAGACCTAGAGATTTGGTAAATGGACGTCAAGACAGCTTTCCTTAATGAAAGTCTTGACGATCTATATGATGCAACCAGAAGGATTCATTGAAAAGGACCAAGAGGAAAGGGTATGCAAGTTGCAAATATCCATATATGGATTGAAGCAAGCATCCAGATCCTGGAACATAAGGTTCGATCAAGCCGTAAAAAGTTTTGGATTTATTCAAAACCTTGATGAACCTTGTGTATACAAAAGGATTAAAGATGACAAGTTGGTTTTCCTGGTCCTTACGTTGATGATATACTACTCATCAGAAACGATGTAGGTGTATTGACATCAGTAAAAGAGTGGTTAGCAAAACAATTTGATATGATGGACTTAGAAGAAACAAGTTATATTCTTGGTATCCAAGTCATAAGGGACAGAAAGAATAGAACGATTGCATTATCCCAAGCTTCATACATAGATAAAATCTTGTCTAGGTTTTCCATACAAGATTCCAAGAAAGGTATGTTACCTTTCAGACATGGAATCAAACTTTCTAAGGAACAAGTTCCTAAGAATGAGCATAAAGAGAAATTCATGAGTAGGGTTCTATATGCATCGATAGTTAGAAGTCTCTTGTATGCAAGGCTCTGTACTAGACCAGATATTTGTTTTGTTGTGGGCATAGTTAGTAGGTCTCAATCGAAGTCTGGCCCTAATCACTGGATGACAGTCAAGCATATTTTCAAGTATCTTAGGAGAACGAGAGATTATATGCTTGTATACTTTGAAGGGAATTTAATTCTTGTTGGGTATTCTGATTCTGATTTTCAATCAGATTCTGACTCCAGAAGATAAACATCAGGATCTGTGTTTACTATTAGAGGATGTGCAATCATATGGAGAAGTATCAAGCAATCTTGTATTGTTGATTCCATTATGTAAGTCGAGTATGTAGCCGCATACGAGGCTGCTAAATAGGCTGTCTAGTCAGCCAATTCTTGATTGACTTGGAAGTGGTTCCTGATGCGAATAAGCAGATCACTATCTATTGTGAAAATAGTGGAGCAGTGGCTAATTCGAGAGAACCAAGAATTCATAACAGAGGGAAACACGTTGAATGAAAGTATCACCTTCTAAGGGAAATTGAGCATAAGGGTGACGCGACGATTACCAAGATCACGTCAGCAGAAAATCTATCGGATCCCCTTACAAAGGCTCTTCCATAAAAGAGTTTTGAGGGGCATCAAGAGAACATGGGGATGAAAGATATGACACATATACTATAGAGCAAGTGGTTGATTGTTAGGATTATGCTCGATAGCAAGAGTATAATATTGTATTTGACAACCTTTTCATATTAATAAAGTGATTTCTAGTTTAAAAAATCTTATAGCATTTATAGTTTAATTATTGTAATTGTCAAAAGTAAATAATCATAAGGTCAAAATACTACGAGAAAAAAAGAATTGTTCATACTTCTAGATATGTATGAGGTAGACACAATTCTTTAGTTAGTCTTGAATAATATTAACAACTTAAGATAAAAGGTTGGGCGCCTTTATCTTGTCAAATTTGTAGATTCTTTTGCTAGCATTTGAGTGGGATCAAATGTGTTATGATGAGTCTAAAATCATCAAAGTGTGGTATCTTTGGGCAAAAGAATCTAGTGCACTGGGTGCATTGAATAGGATCATAATGAAATACTTTATCTAGAACCGTCAATAGATAAAAGTTTTTCATTTGAAGACAATCGGAGAGTCCATCTCAATCCTGAGATAAATGATGGACTTATGGTTGCAAGTGTTATCATTTGAGCTATCAATGAGTACGATTAGATAGCATAGTCTATCCTCGATAGTTTGGTGGTATTCATTTGTTAATCGATAGAGGACTTCATTTATAGATATGGATATCGTGGCTCCATTTATTAAATGAGAATAGAATATCAACATATGGATGTTTTAAGGTATTGGATATTAAATATTAACATTAGGTTTTCAATAGTGTCTATTGAAACACGGCTTCGAGACAAGTCAAAAAATCCAAGTTCAAAATGTGGTCATATGAGTAAATATGGTTACTTGGAGAGCTATAGACGGTTTATGAGCTCTTGCCGATTACTGGTTTTCTTCACGAGGATACACTTTCTCCAATAAGGTTGTCTAAGGTACGAATAAGTAACATCAACTTATTCTATCTTTATTTAAGAGTTCAATTTTAGTTCTTTAGTGGAATGAACTAAAATTAAATAGATCGGACCTAAGTGACTCATTTGTTGACTGTGATTGGGTTGTGTCTATTGGAGCTTAAATTTAGATAGCCCGCCAAGATCCTCAATCCACACGAACTTGTATGGATCACTTGATATATTCTACCGGACCAATTTAGTGGTCCATCTAGAATTGTATTGAGGTATGTGGACTTGTTTCTTTTTGTAAGAATGGGTCTAGTTTACATGTGGACTTTTTATAAAGGTCAAATGGATTTAATAAAATATGAAAATAATATATTGGCCCATATATATGTGTTGGGCGGCAAGGCTATTTAAATTAATGAATTATATTATATTATTTTATTATTTAATTAAATGGAAAATAATTAATTTGGTGATTAATGAATTATTTAATTAAAAGTCAAAATCTTTTTCTATTAGGAGATGATCTTCTAATATTATACTATTGTTGGTAGTATAATTAATTTTAAAGACTATATTTGATAAGTAGATAAATAAAAGGAATTATTTATCTAATCAAATTAGAAAGTCTTTATTATGGTTACATATTATTGTTCATACAAATTATGGTTAAAAGTTTTCATTTGAAGACAATCGGAGAGTCTATCTCAATCCTGAGATAAATGATGGACTTATGGTTGCTAGTGTTATCATTTGAGCTATCAATGAGTACGATTATATAGCATATTCTATCCTCGATAGTTTTGTGGTATTCATTTGTTAATCGATAGAGGACTTCATTTATTGATATGGATATCGTGGCTCCATTTGTTAAATGAGAGTAGAATACCATCATATAGATGTTTTGAGGTATTAGATATTAAATCTTAAAGTTAAGTTTTCAATAGTGTCTACTGAAACATGACTTCTGGACAAGTCAAAATATCCAAGTTCAAAATGTGGTCATACGAGTAAATATGGTAACTTGGAGAGCTATAGGCGGTCTATGAGCTTTTGGCGATTACTGGTTTTCTTCACGAGGATGCACTTTCTCCAACAAGGTTGTCTAGGGTATTAATGAGTAACATCAACTTATTCTATCTTTATTTAAGAGTTCAATTTTAGTTCTTTAGTGGAATGAATTAAAATAAAATAGATAGGACCTAAGTGATTCATTTGTTGACTGCGGTTGGGTTGTGTCTATTGGAGCTTAAATCTAGATAGCCTGCCAAGATCCCCAATCCACACAAACTTGTATGGATCACTTGATATATTCTACCGGACCAATTTAGGGGTCCATCTAGAATTGTATTGAGGTATGTGGACTTGTTTCTTTTTGTAAGAATGGGTCTAGTTCACATGTGGACTTTTTATAAAGGCCAAATGGATTTAATAAAATAAGAAAATAATATATTGGCCCATATATATGTTTTGGGCGGCAAGGCTATTTAGAATAGCTTAATTATGTTATGTTATTTTATTATTTAATTAAATGGAAATTAATTAATTTGTTGATTAATTAATTATTTAATTCAAAGTCAAAATGTTTTTCCTAGTATGAGATGGTCTCCTAAAATTATACTATTGTTAGTACTATAATTTATATTAAAGACTATATTTGATAAGTAGATAAATTAAAGGAATTATTTATCTAATCAAATTAGGAAGTCTTTAATATGATTACAAATATACTACTGAGTTGGATTAGGAGTCTTGGTGTAGGAAATAATTCTTTTTATATAAAGACTCTTAACTACCAAATAAATCCACCTAATTAAAGGATTCTTAACAACCAAGTAAATTCTTCTTAGGAAAGGATTTGTGATCCTAATATATCTATATTCTATGAAAATTTCGGCCAACCCATATGTAAGAACCTTGATTTTATGATTGGCTTATTTCATAACAAACCACACCACATTGGGGATGATTGTGTAATGGGCAGCTTAGGTCCTCATTGGCAAGCTTCCAAGTATCTCCATGACTTCAAGAGCAAAAGGTATATTCACTTGACTTTGCCTCTTGAAGAGTTTAGGTGCACACACACTCCTCATGCATGCTTTGTTGATCTTGCATTTGTGTTGATATTGTTTATATGTGTGCATCTCTTCACAATCACACTTGCACTTCATTTGTTGATTTAAGTGTGGTATTGTGTTGTATTTGCGCTTGCACGATGGTGTGCTTGTTTTAGCGCATTGAGTTACCATATGAGAAGGTCTCATTCTTCTCTTGGTTTGGTTATATGGAGTAAGGTGTCTAGTTTCAAAAGAGTGTATTTCAATGATTTAATGTTTTTCAAAACTGACCTTTGTATGGTCTTGTGACCATATCTTTTTATAAAATGATTCATAATGAGTTTTGAAAATTTATGTACAAACTAGACACCCATACCTTTCCAATGGTATATTATTCGTAATATTTTATGATCGTTTGGATTGGTTTTGAAATCTCCAAATTGACCACAAATACATGACATCTCTGTTGTTGTCCGTTTCTGACCTTTGGTCACTAAAATGACCATAACATTTTCTACAGACATCCAAATCATGTTTTATAAATTGGAGTAAAAAGTGGACTTCCATACCTTTCCAATGGTATATTATACAAAAGGTTTGGATGTCGTTTGGTCATGTTTTGGGTCGCTCGAAGCTCCAGCTGTTGTGCTGTCTGGCGTGTACCACGGCCTAGACCGCTGTTGGTGCCATGCATAGCCAGCGACCTAGGCAGCAGTAATGTCCAGCCGTGCCTTGCTGTACAGATCACGGTCTGGACACTTGCCTAGGCCACGGCACAAACAGCGGTCGTGCGGGACTTTGACTCCCAAGTCCAAAACGATGCCGTTTTGTGTAGGACTTCTTTATATATGTTCTATTCTTCTTCCTTGCCTTCTTAGAGCTCAAAGAACCCATCTTTAGAGTGAGAGAACCTCCATTAGAGAGAGAAAGCTTCAAGCTTTGTTATTTGACTCTCCAAACCCCAAACTCATCTTCATCTTGCATCCAAGCATCATTCCAAGCATGAGTTTTCATTGATTGGTAAGTAGAACCACCATTGTTGTTCATTATTGTTCTAGCTTACCAAGACATGTCATTTATTGCTTAAATTAGCATTCTTCATATTAATTGCATATTTATTGAAATTATGACATGTTTGGGTTTGTATTGTGATAGCTTGCATTATCAGGTCATTTTTGCCTAAATAGCTAATCCATGAATGTTCATGTATACATAATTGATGATTAGGTTGACTTTGTGCATCTAGTCTAGTTTATGAACATTTATGTGTATGCCTCATTGATTGCATTTCTTGATTGTAAAATTGCCCTTGATTATTTGTTGTGACAACTTGTGTTGGTTGGACTTTTATTGACAATTAGGTTGTTAGATTTTATCTACACATCTAATTGAGTCCTTGGTATGGGCATGTAGGCATTGTTTGATAACTAGGATGTTTAATTGCATTATCTACATCTAGTTAAGCATTTTGTGTTTGGTCTTACACATAATTGCATTTGAGCATAGTGTCATATATACACTTAGACTATATACTCTTCATTGAGTCAAAGTCTTGTGGCTTCGGTGTGAAGTTGCACAAGCAAGAGAAGCCTTGAAACCAAGGGTAGGTTGGCAAGTAATTGGTCAGGTATCCACTGTAAAAGGCACGAGGGGTAGAGTAGAAGGTGCTCACGCCAAGAGTAGTGGATCAGAGGATATCACTAGGGATTGAACCATGAGTGGTGAGTGGAGGTGTCCATAGCCTTAGGTTGTCGAGAGTGAGAGTCCGAGTATCACTTGAGGGTGTAACCTTTTATTCATATAGTGGATTTCTGTGACCGAGTGTGGCGCACTTAACAGCCCGTGGTTTTTCCCATTTGGAGGGTTTCCACGTATACATCTTGTGTTGTTTATATTTCCGCACTTTACACTTGATGTTGTATGTTTGTTTTATTGGTTGAATTTTGAATATTGACTAATCAAGAAAAATTGGTAATTTACTTGATTAAAACCTATTCACCCCCCTCTAGGTTATAGACACACGTTCTTAGGGCACTTTCACCGTATACATATACATATATATATATATGAGGATAGAATTAATTTTTGATAAGGATTCTTAACTACCAAATAAATCTACCCGAGGAAAGGATTCTTGCCAATCAAGTAAATCTTTCTTAGGAGAGGATTTATGATCCTATATATATATATATATATATATGTTTATTACTTTTGGCCATCTTAAGGTATTTTGATAGAGAAATTTCGGCCAACTATAGGGAATTCAACTTGGGAGAATTTGGCTACCATAGAATTTTGAGGGAGAAAAATTTGTTTTTGCTCTAGACAAAATTCGATCAGCTCTAAGAAATAGTGTGAGATTCGGCAAAGAAGAAAAGGAAGAAAGAACGTTTAGTTTTCGATAGTACACTGGTAGCCTTTACATTAAAAGGTTTTGTGTACAACATCGAATCAAGGTTCACACGAATTTCAATCAAATTGATTGATAATTCACAAATGACCTAACGTTCTTTGTTTTCTTCTTGGAGGACTATTGTAACTAACAAAGAGAAAGATTTTGTTTGTTTCCATCCTCAGGTATACAATTAAAAGAAGAGGGAGACCACACTCCTAGGTGATTCATGTTAGTGATTGGATTGGAAGATCTTGCGGAACCAATTCGCCCCTTGTTCAATCGTCACGAGAAAAAAGGTACGAAACTTTTTATCTACATTAATTAATCTAGGGTTAAGGTTCTTGTTATTATAAAGGGAAATTTTTTATTTATACGCAATCCCTAATTTTTTAAATTCTCACGCTTCCGTTGCATTTTGAATCGATTTTCCCTTCAATTGGTATCAAATCCTGGTTGTACCCTTGATTAATTGATGTAAGTGTTCATGAATCTTTTTCTTTTTATTGTATATATGCATGTTTTAGAAAGCGATGGCGCTCTAGGTATTCACATATATATTAACATTGGAATGTATGGATATATATATATATGTTTTATATGTGGTTTGTTATTGCTTAATTTTGGTCCTAGAATTTCAGTGTATTTTTGTTTTGGGATTGTAACAAGAAGGGTGGTCTATCATCGCCATAATTTCCTTCTTTGTAGTTGCTAAGTTTTTATTTTACTTTTTGTTGATTGTAGTAATAAAAAAAAACTGCAGTATTTATATTTATAATTCTTCTATAATACACTCAAGTATTGAAGAGTCGAAGGTTTGAAGAATTAGAAGCAATCAGAACAAGTTTGGGACCGTGCGAGCAATAGCAACAAATGTTCGTGCAAAGAGCATGCGGCCATGTTTGTTGTGGCATGGGCTGCACACGGCAGCCCTATGAAAGCCATGGGCTGCGCATTGCAGCCCTTTATGGGGTTGTGGCATCCGCACGCCCATGGATAAGGGCCAAGGTGCGCACGCCCATGGGAGGCAGCCGAGGAAGTCCAAACGATGAAGGTCGCATGAAGACTTGTTCGCCAAGATAGGATTTTTTTGTATTCCAAGACATGTAATTTACTTGCTTTTCTAGGTATCTAATTGGCATCTAGATAACTTAATTCTATGGAATTCGATCATACGCCTTAAATAACTAAGTGGGTGAAGGTGTTTTGGAACACCTACGGCCTCCAAGTTTAGTTGAGCTTTATGTTTCATGTAATAACCACCCAAGAGGTATTCATGAATGGAATTTAGCAAGATACTTCCTTACAAGGATAGACTAGACAATTAGCCCAAACGATATCTACTCCCAAAGGAGGGATTATATTGAAGGTCGATAACTTGGTAACACACTCAATATGAGTTTATTAATATCCTCTTACGAGTTCTTTTTAATAAAATCACACGGCTAAAATTGAAAACGTTGGTTGTTATGTTAACAATTAGGTGGGACCTAGTCCAACTAGTAAATGTTGCGAACTCCCAAATGAGGCGTGATATTTATGGGTGTTGGATCACTGTTGAATTTTTACGATTGCATTATTTTATTTAATTCAAGAAAAATATTCAAAAGTATTTTATCTTGATTATTTACTTATATAATTTTTTTTATTGTTCAGAAATCATGACCCCATACCTAATCAACTTCCTAAAAGACAATACTTTAACTGGTGATAATTATGTCACATGGAAAAGGAAAATTGGGCTTTTGTTACGATCTGAAAAGCCTTAGTTCATTCTTTCCACTCCTAAACCACCTACTCCTACTAATGAATCTACTTAGGACCAAAGAGATGAGTATCAGCAGTGGGAGTCTTCCGATTAGATGGCTAAATGTTACATTATGGCCACCATCTTCGACGTGTTGTAACAACAACATGAAGGAATAGAGACTGCTACCGATATAATGATGTATCTAGATGAGATGTTTGCTATGAGGTCTAGGATGACTAAGAGAGAGGCAGTGACTGCTTTTACGAATCTTAGGATTAAACCTGGACAGGCTGTAAAAGATCACATGATGAAAGTCATAGTACATCTCAACATTGCTGGACTGAATGGTGCTGAGATAGATGGTGAGACCAAAATTGACGTGATTGACAACTCACTGTCAGATTTCTTTGATCAATTCAAGTTGGACTACACCTTTAATAATAAGGAATACACCTTTCAAGGACTGATGCAAGATGTTCAAAGCATGGAAAAAATCCTTGTAAAAAGCAAGGGTCAAGAGAGTCATACCGTAGGTAAAGTTGCTTCCGTTAAAACCCATAAGAAGGTCAAGAAACAATAGAAGAAAAAACAACTAGGACCTACTAAGAATGAGACAAAGAAAGTAACCAAAATCAAAGGGAAGTGTTTCCTTTGTGGTGAAAAGGGAGATTGGAAAAGAAATTGCCCAATGTCTCAAGACAAGAAGGAATAAGGTAATATTAATTATCTTGAAACATGTTTTTTGGTAGATTCTATGGATTCTTGGATCATAGACTCCGGAGCTACTAATCATGTTTGTTTTTCCTTACAGGGGTCAAGGAAAGGAGAAGGCTTATTGGGAACGAATTCAACTTGCGTTTAGGCAATGGAGTGTTGGTGTCTGCTAGTTCAATGTGAGATATTAGAATTAGTTTATATTCTTATAAGCATTTAGATTTAATAGACGTTTATTATGTACCTCAATTCAAGAAAAATTTAATTTCAGTTTCTTGTTTAAATAAATTTGGTTATTCGGTTACTTTTAATAAAGCTTTTATTATTAGTAAGAATGACAAAATTATTTACAAAGGTACATTGGAAAACAATTTATTCAATTTGCATGGAAATATCTCTCACTTGTTAGACACGGAATCAACGGAACCTAATCATAAAAGAGTAAAATTATCAAAAGATGAAACCTACCTATGGCATTTGCACCTAGGTCATATTAACTTAAATAGGATTAAAAGATTGGTAAATGATGGACCTCTAAGTGACTTAAAGGTTAATAATCTACCAACTTGTGAATCTTGTTTGGAAGGTAAAATGACCAAAAGGTCGTTTACGACCAAAGGCATAAGAGCCATTGAATGTTTAGGATTGATACACACTGATGTGTGTGGACCTATGAGCATTCAAGCTAGAGGTGGATATGAGTACTTCATCACTTTCATGGATGATCACTCAAGATTTAGCTATGAGTATCAAATGAGACATAAGTCGGATGATTTTGACATGTTCAAAGCATTTAAAGCTGAAGTAGAAAATCAGCTTGAGAAACACATAAAAATCTTGAGGTCTGATCGTGGTGAAGAATATCAATCTGGCGAGTTTCAGCAATATCTTATTGATAATGGGATAATTTCTTAGTTTTCTACACCAATCACGCCTCAACAAAATGGGGTGGCAGAAAGGAGAAATAAAACTCTTTTGGATATGGTTAGGTCTATGTTGAGTTATTCAATGCTCCCTAATTCTTTTTGGGGATATGCTTTACAAACCGCAATATACATTCTAAACTATGTACCATCTAAGTCGGTTCTTAAAACACCGCATGAGTTGTGGACAGAGCGAAAGCCTAGTTTATAACACTTAAGGATATTTGGATTTGTTGCGCACCTGTTAAAAGGAAAGACAGAAAAGATGGAGTCCCGTTCGGAAACATGCATATTTGTAGAGTATCCAAAAGGAACAAAAGGATATTATTTTTATAGTCCTTTAGATCTTAAAGTATTTGTTTCTACAAATGCTAAATTTCTAGAAGAGGAGTATATGAATAATTTTGTACCTAAAATTAGAATTGTCCTGAATGAGCTCTTAGGAGATACAATTCCACAAGAGGTTTCGCAACCAAGCCCAATTGTAAGTTTGGTACCAACACAAGATCAATAATTTACCATACCTCATCGTAGTGGGAGGGTTGTTAAATAACCCGAGAGATACATCGGTATAGGAGAATCTATAGAGATTTTTCTGGACGACGATGATCCCTTTACTTACAAGGAAGCAATGGAAGATTTTGATTGTCGCCATTGGCAAAAGGCAATGCAATCCGAAATTGAATCTATGTTCAAAAACAAAGTCTGGTCTCTTGTAGACTTGCCTAAAGGGATAAAACCCATTGGGTGCAAGTGGGTTTACAAGAGGAAAAGAGGAATGGATGGAAAGGTGGAAACCTTTAAAGCTAGATTGGTAGCTAAAGGTTATAAATAGAAGGAAGATATCGATTATGAATAAACCTTCTCTCTTGTTGCCATGCTTAAATCCATTAAGATAATCTTATCCATTACGGCATCTCTAGACCTAGAGATTTGGAAAATGGACGACAAGATAGCTTTACTGAATGGAAGTCTTGACGAAAGCATCTAAATGATGCAACCAAAAGGATTCATTGAGAAATGCCAAGTGGAAATGGTATGCAAGTGGCAAAGATCCATATATGGATTGAAGCAAGCATCGAGATCATGGAACGTAAGGTTCGATCAAGCTGAAAAGTTTTGGATTAATTTAAAACCTTGACGAACCTTGGGTATACAAGGGATTAAAGGCAACAAGTTTGTTTTCCCAGTTCTTTACGATGATGATATACTACTCATCGGAAACGATGTAGGTGTATTGACATCAATAAAAGAATGGTTAGCAAAACAATTTGATATGAAGGAATAAGGAGAATCAAGTTATATTCTTGGTATCCATGTCATAAGGGATATAAAGAAAAGAACGATTGCATTATCCCAAGCTTCATACATAGATAAAATCTTGTCTAGGTTTTCCATTCAAGATTCCAAGAAAGGTATGTTACCTTTCAGACATGGAGTCAAACTTTCTAAGGAACAAGTTCCTAAGATTGAGCATGAAGAGCAGTTCATGAGTAGGGTTCCATATGCATCGACAGTTGGAAGTCTCATATATGCAATGTTCTATACTAGACCAGATATTTGTTTTGCTGTGGGCATAGTTAGCAGGTTTCAAACGAAACCTAGTCCTGATCACTGGACGGTTGTCAAGCATATTTTCAAGTATCTTTGGAGAACGAGAGATTCTATGCTTGTATAGTCTGGAGGGGATTTATTTCCCGTTGGGTATATAGAACCCAAATGTCTTGGTCAGCTGGCCAATCAACCAGTTCTTGATCTTTTTGGGATTTCAAATCCTGGTTTTGAATTGTGCCGGGGTCAGAAAGTGCTAAGAATTCGGCCACAAAGTCTGTTAGTGGTTGGGCTTTAATGGCAGTCCTGGCTTTATCTTTGATGTCGAATTGGGTGATCTTAAGAGCCCTTAGTACTAACCTCTCTGACACATCTGGTTTCTACAGGAATTGGATGAGTGGTTGATCAGTGGCAACCGTAATCGTATGGGCCTAAAAGTTGGGGCGTTACTTCCTAGCCAAGGTTACCAGGGCAAATGCGAGCTTTTCTTAGAGAATATAGTTTATCTTTTATTTGGTTAAGGCATGGCTCACATAATAAATAGGTCATAGAATCTTGTCTCCACACTCCTAACAAAGTCCCCGTTAATCGCTGCCTCTGATACGGCTAGGTATATCTGTAGTTCTTCCCAAGGTTTAGGTTTGACCAACAGTGGCGGGCTTGCAAATTATTTATTCAAGGATTAGAAAGCATGCTCACTGTCGTGATCCCACTTCAGGTTTCTCCCCAACTTGATTGCCTTGAAGAAGGCAAGGTATTTTTTTGGTGGACCGCATTATGAAGCGGTTGAGAGCCACTATCCGACCGGTTATCACCTGTACTTGCTTGAGAGAGCTAAGAGATTTGAGGTCCATGATGGCTTTGATCTTCTCTGGCCTTGCTTATATACCCCTCTCATGGACCATGAACCCTGGGAGTTTTCCTTTAGCTACCCCGAAAGCATATTTGGCTGGATTTAGCCACATATGGCTCTCACTTACTATCTGAAAGGTTTATCGGAGGTGATCCCGGTACTGCTCTACTACCTAGACGTGGTGATTATATCATCAATAAAGATCTCCATTGTCCATCTTATCTCCTATTTAAACAACCGATTGACCAATCGTTGGTAAGTGGCACCTGCATTCTTGAGACCAAATAGCACTAGGTTATAGCAGTAGAGGCGTTACCATGTAATAAAAATTGCCTTGTCTTGGTCAATGAGCGTTCATCATAATTTAATTGTACCACGAGAATGTGTCCATGAAGCTAAAGAGCTTTTTCCCCATGGTGGAATCCACCAGTTGATCGATCTAAGGAAGGGGAAAACTGTCACTTTGTACAGGCGCGATTGAGATATGTATAATCAACTCACATGCACCACTTCCCATTAGCCTTAGTGACCATTACAACATTTTTGATCCACTTAGGGTACCGGGATTCCCTGATAAATCCAGTTTTCAGCAATTTATCGACCTTCTCTTGAACTGTGGCATTTCTTTTATGAATAAAATGTAATCTTTTCATTTTGACCAGTTTGAAGGTAGGGTTGACCACAAACATGTGAGCTGCTAAAGAGATAGGGATCCTTGGTATCTTATCATGACTTTAGGCAAAGATGTCATTGTATTCATAAGGAACGAAGAAGCCTGATTAAGCCTTCCTTTACTTCTTTCTCTAATCTGGCTCTAATTTTGACCACATTCGAGGGGTTACTCTCCTTGACAGGTACTTTCTCTAACATATCAATTGGGTGGCCACTGGCCTACCCCATGATATCCTCTATCTCCTCATCTACTTAGATTTCTACTTTTGGTTATTCCTCTACTGTTCCAACTTCACCTGTGTTATCTAGAATTTCGAGATCCATTTCTGACCATTCCTGAACGACAACTACCTGCACACCTTGTTTGGCCAACACTGTTGGATTATTTGATATGGTGTAGCTCTTACGGGCTGCCTGCTGGTCATCGTGTACCTCGCATACTTGATCTCTTATCGAGAATTTCATGACGTTGTTGCAGATATACAACACTCCCTTGAGAGATGACAACAATGGTCTCCCCAGGATAGTGTTGCAGGCTAACGGGGTGTTGACCACCATAAAATCGGTCATGAGATTCTGCTAAAGAAGAGCAGTCCCTACAATGAATGTAAAAAAAAAATTATCTGACTGGCATAATTGAAAGCCTAAAAACTCGTTAAATGGGGTGGTGCAGCTATTGTAGAAGCATTGCTTCAGATTAAACCTTTCCAAGGTATCTTTGAAAAGGATGTCCACGTTGCTACCAGTATCTATCAATAAGCGGTGGACAAGGCAATTGGTGAACTAATTTGTGACAACCATAGGATCATCATGGTTTGTGGGTAGGGTACCGAGGTGAAGCGGAGGCTGAAACCTAGATGGTCACAGAACTCTGTTATGTTTTAGATTATGTTGGCATTAATTCCATTTCAAAATGATGTTTACTTGTAATGATTTAGTTGTTTAGGTTCATGATGATTCAAGCTTCAAAGAAGAAATAACAACTAGTCAAAGCAAGTTCAAAGTCTTCAAAGAGAAATGATGCTATATGGTTCTACAAAGGTATATTAACACCTTATCTTTCTCTTACAAGGCTTAGGCACAAACACAATTCATACATTTGTGTCCTTGTATAGTTGTGCACCATTATAAGCATACACACACAATTCATACGTTTGTGTCCCTGCATAGTTATACACCATATAGGCACACACACACACAAATCATACATATTTGTCCCTACATCATTGGGCACCATTTATAATACATTCACACACTTGAAGATGAATGCTCATGCATTGGTATGAAGATAACATGTTTTGGAAAATGCATGATTGGAGACTATCTCTACGTAGTTTGCATTCTAATGTGATTTTTTTTTGTATGTATATATGTTTGTATAACATGGATATTGAACTTGATTTTATTTTTAAATCATTCTTGACAGAGTTTCAGTCTTTTCGGTTACTTATACTATTGATTTTAAGCTCTAAGTCAAATTATACTACACTTTCAACTCATGTTACGCTTCGTCTTCGTATATCGAGTCGAATTCTAAATTTATGGATAGAGTATCTTATATGTCCATGCCCGTGTGAGAGTTACGGTTCTTAATCCGTAATCATATTTGAATTTGGAGGTCAGAGAACGGTGGAAGAACGTGAAGGGAGATTGAGGGAAAAAGAAGGCGGCACAAAGCTCTTATTTCCTGAGATAGCATGTGGCCATCACGGGCAAGAAGGCTTGCTGCCCCATGATGATCACGTGCCATCTTGGGCAAAAAGTAAGTTTGGCTGATTCTTGTCCCTTTTGGTCATTTCACACTCTATTCTTTCCCTCTCCTTTATATATCTCTTCCCTCTCATATTTCATTCTAAGATGAGATTCAAAATTTGAGTGCTGAAATTTCTCCCAAATTTTATCACCTTCCAAACACCATAACGTCTTCATTTGAACTCCGATCTGAATGATTCAAAGTTAAGAGTGTTTGTCTATTCATCCTCCATCTTTTATCTGAAGGTTGAGTTAGTTTTATTGATGTTGTTGGAGTATAATCTCATAAAAATGGCACTGCACCAAATCAACTAAGGTATTGATTTTCTCTCAAAGTTTTCTTTTAAAACTTGGTCAATTGCCTTGGGTTTTCTTCTTCAACATATATATGTGTCTTGTGATAGTTTAGATTTGAGTTTTGAACTCATTTAAAGCTAGATCGAGTTTTAATTGAAATCTCACATGTTGAGTTAGGTTTTGATTTTGCCTATGTTTTCACATGTTTGGGATTGTATTGTGCTAGCTTTGATTCTAGGACTATTTGATGATATTTGATTGATTGATTTTATAAAAAATAGTTCCTCACATGTGTTAGGCTCTCTTTGGCTGAATTCTCCTAATAATACATATATTTGTGTTCTTATGAGCTATTCATGTGCTTTGTTGAATCTATGAATAGAAAATATACTCTAGAACTCTTGCTTTAATCTAAATGACTTTTTCACATGATTTTAGTATGTTTTTGGTATATGATATTTAAACTTGATTATGTATTAATTGACCATATCTTGTTACTCGAGTTTTAGATCTATACATGTATCTATGCTGTAATTAATGTTGAACATATCTTACATGATCTAGATGAATTAAACGTGCATGATTAACTAGACAACAATTTGTTATGTGCATTCATGCTTATGTCTAGTATTTTCCATAGGATGTGTTGATCATAACATTCTATATTGCGTGCTTGTTTGCTTTTGCATTTATTATCACCTAGATGCCTTGTGAGAAGTGAATCTTGACAATAGATGTGAGACCTATTTTATTGAACATGGAAGTCTTGGTAAGAGGTGGGAGACCTCAGAATGTCAAGCAAATAAGTCTTGCTTAGGGTCACGACGATCCGGAAGGGTGATCAAGGAAGTCTTGCCTAGGGTCGTGAGGATCCGAAAGGGTGAGCAAGGAAGTCTTGCCTAGGGTCGCGAGGATCCAGAAAGGTGAGCAAGGAAGTCTTGCCTAGGGTCGTGAGGATCCGGAAGGGTGAGCGAGGAAGTCTTGACAAGAGGTGTAAAGCCTCGAAATGTTGAGCAAGAGGGTAACATATTCATGAGTAGGATTGGAGGGTAGTTTCTAGGTTAAGGGGTCACTTGAGAGATTGTACTTTTCTTATCTACTAGTGGATTTTGTTTGCTGGTGGTTGCTAACCCGTGGATGTTTCCTCTTCGGAGGTTTACCACGTTATATCTTGTGTCAACTTCTCTCTATCCCTATCTCTCTAGTATTTGAATTTGTTATTTGAATACTATGGATAGAACTCTTTATGTAAGTTGACTTCCTTTCTATAATATAGATTGTGTATGTGTTACAATTACTTATTTGTATCACACTTTACTTGTTTTATATATTGATTAATTTTCTTTAATTAATATATATATTGTGATACAAGCAATCTAGAGGTACCAAATTTTGTTTGTTTATAAGGGAGTCGAAAAAGGTGTCTAACCTATTCATCCCCCTCTAGGTTAGCCTTGAGCATTTAACCGTGTTTGTATTTTCAAACTCCTAAAACCTCGTGTTACCAAATTGTTTGCCAAGATGGGTGATGGTTATCATCGGAGTCCTAAACCTGCAAACTACATTCCTCTTGATGAACTTGGTTGTGTTCTCCTCCGTTATTTTGGATAATGGTTCTGCTTCCACCCACTGGGTGAAGTAGTCAATCGAGACTATTGTATGCTTGGCTTGTTAAGAAGTAGTGGGGAGAGACCCGATCAGATCCAACCTCTAAATGGTGAAGAGGTACGGTGAACTGATGGAGGAAAGTTGCTCTGGTGGAAAGTGATTTAGATTTGCTATCTTCTGGTGAGGTTCGCAGGATTGAACGAACTGTCTTGTATCATGGTATAGGGTCAACCAATAGTATCCCAAGTGTAACACCTGGTAAGCTAGTGCATCTCCTCCTATGTTACTATTCCCTCAAATACACCTCTCGAAGTGCCCAAACAGCATCACCAGGGTAGAGGTACTAAAGCAGGGGTAAGGACTTGCCTCTGCGGTAAAGGTTCGCATATATCAAGCAAAATTGAGCCTAGATCCTCTTAAGCTTGCAAGCTTGATTGGGATCGTAAGGAAGCTCCTCCTTCTGTAGGTAATCCATAATGGGATCCATCCACCACCGGAGTCGGTCTACTGGGTTGACCTCCTTATCACTTGCTATGTTGGACTAAGATATACCATGGAAAGGTACCCCATTAGGTTGAGCTTGACCTTTGTTAGCAGCTATCTTGGCAAGGACGTCTACTCAATGATTTCGTTGGCGAGGTACCTGCTCTATCTGGAATCCCTAGAACAGAGTTTTAAGCTTATTAACCCGTTCAAGGTAAGCTATCGTGATGTCATCTTTTGCTTGAAGAAGCCCGGTTACTTGTTGAGAACCAATTGTAAATCACTCCTGACATGGAGGTAGTCTACTTTGAGCTCGGCTGCTACCTTTATTCTAACCAATAAAGCTTTGTACTCGGCTTTATTATTTGCGGGACTAAACTCAAACCGAAAACAGTGGCAGAGCTCAACCTTTTAAGGTCAGTTAAGATTATTGCAACTCCGCTACCTGCTTGGCTAGATGCCTCATCTGTATATAGGATCCAGAAGTCTCGGTTAGCTGACCAATCCATTAGTTGTTGATCTTGCTAGAAGCCCAGATCTAGTTTTGAAATGGTACCGGGATCAGGAAAAGCTGAGAACTCAGCCACAAAGACGACCAAAGCTTAGGCTTTAATTATGGTCCTAGCTCTGTAGTTGATATTGAACTAGGTGAGCTCGAGATCCAGAGTACCCACCTCCCTAACACATCTGGTATCTGTAAGAATTGGCAAAGAGGTTGATTGGTGACGACAACAATCGTGTAAACCTGGACGTAGCGGCCTAACTTCCTAACCGAGGTCAATAAGGCGAAGGAAAGCTTCCCAGGGAGAATGTAATTTCTCTCTGGTTTGGTTAAGGCATGGCTCACATAGTAGATATGCCATTGAACTCCATCACCGCACTCCTTAACCGAAGCCCCGCTAACCTCTATTTCTAAAATAGCTTGCTATATTTGTAGCTATTCCTTGGGTACCGGCTTGACCAGTAACAGTGGGCTTGTTTGATATCTATTCAAGGACTGGAATTCCTGCTCATTGTCTTGGTCCCACTTTAAGTTTCTCACTTGTTTAATAGCCTTGAAAAAAGGGTGAAAATACAAACACGGTTAAATGCTCAAGGATAACCTAAAAGATGGGGGGGGGGGGTGAATAGGTTAGGCACCTTTTTTGACTCCCTTAGAAACAAACAAAAGTTTGTCCCTCTAGATTGCTTGTATCACAATATATATATCAATTAAAGACACTTAATCAATATATAAAACAAGCAAAGTGTGATACAAAGAAGTAATTATAACACATACACAATATATATTATAGAAAGGAAGTCAACTTACATATAAAGTTCTATCCATAGTATTCAAATAACAAATACAAATATAAAAGTGATAGGGATAGAGAAAAGTTGACACAAGATATAATGTGGTAAACCTTCGAAAAGGAAACATCCACGGGTTAGCAACTACCGGCAAACAAAATCCACTAGTAGATAAGACAAGTATAATCTCTCAAGAGACCCCTTCACCTAGAAACTACCCTCATATCCTACTCATGAAGATCCCACCCTCTTGCTGAACAATCTAAGGCCTTGCACCCCTTGTCAAGACTTCCTCGCTCACCCTTCCGGATCCTCACGACCCTAGGCAAGACTTCTTGCTCAACAATCTGAGTCCTCCCAACTCTAGTCAAGACTTCCTCGCTCACCCTTCCTGATCCTCACGACCCTAGGCAAGACTTCTTGCTTAACTATTCGAGTCCTCCCGACTCTAGTCAAGACTTCCTTGCTTGACAATCCGAGGTCTCCTACCTCTTGCCAAGACTTCCTTGCTCAACAACATAGGTCTCACACCTATTGTCAAGACTTCCTTCTCACAAGGCATCTAGGTGATCATGAATGCAAAACACAAACAAGCACGCAACAAAGAATGTTATGATCAACACATCCTATGGAAAATACTAGACATGAGCGTGAATGCACAAAACAAATGTAGTCTAGTCAATCATGCATGTTTAATCCATCTAGATCATATAAGATATGTTCAACATTAATTACAACCTAGATACATGCATAGATCTAAAACTTGAATCACAAGATATGTTCAATTAACACATAATCAAGTTTAAATCTCATATACCAAAAATATGCTAAAATGACGTGACAAAGTCATTTAGATTAAAGCTAAAGTTCTAGAGCATATTTCCTATTCATAGATTCAACAAAGCACATGAATAGCTCAAAAGAACACAAGCACATGTATTATAGTGGGATTTCAGCCAAAGAGAGCCTAATACATGTGAAGAACTATTTTTCACAAAATCAAGCAATCAACGATCAACAAATATTTCTAGAATCAAAGCTAGCACAATATAATCCAAAACATGTGAAAACATAGGCAAAATCAAAACCTAACTCAACATGTGAGATTTCAATTAAAACTCAATCTAGTTTTAAATGAGTTCAAAACTCAAATCAAAACTATCACAAGACACATATATATGTTGAAGAAGAAAACCCAAGGCAATTGACCAAGTTTTAAAAGAAAACTTTGAGAGAAAATCAATACCTTAGTTGATTTAGTGCAGTCCCGTTTTTGTGAGGTAAGACTTCAAAAACAGAAATAAAACTAACTAAAACCTTCAGAGAAAACATGGAGGATGAATATACAAACACTCTCAACTTTGAATCACTCAAATCGGAGTTCAAATAAAGAAGTTAAGGGGTTTGGAAGGTGAGAAAATTTGGGAGAAAATTCTGCACTCAAATTTTGAATCTCTTCTTAGAATGAAATGTGAGAGGGAAGGGATATATAAAGGAGAGGGGAAGAATAGAACCGAAAGGAAAAAAATGCCCCCTTTGAGAATTCTTCCCCGAGATGGCATGTGGGCATCTTGGTGCAGCAAGGAGTTTTGGCCACGCGCCATCTCGGGCTTGCACCATTTGATGGCCTTTGGACATGGTGCACCTCCCTTGCACTTCTTTCGCGTTCTTCGACCGTTCTTTGGCCTCCGAACTCAGAATTCTAATCTGTTTATGGATTACAAACAGTAACTCTCTCATGGACATGGAAATATAAGATACTCTACCCAGAAAATAATAATTCGACTCGATATACGAAGACGAAGACAATGTATGCAACATCAGCTGAAAGTGTAGTATCTTTTGACTTAGAACTTGAAATCAATAGTATGAGTAACCGAAATGATCAGAACTCAATCAAGAATGATTTAAGACTAAATTCAAGTTCAATATCTATGTTATGCAAACATATACACATACAAACACAGTTCACACTAGAATGCAAACTACATCGAGATAGTCTCCAATCATGCATTTTCCAAAACATATTATTTTTCATACCAATGCATGAGCATTCATCTTCAAGTGTGTGAATGTGTTATAAATGGTGCACAATGATGCAGGGACACAAATATATGAATTGTGTATGTGTACCTAAGCCTTGTAAGAGAAATATAAGGTCTTAGTATACCTTTGTAGAACTATATTGCATTCTTTCTCTTTGACGACTTTGAACTTGCTTTGACTAGTTGTTCCTTCTTCTTTGAAGCTTGAATCATCATGAATCTAAACAAATAAATCGTTACAAGTAAACATCATTTTTATATGAAATTAATGGAAACATAATCTAAAACCTAACAAAGGGATGCACTTATCGATGGACCGAGATATGAAGCGATTGAGAGCCACTATCCGACCAGTCAAGACATGTACCTGCTTAAGAGAGTTTAGAGGTTCGTGATTCATGATTGCTTTGATCTTTTTTGTGTTAGCTACTGTTAACCAAAATTTCACTCTAGGTGAGGAAACTCAATTAACATCCTCAAGATTGCTACTTGAGAGGTCGCAGTCGAGGCAGGTAACTTCGGTACCGGTTTAAATGTAAAGAATGAAGGTGAGAGGAAGGAGATTGTAGAGTTATATGAACACTTATGTCTAGGTACTATTTTAATGAAACAATGATATTTCTATTACAATGGGAAATAACTCTTAATCTCTCTTCTTTATCTTTTCTCTTTAACTAACTGGAGGTGGCGAAATAGTATATGTTGATAAGTGGATACAACGATCAATGGTGATATCTAGGCTTAATTTTGATTGCATAACTAAGCGATAGCACTTGAAGTTCCTGATGTCGATTTTTTCGACCTCCTTCTTTAATGCACTTTTATGTCTATTTATACATATTTTAATTAGGGTTTTTCCATGACCTGTAAGTTGTAGATCACTAAATTAATCTTACTTCCTCATTACACGGTATTTTTCTATTTAATATCGTTGACCTTGGAGAATCGGTTTGTGGAGGATATCTTGGAGACAATTGTGTTTGTTTCCTTTCTGGACTCTTTATTACGGTTGTGTGTAAGTGGAGCTTATTACGGTCTTGAGAATGACTGTGATTCCACTTATCAGTGGCAAGATTCCTCAAGGTATCGACTTGGTGACGTGGTGCTTGATCATCCCAATAGCAAGGTACCTCGAGGTACTAGTATGATGGTGAGGTACCTTGAGGTACCATACTTACGACGTGGTGTTTGATCAATCACGTCGGGCTTTATAATCATCTAGGAGCTTTATGGGAATCTTTCTTCCTCCCAAAGGGGTAGGATATATACCACGACTGAACAGCGGAATAGTGTAAGGGTATTCAGGTACCAATTGGGTAATTTATGGAGGCCGTAAGAGCTTTATCTTGCTTCAACAATTATGCTAAGGTACCTCGGTTAGTTAGATCCAGTACTTCGAGGTAGATCGTAGCATGTAATAAGTACCCGATATAAGCAGATGTTTCCTACCAGGGGCCAGCTAAGTGGAAAATTTCTCATGGCTTCCATAAGGCTACCGTGCACAGCCCATGACACAACAATAGTGGTAGCGTGCTCATTCGCATGCACGATTGTTGCTATGGCTCACACGGTCCCAAACTTGTTTCGATTGTTTCCAATTCTTTAAACCTTTAAGTCTTTAATACTTGAATGTATTATAGAAGAATTTTAAATAATAAAATACTGTAGTATTTTTAATACAATATAGTGCAGTTTTTTTATACAATATTTTTCTGCAGTATTTTTATTACAGTAGCCAAATAAATAAAAAACTTAGCAACTACCAAGAAGGAAATTATGGCGATGATAAGCCACCCTTCTTGTTATAATCCAATAAAAAAATACATTGAAATTCTAGGACCAAAATCGAGCAATAACAAACAACATAAAAAACATATATATATTCATACATTCCAATGTAAATATATATGCGAATACCTAGAGTGAAATCTCTTTCTAAAACACGCATATTAATAATAAAAAGAAATATATTCACGTATACATACATCAATTAATCAAGGGTACAACCAGGCTCTGATACCAATTGTAGGGAAACATTGGTTCAAAATGCGACAGAACCGTAAAATTAGGGTTTGATATATTTAAATTTTTTCCCTTTAATAGAAAGAACCTTAACCCTAGATTAATTGACGTATATTAAAAGTGTCGTACCTTTTTCTTGTGACGATTGAACTAACATCGAATTGAATCCGTAAGATCTTCAAATCCAATCACGAACGTGAATCACTTATGAGTTTGGGCTCCCTTTCTTTAAATTGCATACCTAAGAATGGAAACATACAAAATCTATTCCTTTTGTTAGTCATAATAGTCCTCGTAGAGAAAACTCAAGATCAGTCAATTGTGAATTTAACACTTAGTTTCAGTAAAAGTTGGTTGCCTGAAAAAAATTTGTTGTGAAGTTGAAGAGAGAAACACATGAAGGGCATTATTGGTAACAATATTTTGAGTTCATTGGTTTACCGTGTAAGCATGTGTTGAGAGTTTTTAATAAAATTGAGGTTGTTAGATCCCAACACATTTTTTATTGAAAAGATGGAAGCGAGAGGCAAACTTTTTCAGGACAATGGATAGAATGGTTACAGGTGATAAGTATAAGTATTCAGAAGCATATAGACTCAGTCATTTGTGTCGTAGATCAACGCAAGTGTGGTGTGTTGCTTCAAAGAATAAAAATTTATGCAAAATGGCAATAGAAGGCATTGAACGACTGTTCACCAAAATATTGAAGGAAAACAAGTTGATTGAATATAATAATGTGAATCAAGCATCGACTTCAAATATTCAAACATACTGTGGATTTGAAAAATGCAATCAAGTATCAATTCAAGATCCGCATATATCACAAACAAAAGGTAGGCCAAAGGATGGCAAGGGAAAAGGAAAAATCAACAACAATGGTAGACTAAAAAGCTCTATTGAAGTGTTTTCAAATTGGAAAAAATGAACAAGTGGGTGCAAACGATGGTGAATTTGTTTGTTTCCATCGTCAAAAGAAAATTTATTTGTTTCCATCCTCAGGTTTATAATTTCAAGTCGGAAGTGGGTGAAAACGATGATGAATTTAACACTTAGTTTCAGTAAAAGTTGGTTGGCCTGAAAAATTTGTTGTGAAGTTGAAGAGAGAAACGCATGAAGGGCATTGTGGATAACAATATTTTGAGTTCATGGGTTTACCGTGTAAACATGTGTTGAGAGTTTTTAATAAAATTGAGGTTGTAAGATCCCATCACATTTTATATTGAAAAGATGGAAGCGAGAGGATACTTTTTTAGGACAATTGATAGAATGGTTACAGGTGTTAAGTATAAGTATTCAGAAGCATATAAACTTTGTCACTTGTGTCGTAGATCAACGCAAGTGTGGTGTGTTGCTTCAAAGAATAAAAGTTTATACAAAATGGCAATAGAAGGCATTGAACGATTGTTCACCAAAATATTGAAGGAAAACAAGTTGATTGAATATAATAATGTGAATCAAGCATTGACTTCAAATATTCAAACATACTGTGGATTTGAAAACTGCAGTCAAGTATCAATTCAAGATCCGCATATATCACATACAAAAGGTAGGCCAAAGGATGGCAAGGGAAAAGGAAAAATCAAAAACAGTGGTAGACTAAAAAGCTCCATTTGATTGAAACTCGCTTGAACCTGATTTGATTTTTTAACACAAAACTCTTTTGACGTAAAGGATATTAAAACTATCGAAAACAAAAACGTTCCCGACTTCTCTTCTCCTTGGCCGAATTCAATATGCAAAATCTATGAGTTTGCCGAATTTTGTCTAGAGCAAAAACTAATTTTTTTTCTCTCAAAAATCTCTGGCTTGGCCGAAATATTCAACATCAATTATATGATTGGCCGAAATTAATTGGATTATATACAAGTATACAAATCCTCTCCTAAAGAGGATTTACATGGTGACCAAGAATCATTTTCAAAGAAGAATTATTTTCCACACCAAGACTCCAAATCCAACTCAAATAGTGTATTTATTCAATAATCAATTATTGAATATAATTAAATTGTGACTAAATGAAAACTTCCTAATTTGACCGATTGTCAACAAGAGTTTTAACATAAATCAAATACTTTCTAATTTGACTAGATAAATAAATTCATATTATTTATCTACTTATCAAATATAGTAATTGATACATATCATACTACCAACAACAATCTGACTCTAGGAGACCATCTCCTACTAGGAAAAAGATTTTGACTTTTAATTAAATAATTAATTAATTTCAATTTAATAAAATAATAAAATAAAAACAACATATTAGGCTATCATATATACCTTTGCCGCCCAAGCTATATAAATATGGGCCAAATATTGTATTTCCTATTTTATTAAATCCCTTGGACTTAAATAAAAAGTCTACATGTGAACTAGACCCACTCTTACTAAAAGAAACAAGTCCACATGCCTTAATACAATTCTAGATGGACCCATAAATTGGTCTGGTAGAATATATCAAGTGATCCATGCGAGTTCGTGTGGATTGGGGATCTTGGCGGGCTATCTTAATTTAAGTTCCAATAGACATAACCTATTCACAATCAACAAATGATTCACTTAGGTTCGATCTATTAATTTTAGTTCATTCCACTAAACAACTAAAGTAAAACTCTTAAGCTAAGATAAAGTAAGTTAATGTTGCTTATTCATACCCTAGACAATCTTAATAGAGATAATGTATCCTCGTGAAGAATATCAATAATCGCCAGGAGCTTATAGACCGGCTATAGATCTCCAAGTTATCATATTTACTCATATGACCACATTTTGAACTTTAATATTTTGACTTGCCCAGAAGTCATATTTCAATAGACACTATTGAAAACTTAACATTAAGATTCAATATCCAATAACTCAAAACATCCATATGATGATATTCTAATCTCATTTAATAAATGGAGCCATGATGTCCATATCTATAAATGAAGTCCTCTATCGATTAACAAATGAATACCAGCAAACTATCGAGGATAAACTATGCTATATAATCGTACTCATTGATAGCTCAAATGATAACACTTGTAACCATAAGTCCATCATTTATCTCAGGATTGAGATGATTCTCCGATTGTCTTCAAGTGAAAACTTTTATCCACTGACGGTTTTGGATAAAGTATTTCACTGTGATCCTACTCAATGCACCCTATGCACTAGATTCTTTTGCCCAAAGACACCACACTTTGATGATTTTAGACTCATCATAACACATTTGATCCCACTCAAATGCTAGCTAAAGAATCTACAACTTTGACAAGATAAAGGCACCCGACCTTTATCTTAAGTTGTGAATATTATTCAAGACTAACTAAAGAATTGTGTCTACCTCATACATATCTAGATGTACGAACAATTCTTCTTTTCTCATAGTCTTTCTAACTTATGATTATTTACTTTTGACAATTATAGTAATTTAACTATAAATGCTATAATCTTTGTTAAACTAGAAATCGCTTTTATTAATATGAAAAGAATTTCAAATACATTATTACACTCTTACTATCAAACATAATCCCAACACGCTCACTTT
Source organism: Dipteronia dyeriana (assembly GCA_032871835.1). Taxonomy (NCBI): domain Eukaryota; kingdom Viridiplantae; phylum Streptophyta; class Magnoliopsida; order Sapindales; family Sapindaceae; genus Dipteronia; species Dipteronia dyeriana. The sequence goes on along the minus strand of CM065300.1, from coordinate 77,557,503 downwards.
CCATAAGAAGTTTGATGAGCATGGATAGCTGAAAGGGGAGCGAAAGGTCATTCTTAGTAGAATAGAGGCTCTTGAGCAAATACAAAACTTGGGAAACACATTGAGTGGAAACTCCGAAAGTCCATTTGCTGATTCTATAAGGCAGGCCCATTTGTCAGAGAAATTCAGGATGCCATATGTGGAACAATAAAATGCCAATACTGACCCGCAGGAGCATGTAAGGTGGTACTAGAGCACAGTGGCACAGTACAATTATGATGATGCCCTCATATGTCGGATGTTCCAGCAGACATTAAGAGATTAAGGATCCTGGTGGTTTGGAGGACTGCAGACATGAATTGACACAAGCTTTCATAAGGTAGTTCATGGAAAATATCCTACGAAAAAAGTCTATATCAGCCTTGTCAACCTTAAAGCAAAGGAAAAACAAGAAATTGAAGGATTAATTAACTAAATTCTCACAAGAAGTGTCGAAAGTACATGATCCCAATGATGATGTTGTAGTGTCAGCATTTATTAATAGTTTACAACATAACCATTTAACCTTAAGTCTGAGACAAAAGGGGTCGACCACGTACACGAGCATGGTAGACTATATTAGAGGATATGCCATGGCGGAGGAAGAGTAAATAGCCCACGGTAGAGAACTTATACATGGGGGTCGGTCTGAGAGTAGCCAAAAACATAAGGATGGTAGCTCGAAGAATTGTGGCAAAGGGGACCAGAAAGGCGATGGGGAAAGAGTAAAGATCGATGCAAAGACGTTGACAAAGGTGGTAAGCATTTTAAGTGGCAATACACCAATTACACCTCGTTGGCTAAAAGGTAAGAGGAGATCTTTAATGGAATAGAAGATAAGAATTTGTACAAGAAGCCCCCGAGCCAGTCGAGCTTTGGTAGGAGAGACACCACCAAATACTGCAGGTTTCACTAGGAGTATGGCCATGAAACCTCTATGTGTTATCAACTAAGGGATTACATCAAAAAATTGATCAGAGAAGGGCATCTTAAAGACATGATCCTTAAAAGTGGGGAAAACCGGTATAAGGACACCTCGATCGAGGAGTGCAATAGAAACCAAAAGAGCCCTAGAAGAAATTCAGATAGTAGAGTAATCAACACCATCTTTGGTGGGCCACACACTGGAGTGACCTAGGTTAGAGAAACCATAGATGGGCAGAGGAATCTGGAAGTAAATTTACTGGTCCCCGATTAGAAAAAGTTAAAGCAAGGATGTGACCCCATAGTTTTTACTGAGGCAGACACACACGGATTAGAGGTAAGGTCGAACGATACGATTGTTGTGTCAGTTATATAGGACATAGAGAGGTAAGAAGAGTGTTGATTGACAATGAGCTCTTCATAGATATCCTAAGTCGGGTTGTAAAGAAAGGACCTCCAACCACTCAAAATCTCACTAAGAGGCTTTGGATGAGCAGAAGTAAGATCCCTGGGAACAGTGAAGTTACCTGTAGAGATTGGGAGTTTTCCCTGCACTAAAACAGTGTTACTGGATTTTATGGCTGTAAATATGGAAAACTGGTCGTACAATGTCTTGCTCAGCGGGCCTTTCCTGAACAAATCAAAATCTTTGACAGCCACCTATGCCTTGACAATGAAATTCCTAACAGAAGCAAGGGTGGGAGTCATGAAAACTTCACAAGAATGGGCAAGAAAGGTCAATCTAGTTGTATACAGTGAAGAAGAAGAATCGAGCATGATGCAGGTAGATATCCAAAGAAATGATAAATGTTCAAAGATGAATGAAAGATAAGATATGGCAGAAACGTCTACTCGATTAGAGCTGGACCCATGGGAAACATCTCCGAAAGACGGGAAGGCCAGAAAGATGAGCCAATTGAGGAAGTCATAATTGACGAGGGTAAACCCGATCAGACTATAAAATTGGGGGCCCGATTGACGGAGGAAGTTCAGAATAGGATGATTAGCCTTCTGGAAAAGTATAAAGACATGTCAAGGATCGACCCCGAAGATAATTTCAAACTATTTAGCGGTTGATCCTGATCAGAAGCCAGTCATCAAGAAGAGAAAGCGATTTAACCGGGAAAGAAGCAAGGTAACCAAAGAATAAGTGGAGAAGTTTTCGGCAGCAGTATCCAAAGAGAAAAGTGAAGAACCCCGAATGGGCTGCCAATATGGTGCTGGTGAAAAAGAAGAACGGCTAATGGAGGATGTGTATGGATTTCACTGTCCTCAATAAAGCATGTCCTAAGGATAGCTTCCCTTTGCCTCAGATTGACCAGCTGGTGGACACAAAAGCCAGTCATGAATTATTGTGCTTCACGGGTGCTTCACGGATGCTACAACTAGATCCGAATGTTTGAACCTAATAAAGACAAAACCTCCTTCACAACTGATCAAGGGTTATATTGTTACAAAGTTATACCTTTTGGTCTTAAGAATGTTGATACGACTTACCAGAAATTGGCAAACAAGATATTCGTCTGATAGATCGGTAAGAATATAAAGGTGTTTGTAGATGACATGCTGACAAAGAGCACAACATCCAAAAAACATACAAAAGATAAGAGACATTCGGCGTGTTATGAAGGTTTGAAATGAAGCTCAATCCAAAGAAATGTGTTTTTAAGGTGCTTACAGGAAGATTCCTTAGATTCCAAGTTCATCAGAGAGGAATCGAAGTAAGCCCAAAGAAAATAAAAGCTTTGGAAAAAATATGAGGTCCCCAAAAACATTGAAGGAAATTCAAAGGCTAACAGGCTGCTTAGCATCTCTGGACGGATTCATAAGCAAATCAATAGACAAGTGCTTACCCACTTTTATAGCAACCATGTAAGGCAACAGGGTAGAATGGAATGATAAGTACGAGCAGGCATTTCGAAATATCAAGGAGCACCTGGGCAAATCACTAATCCTGTCTAAACCCATGTAAGGAGAAGTGCTCTACCTATACCTTTCGGTGATAGTCGTGACAACAGGGTTAGTGCTAGTCAGGCTGGACGAAGAGGTACGAAGCCATCATACAACACAAGTAAGGCTTTACTACCAGCTGAGACAAGATACTCATCGACCGAACAGATGGAATTGTCACTAGTGACTACAACAAGAAAGCTAACACCATATTTTCAAGCACATAAGATCGAGGTATACATGAATTACCCATTAAAGCAGATTCTATCTAAGACTGAAGTGTTTGGGAGGTTGACAAAATGGGCGGCTGAATTAAGTGAGTTAGACATAGCCTATTTGCCAAGAGCTACAGTAAAAGGGCAAGTGGTAGTCGACCTAGTTGCCGAGTTTGCCGAACCAAACGGTGAGGTTATCATGATGCTTAAAGAAAAGGAATAATTTATATAGAAACTTCATGTGGATGGATCGTCAAAGATGTATGGCAACAGGGCCAACATAGTGATATCCACCTCAGAAGGTGATTAGGTAGAATATGCCTTATGTTTGACTTTAAATCTACTAACAACATGGCCGAGTACGAGGCACTTTTGGCAGGTCTTAGATTTTGCATGGCATTAGGAGCAAAGAGTTGGAGATAGTTAATGATTCGCAGGTGGTGGTAAACCAAATTATGAATGAATATTAGGCCAAGGACAACAACATGGCAACTTATCTAGGGATAGCCAAGATGTTGCTTGGAAGTTTCAATGCTTATAGGTTTACTCAAATCCCGAGGGAGAAGAATAAGAAGAAAGATTCTTTGTCAAAATTAACGTCGACTACTATCAGCATATGGTCAAAGACCATCCCAATTGCTCACCTTAAAAGATTGAGCATCGAGGATCAAGGGGAAGTATTGGAAGTAGGGACGATTGAAGGAAAACAGATCACTTTGATGACCATGATCAAGGAATATCTGGAGAATGGAACGCTTCCAATAAAGGTAACCGGAGCAAAACACCTCAGGTATAGAGTTACCAGATACTCAATAGTCGGAGGAGAATTGTATATGAGGGGATTTTTAAAGGCCTTACAGAGGTGTGTTTGCCTAATAGATGGTAGGCAGATATTAGAAAATATCCACGGGTGTGGGAACCACTCCGGGGGTAAAAGCCTAGTGAACAAGAATCTCAAACAAGGCTTCTACTAGCCGACCATATTCCAAAAAGCTCAGGCAGTCATGGATCAGTGTGGTAGTTACCAGAGGATAGCAAATGACATCAAGAGGCCCCCCGAGCAATTGAAGAACCTGTCATCACTTTTGTTGTTTGCCATGTAGGGCCTAGATTTAATTGGCCATATGTCAACAGTAACCAAATGAGGAGCAAAACACGTCATTGTGTTCGTAGACTACTTTACAAATTGGGTCAAGGCAGAAACGTTAGTACTTATAACTGAGGCTAACACGACCAGTTTTGTGAAGTACAATATCATCTATCGATTTGGAATCCCAGACACAATAATCATAGACAACGGGGCCCAATTTGATAGTGACAACTTCAGGAAAACGTGTCATGACTTTGGTATAAAAATTTAATATGACACACCAGCTTATCCTCAGACCAATGGCCAGACAGAAACGATAAACAAGATAATTAATCATACCCTAAAGGTAAAGCAAGATGCTAAGAAAGGGAACTGGGCAGACAGGTAACACGAAGTCTTATGGGCATCTCGAACCATAGAAAGGACTTCGACAAGAGAGAGACCCCTTATTCACTAGCATTCGGAATTGAGGCAGTGATACTAGTCTAAATAGTTCATAACTCACCAAGGGTACAACTCTTCCATCCCAAAGCAAATGTGAAAATGTTAGAATAGAACCTAGACGTGTTAGAGGAAAAGAGGAACCCGACGAGGGTAAGGACTGCTGCCTATCAATAAAGGGCGGCTAAATATACAACTCACACATCCGATTCAAGAGATTCCATCTCGAAGATCTAGTTCTAAGGAGGGTATCACCCAATACAGGAGAAAAATCAGCCAAATCATTGGCGGATAAATGGGAATGGCCATACCAAGTGGTCGGGTTGGCCGGCCATAGAGTATACCGCCTTGCCTAGCCAGAAGGGAGCGACCTACCCAGGCTATGCAATGCTTAGTACATAAAGATGTTCTACCCTTATGAGTTTTTTATTTTTAAATATTTCTTCTAATACATAGATGAATTTGCTTTGTTAGTTGATTATTTGATGTTTCTTTTTAGCATTCAATAAATGCCCTTAAGAGGGAATAATTTTAAAAGTCAAGAATGGTGTTCTAAGTCTGCTGTCATTTACAAAAGCAATCCCAGAGAACCTAGCAATCACTTAGTTTCGACAGGAATGTCCGGGAAGCCCGGTGAGGGGGCCGAAAGCACGTGCCGTTAAAGCAATGTATACTTACCAAAACTAATTGGGTGTAATGAAATTTTGTTTAGGCACTTTCAGGCCATAAGATCCTCATGAGATGCGCTAAGAGTTAGATGAGGATTAAAATATCCACGCTAGAAACGGTTGCTAGTAAAATACAAGCGCTCATAAAGATGGCATGATATAAGCCACCCCACTACAACGAATTTTGAGCAACAGACTATTGGGAGACGTCCAAATGTCTTAGTTGACAGATAAAAAACAAACGTCTATAAACTAGATACCATGTAAATGGTCTATAAGAGAACACTACTTGATATAAAAGTAAAGGTAGTGAGTTGGTCGGGGGTTAAACCGCCGACCTGGCCAATATGAATGGCTCACCCGATACTGCCTAGGTTAAAGTTAGGACAATAGACTTGATATAGTTTAAGTTTGTCCTAGCCACGCTGAAGTTACTTGGTTTAGGACAGTGTATCCAAACCAAGCCTAACAAAATAAACGAACAACCAACCAAGAAGCGGTCACAACTAGTTATGTTAATACAATTTCGATCGAGCCAAATAGATCCGTGTAAGGCGTTAAACATGGCTTGAGCCGACTTAAAATACTGACCGTGATAAAAATATTTGATTAAAGGGATTCGGTTGCAATTGAGATAGTTAACCTTGTGAAACCTAGTATACATAGTTCAAGTTAATAAACGGTTATAACTATCCCCAAAACATTCGGTTCTTAGTCACTCGAACTAACTAAAGTCTCCGAGTGATCCCAGTCATGACACAAAGTATTCAGTACATATAAAAATTTGTCCAGAAATCAGCAAAAGAGAAAGAGTTGTTATTAATATCAAAAATATGAGAAGGATTACAAAGCTACAGTTACAAATGCAATGTAGACAAAGAGTGAGGAAAGAAATTTAGGCATCCGAAGTACTGGAAGAACCTCTAGGTCCAGATCCACTAGGGGTAGGTCATCACCCACGTAGTCCTTGCTTAGGTCTCCAAAATCTGGAGGTAATGTAATCTTCTGGGTCGTCAGCCATGAATGGAGAATAGTATGCATTTGACAAGGGGCTAACATCAACTCCCTTTGTCAGGGTGCTGCTCTATTTGCTAGTATGGAACACCACCAGAGAAGATTTTGAAGGGATTTCTAGGTGCATAGGATGAGGATCATTCTCGATGGAACCTCAGACTCTTTATGGCTTCTATGGACTCTTCTTTATACCTCTTGATAGTCTTATCCCATTTTCGACGATCCTCTTATGTGGATCTCTTCTTGCCACCAAAAAAAACTTAAGCAGTGGCCAGCCCTCTTTCAAATTCTCTTAGCATGATGGCGTCAAAGGCAGGAGACCTCTTGTAGCAATCCACATTCTAAACTTCAAGGGCTGACCTGGCCTCCTAGGAGAGCACCTTCATACTGACTTGTTATTCTTTTATATCCTTCATATGGTGCTCATAAGGGATTTGAGCCTTTTCAAATCCCTGATGCATCTAAAGTATGACTTCCTGAGCAGAGGTAAGAGTATTATGGGCAATTCAGATCTTCTCTTTAAATTTGTCTGCCACTTTTTTAGCCAGGATAACTCTAGATTCAAGCTCAATGCTTCGTAGTTTTGCATTTGTGACACTCTTCTCTAGCTCAGCATTCCGGATGGTGAGCTCTCTAAGGGTTGTCTCAATAGTGGAAGCCCTATTTTGAACTTTGGATATGGTCTTCCTCAGAGCAACCTCAGTCGCAGCACGGACCTTTAGCTTCACCTCGTGCTGCTTAACTCTGGAGGCATTAGCGACTGAAGACTTGAGAGCATCATTCTTCTCAACAAGAGCCCTTTTCAGCTGAGATACCTCAACAACCTGCTTCTTCTGATAAGTTGACGCTTGAGTTATCTCTTCCACCACTTGGAAGAGGAAGTAATACTTAAGAAGGCTGGCAAACACACATGTAAAAGATAACGCTTGAAGCACTTAAAAAAAAAATTGTTGTTGAAGATCATGTGAATCCGCTCGGAGGTATTAACAGCTCTGGCTTCCCTCTAGTACCCATCACCAATATACCCATTGCCACCTAACATCGATCAATGCATGGAGAGGGGATCAGCACGAGAGCTACACGAATGGAGAAGATGGGAAAACCCTAATGTAGGAACATCCGTGAGAGTTAAAGGAGTAGGTTTGTCAAGACCGGAATCAGTAGTGGTCGGGGTATCGTTGGAAAGGTCGGGTCTGTAACGTTTTGTACCTTTGAAGCTCTAATACCCTCTCCAGCCTAAGAGATAGTTGTAGGGGCCTCAAAACCCTTCCTCTCAAGGATTTGACCTTTAATTATACCAATATGAGGAAGGGACCCATGAGGAGTGATAGAGGGGACATTTTCAGATTGGATCACCCTTACATATTTAACCAGCATGACTGCAATACCAGTCCTCGATTTGAACACTGGGAGGAGTGCTTGTTTCTCTGTGACATCAAGCAACTCATCAATGAATTTCTCTTCCGAGTTGGTACAACCATCATCAGCGTCAGAGTCAGTAAAGACTATCTTGTAGGGAAAATCGCACAACGAAAGCATAAAAAATTAGGATTTAGTATATTTAAAAAAAATTCCCTTTAAAAGAAAGAACCTTAACCCTAGATTAATTGATGTTTATTAAAAGTGTAGTACCTTTTTTTTCGTGCTGATTGAACTAGCGTCGAATCGAATTCGCTAGATCTTCCAATCCAATCAGGAACGTGAATCACCGAGAAGTGTAGGCTCCTTTTCTTTAAATTGTATACCTGAGGATGGAAACAAACAAAATCTTCTTCTTTGTTAGTCACAATAATCCTCCAAGAGAAAAAACAAGAACGTCCAGTAACTTGTGAATTATCAATCAATATGATTGAAACTCGCGTAAACCTTGATTTGATGTTGCATACAAAACCATTTTGATGCAAAAGATACTAGTGTACTATCGAAAACAAAAACGTTCCCTCTTTTCACTATGCTTGCCCGAATTCTTCACACAATGAGTTGGACGAAGTTTTTTTTATAACATTAAACAAAAACAACTTCTCACACCAAAAACTATGGCTTTGTCAAAATTTACAACCTATCTTTTTAGGTTCACAAATCCTCTCCTAAAGAGGATTTACTTGGTAGGTAAGAATCCTAATCTTAGGTGGATTTACATAGTGACCAAGAATCCTTTTCCAAAATGAATTCATTCCTGCACTAAGGCTCATAATCCAACTTATTAGAGTATAGTCTTTAATATCAATTATACTACCAACAATAGTATAATATTAGGAGACCTTCTCCTATTAGGAAAAATATTTTGACTTTTAATTAAATAATTAATTAATCAACAAATTAATTAATTTCCATTTAATTAAATAATAAAATAAAAATAATATATTAGGCTTTTATATATTAGCCTTGCCGCCCATGACATTATATAGGCATATATATTATTTTTCTTATTCTATTAAATCCATTGGACCTTAATAAAAAGTCCACATGTGAACAAGACCCATTCTTATATAAAGAAACAAGTCCACATGCCTTAATACAATTTTAGATGGACCCGTAAATTGGTCCAGTAGAATGTATCAAGTGATCCATGCAAGTTCGTGTGGATTGGGGATCTTGGCGGGCTATCTAAATTTAAGCTTCAATAGACATAACCTAATCACAATCAACAAATGATTCACTTAGGTCCAATCTATAAATTTTAGTTCATTTAACTAAAGAACTAAAATTGAACTATGAAATAAAGACATAATAATTTAATATTTCTCATTCATTCCCTAGACAATCTTAATAGAGAAAATGTATCATCGTGAAGAATATCAGTAATCGCCAAGAGCTTATAGACCGCCTATAACTCTCCAAGTTACCATATTTACTCATATGACCACTTTTTGAACTTGGATATTTTGACTTGTCCAGAAGCCATGTTTCAATAGACACTATTGAAAACTCAACGTTAAGATTTAATATCCAATATCTCAAAACATCCATACGATGATATTCTACTCTAATTTAATAATTGGAACCATGATGTCCATGTTGGGATTATGCTTGATAGGAAAAGTATAATAATGTATTTGACAATATTTTCATATTAATAAAGTGATTTCTGGTTTGATAAATCTTATAGCATTTATAGTTTAATTATTATAATTGTCAAAAGTAAATAATCATAAGGTCAAAAGACTAGGAGAGAAGAAGAATTGTTCATACATCTAGATATGTATGAAGTAGACACAATTCTTTAGTTAGTCTTGAATAATATTCACAACTTAAGATAAAGGTTGGGCGCCTTTATGTTGTCAAAGTTGTAGTTTATTTTGCTAGCATTTGAGTGGGATCAAAAGTGTTATGATGAGTCTAAAATCATCAAAGTACGGCGTCTTTGGGCAAAAAAAATCTAGTGCACTGGGTGCATTGAATTGGATCATAATGAAATAAATTATCTAGAACCGTCAATAGATAAAAGTTTTCTTTTGAAGACAATTGGAGAGTCTATCTCAATCCTGAGATAAATGATAGACTTATGGTTGAATGTGTTATCATTTGAGCTATCAATGAAAACGATTTTATAGCATAGTCTATCCTCGATAGTTTGGTTGTATTCATTTGTTAATTGATAGAGGACTTCATTTATAGATATGAACATCATGGCTCCATTTAATAAATAAGAGTAAAATACCATCATATGGATGTTTTGAGGTATTGGATATTAAATCTTAACGTTAAGTTTTCAATTGTGTCAATTGAAACATGGCTTCTGGACAAGTCAAAATATCCAAGTTCGAAATGTTGTCATATGAGTAAATATGGCAACTTGGAGAGTTATAGGCAGTCTATGAGCTCTTGGCGATTGCTGGTATTCTTCGCGAGGATACACTTTCTCCAATAAGGTTGTCTAAGGTATAAATGAGTAACATCAACTTATTCTATCTTTATTTAAGAGTTCAATTTTAGTTTTTTAGTGGAATGAACTAAAATTAAGTAGATCGGACCTAAGTCAATCATTTGTTGATTGTGATCGGGTTGTGTCTATTGGAGCTTAAATTTAGATAGCCCACCAAGATCCCCAATCCATACGAACTTGCATGGAACACTTGATATATTATATCGGACCAGTTTAGGGGTCCATCTAGAATTGTATTGAGGCACGTGAACTTGTTTCTTTTTGTAAGAATGGGTATAGTTCACATGTGGACATTTTATAAAGGTCAAATGGATTTAATAAAATAAGAAAATAATATATTGGCCCATATATACTGTTTGGGCGGTAGGCTATTTAGAATAGCATAATTATATTATTCTATTTTATTGTTTAATTGAATGGAAATTTATTAATTTCTTAATTAATTAATTATTTAATTAAAAGTCAAAATCTTTTTCCTAGTAGGAGATGGTCTCCTAAAATTATACTATTGTTGGTAGTATAATTGATATTAAAGACTATATTTTATAAGTATATAAATTAAAGGAATTATTTATTTAATCAAATTAGGAAGTCTTACATATGGTTACAAATACACTATTGAGTTGGATTAGGAGTCTTGGTATAGGATAGAATTCCTTTTTTAAAAAGGATTCTTAACCACCAAGTAAATCCACCTAAAGAAAGGATTCTTAACTACCAAGTATATCCTTCTTAGGAAAAGATTAAAGTTTCCTTATTGTATTCTATAGAAATTTCAGCCAGCCCATTTATATATATATATATATATATATATATAATATGATAGAATTCCTTTTAGTTATGGATTCTTAACTACCAAATAAATCCACCTAAGGAAAGGATTCTTGCCAACCAAGTAAATCCTTCTTAGGAGAGGATTTATGATCATATATATATATATATATATATATATATATATATGTTAATTTTGGCTAGCCTACGGTAATTTCATAGAGAATTTCGGCCAGCCCTATTTTTCTTAAAGAAGAATTTGGCCATCATAGGAATTTTGGCGGAGAAAATTTTGATTTTGCTCTAGATAAAATTCAATCAACTCTAAGAAATAGTGTGTGAATCGAGAAAGAAGAAATAGAAAGAAAGAACATTTAGTTTTCAATAGTACACTAGTAGCCTTTACAACAAACAGGTTTTGTGTACAACATCGAATCAAGGTTCACGCTAGTTTCAATCAAATTGATTGATAATTCACAAGTGACCTAACATTTTTTGTTTCCTTCTTGGAGGATTATTGTAACTAACAAAGAAGAAGATTTTGTTTGTTTTCATCCTCAGGTATAAGATTAAAAGAAAAGGAGCCCACACTCCTAGGTGATTCACATTCGTTATTGGATTGGAAGATCTTATGGAATCAATTCGGCGCTTGTTCAATAGTCATGAGAAAAAGGTACGACATTTTTTATATACATCAATTAATCTAGGGTTAATATTCTTGTTAGTCAAAGGGAAATTTTATATTTATACGCAAACCCTAATTTTTATTAAATTTTCTCACGCTTCCGCTGCGCGTGTTTTTTTCCCTTAAAATTGGTATCAGAGCCTGATTGTACCCTTGATTAATTGATACATGTGTTCGTGAACTAGGCTTTCGCCTGATCCAAAACTCATGCGGTTTTTTAGGAACCGACGTAGATGGTACATCACTTAGAATGTACATGGCAGTTTGTAAAGCATATTCCCAAAAGGAATTAGGAAGCGTTGAATAACTCAAAATAGACCTAACCATGTCCAAAAGAGTTTTGTTTCTCCTTTCTGCCAACCCATTTTGTTGAGGTGTACTTGGTGCAGAAAACTGAGAAATTATCCTATTATCAATAAGATATTGTTGAAACTCACCAGATAAATATTCTTTACCACAATCAGACCTCAAGATTTTTATGCGTTTCTCAAGCTGATTTTCCACTTCAACTTTAAATGCTTTGAACAAGTCAAAAGCATCCGACTTATGTTTCATGAGATACACATAGACAAATCTTGAGTAATCATCTGTGAAAGTGATGAAGTACTCATATCCACCTCTAACTTGAATGCTCATAGGACCACACGCATCCGTGTGTATAAATCCTAAACATTCGATGGCTCTTGTGCCTTTGGTCGTGAATGGCCTTTTTGTCATTTTACCTTCCAAACAAGATTCACAAGTTGGTAGATCATCAACCATTATGTTACTTAGAGGTCAGTCACTAACCAATCTTTTAAACATATCAAGCTTAATATGACCTAGGCACAAATTCCATAGGTAGGTTTCATCTTTTGATAATTTTACTCTTTTATGATTAGGTTGCACTGATTCCATGTCTAACAAGTGAGAGATATTTCTGTCGAAGTAGAATAAACAGTTTTCCATTGTACCTTTGCAAATAAATTTGTTATTCTTACTAATAATAAAAACTTTATTAAAATTAACCGAATATCCAAATTTATTTAGACAAGAAACTGAAATTAAATTCCTCTTGAAATTTGGTACATAATAAATGTTTATTAAATCTAAATGCCTGTTAAAATCTAAATTGATTCTAATATCTCCCATTACACTAGTAGACACTAACGTTCCATTGCCTAAATGCAAGTTGAATTAATTCTCATTCAGTCTAATCCTTTAACCCTTTTCACCAAAAAGGAAACACTTCCCTTTGATCTTGGTTACTTTCTTGGTCTCCTTCTCGATAGGCCCAAATTGCTTTTTCTTCAGTTCTTTCTTGACCTTCTGATGGGTCTTAGCAGTAACAACTTTACCAACCATATGATTCTCTTGGCCCTTACCTTTCACAAGAATCTTATTAGTGCTTTGAACATCTTGCATCAGACCTTGTAAGGTGTATTCCATATTATTCAAGGTGTAGTCCAACTTGAATTGATCAAAGGAATCCGATAATGAGTTGACAATCATGTCAATTTTTCATCTCACCATCTATCTCAACACCATTGAGTTCAGCAATGTTGAGATGTGCTATGACTTTCATCATATGTTCTTTCATAGCCTGTCCAGGTTTTATCCTAATATTCGTGAAGGCAGTCACTGCCTTTCTCTTAGGTCGTCCTAGACCTCATAGCAAACATCTCCTCTAGAGATATCATTATATCGGCAGCAGTCTCCATTCCTTCCTGTTGTTGCAACGCTTCGGAGATGGTAGCCATAATGTTGATACTCATCTCTTTGCTTCTGAGTTAATTCATTAGTAGGAGTAGATGGTTTAGGAGTGCATAGAACAAACTTATGCTTTTCGACTTGCAACAACAACCCAATTTTCCTTTTCCATTTGACATAATTATCATCAATTTAAGTATTATCTTTAAAGATGTTTGATTAGGGATGGGGTCATGATTTCATTTTAGTAACAAAAATTATATAAGTAAACAATCCATATAAAGCACTTTTGAATATTTATCTTGAATTAAATAAAATAATTCAATCGTAAAAATTCAACAGTGATCCAACACCCATAAATGTCATGCCTCCGTTGGGAGTTTGTACCATTTACTAGTTTGACTAAGTCCCACCAAATTGTTAACATAGCAACCAACGTTTTCAATTTTAACCATGCCATTTTATTAACAAGAACTCTTGGGAGGATATTAATAAAATCACATTGAGTGTGTTACCAAGCTATCGACCTTCAATATAATCCCTCACGAATATCCCTCCTTTGGGAGTATATATTGATTGGGTTAATTGTCTAGTCTATCCTTATAAGGAAGTATCTTGCTAAATTCCATTCATGAATACCTATTGGGAGGTTATTAAATGAAACATAAAGCTCAATTAAAATTGGAAGCCGCAGGTGTTCCTAAAATCCTTCTCCCACTCAATTATTTAAGGCGTGTGATTGAATTCCAAAGAATGATTAACCAAGTTATCTAGATGCCAATTAGATACCTAAACCATTCAATGCATGTTCATACCAAAAGAGATATATGAGTGGCACTCCTATTCTATATCACATGTTATCAAACAATGACAAACATTGCAATATTTACAAAAATATAAATAGCTTCAATTTTTGTCCATCCTAGAAAAGCAATTAAATTACATGTCTTGGAATACAAAAACTCCTTTCTTGGTGAACAAGTCTTCACTCGACCTTCGTCGTTTGGACTCCCTCGATTGCCTCCCATGGGCGTGTGAACCCTTGGCCCCTTCCCATGGGCCTGAGCATGCCACAACCCCGTAAAGGGCTGCCAAGCACTGCCCTTGGTTTCCATAGGGCTGCAATGCGCAACCTATGCCACAACAAACGTGGCCACATGCTCTTCGCACACACGTTTGTAGCTATGGCTCGCACGGTCCCAAACTTGTTCTGGTTGCTCCCATTTCTTCAAACCTTCGAGTTCGATACTTGAATGTATTACAGAAGAATTATAAATAAGAAAAATATTACTGTTTTTTTATTACAATAGAGTGTAGTTTTTTATTATTACAACAACAAAATAAAAAAAAACTTAGCAACTACCAATAAGGAAATTATGGCTATCATAGGCCACTATTCAGGTTACAATCCCAAAACAAAAATACATTGAAATTATAGGACCAAAATTGAGCTATAGCAATCCACATATAAAACATATATGTATATATATATATACATATATATATATCCATACATTCCAAAGTAAATATATATATATATATATATATATATATATGTATGTACCTAGAGTGTAATCTCTTTCTAAAACATGCATAATACAATAAAAAGAAAAAGATTCACTTACACATATATCAATTAATCAAAGGTACAACCAATCTCTAATACCAATTGTAGGGAAAATCGTACAACGGAAGCATAAAAAATTAGGGTTTAGTATATTTAAAAAAAAATCTCTTAAAAAGAAAGAACCTTAACCCTAGAATAATTGATGTATATTAAAAGTGTCGTACCTTTTTTTTCGTGACAATTGAACTAGCGTCGAATTTAATCCGTAAGATTTTCCAATCCAATCATAAACGTGAATCATTTAGGAGCGTGGGCTCCCTTTCTTTAAATTGTATACCTAAGGATGGAAACAAACAAAATTTTATTCTTTGTTAGTCACAATATTCCCCCAAGAGAAAAAACAAGAACGTCGGGTCACTTGTGAATTATCAATCAATTTGATTGAAACTCGCGTAAACCTTGATTCGATGTTTTACACAAAACCCTTTTAATGCAAAGGATACTAGTGTACTATCGAAAACAAAAACGTTCCGTCTTTTCTCTATGCTTGGCTGAATTCTTCACACTGAGTTGGTCGAAGTTTTTTTTTTATAATAATAAAAAACATCTTCTCACACCAAAACCTAAGGCTTGGTCAAAATTTACAACCAATATTTAAAGGTTCACAAATCCTCTCCTAAAGAGGATTTATTTGGTAGGCAATAATCCTATTCTTAGGTGGATTTACTTAGTGACCAAGAATCCTTTTCAAAAACGATTTCTTTCCTACACCAAGACTCATAATCCAACTTATTAGTGTATTTGTGACCATATTAAAGACTTCCTAATTTGTTTCAATAAATAATTTCTTTTATTTATCTACTTATCAAATATAGTCTTTAATATCAATTATACAACCAACAATAGTATAATATTAGGAGACATTCTCTTATTAGGAAAAAGATTTTGACTTTTAATTAAATAATTATTTAATCAACAAATTAATTAATTTCAATTTAATTAAATAGTAAAATATAATGTAATATATTAGGCTTTTATAAATAAGCCTTGTCGCCCGTTACATTATATAGGCGTATATATATATTTTTTCTTATTTTATTAAACCCATTGGACCTTAATAAAAAGTCTACATGTGAACTAGACTCATTCTTACAAAAAGAAACAAGTCTAAATGCGAACTAGACCCATTCTTACAAAAAGAAACAATTATACATGCCTTAATACAATTCTAGATGGACCCGTAAATTGGTCCGGTGGAATATATAAAGTGATCCATGCAAGTTCGTGTGGATTAGGGATCTTGGCAGGCTATCTAAATTTAGGCTTCAATAGAAATAACCTAATCACAATCAACAAATGATTCACTTAGGTCCAGTCTATTAATTTTAGTTCATTCCACTAAAGAACTAAAATTGAACTCTTAAATAAAGACATAATAAGTTAATATTTCTCATTCATACCCTATACAATCTTAATGGAGAAAATGTATCCTCGTGAAGAATATCAACAATCGCCAAGAGATCATAAACCGCCCATAGCTCTCCAAGTTACCATATTTACTCGTATGACTACATTTTAAACTTGGATATTTTGACTTGTTCTGAAGCCATGTTTTAATAGACACTATTGAAAACTTAACGTTAAGATTTAATATCAAAGACCTCAAAACATCCATATGATGAAATTATACTCTCATTTATTAAATGGAGCCACGATGTCCAGATCTATAAATGAATTCCTCTATCGATTAACAAATGAATACCATCAAACTATCGATGATAGACTATGTAATAGAATCGTATTAACAGCTCAAATGATAACACTTACAACCATAAGTCCATCTTTTATCTCAGGATTGAGATAGACTCTTCGATTGTCTACAAATGAAAACTTTTATCCATTGATGGTTCTAGACAAGGTATTTCATTGTGATCCGATTCAATGCACCTAGTGCACTAGATTCTTTTGCCAAAAGACACCACACTTTGATGATTTTAGACTTATCCTAACACATTTGATCCCACTCAAATGTTAGCAAAGGAATCTACAACTTTGATAAGATAAAGGTGCCTAACCTTTTTCATAAGTTGTGAATATTATTCAAGACTAACTAAAGAATTGTGTCTAGCTCATACATATCTAGATGTATGAACAATTCTTCTTTTCTCATAGTCTTTTGACCATATGATTATTTACTTTTGAAAATTATAATAATTAAACTATAAATGCTATAAGATTTGTTAAACTATAAATCACTTTATTAATATAAAAATATTATCGAATACATTATTATACTCTTGCTATCAAGCATAATCCCAACATATTTGACGTTTAATGAAGAACTGGTTGGAGGCTTTCCCTGGGCTATGTATGGGTAGATATGAATAAGGGTGGTCAGTCTGAACTTGAAAAGGCTTAGGATGAGTGGAAATCACTGTTAGATTAGTTGCCTTGACCAGATTAGATGGAAGGGAAGAAGATATTGTGGCCACACGATCACCTCTTTTCTTCGACTGCTATAATAGTAAATTTAGGTCAATCATGGTCTTTTGATCATCCTTCTATTCCTCATCCAGAGTGATAAGATAAAGCCCCGATTGGGATGGCAATAGGTCAGCAATATATGGAGCCTCTGTTCTTTTACGAATGGTCTTAGGTGCGGAGGATCCCTCCACAGTCTTGGCCACTTTGATACTAGGAATCTTTTCATCAAGTTCCACCTTACGGGGCTTGTTCTTACTTGGTATATCTCTACTTGGCTAATCCCTGGTGGATCTATCCCAGATTGATCCTTCCCTACTGGACATCCCTCTGTCAGATTCCTCTGGGTAGATTGTACCGGGTAGACCTATCCCTTGATTACCCTCATTGACCATTTCGAGGAGAAGAGGCATCATGACTGTTCATTTCAGCCTATCCAGTAGGAACTGCCAAAGAGTTCTTATCAAAATCATATACATGCTCCACAAAGTCAAGTTCAAAGGGAGCAATTCCCTGAGCCACCTGATAAGTGGCAACTTTCCTGTTCACCCGATCAAGGTTTCCTTAGGGAGTTCCAACGAGGGTTGGTCTCGGATGGTAAATTCTTCAAGGTCAAGAATCGGGTGACTGCAAGGCTCGTGTTAATTGGGAGCTATCAATCAAAAACCATGTAGACCGGTACTTAAAGTCTCTTCAGACTCAAATAAAGAAATGAAGAGCTTACTATCGCAGCCGTGGTAAAGAGCCTCATCTTATACATTTGGAGGTCCCATCAGAGCATTCTCTCTGGACCTTTTATGCTAGCTAGGAGGCTGATGTTGATAGGTTGAAACCTGACGTTCGACCTATCCCTGGAACAGATTACAGTGAATGGATGGACGACTCGGTCAACTCAATCGCCTGGCCTTCTAATGAAATTCTTCTCTATGAATACGAGATGATACCCGATCCGATTATTGGCAAGAGCTCCAAGTCCTCAGCCTCTTAGGTGTATTTGGAAGAAATTGCATTTTGTAGAAAATTTATATGATCAATGAAGTTTCATATTTTGCCAACTGCTTTGTCGTGAATTTGAAATGCCAAATATCCTATTAACTAGCTATTGTTAATAATTCTTTTAATCTACAAGTATTTTATTTAACTGGCTAACTCTATTACCCGAGTAACTTCACCGAGTATCTTATTCAACTGGGTCGTTTTGTTACCCGAGCAATTTTTAATGCCAAGTATCTTAACCGACGAATGCAATTTTTAGTGCCAAGTATCTTATTAAACTGGCTAACACGATTTCATGTACCAAGTATCTTATTAAACTGGCTAATATTAATAACCGAGTCATCTTGAAACAAAGGCAAGTGGCTATATACTTATGTCTCATACTCGGTTGCTACCCACACCGAGGCTCACCACAGTCATATGTTTTGAGTCCTTACGGAAATCACTGAGGAAGTCTCCTAGTTTTCCCTGCGTAAGGGTTTACCGAATCGTTAAGCTCTGAATTGCTTAACACAGCTGCGCAACTCACCAGGAGTTTTCTAGACTGTGCCCCGAGCCATTTTCCAGAATCTGGTGCATCAGGTTTGCCTTTTGGCTAAGGTCAACTGACCTTGCTCGACTGGCATCCTCCTTCGAGCTTCTCCGCCCATTCAGGAATTTTGCCAAATTAATGGTCCCTAGCATTTTATCTTTTATTATGCCGTATGCTCTTATTATGACATGCTCATCTTTCTCGCATGTTCTTATTATCATGCTCGTCTTTTTTCATATGTTCAGTTTTCTGAAATCCCATGTCGGGTTTTTATTTATAACTGCAAAACTAACAATATGAAAATCTCAAAGAATTGCTACAAAATATCCTAACTAGAAAAATGAAAACAAATTTCAAGGATGGAAACAAATTTCAAGGATAGAAAAACTTTAAATATTGAGCATTGCATGGCTGGGGTAAAACCCTTCATCTGGTCGGGCAATCCAATATGCTCTATGACCAGATATTCCTTTAATCTTGTATAACGTGCCCGTAACTTTATTCTTCGTGTTCAGCGATACCTTCATGAATACTAGGTCTTCTAACTGGAATTTCCTAATTCAAACATGAGAATTATAGTGTTGGTACTCTGTTTACTGATATGCCACATTTCATACTCGGGATTTCTCCCTGTTCTCTTCCAACTTGTCTAGGCTTTGTGATAGCATATCAATATTCTGATCTTCATCATACAGCCTGACTCTGGATGACATATACGTTGTTTCTATCGGGATGACAGCCTCTGTTCCGAATGCCAAAGAAAATGAAGTTTCTCCTGTAGAAGTTCTTGTTGTTGTCTGATATGCCCATAATACTTTAGGAAGTTTTTCAACCCAACCGCCCTTATTGGCATTTAATTTTGCTTTGAGTGTGTGCTCGATGATTTTGTTTACCGCCTTAGTTTTTCCATTTGTTTGAGGGTGGGCAGGTGTGGCATAGTAATTTGCAATTTGATACTTGTTGCACGAATGCCTGAATTTTTTATTGTCGAACTGGGTGTCGTTGTCAGTGATAATAGTATTTGGGACTCCAGACTTGTAGAGTATGTTTTTCTTCACAAAGTTTATGGTATTTACTTCCGTGATATGTACTAACGCTTCAGTTTCCGCCCACTTCGTGAAAAAACCAACAGCCTTGATTGCATGCTTTACTCCACCCCTGTCCCTACTGGCATTGGACCAATTAAATCCAGGCCCCACATGGAAAATGGAAAATGGCAAATGGCAAATGGCCATGGGGATGTAAGGCTTCTAAGTTGTTCTGAAGGCTATCGAATATCATTGGCGATCCTTTGGCAAGTATTGCATCTTTCGGAACAACGTTGTGCATCCGAGAACAAAGAAGGCCAATAAAAACCTTGCCTAAGTATCTTGTGTGCCAAACTTCTGCCCCCAGTATGGTTTCTGCATACTCTGCCATGGACCCTTTGTAGTATCCGGCATGCATCTTCCTCTGATACACATCTTTAAAGTGTTCGGGAAAACCCTCTTCTGTACAGTTCTCCTCCAATCAGTGTGTATCTTGTTTATCGGTACCTGATGTGTTTTGCTTCTAAGGGATCTTCCAGGAGTATATCTTCTTTCATGTATCTTTTTAGCTGAGTCATCCAACCGTCTAGCGGTGTTCAGATTTCTAAGACTTTAAAGTTTTTTTGGCTAAACTATACTTGATCTGAGAAGATATGCAACACAAATATTTTTTGGCCTGATTGAGGTTGTTGTTGATGCTAGTTTGGACAAAGCGTCTGCCTTTTCATTCTCTTCTCTAGGGATCTGGAGAGTCCATTATTCCTTGAATTTTGGAGGAGTTGTTTTGTTATGCCCAAATAAGCCATCATACCTTCATATCTGGCAAGATATTCGTCCAAGACTTGGTTGATGACTACTTATGAGTCACTAAATATCTCAACCTTATCTACTCCAAGAGCTATGCAAACCCTTAGCCCTAAAAACCCATAGCCTTGCTAGCAACGCCTCATATTCAGCCTGGTTATTTGTTGCTTTTAAATCGAATCTCATGGCACACTCAACATCATCTCTTTCTAGGATGCATACTACGATTCCTGCCCCACTGCCATGAGTGTTGGAGGAACCGTCAACATATAATCTCCATGAGAAACTCTTGCCTAACATTCTTTTTGCTCCCAGATTTGGTTCTGTGAATTCTACTACAAAATCTGTCACTGCTTAGCCTTTGAGTGATGTCCTGGGTATGTACTGAATATCAAATTCACTGAGTTCGATCGCTTATTTAGTTAATCTCCCTGAAATTTCTAGCTTCTGTAGAATTTGTTCAAGCGGTCAATCGATGAAAACCTAATCGTATATGCCTAAAAGTATAGCCTCAGCTTCCTTGCTGCCGAAACCAATGCTATAGGGATTTCTTCTGCCTATGAATAACATGTTTTGGAATATGCATGATTGGAAACTATCTCTATGTAGTTTGCATTCTAGTGTGAATTGTGTTTGTGTGTGTATATGTTTGTATAACATGGATATTGAACTTGGATTTAGTCTTAAATCATTCTTGATTGAGTTCCGGTCATTTCGGTTACTCATACTATTGATTTCAAGTTCTAGGTCAAAAGATATTACACTTTCAACTCATGTTTCGTATATTGTCTTCGTCTTCATATATCAAGTCAAATTATTATTTTCTAGGTTGAGTATCTTATATGTCCATGTCCATGTGAGAGTTATGGTTTGTAATCAACAAACGGATTCGAATTCCGAGTTTGGAGGCCGGAGAACGGTCGAAGAACGCGAAGGAAGGTCGAAGGAGAAAGAAGCAAGCATATACTTCTTTCCCGAGATGGCGTGTGGCCATCTCGGGGCAGAAAGCTTGCTGCCCCGAGATGCCCATGCGCCATCTCGGGCAGCAAGCTTGCTTGGCTTCATTTTTCCCCTCTTGGTCATTTCACATGTCCAAGTTTCCCACTCCTTTATAAACTCTTTCCCTCTCACATTTCATTCTAAGAAGAAATTCAAATCAAGTGTGCAGAAATTTTCTCTCTAAATTTTCTCACATTCCAAACACCATAACTTCTTCATTTGAACTATGATTTGAGTGATTCGAAGTTGAGAGTGTTCATATATTCATCCTCCATCTTTTCTCTGAAGGTTTGAGTTAATTTTGCTGCTGTTTTTGGTGTCCAATCATACAAAAACGGGACTGCACCTAAATCAACTAAGGTATTGATTTTCTCTCAAAGTTTTCTTTTAAAACTTGATCAATTGCCTTGGGTTTTCTTGTTCTACATATATTTGTATATTGTGAGTGTTTTGATTTGTGTTTTGAAAACTTTCAAAGCTAGGTTGAGTTTCAATTGAAATCATTCATGTTGAGTTAGGTTTTAATTTTGCCTATGTTATCACATGTTTGGGATTGTATTATGCTAGATTTGATTCTAGGACTATTTGATGATCTTTGATTGATTGATTTTGAGAAAAATAGTTCCTCACATGTATTAGGCTCTCTTGGCTGAAATTCTCACATAATACATGTGCTTATGTTCTTTTGAGCTATTCATGTGATTTGTTGAATTTATGATTAGGAATATGCTCTAGATCTTTAGCTTAAATCTAAATGACTTTGTCATATGATTTTAGCATGTTTTTGGTTTGTGTGATTTAAACTTGATCTTGTGATTTAGTGATCATATCTTGTGATTCAAGTTTAGATCTATGCATGTAACTAGGTTGTGATTATTGTTGAACATATCTTACATAATCTAGATTGATTACACATGCATGATAAACTTGACTATATGTGATTTGTGCATTCATGCACATGTCTAGTATTTTCCATAGTATGTTTTGATCATAGCATTCTATGTTGCGTGCTTGTTTGCGTTTTACATTCATGATCACCTAGATGCCTTGTGAGAAAGAAGTCTTGACAATAGGTGTGAGACCTATGGTGTTGAGCAAGAAGTCTTGGCAAGAGGTGTGAAGCCTTGGATTATCGAGCAAGGAAGTCTTGGCTAGAGGTGTGAAGCCTTGGATTGTCGAGCAAGGAAGTCTTGGCTAGAGGTGTGAAGCCTTAGATAGTCGAGCAAGAAGTCTTGCCTAGAGTTGGGAGAACTCGGATAGGTGAGCAAGGAAGTCTTGACTAGAGTCGTGAGGACTTAGTTGAGTAAGAAGTCTTGCCTTGGGTCATGAGGATCCGGATAAGATGAGCAAGGAAGTCTTGACAAGAGGTGTGAAGCCTCGGATTGTTGAGCATAGGGCGACAACTTCTAGAGTAGGATATGAGGGTAGTTTCTAGGTGAAGAGGTCACTTGAGAGATTGTACTTGTCTTATCTACTAGTGGATTTTGTTTACCGGTGGCTGCTAGCCCGTGGATGTTTCCTCTTCGGAGGTTTACCACATTATATCTTGTGTCAACTTTTCTCTATCCCTATCTCTCTAATATTTGTATTGTGGATAGAACTCTTTATATATGTTGACTTCCTTTCTATAATATAGATTGTGTATATGTTACAAATACTTTTTTGTATCACATTTTACTTGTGTTTATATATTGATTAATTATCTTTAATTAATATATATATATATCTATATTCTGATACAAGCAATCTAGAGGGACAGACTTTTGTTTGTTTCTAAGGGAGACGAAAAAGGTGTCTAACCTATTCACCCCCCCCTATCTTGGTTAGCCTTGAGCATTTAACCGTGATTGTATTTTCAGAACTCCTTTACTCGGGTTTCTTGTGCTATCCCGTGTAGAACATAATGTGCCGAGTACTTGTATTCGGACTCACTCGGGTTCTTATTCCTTGATGTCTTGGATGGTCTTCTAGATGCCAGCTCGGATACCCATCTGGCAACCTTATTTTAGGATTGTCTTATCTGTCAGTGACGTGCATATTCAGTCAAAATATACATATAACACTTATCATTTGCAAAAAAAAAATATCAAAATTCATTAAAATCGATGGATTTCATTATGGTTTTTACTTTATATTAAACTAAAGGAGGGAACATATATATATATATATATTGTCATATTTATAACCCTTGATTTGGATTATTTATTAGTTATTTGATTTATTTATCTTGAATTAATTAAGTTATTTTTGTGCTTTAAATGTAATAGTATGGAACTCGGAAAATAATCAATTTCGTGTGGGCTTATTTCAATTGTTTGAATGTTTGAAAACCTAAGCCCAAGTTTCATGTCCAATGCAAAAGCAAAGTCCAAGGTCATGTCCAATATTAAATCTAGAGTAATCAAAGTTGGTGATGTAAGTGCCACCTATTATGATTGGCATATTTCAGTGACAAGCTACATTTAGGGATTTTAATGTAAAGGTAAATTAGGTGCTTGAAGTGTTCATGATCAAGTCTCCCTTGGCACCCCCAGAGCTTCACGATCAAGTGCTTTAAGGTATAACACTTGACTTTGATTCTTGAAGAGGTTAGTTGTACATACACACATTCATTTATTCTTAATTGTCTTGTATTTGTGTCTTTTCACTTATTTGTGTGCATTCACTCACAACCACACTTGCACCTCATGATAGACTTAAGTCCAGCGTTCAATTCCGGTTGTGTGATCAGAAACTTTTGCACTCGCATGATTGTGTGCATGCTTAGCGTGATGTTTGACCTCTTAAGAAGGTCTCATTTTTCTCTTAAGTCTTAAATAATTCTCAGGTCACGTGGTCTTACACCATGAATTCATACATCTTTTCAATGTTTTTTGCACGACAAGTTTCGTCTTCTTGTCCCGTGAACTTTAAGCCGTGAAAAAGATTGTTTCATTAATATTGTTTTTCATTGGACAAGTTTCGTCTACTTGTATAACGAATTTCATGTTGTGAAAAAAGCCTATTACATTATCAATGCTTTTCACGAGACAAGTTTCTTCTATTTGTCCCACGAACATCATGTCGTGAAAAAGGCTATTTTATTAAAACAACACAGTTTTGTCTTGTGTGAAAGAGGCTATTTTAATAAAAGGCTATTTTATTAAAACAACACACCTTCTACCTGATTTAGAACTTCAAAAAATCAAATCTAAGAGTGAAAAATAAGTTTTATTTTGCGAGAAGTTTCAAGATAGTTTTTTTATCTATCTAACCCTAATACCCATCTTTATTTTACATTTTTAAGCATAATTCAAATGTGAGTCTTCATAAGTTTCATCACTTGATATGTTTGAACTTCATTAAATCTCATTTATTGTTCTAGCTACTAAGAATTTTCTTTTAATGCATCTCTTTTGCAAGTCTCATGTATTTATTGTAAGCCCTATTTTTTTATTAGAGTCACGCAGCGGAAAACATTTTTCGTGATTTGAAAATCGTATGTATCATATTCATGCAAAACGGTATTAAAAATATTTAAGCGACGTAATAAACCGTTAAGATATATAAGAATAAGTTAAAAATATCATACACCAACAACTTAATATGGTAGAATCATTTTAAATATCAAATATTTAAAAACAAATATCAGTTATCTAGTATTTAAAATCAAATAATAAAAACCAAATATCTTGATATCTTATATCATGATAGGGTTACAAGTGACCTAGATTAAATAGGATTCTAAATCCCATTTAATTCAATGTTGTCACTATGACTCGAACCCATTACCTGCTAAAGTTTAAATAATAAAAATTATTTTATATCTTTACTTTGGTCTTGGCTCGAACCTTGACCTACATAAAATAATTAATTCAATTAATAATTCATAATTATTAGTACAATTAAATAATCACATTATTTAATATAATTAATTATTAATTTATTAATTAAACAATCACATCATTTAATTAATAGCCTGAATAAAATCCTTGTTACTTTTGTACCCTAAGCTCTAACAATCCTTAGAAAATTTAATTAAACTCTTCAATTAATATTTCACGATTATTAATCTCTAAGTTACTCCACTAAAAACCAGAGGTTGTACTCTCGTAACTGTAGATGTTTTTACACAAACCAAAATTCAATGTCCACCGATATAGCTATTACTTATGGTATGATCCTCCACAAGCAGTTTATAATTAAAGTTAAGTCATAAAGTCTATTATACCCCTCTTATTATATATTTTCCATTAAGTACCATTGATCTCTAACAGACAATTATATCCTGCATTCCTTTATAGAAGAAGGATAGCACTCTTAATTGTTCAAGCCATGAACCAACCCTTAAGGGAACTATTTCTCAACTTCTCGTAAGAAGGAGTAGATTCCATTATTGTGTACAGACCTTCCTAGCCACTAGCCAACCCTGTGATTCCAAGATACAAAGGATTTGATCGGGAATGCTACTCCGATCTCAACCATGGTAAATCAAAAATCACGGTTTAACTTGATGGAGTCAGTAAGACATTCAGTATTAAGATCACCCATATACAACCGTCATTTGTCGATATATATAAATCTTCCCATGTAACGGATAATGGTGAGATATTCATATAGATCATGGCCCTGTCCTATATGATCACATCATATAAGGTGCCTCCATTCTCATATCACAATATGAGTAGTCTAAGATAAGACCACCGTAAATTATAGAATGGACCGCAACTGTAGATTAACAATAAAAAAGTATCCAGCTTTATTTGCTCTCTGCAGACTCTTTAGAATGCACGTCTTAAACTGAATTCCTCTGTATATGATACTCATATACTCAGTTTGAGATTACAACCTGCAATCTTGGATGTTTAACACACATGATATAAAAATATGCGACATATAAATCAAATATAAAAATTACTACTTTTATTTATAATTTATCATTATTTACATATTACAAGTTTTAAGGCAAAAGCCCCAACATTTATTGCATATCTCTATGATTTGCTTTGTTTAATTGGGGTTTTCATTTAATAGCTATCATGGTAGGATTTCATCTACCCTTTTAGCTAAGTTTGCATGTATGTTCATGTAGACACTTTGATAACTAGGATTGTTAGATTTGCATCTTAATCTCTAGTTAAGCATATTGTGTGTGGTCTTGCACTATATTGTATTTCGAATATTTCTAAATATTCACATAGACTTAATCTCTTCTAAGAGTCAAAGTTTTATGGCTTCTAGGTAAAGTTGCACAAGCAAGCAAGTCTTGCAATCAATGGGTTGATTGGCAAGCATTTGGTCTAGAATCACTATTAAATGCCAACGGGTAGAATAACTTGTGTTGCTTTCAATAATAGTATGACTAGGTTGTCAACTTAGGTTGTAAACAAGTATTCAAGTAGTGGATTTGATGATTGAAGTGGCTAGCAAGGCTAGTCCCATGAGTTTTGTTAGGTTTTTGAGTCAGTTGGCGTAATTCCAATTGTCAACTTGGATTTTTGTTGTCATGTATGGTTTTCATCCTTATGTATCGAGTCTGTAAGTAAGTTTCTCATTTTATGATTGGCTTATTTCATTAACAAACTGTATTAGGGCTTAAATTGTTAGGGTAGTTTAAGTCTTCAAGTGCATGGTCAAATCTTTAAAGGCACTCTCAAGACATCAAGCTCAAGAAGATCTTAAAAGGTATATCACTAGTGCTTAACTCTTTGAAGAGATTGAGTTGCACACACACACACACACACATACACACACACACACACACACAGTAGTTCATGCATGCTTTACTAATCTTGCATTGGTGTTTCTTTCCTTCATGTGTGTTTTTTTACACTTCTCGCACCTTATTGTTAGTTCTAAGTGTGGCTCTGTGCTTTGTAATTCGTTTCCCGATGTTTAATCAAGAACCTTCATGCATGCACGTTGGTGTGCTTTTATTAGCATGGTAAGTGACCCTCATGGGTTCCAGTTCATGAGTCCAAGCAAGTGCACTGACTAGCAAAGTTCCATTTCTGGTATTCTTCTCTAAGTGTACGGGTAGTGAGCGGGTCCCTACCCATGCACTTACCAGTGAAGTTTATCTGTTGGGATCTCTAGTAAGGGCTATGTGCATGGGTGATGCACGGGTTTCTAACAGTGCAATAGACCTGCACACTGCGTCTTGTTTGCTATTTTTAATTGCAAACTTTCCAAAATGACGTAGTTTCCTTTTGACCTTATATATATATATGTTGTCTTCTCTCTTGCTCGTCTTTATGAGTCCAAAATCCATATCTTATGAGAGAAATTCATCTCTTCAAGATTGAAACTCCCAAAAAATCACATTTACTTATCCAAACGTAAAACCCATATGCATCTAGCATCCTTCATGAGTCATTTCATCATGGGTCTTCTTATTTTCTTTAACTACGTATGTGAAACATGTTATAAAACCCTTTGCTTTACTTTTATGTTCATTTATGCTTTGGTTAGCTTATACTTGTTAATTAAATGCATGACTCTTTGCTTTATGTTGATTTGAATATGTTTGAGATTGTTTTTTCATTGATAGCTTGCATTTAGAACATATTTACCCTTTTAGCTAAAATCTTCTTACTTTGCATTTAGATATTGATATCTAGGATTGCTTTTATTGTAATAATTGAATATTTAGAAAAGCATATAGTGTATCCTATCATTATTTACATATTGGAATATTACCATATATTCATATAGATTGTTTATCTCTTCAGAGATTGTTAAGTCTTGTGACTAAGTTGTTTAGTGCTTAAGTGTTGGTTTAGATCACCATTAAATGCCCATTGGGTAGAGTAGAAGGGTTAGTGGCCAAGAATGGTTTGATTTGAGGTAAACCTAGGTTGTGAATTTTCATTCAAATAGTGGATTTGAGGACTATATATGGCTAGATGGATAACCTGTGAGTTTTGCTCGGTTGGAGAGTTTCCCACGTAAAACAAAGTAGTGTGTCTTTTATTGTTTTTCCGCATTGTTTTTTTTTTGTTTGATTGCTTATCATTATGGGGTAAATTGGTAAAATTGATTAAGTTGAAAAGTTGGTAATTAATCAATTAAAATATATCCACCCTCTCTCTAGATTAGTTTTGACACACACTTAAGTTATTTTCAATTGGCATCAGAGTCGGTTCATAGACATATATAGAAGATCCTTGTTATTTTGTGTGTCTTGTATTTGTGTGCATTTTGATTGTTGCATTTATTTGCATTCATCTCGTTCATACCCAAACACTATGAGTGGGAACACAGGTTGAAACCGATGGAGCTTCAAGTACAAAACCCTCTTTGCTCACTAGAGTGAACTATGCATCTTGGAAAGGCAATATGGAGTCTTACCTTTGTTCAATAGATGACCGAACATGGATGACTATAGAAGATTGTTATACTCTTTCAACTATGACCGCCATGAATGGATGCACAGTTTTGAAGCCTAAGTCTCAGTAGAGCACTCAAGAGTTTGAAGCCTCTAAACGGAACAACAAGGCAATGTATGCCATTCTTTGTGCTATAGATGACAATCAATAAAAGTTGATCCAAACAACTAGGAAAGCAAAAGAGGCATGAGAGATCATAGAGACGGCTCACGAAGGAACCAATCTGGTCAAGGATTCTAAGCTCCAACTCCTTTAAATGCAATTTGGAACAATTAGGATGGATGATCATAAGTTCTTCATCGACTTTTAAGTGAAGTTGATGGAAATCGTCATTCAAAGCTATCAATAAGGTTACCCATATTCAGATAGATGGATCAAGCAAAATGTCATGAGGTCTCTCCCTGAAAAGTTTGAATCCAAAGTGACGGAACTCGAAGAGAATAGCAAGTTCATGACAATAAAGCCGAGTGAAGTGATTGGAAGGCTATTAGCCTATAAGTCAAGGAAGGTTCCTACACCTACACCACCTAAGAAGCAAAAAAGAATAGCCTTAAAGACCTCCAAGATTGATAAGCAGAAGGATGACTCGACTGATAAGATGGCTCTTATGATGAAAAGATTCAAGATGTTTATCAAGTTTGAAAAGAAAGGCTTTGGATATAGAGGAAAAGAGGTGAAAAAGAATACTCCTTTCAAAAAGGTTGAGCCAAGCCAAGAGAATACCTCAAGAAAAGGAATCCAATGCTTTGAATGTGGAGGACTTGGACATATCTCTACGGAATGTAGAAATTGTAGGGAAAGATCAATTCAAAATGCAGTAGGAAGCGTAAAATTAGGGTTTGGTATTTTTAAAAAAATTTCACTTTAAAAGAAATAACCTTAACCCTTGATTAATCAACATAAGTATCGAATTGAATCTACAAGATCTTCTAATCCAATCACGAACGTGAATCACCTAGGAGTGTGGGCTCCCTTTCTTTAAATTGTATACCTGATAATGGAAACAAACAAAATCTCTTTCTTTCATTAGTCACAATAATCCTCCAAGAATCGAAACAAAGAACGTTAGGTCACTTTTGAATTATCAACCAATTTGATTGAAACTCGTGTGAACGTTGATTCGATGTTGCATAAAAAACCTTTTTATGTAAAGGCTACTAGTGCACTATTGAAAACAAAACGTTCTTTCTTCCTTTTCCTCTTTGTAAAATTTTCACACACCAATCTTTAGAGTTGGATGAATTTATCTAGAGGAAGAATCCAATTTTCCTTTTTCAAAATTCTCTCTTAGCCGAAATTTCTCTCCCTTAGATTAGGGCTTGGCCGAAATTTCTCTTCAAGAAAAAGGAGTGGCTGAAATCTCTATCCCTAATAGTTAGACTTTGCCGAAATCCACATAGAGATATATGTAGTGGCCGAATTCTATATAATTTTAATTTAGGAGACCAAATATTCTCCCATTGTGAATTTACTTGGTGGGCAAGAATTCTCTTTCTAGGAGGATTTACTTGGTCACCAAGAATCCTCTCCCAAAGAAGTTTTTTTTTTCACACCAAGACTCCTAATCCAACTCAATAGTGTATTTATTCAATAACCAATTATTGAATATCAAATTAAATTGTGACTATACTAAAACATCCTAATTTAACCAATTGTCAATTAGAATTTTAGTAGAAATCAAATACTTCCTAATTTGACTAGATAAATAAATTCCTTTTATTTATCTACTTATCAAATATAGTGTTTGATACTTATCATATTACCAACAATAATATGACTCTAGGAGACCTCCTCCAACTAGGAAAAAGATTTTGACTTTTAATTAAACAATTAATTAAGTAATAAATTAATTAATTTCCATTTAATTAAATAATAAAATAAAAAACACTATATAAGGTTATTTTATAGGTCCTTGTCATCCAAGCTACACATAAGCCAATATATTGTTTTTTCTATTTTATTAAATCCATTGGACTTTAATAAATAGTCCACATGTGAACTAGACCCATTCTTACTAAAAAAGAACAAGTCCACATGCCTTAATTCAATTATAGATGGACCCATAAATTAGCCCGGTATAATATATCAAGTGATCCATGCAGTTCGTGTGAATTTGGGGATCATGGCGGGCTATATAAATTTAAACTCCAATAGACATTACCTAATTACAATCAATAAATGATTCACTTAGGTCCGATCTATTGATTTTAGTTCATTCCACTAAAGAACTAAAATTGAACTCTTAAATAAAGATAGAATAAGTTAATATTCCTCATTAATACCCGAGACAATCTTAATGGAGATAGTGTATCCTCGTGAAGAATATCAGTAATCGTCAAGACCTTATAGACCGCTTATAGCTCTCTAAGTAACCATATTACTCATATGATCACATTTTGAACTTGGATATTTTGACTTGTCCCGAAGCCATATTTCAATAGATACTATTGAAAACTTAAGGTTAAGGTTTAATATCCAAGACCCAAAACATCCATACGATGATATTCTACTCTTAATTAATAAATGAAGCTATGATGTCCATATCTATAAATGAAGTCCTCTATCGATTAATAAATAAATACCACCAAACTATCGAGGATATACTATGCTACATAATCGAACTAAATAATAGCTCAAATGATAACACTTGAAACCATAGATCCATCATTTATCTCAGGATTGAGATAGACTCTCTGATTCTTCATGTGAAAACAAGAGTTTCTTTGAATCTCTTGTCATGGAGGATGGTGGATTTGTCACTTTTGGTGATAGATCTAGAAAGAAAGTCATAGGGGAAAGAAACATTTCCATTCCCCGTTTTACCCTCCTTGTAAAATGATTTACTTGTTGATGGCTTACAAGCCAATCTTATAATCTTTTCTCATATTAATGATAATGGACTATCTGTTTTATTTAACAAGAATGATTGCTCAATTTTAAAGTCTAATGAATAATCCTTGTTGAAGGGAAAGAGATCTAGTGACAATTGATATTGTCTTGAAGCTAGTGTTATCTCTTGTAATATGTCCAAATGTGAGCAACTTGAGTTATGGCGTCAAAGGCTTAGCCACATGAACTATTAAGATTTAAGGATCTTAGATAAGTTCAAGGTTGTTCGTGGTCTACCCAAACTTGGGAAGAAAGTTGATAGAATTTGTGGACTTTGTTAATAAGGAAAGCAAACCAAAAGCATGCATAAAAGAGCAAGTATTTTACCACCAAGAAGCCATTAGAGCTCCTTCACATGGATCTCATTGGTTGCATACAAACCGAAAGTCTCGATGGTAAGAGATACATCATTGTTTGTGTTAATAATTTCACTAGGTTTACTTTGACCTATTTCTTAGATAGAAATCAGAAGCCGTAGAGAAATTTAAGAGGTATTGTAATAAAATTTAAAATGAGAAAGATTCACATATTAAAAGCATCAAGAGAATTTTAAGTGATCATGTGAGAGAATTTGAAAAAGCTTGCTTTGAAAGCTATTGCAATAGTTTAGGAATTTCCCATGTGTTCTTGGCTCCTAGAACACCTCTACAAAATGGGTTATTTAGAGGAATAATAGGGTTCTTCCTGAGATGGTCTATGTGATGTTGCATAGCAACAATGTCCTTAGAAACCTTTGTGTCAAAGTCATCAAAACAGCTAGCTACATAAGAAATATAGTTTTCCTAAGGCCCGATACTAGGCAAACCTCCTTTGAATTATGGAAGGGTAGAAAGCCAAATATTAGCTACTTCCACTCATTTGGAAGCAAGTGCTACATTCTTAATGACCGAGATCAACTTGGCAAATTTGATGCTAAGAATGATGAGGGAATTGTTATTGGCTATGCCCTTATTAGTAAGGCCAATAAAGTTTTTAATTTGAAAACTCATAGTGTCATGGAATCATCTAATGTGGTTATAGATGATTGTAAGCCTAAATCTAGTAACCATGAAAAAAAGGTTAATGTGGTTCATGATTCTCCTTTGGAGAAAAGTGGTGAGACTTCAAGTGATGTGAAGTCAAACGTTGATGAAGAGGTCATCCAACCTCTTCATAGAGATCCATCTTTGGACTTTAAAGAACCACCTCCTTAGGTTAGACATCTCCAAAATGAAGATGATATTCTTGGAGATGTAAATGAGGGTGCTAGAACTAAGCATCAAATAACTAATCAAATTAGCTATACTTGTTACACCTCTCAAATTGAACCCAAAAATATTAATGGTGCCTTGAATGATGAGTTTTGGGTTCTTGTCATGCAAGAAGAGCTAAATTAATTTGAACAAAATGAGATTTGGACTCTAGTTCCTAGACCAAAGAACACTAATATCATGCGCACCAAATGGGTGTTTAAGAACAGGTCAGATGAAGATGACAACATTGTGCACAACAAGGCTTAACTTGTAGCACAAGGATACTCTTAAATTGAGTGTATCAACTTTAAGAAGACTTGTGTTCTGTTGACCGTCTAGAGTCCATAAGGCTTCTTTTGTCCATATCTTATGTGCACAAGTTCAAATTGCACCAAATGGACGTTAAGAGTGCATTCCTTAATGGCTTCTTACAATAGGAAGTGTTTGTTGAGCAACCCAAGGGGTATGTAGATCCACACCACCCCGATCATGTCTATTGCCTCAAGAAGGCTCTATATTGGTTAAAACAATCACTGAGGGCTTGGTAAAATCGCTTCATTTAATTTCTTATTGACAATGACTACTCAAGGAGTAATGTTGACAAGATGTTATTCATCAGGAGAAACAATGATGAGCTACATATAGCTCAAATTTATATTGATGATATTGTGTTTGGATCTACCAACAAATCCAAAGTCCAATAATTTGTTGATGTCATATCTCATGAATTTGAGTTGAGAGTGGTGGGAGAGTTTAATTACTTCCTAGGTTTGAAAATTAAGCAAATGCACGATGGGATTTTTACATCCCAACCTAATTATGCTAACAACCTAGTAAAGAAGTTTGGCCTTGAGAATGTTAAATATTGTTGCACACCCATAAGTATCACATTGAAATTGACCAAGGATGTTAGTGGCAAGAATGTGGACCAAAGCCTTAACCACAAGTGCTCCCGAATGGGTGTGTATTCTAGGTAACAAGAGGCTCCCAAGGAGTCCCATCTCTCTACTGTGAAGAGAATCATTCGATATGTAAATGGGACATCCAACTATGGGATATGATATTCTTTTGACACTAATGATAGTTTAATTGGCTTTAGTATGGCAGATTGGGTAGGGAGTTAGG
Organism: Dipteronia dyeriana; assembly: GCA_032871835.1. Taxonomy (NCBI): domain Eukaryota; kingdom Viridiplantae; phylum Streptophyta; class Magnoliopsida; order Sapindales; family Sapindaceae; genus Dipteronia; species Dipteronia dyeriana. The sequence goes on along the minus strand of CM065300.1, from coordinate 77,523,132 downwards.
ATGATAGAAAAAGCATATCGGGCGGTTGCTTCTTCTTAGGGAACAACCTTGTCTCTTTGTTTTGCTAGAAGCAAAACTCAATTTTCCTCTCCATAACTAAAGCAGAATACATAGCCACTAGGAGTGCTTACACACAAATCTTATTGATGAAACAAATACTTATGGATTATGGATTCAATAAAGGTACTCCAACCTTTTATTATGATAACTTGAGTGCAATTAATATTTCTAAGAATCTTGTTCATCACTCTAGGACTGCACATAGACATTGGATATCACTTTATTAGAAAACTAGTTAAGAACAAATGCATTGCACTTAAACATGTTGGAACAAATGATCAACTAGTAGACTTATTCACAAAGTCCTAAGACTCTACTAGGTCCAACTCACCTAATAGGTTTAATGGGATTTGTCACAAGCCTGATGTGTTTTGGTAGTTAACCCTATGTGGAGAGCTCAAGCAAAGAGAGCAACTTTGCATTTTTGTCACTGGCAAAATTTGGATTAATTTTATTCTTCTTCATTAATTGCTTGAGAATCGTGGTTGCACATATATGTTTGTATGGTATTTTTTTTCACTAAGAGTGAAACCTTGGTTTGTTTGTAATCCATGTCACATTAACGTTCAATAATGATTTTTTTTTGACTAGGTAAATTGATTGGGAAGTACACTTGAATGACCTATAATTTATCTCCATGACATGTGAACTTGATTTTCAGTGACTTGCTTAAAATGATATGCATGAAATGTTCTTGATTGCACTAACATGATTGCCAATATGTGAAAGTAAAAGAAAAGACTGATATAAACAACGATTTTGTATCCATTCAATCAATAAGAATTTTATATCCAAATTAGTCTTCTCTCTTCTTAATGATTTGAACAAGACAACAACCAATAAGGATTCATATCCATTCAATCAATAAGGATGCTATATCCATGTCTAATTTGGTTGTTAAGGATTGATAAAGTCACATTTGTGTTATAAATTCTTTTTGAAAAACTATGTCTTGTTTGCTTGTGAAAAATGCATAAAAATTGGTTTGAATTTGTTTGGAAACTCTTTTGGTGTTTACTTTACCAAATACCATTGATTGGATTTTGAAGTTCTATGTCTTACATCCAAAGCAACAATCTCACACATTCCTCTTAATTTAAACCTCCTTGATTCTCTCTAATTTATTCAAGTTGTATAAAGTTGTTGCATATGTTTATACACATATATTATTTGCTTATAACTCTCTTTGCTAAGGTGACCCTGTTGGGGATACTCATTTGCCTATCTCATGACAAAATGGAGGAGTAGTGTGTTGAAAGATTAAGGAGTTTTTAGTTTGTTTTTTTTTTATGGGAGAATTGCATGTCGAGGGGAGTAACCCATTTAGGAGGAGCATTGCATTGCACTTCATTGCATGTTGCTTGTTTTCATTTATGTAACTTTTTTTATCTTTTATCTCCCTTGATCGCCTCACATACACTTGTCTTGGAAAAGTGTAGTTTCAATATTTTGTAGGGATGGTTATTCTATAAGAGATTGAAGAATTGATGATCTAGTATCTAGGTATCTCTTTGTAATGTAGAATATTGTTTTGTTATTGGCCTTTAGTTTTCTTTTTGTGAGGATCAATTGTGAGAGGTGGTTTTGTCACGAAATAGCCGAAAGAGGAGATTGTAAGTTCCGCATTTTGTGATTGGCTTATTTCGTTGACAAACCACATCGGGGCTTAAATTGTAAGGGTAGTCTAAGTCTTCATGTACATGGTCAAATCTTTAAAGGCACTCTCAAGACATCAAGCTCAAGAAGATCTTAAAAGGTATATCACTTGTACTTAACTCTTTAAAGAAATTTAGTTGCACACACACACTAGTTCATTCATGCTTTGCTAATCTTGTAATTTTGTTTCATTCCTTCATGTGTACTTTCGTTACACTTCTTACACATGCAACTTGTTGATAAGAGTTCAAAGTTTGATGCTTAACTAAGCTATTTGTAATATGCTCGGTCTAGTATTCAAAATTGGTGTCTCTAGTCAATACATGAACATAATATTCTCATACTTTTGCTATGATAGTCAAAATCTACTGATTGACTTTATAGAAGTTGGCTTTTGAAATCTGCTTGGTATAATTTATTAAGATTTTTAGTGAAATTTGTTTTATATGTTTATTTGATTAGTGATATTTAGTCTTTATTCTGTTAGGAAGACACACCAACAACTTGTTATCATAAGGACAAACAAGCCAAGAGAGCTCATAAAAAGAGCGAAAACTTTGCATTTGATGAAAAAGCTTGCTAAGGTATTTCTATATCCTAATATTTGCCTTCGAGCTTTTCATCTTTTGACTCATTAATTGCATTACATCAAGCAGCATGTCATATTAGAGAACTAGTATAGTGTTGATATGGTTCTTGGTGACATTTGCTCTCTAAAGATCATTTAGTGATTTTTAACAATGATCTTGTACATGATGCGTGAAATGCTTGTTTGATTGATGAATGGCATATTTTTTAAAGTATGAGCTTTATATTCAATGAAAGCTATTCCATTGAGAAATAATGTTCTTAAGTAAGTCTCCTTGTATTGCTTTTAGATCATGCGCTTTTAAGCCTTAAACTTGATTTTTAAAGATGCACATTTTGCTTCTCTAATATGTGTAGTTTCAGTAAGTTGAGTTTGAAGATATGTGAGTTATGGATGCACCTTGTAGTCTTTTGACTAGTACATTAAAGATGACCTAAGGTTAGTATCCATTTTACTTTGGTAAATACTTAGAACTCAATGAGCAACTTCATGAAAAGGGCTACACATTTTGGTTGTGCAGGTGCCCAATGTAGGAAAGGGCTATACCGTTATTATGAGTGAAAGCCATCATGAAGTGTATATATTTTTGTTAGAAAAGCAAAGAAGTGTTGAAAGAAAAAAATGAAAAAAAAATTGATTCAAAGCCTAAAAAAAGGCTAAAAGAAGTATAGATGAAAATTGTGATTGCTCGGGTTGAAAAATAGAAATGGGATGATGAGCCACTTGCACACACATGCTCATATGTTGAAATCTACTCTCTTAAAAGCAAAAATTCTGGATGAAAATCAGTTTGACCATTTATGGAAAAGCTTAGGATGAATAGATGTTGATATCGTTTGCTTGATATCGTTTACTCCTTTATATATGTTTGAAGCAAATCCACTCACATGCTTGTTTAGCTTTCAAGTGAATTTGATATGCTAGCAATTTTAGAAGAATTATTAGAGAGATTGAAAATCTTGGTGTATATCTCATAGTTTGTGGATCTTATTTTGTTGAATTTCTTTAAAATTGCATGATTGTGTGGTTATGTGGATATCATTATGAACAATATCTTATCTCGATCTTAGATAGGGCACTTATCAAGGGGAAGCATTGTATGTTATACTTTGTTCCCTTTTATGCTATGTTCACATGATTTTATTTTGATAAAAACATGACCTAATTGATCATTGAAAATGTATGTTACTTATCTCATATATTTTCCTCTTTCCCTTGATTATCCCTTGTTTTTTATTTTTACTATTCCTTGACAAAAATAGGGAGAAATGTATACCTCACCATGTGTCGGAGAAATGTACCACATATGGGAGGATGTACCTCTTTATGGATTATTGACCTTGTTGTTTTAAGGAGGAGAATTGTTTTCTTATAGGGGAAGTAAAGAATTCTTGTATGTTAAGGTTAAGGAATTATGAGAGTGCATTAAAGTGAACTTTTATATAAGATAGGGAGAGTCTCATTTTTTTTTGTGGTTATACCTCACCAATCTTCTTTGTAGAAGATTTCTTGTTTGTTTTGTTGTGTGTTTCGCATAGGTTCCTTGATTATTAAAGAGGAGAATCTTGAAGACTCATGAAGACTTGAAGATATTTTAGTTTAAAGTTCTCTTTGTAATGTGTGAATGTAAAAATGCAATTAACTATGAGTTAGACTGAGTGATCATTGTATGGTGATGTGGAGGTTTTGGCATGGAATAGCCAAAGGGGGATATTGCTAAGTTTTAGATTTGTGTTGGCTTGATTCCATATCAAAACGTTCTTAGTTTCTTTTGCTTAGTTACTTAAGTGGCTCGTGATAGGATCGGGCTTCAAAGAAGTGAAGTAACTTCACATGCAAAGTTTGTCTTCAAGAGGATATGTGCTTACTTGGATGCTAAAGTTTCAAGATTCCTTTTCCTTTTGCAAGGCATAGGTTCACACACACACACATTGCATCCATATGTGCCCTTGCATCGTTATGCACAACTAGTAAAACACATTCACACACTTATGGAAGTATGCACATGCATTATATTTAATTTGATAACTTTTGTAAAATTTAATGTGTTAGGACTATCTCTAGGAAATGGCATACTTGCGTGTTCCTGTGTTTATTTGTTTTTATATTTATGATATCAGACTTGATTATATTCTTATATTATTCTATATTGAGTTTCGGTAGTTTCGGTTACTCATTCATATGTTTTCGAGTTCCGAGTTGGAAGTTACAAAAATTTTCATGTGTTTATCATCTATTGTTTTCATTTTTGTTTAACGAGTCAATTTCCATATGTTTTGTGAAAGTTTTACTGATGTCCATGTCCATGAAGCAGTTACGGTTCGTAATCCGAAAATAGATTTGAATTCGGAGTTTGAACGGCGAAGAACGGTTTAAGAACACAAGCTGTGCATGAGGGAAGAGGGATGGTAAAAGTGCCATTTGCACCCCTTCCTTGTGAAGGAGCATGGGCCCCATTGGATGGGATGCCCTTTGCCCCAGTAGAGGCCACACGCCTTCACGAGAGGCTGAAGTGGTAACTCTTCATTGATTTGGTGAATCTCTCTCCTCTCCACATCACTTTCCATCTATATATATATATATATGAATTTCGTGTAGAAATTTACAACAACTTTTCATTTTCATGAAGACATTAGGTGGGTTGTTCGCCAGACTGATTCTCACCAGCTACTTTAAAAGTGAGCATTTCAAGACCTAGCCCCACGGCCTGTATAATGTTTACACCAACCCTTATTGTTGCCATCCTCTGTGCCGACTCCTTCCAAAGCATGTACACCCCGATGCTCTGTGGCCTGTCAGAGCGTCAACAAGTCCTCTATCTTGGCACCATCTTACTTGTCTCCTCTATGCCATCCGGTTCCCTCATATCCACTGGTATTTGCTAGCCAAAAACATCGAAACTAGAACTTTGAGCAACAAAATCACTGACCCATCTATCAGAGACTTCATTAATGAGATTCTAAAAACCATCCAAGAGCTTGCAAATTTCAATAGAAATGAATGTTCAAAGGAAAACTAAGAGGGAATTATTACATGAATTTGGCCCAACAGGAAATATCTTGAAGTGATCATCACCGGAGCGATGGCTCAGTACATCCAACACTTAATTTTGTTTTGGAGTTATCTGTCTTAAATCAACCCCGATTTTTTATTTTCAAGAGCCATAATTGTTGGTATTGAAGAGAGGATCAAGTACCAAGCATTTTTAGAGTCAAATGATGTCTAGATTTTTCATATGGATCTAATCTCCATTCATGTGTTCATTATTTGTAAGTGAATCATCTTCTCTTCATTTTTCTTTTATGATCAACTTGATGAATTTTCTTATTTGATTAAAGAAAAATGTTTAGAATGATTTTGATTCAACTTTTGGACTTGTTCGATTGATTTTTGAAATTAGCTTTTGTGTTTGTGATTGAATATCATTTTAGCTAATTTTGAAGGACATGAATATCTTTGTGATTTGATCTTGATTGTTGATTTCTAAGTTTTAGTTACTTGTTCTAAGAACTAGGGTATTTTGGTTGCGATTTCTATCATCTACATCTAGTTCTTATTTTGTTAAATATGTTGAGGATTTCATGTGGTAACCTGTTCACTTGATTTCAAAGCTAGTTTATTGATTTCTATTGAAAATTTGTTACTCTAGCATTGATTGACATGTTTAGGTTCTTAGATATTTTTGTGAATGATTTTGAATGCCTAATCTAGATCTCTAATTACATGTTCATAAAAGTTAGTTACATTTGCTTGTTAGCTTGATTTGTTCAGATCTAATTCTTCATAGAGTGTGTTTGATCTACTTGCTCTATTTGCTTGTGATTGCATCATGATTGCATGTTTGCATTTCACTTAGATAATTGCCTTGTAAAAGGTAGGAAGTCTCATTTGGAGTGTGAAGCTTCATATTGAGCAAGGAAGTCTTCGCTAGGATTGTGAAGATCTAGTTAGTCAAGCAAGGAAATCTTCTTAGAGGCATGTGGATTGTCTTAGATATGGAGTTGCTCTCTAGTGGCATGTGAAGTGATATGGTTAGAGAGTAGGCAAAGCTTTCATTAGCAAGAGGCTTGAGGGTAGGTTAGAATGGGACAATCCAATAGGGTGGATCATATGTATTGATTGCTTGAGGGTGTAAATTCTACCAACTAGTGAAAGTTGTTTTGCTAGTAGTTGTGGTACCAACCTGTGGATGTTTCCTCATTTTGAGGTTTTACCACGTAAAAATACTTAATGTTGATTTTATCATTTTAATTTATTTATTTACTTTGACTTGTATTGTTTTCATATCTTGCTTAATTGCTTTCATATTCACTTGTTGAATCAATATACTTGTTAAAGTTTCTAAGTGTGATTAAATTGCTTGTGAAGAAAAAGAAGTGCTAGAATTTTGGCCCTTTACCTATTCACCTTCCCGTTTTGTATATTTTACACTATAAGTGGTTAAGGGAATTTCAGGAGAGATGTCATTTCCTTCATAAATTTTGAAAACTCTTCACTTTCCCTCTATCTCAGACTTCTCTTGCAACCTTTCTCTTTCAAAAACTGCAACCCTAACTTTTCCATCTCTCACTTGAGTCTTTATTCAAAGATTTTTACTGTTTTTGAGACCAAGATTCATCAACACACTCATTTGTTGCTTCTCATCACCTTAAAACAACTAGGTATGGATCCTGCCTTCTATCATCTTGTTTTTGAGCTGTTTATGCTTGTTGTTGATGTGCGAGATAATGAGAGCACTGATAGGCATGAGCTTTTGTTGAGAAGTCTTCCTCAAACATTTACCTCACAGGCTCAACTTATAGCTCTCACTGTCAATTACTCACTTGCACTCATTTAGTTTATGCCTTCTCACACTAACTCCAAAAAAATTTCTATTAATCGATATCTAGAAATGATGAGATCAACACACATCGATTAGGGTAGCTAGCTTGCTGCTAGGGTTCCCGCCAAGCGAGTTAAAGATCTCTTCCCAACAGCTCATGTTGGAAGATGTCCCAAAAAGCCGACGAGCGCACCAGTTGAGATTAATGTGGTCACTAACCGGGACATGGAACGCTTTATTGTTAGATTTGACATTCCTCAGTCTATTGGACTGTCACTCCCCAATCGGTGGGCTATCTAGAACCCTTCCTCAGATGCCATTGCCATCTGTGAGGCCATGCTTACTTCAACAGTCCCCTCATTGCTAGGTTCAACTAGCCCCCAACTCATAAAAGATCTTGATTTGCTAGTGGCATTACTGGAAAAAAATATGGGCAAAGAATCCGCTAACTGTTGGGATTATTCTCGATATCAAGAGTGCAATAATGTATTTGACAATCTTTTCATATTAATAAAGTGATTTCTAGTTTAACAAATCTTATAGAATTTATAGTTTAATATAATTGTCAAAATTAATGATCATAAGGTCAAAAGACTATGAGAAAAGAAGAATTGTTCATACATCTGGATATGTATGAAGTAGACACAATTCTATAGTTGGTCTTGAATAATATTCACAACTTAAGATAAAGGTTTAGCGCCTTTATTTTTGTTAAAGTTGTAGATTCTTTTGCTAGCAATTGAGTGGGATTAAATGTGTTATGATGAGTCTAAAATCATCAAAATGTGGTGTAAAATAATCTAGTGCACTGGGTGTATTGAATTGGATCTCAATGAAATACTTTATCTTGAACCGTTAATGGATAAAAAAATTCACTTGAAGACAATCAGAGAGTCTATCTGAATCCTAAGATAAATGATCGACTTATGGTTGCAAGTTTTATCATTTGAGCCATCAATGAGTACAATTATATAGCATAGGTTATGCTCGATAGTTTGGTGGTATTCAATTGTTTATCGATAGAGGACTTCATTTATAGATATGGACATCGTGGCTCCTTTTATTTAATGAGAGTAGAATATCATCATATGGATGTTTTGAGGTATTGGATATTAAATCATAATGTTAAGTTTTTAATAGTGTCTATTGAAATATGGCTTATGGATAAGTCAAAATATACAAGTTCAAAATATGGTCATATGAGTAAATATAGTAACTTGGAAAGCTATAGGCTGTCTATTAGCTCTTGGTGATTACTGGTATTCTTCTCGAGGATACACTTTCTCCATTAAGATTGTCTAGGGTATGAATGAGCAATATTCACTTATTCTATCTTTATTTAAGAGTTCAATTTTAGTTCTTTAGTGGAATGAACTAAAATTAATAGATCGGACCTAAGTGAATCATTTGTTGATTGTAATTAGGTTATGTCTATTAGAGCTTAAATTTAGATTGCCCGTCAAGATCCCCAATCCACACGAACTTGCATGGATAACTTGATATATTCTACCGGACTAATTTATGGGTCCATCTAGACTTGTATTAATGTATGTGGACTTGTTTTTTTTAGTAAGAATGGGTCTAGTTCAAATGTGGGCTTTTTATTTAAGTCTAATGGATTTAATAAATTAGGAAAAACAATATTTGGCTCATATATATTGGCTTTGGAGGCTAAGGTTGTATATAATAGCTTATTATATTGTTTTATTTTATTATTTAATTAAATGAAAATTAATTAATTAATTATTTAATTAAAAGTCAAAATCTTTTCCAAGTAGGAGAAGGTCTCCTATAGTCATATTATTGTTGGTAATATGATAAGTATCAAATGCCATATTTGATAAGTAGATAAATAAAAGAAATTTATTTATCTAGTCAAATTAGGAAGTATTTGATTTCTATTGGTCAAATTAGGAAGTATTTGATTTCTATTGGTCAAATTAGGAAGGTTTTTGGTTTAGTCACAATTTAATTTATATTCAATAATTGGTTATTGAATAAATACACTATTTGAGTTGGATTAGGAGTCTTGGGACGTAAAATAAATCCTATTTTTAAGAGGATTGAATCCAAATTTTGATAGGATTCTCGGTGAAGCATAAATCCTTTTTCTAGGAGGATTTTCGGCCACCTATATAGAATTTTGACCAAGACCTAATTTTTGGTGTGATAAGTTGTTTTTTATTTGTTTTTTCTTATAGTTATAAAAAAAAAATTCTTCGTCCAACTCATAGATATTGTGTATTGAATTCGGCCAAGGAGAAGAGAAAAGAGAAATGTTTTGTTTTCGATAGTGCACTAGTAGCTTTTACATCAAAAGGTTTTTTAGTATAACATCGAATCAAGGTTCACGTGAGTCTCAATCAAATAGAGTGATAATTCACAAGTGACCGGACGTTCTTGGGTTTTCTCTTAGAGGATTATTGTGACTAAAAAAGAAAAAGATTTTTTTTGTTTCCATCCTCTGGTATACAATTAAAAAAATACAAACACGGTTAAATGCTCAAGGCTAACCTAGAAGGGGGGGGGGGGTGAATAGGTGTCTCGCCTCCCTTAGAAACAAACAAAAGTTTATCCCTCTAAATTGCTTGTATCACAATATATATACATATATATATATATATATATATATATATTTATATCAATTAAAGACACTTAATCAATATATAAAACATGTAAAGTGTGGTAAAAACAAGAAACCATAACACATACACAATTTATATTATAGTAAGGAAGTCAACTTACATATAAAGTTCTATCCATAGTATTCAAATAACAAATACGAAATATAAGAGAGATAGGGATAGAGAAAAGTTGACACAAGATATATCGTGGTAAACCTCTGAAGAGGAAATATCCAAGGGTTAGCAACCACCGGCAAACAAAAACCACTAGTAGTTAAGACATATACAATCTCTCAAGTGACCCCTTCACCTAGAAAATACCCTCCTATCCTACTCATGAATATGTCACCCTCTTGATTAACGTTCTAAGGCCTCACACCTCTTGTCAAGACTTCCTCACTCACCCTTTCGGATCCTCACGACCCTTGGCAAGACTTCCTTGCTCACCCTTCCGGATCCTTACGACCCTAGGCAAGACTTCCTTGCTTGACATTCTGAGGTCTCCCACATCTTGCCATGACTTCCATGCTCAACAACATAAGAGTCACACCTATTCTCAAGACTTCCTTCTCACAAGGCAACTAGGTGATCATGAATACAAAACGTAAACAAGCACACAACATAGAATGTTATGATCAACACATCCTATGGAAAATACTAGACATATGCATGAATGCACATAACAAATGCAGTCTAGTTAAAATGCATGTTTAATTCATCTAAATCATGTAAAAGATATTCAACATTGATTACAACCTAGACACATGCATAGATCTAAAACTTGAGTCACAAGATATGTTCAATCACTACATATAAATCCCATATGCCAAAAAACATGCTAAAATCACGTGACAAAGTCATTTAGATTAAAGCAAAAGTTCTAGAGCATATTATCTAGTCATGAAATCAACTAAGCACAAGAATAGCTCATAAGAACACAAACACAAGTATTATAGTGAGACTTCGGCCAAAGAGAGACTAATACATGTGAGGAACTATTTTTCACAAAATCAATCTAATAAAGATCATCAAATAGTCCTAGAATCAAAGCTAGCACAATATTGTTGTGATTATGCTCGATAGCAAGAGTGTAATAATGTATTTCACAATCATTTCATATTAATAAAGGGATTTCTAGCTTAACAAATCTTATAGCATTTATAGTTTAATTATTATAATTGTAAAAAGTAAATAATCAAAAGGTTAAAAGACTATGAGAAAAGAAGAATTGTTCAAACATTTAGATATGTATGAGGTAGACACAATTCTTTAGTTAGTCTTGAATAATATTCACAACTTAAGATAAAAGGTTGGGCACCTTTATCTTGTTAAAGTTGTAGATTCTTTTGCTAGCATTTGAGTGGGATCAAATGTGTTATGATGAGTCTAAAATCATCAAAGTGTGGTGTCTTTGGGCAAAAGAATCTAGTGCACTAGGTGCATTGAATTAGATCACAATGAAATACTTTATCTAGAACCGTCAATGGATAAAAGTTTTCATTTGATGACAATCAGAGAGTGTATCTTAATCCTAAGATAAATGATGGACTTATGGTTGCAAGTATTAACATTTGAACTATCAATGAGTACGATTATATAGCATAGTCCATCCTCGATAGTTTGGTGGTATTCATTTGTTAATCGATAGGGGACTTCATTTATAGATATGGACACCGTGGCTCCATTTATGAAGTGAGAGTAGAATATCATCATATGGATGTTTTGAGGTATTGGATGTTAAATCTTAACGTTAAGTTTTTAATAGTGTCTATTGAAGCATGGCTTCTGGACAAGTCAAAATATCCAAGTTCAAAATGTGGTCATATGAGTAAATATGGTAATTTGGAGAGCTATAGGCGGTCTATGAGTTCTTGGCTAATACTGATATTCTTCACGGGGATACACTTTCTCCAATAAGGTTGTCTAGGGTATGAATGAGTAACATCAACTGATTCTATCTTTATTTAAGAGTTCAATTTTAGTTCTTTAGTGGAATGAACTAAAATTAAATAGATCGGACCTAAGTGAATCATTTGTTGATTGTGATTGGGCTGTGTCTATTGGAGCTTAAATTTAGATAGCCCGCCAAGATCCCCAATCCACACGAACTTGCATGGATCACTTAATATATTCTACTGAACCAATTTAGGGGTCCATTTAGATTTGTATTAAGGCATATGAACTTATTTCCTTTTGTAAGAATAGGTCTAGTTCACATGTGGGCTTTTTATTAAAATAAAAAAAATAATATATGGCCCATATATATGTGTTAAGCGGCAAGGCTATTTAAAATAGCTTAATTATATTATTTTTATTTTATTATTTAATTAAATGGAAATTAATTAATTTGTTGATTAATTAATTATTTAATTAAAAGTCAAAATCTTTTTCTTAGTAGGAGATGGTCTCCTAAAATTATACTATTGTTGGTAGTATAATTAATATTAAAGACTGTATTTGATAAGTATATAAATAAAAGGAATTATTTATCTAATCAAAATAGGAAATCTTTAATATGGTTACAAATACACTATTGAGTTGGATTAGGAGTCTTGGTGTAGGAAAGAATTCTTTTTGGAAAAATATTCTTGGTCACTAAGTAAATCCACCTAAGGAAAGGATTCTTGCCCACCAAATAAATCCTTTTTAGGAGAGGATTTAGCCTCCTATATATACTACCTATAAATTTCGACCAAGCCTTAGTTTTTGGTTTAAGAATTTGTTTTTTATTAGTTTTTTATTAGTTTTTTATTGTTGTATATATATATAAAACTACGTCCAACTCATTGTGTGAAGAATTCGGCCAAGCATAGAGAAAAGGGGGAACATTTTTTATTTCGATAGTACACTAGTATCTTTTGCATCAAAAGGATTTTGTTTACAACGTCGAATCAAGGTTCACGCGAGTTTCAATCAAATTGATTGGTAATTTAAAAGTGATTGGACATTCTTGGTTTTTCTCTTGGAGGATTATTGTGACTAACAAAGAAGAAGATTTTGTTTGTTTCCATCATCAAGTATACAATTTAAAGAAAGGGAGCCCACGCTCCTAGGTGATTCACGTTCGTGATTGGATTGGAAGATCTTGCGGATTCAATTCGACACTAGTTCAATCGTCATAAAAAAAGGTATGATACTTTTTATATACATCAATTAATCTAGGGTTAAGGTTCTTGTTATTAAAAGGGAAAATTTTTATTTATACGCAAACCCAAATTTTCTAATTTTCTCACACTTCCGTTGCGTTTTGAACCGATTTTCCCTACAATTGGTATCAGAGCCTGATTGTACCCTTTATTAATTGATGTATGTGTTCGTGAATCTTTTTCTTTTTATTGTATATATGCATGTTTTAGAATGAGACGGCACTCTAGGTATTCACATATATATTTACATTGGAATGTATGGATATATATATATATATATATATATATATATATGTTTTATATGTGGTTTGTTATTGCTCAATTTTGGTCCTAGAATTTCAATGTATTTTTGTTTTGAGATTGTAACAAGAAGGGTGGTCTATTATCGTCATAATTACCTTCTTGGTAATTGCTAATTTTTTTTTTTTTTTGTAATTTAAAAAAATTGCACTTGTTGTATAAAAAAAGCTGCACTTGTTGTAATAAATAAAATATTGCAGTATTTTTTTAATTTTAAATTCTTCTGTAATACATTCAAGTATCGAAGATTTAAAGGTTTGAAGAATTAGGAGCAACTAGAACAAGTTTGGGACCGTGTGAGCCGTAGCAACAAACGTGCGTGCGAAGAGTACGCGGCCACATTTGTTGTGGCATGGGCTGCGCACGGCAGCCCTATGGAAACCATGGACTGCGCATAGCAGCCACTTATGGAGTTGTGGGCTGCGTACGCCCATGTGAGGGAGCCAAGGGTGCGCACGCCCAAGGGAGGCAGCCAAGGGAGTCCAAATGACGAAGGTCACGTGAAGACTTGTTCGCCAAGAAAGGAGTTTTTTTTTTTGTATTCCAAGACATATGTAATTTACTTGCTTTTCTAGAATGGACCAAAATTGTAGCTATTTATATTTTTATAAATATTGCAATGTTTGTCATTGGTTGACAACATGTCATATAGAATAAGAGTGTCACTCATATATCTCTTTTGGTATTAACATGCATTGAATGGTTTAGGTATCTAAATTGGCATCTAGATGACTTGGTAAATCATTCTTTGGAATTTGATGACACGCCTTAAACAATTGAGTGGGAGAAGGTGTTTTGGAACACCTACGGCCTCCAAGTTTAGTTGTGCTTTATGTTTCGTAAATAATCCTCCAAGGGGTATTCATTAATGAAATTTAGCGAGATACTTCTACAAGGATAGACTAGACAATTAGCCCAAACGATATCTACTCCCAAAGGATGGATATTCATGAGGGATTATATTGAAGGTCGATAACTTGGTATTACACTCAATATAATTTTATTAATATCCTCCCAAGAGTTCTTGTTAATAAAAATTACAAGGCTAAAATTGAAAACGTTGGTTTTTATGTTAACAATTAGGTGGGACCTAGTCCAACTAGAAAATGTTGCGAACTCCCAAAGGAGGCGTCACATTTATGGGTGTTGGATCACCGTTGTATTTTTACGATTGAATTATTTTATTTAATTCAAGATAAATATTCAAAAGTGCTATATTATGGTTATTTACTTATATAATTTTTTTTAATATAAAGAAATCACGATCCAATCCCTAATTAAATTCCTAAAAGATAATACTTTAACTGATGATAATTATGTCACATGGAAAAAGGAAAATTGGGTTATTGAAAGTTTAAAAACCATAAGATTATTCTGTCTATTCCTAAACCACCAAAATAATGAATCTACTCAGGAGCAAAGAGATGAGTATCGGTAGTGGATGTCTTCAGATGAGATGGATAAATGTACGTTACATTATGGCCATCATCTCCGGCGTGTTGCAACAGCAACATGAAGGAATGAAGACTGATGTCGATATAATAATGTCTCTAAAAGACATATTAGCTCTGAGGTCTAGGACGACTAAGAGGAGAGGCAGTGTTTGCTTTCATGAATCTTAGGGTTAAACCTAGACAGGCTATGAAAGATCACAATGATGAAAGTCATAGCACATCTCAACATTGATGAACTAAATGGTGCTGAGATAGATGGTGAGACGAAAACTTGACATGATTGTCAACTCACTATAGGATTCCTTTGGTGTGTTCAAAGTTGGACTACACCTAGAACAATAAGGAATACACCTTGCAAGGCCTTATACAAGATGTTCAAAGCGCCAAAATGATTCTTGTGAAAGGTAAGGGTCAAGAGATTCATATGGTTGGTAAAGTTGCTACTGTTAAGACCTGTCAGAAGGTCAAGTATCAACAGAAGAAAAAACAAATTGGGCCTAACTAGAAGGGGTTTCGGGAAAGAAAAAGACTGAATGAGAATGAATTCAACTTGCATTTAGGCAATGGAGCGTTGTTGTCTACTAGTGTAGTGGGAGATATTAGAATCAATTTAGATTCTTATAGGCATTTAGATTTACTAAACGTTTGTTATGTACCACAATTCATGACGAATTAAATTTCGATCTCTTGTCTAAAAAATTAGATATTCGGTTACTTTTAATAAAAGGTTTTATTATTAGTAAGAATAACAAAATTATTTGCAAAGGTACATTGGAAAACGGTTCATTCTATTTACAAGAAATATCTCTCACTTGTTAGACACGGAATCAACGGAACCTAGTCATAAAAGAGTAAAATTTTCAAAAAATAAAACCTACCTATGACATTTGTGCCTAGGTCACATTAACCTTAATAGGATTAAAAGATTGGTAAGTGAAGGACCTCTAACTGACTTAAAGGTTGATGATCTACCAAATTGTGAAATATTGTTTGGAAGGTAAAATGACCAAAAGGTCGTTTACGACCAATGGCATAAGAGCCATCAAATGTTTAGGATTGATACACAATGATGTGTGTGGACCTACGAGCATTCAAGCTAGAGGTGGATATGAGTACTTCATCACTTTCACGGATGATCACTCAAGATTTGGTTATGTGTATCTCATGAGACATAAGTTAGATACTTTTGACATGTTTAAAGCATTTAAAGCTGAAGTGGAAAATTAGCTTGAGAAACGCATAAAATTCTTGAGGTCTGATCGTGGTGAAGAATATCTATCTGGTGAGTTTCAGCAATATCTTATTGATAATGGGATAATTTCTCAGTTTTCTGCACCAGCCACACCTCAACAAAATATGGGTGGCAAAAAGGAGAAATAGAACTCTTTTGGACTTGGTTAGGTCTATATTTAGTTATTCAACGCGCCCTAATTCTTTTTGGGGATATGCTTTACAAACCGCAATGTACCATTTAGGTTGGTTCCTAAAACACCGCATGAGTTATGGACCGGGCGAAAGCCTAGTTTACAACACTTAAGAATATTTGGATGTCCTGTGCACGTGTTAAAAGGAAAGACAGAAAAGATGGAGTTCCATTCAGAAACATGCATATTTGTAGGATACCCAAAAAGAATAAAAGGATATTATTTTTATAGTCCTTCAGGTCTTAAAGTATTTGTTTCGACAAATGCAAAATTTCTACAAAATGACTATATGAATAATTTTGTGCCTAAAAGTAGAATTGTCCTGAAGGAGCTTTCAGGAGATACAATTCCATAAGAGGTTTTAACACAAAGCCCAATTGTAAGTTCCCTACCAATACAAGATCAACAATCTACCATACCTCGTCGTAGTGGGAGGGTTAGTAGACAACCCGAGAGATACATCGGTCTAGGAGAATCTGTAAAGAATCTCTCAGACGACGATGATCTTTATACTTACAAGGAAGCAATGGAAGATGTTGATTATCGCCATTTCCAGAAGGCAATGCTATCCGAAATTGAATCTACGTTCAAAAACAAAGTCTGGTCTCTTGTAGACTTGCCTAAAGGGATAAAACCCATTGGGTGCAAGTGGGTATACAAGAGGAAAAGAGGAATGGATGGAAAGGTGGAAACTTTTATTGCTAGATTGGTAGCTAAAGGTTATACACAGAAGGAAGGTATCGATTATGAAGAAACCTTCTCTCTTGTGGCCATGCTTAAATCCATTAGGATACTCTTATCCATTGCGGCATCTCTGGACCTAGAGATTTGGCAAAAGGACGTTAAGACAACTTTCCTTAATGGAAATCTTGATAAAAGCATCTACATGATGCAACCAGAAGAATTCACTGAAAAAGGCCAAGAGGAAAGTGTATGCAAGTTGCAAAGATCCATATATGGATTGAAGCAAGCATCCAGATACTGGAACATAAGGTTCGATCAAGCCGTGAAAAGTTTTGGATTTATTTAAAACCTTGATGAACCTTGTGTTTACAAAAGGATTAAAGGTGACAAGTTTGTTTTCCTAGTTATTTACGTTAATGACATACTACTCATCGGAAACGATGCAGGTGTATTGACATCAGTAGAAGAATAGTTAGCAAAACAATTTGATATGAAGAACTTAGGAGAAGCAAGTTATATTCTTGGTATCCAAGTCATAAGGGATAGAAAGAATAGGCGATTGCATTATCCCAAGCCTCATACATAGATAAAACCTTGTCTAGGTTTTCCATGCAAGATTCCAAGAAAGATATGTTACCTTTTAGACATGGAATCAAACTTTCTAAGGAACAAGTTCCTAAGAATGAGCATGAAGAGCAATACATGAGTAGGGTTACATATGCATCGGCAGTTGGAAGTCTCATGTATGCAATGCTCTATACTAGACCAGATATTTGTTTTTTTGTGGGCATAGTTAGCAGGTTTCAATCAAAACCTGGTCCTGATCACTGGACGGTAGTCAAGTATAGTTTCAAGTATCTCAGGAGAACAAATGATTATATGTTTGTATAGTCTGAAGGAGATTTGATTCCCGTTGGGTATACAAATTCTGATTTTCAATCAAATTCTAACTCCAGGGGATCAACATCAGGATCTGTGTTTTCTATTGGAAGAGGGGCAGTCATATGGAGGAGTATCAAGCAATCTTGTATTGATGATTCCACCATGGAAGCTGAGTATGTTGCAGCATGCGAGGTTGTCTGGCTCCACCAATTCTTGATTTACTTGGAAGTGGTTCCTGATGCAAATAAGCAGATCACTATTTATTGTGACAATAGTAGAGCAGTGGCTAATTCGAGAGAATCAAGAAGTCATAAGAGAGGGAAACACATTGAAAGAAAGTATCACCTTCTAAGGGAAATTGTGTATAGGGGTGACATGACGATTACCAATATCGCCTCAGCAGATAATCTAGCGAATCCCTTTATAAAGGCTCTTTCACAAAAGAGTTTTGATGGGCATCTAGAGAACATGGGGATGAGAAATATGACACATTTGCTATAGAGCAAGTGGGAGATTGTTGGAATTATGCTCGATAGCAGGAGTGTAATAATGTATTTGACAATCTTTTCATATTAATAAAGTGATTTCTAGTTTAACAAATCTTATAGCATTTATAGTTTAATTATTATAATTGTCAAAAGTAAATAATCATAAGGTCAAAAGACTATGATAAAAGAATAATTGTTCATACATCTAGATATGTATGAGCTAAACACAATTCTTTAGTTAGTCTTGAATAATATTCACAACTTAAGATAAAATGTTGGGCACTTTTATCTTGTTAAAGTTAGAGATTCTTTTGCTAGAACTTCAGTGGGAACAATGTGTTATGATGAATCTAAAATAATCAAAGTGTGATGTCTTTGTGCAAAAGAATCTAGTGCATTGGGTGCATTGAATTGGATCACAATGAAATACTTTATCTAGAACCGTCAATGGATAAAAGTTTTCATTTGAAGACAATCGGAGAGTGTATCTCAATCCTGAGATAAATGATGGACTTATGGTTGTAAGTGTTATCATTTGAGCTATCAATGAGTACGATTATATAGCATAGTCTATCCTCGATAGTTTGGTGGTATTCATTTGTTAATCGATAGAGGACTTCATTCATAGATATGGACATCGTGGCTCCATTTATGAAATGAGAGTATCATATGGATGTTTTGAGGTATTGGATATTAAATCTTAACGTTAAGTTTTCAATAGTGTCTATTAAAACATGGCTTTTGGACAAGTCAAAATATCCAAGTTCAAAATGTGGTCATATGAGTAAATATGGTAACTTGGAGAGCTATAGGCGATCTATGAGCTCTCGGTGATTACTGATATTCTTCACGAGAATACACTTTCTCCAATAAGGTTGTCTAGGGTATGAATGAGTAACATCAGCTTATTCTATCTTTATTTAAGAGTTCAATTTTAGTTCTTTACTGGAATGAACTAAAATTAAATAGATTTGACCTAAGTGAATCATTTATTGATTGTGATTGGGTTGTGTCTATTGGAGCTTAAATCTAGATAGCCAGCCAATATCTCCAATCCACACGAACTTGTATGGATCACTTGATATATTCTACCGGACCAGTTTAGGGGTCCATCTAGAATTGTATTGAGGCATGTGGACTTGTTTCTTTTTGTAAGAATGGGTCTAGTTCACATGTGGACTTTTTATAAAGGTCAAATGGATTTAATAAAATAAGAAAATAATATAATGGGCCATATACATTGGTATGGGAAGCAAGGCTATTTAGAATAGCTTAATTATATTATATTATTTTATTATTTAATTAAATGGAAATTATTTAATTTGGTGATTAATTAATTATTTAATTAAAAGTCAAAATCTTTTTCCTAGTAAGAGATGATCCCCTAATTTTATACTATTGTTGGTAGTATAATTAATATTAAAGACTATATATGATAAATATATAAATAAAATGAATTATTTATCTAATCAAATTAGGAAGTCTTTAATATGGTTACAAATACACTATTGAGTTGGATTAGGAGTCTTGATGTAGGAAAGAATTGTTTTTGGACTAAGATTCGTGGTCACTAAGTAAATCCACCTAAGGAAAGGATTCTTGTCCACCAAATAAATCCTTCTTAGGAGAGGATTTGGCCTCCTATATATACTACCTATAAATTTTGACAAAGCCTTAATTTTTGGTATGAGAAGTTGTTTTTTATTAGTTTTTTATTATATATATATAAACTACGTCCAACTCATTGTGTGAAGAATTCGGCCAAGCATAGAGAAAAGGGTGAACATTTTTGTTTTCGATAGTACACTAGTATCTTTTGCATCAAAAGGGTTTTGTGTACAACATCGAATCAAGGTTCACACGAGTTTCAATCAAATTGATTGATAATTCAAAAGTGACTGGACGTTATTGGTTTTTCTCTTGGAGGATTATTATGACTAACAAAGAAGAAGGTTTTGTTTGTTTCCATCCTCAGGTATACAATTTAAAAAAAGGGAGCCCACACTCCTAGGTGATTCACGTTCGTGATTGGATTGGAAGATCTTGCGAATTCAATTTGACGCTAGTTCAATGGTCATTAAAAAAAAGGTACGATACTTTTTATATACATCAATTAATCTAGGGTTAAGGTTCTTGTTATTAAAAGAGAAAATTTTTATTTATACGCAAACCCTAATTTTCTATTTTTATTACGCTTCCGTTGCGTTTTGAACCGATTTTCCCTACAAATACAATCCCAAACATGTGAAAACATAGACAAAATCAAAACCTAACTCAACATGTGAGATTTCAATTGAAACTCAATCTAGCTTTAAATGAGTTTAAAACTCAAATTAAAACAATCATAAGACACATATATATGTTGAAGAAGAAAACCCAAGGCAATTGACCAAGTTTTAAAAGAAAACTTTGAGAGAAAATCAATGCCTTAGTTGATTTGGAGCAGTCCCATTTTTGTGAGGTTAGACTCCAAAAACAGCAATAAAACTAAATCAAACCTTCAGAGAAAAGATGGAGGATGAACAGACAAACACTCTCAACTTTGAATCACTCAAATCAAAGTTTAAATGAAGAAGTTATGGTGTTTGGAAGGTGATAAAAGTTGGGAGAAAATTCTGCACTCAAATTTTGAATCACTTCTTAGAATGAAATGTGAGAGGGAAGGGATATATAAAGGAGAGGGAAAGAATGAGTGTGAAATGAAAAAAAGGGTCTTAAGTGCACCAAGCACACTTGCTGTCCGAGATGGCACTTGGGCATCTCGGGGCAGCAAGCATTCTAGCCCGAGATGGCCACGCACCATCTTGGGAAAGAATGATTGGTTGCACTTCTTTTCCCGCGCGCACCCCTCATGTTCTTCGATCGTTCTCCAACCCTGAACTTGGAATTCTAATCCGCTTGCGGATTACAAACCATAACTCTCTCATGGACATGGACATATAAGATACTCAACCCAGAAAATAATAATTCGACTCGATATACGAAGACGAAGACAATGTATGCAACATGAGTTGAAAGTGTAGTATCTTTTGACTTAGAACTTGAAATCAATAGTATGAATAACCGAAATTACCAGAACTCAATCAAAATTGATTTAAGACTAAAATCAAGTTCAATATCCATGTTATACAAATATATACACATACAAACACAATTCACACTAGAATGCAAACTACATAGAGATAGTCTCCAATCATGCAATTTTCCAAAGCATGTTATTTTCATACCAATGCATGAGCATTCATCTTCAAGTATGTGAATGTGTTATAAATGGGGCACAACTATGCAAGGACACATATGTATGATTTTTGTGTGTGTGCCTAAGCCTTGTAAGAGAAAGATAAGGTCTTAATATATCTTTGTAGAACCATATAGCATCCTTTCTCTTTGAAGACTTTGAACTTGCTTTGACTAGATGTTCCTTCTTCTTTGAAGCTTGATTCATCATGAATCTAAACAACTAAATCATTACAAGTAAACATCATTTTGATATGGAATTAATACCAACACAATCTAAAACCTAACAATCTCCCTCTTTGGCAAATTTCATGTCAAAACTCCTATACATTTACTACAAATATAAAAATGAAGATAGGTCATAGAATCACTCCCTCACATTACAATGAGTATGATTCCTAGAACTAATCTTCATCAACTCTTGAACTTCATCTTGATCTTCTCTTGAAACAACCTACAAATTATCTCAAAGCATAAAGCATATATAAGAGAAAGCAACAAATGGCAACATATACTATAGATAATAATATACAATAAAGTTCACAAATACATGTATCTTCCCATCAATACATGCCAAAACACAAGAATTCTTAACCAAATCCCAAGACTAATTATTACATGCCATTTGAAGTTCAAAAGTTCACAAAACAACATAAAAAGAAACTAAGAAACTAGCATATACTCTTTCTCCCCCTTTTTGACATGAAATGACGCGAAAAGGTTAAGAAATGTACCTTAAAGATCAAATACTAGCGACTTGTTCCACCAAAGAAATTCGTGCGAGTATTTGATCTAACATAATGCTTAAGTGGTGGTCTTGAGGTTGAAGCAATGCACTCCTCCAACTCTTTAATCCTAGCATCTTGTTGAACAACTATTGTACTAAGTTCATCAACCTTCTCCTTCAATTGTATAGCCCAATCTGGAAGAATACTTGTGCTAATCACATGACTATCAACTTGAGAACTACTAAATAGTCCAAAAGTATCACAAGTCTTACCCTTATTCTTATAGGACATGTATGACACACACTTATCAAAATATTTTTCCAAGGGTTGAACTAACACATCATCTTCTCTACTCTTAATCCCACGAGCTAAACACAATGAAGTAATAAACCCCCGTAATGCAAGCATTTTATCACCTCTAGTAGAGAAAGCCGCACTATCAATGTAATACATAAGAAGATCACCAAGGTTTATCGGTTGATTAGTTACCAAGGCATACACTATTTTGATCTTGTTCTTATTCAACTCGGTTGAATTCGAAGATCCAATAATGTTAGTGCAAATGAATGGGTGCCAAAATGCACTAGCCTTAGTTAACTCATGTTGACTAATGTATGCTCTATTTTTCCACTCAACAAAAGCATTGTCACAAAGAGTTCTACCCATGATATTTAGATTCTCAATGACTTCCATATCTAGAAAATTAGAATCTATATCATTAGATAGCCCAATAAACTTGTTAATGTTTTTCGGGTCAACTCTAAACACAAAACCCCTAATTTCCATCAAAGCATCTAACAAGGTGGCACTTTCCTTATATTCATGATAAAACTCTCTAACAAGAGTATCGCTTACAACTCCTAACATGCTCACCCAAGATTCCCATTAAAATCCTTTAAGCACTTAAGAACATAACAATCTTTACACTTACCAATGTCAATGCCTCTCTCTTGAAATATCTTCTTTGTTCCAAAGATCCCTAAATCTTTTGTCCTTGAAGCTTTGGATCCTTGTGAGGTAAACTTGGCTTTCACAACGGGATTCAATTGATTTCCACTTCTGGTACTCTTAGTTCTTCCCATTTTTTCTTGTGTTATAAGATGCTATATATATACAACCAAAGTGAGTGAAAACAAAAATATAAAAACAAAGACATATGACTTAAGAATGAATCATCATGCAAGACAAAGATAGTGACTAATATCTTACAAGTATCATTAAGTCAAAATATGCCAACATGTAACAAAATGAAGCATGTGAACATATCATAAAAGAGATCAATGTCTAGCATACAATGCTCCCCATTGATAAATGCCATAACTAAAATCAATGATAGCATAAAGTTCACAAAGATATTCACACAATCACACATTCAAGCAATTTGAAGAAATCTCAATAAAATAAGCTTCATATGCTAAGAGAGATACATAAAGATTTTCAAGTTCTCTCATAATTCTTCAACAATTGCAAAAATATCATCATACTCATAAACAAAGTGTGTGTGAGAGAGATATGCTTCAAATATATATCAAGAAGTAGTTTGATAATCAACATTAAAACAATTTTTAACATCTATTCATCTTAAGCTTTTTCCATAAAAAGTCAAACCGATTATCATCTGGAATTTTTGCTTTTAAGAGAATAGATTTCAACATATGATCGTGTGTGTGCATGTGGCTCATCATCCCATTTCTATTTTTCAACCCAAGCTCATTTGATTTCTCAACTATACTCCTTTTTAAGACTTCCTCCTTTTCATTTTAGGCTTTGAATCAAAGAATTTTCTTTTCATGATTCCAATTCAACACTTCTTTGATTTTTTTTAAACATAATAAAAATTCACTTCACGGCAGCTTTCACTCATCACAATGGTGTTGCTCTTTCCAACATTAGGTAGCTTTCACAACCAATGTGTGTAGCCTTTTCCATGAAGATGCTCATTGAGTTCTATGTATTTGCCGAAGCAAAATGGATACTAACCATAGGTCATTTTAAATGTACTTAAGCACAAGAACTTCAAGGTGTATCCAAAGTTTACATATTAGTAAACTCAACCTACTAGCAAAACATTTAAAAGAAGCAAAGTGAAGTTTTAGAAAAACAAGATTTTATGGCTCATAAGCACATGATCTGAAAGCAATAAGTAGAGACTTATTCAAGATCATTAATTCTCTAATGAGTAGCTTTCAAAGAATATGAAGCTCATATTTTCAAAAATAATGCCACTCAATATACTATATACAAACTATCATCAAATTTAAGATCAATGTGAACGATATCAATAGTAGATCCTAAATTAGCAAATGTCAATGAGAATCATATGTATGCTATACAAAATTCTCTAATATGACATACTATGAGATATATATCAAAGACTGAGTCAAAATATGAATATCTTAAGAGAACATGCATTAGAGTATAGTGATACCTTTTGCACATTATATTCACCAAATATCATACTTCTGCCCTTTTATGAGCACTCTTGCCATGAATGTCCTCATGGCACCAAGTTGACGATGTTTTACAACAAGAGTATAAAAAACATAATATCTCAACTCAACCAACATATATATCAAAAGAACTTCTCAAAAGTTAACCAATAAATTTCGACCATCATAACAAACATGATGTGAGATAGCCAAGTACAAATCAATACATGGAGTATTCAAAGCTAGCAAGCTAGAATTCTCAAAACAATTGATATATTGCCTCAAAGCTACCTCACATTTGATTTTTACATTAGTGGTAAGAGCACTCACCCATGAACAACTTGTTCTTGGGTGTACCTACACAAACATTTCCAATATCATCATTGACAACAATGTTAAATCTAGAGTAAAGTCCTTCAATGACTTGATTAATAACAATATCATTAATATTATCTTCCTTAACATTTTCAACACAAGCTTTGTCAAATTGAACAATATTAGCTTTCTTTCTACTCCGTAACTTCTTTTCTTGCTTAGCAATATTATCATGTTTTTCAACTTTCAAAGCCTTAGCATGTTCAAGTTAAAGTTTAATCTCCTTATCTCTATATTCATTTCCTAATTTGCATTTTTAAATAAATTTATAACACCTAGGATTAATGTGACTTATTGTGTTGCAATAATGGCAAATTAGAATGAATGATGAGGTTGTACCTTTTGGAGTTGAACTAGCTTCAATAGGAGTTTGCAAAGATACCTTGTTTGCCAACTTCTTCTTGGCTTTTGATCTTCTCTTCTTGTGTGGTTTCTTGTCAATCATGACTTTATCCAATTGAGTAGGAAGTGGTGCTTTCAAGGGCTTTTCTTCAACTACTATTTCGTCTTCACCACTTTGAGAGTTAACAAGATTCCTAATAGTAGACACACTTACCAAATCATTCATTAATTCCTTGACGGCCTCCTTAGTTGTGTCTATCTCTTCCATTAGTTCTTGTTCTCTCTTCTTCAAAGAAGATATTATTCCATCCTTTTCAAGGTTTAACTTTTCAAGTTCGCTAAACTTCTTTATAATATGACCTTTCTTACCAAGAAGTCTACGAGTAACAATCACAAACTCATCTAGTTGTTTCTTGATCAAATCATCCTTCTCAGCAACCTCTCTTAGAGCATTATCTCTTGCTTCTTCAAGCTTCTCTATCTTGGCCAACAACTTAAGACTGGTAGAAATGGAACTAGTGCTTCCATGATGATTTGCATCAAAATTCTTGTTCAAAGATATTGTACAATTAACATCTAGTGGAGAATGAGAAGCCGTTAGAGCTACAAAGTTGCTCACCAACTCTACATCACTTGAAGACTCACTACTAGAGCTCTCATCATCACTACAATCATCATCACTTCTAGTAGCCACCAACACTTTGCCTTTCTTATCATTCTTAGATGGCTTCCTGGTGCACTCATTAGCAAAGTGACTGAAACCATGACAATTGTAGCATTGAACACCTTTCTTGTTCATGGCTTGACTATTCTTCTCATTCCTTGGAGATAATGGTTTCTTAACTCCTTTTTCTGTAAAAGACTTGCATCTAGCCTTGGCATTCTTTTTTAGAAACTTCTTAAACTTTCTAACAAAAAGAGCCATCTCTTCATTTTCATTATCACTCTCTTCAATAGCATTAATCAATATTTAAAACATGTAAAATGTGATACAAACAATCAACCATAACACATACACAATTGATATTATAGTAAGGAAGTCAACTTACATATGAAGTCCCATCCATAGTATTCAAATAAAAAATACAATAAAAGAGATATAGGGATAGGGAAAAGTTGAGACAAGATATAACGTGATAAACCCCCGAAGAGGAAATATCCACAGGTTAGCAACCACCGGCAAACAAAATCAACTAGTAGATAAGAAAAGTACAATCTCTCAAGTGACCCCTTCACGTAGAAACTACCCGTACTATCCTACTCATGAATATGTCACCCTCTTGCTCAACATTCTGAGGCCTCACATCTCTTGTCAAGACTTTTTCGCTCACCCTTCTAGATCCTCACGACCCTAGGCAAGACTTCCTTGCTTAAAGTTCTGAGGTCTCCCGCCTCTTGCCTGGACTTCCACACTCAAAAACATAGGTCTCACACCTATTGTCAAGACTACCTTCTCACAAGGCATCTAGGTGATCATGAAATAAAAATGCAAATAAGCATACAACATAGAATGTTATGATCAACACATCCTTTGGAAAATACTAGACATAACCATGAATGCACAAACCAATTGTTGTCTAGTTAAAATGCAAGTCTAATTCATCTAGTTCATACAAAATATATGACAAGTTAATTTCAATCTAGATTCATGCATTAATCTAAACTTGAACTCATGATATATCCAATTAATCATACAATCAAGTTTAAATCATGTAAACCAAAAACAAGGTAAAATCATGTGACAAAGTCATCTAGATTAAAGCAAAAGTTTTAGATCATATTTTTTATTCATGAAATCAACTAAGCACAAGAATAGCTCAAAAGAACACAAGCACATGTATCATAGTGAGATTTTAGCCAAAGAGAACCTAACACATGTGAAGAACTATTTTTCATAAAATCAATCAATTAAAGATCATCATATAGTCCTAGAATCAAACCTAGCACAATACAATCCCAAACATGTGAAAACAGAGGCAAAGACAAAACCTAACTCAACATGTGAGATTTCAATTGAAAATCAATCTAGCTTTAAATGAGTTCAAAACTCAAATCAAAACTATCACAAGAAACATATATATATTGAAGAAGAAAACCCAAGGCAATGGACCAAGTTTTAAAAGAAAACTTTGAGAGAAAATCAATACCTTATTTGATTTGGTGTAGTCCCATTTTTTTGAGATTAGACACCAAAAACATCAATATAACTAAATCACACCTTCAGAGAAAAGATGGAGGATGAATAGAAAAACATTTTCAACTTTGAATCACTCAAATCGGAGTTCAAATGAAGAAGTTATGGTGTTTAGAATGTGTGACAATTTGGGAGAAAATTCTGCACTCAAATTTTGAATCTCTTCTTACAATGAAATGTGAGAGGAAAGGGATATATAAAGGCGAGGGAAAGAATAGAGTGTGAAATGACCAAATGGGACAAGAAGCAGCCAAGCTTGCTTGCTGCCCGAGATGGCATGTGGGCATCTCAGGGCAGCAAGCCTTTTGCCCGAGATGGCCACGCGCCATCTCGGGAAAGAAGTGCTTTGTGTTGTCTTCTTTTTCCCTCGACCTCCCTTCACGTTCTTCAACCGTTCTCTGTCCTCCTAACTCGGAATTCGAATTCGTTTACGGATTACAAACCGTTACTCTCTTATGGATATTGACATATAAGATTCTAAACCCATAAAATAAGAATTCAACTTGATATACGAAGACGAATACAATGTACATGACATGAGTTGAAAGTGTAGTATCTTATGACTTAGAACTTGATATTGAAAGTGTGAGTAACCAAAGTGTTTGGAACTCAATCAAGAATGATTTAAGACTAAAATCAAGTTCAATATCCTTGTTATACGAACATTCACACATTTCACACAAGAATGATGTTGGGGTTTATGCCCTAAAGATGTAATTTGTAAATGGATTTATGAAATAAATAAAAGGAAAAGTTCAATTCATTCTTGTTGTATTGTTTATTTTATAACTTGTGCATATATCTAACATATCCAAGATTTTTGGATGTAATCTCGAACTGTGTATATGAGTGTCATAAACAGATGGATACAGTAAAAGATGTGCAATCTAAAGAGTCCATAGATAGCAAATAAAGCTAGGTATTTTGTTTGTGGTTAATCTATAGCTGCGGTCTGATCCGTAATGTACGGTGATTCTATCCTGAATTATTCATATGAGATATGGAAATGGAGGCACCTTGTATGATGTGATCATATAGGACTGGGCCATGATCTATATGAATCTCTCATTAAGACCTGTTTATCGATGAGATTCATATATATCAACTAATGATAGCTATATGTGGGTGATCTTAACCATGAGTGTCTTATCGACTACTTCAGGTTAGATCGTGGTCTTTGATATACAATGCGTGAGGTCAGATGCATTTCCTGATGAATATACTCTGTAATGTTGGGATTGCGGTTTGGCTTGTGACTGGGAAGGTTTGTACACAATAGTGGAATCCACTCCTTCTTGTGAGAAGTAGATGGTAGTTTCCTTAAGGGTTGATTCGAGGCTTGGACAATATGAGCGCTCTCTTAGTTCCGTAAGGAAATAGGATTTACCGTTCATTATATAATCAACGGTACTTAAAGGATATATGTAATTAGAGGGGTATAACGGACATTATGACCCAGCTCTAATTATGAACTACTGTGGAGGATTACACAATATGTAATAGCTATATCGATGGACACCGAGTTGTATCGGTCTATTTAAAAGCGTCTACAGTTTAGAGAGTACAGCTTCGGATTTTTAGTGGAATAACACCGTAGTTAATAATCAAGGAATATAGTTTAATTAATGATTCTAAGGATTGTTGGAGCTCAAAATACTTTGGGTCTATTAGGTCTCCTTGCTAGCTCGATCGATTTAGAATTAATTGGATTGTCCAATTAATTGTGTTAAAAAAGTGACACGTATTTATTCAAGGATTAATCAAATAATGGGATTATTTAATTAATGAATACTAATGATTATGCAAATTAAATAATTAGATTATTTAATTTTTTAATTAATCATTAGTTGGAGGATGTTGATTGATATTTAATTTTTTAAAGATAAAATAATTTTATTATTTTATTTTTATTAAATTAGATATTTAATTTTGAATTTAAAGAGTTTGAATTCAAAATAAATTGATTAATATCTTTAAAGATATGAGATATCTTAAAAGATTTAAATCGATTAGTTTTATTAAAATATAAATATATATATATATATGATATATATGTTTTAAAGATTTAAAAAGATAAAATTAATGCACATGTATCAGAATTTACATATGATGCAAATACATGTGTGCTTGAATCAATATATAAAAGAGAAACACATGAAACACATCAAAGGTGATTCAATTTGCATGGGATGCAAATAGTGTGCATGGATCAATAAAAACATGTACACAGATCAACTGATAAGTGATTGCTCTTCATGGGTGCAAGTATGTGTTCATTAAACTAAAAGAGAAAAAAACTTGGTACAACATACACCAATTAATATATATATATATATTTATATAATATTTATTTATTTTTACAAGAATTGTTCTAGGTCTTTTTTTTCTCTTGAGAAGAAAGAGTTTCTTCAAGACTTTTCTCTACATCCTCCATTCAAGTTCCTGAGATAGTGAGACGCCTACATGCAGTAACCAGTCCCGGGAGATAGCGTGGAAGATCAAGTGGTTTAGACAGGAGCATATCGTAAAGTGAAGGAGCCTCCAAACGTTGTTAAGATTTTCTTCTTCTGATTATATAGATTTCAATTTCATGTGTTTACATATTGTATGTATTAGTTTCGAAAAATAATTACGATCCCAAGTTCACTGGTCCCAGATACAGATTATGATCTGTGTTACAAAATTTGAAACCTAGTTCCACTGTGTAACCGGTGACAAGGCTCCATCAATTGGTATCAGAGGCAATTTATTTTTCGCAACAGGAAATTGTTTTTGATGCTCCTATATGTATGATTGTGTAGGCACCATCTTCATGATTGTATGGATGTTTATAATTAAATTGTTTAATTTAAACATGGTTGATCATAAATTTTTATGGTACTGCGGATTTAGGGTTTATGGGTTGTATAATTTTTATTTTATTTTTTTACTGTTATTGTATTGTACATAAATATAATTCTAACCTGTAAACGAAGAACTGGAAATGCATGCGACGCGGAACACTGTTCACCGAGGTACTGTTCATGCATACTGTTCACCAGGTACTGTTTACCGAACACTGTTCACCTGGTACTGTTCACGCAAAGTTCACATTGTCTTGCACTGTTCCATAGACATGTGTTGCTTAGTGCATTCCATGCAGATTTCTCGTTTTGTATTCAAGAGATGAATCGGAGTGACCTGAAGAGACTGGAAGATATCTGAAGTTACTAGAAGACCAAGGAATGCCTTGAGGAATGTTTTGTAATTTTATATTTCAATTATTTAGGTTAAATAATCTACAGTACTCGGTCAATTAATGTATGCTTTATATTATGTGATGATAAAAACATTGTCATGCATACATATGTCATTTAGATTAGATATGCCTACACAAATATATTTGATATGTCATACATGCATCATAGCATGATATTTTATGTATTTTTTTAATGTGATTAAAATGGGCAATATACATAAATGGCTATGAATAATGAGATTAGTTTTTTAATGGTTAGAAAACTTAGTAATTCTCATTAATATTAATCTAGTTATTAAAGAGTTTAATAAGTTAGATTAATAGGGTCATTTATTGTAAATTAGGATTAATATGATTAATTACCTAATATCAAATTATCCGAATAAAGTGTTAGGGTTTTAATAGTTAAAACCTGGTAAACACTAATATAATAATTTGACCTTAGTAAATAGTTTATAAAGGCATAGATTATTTACTAATAGATTAGATTTTTAATTGTTAAAAATCATTAATAATTTATTAGTTAATTAGAATTTGTTTCTAATTATTTAATGCACTAGATAACTTGATTAAAGTTAGTCGTTTAATCTCGTAGAGTCTAGATGCATTAACGGTTAATAAAAAACCCTGATTTTAAAATAGTGAGTGGGAGAGGGATATATGACATATATATCCCACGGTCTCCATCATTAGTTCAACACCGTGAGATCCGAGTGGGGCCTCGTGATGGCTTTGCTTTCGTCCTCCCTATGGAGGGTTTCCACAAAGATCAATACCAAGGTTGACTTCCTAACGGATAAGATTTCTGAGGGTATTTCAGGATTGACCAACAGATCTGAAATGGTGGGTTACACTCACGAAGGTTTTGATTAAGTTTGTTAATTAAAAACCTGACTGCATAAACGAAGGTTGAATGATATGAAATAAGAGTTATTCTAGAATATCATATGATTGAGAATGTCTCGCTCCAACATATAAAAACTTGACCGACCCTAAGGCGACACTTTTTTATGGTATGTTGGATTGTCGTGGTATTGTAAGTAGTTTTAGGGTAGTTCTAGTTCATTAAACATGTGCATGCATCATGTTTAAATTTATGTTAAAGCACTCGCACTTGTTTTAAATAAATGACTGAATGAATGTTTTATTTATTTCAGTAATAATGTCTTTTGCATTACTTCAAATTCTCACAAACGACATATTAACTGATGATAACTACACTAAGTGGAAACTTAACATTAATACAATTTTGGTTACCAAAAGCCTCAAGTTTGTGCTTACGGAGGAATGTCCTCTAGTGCTTGCTGCCAATGCCACATGAACTGTTCGTGAGGCATACCAGCGATGGGTCTCATATGATGAGAAGGCCCAAACATATCTATTGGCTTCAATGACAGACGTGCTTGTCACAAAGCACGAAGCAATGACTACAACATTCAAAATCATGGAATCACTGCAAACTATGTTTAGGCAGCCGTTCAAGGAAAAGTGACATGAAGTTGTTCGTTCCGTTATGCTCGCTCTCATGAAGGAAGGTACGTCTGTTCGAGAACATGTCCCGAGCATGAAGTCCTACTTTAAAAAGGCAGAAGTCAACGACGGGACCATTGACAAACCCTGTCAAGTGAGCATCATACTGATGACTCTTTTGAAGTGTTTCGATCAGTTTAAGAGTAACTACGAGATGAACAAGTTAAGGTTCAATCTCACACAATTGCTCAATGAGCTCACTACCTTTGAGTACTTGACTAAGGATAACAAGGGAAAGACTGGTGAGGCAAATGTTGCCGAAACATCTTCCTCCAATAATAAGAAGAGGAAGAGGTCTGCTGGGAAGGCAAATGGTAAGCCCAAACCCAAGAAAAAAAAAGTCCAAGAAAAGTAAATAGGATTTACTTGTTCTTGAGTCGTGTTTAGTGGAAGATGATTCTTCACCCTGGATAGTTGATTCGGGGGCCACTAACCGTGTTTGTTCTTCTTTACAATGAACTGATTCTTGGACACAACTAGAGAAGCAAGGCTTCTTAATACGTGAGGGATTAGGGGATGTCGTGTCGGCACGAGCAGTGGGCATATTTAGATTACCTTTTGGTAATAATTATATATTGTTGGACAATGTATTTTATATTTTTGGATTTTCACGGAATTTAATTTCCATTTCTAAGTTGTTAGAACAAAAAATATTCTGTTTCTTTTAATAATAAGTCTGTTATTATTGGAAAGAATGGTTTGAATATTTGTTCAGGAATTAATGAAAACAAATTCGTATGTGTTAAGACCAATAATACCTACTACACTACTCAACACTGAAATGTTTAAGGTTGAAAAACCAAAACTAAACGACATAAGATTTCTCCAGATAATGACACGTATCTCTAGCATCTAAGGCTTGGTCATATCAACCTTGACCGAATAGACAAACTAGTAAAAAATAGAATTTTAAGTGAGTTAAAGGTTGGCACCTTACCTGTTTGCGAATCTTGTCTGGAAGATAAGATGACTAAGAGACCTTTTACTAGAAAAGGGGAGCTTATACATACAGACTTCTGCATACCGATGAATGTTAAAGCTAGTGGTGGTTATGAGTATTATGTCACATTTATAGATGAATACTCAAGATACGGATATGTCTACCTAATGCAATGAAAGTCGAAAACATTTGAAATGTTCAAAGAATTTCGAGATGGAGTTGAGAATCAATTAGGTAGGACTATCAAGTCACTACGATCGGATCATGGAGGTGAGGACCTTGACCAAGAGTTTGAAGACTTCATGGTCGAGCATGGGATAGTTTCCCAACCCACAGCTTCCGGTACACCTCAGCAAAATGATGTAACAGAGAGGAGAAATATAACCCTAATGGAAATGGTGAGATCTATGATTAGTTTCTCATCATTACCAAATTCCTTTTGGGGATATGCGTTACAAACAGCGGCATACATTTTGAATGTGGTGCCATCCAAATCTGTTCCTAAGACTCCCCTAGATTTGTAGACTGGTTGTAAAGCTAGTTTACGACATTTTCACATATGGGGGTGTCCAGCACACGTGCAAAAAAATAGAAGTGGAAAGCTAGATTCCAAGTCTGTGGTCTGCCTATTTGTAGGATACTCCAAGGAGACTAGAGGTGGACACTTCTATAGTCCCAAAGATAACAAAGTATTTGTATCGACAAATGCGTAGTTTCTTGAGGACAATTATTTTAGTGACCATAAACCTCATTATAAGATTGTATTGAATGAGTTAGAGCTTGGTGAGACTAGTGCTTCATCAACAAGAGTTGTTGATCGACAAATATTTGAGAGTCAGATGGTTCTTGATCAGGATACACTACCACCTAGACGTAGTGAGAAGGTTGTGAGACAACCTGAACGCTATTTAGGTATAGGTAAGGGACAAGGTGTTGTCTCTGCTTATAGTGTGGATGATCATTGATGTTTAAGAATGCAATGGAAGATCTTGATAAAGAGGAATGGCTTAAAGCCGTGAATCTTGAAATGGAGTCCATGTACTCTAACTCATTTTAGGATCTTGTAGACTTACCTGATGGGGTAAAACCCATAGGTTGTAAGTGGATCTACAAGAGAAAGGGAGGTGTAAACAGAAAGGTAGAGACCTTCAAAGTAAGGCTAGTGGCCAAGGGTTAAACCAAGAAAGAGAAGGTCGATTATGAAGAGACATTCTCGCCAATAGCCATGTTTAAGTCTATTCGAATTCTCTTATCCATTGCTACCTATTTTGATTATGAAATTTGGCAAATAGACGTCAAAACTGTATTCTTGAATGGCAATCTTGATGAGAGCATCTATATGATGCAACTAGAGGGATTCGTGTCTCCAAAACAAGAGTGAAAGGTTTGCAAGCTGCAAAGGTCCATATATGGACTAAAGCAAGCATCTAGATCTTGAAACATAAGGTTCGATGATGTGATCAAAACCTATGGCTTTGAGCAGAACGCCGATCAACCTTGTGTCTACAAGCACATCATTGAAAGGAAAGTAGTTTTCTTGATCATATACGTAGATGATATCCTACTCATTGGGAATGATATGGGAGTACTGTCTGATGTAAAGGGTTGGCTGGCTAGCCAATTCCAAATGAAAGATTTGGGAGAGGCAAGTTATGTTCTAGGGATCCAACTTATAAGGTATCGTAAGAACAAACTCATAGTATTGTCTCATACATCATATATTGACAAAATTCTTATACAATTTTTGATGCAGAACTCCAAGAAAGGTAATTTACCTTCCAGGTATGGAGTTCACTTATCTAAGAAACAGTGTCCTAAGACACCTCAAGAAGTTGAGGATATGAGACGTGTACCCTATACATCGGCAGTAGGTAGTCTAATGTATGTTATGTTATTCACGAGACCGGACATCTGCTATGTAGTGGGAGTAGTCAGCAGATACCAGTCCAACCCAGGATTGGATCATTGGCTTGCTGTCAAGGCAATTTTTAAGTATCTTCGGAGAACGAGAGACTATATGCTAGTGTATTCTGGGTAGGATTTGATCCCGTTAGGATACACAGATTCTGATTTTTAGTCAGACAGGGATTCTAGGAAATCCACGTCTGGATCAAGATTCACACTGGGTAGTAGAGCCATTGTGTGGAGAAGTATCAAGCAATCTTGCATTGTTGACTCCACCATGGAAGCCGAATATGTAGCTGCTTGAGAAGCTGCTAATAAGGTTGTTTGGCTCCTTAATTTCTTGAGTGATCTGGAAGTTGTTCCAGATCTTGATAAGCCCATCACACTTGATTGTGATAACAATAGTGCTGTGGCTAATTACAAAGAACCAAGAAGCCACAAGAGAGGGAAGTATATAGAGAGAAAGCATCATCTCATTAGAGAGATAGTGCAGAGAGGAGATGTGATCGTCACCAAGATAGCCTCACAAGACAATCTTGTCGATCCATTTACAAAGACCTTACCGACTAATGTGTTTTTGGGTCATCTAGATGGTCTAGGGTTACGAGACATGCCTCACATGCTTTAGTGCAAGTGGGAGATTATTGGGGTTTATGTCCTAAAGATGTAATTTGTAAATGGATATGTGAAATAAATAAAAGGAAAAGTTGAATTCATTCTTATTGTATTGTTTATTTTATAACTTGTGCAAATATTTAACTTCCAAGATTGCCGGTTGAAATCTCGAACTGTGTATATGAGTGTCATATACAAATGGATACAGCAAGAGATGTTCAACCTAAAGAGTCCATAGACAACAAATAAAGTTGGGTGCTTTATTTGTGGTTAATCTCTAGCTACGATCCATTCTGTAATGTAAGGTGATTCTATCCCGAATCATTCATATGAGATATAGGAATTGAGGCACCTTGTATGATGTGATCATATAGAACTGGGCCATGATCTATATGAATCTCTCACCAAGATCCGTTTACAGATGAGATTCATATATATTAACTAATGATGGCTATATGTGGGTGATCTTAATCATGAGTGTCTTATCGACTGCTTCAGGTTAGATCGTGGTGTTTGATATACAATGCGTGAGGTCAGATGCATTTCTTGATGAATATACTCTGTATGTTGGGATTGCGGTTTGGCTTGTGGCTGGGAATGTTTGTACACAATAGTGGAATCCACTCCTTCTTGTGAGAAGTAGATGGTAGTTCCCTTAAGGATTGATTCGAGGCTTGGACAATATGAGCGCTCTCTTAGTTCCGTAAGGAAATAGGATTTATCGTTTATTATATAATCAACGGTACTTAAAGGATATATGTAATTAGAGGGGTATAACGGACATTATGACCCAGCTCTAATTATGAACTACTGTGGAGGATCACACCATGTGTAATAGCTATATCGATGGACACTGAATTGTATCGATCTATGTAAAAGCATCTACAGTTGAGAGAGTGCAGCTTCGTGTTTTTAGTGGAATAACACCAGAGTTAATAGTCAAGGAATATTAATTAAAGAGTTTAATTAATGATTCTAAGGATTGTTGGAGCTCAAAATACTGTGGGTCCATTAGGTCCCCTTGCTAGCCCAATCGATTTAGCTAACAAGGGTCACGGTTAATTAATTGGATTGTCCAATTAATTATGTTACGAAAGTGACACGTACTTATTCAGGAATTAATTGAATATTGAGATTATTTAATTAATGAATATTAATGATTATGTAAATTAAATAATTAGATTATTTAATTATTTAATTAATCATTAGTTGGAGGATGTTGATTGGTATTTAATTTTTTTAAGATAAAATAATTTTATAATTTTATTTTTATTAAGTTAGATATTTAATTTTGAATTTAAAGAGTTTGAATTCAAAATAAATTGATTAATATCTTTAAAGATATGAGATATCTTAAAAGATTTAAATTGATTAATTTTATCAATATATATATATATATATGATATATATGATATATATGTTTTAAAGATTTAAAAAGATAAAATTAGAGCACATGTATCAAAATTTGTATATGATGCAAATACATGTGTGCGCGAATCAATATATAAAAGAGAAACACATTAAACGCATCAAAGGTGATTCAATTTGCATGGGATGCAAATAGTGTGCGTGGATCAATAAAAACATGTACATGTATCAACTGAGAAGCGATTGCTCTTCATAGGTGCAAGTATGTGTGCATTAAACTAAGAGAGAAAAAAACTTGGTGCAGCGTACACCAAAAAATTATATATATATATAATTTATTTTTTTTACTAGAATTGTTCTAGTTCTTTTTTTTCTCTTGAGAAGAAAGAGTTTCTTCAAGACTTTTCTCTACATCCTCCATTCAAGTTCCTGATATCGTGACGAGCCCACACGCAGTTACCAGTCCTGGGAGATAGAGAAGATGATCAAGTGGTTCAGACAGGAGCATATCGTAAAGTGAAAGAGCCTCCAAACGTTGGTAAGTTTTTCCTCTTCTGATTATATCGATTTCAGTTTCCTGTGTTTACATATTATATGTATTAGTTCTGAAAAATAATTACGATCCCAAGTTCACTGATCCCATATACAAATTATGATCTGTATTAAAATTTTTGAAACCTAGTTCCGCTGCATTACTGATGAACGAGGCTCCAACAAATGCAAACTACATAGAGATAGTATCCCATCATGCATTTTCCAAAGCATGTTATATTCATACAAATGCATGAGCATCCATCTTCAAGTGTGTGAATGTGTTATGAATGGGGCACAACGATGTAGGGACACATATGAGTGAATTGTATGTGTGTCCCTATAACGGTGCACAACTATGCAGGGACACAAATTTATGAATTGTGTGTGTGCCTATAATGGTGCATAACTATTCAGGGACACATGAATGATTTGTGTGTGTATGCCTAAGCCTTGTAAGAGAAAGATAAGAACTTAATATACCATTGTAGAACTATATAGCATCCTTTCTCTTTGAAGACTTTGAACTTGCTTTTACTATGTGTTATTTCTTCTTTGGAGCTTGAATCATCATAAACCTAAACAACTAAATCATTACAAGTAAACTTCATTTTGATAGGGAATTAATGCCAACATAATCTAAAACCTAACAGAGCAAAGCATGCAATCGTGGTTGTTGATTATTTTACTAAATAGGTGGAGGCTGAAGCACTAGTAAAGCAAAGTTAGATGCCAAAATGGGTAGTTGGGTTGAAAAACTTCTAAAGTATTATGGGCCTATCGGACGACAGC
Source organism: Dipteronia dyeriana (assembly GCA_032871835.1). Classification (NCBI taxonomy): domain Eukaryota; kingdom Viridiplantae; phylum Streptophyta; class Magnoliopsida; order Sapindales; family Sapindaceae; genus Dipteronia; species Dipteronia dyeriana. The sequence goes on along the minus strand of CM065300.1, from coordinate 77,484,779 downwards.
AAGGACTTCTACAAGAGAGATACCGTTTTCTTTGGCATTCAGAACAGAGGTTGTCTTCCCGATAGAACATCGTATATTTTGCCTAGATTCAGGTTGTATGTTGAAGATCAAAATATTTATATGTTGTTACAAAGCTTAAATGAGTTGGAAGAAAAAAGGGAGAAATCCTGAGTATGAAATGCGGCATATAAGCAAAGAGTGACCCGTCACTATAATTCTCATGTTTGGATTAGGAAGTTCCAATTAGGAGACCTGGTGCTCAGAAAAGTATTGTTGAACATGAAGAACAAAGTTACAGGCTCATTGGCTGACAAATGGGAAGGCTCATACAAAATTGAAGAAATAACTGGTCACGGAGCATACTGGATTGCCCGACCAGATGGAGGGATTTTACCCCGAACATGCAATGCCCAATATTTGAAGATCTTCTACCCTTGAAATTTGTTTTTACTTTTATTTTTCAGTCTGGATATTTTTACTTATTTTTAGCAATCCTTTAGGATTTTCTTATTGTTAGTTTTGCAGTTAATGATTAAAAGTCCGACACAAGATTTCAGAAATCTGAGAATATGATAATAAGAACATATGAAAAAGATTGAACATATGATAAAGATAAATGAAATAAAATGCTCGGAACCATTAATTTGGCAAAAATCCTGAATGGGCGGAGAAGCTTAAAAGAGCATGTCAGTCGAGCAAGGTCAGCCAGGACCTTAGCCAAAAGGCAAACCCAATGCACTAGATTCTGGAAAACGGCTCGAGGTGCCGTCGGGAATATCCCAGTGAGTTGTGTAGTTATGTTAGGCAATTCAGGGCTTAATGATTCGGCAAACCCTTGGCAGACAAAACTAGGAGACGTCCTTAGTGACTTGCGTAAGGACTCAAACGTATGATCATGGTGAGCCTCGATGTAACGTTTGGGTAGCAACCGAGTATGAAACACAAGTATAAATATACTTGCATGTTTCGAGATGACTCGGTTAATAATATCAATCGGTTTAATAAGATACTTGACGTTTAAGAATACGAAGAAGCTATTCAGGCCACGACCTTAGCCAATTTAATAAGACACTTGACACTTAAAATTGCATCAGCCAGTTTAATAAGATACTTGGTGTTTAAGAATATGAAGAAGTTATTCGGGCCACGACCTTAGCCAGGTCATAAGATACTTGGCGTTTTAATATTCATTCGCAACAAAAAGCAACCAAGCAAAGTACATAATTTTACTAATTCTGTAAGAATTTTTACAAATGTGCCTTAGGTAGGGCTAAGGATTTGGAGCCCTTGCCAATGCTCGGATCAGGCACCATTTCGTATTCATGAAGGAGACTTTCATTAAAAGGTCAGACGATTATGTCAACCGAATCATCAATCCATTCATCATGAAACAAATATTATAGTGTGTTTAAGAACAATCTAGAGGGGGGTGAATAGATTTTAAACAATTTTACCCAATTTTCGTTAATGGTCAAGTTGACGAAAATACCCCTAACTAGTCACAATAATATCACAAATGTAATAAGTGCGGAAATAATAAAGACACTTGAGATATAGGTGGAAACCCTCCAAAGAGGAAAAACCACGGGCTGTTAAATGCGCCACACTCGAACCTCGAATCCACTAATGGAAAAGGAATTACAACCTAATCCTAGTTTAAAATCCACCACCGCTACCTAATACCGGTATAAGTGAACCAAGTCCATTTTGCTTGCGATTTAAGCTACCTAATCTCGGAAGCAACACAAGTCTTACTTCTCAATGAAGAGATAAAATGGTCTATGTGAATATATAATGATATTCAAAGAACAAACAAGGCTAGGAAACCTTATATGCTTATCTAGGATAATGAGATGGCAATTAATGCAATCCTAGATATCAAGAGAGCTAAATGACATGTTCAAAAAGCTTAGCTAAACATAGATCAAACAATCCTATAAAGCTATCACAATACAACACTCAATCATGTCATCACAACAATCTCTAATTTTAATCTATAATATATTCTAAAAGCATACAAATGATTAAAGAGATGGCTTAGCAAGCAAAACACTTAACTTGTAAGAAGATAGTGAAGAACTTACCAAACAAGATGTGATGATGCAAAACTATCCATTGATGCACTCTAAATGATCTTAGATAATGCAAGATGAAGTTTTTATGCACATGGGAATGCTTTGAGTGTTTAAAGATGAGTTCTTGGAAGATTTTTCCTTTTGAAATGTGTTCTAAGGAAAAGATATGATGTTCTGAACTCTTGCACGATCTTAATACAAAGAGTTATATATATATGAGTTTCAACCAAAGTGAGGTCGTTTTGGAAAAAATGTTCCAGCTCCCGCTATGTGCGCTGGTCGAGTAACGTACCACCAGCACACAGCCTAAATTTTCAATAGGCGCTGGTGGAGTGGAGCAGCTCAGTGGCGCGTGACAAGCGATGATCCACTGGATTGTTGCGCTGGTGAAGCTGCGCTAGTCGAGTAGCGCACCACCAGCGCACTGCTCTCTTTTTCAATGTTGCACGAGTGGAGTGGCGCAGCTCAGTGGCGCATGACAAACGGTGATCCACTGAAATGTTACGCTGGTGAGGCTGCGCTAGTCGAGTAGCGCACCACCAGTGCACTGCCCACTTTTTCAACACTCAAACACATATTTTCAACAAGTTCTAGAGTGATAAAGATGCATCCTATACTAATGTCTAACATGACATAGAACTTTAATTACAAGATGCAAATAAATCAACAAGAGTCATTTAAACCAAAATGCACACAAGTATAAACACACAACATATATGAATAAGAGTTATGCATGAATTTGTCAGTGTGTGCAATTATTTCTTCAAGGCAAGTAAGCACAAGAATTTTACATTTGGTGCTTCTTCTCTTGAGGTCTTGAGAGCCTAAGATACCCTTACATGTCACCTCAAAAATGTGATTTGTTCACGAAATAAGCCAATCAATAAATTAGGACTTTACAAATAGTAATCCATTCCAGAGACCGGTTCAACGTCAGGCTCTGACCCATCCACACCAGTTTCTTGACTGGAATAAAAAGTCGAAAGATAATGTTCGGACAGGACCTCCAGATGCATAAGATGGGGATCTTTGCCTTTGCTACAACAATAGGCTCTCCACTCCTTTATTTGAATCCGATGAGCCTCCAATGAGTGATCCATGTGATTTTTGATTGATAGCTCCTAGTTAGCCTGAGCCTTTTCAGTCGCCCAATTTTTGACCTAAAAGAATTCGCAAGCCGAGACCAACCACAGTTGGAACTTCATAAGGAGTAGAGCATCATAGGTTGGGGACCTCTTAAAATGATCAACCCTTTGCACTTAAAGTTCCAGCTTGACTTTATTGGAAAGAGATTCAACCGTCAAAGCCTGGCGCTCAAGATCTTCAATCTTACACACGTAAGAAGATTTTGCTTGTTCAACCACTTGCTCGTCCCGAAGCATTGACTCTTGGGCAACGGAGAGTGAGTCTTCCAAAGATATAGATTTCTCTTCTACAGCAGGGATCCTCTCATCGGCCTCCATCTGCCTCACCAAACAACGATCGATAAACTCCTAGGCAGAACTTGCCTCCTTTTAATAAGCTGCCTCAATCCAAACAAGGTTATCCTCGCTTTCTTTTAACTAAGCTTCAAGATGCCTAATCCGATCAGCTTGATATTGTTACATCTGAATAAACTCAGCAAATTCAGTAACCACGTGCAGGGAAGCAAGTTAAATATCTGAATTAAAGTGTACTGAGCTGAAGTTGGCAACAAGAGACTTACGTAAGTCGCACTATTAAAAATGATGTGAAGACGCTTCGTAGGAGAACAATTTCTGAAGTAACTCTAATGGTCGTCACCGATAAAATCCCAACTGGATGACATCGTCCTCAACATATCCTGGGGGTGGGACACGTAGGATTTCTCAAGGATCCCACTCCTGCATCCTAAACCTCATGAGGCAAAGAATCTCTGTTCAAGTTTTTTAGAGTTTCCTCTCTTCCTAGAGGTTTCTCAGCTTGAGCACTCAGTGAAACTTTAATGTCAGTATCTTCATCGCTTGACTAGATAAACAAAACCACCCAAGGAATTTTTGGAAGAGGTCGAACAGGAGAATCAACTGCCTTCCTCTTCTCAGCTTGAGTACGATGGAAACAAAGGTCAGCTGAAGGATCAACCTGATCCTCCATGATATCTTCAAAAGATTCGAAAAGATTAGAGAGAGGGCCAACCTATTCAGCAGAGGGATTTCTTCATCCTTCACCGATCGAACTAGGATCGTCAGATGTTACACCACCAGGATGCTCTCCCTGCCTGCCTTCATCCTCATAAACCCTTTGATCGCTATCAAGTCCCAGAAGGCCACTCAGACTGCTTGATTCCCCCACGATCGGCTGAACGACCTCTTCGGGAATATATTTAGAAACTTGCACATCTTTCTCATTGGAATACTCATCCAACTTATCATAAGGCGAAGCAATCCCATTTTCGTTTTGGCGAGAAGCTTCTTTATCACTTGCTTGAATAATTGTCTTCACTTGGTGGGCTTAGGCATCGCAGACGACATCCATGTCATACACTAAATTATAAAAAGGATGAGTTAAAAAGGCACAGTGAAATGCAACAAGGTAAAAGCAACGAGAAAAACCCTACTTACAATGTCTGCGGTAAGCTTAAATCTGAGTAAAAAAACTGAGAGCTATCATCTTCTTCTCATCAAAAAGATAAGACCTACTCTTTTTCTCCCGAGTACGTACGGTCGCCTGACCAAGGTTATTTAACTCGGCATCAATGAAAATAGGCTGCGACTTGTTCTAGCGAGCAGGAGAGCAAAAGAAGCGAGGAACCTTTAGTACTTCTCGGTTTCCCATGCTGAGAGCTCGATCTCATGTCCCTAGTTTCCTCCGGCAAAAAACCAGATGTTTTTCCAGTACTTATTGAAGGTAGGAAAATCCCATACAGAACCTTTCTTCTTGACGTCAGAGGAGATATCGACTCCTCGGTTCATTTTTACCCCCTCAGGAATCCAGCTATCTGGTTGACTTGATAAAAGAAAGTAAGTCCCAGTCTGACAAGATTACCTTAGAGTGTAAAATTGTCTAATTTCACAAGGAGAAGGCAGTGGCAAGTACATCCAGCTCCATATATGCCACATACACATCAGGATCCTATAGCTGTTCGGGGCTAGTTGGGCCGGAGCAATCCCCGCCTCGATAAGGAACCAAGCGATGAAAGGCTTGAGGGGAAGAGTCACACCGCAGCTGAACATAGATCCATAAACTGCTACCATGCATGAGGGAAGGTTCCATGAGGCCCTATTACCAGTAGGAACCATCAAGACCGAGTCATCCAGATCAAATCGAGTGTGATACTTTTCTATCTTTGCTTCCCCGACCACGTTCTGCTAGGCATCATAAGTACTCGAGCAATCAAGAGAAAAGAGAATTCAAGATGCATTGTTCTCTTCTTCAACATCATTCTCATCGATTACTTACCTCCCAATCAAAATATCGCTTGAACCATGTTTACGAACCGAGTGATTATTTTGATGCTTTCCCATCCTAGATCGTGAAGGAACCATGTGATGATCAGAAATGAAATATTCAGAGCTGGAAGAAGATTTAGAGCTAAAACTGAAGTGAACATCAGGATAAAGCCCGGAAACATCAATATTTAGAAAATAATGATGATCATGAGGTGTTTCCCCTATTAATATACGAACACAAGAGACCAATTGAAAATCTCCACGCTCAAGCACTTAGAAAGCTATAACAAAAAAAACGATGTCGTGAAATAGGATCCATCTGAACTGACATTAAATGCAGATGCGAAGCAACTGGGAAAAGCCTCAGTGAAAAACCAAGATAAATCTGTGCATGAGACAAAGCTGGGTTTTTGCCGCCTTCTACGAAAATGATCGACAAGAACAGCCCCCTTCAATTTAAATAAACCACTCAATGATCGAAAGACGCGATACCCTAGGGTTTTAAGAAGCAGGAAAATTGAAGGAATAAAAGGAAACGTTCGGTACCGTACAACAATGTAAGCGACTTATCAAATAATAAGCGGGTCGTATCCCATAAATACTAAAGAAATTAAAGGACACATGTCGCGAAAAGAACAGATCAAACCATCAAGATTTCAAAACATCACAATCATCGGGATTTTGTATGAAGAGACAAATTGTGCATACATGGTTGCCATTAAGACACGTCATTAATACAGCAAATTGTTTAAAGATTATTACTCCTACATTAATGAGAAATTAATAAGGACAATAGTGGAGCAGTGGCTAATTCGAGAGAACCAAGAATTCATAAGATAGGGAAACACATTGAAAGAAAGTATCACCATTTAAGGGAAATTGTGCATAGGGGTGACATGACGATTACCAAGATTGCATCAGCAGAAAATCTAGCGGATCCCTTTACAAAGGCTCTTCCATAAAAGAGTTTTGATGGGCATCTAGAGAACATGGGGATGAGAGATATGACACATTTGCTATAGAGCAAGTGGGAGATTGTTAGGATTATGCTCGATAGCAAGAGTATAATGTATTTGACAATCTTTTCATATTAATAAAGTGATTTCTAGTTCAACAAAATTTATAGCATTTATAGTTTAATTATTATAATTGTCAAAAGTAAATAATCATAATGTCAAAAGACTATGAGAAAAGAAAAATTGTTCATACATCTAGGTATGTAAGAGGTAGACACAATTCTTTAGTTAGTCTTGAATAATATTCCCAACTTAAGATAACAGGTTGGGCGCCTTTATCTTGTCAAAGTTATAGATTCTTTTGCCAGCATTTGAGTGGGATCAAATGTGTTATGATGAGTTTAAAATAATCAAAGTGCGGTGTCTTTGGGAAAAAGAATCTAGTGCACTGGGTGCATTGAATTAGATCACAGTGGAATACTTTATCTAGAACCGTCAATGGATAAAAGTTTTCATTTGAAGACAATCAGAGAGTCTATCTGAATCCTGAGATAAATGATGAACTTATGGTTGCAAGTGTTATCATTTGAGCTATCAATGTGTACGATTATATAGCATAGTCTATCCTCGATAGTTTGGTTGTATTCATTTGTTAATCAATAGAGGACTTCAATTATAGATATGGACATCGTGGCTATATTTATGAAATAAGAGTAGAATATCATCATATAGATATTTTGAGGTATTAGATATTAAATCTTAACTTTAAGTTTTCAATAGTGTCTATTGAAACATGGCTTCTGGACAAGTCAAAATATCCAAGTTCAAAATGTGGTCATATGAGTAAATATAGTAACTTGGGGAGCTATAAGCGATCAATGAGCTCTTGGCGATTACTGGTATTCTTCACGATGATACACTTTCTCCAATAAGGTTGTCTAGGGTATGACTGAGTAACATCAACTTATTCTATCTTTATTTAAGAGTTCAATTTTAGTTCTTTACTGGAATGAACTAAAATTAAATAGATTTGACCTAAGTGAATCATTTATTTATTGTGATTGGGTTGTGTCTATTGGAGCTTAAATCTAGATAACAGCCAATATCTCCAATCCACACGAACTTGCATGGATCACTTGATATATTCTACCGGATCAGTTTAGGGGTCCATCTAGAATTATATTGAGGCATGTGGACTTGTTTCTTTTTGTAAGAATGCGTCTAGTTCACATGTGGACTTTTTATAAAGGTCAAATGGATTTAATAAAATAAGAAAATAATATAATGGGCCATATACATTGGTATGGGCAGCAAGGCTATTTAGAATAGCTTAATTATATTATATTATTTTATTATTTAATTAAATAGAAATTATTTAATTTGGTGATTAATTATTTATTTAATTAAAAGTCAAAATCTTTTTCCTAGTAAGAGATGATCTCCTAATTTTATACTATTGTTGGTAGTATAATTAATATTAAAGACTATATTTGATAAGTAGATAAATAAAAGGAATTATTTATCTAATCAAATTAGGAAATCTTTAATATGGTTACAAATACACTATTAAGTTGGATTAGGAGTCTTGGTGTAGGATAGATATCCTTTTAGAAAATAATTCTTAACCACTAAGTAAATTCACCTAAGGAAATGATTCTTGCCCACCAAGTAAATCCTTCTTTGGAGAGAATTTGGTCTCATATATATATAATACTTGTAAATTTCGACCAAGCCTTAGTTTTTGGTGTGATAAGTTGTTTTTTATTTGTTTATTTTATTGTTATAAAAAAAACTACGTCCAACTCGTTGTGTGAAAAATTCGGCCAGGCATAGAGAAAAATGGGAACGTCTTTGCTTTCGATAGTACACTAGTATCATTTGCATCAAAAGGGTTTTGTGTACAACATCGCATCAAGATTCACACGAGTTTCAGTCAAATTGATTGATAATTCAAAAGTGACCGGACGCTCTTGGTTTTTCTCTTGGAGGATTATTGTGACTAACAAAGAAGAAGATTTTGTTTGTTTCCATTCTCACGTATACAATTTAAAGAAAGGGAACCCACACTCCTAGGTGATTCACGTTCGTGATTGGATTGGAAGATCTTACGGATTCAATTCGACGCTAGTTCAATCGTCACGAAAAAAAAAGGTACGATACTTTTTATATACATAAATTAATCGAGGGCTAAGGTTCTTGCATAAAAGGGAAAAAAAATTAGTTATACGCAAATTTTAATTTTCTTATTTCTCAAGCTTCCATTGCATTATGAACCGATTGTCCCTACAGTGAGAGATATTGCTATGCAAATAGAATAAACCATTTTCCAATGTACCTTTGCAAACAAATTTGTTATTCCTACTAATAATAAAACTTTTATTAAAAGTAACCGAATAACCAAATTTATTTAAACAAGAAACAGAAATTAAATTCCTCTTGAATCATGGTACATAATAAACCTCTATTAAATCTAAATGCTTATAGGAATCTAAACTGAATCTAATATCTCCCACTGCACTAGAAGACACCAATGCTCTGTTGCCTAAACGCAAGTTGAATTCATTCACATTAAGCCTTCTCCTTTCCTTGAACCCCTGTAAGGAAAAACAAACATGATTAGTGGCTCTGGAGTCTATGATCCAATATCCATAGAATCTGCCAAAAAACATGTTTCAAGATAATTAATATTACTTTCTTCCTTCTTATCATGAGACTTTGGGCAATTTCTTTTCCAATGTCCCTTTTCACCACAAAGGAAACACATCCATTTGATCTTGATTACTTTCTTTGTCTCCTTCTTAGTAGGTCCTAGTTACTTTCCCTCTGTTGTTTCTTGACCTTCTTACGGGTCTGAACAGTAGTAACTTTACCTACAGCATGAATCTTTTATCCCTTGCCTTTCACAAGGATTTTCTCAGTGCCTTGAACATCTTGCATCAGGCCTTGCAAGGTGTATTCCATATTGTTTAAGGTGTAGTCCAACTTGAAATGATCAAAGGAATTCGACAGTGAGTTGACAATCTTGTCAATTTTTGTCTCACTATCTATCTCAGCACCATTCAATTCAGCAATGTTGAGATGTGCTATAACTTTCATCATATAATCTTTCACAGCCTGCCCAGATTTCATCATAAGATTCATGAAAGCAGTCACTGCTTCTCTCTTAGTCGTCCTAGACTTCATAGCAAACAACTCTTCCAAAGCCATCATTATATCGGCATCAGTCTCCATTCTATCATGTTTCTGTTGCAACACATCGAAGATGGTGGCCATAATGTAACATTTAGTCATCTCATCTGAAGACTTCCACTGCTGATACTCATCTCTTTGCTCCTGAGTAGATTCATTAGTAGGAGTAAGTGGTTTAGGAGTACACAGAATGAACTTATGCTTTTCGGATTGCAATAAAAGCCCAATTTTCCTTTTCCATGTGATATAATTATCACCAGTTAAAGTATTATCTTTTAGGATGTTGATTAAGGATGGGGTCATGATTTCTGAACAATAACAAAAATTATATAAGTAAACAATCATGATAAAGAACTTTCAAATATTTATCTTGAATTAAATAAAATAATTCAATCATAAAATTCAATGGTGATCCAACACCCATAAATGTCACGCCTCCTTTGGGAGTTCGCACCATTTACTAGTTGGACTAGGTCCTACCTAATTTTTAATATAACAACTAGTGTTTTCAATTTTAGCCTTGTAATTTTATTAACAATTACTCATAGGAGGATATCCATAAAATTACATTGAGTTTGTTACCAAGTTATCGACCTTTAATATAATCCCTCACGAATATCCCTCATTTTGGAGTGATATTATTTAGGTTAATTGTCTAGTGTATCCTTGTAAGAAAGTATCTTGCTAAATTCCATATATGAATACCCATTGGGGGGTTATTACACGAAACATAAAGCTCAACTAAACTTGGAGGCTGCAGGTGTTCCAAAACAACTTCCCCCACTCAATTATTTATGGCATGTGATCGAATTCTATAGAATGATTTACCAAGTTATCTAGATACCAATTAGATACCTAAACCATTCAATGCATGTTCATACCAAAAGAGATATATGAGTGACACTCCTATTCTACATGACATGTTATCGTACAACAACAAATATTGTAATATTTATGGAAATATAAATTGCTACAATTTTGGTCCATCCTAGAAAAGCAAGTAAATTACATATGTCTTGGAATACAAAAACAATTTTCTTTGCGAACAAGTCTTCACGCGACCATCGTCCGTTTGCACCCTTTGGCACCCTCCTATGGGCGTGCGCACACCCTATAGCTCTATAAAGGGATGCGCATGGGATCCATAGGGCCGTTGTGTGCAGCCCATGCCACAACAATCGTGGTTGCATGCTCTTTCGCATGCACGATTGTTGCCATGGCGTGCGCAGTACCAAACTTGTTCCAGTTGCTTCCAATTCTTCAAATCTTCGAATCTTTGATTCTTGAATATATTTTAACATTGTTTTAAGCAAAAACTGCAGTTTTTTTATTACAACAATAAAATAAAATAAACATACTTAGCAACTACCAAGAAGAAAATTATCGAGATGATTGGCCACCCTTCTTGTTACAATCCCAAAACAAAAAGATATTGAAATTCTAGGGCCAAAATTGAGCAATAACAAATCACATTATAAAACATATATATATATATATATATATATATATATATATATATATATATATATATATTCATACATTCCAATGTAAATATATATATATATATATATATATATATGCGAATACCTAGAGTGTCATCTCTTTCTAAAGCATGCAAATTAACAATAAAAAGAAGTAGATTCATGTACATATACATCAATTAATCAAGGGTACAACCAAGCTCTGATACCAATTGTAGGTAAAAATCGATTCAAAACACAACGGAAGTGCAAAATTAGGGTTTGGTATATTTTTAAAAAATATTCCCTTTAAAACCTAGATTAATCAACGTATATTAAAAGTAATGTACTTTTTCTTCTGCCGATTGAACTAACATCGAATTGAATCCGTAAGATCTTTCAATCCAATCACGAACATGAATCACCTAGGAGTGTGGACTCCCTTTCTTTAAATTGTATACATGAGGATGGAAACAAACAAAACCTTTTTCTTTTGTTAGTCACAATAATCCTCCAAGAGAAAAAACAAAGAACTTTAGGTCACTTGTGAATTATCAATCAATTTGATTGAAACTCGCGTGAACCTTGATTCGATGTTGTACACAAAACTTTTCAATGTAAAGGCTACTAGTGCACTATCGAAAAAAAAATGTTCCTTCTTCTTTTTCCTCTTTGTCAAATTTTCACACACCTATCTTTAGAGTTGGAAGAATTTATCTACAGCAAGAACCGAATTCTCCACACTCAAAATTCTCTCTTGGCCGAATTTTACTCATAGAAAACTTGCCTTGGCCGAATTTTCTCTAGTAAAAATATTATGCTTGGCCGAATTCAACCTAGAGATATATATAAGTTTCTCAATTCCTCTCCTAAGGAGGATTTACTTGGTTGGCAGGAATCATTTCTCTAGGTGGATTTACTTGGTGACAAAGAATCCTTTTCAAAGAAGAATCCTTTTAAAAGAAGAATTCTTTTCCACACCAAAACTCCTAATCCAACTCAAATAGTGTATTTATTCAATAACCAATTATTGAATATAAATTAAATTGTGACTATATTTAAAACTTCCTTATTTGACCAATTGTCAATTAGAGTTTTAATAGAAATCAAATACTTCCTAATTTGACTAGATAAATAAATTCCTTTTATTTATCTACTTCTCAAATATAGTATTTGATACTTATCATATTACCAACAATAATATTACTCTAGGAGACCTTCTCCAACTAGGAAAAAGATTTTGACTTTTAATTAAATAATTAATTAACTAATAAATAAATTAATTTCCATTTAATTAAATAAAAAATAAAAAAACAATATATTAAGCTATTTTACAAGCCCTAGCCGCCCAAGCCTATACATGGGCCAATATATTGTTTTTTTTTTCTATTTTATTAAATCCATTGAACTTTAATAAAAAGTCCACATGTAAACGAAACTCATTCTTACTAAAAGAAGCAAATCCACATGCCTTAACACAATTCTAAATTGACCCATAAAATGGTCTGGTAGAATATATCCAATGATCCATGCATGTTCCTGTGGATTGAGGATCTTGGCGGGTTATCTAAATTTAAGCTCCAATAGACATAACCCAATCACAATCAACAAATGATTCACTTATGTCCGATCTATTAATATTAGTTCATTCCACTAAAGAACTAAATTGAACTCTTAAATAAAGAAAGAATAAGTTAATATTTCTCATTCATACCCTAGACAATCTTACTGGAGATACTGTATCCTCGTGAAGAATACCAGTAATCGTCAAGAACTCATATAAATAGCTCTCCTAGTTACCATATTTACTCATATTAAGACATTTTGAACTTGGATATTTGGACTTGTCCAGAAGCCATATTTCAATAGAAACTATTGAAAAATTAGCGTTAAGATTTAATATCCAATACCTCAAAACATCTATACGATGATATTCTACTCATATTTGATAAATGGTGCCACGATATAGTCCTCTATCGATTAACAAACAAATATCACCAAACTGTCGATTATAGACTATGATATATAATCGTACTCATTGATAGCTCAAATGATAACACTTACAACCATAAGTTCATCATTTATCTCAAGATTGAGATAGACTCTCCGATTGTTTTCAAGTGAAAACTTTTATCCTTTGACGGTTCTGGATAAAGTATCTCACTGTGATCCTATTCAATGCACCTAGTGCACTAGATTCCTTTGCCCAAAGACAGCACACTTTGATGATTTCAGACTCATCATAACACATTTGATCTCACTCAAATTCTAGGAAAAGAATTTACAACTTTAACGACGTAAAGGTGCCCAACCTTTATCTTAAGTTGTGAATATTATTCAAGACTAACTAAAGAATTGTGTCTACCTCATACATATCTAGATGTACGAATGATTCTTCTTTTCTCATAGGCTTTTAACCTTATGATTATTTACTTTTGACAATTATAATAATTAAACTATAAATACTATTAGATTTGTTAAACTAGACATCACTTTATTAATATGAAAAGATTTTCAAATACATTATTACACTCTTTCTATTGAGCATAATCCTAACAGTTGTATGTTCGGTCGTGCACGCTTGTTGCCTTAGTGTGCACGGGCTACCTCGAGTTACACCGTTGCTACTTTTTCTACTTAATCTTTGAAACTTGAACATTTTACAACAGATCCTTATTTATATTTTTTTTATTACAACAATAAAATAAAATAATAACTTAGCAACTACCAAGGAGGAAATTATGGTGATGATAGGTCACCCTTCTTGTTACAATCCCAAAATAAAAATACATTGAAATTCTATGACCAAAATCGAGCAATAACAAATCACATTATAAAAACATATATATATATATATATATATATATATATATATATATATATATATATCCATACAGTCCGATATAATTATATATGTGAATACCTAGAGTGTCATCTCTTTCTAAAACATGAATATTTACAATAAAAATAAATAGATCCACATATATATACATTAATTGGTCAAGGTACAACCAAGCTCTGATACCAATTGTATGAAAAAACACACGGCGGAAGCGAAAAGTTTGATTGGTATATTTCAAAAATTATCCTTTAAAAGAGTGGATATTAACCCTTGATTAATTAACAGATAATTAAAAGGTTTCATACTTTTTTTACGTGACGATTGATATTGTGTTGAATTGATACCGCAAGATCTTCCGATCCAATCACGAACGTGAATCATCTAGGAGTGTGGGCTCCCTTTCTTAGAATTGTGTACCTGAGAATGGAAAACAAAAAACTTTTTCTTTTGTTAATCACATCCTAGAGAAAACAAAAAACGTTTGGTCACTTGTGAATTCTCAATCTTCTGATCAAAAGCTCGCATGAACCCAATTCAATGTTGTGCCCAAAGCCTTTTGATGTAAAAGCTACTAGTGCACTATCGAACCCTTTTTATTTTCTCTTGGCTGAATTCTCACGCACATTTTTTATGAGTTGGATGATTTTTTTTAAAGCAAAAAAAAAAAAAAAAACTTTTTCAAGACATGTGTCTTGGCCGAATTCTCTTGATAGGTATTTATAGGTGGCTTGATCTGCATACAATGAGGATTTTGTTTCACCAAAACTAGTTATTGAATATTAATTAAATTGTGACTATATCAAAAACTTCCTAATTTGACCAATTTTCAATTAGAGTTTTGATAGATATCAAAAAATTCCTAATTTGACTAGATTAATAAATTACTTTTATTTATCTACTTATCAGATTAAGCTTTTAAAACTTATCATACTACCGACAATAGTATGACACTAAGAGACCATCTCCTAATAAAAAAAAGATTTTAACTTTTAATCAATTATTTAACTTCCATTTAATTAAATAATAAACTAAAACAATATATTAGGCTAATAAGTTTAGCCTTGCCACCCAAGCATATACCATGGGCAATATATTGTTTTTCCATTTTATTAAATCCATTGGAATTTAATAAAAAGTCCACATGTGAACTAAACCCATTCTTCCTAAAAATTAAACAAGTCCACATGCCTTGAATTAATACATTAATATATTTTAACATCCGATTTAATTAAAATATGCAAATTATATTCTTAATGTATTAGTGATATGCTAATCGCACCACATTAGGGTCGCCCAAGGATTCCCACACCCTTGGCCGCCCATTCCAGGTACTTGAAGAGTTACCACATGTCTTGATGACAAATGACCGTACCTCTCCAAAACTTTTGGATTCCGTAATCCAAAGAAATTAGTCTGATGGAATATACCAATTGATCCATGCAAGTTCGTGTGGATTAGGGATCTTGGCAGGCTATCTAAATTTAAGATTCAATAGACATTGTTAGGATTATGCTAAATAGCAAGAGTGTAATAATGTATTTGAAAATCTTTTCATATAAATAAAGTGATTTCTAGTTTAATAAATGTTATAGCATTTATGTTTTAATCTTCAATAGAAATTGTTAGGATTATGCTAAATAGCAAGAGTGTAATAATGTATTTGACAATCTTTTCATATTAATAAAGTGATTTATAGTTTTACAAATCGTATATCATTTATGGTTTAATTATTACAACTGCTAAGTATATAATCATAAGGTCAAAAGACTATAAGCAAAGAAGAATTGTTTGTACATATGGATATGTATGAGGTAGACACAATTCTTTAGTTAGTTTTGAACAATATTCACAACTTAAGATAACGGTTGGGCGTCTTTACCTTGTTATAGTTGTATATTCTCTTGCTAGCGTTTGAGTGGGATCAAATGTGTTGTGATGAGTCTAAAATCATCAAAGTGTGGTGTCTTTGGGTAAAAGAATCTAGCACTAGGTGCATTGAATAGGATCACATTGAAATACTTTATCCAGAACCGTCAATGGATAAAGTTTTTCACTTGAAGACAATCGGAGTGTCTATTGAAACATGACTTCTGGACAAGTCAAAATATCCAAGTTCAAAATGTGGGCATATGAGTAAATATGGTAACTAGGAGAGATATAGGCGGTCTATGAGCTCTTGGCGATTACTATTATTTTTCACGAGGATACACTTTATCCAATATAGTTATCTAGGGTACGAATGAGGAACTTTAACTTATTCTATCTTTAGTTAAGAATTCAATTATAGTTCTTTAGTGGAATGAACTAAAATTAATAGATTGAACCAAGGTGAATCATTTGTTGATTGTGATTAGGTTATGTTTATTGGAGCTTAAATTTAGATAGCCAACCAAGATCTTTAATCCATACGAACTTGCATGTATACTCTACCAGACCAATTTAAGGATCCATCTAGAATTGTTTTTGGATTTCGGAATCCAAAAGTTTTGGAGATGCACGGTCATGAGTGATCAAGACATGCGTTAACTCTTTAAGTACCTAGAATGGGCAGCCAAGGATGTGGTAATCCTTGGCCGGCTCTAATGGGGTGCGATTAGCATTTCACTAATACATTAAGAATATAATTTGCACATTTTAATTAAATGGACTATTAAATTATAATAATGTATTAATTGAAAGCATGTGGACTTTTTTCTTTTTTAGTAAGAATGGGTCTAGTTCATATGTGGACTTTTTATTAAAGTCCAATGGATTTAATAAAATGGAAAAAAAAAATATTGTCCATAAATATATGCTTGGGCTTCAAGGCTTAAATAATTAGCCTAATTTATTGTTTTATTTTATTATTTAATTAAATAGAAATTAATTAATTATTTAATTAAAAGTCAAAATCTTTTTCTAAGTAGGAGAATGTCTCTTAGTGTCATACTGTTGTTGGTAGTAAGATAAGTATCAAATACTTTATTTGATAAGTAGATAAATAAAAGGAATTTGTTTATCTAGTCAAATTAGAAAGTCTTTGATATCTATCAAAACTCTAATTGACAATTGGTCAAATTATGAAGTTTTTGATAAAGTCACAATTAATTTATATTCAATAATTTATTATTGAATAATACACTAATGAGTTGGAATATGGTAGAATTCCTCTGAGCCGCATTTAACACAATGGCCGAAGGAAGAGCTCTGACTCTTGGCAAGGAATATTCCGTCATATCTACGATGTTCACCATCATTACCTCTGACTGGTGAAACACGTCAGTCATCTCATGAACTCGCCGGTGACGTATCACAACTTGTCATTTAGAATTTGTATCCTGAAAATCGACAATTAAAATTGATCAAAAATCTGATTATCAAGTTGATTATATATAAGTCTATAATGGTGAATTACACTCAAAACACACAACCGCTACAGATTCATACCCTAGACCACCTTATTGGAGATAGTGTATCCTTAAGAAAAATACCAGTAATCGCCAAGAACTCATAGACCGCCTATAGTTATCATAGTTACCATACTTATATGAGCACGTTTTGAACTTAGATATTTTGACTTCTCCAGAAGTCATGTTTCAATAGATACTATTAAATACTTAACATTAAAATTTAATATCCAATACCTCAAAATATCCATTTGATGATAATCTACTCACATTTAATAAATGGAGCCACAATGTCTATATCTATAAAGGAAGTCCTCAATCGATTAATAATGAATACCACCAAACCATCGAGGATAGACTACACGATATAATCGTACTCATTGACAGTTCAAATGATAATATTTGTAACCATAAGTCCATTATTTATCTCAGGATTAAGATAGACTCCCTGATTGTCCTTAAGTGAAAACTTTTGTCCACTGATGGTTCTAGTTAAAGTATTTCACTGTGATCCTATTCAATTCACATAATGCACTAGATTCTTTTTGCCCATTGACACTACACTTCAATGATTTTAGACTCATCATAACAAATTCGATCACTGTAAGTTCCTCAGTTTTTTGATTGGCTAATTTCGTTGACAACAACATTTGGAGATTAATGTGTAAGGGTAGTTTAGGCTGTCATTGCTCAAGACCTAGCTCAAGCTTCAAAGTTAAAATCACTTGCTTAAACTTTAATGAAGAGGTATTAGTGTGCACACACACTCTCATACATGTTTTGAACATCTTGCATGCTTGCTTATTTGACTTTTTGTGTGCCTTTTGTGCCTTAACTATTGCTTGGGTGATTAATGCATCTTGGTTGCCTTAAAAATGGATTTTTCCTCTATACCGCGGTTCAGATTGCTCCCTGTACATTACCTCCGCCACAATCTGTAGAACGGTGTTCTCTAATGGTTGCACGCCAATGCTACTGTGGCCTGTGCTTGTTGCATGCACAGCGGTCTCCCAAGCGGAGGCTCATGGGCATTGAAACGCTCTCTATACCGCGGTCTGGACACTTACCTATACCACGGTCTAGACAGCGGTCATGAACTGATTAAGTTGCCCTTCATCCAAAAATGATGTCGTCTCGTGTAAGGCACAATACTGAAAATACAATCATGGTTAAATGCTCAAAGATAACCTCTAGGGGGTTGAATAGGTTAGACACCTTTTTCGACTCCCTTAGAAACAAACAAAAGTTTGTCCCTCTAGATTGCTTGTATCACAATATATATATTAATTAAAGGGAATTAATCAATAAATAAACACAAGTAAAGTGTGATACAAACAAGTAATTGTAACACATACACAATATATTCTATAGAAAGGAAGTCAACATACATAGAGAGTTCTATCCACAATACAAATATTAAAGAGATAAGGATAGAGAAAAGTTGACACAAGATATAACGTGGTAAACCTCCGAAGAGGAAACATCCACGGGCTAGCAGCCACCGGCAAGCAAAATCCACTAGTAGATAAGACAAGTACAATATCTCAAATGACATCTTCACCTAGAAACTACCCTCATATCCTACTCTAGAAGTTGTAGCCCTATGCTCAACAATCTGAGGCTTCACACCCATTGTCAAGACTTCCTTGCTCACCTTATCTGAATCTTCACAACCCAAGGCAAGAATTCTTGCTCAACTATCCGAGTCTTCCCGACTCTAGTCAAGACTTCCTTGCTCACCTATCCAAGTTCTCCCAACTCTAGGCAAGACTTCTTGCTTGACTATCCAAGGCTTCACACCTCTAGCCAAGACTTCCTTGCTCGACAATCCGAGGCTTCACACCTCTTGCCAAGACTTCTTGCTCAACACCATAGGTCTCACACCTATTGTCAAGACTTCCTTCTTACAAGGCATCTAGGTGATCATGAATTCAAAATGCAAACAAGCACGCAACATCGATGTTCATACTATCCACATCCTTGCTTTCCTCAATGGCCGTCACCTTTGATTTAAATCTCTTAGGAAGAGACCTAAGGATTTTCCGATTTAAACGCTCTTTTAAGATAGGTACTCCAAGTGCTTGACATTGGTTAGCAATATTAAGAAGCCAGAATTGGAAGTCTTCGAACTTTTCTTCCTCACCCATACTTAAACCTTTAAATTGTGATGCCAACATTTGAAGCCTCGAATTCTTCACCGCTAAGGTTCCTTCATTAGTAACTTGGAGAGTATCCCAAGCTTCCTTTGCGGATTCAAGATTTTAGATGTAGGAGAATTGATGCCCATCAACTCCTCCAAATATGGCATTCATAGCACGATGGTGCCATTTTGCAACCTCAAACTCATTCATTGTCCATTCACTCCTTGGCTTGAGTACCATGGTTCCATCCTATAAAACCTTGGTAGAAGGACTATAACCTTCTTCCACTACCATCCAAGCCCTTTCATCAATAGAGAGGATGTAGGCTTTCATCCTCAACTTCCAAAACACATAGTTAGTGCCACGAAGTAATGGTGGCCTGGTATTTAAGGCTCATTCCGCCATTATATCATCTTGTAAACCCATGACTTCAAACGCCTTACAAAACCGTGAAAGTATCACCCCGAACTCACACTAAGTGCAATCTAGTGTCCTGCTTTGATACCAATTGAAAATACAATCACGGTTAAATGCTCAAGGCTAACCTAGAGGGGGTGAATAGGTTAGACACCTTTTTTGACTCCCTTAGAAACAAACAAAAGTTTGTCCCTCTAGATTGCTTGTATCACAATATATATATTAATTAAAGACAATTAATCAATATATAAACACAAGTAAAGTGTGATACAAACAAGTAATTGTAACACATACACAATCTATTCTATAGAAAGGAAGTCAACATACATAGAGAGTTCTATCCACAATAAAAATATTAAAGAGATAGGGATAGAGAAAAGTTGACACAAGATATAACGTGGTAAACCTCCGAAGAGGAAACATCAACGGGCTAGCAGCCACCGGCAAACAAAATCCACTAGTAGATGAGACAAATACAATCTCTCAAGTGACCTCTTCACATAGAAACTACCTCCTATCCTACTCTAGAAGTTGTCGCCCTATGCTCAACAATCTGAGGCTTGACACCACTTGTCAAGACTTCCTTGCTCACCTTATCCGGATCTTCACAACTCAAGGCAAGATTTCTTGCTCAACTATCCGAGTCTTCCCGACTCTAGTCAAGACTTCATTGCTCACCTATCAGAGTTCTCCCAACTCTAGGCTAGACTTCTTGCTCGACTATCCAAGGCTTCACACCTCTAGCCAAGACTTCATTGCTCGACAATCCGAGGCTTCACACCTCTTGCCAAGACTTCTTGCTCAACACCATAGGTCTCACACCTATTGTCAAGACTTCCTTCTTACAAGGCATCTAGGTGATCATGAATTAAAAACGCAAACAAGCACGCAACATAGAATGCTATGATCAGCACATCCTATGGAAAATACTAGACATGAGCATGAATGCACAAATCACATATAGTCTAGTTTATCATGCATGGGTAGTCAATCTAGATTATGTAAGATATGATCAACATTAATCAATAACTAGATTCATGCATATATCTAAACTTGAATCACAAGATATGATCAATAAATCACAAGATCAAGTTTAAATCACAAAAACCTAAAACATGCTAAAATCATATGACAAAGTCAAATAGATATAAGCATAAGTTCTAGAGCATATTCCTAATCATAGATTCAACAAATCACATGAATAGCTCAAAAGAACATAAACACATGTATTATGTGAGAAATTCGGCCAAGAGAGCCTAATACATGTGAAGAACTATTTATCTCAAAATCAATCAATCAAAGATCATAAAATAGTCCTAGAATCAAAGCTAGCACAATACAATCCCAAACATGTGATAACATAGGCAAAATCAAAACCTAACTCAACATGTATGATTTCAATTGAAATTCAATCTAGCTTTGAAAGTGTTCAAAACACAAATCAAAACACTCACAATATACAAATATATGTAGAAGAAGAAAACCCAAGGCAATTGACCAAGTTTTAAAAGAAAACTTAGAGAGAAAATCAATACCTTAGTTGATCTAAGTGCAGTCTCGTTTTTGTATTATTATACACCAAAAACTGCAGAAAAATAAACTCAAATTTTCAGAGAAAAGATGGAGGATGAATAGATGAACACTTTGAACTTTGAATCACTCAAATCAGAGTTCAAATGAAGAAGTTATGGTGTTTGGAAGGTGAGAAAATTTAGAGAGAAAACTCTGCACACTTGATTTGAATTTCTTCTTGGAATGAAATGTGAGAGGAAAAAAGTTTATAAAGGAGTGGGAAAGAAAGGAGCTAAAAGACCAAAATAGCCTTCTTTGTTATTGTTTCCTCGAGATGGTGCATGGGCATCTCAGGGCAGCAATTTTGTGATACCGAGATGGCCACGCGCCATCTCAGGCTTGCACACCTTCATGGCCTTCGGCCATGGTGCCATCCCCTAGCTCTTCCCTCGCGTTCTTCGACTGTTCTCCGGCCTCCGAACTCGGAATTCGAATCCGTTTGCGGATTACAATTCGTAACTCTCACACGAACATTGAAATATAAGATACTTAACCCAAAAAATAATAATTCGACTCGATGTACGAAGACGAAGATAATGTATGAAGCATGAGTTGAAAGTGTTGTATCTTTTGACTTAAAACTTGAAATCAATAGTATGAGTAACCGAAATGACTGGAAATCAATCAAGAATGATTTAAGAATAAATCCAAGTTCAATATCCATGTTATACAAACATATAAACACACAAACACAATTCACACTAGAATGCAAACTACATAGAGATAGTTTCCAATCATGAATATTCCAAAACATGTTATTTCCAAACCAATGCATGAGCATTCATCTCCAAGTGTGTGAATGTGTTATACATGGTGCACAATGATACAGGGACACATATGAATGAATTGTATATGTGTGCCTATAGAGGTGTACAACGATGAAGGGACACATATGAATGAATTGTATATGTGTGCCTATAGAGGTGCACAACGATGCAGGGACACAAATGTATGATATGTGTGTGTGTGCCTAAGCCTTGTAAGAGAAAGATAAGGTCTTAGTATATCTTTGTAGAACCAAATTGCATCATTTCTCTTTGAAGACTTAGAACTTGCTTTGACTTGTTGTTTCTTTTTCCTTGAAGATTGAATCATCATGAACCTAAACAACTAAGTCATTATAAGTAAACATCATTTTGATATAGAATTCATGCCAACACAAACTAAAACCTAACAAATACATATATGCTATTTCCTCTTCTCTTATCCTTGGGGAGTTCAAAAAGCCATTTTTATGAGACCAAGCATTTATAGAGAGAGAGCTCCCAAGAACTCATATTGACTCAACAAAACTCCAATCCATGAGCATCTAGCATCTTCTTGCATCTTCCAACCATGGATTTCTTTTGTTTTCATTAACTAGGTAATCTCTACATGATCTAGAATTTATTATTACTTAACTTGGCTATGTTTACCAAGAAAAAGCATTAATTACTCATTGACTGTATTCTTCTATGTTATATTACATTTATAACATGCTTGAGTTGTTGTTTGTTGGTTAAGATGTTTGTTTTTATGACAGCTAGCATTTAAAACAATTTTACCCTTCTAGCTAAATCTACTTGCACTTGCGTTTAGATAATTGATATCTAGGATTTGCATTCATTGCCATCTTTAATCCTTAGATAAGCATTAAATGTCTTAGCCTAGCATTTGTGCATCTAGCATATTTTCATATATTCACTTAGGTTGTTTTGACTCTTCATTGAGGTTAAGTCTTATGACTATGGTGAGTAGTGTTCAAGCAAGTGAAGTCTTGCTATCAAGGTTGGGTTGACAAACATGTTGATCAAGAATCACTATTAAGGCCTTATGGATAGAGTGAAAGGGTTAGTAACTGGAAGGTATGACAGGAGGTCAACCTAGGTTGTAAACTTTCATTCAATAGTTGATTTGAGGATCGGATGTGTGGTGCACAAATCAGCCCGTGGTTTTTCCCATTTAGTGGGTTTCCACGTAGATATTATGTGTTGTTATTGTTTTAAGCATAACTAGTTTTATTGAATGCTTGTTTACTTGAGGTAATTTGTGTTAATATTGATTAATCGAAAAATTGGTAATTGATTCGATAAAAAACTATTCACCCCCCCCCCCCCTCTAGGTTTATAGACACACACGTTCTTAGGGATTTTCAATTTGTATCAGAGCTGGTGCCTATATATACTTATGTGATTTGTGCTCTGTGTGTGTCTTGCTTTATGCATTTTGATTGCTTGCATTTTTTTATTGCATTTTTGTTTATTGCATTACATTTTCATATCATTTATAACCCAAACACAATGAGTGAGATTTGTATGAGTAAAGAGGGAGCATCGAGCATATGACCACCATTACTCCATGGAATGAACTATACCGCTTGGAAAGGTAAGATGGAGTCCTAAATTTTCCAAATAGATGACTGTGCATGGATGGCGGTAGAGTATGGCTATACTCCTCCGACAAAGACCACTAAAGATGGAAGTGTTATCTCCAAGTCTAAGTCTCATTGGATCACACAAGAATTTGAAGCCTCTAAGTGGAACCACAAGGCAATGTATGCCATCTTGTGTGCTATGGATGATAACCAGTGCAAGTTGATTCAAACAACTGATAGTGCTAAGGAGGCTTGAGAGATCTTAGAGATGGCTCATGAAGGAACCGAAGTGGTCAAGGACTCCAAGCTTCAAGTCCTTCAAATACAATTTGAGGCAATTCAGATGGAAGAAGACGAGTGCTTTAATGACTTCCAAGTGAAGTCGATGGACATCGTAAATCAAAACCAACAACTAGGTGACCCATATTCGGATAGAAGGATCAATTAAAAGATCATGAGGTCACTTCTCAAGAGATTTGAGTCCAAGGTGACGGTACTGGAAAAAAATAGCAACTACAAGACTATGAAGCCAAGTGAAATGATTGGAATGCTTCTAGCCTATGAGTCTAGGTGGACTTTTACACCTACACCTCCTAAGAAGCAAAAGAACATAGCCTTGAAGACACCCAAAATAGAGATGGAGGAGGATGACTCAGATGAGGAGATAGCTGTTATGGTGAAGAGATTCAAGAAGTTTATGAAACTTCATAAGAACGACTTAAAGTAGAAGATTGAGCCAAGGCAAGAGAAGCCTATAAGAAAAGGCATTCAATGCTATGAGTGTAGTGGGTTCGGTTACATAGCCACCGAGTGTGCTAATTCGAAGAAGAAAAAGAAAGGAAAGGTGGTGTCCACCTTATCAAGCAATGGTGGAAGTAAAAAAGATTCCTCAAGTGATAAAGAGGTAGTTCTCAACTACATGGATTTTAGAGCATCCATTGTAGAAGATATTGAAAAAGGCAACAAGTTTTTAATTTGTGACTCTATAGGGGAAATTGAAGATAAAAGAGCTAGAAGTGTGATTGATGAAGCTGTTTATAGAGGTGTTGTAAATGTGATAACAAGAGACACAAGTAATGACTCTAGTGATGAGAGTTCCTCATCTCACGCTTCAAATGGAAATGTAGAGAGTATGAACCTTGTAGGGTTCATTAAGGATTTTCAAAACTCAAGGTTAAAAATAAAGGAGGAGGTTCGAAAGCTAAAGGAAAAGAACCTCAAGCTATCAACTGAAGTGACTCACTTAAGTGAGAAAGTGAAAAATAGAAGAAAGGTGGAAGAAAGCTTGAAGGAATAGCTGAGAGAAGCTAGAGAGTTGATTGCTAAGATGACTTCGAGTACGGAGAAGCTTGACCATATGTTGGGAGTTGGTAAGAAGCCAAGTGACAAGAGAGGTCTAGGGTTTGAAAATGACAAAGAGACCTCAACTTCTAACAATACGGTATTCATCAAGAGCATGGACTTCAAAGAGCCTCTTCCTCCACTCCATCTGAAGATGAAAATTGAACTATGAGTGTGCTCTAGAAATGTCCAAGTCAAGATGCACCAAGAAGTCAAGCTCAAGCTCAACCAATGAGAGCACATCAAGCAAGCCTTCTTCTATACAAATTCCACCCACCAACGAAGCAAACTTCTCCAACTCAACAACAAAGGAGAAAAGCACCAATACCACACCAAAGGCAAGCTCAAAGACATGGGAAAGCTTCTTTGTTCTCACAAAGAAATAGTATGACCCCTTATTTTATTCTTACATGTCATTTTTATGATATATATGGTCATATTATACCAAATTGCTTCAAATTTATTAACATGGGTAGAACTAGAAGCATGATTGAAAAGCATAGGGCTAGAGCCAACATGCATGTGCCTTGGAAGTCTAGAGTTAATAATCCTAGGAGAAATATGATGACTATGACCACTAGGAATGGCATTGTGTCACCTAAATAGATTAGAAGAGATGAACCCACATGTCATTGTGATAAGATTTCACCCATACACTCAACTAGGTCCAATGGAATTAGAAGGTCTATAGGGACTCATAACCCCTTTTTGACATGATTTGGATTGACCCCTTATGGGGAACTAAAGCAAAGTGAGCTTGTATTGCAATAAGCAACAATTTTTTCAATTTTATGCTCTTTAATTAATTGCTTGAGTAGCTTGGGTGCATATATTATTATATGACTTTTTAATCAATAATTGTGCCCTTGCCTTATTTGAAATGCATGTCTCATTTATGTTCAAACATGCGCTTTTAGACTAGAAAAATTGATTGGGAAGTACATTTGATTAACCCAAATTTTATGTCCATGTTCATGTGAACTTGTTTGTGACATGCTTAAATATTATGCATGAATTATGTGTGTGAAGTTTCATGGAGAAGCAATTGACAAGGCTAAGTCAAATAAAAACCTTGTGTCCATTCAATTAATAAGGATGTCTCATCCAATTTAGTCTTGTCTCTCTTTTTAATGGTTGAACAAGACAACAACCAATAAGGATTTCATATCCAATCAATCAATAAGGGTTTAATATCCATGTCTTGGTTGATCATTAAGGATTGAAATAATTGCTTATGTATGCTTAAAATGTTTCTAAAAGCTATATCTTATTTTTAATGACAAAAGGGTACAAATTGGTTTGACTTCTTTTGGAACCCCTTTTGATAGTTGCTTTGCCAAATACCGTGCTTTTGAAAATTGATGTTGCATGTATTTCTTTAAAGGCATTAACTTCACACATGTTTTTAAAAATCAAACTCACTTGCTTTTCTCTCTCACTTAATTAAATTGCATAAAGTTGTTGTATATGATTATGCATTTAAAGTGCAAATATCTCTCTTTGCTAAAGTGACCCGGTTAGGGAATACTCATTTGTCTATCTTGTGACAAAAAGAGGAGTAATGTTGGATTTAGAGGGAGTTGATATTAGCATGATTTAAAGGGAGACTGACCTATTGAAAGGGAGTTGACCTATTTTGGGGGAGCATTTCCATTTGCATTATTGATGCATGTTGCTTGTTTCTATTGTATGCAAATTGCTCTTGTTATTTATTTATCTTGATCACCTCACATACACTTGTCTTGGAAAGTGTAGTTACTTTGTTTTGTAGAGATGGTCATTCTACAAGAGATAAAAGATTTGAAGATCTGGACTTAGGTTTCTCTTTGTAATGTAGAATGTGTTTGTTGACCCCTTGTCATTTAGTTTGTTTATTGGTGATGATGAATTGTAAGTGGTGGTTTTGTCACGAAATAGCCAAAGGGGGAGGTTGTAAGTTCCTCAGTTTTTGATTGGCTCATTTCGTTGATAACCACATTTGGGGAATAATGTGTAAGGGTAGTTTAGGCCATCATTGCCTAAGACCTAGCTCAAGATTCAAAGGTAAAATCACTTGCTTAACCTTCATTGAAGAGGTATTAGTGCACACACACACTCTCATTCATGTTTTGATCATCTTGCATGCTTGCTTATTTGCCTTCTTGTGTGCCTTTTGTGCCTTAACTCTTGCTTGGGTTTTTTATGCATCTTGGTTTCCTTAAAAGAGGATTTTTCCTCTATACCTTGATTTAGACCGCTCCATGTGCATTACCTCCGTCGCAGTCTGCACAACGGTGTTCTCTAGTGGTTGCACGTTGATGCTACCGCAGCCTGTGCTTGTTGCATGCACAGTTGTCTCCCAAGCGGAGGTTCCCAGGTGTTGTACCCTCACTGTACCACGGTCTGGACACTTACCTGTACCACAGTCCAGCCAACGGTCATGACGGGATTTAGTTGCCCTTCATCCAAAAACAATGTCGTCTCGTGTAGAGCACAAAACATATATGCTCTTTTATCTTCTCTTTGGCTTGGGGAGTTCAAGAAGCCATTTTTATGAGACCGAGCATTTATAGAGAGAGAAATTGACTCTAAAAGAGAGAGAGCTCCCAAGAACTCATATTGACTCAACCAAACTCCAATCCATGAGCATCTAGCATCTTCTTGCATCTTCCAAGCATGGATTTCTCTTGTTTTCATTGACTAGGTAATCTTTACATGATCTAGAATTTATTATTACTTAACTTGGCTATGTTTACCTAGAAAAGGCATTAATTACTCATTGAATGTATGCTTCTATGTTATATTGCATTTATAACATGCTTGAGTTATTGTTTGTTGGTTGAGATGTTTGTTTTTATGATAGCTAGCATTTAGAACGATTTTACCCCTTCTAGCTAAATCTACTTGCACTAGCATTTAGATAATTGGTATCTAGGATTGGCATTCATTGCCATCTTTAATTCTTAGATAAGCATTAAATTTCTTAACCTAGCATTTGTGCATCAAGAATATTTTCATATATTCACTTAGGTTATTTTGACTCTTCATTGAGGTTAAGTCTAGTGACTACGGTAAGTAGTACTCAAGCAAGTGAAGTCTTGCAACCAAGGTTGGGTTGACAAGCATGTTGATCAAGAATCATTATTAAGGCCTTCTGGATAGAGTGAAAGGGTTAGTAACTGGAAGGTATGACGGGAGGTCAACCTAGGTTATAAACTTTCATTCAATAGTGGATTTGTGGATCAGATGTGTAGCGCACATATTAGCCCATAATTTTTCCCATTTGGAGGGTTTCCACGTAGATATTATGTGTTGTTATTGTTTCAAGCATAATTAGTTTTATTGAATGCTTGTTTACTTGGGGTAATTTGTGTTAATACTGATTAGTCGAAAAATTGGTAATTGATTCAATAAAAACCTATTCAACCCCCTCTAGGTTTATAAACACACACGTTCTTAGGGATATTTCAATCCCACTCAAATGCTAGCAAAAGAATCTACAACTTTAACAAGGTAAAGGCGATCAACCTTTATCTTAAGTTATGATTAATGTTCAAGATTAACTAAAAAATTGTGTATACCTCATACGTATCTAGATGTACGAACAATTCTGCATTTCCCGTAGTCTTTTGACCTTATGATTATTTACTTTTGACAATTATATTATTTAATCTATAAATGCAATGAAATTTATTAAACTATAAATCACTTTATTAATATGAAAAGATTGTCAAATACATTATTACACTCTTGTTATTGAGCATAACCCTAACATAGTTGACACTATAAAGGAATAGGGAATTTTCACAAAGGAATCGTAACCGACAACGAATTGCAGTTCTTTTCCTTCGACTTTCAAGATTTCCATGTAGAATAGGGAATCAAGATCCATTTCTCAACTCCTCAATATCCATAATTAAATGGTCAAGCTGAGTCGACCAAAAAAATGATCAAAGGGACATTAAAGTAGAAGCTTAAGGCTGTAAAGGGATCATGGTCGAATGAACTCTCCGAAGTCTTTTGATCTTAATGAACCACATCTCGAACTTTGACGGGAGCAACCTCATTCTCCCTTACCTTTAGAGAGAAGACAGTTATACTAGTTGAGTTAAACGTCAAATCAGTAATAGCCAACACTTAACCGAAGATCTTAATCAACAATTGATCCCCTACGAGCTTGATATGCTCAATGAAAAAGGGAGAAGGCCTTTTTCATATTGATAGAATACCAACAACAAGTAGCTCGACACAAAACAATCGAACTCGAACTTTCAAGGAAGGCGTTTAAATCCTTCAAAGAGTATTTCAAAATATGAAAGAACATAGAATGGGAAAATTTAGTTTGACATGGGAAGGGCCTTATCAGATAACAAAAGTGGTCGAGCATATAGCTTACAAAAATTTGAGCTCAGAAAAGACGTGAGATCAACAACAGCTGGAACGCAGTTCACCTAAAACGGTAATATTTCTAAGTTCTATGCTTTTTTTACTTGACTAGATTCGAATGAATTCAACGCTAACATCTATTATAAAAGGTAGTGATGTTGACTTAAGGGCAGCTAAGTGCAATATGAGCTCACTATAAAATAAAAAATAATGATCCTCACTACAAAGGTTGTTAATTACAAATCGCTCAAGAGCCTTGTAAACACCTGTAGTGTTGGAATTTTTCATCTATCTCTAGTGCAGGTCAATTCAAAGCAACGGTCTTCCATTCAAAGATTACACGATTCAAAGTTTCAAGTTCAAGTCTCCCTGACTCATCAACCAAACTTGCACTGGGGAATAAGATATGCACTACTCGATATCTTCTTTAACATAAGATCGATTCTTTCTTTAATCAAAACGCTATATGTCAACCACTTGTTTTTAATTCAGTTTTTCATGTAATCAAAAGTGCTCTATGTCGAGCCATATACTACTTGTAATCATCGTTCATAAGTAAAAAATAATTTTCTTCGATCCAAAACTCATAATCCAATATTGGTTTACCAATCAATCAGTCAATAAGACACTATCTAAATTGCATGGGAATATTTCTAATCAAATGTGCTGAGAAAATATATGTGTTTCCATCGATTGGTACATAGAATGTTGATTCTTACTAAGGGAATGTTAGTCGATCAAGAGTTGAAAAGAAATACTACAAAGATTAAATGGGGCAAAATATCGTCTGCCCCTTCGAACTTGAAAAATGATCAAACTTAGAATAAAATAGTATAAGAAAAAACCCTTCAACTATCTATGTCTCGATAATCAACCCCGAGATTGTCTCCAGCTTGGCTTTCAGTGGACTCTTTCTCCAACTCAGTAATGCCTCTTCAACCTTATCTTTCTCATCTTTCTCATCTGCCTCTAGAGCCTAAAACTCCTTCCACTGCTTTCACACTTTGAAATCCTTGTCATGATTCTAGGAGTCAGAAAGGCATAGTAGATACTCTTGCATAAGCTTGCCTCTCGTCTCGATGACAGTATCATCACCAGCCTTATCAAGCCTTTCCAATGCATCCACAAGCCTATCATCGGTTTGGGACAGCTTGTCTTTGCTCGATTTTAGAGAGGCATTCAGTCGAGCAACCTCATCTTCAAGTCCTGCAAGCTTGTCGGTTGCTTCCTTCAACACCCTCCTCACTTCAGCTACGAAAGATCTGGCCTACTCGAGTTCCCTTTTCATCTTCAAGTTCAAATAGGATAGAAAAGTGACCCTTTTAAAAAAAGCATTGACTTTTTTTTCCAAGAAGAACTGAGACTGGAAAGCTTGTAGAAAAATATACAAAACAAAAGAGTTTGAAACTAGTCCACACTACTTAAAAGTAAAATAAATTTCACTTAGACAAATATAGAACCTGAAAAGCGCCAACTAATCCCCATTCGACAACTCGAGAGACTCCCATTTTGGAGAGGCAAGCTTTATCTTCAGGGAATAAAAGTTGATCGACCTGCTTTAGTATCTAGCCAGGATGGATTAAACGAAAACGTCAAAGGGGAACTTAACAATGATACCCTCATCCGAACCCTCATCGAGAGAAAGGAATTTCCTCTACTTCTTGATGGCATGACAATCAGTTTAGAAGGATCAATGATTTTTGTTGGCTCAACGACTTGCGAAACAAGTACACTAGCAGCTTTTTTCCCTTTTTTCTTACATATCCTCTCTATTTGCCTCTTTAAAGTTTTCTCAAAAGAGAGATGCTTCAAGTTCGACACCGTTGTTTCAGTGAAAGCTCGCTTAACATCAGCAATGTGTTTGAGAAATCACGTACCACATAAGATCTCAAACTCGTGCCTTATCCAGTCGTACATGGTTACATTTTCGAGACGAGGATAGGGGTTACCAAATTGGACAAACATGGTCTGATTCAACAAAGAACTTCTTAGAAGACTATCCTCTTGTAGTAATTTCTTCCAACTCCACTCTTTTAGGTCGATCAAAAGGATTCTCTGAGTTCTCTTTATGACATCCGCACCATGGATCAATTTTGCTTTCCCGTCAAGACCTACTAAAAAGAAACGAAGATAATTCAGAATATTAAGCAATAAATTGCTCATATGTGGAAGTCGAATACCCACCAGCATTATTCCAGGTTGACATGACCTCATCGATAAATTCCCCTTGGCAAAGAAAAATCTCGGTTTCCAATATGGGTCTCTAGTCATGAGTTCAGAGATTAGATTGCCTCAATGTTGTCTAGCAGTGATCAAATATATCCCACAGTTAGTATCGTGCTCTTTTAAATGATATGTGTACATAAGATTTTCAAATGAGAAGTCCTACTTCTCTCTATCACTCAAAACTTTGAGCGACAAGAGGTTCCTCCACCCATTAGGCATCAACTGGCATGGGGCGATCTCAAAAACGTTGAGTAGCTGGTGAGCCAACGAAGGATTTGGGAACCTGAGTCCCAATTTGGTGGGTAACAAATAGAAACACATCGACCTTTGGATTGACCAGTCAGCCCACTCGTATGGTGCCGCAGGCCAAGTATTAACCAAAGATGGAAATCCAAGCTCGAATTCCAACCTCTTAACATCGACGAAAGACAGTTTTGATAAAGGATTGTTAGATAGAATCATCCTCCCTCGTCTTTAGAGGTTAATGGTTGTTCCATGTTTACCTCACCAGGTGCCCCCAAACAACCCATAGTCATAGTCTTCGTCAGACTAACTCCGACTTTATCTACACTCGAGTAAGTAGGAGGACAAGCGACTGTCACTCTGTCATGATGACCAAAGTCAGATCCTGAGTCTAACAATATGAGGTTTAATTCATTCGAGTCGCTCTGATAGTCATCGATCATCCTCACTAACGATGGGTTCACTGATTCTTTGCTTTCACTCGACATAGCTCCAAACGCTGCCCAATAAGAAAAACCCATTTTGCCCAAGGAGATAGAACTATGTTAAAAAAAGGCGACCATAACAATCTAAGCCTAAGATCAAGGAGACTCACCGAAAGATTTATTACAATCTAAGATTTATTCCCTATTTAAAGAGTCTTAATCCTATAAATAGATTTATCACAAAACTCGCATTCAAACTAGATCAAATACCAGAACTCTCAAAATCTATTTGAGGATTTAAACAAGAGAAAGCAAAACAAGATAGTTTCTAGAAAAAAGAAGGTTGTAGGAAAAAAATGCATCTAAAAACCAGCAAAGCGAAAAAACAGAGGAAGAAACAAAGACTCACCAAAAAGTAACCAAAGCAGTTGAATAATCACCGGAAACTCACCGAAAAACTTGAGGAAATAGAAAAATTGACAAAAATAGCATCTAAAGAAATAAGCTTAAGCGAGGAAGTTTTTTGGCAAAACTAATGAAGGTAGAGAGGGCTCAAAAATTTATAACCCTAGCAGACACGTGTCTCAACACGAAAGAGCATGTTACTGCGGCTAAAGACAAGTGTCCTAAAAAGATGGGACACGTCATTTCAAGTGACATCACTTGAAAATACTCTTATCACCCTTGGAACCCAAAAGGTGCCAACTCGAATTCCATAACTTCGATAAACATGCTTATTTGAAAATCCTACCACATCAGCTCTAGAAACACTCCTAAAACCCAAATCGGGCTCAACTCTACATGAGCATGAGCTTGAAAAATCCCACTATAATGTACTGCACGACAACAGTTATCGAACAAAATTTAGATAGAAAGCAACACTAATCGAGATCGCTCGATGTTAAACATCGATAATGTCATTTACCACCAAAATTAGGTTGACCAAATCTAGGTCGATATAAACTACTGACCTCAAGCCTAACTCATTAACTCTCCAACTTGAAGTCTTTGAGCTTATGACCCAGTCAATATGCCCGAAATTTAATGAAGGATAGAATTAGGCCTTGGGCACATATGAGTAACATTAAAACGCCTAAAGGAGCCTAACTCAATAAACCAACATTGGCCTAAAGCTAAGCCCGGACCATCAAAGAATTTGAACAATCTTAACATGTGGTCAAAGATGACTTAAATCATGACAGACGTTGCACAAATCATAACGTCTAACAAGACTTTTATTGCCATATTCAAATGAATCAAAATGGGTAATTAAAGGCTAGTGATCCACTATAAAGAGCCTGAGTTATGAAGGCTCAAAGGCATCACTACAAAAGCCAGAGCCCTTTTTTATGGTAAGCGAAAGCTCACTCAAATTGGCTTATTATTTCTCTCGTTTCATTTATTGCTTTTCATACTCCAACTAAAGTCAACCAAGTCTCTCTCAAAGTTTTATCGACCCAATCCTCAATCAACCCAGTCGAGTCAAAGAGCACCCGGGGACTCGATCATCCAAAACCATCGATGTATAACATCAATGTGATCATCGATCAACTGGAGTCAAGTCAAGGGAACCCCCTTTGGACATTGACCTATCCATATCCAAAAATAGTTCGATTTAACATATCGAGCTCGACGGTTTTTTATTTCTAACTTATTCTGATCTCATTTAGCTCATCAATTAATACTATGACTTGAGCGTAGGAGAGTCCCCCCAAGGGAACAACCCATCCTGTGGTTTGTCATCACTATATTTCTTCTCATTTTTCAGGTTGTCAGTGCCCACATCGACACATCAAATCAATTATAGATCCGATCGACTACAGTGTCTTTAAGCTATTCTAAAATAAATGAAATTATTGTTTTTTTAGTTATTGAGACTTGAGAGTTTCAATTTATGTATAGTGTTTAAATTGAAAATTGAAAACCTAAATTTAAAGGCTTAAATATATGAAGAAAAACATGTGTAGTCATTTGGTACAGTCGAAATAGTTATAATAGCCCAAATTTTTTAAAAAACAAATATTGAATAGCCTGATGCCTTAAAGAAGAGGTTTTCAGGTATGTAAATATGTAGTATAAGTGCAACTAAATTTGTGATATTGGTTTTTTTTAAGATGTGATACCGAAAGGATCATAGGTGTACCGAGATCTGTCGAGACCAATCATATTATGCACAACACAAATATCTAATCTTATAATATTGGGGACAAAAATATCCACACGTAAAGTGAAGTAGTGATATTTATGGTTAAGTTTTAGCTAACAATTTAAAGTTCAATATGAAATTAGGGTGTTATAATGTTAGTTTTATTCATCAAGAAATTGTTGAGTAATTTATCATTGTCATTGTAACAAGGAAAGAAAATCTAGGTGAGAAAATAAATTAACGATGGATGGAGGAGAGAGTAGAAGAAAAATAATTAAATTTACTAATCCTAAGAGCTTCTCCAAGGGGCCTGAGTAATCAAGCATCTTAGCTTAATTAAGAGAGGAGCCGGATTTTTATGGCTCAAGAGGTCCCTTAAAGACCACCTTAGTTGAATTCAAGTGGAGCTCACTCCCTTAATTAAGGGGTGGCTTCAGCCCCTTAAATGGGCTCAACCTATTTTTTTTATGAAATGCCAATACCGTTTTTTTTTTGTAAAGATATTGCCACCCAAAGAAATTATTTACGCGTCCATTTTTTTTATGAGCAAATTACACAAACATCTCTGGTTATATGCATAATTAAACTAAAACCGTTAGAAAACAATTATAATAACACTAATTTACCCTTGACCCGCTAACTAACGGTTGACTAACTATTCATAACAGATTCTCACTGATCAGTGAAAGGTAATTTGGTATTTTTTCGATGTTATTAAATAAAAGAAAAAAAGGAGTCCAATAATATCGCCACATCAACCCTAACAATTTATTAATTAAATATAATCTTAATAAAATAAAATGCCTCTTCATCTCCTTCAATTTCAAGAGACTAAATCATAACCCTAAACAAACCAAATCACAACCCAATCAAAGCAAATCACAACCCAAAATAATTTCGCTTCTTTCTTCACTGCCCTTCATCTTCTTTACCATTACAATTTCATCCATTTTTCACAAACAATAAAAAATATTTAAAACATTTAAAGAAAAAAATATATGATAGAGACTCTTCATGAAGGAGATGTGGTTCTAGAGCTCTTCCGTTTTAGTAGCCATTTGTGTATGAGATGTGGAACAAAAATCTTCATTAATTGAGAATCTCAACCCAAAATAATTATATTTCTTTCTTCTCCACTCTTCATCTTCATCTTCTCCACCCTTCATTTTCTTTACAATCACAATCTCATCCAAAAACACAAACAATAAAAATTGCTTAAAAAATTTAGATAAAAATGTAGGAAAAAAAACGGTTTAAAACGCAACTGAAGCGTGAGAAATAAGAAAATTAGGGTTTGCGTATAAATAAATAAAAAAATCCCTTTTATGCAACGAGAACCTTAACCCTAGATTAATTGATTTATATAAAAAGTGTTGTACATTTTTCTCGTGATGATTGAACAAGCGTCGAATCAATTCCGCAAGATCTTTCAATCCAATCACGAACGTGAATCACCTAGGAGTGTGGGCTCCCTTTCTTTAAATCGTATACCTGAGGATGGAAACAAACAAAATTTTCTTCTTTGTTAGTTACAATAATCCTCCAAGAAGAAAACAAAAAACGTTAGGTCACTTATGAATTATCAATCAATTTGATTGAAACTCCTGTGAACCTTGATTTGATGTTGTACATAAAACCTTTTGATGTAAAGGCTACTAGTGTACTACCAAAAACCAAACGTTCTTTCTTCCTATTTCTTCTTTTCCAAATCACACACTATTTCTTAGAGTCGATCGAATTTTGTCTAGAGTATAATCAGATTTTTCTCCCTCAAAATTCCTATGATGGCCGAAATGTCCTCTTGAAATTATGCTAGGGCTAGCCGAAATTCACACTCAGAATGCATTAGGGCTGGCCGAAAATAACAAGAGATATATATAGGATTATAAATCCTCTCTTAAGAAGGATTTACATGGTTGGCAAGAATCCTTTCCTTAGGTGGACTTATTTGGTAGTTAAGAACCTTTATCTAAAAGGAATTCTATCCTCTACTATATACACATGGGCTAGCCGAAAATCATAGGATATAATTAGGAAACTTAATTCTTTTCCTAAGAAGGATTACTTGGTAGTTAAGAATCCTTTCCTTAGGTAGATTTACTTGGTGGTTAAGAATCATTTTCAAAAAGAAATTATATCCTACACCAAGACTCCTAATCCAACTCAATAGTGTATCTGTAACCATATTAAAGACTTCCTAATTTGATTAGATAAATAACTCCTTTTATTATCTACTTATCAAATATAGTCTTTATTATTAATTATACTACTAACAATAGTATAATTTTAGGAGACCATCTCCTACTAAGAAAAAGATTTTGACTTTTAATTAATTAATTAATCAACAAATTAATTTATTTCCATTTAATTAAATAATAAAAAAAATATAATATAATTAAGCTATTCTAAATAGCCTTGCCTCCCAAACAATATATATGGGCCAATATATTATTTTCTTATTTTATTAAATTCATTTGACCTTCATAAAAAGTCCACATGTGAACTAGACCCATTCTTACAAAAAGAAACAAGTCCACATGCCTCAATACAATTCTAGATGGACCTCTAAATTGGTCTGGTAGATTATATCAAGTGATCCATGCAAGTTCGTGTGAATTGGGGATCTTGGCGGGCTATCTAAATTAAAGCTCCAATACACACAACCCAATCACAATCAACAAATGATTCACTTAGGTCCGATCTATTTAATTTTAATTCATTCCCACTAAAGAACTAAAATTGAGCTCTTAAATAAAGATAGAATAACTTGATGTTACTCATTCATACCCTACACAACCTTAATGGAGAAAGTTTATCCTTGTGAAGAATATCAGTAATTGCTAAGAGCTCATAGACCACCTATAGCTCTCCAAGTTACTATATTTACTCATATGACCACATTTTGAACTTGGATATTTTGACTTGTCCAAAATCCATGTTTCAATAGACACTATTGAAAACTTAATGTAAGATTTAATATTCAATACCTCAAAACATCCATAAGATGATATTCTACTCTCATTTCATAAATGGAGCCACGATGTCCATATCTATAAATGAAGTCCTCTATCGATTAACAAATGAATACCACCAAACTATCGAGGATAGACTATGCTATATAATCATACTCATTGATAGCTCAAATGATAAAACTTGCAACCATAAGTCCATCATTTATCTCAGGATTGAGATAGTCTCTCCGATTGTCTTCAAATGAAAACTTTTATCCATTGACGGTTCTAGATAAAGTATTTCATTGTGATCCAAGTCAATGCACCCAGTGCACTAGATTCTTTTACCCAAAGACACCACACTTTGATGATTTTATACACATCATAGCACATTTGATCCCACTCAAATGCTAGCAAAAGAATCTACAACTTTAACAAGATAAAGGCGCCCAACCTTTTATCTTAAGTTGTGAATATTATTCAAGACTAACTAAAGAATTGCGTATACCTCATACATATCTAGATGTATGAATAATTCTTCTTTTCTCATAGTCTTTTGACCTTATGATTATATACTTTTGACAATTATAATAATTAAATTATAAATGCTATAAGATTTGTTAAACTAGAAATCACTTTATTAATATGAAAAGATTGTCAAATACATTATTACACTCTTGCTATCGAGCATAATCCCATCAAAAAAATATACGATATAGATTCTCCATGATGGAAATGTGATTCCAGATATTCTCCGTTTTTATAGGAGATATGGAACAAAAATCTTCATTAATAGATGATCTCTTCCACTTTTGGAGTAGATCTAGAACCAAAATCTCCATTAATGGAGATGATAATGGAGATATGTCATATTCGTTAATGGAGATTTTAGATTTCCTCTAATGTAGATCGATTTCTCCTCCATTTGAACTTCATGGAGATCTACAGATATCATTTTTTTATATATATATATACTTTTTCTAATTTTGGAATAGTTTTCTGATTTTTTTTACTTTATTTGATTTTTATATCTCTTTTTTCAAAATTTTCTAATTTCTTTTTGACAGTTATTTGATTTTTTTATATATATAAACATATTTTTTCTGATTTTTAATTCATTAATTTATTTAATAGAATATTTCAAAAAACTAGAACAAGGGCAAAACGAACATTGTCCATTTTCCATGATTGACTAATAGTGGTCAACCGTTAATTAACGAGTCAATGGGAGTTTAGTGTCATTATAATTTTTTTACTGGTTTTTATGTAATTATTCATATAACCAAAGTAAGTTTGTATAATTTGCCCATAAAAAAATGGGTGTACAAATAATTTCTTTGGGTGACATTATCTGCACCTTATTTTCTCTTTTTTATTTGGAAACAAATCCCAATAGCTCTTTAAAATAAGGGATATTATTAATTTCCCCCTAACGATTAAGGGAACATCATTTTTCCGCCTCTAGTTTCAGAATTAGCCATTCCCCCTGCCGTTTTCAACCGTTAACAAAAGTTAATATCTAACACACACAATAGATGAAAAGACTAAAGCACCCTTTACTCATTAATTGAAATAAATAAAAAGACTTCTTTACCCAATTACCCTTGACACGGTTTAAAAGGAATGTAGCAACAAGGGGTAAATAAGTAATTACATCATCATCATCTTTTTAAAAACAATTAACCACCATCATCATCGTCATCTTCACCAAACACTAGCTTAAACACTAACCCTAGCCACCACCACCACCGCTCAAACAATCAAACAAACCCTAGCCAATCAAACCATAAAAATCTTCACAATCCTCAAACACAACCACTGCCAAATCAAAAATCAAAACACACAACCACCATACATCAAAAACCCAAACACCACCAAACATCAATCATGCTCAAACAAACCCAGAGCATCCATCGAAGATAATAAAATCCATTGAAGAGAAGAAAGAAGTAAAAAAGAAAGAAAAAGAGAGATCGCGGAGAGTGGTGGTGGTGAAGAAAGAGGAAAGATAGGGAAGTGCGAGACAATTGTGGTAGCCGCGAGAGCGAGAGAGGCAAAGAAATATGAGAAGCAAAGAATTGCATACAGCCATAAGAAAAAAGATATTGAAAATCTCATAATAGGATTTTAGCCTAGGTATAGTATAAAAACTGAAAACTGCTTACCTGATGCAGCTTTTCTTTAATCTGGAAATTTTGAGAATTTTTTTTTTCTTTTCAATCTTTTAAAAAAAAACTTTATTGCATATATTTGTATTAACTGTATTTTTTGCTTTTTTATTCATTTCACTAATATATATTTTTCTTTTTTCTTATTCAATTACCATATTATCCTTAAGATTTATAAGTCAAAACACTTTTTTAAACTTTTTTAATTGTTGGATAACAGGAAGAGGGAAAATGATTAATTCTAAAACTAGAGTGGGGAAAATGATATTCCCTCAATCGTCGGTAGGGAAAATAATAATATCGATTAAATAATAATAATAAATTATAAAAGAGTCATTTAAGGGAGTATCATTGGAACACAAACCCTCTTAATGGCCCCATATAACAACATTCACCCTTAAACGAGGGGGTCTCCAAATGATTTTTTTTTAATGGCAAAATTTATTCAACGGAGCCAAAGAAAACCAAACATAACGAAACAAAGAAACCGGCTAACCGCCCTAACAAGGGCCCAAAGGCAAAGCAACCCAAAGTCACCTGCTACCGAAGCCCAATAGCCCAACAACAACAAACCCAAAAGACAAAGCCCAAAACAAGGGACACCCGCTACCCAAGCCCAAAACAACAAAACCCAAAACAAAGGCACACCAAACTGAAACACAATAACAACAAAAGACAGGAAACAGAGAAGAAACTAAATGCTTAGGACATAACATTTGAACACCAAATTTATCACCAAATCACGAAACCCAATATCGTTTTCCACCTTTCTAATAGCAATAATCTCTATCAACTCTCTCTCTCTTTTCTATAGAAATCGGCTCTACGGGCTAATCCTGTCTCTAACACCTTCACTGTTTCTTTTTTAAGTCCACACCACCCTACTCATCACCTCAGTATTCTGATGCTGAGATTTCATAGCAACACTAGAGCTCCTAGTTACCATTTCCTCTTCCATGGATCGACCACTGGTAACCCACCATCTTTTGAACTCATCTCACCACTGTCAGAAATCAGGACATCAATATAGGCCAACGACACTTCCCTCAAATTACCCTCCTCTATAGAAATCTCATTATGACTTTCACCCTTCAACTGTTGAAAATCCAAAAGTGACCCCCTCCTGGGAACTAAAAATACAGAGTATTTGCTAAGCCATTCCAAGCTTTCCTTTCCACGAAATAGGCCTTTTTTTTCTTCTGAGACCCCATGTTGAAGTCCTAAAATATGAAAAGAATGTTAACATACCTTTTTCTGGATCGAAAAATTAAATGAATCACAAGTCAGGAAATAGTCACCAAAAATAGGAACCCTAACTCAAAACACAGTATAAGAATCTATACCTTTTTTTGTTTCTATGTTCTCAATAGAATTATATAATTCTATTTGACTGACAACAACCATACTTCTATAATAACTGCAAACATATATATATGATAAAAATTGTTATTTCCTTATAACTGCTACCACAGTTAATAGAAGAATGTTGGATTGGGCTTCATGGATCAAATCCATGAAATTGGGTTTGAACCCATCTTGGGTGTACCCAATATTAAAACTAACATCTCGGACTCGCACAAGTGGGTCCAATACAACTCCATTAGAAACAGCACAATTATGATATTATCATAAAATTATAAAACAGTATTCATACAGATAAATATACCGTGTGACCCATGAACAATCAGTATAAATATGAGGAGTTCTGGAATCTCAATTGTAAATCCATTATTTACAAGAGATATAACATTGTTCATTTGTTATGTCCTAGATTTAATTTCTTAAATTTTTATCAGTCCAAAAGCATACTTAACCCCTAAAGAAGCTATGCTTGACTTTATCACATTTTTCATGTATTTAGAATTGTATCTCCAAATACAATTGGCTAGCCGGTAAATATATAATTAAGATAAAAATTTATTAAATCTTCCCATTCTATCTTTTTCTTTTAGTCTCCAAAACAACTGCTACCTTAGACATGTCCCATAGGCTGGATTATCATCGCCATAGAAATAACACGCTGAGGTGCTAACATTATTTTGTCACTTCAAGACAAGGTGAATAGTCTAAAGGACATCATTTGAAGGTTTGAATATAACTTCAGTGGAACTTACACAATGAGGAAGCAGGGATTCATTCCCTCATTTTCCACATCGGCCACAAATAGCACACGCGGTATGAAACACGTGTTACAGTGATCTTCATTATAAATATGAATGGCTATGTCTTTTCTTAAATCACTATACAGATTTAAGTTCAGCCACCCACCCTATGACTAACCTGAGTTCTTAAATGCTTGCCACCTTTTAGCGCCATATTAAGATCTCACTTCTAGCTTAATCAGGCATCAATGATAGTGGGGTCTATAATGATTGGTTCTAAGATATTTATATGTATATTTGTTAAGAACCTCTTCTTGACATAGTCAAGGCGATATTTTCATATATATAAGCTCCTTTAAGAATATATTTCTCATATATCCTTTAATATATATGTTTCTCATCTCAGCTTGTTTCTCTACACAACAGAGGCGACTATACGTGTAAGAATGTTGGTCCCAACTCGATGACACAATTATGTGTAAAATACAAAATGCTAGTACAATTTCAAACAAAAATCACTTTTATTTATAACTATAATAACATCGTTTAGTACAATGATTCAATCTACGCAACCCTGATGACTTGGCATGTGACTCATAAACATCTCTAGTCACAGCTTTAGTGAGAGGATCAGCTACCATCTCATGGGTTGAAATGTATTGAATCATTACTTCTTTCCTCAACATGATGTCTCTAACAAAATTATATTTTGTCTATATGTGTTTGGATTTACTGTGATACTTGGAGTCTTTAGTATAAGCAATTGATGCTTGACTATCACAGTAAATGGTTACTGGTTTCCCTTTGTCCTTAGAGACATTCAAATCTTCTATAAATCTTTTAAGCCAGACAGCTTCCTGTACTACTGCCGAACAAGCCATAAATTTGGCCTTCATAGTTGACAGAGCAACACATGTCTGTTTCTTGCTACTCCAAGAGGTAGCACCATTAATGAGTAGAAAAGCCTATCCTGATGTTGATTTTCGCTCATCCAGATCACCTACCCAATCAACAACTGTATATCCAATGAAACGTAAATCTCCACCTTGGTAACAAAGGGAGTAATCAACAGTACCTTTAAGATACATCAATATTCTCTTCACGGCAACCCAATGATTCTTTCTAGGATTTGATTGATATCTACTTACGAAACCTACCGCATAGCAGATATCAGGTCTTGTACACATCATAGCATACATGAGACTGCCGATAGCACTGGAATAAGGAACATTTTTCATTCTTTCAATTTCTTGAGGATTTTTAGGACACATGTCGAGACTAAGAGTTTGTCCCTTTGATATAGGTGTATCCATAGGCTTACAATCAGCCATGTTAAAACATTCAAGAATTTTTCTTATATAAGGCTCTTAGGATAGAGCAAGAAGTTTCTTCGAACGATCTCTTGTAATTTGGACTCCTAAAATATAGGCAGCCTCACTTATATCTTTCATCGCAAATTTTGAAGATATCCATTTCTTAATGGTCAACACAAATTCTTTACAATTTCCTGCCAATAAAATATCATCCACATATAAAGATAATATCACATACTTATATTTATTTCATTTTATATACACACAATGGTCTTCTTCAGCCATTTTGAACCCATAAGACATAAAAA
This sequence comes from Dipteronia dyeriana, assembly GCA_032871835.1. Lineage (NCBI taxonomy): Eukaryota > Viridiplantae > Streptophyta > Magnoliopsida > Sapindales > Sapindaceae > Dipteronia > Dipteronia dyeriana. The sequence continues at coordinate 77,441,393 of CM065300.1, read as the reverse complement.
CCTGATGGAACCGTAGGTACCATTGTCTGGATGATTGTTTCAAATCATATATTGATCTTTTGAGCTTACAAACTTTACGCTCATGGCCTTTTGAAACAAATTTTACAGGTTGTTCCATGTAAATTTCTTCATCCAGTTCTCCATTGAGAAACACTGATTTTACATCCATTTGATGCAACTCTAAGTCCATATGTGTGACGATTGTCAAAATAAGGCGTATTGAAGAAAACCTAACCACAGGAAAAAAAGTTTCTTCATAGTCAATACCCTCTTATTGAGTATAACCTTTTGTGACTAAACGTGCTTTATGTCTCTCTACTGTGCCATCCACCATTCATTTGATACGAAGAACCCATTTATTTCCAATGGCTTTTCTTCCAGGCGGTAAGTCAACCAAGTCCCAGATATGGTTACTTTTCATCAAATCCATCTTCTCTTACATAGTTTTATCCAAAACTCCTTGTCAGGTGAGTTGAGAGCCTCATTAACATTTTTAAGCTCATCAGCATCATGTGAAGCAATCATAAATGCTTCCCCTTCAATCTCAAAATGACGACAAGGAACATTTTCATGATTGCTTCTACCAGTTGGTAAATCCAAAATTGTTGTTTTAACAACTTCATTACTCCCACTAGGATCAGAAGGTCCGGGTAGATCTGTATTTACTTCAAGTGGAGTATTACTCCCACTAGAGACAGAATTCCCAGATAGATCCGTATTAACTTCTAGTGGAGTATTTGGATTTGATACCTCGATTTGATTACTCAATTCGTAGAATCGAATATCTCGATCAACTTTATCTCTATAAGGAAATCCACTCTCTAAAAAATTCACATCTCGTGACTCTATCTCGGTCACACTTCCATCCGAGTTTTCACCTATGAGTACATATCCTTTTGAATGCTCAGAGTATCTAACAAAGATACATTTCTTTCCTCTTGCACCCAATTTTTCATATTTGTCAGATGGATCATGTACGTAACTCGTGCACCCCCAAGGCCAAAGATAAGTTAAGTTAGGTTTTCTACCTGTCCATAACTCATAAGGTGTGAAAGTGACAAACTTTGTGGGGACTCGATTAAGTACATATATGGCAATTAGCAAAGCATCTCCCCAATAATGTACAGGCAGATTTGCTTGAGCCATCATAGATCTAACCATTTCATGTAATGTTTTATTCCTCCTTTCCGCTACACCATTTTGTTGCAGAATCATAGGAATAGTTAACTGTCTTTGAATACCTTTTTCATCACATAATTCCTTGAATTGATCTGAAAGGTATTCTCATCCCCTGTCAGTACGTAATTCTTTTACCCTTTTATCTAATTGGTTCTTTACTAAGTTCAAGTATGATTTGAAACAATCCAATGCTTCAGACTTTTGACAAATTAAATAAACAAAACCAAAATTGGTAAAGTCATCTATGAATGTAATAAAGTTTGCTTTTACACTCATTGGACGGACCACAAATGTCAGAGTGGATTAATTGTAATGGATATTTAGCTATAGTTCCCTTTTCAAATGATTTTCTAGTTGTTTTTCCAGCTAGACAAATTTCACAGATAGGTACCTCTATTTTATTAAATGAACCTAAGAGGCCCTCTCTAGCCAATCTGTTCATCCTATCTTGGCCAATATGACCCAGTCTAGCATACCAAACGTTCACATCAACATTGACATCATTAGCGGAAGCAATTAATGAAAAACAACCATCATCATAATTAAAACCGTCCAACTTGGTATTTAATACAATAAAAGCATTCAACAAAATTTTCGATATCAATACGAACAGAATTATAAATAATATCCATAAAACCACCATAAAAGTTAAGTTCGTAACCTAACTTAAAAGGACAATAACTTAAACTAAATTTCATCAAATCTTAGGAGCATATAAAACATCATGGAGATAAAGTATTTGACCACCATGCAACATTAATTTGCAAGTGCCAATACCCTTCACTTCAGCTCTCGAGTTGTTCCCCACGTAAATCCATCTAGTCCCCTGACTGATCCGACAATATTCTACAAATGTTGCTTTGTCTCTAGTTACATGGTCTGTGACTCCTGAGTCTACAGTCCATAAAAGATGAGATTCAGTAAGTAAAACAAAACTAGAAACCAAAGCATAGTTATCAGTTATTAAGTTGGGATGTACCTTTTTCGTTTCAGTGCACTCACAAGCAAAATGACCAAGTTTGCCACAATTGAAACATTTCAACTTGGCTTTATCTTTCTTAACACCAGCACTCTTGCCTCTTTTCTGATTTCTAGTCTTATTCTTGTTGGAATTCTGTTTAGGACCCTTCCTTTTTTGCTTTTGAAAGTTCCCTTTCTTTCCTTTACGTATAAAGCTCTTAACCTTGCACTTGCTGGATTCAGCCATGTAAAGCTGACCAAAAACGTTAACTGCCTCTAGGCGCTCTTCTTCCAGTTCAACATGACCTGATATATCATCAAAAATCTTGATGTTATCATTGTGGGTCATGTTGATTTTCATGTTTTCCTAGCTATTAGAAAAGACCGGATCACTGCTTGAATTTGTTACTCATCAGTTAAAGTTTGACCTGCAGACTTCAATTCACGTATCATGTTTGACATCTCTCTCAAATGCTGCCTCATATCATGATTCTGGCACTTTTTGTAGGTGTCAAACTTAATTATAAGTCTCCTAAGTTTGGTAGTAGAAATACCACCAAACTTGTCCTTCAACGCAATCCACATGTCTTGCGCGGTTTCATACTATTCATATACACACATGAGACCATATGTCATGCTGCTTAGCATCGTTATACGAGCTAAACTGTTTTTCCTTTTCCAGGTCTGATATGTTTCCATATCTCTCCTATGTTGGGCAGTGCTACCATCTGGTGGTTCTACCATAGTGTTCGTAAGAGTTTCTAGAGCCTCTTGCTCTTCAAGGATTAGCTGAATTTTTAGGTGTCACGTCTCATAGTTGTCACCGTTCAGCTTCTCTCCATTGTTCAACTCAGCAACAATTGACTTAGATGCATAAGCCATTTCCTAAAATTTTATGTAACACATAGTCTAATTAATAGTTATTCAAGCATATTTTTCTAATAATTTCACACTTAGCACAAATGCTATGCAACAAACTTACACTTAAAAAATATAATAAGAGGAATATTAGGATAGGAATCGAAACAAAGGTCAAAGCTCTTGATCATCATTCAAATCCACAACAATCACTAATTTATATTTATTAGTGTCCTTTGTGAAAAACAGTTCTAACATTGTTTCTTACAATTTAGAACACCTATATTGAATAAGCACAAGTAAATAAAACTTTGCATAATCGTGTGCACTAATATCTCATTTCATTAATAATAAGGAGTTTGTACAAACTAGGAGTATTTACAAATATATATATATATATATATATATATATATATATATCCTAAGAATTACAATCTCAATCAGTAATTCGAAAACTCTTTGGGACTTCATGCAAGATTCGCTCAAAGTATGCAAAGATACTTTGCTTATCATTTACAAATAGGTGGTAATTCTCATCTACCCTAAACCTTCTAAATGCAGATATTGCATACCATCCTTCACTAACTTTACAATGTCTTTGTGATCTCAAATTAGCACCTATGCTATAGGACACATGCCTTTTGAGGCTTCTATACACTTGAATATCTTGATATTCTAATATAGTTGTTAATGCTTCACTGAAGGTGGTAAATTTATCTACTTCTAAAGAGGCTAACATCTCAATGTTATTATGTCATAGTTCATCTGGTAAAACCTTAAGGAGTGCGTGAATTATGTCTTTCTATATAAGTTTTATTCCACCATCACTCCAAGGCCATTCAAAAACTATAAGATCCCCAAACCTTAACAACTATTCATATAAATTAATGTTAAAATCCATTTTATGGTCTTCTAGTTTGTTTATGAAATTAGCAAGAGACATTTCGAAATTCCTATATCTTTCAATATCCACTTCATTTATCTCCATTCTTGGAGACTGTTGACTTTCATCGTCCTCAAGTGTCCCAGGTATATACTTATCAATAGTATTTTCCTCTGTGGACATTTCATCTGACAATGGTGAATAATCTTCTACCAATTGCAGTGAATTTTCCTCCACCGACAGTGGTGAGTACTCCTCTTGAGGATCAAAGTCATCCGACAATGGTGAATTATATTCTACCAATTATGGTAAATATTCCTCCACCGACAGTGGTGAGTACTCCTCTTGAGGATCAGAGTCATCCGACAATGGTGAATTATCTTCTACCAATTATGGTGAATATTCCTCCACCGACAGCGGTGAGTACTCCTTTTGAGGATCAGTGTCAGATGAGTTGTGGTTACACATTTCGTCCATCTATAGAGAAATGAAAAATATATACAATTAATAATTTGTTAGTAAAATTTTAAGAACTTATAAAAATTCATCGGGCATATTCAACTCCCACTAAAGCGAAAATTTAATTAATGGAATTAATCAAAATATTTTTAAAAAAAATTGCTGGAAAACCACTTTTGTTTGCCAGAAAACCGCTTAAAAGACATCAAAAAAATCGTCAAAAAACTCACCAAAAACCGTTGTCGAAAACTGTTGTCGGAAACCATCGTCGAAAATAGCTCCCGAAAACAGTTGTCGAAAACCGCTATCGAAAACCGTCGCCAAAAATCGCTATCAGAAACCGTTTCGGTTGCTGGGAATAATTGACGGTTACCACGTGTGTGACACATGTCACCATTTAACTGGACCACTTATCAAAGTCTACCTACACCTTGACACGTGTCGAATTCTAGGCGATTCACTTTTCAACAGAGCAGTGTGGTTGAACTTGACCACTTGCTTCAGTTGTGTGTGTAATCCACGCGCCACCTTCCCATCATCTTCCGGTCATTGGACCACCTTCATTAGATTCCAAATTTTATTGTCATTCCATTAATGCCCTTAATTTTGAAAATTGAATCTAAGGTGAGTTGCACTCGCCGCCTCTAAGGCACAAGTCACTATTCACCTTCTTCAACCTTAAGAACCAATTTTTAGAAAAAAATAATTGTTTCCGATCTAGTTTTCAATCGTTTCGTTCTCACTCGTTACTAAACCAAATTTTACGATCTCGGTATCTATAGAAAGCTTGGGATCTCTAGTTTCTAAAGATACCATTTTGACAATAAATTACGACCGTTTTTACCCTTTACGACTCTCTCAAAGCCTTGGTTTTAGGGCTCTATGCCTTAGTGTTCATATGCATAAATTTAAGTCTCATGGCATATAACACAAGTAAAACAATTCACATAGAATCCTAAGCATATCATACGTAATTTTAATGAATTCAAAACGTAAAAAATATATATACTTACGATTTGTTAAAATTGCAGTAAACACATATTTGTGAATTCATTAATAGCCAAGAAAAAAAAATGGCATTTAACAAAAATGAAATACGTATGATAACCAAAAATACTCATTAAATAAAGATTATATGATTTCGAAAATAAAAATACACACAGATGCATATACATTGTGTATATAATCAATCCGACAGAATGAAATATTTGTTTTACATGTTATTCTACAACTAACATTAAATCTTTGATCATGCATATCATAAGCACATAGAAAACTTTTCCAAACCAGAAAACATTCATCAAGCTCTGATACCAATGTTGAAATCCTACAATATAAGAAGAATGTTAACATACATTTTTCTGGATCAAAAAATTGAATAAGTCACAAGTCAGGAAAGAGTCACCAAAAATAGGAACTCTAACTCAAATCACAGTATAAGAATCTATACCATTTTCTGTTTCTCTGAGTTCTCAATAGAATTATACGTAATTCTATTTGATTGACAACAACCATACTTCTGTAATAACTGCAAACATATATATATATATATATATATATATATATATATATATATATATATATATATATATATATATGATAACAACAGCTATTTCCTTATAAATGCTACCACAATTAATAGAAGAATGTTGGATTCATGGATCAAATCCATGAAATTGGGTTTGGACCCATCTTGGGTGTACCCAATATTAAAACCAACACCCCATTACCCCATTATCTCGAGCCTTACACATCTTTCCATTAACAACATTACCTCTATCAAGAGCTACCTCTACCACCCTTTCTTTTCCATATATACTAAAAAAAAATCTCAAATAATGTGGCATATGAGGTGTCAACATCACATCACTCACCACATAATCTCATCATATATAAAATGTTGACACCTCACATACCACATCATTTAAGAAGAAATTTGGGAAAAACAATTGGGACACCTAGCATTACTCTATGACCAATCACAGAAGATGTTATTGTAATTAAACTGCTCTAATGAATTCAATCGGTTTAAAATAAAATTTTGGTGTTGGGACCTAATAAAGTTGAATGAGAAATAGATTATTGCATTGTATTAACATTTTCAAAACATTGTTGTTTTCTTAGGTTATGTTTAAAATTTATATCTTGAGCTAAATATTAGTTCCTTGCATGATTAGGCAATGCACTTTGTGACTTGTACTCTATTAAACACCGAATAAAGATCATTTTGTGACTTGTTCTATTAAACACTGAATACAGATTTATCAAATCAGGCAACTACAAATTTGAATTAGTTCTAAATTCTCTTGTAATTAATCAAATTTAGAGAGAACACTCATGGCAGAAATACAACATCTAGCAATTAGCTCCAAATATTCCAACAACATTAAGTTTTGCCAAACTAGCTTGTTTCAAATGCAGTGAACACCGTTTTTTAGCTGATTGTTATATAATAATTTTATTCTTCTTTTATAGTTTTTTTTTCATTTTAATAATTAACATGTTTTGAAGCATAAGAACAGAATTTATAAAGTATTATATATTTGTCTTTATAATGGGATTAATTGCCATACCCTTGTAAACTCTCTAAAGCTGGATGGGTGGGTATCATTCTTCTCATTGTATTAGCAACATCTCCGTTAATGCTGTATGGCGTCTAACTAGTAACAACTCCATCACAGTATCAAACCATTTCCGACGTACTAGCTTTTGGTCACATTTAAATATTTATGAACTAAGAAGAGTTCGACATACATAAAAATGGATAATTGGCCCTTCTTTTAGTCCAAAATGCGACCAAAAATACACTGGGATAGATTTTGATGTAATTGTTAAGACTTCATGCAACATTTCAGTTTTATAACGATATATGTAGATTAAAAAAGATGGATAATACTGGCAAAAGAATGATGTCCACCATCCAACTTGAGACTATATAAAAAATGGCAATTAATCCAAAGTGAGTCAACAAGGTCGTTAGGAACAGCACATTCTGCTCAGTGCAAAGTTTCTCCATGGCAGTGTATTTAAACAATTTATTATATATTTCAAAGAATTACCCTTCGTATTCTCTTAATTCAACACATTTGGTGGATCATTTGGGTTTGTTTAAAATTGAAAATTAATTTTGTGATAAAAACAACATTCCAGGTGTTTTTTTTTATCTTGTTTTGAAATGACATAATTATTTGTCGAATTGGGCAAAATTTGAAGAGGTTTTGAAATGAAAATGTAGCATTAGCTGTTGAGTGACATCAATTATGTTTTATATTTGTAAAGGTGAGCCGAGGAACTCGTTTCAACAGAATTGAATATTTATTCAAAGAAAATGCATTTAGTAATTAAAAAAAGTTAAGCATACTCGCCCATCAACCTCCAACGATTGAGGCCCAAACTTGCTGTTATCAGCTCTCCATCTCTAGATTGAATTTATGGCCTTCAAATGCTAGAACAAGAATAAGATAAAATTGTACAATTGTTTCATCTTTGAGAAATGTCTGGCTTGGAGTGGGTGTTAATGGTTGTCAGCATGCATTGCTTGTGATATAGAGTTGTGGTTTGATGTAGGTTGGTCACACAAGGTGTCATGTGCTTACTATAATATTAATACATACTATGAGCTTGAATTGGTGTGTAAAGTATGATCTCAATTCTCACACATCTTTAACCTGTATATCCTGCTGGCAAGCCAAGCAATAACTAAGAGTTGGTGAATTCAACTGAATTATTTGAAAGTTGAAACAACATATTCATTCTTTGCAACAAATTTATCAAGTAATTCATAAAAGTATTAAGGGTTTCATTATCGATGTCATTTAAATTAAAGCAAATTGTTAAAAGTGATGTTAATCACAATCCATCAATTATCTTTTTCACTCAGTTTTCATTGTATGAACAAAAACCAGGATATAAACTATAATGGATGTAGGTACAGATTCAATCTTTGACATTTTTCCTAATCTAATGACACCCAGTTAAAAATGACCACATCTAATATGGAAAATTTATTTTTAGCTACGTACGAAAATTTATTCGTTAATAACCACTTTTTATAAATAATTTTAATGTATATCTTTAAAATACCAAAAAACCAAAATACCAGAATACCCTTTAATGTTAATTTTATTTTTCTTATCTTTTCCATGGTTTCCACCGTCCTCTTCTCATCTTCATCTTTGACCCAAAAACTAATCTTCTTCTTGGATTTGTTGTATCTTTCAGATCGACGAGAAGCACACCATTATTAAAGGTTTAAAAGTTTTGAACAAGTTTTCTGATTTTCTCTAAGTCGGTTGAAGAGGTGTAAATATCTTCCATTTCTGTTTGTTTGAATTCCAAACCGTTAGTATAATATGATTTTAACTTTATTGCATTACTATTGTGTGGATTTGTGAAGAATTTGATGAATTTAAGTTTCTCGTTTTTTTTCCAAAATATTTCAAGTTTGAGTTGTTCGTAAACTTGAAATGTTCTAAAACAACTCAAAACAGAACTTGAAATCTGGTAAAAAAAATAGAAATATTGATAAAACTTGAAATACAGAGATGTTTACAGAGATTTAATGCATGATTTCAAGTTTAGACCCATAAAACGTGAAATGTTTAAAGCAAATGTGTAAACATCTTCCATTTCTGTTAGTTTTAGTTTGAAACAGTTAGTATAACATCATTTAACGTTATTTCATTAATATTGTGTGGTTTTATGAAGAATTTAAAGAATTTAAGTTTAACATTTTTTCCTGAACATTTCAAGTTTCAGTTGTTCGTAAACTTGAAATGTGCTATAAAAACTGAAAACATAATTTGAAATCTACTAAAAAAAATTGAAATGTTGATAAAACTTGAAATATATAGATGTTTACAAAGATTTAAAGCATCATTTCAAGTTTAGACCTTAGAAAACGTGAAATGTTTAGAAAAAATGGAAATGTTTTATAAAACTTAGAGTCTGACATTTTTTTTGCAAAATATTTTTTTTTCAAGTGAATGGATTACAGGTTGGTAATTAACTATGGTGGGCAGTAGGATGATTTACGATATATGGGTGGTGAGATATTTGTTGAGGTGGTGTCGATTCATTTAAATTATATAGAGTTAGAGAACTTGGTATATCAATTCACCAAATTTGATAGAATGTTGTATGATGTGATCCAAAGTAGTTTGGTTAAGACAGAGAGTGGACGAAGAAAGTACCGATTACAATGTGACAGTAATTATGTTTACATTAGTCATTTCAATTGTAGTATGAACTCAATTTATGTTTACTTCAGTTTTACAAGTTGTAATTCTAAGTTAAAGTTCTGTACATGTGATTTAAAGCATGATTTCAAGTTTGATACCTGCGATTTAAAGCATGATTTCAAGTTTGATACCTGCGATTTAAAACATGATTTCAAGTTTGATGTCTACAATTTAAAGCATGATTTCAAGTTTGATGTCTACAATTTAAAGCATGATTTCAAGTTTAGGGTTTTCCTGTGATTTAAAGCATGATTTAAGTTTGGTTCCTACCATTTAAATAGTGATTTCAAGTTTGGCCAAATCCAATTCAAAATATCTACACTGTCAACAAAATTTGTTCAAAATTTGTTCATAATTTGTTCAAAATTTGTTCACAATTTGTTCCTGTTTATGTTACCTGTCAACAAAATTTCAAGTACATGTTTCATCAAAATACAACTACTTCACAATTTGTTCACAAATTTTTCACAGTTATGTTACCAAATTCTACACAATTCACAATTCACAATTCACAACCGTAACCAATCAAAATACAACAAATTGATGTATCACAATTCATAACCGTAACCAATCATACATACACCTTGAAAGAATTTTGATTTACCATGCCTAGTTTGCCTATTGATCCTTAAGAAACTTATGTCTTAGAGAATAAACTTATGATAGGGGTAGATGGGGAAAGCAGTTTTACAAGTCATTGTACAGGTCTCAGCATCTGTGCTCTCTTTTTACGCAAGAACCAAATGGCTGCATTATACTATTCATTAAATATCTTTTTCGTGGCTGCCTTCCAATCATACTTCTCCATTTCCGATAAAAGCAATCCGAGCTTTTGGAATTCTATCCATATCACTGTTAAACATGTATTCCAAATGTCAGAGGTTAAAGTATAAAACATGGACATGTCACAATTACAAATACTAGAGCAGGATTGAATTCATGACTTTCAAGAAAGATAAAGATGCAACACATAAAACCAAAAACAAAAATCTGTTGATACACTCGAAAAGCTTCATGAGAGCGGTAACGCGGATGAAAGCTTTCAAAATCAACACCCTTATTCCAAAGGCGGATCTTATTTGCTAATATAAGCATAGCAGAAAGGCAAGTTAGTTTTGGATACTGTTGAATTAACATGGATTTGAGTTGTATATTTAACATAAAGGAAAAATGCTAAGAGGACAAAAATTCAGCAAAAAATTTTATGATGACTAAGGTCAACAATACAGGCAGTACATGTATATAGGATATTCATATTCATCTGCAGTCACCCTAGCTGTTTCAAGATCCTTCGTAATGACAGCTGATGGAACCAATGTAAGATCAGCTGCCCTGTGAAGAAATTCTTGAAAGAAATACAACAAAAAGTTGGTAAATGCTCTCAAATCTAAAAACATAGGCACCGTTATGATCTAAGAAGAAATAAAGAACGTTACATACTTATTAGTTATTACAAACCATATAGGTTTCACCAGCTAACTAAATGTGTATTTGGGGATGTATCTGCCGATTAAAACAAGAAACAGATTCAGTCTAAAGCACAAAATTCACAGTTTTAAATCTCATAGCATGCTCACTTGTACAACAGTCAACATACTACTGTATTTCCTTTTTACTTGACAATGTCATCAATTAATGGGAGAGTGAAGAGATGAAACATTAATCATGAACAAAGCAGAAGAAAACCTTAGCAGACTCCTTCAGCAATGTTTCAAATAATGTAGAAACCGATAAATTTTATACAATACCATATTTAATTACAATATTTCCTTTCTTCTTTCTTACAAACTAAACGGAAAGAATGAACAGACTCCCATCTTCTACTTAAGAAAGACATCAAACTCATTCTTCCAAGTAATAAAAAACTACATCGTTCTTGAGAAAGCCAAGTCTATAACGTTAATCAAATAATTATTTGTATAATTTACAGAACCAAAAGATTACTCACATGATATTTTTCTATTATAACACAGTCATTCACATACATAAAGTGAATAATGGAAACAAGTAGAATTAGCGACAACAAAAGCCCTCCAAGTCCTACCAAAACAATATTAAAACGTGCTCAGCATAGGATAAAACCACACATACTTGAACAATAACGAAATTCAGAAGAGCAAAACTAAACCTTCAAACAGAACTCAACACCTCACCGATCACTGCTACTGTTGACGATCACGATCTCCGATCTCCTCCACTCCAAGACGACAACGATGGCCCTGACGACGACCGCGAGGTGGCTCCGTTCTCTTTGGCAACGACGATGAAGACTTCGGAGGGGACCTCTGTCGACGACGACGTCCCTCTCTTTCTCAACCTTGTGACGGCGAACCTCCTATTTCTCTTTCCTCTCCACGATTGTCTTTCAAGAAAAAAAAAAGAAAACCCTAAAGGTCCGTCCTGTAAGCGTTTTTCAGTTGATGTTTTTCGAAAATAAAAATGAAAATGAAAACAGTGTTTTTTGTTTCAGTTTTGAATTCTGAAAACACGTCAAGTAGCATATATTGAAAGTTGTATTTTGAAAATGAAAACGGAAAAAACGCGTCTAGTAAATTAACCAAAAATTATCAAAAATTGAAATATCAATTGTGGCATTTTGTTTAATTTTATTACAATTATAAACAAATTGATTACATAATTAACCAATATAATTTTTGTATTGTAATTTTTAAATTAAACAAAAGTAACACATAAAAAATTAATTCAAAAAAACATATCAAAAAAATGAATTAATCAAAACTAAACTCTTAAATTTTAAATAAATAATTACAATATATATATATATATATATATATATATATATATATATTATCATATAATAAAAATATGACGGTATATATTATATTAACATATGTATACATATTATAATAATATGGTAAATATATATTAAATCTTATTACATATATAATATATTTTATATATTAAATATTATTGTATTTTTTATATTATATTATATTATATTATATTATATTATATTTTTATATATAATAATACATAATATATTACATTATATCCTATATATAATATTTGATATTATATATATAATAAATATTATATAATATTATATATATATATATAAAGAGCTCCACGACCATCTCACTGAGAGTATTTAGCTTCGTTTTCCCCACCAAACGGCATTTCCTCAACGGCCTAAACAGGGTACTCACTTGAAAATACAACCAGAGACGGGTGGAGATATTAAGTCAAAATCTGGTTAGTACGTGGCGTTGTTAAACCTGAGTTTATCCTAGCCTGCAGCATTCTGGTTACGGATTTGTCCAAGTATTCCAGCCGATATACTAGACTAGAAAACCAAAATCCGTTCTGATATGCAGGGTCCTCATAAGAGGCAAGCATAGAGCATACTGAGACTTTGAAGACGAATCATAGATCAAGATATAGGGCTGTCTGAAGATTGAGACGAGAGAAACTTTAGAAAGCCATATGAAAACAAACACTCAAATTTTATTCTGATTTTTTTCTGACTGCTTTACAACGAGAGCATTACTCCTTATATAGAGAAAGGAGGCTCCGGAGAGATCTGGCTCAAACATGTGGTCGACAAGCATATCTTACAAAAGGATAAGGCCTAAGGAGATGGCCGACATACAACAATAATTTCACAAAATTCAACAAAGCAACAAGGAGCTGTTTGGCAGCTGGTAAACACACCAATAATTATACAGATAAGATAAGTATGAAAAGCTACGGACTGCTGAGATTACAGGTGGCGTGGTATTCGTTGTCCGAGTCAAGAGCCCCATAAATGGAACAGGTCCACGTGTCAGTTTGGTCTTGGGAGTCCAATAGATAAGAATTCTTAAAAGGGTGCCAGCTTCTTGTTGGGTCCCGTGGGACCTCTGAAAGGATAAAAAGGACGTCTGTTTTGTCATTGTTGACGTCACAAAGGAAGTTGAGTAGAGGAATCTGGATACCGGTCTGGTACAGTCTTTCGTAGTCGTACAATGTATCCCATTCATAGCTGGTATTGAAGGTCCAAAGGAGCTGGGTATGTGGATTGTGCCTGTAGGGCCTGCTGAAGATCCAAATGCAACATACCTTGGCGGCCAGTTCTGGGTCCATTTTCCATAGATGGTATTGGCTCATAAACCTGGTAAGATCAGTGCACCAGACGGATAGGGGATTGAACCACTGTAGGAAGGTTTGGAGGCCATGAGAGGTCGGGTTTTGGACAAAACCGTATAATGCCTGGAGAGGGAAAACTATGGCATGATGATGGAGGACTGATAAACACCATAAGAACCATAACACCTGGTCAGAGTAATAATAGAAAGGGGGGATACAAAAAGGTCGAGATATGGTTTAGTGGGATTAGCTAGCTGGTGATGGCAGCCCTGGTCATTGATCTGGGTAAGGTATATTGGGAGATATTTTTTGGCAAATTCTTCGACCTGTAGGACAGGGGGGAGTTGACCTGGTGGTAGAGTAGCCATAAATTCTGGTGGGAAAAGAGGAGATGGCGGGACAGCAGGCGGGGCTGACGAGGACGAGGCCTATGAGGAGATCATGTAAGGTAAAGGGATCGGTCCAGTATGTGAAATCATGGTGATAGGGTGAGGTCTGAAAAGCATGTCTGGGATAATGTTGTGGTGACCTTTTATGTGCTTGATTGAAAAGTCATACCTGGAGAACCAGTCTTTGAGTCTAAGGAGCTGAGGATTTGGAGGGAGTTTGTTGTGGAATTCAAAGACTTTTGGGAAAGATGAATTATCCATTTCGATGATGAAGTTCTTAGTCCTAAGGTGGAAATCAAATTTGGAGATCCCATTTTTTACTGCGAGGATTTCCTTGTCGACCGTGTGATAATGCTTTTGGGCGTCTTTGAATTGTCCACTGGCATGGCCACAGTAGTGGCATTTTCCATTGGATTCTTCAAAGAGGACGGCTCCCCAGAAGTGATCATTGGCATCAATATGTAGGATGAGTTGTCCCGAAGAAGGGATATGGAGAGGGAGAGGTTTCTGAGAGATTTCCTTTAAGTGGGCGACGGCCTTAGAGTGAGAGGTATCCCATTGAGGGGGATCTTTCTTGAAGAGCTTGGACAAGCTTGTCGTGTAATGACTCGCCTGGGGGATAAAGTCTCTGATGTAATTGACGATGCCAAGGAATTGTTGAACCTGTTTTTGTGAAAGGTTCGAATCTGGGAAGACAATGAGTTGTCTTGCCAGATGAGGTCAGGGACATAGGACCCATCTTTGATTTTCATGCCAAGGAACTCAATTTCAGAAACATCAATTGAGCTCTTTTTATCGGATAGCATGATTCCATACTTGTCAATGATCTGATGGAATTGTTGTAGGAGCTTATCGTGGGATTCCTTGTCAGGTGAAAATAACAAGATATCGTCGATGTATAGCGGGCAGTATGGAGGATGGGACGGAAAATCCTGGTGATGGCCTTTTGAAAGAGCGAAGGGGCTGTTTTTAGGCCAAAAGTTAGGACTGTCCATTGGTACTGGGCATTCGGGAGACAGAAAGCCGTCTTGGGCCTATCATCAGGATGGATACAAATCTGCTAAAAGGCTCCTTTCAAGTCAAATTTGGAGAAAACAGTGGTGCCAGAAAGCTGGGAAAACAACGTGTTGGCTTTAGGGATTGGGAACTTGTCGTCGAAGAGGAAGAGATTGAGAGGCTTGTAGTCAATTACGAGCCTTTTTTTTCCTCCGAGTTGTTATGACCTTTTCTCAATGTAAAAGGCTTGGCAAGCCCTTGGGGAGGAGGTAGACTCTATCAGGCCTTGCCTGAGGAGTTCTCCACATTCTTCGGTGGCCAGGGATAGGTTAGAGGGAGACATCCCTGAGTGGGTGGCTTTTGTTGGGTTGACATCCTCATTGAGTTTGAATGGTAATCTGATGAAAAAATCAGGGTTTTTCCACAGTGGGTGCAGATGTTTGAAGTCTGCATGGCTGTTGGTGCAGAATTGCAGAAGTTTTTCTTGAATTTGGTGGAAATCGGGATTGATGACCGAGAGGGAATATTTTAGGGATGTCGATAAAAGGTTTGAATTCCCTTTTGTAGCGGATTCCGTTTGGGAGGATCCTGATGGCTCTGATTTGGATGTAGATTTCTCATTCGATGAGGATATCTTTGTCTGGAAGAGGTGTTCCAATGACATGAATCCAAAGGGTGAACGAGGGAAAAAACTATATGCCAACCTTGTGCTTGGAGATCAGGTAAGTAGTAAAAATTTGTCCATCTGCTAGTAGAAACTCATTTTTTTCTTCTTTCTAGGCATCTGAAGGTAGGACGTTAGGATTCATCATTGAGGAATGTGCTCCAGTATCGAAGTAGGAAATGACAGGGACTGGCTTGGAGTATTTGGTCGTTAGGATTTGGATTTTGACCTAGGGGCCTGTACTACCATTGCTGGTGGCCTGGTAGGCTTCTGAAGGGGAATTAAGATCTGTATATTCTGTATGTTATGAGGGAGTGTTGGAGTCGTCTGAACCTGGAACCATAAAAGAGGTCGACTGGTTAACATCCTCTTGCTCCGAGAAGATAGATTCAATTTACGCATCGGAGGGGACTTCATCAACTACTTGTCTAAGTTGTTGGATGAGCTTAGCTAATTTTGCTCTCTTATTAGAGCATTGCTTGGCATAGTGACCCTCTTGTCCACAGGCAAAGCACTTGTTGGATTTGTTCCAAGATCTCCTGGCCTTCTTCCGGTAATATTACTATTATAATATTATATAAATATATATTATATATATAATATATAATATTTTATTAATATATAATAGATTATTAAATAATATAATAATATACTAATTATAATAAATAATATTTTATATAATATTTATATATAGTAATATATATTATAATATTATATATATATATGTAAATATATATTATGTTATAATATATATAAACTATATCATAATATTATATATATATATAAGCGGGACACTTTGATCATTTAAAAAAATTTGTTTCGTCTTGTCCTAACCGTATGAAACGTATAATAGTATAATTAATAGTTTAAAAAAAAACGATTTTTTTATATAAAAAAAGTAAAAAACAAAATAAAAATCAAGTATTTTATGTTTTTCAAATCTTTCACTTTTAATACTGATTTTTTTCTTTTTTTTTTTAAATAAAATGAAAAACGGTTAACGAACGCGTTTTCAAAATTATTTTTGAAAAATAAAAACGAAAATAGACTGAAAAACAACTGCATGACGGAGCCTAACACTTTCCATTGCTTTTTACCTTATAAATATGTATATATATATATATATGGGGGCATTGAGGTAATTTCATAAAAATATAGCTATTAACGAATAAAATTTCGTATATGGTTTATAAACGAAATTCTGATAACTTCGGTAGCTACTTTTGATTTTCTCTCAGCATCAAAACAATTATATGGTCAACATGAGTTCCCTTTTTATCACTACCCTAGATTTTTATCATTGAAAGGGTAACTGAAATTGATTCTAGCATTACATAATGTTTATCGAGCATCCTTTTCGGTCCAGTCTTGAGATCTGAGCAAGCTGCGCCTCACGTGACCTGGTTGTATTGGCAAGCCATGGCCTGGACGAAAAAGATGCAGACTTTCCTGCATCTGAAATAAACTAAAGCCCTTTGAAATACAAAGAGTACAGGCATTTCAAGTAATGTGCAGGCATATTTTACAACTATTTGCTTCAGTAATCATACTAGAGGCTGCTTCATACCAAATTTTTTATACCAGTAAACCTGGTCCTTTAATTGTGACCATATTCAGCACAAAATTGTACCCCTTGGAACATTTATGGCTTTCAAGGATAGGCCTGTACACCGGAGACATATGTTGCCTCGATAAATGCAGACCCTTCAGCAGCAAAGTCCTCCCACAAATCAGTCGACAGTATGACAAAATCTGCCAGTTTCCCCTGAGATAATGATCCCAAATCATTTTCAAGAAAGCATGCATGAGCTGCTGAAATCGTGTGCCTACCATATAGAAAGTGTTCATCTCCAGTTGTAAGTTTTGATGAGTGGATGCATAAATTAAAGTACAGAAAAAAGACAAGGATATGGTCACAAACAGTGATCCTTGTCAAAAACATCACCAAGAAAGACAGAATGTAAGTTCTGTCTACATATGTACAACAGACGGACAACCAATCATAATTAAATCAGGTAACATCTGAAAGAACAAATATTTCAAAATTACTTACGCAATTAAAGCATCAGCTAATGAAATTCGCTCCGACTGAATCCAAGCTTTGTCCCAACCAGGAGGCATTCTTTTCATGGAAATCCTGATATCATGTAAGGGATTGATATCCACAACCTACAAAAACAATAGTAATCAGAGATTCTACAATGTTGGAGTATCAAAACTCAACAGAAACAAATTTCCCATGAGTTATAATACTTACTGGCCAGTCAGATCCTAGTGCCAACTTCGCATTGCTAGCTAGAAGCGACCAAAACAGATAAGATCCTTTTTCAGCCCTATCCATACCAAGTTTTTTGATTGCAGAATCAGCATCACCTAAAAGGTGCTGCGGCTGTTGGCATTTGGCATTACTTTATTTATCCCAAACTAAAGGCAAATATAGAACGCATAATAAGCGGGAAAAACAATTCGCCAGAGCAATTGATGGGTAAAAGCCTTGCACAACGAGAAGAATAATTAATTATATAAACCCTAGTAAAAAATTATTTGAAAGGCTTTAGCAAACATGATTCAGAAGCAGAAGATACTTTATTCAGTAGAGATAATTTGTTATGTAGAATGAGATCTATGAAAGATATAAATGTTTATGAATTTAACCAAAGCTGAATGTCAACACATTCCAAAAACAATTTGAAGACAAGTGTCTGCTAGCAGTCTTATCTTAGCAATTTATCTATGCATGACAGCCCAAAAGGCAGTTGCAATATAAACCTGCACTGAAGCAACAATCCCTTGATCACCAAACCGAACAGCAGCCCCAGGAGCCAAATGTTGAGCATGCTCAATCTGAAAATATTGTTCCATTTATGAAAAGCTATGTGCGTAAACATTCATCGCAAGATAAAGTCCAGTCACCTTAGATAATGAAGAATAATACTGAACAAATGTTGAAGCTTTTCATATATTATTAATAAACTTTACCCGAAATCTTCGGTCTCTCATTCCGGTTGTTGCAACTGATTTATAGATATCAAGGACCAAATCATTTGCTCTATCACCTATAGCATGAATGGCAACCTGAAAAACAGTTTAAATATGAAGTCATTTATTGAATATTTGAATGATGAATACTGTTGACACTTGCATCCGGCATGTCAATGAAATTATATAAAGTGGGTAGTAGAATGACAAGTACCTGAAGCCCAGATTTATCTGATGCCATGGTCATGTTAAAAAGACTTTCAATTTCCGTGACTTGAAGACCATAGTTATCAGGCTCGTCAGCATATGGCTAGAGAAATAAGAAACCCATATTAGTCCTCGGTAAAACATAAACATACACAAGTACAAAAGCTAACTAATAATACTCTACACTAATTGTTAGTTCTAGTATCTCACTATAATCAGTGACAGCTTTTCAATGATAAATTACAATTTCAGCAGCAACTGTGGCATGAGTCTAAATAAAATAAACTTTAGGTCCAATAATATTTTCTCACAGTATATTCATATGCACTTGAGTTAGCAAGACTATATGGAAAGGCATTTGGAACCTCAGTCAATGGGATTAAGAATCCAAATAAATATATCACTTGTTTCAAGAGGAAATTGTATCTCCGGAAAAAATTGAAATATCATGCTATAACTATTACAAGGCATTTGAAACAGTTTATTCTGAGATTTTACAAGATTTGTATCTGTTTCTTATCATGTCCTTTGAGCTCTTGGTTTCCAATGGGTATTTATCACTACAATAAACAAGTTTTTGACTAGGGGTGGGCGTGAGTCGGCTTGGTTTGGTTTTTGGCTCTTGGTTTCCAATGGGTATTTATCACTACAATAAACAAGTTTTTGACTAAGGGTGGGCGTGAGTCGGCTCGGTTTGGTTTTTGGCCGAAACCGTCCATGACTCACTTATACTCGGTTTTCATTTTTTTGAATCGGATTGACTCGTCTCAACAGGGTGACTTGACTTGCCTTGAACCTACTTTTTCCGGTTCGAGTCGGTTCGGTTTAATACGATTTTGGGTTTGATAAGCTTGATGGGTCCTTTGGGCCTAGTGAAAATTTTATTTACGTGTTTAACTGTATCAGCCTTTTGGACCAGAATTCAACTCCAAGTATTAAAAAAATATATTTAACTTCATAATATAACAGAAGTTCAAATAATACATAATACATTCCATCATAATTCAAAATATAGTTCATAATAATAATAACAATCACGCCTAAATGTTAATATCATAGTCCAAATCATGACTAAATGTATTTTTCTATTTTTTTTATTATTTTTTTTTAATGAATATATATTTTAGTTAATACTTAATATACATATATATATATAATACTTCATCAGCTTTAATCAATATAAATCAAATAATTAATAAAATATATAAATATGTATAATTTCTTAAAATAAACCTTATATTTTTTTATATTTGGTTTTATAATTAATATATATATATATATATATATATATATATTTAATATTTACTCGGTTTAGTCGGATTGGTTCGGTTTTTGGCAAAGCAAATCCATCAGTGACTCACTTAAACTCGGTTTCATTTTTTTGAATTGGAATAATTCGTTTCAATAGGGTGACTCGACTCAAACCAATTTTCGGTTCAATTCGTTTAACCACAGATCACAAAACAATGCCCACCCCTATTTTTGACTATTGAAAATTTCATTCCACTATTACTTTGTCTATTCTAGTGCAGTATTATAATTTCAGTTTTCTGGAATGCTCAAATTCTTCTCACTAACAAGTTTTATATCCGTATATTGAAATGAATGGAGTATGCATCGTTTTGAAGCTCATTTTTGCTAGATAGCTTTCTATCACTAATTGGGCCCTTACCTAAAAGCTTAAGTTTTTCGGTCTAACAGTTACTCACAGAGTATCAAGCTTGGTCACCAAGGAATCTTAGGTTCAAGTCCTCACTTATGAATGCATCAGTACCTATTTATAATTTCTTTTGCAATTGAATCTATAACTGGGATGTGTTAGATAGTTTTATATAAGTGTTTGGCCCTTACATAACAGCTTAAGTGTTTAGCCAAGTGCTTACTGATATATATATATATATATATATATATATATATATATATATATATATATATATATATATATATATATATATATATATATATTCGAAATTATCAAGTGCAGGATCCAGCACAAAAAATTCATACGGTGCCGGTGAAAAAAAAATACACTAATTCCAATCGGTTGGAATCAATGAAACCGCACAAAAAATTCATTCATATAGGATCCCGCACTAGAAATTTACTAATATATATATAAGTGAAGAGATAGAACAATGATATCAAACAACATTGAAGCGTTTACAGAAAACAGTTTAGTCTTGGCCTCTGCTTTTTCTTGGCATTCAAATTGTCTTCAGCCAGCATGCTCCTTGGCTGATGCTTTTCTGTAAGCAGATTATTTTAAATTTTAAACTATAAAAAGGGTCCAGAAGAGGGAAAGCAGAACTGAAGAAAGTTTAAAAAAAAAAATGTGATTCGATAAATGGAATTTAAATATTTGTAAAGTACTTTAATGTTCAGAGCATGAATAACTACAGTTGTTACATCTCACCTCATGAAAGAGTGCACTGTTAGAACCTAAAGACCCATCAGCAAAAGCCTTAACACCGCCCAAGTATACCCAATTGCTAACAGCATGACCTGTTTTCTTAATAAGATCCTGAGCAGAAAAATAGATATGTAAGTGGCAACAAACAATGGAAAAATGCTGAAGATAAACTTAGATATCAGGCAAATTAAGTACACTCAGAATGACAAGAAAAGCGTAATGCCAAACTCTTATGTACTGCTGGAAATACAGAGTGGCCAAAACATATGTAAAATTCTAAAATAGAAAAGGATATAGTAAGCCAGTATCAGATGGTAATTAAAGAAACAGAAAAATACTTTACCAGTTTATCATTTTTCAGCCTTAATGAAACAGAAGATAGCAGAATAGCTAGACTGACACTGCAAACACTAGTACTAAAACATAAGTTTTATCAATATAAAACATATCTACTTTAATTTATCCAAAAGCCCACACAATAATAAATCCAGCAAAAAACCAAGGATGAACTGCAGTAAACAAGAACAAAAACTTGTCTTTACACATTTTATTTATAAGGGTTTGTCTGCTAGTTTAGTTCAACCATCAACCTCAGATCTCAGTTTCAGTAGCAGATTTAGGGAAAACATATAATAAAAAATTAATTTGACACCATCAACTTTCAAGAAGATCATACAGCTAAACTGGACCATGTCTCCAGTGGAAAAAATAAGCAAACCCTGATCCGCATCTTTGCAGATGAAAGAGCCCATTGGTAAACATCTGTGAGAATAAAGAAGATTACTTCAGTCAATTACGGAGCAAAGGATCACTAAGCCACAGGGTGCATTAAAGATCGAAGATGAAATTTAGATATGGAAAATATCATACCCAATTTTTTTGTTGGTAGCAAGTAGACAATCAAGAAGCAAGTGCAGTTTAATGTCCCCTGGTTATCAACTTCATTATGTTCTGCTATCTCTTGAACTTACATCAAGTTTTTAATAGCATTCACATGGGTTTATTAAAATTTTCTCAATGCAAATTCAAATGCATTTATTTGTCAATCATGAATTCAACAATTGACAATTTTGCAGTGAACTCTATTATATATAAATTTCCTCCATACCATAAAACAAAATAGAAAAGATCAGATATAAGACTCGATAAACCCTATCAAAATGTTGACTAAAACCTGAAAAATCTTCCCAGGAAAGCTGTACTGATGCCCCAGGAAAATATCTTCCAAAATCGACAACAGTTGTCACTCCCCTTGTCAAGGCCAAATTGCTAGCTCTAAGCAAAGCTTCCCTCCTTTCATCAACAGAGACCTCAGGAATCCAGGGGAGAATAAGTTTCATTGCAGCATCGATCAGCAATCCAGTGGGTTCTGCATGAGGACAATTGTTTATTAGTAACTTATTGGAATAATCCTATGAAAGTAACTTACTGCAAGCAAATAAACAACCAGCTACAGGCTCAGAAGTCTACTGTGCTAAATATATGGAACTGTCAAGCATGCCGTCTACGTTTGATAGTGAAAAAGCTAATCACTCAAGTAAGATTAAACCGACCAAGTCAACCTGATCAACCAACTAGAACCGCCAACAGACATTTTACGGGACTCTATTCTTCTAAAAAGGATTTTAATCCTGCTAAAAGCGCTGTGTTGGAAGAGAACCTTATTGGATTACACTAACAGTATAATCTTCTGTCATTGCAAGATTTGACCAAATATTATGCACACATAAATACACAAGTAATAGAAAGAGAGAAAGAGAGTTAAGCCACTCCGATATTCCTTGATCCTAACTAATTCCCCTTTTTGTTTAATAAAAAACTTGAATACCAGTGCGGCTGTGCCCAAATCCCTGTAAACAAAGGTTCTGATGGTGTATGTCGTTAATTATTACGAAAACTTTCATCAGCACCAAACCTCCACAAAAACCAGCATATATTCAACAGAGTTCAACATGTGGGTGTATATAAATTCGGTAATCTGGCCAATCTAAACCATTTTAAAATATTAATCAACCTCAGGTTACCTCCATGAGATGTTTTCACAATAGTTCCACCATTAGGATCTTGTGAAAAATTAGTAATCTGAGCCAGTTGTAGTGCCACTGAATTAGCCAATCCCATATGACCATCCATCCTTGATAACCAAACCTAACAACAAGACATCTTATATTAGGAACTTAACATTGCGAATTCTAATTTTTATGCAAAAAGCTACGTTACAACTTACAGGATTGTGAGGAGTCATATCATCAATCCAGGATGCCACTGGCAATTCCCCTCCCCAAAGGTCATTGTTCCATCCACCACCCAAAACCCAGGAACCCTTTTTTGAGTCTGAAAATGTTTGTTTCAACATATGTAAGCCCAATACTAAGAATAAAAGGAAAAATCATTTCAACCCAATTGAACATGGTCACTGCATGCCAATATCAGTCAGAATAATATTTAAAAGGAAAAAAGTAGCATGAGAATTACTTCTCACTGCTTCTTTGACCCTTCTCACAAATTCATCCTTATGATTAACACCTCGCAGTTCCACACGTACCATCTGTTTTCCATTGACAACATCTCATTTCAATAAGTACAGACTAGAATGTAAAATCACTGAATACTGCCGTGAGTAATGATAAGAACACTTCATTTATAGAGGCAATTTCTAAATCGAAATTTATTGAATGAAAAACCAAGTCAGTGGTTTGTTTGAAAACCCTGAATTTTTATATCGATGGACACCATTTCACATGCAAAGATGATGTATTATTTTATCAATGTGCAACTAGATATCAACAAGAGGACAAATGATGTGGCTGTAGTTTATGCCTAAACTAATTGACCTTCCGATGCCATTTTTACTAACTAATCGTTACAGCAAACTGCTGCAATTTTCTGTTATGAGAAATAATGTATCAAGAAACCTTGGTCTACCGTCTATATCATTTCAACTTCATCCATCCATCCTAGCATATGCTACATTTGCATCACACGGTCTAGCATAAACCCAGGGCTTGCTTCTTTTTCTACCTCAAAATATACAAGATGGTTCCTTGTAAGTTGTAACAGCAATCAGCAAAGCTGGGTTTTTCAATCAATGTCAAGCTGATGATCAAACAAAGAGAAACTAAAAGAACAAAGAAACTTAAAAATTGGGAGTCTGAAAATCAGTTTAGTTGCTAAACCTGCAGTCCTCCAGGAATCAAGTGCACATGAGAATCAATAAATCCAGGAACCACAATTTTCCCATCAAGATTCAATATTTTTGTTCCATCTCCAGCCAACTCCTGTTTGTTTTTTCCACATTATAGTAAATACCCACACGAAAAGTAACATTTGTAATGAATAAAACAAAAACATATATTCAATAAAATCAAACATAGAGAACCTGAAGAGCAGAGTAGTTGCCAACGCGGAGAATCCTGCCGTTTTGGACGGCCATTGAGTCAGCAAACGGAAGAGAAACATCGCTGGTGAATATAACTCCATTCTTCAGTATCAAGTCAGCTGTTAGAAGTCTTGGAGACGTTGAATTGAACCAATCTACAAACCCAGAATAAGAAAAATCAATCCCAACTGTGAATGGTTTAGTGGGTATTTGTTTGTGTGGCGTAGGTGCTTACAGTGGTTGAGAAGAGGAAGAGAGAGAAGGGAAATGGCGAGAACGATTGTCGCTGATATGAGAGTGTACAAGTTCATGATTCAGTGAGTGATTGAGTCAACAATTATCAAAATCAGCAGATTCTAATATCTACGGAGACAAATGTGTAAAAATGATGGTTTTATACTAATGGAACGCGTTGGAGCTATTTTTTAATGCAATCTATAAAGCTTATTACTGTAATGTTAAATATCAAATTCATCTGTTTCTTCTTGAATATTCTTTTTCATAAATTGTCGTAGTAACAAGAGAACCGAATTGACCCGAATCGAGTCGGAAAATAGTGTTCGGTTCGGTTTTAAGGTTGAATTCGGTTCAATTCGAACCGAATGAACCGTATAGAATATGGGTCGGTTTCGGTTTTGGACTTTTAAAAACCGAACCGACCCGACGAACCGAATATAAATACATAAAAAAAATCTAATTTTTCTTTCTCATCCAGACCCCATCTCTCTTGTCTCTTTCGCTGCATCTCAATCCCCCTTTCTCTCTGTTTTCTCATACTCAGATCCATGTCACTCTCTCTCACACACACATCACAACATCTCTCACATGGTCTCCGCTGCACTCGTCTCTCTTCCGTTGCTCCGCCTGGACTCATCAATCATCAAGGTTTTTTTTTCTTCTTCTTCTCTTCCGCGACATCTTTGTCTCTATGTTTTCTTATTCTATTTTGCTTTCTTTGTTTTATCTTTAATGGGAGTTTTATGTTGCTTTCTTTCATGGGTGTTTGAGATGACAATTCTTTCTAGATCTAGCTCTCGAACCTCACCTCGACTTTGATCTGCTCAAAGGAACAAAAATGGTTGAGAAAGGTAGCAAATGTAGGAAGAAGGAGGCCAACACTTATGAGTACACCATCAACCTACACAAGAGACTTCATGGATGGTAAGATTTACCATCTCTTTGCATGCGTAGATAGATACGTAGATGAATATATGTATGTATAACTGTATATGTATATTCATGTGCGTTTTTGTGTTTGTGATTCACTGATTTGTCTAGATCTAGTTCTCTGAAGGTTTTATTTGAGTTTTCGTATTATTTGTCATTTATGTTGAATGTATTATTTTTCTAGATCTGATTTGTTTGTAACCGAGTGTAGTATTATTTTTTGTCTTTATAACTAATTGTTCTGGATATTTTTTTTATGGGTTCTTTTAAGTGATGCAGATGAAGATGATTGAGAAGAAATAAAGGTAAGAATTTAATTTGGTATTTGCTTGTTTAGTTAATTATATTTTCATTATTTACAGGTGAAGATTTTGTTTTCCATTTCAATTAATTTTGTAGGTCGGCAGGTCCAGTGGCTTTTGATTGTGGTAATTATAATGGAAGGTCCAGTAGTTTCTAATCTACAGCAGACCTATGAGTTTCTAAGAAAGGTATCAGTACTAAGATAAAAAAAAAAACAAACATCAATTTCATGGTTCAATCAAATTTATTGTTAATAGTTTGTAAATTGTTGTTATGCAGTGGCTAATAGAGCACCCTCAGTTCTTAAATAATCAACTCTTCAGTGGTGGGGACTCTTACTCCATTTTCTCTATTTATAATTTTTTTTCCTTTTATTAGTTAATTATATTTTCTCTATTTACAGCTGAAGATTTGAAGTGGAAGAAATACATGGATTACATTTGAATTATTTTTTTATGTTTTATTATATTGCGGATTGTATTTGAAGTTTAATTAATTTATGGATTGTATGTTGGATCATGTGTGTGATCATATTTTATTTTGGATTGATTTTGGAAAGCTATGTAATTGGACTGATATTTTATTTTATTAACTATGTAATTGGATTGATATTTTGGACAGCTATGTATAATTGGATTGTATGTTGGATTATGTGTGAATTTTGATTATATTTTATTTTAGATTGTATTTTGGACAGCTGTGTGATTGGACTGATATGTCATATGTTATTCTATTACAATTATATAATTGGATTGATATTTTGGACAATAATGTATTTGTATTGCATTTTGGACTGATGTTTTACTCTATGTAATTGAAGTTATCTACTTATCTGGATTCAATTTCTGGATAGCTATTTTTAATACTTTTGAATTTTGATTGATTTGAACTGTATTTATATTTGTATTTATGCTTATGTGTTAATTAATATGGACAAAATTTGATTATGTAAACAATATTTCAGTTAAATTTGAACTAAAACAATTGTCTAAAGGTCCAACACGATAAGTGAATAATAGCCGGTAAAAGGTAAAAATGAAATGAAGATTTTTTTTTTGTAAAAAAAAACAGAAGCCCAATAAGCCCAAAACCGAATTGAACCGAACCGAATCGAACCGAGAAAAGGGTGTTCAGTTCAATTCGGTTTTAGGGTTCAATATGGTTCAAACCGATTCACATATTTAAAAACCGAATTTAATTCGGTTCAATACGGTTTTGGACAAAACCGAACCGAACCGAACCGCGCCCACCCCTAGTAACAAGTATATTTGTTTTTCATGATAGGGTACTTTCTAAATATATTAATTTATATTTGGATTCTTGTAAAGAGTAATGTTTCGTATAAAACCATTTCCAATACAAGCGTGGCCTACAAAAAAAAAGGACATTAAGATTTTAGTCTCTCTAGTTTACGTTTATCTGGGTTTGATCTATTAATTTTTTGAATTACTAACTTTAGTTCTTCCGTCAAATTTTCGTAAAATAAGACGGAATGACTTTGTCAGACCGTGTAATGACTATTTTACCCCTACTTTGTCTTACAAGAAAGGAGTATAGTAATTTTACATTTAACTAAATAAAAATATAAAAAAAAAACATATTAATCTTCACCAACCATCAACATTCAACCCTTAAGCCTCCATCCATCTTCATCGTCATCAACAACCTTCAACCTTCAACCCAAAAAAAGAAAAAGAAAATTAAAAAACTCATCACCATTATCATCTATCATCACAATCATCCCTTATTTTATTTTATTTTCAGAAAAAAAAAAAATCAAAAAAAACTCATCACCATCATCATCTATCATCGATCATCATCATCCCCTAATTTTTTTTTCCATAAAAACTTCAACCCAAAAAAAGAAAAAATAAATAAATAACTCATCAACATCATCCCCTAATTTATTTTCCAGAAAAAGAAAATAATCTCATCACCATCATCTAAATTTTTTTCCAGAAAAACTTCAACCCAGAAAAAGACAAAATAAATAAATAACTCATCACCATCATCATATATCATCAAATCACCATCAAATCTTTATCACCCAAACAATATTTTATCATCAAATCACCATCAACACCAGAACAAAAAAAATGAAGGTTTTTCAACAAACCTAGCTTTACCTAACCTAGAAATCTCTACAAATTAGGATGTCCATCGCACCACCAGCTTGTTCCGTCGACGCCACATAATGACGGCATGAAGTTGAACAAATTCTCGCCGACCTTCATCGCCAGCCGCTCGATCCTTTTCTCTGCCACCACGTCTAGTGAAGACAACATCGTCAGGTCCACCACCGATTCCCTGATCTTCACTGTTGGAGGCGACGATTTCGACGCCATCAGCTGCAAGTGCCCTTTCGACTCAGGCAACGGCCACAGAATCCCACCACCGACTCGAAATCGAATCCAGAAACCTCCCTATAAATCCCCATCAACATCACGGAAATGGATTCGAGTAGCTGGAAAGACCTGCAGATCTGAAATGGAGATTGATGGATCGGAGATCGAAATTCGAGGAGTCATCGTCGTCGATTCTAGTCAGCGTCCCATCTTTTTTGTTGCTTCTGGTCATCGTCGCCGTCTTCGTTGCCATTTTCGGTCATCGTCACGGTCTTCGTTGCTTCCTGTCGCAGTCGATTTGGAGAGTGAGAGGGAGAGTAAGAAACGATGTGGGAGAGAGATAATGGTGATGATTTATTAAACTAAAATGTTTTATTTAATATATTTATAATAATTATAATTATTTAATTTAATAATATTTATTTGTTTTTTAAAATTAATTTTGAAATTACTATTACACCCTTCTTCCAAACGGTTTCTAGAAGCTTTTGCCAAAATTCCTGTAATACCCTTGTTGACCTAACGGAAGTCAATGAAAAACTAACGGAATTGGACGGCAGGGACTAAAATTGGTATTGTCAGAGAACTGATATACTAAAGTTAGTAATTCAAAAAACCAGTGGACTAAACCCAGATTAACGCTAATTAGAGGGACTAAAATCTTAATATCCCAAAAAAATGTCACGTAGGATTAATAGAGATTCTTTTAAAAAATCTTTTTCCAATGTAACCGTGTATATTCAACCTCAAGCTGATGTGGTAAAAAAAATTTAGACACTGTCAACACGATCATACACTTTCAAACGGTCTGTTGAACAACCTTTTTTAGGCTGACTCAAGAAACATTTAAAATTGACATTAATTTTTCATCTATTTTTGGTAAGGAAATAAAATAAAAAAGAAAATAGGAAATAAAATTGGACGTCATTAAAACAAAATGTGTTTTAAACGGAAGAATTGGAGATAAAATTTTAAGTTAATCATTTATCAAGTTCATATTTATGCCACATAGGAATCAAGTTCCTTGACATTATTGTCATGTCAACAATAATTCATATGCAAACCATTGATGCACTGGAAATGCTCTAATAAGATTTCTTTCCCATTTATTAAATATAAGGTTATTATGATTTTAGTCCCTATTGTTTGCGTTTATCTGGGTTTAGTCTACTAGTTTTTGAAATTACTTAATTCAGTCCAGTAGTTCTCTAAAAATACATAATCCAGTCTTTTCCGTCCAATTCCGTTTGTTTTTCGTTGACTTCCGTTAGGTCAAAGGGGAATTATGGAAAATTCGATTATTGCTTCTGGAAACCTCTCTACAAGAAGAGTAATATGTGAATTTTACTAATTGAAAAAAAAAGAACTAAATATTATTAAATTAAATAATTATTATTATTTTAAAAATATTAAATAATATTTTACCACTCTCTCTCTCTCTCTCTCTCTCTCTCTCTCTCTCTCTCTCTCTCTCGCTCCCTTGATCGTTTTTTCTCTACCTCAAACTCATACTCTCTCTCTCACTCCATCATCACCCAACACCCAATCGACGACAATTGGAAGCAGCAACGAAGACGCGACGATGACCAGAAGTGACGACGACGACCTGATCTCTCTCTCTTCTTTTTCTTTTTCATTTGTTTTTTGTTTTGATTAAGGCTGGGTTTGTGCTTGAATTTGGGTTTAGGTGGCCAGATTTGAGGGGTAGGGTTTGGTGATTGGAGATGGATGATGGTGTTTGGTGGATTTGAGGGATAGGGTTTGACGATGATGAATTTTTTAATTTTCTTTTTCTTTTTCTGGGTTGAAGGTTGTTGATGATAATTATGAAGATGGATGGTTAATGGTTGAATGTTTAGGGTTGAATGTTGAAGGTTGAATCAATGGCTAATGGTTGGTGAAGATTTAATTTGTTTTTTATATATTTTTATTTTCAATTTAATTTGTTATTGTTTTTTATACACTATATGTGGGTTGTTTAATTATTTTTTTGTTCTTGGATTCTTTGTGAATTTTTTTTTTTCATAAAGTGAAATTTGTTCTTGAAAGAAAAAAAATGATTTTTTTAATATAAAAATCTAGAAATTTTGAGATTGAATGATGGTGATGGAGAGATGAGGATGATGGTGATGGAGAATTTTGTTTATTTCTTTTGTTCTTGAAAGAAAAAAATTGGATTTTTATTTTCATATAAAAATCTAAATTCTGAGATTGAAGGATGATGATGGCTATGGAGAGATGAGAATGATAGTAATCTTGAAAAAAAAAATTCTGTTTTTTTGTGATAAATCTTCAAAGATGGAGATCGATTTAATATCTAAATCAATGGTTTAAGTTATTTTAAATTAAATTTAATATATATTTTAAATTAAACAAATTTATATATATTATTTATTTTTATTTAAATTTAAATATTACTAAACTGTCTTCATATGAGACAAAATAAAGGTAAAATGGTCATTAGTCATTACATGGTCTGACAATGTCATTATGACTCAGTTTGGCATTGCTTCCCCAGCTGCTTTTGGGGTCAAAAGTGATTCTGGACCTCAGACAGGGTGTTTGGTAAAATCGTGGGGAAGTGCTTTTGGTCACTTTTAGCTTCTCCCAACTGAGTTTTTGAGAAGCTACAAATACATGCTTTTGGATTTTAGCTTATGCTTTTAGAAAACGCGCTACAGTGATATTAAATGAAATTTTACTAACTTTCCAACTTTGTCCTTGCCTTTAACGAAATTTAACAACAAAAAATTAGGCTTATATTTTTGTACAAAAAAAAATGTTTCCATAATTAATTCAATAAAGTAAAATAAAAATGAAATAAAAAATAAAGTAGAATAAAATAAAGAAATAAAGAAATAAAGAAATAAGACTTTTTAATTAAATAAAGTAGAATAAAAAATAAGGCTAATTAATTCAATAAAGTACCATAATTATATAACACTTAACACTAAACACAAATAAACAAGAAAAATATAAAGTATAACAAATTAGTACCATTTAGATGTCTTTGTCCTTTTAGTAATTTTACACACTCAACACTTTTTATATCAATTTATCAAACACATTGAAATTGATTTTAGTTCTCACAGCATTTTTGAAAATCAGTTTACCAAACACTCAGCTGATTCTTCCCACAGCAATTCCAAAAGTAATTCCCCCCACAACAATTTCAGAAGCACTTCTCCCCACAGCACAGCAATACCAAACTGAGCCTATGTCTTGTTTTACGGAAAATCTGACGAAATGACTAAAGTTAATAATTCAAAAAGCTAGTGGACCAAACTTACATAACGTAAACTAGAGGGACTAAAATCTTAATATCCCATAAATATATGTTTCCATTCACTTGACCTTGTTCTAGAGACTTTTTCCATAATTGGAAATGGTGAGGATTGTTACCTTTTTTTTTTGTTGCGATGATGTCACCAATTTAATAACTTATGTTTAAAAGACATCTATTATGGTGAACTATCCAAATTTCCCTTAAAAGTTTTATTTGTGCTTTCATCTTCAGTTTTAGAAAGAGAAGTTTAATTATCTCTCCAAAAAAAGTTGTCTGGAAATCGATCTAAAGGGCCTCTCAAAAACATTTTTCGAATCTACAGGTAGCAGATCTTTGTGATATCCCTAATTTTTTTTCATACATTTGTGAGTGATTTAAGATGTATTCAATAAATGTATGAACATTTAGTCTCCAGAATGTGCACCGGGTTTTTTTTTCTCATTTTCTAAGAATTTTTTGTATTGGGTCGAGCTTTTTTTTTTCTTATTGTCCAAGAATTTGTTATGAGTCAAGCTTTTACTAAGCATTTCTGAGATTTTGTTGTATTTGGTCGAGCTTTTATTATGTTTTTCCGAGATTTTGTTGTATTGGATTGAGCTTTTATTATGCTTTTCCAAGTTTTTATTGTATTAGTTCGAGCTTTTATTTTCTTTTCCGAGGTTTTTTTGAATTGGTTCGAGCTTATTTTTAAAATTTTTGAGTTTTTTTTTTAATATTTTGAGCCCGTCACTGCCTCGGCTGTCTCCCACCAGCTAACTCTAGCTTTGAACCCTCTGAATGCATTTGTGGGCTCCCACCACCGAACTTCGCCTCCGAACCCTCTGTATCACTGGGTACGACACTAGTACGCCCAACGGAATCGCGATCCGGTATGGCCACCGCTAATTCTCCATAATATGGTTCACCCCTCTCAATTGCTATCGGCACCAGCTTCGTCATCACAAACATCTGAAACCGTTGACATTGTAATAATAACTTTTAACATGAACAAATAAGAAACTTACCTGCGATGTGAATATCTTTGACAGCTTATCCCCTATCGGTTGTTTCTTTAACACCCACTTTAAAATACGGGGAGACAAATCGGTAACTATCCGAGTCCCAAACTGAGTCCCAAGCGTGAGGATCACCTTAAAAGCAAAAATCTACAAATAAAATAATACGATAATGAAAGTTCCCTAAAACGTGTGTGTCTATAACCTAGAGGGGATGAATAGGTTTTAATCGAATTAATTACCGTTTTTTTCGATTAATCAATATTAACACAAATTACCCCGAGTAAACAAGCATTCAATAAAATCAATTATACTTAAAACAATAACAACACGAGATATTTATGTGGAAACTCTCCAAATGGGAAAAACAACGGGCTGATATGTGCACCACACTAGATCCTCAAATCCACTATTGAATGAAAGTTTACAACCTAGGTTGACCTCCCGTCACACCCTCCAGTTACTAACCCTTTGACACTACCCAACGGCCTTAATAGTGATTATTGATCTATTTGCTTGTGCTTTAACCACTTAGTCACAAGACTTAATCTCAATGAAGAGTCAAACACAACCTAAGTGAATATGATAAAATATTCAAGCATGCAAGTAATGCTAGGCAATACTAAATGTTTATCTAGGAATTTAAGAATGTCACTAAGTACATTTCTAGATATCAATATCGAAATGAATGTTCATTAAGACTTAACTAGATATAATTATGCAACAATATATCCTAGTTATCAAACAAAGAACCAATCAACACATGTTGTCATAAAACATGGCAAGGACTATAATGCAATCACAAAATCCAATCAATGAGTCCTAAACAATATCTAAATGCAAAGCATAAAGATTTAGCTAGAATGGCAAAATGGTCACAAACCCTAGCTATCACAAAATATAAATCTCAACCAACAATCAACAACCCAAGCATGTTATAAATGCAATTAAACTCAATAACATACATTTAATGAACAAAAATTTCTAAACCTAGGCATACATGTCATAAGAATGGAACAAGAAATTCTTAGGCATGTAGAGATTACCTAGTCAATGACAAACAAGAGAAACCATGCTTGGAAGATGCTAGATACTCATGGATTGAAGATTGGTTGAGTAAAAATGGATTTCTTGGGAGCTCTCTCTCTCTCTTGGAGTCAAATTCTCTCTCAAGGAAAAGCTTGGTGAGTAAAGATGGCTTCTTGGACTCACAAGACTAAAGAGAAGAGAAGAGAACATATATATAATGTGCTCTACACGAAACGGCATCGTTTTAGACAAGGGGCAACTGATTCCCGTCATGACCGATGTGCGTGCCGCGGCCTAGGCAAGTGTCCAGACCGCGGTAGAGCCAGCGGTGCATCACTGGGAAACTCCACTTGGGAGACCGCTGTGCATGCAACGTGCACAGGTCATGGTAGCCACAACGTGCATTCTCTTTCAAACACCGTTGTGCAGGCCGCGGTGGGGGCAATACACATGGAGCGGTCCCGACTGCGGTCAAGGAAAAAAAACTCTTCTAAGGGCAAACTAAGTGAACAAACACCCAAGCAAGATTTATGGCAAAGAGGCACACAATTAAGGCACTTTAAGCATTCATGTAAGATGATCAAAGACATGCTTGAGAGTGTGTGTGTGCACTAAAAACTCTGCAGAAAAGGTTAAGCAAGTGATTTACCATCTGAAGCTTGAGCTGGGTCTTGAGCAATGATGGCCTAAACTACCCTGTTAGGTTTTAGTTTGTGTTGGCATTAATTCCATATCAAAATGATGTTTACTTGTAATGATTTAGTTGTTTAGATTCATGATGATTCAAGCTTCAAGGAAGAAGAAACAACAAGTCAAAGCAAGTTCTAAGTCTTCAAGAGAAAGGATACAATATGGTTCTACAAAGGTATACTATGACCTTATCTTTCTCTTACAAGGCTTAGGCACACACACACATATCATACATTTGTGTCCCTGCATCGTTGTGCACCATTATAGGCACACACATACAATTCATTCATATGTGTCCCTATATCGTTGTGCACCATGTATAACACATTCACACACTTTAAGATGAATGCTCATGCATTGGTTTGGAAATAACATATTTTGGAATATGCATGATTGGAAACTATCTCTATGTAGTTTGCATTCTAGTGTGAATTGTGTTTGTGTGTGTATATGTTTGTATAACATGAATATTGAACTTGGATTTAGTCTTAAATCATTCCTGATTGAGTTTCGGTCATTTCGGTTACTCATACTATTGATTTCAAGTTCAAAGTCAAAAGATACTACACTTTCAACTCATGTTACATACATTGTCTTCGTCTTCATATATCAAGACGAATTCTTATATTATGGGTTGAGTATCTTATATGTCCATGTCTGTGTGAGAGTTACGGTTTGTAATCAGCAAACGGATTTGAATTCTGAGTTCGAAGGCAAGAGAACGGTTAAAGAATGCGAAGGAAGGTCGAAGGAGAAAGAAGCAAGCATATACTTCTTTCCCGAGATGGCGCGTGGCCATCTCGGGGCAAAAGGCTTGCTGCCCTGAGATGCCCACGTGCCATCTTGGGAAGCAAGCTTGCTTGGCTTCATTTTTCTATTCTTGGTCATTTCACATGTCAAAGTTTCCCACTTCTTTATAAACTCTTTCCCTCTTACATTTCATTCTAAGAAGAAATTCAAATCAAGTGTGAAGAAATTTTCTCTCTAAATTTTCTCACCTTCCAAACACCATAACTTCTTCATTTAAACTTTAATTTGAGTGATTTGAAGTTGAGAGTGTTCATCTATTCATACTCCATCTTTTCTCTGAAGGTTTTAGTAAGTTTTGCTGCTTTTTTTAGTGTCTAATCAAACAAAAACGGGACTGGACCTAAATCAACTAAGGTATTGATTTTCTCTCAAAGTTTTCTTTTAAAACTTTGTCAATTGCCTTGGGTTATCTTCTTCTACATATATTTGTATATTATGAGTGTTTTGATTTGTGTTTCGAACAATTTCAAAGCTAGGTTGAGTTTCAATTGAAATCATTCATGTTGAGTTAGGTTTTGATTTTGCCTATGTTATCACATATTTGGGATTGTATTGTGCTAGCTTTGATTCTAGGACTATTTGATGATTTTTGATTGATTGATTTAGAGAAAAATAGTTTCTCACATGTATTAGGCTCTCTTGGCCAAAATTCTCACATAATACATGTGCTTATGTTCTTTTGAGCTATTCATGTGTTTTGGTTGAATCTATGATTAGGAATATGCTCTAGAACTTTAGCTTAAATCTAATTGACTTTGTCATATGATTTTAGCAGGTTTTTGGTTTGTGTGATTTAAACTTGATCTTGTGATTTAGTGATCATATCTTGTGATTCAAGTTTAGATCTGTGCATGTATCTAGGTTGTGATTATTGTTAAACACATCTTATATAATCTAGATTGATTACACATGCATGATAAACTAGACTATATGTGATTTGTGCATTCCTGCTCATGTCTAGTATTTTCCATAGGATGTTTTAATCATAGCATTCTATATTGCGTGCTTGTTTGTGTTTTGCATTCATGATCACCTAGATACCTTGTGAGAAGGAAGTCTTGACAATAGGTGTGAGACCTATGGTGTTGAGCAAGAAGTCTTGGCAAGAGGTGTGAAGCCTTGGATTTTCGAGCAAGGAAGTCTTGGCTAGAGGTGTGAATCCTTAGATAGTCGAGCAAGAAGTCATGCCTAGAGTTGGGAGAACTCGGATAGGTGAGCAAGAAATTCTTGACTAGAGTCTTGAGGACTTAGTTGAGCAAGAAGTCTTGCCTTGGGTCGTGAGGATCCGGATAAGGTGAGCAAGAAAGTCTTGACAAGAGGTGTGAAGCCTCGGATTGTTGAACATAAGGCGACAACTTCTAGAGTAGGATAGGAGGGTAGTTTCTAGTTGAAGGGGTCACTTGAGAGATTGTACTTGTCTTATCTACTAGTGGATTTTGTTTACCGGTGGCTGCTAGCCTGTGGATGTTTCCTCTTCGAAGGTTTACCATGTTATATCTTGTGTCAACTTTTCTTTATCCCTATCTCTCTAATATTTGTATTATGGATAGAACTCTCTATGTATGTTGACTTCCTTTCTATAATATAGACTGTGTATGTGTTACAATTACTTGTTTGTATCACACTTTACTTGTGTTTATATATTGATTAATTGTCTTTAATTAATATATATTGTGATACAAGCAATCTAGAGGGAAAAACTTTTGTTTGTTTCTAAGGGATTTGAAAAAGGTGTTTAACCTATTCACCCCCCCCCCCCCCCCTCTAAGTTAGCCTTGAGTATTTAACCATGATTGTATTTTCAATTGGTATCAAAGCAGGACACTAGATTGCACTTAGTGTGAGTCCGGGGTGATACTTTCACGGTTTTGCAAGGCGTTTAAAGTCATGGGTTTACAAGATGATGTAATGGCAGAAGAAGCCTTAAATACTAGGCCACCATTACTTCGTGGCACTAACTATGTGTTTTGGAAGTTGAGGATGAAAGCCTACATCTGCTCTATTGATGAAAGGGCTTGGATGGTAGTTGAAGAAGGTTATAGTCTTCCTACCAAGGATTTAGAGGATGGAACCATGATACTCAAGCCAAGGAGTGAATGGACAATGAATGAGTTTGAGGTTGCTAAATGGCACCATTCTACTATAAATGCCATCTTTAGAGGAGTTCATGGGCATCAATTCTCCTACATTCAAAATCTTGAATCCGCAAAGGAAGCTTGGGATACTCTCCAAGTTACTAATGAAGGAGCCTTAGCGGTGAAGAAATCGAGGCTTCAAATGTTGGTATCACAATTTGAAGGTTTAAGTATGGGTAAGGAAGAAAAGTTTGAAGACTTCCAATTCCGGCTTCTTAACATAGTTAACCAATGTCAAGCACTTGGAGTACCTATCTCAAAAGAGTGTTTAAATTGGAAAATCCTTAGGTCTCTCCCTAAGAGATTCAAATCAAAGGTGACGGTCATTGAGGAAAGCAAGGATGTGGATAGTATGAATATTGATGAGTTGCTTGGATCTCTCCAAACTTATGAGATGTGCTTGAAGCCAAATATCAAGAGTAAGGGAATCGCTCTCAATGCTATAGAGGAGGAGAGTGATGATGAAAATGAAGAAATGGCACTCTTGGTTAGAAGGTTCAAGAAGTTTCTAAAGAAGAATGCCAAGCCTAAAGGCAAGTCTTCTAAGGAAAAAGGAGTCAAGAGAACATCATCTCCAAGGATTGTGAAGAATAGTCAAGCCATGAACAAGAAAGAGGTTCAATGCTATAATTGTCAAGGTTTTGGTCACTTTGCTAGTGAGTGCACCAAGAAGCCATCTAATAAAGACAAGAAAGGCAAAGTGTTGGCGGCTACTTGGAGTGATGATAATTCTAGTGACAATGAAAGCTCTAGTAGTGATTCTTCAAGTGATGAAGAGTTGGTGAGCAACTTTGTAGCTCTAACGGCTTCTCATTCTTCACTAGGTGTTGGTAGTACAATATCTTTGAACAAGAACCTTGATACAAATCATGTTGGAAGCTCTAGTTTTATTCCTACTAATCTTGAGTTGTTGAAAAAGATAGAAAAGCTTGAAGAAAATAGAGATAATGCTCAAAGAGAAATAGTTGAAAATGATGATTTGATCAAGAAGCAACTAAATGAGTTTGTGGTTGTTACTCATAGACTTCTTGGTGAGAAAGGTGATATTTTGAAGAAGTTTAGAGAACTTGAAATAAATACAAGATCCTTATTGATTGAAGTTTAAAAATTGCTTTCACACACACATTTTTGCATTCATTTTAGAGCATTCAATAATTTCATCATGCATATTACTTTAAAGCATGTCATACAAAGAATCAACATGTCATGGAGATCAATTCTAGGTCATTCAAAATGTACTTCCCAATCAATTTTTCTATTCCAAAAATGCATGTTTGGTCATAAATAAGACATGGATTGCATGTAAAGCAAAGTTGCACACTTATTATTAAAAAAATGTACAACCAATCATCTCAAGAAATTAATAAAGAAGCATAAATATTATCAATGAGCACAATGCATTGCCAATTTGCTCTTTTTGCTTGAGCTCCCTATATGGGGTCAATCAAAACGAGTCAAGAGGGGATATGAATCCCTATAGACTTACCAAGTCCGTTTGACCTAGTTGAGCCTATGGGTGAAACCTTAGCACAATGGCATGTGCGTTCATCTTTTCTAATCCACTTAGGTGACACATTGTCATTCCTAGTGGTCAAGATCATCATATTACTCATAGGATCATTAACACTAGCTTTCCTAGGCACATGCATATTGGCTCTAGCCCTTTTTCTTTCAATCATGCTCTTAGTTCTACACATGTTAATGTACTTAAAGCAATTTGGTCTAATATGACCATCAACACCACAAAAATGACATGAAGGAATAAAATGAGGGGTCATACCATTCCTTTGTGAGGACAAAAGTGATTTCCCATGTCTTTGAGTTTTCCTTTGGTGTGGTATTGATTCTCTTCTCCCTTGTTGTTGAGTTGGAGAAGATTGCTTCCTTTGTTGAGCATGTAGGAAATGCTTCTTGGCTTGATGGCTTTTAGTTTGAGGGATAGTTGCTTGAAGTGCTCTCATTGGATGAGCTTGAGCTTGACTTCTTGGTGCCATTTTGACTTAGACATTTCTAGAACACTCTCCTAGTTCAATTTTCTTCTTAGGATGAAGTGGAGGAAGAGGTTTTTTGAAGTCCATGCTCTTGACAAATACCGTCTTGCTAGGAGTTGAGGTCTCCTTATCATCTTCAAACCCTAGACCTCTCTTGTCACTTGGCTTCTTACCAACTCCCAACATATGGTCAAGCTTCTCCGTACTCGAAGTCATCTTAGCAATCAACTCTCTAGCTTCTCTAAGCTCCTCTTTCAAGCTTTCTTCCACCTTTCTTTCATTCTTCACTTTCTCACTCAAGTGAGTCACTTCAGTTGATAGCTTGAGGTTCTCTTCCTTTAGCTTTTGAACCTCTTTCTTTATATTCAACCTTGAGCTTTGAAAATGCTCAATGAACCCTTCAAGGTTCATACTCTCTACATTTCTTTTTGTAGAGTGAGATGAGGAACTCTTATCATTAGAGTCATCACTAGTGTCACTTGTTGCAATGATGGCATCATCAACAGAATTAGCTTCACTTATCACTCTCTTATCTACTTTTTCATCTACTCCATTTTTAGGGTCACTACTTAAGGCTTTGTTGCCTTTTTCTACATCTTCCATAAAGGAGGCTTCAAAAGCCGTGTAGTTAAGAATAACATCTTCATCACTTGAGGAATCTTCTTCACTTCCACTCTCACTTGATGAGGCATCCACCACTTTTCCTTTCTTCTTCTTTTTTGAATTAGTATACTCGATGGCTATATGACCAAACCCACTACATTCATAGCATTGAATGCCTTTTCTTGTAGGCTTCTCTTGCCTTGGCTCAATCTTTTTCTTTGAGTCATTCTTGTGAAGTTTCATAAACCTCTTGAATTTCTTCACCATAAGAGCCATCTCCTCATCTGAGTCATCCTCCTCCATCTTTACTTCGGATGTCTTCAAAGCTATGTTCTTTTGCTTCTTAGGAGATGTAGGTGTAGAAGTCCACATAGACTCATAGGCTAGAAGCCTTCTAATCACTTCACTCGGCTTCATAGTCTTGTAGTTGCTATTTTCTTCCAGTGCCCTCACCTTGGACTCAAATCTCTTGGGGAGTGACCTCATGATCTTTTGCTTGATCCTTCTATCCGAATATGGGTAACCTAGTTAATGGCTTTGATTTATGATGTCCATCAACTTCACTTGGAAGTCATTAAAGCACTCGTCCTCTTCCATCCGAATTGTCTCAAATTGCATTTGAAGGTCTTGAAGCTTGGAATCCTTGACCACTTTGGTTCCTTCATGAGCCGTTTTTAGAATCTCCCAAGCCTCCTTTACATGCCTAGTGTTTTGAACCAACTTGTATTGATTGTCGTCCATGGCACATAAGACGGCATGCATTGCCTTGTTGTTCCACTTGGAAGCTTCAAATTCTTGTGTGCTCCATTGAGACTTAGGCTTTGGAACTTCATCTCTATCATCATTGGTCATCTTCGGAAGAATGTACCCATCTTCAACTATCATCCATGCACGGTCATCTATTTGACAAATATAAGACTCCATCTTGCCTTTCCATGAGGTATAATTATCACCTTTAAGCAAAGGTGGTCTTATACTTGATGCTCCCTCTTTGCTCATCCCAAGCTCACTCATAGTGTTTGGGTTAAATGAATTAGATGCAAATGAAATACACCACACAAGATGCAAATAACAAGAATGCACAAGCAAGACACACACAGAGCACGAATCACCTAAGTATATCTAGGCACCTGCTCTGATACCAATTGAAAGTTCCCTAAAACGTGTGTGTCTATAACCTAGAGGGGGGGGGGGGGGGGGGTGAATAGGTTTTAATCGAATGAATTACCATTTTTTCCGATTAATCAATATTAACACAAATTACCATGAGTAAACAAGCATTCAATAAAGTCAATTATGCTTAAAACAATAACAACACAAAATATTTACGTGGAAACCCTCCAAATGGGAAAAATCACGGGCTGATATGTGCGCCACACTCGATCCTCAAATCCACTATTGAATGAAAGTTTACAACCTATGTTGACCTCCTGTCACACCCTCCAGTTACTAACCCTTTCACTCTACCCAACAGCCTTAATAGTGATTCATGATCCATTTGCTTGTGCCCTAACCACTTAGTCATAAGACTTAACCTCAAAGAAGAGTTAAACACAACCTAAGTGAATATGATAAAATATTCAAACATGCAAGTAATGCTAGGCAACACTAAATGTTTATCTAGGAATTTAAGAATGTCACTAAGTACAATTCCTAGATATCAATGTCTAAATGAATGTTCATTAAGACTTAACTAGATATAATTATGCAACAATATATCCTAGTTATCAAACAAAGAGCCAATCAACACATGTTGTCATAAAACATGGCAAGGACTATAATGCAATCACAAAATGCAATCAATGAGTCCTAAACAATATCTAAATGCAAAGCATAAAGATTTAGCTAGAAGGGCAAAATGGTCACAAACCCTAGCTATCACAAAATATAAATCTCAACCAACAATCAACAACCCAAGCATGTTATAAATGCAATTAAACTCAATAAAATATATTTAATGAACAATAATTGCTAAACCTAGGCATACATGTCATAAGAATGGAACAAGAAATTCTAAGACATGTAAAGATTACATAGTCAATGACAAACAAGAGAAACCATGCTTGAAAGATGCTAGATGCTCATGGATTGAAGATTGGTTGAGTAAAAATGGATTCTTAGGAGCTCTCTCTCTCTCTTGGAGTCAAATTCTCTCTCAAGGAAAAGCTTGGTGAGTAAGGATGACTTCTTGGACTCACAAGACTAAAGAGAAGAGAAGAGAACATATATATATATTGTGCCTTACACGAAACGGCATCGTTTTGGACAAGGGGCATCTGATTCCCGTCATGACCATTGTACGTGCCGCGGCCTAGGCAAGTGTCTAGACCGCAGTATCGCGAGCAATGCATCGCTTGGGAATCTCCGCTGTCAGGACCGCGGTATAGGCAATGCACAATGAGCGCTCCCAACCGCGGTCAAAGGGAAAAAACTCTTCTAATGGCAAACTAAGTGCAACAAACACCCAATCAAGATTTATGGCAAAGAGGCACACAATTAAGGCACTTTAAGCATTCACACAAGATGATCAAAGGCATGCATGAGAGTGTGTGTGTGCACTAAAAACTCTTCAGAAAAGGTTAAGCAAGTGATTTACCTTCTGAAGCTTGAGCTGGGTCTTGAGCAATGATGACCTAAACTACCCTTACACATTAATCCCCAAATCTAGTTGTCAACGAAATGAGCCAATCAAAAACTGAGGAACTTACAGATAAAAATCCCTATAGACGATTACAAACGTAAATGTTGTAATTCACACAACTCTTACCATAAGGGTGTAAGATAGACCATAAATGTTGTAGGTCTCTTACATGTGTACGTCAGTGCCTTTTGCTTGTAGCGTCTCTCGAACCACTCCAATCGCCCGTCAAGCGCATGCCTGAATGAATATATGGAGTGATTGTACATGTGTGCACCCCATGAGAACACGTCAAACGCATCGAGATCATCCACCAGCCGTAACTACCAAACTGGAATTTTCACTTTCTCTTCCAACCCCATAAGTATTCAGTTCAGAATATAGATAAGGCATAGCTTCACACTATCGTATGCCTGCTGAAACTCATCACGTCTTAGCACATCTCTCAACTCCATGGACGAAATCTCATCCCAACCACCAAAGTACCGCTGATGTAGGCCATTGTCCATGCTAATATTTCGGATTGTATCTGGTACTACTCCGAACCGTAATCCGGTGATCAGGCATAATTCTACCTTCATGAACATCACCTCATGAGTCCCTAACATAAACCGTATCTCATCCGACAACCCATTATGATGCACCTCCCATAGAAGTAGCTGGTGGATAACACCACCCGAAAACTTTACCGGTCGGTGCATGGTCAAGAAATACCCAAAACAGGACGCAATGAACTGACGACGATCTTCAACAATCAATTCTGTAGGGACTCGGTTAAGTGTGTCCTCTATATGGCTAAGGTCATCAAAATGGTCGTGGCAAGTGAGTTTGCCCTCGTGCCACTCTTCCTCCGGAGTTTTAAGCGACTACCTCAACCAATTCGTCATCTAAAATTTAACAACAACATAAAAGCTCGGACACCCAGAATATCATCTTCCTCAACAACTGTTCAACAAATCCAGAACACTAACCTACCCCATAATCATTCTCAGATCCATAAATAAAACATAATCTAACATTTCATTCAATTAATCAACAACCAAAACGATAGAAAATCTAGGTCAACTTACCTCCATTGATCGAAATATTATGTTCAACTCTCCAAATGACACCGGTTTTCAAGTTTCGGTTCCGTTGCCCGTCGAAAACAAAGTTGTCGATTCAACTCTGGTCTGTTTCAAGCAATTTCACTTTTTCTCTCTCAGGTTCACAACGACAAAGTCAATTTCGGGGTATTTTCGTCTCCACACGTTAATTAGTGATATTTAAACATAAATTATTAATGTGGTAATATTTACACAAAACCCCCCTAAAAAGGTGCCATCAATTTTTCGAGGACTTTTCCATAATTCTTACATAGTTTTAGTTATAAAAATTCGTTCAGTTCTTTATATTGTTCATTATTATACGGTATTCCTCTATTTTCTAAATATATGTCTACTCTAGTTTGTTCGGTAATTGGTTTTGGAATACTTCTAACAGTTCCTTCTTCCTCCAAAGATATTATATCTTCAGTTACCATAATTTCGTTTTCTATATAATAAATATTATCTATAATAGTTAAATTCATTGAAATTTAAGTTATTTATTAATATTTCATATACATCTTCTTCATTTAATTCTATGTTATTACAAAGGTTTTTTTTAAAAAAAAAATCTTCCAAATATGTCTCCGGATTTTAAAAAATTATATTTATTCTATTATCTCTATTTTCTTGTAAAGTTTTTCTTTTATTAATATTATCATAAAATACCATATTTATCTCATATTCTTCTAATTCTTCTTCATTTATCTCTAAAGGTTCTAGTTTTTTATAATTGCTAAATTTTTGTGTGGCTTTATTATTTGTCTTTATAAATATTACTACTTTCCGGAACATCTATAGTTGACTAATGTTTAATCTCTATGGCACTTGTATTTTGACATATTTGCTTGAAATATATTCAACTATGCTTTTTATTTATAACACTATGTTTGGATTGGTGGAATAAGAGAGAAACGAAAGGAAAGGTAAATGAGGAAAGGAAAGGAAAAACAAAAGGAAAATAAAATGTTTTTAATGGTTATTGTTTGGATGGTTATAAATATAAAAGAAAGGAAAGGAAATCAATTTTATTTGGAGAGGAGAAATAAATGAATTAATTTTAGTTTATTTACGAAAATATCATTCTTTCAAC
Organism: Dipteronia dyeriana; assembly: GCA_032871835.1. Classification (NCBI taxonomy): domain Eukaryota; kingdom Viridiplantae; phylum Streptophyta; class Magnoliopsida; order Sapindales; family Sapindaceae; genus Dipteronia; species Dipteronia dyeriana. The sequence continues at coordinate 77,396,534 of CM065300.1, read as the reverse complement.
AATATGAATATCCAATATTAGTAGGGTTAGTTTTGGAATATTGAAAAAAATCATTAATTCTGGATTTATTTCCCTCATTTTTCTTCTAAATTTGGGTGGAAACCAAAATTGGTGAAACAAAAAGAAATTATTCCATCATTTTCTTTGCTTTTCCTTCCATTTCATTTCCTTTCTCTCCCATTTAACAATCCAAATAAGATATTATAAATTTATCTAAATCTTATTCTTTCATTTCTCTCCTATTCTAAGCATAGTGTAAATCTAAATTTCTTATGATATCTATTATAACACTTTCCTAAAATAAAATAAAAAAGTCTAAGATTTTGTCATTCGGCATTCATTCTAAAGCTTTTTGTTTGTATACTAAGTTTTATCTTTTCACAAAATTCTTTTATATCTATATCTATATTAGGCAAGTATCTTATTACTGCTATTTTATTTATTTAGTCCACCTTTACACTAGTTATCTCTGCTTGCTCGTGATCTTTAAATCTACCATCATATAAAAATAAATGTGCTTTAGTATCTAATCCTTTGTTGATTGACTCATAATTCCAATAACTACTACTCTTAAATGTATATCTGAATTTTTTTTTAAAGTAATTTAACACTTTAAGGGATTATTAAAGTAATTTATTATCGATTATTAACTACTACTAATTTAAATTCATATCTATGAACATATAAACTACTTTTAAAAGTATCTAATATTCCTTCACCATACAATTTTTTCTTTTTCACTTATTCAAGCCCTACTTCTAATAATTTGTTTAAATATTTTTCATCTATTAATTCTTCAATTTTTTCTATTATTTGTTTACCTTTATTGTCAATGTTTAACATATTCTTAACTTTATCTATTGTTGATTGTTCTATACTATGTAGTCGATCGGATCTACACTGGCTATCTCTGTTTGCTCATGATCTTTAAATCTACCATCATATAAAAATAAATGTGCTTTAATATGTAATCATTTGTTGATTTGACTCATAATTCTGGTAACTACTACTCCTAAATGTATATCTGATTTATTTTGTTTTGTTTTTTTGTTTTTAAGTAATTTAGCACTTTAAGGGCTTATTAAAGTAATTTCTTCTTGATTATTAACTACTGCTAATTTAAATTCAGATATGTGAACATATAAACTACTTTTAAAAGCATCTAATATTCCTTCACTATACAATTTTTTCTTTTTAACTTATTCAAGCCTTACTTCTAATTATTTGTCTAAATCTTTTTCATATATTAATTCTTCAGTTTTTTTTTTTGTTTACCTTTATTATTAAAGTTTAGCATATTCATAACTTTATCTACTATTGATTGTTCTATACTTTGTAGTCGATCGGATGTACAATTGATTTGAAGTGTCGATGTGGGCACTAACAACCTATAAAATGAAAAGAAATAGAGCGATGGTGAACCATATGGTGGGCACTGACAACCTGTAAAACGATAATAAATATAAGGGGGCTCTCCGGCACTCAAGTCAGAATATTAATTGATGAGCTAAATGAGATCATAATAAGTTAGGAATGAAAAATCGTCGAGCTCAATATGTTGAATCGAGATACTTCTCGATATGGATGGCTCGATGTCCAGAAGAGGTTCCCTAGACTCGATGTTAGTTGATCGATGATCGGGTTGATGTTGTATGTAGTTGGTTTTAGATGATCGAGTCCCCATGTGCTCTTTAACTTATGCTGGGTTGATCGAGGATTAGGTTGACTGGACTTTGAGAGAGACTCGGTCGACCTCTGTTGGAGTATGAAAAACAATAAATGAAATGAGAGGAATACATAGCCAATTTGATAGAGCTTTCGCTTATCATAGAAAAATTCAATACCTCTCTCTCTCTCTCAGAAAGGGTCTGGCTTTTGTAGTGAAGCCTTGAAGCCTTCATCACTCAGGCTTTTTATGGGAGCTTGGATCATAGGTCTTTAATTACCCGTTTTGATTCATTTGAATATGACAAAAAAGGTGTTCTCAAACATTAGGATTTGTGCAACGTTTGTCATGATTTAAGTCATCTTTGACCACCTGTTAAGTTTGGTCAAATTCTTTAATGGTCTGGGCTTAGCTTTGGACCCACGTTGGTTTAATCAGTTAGGCTCCTTTGTGTTGTTTTAAAGTTACTCTCATGTGTCCAATGCCTATTTTTATCCTTCATTAAATTTCGGGCTTGTTGATTTGGCCGTTAACATATGAAGACTTTTTTTGTTATAACATCTAATAATGAAAATCCATGTTTCCTAAAAACACCTAGAAAAAAAAAGTATCTTTCCCATTATTATTTAATTTTAGGAAAAATAGAATATTATTATAAACAATTAGATAAAACTTATAAAGAAAGCAGAGAAGCTTGGCCACAACTAGAAGATCACTTATCTTATTTAGAAACAAAACGAGATTTTACTGAAAATAGAATTAATAAAATAGATCAGCTATAAGAAGATTTAAAATATTTTACAAAAATAGTAGAAAATCAAGCTAAGTAGTAGTAACACCAATATTTGTAATGATTAATTGTTAGTAGTTATAATTTATGAGTTATTTTCACGATTATCTTAATATTTTATATTCGGATAGTATAGACGAATTTTATGAATATCTTCATTATCTAAATCAAATCGATGTAGAAACCATTAATTATGTTTTAACCCTTGAAAAACTATATTCTGATTGTATAGAAGAATTTTATGAGTATCTTTATTATCTAAATCAAATTGACATAGAAACCATTAATTGTGTTTTAACTAATGGTGTCCACGGTTCGGTTTCGGTTACGAACCGTCGGTTTCGGTTCCGTGGAAAGGTTGAACCGTAACCGTAACCGGAATGGGGCGGTTTTGGTTATGGCGGTTTTCGGTTACGGTTCGGTTTCGGTTTCGGTTTTCGGTTCGGTTCGGTTCAGTTTCGGTTTGGTTCGGTTTTTTGTTTTTTTTTTAAGTGCCACATGTCAGCATTTTATTAGTTGTTGCATTTTTTTTATTATTTTGTATCGAAACCGGCGGTTTTTTGGACGGTTTTTCATAATTCATAACTGTAACCGAACCGTCGGGAACCAGTTTCCAACCGGTTTTGTAACCGACGGTTTCGGTTACGGTTTTGAGAGGACGGTTTCGGTTCGGTTTCGAACGGTTTAACCGAACCGTGGACACTTCTAGTTTTAATTTGAAAAACTAAAACCCCTCCGGTTAAAGGTGTCACCTGGAGGAGTTTTGTTTCGTGTGCATTTTTAGACCCATTTGGAAAATATGATCCACTTTTAGAAAAGATGGTTTGTTAATTAATCTAGAGTTAAATAGAGATTGATTCCATAGGTTTCATACAAATTTTGTCATAATTTTATAAGGAGCTTGCTAAATTTTTATAAAGTTATGCGGAATCGGATTAATTTTTAGAAAGTAATATTTGATTGTGCAACAGATATTTTCATATTGATATTCATTTTTGTACGTACCATTAATATTCTTGTTAATAGGACAATCATATATTACATGTTCATTCTTATTGCAATGGAGTACTTGAAGACTTTGCTCTAACACTATAGTTTTTGGAGTATTTTTGCTTGATGAAAGGTTTGTGGCCTATACCACTCTTTCCTTGAAACATATATTTAATTTCCAAATAAAAGTTCGAGATTTTTCTTCTAACTTATAAATTTCTCAATTATAAATTTTAAACCAATATTTTATTTTTTAAAGTTATATGCACTTAAAAACCAATGTATTATTAAAAGCGAAAGGTGATACGAGGTGGTCATGTCCTCTCAATTTGAAAGTGATTAAAAATATAAAAAAAAAAATAATATAGAAAATATTTTTATAACATTTAATAAATGAATCATAATCAATATTACTAACATAAATATCCCAAAATATGAAATATAACAAAAAAAAAACATATCATACTTTTGATAAATGACCATTATATGTTGAATAGACAACCATTTTTATCATTTGTGATTTCGTACATGTCATTCATTTATTCATTAATATTGAGAATACAAATTTCAATACAAATTTCTATCGAATAGGAACTAATGTTTTTTAAATGGTAATAATTCATTTATAGATGATTATTGAGAAGGTAAATTCTCAATTATGAACCACATTGGAAACCTACAAAATTTATAATCTTAAAAATATTTTGAGTTTGTATGAATGTATCTCTGGAATATTGATTGATGAATATTGGGAAAACAAATTCTCATTTAAAAAGTTTATTTTCCATACATGTATATATTAACAGTTTAGCCGCCTCAATATCTTCAGACCTAGTCACCAAAGAGGCGGCTGCACCAGGGCTATTTTGACCGCGAGATGGCTGAGACAGTTTGTTTTTTAAAACACTGCTTGAAACACTTTTCTTCAAAGATTCATTAATAGATCATGTTTCTCCAACTTCAAAGAAACAATCTCATTTTGCAAAATGTTTTCACTTGACACATTTATCCAAAGAATCATTTTCAATTATCAAATCATTTTTCTCTGTTTTTTTTTCAAATCATTTCCAAGAAGCTTTTATTTGACCATATTTTAAAACAGATAAATTATATCAATTTTATTACAATAACTTTATCAATGTCCTGTTTTTTAATTTCTAACAACAAATATACTTTTAAAAATATATTATCAAACAATCTATAACTAAACGTTTTTTTTTTTTTAAAGAGTGAATATCAAATAATATAAAGTTTACTTAATAGAAACTCTAGTCGTAAAGAGTAAAGCTAGACATCTCATCTATAATATTATATTTTCCATTCTAATACATATGGTAGTTTATGTGTCATTTGGTGAGTGAATACATAAATAAGTGAGATAAATTACAATTAATATATATCCACTCATCAATTAATATGTATCCACTAACCAAATAACACTTTAAATGCAACGCGTGGTGTGATGAAAAAGATGGAATTATAGATGGGATATCTAACATTATTTATTTGTAAACTATTAAAGATCTCCTCTAGAAACTTTTCTTGAAAAGCCACTTCAATCGCACCCTTGGGTGGAGTGGAGGTTGGGGCGGAGCTAATGCATGCTTAGTGGGGGTTTGGGAAAAAAATCTTAATTTTTTTAAGCTGGGTTTATAATTTAAGTATGATATCTTAATATTCTAAATAACTCAAGTGACGACTAATTAGGTCAATAAAAGTTCACTATCAATCATCATTTTTTTCTATATTTTTTTATTTTCAATTTAACTATTAGAAATGAATATTCCCATAAGTGGCTCACGCCCTCACCATATCGAATTTGTGAATTAAATGTCTCTACTTATTTCATTTCATGTCATTTTAATTTCGTAGCATTACATTTGATTTCACACTCTTGTATCGATGCATTTTAATCTTTTGAGGTAATCAATGAATAGTGATTGTTGATTACCATAAATAATACTTGAGGTAATTATGATCAATAATTAGTGTGTTAGTTTTAAACTATTACTTTAATTTGAACTTAGTTATGTTTCCTGAGTTTATATCGACTGTTTTTAGAGCGTAGATATTACCACTTATAAAATTAATTAGTACACTCATTTTTATAATTACACTCATGTCTAAAATTTTAAAAATAAATACTTCTACAAGCACTCATCCTAATTTCAGTAGTACCTTGATTTGATTAAAATAAATATATTCATTTTAATAGATTTGATTTATAAACCCTCTTAAATAATTAACACATCCAATTTATATAAAAAAAATCATATTATATTTGGAATCAAAACTTTTTGTAATGATGGTCCAATTTAGTTTTGAAAATGTCTTAAATATAGAAGCCTTATGAAAGGGAAGATGTATAACTAGATTATATATGGGGTCAAAAGATTTTCAATCATGAATTCTCTTATATATACAGTTAGTTTGTTTATTTAAATAAAAAAACCAGTTGATATCTACAGTTATCTTTAACAAAAAAATACCAATAACACTACTTTATCCAAATTTGGTGTACAAATTTGGTGTCAAATGATGTGGCAACATTATAATCCATTCATTTAAATTGTATTAGATTTACATAATTTAAATGAATATATTAAAGTATTGCCACATCATTTGGGCACCAAATTTGAAAAAAAATAGTATTACTAAAAAAAATAAAAATTGTTTACAGATAGAGTTCAAAACTACATAAAAGATAAAAAAAAGTAAAATAATATTTACATTTGTATGATCAAAGTCTTTTGGAAATTCTTTTTCCATCACATTGTTATATAATAATCATGTGATGATGATAATTTTGATATTTGAAACAAAATTAGAGTTTATCATAATTTTTTTTAATAAAAAGATATGAGTGTAATTAATGGATATGCATAGTATTTGATTTATTTTAATTAGTCTTTATTGGTTAATTTCTATTGAGATGTTTTTATAATTAAATTTTTTAATAAAATATGGATGTACTAATTAGTTTTGTGGATGGCAATATCAGTAAATTTTTATTATCATATTGACATTTTTTTTTGGTAAAGTTTACTGTTTGAATTTTGAAGCTGTGATAAGTAGTGTTATGTGATACTTATTAATCATTAATAAATGAGTCCAAATTTAATTTAATTTATTATTTATTATTTATTATTTATATTTTTTAATTTTAGTATTTTTTTAACCAAGCCCTGATAAATGGAATTTCTCTCTCCGCCACTGAGTGGAGGCTCCTAGATCTTTATGGTTTATGGTGCTTCCATGCTTTTGTTGGTGGGGAGGCTTGCACCAATGGTGGTTAAGTCTCGCTTGAGCCTCCATGGTGTTTATGTGTGGCCTGTGTGGGAGCTTCGTATTGTGTTGAGACATTGGTTTATGGCTTGTCTTGAAGTTAAAGGTATGGAAAAAGGATAAGGATGTCAATGGTACGTGTTAGGTTTTAGATTTTTGTTGACTTGATTCCATAACAAAGCTCTCTTTATTTGTAACGTTTAGTTACTTAGGTGGTTCGTGGTTTACTTGAACTTTAATGAAGGAAAGCAACTTCTCATGCAAAACTTGTCTTCAAGAGGAATGTGCTTACTTGGATACTAAGGTATTGAGATTTCTCTTCCTCTTATAAGGCATAGGCACACACACACATACCATACATTTGTATCCCTACATCATTGTGTAAAAATTGGTATGACACATGTGTTGGAACCCCGTTCATCGGTCACGCAGTGGAATTAAGGTTTTAAAATTTTTAAATGCAGATCGTAAACGATCTATGACCAGTGAACTTGTGATTAAAATTCTTTTTCGGAACTTATACATATAAAATATACGTATATATAAGAAATTGAAATCAATATAATCAAAATAAGATTTTAGAACCTTACCAACATTTGGAGGTTACTTTACTTCTTGCAATGCTCCTTCTTCGAATCACTCGATCTTTCTTGTTATATCCCCGGGACTAGTAACTACGTGTAGACGCATCACGGTCTCAAAAACTTAAATGGAGGATTTAGATAAAATAAGAAACACTTCTTTTTTTTTCGATGCACAACACTTGCACACAAAATATGTTTATTGTGCAACACTCGCAGTTTTCTATCTTTAAAGTATCTTACGCACACTCACTCACACAACAGAGCAAGCACGCATGCGTCGCACACACAAACTTGCTCTTTTTCAAATTGAATTATACGTGTGTCAGTTGTGTGTTGCTTTTTCAGAATATATATATATCTTCTTAACTTAAGAAAAACGATATCTTTTTTTTTTAAATGTAAGGGTCCGTCCTGTAAATGTTTTTCAGTTATTAGCTTTTAAAAACAAAAATAAAAATGAAAATAGTATTTTTGGTTTTAATTTCGAATTCTGAAAACATGTCTGGTAGCAAATACTGAAAGCTGTATTTTGAAAATGAAAACGGAAAAAACGAATCTGGTAAGTTAATCGAAAACTATCAAAAATTGAAATATCAATTTTAGTATTTTGTTTAATAAATTAACCAATATAATTTTTGTATTATAATTTTTAAATTACACAAAAGTAACACATCAAAAATTAATTCAAAAAAACATATCAAAAAAATGAATTAATCAAAACAAAACTCTTAAATTATAAATAAATAATTTTAACATATATATTATTATATAATAAAAATATAATTGTATATATTATATTAATATTTTTTATATTATATTTTTATATATAATAATACATAATATATGACATTATATCCTATATAACTATATAATATTTGATATTATAATATATATATATATATATATATATTATTACGTATATATTATATATATAATATTTTATTATTATATGTAATAATATAATTATAAAATATTATATATATTATAATATATAATATTTTAATACATAATATTATATTAATACATTTATTTACTAAAAATAATAAAATATATTATATATATAATAATATAATATATATAATAATTATTATAATATATATATAAGAGGGGCACTTTGGTAATTTAAAAATTTTGTTCCGTTTTGTCCTAGTTATATCAAACGCATAACGGTACAATTAATAGTTTAAGTTTTTTTTAATATAAAAAAAGTGAAAAACAAAAACAAAAAACGAAAAACGAAAAACGAAAAACAAGTATTTTGTGTTTTTTAAATCTTTCACTTTTAATACTGATTTTGTTTTTCATTTTTTTTTTCGAAAATAAAATGAAAAACGGTTAACGAACGCGTTTTCGAAATCGTTTTTGAAAATAAAAATGAAAACGGCATGAAAATCAGCTGCAGGACGGGGCCTAATCTTTTATTCGTATTTTTAAAATATATTATATATCACATATACTATTTTGAAATTTAAAAAATTGATGATATCGGATTTTTCCAAATAAAATATATCACATATATTTTACTTAACCAAAAAAAAAAACTGATCAACTATTTATTTGATTTTTAAAACTTTTAAATAAAAAATATCTCATATCTTTTATTTAAAAATAATTAAAAAATAATAATTTTGAATTTAAACAATTTAAATTCAATTTTATATATTTAATAAAATAAAATAATCATATTATATTATTCTATCAAATATCAACTAACTCTCCATTTAGTGATTAATAACATAATTAAATAATCTTATTATTTAATTCATTAATTAAATAATCTTATTATTTAATTCATTAATTAAATAATCTCATTATTCAATTAATTTTCGAATAAATACGTGTCACTTTCATAACACAATTAATTGGACAATCCAATTAATTAACCGTGACCTTTGTTATCTAAATCGATCGAGCTAACAAGGGGACCTAATGGACCCACAATATTTTGAGCTCCAATAATCCTTAGAATCATTAATTAAACTCTTTAATTAATATTCATTAATTATTAACTCCGGTGTTATTCCACTAAAAACCTAAAGCTGCACTCGCTATACTGCAGACGCTTTTACACAGACCGATACAACTCGGTGTCCATTGATATAGCTATTACATAATATGGGTGTGCATTTTCAGTTTGGTTTGGGTTGAAGCTCAATGTCAAACAAAACCAAATCAATATGGGTCGATTTGGCTATATTTCAACCCAACCCAGCCCAATTTGATTTTTCAAACCGATTCAAACCAAACCAAAAAATGTCGGGTTGGTTTGGATTGATTTATCGTTTTAGATTTGAACTCAAAAAACTTTTATTTTTTGGTATTATATTATAAAAAATATTTTTAAAAAAATAATCATAATATGAAATATTATATATATATAAAGGAAGTATAGAAAAGTCAAATGAGTAATTACCAATTAAAGACATATTTGACAACATCTATGATTTTAAAACCCTAATACATCAATCAATCAGAAGAATTGTATCAAAACAAATAAATAAACTATAAAAACTTAAAGTAATCGTTAAAAGTTATAAAACATAGACCGAATAGAAAACGTAGGTGAATTTTATATTTTAGTTTTACTTTCTAAAATATGTGGTTTGGGTTGGGTTGGTGAATTATTTCACTCAACCCAAACCGAACCACCTTTAATCGGTTTGTCCAAAAGACAAACCAACCCACCCATTTTTTATATTTGTAATCGAACCAACCCAAACTTTATGGTTTGGGTTGGTCGGTTTGGTTCGGTTTGATAGTTTTTTGCACACCCCTATTACATATGGTGTGATCCTCCACAGTAGTTCATAATTAGAGTTCGGTCATAATGTTCATTATACCCCTCTAATTACATATATCTTTTGAGTACCATTGATTCTCTAATGAACAATAAATCCTATTTCCTCACGGAATTAGGAGAGCGCTCATATTGTCCAAGCCCCGAATCAACCCTTAAAAGAACTACCATCTACTTCTCACAAGAAGGAGTGGATGAGAAATAAGGAGTGGATGAGAAGTATTGTGTACAAACCTTCCCAACCACAAGCCAAACCGTAATCCCAACATACGAAGCATATTGATCGGGAACTGCATCCGAACTCACCTATGGTATATCAAAGACCTCGATCTAACCTGAAGGAGTCGATAAGACACTCAGAATTAAGATCACCCATATATAGCCATCATTAGTTGATATATATATGAATCTCATCGGTAAACGGATATTGGTGAGAGATTCATATAGATCATGACCCAATCTTATATGATCACATCATACAAGGTGCCTCAATTCCCATATCTCATATGAATGATCCAGGATAGAATCACCGTACATTACGGAATGGACCGCATCTATAAACTATTAACAAATAAAATACCCAGCTTTATTTTCTATCGATGGATTCTTTAGATTGCTTGTCTCTCATTGTATCCATCTGTATATGACACTCATATACACATTTTGAGATTGCATCCGATAATCTAGGATGTTAATATGCACACGTTATAAAATATACAACACAACAAGAATGAATTGAATTTTTCTTTTATTTATTTCACAAATCCATTTACAAATTACATCTTTAGGGCATAAACCCCAACAATCTCCCACTTGCACTAAAGCATGTGAGGCATGTTTCGTAACCCTTGACCATCTAGGTAACCCGAAATCACTTTAGCCATTAAGGTCTTCGTAAATGGATCAACATGATTTTCTTGTGAGGCTATCTTGGTGACGATCACATCTCCTCTCTGCACTATCTCTCTAATGAGATGATACTTTCTCTCTATATACTTCCCTCTCTTGTGGCTTCTTTGTTCTTTGGAATTAGCCACAACACCACTGTTATCACAATAAAGTGTGATGGGCTTATCCAAATCTGGAACAACTTCTAGATCACTCAAGAACTTACGGAGCCAAACAACCTCTTTAGCAGCTTCACAAGCGGCTACATATTCGGCTTCCATGGTGGAGTCAGCAACGTAAGATTACTTAATACTTCTCCACATAATGGCTTTACCACCTAAGATGAATATTGATCCAGACGTGGAATTCCTAGAATCACTGTCTGACTGAAAATCAGAATCTGTGTATCCTAACGGGATCAAATCCTGTCCAAATACACTAGCATATAGTGTCTCGTTCTCCAAAAATACTTGAGAATAGTCTTGACAGCAACCCAATGATCCAATCCTGGGTTGGACTGGTATCTGCTGACCACTCCCACTGTATAGCAGATGTCCGATCTCGTGCATAACATAGCATACATAAGACTACCTACTACCGATGCATAGGGTACACGTCTTATATCCTCAACTTCTTGAGGTGTCTTAGGACACTATTCCTTAGACAAGTGAACTCCATGTCTGGAAAGTAAATTACCTTTCTTGGAGTTCTGCATCGAAAATTGCACAAGAATCTTATCGTTATATGATATCTGAGACAGTGCTATGAGTTTGTTCTTACGATCCCTTATAAGTTAGATCCCTAGAACATAACTCGTCTCTCCAAAATCTTTCAGTTGGAATTGGCTAGCCAGCCAGCCCTTTACATCAGAAAACACTCCGACATCATTCCCAATGAGTAGGATGACATCTACGTATAGAACCAAGAAAACTACTTTCTTATCAATGATTTGCTTGTAGACATAAGGCTCATCGACGTTCTGCTCAAAGCTATAGGTTTTGATCAAATCATCAAACCTGATGTTCCAAGATCTAGATGATTGCTTAAGTCTATAGATAGACATTTACAGCTTGCAAACCTTTTGCTCTTGATCTGGAGACACGAATACCCTTAGTTGCATCATATAAACGATCTCGTCAAGACTGCCATTCAAGCATGCAGTTTTGACGTCCATTTGCCAAATTTTATAATCGAAATAGACATCAATGGATAAGAGAATCCTAATAGACTTAAACATGGCTACTGGCGAGAAGGTATCATCATAATCGACCCCCTCTTTCTGGGTATAACCCTTAGCCACTAGCATTGCCTTGAAGGTCTATACCTTCCCGTCTACTCCTCTCTTTCTCTTGTAGATCCACGTACACCCTATGGGTTTTACCCCATCCGGTAATTCTACAAGATCCCAGACTGAGTTAGAGTACATGGACTCCATCTCTAGATTTATGGCTTTAAGCCATTCCCCTTTATCAGGATCTTCCATTGTATTCTTAAATGTCAATGGATCATCCACACTATCAGCAGAGACAACACCTTGTCCCTCACCTATACCTAAATAGCGTTCAGGTTGTCTCACAACTCTCTCACTACGTCTATGTGGTAGTGTATCCTGATCAGGAACCATCTGACTTTCAGATGTTTGTGTATCAACAACTCTTGTTGATGAAGCACTAGTCTCACCATGCTCCAACTCATTCAATACAATCTTAGAACGAGGTTTATGGTCACTAATATAATTGTCCTTAAGAAATATTGAATTTGTCGATACAAATACTTTGTTATCTTCGGGACTATAGAAATATCCACCTCTGGTCTTCTTGGAGTATCCTACAAACAGGCAGACCACAGACTTGGAGTCTAACTTTCCACTTCTGTTCTTCAGCACGTGTGCTAGACACTCCAAAATATGAAATGTCATAAACTAGCTTTACGACCATTCCACAACTCTATAAGAGTCTTAGGAATAGATTTGGATGGCACCAAATTCAAAATGTATGCCGCTGTTTGTAACGCATATCCTCAGAAGAAATTTGATAAAGATGAGAAACTAATCATAGATCTCACCATTTATATTAGGGTTCTATTTCTCCTCTTCGCTACACCATTTTGCTGAGGTGTACTAGGAGCTGTGAGTTAGGAAACTATCCCATGATCAGACCATGAAGTCTTCAAACTCTTGGTCAAGGTACTCACCTCCACGATCTGATCGTAGTGACTTGATAGTCCATCCTAATTGATTCTCAACTTTAGCTCAGAATTCTTTGAACTTTTTAAATGTTTTCATCTTTAGTTGCATTAGGTAGACGTATCCATATCTTGAGTGGTCTTATATAAAGGTGACATAATACTCATAACCACCCATAGCTTTAATATTCATCAGTCCACAGACGTTTGTATGTATAAGCTCTAGTGGTTCTTTAGCTCTAGTGGTTCTTTAGCTCTAGTGGTTCTTTAGCTCTAAGCCCTTTTCCAATAAAGGGTATCTTAGTCATCTTACCTTCCAGACAAGATTCGCAGACAGGTAAGGTGCCAACCTTTAACTCACTTAAAGGTCCGTTTTTTACTAGTCTGTCTATCCGGTCAAAGTTTATATGGTAAAGCCTTAGATGCCAGAGATACATGTTATTATCTGGAGAAAATTTATGTCGTTTAGTTTTTATTTTTTCAACCTTAAACATTTCGGTGTTAAGCAGTGTAGTATGTATTAACGGTCTTAACATATACAAACTGTTTTTTTTAATTCCTTAACAAATATTCAGACAATTCTTTATAATAATAAAAGACTTATTATTAAAAGAAATATAATATTTTTGTTCTAACAACTTAGAAACATCTGTGTAAATCCAGGAATATAAAAAACATTGTTCAATAATAAAAAAACCATTCTTAATACAAAATCACAATCTTATTGCTCCTATTGCTTTGGCCTATACGACATCCTTCGCCCCCATACGCATTAAGAAGACTCCCTCCTTTAGCTGTGTCCAAGAATCAGTCCACTGTAAGGAAGAACAAACATGGTTAGTGGCCCCCGAATCAACTATCCATGGTGAAGAATCATCTTCCACTAAACAAGACTCAAGAACAAGTAAATCATATTTACATTTCTTAGACTTCTTCTTGCCTTGGGCTTTCTTGGGTTTGGGCTTACCTTTCCCCTTCTCAACAGACCTCTTCCTCTTTTTATTATTTAAGGAGGAAGATGGTTCGGCAATATTTACCTCATCGGTTTTACCTTCGTTGTCATTAGTCAATGACTAAAAGGTAGCAAGCTCATTGAGCAACTGTGTAAGATTGAACTTTAATTTGTTCATCCTGCAGTTGCTCTTAAATTGATCGAAACTCTTGGAAGATTCATCAGTATGATGCTCACTTGACTGGGTTTATCAATGGCCCTGCCTTTGACTTATGTCGTATTGAAGTAGGACATCATGCTCAGGACATATTCCTGAACTAACGTACCTTCCTTCATGCAAGCGAGCATAACGAAACACACAGCTTCGTGTCGCTTTTGCTCAGAGGGCTGCCCGAACATAGCTTGCAATGACTCTATGATTTCGAATGCTGAAGTCATTGTTTCATACTTTGTGACAAACACGTCTACCGTTGAAGCCAACAGATATGTTTGGACCTTCTCATCAGATGAGACCCATCGTTGGTATGCCTTACGAACAGTTCGTGTGGTATTGACAGCTGACGTTGGAGGACATTCCTCCGTAAGCACAAACTTGAGATCTTTGGTGACCAATGTTGCATTAATGTTTAGTTTATCACCAGTTAATTTGTCATTTGCGAGAATTTGTAGTAATGCAGAAGACATAACTGCTGAAATAAATAAACATTCATTCAGTCATTTATTTAAAACAAGTGCGAGTGCTTTGGTATAAATTTAAACATGATGCATGAACATGTTTAACGAACTAGAACTACCCTAAAATTAGTCACTATACCACGACAATCCAACATACCACAAAGAAGTGTCGCCTTAGGGTCGGTCAAGTCTTTACATGTTGGAACGAGACATTCTCAATTAAATGATATTCTAGAATAACTCTTATTCCATATCATTCAACCATCATTTATTCAGTCAGGTTTTTAATTAACAAACTCATTCAAAACCTTCATGAGTGTAGCCCACCATTTCAGATCTCACGAGCTTAACTCAAGAATTGCCGTCTTAGAGTTGATCAATCCTAAAATACCCTCAGAAATCCTATTCGTTAGGAAGTCAACCTTGGTATTGATCTTTGTGGAAACCCTCCTTAGGGATGACGAAAGCAAAGCCATCACGAGGCCCTACTCGAATCTCATGGTGTTGAACTAATTATGGAGACTACGGGATATATATGCCATATATCCCTCTCCCACTCACTATTTTATAAAAAGGGTTTTCTATTATCCGTTAATGCACCTAAACTCTACAGGATCAAACGGTTAACTTTAATCAAGTTATCTAGCGCATTAACTAATTAGAATCAAATTCTAATTAACTAATAAATGATTAATGATTTTAAACAATTAAAAATCTAATCTATTAGTGAATAATCTAAGCTTTAGTAAATTATTTACTAAGGTCAGATTATTATGATAGTGTTTACCAAGTTTTAACTATTGAAACTCTAATACTTTATTCGGTTCATTTATTATTATGTAATTAATCACATTAATCATAATTACAATAAATGACCCTATTAATCTAACTTATTAAACTCTTTAATAACTAGATTAATATTAATGAGAATTACCAAGTTTTTTAACCATTAAAAAACTAATCTTATTTTCACAGCCAATTATGTATATACCAATTATAATCACATTAAAAAAAATACATAAAATATCAGGTTATGAAGCATGTATGGCATATCAAATATATTTGCGTAGGCACATCTGATATAAATGACAAAGTATGCATGACAGTGCTTTTATCATAATATAATATAAATCATACATGAATTGACCGAGTACTGTGGGTTGTTTAACCTAAAAAAATGGAATCTAAAATTATAAAAATACCCTCAAGGCATTTTTTGGTCTTTTTATAATTTCCAAGTCTTTTAATCTCTTCAAACCACTCCGATTTATCTCATGAATCCAAAATAAGAAATTTGTACGAAACACACTAGACAACAATTGCCTTTGGAAATATACATGTGCGGTTGCACAAGTCATGTGTGCGTTGCTTGCATGCCACCACGCATGAATCACATGCACATGGTGTTGCTTGTGGTCCCACCACGCATGCACATGCACACTGTTTATATCATTGGCAATTGATTGCATCACTTGCACATGCCAACGCAATCACATGTAATTTAATCACGTTGAATCGCGTCAGTGCAACAATTGCATATGCAATTTCAATCGCAACAATTTCTTTATGTCTAAGTGCTGCATCCTTTGTATCCGACACATGTTCGAATTCTTCGTCTGATTTCACTGGGTTTTCATGTACAGGTTACATTTTATTTTTATGTATTAATACCATAACAGTAAAAATAAAAAAATAAAATAAAATAAAAAGAAAAAAGTTATACAATCCATAAAACATAAATCTACAGTACCATATAATTAACAATCACTCATATTTTTGTAAATTAAAAAATATATATATATATACAAAAACATCAAACATTCTACGTAAATGGTTCCTACACATCATACATACATGAGAATCGAAAACAATTTCCTGTTCCGATTTTTTTTTGGCTCTGATACCAATTTGTTAGAACCCCGTTCACCGGTCACGCAACGGAAGTAAGGTTTTAATTTTTTTTAATACATATCGTAAATGATTTGAGACCAATGAACTTGGGATCAAAATTCTTTTTCGAAACTTATACATATAAAATATACGTATATACAGGAAATTGAAATCAATATAATCAAAAGAAGATTTTAGAATCTTACCAATGTTTGGAGGCTCTTTCACTTCTTTCAATGCTCCTTGTCTGAACCACTCGATCTTTCTCGCTATATCGCAGGACAGGTAACTGCGTGTGGGCGTGTCACGGTCACAAAAACATAAATGGAGGATGTAGATGAAATAAGAAACACTTTCTTTTATATCAATGCACAACACTTGCGCACAAAATATGTTTACTGTGCAACACTTGCGCTTTTCTCTCTTTAAAGTTTCGTACGCACACTCACTCACACAACAGAGCAAGCACGCATGCGTCTCACGCAAAAACTTGCTCTTTCTCAAATTGAATTATACGTGTGTCAGTTGTGTTGCATTTTCATAAAACATATATATATTCTTAACTTAAAAAAACGATATCTTTTTTTTAATGTAATCTTTTATTGGGTTTTTCAAAATATATTATATATCACATATACTATTTTGAAATTCAAAAAACTGATGAAATCGGATTTTTCCAAATAAATAATATCACATATATTTTATTTAACCAAAAAAAAAATGATCAAATATTTATTTGATTTTTAAAAACTTTCAAATAAAAAATATCTCATATCTTTTATTTAAAAATAATTAAAAAATAATAATTTTGAATTTAAACATTTTAAATTCAATTTCAAATATTTAATAAAATAAAATAATCATATTATCTTATTCTATATTTAGTGATTAATAACATAATTAAATAATCTTATTATTTACTTTATTTAATCACCATTATTCATTAATTTAATAATCTCATTATTCAATTAACTCCCAAATAAATACGTGTCATTTTCGTAACACAACTAATTGGACAATCTAATTAATTAACCGTGACCCTTGTTACCAAAATCGATTGAGCTAGCAAGGGGACCTAATGAACCCACAATCTTTTGAGCTCTAATAATCCTTAGAATCATTAATTAAACTCTTTAATTAATATTCCTTGATTATTAACTCTGGTGTTATTCTACTAAAAACCTGAAACTGCAGTCTCTCAACTGTAGATGTTTTTACACATACCGATACAACTCGGTGCCGATTGATATAGCTATACATATGGTATGATCCTTCACAGTAGTTCATAATTAGAGCTGGGTCAAAATATCCGTTATGCCCCTCTAATTACATATATCCTTTAAGTACCTTTGATTCTCTAATGGACAATAAGTCCTTTTTCCCCACGGAATTAGAAGAGTGCTCATATTGTCCAAGCCCCGAATCAACCCTTAAGTGAACTACCTTATACTCCTCACAAGAAGGAGTGGATTCCACTTTTTTTTTTGCAATTATCTTCATCGCCGCTAACTTTTCTTGACTGAAGGAAGATCGGATGAGTGACGATGACGGTGACTTGGTGACGGCGGTCGACTGCTTTCAGGGATCTCAGCGACTAAAAGTGTATGGCTATCTCGACAACCTTGGCAGCTTTGGGTGATGAAGTTAAGTGTAGAATCGTTTTGAAGTCGATAGCGATGGCGATATCGGTGAATTGGCAACTGACAATGATGGAAGACAGGGGCCGACTTACCGATTAATTGACGATTTGGACGATTAGTTGAATACCGACTAATATGGCCGATTTTGGCCATTTTGCCACAGTGACCCGTTGCCTAACTGTATTGCGGCCGATTACTAAAACACTGTTTTTTCCTTACTTTCTTGAAATGTGTTGATTTATTCATTGCTTATTTGATATCACATTTATATTATTGAATCAATCAACTTGTTCAAGTTTCTTGTTGATATCATATTTAGTGAGATCTCTTTATAGTGTTTGTATTTGTTTGTTTCATTAATCATGATTAAGGAAGTTTTCTCCTTCATGGCTTCTAGAATTAAAAATGAGCCTACTTTTCTAGAAGAACAAAAGATGAAAGATCTTTTTTAAGAAAATGAAAGAATCTCTAAAATGAATAGGTCTTTTAAAAAGGAGCTAGAAGAAATTCATGAACTTTGCTTGATAGGAAACCAGGAGCTTAAAGACAAAATCCTTAGTCTAGAAATTAATTTGATAGATAGTAATGAAAGACTAAGAATTTTGAAACTTGAAATTGAGCAAAGAGATGAATCTCTTGATTGTGCTAAAAGACTTGAAAGTGAACTTAGAGTCAAAATTAGCAGACATGAAAGTCAAGAGAATTTACTTAGTGACCAACTTGATGAGTTTAATAGGATAACAAGTAAGATGTCCTTTAGTGCTAATAAGGTAGAAAATGTCATCAAGAGTGGAAAACATCCTAGTGATAAAAGAGGTTTAGGTTATGTAGGTGAAAAAGTTACATCTTCTTCTAACAAACCTACTTTTGTCAAAGCTAGTGGTGAAGTTTATATTGGTACTCTCTCTAACAGTAAAGTAAAGAATGCTACCGGAGGTGCCTCATCATCAATAAGGAATGTCAAAGGAAAATCTCAAAAAATCCAAAGACAACAATCTTCACATTCTCATACAAAGGGTAAAGCATCAAGGAAGCTACATCAAGAAGGTAACAAAGTGAGAAGGTATAATACTTCAAGTGCTTAAGCCAAAGGTAATTCTCTTAAATTTGTACCTATTTGTCGTTATTGTAATATGGTATGACATATAGGACCTAGATGTTATTAGTATATTCATAAATGCAAGTATAGAATGATTTATATAATATGTCTTTGATGAATGGTCCTAGGCAATCATCCATGTATGGATCTAGACTTAGACCTAGGAAGATCTTTGGTAAACGTGTTGAGAAAAATGTGGTTGATGACTTGTTTGTGAAAAGATGCGTTGTGCCTATTTCTACTATGTATAAGAAAGTTGATAATGCTTTGTGTGATCTGTTTGAAAATGTGACTAATAGAGTCAATATGCATAATAACAAATCAAAGCATATTAATGAAAGTAGTAATGAAAAACATGTTAAGAAAGTTTGGATTAGAAAAGACACAACACAATGCCATGTTGCACAATATGCACTTAGAGCCAACTCATCCTATTCATGGTACCTAGATTATGGATGATCTAGGAATATGACTGGTAACAAGGAGTTCTTTAAGAAACTTGTTATGTAGGATGGTGGTTGGGTGACTTTCGGTGATGACACCAAAAAGCAAGTTATAGGCAACGAAACAATTTGTATCCCCATATTGCCTAAACTTAAAGATACTTTATATGTTAATGGTCTTCAAGCTAACCTAATATGCATTACACATTTGTGTGAGAATTTTCAAGAAGTTAACTTTAATAAGGATGCGTGCAC
Source organism: Dipteronia dyeriana (assembly GCA_032871835.1). NCBI lineage: Eukaryota > Viridiplantae > Streptophyta > Magnoliopsida > Sapindales > Sapindaceae > Dipteronia > Dipteronia dyeriana. The sequence goes on along the minus strand of CM065300.1, from coordinate 77,376,396 downwards.
AATAATTGATAAAAAGGGAAAAGTTGTTTTGAAAGTCAAAAGGTCTCTTGATAATTGCTATTGTCTTGAGATAGACCCTCTAACTTGTAATATGGCTAAAGATTGCAACAAGCTTGAATTATGGCATGAGAGATTATGCCACATGAACTTTAAAGTTGTAAAGAAGTTTGAAAAACATGATATGGTTAGGGGTCTACCTAGTCTTGGTAAGAAACTTGATGGAGTTTGTGAACCTTGTCAACTTGGTAAATAAATTAAAGTGTCTCATAAAAAGAACACTAATTTTGCTACCAAGAAGCCCTTAAAACTTGTACACATTGACCTAATGGGACCAATGCAAACCGAAAGCATAAATGGAAAGAAATACATTTTTATATGTGTTGATGATTTTTCTCAGTTTGCTTAGGTTTATTTTTTTAGGAAGAAGAACAAAACATTTGATTAATTCAAGAAGTTTTGTAAACAATTTCAAAATGAAAAAGTTATTGGGATTAAGAGAATATGTCGTATTGAGAGTGATAATGGGAGTGAGTTTGAAAATGCCAAATTTTGTGAGTTTTGTGATGACTTAAGGATATCTCATGAGTTCTCGGCTTTTACAACTCCTCAACAAAATGGTGTTGTTGAGAGGAAGAATCGTGTCTTGCAAGAGATGGCTAGGATCATACTCAATAGCAAGAAAGTCCCTAGGAATCTTTGGGCTGAAGCAGTCAATACCGCTTGCTATGTCTCTAATAGAATGTTTAGAAGGACCGACACAAAACAAACCTCCTATGAGTTTTGGAAGGGCAAAAAGCCCAACTTGAGTTACTTTCATACTTTTGGGAGTAAGTGATTTATTTTAAATTATAAAGATCACTTAGAAAAGTTTGATGCTAAAAGTGATGTTGATCTCTTTCTTGGGTATGCTACTAATATTCCTGCTTATAGAGTTTTCAATTTGAATACTAAGATTATTATAGAGCCTATCAATGTTAAGATAGATGACTTTGGCATGCTTAACTTGTGTGATGATAAAAGTGTTAATGAACCTAAAGAAAATCTTTTGAATGACACTAAGACACCTATTGATGTGATTACTTGTGAGTCTAGTAAGGATTCTCATAGTAATTCTAGTCAAAATGGTGACATTGATAATGGAATTGAAGAAGAAATTCAGGGTTCTATTCTTGATAATTAACAAAATGAACAAAATATTAAAAATTCTAATTCTAGACTTATAAACATGCACTATTAAGAAAACATCATAGGTGATTTGAATGAAGGGGTTAGAACTAAAAGACAATTAGCTAACTAAATTTCATATGCTTGCCACACATCTCAAATTGAACCCAAAAACAATAATGAGGCTATAAATGATGAATTTTGGGTTGGGGCTATGCAATAAGAACTAAATCATTTTGAGAGGAATGAAGTGTGGCTATTAGTTCCTAGGCCAAAAGACATTAATATGACTGTCACAAAATGAGTGTTTAGCAATAATACCGATGAGAGAGGCAAGATTGTGAGAAATAAAGCTAGGCTAGTGGCTCAAGGTTATACTTAAGTTGAAGGTGTAGGCTTTGATGAGACATTTGCACCCGTGGCACTCTTGAATCCATTAGGCTTTTATTGTCCATTGCTTGCCTTAAAAAATTTAAATTGTTTCAAATGGATGTTAAAAGTGTTTTCCTTAATAGTTATCTTCAAGAAAAGTGTATGTAGAATAGCCTAAGGGTTTTGTACGCCCACACTTTCCTAATCATGTGTATAAATTGAAAAAGACTCTCTATGGCCATAAGCAAGCTCTACGAGCTTGGTATGATAAGTTGACTCAATATGAGAACAACTGTAAGAGAGGTGGAATTGATGAACTTTGTTTGTTATGCATCATGATAATGATATTTTTGTTGCACAAATATATGTTGATGATATTGTTTTTGGATATTCATGTAAAACCAAGGTTGATGAATTTGTTAATATCATGTCAAGTGAATTTAAAATGAGTATGGTGAGTGATCTCAATTATTTTCTTGGTATGCAGGTTAAACAATATAGTGATGGAATTATGTTGACACAATCCAAATATGCAAGAAATTTTGTTAAGAAATTTGGGTTTGAAAATGGTAAAGATTTTGAAACACCCATGAGTACTACTTTAAAACTTGACAAAGATGAAAAAGGAAAGAGTGTTGATCAAAGTCTTTATAGGAGCATGAAAGGTAGCCTTCTCTACCTTATGGCTAGTAGGTCGGATATTTGTTTTAGTGTTGGTTTGTGTTCTAGGTTTCAAGCCAATCCTAATGAATCTCACTTGAAAGCCGTGAAAAGAATCATTAGGTATATAAAAAGGAACACTTAATCTTAGTTTTTTTTATTCTTTTAATACTAATGATATTCTTGTTGGCTATTATGATGGATTATGTGGGAAACATTGATAATCTTAAGAGCACATCGGGCGGTTTATTTTACTTGGGGAATAAATTGGTTGCTTGGCAAAGCAAGAAGAAAAATTCTATCTTTCTATCTTCTTTTGAAGTCGAGTACATTGCGACTGAAAATGCATGCACATAACATCTTTGGATGAAGCAAATCCTCAAGGAATATAATATTGAACAAGGTAAAATGACTCTTTATTGTGATAATATGAGTGCCATTAATATCTCTAAGAATCCGATACAACACTCACGCACAAAGCACATAGGTATTAGGTATCACTTCATTATAGAACTTGTTGAACATTCTATTGTTTCTCTTGAGCATATGCCTACTAAAAATCAACTTGCGGATTTGTTCACAAAGCCTTTGGACAAAGAGAGATTTATATCTCTTAGAACATCCATTCACATAATTTGTGTTGATTAATGTCTATGTGTGATTGTGAGTGGCTTGAGAAGCAAAACCTGTTTTTGAATATCAATTTCTTTGAGAGCTACTCACTTGAAAAGTAATGATCCTGAGCAAATAACTTTTATTGTTTCTAGATCAAGCACGTGTGCTTTAAAATCTTGTTTTACAAAAGTGCACTAATGCTTCTCATATATATTTAAGTTTGAGTACTTGAGTTTGAAAATATGTAGATTATGGATGCATCTTGAAGTTTATTGCTTAGTACATGATAGATGACCTATTGTTAGTATCCATTTTGCTTCGACAGCTACATAGAACTCAACAAGCACCTTCATGAAAAGAGCTACATACTTTGGTTGTGAAGCCCCCCAATGTAAGAAAGGTTACACCATTGTGATGAGTGAAAGCCGTAATGAAAAGTATATGTTTATGTTTCTTAAAAAAATCAAAGAAGTGTTGAAAAGAATCAATTTAAAAAAAAAACATCTTTGATTCAAAGCCTATAAAGAAATGGAAGAAGGCTTATAAGGAGTATAGTTGAAAATTGTGAATTCTTGGATTGAAAAATAGAAATGGGATGACGAGCCACATGCACAAATAGGCTCATCAATTCTTTATAAAGCAAAAATTCTAGATGATTATTGTTTTGACCTTGATTGGAAAAGCTTTAGATGAGTAAGTGTTGATATGGTTTGCATGTTGATATCAAAATTACTCCTTTTATATATACTTGAAGCATTTTATGCATACACATGTTTTTGCTCAATGTGCTTGATTCATTAGCAATGAGAGATTATTTTTGAGAGATCAATGAAAATATATGATTCTCTCTTTGAATTTGAAAAGTAATGATATAATTTCTCTTATTGCTTGACATGTGTGATTGTGTGATTCTTTTATGAACAAGTTTACTTGTTGATCCATATGTAGAGCATATGTTAAGGGGGAACTTGGTTTGTTTAACTTAGTTCTCTATACAACTTGTTTGCATTATATCTCATATTTATATCGTGCATCCTTTGTCTAATTATTGACAAAAAGGGGGAGAAATGTATTTCTCACAATGTGTAGAATGTACATCTTGTCTTTGGGGGGGGGGGGGGGGGGGGGGGGGGATTCTTGTTCTAAAGGGGAGTCCTAGGGGAAGAAAAAGAATTATAAGATAGGGGATCTTGTTTCTTGTTTTTTTTATTTCTTTTGTGAATATATCTACCAATCTTATTTGGAAGTTCTTTTGTTTGTTTGGTTGTACTTATCTCATAAATGCTTTGATGTTCAAAGAAGAGATTATTGAAGACTCATGAAGATATGAAGTCATTCTAGTCTAGCTATCTCTTTGTAATGTGAGGATGTGAAAATACAATCAACCATGAGTGATTATTGTATAGTGAGGTTGAGTTTTTGTCATAGAATAGCTAAATGGGGAGATTGTTAGGTTTTAGATTTATGTTGGCTTGATCATATATACTATGTTGTGTATGATTGCATCATTTGTATTCACTTAGATCACTTGCCTTGTGAAGAGGTTGGAAGTCACATGTCTTAGAGTGATTTTTTGACATATAAATAGGAAGTCTTAGTTATGGTTGGTGTAAAAGCTAAGCCTGGAAATCTCATATTGGAGATTTTCAATTTGAGCGTGGAAGTCACATTTTGAAGAGGGGATCTTCAATTTATGCATGGAGTCTTGACTAGGATCCGAGTGATCCGGATAGTTAAGCAAGTTGGCATTTCTTTCATTGTGTAGGGTTGAAGAGTAGCTTTCTAGATAGAGTGAACACTTGATAGATTATACCTTTTATCTTACAAGTGGAAGTTTTTACTGGTGGTTGTGGTATCAACCTATGGATGTTTCCTCTTCGGAGGTTTTACCACGTAAAAATCCTTGTGTTGATCTTTGCTTTTACTTTTCCTTACTTTCTTGAATTGTGTTGATTCATTCAATGTTTATTTGATATTTTTTCATTTTGTTGAATCAATCAACTTATTCAAGTTTCTTGGTATACTTGTATTTCTTATAAAGAACAAAAAGATTTCAAATATTTTGATATATACCTATTCACCCCCTAGGTATATTTAACACTATAAAGGTTAAGGGAATTTTAGTTCGGGGTGAAAATTTGAGATCGAAAATTTGAGATGGGCCCTGTGTTATTTTTTTGTCGATTTAGACTTTATCTAAATATATCGATCAGTAAATAACAAATATAGATCTAAGAAAGTAAGAAAGTGTATAATTGTGTTAATATAAAAAAAAATCTAAATAAAAAACATGAATGAAAAAAAGAGAACAACAAAATCAGAAAAAAAAAACTAGTGTGTGAATATAAAAAACCGAAATAGATCTAAGAAAGTTTGTAAATAAAAAAAATCTAAATCCAAAAAAAAAAATCAGAAAAAAAAAATTATAATAGTATAATACACTACAAGAAAATTGGGCGATAGAGACGAAAATTATTGGGACGAATTTTATTTGTCCTAATAGAATGTCTATTGGGACGCAATAACATATTCGTCTCTACAAAATTCAACCCTAAAGAAACCCTTAGGAATGAAAAAATTCGTCCCAATAGGACATCTATTGGGACAAATGAAATTATCCATCCCTAAAAAGGACAAACCCGACGAGACTTTTAGGGACAAAAAATATTTGTCCCAATAGAATGTTTATAGGGACGAAAAAAAATATTCGTCCCTAAAAATTGTAAAATTAACGAGACGTTTAGAGACGAAAATAATTTGTCCCAATAGGATGTGTATTGGGACGAAATAAATCAATCGTCCCAATAGAATATCTATTAAGACGGAAATTATTTGTCAATAAAAAGTTTGACATTTTTTTTGGAAAGAAAAGAAAAGAAAAAAATTGTAGAGGTTATTTTATTAAGATAAAAATATTATTTATGTTGATAATGATTTATCGGGATTATATTTTTCATTTTTTATCTTTATTTTTTTAAGTTTTTCCTAAGAGACAAAAATCATAATTAAATTTGTGTCACCGTTTTATATTAATTACTATAGATTAATTCAAAAAATTATTAAATTATATAAATATATATATATATAATTTTATAAATATAATAACTAAAAATCTAAAATGCAAAACTACTTTTTAGAAAAGTTGTATATTTATCATTCCCTTTATCATAAGAATTCAAATAATACATTTATTGATTAAATTGAAAAATGTAAAGAAAGTATCTCTATTCCATGTACAATTAACGATAGACCTTTTTATTTGCAAATATATAATTTGAAAAAAATAGTTTAATTAAATGCTACAATAAACGTTTTTTAACAAGAAAAGAAATTATTGGAATTAATCTACAACAAAAATTTAATAACATATAAAGGTTATGTATAAAATAGTATGCTTTAATTAATAAATTCGAAGTAGTAGCAAAGTAGATAAGCTTTGCTTCAGTTTCAGATGAGTGATTCGATGCTGGTGGTGAATGAAACAATAAATGAGGCTCGATTGTGATGGGAGGATTGTGATGAGAGTGAGTTGGTGGAGGGTGGGTAGCGGGACGATTGAATACTAAACGAACTAGTTTTTTTTTTCTAAATTTTGTCCCTATAGATAATTTATAAGGATGAAAAAATTATTTAAATTTTTTTTTTTTACAGATTATTAAAGGGGAGGCAAATGTAAATTCGATCTCTACAGGCTGTCAAAATGGACGAAAATTTCTGTCCTAATATATTATCAAAAGAGACAAAAAAAAGTGACAAATTACACTAACTTACTCTGATTATATGCATAATTGCATTAAAACTAGAGATCTTTACATAATAGCACAAACATACATTTGACCCGTTGACTAATGGTTGACCACCGTTAGTCAACCACCAAAAAAGGGAAGTGCCAATTTTGCCATTTCCCTTACCCTTTTATTTATAAGGGCCAATTACACTAACTTACCCCGATTATATGTATAATTGCACTAAAACCCGTGAAAATATCATAATAACATAAACATACAATTTGATCCTTTGAGTAACACTGAACACCGTTAGTGAGTCACAAAGGAAAAGAATTGTTGCTTTTTCCCTTATAGAAATAGTACTTAATTATATAAAATTAGTTAATTAATTAAAATAAAAATATTAGAAAATATAATATATAAAAAAGGTATTGTTGTGGATGTTTAGAAGGATGATGATCTTAATAATTATTATTATTTATTTATTTTTGACGATGATGATAATTTTTTCAATTAATATTTATTTTTCTATTAATTTGTTGTTTAGTTTTAAAATTCAATAAAATTCGTGAAACATTCACGTCTACTTTAAATATTAAAGCTCCCATGTCTACTTTTAATTAATATTATTCCACAAACTTTTAATTAATTATTTAGTTTTAAATTGTAATTAATATAAAATTCTTGAAGCAGCCAAGTCTTCTTTAATATTTAAACCAGACGTGGCTGTTTCAAGAATTTTATATTAATTAAAATTTAAAACTAAACAACTTATTAAAAGGAAAATAAATATTAATTTTAAAAATAGTCATCATCATCAAAAAAAAATTAATATCATCATCCTCCCAAACATCCACAACAATATTTTTCTTATATATTATATTTTCTAATATTTTTATTTTTAATTAATTAACTGATTTTATATAATTAAGTACTATTTCTATAAGTGCAAAAGCGACAATTCTTCTCATTTCTGATTAACTAACGGTGGTCCACGTTGGTCAATGGATAAGAGGGTATGTTTGTGTTATTTTGATATTTTCACGGGTTTTAGTGCTATTATACATATAATCGGGGTAAGTTAGTGTAATTTGCCCTTATAAATACAAGGGCAAGGGAAAAGGGCAAAACTGGCATTTCCTTTTTTTTATGGTTGACTAACGGTGATTAACCGTTAGTCAACGGGTCAAAGGTATGTGTGTGTTATTATGTAAAGATCATTGGTTTTATTGCAATTATACATATAATCAGGGTAAGTTAGTGTAATTTACCCAAAAACCCTATATTATTTCGTCACTACAGGTAGTCTCTAGGGATGAATTTTAATTTTCATCACAAAGAACCTATTGTGACCCATTTGAGGCGACGTAATTTGTGAAGAATATACTCATTTAATCGCAAATGTGGGGATACATCTCTACTAAAGTGGGAGTTGCATTCCTTATTCGTTCTTGTAACCATTGGTCTAATAGTTTAATAAAATATTATCTAATAAATGTTTTTTAATAGCCATATGTATATCATACAAAATAATTATAAAGATTACTATAATCAATTTAAATTATCTAATAATAATTTTTTAAACTTTGTTCAGTATAATTTTAATTTTAATAAAAATAAATAAATTTAATAACATATTTACATTACATAAAAATAGTTTTGTATTATTTATCAAAGTTGAAGTTGTGTAGTGTAATTGTTTTGAGCTCTATACCATTGAATATAAAATGACAAAAAATAATCATCCCAATAGAAATTAAAATTTCATAATTTTTGTCTATCATTTTTTTTGAGACCGGGATCTAACGAGATTAATTAGACTCTAAAAACACGGTCTAGAATACTACCACTATCGAGAGAGGTTACATAAGGACTAGAACTCTCCAAACCGAAGAGCGGGTTGCTCCCACAAACCGGGAGAAAACTCTCCACACATGCTTGTAAAACGCGTATGGTGAGACTCGAACCCCTGACTACTAGGTGTTGAAAGGATGTGCATAACCATCATTGAAATTAAAATTTTGATTAGTAGAATAAAATTAAATTTATCAAACAAATGTTTTTTTTTTCGATAAGAGTTTGATTTAAAATCATCGATGAAAATTTAAAAACCTATGTAGGTTATATATAAATATTGTGTAACTATTAACAAATTGAAACATGTGGTTCAATGGTAAAGGCTACCATTTACGTTGCCCTATACTGGGTTCCTGAGTTCAAGACTCACCAAAGACAGTGGTGGAAAGGCTATAATGGATAGGGCTGTAGGGAAAAAAACGGTTCAAAACGCAATAGAAGCGTGAGAAAAAAAAATTAGAGTTTGCGTATAAATAAAATTTTTCCCTTTTAATAACAAGAACCTTAACCCTAGATTAATTGATGTATATAAAAAGTATTGTACATTTTTTTTCGTGACGATTGAACTAGCGTCGAATTGAATCCGCAGGATCTTCCAATCCAATCACGAACGTGAATCACCTAGGAGCGTGGGCTCCCTTTATTAAATTGTATACCTAAGGATGGAAATAAACTAAATCTTCTTATTTATTAGTCACAATAATCCTCCAAGAGAAAAAACCAAGAACGTTCGGTCACTTGTGAATTATCAATCAATTTGATTGAAACTTGCGTGAACCTTGATTCGATATTGTACACAAAACCCTTTTGATGAAAAGGATACTAGTGTACTATCGAAAACAAAAATGTTCCCTATTTTCTCTACGTTTGGCCGAATTCTTCACACGATGAGTTGGACGAAATGTTTTTTTTATAACAATAAAAAACAACTTCTCACACCAAAAAACTCATGCTTGGTCGAAATTTACAAGTATATATATATATATATATATATATATATATATATATATATATATATAGGAGACCAAATCCTCTTCTAAAAAGGATTTACTTTGTGGTTAAGAATCCTATCCTTAGGTGGATTTACTTGGTGGTTAAGAATCCTTTTTCAAAAGGAATTCTTTCCTACACCAAGACTCCTAATCCAACTCAATAGTGTATTTGTAACCATATTAAAGACTTCCTAATTTGATTAGATAAATAATTCATTTTATTTATCTACTTATCAAATATTGTCTATAATATTAATTATACTACCAACAATAGTAAAATATTAAGAGACCATCGCCTAATAGAAAAAGAACAATAAAAAACAAATAAAAAACAACTTCTCACACCAAAATATTCATGCTTGGTCGAAATTTACAAGTATATATATATGAGACTAAATCCTCTCCTAAAAAGGATTTACTTGGTGGTTAAGAATCCTATCCTTAGGTGGATTTATTTTGTGGTTAAGAATCCTTTTCCAAAAGAAATCCTTTTCCAAAAGAAATCCTTTTCCAAAAGAAATTCTTTCCTACACCAAGACTCCTAATCCAACTCAATGGTGTGTTTGTAACCATATTAAAGACTTCGTAATTTGATTAGATAAATAATTCATTTTATTTATCTACTTATCAAATATAGTCTATAATATTAATTATACTACCAACAATAGGATATATTAGGAGACCATCTCCTAATAGAAAAAGATTTTGACTTTTAATTAAATAATTAATTAATCAACAAATTAATTAATTTCCATTTAATTAAATAATAAAATAAAAATAATATAATTAAGCTAATCTAAATAGCCTTGCCGCCAAACACACACACATATATATATATATATATATATGGGCCATATATTATTTTTCTTATTTTATTAAATCCATTGGACCTTAATAAAAAGTCCACATGTGAACTAGACCTATTTTTACAAAAAGAAACAAGTTCACATGCCTTAATAAAATTCTAAATGGACCCCTAAATTGGTCCGGTAGAATATATCAAGTGATCCAAGCAAGTTCGTGTGGATTGAGGATCTTGGCAGACTATCTAAATTTAAGCTCCAATAGACAACCCAATCACAATCAACAAATGATTCACTTAGGTCCGATCTATTTAATTTTAGTTCATTCCACTAAAAAAACTAAAATTTAACTCTTAAATAAAGATAGAATAAGTTGATGTTACTCATTCATACCCTAGACAACCTTATTGGAGAAAGTGTATCCTCGTGAATAATATCAGTAATCGCCAAGAGCTCATAAACCGCCTATAGCTCTCCAAGTTATCATATTTACTCATATGACCACATTTTGAACTTGGATATTTTTACTTTTCCAGAAGCCATGTTTCAATAGACACTATTGAAAAATTAACGTTAAGATTTAATATCCAATACCTCAAAACATCCATATGATGATATTCTACTCTCATTTGATAAATGGAGCCACGATATCCATATCTATAAATGAAGTCCTCTATCGATTAACAAATGAATACCACCAAACTATCGAGGATAGACTATGCTATATAAAGTATTTCATTGTGACGGTTCTAGATAAAGTATTTCATTGTGATTCAATTCAATACACCCAGTGCACTAGATTCTTTGCCCAAAGACACCACACTTTGATGATTTTAAACTCATCATAACACATTTGATCCCACTCAAATGCTAGCAAAAGAATATACAACTTTAACAAGATAAAGACGCCCAACCTTTTATCTTAAGTTGTGAATATTATTCAAGACTAACTAAAGAATTGTGTCTACCTCATACGTATCTAGATGTATGAACAATTCTTCTTTTCTCATAGTCTTTTGACCTTATGATTATTTACTTTTGACAATTATTATAATTAAACTATAAATGCTATAAGATTTGTTAAACTAGAAATCACTTTATTAATATGAAAATATTGTCAAATTTATTATTATACTCTTGCTATCGAGTATAATCCTAACAATCTCCCACTTGCTCTATAGCAAATGTGTCATATCTCTCATCCACATATTCTCTAGATGCCCATCAAAACTCTTTTGTGGAAGAGCCTTTGTAAGTGATCCGCTAGATTTTCTACTGACGCGATCTTGGTAATCTTCACGTCACCCTTATGCACAATTTCCCTTATGACTTCTTGTGTTTCCCTCTCTTATGACTTCTTGGTTCTCTCGAATTAGCCATTGCTCCACTTTTATCACAATAGATAGTGATCTGCTTATTCGTATCAGGAACCATTTCCAAGTCAATCAAGAATTGACGGAGCCAGACAACCTCTTTTGCAGCCTTGCATACGGAAACATACTCGACTTCTATGGTGGAGTCGGTAATACATGATTGCTTGATACTCCTCCATATGACTGTCCCTTTTCCAATAGTAAACACAGATCCTGATGTTGATCTCCTGGAGTCAGAATCTGACTGAAAATCAGAATCAGTATACCCAACGGGAATTAAATCCACTCCAGAGTATACAAGCATATAATCTTTCGTTCTCTTTAGATACCATCCAGTGATCAGAACCAGGCTTCGATTGAAACCTGCTAACTATGCCCACAGCAAAACAAATATCGGGTCTAGTATAGAGCATTGCATATATGAGACTTCCAACTGCCGATGCATATGGCACCCTACTCATGAATTGCTCTTCATGCTCATTCTTAGGAACTTGTTTCTTAGAAAGTTTGATTCCATGTCTGAAAGGTAACATACCTTTCTTGGAATCTTGCATGGAGAATCTAGACAATATTTTATCTATGTATGAAGCTTGGGATAATGCAATCGTTCTATTCTTTTTATCCCTTATGACTTGGACCAAGAATATAACTTGTTTCTCCTAAGTCCTTCATATCAAATTGTTTTGCTAACCATTCTTTTATTGAGGTCAATACACCTACATCATTTCTGATGAGTAGTATATCATCAACGTAAAGAACTAGGAAAACCAACTTGTCGCCTTTAATCCTTTTGTATACACAAGGTTCATCAAGGTTTTGAATAAATCCAAAACTTTTTACGGCTTGATCGAACCTTATGTTCCAGTGATCTGGATACTTGCTTCAATCCATATATGGATCCTTGCAACTTGCATACCCTTTCCTGTTGGCCATTTTCAATGAATCCTTCTGGTTGCATCATATAGATGCTTTCGTCAGGACTTCAATTAAGGAAAGTTGTCTTAACGTCCATTTGCCAAATTTCTAGGTCTAGAGATGCCACAACGGATAAGAGTATCCTAATGGATTTAAGCATGGCCACATGAGATAAGGTTTCTTCATAATCGATACCTTCCTTTTGTGTATAACCTTTAGCTACCAATCTAGCTTTAATGGTTTCCACCTTTCCATCCATTCCTCTTTTCCTCTTGTATACCCTCTTGAACCTAATGGGTTTTATCCCTTTAGGCAAGTCTACAAGAGACCAGACTTTGTTTTTGAACATAGATTCAATTTCGGATTGCATTGCCTTTTGCCAATAGCGACAATCAACATCTTCCATTGCTTCCTTATACGTATAGGGATCATCGTCTTCTGAAAGATTCTCTACAGATTCTCTACAGATTCTCTACAGATTCTCTTAGACCGATATATCTCTCGGGTCGTCTAACAACCCTCCCACTACGATGAGGTATGGTAGATTATTGATCTTGTGTTGATACAGAACTTACAATTGGGCTTGGTTATGAAACCTCTTGTGGAATTGTTTCTCCTTAAAGTTCATTCAGAACAATTCTACTTTTAGGCACAAAATTATTCATATAGTCATTTTCCAGAAATTTAGCATTTGTCGAAACAAATATTTTAAGATCGTAAGGACTATAAAAATAATATCCTTTTGTTCCTTTTGGATACCCTACAAATATGCATGTTTCTGAACGGGACTCCATATTTTCTGTCTTTCCTTTTAACACGTGCGCAGAACATCCAAATATCCTTAAGTGTTGCAAACTAGGCTTTCGCCCGGTGCACAACTCATGCGGTGTTTTAGGAACCAACTTAGATGGTACATCATTTAGAATGCACATTGCATTTTGTAAAGCATATCCCCCAAAAGAATTAGATAGCGTTGAATAACTCAATATAGACCTAACCATGTCCAAAAGTGTTCTATTTCTTCTTTTTGCCACCCAATTTTGTTGAGGTGTGCCTGGTGTAGAAAACTAAGAAATTATTCCATTATCAATAAGATATTGTTGAAACTCACCAGATAGATATTCTCCACCACGATCGGACCTCAAGATTTTTATGTGTTTCTCAAGCTGATTTTCTACTTCAGCTTTAAATGCTTTGAACATATCAAAAGTATCCGACTTATTTCTCATGAGATACACATAGCTAAATCTTGAGTGATCATCATTGAAAGTGATGAAGTACTCATATCCACTTATAGCTTGAATGCTCATAGGTCCACACACATCAGTGTGTATCAATCCTAAACATTCGATGGCTCTTGCGTTTTTGGTCGTAAACGACCTTTTGGTCATTTTACCTTCCAAACAAGATTCACAAGTTGGTAGATCATCAACCTTTAAGTCACTTAGAGGTCCGTCACTTACCAATCTTTTAATCCTATTAAGGTTAATATGACCTAGGTGCAAATGGCATAGGTAAGTTTCATCTTTTGATAATTTTACTCTTTTATGATTAGGTTCCGTTGATTTTGTGTCTAACAAGTGAGAGATATTTCCATGCAAATAGAATAAACCGTTTTCCAATGTACCTTTACAAACAAATTTGTTATTCTTACTAATAATAAAACCTTTATTAAAAGTAACAGAATATCCAAATTTATTTAGACAAGAGACCGAAATTAAATTCCTCTTGAATTGTGGTACATAATAAACATTTATTAAAACTAAATTCCTATAAGAATCTAAATTGATTCTAATATCTCCCACTACACTAGTAGACACCAACGCTCTGTTACCTAAATGCAAAGTTGAATTCATTCTTATTCAGTGTTTTCCTTTCCCGAAACCCCTTCTAGTTAGGCCAAATTTGCTTTTTCTTCTATTGTTACTTGACCTTCTGACAGGTCTTAACAGTAGCAACTTTACCAACCATGTGAATCTCTTTACCCTTGCCTTTCACAAGAATCATTTTGGCACTTTAAACATCTTGCATCAGGCCTTGCAAGGTGTATTCCTTATTGTTCAAGGTGTAGTCCAACTTTGAACAAACCAAAGGAATCCGATAGTGAGTTGACAATCATGTCAAGTTTTCATCTCACCATCTATCTTAACACCATTCAGTTCAGCAATGTTGAGATGTGCTATGACTTTCATTATGTGATCTTTCAAATCCTATCCAGGTTTTATCCTAAGATTCATAAAAGTAGTCACTGCCTATTTCTCTTAGTCGTCTTAGACCTCATAGCAAACATCTCCTCTAGAGACATTATTATATCGGTAACAGTCTCCTATTCCTTCACGTTGCTGTTGCAACACGTCGGAGATGATGGCCATAATGTAACGTACATTTAGCCATCTCATCTGAAGATTTCCACTACTGATACTCATCTCTTTGCTACTGAGTAGATTCATTAGTTTGGTGGTTTAGGAATAGAGAGAACGATCTTATGGTTTTTCAACTTAGAATAACAACCCAATTTTCCTTTTTCCATGTGGCATAATTATCATCAGTTAAAGTATTATCTTGTAGGAATTTGATTAGGGATATGGTCATGATTTCTTTATATTAACAAAAATTATATAAGTAAATAATCATGATAAAGCACGTTTGAATATTTATCTTGAATTAAATGAAATAATTCAATCGTAAAAATTCAACGGTGATCCAACACCCATAAATGTCACGCCCCCTTTGGGAGTACGCACCATTTGCTAGTTGGACTAGGTCCCACCTAATTGTTAACATAACAACCAACTTTTTCTATTTTAGCCTTGCAATTTTATTAACAAGAACTCTTGGGAGGATATTAATAAAATTACATTGAGTGTGTTACCAAGTTATTGACCTTCAATATAATCCCTTACGAATATCCCTCCTTTGGGAGTATATATCATTTGAGCTAATTGTCTAGTCTATCCTTGTAAAGAAGTATCTTATTAAATTCCATTCATGAATACCTCTTGGTAGGTTATTCACGAAACATAAAGCTCAACTAAACTTGGAGGCCGTAGGTGTTCCAAAACACCTTCTCCCACTCAGTTGTTTAAGGCGTGTGATCGAATTCCAAAGAATGATTTACCAAGTTATCTAGATGTCAATTTAGATACTTAAACCATTCAATGCATGTTCATACCAAAAGAGATATATGAGTGGCACTCCTATTCTATATGATATGTTATCAAACAATGACAAACATTGCAATATTTAGAAAATACAAATAGCTACAATTTTGGTCCATCCTAGAAAAACAAGTAAATTACATGTCTTGGAATACAAAAAAATCCATTCTTGGCGAACAAGTCTTCACGCGACCTTCGTCGTTTGGACTCTCTCGGCTACCTCCCATGGGCGTGTGCACCCTTCGCCCTTACCCATGGGCGTGCGCACCCTTCGCCCTTACCCATGGGCGTGCGCATGCCACAAACCCATAAAGGGCTGCCATGCGCAGGCCATGGCTACCAAAAGGGCTACCGTGCGCAGCCCATGCCACAACAAACATGGCTGCGTGCTCTTCGCACGCACGTTCATTTTTACGGCTCGCACGGTCCCAAACTTGTTCCGGTTGCTCCTAATTCTTCAAATCTTCGAGTCTTCAAAACTTGAATGTATTACAGAAGAATTTAAAATAAAAAAATACTGCAGTTTTTATTTTATTTTATTACAACAAGTGCAATTTTTTTATTACAATAGTGCAGTTTTTTTTATTACAACAACAAAATAAAATAAAAATTAGCAACTACCAAGAAGGAAATTATGGCGATAATAGACCACCCTTCTTGTTACAATCCCAAAACAAAAATACATTGAAATTCTAGGACCAAAATTGAGTAATAACAAACCACATATAAAACATATATATATATCCATACATTCCAATGTAAATATATATACGAATACCTAGAGTGTCATCTCTTTCTAAAAAATGCACATATACAATAAAAAGAAAAAGATTCACGTACACATACATCAAATAACAAGGGTACAACCAGCCTCTGATACCAATTGTAGGGAAAAAAATGGTTCAAAACACAACAGAAGCGTGAGAAAAAAAAATTAGGGTTTGCGTATAAATAAAAATGTTCCCTTTTAATAACAAGAACCTTAACCCTAGATTAATTGATGTATATAAAAAGTATCGTACCTTTTTTTTTCGTGACGATTGAACTAGCGTCGAGTTGAATCCGCAAGATCTTCCGATCCAATCACGAATGTGAATCACCTAGGAGTGTGGGCTCCCTTTCTTTAAATTGTATACCTGAGGATGGAAACAAACAAAATCTTCTTCTTTGTTAGTCACAATAATCCTCCAAGATAAAAAACCAAGAACGTCCGGTCACTTGTGAATTATCAATCAATTTGATTGAAACTCGTATGAACCTTGATTCGATGTTGTACACAAAACCCTTTTAATGCAAAGGATACTAGTGTACTATCGAAAACAAAAACGTTACCTCTTTTCTCTACGCTTGGCCGAATTCTTCACATGATGAGTTGAACGAAGTTTTTTTTTATAGAAATAAAAAACAAATAAAAAACAGCTTCTCACACCAAAAAAATCATGCTTGGTCGAAATTTACAAGTATATATATATTCAAGACTAACTAAAGAATTGTGTCTACCTCATACGTATCTAGATGCATGAACAATTCTTCTTTTCTCATAGTCTTTTGACATTATTATTATTTACTTTTGACAATTATAATAATTAAACTATAAATGCTATAAGATTTGTTAAACTAGAATTCACTTTATTAATATAAAAATATTGTCAAATACATTATTATACTATTGCTATCAAGCATAATCCTAACAGGGGCGTGGTAGTGTGTGGCAATGTGTAGGATGGTGGTAGTGTCTGTCATGATGTGGTGGCATGCCTGATGGGTTTTCATTCCATTAACCTTTTTTTTTCAAATAGAGAGTTGAGAGAGACGTCTGGAAACACAAACAAAAACCCCTATTGGATCTTTAGGTATACTCATATGTCTACGCCTAATTTTTTTTTTGTTTAGTTTAACTTTTTATCCTTTTTAATATGGGCATTTTGAAAAATACTCATAATAAATATATGGGCCCTTTAAATCTGATATAAAACAAAAAACGGGCCCTAAACTCGTATTGAAATCATATAAACATGGACCCTTTAAAAAAGGGTAGGGGGCAACCGCCTTTCCAGCCAAACAATAGGGCTGGCCCTAGGTACGGGTTGGGGACGAGTTTCTATTATCATCCCCAATACCAATTTGTATGAGAAATACCATCCACGATGAATATCTAACTTAAAATAAATTGTACGGGTACGAGGATTCCCTATTAGGATATCAGTTTTTGCCTCGTACCATCTCATCCCATTAATGTATTTTTTTATGACTTTTTGATAAAGATCATATAAATATTATTGAGTAATATGAAAATAATAGTTGTTGACGGTGATTTTTGGATTAAGTTTGATTAGTCACACGTCGAACAAGCAAGTACGGATTAACATTTGATTTACGAATTAAAATAAACAAAAATCAAATAAGGCGCACAATTTTACATGGTAAAACCCCAAGGCGGGAAAATGTCCACAGTTGCTAGCAAAGCCGAGAAGGAAAATCACTATGAATGAGAATGATTACACACTCCATCTCTCTTGTGCTCTTGTAAACTAATTTTCGTTAACCATTTCAAGGGTGCTATTAGGATGTATTTATACTTGCATAGAACCCTAATTCTTGACGTACAATTAAGGAAAATTTTTGTAGTTTGATGAAATTTTGACATATTACAGTCGTGTTATCCTTCTTCCTTGTTTCACGTTGATTGTATTCTGGTTGCATTAAGTCTGTTGCCGAATCCACACTTTGATATCTATAAGGAAGTTCACTTCCTTATTAAACAGTGTTTCTAGACATCTTATTTGAGTAAGATTCATACTCTGCATATTTGAGTCATTGTTGCATTAATTTTACGGTTATCCACGTGTCGTTCGACCGATCACCTGTCAGTATCAACTTGACTTCCTTTTCCCCCAACCAGTGGTTTTACCCTGAGCGTGGGTTTTGTTTCGACCATTTAGGCAATCCCGCTCGGTTTTATCAATACTATGTAACTCAATCATCTTAATGGTACTATCTCTAACCGATCGTTCTAACATCCCCGATCAGGCGTTATGAAGTCTTCTCTGGTCAACTAAGTTTGGCTTAATCTAGCTGACTTTTAACGACGTGGCACCTCTGACTCTTGTACATTGCTGATGTGTCACGTTCTCTGAATTATACCAACAACAATACCCTATTAAACATACGAACCCGAGTATCTCGTTATGGTTTAAAAAACCCATTCAGTGAAGTGTGTTAATTTGTTCTTATTTTTTGTCTTGTAGTTCAATATTGCTCATTAATGCATAGTTAATGCTTAACAACTAAGCGATAACCGCAACCACATCCATTATGTATGATGTAATCATTAGCGACTTTTTGAGTTTTGAATGGCGTATGATCTTCGAGGTTGGTGCACCTATTCATACTTTCGCACGTTACACTTAGTGACGTCTATGTGCCTTGATGATGTCATCCACTTATATATATTTATATATTGAAACATTCTTGTTTCCCTCTCATGACTTCATACACTCTTTCGCGAACCCTAGTTCTTACTTCTTCTCTCCAACTCTTTAGTTTTCTCTCGTTCTTCATTTTTCCTGCGAACAGTTCATGCTCCATCGCTCTCAACAATCTTTCAGATATGGATTCTATCCTTCGTCATCAATATTTTGAACTTCTCATACGTGTAATTGAAGTAGGTGATAAAGAAAATATCGCCAGGCTTGAATCCATATTATGGGGTTGCTTTCACACATACACTACTTTATCTCAACCAATTGCCCTAAATGTAGATTATTCAGGTGCTTGACTAGAGTTTATTCATTCTCATGCTAATCCTACTGTTTCCACCCCTGTGGGTGCTTGTCCAGATATATGAAGGACAAAAAGTTCCAGACAAGCCTCTAGATTTTTTCCCAGATAGTCCGCTCGTCTTGCGAGTGATTTAAGGATTACTTCATAGAGACTAATGATTGAGGAAGTTCTAGAAAGTTAATGGGTGCATATGTTGAAGTTTTCTACTGACCACCCATGTGCCTTCGACTGTGAGATAATTGTGGTGACCGATCATGAACTTTGGAAGTTCAGGGATAGGCTTGACATCCCTCACTTGGTACAACTGATTTCCAGCGATGAGCGTGTTGTGTGGAACCTTTATTCTGGTACTGTTGCCATCTATAGGGCCATGCTATCTTCAGGAGTCACTCTCCCCATCCAGCCCTTCATCGTTCGATTCTTGGCTGATGTGGGCATTGCTCCTACACAACTGACTCCTCTTTTTTTTTTATATATATATAAAAGAGAAACAAGGGGCAAGTATTAAATATTATGCTTAAATTGATATGCAGATTGCATGATATGCAAATTGTATTCCTGCTTCAATATACAATCCTAACAACGTGCAACCTGATCAATTAGTTGATATATATATATATATATATATATATATATATATATGAATATATATATATATATATGCAAGTGGAGGCAGGTGGAAGTGAGGGAGATATATATATATATATATATATATATATATTTGGAGATAGTGAGGAAGATCGAGTGGTTATATATATATATATATATATATATATATATATATACATACATATATATGTATATGCAAATGGAGGCAGGTGGAAGTGAGAGAGATAGATATATATATTTGGAGATAGTGAGGAAGATCGAGTGGTTCAGACAGGAGCACATCGTAAAGTGAAGAAGCTTCCAAACGTTGGTAAGATTGGTTCAGATAGGAGTATATCGAAAAGTGAAGGAGCCTCCAAACGTTGGTAAGTTTTTTCTTCTTGATTATATCGATTTCAATTTCGTGTGTTTACATATTGTATGTATTAGTTTCGATCCCAAGTTCACTGGTCCCAGATACAGATTATGATCTGTATAAAATTTGAAACCTAGTTCCGCTGCGTAACTGGTGAACGGGAATTGGTATCAGAGCCTGATTTTATTTTCAAAAAAGAAGATTGTTTTCGATGCTCCTGTATGTATGATTGTGTAGGCACAATTTAAATTGACTGTATGTTGTTTTTGTATGTATATTAATTTTTTTTTAAATTTACAAAAACATGATTGATCGTTAATTATATGGTACTGGGGATTTAGGGTGTATGGGTTCTATTATTATTATTTTTTGTTTATATATATTTTTTACTGTTATTGTATTGTAAAGAAAAAAAAATGTAACCTATATTAAAGACCTGGAAAAATCACAAAGAAGGATTCATGAGATGAATCGGAGTGACCTGAAGAGACTGGAAGACTCGAAAATTATAAGAAGACCAAAGAATGCATTGGGGATTTTTTTTGTAATTTTAGATTCCAATTTTTTAGGTTAAATAATCCACAGTATTTGTTCAATTCATGTATGCTTTATATTATGTGATGATAGAAGCATTGCCATGCATACGTATGTCATTTAGATTAGATGTGTCTACACAAATATATTTGATATGTCATACATGCATCGTTGCCTGATACTTTATGTATTTTTTTAATGTGATTAAAATGGGTAAATACATAAATGACTATGAATAATGAGATTAGTTTTTTTAATGGTTAGAAAACTTGGTAATTCTCATTAATATTAATCTAGTTATTAAAGAGTTTAATAAGTTAGATTAATAGGGTCATTTATTTTTAGGATTAATATGATTAATAACCTAATAATAAATGAACCGAATAAAGTGTTAGAGTTTTAATTGTTAAAACTTGGTAAACACTATCATAATAATATGATCTTAGTAAATAGTTTACTGAATCTTAGGTTGTTCAATAATAGATTAGTTTTTTAATTGTTAAAAATCATTAATAATTTATTAGTTAATTAGAATTTGGTTCTAATTAGTTAATGCGCTAGATAACTTGATTAAAGTTTGTCGTTTAATCCTGTAGAGTCTAGGTGCATTAATGGTTAATAGAAAACCCTAATTTTAAAATAGTGAGTGGGAGAGGGATATATGACATATATATCCCGTGGTCTCCATCGTTAGTTCAACACCGTGAGATCCGAGTAGGGCTTCATGACGGCTTTGCTTTCGTCCTCCCTAAGGAGGATTTCCACAAAGGTCAATACAAAGGTTGACTTCCTAACGGATAGGATTTCTGAGGGTATTTCGGCATTTACAGACCCTAAGGTGGCAATTCTCGAGTTAAGATTATGAGATCTGAAATGGTGGGTTACACTCATGAAGGTTTTGATTAAGTTTATTACTTAAAAACCTGACTGAATAAACGATGGTTAAATGAAATGGAATAAGAGTTATTCTAGAATATCATTTGATTGAGAATGTCTCGGTCCAACATGCAAAGACTTGACCGACTCCAAGGCGGCACTTCTTTGTGGTATGTTGGATTGTCGTGGTATAGTAATTAGTTTTAAGGTAGTTCTAGTTCGTTAAACATCTGCATGCATCGTGTTTAAATTTATACCAAAGCGCTCGCACTTGTTTTAAATAAATGACTGAATGAATGTTTTATTTATTTCAGCAACAATGTCTTCTGCATTACTTCAAATTCTCACAAACGACAAATTAACTGGAGATAACTACACTAAGTGAAAACTTAACATTAATGCAATATTGGTCACCAAAGACCTCAAATTTGTGCTTACGGAGGAATGTCCTCTAGTGCCTGCTGCAAATGCCACACGAAATGTTCATGAGGCATACGAACGATGGGTCTCATCTGATGAGAAGGCCCGAACATATCTGTTGGCTTCTATGACAGACGTGTTTGTCACTAAGCATGAAGCAATGACTTCAGCATTCGAAATCATGGAGTCATTGCAAACTATGTTCGGGTAGCCCTCCGAGAAAAAGTGACACGAAGCCATTCGTTCTGCTATGCTAGCTCGGATGAAGGAAGGTACGTCAGTTCGGGAATATGTCCTGAGCATGATGTCCTACTTCAACATGACAGAAGTCAATGGCGGGGCTATTGACGAACCTAGTCAACTGAGCATCTTACTGACGACTCTTCCGAAGAATTTCGATCAGTTTAAGAGCAACTACGGGTTGAACAAGTTAAAGTTTAGTCTTACACAGTTGCTCAATGAGCTTGCTACCTTTGAGTCTTTAATTAAGGACAATAAGGGTAAGACCAGTGAGGTAAATGTTGCCGAACCATCTTTCTCCTCAAATAATTAAAAGAGGAAGAGGTCTGCTAGGAAGGCGAAGGGTGAGCTTAAAGTAAAAAGAAAGGCGCCTCCACCGACCAAGGCAACGGAAAATGTTTCCATTGCGATAAGGTCGGGCACTGGAAGAGAAACTGTCTTCAATACCTAGAGAAGGTAGCCAAGAAGAAAAAGACGAAAGGTAAATATGAATTACTTGTTCTTGATTCTTGTTTAGTGGAAGATAATTCTTCATCCTGGATAATTGATTCAGGGGACACAAACCATGTTTGTTCTTCTTTGCAGTGGTCTGATTCTTGGACACAGCTAGAGGAGAGAGCCTTATCAATACGTGTGGGGTTGGGGGATGTCGTATCGGTAAAAGCAGTGGGAGCGATAAGATTGCAATTTTGTAATAATAATATTTTTTTATTATTGAACAATGTTTTTTATATTTCTGGATTAACACGGAATTTGATTTCCGTTTCAAAATTGTTAGAACAATCGTATTCAGTTTCTTTTAATATTAAGTCTGTTATTATTGGAAAGAATGGTCTGAATATTTGTTTAGGAATTAATGAAAACAATTTGTATGTGTTAAGAGCGTTAATACATACTACACTGCTCAACACCGAAATGTTTAAGGTTGAAAAACCAAAAACTAAACGACATAAGATTTCTTCAGATAATGATATGTGTCTCTGGCATTTAAGGTTTGGTCATATCAACCTTGACCGGATAGACAGACTAGTAAAAAATGGACGTTTGAGTGAGTTAAAGGTTGACACCTTACCTGTCTGCGAATCTTATCTGGAAGGTAAGATGACTAAGAGATCTTTTACTTGAAAAGGGCTTAGAGCTAAAGAACCACTAGAGTTTATACAAACATACATCTGGAGACCGATGAATGTTAAAGCCATGGGTGGTTATGAGTATTATGTCACCTTTATAGATGACTACTCAAGATACGGATACGTCTACCTAATGCAACGGAAGTCGGAAACATTTGAAATGTTCAAAGAATTCCGAGCTGAAGTTGAGAATTAATTAAGTAGGACTATCAAATCCCTATGATTGGATCATGGAGGTGAGTACCTTGATCAAGAGTTTAAAGACTTCATGGTCGAGCATGGGATAGTTTCCTAACTCACAGCTCCTGGTATACCTCAGCAAAATGGTGTAGCGGAGAGGAGAAATAGAACCCTAATGGAAATGGTGAGATCTATGATTAGTTTCTCATCATTACCAAATTCCTTCCGGGGATATGGGTTACAAACAGCGGCATACATTTTGAATGTGGTACCATCCAAATCTATTCCTAAGACTCCCCTAGAGTTGTGGAATGGTCGTAAAGCTAGTTTACGACATTTCCGCTTATGGTGGTGTCCAGCACTCGTGCTGAAGAATAGAACTGGAAAGCTAGACTCCAAGTCTGTGGTCTGCCTTTTTGTAGGATACTCCAAGGAAACCAGAGGTGGACACTTATATAGTCCCCGAAGATAACAAAGTATTTGTATTGACAAATGCAACGTTTATTGAGGACAATTATATTAGTGATCGTAAACCTCGTTCTAAGATTTTATTGAATGATTTGGAGCCTGGTGAGACTAGTGCTTCATCAACAAGAGTTATTGATCCACAAACATATGAGAGTCAGATGGTTCCTAATCAAGATACACTACCACCTAGACGTAGTGAGAGGGTTGTGAGACAGCCTAAATGCTATTTAGGTATAGGTGAGGGACAAGGTGTTGTCTTTGCTGATAGTGTGGATGATCCATTGACATTTAAGAATGCAATGGAAGATCTTGATAAAGACGAATGGCTTAAAGCCATGAATCTCGAGATGAAGTCCATGTACTCTAACTAAGTCTGAGATCTTGTAAACTTACCGGTTGGGGTAAAACCCATAGAGTGTAAGTGGATCTACAAGAGAAAGAGAAGAGTAGACGGGAAGGTAGAGACCTTCAAGGCAAGGCTAGTGGCCAAGGGTTATACCCAGAAAGAGGGGGTTGATTATGAAGAGACCTTCTCACCAGTAGCCATGTTTAAGTCTATTAGGATTCTCTTATCCATTGCTGCCTATTTCGATTATGAAATTTGGCAAATGGACGTCAAGACTGTATTCTTGAATGTCAATCTTGATGAGAGCATATATATGATGCAACTAGAGGGATTTGTGTCTCCAGATCAAGAGCAAAAGGTTTGCTAGCTGTAAAGATCCATCTATGGACTTAAGCAAGCATCTAGATCTTGGAACATTAGGTTTGATGATGTGATCAAAACCTATGGCTTCGAGCAGAATGCCGATGAGCCTTGTGTCTACAAGCGCATTATTGATAAGAAAGTAGTTTTCTTGGTCCTGTACGTAGATGATATCCTACTCATTGGAAATTATATGAGAGTGTTGTCTGATGTAATGGGCTGGCTGGCTAGCCAATTCCAAATGAAAGATTTGGGAGAGGCAAGTTATGTTCTAGGGATCCAACTTATAAGGGATCATAAGAACAAACTCGTAGCACTATTTTAGGCATCATATATCGACAAGATTCTTGTGCGATGTTCGATGCAGAACTCCAAGAAAGGTAATTTACCTTCCAAGCATGGAGTTCGTTTGTTTAAGGAGCAGTGTCCTAAGACACCTCAAGAAGTTGAGGATATGAGACGTGTATCCTATACACCGATAGTAGGTAGTCTCATGTATGATATGTTATGCACGAGACCGGATATCTGCTATGCAGTGGGAGTAGTCAGCAGATACCAGTCCAACTCAGGATTGGATCATTGGGTTGCTGTCAAGACAATTCTCAAGTATCTTCGAAGAACGAGAGACTATATGCATATGTATTCTGGGCATGATTTGATCATGTTAGGATACATGGATTCTGATTTTCAGTCAGACAAGGATTCTAAGAAATCCACGTCTGGATCAATATTCACCCTAGGTGGTGGAGCCATTGTGTTGAGAAGTATCAAGCAATCTTGCATTGCTGACTCCACCATGGAAGCCGAATATGTAACCGTTTGTAAAGCTACTAAAGAGGTTGTTTGGCTCCGTAAGTTCTTGAGTGATCTAGAAGTTGTTCCAAACTTGGATAAGCCCATCACACTTTATTGTGATAACAGTGGTGCTGTGGCTAATTCCAAAGAACCAAGAAGCCACAAGAGAGGGAAGCATATAGAAAGAAAGTATCATCTCATTAGAAATATAGTGCAGAGAGGAGATGTGATCGTCACTAAGATAGCCTCACAAGACAATCATGCTGATCCATTTACGAAGACCTTACTGGCTAAAGTGTTTTTGGGTCACCTAGATGGTCTAAGGTTATGAGACATGCCTAACATGCTTTAGTGCAAGTGGGAGATTGTTGGGGTTTATGCCCTAAAGATGTAATTTGTAAATGGATTTATGAAATAATTAAAAGGAAAAGTTCAATTCATTCTTGTTGTGTTGTTTATTTTATAACTTATGCATGTATTTAACATCTAAGATTGTCGTATGTAATCTCGAACTATGTATAAGAGTGTCATATAAGGATGGATACAGTAAGAGACGTGCAATCTAAAGAGTCCATAGATAACAAATAAAGCTGGGTAATTTTTTACGGTCCATTCTGTAATGTACGATGATTCTATCCTGAATCATTCATATGAGATATAAGAATGAAGGCACCTTGTATGATGTGATCATATAGGACTGGGCCATGATCTATATGAATCTCTTACCAGGATCCGTTTACCGATGAGATTCATATATATCAACTAATGACGACTATATATGGGTGATCCTAATCATGAGTGTCTTATCCACTCCTTCAGGTTAGATCGTGGTCTTTGATATACCATGGGTGAGGTCGGATGCTGTTACTGATCAATATGCTCCGTATGTTAGGATTGTGGTTTGGCTTGTGGCCGGGGAGGTTTGTAGACAATAGTGGAATCCACTCCTTCTTGTGAGAAGTAGATGGTAGTTCTCTTAAGGGTTGATTCGTGGCTTGGACAATATGAGCGCTCTCCTAATTCTGTAAGGAAATAGGATTCATTGTTCATTAGAGAATCAGTGGTACTTAAAGGATATATGTAATTAGAGGGGTATAACAGACGTTATGACCAAACTCTAATTATGAACTATTGTGGAGGATCACACCATATGTAATAGCTATATCGATGGATACTGAGTTGTATCGGTCTGTGTAAAAGCGTCTACAGTTGAGAGAATGCAGCTTCAGGTTTTTAATGGAATAACACCGGAGTTAATAGTCAAGTAATATTAATTAAAGAGTTTAATTAATGATTCCAAAGATTATTGGAGCTCAAAATACTGTGGGTCCATTAGCTCCCCTTGCTAGCCCGATCAATTTAGGTAACAAAGGTCACGGTTAATTAATTGGATTGTCCAATTAATTGTGTTTCAAAAGTGACACGTATATATTCGGTAATTAATTGAATAATGAGATTATTTAATTAATGAATGTTAATAGTTAAATTAATTAAATAATTAAATTATTTAATTATATTGATAATTATGAATTATGAATTAACTATTACTTTGATGATGTTAGTTGATATATGGATTTAGGTGAAGATAAAATAATAGGATTATTTTATTTTACTAAATAATTTATCTAACTATTTGAATTTAAGTTTAAATTTAAAATACTTATTATCACTTTTAATATTAGATATATTTGAAAAGGATAATTAAAAGATATATATCAATTATAACACAAGAGATTGCATTGGATGCAAATTGGTGTGTGCACATATATAATTGTTTTTATAGGATACAAACAAGGATATATATATATATATAAAGAGAAACAAGGGGCAAGTATTTAATATTGTGCGTAAATTGATATGCAGATTGCATGAGATGGTCTTTGCATGAGATGCAAATTTTATTCCTGCTTCAATATACAATCCCAACAGCGTGCAACCTGATCAATTAGTTGATATATATATATATATATATATATATATATATATATATAAATATATGTATATGCAAGTGGAGGCAGGTGGAAGTGAGATAGATAGATATATATATTTGGAGATAGCGAGGAAGATCGAGTGGTTCAGACAGGAGCACATCGTAAAGTGAAGGAGCATATCGAAAAGTGAAGGAGCCTCAAAATGTTGGTAAGTTTTTTCTTCTTGATTATATCGATTTCAATTTCCTGTGTTTACATATTGTATGTATTAGTTCCGATCCCAAGTTCACTGGTCCCAGATACAGATTATGATTTGTATAAAAATTTTAAAACCTAGTTTCGCTGCGTAACTGATGAACCGGGTTCCAACACTCCACATCCAGCACGATCAATAGAGAGCTCTCAATGAGGAATGTTTAGTTAAAGGGAAGAGTTGCAATGGCATAGTTACAGAACACCATGCTTGAGTCGAGGGCCATCCTGGTTGAAACTGAAGCAGCCGAACTTAAGGAGGATACCCAAGTAGTCAAGGACACCCTTACCTCTGCTCAGCAGACTACACTCGAGTAACAATAAGCATCCTAGGAGGCTCGCCTACGTTACGAGCGATTGGTCCAAGATCTAGAGCAGTGGTAGGTCAGTGTGGAAGTGCTCTACAAAGAAGCCATACTAGCCCTAGAAATTCAGAATATAGACCGTTACAGGAGATCTCTTGCTTTTGAGGCAGTTTTGCTGAAAGAGCTTATGCGAGGGCTAGTCACTGTTTGGATGTTCTTTGGCTGTAAGGAGCTTTCTTCGGAGGAGTCTTATCGAAAATGGGACAGAACGATCAAGAAACACAAAGATGAGTCCTAGAGGTTATAAAGAACCAAAGATTAGGTGGAGGGCATATTGCAAATCGATCGGGAAGGATATCCAAATCATGCATCTGGAAATCCCCTCCAAATCCTCCCTGGTGACCTTCCATGCTAGAGAGGAGTGTGGTACTTTGATGAATGGGACTGATGTTGGCCCCTTACCTGATACAGATTACTCTCCTCATCATTTTTGTAACCCAATTTTTGACTTAAAAATATCATTATTTCTTGCTACGTTTGTTGTTTTCGCATTAAGTTAGATAACTGAAACTGTATGCTTTATGTAGCATTGTGTCGAGTAGTCAACTTCTAACCGAGCAACCTATGGTTGGTTAGAGCCATTTGTTAACTTGAACTATGTGCATTTATTTTCAACAAGTCGACTGACTTAACTTTAACCAATTCTTTACATGCGGTCAGGGTCGTTCAATGATTCAAATGTTTATTCATTTCTATGTTGATTTGAATAACCTACCTTTGACCAAGCAATATATATTTGGTCGGGGCTATCTATTAAATTAAATTATGCATTTTATCGCAATAACCTAATCCCTCTAACTTTGACCAAACACCTGCAAGTGGTCGGTTTACTCAGTGACATAGATTATTTGTAATAGCGTTGAATAACACTGGTTCTAACCTGGTCGGTTGTTTTATTTCTTGATTGCTTCATTGCTTTTTCGTCAAGCAGTGTTTTTTGGGCGACCGGTTGCATGGTATCTAATTTATAGACACTTGTCTTTTATCTATCAACTAAGTCACTAAGACATCTCCTTGTAGTCTGTTGATCAAGATTCGTTGCAACGGGTACCTTATATTTTACTAACTTTACAGAGAATATTGAGGTTTGCATCAACAACCGTTTCAAGTATAAATATTTTACCTTTCCAAGTATAAATATTTTACCTCTTATTCAACTTTTAGCTCATCCCATTAGGTACCTGTGATTTGAAGGTGCTCTACCAGTGTTTCTATACACCCAGTTAGTTTTGGTGAGTATATATTGTCTTTACGACATATATTTTTGGCCTCCTCACTGAGCCTCCTGGGTGCCTCTATTGGCATTAAGTGATATTAGGTTCCCCGTGATGCTTTTGTATACGAAAGCAAAATTAAGAGCACTTTACTTGAATTCCGTTCCCTTGAAGGGACTTTTATTGATTGCTAGAAAAAGATAACAATAAATTAGCTATTTTGAGAAATAAAAAACCAATCAATTTCAAATCTAATTAATGAGAAGGATTTAAGGGTAGAAAATATTCAAGTATTGTGCAGTGCAAGGCCTGGGTAGTTCACCCCCTTCTGGTCGGGTAAGACGGTATGCTCCATGACCGACTAACCTGACCACCTGGTATGGACCCTCCCATTTTTGTATCAACGATCCTTCTGACTTATCCCTTGTGCTGAGCGACACCCATCTTAGAACCAAATCCTCGAGTTGGAATCTTCTTATCCACACATGTGAGTTGTAATATCTGGCTGCCTGTTGTTGACAGGCAGTGCTCCTTACCCTCTACAAGTCCCACTTTTCCTCTAGCTCATATAGGTTTTATTCCATCACACAAACATTTGTGTCAGGCTGAAAGAGTTGTTACTATCGAATTGGGTCTCGTTATAAGTAACATTGGTATCCGGGATGCCAAATCGGTAGATGATGTTTTTTCTCACAAAACTGGTTGTGTTTGCTTTAGTTATATGCACTAGTGCCTTTACTTCTTCCTATTTTGTGAAGTAGTCTACAACCATAATGACATGCTTTACACCTCCTTTGGTTGATGTTGGCATTAAACCGAGCAATTTTAGTGCCTACATGGCAAATGACTAAGGTGATGTTAAGTTCTTCAACTGCTTGAGTGGCTTTTTGATGTCATTGGTTGTTCTTTGGCAATTGCCACATTGTTTTGAGACTGCTTGGGTGTCTTGGAATAGAGTTGGCCAGAAAAACCCTTGTCTGAGAGCCTTATGTGCCAAACTTCTACCCCATAGTGATTCCAAAACACTCCTCTAAGGATGTTTTCTAATATCTTATCTCCCTTCTACCAGGTAAACATATCTCTACAGAGCCTTCGAAAATCCTCTCCTGTATAACTCCCTCGACCATTAAGTACTTGTTGGCTCTATGTCTGAGGCGCTTTGCCTCAGTTACCTCTGTTGGGGATGTTCCATCTTCTAAGTATTTTCTGATCGGGGTCATCCAGGTGGCTTGCCCTTCTTCGACTACCCCCACTTCTAGTACCTCATCTTCATCTTCGATAGTAGGTCTCTTATGGTGAGCCACTGGGATAGTCTTTGACCATAAATTGATGGTAGTTGATACCAATTTTGATAGTGCATCGACCTTTTCATTCTTCTCCATCAAGATTTGAGTGATTCTATAGGTCTTAAATCTCTTAAGCAATATTCTGGCCACTTTTAGGTAGATAGCCGTGTCGCTATCTTTGGCCTGGTACTCGTCCAAGATTTGGTTGACTATTACTTGTGAGTCACTATATATTTCCAGCTTATCAGCTCCTAGTGCAGTGCGAACCCTGAGACTTGCAAAAAATGCCTCATACTAGACCATGTTGTTAGTAGTTTTTGAAACAAATAATATGGTGTGTTTAATATTAATCTAGAGGGGGGTGGTGAATAGATTTTAATCAAATTTTACCCAATTTTCGTTAATGATCAATTAGACGAAAATACCCCTAACTAGTCACAATAATATCACAAGTGTAATAAGTGCGGAAATAATAAAGACACTTGATATATACGTGGAAACTCTCCAAATGGAAAAAACCACGGGCTGTTAAGTGCGCCACACTTGAACAACGAATCCATTGATCATATAGGCGTTACAACCTACTCTCGGTATATAACCAAATACCACTACCTAATCCCGGTATTAAGTGGACCTAGTCCAATTTGCTTACGCTTGAAGCAACCTACTCCCGGATGCAACGCAAGACTTACTTCTCTCAATGAAGAGATAAACACCCTATGTGAATATATGATGATATTCAAACAACAAACAAGACTAGGGTACCTTATATGCTTATCTAGGATTATGAGATGACAATAAATGTAATCCTAGATATCAAGAGCTAAATGTCATGTCATAAAGCTTAGCTAAACATAAAACAAGCAATCCTATGAAGCTATCATAAAAGCCAAATCAACACATGTTGTCATTAAGCATGGCAAGGACTATAATGCAATCACTAAATGCAATTAATGAGTCGTAATCAACAATGTCTAAATGCAATGCATAGAGACTTAGAAAGAAGGGCAAAAATGTCCTAAATTCAATCTATCAACAAACAAACTCAATCATGCAAAGGAACTCATAAATAGATGCAATGAATGAAGTCCTAGCATTTGATCAACTAATAAATGCAATAAAAACATCATCTTGGAAAACATGAACAAATGACAATGATGAAATTTTTGTTCAACTTACCAAGTCAATCAAAGATGAAGACCCATGCCTAAAGATGCTCAATAATGCATGAAGGATGTTGAGTTTTGAGTTTTGAGAGTTAAAGAATAACTCTTGGAGCTTCTCTCTCAAAGAAAATACTTTCTTACTCTAAAAAATGGTTTGGAAGCTCTGAAAAACGAGTGAGGAAGAAGATGGCATACAAATATGAGCCCTAGAACAAAGCTACATCATTTTGAAAAATATCCAAAATTTACTCGGTGCGCTGGTGAGCTGCGCTGGTCTACACGCACCACACCAGCGCATACCTACTGTCCAAGAGGCGCTGGTGAGGGAGCTTGTGGACTAGCGCAGCCGCAACAGCGTAACATCCCGAGATTCGAGCTCCCAAAACATGACCAAACGACATCCAAACCTTTCGTATAGTATACCGTTAGAAAGGTATGAAAGTATGCTTTATACTAAAATTTAAAAAACATGATTTGAATGTCTATAAAAAAGGTTATGGTAATTTAAGTGACCAAAGGTCAGAAACAGAAAATAACAAAGATGCCTGTTTTTGTTGTCACTTTGGAGATTTCAAAACCAATCCAAACGGTCATGAAATATTACGAATAATATATCGTTGGAAAGGTATGGGTGTCTAGTTTGTATAGAATGTTTTCAAAACATATTTTGAATCATTTTATAAAATTTTATGGTCACAAGACCATGCAAAGATCAATTTTGAAAAACATTTAAATCTTTGAAATCCATATTTTGAAACTAGACACCTTACTCCACATAACCAAACCAAGAGAAGAATACGACCTTCTCAAATGGTCACTCAATGTGCTAAGGCAAGCACACCATCGTGCAAGCGCGAACAACACATGAAACCACACTGTGAATACACATAGACAACAATGAAGCACACATGCATAACAAATCAAATGAAAGTATGTGTGTGTGTGAGCAACACATAATGCATGTCAATACAAATGCAAAGATGTGATCAATGTAAACATGCAAGAAGAGTTATCAAAACATGAATGCACACTCATATAAACACACAACATATACGAAAAAGAAATATGCATGAGTTGTGAGTTTGTGCAACTATATCTCTTCAAAGCAAGTAAGCACAAGAAATATACCTTTTGCGCTGGTGAAGTGGCGCAGCTCAGTGGCGCATGACAAACAAGGACCCACTGATATGTTATGCCGGTGAGGCTGTGCTAGTCGAGTGGTGCATGACAAGCGACAACCCACTGATATGTTACGCTGGTGTTGGTGCTGGTCGAGTGACGCAACATCAGCAGCGCACAACTCACATTTTTCACATTCAAACACACATGCATTCAATACTAATGCCTTTTGTGCTTATTCTCTTGAGGTCTTGAGAGTCTAAGCTACCCTTACATAAAA
This sequence comes from Dipteronia dyeriana, assembly GCA_032871835.1. Classification (NCBI taxonomy): domain Eukaryota; kingdom Viridiplantae; phylum Streptophyta; class Magnoliopsida; order Sapindales; family Sapindaceae; genus Dipteronia; species Dipteronia dyeriana. Next base: position 77,343,050 of record CM065300.1, on the reverse strand, counting down.
CCCAAATATATGGTTTGTTCACGAAACAAGCCAATCAAAAAATGAGGACTTTACAGTTTTGAAGTCAAACCGTAGAGCACATTCTACCTGATTGCCTTTCGGGGTGGATACCATTATACCTATCTTGTTGTCGTGAGTGTTTGATGGCCCATCTACGTGCAATTTCTAGGAAAACTCTTTTGTTTCTTTTTCCATGAGCATTCTGAGCACCTCACCATTTGGCTCAACGAACTTGGTGATCAAGTCGGCCACAACTTGGCCTTTTATTACGACTAATAAGAGGTATGTGATATCGAACTCACTTAGCTTCACTACCCATTTAGTTAACCACCAAAACACTTCTGGTTTGGACAAAATCTGTTTAAGCAAACAGTTTGTGTAAACTTCGATTTTGTGAGCTTGAAAGTAGGGTCTCAATTTTCTTGCTACAGTTACCAGTGTTAATGCCATCGGCTCGACTGTTGAATATCTTGTTTCTACTTGTAACAGAGCCTTGTTGGTGTAATACACTGGCTTCTGCACCCCTTGGTCTATTCTGACCAGCACCGATATCGTTGCCATGGTTGTAACTAATAAATATAGGCAGAGTACTTCTCTGTCCAGAGGTTTGGACAAGACGAGTGCTTTGTCTAGATACTCCTTGATCTTCTGAAAAGCCTATTCGCATTCTTAATTTCATTCTACCCCCTTTCCTTTTTTTTATTGCCCTAAAAAAGGGCAAGTGTTTGTCTATTAACTTGCTGATGAACCGATTCAGGGACGCTAAACAACCTGTTAGTCTTTGGATATCTTTCTTGGTTCTTGGGGATCTCATTTCCTCCAACACCTTTATTATTTTTTTAGGTTTACTTAGATTCCCCTCTACTAGACTTGGAAACTGAGGAACCTGCCCGAGGGAACCCCAAAAACACACTTTTTTTTGGTGAGCTTCATGTCAAAGTTTCTCAGTACCCCGAACATTTTCGTGAGATCTGCTTCCTGTTTTTAGGTTGTTATGCTTTTTGTTACTGTATCAGACAAATATACCTCCATATTTCTACCGATCTGTCGGGCAAACATTTTATTTACCAGTCTCTGGTAGGTTGCTCTAGCATTTTTAAGACCAAAGGGTATCACATTGTAGCAATATAACCCTTGATCAGTTGTGAATGTTGTTTTTTCCTCATTCTTTTCGATCATCTGGATCTGGTTTTAGCTCGAGTAGGCATCCATGAAGCTCAGTAGTTCGTGACCCGTCGGTGCGTCTACCAAATGGTCAATTCGGGACAAGGGGAAGCTATCTTTTGGGCATGCTTTATTGAGGTCAGTGAAGTCTACAAACATCCTCCACTATCTGTTCTTTTTTTTTTTCACCAGTACCACGTTGGTGACCCACCTGAGGTACTGTACCTCTTTTATTGACCTTGCTGCCATCAACTTCTTTATTTCTTCCTTAATTGTCTAGCTTCTCTCGGGGTTGAACAACCTCCTTTTCTGGATGACTGGTTTTTGATCGGGATCGATCACTAGATAATAGATGATTACCATTGCGTCAATTTCTAGCATACCCTCATGTTTCCAGGCGAATGCATCCTTGCATTATCTGAATAAGTTGATCATTTTCTTTTGGACTTGCTCCATCAAGCGGGCTCTAAGTTTTATCGTTTGCTCTGGGCTGCTGTCATCGATCATTACTTCCATGGTTGGTTCATCATTCTGGCTTTTCTCATCTTCTAGAGATGTCTCTCTTTGGTCCTGGTCGAACCGGGCTGGCGTTTTAGCTCCAGCTTCTCCTTCATCTATCCTCGGACAACTCGCCTCTTCAAGAAGGTCTATCTATATCACTCCTGGTTATGCTTTTTCCATATACACAACTAGATTTGCCTTTCTGGCCCATTCTTGAGAGCTTTTCATGACACCTAACCCCGACTTCTGTCGTGAATTTTACAGTCAAGGCATATGTTACGGTCACAACTCTTGACTTGTTTAAGATCGGTTTTCCTAATAAGGTGTTATAAGGCCAATTTTCTACATCTACGACTATAAAATCCAAGAGTACGGTCTTTATGCAGGGGTAACTCTCGATCTCCACCGGTAGTTTTACTACTCCCAGTGACCTCACTTTCGCTCCTCTAAAGTCCCTGAGGGGGACCCTGAACGGTTACTTGTCTTTTATTTGCAACCCCAGTTGATCGAATACTCATTCACTCAAGATATCTGCTGAGCTTCCATTATCAATCAATACTCTTCTCACTTTCCTACGGCCTATGCGTACAGACATGACAATCACGTCATTCGCTTTCATTTCTAATCCATACCCATTCGACTCGGAAAACACTATCGGATTCTATCCTTGTTTGAGTTTCTTTTAATCGGGACTCAGCGAGTTTACTTCCAAACTTCTTTGATTATCTATAGCTTCTCTGACCTCTGTCATTCTTTCCCGACTACTATTCCCTGTGAACCGGCCGTCGAAGATGGTTTTGATCACTCTATTACCTGAATCTCTTCTGGGATTATCTTTTCTATCATGTTCTCCCTTTGTGTGGTCCTTCTGTTGGTCACCCCCATTCTTCAAGACTACATTTTTGAGATGTCATTCCCTGATAAGTTTTTCAATGTAGTCCCTTAACTGGTAACATTTGGAGGTTTCATAGTCGTTTTCTTGGTGGAAGCGTCAACACTTTATAGTATCTCTTCTTGCAAAGTCAGACTATCTTGAGAATATTTTGTATATGTTCTTGTCCTCTATCACATTCAAGATCTTCTCTTGTCTCTTGGCTAATGGGGTATAATTAGTGTACATTCTTTTGAAAGACTTGTCACCCTTCTAGTCGTCATCTTTACGTCTATACTTGCTCTTTCCGCTCATTTCCTTTCTGGTCCCACTTGCCATTATTCTTTGAGTTGCCATCGTTAGGTTATTGGTTTCTCTCAGGCTGGCCTTAATGTATGAGCTCCCCTCTATGGGCTATCTGCTCTTTTTCCGCCATGGCATATCCTACAACCTCATCCACCATACTAGCATAAGTGGTCGGTCCCTTCCATCTCACGCTTAGCGACAGTTGGCTGTGTTGCAAACTGTTTACAAATGTCGACACTACGATATCATCATTGGGGTCCCGAACCTCTGAAACCTCCTGTGAAAATCTATTAAGGTAATCTTTCAACTTCTCACATTTCCCCTGCTTCAAGGTTGACATGACTTATATGGATTTCCTCCGCTAGATAATCCTCATGAATTACTTGGTGAAAGCTTGCACGAGTTTCTCAAAATTTCTGATGGACCCTCTTACGAGGCCTCCAAACCATCTAGAGCCCTAGTCCCTTAATGTTTGGGGAAACGTTCGATACATAAGTGCATTATTGTTATCATACTAACATTGAGGTTTGGTATCTCCTGACATGTTCCTGCGGGTCAGTCTTGGCCTTGAACTGCTCCACGTGTGGCATCCTAAACTTGTCCGAGAAACCGACCTGCCTTATTGATTCATTGAATGGACTACTGGAGTTACCAATTAGAAGGTTTTCTAGACTTTGTCTCCGCTCGAGAGCTTCTATCCTTTTAAGGAGGACTACCCTTTCTCCTTCCGATTTTTCATGTTTGTCAAAATTTTGATGGATGGTGAGCCCATATGGGTCTCTGGGGATTCACCATGTGATCTGGGCATCATGTACGTTGTGCCTGACCGTAGGAGTTGGCTGCTTGCACCTCTTTAGTAGAGCTTTGTCGTCAGTTGAGAGTAAATGAGATCTTCTCTTTCGGTTGTTATATCAATCTCTCTTCTTAGGTCGGGTTTCACCTTTATCATACCTCCTCGTATATTCCCGTGAACTAGATTCCCTATTCTCCCTTATTCATCAGCCTTATTAGCAGTCGTCCCTTCTTTACGAATGTTCTCTTCTTTCGCGACGCTCCGCCCTATCTCTTCTAGAATTTTAGGGGTATCTGGAGTTGTTGTCACTATTTTAGAGCCTATCATAGGATCCTAAGCTGCCTTAGGTGTGGAAAGCTGGTATAACAAACTCAGATTGGCAGTAGCCGTTATGTTGATTCATTGTCTAGCGGCGTCGTCAATAACTTTCAATAGGGAATCCTGGATCTGTCAGAACGCATTAGAGAGATGTCAGTGGTTACATCGGTAGATGTTACTATTTCATGTCTGGCATATGGTGGAGTTTTTAAAGGTAGATCTACCTCGGTGACATTAATGTCTATCGAGCTAGGGATATTGGCACTGCGTGAGGCACCGGTGTTGCGTGAAGATTGGTTTCTATCTCTACTGGTGGCCATGATATCATCTTTCGTAACTTTTTCCTAGAGTTAACTATTTCAATCCCTCATTCTTCTAGTGCCAATTGTTGACTGTGATTTTTGGATTAAGTTTGATTAGTCACACGTCGAACAAGCAAGTATGGATTAACAGTTGAATTACAAATTAAAATAAACAAAAAGCAAATAAGGTGTACAATTTTACTTGGTAAAACCCCAAATCAGGGAAACGCCCACGGTTTCCAGCAACGACGGTAAGGAAAATCACTATGAATAAGAATGCTTACACACTCAATCTCTCCTGCGCTATTGTAAACTAATTTTCGTTAACCATTTCATGGGTGCTATTAGGGTCTATTTATACATGCATAGAGCCCTAATTTTTGACATACAAGTAATGAAAGTTTTTGCATTCAGATAAAAGTCTAACATATTAGAGTCGTGTTATCCTTCTTCATTGTTTCGTGTTGATTGTACTCTGATTGTATTAAATCTCTTGTCTAATCCACTCTTTGATATCTTTAAGGATGTTTACTTCCTTATCAAAGTGTGTTTCTAGACATCTTATTTGAGTAAGATTCACACTCTGCATATTTGAGTCGTTGCTGCATTAATTTTATTGTTGTCCACATGTTGTTCGGTCGATCATCTATCAGTCCTGACCTGACTTCCTTTTCCCCCGACCGGTGGTTTTACCAAGAGCGTAGGTTTTGTCTCGACCATTTAGGGAATCTTTATCGATTATATCAATACTTTGTAACCCGATCATTTTACTGGGACTATCTCTACCCGGTCGTTCTGACACCCCCGATCAGGCGTTATGAAGTCTTCTCTGGTCAACTAAGGTTGGCTTAATCTGGCTGACTTTTAGTGACGTGGCACCCCGACTCTTGTCTATTACTGATGTGTCACGTGCTCTGAATTATACCAACAACAATAGTGTAAGAGGTATATTCTATATAATGATCTGGAATGGAATAATGTTTCAATGGAGGTAAAAAATAGGAAAAAAAGAGAGGGAAAATTATGTTAGTGGGAGGGAAAAATAAGGGGGAAAATTATGGTTATATATATATATATATATATATAGTCATTTTCTCCTCACTGCGCACTAATATAAATATACCAATGCATTGCATATGGGCCATAAGATTATAGATAAGCAACGACAAGACTGAATCAAAACAATTGAATCTAAGAGTCCACATGCAAAGCACTGATATATATTTATCGGTGCACACTGAAGAGAAAAGTTTCATATATATAGCGGGTATGGGTACAAGGCGGGACGGAGACTTGAAATGCCATAACCATACCGAAATTAAATCGGGAATTAAAAAATACCAACTTCATAGCACAACTTAAATGGTACGATTAAAACCATCCATAACGGTACGGGTCTCTAGACCAATAGGTAATATTGACATCCCAGGAAAAGAAGTGAAATTGTTTGATTGATCATGAAAGGATAAAAATGAAGGAATCATGTACGGATTCTCGAGGAGGTGGGACTTGGGCTGGGAGGCCTAAGAGATTTATTTATTCATTTTTTAAATAAAGAGATTTATTTTTTAAATCTTTGATATTTTATGGATTTTTACTTTTATTTTTAGATTGTGTTTTTTAAAAGATTAAAGGGAAATGTGGTCCATTCAACTCAATTAATAAACATTAAGGGCAAAATCATTTTTTTTGTAAGATTTGTCTGTTAATAATTTTTTCAGAATTGAGAAGGGGACCAAATGATTAATTTGATGTACAATATTTTTGAAACTTTAAGGATCACTGAACTAAAAATAGAAAAATGAGTAAAACAATGATAAATCGCAAAATGCTAGAGATCCAAATGAAATTCACCTTTAAAAAAAAATAAAAGAGGAAATAGAAGTAGAACTATAGAAGTACTGGTTTTGGAATCCGATTCTCAGGCTATCTCTAGTGGAGCACCATTTTGGTGCTCCAACGCCAATATGGTGCAAATTGGTTCTCCAATTTGTAACTCCTAATAAAGTTTTCTTGTGTTGCTACATTCACGCACTACACTAATATCTAAATAAGTTCACTTTTGTTCACCTCCTCCTAAAAACATGACATGTGTCTATAGAAAGTTAAATTTATCTCAACTTTGTTGTTCTTTTTAGACAATTTTATCCCCTCCTATGGACACATATCAAGTTTTTGAGAGGGAGTGATGTCCACCCCCTTAAAAGGGGGTGAACAAAAATAGACTCTATCTAAATGTTACTTTTTTTTTCAAATGTCCATCGACTCTTTTAAACTTTTTAAATTCTCAATTCAATTGGGTCACACTTAATTGTAATAATAGCTTGAAAATTTAATAACACTCTTTAAAGAGTGATTTTTAAAACTATCAACAACTTAATAATTTAATTTTTAATAGCATCTAATGAAAAGATATGATAAAAATATCCTTAAAAGACCCTCACAAAAATAAGTCTTGTGTTTTTTTTTCAAGACTTAATTTCAATTCTGAGACACATATTTTTGTGTTTTCAAGACTTATGTTGTATTTCCGAGACTTACTTTCTAATTTCGGAGACTTATTTTTAATTTTCGAGGCTTATTAGGTACATTTACAATTTCTGAGATTTATTGGGCAAAAAAAAAATTCCAATTTTTTTTTGTTCATCCCTTTCATTGAGACCTCCATTCAACCTCCAATGGAGGCTGATTTCGACCTCCATTGGAAGTCTGTTCCATCTCCATCGATGGAGTAGGTCCCTCACCTCCTTTTATTACGTTTTGGGCATTTAAAGGTTTTTTCTATAAAAAAAAACTCTATTAATGAAGGACAACCTCCATTGGAAGTCTGTTCCATCTCCATCGATGGAGGACCCAATCGATGGAGTAGGTCCTCCATTAATGGAGGTTTTTTTTTATTTTATAAAAAAACCTAAAAATGCCAAAAACGTAATAAAAGATGGAGATGAGGGTATTGTAGTCTATTACTATCATTTAAGCTTAACTTACAAGTGATACTATTAAAATTCAACATAAAAAAGTGTTATTTCTTCTATTTCCACTTATAAAAATATATATTCTAAAAGAAATAAACCGTTTGAAAGATCTCGTTGAAATCTTTAAAATGAAACCAATATTAATAAATATATATATATATATGTATATATATCCTTTATATAATTTACATTTAACTAATGTTATACATTTATATTAACTTAATTTAGTGCAATAAAAGATGAGATTGACTTAGCGGTATGCAGAGATAGATCCAGGAGGGGCCTAGACAAAGAAATAAGTTAATTAAATGCCTTTAATATATATATCTAAAATATTTTTAAAATTTTACTTTGCCACCCCCCCCCCCCCCCCCCCCCAATCTTGTATATTAGTATATTGACCACCCAAGCCAAATTTTTTGGCTTCACCCTTGGTGGTATGCCCCTCATACAGCGACACATACACTATGAGGTTGTGGGTTATCTTTTCTCCTCCAGACCCTAATTTTTTTTCTTTTGCAGTATTAAACTATTAAATAAATTCAGGATTTTTTGAGAGGGGAGGACTCGAACCTGCAATCTTATAGTGCATGTGTAACGAGTTTACCACCGGATCAACTTTATCTCGTCTCAAACCCCAAATTAGTACAATATTAAAAAAAAATAGTGAAAAAAAATTAGAAAAAATAAATAAACTTAATAGTAAGAACACAAGAATACATGAAGAAATCAAGAAATAGATAACATATATATATATATATATATATATATATATATGATATTTTAATCACTTCTCAATAGTGAATACAACTTGGTAAGACCTCCTTTTTATAGGCTCATAATATAGTACTTACAAACTTGAAAAGACACTAGCAATAAACTTGAGAATCAATAGAGCCATAAACTAAAGAATAAATGGTACTGTAAACTTGAGAATAAATTGGGGAACGTGAAGGATCACAAGTTATATTGTGAGATTGGATGAATATTCACTTATATTATATTTTAATAACACTCCTTATTGAATGCCCATTTTATATAGAATATGTCTCGTTAAAACATTTACTGGTAAAAAACCCAATGGAAAAAAATACTAGTGAAGGAAAAAAAGTACATTATTTATATGTATATGAAAATAACATTAGAGGTGATAACAACCGCCTCATTAAAATCTTACTAAGAAAAATCCCATGGGATAAAAACTTAGTAAAGGAAAAAGAGTATACTATATAGGTTTTCCTCCAAAACAGTTACTCCCCCTTATCAATATGCTCATTTTGATGTTGTCGTCTCAATTGTTTGAGAAATACTTTTCAATCGCCGCATCCCAATATCATGCACTAATGTTATGAATGTTGTGGTTGGCAACACTTTCGTGAATAAATCAGTAAGATTTTCACTTGAGTGTATTTTTTGAACCTCTATTTCACCTTTCTTTAGAGCTCATGTGTAGAAATTTTTTTGGGTGAAATGCGCTTAGTTCGATCACTACTAATATAGCCTTCCTTAATCTGTGTAATAGCATCATTATCTTCATATAATATTGTGGGACTATTTTTTTATTGAAGATAGTCCACATGTTTCCCGAATATGTAGTATCGTAGATCTTAACCAAATAGACTCTCTACTAGCTTCATGAATTGCCAATATCTCTGAATAGTTTGAGGAAGTGGCAACTATTTTTTGTTTAACAGATCTTCATGAGATAACAATATTTCCACTAGTAAATAAATATTCTATTTGTAATCGGATTCTATGTGGATCAGAAAGGTATCCAGCATCCACATATCTGAATAATTGTGATTTTGATCCCTTTGAGTAAAATAATCTCATATCAATTGTTCCACAAAGATAATGCAATACATGCTTAACACCATTCCAATGTCTTATAGTTGGTGCAGAACTATACCTTGCTAGTAAATTGACTGCAAATGCAATGTCAGGCCTTGTACAATTTGCAAGGTACATAAGTGCTCCAATTGCATTTGAATATGGTACTTCAGGACCAAGAAGCTCTTCACCATCTTCTTTTGGATGAAATGAATCTTTGTCTATATCAAGTGACCTAAAAACCATTGGAGTGCTTAATGGATAAGCTTTATCCATATAAAAACGCTTTAAGACATTTTCTGTATATGTTGATTGTTGAATAAATATTTCACTTGGTAAAAGTTTGATCTGCAGGCCAAGGTAAAATTTTGTTTTACCAAGATCTTCCATTTTAAATTCATCTTTTAAGTAAGATGCCATTTTTGTGAATTCTTTAAGATTGACAATGAGATTTAATTCATCAACATATACCGCAATGATAGCAAATCCAATTTCTAATTTTTTAACAAACACACATGGGCAAATTGAATTATTTGCATATCCATCTTTCAATAAACATTCACTTAAGTTATTGTACCACATGCACCTAGATTTTTTAACCCATATAAGGATCTTTGTAGCTTAATTAAGTACAAGCTTCTATGTTATATATATATATATATGTATCAGTAGATCCATACAGGTATGCTGTTACTTCGTCCATAAGACGTATATCGAGCCTTTCTGAGGCTACAAAACTAATCAAAAATCGAAATGTGCTTGCATCCATCAATGGGAAATAAGTCTCCTCATAGTCATTATTTGGTCTTTATGAGAAACCTTGTGTTACGAGTCGTGCTTTGTATCTCATAGTCTCGTTTTTCTCATTTCATTTTCTAAACTCATTTATACCCAACAGGTTTGACGTCTTCAGACGTCAGGACAACCAGTCAAAAAACTTCACATATTTCAAGCGAATTTAATTATGCTTGGATCGCTTCTTTCCATTTTGGCCAACCTTTTTTACGTCGACATTCTTCCACTGTTATTGGTTCAACATCTTTATCATTATTCATAATATCAAGGGCGACAATAAATGCAAATTTAGCATCAATATTAGTATTTTTTTCGATCCAAGAATTCTTTATAACTAACATAATCTATTGAGATTCGTTCATACATCTCATCTAGGAAGATTAAAGTTTCTTTATTTTGTAAAGAGTAATTTGATCAGTTTCAGATTGATTAATTTTTGTTTTCTTGTTTTCGATGATGGCTTCTTTAGGAGAGCCACTTTTATTTTGAAGCTTCATTTATATTCTCCTTTTCCTTGGAGTTAAGTCCTTTGCACCAATTGGTCTACCATGCCTCAAGCGTGGCTTAATTTCATTTACCTTATCTAATTTTTCTTCAAGGATATTGAAACAAATATTATGGTGTGTAATATTAATCTAGACGGGGGGGGGGGGGGGGGGGGGGGGGGGTGAATAGATTTTAAACAAATTTACCAATTTTCGTTAAAGGTCAAGTTGACGAAAATGCCCCTAGCTAGTTACAACAAAATCACAAGTGTAAAAAATTGCGGAAATATTAAAGACACTTGAGATATACGTGGAAACCCTCCAAATGGAAAAAAACCACCGGCTGTTAAGTGCACAACACTAGAACAACGAATCCACTGATGATGAAGGTGTTACAACCTACTCCCGGTATATAACCCACTACAACAACCACTACCACTACCACTACCTAATCCCGGTATTAAGTGAACCTAGTCCAATTTGCTTACGCTTAAAGTAACCTACTCCCGGATGCAACGCAAGACTTTCTTCTATTTGAAGAAGAGATAAACACCCTATGTGAATATATGATGATATTCAAACAACAAATAAGGCTATGGTACCTTATATGCTTATCTAGGATTATGAGATGACAATAAATGCAATCCTAGATATCAATAGCTAAATGACATGTCATAAAGCTTAGCTAAACATAGAACAAGCAATCCTATGAAGCTATCATAAAAGTCAAGTCAACACATGTTGTCAATAAGCATGACAAGGACTATAATGCAATCACTAAATCCAATCAATGAGTTGTTAGGTCCTAAGGGAGATTGTTAGGTCCTAGATTTGTGTTGGCTTGATTCCATAACAAAACTTCATTTCTTTGTATTGCTTAGTTGCTTAAGTGGTTCGTGATGATAAGAGCTTCAAAGAAGAAAAGCAACTTCTCATGATGCAAAGTTTGTCTTCAAGAGGATTGGTACTATTCTTGGATGCTAAGGTATCGAGATCCTTCTTCCTCGTGCAAGGCGTAGGTGCGCACACACACACACAATTCATTCATATGTGTCCCTGCTTAGTTGTGCATCTTTAAATGCGCACACACACACAATTCATACATTTGTATCCCTGCATTGTAGCACATCTTTTGGTGTAACACTTTCACACACTTGAAGTTGAATGCTCATGCATTGATATGAAAGTAGCATGTTTTAGAATATGCATGATTGGAGACTATCTCTATGTAGTTTGCATTCTTGTGTGAAATGTGTTTGTTTGTTTATATGTTTGCCTAACATGGATCTTGAACTTGATTTTATTCTTATATCATTCTTGATTGAGTTCCGGTCATTTCGGTTACTCATACTATTGATTTCAAGTTCTAAGTCAAAAGATACTACACTTTCAACTCATGTTGCATACATTGTCTTCATCTTCATATATCGAGTTGAATTATTATTTTCGCGGTTGAGTATCTTATATTTCCATGTCCGTGAGGAATTCCGTTCGTAATATTCAAACGGATTTAAATTCAGAGTTCGGAGGCCAAAGAACGGTCAAAGAATACAAGGAGAGCGCAAGGGGTGAGGTGCGATGGCTTAAGCCATCAACATGCACCAACCCGAGATGGCGCGTGGCCATCTCGGCCCCAAGAGTGTTCTGCCCCAAGATGCCCACACGCCATCTTGGGGAGACACTAATGAAAGAAGGGCAAAATGGTCCTTTGGCTTTTCACTATTTAAAAACTCTCATTCCCTCTCATTCCTTACATGTAGAGAAAATTGAAATTGAAGAACAATTGCAGAATTTTTCTCTCAACATTTTGATTTTTGTTTTTGTGATAACTTCTTCATTTCTACTCCGAATCACTTGATTCAAAAACCGATTTCGAGTGTCTTGAATATTTCTACAAACTACAAGCATTTCCATAACCAAATGATCTCTACAGTTTTCGTTGTGATCTGATCTTCAGTTCGTGATTGCATTTTTGTTGGTAAAATCATCTTCTTCTTAGTTTTCTTCTTAGATCTTCTTATTGATTGATGTTATTTGATTAAGAAGCATGACTAGGATGATTTTGATATCATTTTTTGGTTTGTTGATTTGATTTTCAAGTTTAACAAGATTTGTGATATATTGAATGATTTGTGCTAAACTTGATAAACATGAAATTGTTTCTAGAAATCCTTTGTTCTTATGCTTGATTGATTGTTTCTAGATTTAATTTCATTTTCTAAGAACTAGATCTACATCAATTGATATATTCATTTCATTGATTTGGTTCTTAGTTGATAACATGCTTAAGTTGTCTAGATGCATTTGTGATTGATCTTTGAAAGCATAATCTAGTCATCTAGTTGCATGTCCATAGAATTTGTTGATCATCATTTTCTATGTTGAGTGCTTGTTTGTGATTTGCATTCATGATCACTTAGATGCCTTGTGAAGAGGTAGAAAGTCTCATATCTTAGAGTGATTCTTTGATTTGAGCATTTGTAAGTCTTAGCTAGAGTCGGGAGGACTTGGATACTAAGCAAGTGGAAGTCTCGATAAGAGGTGTGAAACCTCGGATTGTTGAGCAAGGAAGTCTTGGCAAGTGGTGTGAAGCCTCTGATTGTCAAGCAAGGATGTCTTGGCTAGAGGCGTGAAGCCTTGGATAGTCAAGCAAGAAGTCTTGCCTAGGGTCAGGAGGATCCGGATAGGTGAGCAAGAAATCTTCCTAGAGACAGGGGGTCTTGGATATGAAGTCAGCTTAGTAGATCACTAGGTTTAAATAGAGTGAGAGTGAAAGCTTGTAGAGCATGTGTGATTGCTTGAGTGTGTAACTCTATTTAAAATAGTGGATTTGCTTTTACCGGTGGTTGTGGAATCAACCCGTGGATGTTTCCTCTTTAGAGGTTTTACCACGTAAATATCGTGTGTCTTTGTTTGCAATTTTCATTAAGCATTTAGAATTGCATTGTTTTAAAAAGAAGATAAAAATTGGAGCATATACCTATTTGTTGCGGTTTATGCCCTAAATATGTAATTTGTAAATGGATTTATTAAATAAATAAAAGAAAAAGTTTAATTCATTCATGTTGTGTGTTTATTTTATGACTTGTGCATATATTTAACATCCAAGATTGCCGGATATAATCTCGAACTGTGTATATGAGTGTCATATACAGATGGATACAGTAAGAAACGTGCAATCTAAAGAGTCCATAGATAGCAAATAAAGCTGAGTACTTTATTTGTGGTTAATCTATAGCGGCGGTCTATTCCGTAATGTACGATGATTCTATCCTGAATTATTCATATGAGATATGGGAATGGAGGTACCTTGTATGATGTGATCATATAGGACTGACTGGGCCATGATCTATATGAATCTCTCACCAAGATCCGTTTACCGATGAGATTCATATATATCAACTAACGTTGGCTATATGTGGGTGATCTTAATCTTGAGTGTCTTATCGACTCCTTCAGGTTAGATCGTGGTATTTGATATACCATGGGTGAGGTCGGATGCTGTTCCTGATCAATATGCCCCGTATGTTAGGATTACGGTTTGGCTTGTGGCTGTGAAGGTTTGTACACAATATTGGAATCCACTCCTTCTTGTGAGAAGTAGATGGTAGTTCCCTTAAGGGTTGATTCGGGGCTTGGACAATATGAGCGCTCTCCTAATTCCGTAAGGAAATAGGATTTATTGTTCATTATAGAATCAACGGTACTTAAAGGATATATGTAATTAGAGGGGTATGACGGACATTATGACCTAGCTCTAATTATAAACTACTATGGAGGATCACACCATATGTAATAGCTATATCGATGGACACCGAGTTGTATCGGTCTGTGTAAAAGCGTCTGTAGTTGAGAGAGTGCAGCTTTGGGTTTTTAGTGGAATAACACCGGAGTTAATAATCAAGGAATATTAATTAAAGAGTTTAATTAATGATTCTGAGGATTATTGTAGCTCAAAATACTGTAGGTCCATTAGGTCCCCTTGCTAGCCCGATCGATTTAGGTAACAAGGGTCACGGTTAATTAATTGGATTGTCTAATTAATTGTGTTACGAAAGTGACACGTGTTTATTCGGGAATTAATTGAATAATGAGATTATTTAATTAATGAATGTTAATAGTTAAATTAATTAAATAATTAGATTATTTAATTATATTAATAATTATTAATTAACTATTAACTATTAATTGGAGGGTGTTAGTTGATATATGGACTTAGGTGAAGATAAAATAATAGGATTATTTTATTTTACTAAATCATTTATCTAAGTATTTGAATTTAAATTTAAATTTATAATACTTTTTATCACTTTTAATATATTAGATATATTGGAAAAAAATAATTAAAAGAAATATATCAATTAATAACACAAGAGATTGCATTGGATGCAAATTGGTGTATACATGAAACAATAGTCAAAAGAAGAATTTGCATAGGATGCAAATACTTAATACATATACGATATATATTTGTAAGCAAGCAAGCGGTATTTTTTTGGTTTGATATGGGACAGCAACAGTGATATATATATATATATATATATATATAAATATATATATTTTTTGTGATATAAGAAGAAAGCATGCGTGATTTCTATATTGGTTTTGTGCAAAAAAAAAAAATTGCTTGCTTTGTTATCAACCAAGCAAGGCGTGATACATATATTATATATATATATATTTTGCGAAGCAGTGCAAAGATATTATATATATATATATATATTCGTGGAAAAATGAAGCAAGCTATAGATATATATATTGTTTCATGTTTTGTGTGTTTTTGAAACACATAGAAGAAAGAGTTTCTTCAATTCTCTCTACATCCTCCATTCAAGTTCTTGAGACCGTGACGCGCCCACACGCAGTTACCAGATCCTGGAGATAGCGAGGAAGATCGAGTGATTCAGACAGGAGCACATCGTAAAGAGAAGGAGTCTCCAAACGTTGGTAAGATTGGTTCAGACAGGAGCATATCGAAAAGTGAAGGAGCCTCCAAACGTTGGTAAGATTTTCTTCTTCTGATTTTTGTTGATTACAATTTCCTGTATTTACATATTGTATGTATTAGTTCCGAAAAATAATTACGATCCAAAATTCACTGGTCCCAGATACAGATATGATCTGTATAAAAAAAATTATAAAACTTAGTTCCGCTGTGTGACCGGTGAACGGGGTTCCAATACTATTCACCCCCCTTAGGTATATTCACACTATGAAGATAAATGGAATTTCAATTGGTATCTGAGCCGGTGTCTAGACGCACTTAGATAGATCTTCTTTGTAGTGTTTGTTATCTTCATTTTGTTTCATCATGATTAAAGAAATGTATTCTTTTGTGGCTTCTTTTGTTAAAGGTGAGTCTATTGACTTAGATGATCAAAAGATCAAAGATCTTATTCAAGAAAATGAAAAGATCTCTAAGATCAATAAGTCTCTCACTAAGAAGTTAGAAAATCATGATTGTAGCTCAAAATGTGTTATTGATCTAAATGACAAAATTCTTAATCTTGAGAAAAACTTGATTGATAGCAATGATAGATTAAGTATTTTGAAGCATGAAATTGAGCAAAGAGATGAATCTCTTGATCGTGCTAAGAGAATTGAAAATGTGCTTAGAGCAAAATTAATTGAGCATGAGAATCAAGTGAAAGTGCTTAATGACAAACTTAATGAGGCTAAAGAGATGATTAACAAGATGTTATCTAGCTCTAACAAAGTGAAATCTCTCATAAAAGTTGGAAAGCCTTCAAGCGACAAAAGAGGTTTATGATATGTTAATGAAAAATCAACTCCTTCATCTAACAAATCTACTTTTATCAAAGCTTGTAGCAATTTAAATGTAGGTACACTCTCAAACGGTAAAGCCATGAATGCTACCAGAGGTGCCTCAACATCAACAATGAAAGTCAAGGAAAAGACTCAACAATGCCAAAGACAAGCTACATCATCATCAAATGCAAAAGGCAAGACATCTAGTGTTGCACGCCAAAGAGGTAAAAATGTGAGAAGGCAAAATGAGTTCAATGCTCAAGCTAATGGTAAAATTCTCAAATTCTTACCTATTTGTCATTATTGCAACATGGTAGGACACATAAGACCTAGATGTTATGAATATATTCATAAATGTAGAATTGTCAATGATTTGCATGATATGTCTTTGAATGGTCCTAGGCAATCATCCATGTATGGATCTAGAATTAGACCTAAGAAGACCTTAGAAAAGCATGTTGAGAATAAATGTGTTGATGATTTGTTTGTTAAATCTTGTGTTGTGCCTCGTTCTACTATGCATAAGAAAGTTGATAATGCTTTGTTTGATTTGTTTGAAAATGTGACTAATGGAGTCAATGCGCCTAAAAACAAGTCAAAGCATGTTAATAAAAGTAGGAATGAGAAACTTGTCAAGAAAGTTTCGGACAAGAAAAACACAACACAATGTTTGGTTGCACAATATGCTTTAAGAGCTAATTCATCCTATTGTTGGTACCTAGATAACAGTTGCTCTAGGAATATGACAGGTAATAAGGAATTCTTTAAGAATCTTGTTATGAATGATGGTAGATGGGTTACATTTGGTGATGGCATCAAAAAGCAAGTTCTAGGCAAGGGAGCAATTTGTATTCCCGAATTGGCTAAACTTCGTGACACCTTGTATGTAGATGGTCTACAAGCTAATTTAATAAGCATCACTCACTTGTGTGAAATTTTTAAAGAAGTTAGATTTAACAAGGATGTGTGCACGATAATTGATAAAAAGGGCAAAATTATTTTGTAAGTCAAAAGGTCTTCGGACAATTGCTATTGTTTAGAGGTTGATCCACTAACATGTAATATGGCACATGAGTGCAACAAGCTTGAATTATGGCATGAAAGATTGGGCCACATGAATTATAAAGATTTAAAGAAGCTTGAGAAATATGACATTGTTAGAGGTCTTCCTAGTCTTAGTAAAAAGCTTGATGGTATTTGTGAACCTTGTCAATTAGGTAAACAAACAAAAGTGTCTCATAAAAAGAATACTAATTTTACTACCAAGAAGCCCTTAGAACTTGTGCATATGGACCTAATGAGACCAATTCAAACCGAAAGCATAAATGGTAAGAAATATATTTTTGTATGTGTTGATGATTTTTCTCGGTTTGCTTGGGTATATTTTCTTAGGGACAAGACCGAAACTTTTGGTTACTTTAAGAAATTTTGTAATCAAGTTCAAAATGAAAAAGGTCTTGGAATTAAGAAAATATGTCGCATTAAGAGAGATCATGGGAGTGAATTTGAAAATGCTAGATTTAGTGAGTTTTGTGATGATTATGGGATTTTACATGAGTTCTCGGCTCCTAGAACTCCTCAACAAAATGGTATTGTTGAGAGGAAGAATCGTGTCTTGCAAGAGATGGCTAGGGTCATGCTCAATAGTAAGAAAGTCCCTAGAAATCTTTGGGCCGAAGCGGTCAATACCGCATGCTATGTCACTAATAGAGTTTTTGAAGGCTCGATACAAAACAAACCTCCTATAAACTTTAGAAGAGCAAGAAGCCCAATGTGAGTTACTTCCACACTTTTGGGAGTAAGTGTTTTATTTTGAATGATAATGATCACTTAGGAAAGTTTGATGCTAAAAGTGATATTGGTTTCTTTCTTGGGTATGCTAATAATAGTCGTGCATATAGAGTGTTCAACTTGAAAACTAAGACTATTATGGAATCTATCAATGTGAAAATAGATGATCTTAGCATACTTGATTTATGTGATAATCATAGTGTCAATAAACCTAAAGAACATTTGTTGAATGACACTAAAGCACCTATTGATGTGACTAGTTGTGATGAAAGTGAATCTAGTCATAATGATGATAATGGTAGTGTTGCTAGAGAAGAAAGTCAAGAGTTAGAAAATGGTTTGAATGATGACTAACAAGATGTTGAAAATTCTAATTCTAGACTTAGGAACATGCATTACAAACAAGACATCATAGGTGATTTGAATGAAGGGGTTAGAACTAGAAGGCAACTAGCTAACCAAATTTCATATGCTTGCTACACTACTCAAATTGAGTCCAAGAATATTAATGAAGCAATTATTGATGAATATTGGGTTAATGCCTTGCAAGAAGAACTAAATCAATTTGAGAGGAATGAAGTGTGGTCATTAGTTCCTAGACCAAAAGATATCAATGTGATTGGTACAAAATGGGTGTTTAGGAATAAGACAGATGAATGTGGCAAGATTGTGAGAAATAAAGCAAGACTAGTGGCTCAAGGATACACTTAAGTTGAGGGTGTAGACTTTGATGAGACTTTTGCACCCGTTGCACGTCTTGAGTCCATTAGGCTTTTGTTGTCCATTGCATGTCTTAAGAAATTCAAATTCTTTCAAATGGATGTCAAAAATGCTTTTCTCAATGGATACCTTCAAGAAGAAGTGTATGTTGAACAACCTAAGGGTTTTGTAGACCCACACTCTCCTAATCATGTGTTTAAGTTGAAAAAGGCTCTTTATAGCCTTAAGCAAGCTCCTAGAGCTTGGTATGATAGGTTGACTCAATATCTTATTGACAACCAATATAAGAGAAGTGGTATTGATAGAACATTATTTGTCAAGCATTATAACAATGGCATTTTTGTTGCATAAATATATGTTGATGATATAGTGTTTGGGTCTACATGTAAACCAAGGTTGATGATTTTGTGAATGTGATGTCAAGAGAATTTTAAATGAGTATGGTAGGTGAACTCAATTACTTTCTAGGCATGCAAGTGAAACAATCTAGCAATGGTATCATGTTGTCACAATCTAAGTATGCTAGAAATCTTGTTAAGAAATTTGGCCTTGAAAGTGGAAAAGAATTTGAAACACCTATGAGTACAACATTAAAACTTGACAAAGATGAAAATGGAAAAAATGTTGATCAAAGTCTCTATAGAAGCATGATAGGTAGCCTTCTCTACCTAACGGCAAGTAGGCCGGATATTTGTTTTAGTGTAGGTTTGTGTGCTAGGTTTCAAGCTAATCCAAAAGAATATCACTTGAAAGCCATTAAAAGAATCATTAGGTATATAAAAGGAACACATAATCTTGGTTTATTCTATTCTTTTGATACTAATGATATTCTTGTTGGCTATTGTGATACGGAATGGGCGGGAAACAATGATGATCGTAAAAGCACATCGGGCGGTTGCTTTTACTTAGGGAATAATTTGATTGCTTAGCTAAGCAAGAAACAAAATTCCGTCTCTTTTTCATCATCCGAAGCCGAGAACATTACGGTCGGAAGTGCTTGCACACAACTTCTATGGATGAAACAAATTCTTAAGGATTATGAGATAAATCAAGGTAAAATGACTCTCTATTGTGATAATATGAGTGCCATTAACATCTCTAAAAATCCGGTTCAACACTCACACACAAAGCATATAGACATCAGGTATCATTTCATTAGAGAACTTGTTGAACATTCAATAGTAACTCTTGAACATATGCCTACTAAGAATCAACTTGCGGACTTGTTCACAAAGCCCTTGGACAAAGAGAGATTTGTATCTCTTAGAAGGTCCATTGGCATGATTTTTGTTGATTAATGCTTGTGTGTGGTTATGAGTGGCTTGATAAGCAAAACTATATTGTATATCCATTTCTTTGAGAGCTACTCATGTGAGAAGTAATGATCTTGATAAAATAGCTTTTATTGCTTCTAGATCATGCACTTAAGTTTTTGTAAATCTTGTTATTAAAAAAAAAGTGCTCAAATGCTCACAAATGCTTCTCTTATATGTTTAAGTTTAAGTAATTGAGTTTGAAAGTATGTAGATTATGGATGCATTTTGAAGTTCATTGTCTAGTACATGATAGATGACCTATGGTTAGTATCCATTTTGTTTCGGCATCTACATAGAACTCAACGAGCACCTTCATGAAAAGGGCTACACATCTTGGTTATGAAGCCGTCCAATGTAGGAAAGGGCTACACCATTGTGATGAGTGAAAGCTGTCATGAAGAGTATATGTTTATGTTAAAAAAAAGAATCAAAGAAGTGTTGAAAAAGAATCAATTAAAAAAAAAATCTTTGATACTAAGCCTAAAAAGAAATGGAGGAAGGCTTAAAATGGAGTATAGTTGAAAATTGTGATTGCTCAGATTGAAATATAGAAATGGAATGACGAGCGACATGCACACACACGCTCATATGTTGAATACTATTCTCTTTAAAGCAAAAAATCCGGATGATAATCGGTTTGACCTTGATTGGAAAAGCTTTAGATGGTTAGGTATTGAAATAGTTTGCATGTTGATATCACAATAACTCCTTTTATATATGCTTGAAGCATTTTTCACACACACACACATTTTTTACTTAATTTGCTTGATTTATTAGCAATCAGAGATTATTTTTGAGAGAATAATGAAAAATCTATGATTCTCTTGTTTAATGTTGAAAAATAATGATTTACTATCTTTTATTGCTTGAAATGTGTGATTGTGTGAGTC
Source organism: Dipteronia dyeriana (assembly GCA_032871835.1). Classification (NCBI taxonomy): domain Eukaryota; kingdom Viridiplantae; phylum Streptophyta; class Magnoliopsida; order Sapindales; family Sapindaceae; genus Dipteronia; species Dipteronia dyeriana. The sequence goes on along the minus strand of CM065300.1, from coordinate 77,322,224 downwards.
CCTTGTGAACAAGTTACCTTGCTTATTAATATGTGGAGCATATGTTAAAGGGGAGCTTAGTTTGTTAAACATAGTTCTCTATACAACTTGTGTGCTGACTATCTCATGATTTCATTGTGCATCCCTTATACCCTTGTAGACATTTTCATTCGGCATTTATCTCTCTAGGTTGTGTACTATGTTTTTGTCTATTCCTTGTCGGGGGAGAAACACCATGTTACTTGCCTTTGATATAAAGGGGAGACAATCCATTAAGGGGGAGAAATTTTGGCTTAAGGGGGAGAAAGTAAGGGGGAGAAAATTTTAAAAATCCCCCATCAAGCTTTAGATGGATAGGTGTTGAAGTGGTTTGCATGTTGATATCACAATCACTCCTTTTATATATGCTTGAAGCAAAATTCACACACACACTTTTTGCTTAATGAGTATTTTGATATTCTAGCAATTTTTAGAAGAATTATGAGGGAGATTGAAAATCTTGGTGTATCTCTCATAGTTTGTGGAGCTTATTTTGTTGAATTTCTTTAAAATTGCTTGAATGTGTGATTGTGTGGATTTATTGTGAACATTATTCTATCTTGATCTTAGATAGAGCACTTATCAAGGGGGAGCATAGTATGCTAGACTTTGTTCTCTTTTATGATATGTTCACATGTTTCAAGTTGATATTTATTGGCATATTCTTTGGTTGATATAATGAATCTTGTAGATGCTATTTCATGTTTCTTGATTTGCATGATGATTCTTTGTATTAACTTATGCCTTTGTATTGTTGATCACAAATAATGCATGAAACATTTATGTAATAATTGTATGATTGTATTTGCAATCAACTTCTCCTTATTTGGGGTTGTGTAGTAGTTGAGATTGCAATCAATTCCTTCATTCTTGAAATTGAAATGAGAATAGTTGCAATGAATTCTTCTTTGTTTTGGAGTCGATAGTAATTGTAATTGTAATTAATTCTATTGATTGTAGTTACAGTTAATTTCTCTTTGTTTGGGGTCGATAGTAATTGTAGTTGTAATCAATCCAATTGTAGTTACAGTGAATTTCTCTTTGTTTGGGGTCGATAGTAATTGTAGTTGTAATCAATCCAATTGGTTATAGTTGCAGAAAATTCCTCCTTGCATAGGGTGATAGTAATTATGGTTTTAATCAATTTAATTGATTGTAATTGCAGAAAATTCCTCCTTACTTTGAATGATAGTAGTTGTGGTTGTAATCAAATCTTTTCTTGTTTGAGGTTGATATGATTGTCGTTGATACCAACTCCTTCATATTTGGGGTTAATATGATTGTTTATGCAATTGTTGAACTTGGTAGAAATGACCTATATGCTTAAGAGTAAAACTTATGCATTTGTGATTCACTATACCTTGATGAGTTTGTTGTGGTGTATAGATTTGAATAACCTTTGATAGGTTAACATGGAAAAGAAAACTAGAATCAAAGGAGAAGATATGGGAGCTAGATGCTTGAAATAAATCAATTCTTCAAGTAAGGCATCCATCTCCAAACATTATGTGAGATCACCAATTGTTTAATTATTTGATCTCAAGATATCATTTTTTTTCTTTGGCATAATTTTATGTCAAAAAGGGGGAGAAATATGATATTGTTTTAGCATATCTTCTTTGAATATTTGTCAAGTATTGAAATTCGTATGGCATGTAATATTGTGATTTCATTTGGTTAAGAATATCTTTGAGATAGCATGTATTAAGGGGGAGATATATGATTCATTTTGGATTTAAATGTTTAATTCTTGCCATAATTGTATTGCCATATGTGTCTTTCTCTTGGATATGCTTTGTGCTTTAAGTTGATTTTAAGTGGCTACAAGAGAAGATCAAGAAGAAGAAGTTCAAGACTTGTTGAAGATTAGTCTTAAGGAACTAACTCATTGTAATGCGAGGGTGTGATTTTGTGACCAATCTTCATTTTATGTGTTTTAGTATTTTGTACAGGTGTTTTGACATAGAATTTGCCAAAGGGGGAGATTGTTAGGTCTGTGAGTTTTGTTGGCATTATTCTATATCAAAACAACATTTCCTTTGTATTGTTTAGTTGTCTAGGATTCATGATGATTCAAGCTTCAAAGAAGAATTGACAACTATTCAAGCAAGTTCAAGTCTTCAAAGGGAAAAGTGCTTCATGATTTACAAAGATATATTAAGACCTTTCTTTTCTCTTTCAAGGCTTAGGCACACACACATATCATACATTTGTGTCCCTGCATCGTTGTGCACAATTATAGACACACACATACAATTCATTCAAATGTGTCCCTGCATCGTTGTGCACCATGTATAACACATTCACACACTTGGAGATGAATGCTCATGCATTGGTTTGGAAATAACATGTTTTGGAATATGCATGATTGGAAACTATCTCAATGTAGTTTGCATTCTAGTGTGAATTGTGTTTGTGTGTGTATATGTTTGTATAACATGAATATTGAACTTGGATTTTATCTTAAATCATTCTTGATTTAGTTCCGGTCATTTCGGTTACTCATACTATTGATTTCAAGTTCTAAGTCAAAATATACTACACTTTCAACTCATGTTTCATACATTGTCTTCGTCTTCGTCTTCGTATATCGAGTCAAATTATTATTTTCTGGGTTGAGTATATTATATGTCCATGTCCGTGTGAGAGTTATGGTTCGTAATCAGTAAACGGATTTGAATTCCGAGTTCGTAACCTGGAGAACGGTCGAAGAACTCGAGGGAAGCGCGAGGGGAATGCACCATGGCGACGTATCTCGGCCGCACAACCTTGCTGCCCCGAGATACCCACGCACCATCTCGGGGGAGTACTTTCAAAGGAGGGCAAATTGGTCTTTTAGCTTCTTTCTTTCCCTCTCCTTTATAAACTCCCTCCCTCTCACATTTCATTTTAAGGAAGAAGAAAATGTAGTGCAGAAAAATTTCCAGGTTTTTTCTCTCAACTTTGAATCACCATATCTCTCTCATCTCTTATCCGATTTGAGTGATTCAAGTTGGAGAAGTTTCGTATTGAAGTCCTCTATCATCTCCAAGCAACCTTGAAGTCATTTGTTCAAGTTTTCTGGTGGATCGCACCATTTTCAAGACTGCACTCGAAATTGTCAAGGTAGTTGTTTATCGTTTGATTCCTTGATTCTAATGTTCAATTTCCTTGGGTATTCCTCATATTGTTGTGTATTTGACTTGAAAAAATGTTGATGAGTGATTGATCTTCATTTAAAAGCTAGATTGACTTTCAATTGAAATCTCACATGTTGAGTTAAGTTTTGATTTTACCTATGTTTTCAAATGTTTGAGATTGTATTGTGCTAGCTTTGAATCTAAGACTATTTGTGCTTTGATTGACTTTATTTTCATGATTAATAGTCTTATCATGTGCTAAGAAATCATTTGTTGAATAGATCTAGGATTAGCACATTTGATTTTATATTTAGAGTCTATTAGAGTTTAATTGACTATTTTTGTGAATATATGCTCTAAATGATTGCTAGAGATTTGATTGATCATATCTTGTGTTTCTAGCATTTTTGTGTTTGTACTAAAGTCTTGAATATGTACTTCATGAACATGTTTATTTCAAGCTTTAGCAACATGAATAAAATCTAGGTTTAAAGTGTGTGTTTGGAAATTTGGCAAGCTCTAGATTTTTGTTCATGTATAAGATCTAGACAATCTTGTTTTGAGAACTTTATTGTCTATGTCTAGATCTGTACCTAATCCATACATTTCATATGCTCATGCATCATCTTGTGTGGTGTCACTTTTGGATTATAAACTAGAAAAACAAAAATCAAAATGTTGAGAGAAATATTTTGCACTTGTTCTTCAATTTCTCAACTTGTTCTTATCTTTTGAAATGAGAGGGAATGAGAGGTTTTAAAGAGTGAAAAGACCAAATGACCTTTTTGCCTCCCTTCCTTATTGTCTCCCCGAGATGGCGCGTGGGCAACTCGAGGCAGAACACACTTGGGGCCGAGATGGCCACGCGCCATCTCGGGTTGGTGCATGTTGATGGCTTAAGCCATCGCACCTCACCCCTTCCGCTCTCCTTGCGTTCTTCGACCGTTCTTTGGCCTCTGAACTCCGAATTCGAATCCGTTTGAAGATTACGAACCGAGACTCCCTCATGGACATGGAAATATAAAATACTCAACCCAGAAAATAAGAATTCCACTCGATATACTAAGACGAAGACAATGTATGCAACATGAGTTGAAAGTGTAGTATCTTTTAACTTAGAACTTGAAATCAATAGAATGAGTAACCGAAATGACCGGAACTCAGTCATGAACAATATAATACTACAATCAAGTTCAATATCCATGTTATACAAACATATACAAACACAAACATAATTCACACTAGAATGCAAACTACATAGAGATAGTTTCCAATCATGCATATTCCAAAACATGTTATTTCCAAACCAATGCATGAGCATTCATCTTAGAGTGTGTGAATGTGTTATATATGGTGTACAACGATGCAGGGACACATATGAATGAATTGTATGTGTGTGCCTATAAAGGTGCACAACGATGCAGGGACACAAATGTCTCTCTCTTGAAATATCTTCTTAGTTGCAAAGATCCCTAAATCCTTTGACCTTGAAGCTTTGGATCTCTTTGAGGTTGACTTGGCTTTCACAATGGGATTCAATTGATTTCCACTTTTGGTAACTTTAGTTCTTCCCATTTGTTCTTGTGAAATAAGATGCTATAAACATACAAAAGTGAGTGAAAGACAAAACAAGCTTATTAGTCACAAATATATAAAACAATGACATATGACTTAAGAATGAATCATCATGCAAGACAAAGCTAGTGAGTACTATCTTACAAGTATCTTTAAGTCAAAATATGCCAACATGTAACAAAATGAAGCATGTGAACATATCATAAAAGAGAACAATTTCTAGCATACAATGCTCCCCCTTGATAAATGCCATGACTAAGATTCATGATAGCATAAGGTTCATAAGGAAGTTCACACAATCACACATTCAAGCAATTTGAAGAAATATCAACAAAATAAGTTTCATATGCTAAGAGAGATACACAAAGATTTTTCAAGTTCTCTCATAATTCTTCAACAATTGTAAAGATATCATCATACTCATAAACAAAGTGTGTGTATGAGAGATATGCTTCAAATATATATCAAGAAGTAGTTTGATAATCAACATGCAAACAATTTCCAACAACTATTCATCTCAAGCTTTTTCCATAAAAAGTCAAACCTATTATCATCCTGAATTTTTGCTTTTAAGAGAATAGATTTCAACATATAAGCGTGTGTGTGCATGTGGCTCGTCATCCCATTTCTGTTTTTCAACCCGAGCTCATTTGATTTTCAACTAAACTCCTTTTGTAAGCCTTTCTCCTTTTCTTTTTAAGCTTTGAATCAAATATTTTTTTTTATTGATTTCATTTCAACACTTATTTGATTTTTCAATTTTTTTTTTACATAAACAAAAATTCACTTCATGACGGCTTTCACTCATCACAATGGTGTAGCTCTTCCCAACATTGGGTAGCTTTCACAACCAAGGTGTGTAGCCCTTTTCATGAAGGTGCTCGTTGAGTTCTATGTAATTGCCGAAGCAAAATGGATACTAACCATAGGTCATTTTAAATGTACTTAAGCACAAAAACTTCAAGATGTATCCAATGTTTACATATTAGTAAACTCAACCTACTAGCAAAACATATAAGAGAAGCAATGTGCAATTTTTAGAAGAAAAAAAAGATTTTATGGCTCATAAGCACAAGATTTAAGAGCAATAAGTAGAGACTTATTCAAGATCATTACTTCTCTAATGAGTAGCTTTCAAAGAATATGAAGCTCATAATTTCAAAAGTAATGCCACTCAATATACCAAACACAAACAATCATCAAAGTTAAGATCAATGTGAATAATATCACTATTAGATCCTAAAATAGCAAATGTCAATAAGAACCATATGTATACCATACAAAATTCTCTAATATGACATGCTATGAGATGTATGTCAAAAATTGAGTCAAAAGATGAATATCTAAGATAATATGCATTAGAGTATAGAGATACCTTTTTGCACATTATATTCACCAAATATCATACTTTCGCCTTTTTTATGAGCACTCTTGCCTAGAATGTCCTTATGACACAAAGTTGACGATGTTTCACAACAAGAGTATAAAAAACATAATATCTCAACTCAATCAACACATATAACAAGAGAACTTCTTCAAAGTTAATCAACAAATTTTGACCATCATAACAATCATGATGTGAGATAACCAAGTTCATATCAATACATGGAGTATTCAAAGCTAGCAAGCAAGAATTCTCAACACATTTGATATATAGCCTCAAAGCTATCTCACATGTGCTTCTTATATTAGTGATAAGAGCACTCACCTTGAACCACTTGTTCTTGGGTGTACCTACACAAACATTTCCAATATCATCCTTGACAACAATGTTAAATCTAGAGTAAAGTCTTTCAATGACTTGATTAACAAGAATATCATTAACACACCCTTCCTTAACATTTTCAACACAAGCTTTGTCAAGTTGAACAAGATTAGAATTCTTTCTACTCCACAACTTTTTCTCATGCTTAGCAAAATTTTCATGTTTCTTAACTTTCAAGGCCTTAGCATGTTCAAGTTGAAGTTTAATCTCCTTATCCCTAGATTCATTTCCTAATTTGCATTTTTCAATATATTTGTAACACCTAAGCTTAATGTGACCTATTGTGTTGCAATAATGGCAAATTAGAATAAAAGATGTGATTATACCTTTTGTAGTTGAACTAGCTTCACTAGAAGTTTGCAAAGATACCTTGTTTGCCAACTTCTTCTTGGCTTTTGATCTTCTCTTCTTGTATGGTTTCTTATCAATCACGACTTCATCAAAGTGTGTAGAAAGTGGTGCTTCCAAGAGCTCCTCTTTAACTACCAAGTCGTCTTCACCACTATGAGAGTAAACAAGATTCCTAACACTAGACACACTAACCGGATCATTCACTAAATCCTTGATAGCCTCCTTAGCAGTGTCTATCTCTTCCATCAATTCTTGTTCTCTCTTCTTCAAAGAAGATATCACATTATCCTTCTCAAGGTTAATTATTTCAAGTTCTCTAAACTTCTTCATAATATCACCTTTTTTACCAAGAAGTCTACTAGTAATAACCACAAACTCATCTAGTTGCTTCTTGATCAAATCATCATTCTTAACTACTTCTCTTTGAACATTGTCTCTAGCTTGTTCAAGCTTTTCTATCTTTTTCAACAACTCAAGATTAGTAGGAATGGAACTAGAGCTTCCATCATGATTTGCATCAAGGTTCTTGTCCAAAGATATTGTACTACCAACATCTAGTGAAGAATGAGAAGCCGTTAGAGCTACAAAGTTGCTCACCAACTCTTCATCACTTGAAGACTCACTACTAGAGCTCTCATTGTCACTAGAATTATCATCACTCCAAGTAGCCACCAACACTTTTCCTTTCTTGTCTTTCTTAGATGGCTTCTTGGTGCACTCACTAGCAAAGTGACCAAAACCTTGACAATTATAGCATTGAACCTCTGATGCAGGGACTCAGAGGCCCAATCCGGCTCAGAGGCCCATCAGGCTCAGAGGCAGCGCACTGTATGGCCGGGCATGGCCTGGGCATGGCCCACTGCTTTATCAGGCCTGCAGACCTGCACCCCCAATCATCCTGATGCCTGTTCTCAGGCATCGCTCAGAGGTTTTTCACACCAAGGTTTGAACCCTTGATATGCTTTGATAACGGAAGGCTATCAAAGCATATCAAGGGTTCAAACCTTGGTGTGAACAACCTCTGAGTGATGCCTGGGAATGGGCCTCAGGATGGGTTGGGGGTGTAGGTCTGCAGGCCTGATAAAGCATTGGGCCATGCCCAGGATATGCCTGGCCATGCAGTGCGCTGCCTCTGAGCCTGATGGGCCTCTGAGCCGGATTGAGCCTCTGAGCCCCTGCATCAACCTCTTTCTTGTTCATGGCTTGACTATTCTTCACAATCCTTAGAGATGGTGTTCTCTTGACTCCTTTTTCCTTAGAAGACTTGCCTTTAGGTTTGGCATTCTTCTTTAGAAACTTCTTGAACCTTCTAACCAAGAGTGCCATTTCTTCGTTTTCATCATAACTCTCATCCTCAATAGCATTGAGAGCAATTCCCTTACTCTTGATCTTTGGCTTTAAGCACATCTCATAAGTTTGGAGAGACCCAAGCAACTCATCGATGTTCATACTATCCACATCCTTGCTTTCCTCAATGGCAGTCACCTTTGATTTAAAACTCTTAGGAAGAGACCTAAGGATTTTCAAATTTAAATGCTCTTTTGAGATAGGTACTCCAAGTGCTTGACATTGGTTAGCAATATTAAGAAGCCGTAATTGGAAGTCTTCGAACTTTTCTTCCTCACCCAAACATAAACCTTCAAATTGTGATGCCAATATTTGAAGCCTCGATTTCTTCACCTCTAAGGTTCCTTCATTAGTAACTTGGAGAGTATCCCAAGCTTCTTTTACTGATTCAAGATTTTGGATGTAAGAGAATTGATACCCATCAACTCCTCTAAAGATGGCATTCAAAGCACGATGGTGCCATTTTGCAACCTCAAACTCATTTGTTGTCCATTCACTCCTTGGCTTGAGTATCATGGTTCCATCCTCTAAAACATTAGTAGGAGGACTATAACCTTCTTCCACTACTATCTAAGCCCTTTCATCAATAGAGCGGATTTAGGCTTTCATCCTCAACTTCCAATACCCATAGTTAGTGCTACGAAGTAATGATGGCCTAGTATTTGAGGCTCCTTCCGCCATTACATCATCTTGTAAACCCATGACTTCAAATGCCTTACAAAAACCATGAAAGTATCACCCCGGACTCACACTAAGTGCAATGTAGTGTCCTGCTCTGATACCAATTGAAATTCTCTTAATCTTTATAGTGTGAATATGCCTAGAGGGGGGGTGAATAGGTATATGCTCCAATTTTTATCTTCTTTTTAAAACAATGCAATTCTAAATGCTTAATGAAAATTGCAAACAAAGACACACGGTATTTACGTGGCAAAACTTCCAAAGAGGAAACATCCACGGGTTGATTCCACAACCACCGACAAAAGCAAATCCACTATTTCAAATAGAGTTACACACTCAAGCAATCACACATGCTCTACAAGCTTTCACTCTCACTCTATCTTGAACCTAGTGATCTACTAAGCCGACTTCCTATCCAAGACCCCCTGTCTCTAGGAAGATTTCTTGCTCACCTATCCGGATCCTCCTGAGCCTAGGCAAGACTTATTGCTTGATTATCCAAGGCTTCACACCTCTAGCCAAGACTTCCTTGCTTGACAATTCGAGGCTTCACACCTCTTGCCAAGACTTCCTTGCTCAACAATTCGAGGTTTCACACCTCTTGTCGAGACTTCCACTTGCTTAGCCATCCAAGCCCTCCTGACTCTAGCAAATACTTACAAATACTCAAATCAAAGAATCACTCTAAGATATGAGACTTTCTACCTCTTCACAAGGCATCTAAGTGATCATGAATACAAATAGCAAACAAGCACTCAACATAGAAAATGATGATCAACAAATTCTATGGACATGCAACTAGATGACTAGATTACGCTTTCAAAGATCAATCACAAATGCATCTAGACAACTTAAGCATGTTATCAACTAAAAACCAAATCAATGAAATGAATATATCAATTGATGTAGATCTAGTTCTTAGAAAATGAAATTAAATCTAGAAACAATCAATCAAGCATAAGAACAAAGGATTTCTAGAAACAATTTCATGTTTATCAAGTTTAGCACAAATCATTCAATATATCACAAATCTAGCTAAACTTGAAAATCAAATCAACAAACCAAAAAATGATATCAAAAACATCAATCAATAAGAAGATCTAAGAAGAAAACTAAGAAGAAGATGATTTTACCAATAATGATGCAATCACGAACTGAAGATCAGATCACAACGAAAAATGTAGAGATCCTTTGGTTATGGAAATGCTTGTAGTTTGTAGAACTCTTCAAGACACTTGAAATCGGTTTTTGAATCCAGTGATTCGGAGTAGAAATGAAGAAGTTATCACACAAACAAAAATCAAAACGTTGAGAGAAAAAATATGCAATTGTTCTTCAATTTCAATTTCACACAAGAATGCAAACTAGATAGAGATAGTATCCAATCATGCATTTTCCAAAACATGCTACTTTCATACCAATGCATGAGCATTCAACTTTAAGTGTGTGAAAGTGTTATACCAAAAGATGCACTACAATGCATGGACACAAATGTATGAATTGTGTGTGTGTGCGCATTTAAATATGCACAACTAAGCAGGGACATATATGAATGAATTATGTGTGTGTGCGCCTACGCCTTGCACGAGGAAGAAGGATCTCGATACCTTAGCATCCAAGAATAGTACCAATCCTCTTGAAGATGAACTTTGCATCATGAGAAGTTGTTTTTCTTCCTTGAAGCTCTTGTCACCACGAACCACTTAAGAAACTAAGCAATACAAAGAAATGAAGTTTTGTTATGGAATCAAGCCAACACAAATCTAGGACCTAACAATCTCCCTTAGGACCTAACAATCTCCCCCTTTGGCTATTCCATGACAAAACCTCTGCCTCACCATACAATGATCTCTCATAATCAATGTTGATTGCATTCTCATATCCTCACATTACAAAGAAATATTTCTAGACTAAAATGTCTTCATGAGTCTTCAAGAATATCTTCATACATTCAAAACACCTGTGGGACAAGAACAACCAAAAGAAATATTCTACAAATAAGATAGGTGAGATAAACAAACAATATATATATACCAAACAAAAGATCCTTTAACACTTCTTATCTCATGCAAACACAAAAATTTTCTCCCCCTTACTTTCTCCCCCTTAAGCCAAAATTCTCCCCCTTAATGGATTGTCTCCCCTTTATATCAAAAGCAAGTAACATGGTGTTTCTCCCCCTTTTTGACAAGGAATAGACAAAAACATAGTACACAACCTAGAGAGATAAATGCCGAATGAAAATGTCTACAAGGGTATAAGGGATGCACAATGAAATCATGAGATAGTCAGCACACAAGTTGTATAGAGAACTATGTTTAACAAACTAAGCTCCCCTTTAACATATGCTCCACATATTAATAAGCAAGGTAACTTGTTCACAAGGGACTCACACAATCACACATTTCAAGCAATAAAAGATAGTAAATCATTATTTTTCAACATTAAACAAGAGAATCATAGATTTTTCATTATTCTCTCAAAAATAATCTCTGATTGCTAATAAATCAAGCAAATTAAGTAAAAAATGTGTGTGTGTGTGAAAAATGCTTCAAGCATATATAAAAGGAGTTATTGTGATATCAACATGCAAACTATTTCAATACCTAACCATCTAAAGCTTTTCCAATCAAGGTCAAACTGATTATCATCCGGATTTTTTTTTTGCTTTAAAGAGAATAGATTTCAACATATGAGTGTGTGTGCATGTGGCTCGTCATTCCATTTCAGTTTTTCAATCCGAGCAATCACAATTTTCAACTATACTCTATTTTAAGTCTTCCTCCATTTCATTTTAGGTTTAGTATCAAAGATTTTTTTTTTATTGATTCTTTTTCAACACTTCTTTGATTTTTTTTTAACATAAACATATGCTCTTCATGACGGCTTTCACTCTTCACAATGATGTAGCCCTTTCCTACATTGGGCGGCTTCACAACCAAGGTGTGTACCCTTTTCATGAAGGTGCTCGTTGAGTTCTATGTAGATGCCAAATCAAAATGGATACTAACCATAGGTCATCTATCATGTACTAGACAATGAACTTCAAAATGCATCCATAATCTACTTCCTTTAAACTCAATTACTCAAACTTAAACATATAAGAGAAGCATTTGAGCACTTTTTTTTTAATAACAAGATTTACAAAAACTTAAGTGCATGATCTAGAAGCAATAAAAGCTATTTTATCAAGATCATTACTTCTCACATGAGTAGCTCTCAAAGAAATGGATATACAATATAGTTTTGCTTATCAAGCCACTCATAACCACACACAAGCATTAATCAACAAAAATCATGCCAATGGACCTTCTAAGAGATACAAATCTCTCTTTGTCCAAGGGATTTGTGAACAAGTCCGCAAGTTGATTCTTAGTAGGCATATGTTCACGAGTTACTATTGAATGTTCAACAAGTTCTCTAATGAAATGATGCCTAATGTCTATATGCTTTGTGCGTGAGTGTTGAACCGGATTTTTAGAGATGTTAATGGCACTCATATTATCACAATAGAGAGTCATTTTACCTTGATTTATCTCATAATCCTTAAGAATTTGTTTCGTCCATAGAAGTTGTGTGCAAGCACTTCCGGGCGCAATGTACTCGGCTTCGGATGTTGAAAGAGAGATAGAATTTTGTTTCTTGCTTAGCCAAGCAATAAAATTATTCCCCAAGTAAAAGCAACCGCCCGATGTGCTTTTACGATCATCAATGTTTCCCGCCTATTCCGCATCACAATAGCCAACAAGAATATCATTAGTATCAAAGGAATAGAATAAACCAAGATTATGTGTTCCTTTTATATACCTAATGATTCTTTTAACGGCTTTCAAGTGAGATTCTTTTGGATTAGCTTGAAACCTAGCACACAAACCTACACTAAAACAAATATCCGGCCTACTTGCCGTTAGGTAGAGAAGGCTACCTATCATGCACCTATAGAGACTTTGATCAACATTTTTTCCATTTTCATCTTTGTCAAGTTTTAATGTTGTACTCATATGTGTTTCAAATTCTTTTCCACTTTCAAGGCCAAATTTCTTAACAAGATTTCTAACATACTTAGATTGTGACAACATGATACCATTGCTAGATTGTTTCACTTGCATGCCTAGAAAGTAATTGAGTTCACCTACCATACTCATTTCAAATTCTCTTGACATCACATTCACAAAATCATCAACCTTGGTTTTACATGTAGACCCAAACACTATATCATCAACATATATTTGTGCAACAAAAATGTCATTGTTATAATGCTTGACAAATAATGTTCTATCAATACCACCTCTCCTATATTAGTTGTCAATAAGTTATTGAGTCAACCTATCATACCAAGCTCTAGGAATGTTGTTTATCATCAGTAAGCGTAATATTTCGAAACGTGCTTTCTAAATCTTTTTCAGAGCATTTTGGGGCAACGATGGAAAATGTTTTCATAGGTTTGTGAAAATTTCGTCCATGCCTTGTTTTGGGGATCAGTTATTTGGGAAACTGAATTAAACCGACTTGAATTGTCACGGAGTACCGTTATCTGCCACTTAACCGGGGTTATATAGCAAAACACACCAAGCAAAAATTGAACCTAGAAATTAATCTTGCAAAAATTCAAAACATAAAAGCAAACAAAAACAAAAATAATAATTGCAAACACAAATAAAGTCAAAAGCAAAATATTTGTTTACTCACCTTTGTAACATGGGTTAAAAAGGACGGCAGAGTCTTTTTGAAAATCTGTATTTTCTAAGAATGATTTAACACGTTGTCCATTTACTTTAAACACATTACCATTCCTAGGATTCTCAATGTCAAGGGCACCATATGGATACACGTGTTTCACAACAAACGGACCACTGCATTTTGATTTCAGTTTGCCAAGAAATAAATGAAGTCGAGAATTATAAAGCAAAACCTTTTGACCAACTTCAAATGATCTTCTTAAAATTCGTCTGTCATGAAGGGTTTTAGATTTTTCTTTAAGAATTTTACATTTTCGTACGCATCATTTCTTAATTCTTCAAGTTCATTTATTTACAACTTGCGCAATTCACCAGCATCATTTAGGTTAGAATTGAAAGCTTTAATGACCCAATATGCTTGTTTCTCAAGTTCAATAGGTAAGTGGCAAGGTTTTCCATAAACTAAACGATAAGGAGACATACCCAAACATGTTTTGAATGTAGTGCGGTAAGCCTAAAGTGCATCATTTATTCTAAGAGACCAATCTTTTCGATCAGGGTTAACCGTTTTTTGCAAAATATGTTTTATCTCCCAATTTTCTAGCTCAACTTGACCACTTGTTTGAGGGTGGTATAGTGTGGCAATTTTGTGTGTGACTCTATATTTCTTCATTAAAGATTCAAAAGGTTTGTTACAAAAGTGTTTGCCTCCATCACTGATAATGGCTAGAGGGATTCCAAATCGACTCAAAGATTTTCCTTTAAAAACTTAATCATTGTTTTATGATCATTATTTCGACAAGGAATTGTCTCAACCCATTTTGACACATAATCAATGGCAACTAAAATGTACAAAAATCCAAATGACGGTGGAAATGGACCCAAAAAATCAATTCCCCAACAATCAAATATTTCAATGATAAGAATGGGGTTTAAAGGCATCATGTTTCGCTTAGAAATGGATCCTAACTTTTGACAATTTTCACAGGTTTGACAGAATGCATGTGCGTCTTTAAACAAGGTGGGCCAATAAAATCCACACTGCAAGATTTTTACAACCATTTTCTTTGATGAAAAATGACCACCACATGCTTTAGAATGGCAAAATTCAATGACACTACTTACCTCATTGCCTGGAATACACCGTCAAACAATTTGATTAGGACAATACTTGAATAAGTACGGGTCATCCCAGTAAAAATGTTTTACCTCGGTCAAAAATTTCTTTCTGTCCTGTGCATTCCAATCGAGTGGCATCATTCCTGTTGTAAGATAATTAACAATGTCAGCATACCAAGGCAAAGTTGTGATAGAGAATAAAAGATCATCAGGAAAAGAATCATTGATGGGTGCTTTTTCTTCTGGCTCGTCATCTTTCTGTTCCAATTATTCAAAATCTGAAGCGTCTCATTCTTCTTTGACAATCTGTAAACAATCATTAAGATGTGAATGCATGCTTGACTCAGGTGAATTGATCAACAAATTTCAGATTAGTTAAAATAATCCTTTTGAACATGATCTTCAACAATGGTTTCAGTAATGTCTACATCTTCATCTTCATTTTCATTATCAAACGGTTCCTTAGACATGTTGAAAACGTAAGCTTAATTTCCATATTTCCAAAATACATGCTCATTATTCCATTCCTGCAATTAATTAAGGCATTAGCAGTAGCTAAAAATGGTCAGCCCAATATGACAGGAATTTATTTGTACTCATTAACAACAGGTTGTGTTTCCAAGACAATAAAATCTACTGGGTAGATAAATTTATCGACTTGTACTAACACATCTTCCACTATTCCTTTTGGTATTTTAATTGACCTATCAGCAAGACAAAGTGTGGTTGAAGTCAGCTTTAACTTACCAAGTTTAAGTAGCTGGTAAACTGAGTATGGGAGCAAATTTACACTAGCACCTAGGTCAAGTAAAGCATGCTCAATTTTACAGTTACCAATTGTGCAGGAAATAGTGGGACAACCAGGGTCTTTATATTTCAAAACATTTTTATTGGAAAGAATTGAACTTACCTGTTCAGCCGTAAAGGCTTTCTTTCTTACCTGATGCTTTCTTTTCACAGTGCACAGATCCTTCAAAACTTTGGCATAGGAAGGTACCTGTTTGATTGTGTCCAACAAAGGGATATTGATCTTTACCTGTTTGAAATTTTCAAAAATCTCTGGGGGATGCTTCAATTTCTGTGAATTTTTTAGAGTCTGAAGATATGTGAGTGTATGTGGGGATTCAATTATTTCTTCATCAACAGTGGTTTCATCAATCCCTTCCTTACCTTTGGAAAAGGACTTACCGTCATTTTTACCAGATTCAAGAATAGGTTTTTCAATGACCTTACCACTACGAAGAGTGATAATTGAATTGACTTGATCTAGGCATTGGTTATTATCATAGGAACTTGACTGACTCTTGGGATTTGGTTGTGGTTGAGATGGAAACTTACCTTTTTCGTGTGTGGTGAGTGAAGAAGCAATCTTTACCAAAGTATCTTTAACATCTATCAAGGTTTGTGCAGTTTGGCTGTTAATGGATTCTTGTTTCTCAATAAATGAGTGTAAATTGTCTTCGAGGTTTTTCCTAGATGGTGGAACATAAGGTTCATAACCTTGAGGGTTTTGGAAATTCTGGTGTGTTTATGGATGTGATGGACCTGGTGGTTGTGAAGACTAGGCTTGATTGTTGTTTCTCCAATTAAAGTTTGGATGATTTCTCCGACCAAGATTGTAGGTTTGTGAGTGTGAGTTGGAATTTGGCTTGTTGAAAGTGTACAAAACATTGGCTTGTTCATGAAGGCAATCTTTTATGGCAGACAAAGTTGGGCAACTATGAGTGAAATGATCATCAGAATCACATACATGGCATGCAATTTCTTGTACAGATTTTACATGTTCACTCTTTTTATATTTTAAAGCTTCAACTTTTCTAGCTAGGGATGCAAATCTAACTTGAAGGTCATAGTCTTCCTTAAGATTGTAAATGCCTCCACTATATGGAGATGGTTGTGGTTTGGTCATGGACTAATAGGAACCAATGGTGTCCCAATTTTGGGCACTCTCGGCGATATGGTCAAGGTATTCAAATGCTTATTCAGGATTTTTGTCACTGAACTCCCCATTACACATCATTTCAATGACTTGTCTACTTTGGGGTGTGAGTCCCTTATAGAAATGTGACACTATCCTCCATGTTTCAAAACCGTGATGTGGACAAACATTTAACAACTCTTTGAACCTATCCCAACATTGGTAAAGTGTTTCCCATGTTTTTAGGCAAATGAAGTGATTTGCCTCTTAAGAGAGTTTGTTATATGAGGTGGGAAAATTTTATTTAAGAACTGTTGTTGCATATCATTCCAAGTTTGGATTGATCCTGACCTAAGGTTTTGTAACCAAGTTTTAGCTTTATCTTTTAAGGAAAAAGGGAAAAACTTAAGCCTGATTATATCCATGCTAACATTTTGGTCAGTGCAAGTGTTACAGACTTCCTCAAACTCCCTAAGATGCAAATATGGGTTTTCAGATTCAAGACCGTGAAAATTGGGTAAAAGTTGAATGATTCCCGGTTTAAAATTAAAGTGTGTTGCATTTGGTGGGAAAGCTATGCATGAAGGTGCTACAGTGCATGTGGAGTTCATGTAGTCTCTAAGAGTTCTAGGTGGATTTGGGTTAATGTGTCGGTCATGGTCAACATAAGGTGGATGGTTGCTGTGCTGAGATATGTTGTCAAGGTTATCTAAAAGGTTCCCGGCTTGGTTTCTTGCTGGATGTCTAAGTGGGTTTTCAGCCATGTTGTTGGTGAATGTGGGTGATTGGGATTTCCTAATTAATCTACCACTAGATGTTCAAGACCAACGTCTCATGCAAATTTAATGAGGGTTCATGGAGATGAAATACACAAAAATGAAGAAAATAAAAGAAAAAGTGATAAAAATAACAAGATGCAAAATTCTAGGGGTGTAAATGCAAATATGCACAAGTGTTAGGGCAAAAGCGTAAATAATTATAAATATAGGGATTAAAGTGAAAATATGATAATTATAGGGATTGATTTGCAAAAATAAAAAATAAAATGACCTATATGCAAATGCAAACTAGATCTAAGCTAAAATGCAAATAAAAAAGAACACTGACTAAAATACAAAAATGTGATTAAAAATAATAAGTGTTTTTTTTTCAAGTGGATGAAGTTTATGATTGAGATGAGTGATGCAAAATTAAATACAAAATACGAACAAAGAAGATAAAAAAAATAGCAAAACTAAAAAAAAAAAATACTTCTACAAAAAAAACGCTGACTTACCTCCCCGGCAGCGGCTCTAAAAACTTGACACGTCCTAAAGAAGTGTTCATACTCCCAAGAACAAGAGTGTCAAAGTAATAAATTAACCGGTAAGACCGGGTCGAACCACAAGGAGGTTGTTCACTCGTCCTTGTAGAATTACTTATCTAGATTAATTACTAAGCTTGTTATAAATTGTAAATCAATTAAAATTAATACTGGGGCTAAGAGATCTACTGTTGGTAATTCGAATATGATCCAATTATTAATATTTAGTCCAGATTAATGGGATGGTATTCTACTCCACTGACCACTCTCTAATAGATGTGGGTAAAAGTACTCACTGTGCTAGACAATATCTGTCTGTCTACAGTGAGTCAAAACTCCATAAATATTAGAGGGGATAAACCACTTTTTGATAGATATGGGTAAAAGTACCCAATGTGCTAGACAATATCTGTCTATCTACAGTGAGTCAAAAACTCCACAAAGATTAGAGGGGAGAAACCACTCTCTGATAGATATGGGTAAAAGTACTCACTGTGCTAGATAGTATTTGTCTATCTACAGTGAGTCAAAAACTCCACAAAAATCAGAGGAGAGAAAGCATAAAAATAATAAACTTACCAAAATTGGATCATATTTTCCGTACCAACAGTATTTTAACTAGAAAATAACTATTTTATTTAAACTGAGAATTTGAGAATAAAAGAGAGAGAATTTCAAAAATGTAACATCATATTTGGATTCAGAACATCAAAATTAGGGGGAAAACACCCCCTATTTATACAAATACGGATGAAAATTGACCATCAGATGAATTTAGAATGGAGCGTCCAGATTTCACCACGTCATCAGTGAACAGTGACCCATCCGTGAAGTGAATAGTAAATAGTGACAGTGAACAGCAACGTATCTGTGAGTGAACAATGAAAGTCAACTGTGAACAGTAAAAGTCACTGTGAATAGTAAAAGTCAACTGTGAACTGTGAATAGTCAAAATTATAAAAATGCTCTTCGTGGTCTTTCTAAAGTTTTTTGACGTTCTAAACTTGAAAACGATGTTTGTTTTACCATCTGACTTCTCCATGATTCTGAATTGATCGAATTACCTCTGAAATACAAAGAAAAATACACTTATTACTACACAACACATTTATTTAAGCGAACGAACGAAATTATGTCTAAATTGGGGAATTAATCATATTGGAAGTATAAAATGATGATATTATCCCTTAGTAAATATATACTTTTCAGTGTTAATCAGAAACCCCTGAAGCAGTCGAGTTTTGCCAGAAGAGACACCACTAAATATTACAGGTTTCACCAGGAGAACGACCATGAAACCTCCAAGTGTTATCAACTGAATGACTACATCGAAAAGATAATCAGAGAAGGACACCTTAAAGACATGATCCTCAGGAGTAGGGATGACTGGTGTAAGAATACCATAGTCAATGAGTGAGATAGAAGTTATAGGAGCCCCAAGAGAGATTCAGATAATGTAGCAATCAATACCATCTTTGATAGGCTGTACACCGGGAGTAGTAATTGGGAAAGGATGTCTGAAGTTAGAGAAGCAATCGATGGTCAGAGAAACCTGGAGGTGAATCTGCTACGGCCCAATCAAAAGAAATCTAAATGAGGTTAGGACCTAATAAATTTCACCAAAGTAGAGGCTCATGCATTGGAAGTAAGGCCGAACGACGCGATCCTGGTGTCGATTCGTGTAGGGCATAGGGAAGTAAGAAGGGTGCTGATCGATAATGGAAGCTCATCGGATATCCTAAGTGTGGAAGTGTTTGATTAACTCAGGTTACAGAGAAAAAACATCCAACCACTTAAGGTCTCACTTAGAGGCTTCAGAGGAGCAGAAGTAAGATTGTTAAAAACCGTGAAGTTTCTTGTGGAGATCGGAAGCTTTCCCTATACCAAGACAGTATTACTGGATTTTATGGTCGTGAATGTAAAGAATTGACCATAAAATGCCTTACTGGGTCGGCCTTTCCAAAATAAGACGAAGGTCATGACAACCACCTATGCACTAACGGTGAAGCTTCCTACGAAAACAGGAGTTAGAGTCATGAAAAGCTCACAAGAGTGGGCGAGAAAGGCAATTTTGGCTGTGTACAGGGACAAAAGCAGAATCGGGGGTAATGCAAGTGACACCTTAGAGAAGTATGAAGGCCAGAAAATGGATGATGTGGAGGTTGTAGCGGAAGCTCTGACCCGTTTCGATCTAGACCCAAAGGAGAGACCTCTAGAAGATAGGAAAAGCCAAGAAGATGAACCAACCACAGAGGTTGCAGTTGATGACCACGGTCTCGAAAAGATTGTAAGGCTCGGGGCTCGGTTGATAAATCAAGTGCAAGATGAGATAGTCAGACTATTGAATGAATATAAGGATGTGTTTGAATGGAAACACGAGGATATATCGGGAATCGATTCAAAGATAATTTCACACTGTTGAGCAGTTGACCCCGACCGTAAGTCGATCATTCAGAAAAGAAGACGGTTTAACCTAGAGAGAAGCAAGACAGTCAAAAAGGAAGTAGAGAAGCTGTTGGTAGCAGGATCTATAAGGGAAGTAAAGTACTCTAAATGATTGGCCAACATGGTGCTGGTAAAAAAAAATGGACAATGGAGGATGTGTGTGGATTTCACCGACCTTAACAAAACATGCTCGAAGGATAGCTTCCCTCTCCCTCGGATTGACCAGTTAGTGGATGCAATGGTCGGTCATGAGTTATTGAGCTTTATGGATATATACTCGGGATATAACCAGATCCGGATGTTTGAACCCAACGAGGACAAAGCATCATTTACCTAACCAAGGGTTGTATTGGTACAAAGTCATGCTCTTTGGTCTCAAAAATGCCGGGCAACTTACCAGAGACTGGTGAATAAGATGTTTGCTTGATAGATTGACAGAAATATGGAGGTATATGTGGATGATTTGCTGACAAAAAACATAGGGTCAGTAGAACATACAGGAGATCTAAAAAAAACATTCAGAGTGCTATGAAGGTTCGGTATGAAGCTCAACCTAAAAAAAATGTGTCTTTGGAGTACCTTTGGGGAGATTCCTAGGATTCCAAGTTCACCAGAAGAGAAATGAAGTTAACATAGAGAAAATAAAGTCGTCGGATGAAATAAGGTCTCCAAGAACATTAAAGGAAATTCAAAATCTAACAGGTGTACAATTAAAGACCATCCCGGTTGCTTATCTTAAAAGGCCAAGCATCGAGGAGGATGGAATACTGCCAACAGAAGTAAGTGAAGTAAAATTTCTTAGGTATAAAGCTACCAGGTACTCGATGGTCGTGGAAGAATTGTACATGATAGGATTCTCAAAGGCCTTGCAGAGGTGTGTCTGCCCAGTGGAAGGTAGACAGATTTTGGAAAGCATCCACGGAGGAATATGTAGGGAACCACTATAGAGGTAAAAGCCTGGCACTCAAAACTCTCGGACAAGGATTCGATTTGCCTACCTTATTCTAGGATGCTCAGGCAGTTGCAGACCAATGTAGAGGTTACTGGAGGATAGTTATTGACATAAAGAGGGCCTCATGAGCAGTTGAAGAGCCTGTCATCACCTCGGTCGTTCACCATGATAGGCCCGATGCCAGATGCAACCAAAGGCGAGGCAAAACATGCCATTGTGGCTATATACTACTTTACCAAATGGGTTGAGGTAGAAGCGCTGGTGCATACAACCAAGGCAAATACGATGAATTTATTTTAGAAGAACATTATTTATCGATTTGGAATCCGAGATACAATAATCACGGATAATGGAACTTAATTTGACAGTATCAATTTCAGAAACATGTGTTAGGATTTCAACATAAAAAATTATTATGCCACACTAGCTCACTCTCAGACCAATGGTCAGACAGAAGCAGTAAACAAGATAATCAAGCACACCCTAAAGGCAAAGCTATACGCTAAGAAAGGGAACTGGGTAGACAAGCTGCATGAATTTCTATGGGTATACCGAACCATAAAAAGGACTTCGACGAGAGAAACCCCTTATTCACTGGCATTCGGGATAGAGGCAGTGATCCCGGTTAAAGTAATTCATAACTCACCAAGAGTGCATCTCTTCTATCCTGATTCAAACGTTGGCATGCTGGAACAGAACTTAGACGAGTTGGAGGAAAAAAGAGATATGTCGAGGGTAAGGACCGCAACCTATTAACAAAGGGATGCTAGATACTATAACTCGCATGTTCGAATCAGGAGATTTCAACTTGGAGATCTAGTTCTGAAAAAGGTGTCGCCCAGTACAAGAGATAAGTCGGTTGGGGCTTTGGTGGATAAATAGGAAGGTCTATACCAGATGGTCGGGTCGGCAGAACATGAGGCGTACTGCCTTGCCCAACCAGAAGGAATCGAGTTGCCCAGGCCATGCAATGCTCAATACCTAAAGATGTTCTACCCCTAGGGGGTCACTCAGTTCTTCTTGTTTGTTTATATTTCTTTGGAGACTGATTTGCTTTGTTAGCTGATTGTTTTATGTTTCCATTTAGCATTCAATAAAAGCCCCTTTAAAGGAACAGTTTCAGAAATCAATAATAATGTTCTAAAACTTTGCTTTCGTATATAAAAACAATCTCGGGGCACCTAGAAATCGCTCGGTATCGGTTGAGGGCGCCCGAGAGGCCCAGTGAGGGGGCCAAAAAATATATTGTAAAGACAGTGTACACTCATCGAGACTATCTAGGAGCAGTAAAGCACTGTTAGGGCACCTTCAGGCCATAAGCACCTGATGGGATGCGCCAAGAGTTGAACAAGGGATAAGTATTTTTTTTTACTTTAAAACAGGTGCAATTAAAGCACTAC
This sequence comes from Dipteronia dyeriana, assembly GCA_032871835.1. Taxonomy (NCBI): domain Eukaryota; kingdom Viridiplantae; phylum Streptophyta; class Magnoliopsida; order Sapindales; family Sapindaceae; genus Dipteronia; species Dipteronia dyeriana. The sequence goes on along the minus strand of CM065300.1, from coordinate 77,299,552 downwards.
TAAGTCAGTAAAGAACAAGATGCCCTATTGCAAGGAATCTTGGTCAACAGACTATTGGGAGACGTCTTAGTGACCTAGTTGACAGATAAAAGATAATAGTCTATAAATTCGATACCATGTAAATGGGTTATAAAAGAACACTTCTTGACATAAAAACAGCGAGATGATTGGGGGCTTGAGTAACCGATCGTCTGACTCGAACAGCTCCCCCGACCCTGCCTTTGTAAGGGTTTTTACAAACCCTGTCATCTGAAGTTACTTGACCAAAGTTGGGATAATAGACTCAAGATAGCCTGGGTTAATAAACCATCCTGGTCAAATTAAATAAATCGGGTTAGCAATAATGTATCTAAACCAAGCGCAACTAAAAGCAAATAGGCAGCTGATTGAGAACTGGCCTGACCAATCGCATTAGCACAATCACAGCTAAGTCAATTAGCTTGACGCAAGCTAATACACATTATCCGAGCTAATTCACGACGATAACAAAGGGTGATTTGCGCCAGGTGAGAGGATGTGATCACAACTGAGACAATTCGTTGAGGCGTGGCTCAACATGCATAGTTCAAGTTAATAAGCGATCATAACCATTCATAAATCACTCAGTTACCGGCTTAGGCCTCGAATAATCACTAATATGCAATGGAACGACAAATTCATGTCAGGTCACTAGTTTATGCAGAAAGAATAAGTTCATTTTTTTTATTTATAAAATGGGGTGATTACAAGGAAGAAACTACATAGATGATATAAAAAAAATCTTAAGCATTTGGGGCATTAGATGGACCTCTGAGCACAAAACTGCTAGGAGATTGATCACCACCATAGTTTTGGCTCAAGTCTCCAAAATCTGGCCAAGTGATATAATCCCCAGGCTCGTCGGCCACGAAGGGAGAATAGTCTGTACCTAGCAAGGGACCAACATCAGCCCCTTGGTTAAGGCACAATTCCTTCATTGGCGTGGAAAACTATCAGAGAAGTCTTTGAATGAAGCTCTAGGCACATGGGATGAGGCTCCTTCCCTAGGAACCTACAGTAGGCCCTCTATCGAATCCTCTGATTCCTTATGGCTTCCAAGGACTCATCTTTATGTTTCTTGATAGCTCTGTCCCATTTGCAGAGAGCCTCCTCTGAAGACCTCTCATTGCCCCCGAAGAAACTTGAGTTGTGGTTAGCCCCCTCTCGAATTCCCTTAGCATGATGACATTAAATGTTGGGGAATCTTTTGTAGCGGTCCACGTTTCAGATTTCAAGGGCTGACATAACCTCTTGAGAATACACCTCCATACTGACTTTCTACTGCTCCAAGTCCTTGACCAGGTGCTCAAGTGGATTCGAACCTCCTTAGATCCCTGTTGCATTTCAAACATGATTTGCTGGGTAGAGGTAAGGGTGTCTTGGGCAAACCGAGTCTCCTTTTGAGATCTCTTCGCTGCTGTATCTGCCTAGATAACACTCAACTAAAGTTAAGCACTCTGCAATTCAGCCTTAGCGACCCTCTTCTTAACTCAGCATTCCTTGTAGTAAGCTACCTAAGGGTCACCTCAATTGTAGAAACCCTACTCTAAATGTTGGATATGGTCTTTCTCAGGGCAAGCTCAGTCGCGGCGTGCGTCTTCAGCTACTCTTCGTACTGCTTAGCTTTGGAAGCACTGGTAGAGGAAGACTTGAGGGCATAATCTCTTTCGGCAAGAGCCTTCTTCAACCAAGATATCTCAACAGCATGGCTCTTTTGATCAGCCAAGGCTCGAGTCAGCTCCTTCATCGCCTAAACAAGAGGTTAGAATTTGAGAAACCCCAAAATATACAAGTAAAAGACGATGTGGTAGGCACTTACAGAAATTTCATTTTTAAAATCATGCCGACCTGTTCAGAAGGACTAGCAGCCTTGGCCTCCTTCCAGTAACCAATACTAATATACCCTTCGCTTGTTGACATGGATTAAAGCATGGACAGAGGATCAACCCGAGAATCGCTTGAGCGAGAGGAATGATGGGATCTAGAAACTGGAGCATCTGGAGTCATCAATGGGATGGATCGATCGTGGCCAGAAGCGGTAGTGGGAAGCATCATTGGAGAGGTCGGGACAACACTCATAGGCATCTGTAAGACCACAGTACCCTCACCAACTTGAGAGTCAATCATAGGAGCTTCACAACTCTGTCTCTCAAAACTTGATCTTCACTGACACCATCATTAGGGAGAGGTCCGAGGGTGTAACCGGACTAATATCCCTAGACTAGGCTGCTTGAACATCTTCAGCTAGCTTAACTGCAGCACCAGTTCTTGACTTCAGCACCGGCCAAGTGACATCGAGCATATCATTGTCAATAATTGTTCCTCCGAGTTAAGCTCCCCATCATTAGAGTCAGAGTTGGTAAAGACTATCTGACGTTTAATAGAAAACTCTATAGGGGCCTTCCCTAGACGATGTTCTGAGAGCCCTGTGAGGGAACGATCGGGTTGAATTTGAGAAGGCGAGGGACAAGTCTGAGGCATTGCTACATCGACACCCTCAACTAGTTCATTTGAGACAACAGAAGACGTTGAAACCATCCGATCACTCATTTTCTTTGACCGCTGCTCCCGCTTTCGCTCCTTTAGAATCAACTCAGTCAAGGTCTTCTGACCATCCTTATCTTCTTCATCCAGAATAATGGGGTCAATATCCAATTAAGATGGCAAGGGATCAGCATCACTCGAAACCTCCACCCTTTTACTGATGGCCTTTGGGGGAGAAGATCCCTCGACTAACTTGGCCACTTTATTACTAGGGACATTGTCATCAGACCCGGTTCTATGGGATTTGCCCTTACTTGGCTTTTCCCAACTTCGCCTGTCCTTAGTGGACCTTTCACGGCTTTATCTCGGCTTAATCTTTCCCCACTGGACCTTTCACGGTCAGATCCCTTTGTGGAAGATTGTACATGATCTAACCTATCTCTAGATGACCCTTTAAGACCGCTTCGAGGGTTAGAGGCATCACGACTGCTTGTTACATCTTGGTCAGCAGGAACCATTGGCAAATCACGGTTGGACTCATACAAATGCTCCACAAAGTCATGTTCAAGTGGAGAAATGCCCTGAGCCACTTGATCAACATCCACTTTTCCTGATCACCTGATCAAGGTTCTTAACCTTTTCGGCCTACTCACCAGCGACAATGTCCAGCTCATAAAATGAAAAAGAAAGAGATCATGAAAAGTAATGAGCAAAAAGTAATGAGGAAAAAAGTACATCACGAATTAAACTTCCTTGTAGATATCAAATTCCAAATCAGGCAAGAACCCCAATACCATAGACAGACAATCATCGTAAAATATGGAAGAAGGATAATACGACTCTAGTTAGAATTTCATTAAATGACAAGAACTTTCCTTACTTGTACACCAAGAATCAGGGTCTTATATATGTATAAATAGACCCTAATAATACCTAAAAAAAAAGGTTAACGAAAATTGATAAGCAAGAGCGTAAGAGAGATCAACAGTGTAATCATTTTTTAACATGGTGAACTTTTCTTGCCCAATTGGAAACCGTGGAAGTTTCCCCACATTGGGCTTTTACCACGTAAAATTTTGTATCTAATTTATTCTCCATTCACTTTTGTTTGCAATTAATTATTATTATGCATTAATTGTTCAATGGGAGGTTCATCCAGAAATCACCATCAACACTTTTGTTGGGTTATATATTAGGGTTGTGTATATATTTACGTTTATATTTCTGTTTGATCTGTTGACTTATGATAATGAAGCACAAAATTATCTAGCTAGCTATGTTGGATTGGGAATATTTTGCTCCAACCGTTTGAATTCTCTGCATATTTTAGTGGTGAGTCAAATGTTTATGATACCATATCTTCTTTGATTCAGGGCTTAATTAGAGTGCTAGCTTGACTTTGTGAGACAATTTGGGAGATTAATAATTGTAATGGAGTATTATGATTATTTTTTATTGTAAGGTTTTTCATTTTGCAAGGAGTTGCTTAGTTGTGGCAACATTAGTCTCCTAATATATGATATTATCGATCACACCAAACCCTCGTACAAATGTCAAGTTTGATATCAATATTCTTTAATTGAGATGAAAATTGCAACTAAAATATGCTTCTTTTATTTTAATATTTTATTGAAACGATATGTTTTAAATCAGAGATCCAAAACTAACTTTCAAAACAATAAAACGATTATATTAAATGAACATGCATCAACATACAATGAAAATGCACATAAACAAATACCACAATAGTAAGAATAATAGACATCAACACATTCGAAATTCTCAAAAACAAGCACAAGAACTATTCTATAGGTATCATATTGTTTAATGTCTCTCAAACCATCTAATTATTGATATATATCAGGCTGATATATTGTATATTACAATATAATAGATATAATAAAACCCTAATATTGACCTGAGCCATATAATCGTTAAATTATATAACCCTAGTTCAATGTAGCTTTGCATGGGGATTCAATAGATAAAAAATGATTTTGAGGTGCATCCGTCTTTGGACAATTGATGAGACTGAATTCCTTTGATTTCTAACTTTGTAATCCTTCCATGGATTTTTGACATATGGGAGCCACTTGGATTGTTAAATTACATGCCAACCAAGTTAATTTACATTAGCACGAGCCGTGGAAAGAACATATATCTTTAATAATATATGAAGTATAATTGCTTTTAATTATTCTTTAGAATTTCTGAAATTTTATTTAGTATTTTGTCCTATATATCCAATCAATATCATCATTTTGTTTAACACTTTGATAAATTCGAAACCCTAATATTTCCATTAGTAACGATCTATACTTGTCAAAGGGTAGGATCTATGTTTGCTACGTATCTATTTCTACACATAGATTTCAAATACACTGATCGGTTTATATCTGATACATTTAAAAATGTTGATATAGGCACATATTTATCAACAATCACATATTTCTACATATATCTTCTTTCTTTCTTTCTTTTTTTGAACTGTTTAAGGCCAAGCTAAGGCCAAAACGGGAGCCACAAACCAAATGAAAAAACAGAAGCAGAAGCATACAAACAAAGACCACAAGCCAAATTAGGTTTTCATATATATTAAATTTTAAAAGATAATCTGATAAAATAATCACATTGATCCGCATTGAACCATAAGCCGCTCATATTGATCCGTTTATCTTTACAATATTATTATCTATGAAAACTCAGTTACAAGACTATATGCACTGTATCACCAATAATATACTACACATCGATCAGTTTATCTTTTCAATATTATTATATATGAAAACCCAATTATTGTAAACACAGCAAGATACAATATAATCATCACCTAAACTTGATCTATTGTTAGGGTTTCTTGACAGTCTTGTTGCTATTTTTTGAAAAGTTTTGAGCGAGCGTGGAAAGTTTGATGGGAATTGGCAAGACAATTTTGAGGTACTAGTATTTATAAAATGTCTTAACAATTCATACTGTCATGAAATCCTATAATTCTTAATCTCAATTCATTTCCACCAAATAATGTTCTATATCTAAAAAGTCTGAATCAAATACCACAAGATATTATGAGTTTTTTTAAAAAATCTTAAAAATACTAATCGAATATCAACGACTTTTAATTTTAAAAATTGTTTACTAATATCTCAAACCAAATACGCCACCAAACTTTAGATTTTTTAAGCGGGACTATTTGTATATACCATATACGGGAATATGGGATCGGATAAATTTAATTCCGTGTGGACCGCAGGAATTGGACTTTTGACTAGTGCGATCCCAATCCAGTTCTGCGCTCTCACATCTCAGTACCTCACCAAAGCACTGGCTTCCATCGAAATCAGATATTTCTGCACTGAAATCGCCAAATCCATAACACTAACAGAGACCCAGAAAGACTTGACAATGGCAACTGTTTCGGGCAACAAACAAATCACTCACGTCATCTTCGACATGGACGGTCTCTTGCTCGGTAAGTACTCCTTTTTGTTTCACGTTAAGATTAATTTGACAAAATGTTCCAATTTTGGGATCCGTAGAATGTTGTCTATGTTAATGTTATTGAAGTTAAATTAGTTCTCGATAGTCTTTGTTTTCGTAATTAATTACTTGAAATAAATGTAATTGACACTTAGAATTTACTATAATGCTGAACGATTATCTTTCTATAAAACTCCATAATCTTGCAAGTTTACTGGATGCAGAAGCTGGGTATGCATGACATTATTTTCAATGATTTAACTATTATTTCCAATTCAACTTCTGTGATAGTAACCATTAACTATATTCCTGTGAAGGTCCTAAACTCTGTAAAAGACAAGGTGTATTGTTAAATGATGTTTGAAGTTTGTTAATCTCTAAACCAGCATCAAATTACTCTGTAAAAGACAATCTTTTTCTAAAGGGTTTTAAACCAAAATGATACGAATCATCATCAGTGCATGGTCTGCTAGCTGGTGTCATTAATTTTTATGTGTTATGGTTACTAGAATCTTGGCATGAGCAGCACAACTGAACGAGACCTGGTCTGGATGGTTGTGGTAGTTTTACTTTGCATTTGATTTAGTCAATCAATAAGTTGTTATTGAGATTAGGTGTGGCCGAAGATTCTCCATAACTTCAGTTCCACTAAGCGTAGAAGATCCCTATTTTATTGTTATCCCTTGTAAAATGTTTGAGGCCTATTAAAGGCCCATTTGAATTCAATAAAAATCATTCAGAAAATAAACGCAAACTATCCAACCTCAACTCTTCTTTCTCCCTCGGTTTCTTTCCTCTTCTTCTCTCCTAAATTCGTTCTTAACAAATGGTATCAGAGCCTGGTTCTATGGAGACACGAACAAAATCGAATGCAGAATTCCGCTCCGAAGTCCATGAGATTCTCGCTAATCATGAGTCGAGATTTGATCAAATTCTTAACGAGTTACAAGCCATAAAACTACACCAAACCCAAAACACTGCAGAAATCCGCTCCACCTCAAAAAAGGATGTCAATCCATTCTCCATTGGAGAAGCCTCTCACAGCAAACCTTCTGCCTCTTATCACACCAATCTTGACCGAAATCAGACCCACCTTAAATTAAATTTTCCGACCTATGGAGGAGAGGATCCAACAGGGTGGATATTCAAGGCCGAACAATATTTCGACTTTAAAGACATTGATTGCCAACAACGGGTACAACTAGCTTCTTTCCATTTGGATGGAATTGCTCTCCAATGGTATAGGTGGTTCACCAAATTCAAAGGACCCTTGAGCTGGGCTGAATTCACGAAAGCCATCCTCCACCGATTCGGACCCACCGATTATAATGACCCATCTGAGGCCTTGTCCCGGCTCAAACGAACATCCATCGTTACGGCATATCAGGAAGCTTTCGAGAAACTTTTACACAAGGTCGACGGATTCGCAGAAATTTTTTTGGTAGGAAGTTTCACAGCAGGGTTGAAGGATGACATTCGACTAGATGTGCGAGCCAAGCAGCCAAAAACTCTTTCGGACACCATCAGTGTGGCATATCTAATTGAGGAATGTAACCAACTTCAGAGGAAACCAGGTGGTGCATTTCGTCCTACAATACCTGCACCGCCCTTTCGATCACAACTGATCTCAACAGCTAGACTTCTTGGACCTTCACCCACACAGCAAGCAAACCAACCAGTCACGAAAATTCTAGGTCTAATCCGTCGTATTACAGCGCAAGAGGCTAGAGATAGGCGAGGAAGGGGACTTTGTTTTTATTGTGATGAGAAATTTACCCCCCGGACACCGTTGCATTCGGCCTCAACTGTTCATGATGGAGGATGTATTGCTAGCAGAAGAAACCAAAGAAATTGATATGGAAATTGAGACACCGCCTCAAGAATCTATACCAGAAATCTCATTCCATGCTCTGGTTGGAACTGCACACCCACAAACATTCAGAGTTATCGGAAGGGTTGGAAACATGGAGATAACGGTATTGATTGATGGAGGAAGTACCCATAACTTCATTGATCAAACGGTCGTGAAAAAATTCGGGTTGCCTATAGTACGTGATAAGGTTTTCCAGGTAACAGTAGGGAACAAAGACACCATTGAATGTACTGGACGTTGTTTTGGTATTTCTCTTACAATACAAGGTTTCACAGTCCGAGCCGACTTTTATATACTGCCCGTGGCTGCTTGTCAGGCCGTTTTGGGAGTCCAATGGTTGGAAACGTTGGGACCTATTGAGACGGACTATAAGAAGCTCAGTATGCCCTTCAATCAGACAGGCCAACGGTATACCTTACAAGGATTACAGCGTGCCGAACTCACACCCATGAGTAACAAGGGGATACTACATTTGTCAGGTAATTGTCTCTTTCTCTACATGATGGCATCGACCTCACATTTGGACCATGGCACAAATAATTTTCCAGTAGAGCTGCTTGAATTACTGTCAGATTCAATCACATATTCGAACAACCCACCAAGCTGCCACCTGCGTGCCGACATGATCACCGGATTCCTTTAATTCCGGACCAGCCACCGGTGAGCACACGGCCATACCGATATCCTCACTACCAAAAAAATGAAATCAAAAAGTTGGTACGTGAGTTCCTCAAGTCCGGAATAATTCGTCCAAGCCACAGTCCCTTCTCCTCACCAGTTTTATTGATCAAGAAATCGGACGGTTCTTGGAGATTTTGCGTAGACTATCAAGCTCTCAATGAAATCACTGTGAAAGACAAATTTCCTATACCGGTTATAGACGAGTTGCTTGATGAACTACATGGTGCAAAATATTTTTCGAAGTTGAATTTACGATCCGGATACCATCAAATTCGTGTTCATGATGATGACATTCTGAAGACCGCTTTTCGCACCCATGATGGGCATTATGAGTTCCTTGTAATGCCATTTAGATTGACCAACGCTCCTGCCACCTTTCAGAACCTTATGAATGACATTTTCTGACCACATTTACGAAGGTTCGTTTTAGTTTTTTTTTAAGACATTTTGGTGTATAGCAGGTCTTGGAATGAACACATTCAACATCTACGACAAGTGTTACAGCTACTTTCAGACAACCAATTGTTTGTAAAAAAATCGTAATGTCAGTTTGGGGTATTACAAGTTGACTATTTGGGGCACCGAATTTCCTTTGAAGGTGTTGCAGTGGATCCAACAAAAATTATTTCAGTTCAGAAGTGACCATTACCTACATCAGCTAAGGGAGTTAGAGGGTTCCTTGGCCTTGCGGGATATTACCGAAAATTTGTCCGAGGATTCAGGGTGATAGCAGCTCCGTTGACAAAGCTATTGACCAAGGACGGCTTCCGTTGGACAACTGAGTCACAGGCTGCCTTTGATCAGTTGAAGGATGCTCTTGTCTCTCCTCCGTTCTTGCGTCTTCCGGACTTTGAACAACAATTTGTCGTCGAATGCGATGCATGTGGGACTGGTTTAGGAGCAATTTTGTCACAGCAAAATCAGCCCATAGCATACTTCAATGAAGCCTTGAAAGGGACTGCGTTGGCCTTGTCAACTTATGATAAAGAAATGTTAGCTGTGGTTAAAACAGTAAGAAAGTGGCGACCATATCTTTTGGGGAGGCCGTTTGTCATCAAAACCGACCATTGTAGCTTGAAGTACCTACTTGAGCAGCGAATTACGACTCCCTCTCAAGCTAGATGGCTGCCTAAAATCATGGGGTACGACTACTCTATCCAGTACAAAAAAGGGGTTGAAAATCAGGGCGCTGATGCTCTCTCTCGAGCGACCTTGATGCAATTTTTGGCCATCACACAACCAGTGGCAGACTGGTGGTCAACCCTTCAACAAGAGGTAATTCATGACCCTTACTATGCCAAGTTGAGCAGTAGTAATTTGCATACAATTGTTCAATGTAATGGGGTCTGATTGGAACATGGAAAGGTACACTTGAGCCCAAAATCTTCCTTCTTACCGGCGGTCTTGGCAGAGGGACATTCATCTCCAGTCTGCTGCCACTTTGGCTACCTCAAGACACTCAATCGCATTTCAGCCAGTTTTGTGTGGCCTGGTATTCGAGCTGCAATAAAAGAATTTATCCGTAGTTGTGATTTGTGCCAACGTTGCAAGAGTGAGACTCTTCGGCCAGCCGGGTTGCTCCAACTGTTACCAATTTCGCAACGCATTTGGACAGAGATTTCTATGGATTTTGTTGAAGGATTGCCGACCTCTCAGTATCATGATGTGATCATGGTTGTCGTTGATCGACTCTCCAAGTATGCTCATTTCGTGCCTTTGAAACATCCATATACAGCTTTGACGGTGGCTAAAGCATTCATCGCAAACATCGTGTGATTACACGGAATGCCTCTCTCTATCGTCAGTGATAGGGACAGAATTTTCATGAGCACATTTTGGAAATACTTGTTTGAATTGCATGGAACCGCCTTGTGTTTTAGCTCAAGTTATCATCCACAGAGCGATGGCCAGACCGAGGTCGTAAATCGCATCCTTGAGCAATACCTAAGATGCTACACCTATGATCAACCAAAAAAATGGATGGAATGGCTACCATAGGCTGAGTACGAGTACAATACGGCGACACACTCCTCCACCCAAATGACTCCCTTTGAGGCAGTCTATGGTGTTCCTCCACCGTCAATGTTATCTTACATTCCGGGAACTACCAAGGTCCAAGCATTGGATGACTTGTTGCGCACTCGGGAAGAAGTCCTTCGTGATCTTAAGCGAAATTTGGTTGAGGCACAGGCCCGCATGAAGGCTCAATCAGACCAGCACCGCTGGGATATTTCCTTTGAGATAGGTGATTATGTTTACCTCCGTTTGCAACCGTATCAGCAAAAGACAGTGGCATTTCGAAGTTCTTTAAAGTTGGCACCTCGGTTCTTCGGGCCTTTCAAAATCATTGCTCGAATAGGGTCAGTTGCGTACAAGTTAGACCTCCCAGCTGGGTCGCAGATACATGACGTATTTCATGTGAGTATGCTGAAAAAGAAATGGGGGCCGATCGAAACCTCCGTTACAGCCCTCCCTCCTGTGACGGAAGACCTTACTGTGATACCGGAACCAGAGTTTATCTTAGAAAGTCGGGTTATTCAAAAAGGGAAGTATCGTCCGAAGACGGAGGTATTGGTCCAGTGGAAGGGAGCTCCACCTGAAGATGCGACATGGGAGAACTTGTGGTGTTTTTCCAAGACGTATCCGAATTTTAGCCTTGAGGACAAGGCTTGTCTAAGGAGGGTCGAATGATACGAATCATCATCAGTGCATGGTCTACTAGCTGGTGTCATTAATTTGTATGTGTTATGGTTACTAGAATCTTGGCAAGAGCAGCACACCTGAACGAGACCTGGTCTGGATGGTTGTGGTAGTCTTACTTTGCATTTGATTTAGTCAATTAATAAGTTGTTATTGAGATTAGGTGTGGCTGAAGATTCTCCATGACTTCAGTTCCACTGAGCTTAGAAGATCCCTATTTTATTGTTATCCCTTGTAACGTGTTTGAGGCCTATTAAAGGCCCCATTTGAATTCAATAAAAATCATTCAGAAAATAAACGCAAACTATCCAACCTCAACTCTTCTTTCTCCCTCTGTTTCTTTCCTCTTCTTCTCTCTTAAATTCGTTCTTAACACAACCGAAATCAAACGACTCCTGCAATTTTATTATTATTTCTTATCAAGCGTTGTCTTGGATGAATTCTGGCAAATGAGTCAAATTCTTGTAAATTTCACAGATCGTCTCTATCTTCCTTTTCTTTTTCTTCGATCTCTACAATGTTCTTACACGTTTCAATCTGCATACTTGAATACTTGTCTTTCCCGCCATTATCTGCATTAAGGCCCTACTCTTCAAGTGCTAACACCGAGTATATATTTTGTTCTAGGCTCCTACTAAAATTTCGTTGCTCATTGTCCAGACTTAATATTATCGTTAGCACAACTTGTTGGATTGAAATTCCTCTCTCAAAATTTTCCATCTATTAACCTGGAAATCTCTTTTTAACTATAGAAAGATAAATTCATATGTCATAATCTGTTGCAGTCCATACTCTTTTTCAACTTCTTTCTCTCTCTTTTCCATAGAATCTCCGATTCTACATTAATTATATTTCACTATGTTGCTCTGTTTGAGGTTTACAATTTGTGCAAAATTCTTGATTACATTTTTATTTCAGTGATATTATATGCCAAATCTTACAAAATGACTTATATACTTTCAATGTGCTTTGTACTGCTGTCTGCTGCAGATACTGAGAAGTTCTACACTGAAGTCCAGGAAACCATACTCGCTAGATACAATAAAACATTTGATTGGGGTCTTAAAGCCAAAATGATGGGAAGGAAAGCTATAGAAGCTGCTAGGGTCTTCGTTGAGGAGACCGGAATAAGTGACTCCCTTTCGGCCGAGGACTTTATTGTAGGAAGAGAAGAGATGCTGCTTAAGATGTTCCCAACAAGTGATCTCATGCCAGGTAATGTATGACATCAATTATTAGAAATACATCAGTCTAAGAGTGCACAAGTTCTGCCATTACTTATTTGAAATAAAAGGGGGTATTTTGTAATTTGTCTCAAGTCCTAATCCACGAGTAAAAAGTTATGAAATAGGTTAAAATTGTGTACAAGCAAGCTTCTTAATGTCTTATATCTTGTCACAAAAAAGACAAGGCAAACATATGTTCTTTTTCTTGTGATTTGAAATCCATTGCTAGTAAATTATCTTTTATGTGTTTTCCTACTGTAGGGGCTAGCCGGTTGATCAGACATCTCCATGCCAAAGGAATACCAATTTGCTTGGCAACTGGGTAATGTTTCTGGAGTAAATTGCTTATTATGTTATGTTATTGTTTTTGTCAGCAAGAATTCTGAAATCTGAAGGTCATCTATCTAAGTTTTCTCTACCTTTTAAAACTTTTAGAAACTTTCTTCAATTTGTTAATGGTCTTCACGGGGAGTTCTTATCTTAAGATGTAATTTTCAGTTCTCATAGACGGCATTTTGAATTGAAAACACAAAGACATGGTGAGTTATTTTCCTTGATGCATCATGTTGTTCTTGGTGATGATCCGGAAGTTGAGCAAGGTAAGCCATCACCAGATATATTCCTTGCAGCAGCCAACAGATTTGAGGTATAACCATCCCATTCCCATAGATACTATTCTATATCATAGTTGGTGACAATATGACTCAGAGGAAATGGAAAGGTTCAAGCCAAATCCATGGCTAACTGGAATCAATCCAGAAACAACAATTTGATAACGATTTTTTTTTCAAAAATATCAATATCTTAACTCCCTTTTACAATAGGCTATAGAGTGGTATATATAGTCCACTTACAAGCCCAAGCCCAAATAGAACACTCAACACTCATACAAGCCCAATACACTTAATACTACAAATAAGAAAAACAACAATTACTAATAAATCTCCTACATCACAATAGAATCTGCTGAAACTTTGTAAAATTGTCTTGTCAGTTCAGTTCATTTTCTTGGTCAACACAAGCTTATGATAATTTGTTGATGAACAGGGTGGTCTGGTAGATTCACATACAATTCTTGTGTTTGAAGATGCACCTGCAGGAGTTAATGCAGCCAAGAATGCTGGGATGTAAGCACATTTATTTGCAAAGAGATATCATTTTTTTCTTTTACTATTGATATATTTGCAAAATTCAATTTGAAACTTTGAAAATTTTACTATGTTTTCAGTTCAATATCAGTTTTATTCCAAGTCTAATATCTTCAGTTTACCAATATCCTTGAATCTCAATGTCATTAGTAATTGATAGCACCTATTGATAGTGATATTTAAAACCTTCGCTGTTATTGGACTCATGAAAAGAACCTGATATTTTAGGAAGTTGGTTATCATAGATGTGTAGTCGAGTTAAAATTTATACCAAGGAAGCTTATAGGATAATGGAGGCTGCTCTTCATGCAATATCACAATTTCATAATTTGTCATCATACTAGGGCTTTTCTTTGCTCATTTAAGAGATATTTAGTTACTTTTTCATGTTCAAGGGCATCTTGTGGGTTTTTTCCTGTTATGTTTATTAGGATGTTTTTATATACATTTTTCACTTCTCATGGATTCTTAATATATCGACTTTCTTCTGTACTATCAACTGAAATATAACTGTAAATAGGTACTAGTTTTCTTTCTCTGTTGGCTACTGCCTTGCTGCTCAAATTTATATATGGGTTTAACTGAATGGAAATCTTTGATAACTACAACTACCCTTTTAGCAATCAATCACCTTTAAATACATGATCTCTGTGCAGGTCTGCAGTAATGGTTCCAGATCCAAGGCTAGATAGTACTCATTATTCTGTTGCAGACCAAGTCCTTGGCTCTCTGTTGGATTTCAACCCGAGTGATTGGGGGTTGCCCCCATTCGAAGATGTGAAAAATTAGCTATCATATTTATAAAATTACAGGAGGAGCAATAGGAGCTCTTATCATCGATTGTTTATCAATGGTCGAAGAATGAAGACACTTCTTTATTTGGTCTTCTTGGGTACAAATCTACGTTATATGATTTTATTATGAGTCAGCCACATCAATTAACTTCCTGTCATATTGGCATATTGCTATTGTCCCAAGAAGAAGCTATTCTTTTGAGGCAAAAAGGCCTATTTAATATATGAAATAGTCTGCAATAATAATGTGAAAAATCATCTAATAGATTTTGTCGGAAATATGATTTCTTCAAATCTGTTTCTTTATTGACGCACTATTTCACCGTCTTATGCAATTTATATTAACTGAGAGATTGCCATTGAACAGCCAGCCCAATTCGAAAATTTGCTGGCTGTGTATGAAAGACAAAATAATCAGTCTCTTCCAAACTTGTATCCAGACTTGAGAGCTTAAGATTTGATATTTTCAGATTTCAGATGCCATCAGTGTAATCTCTGGTACATTATATTGGTACTTAAATTTGAATTTATTAGGCCTTTAAGTGAGGAAGCTTTCTACAACTATTGTTTATTGTACATTTAGTGTATAATACAAAATTGTAATTTTTTTTTTAACATAAATCACTTACTAAAAACACAAAAATTAAAGTAAAATACATTAATTAATAAAAACGTTGAAAACTTTATACAAATTTCATAGTGATAAAATAATTTTTCACTAATTGGAAGACAATAAAATTAAAGAAAAATACATCATAAATTACAATAACGATTTAGTAGTTTGGAAGATCATTTTTGGATCATCCGAGATTAATGAAAAATTGATTAAAAGATCCATATGTATTTTGAGATCCTTGACCTTGTTGTTGAGCTCTATTTTCCATAACTCTTAATTGTTCACGATGCATAAACTCGTGTAGGTTTGGATTAGTTATGGAATCCAAATATTGCATTAAAATTTTGTTTTCCTCTAGAAATTCAATCATGTTCAATTCTCTCATAGATTGCATAATTTCTTTGCCTATCTGAACCACCATTTTTTTTAACTTCAGTGAGTTGTTGACTTCCTTCTTTTATAGATTCAAGAATTTTTGAACTTTGTTTATCATTTATCCATTTTAATTTTGCTTTCTTCACCCCAACGGGCCGTTGAGATGAACTACCGCCAACATCATCATTAGTTATATTTCGAGAAAATGAAGATAGTCCAGGAGATGCCGATGTGGGAGACTTTGGAGTTGGAGAGTCTTATTGTGATGATACAATATAACCACTTTACCTTTGAAAGATTGATGTTGCACTATCGTTATTTGTAAATTTTTTAATATATTTGAGGATGGGCTGTATATGATCAAATTTGAATGATTTTTTGAAATTCTTATCTTGCTAATAATATTTTGGCCCGAATTAGTAAAATGATACAAATATATACGGTTAAAATTCAATATTAGATATAATATTTCTAAAACTTTAATCATAACAAATACCCACAATATCAGCTTATGAGATACCACTTGGATTTCAGACTTTCGATTTGTCATAGGCATCCCAACAATTTCCTAAATATTGCAAGGACAGTTTGCATTCGACACTGCAAAAATCTCTTGCCACGAAGTTGATTGATAATTTTTGGTTTTGTGTTGTTGTAATCAATCTTAACTAGAGACCAGAACATATATTTAAATTGGTGTATACCTATGATCGGGCTTTGCAAAATATCAAGATATACATGACAAAGATGTGTCTTCTTCATTTGTGTATGAAGAACTTCAATGACTTGAAGTCATTTATAGAAAAAGTGATTTGATGAGAAAAGTGATTTGAAGAGACAAGTGATTCAAAGGGATATGTTTAATTTAGTGTGGGTTGATATTTATAGAAACCAGAAGGTACTCTTTTGAGATTTAATTCTACGGATCGGTTGGTGATGAAATCCATCCACTTGTTGGCATTTGAAATCAGATTTTAGAAAAAGTGAAGATAAGAATTCTGGAAAAGTTAAGATATTATTTTGGAGAGGTGTCCTACAGTTCAGATGGTGATGAATTCCATCCAATTGTTGGCATTTTAGCTCAGATTTTGGGAAAATTGAAGATAAGAATTTTGAAAAAGTTGAGATTTTTGGAGAGGTGTTCTATGGTTCAGATGGTGATGAAATCCATTAAATGATTGACATTTTAGCTTAGATTTCTTATTTTCAGATTACGGGAAAGGTGAAGGTCAGATTTCTAGAAAAGTAAAGATATTATTTTGGAGAGGTGTCCTACGGTTCAAATGGCGGATGGGTCGGAGCCCGATGTTGGACTGGTTCCCAAAACATATTATGGTGCTTGGATGGATTACATGGTTGACACAATCATCTGGCCTTCAAATGAGAGTCTTCTCCAGGAGTATGAAATGGTGCCCGATCCGAGCATTGACAAGAGCTCTAAATCCTCAGCCATATCATAGATGTATTTGTATAGATTTATTTCATTAATAAAGTTCCATATTTTGAACGACTGCTTCTGTAAATTTAAAATGTCAAGTATCTTATTAACTGGCTATTGTCTATATCCGAATAACCTTTTTTAAACGCCAAGTATCTTAATTGACTGGCTAACTCTGTTGCCCGGGTAACTTCGCCAAGTATTCTATTTAACTGGTAGTTTCGTTGCCCGATCAATTTTTTAAACGCCAAGTATCTTATGAACTGGCAAACACAATTTTAAGTGTCAAGTATCTTATTAAACTGGCTAACACAATTTTAAGTGCCAAGTATCTTATTAAACTGGCTGACACAATTTTAAGTGTCAAGTCTCTTATTAAACTGACTAATATTACAAACTGAGTCATCTCGAAACAGGCAAGTAGATTTGTACTTGTGTTTCATACTAAGTTGCTACCCAAACGTTACATCGAGGCTCACCACGATCGTACGTTCGTGTCCTTACGCAAGCCATTGAGGACGTCTCCTAGTTTTGCCTGCACAAGAGTTCCAAATCGTTAAGCTCTGAATTGCTTAACACAGCTGTGCAACTCACTGGGATTTTCCCTACGGTGCCCTGAGCCGTTTTCCAGAATCTGGTGCATCGGGTTTGCCTTTTGGCTAAGGTCTTCACTGACCTTGCTCGGCTGGCATGCTCTTTTGAGCTTCTCCGCCCATTCGGGAATTTTACCAAATTAATGGTCCCGAGCATTTTATTTTATACAGTTTCAAGCTCAAATCTTTTTCATGTTATTATCACATACTCATATTTCTGGAATCCCGTGTCGAACTTTTATTCATAACTGCAAAACTAACAATATGAAAATCCCAAAGGGTTGCTAAGAATAAATTAAGTAAAAAAAAAAATCCTAACTAAAAAATTAAAAAAATTTCAAGGGTAGAATATCTTTAAATATTGGGAATTGCATGGTCGAGGTAAAATCCCTCAATCTGGTCGGGCAATCCAGTATGCTCAATGACCAACTATTCTTCAATTTTGTATGGGCCTTCCCATTTGTCAGACAACGAGCCCGCAATTTTGTTCTTCATGTTCAGCGGTACTTTTCTGAGCACTAGGTCTCCTAACTAGAACTTCCTAATCCGAACATAAGAATTATTGTGTCGGACCACTCTTTCCTGATATGCTGCATTTCGTACTCGGGATTTCCCCTTTTTCTCTTCCAACTCATCTAGGCTTTGTAACAACATATCAACGTTCTGATCTTCTTAATATAGCCTGATTCTAGGCGACATATACGATGTTTCTACCAGAATGACAGTTTCTGATCCGAATGCCAAGGAAAACAGAATTTCTCTTGTAGAAGTCCTTGCTGTTGTTCGATAAGCCCATAATACTTCAGAAATTTTTTCGACCCAACTGCCTTTTTTGGTATCTAGCTTCGCTTTGATTGTATGCTTGATGATTTTGTTTACTGCTTCAGCTTGTCCAATTTTTTGAGGGTGAGCAGGTGTGGCATAATAATTTGTAATCCGATACTCATTGCACAACTGTTTGAACTTTTGATTATCAATTTGGGTGCCATTGTCAGCGATAATAGTGTTCGGAACTCCAAACCTATAGAGTATGTTTTTCTTCACAAAGTTTCTGGTATTTACTTCCGTGATATGTACTATCGCTTTAGCTTCCACCCACTTCGTGAAATAATCAATGGCCACAATTGCATGCTTAGCTCCACCCTCTGTTCCTGCTGGCATTGGACCAATTAAGTCTAGTCCCACATAGCAATTGGCCAAGGGGATGTAAGGCTTTTAAGTTGTTTAGGGGGTTGCCGAATATCATTGGCAATCCTTTGGCAAGTATTGCAACTTTCTGAACATCGCTGTTCATCCAAGAACAGAGAAGGCCAGTAAAAACCTTGCCTGATTACATTATGTGCCAAGCTTTTGCCTCTAGTATGGTTCCCGCATACTCCATCATGGATTTCCTGTAGTATCCGATATGAATCTTTCGTCTGATACACATCTTTGGAGTGTTTGGGAAAACCCTCTTCTGTACAGTTCACCTCCAATCACTGTGTATCTTGCTGACCGGTACCTGATGTGTTTTGTTTATAAGAGATCTTCCGGGAGTATATCTTCTTCCAGGTAACTTTTTAGTTGAGTCATCCAACCGTCTAATGGTGTTCAGATTTCTGAGACTTCAAAGTTTTTTGGCTCAATTATACTTGGTCTGAGAAGATATGAAACCGGAATATTTTTTGGCCTAATTGTGGTTGTTGTTGATGCTAGTTTGGACAAAGCGTTTGCCTTTTCATTTTCTTCTCTATGGATCTGGACAATCCTGTACTCCTTGAATTTTTGGAGGAGTTGTTTTTCTATACCAAAATAAGCCATCATACCTTCATCTCTGGCATGATACTCGTCTAAGACTTGGTTGACGACTACCTATGAGTCACTGAATATCTCAACCCCATCTGCTTCGAGGCCTATACAAACTCTTAGCCCTGCTAGTAATGCCTCATATTCGACTTGGTTATTTGTTGCTTTCAAATCGAATCTCATGGTACATTCAAAATCATCTCTTTCTGGGGTGTATAAAACGATCCCTGCCCCGCGGCCATGAGTGTTCGAGGAACCATCGACATATAATCTCCATAAGAAACTCTTATCCAACATTCTTTTTGTTCCAATATTTGGTTATGTGAATTCTGCTACAAAATATGCCACTGCTTGGCCTTTAAGTGATGTCCTGGCATGTACTGAATATCGAATTCACCCAGCTCAATTGCCCATTTAGTTAATCTCCCAAAAATTTATGGCTTCTATAGAATTTGCTTAAGCGGGCAGTCGGTGAAAACCTGAATCGTATGTGCCTGAAAGTACGACCACAACATCCTTGCTATCGAAACCAATGTCAGAGCCATTTTTTCTGCCTGTGAATACCTTGTTCAGCTAGAAGAAGAGCCTTACTGGTGTAGTACACTAGCCTTTATATCCTATCTTCTGTCCTGACTAGAACCAAGCTTACTGCTAACTCTGTAAAGGACAATTACAGGTGGAGTATTTCTCCCATTATAAGTTGTGAGAGGATGAGAGCCTGTCCAAAGTATTTTTTTGATCCTCAGGAATACCTATTCACACTCTTCATTCCATTCAAGTCACTTCCTCTTTTTGATCACTTTGAAAAAGGAGCACATCTATCTGTGGCCTTCGAGATAAACTGCTTAAGAAAGCTAAGCATCCTGTCAGGCGTTGTACCTCTTTTAATATCCTTGGTGAAGTCATTTTTTGAAGGGCTTGGATCTTCTCAGGTTTCACTTCGATCCCCCTCTGGTGAACTTGGAAACCAAGGAACCATTCTGAAGGAACCCCAAACAGTCACTTATTCGGATTTAACTTCATCTGATACCTTCTCAGGACATCGAATGTTTCGCACAGGTTCGAAGCATTTTTGTCTGCCGAGATACTTTTGGTTAACATGTCGTCTATATAAACTTCCATGTTTTTTCCTATTTGACGAGCGAAGATTCTATTGACCAATCTTTGATATGTTGCCCCAGTATTTTTTAGCCCAAAAGGCATTACTGTATAACAGTACAAGCTCTGATCGGTCGTGAATGCTGTTTTTTTTTCATCAGCTTTATTCATCCGGATCTAATTGTATCCCAAAAAGGAATTCATAAAACTAAGTACTTCGTGACCCGATGTAGCATCTACTAGTTGGTCTATTCTCTAAAGTGGAAAACTGTCTTTTGGCAGGCTTTGTTCAGATCCGTGAAGTCCACGCACATTCTTCATTGGTCATTCTTCTTTTAGAATAAAACTACATTTGCTACCCACTGAGGGTAGTTGATTTCTCTGATCGACCCCACAACGAGTAACTTCTCCACCTCCTGCTTGATTGCCTGACTTTTCTCGAGGTTGAAAGATCTTCTCTTTTGTATTACAAGTTTCACATTTGGGTCAACCAATAAATGGTGTGGTATTACTTATGCATCTATCCCCACCATGTCTTCAAGACTCCATGCGAACAAATCTTTGTATTCTCTAAGCAAATCAATAAGATCTAGCTTAACCTTTTCTTCTAAGTTGGCCCCAATTTTGACCTTCCTATCCGATTCATCTTCCTTTAAGACTACCTCCTCTATTGGTTCACTATTTGATGTCTCCAGTTCTTCCCTTGGATCAAACTCGAACAACAGTGATCCTTCTTGCTTGACCTGATCTGGTTGAGTTAAGGTGCATACTTGGTGTTCACTATTATCTTTGTCTTTGTAAACCAAGAGATTAGCTCTTCTGGCCATCTCCTGCAACCTTTTGATTGTTCCTACCCCCCATTTAGTTGGGAACTAGATCATCAGAGCATAGGTAGATGTTACTGCCTTTGTTTTGTTCAGGAAAGGTCGACCTAGTAGCACATTATAAGGCCAGTTGTTCAGATCTACCACCATAAAGTCGAGTAACACTATTTTCTGGCAAGGAGCTACTATGATCTTCATGGGCAGCTTCACTATTCCTAGAGATCTAACCTTGACTCCCCCGAATCCTCTGAGCGGGGTATGGAAAGGTTGCAAGTCCTTTTGATCCAATCTGAGCTGATCATAAACAACCACGTTGAGGATGTCTGTCGAGCTACCATTGTCCACTAAAATTCTTCTAACTTCTCTATGGCCAATTCGGGCACAAATAATGAGAGTGTCATTCAGTCGACAGTCGACCCCATGTGAGTCACCTTCAGTGAATATTATCGGGTCCCATCCTTCTTTTATTCTCTTTGGATCAGGTTCGATAGAGTTAATGTTAAAATTCTGTCTTACCTCCACCGCTTCTCGAATTTCCTTAGTTCGCTCTCGATTACTTCTCTTAGTTGATGGTCCTCCGAAGATGGTTTGTATCACTCCAAAATTATGATCTCCCATCTTGGTATCTTTCTCAATTTCTAACTTCTCATCTTTCTTTAGGATTATATCTTACAGATGTCCTTCCCGAATGAGGGTCTCTATATATTCTCTGAGCTGGTAACATTTAGAGGTCTTGTGTCCAGTTTCCTTATAAAACCTACAATATTTTGTTGTGTCCGTCGAGCAAATTAGGACTGTCGATGTGGCTCCCTCACCAGATTCTTCTCTTCTAGTTTGCCAGGATCTTTTCCTGTCTTTTTCGAAGCGGGGTGTAATTCGTATATTTTCCTTGAAATTTTTCCTTGGTTTGGTCAATATTACGTCATTGCTCATATCTTTGCTATTTCCTTTTTGTTTCCCTTTATGGTTTTGTGACTTTAATTCAACATCCTTTTGTTCGGGTCTCCCCCCATACATGTAACTGCCTGCTGGTACCAACTCTTCTTCTTCTGCCAGAGCGTATCAGTCTTTCATATCCATCATATCCATCATATCCATCATATCTATGTATCTAGTTAGACAAGCCCTTTTTAGGTTAAAAAACAACTGCCCATTCTACAAGTTATTTATGAATGCAACGATTATTGCTTTGTCATTTGCGTACCGATTTCTGAGACCTTTTAACCGAATCTTCCTAGATACTTCTTTAGCGACTCGTTTTTCCCTTGCTTTAGCCGAGAAAGGTAAGCCACCAATTTTTTTCTATATACATTCCCTAGAAATTATCTTGAGAAGCTTTTGCTCAACTTGCTGAAACTCCCAATACTTGGCGGAGGCAATCTCCTTAACCATCTTGAACTGGTATCTCCGAGGGTTTGTGGAAAGTTAAGGCACAACAAAAGGATCGCTGTGGGCATACTAGGCCATGGTGCTTTTATATCGTCTGACACGTTCTTTAGGATTTGTATCCTTTTAAATTGTTCCATGTGTGGCATCCTGAATCTCTCCGGGAATGGCATTCGTATTATGTTTCTGGTAAAAGGGCTATCAGAATCATCATCAGACAACTTATTATATTCATATTGCCTAATCAACGTGTCCATTTGACACATGTTGTTCTCGACTTCTCGGGTCAGGCTCTGAATCATGACATCTCTGTCGCCCATCGGCTCTCCACTATGGTTAAGCTGTCGAGTGATTGTCATACCTGTGTCTAGCTCCTCTTCATTCTGCCCCCGTGTCTCATGAGCCAAACCTTGTAAGTGTATGGTCCCACGACAATGTTTACGATGGTGCCGATCACTATCCTCTGATGATGATGACCGATCTCTTCACCGATCATATTTATGGTGCCTATTATAGCGCGCCTGACCTTGACTTTGCCTTTGGTGTGGCCATTCTTCTGTGGGCATTTCGCAATCCTTATCCTGGCTGCGTGTCGTACCCACAGTCTGGTTGATTGGACCTGAGTTCCCAACGACTACTGGTGCATCTGGTTCCGGCCCAACTACAACAGATCGGAGCCTAGGAGGTGATGGAGGATTTGGCGGGTGCACCTCTCCTGCGGCCAATAAATTTATTCCTTCTTATGCTGCCTCAGTTAGCAACTGTTTCAATACATCACAGAAATAACACGCTATATCCTCGTTGGTGGGAAGGACTTGCTGGATGCCAGCTAGGGATATCAGTTGGTTCCCGGTGGTTGTGGTGGGATCCTTAGTGGTCCCGCCTATATGAGCATTATATGGAGACTTCTGAATGTCCTTGGAACTGTCTTTGCTTCCGTTACCAACCATTGCTTAAACATATAGGAGGTTCAATTCGACCGCGCCTCTCCTTATAGCACCAATTGTTGACGTCAATTTCTTGATTTGTGAGAAAGTCAACAACGTTAAATTTGGTTATGACTTGTTAAAAGAGAAAGAGAAAGAGAAAGAGAATGCAATTGAAGTAATAATGACATGAGTTTACATGGTAAAACTCCGATGATCAGATAAACATCCAC
Organism: Dipteronia dyeriana; assembly: GCA_032871835.1. Taxonomy (NCBI): domain Eukaryota; kingdom Viridiplantae; phylum Streptophyta; class Magnoliopsida; order Sapindales; family Sapindaceae; genus Dipteronia; species Dipteronia dyeriana. The sequence goes on along the minus strand of CM065300.1, from coordinate 77,275,877 downwards.
TGGTGGTTGAATGCACAACCAAGCCAAATCCACTATTTAAACAAGGAATTACACCACTCCATCTCTCTTGCCTCTCTTTTGCAGTGATTACTTTTCTGAATCTGTCTCACGTCTATCTATATTGTTGTCTCTATATCTATTATAATGAGATTAGGGGCCTATTTATATATGTATAGAACCCTAATCCTTGTTGTATAAGTAAGGAAAAGGAATTATATTTTAATTAAGACTGGTTGCTTGTTGAAGTTGTCTTCATTTTTTTTTTCCTATTTTGGAGACCTTGTGAAGATCGAGTTTGAACCTTAACGGAATTCTGGTGGCTCATCCGTTTAGGACTTATTTCCTTATCGGCGTGTAGCTTTCTAGAATAGTAGAATTGTTGTCTTATTTGGGATTTGTTTCCTGTTTGGTGTTTTATCCTTCTGGAGACCCTTTTTGACACAAATGTTTTACGTATTAGAGTATGATCCCCGGGCTTACTCACGTATGTGAATCGTATGCTAAACTTCTTTACTCGGGTTCCTTGTGCTGTGCCATGTAGAACATAATGTGCCGAGTACCCATGTTCAGACTTTCTCAGGTTCTTATTCTTTAGTGATGTTTTGGATGGTGTCTTTTAGTTACTAGCTCAAATGCCCATTTGACAATCTTTTTAAGGGACTGTCTTACCTGTCAGTGACATTTACATTCAATAAAATATACATATAACACTTCTCAAGTGAGTAGCTCTCAAAGAAATTGATTTTCAAAAGAAGTTTTTTCTTATCAAGTCACTCACAATCACAAATAGACATCAATCTACACAAATCATGCCAGTGGATCTTCAAAGAGATTTAAATCTCTCTTAGTACAAAGGCTTTGTAAACAAATCCGCAAGTTGATTTTTAGTAGGTATATGCTTCAGAGAAATAATAGAAATTTCAACAAGTTCTCTAATGAAATGATTCCTTATATCTATGTGCCTTGTGCATGAGTGTTGAACTGGATTTTTAGAGATGTTAATGGCACTCATATTACCACAATAGAGAGTCATTTTACCTTGTTCAATCTCATAATCCTTGAGAATTTGCTTCATCCAAAGAAGTTATGTGCATACACTTCCGACCGTAATCCACTCGTCTTCAGAAGAAGAGAGAGTGACGGAATTTTGTTTCTTACTTTACCAAGAAACCAAATTACTCCCCGGGTAAAAGCAACCGCCCAATGTACTGTTACGGTCACCAATGTTTCCTGCCCAATCTGCATCACAATAGCCAACAAGAATATCATTAGTATCAAAAGAATAGAATAAACCAAGATTATATGATCATTTTATATACCTAATGATTCTTTGAAGGACTTTCAAGCGAGACTGTTAGGTTTTAGTTTGTGTTGGCATTAATTCCATATCAAAATGATGTTTACTTGTAATGATTTAATTGTTTAGATTCATGATGATTCAAGCTTTAACGAAGAATGAACAACAAGTCAAAGCAAGTTCAAAGTCTTCAAAGAGAAAGGATGTAATATGGTTTTACAAAGGTATACTAAGACCTCATCTTTCTCTTACAAGGCTTAGGCGCACACACACAATTCATACATTTGTGTCCCTACATCATTGTGAACCTTTATAGGCACATATACACAAATCATACATATGTGTCCCTGCATCGTTGTGCACCTTGTATAACACATTCACATCTCATGCATTGGTATGGAAATAACATGTTTTGGAAAATGCATGATTGGAGACTATCTCTATGTAGTTTGCATTCTAGTTTGAATTGTGTTTGTGTGTGTATTTATTTGTATAACATGGATATTGAACTTGAATTTAGTCTTAAATCATTCTTGGTTTAGTTCCGGTCATTTCGGTTACTCATACTATTGATTTCAAGTTCTAAGTCAAAAGATACTACACTTCCAACTCATGTTGCATACATTGTCTTTGTCTTCATATATCGAGTCAAATTATTATTTTTTGGGTTGATTATCTTATATGTCCATGTCTGTGAGAGAGTTACAGTTCGTAATCCATAAACAGATTTGAATTCCGAGTTTGGAGGCCAGAGAACTGTCAAAGAACGTGTGAGGAGTGCAAGGGAGTTACACCATGGCCAAAGGCCATTCATTGGTGCAAGCCCGAGATGGCACGTGGCCATCTCGGCTGCAACACCTTGCTGCCCCGAGATGCCCACGTGCCATCTCGGGGAAGCAATAACAAAGTAGGCTATTTTGGTCTTTTAAGCTTCTTTCATTCCCTCTCCTTTATATTCCTCTTCCCTCTCACATTTCATTCTAAGAAGAAATTTAAACTTGTGTGCAGAAATTTTCTCTTTACATTTTCTCACCTTCCAAACACCATAACTTCTTCATTTGAACTCCGATTTTAGTGATTCAAAGTTGAGAGTGTTTGTCTATTCATACTCCATCTTTTCTCTGCAGGTTTTAGTAAGTTTTATTGCTGTTTTTGGAGTCTAAACACATAAAAACGGGACTGCACCAAAATCAACTAAGGTATTGATTTTCTCTCAAAGTTTTCTTTTAAAACTTGGTCAATTGCCTTGGGTTTTCTTCTTCAACATATATATGTGTATTGTGAGTGTTTTGATTTGAGGTTTGAACTCTTTTAAAGCTAGGTTGAGTTTCAATTGAAATCTTACATGTTGAGTTAGGTTTTGATTTTGCCTATGTTTTCACATGTTTGGGATTGTCCTAGCCTTGATTCTAGAACTATTTGATGATCTTTGATTGATTGATTTTGTGAAAAATAGTTCCTCACATGTATTAGGCTCTCTTGGCCGAAATATCACATTAATACATGTGCTTATGTTCTTTTGAGCTATTTATGTGTTTTGTTTAATCTATGTATAAGAATATGCTCTAGAACTTTAGCTTAAATCTAAATGACTTTGTCATATGATTTTAGCATGTTTGTGGTTTATGTGATTTAAACTTGATTATGTGTTAATTGAACATATCTTGTGATTCAAGTTTTAGATCTATGCATGTATCTAGGTTGTAATTAATGTTGAACATATCTTACATGATCTAGATGATTTAAGCATGCATGATTGACTAGACTACATTTGTTTTGTGCATTCATGCTCATGTCTAGTATTTTCCATAGGATGTGTTGATCTTAACATTCTATGTTGCGTGCTTGTTTGTGTTTTGCATTCATGATCACCTAGATGCCTTGTCAGAAGGAAGTCTTGACAATAGGTGTGAGACCTATGTTGTTGAGCAAGAAATTCTTGGCAAGAGGTGTGAGACCTTGGATTGTCAAGCAAGGAAGTCGTGGCTAGAGTTGGGAGAACTCGGATAGTCAAGCAAGAAGTCTTGCCTTGGGTCATGAGGATCCAGTAAGGTGAGCGAGGAAGTCTTGATTAGAGTCGGGAGGACTCGGATAGTTGAGCAAGAAGTCTTACCTTGGGTCGTGAGGATCCGGTAAGGTGAGCGAGAAAGTATTGACAAGAGGTGTGAGACCTCAGATTGTTGAGCATTAGGGCGACATCTTCATGAGTAGGATAAGAGGGTAGTTTTTAGGTGAAAGGGTCACTTGAGAGATTGTACTTGTCTTATCTACTAGTGGATTTTGTTTGCCGGTAGTTGCTATCCCATGGATGTTTCCTCTTCGGAGGTTTACCATGTTATATCTTGTGTCAACTTTTCTCTATCCCTATCTCTCTTGTATTTGTATTTATTATTTGAATACTAAGGATAGAACTCTTTATGTAAGTTGACTTCCTTTCTATGACATAGATTGTGTATGTGTTACCATTACTTGTTTGTATCACACTTTACATGTTTTATATATTGATTAAGTGTCTTTAATTGATATATATATATTGTGATACAAGCCATCTAGAGGGAAAAACTTTTGTTTGTTTCTAAGGGAGTCGAAAAAGGTGTCTAACCTATTCACCCCCCCTCTAGGTTAGCCTTGAGCATTTAACCGTGTTTGTATTTTCAGAGACTCTTTAAGATTGGCTTGAAACCTAGTACACGAACCAACACTAAAACAAATATCTAGCCGACTAGCTGTTAGGTAGAGAAGACTACATATCATGCTTCTATAGATACTTTGGTCAACAATTTTCTCTTTTTCATCTTTGTCAAGTTTTAGAGTACTACTCATGGGTGTTTCAAATTTTTTTCCACTTTCAAGCCTAAACCTCTTAACAAGATTTCTAGTATATTTAGATTGTGTCAACATAATTCCATCACTAGATTGTTTCACTTGCATACCAAGAAAGTAATTTAACTCACCTACCATACTCATTTCAAATTCACTTGACATGACATTCACAAACTCATTAGCCTTGGTTTTATATGTAGACCCAAAAAAATGTCATCAACATATATTTGTGCAACAAAAATATCATTATCATGATGCTTGACAAACAAAGTTCTATCAATGCCATCTCTCTTATAGTTGTTCTCAATAATACATTGAGTTAACCTATCATACCAAGCTCTTGGGGCTTGCTAAAGGCCATAGAGAGCCTTTTTCAATTTAAACACATGATTGGGAGAGTGTGAGTCTATAAAACCCTTAGGGTGTTCAACATACACTTCTTCTTGAAGATATCCATTGAGAAAAGCACTTTTGACATCCATTTGAAATAATTTGATTTTTTTAAGATAAGCGATGGACAAAAAAAGTCTAATGGACTTAAGAAGTGCAACATGTGCAAATGTCTCATCAAAATCTACACCCTTAACCTGAGTATAACCTTGAGCCACTAGTCTAGCTTTATTTCTCACAATTTTGCCACTCTAATCAGTTTTATTCCTAAACACCCATTTTGAGCCATTCACATTAATATATTTTGGTCTAGGAACTAAAGACCACACTTTATCCCTCTCAAATTGATTTAGTTCTTCTTGCATAGCCCCAACCCAAAACTCATCATTTATAGCCTCATTAATGTTTTTAGGTTCAATTTGAGAGGTACAGCAAGCATACGAAATTTGGTTAGCTAGTTGCCTTCTAGTTTTAACCCCTTTATTCAAATCACCTATAATGTCTTCTTGATAGTGCATGTTTCTAAGCCTAGAGTTAGAATTCTCAGCATTTTGATCATTTTTTTTTGTTATAATTCAAAGCATTTTCAAACCTTGACTTTTTTCTCCAACACCACTATCATTTTTATCATTCTGACTAGACTTACTATGTGAATCTTCACTAACTTCACAACTAGTCACATCAATAGGTGTCGTAGTGTCATTAAAAAGATGTTCTTTAGGTTCATTAACATTATTATCATCACACAAATCAAGCATGCTAAGATCATCTGTCTTCACATTAATAGACTCCACAATAGTCTTGGTTTTCAAGTTAAAACACTATAAGCATGACTATTATTATCATACCCAAGAAACAAACCAACATCACTTTTAGCATCAAACTTTCCTAAGTGATCTCTATCATTCAAAATAAAACACTTACTTCCAATGGTATGAAAGTAACTCACATTGGGCTTCTTGCCCTTTCAAAGCTCATTGGAGGATTGTTTTGTGCCAGGCCATCTAAAAATTCTATTAGAAACATAGCAAGTGGTATTGACCGCTTCGGCCCAAAGGTTCCTAGGGACTTTCTTGTTATTGATCATGACTCTAGCCATCTCTTGCAAGACACGATTCTTCTTATCAACAACAACATTTTGTTGTGGAGTTCTAGGAGTCGAGAACTCATGAGATATCCGTAAGTCATCACAAAACTCACTAAATTTAGCATTTTCAAACTCACTCCCATGATCACTCCTAATGCAATTTATTTTCTTAATTCCAAGACCTTTTTCATTTTGAACTTGATTATAAAATTTCTTGAAGTAATCGAAAGTTTCGGTCTTGTTCCTAAGAAAAATAAACCCAAGCAAACTAGAGAAATCATCAACGCATACAAAAATATATTCCTTGCCATTGATGTTTTCGGTTTGGATTGGTCCCATTATGTCCATATGCACAGCTTCTAAATGCTTCTTGGTAGCTATGTAAGTGCTCTTTTTATTGCACACTTTGATTTGTTTACCTAATTAACAAGGTTCACAAACACCATCAAGTTTTTTACCAACATAATGTAGACCTCTAATAATATTATGTTTTTCAAGCTTCTTTAAATCTTTAAAATTCATGTGGCCTAATCTTTGATGCCACAAATCAAGCTTGTTACACTCATGTGCCATATTGCAATTTAGAGGATCTATCTCTAGACAATAGCAATTATTTAAAGATCTTTTGACTTAAAAAACAACTTTGGCCCTTTTATCAATTATGGTGCACACATCCTTGTTAAAACTAACTTTTTCGAAGATTTCACACAAGTGAGTAATGCTTCTCAAGTTAGCTTGTAGACCATATACATATAAGGTGTTTCTAAGTTTTGGCAACCTGGGATACAAATTGTTCCTTTGCCTAGAACTTGTTTTTTGGTGTCATCACCAAAAGTAATCCATCCACCATCCTTTATAACAAGATTCTTAAAGAACATTTTGTTATCAGTCATATTCCTAAAGCATCCCTTATCTAGGTACCAGCAATAGGATGAGTTGTCTCTAAAAGCATATTATGCAACACGACATTGTGTTGTGTCTTTTCTAACCCATACATTCTTAACAAGTTTCTCACTCTTAATTCTATTAACATGATTTGACTTGTTATAATGCACATTGACTCTATTAGTCACATTTTCAAACAAATCAATCAAATCAAACAAAGCATTATCAACTTTCTTACACATAGTAGAATGAGATACAACACAAGGTTTCACAAACAAGTCATCAACAACTTTATTCTCAACATGCTTTTCCAAGGTCTTCTTAGCTCTAGTTCTAAATCCATACATGGATGATTGCCTAGGACCATTCAACAAAGACAAATCATGCAAATCATTGGCATCTTTACACTTACAAAAGTAATCAAAACATCTAGGTCTTATATGTCCTACCTTGTTGCAATAGTGACAAATAGGTATGAATTTTAGAGATTTACCATTAGCTTGAACATCCAAAGAATTTTGCCTTCTCACATTTTAACCTCTTTGGTGTGCAACACTTGATGCTTTGCCTTTTGTATTTGAAGATAATGAATTTTTTCTTTGGCTTTGTTGAGTCTTTTCTTTGACATCCATTGTAGATGTTGAGGCACCTCCGATAGCATTCATGGCTTTACCAATGGTGAGTGTACCTACATTCAATTTGATACTTGCTTTAACAAAAATAGATTTGTTAGTTGAAGGAGTAAAATTTTCATTAACATATCCTAAACCTCTTTTATCACTTGGATGCTTTCCAACCTTAATTAGAGATTATACTTTGTTAGAACTAGATAACAACTTGTGTATCATCTTATTTGCCTCGTTAAGCTTGTCATTAAGCACTTTCTCTTGATTGTCATGCTCACTAAGTTTAACTGTAAGCATATTCTCAATTCTTCTAGCACGATCAAGAGAGTCATCTCATTGCTCAATCTCTTGCTTTAAAATACCTAGTCTGTCATTACTATCTTTCATGTTTTTCTCTAGACTAATAATTTCGTCTTTAAGTTCATTATAATCTTTTAAGCCAAGATCATAATTTTCTAACTTCTTATTGAGAGACCTATTGACTTTAGAGATCCTTTCATTCTCTTGGATAAGATCCTTGTTTTTTTGATCTTCTAAGTCAATACGCTCACCATCAACAAAAGAAGCCATGAAAGAATAAACTTCCATAATCCTGATGTATCACAAAAACAAGAAAACAAACACTATAAAGAAAGATATATATAATTACTTCTAGAAACCCGCTCTGATACCAATTAAAATTCCCAAGTCACTTATAGTGTAAAATATACTTAGCCCGGGGGGGTGAATAGGTATAAGCTCAAATTTTAGAACTTCTTTAAACATTCAAGCAATTTAATCACACTTAGAAATTCTTACAAGAAGATTGCTTCAGCAACTCAATACGAAATCAATTTAGCAAGAGTTAAAGCAATACAAGACAAGTAAGTAAAGGAATTAAAATGCTAAAAACAACACAAAAGATTTTTACGTGGTAAACCTCAAAAAAGGAAACATCCACGGGTTGATACCATAACCACCGGCAAACTGAAATCCACTAAGTTGAATAAGAGATACACAGTCAAAAAGCAATCAACACAAGATATACTCTCCAAGCTATCAACCCTTACTCTACCCTCGGACCAAGTGAATTACTTTACCTACTTCCTATCCAAGATGTGACAATCGCACCTCTAGGAAGCAACTTCCTATCCAAGACACACTTGCCTCTAGGAAGATTCCTTGCTTGCCTATCCGGATCCTCTCGATCCTAGACAAGTCTTTTTGCTTAACTATCCAAATCGATATCCTAGCCTAGTGTCCATCATAAAGTTAAAGCTTTATTCATTTAAACAAGAGACTTCAACCTCTTACAAGACAATGATCTAAGTGAAGTGCACACATGTAATCATGATGCAATCACAAGCAAATAGAGAAAGTAGATCAAACAAACTCTATGAACATGCAATTAGAAATCTAGATTTGGCTTTCAAAAATCAATCACAAAGATATCTAAAAATCTAAGCCTGTTTATCATACAGGAACTTGATTAGAATAAAAAAAATCACAATAAAAATTGATCTAGTTATTAGAACATGTAACTAGACCTAGAAATCAACAATAAGTCTCAAGAACATAAAATATTTCTAGAGTAAAGTTCATGCTTATCAAGTTTTAGCAAAAATATATTCAATTGAACATCACACTAGCTAAACTCAAAAATATTTCAAAAAAACCCCAAAGTTGAATCAAAATCATTCTAGATATTTTTCTTAATTGAATAAGAACATTCATGAAGATTATCATAGAAGAAAAATAAGAAGAAAATGATTCACTTGCAAATGATGAAATAACGAGTAGAAAATAGATCACTGTGAAAAATCAAGACATAATTTGGCTCTAAAACTACTGGAGGAATGTTCCTCTCTTCAAGACCAAACATTTTGGATTTTGAATCAGTCAAATCGGAGTTGAATTGAGAGAGTTATCACTATAACAAAAATAAAGGACTTTGAAGAAAACTTCTACACTTGTGCTTTACTTCACACATATGAAAAAGAAGAGGGAAATGAGTTTTAAAGAAAGGGAGGATGACGTGGAGAGAAAAGGTTATTGGCTAGAAAAGGCCACCTCTCAACCTCACTACCTTGAGATGGCACGTGGGCATCTCGGGGGCAAAAAGCTTTCCTCCCTGAGATGGCCACGTGCCTCTTCGGGGAAGGGTGGCTTGACGACTTTTGGCCATCGTCACTTCCCTTCTCGCTCCTGTCACATACTTCGACTGTTCTCCAGCCTTCAACTCTAAATTTGAATCCATTTATGGATTATGAACTGTAAATCCCTTACACATGTTGATTACTACAAAACTTTGACTATAAAATAAGAATTCATACACGAAGATGAAGACAATGCATGCTAAGTGATCGAAAAGTTTTGTCACTTTTTACTTGGAACTTGAAATCTAACGAATGAGTAGCCGAAATGATCAAAACTCAATCAAGAATAATATAAGACCAAATTCATGTCCAAAATCAATAAAACATAAATAAACAAACACAAGAATACACAACTATGCCATATCCTAGAGATAGTCATAGAACATGCAATTATACAAAAGTAGTCACAATAAACTCTAATGCATGTGTATGCTTTAACAAGTGTGTGAATGAGTTATGCAAATAAGCTCAATGATGTAATGACACATATGAATACAATATGTGCGTGTGTGTGTGCAATTAGGCCTTGCAAGAGGAAGAAGAATCTTGATACCTTAGCATCCAAGAAAGCACCGATCCTCTTGAAGACGAATTTTACATGAGAAGTTACTTTCTTCTTTTCATATAAATCACAAACCACCTAAGCATCTAGATATTACGAAGAAAGAGAGTTTTGTTATGGAATGAAGCCAACACAAATCTAAAAATTAACAAATGGGTAGAAGTTTATTTCTTCATGTTGTTAATGTTGTGGAAGGTCGTGACACTTACTTTGTGCCACGAAGAGATGGGCTCAGTAGAGTAGGTTTGGTTGTTGGTAAAAAAATTACTGTATTTTTTTGGATGTTGGCATATTGTCTATCAACGGATGCTACTGACGAGCATATTAAAATAAAAGAGTCTACAGTTGTAAGTGTCTCATTTTATTATTGGTTTATTTCATTAAAAAAATCACAATTGGGTACCAATATTGTAAAGGGTAGATTAGGTCTTCAATGCCAATGGACTCCAAGTGCTTCAAGGAAGGTAGATTACTTGACTCTACTCCTAATTGATGAGAATTAGATGCACACACTCACTTGCATGTATTACCATTTGTTATGCATTGTATTCAATTGTTTACATGTATTTGAATGATGCATTTTATGTCATTCATCACTTTCCACATTTGCACATCATGCATTTAGGATAATGTGTTATTTTTTGCCTGAAAAAGAGAATTCTGCTCTTTACCACTGTGCATGTTGCTGGCTATGCACCTGTCTAAACCGTGGTCCTAACAGCGATTGGTTCCAAAAGTTGCATGCTTAGAGAACTGCGATCTATGCACATGTCTGCGCAGCGGTCCCTGCCGCGGTATTCTCAAGTAAGCCCATGTTGCATATACTCTGGCCTGTGCACTTGTATGCATAACGGTTCCAACCATAGTGTTGTCTAAATGTTGTACTGTTATGTGTACCACGGTTCAGACAACTTGCCGGAGCCATGGTCTAGCCAACGGTAATGACAGGATTTTGTTACCCAGTTTTTGAAGTGATGTCATTTCATCTAAGGCTTTATAAATGTTAACCGAAAATTCACTCGAGGTGAGGAATATTAGTTAACATCTTTAAGACCACAACCTCGGAGGTCTCGGTCGGGGTAGGTACCTTCAGTACCGATTCTAGGTATGAAAAAAGGAGGTGGGGTGATAAAAATGAACAATCAAGTACACCGTAACTAGGGAAAATAATTTTGTTTTATTAATGAAAATCGATTGATTACAGGGAATTCCTAACTCTTAATCCCTCTCTCTTTTTCTGAATGGACTAGAGGTGGAAACCTCATGCCTGTCGATAAATGGACAAAATTTGCTAACAATAGCTGTGTTATATCAATAGAACTTAGGCGACAATGGAGCTTCATTAAATGGTTGTGAATTTCGGTCCCTTCTCTTCACACAGGTCCAAGAGTATTTATACTTTAGATTTTTTAGGTTTTGCTTGTTATTCTCCTACTTTAAATCACTGAATCAAATCCCCTCTTATTAGATGGGATGTTGATTTAAATGCCATTGACTTTGGCTATTCAACAGATTCGATGAAATCTTAGACGGAAATAAGTTTGTTTTCTCTTCAGATTCAATTACTTGACCCTCATACATGTAGTGTTTTAATGCGCGTTAGAGTTGACTTTGATCATGTGTGTTGCCCTAACGAGGTGCCTCATGGAGGTGTCCAAATAGGGCGTCTGCTACCTTGAATGATGAAATACACTCCAGTATTGACTTTGTTACTGGGAGCTTGATCCATAAATCTAGGCCTTTTTTGAAGCTTGATCTAATTATGTTAGCACTTTTCGACGATAACAGAGAATCACTTATAGTATTGGCAAATAATCTGATGTCTTCAGTTTGTGGCGTGGTACCTTAGGGCATTGTCCTATCGATGTGGTAGGGTCCTGAGGGTACTAGTCTGCTGACGAGGTATCCTGAGGTACCATCCTAGTGTGGTGGTGCTTGACTGATAGAAATGGTGGGGTACATCAGGGTACCCCTCCGATTGCAAGGTGCTTAGTCGGTCTTGCTGGGGCTTTGCAATTTTCTAGGAGCTTTTACGAGTATCTTTCTTTCTGGTATAAAGGTAGTAGCAACTCATTGACGTGGTACCTAGGAACCAGTTGGGGAATCCGTGAGAGTGTAAGAGCTTTATTCTGCTACTTCGACCATGCTGAGGTACCTAAGTAACACCAAGCCTTATGCTTCGAGGTAAACCTTCATGCCTGGTATCTGTCCGGTGCTCTCTGTCAGGTGGTAACCGGGTGGAAAATTTCCCTTTCGACCTTGTCAAATTCAACTATTAACAATATATATAGATTTTTACCCCTTCTTTGCCTCTTTAGAGCTTTAGAATTCAATCTTATTCCATCTTTTAAAACTCAAAATGTCATGGAATCATCAACTGTTGTCATTGAAGAATGTAGGCCGAAAATTGTTGACTATGAGGAGGATGTTAGTGAGGTTGATGATTCTTCCTTGGAGAAGAATGGAGAGACTTCAAGTGATGTGAAGTCAAACCTTGATGAAGAGGTCACTCAATCTCTTGACAGAGATCTATCTTTGGACTCTAAACAAACCACTATATGGGTTAGACATCTCTATAATAAGAATAATATTCTTGGAGATGTGAATGAGGGTGTTAAGAATAGACGTTAATTAGTTAATGAAATTAGCTATACTTGCTACACCTCTCAAATTGAACCCAAAAAGGTTGATAAAACCTTGAATGATGAGTTTTGGGCTCTTGCTACGCAAGAAGAGCTAAACCAATTTGAAAGAAATGAGGTTTAGACTCTACTTCCTAGGTTTTCAAATCAAGCAATGTATGATGGGACTTTCATATCCCAAGCTAAGTTTGTTAAGAACCCAGTAAAGAAGTTTGGCCTTGAGAATACCAAACATTGTGACACACCCATGAGTACCACTTTGAAACTAAGCAAGGATGCTTATGGTAAGAGTGTGGACCAAAGGTTTTATCGTGGTATAATTGGTAGCTTGCTTTACTTGACCGTAAGTAGGCCCCACATAGTCTTTAGTGTGGGTGTGTGTGCTAGGTACCAAGCAGGCCCGAAAGAGTCCCATCTCTTCTATGTGAAGAGAATCATTCGTTATGTGAATGTTACTTCTTACTATGGGATATGGTACTCTTTGACACTAATGCTAGCTTAATTGGCTTTAGTGATGCAAATTGGGCAGGAAATTGTAATGAAAGGAAGAGTACATCAGGCGGTTATTTCTGCTAGGAACAACTTGGTTTTATGATTTTACAAGCAATATTCCATTTCCTTGTCCACAATCGAGTCCGAGTATATAGCAGCAGAAGTGCTTGCACACAACTCCTTTGGATGAAGCAAATGCTTGTGGATTATACTTTGAGCAAGGTACTCTAACCCTTTATTGTGATAACATGAGTGGAATTAACATTTTAAAAACTAAGCATATAGACATTAGACATCACTTTATTAATGAGCTAGTTTAAAGCAATTGCATTGCACCTGAACATGTTGGCACAAATGTTCACGGATCTGTTTACTAAGCCTTTAGATTAAACTAGGTTTAAATCATTTAGTAGGTTTAATGGGATTTTTCATATGTCTTGTTGAGTTTTGGATTGACCCTATATGGGGAGCTCAAGCAAAGAGAGCAAATTGGCATAAAATTGCATTGTGATCATTGATAATCTTTATGCTTCTTATTATTTGATTGAGATGATTGGTTGTACAAATGGTCAAATGTATTTTTTAATAAATGTGTAACTTTGCTTTAGTTGCAATCCATGTCTTATTTGTTAGGTTTTAGTTTGTGTTGGCATAAATTCCATATCAAAATAATGTTTACTTGTAATAATTTAGTTGTTTAGATTCATGATGATTCAAGCTTCAAAGAAGGATGAACAACAAGTCAAAGCAAGTTCTAAGTCTTCAAAGAGAAAGGATGCAATTTGGTTCTACAAAGGTATATTAAGACCTTATCTTTCTCTTACAAGGCTTAGGCACACACACACAATTCATACATTTGTGTCCCTGCATCATTGTGCACCATTATAGGCATACATATACAATTCATTCATATGTGTCCCTGCATCGTTGTGCACCATGTATAACACATTCACACACTTGAAGTTGAATGCTCATGCATTGGTTTGGAAATAACATGTTTTGGTAAATGCATGATTGGAGACAATCTCTATGTAGTTTGCATTCTAGTGTGAATTGTATTTGTGTGTGTATATGTTTGTATAACATGGATATTGAACTTGAATTCAGTCCTAAATCATTCTTGATTGAGTTCCGGTCATTTCGGTTACTCATACTATTGATTTCAAGTTCTAAGTCAAAAGATACTACACTTTCAACTCATGTTGCATACATTGTCTTCGTATTCGTATATCGAGTCGAATTATTATATTCTTGGCTGAGTATCTTATATATTCCATGTCCGTGTAAGAGTTATGATTTGTAATCCTCAAACAGATTCAAATTCCGAGTTTGAAGGCCGGAGAATTGTTGAAGAACTCGAGGGAAGGGCAATGGGATTGCACCATGGCCGAAGGCCATGAAGCGGTGCATGCCCGAGATGGCGCGTGGCCATCTCGGCTGCCACACCTTGCTGCCCCGAGATGCCCATGTGCTATCTCGGGAAAGCAATATCAAAGAGGGTCATTTTTGTCTTTTGTCTTCTTTCTTTCCCTCTCCTTTATATTCTCTTTCCCTCTCACATTTCATTCTAAGAAGAAATTCAAACAAGTGTGCAGAAATTCTCTCTACATTTTCTCACCTTCCAAATACCATAACTTCTTCATTTGAACTCCGATTTGAGTGATTTGAAGTTGAGAGTGTTTGTCTATTCATCCTCCATCGTTTCTCTGAAGGTTTGAGTGAGTTTTATTGTTGTTTTTGGAGTCTAAAAACACAAAAACGGGACTGCACTTAAATCAACTAAGGTATTGATTTTCTCTCAAAGTTTTCTTTTAAAACTTGGTCAATTGCCTTGGGTTTTCTTCTTCAACTTATATATGTGTATTATGAGCATTTTGATTTGAGTTTTGAACTCTTTTAAAGTTAGATTGAGTTTTAATTGAAATCATACATGTTGAGTTAGGTTTTGATTTTGCCTATGTTTTCACATGTTTGCGATTGTATTGTGCTAGCTCTGATTCAAGGACTATTTGATGATCTTTGATTGATTGATTTTGTTAAAAATAGTTCTTCACATGTATTAGGCTCTCTTGGCCAAATTCTCGCATAATACATGTGCTTATGTTCTTTTGAGCTATTCATGTGTTTTGTTGAATCAATGAATAGGAATATGCTCTAGAACTTTAGCTTAAATCTAAATGACTGTCATATGATTTTAGCATGTTTTTGGTTTGTGTCATTTAAACTTGATCTTGTGATTTATTGAACATATCTTGTTATTCAAGTTTAGATCTATGCATGTATCTAGGTTGTGATTAATGTTGAACATATCTTACATGATCTAGATTGATTATACATGCATGATTGACTAGACTACATGTGATTTATGCATTCATGCTCATGTCTAGTCTTTTCCATAGGATGTGTTGATCATAGCATTCTTTGTTGCGTGCTTATTTGTGTTTTGCATTCATGATCACCTAGATGCCTTGTGAGAAGGAAGTCTTGACAATAGGTGTGAGACCTATATTGTTGAGCAAGTAAGTCTTGGCAAGAGGTGTGATACCTTGGTTTGTCAAGCAAGGAAGTCTTGTCTAGAGTCGGGAGGACTCTGATAGTTGAGCAAGAAGTCTTGCCTTGGGTCGTGAGGATCCGGTAAGGTGAGCGATGAAGTCTTGACAAAAGGTGTGAGGCCTCGGATTGTTGAGCATTAGGGCGACATCTTCATGAGTAGGATAGGAGGGTAGTTTCTAGGTGAAGGGGTCACTTGAGAGATTGTACTTGTCTTATCTACTAGTGGATTTTTTTTGCTGGTGGCTGCTAGCCCATGGATGTTTCCTCTTCGGAGGTTTACCACATTATATCTTGTGTCAGCTTCTCTCTATCCCTATCTCTCTAGTATTTGTATTTGTTATTTGAATACTATGGATAGAACTCTTTATGTAAGTTGACTTCCTTTCTATAATATAGATTGTGTATGTGTTACAATTACTTGATCACACTTTACTTGTTCTATATATTGATTAAGTATCTTTAATTAATATATATATATATTGTGATACAACCAATCTAGAGGGACAAACTTTTGTTTGTTTCTAAGGGAGTCGAAAAAGGTGTCTAACCTATTCCCCCCCCCCCCCCCCCCCCTCCCCCCCTCCCCCCTCCCCCCTCCCCCCTCCCTCTAGGTTAGTCTTTAGCATTTAACCGTGTTTGTATTTTCATTATTTATTATCAAACATACATTTTTGAACTAGGAAAATTTACTTTGGAAGTACATTTTGAATGACCTAGAATTGATCTCCATGACATGATATATCTCTTGATGACATACTTTAAATTGATATGCATGAAGAAACTCTTGAATGCTTAATTAAGAATGCAAAAATTGTGTAATTAATGCAAAATGAAAATATTCTAAATGCAATTAATACTAGTTAAACACATTTAATGCTTATCTAATCACTGATGAATGATTCAAACAATCCTAGATATCATGTTGCTATATGACATACATATAACTTAGCTATATGAAATAAAAGTACACCTAGATGCAATAGCTATCACAATACCACAACCCAACAATCATCACAAAAATCTTAACTTGTAATTAAAACCTTAGTTTAGATGCAAACAAGTCATACAAGAGATTTCTTGTTAAGCAAGAACACAAGAATGAGTGAAGATGGTGTTCTACTACCCAAGTCAAATATGTTGATGAAGACTTATGCATAAACACATTCTAGATGAAGCTAGATGATGCTTGATTCATGAATGAATGATGTGTGTTCGGGTTTTGGTCAATAAATATTGTATCCTGATAACTTTCCTTGTAAGTCACCCTTGAGCTTTTAAAGATGGAGTAAGATCATATTCTGAAGCTCTAAAGAGGCAAAGAAGGAAGCTTTAGATGAAATGACGCCGTTTTGAAAACAGGTAACAAAAATCCTGTCATTACCGCTAGCTAGACTGCAGCTCGGGCAAGTAATCCAGACCGTGGTACATACAATAGTGCACCATCTAGACAACACCAAGTTGAGACCACTGTGCATGCAAGTGCACAGGCCGTGATATTGGCAATAGGGGCTTACTGAAGAATACAGCGGTATGGACCGCTGTGCAGACATGCGCACATGCCGCAGTTCCCTAAGCATGCAACTTTTGGAACCAACCATTGTTGGGATCACGGTTTAGGCAGGTGCATATCCAGTGACCTGTACCGTGGTAAAGATCAGAATTCTCTTTTCTAGGAAAAACACAACACACTATCCTAAATGCTTGATATGTAAGTGTGGAGTGTGATGAATGGCATAAAATGCATCATTCAAATACATGTAAACAATTGAATACAATGCATAACAAATGGTAATGCATGCAAGTGAGTGTTTGCATCTAATTCTCTTCAATTAGAAGTAGAATAATGTAATCTACCTTCCTTGAAGCATTTAGAGTCCAATGGCATTGAAGAACTAATCTACCCTTTACAATATTTGGAACCCAATTGTGATTTTGTTGTTATGTTTTTGAGTCCTGTGTTGGAATAATTCTATATCAAAACAATATTTGCTTTGTATTGGTTAGTTGTCGAGGATTTATGGATCATCAAGATTCGAGGAAGATTGGACAACAATTCAAGCAAAGTCATGGCTACAAGAGGAACAAAGCTTCATTGTTGAGCTAAAGGTATATTGAGATCTATTTCCTCTTGCAAGGCCTAGGTACACACACATATCATATATTTGTGTCCCTGCATCATTATGTAGAAATTGATATGACACATACACATTTATTCATGTATGCACATGCATTAGTTCTAAAAATGAGAAACATTTATAAACTTGCATGTTGTAGACTATTTCTAGGTAATAGCATACTTGTGTGTTCTTAATTTCATTTTTTATTGTACTTTTATGATATTAAACTTGAATTTGTGCTTATAATATTTCGTATTGAGTTCCGATTGTAGGGAAAAAAACGGTTCAAAACTCAACGGAAGCGTGAGAAAAAAAACAAAAATTAGGGTTTGCGTATAAATAAAATTTTTCCCTTTTAACCCAAGATTAATTGATGTATATAAAAAGTTTCGTACCTTTTGTTTTCATGACGATTGAACTAGCATCAAATTGAATCCGTAAGATCTTCCAATCCAATCACGAACGTGAATCACCTATGAGTGTGGGCTCCTTTTCTTTAAATTGTATACCTAAAGATGGAAACAAACAAAATCTTCTTCATTGTTAGTCACAATAATCCTTCAAGAGAAAAACCAAGAACGTCCGGTCACTTTTGAATTATCAATCAATTTAATTGAAACTCGCGTGAATCTTGATTCGATGTTGTACACAAAACCCTTTTGACGCAAAGGATACTAGTGTACTATCGAAAACAAAAACGTTCCCCTTTTTCTTTTCTTGGCCGAATTCACACTATCTCTATGAGTTGGTCGAATTTTATCGAGAGTAAAAAACAATTTTTTCTCCCTCAAAATTCTCTCTTGCTAGGACAAATTCTCTTCTTGAAAATTGCTTAGCATGGCCGAAGTTCCTCTCATAGAAAAACTTAGGCTGGCCGAAATTAACATACGTATATATATATATATATATAAAGGATCATAAATCCTCTCCTAAGAAGGATTTATATGATTAGCAAGAATCCTTTCCTTAGGTGGATTTATTTGGTAGTTAAGAATCCTTATCTAAAAGGAATTCTATCCTATTATATATATATATATATATATGGGCTGGCCGAAATTTCATCGGATATATATTAGGATCACAAATCCTTTCCTACGAAGGATTTACTTGGTAGTTAAGAATCATTTCCTTAGGTAGATTTACTTGGTGGTTAAAAATCCTTTTCTAAATGAATTCTATCCTACACCAAGACTCCTAATCCAACTCAATAGTGTATTTGTAACCATATTAAAGACTTTCTAATTTGATTAGATAAATAATTCCTTTTATTTATCTACTTATCAAATATAGTCTTTAATATTAATTATACTACCAATAATAGTATAATTTTAGGAGACCAACTCCTATTAGGAAAAAGATTTTGACTTTTAATTACATAATTAATTAATCAACAAATTAATTAATTTCTATTTAATTAAATAATAAAATAAAAATAATATAATTTAAGCTATTCTTAATGGCCTTGCCGCCCAACACATGTATATAGGCCATATAATATTTTTCTTATTTTATTAAATCCATTGGACCTTAATAAAAAAGTCCACATGTGAACTAGACCCATTCTTACAAAAAGAAACAAGTTCACATGCCTTAATACAATTCTAGATGGACCCCTAAATTGGTCTGGTAGAATATATCAAGTGATCCATGCAAGTTCGTGTGGATTGGGGATCTTAGACGGCTATCTAAATTTAAGCTCTAATAGACACAACCCAATCACAATCAACAAATGATTCACTTAGGTCCGATCTATTTAATTTTAGTTCATTCCACTAAAGAACTAAAATTGAAATCTTAAATAAAGATAGAATAAGTTGATTTTACTCATTCATACCCTAGACAACCTTATTGGAGAAAGTGTATCTTCATGAAGAATACAAGTAATCGCCAAGAGCTCATAGACTGCCTATAGCTCTCTAAGTTACCATATTTACTCACATGACCACATTTTGAACTTGGATATTTTGACTTGTCCAGATGCCATGTTTCAATAGTCACTATTGAAAACTTAACGTTAAGATTTAATATCCAATACCTCAAAACATCCATATGATGGTATTTTACTCTCATTCAATAAATGGAGCCACGATGTCCATATCTATAAATGAAGTCCTCTATCGATTAACAAATGAATACCACCAAACTATCGAGGATAGACTATGCTATATAATCGTACTCATTGATAGCTCAAATGATAACACTTGCAACCATAAGTCCATCATTTATCTCAGGATTGAGATAGACTCTCCGGTTGTCTTCAAATGAAAACTTTTATCCATTGACGGTTCTAGAAAAAGTATTTCATTTTGATCCTATTCAATGCACCCAGTGCACTAGATTCTTTTGCCCAAAGACACCACACATTGATGATTTTAGACTAATCATAACACATTTGATCCCACTCAAATGCTAGCAAAAGAATCTACAACTTTGATAAGATAAATGCACCCAACCTTTTATCTTAAGTTGTGAATGTTATTCAAGACTAACTAAATAATTGTGTCTACCTCATACATATCTAGATGTATGAACAATTCTTCTTTTCTCATAGTCTTTTGACCTTATGATTATTTACTTTTGACAATTATAATAATTAAACTATAAATGCTGTAAGATTTGTTAAAATAGAAATCACTTTATTAATATGAAAAGATTGTCAAATACATGATTATACTCTTGCTATCGAGTATAATCCTAACAATCTCCCACTTGCTCTATAGCAAATGTGTCATATCTCTCATCCCCATGTTTCTAAATGCCCATCAAAACTCTTTTGTGGAAGAGCCTTTGTAAAGGGATCCGCTAGATTTTTTGTTGACGCGATCTTGGTAATCGTCACGTCACCCCTATGCACAATTTTCTCTTAGAAGGTGATACTTTCTTTCACTGTGTTTCCCTCTCTTATGACTTCTTGGTTCTCTCGAATTATCCACTGCTCCACTATTGTCACAATAGATAGTGATCTGCTTATTCGCATCAGGACCCACTTCCAAGTCAATCAAGAATTGGCGGAGCTTGGCAACCTCTTTCACAGCCTCACATGCGGCAACATACTTGTCTTCCATGGTGGAATTGACGATACAAGATTGCTTGATACTCTTCCATATGACTGCCTCTCCTCCAATAGTAAAACAGATCCTGATGTTGATCTCCTAGAGTCAGAATCTAACTGAAAATTAAAATCAGTATACCCAACGGGAATTAAATACCCTCCAGAGTATACAATCATATAATCACTCGTTCTCCTTAGATACTTAAAAATATGCTTGACTGTCGTCCAGTGATCAGGACTAGGATTCGATTGAAACCTGTAACTATGCCTACAGCAAAACAAATATTTGGTCTAGTACAGAGCATTGCATACATGAGACTTTCAATTGCCGATGCATATGGAGCCCTACTCATGAATTGCTCTTCATGCTCATTCTTAGGAACTTGTTCCTTAGAAAGTTTGATTCCATGTCTGAAAGGTAACATACCTTTATTGGAATCTTGCATGGAAAACCTAGACAAGATTTTATCAATGTATGAAGCCTGGGATAATGCAACCGTTCTATTCTTTCTATCCCTTTTGACTTGCAACCGTTCTATTCTTTCTATCCCTTTTGACTTGGATACAAAGAATATAACTTGTTTATCCTAAGTCCTTCATATCAAATTGTTTAGCTAACCATTCTTTTATTGATGTCAATACACCTACATCATTTCCGATGAGTAGTATATCATCAACATAAAGAACTAGGAAAACCAACTTGTCACCTTTAATCCTTTTTTATACACAAGGTTCGTCATGGTTTTGGATAAATCCAAAACTTTTCACGGCTTGATCGAACCTTATGTTCCAGGATCTGGATGCTTGCTTCAATCCATATATGGATCTTTGCAACTTGCATACCCTTTTCTCTTGGCCCTTTTCAATGAATCCTTCTAGTTGTATCATATAGATGCTTTCGTCAGGACTTCCATTAAGGAAAGCTGTCTTGACATCCATTTGCCAAATCTCTATGTCTAGAGATGCCACAATGGATAAGAGTATCCTAATAGATTTAATCATGGCCACAGGAGAGAAGGTTTCTTCCTAATCGATACCTTCCTTCTGTGTATAACCTTTAGCTACCAATCTAGCTTTAAAGGTTTCCACCTTTCCATCCATTCCTCTTTTCCTCTTGTATACCCACTTGCACCCAATGGGTTTTATCCCTTTAGGCAAGTCTACAAGAGACCAGACTTTGTTTCTGAACATAGATTCAATTTTGGATTGCATTGCCTTTTGCCAATAATGACAATCAACATCTTCCATTGCTTCCTTGTACGTATAAGAGTCATCGTCATCTGGAAGATTCTCTGTAGATTCTCTGTAGATTCTCCTAGACCGATGTATCTCTCGGGTTATCTAACAACCCTCTCACTATGACGAGGTATGGTAGATTATTGATCTTGTGTTGGTACGGAACTTACAATTGGGCTTGGTTGCAAAACCTTTTGTGGAATTGTATCTCCTAAAAGCTCATTCATGACAATTATACTTTTAGGCACAAAATTATTCATATAGTCCTTTTCCATAAATTTTGCATTTGTCGAAACAAATACTTTAAGATCTGAAGGACTATAAAAATAATATCCTTTTGTTCCTTTGTATACCATACAAATATGCTTGTTTCTGAACGGGACTCCATCTTTTCTATCTTTTCTTTTAACACGTACGCAGGACATCCAAATATCCTTAAGTGTTGTAAATTAGGCTTTCGCCCGGTCCACAACTCATGCGGTGTTTTAGGAACTGACTTAGATGGTACATCGTTTAGAATGTACATTGCAGTTTGTAAAGCATATCCCCAAAAAGAATTCGGGAGCGTTGAATAACTCAAACCTAACCATGTCCAAAAGAGTTCTATTTCTCCTTTCTGCCACCCATTATGTTGAGGTGTGCCTGGTGTAGAAAAACTGAGAAATTATCCCATTATCAATAAGATATTGCTGAAACTCACCATATAGATATTCTCCACCACGATCTGACCTCAAGATTTTTATGCGTTTCTCAAGGTGATTTTTAACTTCAGCTTTAAATGTTTTGAACTTGTCAAAAGCATCCGACTTATGTCTCATGAGATACACATAACCAAATCTTGAGTGATCATCCGTGAAAGTAATGAAGTACTCATATCCACCTCTAGCTTGAATTCTCATAGGTCCACACACATCAGTGTGTATCAAACCTAAACATTCAGTGGCTCTTGTGCCTTTGGTCGTAAACGACCTTTTGGTCATTTTTACCTTCCAAACAAGATTCACAAGTTGGTAGATCATTAACCTTTAAGTCATTTAAAGGTCCGTCACATACCAATCTTTTAATCCTATTAAGGTTAATATGACCTAGGCGCAAATGCCATAGGTAGGTTTCATCTTTTGATAATTTTATTCTTTTATGATTAGCTTCCGTTGATTCCATGTCTAACAAGTGAGAGATATTTCCATGCAAATAGAATAAACTGTTTTCCATTGTACCTTTGCAAATAATTTTTTCATTCTTATTAATAATAAAAGCTTTATTAAAAGTAACCGAATAACCAAATTTAATTAAACAAGAAACCAAATTTATTTAAACAAGAAACTGAAATTAAATTCCTCGTGAATCGTGGTACATAATAAACGTTTATTAAAACTAAATGCCTATAAGAATCTAAATTGATTCTAATATCTCCCACTACACTAGTAGACACCAACGCTCCATTGCCTAAATGCAAGTTGAATTCATTCTTATTCAGTCTATTTCCTTTGACCTATTTCACCACAAAGGAAACACTTCCCTTTGACCTTGGCTACTTTCTTGGTCTCCTTCTAAGAAGGCCCAAGTTGCTTTTTCCTCTGTTGTTTCTTGACCTTCTAACGGGTCTTAACAGTAGCAACTTTACCAACCATATGAATCCCTATCTAGAGACATCATAATATCTGCAGCAGTCTCCATTCCTTCATGTTGCTGTTGCAACACGTTGGAGATGATGGCCATAATGTAACGTACATTTAGCCATCTCATCTAAATACATCCACTAATGATACTCATCTCTTTGCTCTTAGTAGATTCATTAGTTTGGTGGTTAAGGAATATACAAAATGAACTTATACTTTTCAACTTGCAACAACAACCCAATATTCCTTTTCCATGTGACATAATTATCATCAGTTAAAATATTATCTTTTAGGATATTGATTAGAGATGTGGTCATGATTTCTTTTTAATAACAAAAATTATATAAGTAAACAAACATGATATATCACTTTTGAATATTTATCTTAAATTAAATAAAAATAATTCAATCGTAAAAATTCAACGGTGATCCAACACCTAAAAATGTCACACCTCCTTTGGGAGTTCGCAACATTTACTAGTTGGACTAGGTCCTACCTAATTGTTAACATAACAACCAACGTTTTCAATTTTAGCCTTGTAATTTTTATTAACAAGAACTCTTGGGAGGATATTAATAAAATTGCATTGAGTATAATACCAAGTTATCGACCTTCAATATAATCTCTCACAAATATCCCTCCTTTGAGAGTAGATATCGTTTAGGCTAATTGTCTAGTCTATCCTTGTAAGGAAGTATCTTGCTAAATTCCATTCATGAATACCCCTTGGGGGGTTATTCATGAAACATAAAGCTCAACTAAACTTGGAGGCTGTAGGTGTTCCAAAACACCTTCTCCCACTCAATTGTTTAAGGCGTGTGATCGAATTCCAAAGAATGATTTACTAAGTTATCTAGATGCCAATTTAGATACTTAAACCATTCAATGCATGTTCATACCAAAAGAGATATATGAGTGGCACTCCTATTCTATATGACATGTTATTAAACAAAGACAAACATTGCAATATTTACAAAAATATAAATAGCTACAATTTTGGTCCATCCTAGAAAAACATGTAAATTACATATGTCTTGGAATACAAAAACTTCTTTCTTGGCGAACAAGTCTTCAGGCGACCTTCGTCGTCTGGACTCTCTCGGCTACCTCCCATAGGTGTGTGCACCCTTGGCCCCTACCCATGGGCGTGTGCATGCCACAAACCCATAAAGGGATGCCATGCGCAGCCCATGGCTTCCATAGGGCTGCCGTGCGCAGCCCATGCCATAACAAAATGTGGCTGCGTGCTCTTCGCACACACGTTTGTTGTTACGGCTCGCACAGTCCCATACTTGTTCCGATTGCTCCTAATTCTTCAAACCTTCGAGTCTTCGATACTTGAATGTATTACAGAAGAATTTAAATAATAAAATACTGCAGTTTTTTATTTTTTACAACAACAAAAATAAAAAAAAACTTAGCAACTACCAAGAAGGAAATTATGGAGATGATTGACCACCCTTCTTGTTACAATCCCAAAACAAAATACATTGAAATTCTAGGACCAAAATTGAGCAATAACAAACCACATATAAAACATACACACACACACACACACACACAAACACACACACACACACACACACACACACATATATATATATATATATATATCCATACATTCCAATGTAAATATATATGCGAATACTTAGAGTGCCATCTCTTTCTAAAACATGCATATATACAATAAAAATGAAAAGATTCACGTACACATACATCAATTAATCAAGGGTACAACCAGGCTCTGATACCAATTGTAGGGAAAAAGCGGTTCAAAATACAACAGAAGAGTGAGAAAAAAATGAAAATTAGGATTGAACTAGCGTCGAATTAAATCCACAAGATCTTAAAATCCAATCACGAATGTGAATCACCTAGGAGTGTGGACTCCCTTTCTTTAAATTGTATACCTAAGGATGGAAACAAATAAAATCTTCTTCTTTGTTAGTCACAATAATCCTCCAAGAGAAAAACCAAGAACGTCCGGTCAATTTTGAATTATCAATCAATTTAATTGAAACTTATGTGAACCTTGATTCGATGTTGTACACAAAACCCTTTTGATGCAAAGGATACTAGTGTACTATGGAAAACAAAAACGTTCCCCTTCTTCTCTTCTTGGCCGAATTTACACTATCTCTATGAGTTGGTCGAATTTTGTCCAGAGTAAAAAACAATTTTTTCTCCCTCAAAATTCTCTCTTGCTAGGCAAAATTCTCTTCTTGAAAATTGCTTAGCATGGCCGAATTTCTCTCATAGAAAAACTTAGGCTGGCCGAAATTAACACACATATATATATGATCATAAATCCTCTCCTAAGAAGGATTTACTTGATTGGCAAGAATCCTGTTCTTAGGTGGATTTATTTGGTAGTTAAGAATCCTTATCTAAAAGGAATTCTATCCTATTATATATATATGGGCTAGCCGAAATTTCTTTGGATATATATTAGGATCAAAAATCCTTTCCTAAGAAGGATTTACTTGGTAGTTAAAAATTCTTTCCTTAGGTAGATTTACTTGGGTGTTAAGAGTCCTTTTCTAAATGAACTCTATCCAACACCAAGACTCCTCATCTAACTCAATAGTGTATTTGTTACCATATTAAAGACTTCATAATTTGATTAGATAAATAATTCCTTTTATTTATCTACTTATCAAATATAGTCTTTAATATTAATTATACTACCAACAATAGTATAATTTTAGGAGACCAACTCCTATTAGGAAAAAGATTTTGACTTTTAATTACATAATTAATTAATCAACAAATTAATTAATTTCCATTTAATTAAATAATAAAATAAAAATAATATAATTTAAGCTATTCTTAATAGCCTTGCCGCCCAACACATGTATATAGGCCATATATTATTTTTCTTATTTTATTAAATCCGTTAGACCTTAAAAAAAATGTCCACATGTGAACTAGACCCATTCTTACAAAAAGAAACAAGTTCACATGCCTTAATACAATTCTAGATGGACCCCTAAATTGATCCGGTAGAATATATCAAGTGATCCATGCAAGTTCGTGTGGATTGAGGATTTTGGTGGGCTATCTAAATTTAAGCTCAAATAGATACAACCCAATAACAATCAACAAATGATTCACTTAGGTCCGATCTATTTAATTTTAGTTCATTCCACTAAATAACTAAAATTGAACTCTTAAATAAAGATAGAATAAGTTGATGTTACTCATTCATACCCTAGACAACCTTATTGGAGAAAGTGTATCCTCGTGAAAAATACCAGTAATTGCCAAGAGCTCATAGACCGCATATAGCTCTCCAGGTTACCGTATTTACTCATATGACAATATTTTGAACTTGGATATTTTGACTTGTCCAGAAGCCATGTTTCAATAGACACTATTGAAAACTTAACGTTAAGATTTAATATCCAATACCTCAAAACATCCATATGATGGTATTCTACTCTCATTATATAAATGGAGCCACGATGTCCATATCTATAAATGAAGTCCTCTATCGATTAACAAATGAATACCACCAAACTATCGAGGATAGACTATGCTATATAAACGTACTCATTGATAGCTCAAACGATAACACTTGCAACCATAAGTCCATCATTTATCTCAGGATTGAGATAGACTCTCCGATTGTCTTCAAATGAAAACTTTTATCCATTAACGGTTCTAGAAAATGTATTTCATTTTAATCCTATTCAATGCACCAAGTGCACTAGATTCTTTCGCCCAAAAACACCACACTTTGATGACTTTAGAATCATCATAACACATTTGATCCCACTCAAATGCCACCAAAAGAATCTACAGCTTTGACAAGATACAGGCGCACAACCTTTTATCTTAAGTTGTGAATGTTATTCAAGAATAACTAAAGAATTGTATCTACCTCATACATATCTAGATGTATGAACAATTCTTATTTTCTCATAGTCTTTTGACCTTATGATTATTTACTTTTGACAATTATAATAATTAAACTATAAATGCTATAAGATTTGTTAAAATAGAAATCACTTTATTAATATGAAAAGATTGTCAAATACATTATTATACTCTTGCTATTCAGCATAATCCTAACACCGGTAATTTTGGTTACTCATTTATTAAGTTTCGAGTTCAAATTTAGAAGTTAAGAAACTTTTCATGGTTTTATCGTACGTGGCTTTCGTCTCTGATTTTCAATATTGAATTCCATATATTCTGAAAAAGTTTTTTTGATGTCTTTTGTACATGAGAGAGTCCCGGTTTATAATCTAAAAATGGGAAGGGGATAACCCCTCTTTCCCGGTGGAGGCGCGTGGACCTCCATGAGAAAGTAGGTCTTTTGCCCCGTAAAGGGCCACGTGCCTCCACAAGATGCAGAGGTGTCCCTCTCCCATTGGTCCTTCGTTTCCCTCTTTAAAATTTCCTTTAAATATCTCCTTTCCCTTTCATTCTTTTCTAAGAAGAAATACTTGAAAAAACTTGTGCAGAAAATTCTCCCCAACTTTCTTATCTTCCAAACACCATATCTTTTTAATTCAAAGTTTGATTCGAGTGATTCAAGTTGGAGATTTCTCGTCTACCAGTCCAATATCTTTTCCATAAGAGTTTTGAGTTATTTGATTGAGTTTTCTTGTAGCTTTACACAAAAATAGGACTGCACAATTTTCACTTGAGGTATTGATTTTTGTTTTGATTTTTGAGATTTAAATCTTCATATTACCTTGGGTTTTCTTCTTTAATATATGTATGTATATTGTGCTTACTTTGATTAGAGTTTTGGACTCTATAGAAGCTAGATTGAGCTTTGATTGAATCTTACATGTTGAGT
Organism: Dipteronia dyeriana; assembly: GCA_032871835.1. NCBI lineage: Eukaryota > Viridiplantae > Streptophyta > Magnoliopsida > Sapindales > Sapindaceae > Dipteronia > Dipteronia dyeriana. The sequence continues at coordinate 77,247,551 of CM065300.1, read as the reverse complement.
TAGTGTTTTGTAAAAGCCTATGTTTTCACATGTTTGAGTTTTGTATTGTGCTAGCATTTTCCTAGGGCTTTTTTGAGCTTTGATTGATTGATTTTAATTGAAAATAGTCTTTACAAGTGCTAAGTCTTTTATTTGACTATTTTCATGATTAACACAATTTTATTGTACAGTTAGAACTTGATATGTTTTAATTGAATACTTTGTGAATACATGCTCTACATTTCTTCCTAGGAATTCTATTGAACATACGTTATGATTCTAGAATGATTTTTGTTTGATACTAAATCTTGTCTATGTGCTTAAATGACTGTTACTGATTCAAGGTTTAGTGACATGAATAAATCTAGAAGCTAAATGTGTTTTGATGTTTTCAGATTTTCTAGAATTGTTATTCATGCATAATAACTGAATTGTTATTCATGCATAATAACTAGACATATTTGGTTTGTGAATTTCATGCATAAGTCTAGTTCCCATAGAATGTGTTGATCATCATATTCTATGTTGTGTGCTTGTTTGCGTTTTGCATTCATGGTCACATAGGAGGCCTTGTGAAAAAGTTGGAAGTCACATTCCTTAGAGTGATTTTTTGGTTTGTGCATTGGAAGTCGCATTTTGGAGAGGGATCTTCAATTTTCACATGGAGTCTTAGCTAGGATCGAGGTGATCCGGATAGCTAAGCATGGAAGTCTCATATTGGAGAGGGTTTCTTCAATTTGAGCATGGAAGTCACATTTTGGAAAGGGAATCTTCAATTTATGCATAGAGTCTTGACTAAGATCAAGGTGATCCGGATAGTTAAGCAAGATGACATCACTTTTATTGTGCAGGGTTAAAATGTAGATTTCTAGGTGAAGTGGTCACTTGAGAGATTGTATCGTTTTATCTTACTAGTGAAAGTTGTTTCCCAGTGGTTGTTGTATCAACCAGTGGATGTTTCCTCTTCAGAGGTTTTACCACTTAAAAATCATGTGTTGATTCTCTCTATTCTTATCTCTTGTTATTTGTATTTGCATTGATATAAATATATATATATATCTTGTTTAATATACTTGTTATTGACATTCATTTGATATCAAGATTTGAACATGTTAAAGGCTAGTTTAATTAGCCTAGTTTGTATCACATGCAAGTTGTTATCAGTATTGACTTTGTTTGATCAATTGAATTGATTTTGCTTGTGTTTGATTAATAAAAATTGTGATACAAGCTATCTAGAGGAACAAACATAAGTTTGTTTTAAGGGAATGAAAAAAGTGTACTAACCCCCCGGGCTAGCTGAAGGTAAATAAACCATGTTTGTATTTTCATTTGTCAACTAAATAAGCCAATCATAAAATAAGATATTTAAAATCTCCCCCTTTGGCTATTTTGTGACATCATCACCACTGATAAATAGACCTCACAAAAACAAAAAGAAGTTTGTCGACAAAATTTTCTACATTACAATAAAGCCTATAATCAAAGTCTTGAACATCTTCAAGTCAATCCAAAGCTTGTAGAAAATTCCAACCTACACACAATCAGTAAGAGAACACCTTCCAAGAACAAGTGTGTGTGATATGCCTTCAAAAAAGACAATTGCAATAGTCATAGCAAATTAGACCAATACAGTCAAATAATGTAATCATGCAGTGCTATGCAATGCAACATACTCCTACAAAATGATTACATCAACTCCCCCAGAGCATAAGCAAAAACTCTCTAAAAGAATAAATATCACTCCCTCTAAATATGATGCCAAAGTTCCCACAACCTTTCTCCCCCTTTTTGTCATGAGATAAGCAAAGGGAGTCTCTCCAAATAGGTAAGCATTTGGCAAAGAGAGCATATGGTTTAAAAACATATGCATAATCATATAAGAAAATTTATGAAACTCAATTAAGTAAGAGAGATTTAAGGATTTTTATTTCTTGAAAATTGTGTGAAAGAATGCTTTGCATGCAAGACAATTTGTATTCAAAAGCAAAAACATGGTAATTGGCAAAACAAACAACAAGGGTTTCCAAGAGAATTCAAACCATTTTCACTCTTTGTCATGAAATTAAGCAAGATATATAGATTGTAAAATAAATTCAAATTTAATAGCAACTATATCAAACTTTATAAGCAAAACAAGACATGAGAGACTATTGCGCCCTTTTAGATTTTTCTGGGTGAGATACACGTATGATAGTCACCTTGTTCAACTAATAAAGAAAGAGAGAGACTCTTGGATTGTAAAATCCTATGAATCGATACAAGATCCTTATTGATTGCATTTGTTAATTGCATTTATTTTCCTTACCATGATTTATGACAACTTGGTGTAGATATGACTTTGTTTATCGTCGTTGGTCTACTTCACGGGTCCACGCTAGTGAGCTACCAGCGTACTGAGAGTAGGAAATCCATAAGTTACAATTTGCTGGTGCACTTAGCGTGTCCTTACCTGCGTATTGTAATCCACGAAGTTGCCCAGATTTGGTGACATCAGCAAACTCATACCTATTTATGGCAACAATATAAATACATCACATTTGATTTTCACCCACATGTCTTGACAAGGCCACACATGACCTCACACTTTTTCTTACCTCATTTAGATATTAGAATCTCTCCCACCTCATCCAAACCAATCCAAAACCATTTCCTACCTAATTTCCTCACCAAATCACTTTCCACATCCCTCTTTTCACTTTAATTTCACTCTAAACCAAGCAACCACTCAAGAAGCATGAATTTCTAAGATATGAGGAGGAGAAGAGCTTGAAGACTAGAGAGATCACAATATGCCAATGGTCATTTTCTTATCCCTTACTTCTTTATTTCTCCTCTGTACTTTGATTCTGTGTAGCTAAACCCCTTGTGGGAGTTGATGTAATTGTACAAGAATTATGGGTAATCCACCATATCTTAGTATTTGATCTATTTAGTTCCATTCATTGTTTTTAATGCATTTGATTCCTTCTTGAATTGGGTAGATATGCCCTTTCTTGATTCTTGATTTGGTTTCAAATTATTTTGGTGTTTTTATAAATGGATTAAATATCTTTTTAGATTTCGTAGATATGACAACTCTTAATTCATGTTAGATAAAAATTCTAAGGTGACAAACAAGCCATCATGAATGGAAGGGATGCGTTGAGAATATATCAATCCGATACATCCTGGCTCTAATAGGAAGGATGGATTGAGAATATGTCCTTCCAAGCCATCCTAACCATTTAAATCAATCTATGCTTAAAGAGAAACTCTCTCTACACTCAATCTAATATGCCCTTAGTTGTTGTGCAGTGGAGGGTTTAGTGATTCCAAAATAATACCTAAAGATAGATTTGTCCTTAAATGATTGAATAGCTTCTTAAATGATTAATTGGATTGCCTATTATTTGTGTTGTGATTGCATCAACTCCCATATCCTTATCATATCTTTACACACCATATTCTTACTAACTTAGTTTAATTTTACTTTAGCTTAATTGTTAATTTCACTTTTAGTTGTTAATTACCAAACCCAACCATCTCTTTTTACTTTTAACCACTTCTAGTATTAGAACATCAATTTGATCATCAATACCATCCGATCCCTGTGGAACGATACCCCACTTGTCATTATACTTGTTTTTATAAACATTTTGAGCATTTTTAGGTCTTTTATAAAAAAATTATTTTTGACTTTGCATTCATGACAAACGCATTTGTCATTGGTAAAAATCATAGTTTTCCAGGAATGCTGGGTAGTCTAGATTGTATGTACTAGAAGTGGAAAAAATTATCCAACGGCTCGGGCATGACAATATGCAAGTCAAAGTGGATCCCCAAATATTATTCTAGAGGCTGTAACTTATTATGATTTGTGGATATGGCATGCATATTTTGGTTTGCCAGGTACCAACAATGATATTACTGTGTTGGAGGCATCCCATCTTTTTGCCAACCTCACTTAAGGTATTGCTCCTCCAGCTCAATATATCATTCAAGGAAAAGAATATAACATGATTTATTATTTAGCTGATGGTATATATCTAAAATGGTCTACGCTTGTACAAACTATTCACGATACACATGGCTGAAAAAAAATATTATTTGCAATGAAACAAGAAGGATGTAGAAAAGACGTAGAATGTGTATTTGGAGTTCTCCAATCACGGTTTGCAATTGTAGCAAGACCGACACATTTTTGGCATAAACATGTTTTACATGTATAATGACTACGTGCATTATTATGCACCACATGATAGTCGAGGATGAGAATGATGTTGATGCATCAACTGTGGATCATATGGAAATGCTAACTTTAGAAGTTGAGATGATGGTAGATGAAAATACCCCACTACAAGAGTTCTTAACTCGACATAGAAAAGTCAAGGATAAAGATGCTGATATTGCACTCTGAAATGCAATAATTAATCATTTGTTGGATAAATATACTAATTTAGATAATTAAATGAAGATCAATATGTACTTTCATTTTTATGTTTTTTTATGAAATGTAATGTTTAAGTTAATTTAATAATAAATACATAATGTTAGTTAATTAAATTTAATTTCTTAATGTACTAATTTTATAATTTTCTAACTTATTATAATATTATGTTAATTATGAGCTCAAATGTTATTTGTGGAGAAATTATTAAAAAATGGTTATTACTAAAAACCACTCAGTAGTTTTTGTTATTGGTAAAAAAACACCTTCTAGTTTCATTATTGGCCAAAAACCACCCTACTTTTGAATTTATTAGTCAAAAACAACCTTTTGTTAACATCTGTTTACATTTCTAGCAAAAACCAAATATATCATCTTACCCTTATATTTAAATATAAACAAATAAAAAATGGTTAAAATTCTCTTAAAGATAATTTTTTTTTTTGAAAAACAAAATAATTGAAACAAAAAAACCATCCCTTGGATCTCCATGGTTGTAAAGGTTAAAATATTTAAAAATAAATTTATTTTCTAAAAAACAAAAAAATTGAAAAAAAAACATCCTAGATCTCCATGGTGATTATAAATATTTACAAAATAAATTTAATTTTTAAAAAACAAAATAATTGAAAACAAAAACCATCTCAGGAGATGGATCTCCACCACCACATGAAATGGCACCACTACACAAATCCAGCCACGAAATCGTACCACCAACCAAACATGAAATCGACCCACCACCAAACCCAAAATCGCACCAGTCAAACCACCACAAAAATCCAGAATCTACACCAGTCAAACCACCGGTAGAACCTAAACATGAAATCGGCATCAAACCTAAAATCCAAACTATTCAAAATACCACCCAAATTCAAACACAGAAGCCACCATTCGCTGCCATCCCAAAACTACATCGAATCCAAACAACTCAGGTCCTCTTTTCATTGCAAACAAAGCCTTTTTTGTCGGCATATGGTGATGCGAATTGCTCAACAAACCAATGAGTTGAGAGAGAGGTTGCCGTGGATGAGATGAAAGAGTGGTTTCAATTTTTTTCCTAAAAAAGTAGATGAGATGAGATGAGATGAGAGAAACAGAAGAGAGAGGGAGAAGACAGGGAAAGGGAAAAAGGTTGACTTGTGAGGGATTTTTTGTTATATATTTAATATTAAATGGACTTTTATTTCATTTAATAATATTTTAATCTTACTCACTCTCATATTCTATTATACCCTTCATGGTTTGATAGAAAAAATTGAATATCTTAATGGAAAACTAACGGCAGGGTGTATTTTGCTCAATAAATAAAAAAGTAGAGTAGTTTTTCGCCAATAATAAAACTAGAGGGTGGTTTTTGACCAAAAAAGAAACTAGGGGATGGTTTTTACCACAAATCCAAACTGGAGGGGGGGGGGGGGGGGGGGGGGGGGGGGGGTGTTCAATAATATCTCTTAAAAAAAGGAAAGAAAGAGAATATTCCTTTTTAGTGTAACAATTGAGGCAATGGGTTGTAGATGAAAATGCTAATTAGTGTGAAAGTTGCATCATTTTATTGTAGAATTTGCACCAAAATGGGTTTTTGGGCTAGAAATGGCCGTAGGAAACTCATATGTCATGACTAACTCCTGTATTTTTAGTTTTGTATGTAGCATGTTTGTTGAAATGCTTCGACTAATTAATTATGGACTAATTGCGTAAACATCCCCGAATATTTAGTGTCATTACACACATATGGAACTTTTAGTTTAAATTGCACAAACTATCCCTACCCTTAGTTGTCTTCCGTCAACTTTAACGGTTGATGGGCTTTTAAGTATGAAGTGTCCAAATACCCCCAAGTTAGCTGGTTTTTTAATTATTAGATATCAAAATTTGAAAGTTATATTTATTAAATAATGAAACAAAAAATACTACAAAAAATAATACACAACACAACAAAAACGATAAAAGAAAGGAGTTTTTTTTTATGAAAAAAATTCAATTTCAACACAAATGGTGTAAAGGAGAAAAAAAATCACACCATTTCAAATTTCAAGCCAAACCTAGACACAAGCAGCCACATCCCAATCCTAGAACCTCACAAAAACGATTCTCTCGTTGATAAATCCAAAACTTTCTTGTGAAAGTTTCAAAATTTTATCGAGAAACACTTAATTAGATTGGAAATAAGGTTCTCTATCAGTCAGAAGCCGAATATCCATTTAATATGAATGGAATGCTGAGAGAGAGAAGAAATAATAACTAGGCTGTGTTTATATGTTTGGTTTGTTTTTTTGTTTTGTTTAAATTGCACTATTGTTCTTTTTCACTTTCTTAACATGATTTCTGTTTAATGGTCAAGGAACCTGTTGTTCCATTTCCATTGCATGCAAGAGATAGGAGTGCGAAACGATTTAAAATAAATGAATTCAGGGATTTGAAGAAACTAAAAATATTTCCAATAACATTTACCAACTCAATTAGAACCACATCAACAAGAAGATAGAGATCACACTGTTAGGAATTTGAATCGATGAACGTGGAAAAGAAATGCCTAATATTCGCCTATAACTCTTTGTAAATAATGTCTATAGCAGAAAAATAAGATGAGCGAAAATAAACAATCATACAACACAAGATATATATGGAAAATCCTAAATCATGGAAAACACCACGTGTCGTCAAGACAATAGGGAAAATTCCACTATATGATAAATTGTTACAACCATATACTCTACGATTCTCTCTCTCACAACCCAAACCCCAAACTACCAAGCCTTACCAAGCCCTTAAACTCACAACCGAGCTTTACACCTTGGCTCTCAGATCACAATGCTCATAGGGTCCTCTTTCAAAGTACACTCCCTCCCGAATATTCCTTAGGCCTCCTCTGAATATCACCCAGGGATCTCTCTCTTGATCCCCACCCGCTCAATGATATTACAGGAGTTCTTTTTGCTCTACACAAATAATCTAGTTACAATGTTCTATTTTTACTAGTTACAGGGAGTATAAACCTATAAGGAAATCCATTTCTTATACGTACAAGACTTTCTTATTTCACATAAATACTATTTCCTTTTATGCACAATTCTTCTTGTAAAGAGAAATCATTTTCCTTCAAGCACGTGAACTTCCAAAAGAATTACTTTCCTTTTCCTCTAAAGATTTCCCGTTTCACGCGTGCTTATGATTGACTATGGTTCCAGTCACGGTTGGCCACCTGCACCCTACACCATTACAAGTCACCTAGAATACACCGCGTTTTAGAAAATGGATGTACATCGCTGTCCCAACCATTTTCCCTTCCACATCATTCTTGACAACGTAAATCACCGATCTTGACCATCGTCCTTACCGCTGTCAAACCCATAACGCCATTCATATCATTTTTCTCTAGACTTGACAACTATGGGAACTGTTATCAATGCCACAGTGTTAGTCTCAACGGTTGTCTTCAGCTTTCAATTCTTCAGCTCTTCTTGGTCTTTAAACTTCCTTCAACACCAACTTCAACTTCCAAACTTTTCCTAGGTCTCTAGGAAGTTTCACATCAGTTGAATCTTGTTTGGTTAACATATGATTCATTTGAGAATTCAAGCTAAAACCTAACAGTTCTCCTCTTTGGCTAGAATTCTCAAGACCTTTGTCCATAACCACAATTCTTGTCATCGAGAATCACTATACCCCATCACAAGATATAGCCACTTATGAACGAACAATCCTAAGATTTTATTTTGCTTTTGTTTTTCTAGCACCATGTAAACAATAACATGCTAAAATTATGGTACAACTTTTCTTGTCAGATTTCTAAGGAGTTCGTCAGCCATCGATATCCTTGTCCATCCATACACCTTGCATCACCTTCTGACCGATGCCCATATGCAAACTTGTGTACCACTGACAACAACATATCCTCGTCTATGACCACTGGAGAAACCTGACGAAAGGATAAAAGTGTCCTTGCATCACCCAATCCGGTGAAAGAATATTGTTAGTACGGGGAGTGTTTTGCTGGATAATCCCCACACCACATCATAGACTTCGAGCGTTAAAGAGATTTTTTTTAATCGCCTTGTGTAACCCAAATTAGATCTCCATGACTTGTGAAAATAAACTAAGGCATGTCTAAACTAACCTAGAGGTGGTGAATAAGTTTTAATCAAGTTAATTACCAACTTTTCTTGATTAGTCAATATTTTTAAAAAAATTACCCAGATATAGCAAAAACTGACAATTTAAAGTGTTGAAAACAATAAATAACACGTCGATTGATTTACATGAGAAACCCTGCAACTTAGTAAAAACTCATGGGCTATCCTTCTAGCCACACTTGTTCCTCAAATCCACTATATGCAATGATGTTTACAACCCATGTTGACCTCTAGTCACACCAATCTCGGTCACTAACCCACCACGATGACCCAATGGGCATTTTATAGTGATTCTTCACCAATTGCTTGTGCACTAGCCACTTAGTGACAAGACTTGATACTCGATGAAGAGATAAAAGTATTCTAAGTTAATATATGAATATTCTAGATGCAATATAGTGCAAGTCAAGACACTAAATGTTTAATTAGATGTTCAGATGGAAATCTGAAAACCTAATTATTAAACAAAGAAAAATCAACATAAGTTGTCATAATAAGGCAAGGACAATAAATGTAATCAAGAAATGCAATCAATGAGTCATAATCAACAATGTCTAAATGCAAAACATATAGACTTAGCTAAAGGGCATTTATGCCTAAATGCAGCTATCACAAAACAAAACCCAATCATACAAAGGAACTCAAGAATAGGTGCAATAACTAGAATCGTAACATTTAATCAACTAATAAATTCAATAAAAATACAATCTTGGAAAGTTTAAACAATTAATAAAGATGAAGTGATTGTTCAACTTACCAAATAAATTACTGATGATGATGGCTTTTGGGTTAGAAGAGTTAATGAAACACTCTTAGAGCTTCTCTCACTTAAGGGTCTCTTCCTCTCTCTAAAAATGGATTTTTGTTGCTCTAAAATGACAAAGAGAAGGATAAGGTCTATATATATGAAGCCCTAGACAAAGTGACAACATTTTGGCAAAAAAGGTTGCAAAAACGCGTTAGACCGAGCTGTATACAGCGGTTCGGGCATGAAACAAATATTATGGTGTGTTTAAGATTAATCTAGGGGGGAGGTGAATAGATTTTAAACAATTTTACCAAATTTTCGTTAATGGTCAAGTTGACGAAAACACCTCTAGCTAGTTACAATAATAGCACAAGTGTAATAAGTGCGGAAATAATAAAGACACTTAAGATATACGTGGAAACCGTCCAAATGAGAAAAATCACGAGCTATTAAGTGCACCACACTCGATCCTCAAATCCACTAATGGCAAAGGAATTACAACCTAATCCCGGTTTAAAATCCACCACCACTACCTAATCCCAGTATAAGTGAACCTAGTCCATCTTGCTTGCGATTTAAGGTACCTAATCCCGGAAGCAACACAAGTCTTACTTCTCAATGCAGAGATAAAATGGCCTATTTGAATATATGATGATATTCAAAGAACAAACAAGGCTATGAAACCTTATATGCTTATCTAGGATAATGAGATGGCAATTAATGCAATCCTAGATATCAAGAGCTAAATGACATGTTCAAAAAGCTTAGCTAAACATAGATCAAACAATCCTATGAAGCTATCACAACAATCTCTAATTTCTATCTAGAATATATTCTAAGAGCATACAAATGATTAAAGAGATGGCTTAACAAGAAAAACACTTAACTTGTAAGAAGATAGTGAGAAGCTTACCAAACAAGATGTGATGATGCAAAACTATCCATTGATGCACTCTAAATGATCTTAGGTGATGCAAGATGAAGTTTTTATGCACATTGGAATCCTTTTTAGTGTTTAAAGATGAGTTCTTGGAAGATTTTTCCTTTTGAAATGTGTTATAAGGAAAAGATATGATGTTCTGAACTCTTACACGACCTGAATACAAAGAGTTATTTATATATATGAGTTTCAACAAAAGTGAGGTCGTTTTGAAAAAAAATGTTCCAGCTCCGGCTATGTGCGCTGGTGAGGTGCGCTGGTAAAGTAGCGCACCACCAACGTACTGCGCTGGTGGAGTGGCGCAGCTCAGTGGCGCATGACAAATGACGATCCACTGGAATGTTGCACTGGTGAGGTTGCGCTAGTCGAGTAGCGCACCACCAACGTACTGCCCACTTTTTCAATGTAGCACGGGTGGAGTGACGCAGCTCAGTGGCGAAAGACAAGCGGCGATCCACTGGAATGTTGCGCTGGTGAGGCTGCGCTAGTAGAGTAGCGCACCACCAACGCACTCCCCACTTTTTCAACACTTAAACTCACATTTTCAACAAGTCTTAGAGTGATGAATATGCATCCTATACTAATGCCTAAAATGACATGGTACTTTAATTACAAGATGCAAATAAATCAAGAAGAGTCATTTAAACAAAAATGCACACAAGTATAAACACACAACATATATGAATAAGAGTTATGCATGATTTTGTGAGTGTGTGCAACTATCTCTTTAAAGCAAGTAAGCACAAGATTTTTACCTTTGGTGCTTCTTCTCTTGAGGTCTTGAGAGCTTAAGCTACCCTTACATAAAACTCCAAAAATGTGATTTGTTCACGGAATAAGCCAATCAATAAATGAGGACTTTACAATCTCCCCCTTTGGCTATTTTGTGACAAAACCACCACTCACATTGATCCTCACAAAACAAAATAAAACACTGGGAAGATATTCTACATTACACAGAGATATACAAACAAAAAAACTTCAAATCTTCAATATCTTGTAGAACTATCAAACCTATACACAAAACAAACACAAATGCATCTTCCAAACCAAGTGCATGTGAGATGATCAAGTGAATATAAAACAAAAGCATTTGCTTTTAAGAATATGAGTACGACATCGTGTAATGCTCCACATCATGCAATGCTCCCCATCAAAGGGTTACCCCCCTAAATGTAATCTCCCCAACAAGTACTACTCCCCTTAAAACCAACACGTGCTACTCCCCTAATACCACAATGCTACTCCCCCGTTTTGTCATGATATAGGCAAAGGAGAAGTCCCCAGTCAGGTCACTCAAGGCAAAGAAAGAAATGAGCATACAAGATATTTGCATAATCATATAAGCCATATTTATGCAACTCAATTAATAGGAGAGAAACAAGGAGATTTATTTGAATAAAATGTGTGAATAAAAAATGCTTTGCATACAGGACATGTTGCATTCAAGTCCAAAAAAAATCATATTTGGCAAAGCAAATGATAAAGGTTTCCAATATAATTCAAACCAATTTCACCATTTGTCATGAGAGAAGCAAGGATATAGAGTGTTTATAGATGTATAGTTTTAATAGCACTATATCCCACTTTATAAGCGAAACATGACAAGAACGACTTTGCACCCTATTTGATTTTTCCTGGTAGGATACCCGTATGATAGTAGCCATGTTCAACTAATAAAAAAAGAGAGGCATTGATGAAACATTTTAGTCTCACTAGTTTTTTCACACAATGTTTTGCATTCAACAATTGCAATCATCAATTCATGCTTATCATTTTTCATTAGCATGTCATTAAAGAATCTTCATGTCATGGAGATAATTATAGATCATTCAATTTGTACTTCCTATGTAGATCTCCTAGTCAAAAAATACATGTTTGAACATAAATATGACATGGATTGTAATCAAAGCAAAGTTCACACTTATTGAAGAAAAAACAATATAATAAAGTATAAGTGCAACCAAGCTACTCAAGCAATCAATAAAGAAGCATAAACATTTCCAAAATTTTGCATGCAACAAGTATACAATAGCTCTCTTTGCTTGAGTTCCCCATATGGGGTCAAAGACCAAAACTCATCACTCTATGAGACAAATCCCAATAGATCTACTGAGAGTTTTGAATCAAGTAGCATCTAAGGGTTTAGTAAATAGATCTGCTAGTTTATCATTAGTACCTACATGCTCAAGTACTATGCATCTATTCTCAACTAGTTCTCTAATGAAATGATGGCGGATGTCAATATGGTTAGTTCTAGAATATTGAACTGGATTCTTGGAAATATTAATAGAACTCATGTTATCACAAAAGAGAGTAAGAGTACCTTGATTGAATCCATAGTCAACTAGCATTTGCTTTATCCAAAAGAGTTGTGTGCATCCACTCCCAGCAACTATGTATTCGGCCTCAGCCGTGGACAAGAAAATTGAATTTTGCTTCTTGCAAAACCAAGAGACAAGGTTATTCCTAAAGAAAAAGCAACCGCCCGATGTACTTTTCCTATCATCATAATTTCCTGCCCAATCTGTATCACTAAAGCCTACAAGACTAGCATTAGTGTCAAAAGAGTACCAAATCCCAGATTTAGATGTCCCATTCACATAGCGAATGATTCTTTTAACGAAAGAGAGATGGGACTCTTTAGGATCCGATTGGTACCTAGCACATATACCCACACTAAAAGAGATATTGGCCTACTTACGGTCTAAGAGTGCAAGCTACCAATCATGCCACGATACAAAGTTTGGTCCACACTTTTACCGCTAGCATCCTTGCTTAGCTTCAAAGTGGTACTCATGGGTGTATCACAATGTTTAGCATTTTCAAGGCCAAATTTCTTTACTAGGTTTTTGGCATATTTAGCTTGAGATATGAAAATCCCATCATCCATTTGCTTAATTTGTAAACCTAGAAAGTAACTTAGCTTACCAACAAAATGCATTTCAAACTCATGAGACATGACATCAATAAATTGTTGGACTTTGGTATTATTTGTGGAGCCAAAAATTATATCATCAACATAGATTTGAGCTATAAAGAGCTCATCTTTGTCTTTCTTGATGAATATAGCCTTGTCAACACTACCCCTAGTGTAGCCATTGTCTATAAGAAATTGAGTGAGGCGTTCATACCAAGCCCTTGGTGCTTGTTTCAACCCATATAAAGCCTTCTTGAGATGATAAACATGATTAAGGTGGTGAGGATTTACAAACCCTTTGGGTTGCTCAACAAACACTTCCTCTTGCAAGAAACCATTGAGGGTGGCACTCTTAACATCCATTTGATACAATTTGAACTTGTGCAAACAAGAGATGGATAAAAGAACCCTAATGGACTCAATCCTAGCAACGGGAGCAAATGTCTCCTTGAAGTCAATACCCTCAATTTGAGAGTACCCTTGTGCTACAAGCCTAGCCTTGTTTCGCACAATGTTGTCATCCTCATCGAATTTGTTCCTATATACCCACTTGGTACCTATCACATTGGTGTTCTTGGGCCTAGGAACTAGAGTCCAAACCTTTCAAATTGGTTAAGCTCATCTTGCATGGCAAGAACCTAAAATTCATCCTTTAAGGCTTCATCAACCTTCTTGGGTTCTATTTGAGAAGTTTAGCAAGTGTAGCTAATTAGATTAGCCATTTGATGCCTAGTCTTTACACCCTCATTAACCTCTCTAATGATGTCATCTTTGTCATGGAGCTTCCTAACCCATGGAGCAGGTTCTTTTGAGTTCAAGAGAGGAATCCTATAAATAGGTTGTGTGATATCATCATCAAGATTAGTATTTTCAACATTAGGAATATTAACAACCTTTTCCAAAGGAGAGTCATCAACTAGATCTACCTTCTCCTCATGGTCATTAGATTTGAGCCTAGTATCATCAATGACAACATTAGATGATTCCATGACGGTTCTAGTTTTTAAATTGAAAACTCTATAGGCTCTACTCTTCAAGGCATAACCAATGAAGATACCCTCATCACTCTTAGCATCAAATTTGCCAAGTTGATCACGGTCATTCAAAATGTAGCATTTGCTTCCAAAAGTGTGGAAATAGCTAACATTTGGCTTTCTACCTTTTCATAACGCATAGGAGGTTTGCCTAGTGTGGGGCCTTAGAAAGACTTTATTTCCTATATAGCACGCCGTATTGATGGCTTCGACCCATAGATTCCTAGGAACATTGTTGCTAAGCAACATCACACGGGCCATCTCTTGAAGAACCCTATTTTTCCTCTTAACAACTCCATTTTGTTGAGGTGTCCTAGTAGCTGAAAACTCATGAGAAATGCCTATACTAGTGCAGTAGTTTTCAAAATGGGCATTCTCAAACTCCTTCCCTTGGTCACTCCTAATCCGTTTAATGCTTTTAATCTTGGAGTTCATTTCATTTTAAATTTTGGAACAAAGCATTTTAAACTTGTCAAAGGTTTTAGATTTTTTTCTATGAAAATAAGTCCAAGTGTACCTAAATAAGTCATCTACACACACAAAAATGTATCTCTTTCCTCCTAAACTCTCGGTTTGCATGGGACCCATAAGATCCATATGGATAAGCTCTAGAGGTTCCTTGGTGGATAAATCCTTCCCTTTTTTATGCATGCTTTTGGTTTGCTTCCCTTGTTAGCAAGGTCCATAAACACCATTTTCCTTTTTCCTAAGCTTAGGAAGACCTCGCACAACATTGAACTTATCTAAGATTCATAAATCCCGATAGTTCATGTGACCAAGTCTTTCATGCCACAACTCAATTTGTTCATCCTTTGACACATTGCAAGAGACACCTCTAGCTTCAAGACAATAACAGTTGTCGCTAGATCTCATACATTTTAACAAGGTTTGTCCATTTGGAAATAGGATAGAGCAATCATTTTTCCTAAATAAGATAGACAGTCCTTCATCACTAAGATGTGAAATGCTTATCAAATTTGCTTTTAGGCCATCAACATACAAAGCATTGGATAAGGAGGGTAATCCGGGAATGGAAATAGTTCCCTTTCCTTTAACTCTCTTTTTGGATCCATCACCAAAGGTGACATATCCTCCCTCCTCCATCACAAGAGTCTCAAAGAAACTCTGATCTCAAGTCATGTGCCTAGAGCACCCATTATCCAAATACCAAAAATTAGAAGAATGAGCTTTCAAGGAAACTTGTGCAACATGGCAAAAGTGTTCATCTTTTCTAATCCACCTAGGTGAAATATTTTCCTTCCTAGTGGTCAATGGTACGGGGCTCTAATTGTCCTAGGATCATGTAAAGGTGTTCCATTTTTCCTAGTGACATGCATCATGGCTTTAGCCTTTTTCTTTTCTATCATGCTTTCAATTCTACACAATTGAATATATCTAAAGCAATTTGGTCTAATATGACCATCAATACCACAAAAATGACATGTAGGAATGAAGTTATGAATCATACCATAACCTTGAGGATGCATTGGAGCCTTCCCATATCCTTTTGTTTGACTTGATTATTGTTGAGGAACTTTCCATTTTTTTTATTGAGCAAGACTTGATTGCTTCCTTGGTTAAGCTTGCATGATAGGTTTCTTCCCTTTATAAGCTTTCGATTGAGGGAAGTTAACTTGAGGAGCCCTTGTAGGATGAGCTTGAGGTAGGCTTCTTGGTGCCACATTCACTTGAGCACTACTTGAACACTCTCCTAGGTCAAGTTTCTTCCTAGGCGATTGATGAGAAGAGGACCCGTTGAGATTCATGCTTCTTATAAAAATGGTCTTGTTTGGAGTGGAGGACATCTTGTCATCTTCAAACCCAAGCCTTTTTTTGTCACTTGGCCTCTTTCCAACATCTAACATGTGGTCAAATTTTTTAGTGCTAGAGTTCATATACGACATCAAATCTCTTGCATCTTCATGCTCTTTCTTCAACCCTTTTTCACTCCTCCTAGATAAGTCTAATTTCTTTCTTAGGTTATCTTCACTCTTCATGGTTCTCACAAACTCTTCATTTAGTTGGTCCACTTGAGTCGAGAGCTCTAGGTTTTCTTCTTTTAATCTCTTAATTTCATTCTTGTTCTTTAACCTTGAACTCTCAAACCTAGCCATACAGTCCTTGAGATCTATCCTATCCATATTTCCATTTGTGGATTATGATGAAGATCCATCATCACTTAAGTATTTTTCCTCTTGACTCTCATTTTCTTCTTCACTAGCATCTTTGCTACTATGAGATGACTTATCCCCTTCATTGGAGTTATAAAGTTAGCCATGAGTTCTTCATCATCCAAAGACTTATCCCCTTCATTAGAGTTATCACTTTCACTCCATGTGGCGGCCATCACTTTTCCCTTTTTCTTGACCTTGTGATTTGCACATTCAGGGGTAAAGTGACCTATCCCACCACATTCATAGCATTTAACTTCTTTCTTTTCGATCTTTTCTTGCATAGGCTCAACCTTTTTGAAGGGAGCCTTTTTCTTCAACTCTCAACCCTTAGATCCGAAACCTTTCCTCTCAGATTTGTAGAATTTCTTGAACTTCCTCACTAGCAATGCCATTTCCTCATCCGAGTCATCAATTTCCTCCTTCTCAACTTTGGAGGCTTTCAAAGTAATATCCTTTTGCTTTTTCGGTGGTGTGGGGTTAGGACATTTCCTAGATTTATAAGCTAGAAGCCTTCCAATCACTTCACTCGGCTTCATATCCTTGTAGGCACTGTTTTCTTCTAAAGCAGTTACTTTGGACTCAAATCTATCGGGTAGGGATCTTATAATCTTCTACTTGATCTTCCTATCTGGATATGGATCACCAAGTTGATGACTTTGGTTCACAATGTCCATCAACCTCACTTCAAAGTCATTGAAGCACTCGTTCTCATCCATCTTAAGCAATTCAAATTGTGTTTGAAGAACTTGAATCTTCGATTCCTTAACCTCATTGGTTCCCTCATGTGCAACTTCTAAGATATCCCAAGCCTCCTTAGCTATCCTAGTGTTTTGAACCAACTTGTACTGATTCTCATCCATTGCACATAGGATGGCATGTTGCCTTCCTATTCCACTTTGATGCCTCAAACTCTTCTGAGTTCCACTGTGCCTTTGGCTTGAGTACATCCTCTCCTTCATCCGTAGGAGTCATCATGGGTGGAGTGTAACAGTCTTCAATCACCATCCATGCCCTATCATGAATTTGGCAAATATACGACTCATCTTGGCTTTCCAAGAGGCATAATTCAAGCCGGTGAGAAGTGGAGGTCAAGTGTTAGAAGCTCCCTCGTTGCCACAGTTTCCACTCATTATGTTTATGAATGAATGGTATGAATACAAGTGTATGAATGATCAACACAAACACATAAAATGCAACACACACCAAAATGAGCAAGGATCACCTATGTATGTCTAGGAACCTGCTCTGATACCAATTGAAACAAATATTATGGTGTGTTTAAGATTAATCTAGAGGGGGGGTTAATAGATTTTAAACAATTTTATAAAATTTTCGTTAATGGTCAAGTTGATGAAAACACCCCTAGCTAGTTACAATAATATCACAAGTGTAATAAATCCGGAAATAATAAAGACACTTGAGATATACGTGGAAACCCTCCAAATGGGAAAAACCACGGGCTGTTAAGTGCGCAACACTCAAACCTCGAATCCACTAATGGCAAAGAAATTACAACCTAATCCCGGTATAAGTGAACCTAGTCCATCTTGCTTGCAATTTAAGCTACCTAATCCCGGAAGCAACACAAGTCTTACTTCCCAATGAAGAGATAAAATGGTCTATGTGAATATATGATGATATTCAAAGAACAAACAAGGCTAGGAAACCTTATATGCTTATCTAGGATAATGAGATGGCAATTAATGCAATCTTAGATATCAAGAGCTAAATGACATGTTCAAAAAGCTTAGCTAAGCATAGATCAAACAATCCTATGAAGCTATCACAATACAACACTCAATCATGTCATCACAACAATCTCTAATTTGTATCTAGAATATATTCTAAGAGCATACAAATGATTAAAGAGATGGCTTAGCAAGAAAAACACTTAACTTGTAAGAAGATAGTGAGAAGCTTACCAAACAAGATATGATGATGCAAAACTATCTATTGATGCACTCTAAATGATCTTAGATGATGCAAGATGAAGTTTTTATACACATGGGAATCCTTTTTAGTGATTAAAGATGAGTTCTTGGAAGATTTTTCCGTTTGAAATGTGTTCTATGGAAAAGATTTGATGTTCTGAACTCTTACACGACCTAAATACAAAGAGTTATATATATATATGAGTTTTAACCAAAGTGAGGTCGTTTTAAAAAAAATGTTCCAGCTCTTGCTATGTACGTTGGTGAGATGCGCTAATTGAGTAGCGCACCACCAACTCACAACCTAAATTTTCAATAGGCGCTGGTGGAGTGGCGTAGCTCAGTGGCGCATGACAATCGATGATCCACTAGAATGTTGCACTGGTAAGGCTGTGCTAGTCGAGTAGCGCACCACCAGCGCACTGCCCAGTTTTTCAATGTTACGCAGATGGAGTGGTACAGCTCAGTGGCGCATGACAAGCGATGATCCACTGGAATGTTACGCTGGTGAGGCTGCGCTAGTCGAGTAGCGCACCACCAGCGTACACCCACTTTTTACATCTTTGCACGGGTGCAGCAACGTAACCCAGTGGCGCAACACTAGCGACAGTCCAATATGAATGTTGCGCTGGTGAGGAGCGTTGGTCGAGTAGCGTACCACCAGCACAATTCCTACTTCAACACTCAAACAACCATACAAGCAACAAGTACAAGAGTGATGAAAATGCATCCTATTTTAATGCCTAGCATGACATAAAACTTTCATAGCAAGATGCAAATAGGTCAACAAGAGTCATTTAAACTAAAATGCACACAAGAAAACACTCAACATATAAGATCAAGAGTTATGCAAGAATATGTGAGTGTGTGCAACTATTTCTTCAAAGTAAGTAAGCACAAGAATTTTACCTTTGGTGCTTCTCCTCTTGAGTTCTTGAGAGCCTAAGCTACCCTTACATGAACCCCAACAATATGGTTGTTCACGAAATAAGCCAATCAATAAATGAAGATTTTTTAGTTACCTTTCAGGCATGGAATCAAACTTTCTAAGGAACAAGTTCCTAAGTATGAACATGAAGAGCAATTCATGAGTAGGGTTCCGTATGCATCGACAGTTGGAAGTCTCATGTATGCAATGCTTTGTACTAGACCAGATATTTGTTTAGCTATGGATATAGTTAGCAGGTTTTAATCGAAGCCTGGTCCTGATCACTAGACGGCAGTCAAGAATATTTTCAAGTATCTTAGGAGAACGAGAAATTATATACCTGTATACTCTCGACGGGGTTTAATTCCTGTTGGGTATACAGATTCTGATTTTCAGTCTGATTCTGACTCTAGGAGATAAACATAAGGATCTGTGTTTACTATTGAAGGAGAGGCAATCATATGGAGGAGTATCAAGCAATCTTGTATTGTTGATTTCACCAATGTTGCCGCTTGTGAGGCTGCTAAAGAGGCTGTCTGGCTCCGCCAATTCTTGATTGACTTAGAAGTGGTTCCTGATGCGAATAAGCAGATGACTATCTATTGTGACAATAGTGGTGCAGTGGCAAATTCTAGAGAACCAAGAAGTCATAAAAGAGGGAAACACGTTGAAAGAAAGTATCACCTTCTAAGGGAAATTGTGCATAGAGGTGACGTGACGATTACCAAGATCGCATCAGCAGAAAATCTAGCGGATCCCTTTACAAAGGCTCTTCCTCAAAAGAGTTTTGATAGGCATCTAGAGAACATGTGGATGAGAGATATGACACATTTGCTATAGAGCAAGTGGGAGATTGTTAGGATTATGCTCGATAGCAAGAGTATAATATTGTAATTAACAATCTTTTCATATGAATAAAGTGATTTCTAATTTAAAAAATCTTATAGCATTTATAGTTTAATTATTATAATTGTCAAAAGTAAATAATCATAAGGTCAAAAGACTATGAGAAAAGAAGAATTGTTTATACATCTAGATATGTATGAGGTAGACACAATTTTTTAGTTAGTCTTGAATAATATTCACAACTTAAGATAGAAGGTTGGGCGTCTTTATCTTGTCAAAGTTGTAGATTCTTTTGCTAGTATTTGAGTGGGATCAAATGTGTTATGATGATTCTAAAATCATCAAAGTGTGGTGTCTTTGGGCAAAAGAATCTAGTGCACTGGGTGCATTGAATAGGATCAAAATGATATAGTTTATCTAGAACCGTCAATCGATAAAAGTTTTCATTTGAAGACAATCGGAGAGTCTATCTCAATCCTGAGATAAATGATGGACTTATGGTTGCAAGTGTTATCATTTGAGCTATCAATGAGTACGATTATATAGCATAGTCTATCATCGATAGTTTGGTGGTATTCATTTGTTAATCGATAGAGGACTTCATTTATAGATATGGACATCGTGGCTCCATTTATTGAATGAGAGTAGAATACCATCATATGGATGTTTTGAGGTATTGGATATTAAATCTTAACGTTAAGTTTTCAATTGTGTCTATTGAAACATGGCTTCTGGACAAGACAAACTATCCAAGTTCAAAATGTGGTCATATGAGTAAATATGGTAACTTGGAGAGCTATAGGCGGTCTATGAGCTCTGGGCGATTACTGGTATTCTTCACGAGGATACACTTTCTCCAATAAGGTTGTCTAGGGTACGAATGAGTAACATCAACTTATTCTATCTTTATTTAAGAGTTCAATTTTAGTTCTTTAGTGGAATGAACTTAAATTAAATAGATCGGACCTAAGTGAATCATTTGTTGATTGTGATTGGGTTGTGTCTATTGGAGCTTAAATTTAGATAGCCCGTCAAGATCCCCAATCCACACGAACTTGCATGGATCACTTGATATATTATACCGGACCAATTTAGGGGTCCATCTAGAATTGTATTAAGGCATGTGAACTTGTTTCTTTTTGTAAGAATAGGTCTAGTTCACATGTGGACTTTTTGTTAAGGTCCAATGGATTTAATAAAATAAGAAAAATAATATATGGCCTTTTATTTTAGGTATGGGCGGCAAAGGCTATGGTGAATAGCTTATATATATTATTTTTATTTTATTGTTTAATTAAATGGAAATTAATTAATTTGTTGATTAATTAATTATTTAATTAAATCTTAAAATCTTTATTCTAATAGGAGATGGTCTCCTAAAACTATACTATTGTTGGTAGTATAGTTATTGTTAAAGACTTTATTTGATAAGTAGATAAATAAAAGGAATTATTTATCTAATCAAATCAGGAAGTCTTTAATATGGTTATAAACACATTATTGAGTTGGATTAGGAGCCTTGGTGTAGGAAAGAATTTTTTTTGGAAAAGGATTCTTGGTCACCAAGTAAAACTACTTAGTGGTAGAATTCTTATTTGAAAAGGATTCATAACCACCAAGTTAATCTACCTAAGGACAGGATTCTTATCCATCAAGTAATCCTTCTTAGGAAAGATTGAAATCTCCTAATCTATAACAAAGACATGAAATTCGGTTATCACATATGCAATATGGGATAGGACAGATTTCTTTTAGATAAGGATTCTAACTACCAAATAAATCCACATAAGGAAAGGATTCTTGCCAACCAAGTGAATCCTTCTTAGGAAAAGATTTATGATCCTATATATATGTGTAAGAGAATTTCGGTCATGACTAAGAGATTTTTTTAGAGGTGAATTCGGCCAAGCTCTCTATTTCTTAGTGAAGAATTCAGCCACCATAGGAATTTTGAGGGAGAAAAATATGATTTTGCTTTAGACAAAATTCAATCATCTCTAAGCAATAGTGTGTGAATTCGGCCAAGTAGAGAAAAAAGGGGAACATTTTTGTGTTCGATAGTATACTAATATCCTTTACATCAAAAGGGTTTTGTGTACAACATCGAATCAAGTTTCACACGAGTTTCAATCAAATTGATTGATAATTCACAAGTGACCGGGCGTTCTTGGATTTTTCTCTTGGAGGATATTTGTAACTAACAAAGAAAAGATTTTTGCTTTGTCTCCATCCTCAGGAATATAATTTAAAGAAAGGGAGCTCACACTCTTAGGTGATTCACATTCGTGATTGGATTGGAAGATCTTGCGGAATCAATTCGGCACTTGTTCAATCGTCACGCGAAAAAGGTATGATACTTTTATATAGATTAATTAATCTAGGGTTAAGGTTCTCGTTGCATAAAAGGGAATTTTTTTTATACGCAAACCCTAATTTTGTTTTTATCATGCTTCCTTGCGTTTTGAACCTGTTTTTCCCTACACTACTGTGAGTTGGAACTGCAAGTTAAACCTAGTAGAGTAAAGTAGCAGCCTACTATGAGTTAAAATTACTAGATTAAAGTCATAGAGGTCGCTCGTAAATTTTTTCTAGAGCCTACTGCAAGTTGGCGAGTAAGACCTAGCAGAGTGAAGTGGTGAGTTGAAATTGTGAGATTGAAGTCATAGAGGTCGTTTGTAAATGTTTTATAGAGCCTACTATAAGTTAAAACTGTGAGTTAGACCTAACAGAATGAAGTAACAGCCTATTGCGAATTGGAACTAAAGATTGAACTCGTAAATTTTAGTCACAAATGTTTTCCTGGATCTTTTGCTAGATAGATCTGCGAGTTATGACTAGCAAAGTTAGACTGCTAGATGGATCTATGAGTTCCAACTCGTGGATTTGTGGCGGCAGAACCTTATCAACTTGAAAGTCAGGATATTTTTAGGGGCAAACTTGACTTTTCATAAACAATTGGTACCTTAACCTTCAAACTGTACAAATACACCAATTTTTTGGTTATTAAATCATCACATATCTTTCTATATCCAATCTTGGATAGACACCAACACCATCTCTTATTCTTCAACACCACAAAAGAGAGAAAAAGAGCTTTAAAGACTCCATGGAGGGTTCTTCTCTATGAATGTCTTACCATCACCATCTCCACACTTCCTTTATCCATCTTTGAAGTAGATTTCAAGGAGAAATACGAGCAAAGGAAATTGAGATATTGGTTATCTCTAAACTCTTCTCTTTGTTTTATGTTTTATTTCTTTGATGTGTAATCCTTAATAGGGAATACTTGTAAACCAACACTTGGCTTGTTATATATGGTATTTACTTAGATTCCACTTGGATCTTGATTCTATTCTGTGAGCTTATATTATACCTATCTTTTCTTGACATATATATTGGTGAATGAGTAGGAATTAATATATTTAGTATAACTGAGACTTTAGATTGAAACAAATGATGTAGTGTAACTTAGTGTCTCACTCTTGTTTGCATGTTGATGATGAAAAAGAATCGATTTGTATGAATTGATTTGAGTGAAAGAGCATATCTGTGTTCCGATTGATTAATTGTGAATGGATCATTATTGTTAACTCTTGAATATAGGTAACTTGATTTATGCATGCTTATGCTAGATTTGGTTGTTTGGTGAATCGTTCATATGGTTAATGGGTCCTAGACCTACACACAATTGCTCATTCCATGCCTTTGGTAAGTGATGAGAATCGATTTTTGTTTTCCTTAATCAATAAATTATTTGTAACAATAGATGATTTGGTTTCGGAATCCTTAATCAGGAGAACTAGCCCTTGAATCCTTTTGAATGATGCTTGAATGTTTAATATCAACATAACTAGCTTGTGTGTTTGGTGAACTTTTGTATCAATTGTAACCACTATCTTGCATCTCCTCAAGCCACATTTTTTTTCCGTAGCTAGGGTGTCTTGCCTTTAGGAGTAGACTAATTTTAATTGCTTTGTAGTGTAATTGATTAGAAAGGCAATCACCCAGTTACATTTCTATCCTTAGTGTAATTTAATTTAATTCAGTTTATTCACACATCACACACCCTCCGCTTTATGCATACACTTCACAAACTCAATTCTCCACTTCCGTGTTCTATTTACATCACTTTCAATGAACGTTTTATATAGAGATAGTTATACAGATTCCACCTCTTTGTGGATGATACCCTAGCTTGTTGCTTTACTTTTTTTTAACATTAGAGTACATTGCATAAGAATGACTTTATAAATATCTTTTGAAGCATAATTTGGTAACGAAACAAAAAACAAGTACCAAAAATGGCACCACTGCCCGAGAGGTGGCTTATTTGTTAATTGTCTCTAATTTTAGCTGTTAATAATTTAGTTTGTGATGTTTGTGTTAATTTTTTTTATTTTTTGCTTAAAGCAAATGCATTTGATTCCGTTTGAGTTGTTTGTGCAAGAAAAAGAAAACTTTAGGTCGGATGGACCACATAACTCATGGACCATACAACAACCCCACCAAGTGAAATGGTAGCGAGTGAAGGCTTAATTGGTTTAAAAACCAAGGACGCGAGATGGGCTGCGAATGAACAAAAGGAAGAAAAGAAGTTGGGCCCATCCAAAAGAGGTAAATGCTCTCTAATTGTTTTCAACATATAGATTTCGGTAGTTAATTCCTCTGAACTTATGGAATTTTTCAACACTTTTTAAATGCCCTACTTTGATTAGAAGCTTTTAACGTATATGGGTACATTTTATGCTTAATTAAATGTTGAAGCATGTTTGGAGTTAGATTACAGTCGAAATTCAATTTTGGCAAAATGTAATGGGAAGCATTTGTTTTTTAAAACTTGTGAACTTGTTGATATGTTTTTGATTATGTAGGATATCAATGCATTTCTTATTGTTGTGATTTTTTGTTTTATTGTTTTATTGTTTTATTGCCCTTATTTCTGAATCTAGCTTGCATTGTCCAATTTTTTAGTGGAGATGGTTCCATGGGGTAACATTTAGGATAATGTTAGGCTTAGGTTTGGGGGTGTGGACAACTTTGTTATGTTTTGTGTCATTTTTATCATTTTTGTAGTTTTGTTTTTCAAAATTCTCTACAAAATTTGATCAAAATTGAAATTTTTGGAATTAAAGTCCATTTTAGTTGAGATAATATCTTTGCTTTTCGGTAGAGACAAGTCATGTATGCTTTTAGATCTGTGTTTTGACTAGCATTCACGCCATATATAATTGTTGCATCACTTAAATTTGCATGTACAATGCCAATCTTGTGATGCTAAGGTGGATGAGACTCTATGCTTGTTTAGCTTAGAAGAATATGGAGACTACCCTTGTGAGATTATATGCTTAAACAGTCATTTTAGAGGGTGTATTTCATTTCAATTCTTAAACACTTATCTTGTTCTTCAATTTATAGATTGATCTCTATAGGATTTAGTATTGTAAATTAAAGAACAATCATTTTATGATATCACAAGTTGTTTGTTTTACTTTTTTGTTGATTGATCCTTGAGAAGTGATACTAGGCAATGCGTGCTTAAACTATAAAATGGCCTAAACACTAATTTCTACCCTATGTGTGTGATCCAATAGCCCATTAGAAACCAAACACATACCTTTTTCTTTCATTACCCACACTTCCAAAGAACCAAGCTTCAATAATGAAACAGTACCTAATGAGCTTAGACCATATGGTGATGATATTAGAAATTATTGGGGTATTTTGTGATTACCAGTATTGTTAGTTAGGAAGAAACCAATGAGTTTCTTTGGTTAAATTGAAAATGTAGTTGCATGTACTAAGGCTTGAATGAAAATCATTAAAGTTCATATGTGTATAGAGTTTAAATGTGTATAGTCGTTCAAAAGAAAGAGAAGAAAAAAATGAATATCTACTCAAAAGAAATAAAGAAGTAAAAAAAACAAAGAAAACAAAAGAGAAGCCTATTTGTATACTTGTAATAAATTGACTAGAGGAAGTAGAGATTGCATTGTAGATGGTCAGTAATTCTGTGATACAATCTATTGTTGGGATGTTGATATTGCATTGTGTATGGTTAGCAATCCCATGATATGGTCTTAGGTATTTTGCTTTCCATTTTTCCATTCTTTCTTAGCCTACACCCATGGCCCCAGTACAACCATGAAAGACCTAGCAGACCTCTTGGTAATACTTTCTTAATTGTAAAGTTGCTTGTGCTTTATCTATGGTCTTAATGTTTATTTTTCTCATGAGATCTTTTGCACTTATATGAGCTTTCTTTTTAATTATATGAATATGCGAATATATTTTGATTCCATGTACCCAAACATCGATTCGCATATGTTGATGAGTGTTATCGCCTAGGATTCTTAGTGAAAATATGAGTATAATCCGGTGAGGATTAGAAGTCGAGGCGAATTCGATCTTAGGAATTCGAGCTTTGTTGTTTTGTAAACCGAAAACATCTTTTGTATTGGCATACATGCATTGCGTGATGTATTGATTTACATGTCACATTTTTAGTCTTAATACAGAGATTTTAGCATGCATGTAGTTTTTGCGTGGTATGTTTAAGGTGGCTTCTCAATGTTTTGTTTGTAGAGTTTCATTTGTGGGTACCATATTGGGAAACCTTCAGAAGACTATACTTATTCTACTAAGGACACCTAGAGGTTTCAAAGGTTTGTGGCACATGCTGAGTGTCATCGTTTCTCCCATGTAAGTGGACTAATTTGTTTTTACTTGTTTATTGCTTTTATGTTTTTTAGATTTCTTATTTGTTGTTTTTAGTTTTGCTTAAGGACGAGCAAATTTTAGGTTTGGGGGGTATTTGATAGGTACATCTATGTACCTATTTTAGGCTCCTTACTCATAACTTTTATGCTCGGTTTCGAGCATTTTAGTTTATATAATATGTGTTTGAGCCTTATGTAGGTTCATTTCTCTGAAGTTTGGTGTTTAAGCTTAAAGTGAAGCTTTGAAGGCAAAAAAGAGGAAAAAAGGCTAAAATTGAGATGGCTTGTGAAGAATGTCAGACTTGAAATTCCATATCTCTTTCTTCCGACTGATTTGGGTGTCGAACCACATGTTTTCAGAAAGCCCCAAGAACTTTACGAATCACAATTCTGGATTTTCTAGAAGAAATTATGCCCATTTCAACAACTGGTATGGGAAGAAGAAAAATATGCTAGATGGAACTGCGAGTTTTAACTTCCAGATTAAATTAGCAGATCGATTCCAGAGCCTACTGTGAGTTGGAACTGCATGTTAGACCAAGTAGAGTAAAGTAGCAGCCTACTATGAGTTGAAATTGTGAGATTGAATTCGTAGAGGTCGCTTTCTAGAGCCCACTGTGAGTTAGACCTAGCAAAGTGAAGTAGTAGCCTACTGCGAGATTGAAGTCGCAGTGGTCGCTCACAAATGTTTTCCAGAGCCTGCAGAATGAAGTAGCCGCCTACTCCTAGTTGGAACTGTGAGATTGAACTCACATATTTAAGTAGTAAATGTTTTCCTGAATCTTCTGCTAGATAGATCTGTAAGTTACGACTATCAAAATCAGACTACTAGATGGATCTGCGAGTTCCAACACACGGTGGTTGAAGAATCTTATCTACTTGTAAATCAAGATAATTTTAGGGGCAAACTTGACTTTTCATACTCAATTGGTAACCTAACCTTCAAACTCTATAAATACACCACCATGTTGGTCATTAAATCCTTACATATCTTCCTATATCCAATCTTGGATAAACACCAACACCATCTCTCATTCTTCAACACCACAAAAGAAAGAGAGAAGCTTTAAAGACTTCGTAGAGGATTCTTCTCCATGGATGTCTTACCATCACCACCTCTACACTTCCTTTGTCCATATTTGAAGTAGATTTCATGGAGATAGGGGAGCAAACAAAATAGAGATCTTGGTTATCTCTAAACTCTTCTCTTTGTTTTACATTTTATATCTTTGATGTGTAATCCCCAATAGGGACTATTTGTAAACCAACACTTGGCTTGTTATATTTGGTATTTACTTATATTCAACTTGGATCTTGACTCAATTCTTTGAGCTTATGTTATACCTATCTTTTCTTAACATGTATATTGGTGAATGAGTAGGAATTAATATGTTTTGCATAACTGAGACTTTAGATTGAAACAAATGATGGAGTGTAACTTAGTGTCTCACTCTTGTTTGCATGTTGATGATGAAAGGGAATCAATATGTATGAACTGACTTAAGTGAAATAACAAATCTTTGTTCAGATTGATTAATCGTGAATGGATCTTTATTGTTAACTCTTGATTAGAGGTAACTTGATTTATGCATGCTTATGCTAGATTAGGTTGTTTGTTGTATTGTTCATGTGTTTAATGGGTCTAGACCTAGGCACAAATGCTCATCCCGTGACTTTGGTTAAGTGATGAGAATCAATTTCAGTATTCCATATTCAACAATTGATTTGTAACAATAGATGATTTTGTTTCGGAATCCTTAATCAAGAGAACTAGCCCTTGAATCCTTTTGAATGATGCTTGAATGTTTATTATCAACATAACTAGCTTGTGTGTTTGGTGAACTTATGTAAGTATTGTAACCACTATCTTGCATCTCTCAAAGCCACATTTATTTTCGTAGCTAGGGTGTCTTGCCTTTAGGAGTAGACTAATTTTAATTGCTTTGTACTGTAATTGATTAGAAAGGCAAGCACCCAGTTACATTTCTATCCTTAGTGTAATTTAATTTAGATCAGTTTATTCACACCTCATACACTATCTGCTTTATTCATACACTTCACACACACCATTCTCACCACTTTTATGTTCTATTTACTTCGTTTTGAATAAATGCTTTAGCTAGAGATAGTTATACGGATTCCACCTCTTTGTGGACGATACCCTCACTTTTTGTTTTACTTGTTTTCAAACATTAGAGCACATAGCTTAGGATCAACTTTTTAAATATCTTTTGTATCGCAATTTTATAACGACACAAAAATTGAGTATCAACCACCAAGTCCTCCATACGATCTCCCATAAAGTGGCATTGCCATCACCAACCGTGGGGCTCTGATACAAGTTGTCTTCATTTTGACCTGATGAACACGTAAACTACTTGCCTAATATTTACCCATAACTCATATCAGTTAAGGTCTGTAGCAAAAAAAAAAAGACGAGACAAAATAAACAATCACACAACCCCACAGATTTACTTGGAAAACCCTAAATCAAGAAAAAAACCATAGACCATCAGGACAATAGAGAAAGTTCCACAATATGATAAATTGTTACAACCATATACTTCGGGATTCACTCTTTCACAACCCAAACCCAAAACTACCGAGCCTTACCAAGCCTGTAAGCTTACAACCGAGCTTTATATCTTAGCTCTTAGCTCAGAACATTCACATGTTCCTTCTCTGAGTGCACCCTTCCTGAATATCCCCTAAGATCTCCCCTAAATATCACTGACGGATCTCTCTCTTGTTTCCCAGATATTTCCCAGATATTCCATGTGGTCCTCCCGGATCCACCCACTCTTTGGTGTTACAGGTGTTCTTTTGGCTCCACACAAATAAGCTAGTTACAAGGTTCTATTTAAACTAGTTATAGAGAGTTTAGACCAACATAAAAATCCATCTCTTATACATATAAGATTTTCTTGTTTTATATAAATACTATTTCCTTTTATGCACAAGTCTTTTTGTAAAGAGAAATCATTTTCCTTCAAGCATAAGAACTTCCAAAAGAATTACTTTTCTTTTCTGCTGAAGATTTCATGTTTCATGCGTGCTTATGATTGACAACGATTTCGGTCATGGTTGTCCACCCGCACCTTATATCATTACAAGTCACCTGGAATGCACCATGTTTCGCCTACCGCTATCCCTACCACATAGTTCTTGACAACGTAAATCACCGGTCTTGACCGTTGTCCTTACCGCTGTCAAACCCATAGCGCAAGGCACAACGTTTTTCTCTAGACTTAACCATTGTGGAAACCTCTATCAATGCCATATCGTTACCCCAACGGCTGTCTTCAGCCTTCGATTCTTTAGTTCTTCTTCGTATCTCAAACACCAATTCTAACTTCCAAATGTTTCCCACGTTTCTAGGAAGTTCCACTTCAGTTGGGTCTCGTTTTAATAACATTGGGTTCACTTGAGAATACGAGTTAAAAACTAAGACACACCACAAAACAGTGAAGGCCAAATCCTCTTTCTTGGCTGATGAAGACCAACGGTGAAGGAAAGGCTAACCTTTCTACTTAGATTGATCAGATCTAGGAGCATCCAAGATCTGTTATTTGCCTTTTGTTTTAATATATTTTAAATATGTTTAATTATTTCATTATTTAAATTCTATTAATTTAAAAAGTCATTTAATATTTCCTAATGCATCAAAAATTAAAAACAAATTCATTTCTATCATTTTAAACTGACACAAATGAATTGACCATTTTGCCCTTCTCCAGTTAATTCCTAACAGCAACCCACTAACTTTAGTGGTGGTTTGTGCAATTTCAACCAAAAGTTTTATATGTGTACAATTACACTAAATGTACGGGGATGTTAATGCAATTAGTCAATTTATTATACTTTGATTTTATTTTATTTTATCCTTTAGCTTCTCCTTCTCCTCTGAAAACTAATGTTGCTTTATAAATTTAGAATAGTTGGACTTAATTTATGTGCAATAAGGCTGAAACGTGTTGCTTCTTGGATCATTGGAGATTGTTAATACTTTTGTCTTCTTAGTGGAAGCGGGAATGGTTATGGTTAGCGATGTGTATTGGGGAAATGGGGATGGATATAGGTCCCCTCATCCTCATTCCCGTTTTCCAAACTCTTCCCTATCCCCATTTCCCATTTGAGAAAAATGGAGATGGAGGAGTTTTGGTGGGAGTTATCCCCATCCCTGTTTTCCCGTTATCTTTGTTTTTCCTTGTTTCCAATTTTCCTCGTTCCCCTATTTTACTAAAAATCACATGCTAAAAAAAACAATCCCTTACAAATTCAAATGAAGTATAATATTGTTCTTTAATAATAATAACAACAACAACAACAACAACAATAGTAATAATAATAATATATTGTATAAGATTGGGGGGAAATGGGGCAATGGGGATGGGGTGACCTCTCCCATTTCCATCCCCTCCCCATTTTTCCCAAAAAATCCCGCCCCCCCCCCCCCCCAAAAAAAATAAAAAAGGGAATGGGGATTTAGGTATTTGATGATAAATGCTCATTTTTAGTTATGTTGTTGTTGATTATTATTTGCAACTAAATAGTTTATGTATCAAAATGTCTACCCATTCAATGGTAATTTTATGAAAACTTAATAGAGTGTGATAAAATGACCATTAGTGTCACATTATTCATCTAAATGGCTATTTTAAAATGAATTTCTCATTTAACGATCATTTTGATAGTGCAAGTAAAATATCCCTTAATTTTATTAAAACTAAAAAAGTACGAGGGACCTAACCAATCAACATTTCTTGTAACTTGTGGATAGTTGAGTTTATCTTCTCCTACTCTTTTTTTATTATTTGTCACTCAATTAATTTTATTAATACTACTCAGCGAATAAAAGTATTTGTAACCACTATACATGGTTGTTCAATGTAAAGAGCGCTCATTCAAGCGAATTTGAGTCCTTATGCCCACAAGTGATATATATAAAAAAACATTAAAACATTCATATTAGAAATAAAATATCTTCCCATGAGAACTACGAAGTGTTAAAATGGTGGTGAAATTCCTTCATGATTACACTCGTTGCAGATTTTGGTAAATAGGTTATTTACAAAAATTCCCATCCCTATCTTTCTCCATTTCTCTATTTTTTTTACCCAAATTTCATCATAAATTGTAATTTTTCTATCATAGTTACACATTATAGGCATATCTATATCATACTTATACACATCACCACACTTTTTCCTTGTGTGTTATTACGACTAAAGTCAAGTTGCTTACATAGCAACAATATGATGATGTGTATTAATATGCTACAGATATGCTTATAATGTGTGTCCATTAGAGATAAATTATTCTAAATGAAGATGGAGAAGTTGAGATTCGGGTATCCGTGGATATATGCTCATTCCTAGTTGTGTCGTTGTTGATTAGTCTTTGCAACTAAATAGTTTTTTTACCAAAATATCTACCCATTTAATGATAATTTTATAAAAACTTAACATAGTGCAACTAAAATGGTTATTTTAAAATGATTTTCTCAATTAATGATCATTTTGATAGTGCAGGTAAAATACATTAATTTTATTAAAACAAAAAAAAAGTATGAGGGACTAGACCTATCAACATTTCTTGAAACTTGTGAATTGTTTTTTTTTTAAAGTATTACAAGAACTATTACAATAAAACCACTGCCAAGATCAAACAACACATGTGCAACCGGGATATCTGCTCCTATAATGGGAGATAACTACTCCCACAACTTGGAAAGAAAATTCCCTATACATGCTTGGAAAATACGTATAGTGGGATTTGAACCCCTCACCACTAATGTAGAAAAGAGATACACTACTAGCTCTATTAAGTGGTGATGTGCATAGCTTATGAATAGTTGAGTTTATCTTCTCCATCTCCTTTTTATTATTTGTAAGTCAGTTAATTTTATTAAAACTGCACAATAAATAAAAATATTTATAACCACTGTCCACTGTGGCTCAATGTAAAGAACGCTCATTCAACTTGCTAATGTTTTAAGTTCAAGTCCTTATACCCAAAAGTAGTATAATATATATATATTAAAGTATTTGTAGTAAAAAGTTAAAATGGTGGTGAAATTCTTTCATGATTACAGTCGTTGCATATCTTGGTAGAGAGTTTATTTACCAAAATCTCCATCCCTATCTCTCTGTTTCAATTACAGTCGTTGCATATCTTGGGGGGGGGGGGGGGGGGGGGGGGGGGGGTGGTGGGGGAATAGGTTAGTAAACCATTTTCATTCCCTTAAAAAAAAAACTTATGTTTGTCCCTCTAGATAACTTTTATCAGAATTTTTATTAATCAAACACAAGAGAAATCAATTCAATAACGACATGCTTGATCAAATAAAGTCAATATTGATAACAACTTGCATGTGGTACAAACTAGGCAATTTAAACCAAAGCCTTTAACAAGTTCAACTCTTGATATAAAATGAAGGTCAATTACAAATATATCAAACAATATATATATATTTCAATATCAAGTAAGATATATATTAACACATATACAAATATCAAGAGATAGGGACAGAGAGAATCATCACATGATTTTTTTTAAGGTAAAACCTCCGAAACGGAAACATCCACGGGTTGATACCACAACCAGCGGTAAAAACCTTTTACTAGTAAGATAAAAAGATACAATCTCACAAGTGACCAACTTCACCTAGAAATCTACCCTTCAACCTTACACAATGAAAGAGATGCCACTTTGCTTAACTATTCGGATCACCCCGATCCTAGTCAAGACTCCATGCGTAAATTGAAGATCCCCTCTCCAAAATGCAACTCCCATGCTCAAATTGAAGAACCCCTCTCCAATGTGAGACTTCCATGCTTAGCTATCCAGATCACCCCGATCCTAGCTTAGACTCCATGCACAAGTCAAAGAATCACTCTAAAACATGTGAGTTTGAATGCACAAACCAAAGAATCACTCTAAGGAATGTGAATTCCAACCATTTCACAAGACTTCATATGTGATCATTAATGCAAAACGCAAATAAGCACGCAACATAGAATATGATGATCAACACATCCTATGCGAACTAGACTTATGCATGAAAGTCCACAAACCAAATATGTTTAGTTACTATGCATGAATAACAATTCTAGAAAATGTGAAAACATCAAAACACATTTAGCTTCTAGATTTATTCATGTCACTAAACCTTGAATCAATCATATACATTTAAGCACATAAACAAGATTTAGTATCAAACAAAAATTAGCTAGAATCATAGCATGTGATCAGTAGAATTCCTAGTAAGAAATATAGAGCTTGTATTCACAAAACCAAATATGTCTAGTTACTATGCATGAATAACAATTCTAGAAAATGTGAAAACACCAAAACAAATTTAGGGTCCATCCTGTAAGCGTTTTTCAGTTGTTGTTTTTTGAAAAAAATAAAAAATAAAAAATAAAACCGTGTCTCTGGTTTCAGTTTTGAATTTTGAAAACGCGTCTGATAGCATATACTGAAAGCTATATTTTAAAAATAAAAAGAGAAAAAATGCATCATGTAGGTTACACTACTTAAAAAAAGGGCTATTGGAACGATTTTTTTTCATCCCAATTTCCCGAAATTCATCCCTAAAGATCTATTGGGACAAAAAAAACTCGTCCCAAATTTTGTCGCCTCAAATGGGTCGAAGAGCCTCTTTGGGACAAAATTGAAATTCATCCCTAAAAAGTACCTATTGCGACTAAATGTAAAATATTATAAATGAAATTCCCTAGACTGTGTGTGACTATAACCTAGAGGGGGGGGGGGGGGGGTGAATAGGTTTTAATTCGATAAATTATCGATTTTATGAATTAGTCAATATTATCAATATTACCCCATTCTACTAAGTGTTCAATTAAAATACAACAAACATAGAACAATAAAAACACGCAATGTATAGGTGGAAACCCTCCAACTGGGAAAAACCACGGGCTGTTTAGAGCACCACCCTTGATCCTCAAAATCAACTATTGAGTAAAAGTTTACAACCTAGGTTGACCTCCTGTCTAACCCTCAAGTTACTAACCCTTTCACTTTTCCCAACGGGCCTTAATAGTGATTTTGAATCACAAACCTCGTGCACTAACCACTTAGCCACAAGCTAAAACAACAATGAAGAGATAATGGCAACCTAAGTGAATATGCAAAAATATTCAATATGCAAAAATGTTAGGTCAAGACATTCATGCTTATCTAGGATTAATAATGACAATTAAAGCAAATCCTAGATATCAATGTTCTGAATGCAAAGGCAAGAAGAATTAGCTAGAAGGGTAAAACCGTCTTAAATTCTAGCTATCACATATTAATGCATCTCAACCAACAATTAATACACAAGCATGTCATAAGAGCAATTAAACATACAAGCAAGCAATTAATAAGCAATAGAGACTAAAACCCTAGGTATACATGTCTTAGTAATGAAACCATAAAGTTTAGAGCATGTAGAGAATACCTAGTTAAGAACAAACAAGAAACCTATGCTAGAAAGATGCTTGATGATTTGGATTTAAAGGTTGGTTGAGTAAAAATGTCTTATTGGAGCTTATCTCACTAAAACACCTTATCGCTCTCTCAAAAATAGGTTAGGAAGCTCTCAAAACCGAGTTGGGAAGAAGATGGTATATTTATATGAAGCCTAAAGAGAAACTACATCATTTTGACAAAACTGACCAAAAGACGCATTGTGTGCTGGTGTGTGCGCTGGTCGAGTAGCGCACCACCAGCCCACAGCCTATTTTGTATGCTAGGCACCAGTGGAGTAGCGCAGGACAGAGGTGCATGACCAGCGACAAATCACTGGACAAGTGAGGTGCACATGACCAGTGAGGTATGCATGACGACCACTGGAAAGCTGCGCCAGTGTTAGTGCGCATGACGACCAGCGCACCACCTGCGACACACCACTGGAAAGTTGCGCTGGTGTTGGCGCTGCTCGAGTGGCGCACTGCTCACCATCTTCACACACACACTCAAATCTTGCAAGAGAAAGGAGGTGAAGGAAATGTATCCTAATGCCTAATATGACATGACATTTTAATCACAAGATGCGATCAATTTAAACAAGCAAAAGAGACCAAAATTAGGCACACAACAAGACAATTAAGCACAAATGCAAAGTGATCAAAAACGTGCATGCGAGTGAGTGTGTGCACTAAATCTCTTCAATGAAGGTTAAGCAAGTAATTTTACCTTTGAAGCTTGAAAGAGGACTTGAGCAATGATGGCCTAACCGCCCTTACACATCAAACCCCAAATGTGGTTGTCAACGAAATGTGCCAATAAAAAATCGAGGAACTTACAATCTCCCCATTTGTCTATTTCGTGATAAAGCCACCACTCACAATTCATCCTCACAAAAAACCAAAAACAACAGACAGAGGTCAACAAAAATTTTTACATTACAAAGAGATGCCTAATAAACTAGCTTCAAGTCATCCATCTCTAGTAGAAACAACATCCCTACAAAACAGAATAACTACACTTTCCAAGACAAGTGTATGAGAGAGATCAAGATAAATACACACAAGCGCAATTTGCATGAATTAGAAACAAGTAACATGCAATCAACAATGGACATAGCAAAAACTCCCCCTAAATAGGTCAACACCCTCACAATAGGTCAATCTCCCCTTAAATCATGCCAATATCAACTCCACATAAATCCAATGTTACTCCCCCTTTTTGTCACAAGATAGGCAAAGGAGTATTCCCCAACCGGGACACTTTAGCAAAGAGAGATATTTGCAATGTAAATGCATAATCATATACAACAACTTTATGCACGTTAATTAAGAGAGAGAGAAATGCATGGAAGTTTTATTGATTGGAATATGTGGAAAAGATTTCCTTGGATGAAATACATGCAACATCAACTTCCAAAAGCATGGTATTTGGCAAAGAAAATAACACATGAGGTTCCAAGAGAAGTCAAACCAATTTGCACCAAATTGTCAATGGAAAACAAGATATAGTTTAACCAAAAAAAATAAGAGCAACTATCAAACTTTACAAGATGAACAAGACACGAGCGACTATTTGAAAATACAATCACGGTTAAATGCTCAAGGCTAACCTAGAGGGGGGGTGAATAGGTTAGACACCTTTTTTGACTCCTTTAGAAACAAACAAAAGTTTGTCCCTCTAGATTGCTTGTATCACAATATATATATTAATTAAAGACAATTAATCAATATATAAACATAAGTAAAGTGTGATACAAACAAGTAATTGTAACACATACACAATCTATATTATCGAAAGGAAGTTAGCATATATAAAGAGTTCTATCCACAATACAAATATTAGAGAGATAGGGATAGAGAAAAGTTGACACAAGATATAACGTGGTAAACCTCCGAAGAGGAAACATCTAAGGGCTAGCAGCCACCGGCAAACAAAATCCACTAGTAGATAAGACAAGTACAATCTCTCAAGTGACCTCTTCACCTAGGAACTACCCCTCCTATCTTACTCTAGAAGTTGCCGCTCTATGCTCAACAATCCGAGGCTTCACACCTCTTGTCAAGATTTCCTTGCTCACCTTATCCGGATCCTCACGACCCAAGGCAAGACTTCTTGCTCAACTAAGTACTCACGACTCTAGTTAAGACTTCCTTGCTCACCTATCCGAGTTCTCCCAACTCTAGGCAAGACTTCTTGCTCGACTATCCAAGGCTTCACACCTCAAGCCAAGACTTCCTTGCTCGACAATCCAAGGCTTCACACCTCTTGTCAAGACTTCTTGCTCAACACCATATGTCTCACACCTATTGTCAAGACTTCTTTCTCATAAGGCATCTAGGTGATTATGAATGCAAAACGTAAACAAGCGCGCAACATAGAATGCTATGATCAACACATCCTATGGAAAATACTAGACATGAGCATGAATGCACAAATCACATATAGTCTAGTTTATCATGCATGTGTAATCAATCTAGATTATGAAAGATTTGTTCAAAA
Organism: Dipteronia dyeriana; assembly: GCA_032871835.1. Taxonomy (NCBI): domain Eukaryota; kingdom Viridiplantae; phylum Streptophyta; class Magnoliopsida; order Sapindales; family Sapindaceae; genus Dipteronia; species Dipteronia dyeriana. The sequence continues at coordinate 77,209,799 of CM065300.1, read as the reverse complement.
TTAATCACAACCTAGATACATGCATAGATCTAAACTTAAATCACAAGATATGTTCAATAAATCACAAGATCAAGTTTAAATCACACGAACAAAAAACATGCTAAAATCATATGACAAAGTCATTTAGATTTAAGCTAAAGTTCTAGAGCATATTTCTAATCATAAATTCAACAAATCACATGAATAGCTTAAAAGAACATAAGCACATGTATTATGTGAGAATTTCGGCCAAGAGAGCCTAATACATGTGAGGAACTATTTTTCTCAAAATCAATCAATCAAAGATCATCAAATAGTTATAGAATCAAAGCAAGCACAATACAATCCCAAACATCTGATAACATAGGCAAAAGCAAAACCTAACTCAACATGAATGATTTCAATTGAAACTCAACCTAGCTTTGAAAGTGTTCAAAACAAAAATCAAAACAATCACAATATACAAATATATGTAGAAGAAGAAAACTCAAGGCAATTGACCAAGTTTTAAAAGAAAACTTTGAGAGAAAATTAATACCTTAGTTGATTTAGGTGCAGTCCCATTTTTGTATGATTAGACACCAAAACATCAGCAAGATTAACTAAAACCTTTAGAGAAAAGATGGAGAATGAATACATGAACACTCTCAACTTTGAATCACTCAAATCAGAGTTTAAATGAAGAAGATATGGTGTTTTGAAGGTGAGAAAACAAAGAGAGAAAATTTCTGCACACTTGATTTGAATTTCTTCTTAGAATGAAATGTGAGAGGGAAAGAGTTTATAAAGGAGTGGGAAACTTGGACATGTGAAATGACCAAGAGGGGAAAGATGAAGCCCAGCAAACTTTCTGCCCGAGATGGCGCGTGGGCATCTCGAGGCAGCAAGCCTTCTGCCCCGAGATGGCATCGCGCCATCTCGGGAAAGAAGTATACGCTTGCTTCTTTCTCCTTCGACCTTCCTTCATGTTCTTCTACCGTTCTCCGGCCTCCAAACTTGGAATTCAAATCCGTTTACGGATTACGAACCGTAACTCTCACACAGACATGGACATATAAGATACTCAACCCAGAAAATAATAATTTGACTCAATATATGAAGACATAGACAATGTATGAAACATGAGTTGAAAGTGTAGTATCTTTTGACTTAGAACTTGAAATCAATAGTATGAGTAACCGAAATGGCCGGAACTCATTCAAGAATGATTTAAGACTAAATCCAAGTTCAATATCCATGTTATACAAACATATACACACACAAACACAATACACACTAGAATGCAAACTACATAGAGATAGTCTCCATTCATGCATATTCCAAAACAATTTATTTCCATACCAATGCATGAGCATTCATCTTAAAGTGTGTGAATGTGTTATACATGGTACACAACGACGTAGAGACACATATGAATGAATTGTATATATGTGCCTATAATGGTGTACAACAATGCAGGGACATAAATGTATGATATGTGTGTGTGTGCCTATAATGGTGTACAACGATGCAGGGACACAAATGTATGATATGTTTGTGTGCCTAAGCCTTGTAAGAGAAAGATAAGGTCTTAATATACCTTTGTAGAACCATATTGCATCATTTGAAGACTTAGAACTTGCTTTGACTTGTTGTTTCTTCTTCCTTGAAGCTTGAATCATCATGAATCTAAACAACTAAATCATTACAAGTAAACATCATTTTGATATGGAATTCATGCCAACACAAACTGAAACCTAACAATCTCCCCCTTTGGCGAATTCCATGTAACAACTATACATTTACTACAAATATAAAAATGAAGATAGGTCACAAAATCACTCCCCCACATTACAATGAGTAAGATTCCTATAACTAATCTTCACCAGCTCTTGAACTTCATCTTGATCTTCTCTTTAAGCAACCTACAAATCATCTCAAAGCACAATGCGTATACAAGAGAAAAACAACAAATGGCACCATATAATATGGATAAGAATATACAATTAAGTCCATAAATACATGTATCTACCCCTCAATACATGCCAAATACAAGAGTTCTTAACCAAATATTAAGACTAATTATTACATGCCATTGAAAGTTCAAAAGTTCACAAAAACAACATAAAAAGGAAACTAAGTAACTAGCAACTCTTAACAACTCTTTCTCCCCCTTTTTGACATGAAATGGTACCAAAAGGTAAGAAACATACCTTGAGACTCAAATACTAGCTACTATATCCACCAAAAAAAGATGTGTGTGTAGTTGACCTAACATAATACTTGAGAGAAGGTCTTGAACTTGAGGCAATACACTCCTCCAACTCTTATTTCTAGCATCTTGTTTTTCAACTATAGCATTAAGCTCATCAACCTTCTTCTTCAAATGTAAAGCCCAATCCGGAAGAAAGTTTATGCTAGTCTCTTGACAATCAACTTGTGAACTACTAAATAGTCCAAAAGTATCACATGTCTTACCCTTATCCTTATATGACATGTATGACACACGTTTATCACTATACTTTTCCAAGGGTTGTACCAACATATCATCTCCACTACTTTGAACACCATGAGCTAAACACAAAGAAGTTATAAACCCCGGTAATGCAAGCTTCTTATCTCCTCTAATTGAGAAAGCCGCATTGTATAAGTAAAATATAAGCAAATCCCCAAGATTTATAGGTTGATTAGTCACCAAGGCATATACTATTTTGATCTTGTCTTTGTTCAACTCGGTTGAATTCGAAGATCCAATAATATTTGTGCAAATAAAAAGGTGTTAAAATGCACTTGCCTTAGTTAACTCATGTTGACTAATATATGCTCTACCTTTCCACTCAAAAGAAGCATTGTCACATAGAGTTCTACCCATGATATTGAGATTCTCAATGATATCAACATCAAGAAAGTTTGAATCAATATCACTAGATAGCACAAGAAACTTGTTAATGTTTATCGGGTTAACTCTAAACTCAACACCCCTAATCTCCATTAAAGCATCCAATAAGGTGGCACTCTCTCTATATTCATGATAAAATTCTCTAACAATAGTGTCATTTACTATTACTAGCATGCTCACCTAAGATTCCCAATTTCTGTCCTTAATGCATTTAAGAACATAAGAATCTTTACATTTACCTAAGTCAATGCCTCTCTCTTGAAATATCTTTTTAGTTGCAAAGATCCCTAAATCATTTGAACTTGAAGCTTTGGATCCCTTTGAGGTAGACTTGGCTTTCACAATGGGATTCGATTGATTTCCACTTCCGGTAACCTTAGTTCTTCCCATTTGTTCTTATGAAATAAGATGCTATATACATACAACAAAAGTGAGTGAAAGACAAATCAAACATATTAGTCACAAATATATAAACACAATGACATATGACTTGAGAATGAATCATCATGCAAGACAAAGATAGTGAATAATATCTTACAAGTATCATTAAGTCAAAATATGCCAACATGTAACAAAATGAAGCATGTGAACATATCATAAAAGAGAACAATGTCTAACATACAATGCTCCCCTTTGATAAATGCTATAACTAAAATCAATGATAGCATAGAGTTCACAAAGATGTTCACACAATCACACATTCAAGCAATTTGAAGAAATATCAACAAAATAAGCTTCAAATGCTAAGAGAGATACACAAAGATTTTTCAAGTTCTCTCATAATTCTTCAACAATTGCAAAGATATCATCATACTCATAAACAAAGTGTGTGTGTGAGAGAGATATGCTTCAAATATATATCAAGAAGTAGTTTAATAATCAACATGCAAACAATTTCCAACAACTATTCATCTTAAGCTTTTTCATAAAAAGTCAAACCGATTATCATCCAGAATTTTTGCTTTTAAGATAATAGATTTCAACACATGAGCGTGTGTGTGCATGTGGCTCGTCATCCCATTTCTGTTTTTCAACCCGAGCTCATTTGATTTTCAACTAAACTCCTTTTTAAGCCTTCCTTTTTTCTTTTTAGGCTTTGAATCAAATATTTTTTTTATGAATTCCTTTCAACACTTCTTTGATTTTTCCATATTTTTTTTACATTAACAAAATTCACTTCATGATGGCTTTCACTCATCACAATGGTGTAGCTCTTTCCAATATTGGGTAGCTTTCACAACCAATGTGTGTAGCCCTTTTCATAAAGGTGCTCGTTGAGTTCTATGTAATTGCCGAAGCAAAATGGATACTAACCATAGGTCATTTTAAATGTACTTAAGCACAAAAACTTTAAGGTGTATCCAATGTTTACATATTAGTAAACTCAACCTACTAGCAAGACATATAAGAGAAGCATAGTGCAAATTTTAGAAACCAAAATTTTATGGCTCATAAGCACATGATCTAAGAGCAATAAGTAGAGACTTATTCAAGATCATTACTTCTCTAATGAGTAGCTTCCAAAGAATATGAAACTCATATTTTCCAAAGTAATGCCATCAATATACTATACATAAATAATCATCAAAGTTAAGATCAATGTGAACAATATCATTATTAGATCCTAAAATAGCAAATGTCAATGAGAACCATATGTATGCTATACAAAATTCTCTAATATGACATGCTAAGAGATGTAAGTCAAAAATTGAGTCAAAAGATGAATATCTAAGAGAATATGCATTATAGTATAAAGATACCTTTTTGCACATTATATTCACCAAATATCATACTTCTGCCCTTTTTATGAGCACTCTTGCCTTGAATGTCCTCATGACACCAAGTTGACGATGTTTCACAACAAGAGTATAAAAAGCATAATATCTCAACCCAATCAACACATATAACAAAAGAACTTCTTCAAAGTTAATCAACAAATTTTGACCATCATAACAATCATGATGTGAGATAACCAAGTTCATATCAATATATGGAGTATTCAAAGCTAGTAAGCAAGAATTCTCAACACAATTGATATATAGCCTCAAAGCTATCTCACATGTGCTTCTTATTTTAGTGATAAGAGCACTCACCCTTGAACCACTTGTTCTTGGGTGTACTTATACAAACATTTCCAAAATCATCCTTGACAACAATGTTAAATCTAGAGTAAAGTCCTTTAATGACTTGATTAACAAGAATATTATTAACACACTCTTCCTTAACATTTTCAACAAAAACTTTGTCAAGTTGAACAAGATTAGAATTCTACTCCTCAACTTTTTCTCATGCTTAGCAATATTATCATGTTTCTCAACATGCAAGGCCTTAGCATGTTCAAGTTGAATTTTAATCTCCTTATCCCTATATTCATTTCCTAATTTGCTTTTTTCAATATATTTATCACACCTAGGCTTAATGTGACCTATTGTGTTGCAATAATGTCAAATTAGAATAAAAGATGAGATTGTACCTTTTGGAGTTGAACTAGCTTCACTAGGAGTTTGCAAATATACCTTGTTTGCCAATTTCTTCTTAGCTTTTGATCTTCTCTTCTTGTGTGGTTTCTTATCAATCACGACTTCATCAAAGTGTGTAGGAAGTGGTGGTTCCAAGAGCTCCTCTTCAACTACCAAGTCGTCTTCACCACTATAAGAGTTAACAACATTCCTAACACTAGACACACTAACCGAATCATTCACTAAGTCCTTGATAGCCTCCTTAGCCATGTCTATCTCTTCCATCAATTCTTGTTCTCTCTTCTTCAAAAAAGATATCACATTATCCATCTCAAGGTTTATCATTTCAAGTTCTCTAAACTTCTTCATAATATCACCTTTCTTACCAAGAAGTCTACGAGTAACAATCACAAACTCATCTAGTTGCTTCTTGATCAAATCATCCTTTTCAACTATTTCTCTTTGAGCATTGTCTCTATCTTCTTCAAGCTTTTCTATCTTTTTCAACAACTCAAGATTAGTAGGAATGGAACTAGAGCATCCATCATGATTTGCATTAAGGATCTTGTTTAAAGATATTGTACTATAAATATCTAGTGGAGAATGAGAAGCCGTTAGAGCTACAAAGTTGCTCACCAACTCTTCATCACTTAAAGACTCACTACTAGAGCTCTCATTGTCACTAGAATTATCATCACTCCAAGTAGCCGCCAACACTTTGCCTTTCTTGTCTTTCTTAGATGACTTCTTGGTACACTCACTAGCAAAATGACCAAAACCTTGATAATTATAACATTGAACCTCCTTTTTGTTCATGGCTTGACTATTCTTCATAATCCTTGGAGATGATGTTGACCCCTTTTTCCTTAGAAGACTTGCCTTTAGACTTGGCATTCTTCTTTAGAAACTTCTTGAACCTTCTAACCAAAAGTGCCATCTCTTCATTTTCATCATCACTCTCATCCTCAATAGCATTGAGAGCAATTCCCTTACTCTTGATCTTTGGCTTTAAGTACATCTCATAAGTTTGGAGAGACCTAAGCAACTCATCAATATTCATACTATCCACATCCTTGCTTTCCTCAATGGCTATCACCTTTGATTTGAATCTCTTAGGAAGAGACCTAAGGATTTTCCAATTTAAACGCTCTTTTGAGATAGGTACTCCAAGTACTTGACATTGGTTAGCTATGTTAAGAAGCCAGAATTGGAAGTCATTAAACGTTTCTTCCTCACCCATACTTAAACCTTCAAATTGTGAAGCCAACATTTGAAGTCTCGATTTCTTCACCACTAAGGTTCCTTCATTAGTAACTTTGAGAGTATCCCAAGCTTTCTTTGGGATTCAAGATTTTGAATGTAGAAGAATTGATGCCCATCAACTCCTCTAAAGAAGGCATTCATAGCACTATGGTGCCATTTAGCAACCTCAAACTCATTCGTTGTCCATTCACTCCTTGGCTTGAGTATCATGGTTCCATCCTCTTAAACCTTGGTAGGATGACTACAACCTTCTTCAACCACAATCCAAGCCCTTTCATCAATTGTGCGGATGTAGGCTTTCATCCTCAACTTCTAATACCCATAGTTAGTGCCACGAAGTAATAGTCGCCTAGTATATGAGGCTTCTTCCGCCATTACATCATCTTGTAAACTCCGTATAAAAAGTGTAAGTAATAGTGGCCTAGTATTTCAAGATACTTACCCTTTTTATGCACACTCTTAGTTTGCTTTCCTTGTTGGCAAGATCAACAAACTCTCAATTCTATTTCCAAACTTAGGAAGGCCTCTCACAACATTCAACCTCTCAAGAACTTTCAAGTCTTTGAAATTCATATGACCTAATCTTTGATGCCACAATTCAACTTGATCACAACTAGAGAAATTACACGAGATGTCATTAGAATCAAGACAATAACAGTTGTCACTTGATCTCTTGCCTTTCAATAGAACTTGTCCATCTTCTCTTAGAATAAAGAAATCAACTTTCCCAAACAAAACCGAAAGCCCTTCATCACTTAAAGTTGATATGCTAATGAGATTGGCTTGCAAGCCATCTACATAAAGAGCATTAGGCAAGAAGGGCAAACCGGGGATGGAAATGTTTCCTTTTCCAAAAACCTTCTTACGTGAACCATCGCCAAAGGTAACAAATCCACCATCCTCCATCACAGGAGTTTCAAAGAAACTCTTGTTTCCGATCATGTGCCTAGAACATCCACTATTAAGGTACCAAGTATTGATGGCTGACTTTCAAGGCTACTTGAACCAAATGACAATGAAATTCATCCTTTCTAGTCCATCTAGATGAAGTATTACTATTTCTAGGAGTCATGGGTTCATTTTCTCTAAAATTCCTAGGAGCATGCATTTTGGCTCTTCTAAGTATATTCTTCTCAATCATGCTTTCAAAACGACACAACTTAATAAATTTAAAACAATTCGGCCTTATGTGACTTTCAACACCACAATAATGAAAAATGGGAGTAAAGTAAGAATTCATACCATATCCTTGTACAAGTATGAAAGACTTCCCTCTCATTTGAGTTGTCTTTTGGTGTTGAGCTGAATCTCTTCTTTGAAACATCTTTTGTGGTTGAGCCAAATTAGATTCCCTTCTTGGTTGTGGGTGAAAACTCCTTTGTTGACTTTGAGAGCTCCTTTGAAGTAAAGGTCTTGTTTGATGAGTTCTAGCTTTTGGTGGATGAGCTTTAGCTTGAGAATTTGTTTGAGCCTTCATTTGAGCTTCCTTTGATGATTCTCCAACTTTATTCGATCTCATTTGTTGGTATGAACCTTGAGTCTCTTTATCCTTTTGACTCTGGACAAAGATGGTCGTCTTCAAGGTAGTGGCATCCTTGCCTTCCACATATCCTAAGCCCGTTTTATCATTAGGACTCTTCCCAAATGATAGCATCTTGTCAAGTCTCTCGGTTGCGGATGTCATCTTGGCAACTAGTTCTTTCACTTCCCTAAGCTCATCCTTTAAGTTCTCTTCACTCTTCTTAGTGATCATAAGCTCCAACTTCAAACTCTCTTTTAACTCTTTTCCATTCTTTACTTTCTCACTCAAGTGAGTAATCTTGAAAGTCAACTCTCGGTTCTCCTTTTTCAACTCTTGAATCTCCTTCTTTTTCAATCTAGACTTTTCAAAAAACTTCATAAAGTCCACATAGTCCATTTCCCCATCAATCTCAAATCTAGTGTTAGAAGAGGTACTCTCATCACTAGAGTCACTTATTTCTTTCTTATCACTCACAACATCCTTGCCATTATGAGATGTTGTGAAGGCAATGAAGTTGGCAACTCTATCTTCATCATTCAAAGATTTTTCTTCCTTTTCTAAGTTTTCATTATCGTTTCAAGTAGCCGTCATTGCCTTCTTTTTCTTCTTCTTCTTCAAATTTGCATATTTTGGAGTAATGTGACTAAAACCATTGCATTCATAGCATTGAATGCCCTTCTTAGAGTCACTTTCTTGAGATTTTTCCATCTTCTTGAAAGGAGTTTTCTTTTTCACTTTCTTTCTCTTGGACCCAAATTCTTTCCTCTCAAACTTCATAAATTTCTTGAATCTTTTAACCATGAGGGTCATTTCTTTATCTGAGTCCTCATCCTCTTCTTCAACCTTAGTGGTCTTCAAGGCAATGCTTTTTTGCTTCTTCGGAGGTATGGGTGAGGTGTTCCATCTTGACTCATAAGCTAAAAGTCTTTCAATGACTTCACTTGGCTTCATTTTCTTATACTCACTATTCTCTTCAAGTGCAGTCACCTTTGATTTGAACCTTGACGGAAGTGACCTCATAATATTTTGTTTGACTCTCCTATCTGAATAGGGATCACCAAGTTGATGGCTTTGGTTGACAATATCCATCAACTTCACTTGAAAGTCATTGAAGCATTCATGCTCCTCCATTCTAATCATCTCAAATTGCATTTGGAGGACTTGAAGCTTTGAGTCCTTGACTACCTCGGTTCCCTCATAGGCCGTTTGAAGAATGTCACAAGCCTCCTTTGCAATCCTAGTGTTTTGGACCAACTTGTATTGATTATCGTCCATGGGCATAAAGGATGGCATGCATAGCCTTGTTGTTCCACTTGGATGCTTCAAACTCTTAAGTACTCCAACTAGACTTGGGTTTAAGAGCTTCTACACCATCGTCAGTGGTCATTATTGGAGGAGTATACCCGTCTTCAATAGACATCCAAGCACGATCATCTATTTTGCAAAGATAGGATTCCATCTTGCTCTTCCAAGAAGCATAATTCACCCAATTGAGTAAATGGGGTCTTGTGCTTGAGGCTCCCGCATGACTATTACCGTTTCCACTCATAGTGTTTGAGGATGATGAATGTTATGCAAATGCAATGTTAAAGAAAACAATCAAACTACACCAAGAAAGACACACACAGAGCACGGATCACCTAAGTATATCTAGGCACCGGCTCTGATACCAATTGAAATTCCCTAGACAGTGTGTGACTATAACCTAGATGGGGGGTGAATAGGTTTTAATTTGATAAATTACCGATTTTACGAATTAGTCAATATTATCAATTTTACCCCATTCTACTAAGTGTTCAATTAAATGACAATAAACATAGAACAATAAAAACACGCAATGAATACGTGGAAACCCTCCAAATGGGAAAAAACACGGGCTGTTTAGAGCGCCACCCTTGATCTTCAAAATCCACTATTAAATAAAAATTTACAACCTAGGTTGACCTCCCATCTAACCCTCCAGTTACTAACCCTTTCACTCTACCCAACGGGCCTTAATAGTGATTTTGGATCACAAACCTCATGCACTAACCACTTAGCCACAAGCTAAATCAACAATGAAGAGATAATGGCAACCTAAGTGAATATGTAAAAATATTCAATATGCAAAAATGCTAGGTCAAGACATTCATGCTTATCTAGGATTAATAATGACAATTAAAGCAAATCCTAGATATCAATGTTCTAAATGCAAAGGCAAGAAGAATTAGCTAGAAGGGTAAAACCGTCTTAAATTCTAGCTGTCACAAATTAATGCATCTCAACCAACAATTAATACACAAGTGAAGAAAATTAATTAATAATCTCAATTAAATTAAAAAATAATTTAAAATAAGTTTTTAATAGAAGAAAGAAAATACAAAGAAAACTTTTTGGGATAAATACCAATTTGTCCCGATAGAGTGCCTATTGGGACAACATAAAATTCATCCCAATATGTTAGTTTTAGGGACAAATTATTTATTTCGTCCCAAGAAACATCCTACTGGGACAAAAAAAAAAATTGTCTCTAAAAGTATCGTCAGGTTTGCACTTTTTAGGGACCAAAAATTTATTTTGTCACAATAGACATCCTATTGGGACTATATTTTTTGTCCCTAAAAGTATTGTCAATATTGGGATTTTTAGGGACGAATAGTTTGTTTCATCCTTAAAAGTTTCGTCCCATAAGATATTTTTTCTTGTAGTGTTAACTGAAAACTATCAAAAATTGAACTATCAATTTTTTACATTTTGTTTTATATTATTACAATTATAAACAAATTGATTAAATAATCAATGAATATAATTTTTATACTGTAATTTTTAAATTAAACGAAAGTAACACATCACAAATTACTAAAAAAAACCAAATAATCAATTAATCAAAACTAAACTCTTAAAAATTTAAAAAGAAGAAAAAGAAAGAAAACCGGATCGGTCAAGAAGAAAAAAAAAAGGAAGAAGTGTTGGGATTATGCTCGATAGCAAGAGTGTAATAATGTATTTGACAATCTTTTCATATTTATAAAAGTGATTTCTAGTTTAACAAATCTTATAGCATTTATAGTTTAATTAATATAAATGTCAAAAGTAAATAATCATAAGGTTAAAAGACTTTGAGAAAATAAGAATCGTTCGTACATCTGGATATGTATGAGGTAGACACAATTCTTAAGTTAGTCTTGAATAATATTTACAACTTAAGATAAAGGTTGGGCACCCTTATCTTATCAAAGTTGTAGATTCTTTAGCTAGCATTTGAGTGGGATCAAATGTATTATGATCAGTCTAAAATAATCAAAGTGTATTGTCTTTGGGCAAATGAATCTAATGCACTGGGTGCATTGAATAGGATCACAGTGGAATATTTTATCTAAAACCGTCAATGGATAAAAGTTTTCACTTGAAGACAATCGGAGAATCTATCTCAATCCTGAGATAAATGTTGGACATATGGTTGCAAGTGTTATTGGTTGAGCTATCAATGAGTACGATTATATAGTATAGACTATCCTCGATAGTTTGGTGGTATTCATTTGTTAATCGATAGAGGACTTCATTTATACATATGGACATCAAGGCTCTATTTATTAAATGAGAGTAGAATATCATTGTATGGATATTTTTGAGGTATTGGATATTAAATCTTAACGTTAAGTTTTCAGTAATGTTTATTGAAATATGGCTTTTGGATAAGTCAAAATATCCAAGTTCAAAATGTGGTCATATGAGCAAATATGGTAACTTGGAGAGCTATAGCCGGTATATGAGCTCTTGACGATTACTGGTATTCCTCACGAGGATACACTATCTCCATTAAGATTGTTTAGAGTATGAATGAGCAATATTAACTTATTATATCTTTATTTAAAAGTTTAATTTTTTCTTTAGTTGAATGAACTAAAATTAATAGATCATACCTAAGTGAATCATTTGTTGACTGTGATTAGGATTATGTCTATTGGAGCTTAAATTTAGATAGCCCACCAAGATCAACAATTCACACCGACTTGTATGGATCAGTTGATATATTCTACCGGACCAATTTATGGGTCCATCTAGAATTGTATTAAGGCATGTGGACTTGTTTCATTTTGTAAGAATGGGTCTAGTTCATATGTGGACTTTTTATTAAGGTTCAATGGATTTAATAAAATAAAAAAATAATATTAGCCCATATATATTGGCTTTGGCAACTAAGGCTATATATAATAGCTTATTATATTGTTTTTTAATTTTATTTTTTAATTAAATAGAAATTAATTAATTTGTTAATTAATTATTTAATTAATTAAAAGTAAAAAAAAAATCTAATAGGAGTAGGTCTCATAGTGTCATATTATTGTTGGTAATAAGTATGAAATACTACATTTGATAAGTAAATAAATATAAGGAATTTATTTATCTAGTAAAATTAGGAAGTATTTGATTTATATTAGGTCTCTAATTAACAACCGGTCAAATTAGGAAGTTCTGGATTCAGTAACAATTTAATTTATATCAATAATTGGTTATTGAATAAATACATTATTTGAGTTGGATTAGGAGTCATGATGTGTAAAAGAAATCCTCTTTTTAAGAGGATTGAATCCAAATTTTGATAGGAGTCTTGGTGAAGTAGAAATCCTCTTTCTAGGAGGATTTCAACCACCTATACATACTCCTATATAGAATTTCGACCAAGCCCTAACTTTTGGTGTGAGCAGTTGTTTTTTATTTTTTTTATAATTATATATAAAAAAACTTCGTCCAACTCATTGAGTGAAGAATTCAGCCAAGCATAGAGAAAAGAGAGAACATTTTTTATTTTCGATAGTACACTAGTATCCTTTGCATCAAAGGGTTTTGTGTACAGAAATTAATTCTGGTTCACACAAGTTTCAATCAAATAGATTGATAATTCACAAGTGACCGAACGTTCTTGGGCTTTCTCTAGGAGGATTATTATGACTAACAAATGAAAAAGATTTTGTTTGTTTCCATCCTCAGGTATACAATTCAAACAAAGGGAGCCCACACTATTAGGTGATTCACATTCGTGATTGGATTGGAGGATCATATGGATTCAATGCAATGCTAGTTTAATCGTCACGAAAAAAAAAGGTACGATACTTTTTATATACGTTAAATAATCAAGGGTTAAGGTCTTCTTTATTAAAGGGAAAATTTTAAAATATACCAAACCCTATTTCATGCTTCCGCTACATTTTGAATCGATTTTTCCCTATAATTGGTATCAGAGTCTGGTTGTAACCTTAATTAATTGATGTATATATACATGAATCTATTTCTTTTTATTGTAAATATGCATGTTTTAGAAAGAGATGACACTCTAGGTATTCACATATATATATATATATATATATATTACATTGGAATGTATGGATATATATATATATATGTTTTAATATGTGAATTGTTATTGCTCAATTTTGGTCATAGAATTTCAATGTATTTTGTTGGGATTGTAACAAGAAGGGTGGCCTATCATTGCCATAATTTCCTTCTTGGTAGTTGTTAAGTTTCTTTTTTATTAATTTTGTTGTTGTAATGATAAAAAAAAAATTGTTATAGTAATTTATTGTATAAAATACTGTTGTAATATATTCAAGTATCGAAGACTCGAAGATTTGAAGAATTAGAAGCAACCGGAACAAGCTTGGGACCGTGTGAGCCATAGCAACACACGTGTGTATGAATGAGCATGTGGCCACGATTGTTGTGGCACGGGCTATGCACGGCAGCCCTATGGAAGTCATGGGCTGTGCATGGTAGCCTTTTATGGGGTTGTGGGGTACGCACGTCCATGGGAGGTAGCCAAAGGGTGCGCAAACGATGGACGTATGAAGACTTGTTCCCCAAGAAAGGAGTATTTTGTATTCCAAATATTGTAATTTACTTGTTTTTCTAGGATGGACCAAAATTGTAGCTATTTATTTTTAGTAAATATTGCAATGTTTGTCATTGTTTGATAACATGTCATATAGAATAGAAATTCCACTCATATATATCTTTTGGTATAAACATGCATTGAATGGTTTATGTATCTAATTGGCATCTAGATAACTTGGTTAATCATTATATGGAATTCGATCACACGCCTTAAATAAATGAGTAAGGGAAGATGTTTTGGAATGCCAACGATCTCCAAGTTTAGTTGAGCTTTATGTTTCGTGTAATAACCCCCCAAGGGGTATTCATGAATGGAATTTAGCAAGATACTTCCTTACAAGGATAGACTAGATAATTAACCCAAACGATATCTACTCCCAAATGAGGGATATTCATAAGGGAATATATTGAAGGTCGATAACTTGGTAGTACACTCAATGTGATTTTATTAACGAGAGCTAATTAATATCCTCTCATGAGTTCTTGTTAATAAAATTGCAAGGCTAAATTGAAATCGCTGGTTGTTATGTTAACAATTAGGTGGGACCTAGTCAAACTAGTAAATGGGGCGAACTTCTAAATAAGGAGTGACATTTATGGGTGTTGGATCACCGTTGAATTTTACGATTGAATTATTTTATATAATTCAAGATAAATATTCGAAAGTATTTTATCATGATTTTTTAATTATATAATTTTTTTTATTGTTCAGAAATCATGACCCTATCCCTAATCAACATCCTAAAAGACAATACTTTAACAAGTGATAATTATGTCACACAGAAAAGGAAAAATGGGTTGTTGTTGCAATCTGAAAAGCATAAGTTTGATCTGTGTACTCCTAAACCAGCTACTCCTACTAATGAATCTACTCAGGAGCAAAGAGATGGGTATCAGCAGTGGAAGTCTTCAGATGAGATGGCTAACTGTTACATTATGACCACCATCTCCGACGTGTTGCAACAACAACATGATGGAATGGAGACTACTGTCAATATAATGATGTCTCTAGAAAAGATGTTTGATATAACGTCCAGGATGACTAAGAGAGAGGCAGCGACTGCTTTCATGAATCTTAGGATGAAACCTAGACAGGCTATGAAAGATCACATGATTAAAGTCACAGCACATCTCAATGTTGCTGAACTGAATGATACTAAGATCGATGGTGAGACAAAAATTGACATGGTTGTCAACTCACTATCAGATTCCTTTGATCAGTTCAAGTTGGACTACAGCTTGAATAATAAGGAATACACCTTGCAAGGGCTGATGCAAGATGTTCAAAGAGCCGAGAAAATCCTTGTGAAAGGCAATGGATAAGAGATTTATGTCGTAGGTAAAGTTGCTACTATTAAGACCTGTAAAAAGGTCAAGAAACAACAAAAGAAAAATCAACTAGGACCTACTAATAAGGAGACAAAAGAAAGTGTTTCCTTTGTGGTTAAAAGGGACATTAGAAAATAAATTGCCCAAAGTCTCAGGACAATAAGGAAGAAGGTAATATTAATTATCTTGAAACATGTTTTTTGGCAGATTCTATGGATTCTTGGCTCATAGACTCCAGAGCCACTAATCTTGTTTGTTTTTTCTTACAGGGGTTCAAGGAAAGGAGAAGGCTTAATGTGAATGAATTAAACTTGCATTTATGCAATGAAGCATTGATGTCTGCTAGTGCAATAGGAGATATTAGAATTAGTTTAGATTCTTATAGGCATTTAGATTTAATATATGTTTATTATGTACCTTAATTCAAGAGGAATTTAATTTCAGTTTCTTGTTTAAATATATTTGGATATTCAGTTACTTTTAATAAAGCTTTTATTATTAGTAGGAATAACAAATTTGGTTGCAAAGGTACATTGGAAAACTGTTTATTCTATTTGCATAGCAATATCCCTCAGTTGTTAGACACGGAATCAATGCAACCTAATCATAAAAGAGTAAAGTTATCAAAAGATGAAACCTACCTATGGCATTTGCACCTAGGTCATATTAACCTTGATAGGATCAAAAGATTGGTTAGTGATGGACCTTTAAGTGACTTAAAGGTTGATAATCTACCAACTTGTGAACCTTGTTTGAAAGGTAAGATGACCAAAATGTCATTCACGACAAAAGACACAAGAGCAACAGAAAGTTTAGGATTGATACACACTAATGTGTGTGGTCCTGTAAGCATTCAAGCTAAAGGTGGATATGAGTACTTCATCACTTTCACGGATGATTACTCAAGATTTGGCTATGTGTATCTCATGAGCCATAAGTCGGATGCATTTGACATGTTTAAAGTATTTAAAGCTGAAGTTTGAAAATCAGCTAGAGAAACACATAAAAATCTTAAGGTCTGATCGTGGTATAGAATATCTATCTGGTGAGTTTCAACAATATCTTATTGATAATGGGATAATTTCTCAATTTTCTACGCCAGGTACACCTCAACGAAATGGGGTGGCAGAAATGAGAAATAGGACTCTTTTGGACAATGTTAGATCTATGTTGAGTTATTCAATGCTTCCTAATTATTTTTGGGGATATGCTTTACAAACCGCTATGTACATTCTAAATGATGTACCATCTAAGTCGGTTCCTAAAACATTGCATGAGTAGTGGACTCAGTGAAATCCTAGTTTTCAACACTTAAGGATATTTGGATATCCTGCGCATGTGTTAAAAGAAAAGACAAAAAAGGTGGAGTCCCGTTCAGAAACATACATATTTGTAGTGTATCAAAAAGGAACCAAAGGATATTATTTTTATATTTCTTCAGATCGTAAAGTATTTTTTTTGACAAATGCTAAATTTTGGAAAAGGACTATATTAATAATTTTGTGCCTAAAAGTAGAATTGTCCTGAATGAGCTTTCAGTAGATACAATTCCGCAAGAGATTTCACAACCTAGCCTAATTGTAAGTTTTGCACCAACAAAAGATCAACAATATACCATTCCTCATTGTAGTGGAAGGGTTAGTAAACAACCTGAGAGATACATCGGTCTAAAAGAATCAGTAAAGAATCTCATGGATGACGATGATCCCTACACGTTCAAGAAAGCCATAGAAGATGTTGATTGTCACCATTGTTAAAAGGCAATGCAATCCGAAATTGAATCTATGTACAAAAATAATGTCTGGTCTCCTGTGACTTGCCTAAAGGGATAAAACCCATTAGGTTCAAATGGGTATACAAGAGGAAAAAATGATTGGATGGAAAGGTGGAAACCTTTAAAGCTAGATTTATAGCTAAAGGTTACACACATAAAGAAGGTATCGATAATGAGCAAACCTTCTCTCATGTGGCCATGCTTAAATCCATAAGGATACTCTTATACATTGCGGTATCTCTAGACTTAGAGATTTGACAAATGGATGTCAAGATATCTTTCCTTAATGGAAGTCTTGACAAAAGCATATATATGATGCAACCAGAAGGATTCATTGAAAAGGGCCAAATATGGATAGAAGCAAGCCTCTAGATCCTGGAACATAAGGTTCGATCAAGCTTTGAAAAGTCTTGGATTTATTCAAAACCTTGACAAACACCATGTGTGTACAGAAGGATTAAATGCAACAATTTGATTTTCCTAGTTCTTTACGTTGATGATATACTGCTCATCAGAAACGATATAGGTGTATTGACATCAGTAAAAGAATGGTTAGCAAAACAATTTATTATGAAGGACTAAGGAGAAACAAGTTATATTTTTTGTGTCCAAGTCGTAAGGGATAGAAAGAATAGAACGATTGCATTATCCCAAGCCTCATACATAGATAAAATATTGTCTAGGGTTTCCATGCAAGATTCTAATGCTCTGTACTAGACCAAATATTTTCTTTGATTTTGACATAGTTAACAGGTTTCAATCGAAACCTGGTCTTGATAACTAGACGGTAGTCAAGCATATTTTCAAGTATCTCATGAGAATAAGAGATTATATGCTTGTATACTCTGGAGGGGATTTAATTCCCACTAGGTATACAGATTCTAATTTCCAATCGGATTCTGAATCTAGAAGATCATCATCAGGATTTGTGTTTACATTTGGAGGAGGGGCAGTCATAAGGAGGAGTATCAAGCAATCTTGCATTGCTGATTCCACAATGAAAGCTGAGTATATTGCCGCATGCGAGGCTACTAAAAAGGCAATCTGGCTCTTCTAATTCTTGATTGACTTGGAAGTGGTTCTTGATATGAATAAGTAGATCACTATTTATTGTGACAATAATGAAGCAGTGGCTAATTCGAGAGAACCAAGAAGTCTTAAGAGAGGGAAACACATTGAAATAAAGTATCACCTTTTAAGGGAAATTGTGAATAGGGGAGACGTGACGATAACCAAGATTGCATCACCAGAAAATCTAGCGGGTAGCTTCATAAGGGCTCTTCCAAAAAAGAGCTTTGATGGGCACCTGAAGAAAATGGGGATAAGAGATTACAAATTTTCTATCAAGCAAGTAAGAGATTGTTGGGATTATGCTCGATAGCGAGAGTGTAATAATGTATTTGACAATCTTTTCATATTAATAAAAGTGATTTCTTGTTTATCAAATCTTATAGGTTTTATAGTTTAATTAATATAATTGTCAAAAATAAATAATCATAAGGTCAAAAGACTATGATCAAAGAAGATTTGTTCATACATTTGGATATGTATGAGGTAGACACAATTCTTTAGTTAGTCTTGAATAATATTCATAACTTAAGATAAAGGTTGGGCACCCTTATCTTGTCAAAGTTGTTGATTCTTTAGCTAGCATTTGAGTGGGATCAAATGTGTTATGATGAGTCTAAAATCATCAAAGTGTAGTATCTTTGGGTAAAAGAATCTAGTGCATTGGGTGCATTGAATAGGATCACAGTGAAATACTTTATCCAGGACCGTCAATGGATAAAAGTTTTCACTTAAAGACAATCGGAGAGTCTATCTCAATCCTAAGATAAGTGATGGACATATGGTTTCAAGTGTTATTGTTTGAGCTATCAATGAGAACGATTATATAACATAGTCTATCGTTGATAGTTTGGTGGTATTCATTTGTTAATCGATAGATTATAGATATGGACATCATGGCTCTATTTATTAAATGAGAGTAGAAAATCATCATACGGATGTTTTTGAGGTATTGTATATTAAGTCTTGACGTTAAGTTTTCAATATTTTCTATTGAAATATGACTTATGGACAAGTCAAAATAACCAAGTTCAAAATGTGATCATATGAGTAAATATGGTAACTTGGAGAGCTATAAGCGGTCTATGAGCTCTTAGCGATTACTGATATTCTTCACGAGGATACACTATCTCCTTTAAGATTGTCTAGGGTATGAATGAGCAATATTAACTTATTTTATCTTTATTTAAGAGTTCAATTTTAGTTTTTTAGTGGAATTAACTAAAATTAATAGATCGGACCTAAGTGAATCGTTTGTTGATTGTGATTAGGATTATGTCTGTTGGAGCTTAAATTTAGATGGCCCGCCATGATCTACAATTCACACGAACTTGCATGGATCACTTGATACATTCTACCAGACCAATTTATGGGTCCATCTAGAATTGTATTAAAGCATATGGACTTGTTTCTTTTAGTAAGATTTGGTCTAGTTCATATGTGGACTTTTTATTAGGGTCCAATGGATTTAATAAAATAGAAAAAATAATTTTGGACCATATTTATCTGCTTGGGCCGCTAAGGCTATATATAATAGCTTATTATATTGTTTTTTATTTTATTATTTACTTAAATGGAAATTAAATAATTTGTTAATTAGTTATTTAATTAATTAAAAGTCAAAATCTTTTTTTAATAGGAGTAGGTCTCCTAGTGTCATATTATTGTTGGTAATATGATAAGTATCTCTTATATTTGATAAGTGGATAAATAAAAAGAATTTATTTATCTAATCAAATTATGAAGTATTTGATTTCTATTAGGACTCTAATTGACAATTGGTAATATTAGGAAGTTTTTGCTTTAGTCACAAATTAATTTATATTCAATAACTGGTTATTGAATAAATACACTATTTGAGTTGGATTAGGAGTCTTGGTGTGTAAAATAAATCCTCTTTTTAAGAGGATTGAATCCAAATTTTGATAGGAGTCTTTGTGAAGTAGAAATACTATTTCTAGGAGGATTTTCAGCCACTTATGCGTACTCCTTTATAGAATTTCGACCAATCCCTAATTTTTGGTATGAGAAGATGTTTTTTATTTTTTTTTTATAGTTATAAAAAAAATTGTCTAACTCATTATGTTAATAATTCAGCCAAGCATAGAGAAAAGAGGAAATGCTTTTTGTTTTCGATAGTACACTAGCATCATTTGCATCAAAAGAGTTTTGTGTACAAAAATCGAATCGGGTTCACACGATTTTCAATCAGATAGATTGATAATTCAAAAGTGACCGAACGTTCTTGGGTTTTCTCTAGGAGGATTATTGTGACTAATAAAAGAAAAAGATTTTGTTTGTTTCCATCCTCAGGTATATAATTCAAAGAAAGGGAGCTCACACTCCTAGGTGATTCACGTTCGTGATTGGATTAGAAGATCTTACGGATTCAATTCAACGCTAGTTCAAGAGTCACAAAAAAAAAGATACGATACTTTTTATATACTTTAGTTAATCAAGGGTTAAGGTCTTCTTTATTAAAGGAAAAAATTTAAAATATGCCAAACCCTATTTCACGCTACCGCCGCGTTTTGAATCTATTTTTTCCTGCTATAAGATCGAAGAAAAAGATGCATCGGAGTAGAAGAAACATCATAGATGGATAAGAAGAGGATCAGAGAAGAAGAAAAGAGGATCGGAAAAGAAAAAATTTTGGAGAAGAAGAAGATGATGATTGGATAAGAAAAAGGTCTAAAGAAGAATAAAAAAAAAGAGGACCGAAAAAGAAGAAAAAAAAAGTGAAAAACAACAACAAAAACAAAGAAAACATGTATTTTTGTTTTTTTTTTGTTTTTTTTTTAAATAAAATGAAAAACGGTTAACGTAAACGAATTCGAAATCGTTTTTGAAAAACAAAAATGAAAACGGACTGAAAAACAGCTGCAGGATGGGGCCTTAGCTTCTAGATGTATTCATGTCACTAAACCTTGAATCAATCATATACATTTAAGCACATAAACAAGATTTAGTATCAAAGAAAAATCATGCTAGAATCATAACATGTGATTGATAGAATTCCTAGCAAGCAATTTAAAGCATGTATTCACAAAGTATTCAATTGAAACATATGAAGCTCTAAATATGCAATAAAAGCGTGCTAATCATGGAAATGGTCGAATAAAAGACCTAGGACAAGTAGAGACTAGTTTCAATTAAAATCAATCAATCAAAGCTCAAAATAGTCCTAGAACATGTGAAAACATAGGCTTTTACAAAAACCTAACTCAATATGTAAGATTCAATCAAAGCTCAATCTAGCTACTATAGAGTCCAAAACTCTAATCAAAGTAAACACAATATATATAAAAGTATTGAAGAAGAAAACCCAAGGTAATTGAAGATTTAAAACTCAAAAATCAAAAGAGAAATCAATACCTCAAGTGAAAACTATGCAATCCAGTTTTTGAGTGTCAACCTACCAGAAAACTCAATCAAATGACTCCAAAATCTTATGCAAAAAGATAGAAGATTGGTAGATGAGAAATCTCCAACTTGAATCACTGGAATCAGACTCTGAATGAAAAAGATATGGTGTTTGGAAGATAAGAAAGTTGGAGAGAAAATTTTCTACACAAGTTTTTTCTAGTTTTTCTTTATTGAAAAGAATGAGAGGGAAATGAGTATTTAAAGTGAATTCTAAAGAGGGAAATCAACAACCAATGGGAGGGGGACACCTCTTCATCCCATGGAGGTGTATGGACCTCCACATGGGCAGAAGGCCTCCTTTCCCGTGGAGCTCCAAGCGTAACCAAGGGGAAATGGGGGTTGTCCCTTTCCTCTTTGCCTTGAGGCTCCTTCAGTTCTTCAGCCATATATTCGGCCTTCAAATTCCAATTTTGAATTCATTTTTGGATTTCAACTAGGAATCTCTCATGTAAAAAAGACATCAAGAAATGTTTTTCAAAAAGTATGGAATTCAATCTTGAAAATCGAAGATGAAAAAACCATGTACGATAAAATCACAAAACGTTTCTTAACTTCCTAATTTGTACATGATACTTAATGAATGAGTAACCAAAATAACAGAAACTCAAAACTAAATATTATAAGCACAAATTCAAGTTCAATATCATAAAAATATAATAAAATGAATACAAAAACATACAAGTATGCTATTACCTAGAAATAGTCTAGAACCTGCAATTTCTCAAAATTTGTCTCCTTTAGAACTAATGCATGTGCATACATTAAATATGTGCATGTGTCATAAAAAATTTTACACAACGATGTAGGGACATAAATATATGATATATGTGTGTGCCTAGGCCTTGCAAGAGGAAAAAGGTCTCAATATACCTTTAGCTATGCAATGAAGCTTTGTTCCTCTTATAGCCATCACTTTGCTTGAACTGTTGTCCATTCTTCCCTGAAGCTTGATGATCTATAAATCCTAGACAACTAACCAATACAAAGCAAATATTATCTTGATATAGAATTATGCCAACACAAGACTCCAAAACCTAACAATAGACACAAGTTATAGGCATATCTATATGATACTTGAACACATCACCATACTTTTGTCATGTGTATTATTATAATTGAAGTTTTGATGCTTACATGGAAACGGTGTGGTGATGTGTACTAATATGCTATAGATATGCTTATAATGTGTGCCTATAAGATAAAATTTTCCCTAAATAGGGATGGAGAAGTGGGGATTTGAGTATCCAGTGATAAAACCCCATTATTAGTTGTGGTGTTATTGAGTAGTCTTTGTAACTAAATAGTTTATTTACCAAAATGCCCACCAATTTAATGGTAATTTTATGAAAACTTACTAAAGTGTAATGGAATGGCCATTAGTGTCATAATATTCATTTCAAAAGGTAAATTTAAATTGAATTTTTTATTTAATGGTCATTTAGATAGCGTAAGTAAATAACCCATAATTTTATTAAAACTAAAAAAGTATGAGGGACCAGACCCATCAAAATATCTTGTAACTTGTGAATTGTTTATCTAATATAATTGGACTGCTGGCAAGATCAAACAATACATGTTTGGCCTAAATATCTATTCCTATAATGGGAGAAAACTACTCCCACAACTTGGGAAGAAAACTTCCCACAAATGCCTGCAAAATACGCACCTCATCACTTAAAGGGAGGTTGACCATGCAATATTGTACTATATTTTGGCCCCCATTACCATATCCTTTGTCTCTTTTATGGGCATATTTGCGTGTCTAATAGTTTTTTTTTAGTGATTGCAGGCATTGGTTCATTTCAGATGATGGAAATGGAAAACGAAAAGTTCGGGTGAAAAACAGACCAAAAACCGTGGAAGAATGTCTAGTGCGCGGGTCCCTACTCGTGTATAGTGAACATAAAGAGCAAAATTGCCTAGTGCATGAGAGCAAACCAGCGTACTGCCCGTGCACAGTAATTGAAAAATCACAGGTGCCCAGATTGCGGGTACTGCGCGGGACCAGTGCACTACCCATATACCAGAGAAGGAACTAGAGCAAAAGGCAATTGTGTGGGTCACTACGCAGGTCACTATCCATACACTACATCCGTCGGAACTCGCCATATCATCATTTTAGATCTATTTTCTGTAATCCTGTAAATATATCCCACTTTGAGATCAGCCACACACCCTTTACATCCTTTAACCTAATTTAACTCTTTTTAGATCCAAGAATATCTTCTCACAAATCCAAACCTAATCTCCACCAAATCATTACCCATAACTCCATTTTCACTCCTTTCTCACGCTAAACCCAATTACCAGTCAAGGAGCTTTACTAGGGCAAAATTTGAAGAAGAAAAGGACTTGAAGAAAGAGGAATCTTAGTTCTCCAATGGGTTCACTCTCTTTTCTTGTTATCCTTATTTTTCTTTGTATGCATTTTATGAGTAACTAACCCCAATTTGGGAGTTGATGCAATAAATTCATGGATTGTGGGCTTTCCACAATCTTTAGATTTGATTAATATTGTTTCATTCATTGTGCTTAATTATGTTTTATCTTCTCTTGAATTAAATAGGCTTTTCAACTCCTGATTCTTGTTGATTGATTGAACTTATTTCAGTAATTGAACTCTAATTGATATTATTTATGAAATGGGTAGAAACTCCAACTCTCATTTCACTTAGAAGTTGAATTTGAACCTAAATGCATTTAACACTCTTCTTGGATTGGGTAGGCTCTCTAACTCTTAATTCATGCTAGAGGTTGAATTGTGATGCATTTATGGGTTGAGTAGGCTCTCCAACTCTTGGCCCATATTTGATGTCAATTTATGTTATTTAACCATTCACACTAAAGGTGTTTAAAACTAGCTCACTGGATCCCAAGAACATAACTCGCCTCTCCCAAATCTTTTTTTTGAAATTGGTTTGCCAGTCAGCCCTTACTTCCGATAATACCTCTACATCATTCCCAATATGATTACATCCGGAAATCTAGGATGTTTAACACATGATATAAAAGTATGAGACATATAAATAGAATAAAAGAACTAATTTTTTCATATATAATTGATCATCATTTACATATTACAAACTTTAGGACAAATAAACCAACACCTTTTTATTGCCAATCATGTTAGGGTGTGTAGTGTTGTGTTGTGTTTGAAAGGTGACTAGCTCTCATATGTAAAGAAAGCATGTACTAAGGCAATACTATGTAACTATAAAAAACCATAGGCTCAAAATGTTACAAGTGCCAAAAATTTCCACTTTGAGCCAAGTTGTCAAATGTAAGTGTTCAAATGGAAAGAAGAAGAAAATCAGAAAAAAAATAAGTAAAAATAACCTTGAAAGCAAATGTAAAGTACTAACAATGTGGTATACCATTGTGTAAGTCAAGTATATGTGAAAGTCAATGCCTATACGCTAATGTGTAAGTTGATTGTAAAGTAAAGCTTAGTACAAAGTGTGTGTATACTTGAGTCTGACCATGATTGATGACACTTGAATTCCAATTTTCCTACTTTTTTGTCACCACATTGACCCTTATGGCACCTTTACAACCAAAAGAGAAAAACCTTTTCTGATCTATGATGAGTCTAGAGTAGAAATATTTGTTAAAGCATGATCCTCCAAGTCCGTGGCATAGTGATTCCTTTCTAGGCTAGTTCATCGAAAAAATAGCGGTCTTTCAATATACAATGTATGCAATGCACTAGATTTTTACACATAAATTCTATCTTTGCATACCTTTCATGAGAGTGAACTTAGGACTTTGAGCAGAAAGAAAAGAGCGACTCCACGTGAGGCTTAGAGTCAAAATGAACTACGATGAGAGTGTGAGAGTGAGTAGTTCCCGATATGAGAGTGCTCCTAGATGTGAGATTCGTGATTGTGTGAATGCCCTTGTGGTGCCTTTGAGTTGCTTTAGAACATTATGCATGTGTCTAGTTCTCTCTATCGCACCTTCTTCTCATCACCGGTTAGACATTAGGCTATTTGAATTGTTTGTTTTGTGTCTAGGAAAATTTAGATCAATTTACTTTTGTTGTTGTGTCTTATTTGTTTTGTCTTTAGTTTGCTCGAGGATGAGCAAAGATTTGGTTCAGGGGTATTCGATCGTGCTAAAATTTTACTATGTTTTTGCCCTAATTACCATGTCCTTTGTCTCGTTTTCACGTATATTTGCTTGTCTAACGGGCTCTTTTGTAATGACTGCTAGCATTGGATGCATATTAGATGATGAAAATGGAAAGCGGTAAGTTCATATGGAAAACGGACAAAACATTGAGGAAGAATGGCTAGTGCACGGGTCCCTACCTGCACACTACCTGCGTATAGTAAAGAGGAAGAGCATAATTGCCTAATGCATGGGTGCACACCAGCACACTGCTCGCGCATAGTGGATAGAAAATCAAAGGTGCCCAGAGCGCGAGTACTGTACGGATCTACTACACTAGCGCACTAACCGCATACAAGAAAGGAACTATAGTAAAAGGATACTGCGCAGGTCCCTACCTGTTCACTACATCCATCGAAACTTGCCACATAAGCATTTTGAACCGATTTTTAGGAATCCTATAAACAGATCCCATTCTGAGATCAGCCACATGCCCTCTACAGCTTTCAACATAATTTTTACTCCTTTTAAAACCAATAATATCCTACCACAAATCCATACCCAATCTCCACCAAATCCATTATCACTCCAATCTCACTCTAAACCTAATTACCAATAAAGAAGCTTTACTACAGCAAACATCGAAGAAGAAGAGGACTTAAAAAACGAGGAATCTCAACTCTCTAATGGGTTCACTCTCCACTCTTATTTTCTTTATTTTCCTATGCATGCATTCTTTTAGTAACTAAATCCAATTTGGGAGTTCATGTAATAAATGCATGGATTGTGGGCTTTCCACCAATTTTAGATTTGATTAACATAGTTTCATTCATTGTGCTTAAATGTGCTTAATCTTCTCCTAAATTCAATAGATTCTCTAACTTTGGATTCTTGTTGAATGATTGAACTTATTTGAGTAATTGAACTCTAATTGATATTCTTTATAAAGTGTGTAGGAACTATAATTCCCATTTCACTTAGAGGTTGAATTTGTACCTAAATGCATTTAACACTCTTCTTGGTTAGGTAGGCTCTCCAACTCGCAATTCATGCTAGAGGTTCAATTGTGATGTCTTTGTGGGTTGAGTAGGCTCTCAAACTCTTCAACCATATTTGTTGTCAATTTATGTTTTCTAACCATTCACACTAAAGGTGTTTAATACTAGCACAATTGAATGAAAGGGATGGATTGTAAGCACTCCAATCCAACCCATCCCCGGTAAACAATTTACCTAAGCTTAATGAGACTCCTTCGCACACTCAAATCAGCTCTCTAATGGTTGAGTTGTGGATGAGAATAAAGTGGTCTTTACTCCACACTCAAAGGTATAGACCGAATTGGTCTTTAGAGACGGATTGCCCACTATTCGTGTATGAATTGTATCGACTCTCTTATTTCTTATCATGTCTCATCATTCGCATTCTTACTATTTTAGCTAAGATTTACTTTTAGCTTAATTGTAGTTTGCAATTTAGTTTAGTTCGTGTTACCAAACAATCACTTCATTTTTTTATCACATTTTTACTTTTATCGCACATTTAGAACTAAAGTTCAATTTAGTCACTACTAACGATTGATCCCTATGGATGATACCTGACTTGCCACCATACTTGTTTTGCAAAGCATTTTGAGTGTATTTGGGATTTATAATTTTTGTTTGAATGTTTACTTTCTATAAACTGTATGGCAAAGGAACACTTTTAGAGGTGCACTACCAGCTCTACTAAGAGGTGATGTGTGCAACTTGTGAATAGTTGAGTTTATCTTCTCTTTCTCCTTTTTGTTATTTGTTAGTCTATTAGGTTCTAGTTTATTGTTGGCTTGATTTAATATCAAAAGTCACTTTGTCTGTATTGCTTAGTTACATAGGTGGTTCGTGATTGGATCGGGCTTTAAAGAAGGAAAGCAACTTTGCATGCCACGTTCGTCTTCTAAAGAATATGTGCTTACTTGAATGCTAAGGTATCGATACTGTTCCTCCTCTTGCAAAGCGTAGGTGCACATATACACATTACATCCATATGTTTTCCTGTATCATTGTGGCAAATTAGTATAACACATTTACACACTTGTTGAAGTATGCACATGCATTAGATTTAATTTGACAACTTTTGTCAAATTGCATGTTCTAGAACTATCTCTAGGAAATGGCATACTTGTGTGTTCTTATGTTTATTTGTTTGTATTTTTGTGATATCAGACTTGATCATGTTCTCATATTGTTCTATATTGAGTTTCGGTCATTTCGGTTACTCATTCATATGTTTCCGAGTTCCGAGTTGGAAGTTACAAAACTTTTCGTGTCTTTATTGTGCATAATTTGTGTCTTTATTTATCAAGTCAATTTTTGTATCTTTTGTGAAAGTTTTGTTGACGTCCATGTCTCTCATGTTTCGTATTCCGAATATGGATTCAAATTCTGAGTTTGAAGGCCGGAGAACGGTCGAAGAGCTTGAGTGGTACGAGAGGGAAGAAGTATGACAAAAGTGCCATTTGCACCCCTTCCCATGGAGGCACGTGGGCCTTATAGGAAGGGATGCCCTCTGACCCTGTGGAGACCACGCGTCTCTATGGGAGGCTGAGGTGGCAGCCCCTCACTGGGTGGTCAAGTCTCTCTCTTTTCCAACTCACTTTCCTTCCATATATATTTGAATTTCTTGTAGAAATTTTCAACAACTTTTCATTTTTTTGATTTGGTCATATCTCTCTCAAATCAACTCTGATTTAGATTTTCAAAAGCCAAAATTGTTGGTCTTGAAGAGAGGAACAAGTACCAATCAATTTTAGAGTCAAATGATGTCCACATTTATCGTAGTATTCTGATCTTCATTTGTGTGTTCATCATTTATAAGTGAATCATCTTCTTTCCATTTTTCTTTTATGATCAACTTGATCGATCTTCTTATTTGATTAAAGAAAAATGTTAAAATGATTTTGATCAACTTTTGGACTTGTTTGTGTGATTTTCGAATTAGTTTTTGTGATTTTGATAGAACAACTTTTAGCTAATTTTGAAGAACATGAACTTCAATCTAGAATATCTTTGTGATTTTATTTTGATTGTGATCTCTATCATCTAAATATAGTTCTTGCTTTATTGAATATGTTGAGTATTTCAAGTGTTAACTTGTTCACTTGATTTCGAAGCTATTTTTGTGATTTCTATTGAAAACTTATTATTCTAGCTTTTGATTGACGTGTTTAGGTTTCTAGATATTTTTGTGAATGATTTTGAATACCTAATCTAGATCTCTAATTACATGTTCATAAGGATTAGTTGAAATTTGCTTGCGAGCTTGATTTGCACAAATCTAATTCTTCATATAGCATATTTTATCTACATACTCTATTTGATTATGTCTTACATCATGTTTGCATGTTTACACTACATTTAGATTATTGCCTTGCAAAAGATTGAAGTCACTTGTTGAAGTGAGTGAAGCTTTGACATGAGCAAGAAGACTTGGCTAGGAAAGTGTTCCAGATAGCCGGGCAAGGAAGTCTTAGTTAAGTTCAGGGAAATCTGGATAACTAAGTAAGAAGTCTTAATTAGAGTCGGGAGGACTCAGATAGTTAAGCAAGAAGTCTTATCTAGGGTCATGAGGATTTGGATAGCAAGTAGGAAATCTTCCTAGAGATGTGAGGTCTTGGATAGGAAGTTGCTTCCTAGAGGTTTGATAGTCACATCCTGTATATAAATTAGGCAAAGTGGTTCACTAGGCCCACGGGTAGATTAGGAGTTGATAGCTAGGAGATTATATCATGTGTTGCTTGCTTTTTGAGTGTGGTTCTCTTATTCGTCATAATGAATTGCGGTTCGCTAGTGGTTGTGGATTCAACCCATAGATGTTTCCTCTTTTGAGGTTTTACCATGTAAAAATCTCTTGTGTTTATTTTTGCATTTTATTAGTTTCTTTACTTACATTAACTTGTATTGTTTTAACACTTGCTTGATTGAATTTACTTTGAATTGTTAAAGCAATTTACTTGTTAACGGCTCTAAGTGTGCTTAACTTTGTTGTGTTAAAAAATAAGTTCAAGAATTTGAGCTTATACCTATTCACCCCCCCCCCCCCCTCTCACCCCTCTCAAGGTATTTTTTTTTTCACTATAATTGGTTAAGGGAATTTCACTATCAATTAATTTTATTAAAACTATTTGATAAATATAAATATTTGTAACCACTA
Source organism: Dipteronia dyeriana (assembly GCA_032871835.1). Taxonomy (NCBI): domain Eukaryota; kingdom Viridiplantae; phylum Streptophyta; class Magnoliopsida; order Sapindales; family Sapindaceae; genus Dipteronia; species Dipteronia dyeriana. Next base: position 77,179,929 of record CM065300.1, on the reverse strand, counting down.
TCCTTGGATGATCGAGAATATACTAGCAATTACATTGCACACATGACTATATAAGAAGGAAGATTTGTGGATAGTAGAGAAGACTCTTCAAGTAGTGGAGATAGTGAAATATCCTCCAATCATGAAGAGATCGAAGCTTCCTCAAATCATGATGAAACAAAATTCAATGACAAGATCCTTCCACTAACAAGTGAAAATGTCAGTAAGAATGATAAGATTCAATGCCAATTTAATGGTGATAATCAAAGCTCTTAACAATGAAAAGAAGCTGACTTTGGAGAAGATAAGCAAGTAAAGTGAAGTCATTAAGGAGCATGAAGAGACCATTGAAAAGTATTTTTCAAAGATGGAGGAAAATACTCAATAGCTAGATGAATTAAAAGAAGACTTTACTATGAAGTTGTTTGTCATGGAAGGAAAGAACAAGTAAAAAGAGAATAAAGAGCTTAAAGACAAAACCCTTAGTCTACAGAATAACTTGAAATATAGTAATGAAAGGCTAGGAATTTTGAAACAAGAAGTTGAGCAAAGAGATGATTCTCTAGATCGTGCTAAAAGACTTGAAAATATGCTTAGAGTCAAGATTAGTAAGCATGACAGTCAAGAAAAGATGCTTAGTGAAAAGCTTGATGAGGCTAACAAGATGATAGATAAGATATCATCTAGTGCTAGTAAAGAAAAAACTCTCATTAAGATTTGTAAGCATCCTAGTGACAAAAAAGGATTAAGGTAGGTGAATGAAAAGGTTACACCTTCATCTACCAATTTTATTTTTGTCAAAGCAAGTGGTAAAGTGAATGTAGGTACTATCTCTAACGGCGTATGGATGCAATCGGAAGTGCCTTAAGATCAACAAGGAGCAACAAAGGAAAATCTCAATAAGGTCAAAGACAACAATCATCATTTTCTCATGTAAAAGACAAAGCATCAGGGAATGGATATCAGTGAGGTAACAATGTGAGAAGGTATACTACTTCGAATGCTTAAGCTAAAGGTAACCCTATTAAATTTGTACCTATTTTCCATTTTTGTAACATGGTAGGAAATATAAGACCTAGATGCTATGAATATATTCGTAAATGCAAATATAAGAATGATTTGTATGATATGTCTTTGATGAATGTTTTTAGGTAGTCATCCACAAATGGATCTAGATCTAGACCTAGGAAGACCTTGGAAAAGCATGTTAAGAAAATATTGTTGATGACTTACTTGTGAAAACACATGTTGTGCCTCGTACTATTACACATAAAAAGGTTGATAATGCTTTGTTTGACGTGTTTGAAAATGTGACTAATAAAGTCAATTTGCATGACAATAAGCCAAAGAATATGTCAAAGCATGTTGTTAGTAGTAATGAGAAACATGTTGTTAAGAAAATTTGGATTAGAAAAGACTCAACTACTATTCCTTCCAAAATCAAGGACAAAGACAAGAAGAGGTATAGAACTTCTTAACCAACTTCTCAACCAAAACAAGCACACCTAAAAGGTAATTTTTCTAGATTTATTCCAGTTTGTCATTATTGTAATATGGTTAGTCACATTAGGCCTAGGTTCTTTGAATATATTAGACAATGCAAACTAGAGAATAATTTCATGCTTGTGAGTTGAACAAATCATCTCTGAAAGATTCTAAACTTGATAATAGTTTTGATGCTTTGAAAAATGTGCATATTGATCATGATCATGTGAAGAAACTTACTAGGAAAGTTTTGATTAAGAAGCATGATGTGAAAAATGTTCCTAGCCATTCTTCAGAATATGTTGATATTGAAAAAACTTTAAATGTTGTGCATAGTAATGATAAACATGCGAAGAAGATTGTCAAGAAGATTTGTGTGGATGAGAATGTGAAATAGCATGATGGTCATATATCTTATCTTGATGAAATATTTGTGCATGGCATTAATGATGAGTTTAATATGAGTGATATTTTTATGGAGAAGATAGTTGATGATTTATCTTCTAGATTTCATAACTGCCCATTGTTTGCATGTTGAATCCATCATTCCATTAGTCCATTTATCATACATTTTTATCTACAAACTTAGTTGCATTTTAATTAGTTTGCACTTAGTTTTTATTTTAGTTAATTTCAATACAACAACCATTGCAATTTACTTTTCTTGCATTAGTCTAGATCAACACTTTGATCACATAGCTATAACACGATCCATGTGGAAGATACCCTACTAACCACTATAAAGTTTATCAATTTTGAGTGCAATTTGGGTTTATAATTTTTTTTTGACAAGCTATTTTACATATACAAAACGGCACTTGTCATTTATGATATGTTCAATTGATTATATTTTGATAAAAACATGACCTAATTGAACATTGAAAATGCATGTTACTTGTCTCATATATTTTCCTATTTCCCTTTGATTATCCCTTGTTTGTTTCTTTGACTATTCCTTGATAAAAAGGGGGAGAAATGTATACCTCACCATGTGTGGAAGAAATGTGCCTCATATAGGAGAATGTACCTCTTTATGGATTATTGACCTTTTTGTTTTAAGGGAGAGAATTCTTTTCTTAAGAGAGACTAAAGAATCATTGTATGTTGAGGCTAAGGAACTAAGGGAGTGCTTTAAATTGAACTTTTATATGAGATAGAGTGAGTCTTGTTTTTTTGTGTGGACATATCTCACCAACCTTCTTTGTAGAATATTTCTTGTTTGTTTGGTTTTGTGTTTCTCACAGGTGCCTTGATTATTAAAGAAGAGAATCTTGAAGACTTATGAAGACTTGAATATATTTTATTTAGGGTTCTCTTTGTATTGTAAGATGTGAGAAAGCAATCAACTGTGAGTTAGTTTGTGTGATCATTGTATGGTGAGGCTGAGGTTTTCTATGGTAATCAACACAAGATATTTTTATGTAGTAAACCTCAAAAGAGAAAACATCCACGGGTTGATACCACAACCACCGACAAATCATAATCCACTATGTCGAATAAGAGCTACACACTCACAAGCAATCAACACATGATATGCTCTCCAAACTATTACCTTTTCTCTACCCTCGGACCTAGTGAATCACTTAGCCTATTTCTTATCCAACATGTGACAAACACACCTCTAGGAAGCAACCTCCTATCTAAGGCACACTTGCCTCTTGGAAGATTCCTTGCTTGTCTATCAAAATTCTTCTAATCCTAGGCAAGTCTTCTTGCTTAGCTATCTGAGTCCTCCTAACTCTAGCTAAGACTTCTTACTCAAGTTAAAGCTTTACTCACTATAACAAGAGACTTCAACCTTTCACAAGGCAAAGATCTAAGTGAAGTGCACACATGCAATCATGATGCAAGATGCAATCACAATCAAATAGAGAAAGTCGATCCATCCAACTCTATGAACATGAAACTGGATAGAGAGATAAGACTTTCAAAGATAAATCACAAATTATATCTAGAAATCTAAGAATTTTATCTAATAAGAACTATATTAAAGGAATAGAAACTTCAATCAAACATGATATAGTTCGTAGAACATGAATCTAATTCTATAAATCAACAATTAATCATAAGAATACAAAAATATTTCTTGAATCAATTTCTTGTTTATCAAGTTCAGTTAAAATATATTCAATAGAACAACACACAAGCTAAACTCAAAAATCCATCAAACAAACCACAAAATGAAATTAGTATCATTCTAGATATTCTTCTGTTTCAAATAAGAGCATTCATGAAGATGATCATAGAAGAAGAATAAGAAGACAATGATTTACCTAACAAATGATGAATCTCGAGTAGAAAACTGAATAAACTAAATTCTGTGAAAAATCAAGACATCATTTAACTTTGAATTCGTTCCTCTCTCCACGACCAACAATTGTGGCCTTTGAATCAACTAAATTGGAGTTGATTTGGGAGAGATATCGCAAAAACAAAAAATCAAAAGTTTGAAGAAAATTTTCTGAACTAGTTCTTCAATTTTTCCAGTTCTTCAACTCTAACAAACAATGGGAGGGAAAAAGTTATTTAAAGGAAGGAAAAGTGATGTGAAGAGAACGACATTTCAGGTGAAGTTGTCATCTCTCCACCTCACCACCTAAAGATGGCATTCAGGGGCAGCAGGGCTTCTTGCCCGAGATGGCCACACACCATCTCGAGGAGGTAGGGCTTGATGCCCTTCGACCATCGCCTCACTCCCTTGCACTCCTCCCACATTCTTCGACCTCCAAACTCCAAATTTGAATCCGTTTATGGATTATGAACCAAGGCTCCCTCATGCACATGGAAAACTATGAAACACAGGCAAAAAATATGAATTTGACTCGATACACAAAGACGAAGACAATGCATGTAAAGTGACTAGAAAGTTTCATAACTCTTTACTTGAAACTCGAAATCAAATGTATGAGTATCAGAAATGAATGGAACTCAATTATGAATAATACAATACCAAATTCTAGTCCAAGGTCCATGTTACATAAATATACAAACACATAACACACAAGAATGCTATTTCCTAGACATAGTCCAAATACATGCAGTTTCCAAAACTAGTTAATTTAGCACCAATGCATGAGAATTCAATATCAAGTGTGTGGATGTGTTATACAAAATGAGCAGAATGATACAGGGACACATATGAATGTAGTGTGTGTGTGCCCTAATGCCTTGCAAGAGGAAGAAGAATCTCGATATATTAGCATCCAAGTAGCACTTTTCCTCTTGAAGATGAACTTTGCATGAGTAGTTGCCTTTCTTCTTTGAAGCTCAATCTATCCACGAATCACCGAAGAAACTAAACATTACAAAGAAAGAGAGTTTTGTTATGGAGTCAAGCTAACACAAATCTAAAACATATCAACCTCGCCATACAATAGTCACTCATTCAAGTGTGATTGTGAAATGAATGCATGCAAGAGTAGTAAGAAACAAATGCATAACAACTCAAATACATGTAAGAGTGTGTGTGTGTGCAACAACAAATGCATGTCAATAGAAATGCATGTAAGTGTATGTGTGCAACTAACATATCTTCAAGAGTTAAGTCAAGTGAACTACCTCTCTTGAAGCACTTTAGGACCTTTTAGATGAGGTTTGTCTGATAGTAAAACGTTACATTTGTACTACAAGGTTGTGAATTTGAGTTCTCTTGTCTATAAAAAAAATCCTGAATTTATGTAATAGAGTAATACTTTAAAAATATATATATATATTATCCTTATTAATAAACTATAGATTATCCATTTATTCCTAAAAATTAATTCCATGTTTTGTTTGGTGGAATGGAATGGAAAGAAAGACATTCCTAACGTTTGGTTTGCTAAAATGTAATGAAATGGGTATTCCATTAGAATGTTGATTCTACCATTTTGGTGGAATGGACTTTCCATCCAAAAACCAATGGAATGCCCATTCTAATTCCAAACTAAAGTTTGTAATCCATAAATACCCTTCTACACCCCAACTATAATCCAAAAATGTCCTCATTTTCAAAATTATATGTATATTATTATAATATACATATATATATATATATATATATATATATATATGTGTGTGTGTGTGTGTGTGTGTGTGTGTGTGTGTGTGTGTGTGTTATTGGTACAATCTGAAAGAGCCACGTCACCAAAAGACAATAAGAAAGAACCAACCCATGTTGACCAAAGATGGCCTTACGACACCTGACCAGAGTCACCTGAATAATCGGGTGGAAATAACTCATTTAAAGTGATGGGATTGACCAAGTAAAGACAACCCTATCAGGACTATCTAGATGGTCAGGTTAAACCTTTGGTCAGGACCAAATCACTAGTCGGGGTGAGTAAAGCCTGGTCAGGTCTGGTAGGTAGTCGGTTGAACGACACATGGACAATATTGAATTCGAAATAATTATGGCTCAAATACGTATATACTGAATCCTATTCAAACAAGATATCTCGAAGCACACTTTGATAAGGAAATAAACTTCCTTGCAGAGATTAGAGTCCAGATTAGGCAAGAGATCTAATGCATCTAAAACATGATCAAAACGAACATGAAAGAAGGATAAAACGACTCCAACATGTCAGAGTCTCGTTACAACTCAACAACTTTCCTTACTTTTAGTCTAATAGTTAGGGTTCTATACATGTATAAATAGACCCTAAGAACACCCTTACAAGGGTTAACAATAGTAACAACAATAAGAGCGAAAAGAGAGATCGAGCGTGTAAACAGTACATTCATAGTGAAGTTTCTCCCTCACCGTCTCTGGCAACCGTGGTTTTTTCCCTTTTTGGGTTTTCCACGTAAAATCTTGTGTTTGCATGCTTGCTTTCCTTTTTTCCTTTATTATATAATGATCGAATTCAATTGTGTTGTACACGTGATTAAGTTTACGTAATCTAAAAATCACTATCAATAATTGGCGATAGAAAGAGAAGGTGGGTGGCTTCTAATTATCTCTTGTCAAGGACTTACAAAAACAGTGACGTGGAAGACAGCAGAGACAAAAGTCAATCTCCACATGACTTTGGTACCTTGCAGGGTGTTAGCAACTCTGGTTTAGCCAACACCAGTGTTGCTGGTGGAGATCTACCCTCTAGGACTCCGACCTCTACAAGACAAGATGTTGTAACTTCTACAGACGTTGTCTTTGACGTTTCTCCATATGCGTTCAGGTGAATTCAAGAAACCCTGCGGAGAGTCATTGAAGACGTTGTCAGGCCAAGGAATCAACATAACATACACCACCAGGTTATTCTCACTATACCAGTTGTCAACACTGATCGTGGCCGAAGACCCCATGATATGCTCTGAGATAGTTGCAACGATTCTAGGTGTTCCATAAAAATTTGAAAGAGATAAGGTGGATCGTCATGAGAGAAGGGAACATACCCAAAGAATGGACTATCGTCAAGAATGCCAGGATCCCAAAGGGCATAGAGGCTAAGGAAGTCGGTAAGCCAAAGAGCACAGGGAGCCTAGTTTGCTGGCAGATGTAGGAAGGTATCATGAAGAAGAAGCAAGGTACAATCTGGAAGATAGATATGGCAATCTAGGCCCAGATCCTGATCATTTTTTATTGATGAGGAAGCTCTACCTAGAAGACATAGAGAAACAACTCTTAAAGTTAAGTACAATCTCCATGATTCTTAGGTTATAGGACAGGTTTCTAGGGACCCTTATGGCCTCATCATCCGTTAAAGATTCAAAGAGCATGGAGAGCCAGAGGGCGAACAAAAAGTCTTGTTAAGGAGAATAGAGGCCATGGAATATAAGAAGTGTTGATTGGTAACTCCGACAGTCCATTTGCTGAATCCATAAGGTAAGCCTGTTTTTCTAAAAAATTCAGGATGCCGTTTGTGGAGTAGTTTAAGGCTAACACCTACCTTCAAGAGCACGTTAAAAGATATTAGAGTGCATGGTACAATACGAATATGATGATACGCTTAAATGCAAGATTTTCCCTCAGACACTAGGAGACCAATGGTTCAGGTGGTTAGGTGGCCTTACTGAGGGATCGATTAGGAATTTTGAGGAATTGATACAAGCCTTTACTAGGCATTTCATGGGGAACATCCAATGAAGGAAATCAGTATCCGTCTTGTCAACTATAAAGCAAAGGAAAAATGTGATTTTGAAAGACTATCTGACTAGGTTCTCGTAAGAGGTGTCGGAGGTGACAGATCCCAATGATTACACGGTGGTGTCCGTATTCATCAACAGCTTGCAGCACAGTCAGTTGTCACTTAGCCAAAGATAGAAGAGGCCAACCACTTATGCAAACATGGTAGATGATTTCAGAGGATATACGATGGCAGAGGAAAAGCTGTTAGCCCACGGAGGAGAGCTCATACACGGTAGCTGGCCAAAAAATAGCCAAAAGTCTAAAGATGGCAACTTAAAAGGTAATGGCAAGTGAGATCAAAAGATCAACCCGAAAAAGAACAAGGAGGGTCATAAGGATGATGACCAGAAGGGAAAAAGACCCTTGATGAAGTCTTGGCCATAATATAAGACAAAAATCTCTACAAAAGACCCCAAAAGCAATACAGTTTCGTAAGAAGGGACACTTTTAAATATTGTCGTTTCCATCGGGAAAATGGCCATGAGACTTCCAAGTGTTACAAGCTTAGAGATTATATTGCAAAACTAATTAGAGAATGACACCTCAAAAATATGGTCCTGAAGGATGGCAGTGACCGGCGAAAAGACCTTCGAAGAATAACTATGATAAGAAAGATTGTCTTAGAAGAGACTCATACATTGAGGCAATCAACACCATCTTCGGAGGGCCATACACAGGAAAAATAGTCGGGAGAGAATGACTAAAGCCTGAGAAGCAATAAATGGTTAGAAAAAACTGGTAGTGAATTCAGTAGGTCTTGACAAGAAAAAGCTCAAGTAGGGTTGTGGCCCTATTGTATTCTCTAAGTCAGACGCGCATTGACTAAAGGTCAGGCCAAGTGATATGATCATGGTATTAGTTCGTGTTGGCCATAATGAAGAAAGAAGAGTACTGATAGGTAATGGGAGTTTGGTGCATATCTTAAGCATCGTGGTATTTGATTAATTGAGATTGCAAAAAAAGGATCTACAATCCCTAACGGTCCCCATAAGAGGTTTTAGAGGAGTGGAAGTAATGTCACTAGGAAAAGTTAAATTTCCCGTGGAGATCGAGAGTTACCCTTGCCAAAAGATGTTGCTTCTTGACTTTGTGTTCATAAATATAGAGAACTAGCCTTAATGTTCTGTTAGAGAGGCCGTTGTTGAGCAAATCAAAGGATGTAACTGCAATATATGCCCTAACTGTAAAATTCCCAACGGATGTCGAGGTAGGCGTCATGAAAAATTCCCAAAAATGGGCAAGAAAAGAAAACCTAGTAGTATACAAGGATAAAGCAAAATTTGGCGTAATGTAAATAAACCTCTGAAAATGCAAACACGGTTAAATGCTCAAGACTAATCTAAAGGGGGGTGAATAGGTTAGACACCTTTTTCGACTCCGTTAGAAACAAACAAAAGTTTGTCCCTCTAGATTGCTTGTATCACAATATATATATATTAATTAAAGATACTAAATCAATATAAAGAACAAGTAAAGTGTGATACAAACAAGTAATTGTAACACATATACAATCTATATTATAGAAAGGAAGTCAACTTACATAAAGAGTTCTATCCATAGTATTCAAATAACAAATACAAATACTAGAGAGATAGGGATAGAGAAAAGTTGACACAAGATATAACGTGGTAAACCTCCAAAGAGGAAACATCCACGGGCTAGCAGCCACCGGCTAACAAAATCCACTAGAAGATAAGACAAGTACAATCTCTCAAGTGACCCCTTCACCTAGAAACTACCCTCTTATCCTACACATGAAGATGTCGCCCTAATGCTCAACAATCTGAGGCCTCACACCTCTTGTCAAGACTTCCTCGCTCACCTTACCAGATCCTCACGACACAAAGCAAGACTTCTTGCTCAACTATCTGAGTCCTCCTGACTCTAGTCAAGACTTCCTCGCTCACTTATCCGGATCCTCATGACCCTTTGCAAGACTTCTTGCTCGACTATCCGAGTCCTCCCGACTCTAGCCAAGACTTCCTTGCTTGACAATCCAAGGTCTCACACCTCTTGCCAAAACTTACTTGCTCAACAACATAGGTCTCACACTTATTCTCCAGACTTCCTTCTCACAAGGCATCTCGGTGGTCATGAATGCAAAACACAAACAAGCACGCAATATAGAATGCTATGATCAACACATCCTTTGGAAAATACTAGACATGAGCATGAATGCACAAATCATATGTAGTCTAGTCAATCATGCATGTATAATCAATATAGATCATGTAAGATATGTTTAACATTAATCACAACCTAAATACATGCATAGATCTAAACTTGAGTAACAAGATATGTTCAATAAATCACAAGATCAAGTTAAAATCACACAAACCAAAAACATGCTAAAATCATATGACAAAGTCATTTAGATTTAAGCTAAAGTTCTAGAGCATATTCCTATACATAGATTCAACAAAACACATGAATAGCTCAAAAGAACATAAGCACATGTATTGATGTGAGAATTCAGTCAAGAGAGCCTAATACATGTGAGGAACTATTTTTCACAAAATCAATCAATCAAAGATCATCAAATAGTCCTAGAATCAAAGCTAGCACAATACAATCCCAAACATGTGAAAACATAGGCAAAATCAAAACCTAACTCAACATGTATGATTTCAATTGAAACTCAACCTAGCTTTAAAAGAGTTCAAAACTCAAATCAAAACACTCACAATACACATATATAAGTTGAAGAAGAAAACCCAAGGCAATTGACCAAGTTTTAAAAGAAATATTTGAGAGAAAATCAATAACTTAGTTGATTTAATTGCAGTCCCGTTTTTGTGTGTTTAGACTCCAAAAACAGCAATAACACTCACTCAAACCTTCAGAGAAAAGATGGAGGATGAATAGAAAAACACTCTCAATTTTGAATCACTCAAATCGGAGTTTAAATGAAGAAGTTATGGTGTTTGGAATGTGAGAAAATGTAGAGAGAAAATTTCTGCACACTAGTTTGAATTTCTTCTTAGGATGAAATGTGAGAGGGAAAAAGAATATAAAGAAGAGGGAAAGAAAGAAGCCAAAAGACAAAAATGACCCTCTTTGATATTGCTTCCCCGAGTTGGCGTGTGGCCATCTCGGGGCAGCAAGGTGTTGCAGCCGAGATGGCCTCGCGCCATCTCGGGCATGCACCACTTCATGCCCTTCGGCCATGGTGCAATTCCCTTGCGCTTCCCTCGCGTTCTTCTACCATTCTCCGGCCTCCAAACTCGGAATTCGAATCCGTTTGCTGATTACAAACCGTAACTCCCACACGGACAAGGACATAAAAGGTACTCAATCTAGAAAATAATAATTTGACTCGATATACGTATACAAAGACAATGTATGCATCATGAATTGAAAGTGTAGTATCTTTTGACTTAGAACTTGAAATCAATAGTATAAGTAACCGAAATGACCGAAACTCTATCAAGAATGATATAAGACTAAATCCAAGTTTAATATCCATGTTATACAAACATATACACACACAAACATAATTCACACTAGAATACAAACTACATAGAGATAGTTTCCAATCATGCATATTCCAAAACATGTTATTTTCATAACAATGCATGAGCATTCATCTTCAAGTGTGTGAATGTGTTATACATGGTGCACAACGATGCAGGGACACATATGAATGAATTGTATGTTTGTGTCTATAATGGTGCACAATGATGCAGGGACACAAATGTATGATATGTGTGTGTGTGTGCCTAAGCCTTGTAAGAGAAAGATAAGGTCTTAGTATACCTTTGTAGAACCATATTGCATCCTTTCTCTTGAAGACTTAGAACTTGCTTTGACTTGTTGTTTCTTCTTCCTTGAAGCCTGAATCATCATGAATCTAAACAACTAAATCATTACAAGTAAACATCCTTTTGATATGGAATTAATGCCAACACAAACTAAAACCTAACAATCTCCCCCTTTGGAAAATTCCATGTCAAAACACCTATACATTTACTACAAATATAAAAATGAAGATAGGTCACCAAATCAATCCCTCACATTACATTGAGTAAGATTCCTATAACTAATCTTCACCAACTCTTGAACTTCATCTTGATCTTCTCTTGAAGCAACCTACAAATCATCTCAAAGCACAATGCATATACAAGAGAAAAACAACAAATGGCAACATATAATATGAATATACAATTAAGTCCACAAATACATGTATCTCCCCCTCAATACATGCCAAAATACAAGAATTCATAACCAAATCTTAAGACTAATTATTACATGCCATTGAAAGTTCAAAAGTTCACAAAAACAACATAAAAAGAAACTAAGTAACTAGCAACTCTTTTGCCCCTTTTTTGACATGAAATGATTCCAAAAGGTAAGAAACATACCATAAGACTCAAATACTAGCTACTTGGTCCACCAAAGAAAGATGTGCGTGTAGTTGATCTAACATAATGATTGAGAGGTGGTCTTGAACTTGAGGCAGTACACTCCTCCAACTCTTTTATTCTAGCATCTTGTTTATCAACTATAGCACTAAGCTCATCAACCTCCTTTTTCAAATGTAAATCCCAATCCGGAAGAAAGTTTGTGCTAGTCTCTTGACAATCAACTTGAGAACTACTAAATAGTCCAAAAGTATCACATGTCTTACCCTTATCCTTATATGACATGTATGACACACGTTTATCACTATACTTTTCCAAGGGTTATACCAACACATCATCTCCTCTACTCTTAACACCACGAGCTAAAGACAAAGAAGTTATAAACCGGTAATGCAAGCTTTTTATCTCCTCTAGTTGAGAAAGCTGCACGATCAATATAAAGCATAAGTAGATCCCCAAGGTTTATAGGTTGATTAGTCTATAAGGCATACACTATTTTGATCTTGTCTTTATTCAACTCGGTTGAATTCGAAGATCCAATCATGTTAGTGCAAATGAATAGATGTCAAAATGCACTAGCCGTAGTTAACTCATGTTGACTAATATATGCTCTACCTTTCCACTCAAAAGAAGCATTGTCACAAAGAGTTCTACCCATGATATTAAGATTCTCAATGACATCTACATCTAGAAAGTTCGAATCTATATCATTAGATAGCCTAAGAAACTTGTTAATGTTTTCCGGGTTAACTCTAAACACAACACCCCTAATCTCCATCAAAGCATCCAATAAGGTGGCACTCTCTCTATATTCAAGATAAAACTCTCTAACAAGAGTATCATTCACTATTCCTAACATGCTCACCCAAGATTCCCAATTCCTATCCTTAATGCATTTAAGAACATTAGAAACTTTACACTTATCTAAGTCAATGCCTCTCTCTTAAAATATCTTCTTAGTTCCAAAGATCCCTAAATTTTTTGTCCTTGAAGCTTTGGATCCTTTTGAGGTATACTTGGCTTTCACAATGGGATTCGATTGATGTCCACTTCCGGTAACCTTAGTTCTTCCCATTTGTTCTTGTGTTATAAGATGCTATATACATACAACAAAAGTTAGTGAAAGACAAAACAAGCATATTAGTCACAAATATATAAAACAAAGACATATGACTTAAGAATGAATCATCATGCAAGACAAAGATAGTGAGTAATATCTTACAAGTATCATTAAGTCAAAATATGCCAACATATAACAAAATGAAGCATGTGAACATATCATAAAAGAGAACAATGTCTAGTATATAATGCTCCCCCTTGATAAATGCTATAACTAAAATCAATGATAGCATAAAGTTCATAAAGATGTTCACACAATCGCACATTCAAGCAATTTGAAGAAATATCAACAAAATAAGCTTCATATGCTAAGAGAGATACACAAAGATTTTTTCAAGTTCTCTCATAATTCTTCAACAATTGCTAAAATATCATCATACTCATAAAAAAAGTGTGTGTGAGAGAGATATGCTTTAAATATATATCAAGAAGTAGTTTGATAATCAACATGCAAACAATTTCCAACACCTATTCATCTTAAGCTTTTTCCATAAAAAGTCAAACCGATTTTCATCCAAAATTTTTGCTTTTAAGAGAATAGATTTCAACATATGAGCGTTTGTGTGCATGTGGCTCGTCATCCCATTTCTGTTTTTCAACCCGAGCTCATTTGATTTTTCAACTGTACTCCTTTTTAAGCCTTCCTTTTTTTTCTTTTTAGGCTTTGAATCAAAGATTTTTTTTTTAAGATTTCATTTCAACACTTTTTTTATTTTTTTCTTAATTTTTTTTACATAAACAAAATTCAATTCATGACAGCTTTCACTCATCACAATGGTGTAGCTCTTTCCAACATTGGGTAGCTTTCACAACCAATGTGTGTAGCCCTTTTCATGAAGGTGCTTGTTGATTTCTATATAATTGCCGAAGCAAAATGGATACTAACCATAGGTCATTTTAAATGTACTTAACCACAAAAACTTCATGGTGTATCCAATGTTTACAAATTAGTAAACTCAACATACTAGAAAAACATATAAGAGAAGCAATGTGCAATTTTTTGAAAACCAAGATTTTATGGCTCATAAGCACATGATCTAAGAGCAATAAGTAGAGACTTATTTAAGATCATTACCTCTCTAGTTAGTAGATATCAAAGAATATGAAGCTCATATTTTTTTCAAAAGAAATGCCACTCAATATACTATACATAAACAATCATCAAAGTTAAGATCAATGTGAACAATATCATTATTAGATCCTAAAATAGCAAATGTCAATGAGAATCATATGTATGGTATGCAAATTTCTCTAATATGACATGCTATGAGATGTATATCAAAAATTGAGTCAAAAGATGAATATCTAAGAGAACATGCATTAGAGTATAGAGATACCTTTTTGCACATTATATTCACCAAATATCATACTTCCGCCCTTTTTATGAGCACTCTTGCCTTGAATGTCCTCATGACACCAAGTTGACGATGTTTCACAACAAGAGTATAAAAAGCATAATATCTCAACTCAATCAACACATATAACAAAAGAACTTCTCTAAAGTTAACCAACAAATTTTGACCATCATAACAAACATTATGTGAGATAACTAAGTTCATATCAATACATGGAGTATTCAAAGCTAGCAAGCAAGAATTCTCAACACAATTGATATATAGTCTCAAAGTTATCTCACATGTGCTTCTTATTTTAGTGATAAGAGCACTCACCCTTGAACCACTTGTTCTTGGGTGTACCTACACAAACATTTCCAATATCATCTTTGACAACAATGTTAAATCTAGAGTAAAGTCCTTCAATGACTTGATTAGCAAAAATATCATTAACACACTCTTCCTTAACATTTTCAACACAAGCTTTGTCAAGTTGAACAAGATTAATATTCTTTCTACTCCAAAACTTCTTTTCATGCTTAGCAAACTTATCATGTTTTTCAACTTTCAAATCCTTAGCATGTTCAAGTTGAAGTTTAATATCCTTATCCCTAGATTCATTTCCTAATTTGCATTTTTCAATATATTTATAACACCTAGGCTTAATGTGACATACTGTGTTGCAATAAAGGAAAATTGGAATAAAAGATGAGATTGTACCTTTTGGAGTTGAACTAGTTTCACTAGGAGTTTGCAAAGATACCTTGTTCGCCACGATCTTCTCTTCTTGTGTGGTTTCTAATCAATCACGACTTCATCAAAGTGTGTAGGAAGTGGTGCTTCCAAGAGCTCCTCTTCAACTACCAAGTCGTCTTCACCACTATGAGAGTTAACAAGATTCCTAGCACTAGACACACTAACCAAATCATTTACTAAATCCTTGATAGCCTCCTTAGCCGTGTATATTTCTTCAATTAATTCTTGTTCTCTCTTCTTCAAAGAAGATATCACATTATCCTTCTCAAGGTTTATCTTTTCAAGTTCTCTAAACTTCTTCATAATATCACCCTTTTCACCAAGAAGTCTACGAGTGACAACCATAAACTCATCTAGTTTTTTCTTGATCAAATCATCCTTCTCAACTACTTCTCTTTGAGCATTATCTCTAGCTTCTTCAAGCTTTTCTATCTTTTCTATCAACTCAAGATTAGTAGGAATTGAACTAGAGCTTCCACGATGATTTGCATCAAAGTTCTTGTTCAAAGATAATGTTCCATCAACATTTAGTGGAGAATGAGAAGTCGTAAAAGCTACAAAGTTGCTCACCAACTCTTCATCATTTGAAGACTCTCTACTAGAGCTCTCATTGTCACTAGAATTATTATCACTCCAAGTAGCCGGCAACACTTTGCATTTCTTGTCTTTCTTAGATGGCTTCTTGGTGCACTCACTAGCAAAGTGACCAAAACCATGACAATTATAGCATTGAACATTTTTCTTGTTCATGGCTTGACTATTCTTCTCATTGTTTGGAGATGATGTTTTCTTAACTCCCTCTTCCTTAGAAGACTTGCCTCTAGACTTGGCATTCTTCTTTAGAAACTTCTTGAACCTTCTAACCAAAAGAGCCATCTCTTTATTTTCATCATCACTCTCCTCCTCTATAGCATTGAGAGCAATTCCCTTACTCTTAATCCTTGGCTTCAAGCACATCTCATAAGTTTGGAGAGACCCAAGCAACTCATCGATGTTCATACTATCTACATCCTTGCTTTCCTTAATGGCTGTCACCTTTGATTTGAATCTCTTAGGAAGAGACCTAAGGATTTTCCAATTTAAATGCTCTTTTGAGATAGGTACTCCAAGTGCTTGACATTGGTTAGCAATATTAAGAAGCCGAAATTGGAAGTCTTCAAAGTTTTCTTCTTCACCCATACTTAAACCTTCAAATTGTGATGCCAACATTTGAATCCTCGATTTCTTCACCACTAAGGTTCCTCTATTAGTAACTTGGAGAGTATCCCAAGCTTCCTTTACGGATACAAGATTTTGTATGTAGAAGAATTGATGTCCATCAACTCCTCCAAAGATGGCACTCATAGCATGATGGTGCCATTTAGCAACCTCAAACTCATTCGTTGTCCATTCACTCCTTAGCTTGAGTATCATGGTTCCATCCTCTTGAACCTTGGTAGGAGAACTATAACCTTCTTCCACTAGCATCCAAGCCCTTTCATCAATAGAGGGCATGTAGGCTTTCATCCTCAAGTTCCAATACCCATAGTTAGTGCCTCGAAGTAATAGTGGCCTAGTATTTAAGGCTCATTTCTCCATTACATCATCTTGTAAACCCATGACTTCAAAAGCTTTGCAAAAAACTGTGAATGTATCACCCGGACTCACACTAAGTGCAATCTAGTGTCCTCCTCTGATACCAATTGAAAATACAAACATAGTTAAATGCTCAAGACTAACGTAGAGGGGGGGATGAATAGGTTAGACACCTTTTTCGACTCCCTTAGAAACACACAAAAGTTTATCCCTCTAGATTGCTTGTATCACAATATATATATTAATTAAAGATATATATATATATATATATATATATATTAATTAAAGATACTAAATCAATATATAGAACAAGTAAAGTGTGATACAAACAAGTAATTGTAACACATATACAATCTATATTATAGAAAGGAAGTCAACTTACATAAAGAGTTCTATCCATAGTATTCAAATAAAAAATACAAGTACTAGAGAGATAGGGATAGAGAGAAGTTAACACAAGATATAACGTGGCAAACCTCCGAAGAGGAAACATCCACGGGCTAGCAGCCACTGGCAAACAAAATCCACTAGTTGATAAGACAAGTACAATCTCTCAAGTGACCCATTCACCTAGAAACTACCCTCTTATCCTACTCATGAAGATGCCGCCCTAATGCTCCACAATCTAAGGCATCACACCTCTTGTCAAGACTTCCTAACTCACCTTACCAGATCCTCACGACCCAAGGCAAGCCTTCTTGCTCAACTATCTGAGTCCTCCAGACTCTAGTCAAGACTTCCTCGCTTACCTATCCAGATCCTCATGACCCTATGCAAGACTTCTTGCTCGACTATCCGAGTCCTCCCGACTCTAGCCAAGACTTCCTTACTTGATAATCCAAGGTCTCACACCTCTTGCCAAGACTTACTTGCTCAACAACATAGGTCTCACACCTATTGTCAAGACTTCCTTCTCAAAAGGCATTTCGGTGATCATGAATGCAAAACGCAAACAAGCACACAACATAGAATGCTATGAGCAACACATCCTTTGGAAAATACTAGACATCAGCATGAATGCACAAATCACATGTAGTCTAGTCAATCATGCATGTATAATCAATCTAGATCATGTAAGATATGTTTAACATTAATCACAACCTAGATACATGCATAGATCTAAACATGAGTAACAAGATATGTTCAATAAATCACAAGGTCAAGTTTAAATCGCACAAACCAAAAACATGCTAAAATCATATGACAAAGTCATTTAGATTTAAGCTAAAGTTATAGAGCATATTCCTATATATAGATTCAACAAAACACATATATAGCTCAAAAGAAAATAATCATATGTATTGATATGAGAATTCGGCCAAGAGAGCCTAATTCATGTGAGGAACTGTTTTTCACAAAATCAATCAATCAAAGATCATCAAATAGTCCTAGAATCAACGCTAGCACAATACAATCCCAAACATGTGAAAACATAGGCAAAATCAAAACCTAACTCAACATGTATGATTTCAATTGAAACTCAAACTAGCTTTAAAAGAGTTCAAAACTCAAATCAAAACACTCACAATACACATATATAAGTTGAAGAAGAAAACCCAAGGCAATTGACCCAGTTTTAAAAGAAAACTTTGAGAGAAAATCAATACCTTAGTTGATTTAGGTGCAGTCCCGTTTTTATGTGTTTAGACTCCAAACAAAGCAATAAAACTCACTAAAACCACTAGATAAAAGATGGAGGATACATATACAAACACTCTCAACTTCGAATCACTCAAATCGGAGTTCAAATGAAGAAGTTATGGTGTTTGGAAGGTGAGAAAATGTAGATAGAAAATTTATGCACATTAGTTTGAATTTCTTCTTAGATTGAAATGTGAGAGGGCAAGAGAATATAAAGGAGAGGGAAAGAAAGAAGCCAAAAGACAAAAATGACCCTCGTTGATATTGCTTCCCCGAAATGACGCGTGGGCATCTCGGGGCAGCTAGGTGTTGCAGCCGAGATGGCCACGCGCCATCTCTGGCATGCACCACTTCATGGCCTTCTGCCATGGTGCAATTCCCTTGCGCTTCCCTCACGTTCTTCGACCGTTCTCTGGCTTTCAAACTCGGAATTTGAATCCGTTTTTAGATTACGAACCATAACTCTTACACGGACTTGGAAATATAATATACTCAACAAAGAAAGTAATAATTCGACTCGATATATGAATACGAAGACAATGTATGCAACATAAGTTGAAAGTGTAGTATCTTTTAACTTAGAACTTGAAATCAATAGTATGAGTAACCGAAATGACTGGAACTCTATCAAGAATGATTTAACACTAAATTCAAGTTCAATATCCATGTTATATAAAAATATACACACACAAACACAATTCACACTAGAATGCAAACTACATAGAGATTATCTCCAATCATGCATTTACCAAAACATGTTATTTCCAAACCAATGCATGAGCATTCAACTTCAAGTGTGTGAATGTGTTATACATGGTGCATAATGATGTAGGGACACTTATGAATGAATTGTATATATGTGCCTATAATGTTGCACAATGATACAGGGACACAAATATATGAATTGTGTGGGTGTGTCTTAGCCTTGTAAGAGAAAGATAAAGTCTTAGTATACCTTTGTAGAACCAAATTACATCCTTTCTATTTGAAGACTTAGAACTTGCTTTGACTTGTTGTTCATCCTTCTTTGAAGCTTGAATCATCATGAATCTAAACAACTAAATCATTACAAGTAAACATCATTTTGATATGGAATTAATGCCAACACAAACTAAAACCTGACAACCTCCTTGAAGACGGAAGTGGCCTAAAGATGGACAATGGAGAAACTAGAATAGAAACACCAACTTGGTTTGAATTGGACCCAAGGGGGCTTCTCTAGAAGATGAGGGAAACCAGAAAGAGGAACCAACTGTCAAAGTTTGATCAATGATATCAGCCTTGAGTAGATACTAAAACTGGGAGCTCAGTTGACAGAACAATTATGGGATGAGATAGTTGGCTTGCTGAGATAATATAAGGATGTATTTTCATGGAAACACGAAGATATGCTATGGATCGATGACAAGGTAATTTCCCATTACCTAGCAGTTTATCCCAATCGGAAGTTGGTTATCCAAAAGGGAAAACGGTTCAACCCTAAAAGAAGCCATGCAATCAAAAAAGAGGTAAAAAAATTATTGGAAGCAAGACCAATAAAAGAGGTACAATATCTTGAGTCGGTCGCAAATGTGGTGCTTGTGAAATAGAAGAATGGGCAATAGAGAATGTGTGTAGATTTCAATGACCTCAATTAAGCATGATCGAAAGATAGTTTCCCCTTACCTTGAATTGACCAGTTGGTCGATGCGACTGCGGGGCACGGGTTGCTAAGTTTCATGAACGCCTACTTCGGATACAACCAGATCAGAATGTTAGAAACCAGATGAGGAAAAGACTTCCTTCATAACTAACTAGGGGATCTATTATTACAAAGTAATGCATTTTGGCCTTATGAATGCTGGGGCAACTTATCAAAGACTGGTAAACAAGATGTTCACCAAACATATCAGCAGAAACAAGATGGTATACATTGATGACATGTTACAAAAAGTGTCACAACTGGAAAGCATGCAGTAGATCTCAAAGAGACATTCAAGATATTGAGGAAATTTGGGATGAAGCTCAACGCTAAAAAATATGCTTTTAGGGCACCATTAGGGAAGTTCCTTCGTTTCCAGGTACACCATAGAGGAATCAAGGTGAATCCTAAAAAGATAAGGGCACTGAAAAAATGAGATCTCTGATCACGTTAAAGAACATTCAGAGGTTGACAGGCAGTCTTGCCTCATTAAACCGGTTCATTAGCAAGTCCATTGACAAATGTCTGCCTTTCTTCAGGGCAATAAGGAAAGGCGAAGAAGTGGAGTGGAAAGATGAATGAGTAAGCCTTCCAAAAAATCAAAGAATATTCAGGTAAAGCTCTTATCTTGTCAAAACCACTATAAGGAGAAGCGTTATACCTATACCTCCCAGTCACAGTTGTGGCCATAGGTTCGGTGTTAGTCAAATTGGACGAAAAAGTACAAAAACCCGTATACTATTCTAGTAAAGCCCTACTGTCAGTAGAAACAAGATACTCAGTAGCCGAGCATTTAGATTTGGCACTGGTGACAGTAGTAAGGAAATTGAGATCGGCACACAAGATTAAGGTCACTCAAGCAGATCTTATAAAAGCCAGAAGTATTTGAAAGATTAACTAAATGCGTAGTTGAACCCAGTGAGTTTGACTTTGCTTACATGTCAAGGGATGCAGTAAAAGGCCAAGTGATAGCGGATCTAATCACCGAGTTTGTTGAGCCAAACAGTGAGGTGATCAGAATGCTCAAGGACAAGAAAAGAAAGGTTTTTCACTAGTAAATGCATGTCGATGGGTCATCAAACACGTACGGCAGTGGGTCAGGAATAGTGGTATCCATCATAGAGGGTGACCACGTAGAATTTGCCTTGCAGTTTGAATTCAAAGTTACTAAAAATATGGCCGAGTATGAGGCATTGCTAGCATGACTCAGGGTATGCACCGCCTTGACAATTGATGGATTGGAGATATTCAGTGTCTCACAGGTCATAGTTAATCAAGTTTTGGATGAATACCAGATAAGAGAAAACAATTTAGCAACTTATCTAGAGATAGCTAGGGTTCCGCTTGGGAGATTCAAGATCTACAAGATCACTCAGATCCAAGGGAAAGAAAATGAGAAAGTTGATGCCTTGTCAAGATTGGCGTCAACAACCATAGGCATCTAGTCCAAGTCAATCATGTTGGCCCATCTCAAAAAACCTAGATTTAAAGAATAAGAAGTGCTAGTAATCGAAGCTGTTGAAGAAGAATAGGTCACTTAGATGACCCCGATCAGAAAATACTTGGAGGATGGAGAACTCCATGAAGATGTAGCTGAAGCTAAGCGCATCAGATATAAGGCAACCAGATACTCGATAATTGGGAGAGAACTCTATAGGAGAGGGTTTTCGAAAGCCCTATAGAGGTGTGTCAACTAGTCAGAGGGTGGTAAGATTTTAGCAAGCATTCATAGAGGAGTGTGTGGGAACCATACCAGGGGTAAAAGTTTGGCAAATAAAACCCTTAGACATGGTTTTTACTGGTCAACCGATTCCTAGATGCACAGTCGGTGGTAGAAAAGTGCAACACTTGCTAGAGGAAAGCAAATGTTACCACACAAACGGTTAAAAAGCTTAACCTCCACATGGCCATTTGTGATATAGGGGCGAGAATTGATTGGCCCGATGCCAACAACGTTTTAAGAAGGCATAAGATATGCCATTGTGGCGGTAGACTACTTTACAAAGTGGGCGGAGGCGAAAGAACTTGTGCACATAACAGAAGGAAACACAACCAGCTTTGTAAGGAAAAATATCATATATCGATTCGGAATCCTGAACATAATCATTAGTGCCAATGGGACCCAATTCGATAGTGATAAGTTCAGATAGGTGTGCTAAGACTACAACTTCAAGAATTACTATGCTACACCTACCCATCCTCAGAAAAATGGGCAAACTAAAGATGTGAACAAAATCATCCAGTGCACTCTGAAGGCCAAGCTTGACGCTAAGAAAGGGAACTGGGCGGACAAGCTACATGAAGTACTTTGGTCTTACCGGACAATTGAGAGGATGTCAACTGAAGAAACTCTCTATTAGTTGGCATTTGGGAGTGAAGTTGTAATCCTAGTCAATGTAATTCACACCTCTTCGAGAGTGCAGCTCTATAATCCTGACACAAACAGGGACCACATTGGATTGAATCTAGAAGAGCTGAAAGAAAAAAAGGAGTTAGCAAAGTAAGAAATGCTGCCTATTAATAGAGGACAGCTAGATATTACAATTCATATGTCTAGGAAATAAGGTTTCACCTTGGAGATCTAGTTCTCATAAAAGTGTCCCTGAATACAAGGGAGAGAGTAGCGGTCACTAACTGACAAGTGGGAACGGCACTATCAAGTGGTCGAAATAGCTGGTCATAGACCATACCGCCGTGTCCAACCGGATGGATTTGAAGATTTTTTTATCTGTAAAGGATTCATCTCTCGTGATTTTCCTTTTCACTTCTTTAGAAAAATGTAGGATTAGCGTAAGTTTGAATTCTCTATTTCTAATCAATTGTTATTTCAACTTAGTTGTTATTTCAGTTTAGATAATCTCATTGAAGTTATCAATCAAAGTCTCCTTGAGGGAAGAATTCCAAGTAATTAAGAAAATGTGTTCAAACTTTGTCTTCGTTTACAAAGGCAATCTCGTAACACTTGAGACTGCTAATGCCAAATAGGTGATCAAGAGGCCTAGTGAGAAGGTCGAAGGCATATGTTGCAAAAATAATGTACACTCACCGAAACTAACTGGGTGTAAAGAAACATTGTTACGGCGCCTTTAAGTCACGTATACCTGATGGGATGTGCAAAAAGATGAACGGGGAAATAAAACATTCACATTGCTTGAATTGCTGCCAATGAAATATTAGGCAGTGATAAGATAAGTCAGTGATGTATAAACTACCCTCGTTGCAACAAATCTTGAGCAACAAACTACTGGGAGACGTACTAATGACTTAGTTGACAAATAAAAGAAAAGCGTCTATAAACCAAATACCATGCGAATGGTACACAAAAGAACACTACTTGACATAAACAACAAATTAGATTAGGCCAACAATGGTCAGTTAAAGAGATAACTAATCAAGTCCAGCATCAAGGTAATCAGTTAAAAAGATAATTGATCATGCCAAAGACCACTGATCGGTAAAGATCACTTATAAGGTAATTGTTTGGGCCAATAAAGCAGTCGAATAATTGAGGAAGTCGATTGGGTAAAGTTTATGATATACAGGATTCTCTCTCTCATAATCTCACAGTCTCTCTAGAACGTAGGAAGGTGGTAACCTTTTGCTAGTCGAATAGTAGACATTATGGTGACCATGTTCTGTTCACAAAATTTTGGCCACCTTCTCTATTTGTTTGTCTATCCCCCTATTTTCCCTTATCATGCTTGGCCCTATTTATATTCAGTCCAAGTAGGTTTGAATTCACTGATATCCTGCAACAATCCTATGAATCCATTCCCTCCTTATCGGGCGGGATCCCTTATTTAAAAGTTGTTGACCCCACATAAATAACGGAAACGATGATATTGTTGACGAAGATAAGTTTGATTCCTTTATGGAATCAAACTCTTTACTCACACGTATTGGGAATTAATGTTGGTTATCACATAGATATGATCCTGTATGTTTTCACGGCATGATATTTCATGGAGGTCACCGAGCTAGCTGCTTGTTGTCTCATAGAGCGGGGTAGATCCATGCTTCGGCTCTATTCTTAGAAGCTTGGGATGGACTTTCCCCCTTTGGACCTCTGATGTCCCTGTAGGCATTCCTGGGAGGTAGCAGGGGTAGTGTAGATTTAGGCGAGATTCTTCTCTCATGCCTAGCAGGGACAGCGGGCTTCTGGAGAGGTTGGTGGGCTTCTGTCTTAGGCAACTAGTCAAACCTGACCTCGGGAAGCCTTGGTCTGGAAAAGGCTCACTTTTGTTTATGTCAAGCTTCGCTTTGAATGCTTCTTGAGCTCGGTGATCTTCTCTCGCTTTCACGAGGTGGTTTTGGAAACAGACCATAGGAACTGAGGTGCCTGGGTAGGTGGCCTTCAGAAGCCAAGATTCCAGTGCTCGCGTTTAGGCTCGACCTTGTTATGCCCAGCTTCATCCCTGATGGTTCTGAAGCCCAGTGACCCTCCTCTACTCTTGTGGGGTAGCTTTATGGTCTGCCCGGGGTCTCATGAATGTTGAATTTAGGTTTGATTTGGGCTAGGAGAGTGAAAAATTTCTCTTTGACCACTAACCAAATTTTACTATTAACAAAATTCTATGAACAAAATTGAGCAATAAGAAACCATATATAAAATATATTGTAAACCGAAAATTAACTCAGGGTGAGGAATTACAGCTAACACCCTCGAGACCACTACCACAGAGGTGGTGGCCGGGGTTGGTACCTTGTACCTTAGAGAGATCTTGTATGAATATAGAGTATGGAGTGATAGGTAAGAGATGAGTCATCCCACTCATCCGGCTTCGAGGTAGGTAGAAGACGAGTCATTCCATCCGCTGGGCTTTGTGGTTGGTAAGAGATGAAGGGAGCTCGAGGTTCCTTAGCTGGTATGAAGGGGTTGATCTTGGTCCTAGTCCTCGATCGAGGTCAGAACCCATCCTGGTACCCAGAGCTCGGTTCTGAAGGATACAGGAGCGCTCATCAACTCCCTTCAAGCTGGTCTGGGTGGTTTCTCTTCATCTTGAAGTGCGATTTTGGCATGTAGATGGGAGGATAAGAGCACTAGGTCCACCGAGGTAGGAATCTAGATCCGGTTCCCTAGATTTTCATTGTAGTTTCCCGATCTCATATAAGAAGGATTAAAGAGCTATGACCAATGGGGTTGGTACCTAGCCCACATACACACATGCATAATAGAGTAGATAATATGAAAAACACAAGTCTTTTGTAGAGAGAGGTGGACTGACCAAGGGGGAAAAGGCATCACGAATGATCACATGCTGAAAAACCCCAAGGCAGTATCCAATGGAAGGAGGAATACCCTTCCTTATGTATATATCACAGATGCTCTGGGGAGCTTACAACAATGGAGAAATAATACCACCATGGTGCTCCGGAGAGCTTACAACAATGATCGAGTGTTAACCGATACCAGTATATTCCTGGTAAAGGTACAAGTACAATGACGATCTAGAGAGAACTTTAAATGAAGCATGTGTCTTCTGAGATATCAGATCCCTCATCTTGATGAGTTTACAGGTGTATTTATACATGGCGACTACCTTGGCATGCAAGTCCATGACTATTGAATTGGTCTTCTTTTCCATATTGAATACGATTCTTCATTTAATGTAGTTGATCGGCTTGTAGCTAATATCTTGGAGAATATGCGTTTGCTTTCCCTTCGGACACTTCCTTCCTTGATAGACGGGATTTTCTATTGTAGTTGACCCCCAATAATTGGTTGTGGAAAATATCTTGGAGGCAAAGGTATTTGTTTCCTCTTTGGACTCTTTTACTAATGGTGGCAATTAAGAGTTGAATATTCTCTTATTTATGACGATGATCATGTCATTAATAGGGTTGACTTCCTCCATTAATATTGTTGACCTCATTAATAGGGTTGACTTTCTCCATTAATACGGTTGACTACATCAATAAATATGGTCTGACCTCATTAATAGGGTTGACTACCTCCATTAATAGGGTTGATTACCTCCATTAATAAGGTTTGACCTCATTAATGGTATCGTAAGTGTCATGAAGATCAACCCTTTCTTCCTATGATGTTTGGAGAAGAGATCTGGTTTCATATGTCACTTTGGAGAGGTACTTCATGGAGGTTACCTGAGGTGACTCTTGATATTTGTCGAGGGTGAGGTACCCCAGGTTTCAGTATACTGGCAGGGTCCCTAGGGGACTTCTCGATTGTCATGGAGCTAGATCGATCTTGTTGGTCTTATCATGGAGCTTGTGCTAACAATTCTAAGGACAAAATATCCCATAGGGTTCCAACCTTGTAGCTGAAAGCTTGGTTTAGCTACGTCTATGCAGGATTCATGGCGGGGTATCGGGCTTTAATTGGAGAGCTTGAATACATGCAAGGTGTTTGAAAAAGTGTGCCTTACCATGCTTCTGCGGGGTCGTAAGGTACCTCGACCTAGAGGACCTCAATACCTCACTACGTATACCCCAGATTTGGACCCCTGTTTGAAGCCTGGAAGGTGGAAAATTCTTCTTTGGTCCCTAGCAAAATTTTGTTATTAACAGAAGTCCCCTCTGATTTGAACACTGGTATGTAGTGGGGTTGGTGTCAGAATCTTGTACTACATAAAGAATTTTGCTTGTCGTTTCTTACTTGTAACCAGAATCGCTCACAGTGCTTGGCTTAGCGAACCAGGGGTACTAGTCATTCCTGTTTTAGGAGTCTTGGTACATTTGGCGAAGAAGATCCTGGTAGGAACTAAGGCCATTTTCTCACTAGGTCTTTATACATAGGCGAAACATAGGTGCATTCGGCGTACCTGCAAAATAAATGAGCGATGGCGGACCACAGAAGGGATATACCCTTTGTGGAATTTTTAACGCTCTAGTCAGTGTAAAATTTGGTAAGTGAGAAAGGTCACAAACCGTATTGATCGATCACGTCAGATGAAGCTCTAGTGGCTAATCTGAGAGCCTGAAATTTCTATTCCTAGAATTGGTAGGCAACTATGCCACCCAGACCTTTCCTGATGAGGTTGACCCGGCCATGGCAACATGATGACTTTTTGGTTATTCAGGTTTCGTGATCTAGCTGGCAACTATGCTCTTACACTCAGATCCTTCTTCGGGGACGTAGCCTAACAAAAGCATCAGGAGTGCTATCTAGCTATTTCCTAGTCTCGAGGCGATCAATGTCGAAATACCATAGCGTTCCTCCAAGAGGGATTAATCCGGTCAAGGGTATCAAGAGGGCTATCGAGCTATATCCTGGTATTTTGATCCGGATGGCAACAATGCATTTACATTCGGATCCTTCTTGGGGGAGGTCACCCTACCAAGGCATCAGGAGTGTAATCTAGCTATTTCCTAGTCTCGAGATCTGGATGGCAACTGTGCTCTTACACTCAGATTCTTTTTGGGGGTCGCAGCCCGACCAAGGCATCATGAGCGCAATCTATCTATTTCCTGGTCTCGAGATAAGGATGGCAACTATGCTCTTACACTCAGATTCTTCTTGAAGGTCGTAGCCCGACCAAAGCATCAGGAGCGTAATCCAGCTATTTCCTGGTTTTGAGATCTAGATGGTAACTATGCTCTTACACCCAGATTCTTCTTGGGAATCGTAGCCTGACCAAGGCACCAGGAGCGTAATCTACCTATTTCCTGGTCTCGAGATCTGGGTGGCAACTATGCTCTTACACGCAGATTCTTCTTGAAGGTCGTAGCCCAACCAAGGCATCATGAGCGCTATCTAGCTATATCCTGGTATTTTGATCCAGATGGAAACTATGCTCTTACACTCAAACCCTTTTTGGGGGTCGTAGCCCGACCAAGGCATCAGGAGCGCTATCTAGCTATATCCTGGTATTTTGATCTGAATGGCAACTATGCACTTACAATCGGATTTTTATTCGGGGAGGTCACCCGACCAAGGCATCAAGGGTGATGAAGGGGCTTTCCCGATCAATCTCTGGTCTCAAGATCTGGATGGCAACTATGCTCTTACACTCAGATTCTTCTTGGGGGTCGTAGCCAGACCAAGGCATCATGAGCGTTATCTATCTATATCCTGGTATTTTGATCCGGATGGCAACTATGCTCTTACACTCAAACCCTTCTTGGAGGTCATAGCCCGACCAAGGCATCAGGAGCGCTATCTAGCTATATCCTGGTATTTTGATCCGGATGGAAACTATGCACTTACAATCGGATCCTTCTTGGGGGAGGTCACCAGACCAAGGCATCAAGAGCGCTATCTAGCTATATCCTGGTATTTTGATCCGGATGGCAACTATACACTTACAATCGGATTCTTCTTGGGGTTCGTAGCCCGACCAAGGCATCAGGAGCGCTATCCAGTTATATCCTGATATTTTGATTCGGATGGCAACTATGCACTTACATTCGGATTCTTCTTGGGGAGATCACCCGACCAAGGCATCAAGAGCGCAATCTAGCTATTTTCTGGTCTCGAGATCTGGATGGTAACTATGCTGTTACACTCAGATTCTTCTTAGGGGTCGTAGCCCGACCAAGGCATCAGGAGCGCAATCTAGCTTTTTTCTGGTCTCGAGATCTGGATGGCAACTATACTCTTACACTCAGATTCTTCTTAAAGGTCGTAGCCCGACCAAGGCATCAGGAGCGATATCTAGCTATATCCTGGTATTTTAATCTGGATGGCAATTATGCTCTTATACTCATACCCTTCTTGGGGGTCATAGCCCGACCAAGGAATCAGGAGCCCTATCTAGCTATATCCTGGTATTTTGATCCGGATGGCAAATATGCACTTACAATCAGATCCTTCTTAGGGGAGGTCACCTGACCAAAGCATCAGGGGTGATGAGGGGGCTTCCTCGATCAATCTCTGGTCTCGAGATCTGGATGGAAACTATGCTCTTACACTCAGACCCTTCTTGGCGAGGGGTGGTGCCCGGCCATGGCATCAGAGGTAGTAAGGGGGCTTCCCAGACCAGTCTCTGGTCTTGAGGAGATCACTGTCGAAATACTATGGTGATCCTCCTAGATGGAGTAGTCCAGTCCAGGGCATTAGGAGGGCTATCTATCTCTCCTAGTCATGGCGATCACATGAGATCTATTACGGATACCGAAATCGAAGGAGATACAAACTCATATCGAGCCGATACGAAGTTGTACCAATGCATGGTGGTACCTGTTGATAACCAGTCTCGCTCTTGGAGCTTTTTCACTAGTAGAATCTCTTAAGATGATTTGCATTATGAATGTAGATAGTATAATGGCTCTCCATGAAAGATACTTTTTATTAAGAACTAGGGTAAATGGTCTCACGCTGGGTCATCGCCCCTCTGACTGGAGTTCTGAGAAAATATTGAGCTTCTAGTCCCTAAGTGATATAACCGGTTTGGAAGTTTGCTTGGGGTAGATGAGAGTTTTCAACAATCGTAATGGAGCTTGAGACCCCACTGTGAACGAATCAGGACCTTTGGGTGCTCCCCGAACGGATCGAGACCTCGATGGCTCACTAGGGCATTGGAAGGCATAGTACAAATGGAGAGGAGCCATCGGTATGATAATCTTTGAGAGCAAGATGGTGTTTGTTAAGGTCGAGCTCATGCAAGCCAAGGAGGAGGGTTACTTCTTCACAACCTTCCAGGTAGAGCTGGCTCTACTTCCCCCCTTTGACTTAAGAGTCATTGAAGGATGGAAAAGGGAGAGGATTAATAAGAAAGCTGCTGAGATGGTTGTGTATGTTCCCATCATAGCTAGCAAGTCTTAGGTTGCTGAAGCAGACCTGGGCTCGAAATCCCATGGTGCAGTAGATGATCAATCCAAATAGGGAGCTTCACCCTCAAATAAAGGCCACAGCTAAGGTAGTTGTTTATATGGTAGGTGAGCCCCGGTTGATCCAGAAGTAGATGTTTCAAATGGAGAAAACTTATCTCTTAGAGGACATCAAACCAAAAGGAGGAGGAGTTGACCACAGTAGTGAGGGGCATAGTTATTCTGAATGAAGACATTACCAGAATTGAGGCAACCATGGCTAATGTGCAGGTAACCTGGGAGTGGATCCAACATGCATATGATATGGAGAGACTCAGGTCCATGAGTCATGCCATGCAAGGATTGCTCCGAAGAAGGAGGTAAACTCTTGAGGGAGTGGTTTAAACTCTGCATGGCAGCGTGGCTACCTTGGAAGCCAAGATGGGTGCTTCATTTGCAGTTACGTTTTAGTTTGTGTTGGCATTAATTCCATATCAAAATGATGTTTACATGTAATGATTTAGATGTTTAGATTCATGAGGATTCAAGCTTCAAGAAAGAAGAAACAACAAGTTAAAGCAAGTTCTAAGTCTTCAAGAGAAAGGATGCAATATGGTTCTACAAAGGTATACTAAGACCTTATCTTTCTCTTACAAGGCTTAGGCACACACATATATATCATACATTTGTGTCCCTGTATCGTTGTACACCATTATAGGCACACACATACAATTCATTCATATGTGTCCCTGCATCATTGTGCACCATGTATAACACATTCACACACTTGAAGATGAATGCTCATGCATTGGTATGAAAATATCATGTTTTGGAATATGCATGATTGGAAACTATCTTTATGTAGTTTGCATTCTAGTGTGAATTGTGTTTGTATATGTATATGTTTGTATAACATGGATATTAAACTTGGATTTAGTCTTAAATCATTCTTATTGAGTTCCGGTCATTTCGATTACTCATACTATTGATTTCAAGTTCTAAGTCAAAAGATACTACATTTTCAACTCATGTTTCATACATTGTCTTCATCTTTGTATATCGAGTTGAATTATTATTTTTTGGGTTGAGTATCTTATATTTCCATGTCCGTGTGAGAGTTACGGTTCGTAATCCATAAAAGGATTTGAATTCCGAGTTTGGAGGACGGATAATGGTCAAAGAATACGAAGGAAGGTCGAAGGAGAAAAAAGCTAGCAATGTCTTATTTCCCGAGTTGGCGCGTGGGCATCTCTGGGCAGAAGGCTTCCTGCCCAGAGATGCCCATGCTCCATCTCGGATAGCAAGCTTGCTTGGCTTCTTCTTGCACCTCTTGGTCATTTCACATATCCAAGTTTCCCACTCCTTTATAAACTCTTTCCCTCTCACATTTCATTCTAAGAAGAAATTAAAAACAAGTGTGCAGAAATTTTCTCTCTAAATTTTCTCACCTTCCGAACACCATAAATTATTCATTTGCACTTTGATTTGAGTTATTCAAAGTTGTGAGTGTTCATATATTCATTATCCATCTTTTCTCTGAAGGTTTGAGTAAGTTTTGCTGTTGTGTTTGGTGTCTAATCATACAAAAATGGGACTGCACATAAATCAACTAAGGTATTGATTTTCTTTCAAAGTTTTCTTTTAAAACTTGGTCAATTGCCTTGGGTTTTCTTCTTCAACATATATTTGTATATTGTGAGTGTTTTGACTAGAGTCGTGAGGGCTTAGTTGAGCAAGAAGTCTTGCCTTGGGTCGTGAGGATCCGGATAAGGTGAGCGAGAAAGACTTGACAAGAGGTGTGAGGCCTCAGATTGTTGAGCATAGGGCGATAACTTCTAGAGTAGGATAGGAGGGTAGTTTCTAGGTAAAGAGATCACTTGAGAGATTGTACTTGTCTTATCTACTAGTGGATTTTTTTTACCGGTGGCTGCTAGCCAGTGGTTGTTTCCTCTTCGGAGGTTTACCACGTTATATCTTGTGTCAACTTTTCTCTATCCCTATCTCTCTAATATTTGTATTGTGGATAGAACTAATTACATATGTTGACTTCCTTTCTATAATATAGGTTGTGTATGTGTTACAATTACTTGTTTGTATCACACTTTACTTGTGTTTATATATTGATTAATTATCTTTACTTAATATATATATTGTGATACAAGCAATCTAGAGGGACAAATTTTGTTTGTTTCTGTTGACGTCGTTTTCTGGATTATGCCAGAAAAGCCAACAAGGCTTGGATTTTGGCTATTGATTCAAAGAGAAAGAGATGCAGAGAGAGTAAAAAAGACAAGGTTTACGTGGTAAAACTCCGATGGTCGGAGAAACATCCACGAGTGGTTGAAAGATCAACCAAGCCAAAATCCACTAAGAGAATAAGATGTTTTTACAAGCTCTCGATCTCCCTTTTTCTCTCTGTATTATTTATGATTACTGTATGTTATATTGTTTATATCTTTTCGAGCCAGATTATGGGTCTATTTATATGCTTATAGAACCCTAATCTGCTTTGTACAAGTAATACAAGATATTTGTATTTTATTATGATTTGGTTACTTGTTTGAGGTTGATTTGTCTCCTTTCCGTTTTCGGAGTCTCTTTATGGAAATTAAGTGGGATTCTAGTAGCGTAGTTCAATTTGATTTGTTTCCTTATAAGAATGTAGTCTTCGAATAGGAATCAGGTTGTTTTCTGATTGAGGGACTCTTCTAACTCAAAGGTCCATTATTTGGGATTCCTTCATGAAGAATATCTTCGCGTAATTAATGACTTAACCCGTACGATAAGTTCTTATTCGGGTTGTATTTACTCCCAAGTAAGACTGTTACCTGATGGTCTCGAGTAGTGTCGTTTGAGCCCGAGTGAATGCGTTGTTTTAGCCAGTCCCGAGTAGGTCTTTATTCGGTATATACTTACTCGGGCTTGCTCCTCTTTAATGATGCCTTATAGGATATTTCCCGGATGTCCATCTAAGCATACACCTGGCTATTTTTTCGTTCCTGTCAATGACGTGTATGCTTGGTAAAATTTACATACAACGATACCCCCTTAAAATATTTTTGCCGAGAAAACTTTATTTCGGGCAAGAATATTTTAATCGTTTTGAATTCCTTTTGTCAAAAAAACCGTCTTGCCATAATGATGTATTTTAATAGTGACTCTGTAATTTCGATTTGCTTTGTCACGTAAGATCTTAAATGATAGCGTCGTTTCAAAGTTTTGACGGTTGAGGGCTACTTCTTGTCTTGACACGTGTCCCTTGTCTCTTCGTTTTTCAATATCGTTTATGAGAAGTGACTTTTGCGTTTTCCAAACGCTGCCAACGTCATCTGGTTTCATCATAACTTTTTCCCGCTTTGAAACCCTAGGGTTTTACGCCATCTCGCCTTTAAATCCTTTGTTGAGCGACTGTTGGTTTATTCTAAAAAATCCAGCAACAATTTCTTTAAACTCAAATTTCTTCATTCAGAAGTTCGCGACTCTCCTCTTTGAAGATCTTGTGTCAGTCTCAATTCAAGCTTAGTTTCAATAGGGCCATCTTCCTATCATCGTCTCTTTAAAATTGATTTTGATAAATTAG
Organism: Dipteronia dyeriana; assembly: GCA_032871835.1. NCBI lineage: Eukaryota > Viridiplantae > Streptophyta > Magnoliopsida > Sapindales > Sapindaceae > Dipteronia > Dipteronia dyeriana. Next base: position 77,146,601 of record CM065300.1, on the reverse strand, counting down.
AGCGTGGGGATTTCCAGTTAGTATCTTGCATTAGATGATTACTGGGGGATATCCCAATAGATGAACCTCCATTTTTAGAGGTCGATGTTTCTGGGCTTTACCCTGACGTCACTTTCAGCCCCATATCGGGTTCTTCCTCTAGTTTTGATTCTGATATTTCTGATCACAGAGTATTTTCTCGAAGGATGGGTAAACATCAAAGCACAAGCAAGGTATACAAGCACGGCTCGAGCAATGTTAAGACTGGGGAACAAACTGTTAATGAGGGGGACGCTAATGTACACAGGGCGTCTCGCCTTTCGTTTTCTGACACTCGCCCGAGTGGCTTTTATATTGCACCGAATGTGGTCGGGCCGGCTGAGATAGAGAAATATCGATCCCGATTTGATTTGCCAGACTCAGTCACTTTGGTTTCTACGGGGAGTAAAGCCGTATGGAATCCTTCTGAGGAGATGATCGCGATTTACGGATCGATGCTTTGCTGCGGCGTCACACTTCCCCTTCAGCCTTTTATTGCCCAGTTTTTAGCTGAAGCAGGGATAGCCCCAGCTCAGTTGGCCCCGAATAGTTATAAAGTCTTGATGTGCATGTGGCACATGTTCAGCCGAATGAACCTTTCACCGCCTTCCCGTAATGAAATCAGACATTTCTTTACGCTGAGGCAGGTTAGTAAAACAGGGACCTACTTTCTTACGTCTACTCCTTCAGAAAGTTGGATCCCTAAATAAGTGAAGGCGAATAGGGGGTCGAGGCCTCTGATTACCCGAAAAAGAAGGGCTTTATATGGGGATTCCCCACATCCAACAAGTTCTCGGGCTGGACGTAACTGTTCTATTTGGAGATTCCCAAATGGTGTTGAATGTTCCCCGCTTCTTCTATTCCCCTGAGGTGTGGAATAAGAAAACAATTGATTATAACGATTCAGAAATGAAGAGGCTGGCCCGGGCTGCTATCCTTACTCTGGAAAAGAGAAGCAAGAACTATCTTTTCAAAGAGGACGACTTGATCAAACTCGGTGTCTTAGAACAGGTTTTGAGCCATGGCAGGCGTTGTAAGTAACCAAGCGCCCTTTCTGCTGTGTTTCTCCGTTTTTCCATTTCCTTTTCTAACCCTCTTATTTCTCTTTCTTTTTTTAGTGTTCGATACGGACGTTGTCTGTGATTTTCAGACTCGTCAGGTGAAGACAATTCTTCAAGCGAGCAGGAAGGAGGCTTCCCGTCAGGGCGATGAGGGTATTGCTCCACCCGAGCCTGATGAGGAAATTGATACTGCTGAGCAAATTCCCGACTGTGTTGATCGGGGTGCTCAGTCTTCTGCTCAGGATCTTGCTGGTTTAAGTGGCCAAGGCGAGCCGACCGTGACACAACTGCCTGAAAATAGGGAGAGGCAGTGTAAGAGTCCAAGTGGAGAGCCTGTTGGACTGTCTGAAGCTGGCGATGGTGGTAGCGTCTTGTCGAATCAAATGCATGTCATTACCGAGCTTTTTGAGTCTTTTCATGATGAGTTGCTGGAAGATCCTGCTGCTGATCTCTTCCACCGTTCTCGGGGTAAGAAGCGAAAGGCAGTTAGTTTGCCTCCTCGTCTTCTCAAAGTTCCTCGGGTAGTCACTTTCATTGACTCCAGCGATGAAGATGTTGCGGATGAGATTGCCCCGAGTGTAGGTGCCGGAGTATCGACAGATGTCACTTCAGATCCAAATAATACTTTATTTACCCCCGAGGTTGGAGATATGGGGACTGAACCTTCGGGGGTTTCCTATCCATCCCTAGAACCAAATAGAGCTTCTCCAATCCCCTAGCCTGGAAATATGGGAACTCAACCCTCGGGGGTTCCCTTATCCCTTTCTCCGAAAGATATGCTCTAGGAGATGTCCTCTGGTCGGACATATACCGGGGAAGACCGCTGGAGCGATTTTAGAGATGGTTCACTGCCTGAATGTCTCCAGAACATTTTCAACGGCGCATCTTATGTAAGTAGCTAATTCTGACTCTTTTACTGTTTTGCCTTCATTAGATTTCTAAGTTTATTTTTTTTTTTTTTTGCAGATTGTGGCCAAATTTGCTGAGCTTGTTCAGGCGCAGCAATGTCAGGCTGATCTGACAAAGCATCTGAAGGCTCAGCTAAAGGCAAGTGAGGAGGGTCGTGCTCGAGTTTAGCAGGCTTACCAGCAAGAGGTTGGTTCGGTGCAGATATTTGCCGACAATTGCATGGCAAAGCAGGTTGAAGCTGAAGATAAGGAATCTTTGGCAGAAGAGAAGGTTGCTTCATTTCAAAACCTTCTTTCTTCTACTGAAGAGTCTATGCTCAAGGCCGAGCAGGAGGCGGAGCAGGCGAAGTCGGCGTATGTCCAAAAAATTGAAGATTTGGAGTTCCAAGTGCTAACAGTTGAATCCCTTTCCCAAGAGGCCAGGTTGGAGCTGGAGGGTGGATCATTTTAAAAGATCCCTTGCTTACGATGCCCTACTTCTTCGGGAATTTCAACATGGGCTAGTTTCGGCCAATGAATTCTTCAATGTGAAGAGTAGGGCAACCGAGAAAGCCCGTGCTAACTGGGAGCTGTCAATCAAATACCATGTGGATCGGTCCTTGGAATCTCTTCGGATTCAAATGAAGGAATGGAGAGCCTACTGCCATAGTCAAGGTAAGGAGCCCTATCCTATGCATTTAGAGATTTCGTCCGAGCACTCTCTCTCGATCTTTTACGCAAGTCGAGAGTCTGTCGAGGGTGTAATCCCGGATGTCAGGCCAATCCCAGGTAATGATTACAGCCAGTGGAGGGACGACATTGTTGATGACTTCACTTGGCCGACTAATGAGAGCCTGCTTCGTGAATACGAGATGGTGCCAGACCCGAGTATTGGCAAAGGCTCGAAATCCTAGCAACCTTGATTTTGTAAATTTGTAGGAGATTCTGATAGATTCTTTATTTATTTTTCTTGTGTAAAGAATCATTTCTTTGAACTGTAACCATCCTTTTTAAGAGCAATAGAATACGATTTTCTGAGTTTGAATGGTTTGTCTTTATTTTTGTTGCCGGAGGTTGTATTAAACTGGCTGATGGTCTGAATCATAACCGAGTATCTTATTTAACCGGTTATCCAAATAACTTCAATTGCCAAGTGACTTATTAAACTGGCTGGAGGTCGGAAAACTTAACCGAGTAACTTATTAAACCGGTTGTTACCCGAATAACTTTAATTGCCAAGTATCTTATTAAACTGGCTGGTGGTCGTGTAACTTAACCTAGTATCTTATTAGACCGGTTGTTACCCGGATGACTTCAATTGCCAAGTATCTCATTAAACTGGCTGGTGGTCGGGTAACTTAACCGAGTATCTTATTAAACCGGTTGTTACCCGAATGACTTCAATTGCCAAGTATCTCATTAAACTGGCTTCTTTATTATTAACTGCGTCATCTTGAAACAGGAAAGTTTGCACTTATGTTTCATACCCGGTTGCTACCCGAACGTTATATCAAGGCTCACCATGATTATGCGTCCGAGTCCTTAAGCAATACCAAGGACGTCTCCCTAGTTTTTATGCGCAAGGGTTTACCGAATCGTTGAGCTCTTTTTTTTAAAGTTGCTTCAACACAGCTACGCATTTTATCAGAATTTCTCCCGATAGCGTCCCGAGCATTTTTCCATTTTGGTGCACCGGGTTTGCCTTTTTGCGAAGATCATTTTGATCCTGCTCGGCTGGCATGCTCCTACGAGCTTCTCTGCCCTTTCGGGATTTGATGGTCCCGAGAATTCTATTTGCATGTTCTTATTATCATGCTCTTCTATTTTATACTGTCGTATGCTTTTAGGAGATCTCGAGCTAGGTGCTTTCCTTTTGGAAATTCTTAGTTTTATTTATTACTGCGAAAAATCAACAAAGATTAATATCACAGTTTTAGTATTTATTCTGACTAATATTATCCTGACTAGAAAAAGAATAGAATGTTTAATATAAATATATATTTAAGGGTAGAAAATCTTCAGATATTGGGCATTGCACGATCGGGGTAACACCCCTCCATTGGGTCGAGCAATCCAATAAGCTCCATGGCCAGCTATCCCCTCGATCTTGTATGGACCTTCCCATTTGTCAGCCACGGATCCCGGGGCTCTATTCTTTGTGTTTAGTGACACATTCCTGAGCACCAGGTCTCCTAACTGAAATTTCCTGATCCGGACACGAGAGTTGTAGTGGCGTGCCAATCTTTGTTGATAAGCTGCATTTCTTATTTGGGGATTTTCCCTTTTTTCTTCTAGCTCATCCAAACTTTGTAGCAGTGTATCAATGTTTTTCCCTTCATAGTATAACCTGACCTGGGGGGACGCATACGATGTTTCTATGGGGATGACAGCTTCTGTTCCGAATGCTAGGCTGAACGCAATTTCTCCTGTTGAAGTCCTTGCTGTCGTCCGATATGCCCACAATACTTCAAGAAGCATTTCAACCCAGCTTCTTTTTTTGTCATCTAATTTTGCTTTGATTGTGTGCTTGATAATTTTATTTACTGCCTCTACTTGCCCGTTTGTTTGTGGATGAGCTGGTGTTGCATAGTAGTTGGCAATATGATACTTCTCGTACAATTGTCTGAACCTTTGGTTATCAAACTGAGTGCCATTATCTGTGATTATAGTGTCTGGAATTCCAAACCTGTAAAGTATGTTTTTCTTCACAAAATTCGTGGTGTTGGCTTCCGTGATATACACCAACACTTCAGCTTCGACCCATTTTGTGAAATAATTGACAGCTACTATTGCGTGCTTCGCTCCACCCCACCCCCTGTTCCAGCTGGCACTGGCCCGATCAGGTCTAGGCCCCACATGGCGAATGGCCACGGGGCAGAGAGATTTCTGAGCTTTTCTGGGTTTTCAGATATCGTTGGCAATTCTTTGACAGGTATTGCAACTTTTCAACCACTGCTGTGCATCTGAGAAAAGTGTAGGCCAATAATAGCCTTGCCTGAGTACCTTATGCGCCAGACTCCTACCCTTACTGTGGTTCCCGCAAACTCCTCCGTGGATCTCTTGAAGTAATCGATGTGCATCTTCTTCTGGTATACATCTCTGGAGAGCTCGAGAAAACCCTCTTCTGTATTATTCTCCTCCGATCATGGTGTACCTAGCCGATCGATACCTGATGCGCTTTGCTAATATCGGATCTTCCGGGAGTATGCCTTCTTCCAGGAACCTTCTCAGCTGGACCATCCAACCATCTTGCCGTGTTCGGATTTTTGAAATTTTCAAATGCTTAAGTTCAGTCGTACTCGGTTTAAAGAGGTGTGCAACTGGAATGGTTTTCGGTGTGATCGAGGTTGTTGCTGACGCTAATTTAGATAAACTTCTTCCTTTTTATTTTCTTCTCTAGGGATCTGAGCGATCTTATATTCTTTAAATTTTTGGAGGAACTGTTTTGCGATGTCACGGTAGGTAACCATTCCTTCATCTTTAGCCTGGTATTCATCCATAACCTGGTTGACAACTACCTGTGAATCGCTAAATATCTCCACTTCGTTTGCCCCAAGAGCTATGCAGACTCTGAGTCCAGCTAACAATGCCTCGTATTCAGCCTGATTATTGGCTGCTTTGAAATCAAATCTCATGGCACATTCAACATCATCTCCTTCTAGGGTGCGAACTACGATCTCTGCCCCGCTGCCATGAGTATTCGAAGAACCATCAACATATAATTTCCATTGGAAACTTCTATCCAACAATTTTTTTGCTTCTAGGTTCGGTTCTGTGAACTCGGCTATGAAGTCTGCCACTGCTTGTCCTTTGAGGGAAGTTCTGGGGACATAATATATATCGAATTCACTCAACTCGATTGCCCATTTAGTAAGTCTTCTTGATATCTCTGGTTTTTGTAAGATTTGTCTTAATGGGCAATTGGTGAGAACCTCGATCGTATGAGCCTGAAAGTATGGTCTCAGCTTTTTTGCAGCTGAAACCAATGCTAAGGCCATTTTTTTTGCCTGTGAGTATCTGGTCTCGGCCGGTAGGAGTGCCTTGCTTGTATAATACACTGGTTTTTATACTCCATCTTTTGTCCTGACTAGGACTGAACTTATTGCAAGCTCGGTTATTGATAGATACAGCTGAAGTATTTCCCCTTTTTGTGGTTTTAAAAGGATGGGAGCTTGCCCCAAGTATTCTTTTATCTTTAAGAATGCCTGCTCGCACTCTTTATTCCACTCCAAGCCTTTTCCTTTTTTGATCACTTTGAAGAAAGGCGCGCACCTGTTTGTAGCCTTTGAGATGAATCTTCCCAAGAAGGCTAAACACCCTGTTAAGCGATGTACCTCTTTCAATGTTTTAGGTGAAGTCATTTGCTGCAAAGCCTGGATCTTCTCTGGATTAACTTCGATTCCTCTTTGATGGACTTGAAAACCCAAAAATCTTCCTGAGTGGACTCCGAATAAACATTTTTTTGGGTTTAATTTCATCTGATACCTTCTTAATACATCAAATGTTTCTCGGAGGTCGCGGACATGGTCATCTGCTGAGACGCTTTTAGTCAACATGTCATCAATGTAAACTTCCATGTTCCTTCCTATTTGCGGAGTGAAGATCTTTTTGACCAACCTTTGGTACTTGGCTCCTGTATTTTTTAAACCGAAGGGCATCACTGTGTAGCAATATAAACCCTGATCCGTTGTGAAAGATGTTTTTACTTCGTCAGCTTTGTTCATCCAGATCTGATTGTATCCCGAGTAAGCATCCATGAAGCTGAGCAGTTCATAACCTGTTATGGCATCCACCAGCTGGCCTATTCTTGGGAGTGGGAAGCTGTCCTTCGGACACGCCTTGTTTAGATCCATGAAATCTACGCACATCCTCCATTGTCCATTTTTCTTCTGGACGAGGACTACGTTAGCGACCCACTGAGGGTAGCTAACTTCTCTGATTGATCCCGTTTCTAGTAGCTTTTCCACCTCCTGTTTGATTGCTTGACTTCTTTCGGGATTGAACGATCTTCTCTTTTGTACTATCGGTTTGGCATTCGGGCTTACTACGAGGTGATGGGATATTATTCGGCCATCTATTCCGATCATATCTTCATGACTCCAGGTGAATACATCTTTGTAATCTCTGAGCAAATTGGTCAATTCTAGCTTGATTTTTTCTTCCAAGTTTGCCCCGATCTTTACTTTCCTGTCAGGTTTGTCTTCTTCGAGTAGTATTTCGGCCACTTCTGTCTTGTATTCATTCGAGCCCTCCCTTAGATCTAGTTCGAATGATAAGGATTCTTCATTCTCATTTGGCTGCATTATGGTGAACACTTGTTCGGCATCATGCATGTCACTGTATACCGACAGGTTTGCTCTTCGGGCCATCTCTTGGGATCCATTGACTATCCAAACCCCTTGTTCTGTTGGGAATTTGATCATTAATGCGTAAGTGGCCGTCACGGCTCTTGTTTTATTTAGGAATGGCCGACCCAATAACGCATTATACGGCCAATTATCCAAATCAACTACCACAAAATCGAGCAGGACAGTCCTCTGGCATGGTGCCGTTCCGATCTTCACAGGTAATTTGACTGTCCCAAGTGACCTGACCTCTATTCCCCCAAATCCTCTTAATGGAGTATGGAAAGGTTGTAAATCTTTTCGGTCCAATCTTAGTTGGTCGTATATGGCCACGCTTAAGATGTCTGCTGAACTCCCATTGTCTATTAAAATTCTCCGAACTTCCCTATGACCAATCCGGGCACTTATAACCAAAGCGTCATTAGGTCGAACATCGACGCAGTGGGAATCTGCCTCTGTGAAGACTATCGGGTCCCATCCTTCCTTTATCCTCTTCGGGTTTTGTTCAACCGAATTCACATAGAAGTTATTCCTGGTTTCTACTGCTTCTCGGACTTTCTGAGTTCGTTCTCGGTTGCTCCTCCCAGTAGAAGGTCCTCCGAATATTGTTTGTATTACTTCATTGGCTTCGGGGGCGGCTCTTCGGTTTTGACCAGGTTTGTGATCAGCCTTGGCTTTCTTGACTTCTGATCTTTCATCTTTTTTTATGATTACATCCCGTAGGTGCCCTTCCCGAATAAGGGTTTCTATGTAATCTCTGAGCTGAAAACACTTCGAAGTCTCATGCCCGGTCTCTTTATGAAACATGCAATACTTGGTTGTATCTCTCTGTGCGAACTGTGATTGTCGTCGCGGTTCTTGCACCATATTCTTTTCTTCCGGGATGGCTAGAATTTCTTCTTGTTTCTTCCAAAGAGGGGGGTAATTGGTATATCTGCCGCGGTATTTCTCTGTGGACCGTTCGGCGTTGCGCCCATTACCCCCATCCTTATTTTTCTCCTTGCTGTTCCCTTTCTGTTTTTTTTTTATTCTGCCCCTTGGATTCGGTATTTCTCTGTTCGAGCTTTCTTCCATGCATATAGCTTCCTCCTGTAGCTAACTCTTCTTCCTCAGCCAGAGCGTATCCTCCAGCCATATCTATCATGTCGGCATACTTTGTCAGCCGTGCTCTTCTCAAATCGAAGGATAATCGTCCATTCTGTAAGTTATTGGTGAAGGCAGCAATAATGGCTTCATCATTAGCGCTGCCAATCTCTGATACTGCTTGGCCAAACCGGCCCAAGAATTTTTTTAATGACTCGTCCTTCTCCTGTTTTATTTTAGAGAGGTAGGCCACCAACTTCTTTCTGTGAACGTTGCTCAGGAATTGCCTTAAGAAGCTACTGCTCAACTCGTTGAAATTTCCGATGCTTGCCGAAGGTAGTCTTCCGAACCATCTTGAGCCTGTGTCCCCCAGTGTTTGTGGAAAATTGAGACACAATAAGGGGTCACTGCAGGCATATTGAGCCATGGCACTTTTGTAGCGCCTAACGTGCTCCTTTGGATCTGTATCTTTTTTGAATTGTTCCACATGCGGCATCCTGAATCTTTCTGGGAAAGGGGTCCGTAAAATTTCCCTGGTAAATGGACTGTCAGAGTCGTCGTCGAATAGATCTATGTAACTGTAACGTCTGACGAGTGCCTCCATCTGTCGCCTATTATTCTCTACTTCTCGAGTCAGGATCTGGATTGTAATATCTGTGTCCCCTACCGGGATTCCCTGACAGTTGAACCGTTGGGTGACTGTCATTCTTTCCTCAAATTTTTCACTTTGATGCCATGTGTGACTCCATGATGACGTTTACGATGATGTTGATCATTGTCTTCTGATGATGATCGTCCTCTGCGCCGATCGTATTTACGATGTCTGGCACGTACTGTTTGATTACAATCCAGCTTTTAATGATTCTCCTCCCCTAGTGTTTTCTGTCCAACCGGATTGATCGGGGAAGAGTTCCTTCTGGTTTCTGGCATAGTTATTCCTGGTCCTACCACCATTGAACGTAGTTCAATTGACTTGTTTCCTTATAAGAATGTAGTCTTCGAAAAGGAATCAGGTTGTTTCCTGATTGGGGGACTCTTCTAACTCAAAGGTCCATTATTTGGGATTCCTTCATGAAGAATATCTTCGCGTATTTAATGACTTAACCCGTATGATAAGTTCTTATTCGGGTTGTATTTACTCCCGAGTAAGACTGTTACCTGATGGTCCCGAGTAGTGTCGTTTGAGCCCGAGTGAATGCGTTGTTTTAGCCAGTCCCGAGTAGGTCTTTATTCGGTATATGCTTACTCGGGCTTGCTCCTTTTTAATGATGCCTTGTAGGATATTTCCTGGATGTCCATCTAAGCATACACCTGACTGTTTTTTCCTTCCTGTCAATGACGTGTATGCTTGGTAAAATTTACATACAACAGTTTCTAAGGGAGTCGAAAAAGGTGTATAATCTATTCACCCCCCCCCCCCCCCTCCTCTAGGTTAGCCTTGAGCATTTAACCGTGATTGTATTTTCAATTGGTATCAAAGCAGGACGCTAGATTGCACTTAGTGTGAGTCCAGGGTGATACTTTCACGGTTTTTGTAAGGCATTTAAAGTCATGGGATTACAAGATGATGTAATGGCAGAAGGAGCCTCAAATACTAGGCCATCATTACTTCGTGGCACTAACTATGGGATGAAATCCTACATCCGCTCTATTGATGAAAGGGCTTGGATGGTAGTGGAAGAAAGTTATAGTCCTTCTACCAAGGTTCAAGAGGATGGAACCATGATACTCAAGCCAATGAGTGAATGGACAATGAATGAGTTTGAGGTTGCTAAATGGCACCATCGTGCTATGAATGCCATCTTTGGAGGAGTTGATGGGCATCAATTCTCCTACATTCAAAATCTTGAATCCGTAAAGGAAGCTTGGGATACTCTCCAAGGTACTAATGAAGGAACCTTAGCGGTGAAAAAATCAAGGCTTCAAATGTTGGCATCACAATTTGAAGGTTTAAGTATGGGTGAGGAAGAAAAGTTTGAAGACTTCCAATTCCGGCTTCTTAACATAGCTAACCAATGTCAAGCACTTGGAGTACCTATCTCAAAAGAGCGTTTGAATTGGAAAATCCTTAGGTCTCTTCCTAAGAGATTCAAATCAAAGGTAACGGCAATTGAGGAAAGCAAAGATGTGGATAGTATGAATATTGATGAGTTGCTTGGGTCTCTCCAAACTTATGAGATGTGCTTGAAACCAAAGATCAAAAGTAAGGGAATCGCTCTCAATGCTATAGAGGAGGAGAGTAATGATGAAAATGATGAAATGGCACTCTTGGTTAGAAGGTTCAAGAAGTTTCTAAAGAAGAATGCCAAGCCAAAAGGCAAGTCTTTTAAGGAAAAAGGAGTCAAGAGAACATCATCTCCAAGGATTGTGAAGAATAGTCAAGCCATGAACAAGAAAGAGGTTCAATGCTATAATTGTCAAGGTTTTGATCACTTTGCTAGCGAGTGCACCAAGAAGCCATCTAAGAAAGACAAGAAAGGCAAAGTGTTGGTGGCTACTTGGAGTGATGATAATTCTAGTGACAATGAGAGCTCTAGTAATGAGTCTTCAAGTGATGAAGAGTTGGTGAGCAACTTTGTAGCTCTAACGGTTTCTTATTCTCCACTAGATGTTGATAGTACAATATCTTTGAACAAGAACTTTGATGCAAATCTTGATGGAAGCTCTAGTTTCATTCCTACTAATCTTGAGTTGCTGAAAAAGATAGAAAAGCTTGAAGAAGCTAGAGACAATGCTCAAAGAGAAGTAGTTGAGAAGGATGATTTGATTAAGAAGCAACTAGATTAGTTTATGGTTGTTACTCGTAGACTTCTTTTTTGAAAAATGTGATATTATGAAGAAGTTTAGAGAACTTGAAATGATAAACCTTGAGAAGGATAATGTGATATCTAGTTTGAAGAAGAGAGAACAATAATTAATGGAAGAAATAGACACGGTTAAGGAGGCTATCAAGGATTTAGTAAATGATTTGGTTAGTGTGTCTAGTGTTAGGAATCTTGTTAACTCTCATAGTAGTGAAGAGGAGCTCTTGGAAGCACCAATTCCTACACATTTTGATAAAGTCGTGATTGATAAGAAACCACACAAGAAGAGAAGATCAAAAGCCAAGAAGAAGTTGGCAAACAAGGTATCTTTGCAAACTTCTAGTGAAGCTAGTTCAACTACAAAAGGTATAATCACATCTTTTATTCTAATTTACCATTATTGCAACACAATAGGTCATATTAAGCCTAGGTGTTATAAATATATTGAAAAATGCAAATTAGGAAATGAATCTAGGGATAAGGAGATTAAACTTCAACTTGAACATGCTAAGGCCTTGGAAGTTGAGAAACATGATAATATAGCTAAGCATGAGAAAAAGTTATGGAATAGAAAGAATTCTAATCTTGTTCAACTTGACAAAGCTTGTGTTGAAAATATTAAGGAAGAGTGTGTTAATGATATTCTTGTTAATCAAGTCATTAAAGGAATTTACTCTAGATTTAACATTGTTGTCAAGGATGATATTGGAAATGTTTGTGTAGGTACACCCAAGAATAAGTGGTTCAAGGGTGAGTGCTCTTATCACTAAAATAAGAAGCACATGTGGGATAGCTTTGAGGCTATATATCAATTATGTTGAGAATTCTTACTTGCTAGCTTTGAATACTCTATGTATTGATATGAACTTGGTTTTCTCACATCATGATTGTTATGATGGTCAAAATTTGTTGATTAACTTTGAAGAAGTTCTTTTGTTATATGTGTTGATTGAGTTGAGATATTATGCTTTATATATTCTTGTTGTGAAACATCGTCAACTTGGTGTCATGAGGACATTCAAGGCAAGAGTGCTCATGAAAAGGGCGGAAGTATGATATTTGGTGAATATAATGTGCAAAAAGGTATCTCTATACTCTAATGCATATTCTCTTAGATATTCATCTTTTGACTCAATTTTTTGATACACATCTCATAGCATGTCATATTAGAGAATTTTGTATAGCATACATATGGTTCTCATTGACATTTGCTATTTTAGGATATAATAGTGATATTGTTCACATTGATCTTAACTTTGATGATTGTTTGTGTATAGTATATTGAGTGGTATTAATTTTGAAAATATGAGCTTCATATTATTTGAAAGCTACTCATTATAGAAGTAATGATCTTAAATAAGTCTCTACTTACTGCTCTTAGATCATGTGCTTATGAGCCATAAAATCTTGGTTTTCTAAAAATTGCACCTTGTTTCTCTTTTATGTTTTGCTAGTAGATTGAGTTTACTAATATGTAAACATTGGATACACCTTGAAGTTTTTGTGCTTAAGTACATTTAAAATGACCAATGGTCAGTATCCATTTTGCTTCAGCAATTACATAGAACTCAACGAGCACCTTCATGAAAAGGGTTGCACACATTGGTTGTGAAAGCTACCCAATGTTGGAAAGTGCTACACCATTGTGATGAGTGAAAGCCATCATGAAGTGAATTTTGTTTATTAAAAAAAATGGAAAAATCAAAGAAGTGTTGAAAGGAATTCATAAAAAAAAAAATCTTTGATTCAAAGCCTAAAAAGAAAAAAGGAAGGCTTAAAAAGGAGTTTAGTTGAAAATCAAATGAGCTCGGGTTGAAAAACAGAAATGGGATGACGAGCCACATGCACACACATGCTAATGTGTTAAAATCTATTCTCTTAAAAGCAAAAATTCCGGATGATAATCGGCTTGACTTTTTATGGAAAAAGCTTAAGATGAATAGTTGTTGGAAATTGTTTGCATGTTGATTATCAAACTACTTCTTGATATATATTTGAAGCATATCTTTCACACACACATTTTGTTTATGAGTATGATGATATCTTTACAATTGTTGAATAATTATGAGAGAACTTGAAAAATCTTTGTGTATCTCTCTTAGCATATGAAGCTTATTTTGTTGATATTTCTTCAAATTGCTTGAATGTGTTATTGTATGAACATATTTGTGAACCTTATGCTAACATGAATTTTAGTTATAGCATTTATCAAGGGGGAACATTGTATGCTAGACATTGTTCTCTTTTATGATATGTTCACATGCTTTATTTTGTTACATGTTGGTATATTTTGACTTAATGATACTTGTAAGATATTACTTACTATTTTTTGTCTTGCATGATGATTCATTCTTAAGTCATATGTCATTGTGTTTATATATTTGTGACTAATATGTTTGTTTTGTCTTTCACTCACTTTTGTTGTATGTATATAGCATCTTATTTCACAAGAACAAATAAGAAGAACTAAAGTTACCGGAAGTGGAAATCAATCGAATCCCATTGTGAAAGTCAAGTCTACCTCAAAGGGATCCAAAGCTTCAAGGTCAAAGGATGTAGGGATCTTTGCAACTAAAAAGATATTTCAAGAGAGAGGCATTGACTTAGGTAAATGTAAAGATTCTTATGTTCTTAAATGCATTAAGGATAGAAATTGGGAATCTTGGGTGAGCATGCTAGGAATAGTGAATGACACTATTGTTAGATAATTTTTTCTTGAATATAGAGAGAGTGCCACCTTATTGGATGCTTTGAAGGAGATTAGAGGTGTTGAGTTTAAGGTTAACCCGGTAAACATTAACAAGTTTCTAAGGCTATCTAGTGATATAGATTCAAACTTTGTAGATGTTGATATCATTGAGAATCTTAATATCATGGGTAGAAATCTATGTGACAATGCTTCTTTTGAGTGGAAAGGTAGAGCATATATTAGTCAACATGAGTTAACTAAGGCAAGTGTATTTTGGCATCTTTTTATTTGCACAAATAATATTGGATCTTCGAATTCAACCGAGTTTGTCAGCCGCGCTCTTCTCAAATCGAAGGATAATCGTCCATTCTGTAAGTTATTGGTGAAGGCAGCAATAATGGCTTCATCATTAGCGCTGCCAATCTCTGATACTGCTTGGCCAAACCGGCCCAAGAATTTTTTTAATGACTCGTCCTTCTCCTGTTTTATTTGAGAGAGGTAGGCCACCGACTTCTTTCTGTGAACGTTGCTCAGGAATTGCCTTGAGAAGCTCCTGGTCAACTCGCTGAAATTTCTTATGCTTTCCGGAGGTAGTCTTCCGAACCATCTTGAGCCTGTGTCCCCAAGTGTTTGTGGAAAGTTGAGACACAACAGGGGGTCACTGCGGGCATATTGGGCCATGGTACTTTTGTAGCGCCTAACGTGCTCCTTTGGATCTGTATCTTTTTTAAATTGTTCCACATGCGGCATCCTGAATATTTCTGGGAAAGGGGTCCGCAAAATTTCCCTGGTAAATTTACTGTCGGAGTCGTCGTCGGATTGATCGTTGTAACCGTAACGTCTGACGAGTGCCTCCATCTGTCGCCTATTATTCTCTACTTCTTGAGTCAGGCTCTGGATTGTAATATCTCTGTCCCCTACCGGGCTTCCCTGACTGTTGAACCGTTGGGTGACTGTCATTTTTTCCTCAAATTCTTCACTCTGATGCCGGAACCCTCGTGTGACTCCATGATGAGGTTTACGATGGTATTGATCACTGTCTTTTGATGATTATCGTCCTCTGCGCCGATCGTATTTACGATGTCTGGCACGTACTGTTTGATTGCGATTTAGCTTTTGGTGATTCTCCTCCCCTAATGTTTTCTGTCCAACCGGATTGATCGGGGAAGAGTTCCTTCTGGTTTCTGGTATAGTTATTCCTTTTCCTACACCATTGAATGGAGCCTTGCGGGTGGAGCATTGGGAGTATGTGCTTCTGCGGCCAGTAGGTCAATCCCTTCCTTTGCTGCATCCGTCACTAATTGCTGCAGAGCCTCTTGGAAACGCAACGTAAGATCTCTGCTGGTTGGAGGAACTTGCTGGATCCCTGCCAGGTGCGTAGGTTGGTTTTCTGTGTTTGCTGTAGGATTTTGTGACGTATTGCCAGTATGGAAATCGCCTGGTGATCTTTGGCCATTCCCCGAACTACTTATTCTTCCAGCCATTGCTTTCTAACAAGTTCGGAGGTTCAAGCCCCTTCTTCTAGCGCCAATTGTTGACGTCGTTTTCTGGATTATGCCAGAAATGCCAACAAGGACTGGATTTTGGCTATTGATTCCAAGAGAAAGAGATGCAGAGTGAGTAAAAAAGACGAGGTTTACGTGGTAAAACTCCGATGGTCGGAGAAACATCCACGGGTGGTTGAAAGATCAACCAAGCCAAAATCCACTAAGAGAATAAGATGTTTTTACAAGCTCTCGATCTCCCTTTTTCTCTCTGTATTATTTGTGATTACTGTATGCTATATTGTCTATATCTTTTTGAGCCAGATTATGGGTCTATTTATATGCTTATAGAACCCTAATTTTCTTTGTACAAGTAATACAAGATATTTGTTTTTAATTATGATTTGGTTACTTGCTTGAGGTTGATTTGTTTTCTTTCCTGTTTCGGAGTCTCTTATGGAAATTGAGTGGGATTCTAGTAGCGTAGTTCAATTGACTTGTTTCCTTATAAGAATGTAGTCTTCGAAAAGGAATCAGGTTGTTTCCTGATTGGGGGACTCTTCTAACTCAAAGGTCCATTATTTGGGATTCCTTCATGAAGAATATCTTCGCGTATTTAATGACTTAACCCGTATGATAAGTTCTTATTCGGGTTGTATTTACTCCCGAGTAAGACTGTTACCTGATGGTCCCGAGTAGTGTCGTTTGAGCCCGAGTGAATGCGTTGTTTTAGCCAGTCCCGAGTAGGTCTTTATTCGGTATATGCTTACTCGGGCTTGCTCCTTTTTAATGATGCCTTGTAGGATATTTCCTGGATGTCCATCTAAGCATACACCTGGCTATTTTTTCCTTCCTGTCAATAACGTGTATGCTTGGTAAAATTTGCATACAACACTACTATTGAGGAGACTAACCAAAGAGGTAGATCGGGACCAAGATAGCTTGCTAGGGTAATGAATGGCCCCATACAAGTGGAGAGGAGGCACTGACCTAGTAACTGTCCAAAGACATGCTTGAGATCCTAAAAGTTTCCTGCGACTGAGAGAAGGCTTTAGACCCCTCCGGAATGAGTAGAAACCATGGTGACTCACTTAAGCATTGGACGGCCTAATATAAATAAAGAGGGGCAACCTGTCTCGTACCGCTCCAGAGGCATACTTGGGATCCAATGAGCCTCTAGCAACTGAGAGAAGGCTCTGGACCATGCTGGAATGAAACAGGAGCTCAGTGGCTCACTAGGGCGTTGACCGACCCCGTATAAGAAGTAAGGATCCACTGGGTCTTACAACGGGGCTACTACTTAGGCATGTAGGTGGCCTTACCAAATGTGGGAAGCTTCTGGGAACTCTTTGACCGGATTGGGCTTCAATGGCTTGCTAGGGCGGTGAATGACCCGATAAACATAAAGTGAAGCCACCGATCTTGTAGCGTTGCCACTGCTCCAGAAGCTTGCTTAAACATGTAGGTGGCCTTACCAAACGTGGGAAGCTTCTAAGAACTCCTCGATCGGATCAGGCTTCTATGGCTTGCTAGGGCGGTTAATGATCTGGTAAACATGAAGCGAAGCCACCGGTCTGGTACCGCTCCAGAAGCATGTTTGGGATCTTTGGAATTCCCAGCAATTTGAAAGGAGGCTCTGGACCATGTTGGAATGGATCGGGGCCTTAGTGGCTCACTTGGGCATTGACCGACCCTGTACAAGAAGTGAAGGGCCACTAGGCCTTGCAGCGGGGCTGCTACTCTAGAGGCTTACTCAGGCATGTAGGAGGCCTTACGAAAATGTGGGAAGCTTCTGGGTTATCCTCTATCAGATCCGGTTTCGGTGGCTTGCTAAGGCGGTGAGTGGCCCGGTACACATGGAGTGAAGCCACCCGTCTGGTATTGGTTCAGAAGCATGCTTTGGATCCTAAAAGTCCCCAGTAACTGAGAAAAAGCTCTGGACCCTCCTGGAGTGAACCGAGAGTTCAGTGGCTCACATCTACGTTGACTTGCCCGGTGCACGAGGCGTGGAACCACTAATCTTCTACTGGTCGTGCTGCTCTAGAAGCTACACAGCTGAGTTGGCTTCTTAGATTCATGAGTTGACCTGCTACCGCTACCTATAAGCTTCTGAAGGGCGGATACGGTGAAATGAAAGGTCCCGTATGACCAGGTCCAAGTCCAACGGATCTACTGGATAAGAGGTCTGCCGGTAGCAAAGCAAATCTTCTGTAAATAAGCAGGATAGGTGCAGTTCTACTGTATAGAAGCTCTCGATGTATCAGAATGGTTCAGCTATATAGGAGATCTTCAAGCGGGGAGCTATTGTATTGGAGCTCCATGATTATCTGAGCAGGTTCGCTTTATAGGAGTAGCATAATGAACTGGTTCAACCAGGAATCTCACGTACCATATTTGCTCCACAATGAACAAAACTCGTTAAATGATAAAATGAGAACCACATGCGATACATAGGCGATATAGACATGAAGAAAAGACATCGTATATAGTAAATGATATTCCATGAATAATAAATCGGTTACCTCGATAGTATAATGATACTCATGTAGAGACATAGAGGCTTTCAAAAGGGGTGTGAAAATTTCCCACAGACGGCTCCAGAAAGTGTTAACCGAAAATTCGCTCAGGGTGAGGAATTATAGCTAACACCCTCGAGACCACTACCACGAAGGTGGTGGCCGAGGTTGGTACCTTGTACCTTAGAGAGATCTTGTATGAATATAGAGTCTGGAGCGGTAGGTAGGAGAGGAGTCATCCCACTCATCGGGCTTCACGGTAGGTAGGAGACGAGTCATTCCTTATGTTGGGCTTTGTGGTTGGTAAGAGATGAAGGGAGCTCGAGGTTCCCTTGCTGGTATGAAGGGGTTGATCTTGGTCCTGGTCCTGGTCCTCGGTCGGGGTTGGAGCCCGTCTTGGTGCCCAGAGCTCGATTCTGGAGCCCGATTCCTTCATGTAGTTCCCCGACCTAGATAGCAAGTAATAAGATGGGCTTATCTAGCTCCAGTGTTAAAGAGATTGATTTCTTCCATAGAGGGGATGCAGGAGGGCTCACTGACTCTCTTCAAGATGGTATGGGTGGTTTCTCTTCATCTTGATGTGCGACTTTGGCATGTAGATTGGAGGATAAGAGCGCTAGGTCCACCGAGGTAGTAATCTAGATAAGGTTCCCTAGATTTTTGTTGCAGTTTCCCGATCTCATATAAGAAGGATTAGAGAGCTAGGACCAATGGGGTTGGTACCTAGCCCGCATACACACATGCATAATACAGTAGATAATATGAAAAACACAAGTCTTTTGTAGAGAAAGGTGGACTGACCAAGGGGGAAAAAGCATCACAAATGATCATATGCTGAAAAACCCCAAGGCAGTATCCAATGGAAGGAGGAATACCCTTCCTTATGTATATATCACAGATGCTCTGGGGAGCTTACAACAATGGAGAAATAATACCACTATGGTGCTCCGGAGAGCTTACAACAATGATCGAGTGTTAATCGATACCAGTATATTCCTGGTAAAGGTACACATACAATGACGATCTAGAGAGAACTTTAAATGAAGCATGTGTCTTCTGAGATATCAGATCCCTCATCTTGATGAGTTTACAAGTGTATTTATACATGGTGACTACCTTGGCGTGCAAGTCCATGACTATTGAATTGGTCTTCTTTTCCATATTGAATACGACTCTTCATTTAATGTAGTTGATCGGCTTGTAACTAATAACTTGGAGAAGATGTATTTCCTTCCCCTTAGGACACTTCCTTCCTTGATAGGCGGGATTTTCTGTTGTAGTTGACCCCCAATAATTGGTTGTGGATGATATCTTGGAGGCAAAGGTATTTGTTTCCGCTTTGGACTCTTTTACTAATGGTGGCCATTAAAGAGTTGAATATTCTCTTATTTATGGCGTTGATCATGTCATTAAAAGGGTTGACTTCCTCCATTAATATAGTTGACATTATTAATAGGGTTGACTATCACCATTAATACGGTTGACTACCTCAATAAATACGGGTTAATTACCTACATTAATACGGTTTGACCTCATTAATGGTATCGTAAGTGTCATGAAGATCAACCTTTCTTTCTATGCTATTTGGAGGAGAGCTCTGGTTTCATATGTCATTTTGGAGAGGTATGCCATGAAGGTTACCTGAGGTGACGCTTGATATTTCTCGAGGGTGAGGTACCCCAGGTTCCAGTATACTTGTGGGGTCCCTAGGGGACCTCTCGATTGTCATGGAGCTAGATCGATCTTGCTGGTCTTCTCATGGAGCTTGTGCTAACAATTCTAGGGGTGAAATATCCTATAGAGTTCCAACCTTGTAGCTGAGAGCTTGGTTTAGCTACGCCGAGCTTTAACATAGAGCTCGACCTAATTATGCAGGATTCCTTGCGGGGTAGCGGGCTTTAATTGGAGAGCCTGAATGCATGCAAGGTGTTTGAGAAGTTGTGCCTCGCCATGCTTCTGCGGGGTCGTAAGGTACCTCAACCTAGAGGACCTCGATACCTCGCTACGTAGACCCCGGATTTGGACCTCTGCTTGAAGGCTGGAAGGTGGAAAATTCTTCTTTGGTCCCTAGAAAAATTTTGCTATTAACACACATATAAATATAAATATATATATATATATCCATACATTCTAATGTAAATATATATACGAATACCTAGAGTGTCATCTCTTTCTAAAACATGCATATATACAATAAAAAGAAAAAGATTCACGAACACATACATCAATTAATCAAGGGTACAACCTAGCTCTGATACCAATTGTAGAGAAAAAACGGTTCTAAACGCAACGGAAGCGTGAGAAAATGAAAATTAGGGTGAATTAAAAAAAATCGCTTTTATGCAACAAGAACCTTAACCCTAGATTAATTGATGTATATAAAAAGTGTCGTACCTTTTTCTCGTGATAATTGAACAAGCACTGAATCAATTCCGTAAGATCCTCCAATCCAATCACGAACGTGAATCACCTAGGAGTGTGGGCTCCCTTTCTTTAAATCGTATACTTGAGGATGGAAACAAACAAAATCTTTCTCTTTGTTAGTTACAATAATCCTCCAAGAAGAAAACAAAGAACGTTAGGTCACTTATGAATTATCAATCAATTTGATTGAAACTCGCGTGAACCTTGATTCGATGTTGTACACAAAACCTTTTGATGTAAAGGCTACTAGTGTACTATCAAAAACCAAACGTTCTTTCTTCCTATTTCTTCTTTCCCGAATCACACACTATTTCTTCGAGTTGATCGAATTTTTTCTAGAGAAAAATCAGATTTTTCTCCCTCAAAATTCCTCTGATGGTCGAATTCTCTCCACAAAGAATTACCTAGGCTAGCCGAAATCTTCTCTTGAAATTATGCTAGGGCTGGCCGAAATTCACTCCTAGAATACATTAGGGTTGGCCGAAAATCACAAGAGATATATATAGGATTATAAATCCTCTCCTAAGAAGGATTTACTTGGTTGGAAAGAATCCTTTCCTTAGGTGGATTTATTTGGTAGTTAAGAGTCCTTATCTAAAAGGAATTCTATCTGAATCCTTATCTAAAAGGAATTCTATCCTCTCCTATATACACATGTGCTAGCCGAAATTCATAGGATATATATTAGGAGACTTGATTATTTTCCTAAGAAGGATTTACTTGGTTGTTAAGAATCTTTTCCTTAGGTAGAATTACTTGGTGGTTAAGAATCCTTTTCAAAAAGGAATTTTGTCCTTCACCAAGACTCCTAATCCAACTCAATAGTGTATTTGTAACCATATTAAAGACTTCCTAATTTGATTAGATAAATAATTCATTTTATTTATCTACTTATCAAATATAGTCTTTAACATTAATTATACTACCAACAATAGTATAATTTTAGGAGACCATCTCCAACTAGGAAAAAGATTTTGACTTTCAATTAAATAATTAATTAATCAACAAACTAATTAATTTCTATTTAATTAAATAATAAAATAAAATAATATAATTAAGCTATTCAAAATAGCCTTGCCGCCCATACCAATGTATATGGCCCATTGTATTATTTTTTTTATTTTATTAAATCCATTTGACCTTTATTAAAAGTTCACATGTGAACTAGACCCATTCTTACAAAAATAAACAAGTTCACATGCCTCAATACAATTCTAGATGGACCCATAAATTGGTCCGGTATAATATATCAAGTGATCCATGCAAGTTCGTATGGATTGGGGATCTTGGCGGGCTATCTAGATTTAAGCTCCAATAAACACAACCTAATCACAATCAACAAATGATTCACTTAGGTCCGATCTATTTAATTTTAGTTCATTCTACTAAATAACTAAAATTGAACTCATAAATAAAGATAGAATAAGTTGATGTTACTCATTCATACAATAGACAACCTTATAGGAGAAAGTGTATCCTCATGAAGAATACCAGTAATCGCCAAGAGCTCATAGACCGCCTATAACTCTCCAAGTTACCATATTTACTCATATGACCACATTTTAAACTTGAATATTTTGACTTGTCCATAAGCCATGTTTCAATAGACACTATTGAAAACTTAACGTTAAGATTTAATATCCAATACCTCAAAACATCCATATGATGGTATTCTACTCTCATTCAATAAATAGAGCCACGACATCCGTATCTATAAATGAAGTCCTCTATCGATTAACAAATGAATACCACCAAACTATCGAGGATTGACTATGCTATATAATCGTACTCATTGATAGCTCAAATGATAACAATTGCAACTATAAGTCCATCATTTATCTCAGGATTGAGATATACTCTGTGATTGTCTTCAAGTGAAAACTTTTATCCATTGACGGTTCTAGATAAAGTATTTCATTTTGATCATATTCAATGCACCAAGTGCAATAGATTCTTTTGTCCAAAGACACCACACTTTGATGATTTTAGACTCATCATAACACATTTGATCCCATTCAAATGCTAGCAAAAGAATTTACAACTTTGACAAGATAAAGGTGCCCAACCTTTTATCTTAAGTTGTGAATATTATTCAAGACTAACTAAAGAATTGTGTCTACCTCATACATATCTAGATGTATGAACAATTCTTCTTTTCTCATAGTCTTTTGACCTTATGATTATTTACTTTGACATTTATAAAAATTAAATTATAAATGCTATAAGATTTGTTAAACTAGAAATCACTTTATTAATATGAAAATATTGTCAAATACATTATTACACTCTTGCTATCGAGCATAATCCCAACAAATTAAATCATGCTTACTTGATTGGGGAATAGAAAGATGATTTACCATTCTTGTTGATAATGCAACTTCAAATAATGCAGCTATTTCTTATATAAGGAGAAAAATGAAAAATTGGCATGGGGATGGGCTCGTGTTAGATGGTGAGTTCTTACATTTGAGATGTTGTGCGCATATTTTAAATTTGATTGTGAGTGAAGGGTTGAAAGATATTCATCATTAAATTGATTGTATTCGACATGTTGTTAGATATGTGAAATCATCTCCAACAAGGCTTAAAAAATTAAAAGCTTGTATAGAGCATGAAAAATTTGATTATGGAGGTCTTTTAGTCTTAAACGTGCCTACCAGGTGGAATTCCACGTATTAATATTGGAAAGTGCCTTAAAAATTCAAAAGGCATTTGATCATTTAGAAGAGAATGGTGGACAATATGTTTGCTATTTTTTAGAGGATCACATTGACATTGGAAAGAAAAAATAAGGACCACCTAAATATGATGATTGGGAAAAGGCTCAAATTTTTGTTAAATTTTTGAAGATGTTTTATGATGTTACTTTGAAACTTAGTTCATCTTTTTTTTTCAACTCTAATTTATTTTTTCATGAGACGTGTGAATTTCATGTTGAGTTGAAAACATTGAGTGGAAATGAAGATGATCTTTTGAGTAAAACGTCAACAAATATGAAAAGAAAGTTTGACAAATATTGGGGTTCTTTTGAGACCATCCCTAAATTATTGATAATTTCAGTTATACTGGATCCACGCTATAAGTTGCAGTATGTGTCATTTTGTTTTGATGAGTTGTACGGTAGTGAAAAGCTTGAGGAGATGACAAAGGAAATCAAAGACCTTTTACAAGGTCTGTATGGTTTCTATGGTGGTGTTGAATCTTTTAGTGTTGTAAAATTAGTGAGTGAATGCAAATGGAGACAGATGAAGGTAGTCAATGTGTTTCACATCGTTCCAAATTCATAAAATTGTTAGAGAGCCAAGATTTCTTGGAATTATCTAATGAGATTGATAGGTACCTGTTAGAGCCAGTTGAGTATGTAGATGATGAAAATTTTGATATTTTGATTTGGTGGAAAATGAATTCTTTGAAGTATCGAACATTGTCACGTGTGGCAAAGGATGTGTTTGCAATACCAATACTATTGTGGCTTCCAAGTCTGCATTTAGCACCGGAGGATGAATTCTTGATTCGTTTCGAAGTTCTTTAAGTCCTAAAATGGTGGAGGCATTAATATGTACGCAAATTGGCTATGATCTTCTTGTAGTTCAATAAATAATGAATTGATTGTAGAGGAGATGAAGTTTTATATGTTATTTTTTTTATTTAAATCTAAGTATCTAACTATTAAGTCTTAACTGCTTTGTTTCTTTTTCAAGTGCTTCTTTTTATTTTCATATTTGTTCAGAGTTGGCTAAGTCCACATCAACCTCAGAGATAACTATTGAGTGAATATTGGTTAAACTGAGAAAGTGTGAACTTTTGAAGGTAATATTATTCCGCCACCTAATTTTGTTGTATATTTTCAAGTTTTTTTCTCAACTTTATACTATATAACCTGATGTCATTATATCATTTTTAATTAGGATCGATGTCAATGCAACAAGAAGTGAACTAAAGGTCAAAAAAAAATGAACTTCAACTTCAAGTGGTTGCTTGGATGGTGGTGGTCCCGGTGGATATTGTTGTTTTAGAAGCTTGAATGATTTAGTTTTATTTTATAAATTTTAGACGTTCTACACTTGATTTTTTTGTAATGATTACTATTCTACACTCGAGTTAAATGCAGTTGTTATTTGTCTTATTGATAATGAGTTTAACTACTTAATATTTATATTGATATAATTATAATTGTTCAAATAAAAAATGATATAATCATTTGTCTAAACCGTCAAACCAAACTCAACCAAACCAGATTTTATAGTTTGGTTTGGTTTGATTTGATTTTAACTTATAATTGGTTTGATTTGGGTTGTAAAAACCTAACCCGATTAAATAATGGGTTGGATCGGGTTGGATTGGGTAAAGTCAAACCCAACCTAAACCAACCCACGCCCACCCCTATCCTTGATCTTCTTAGAAGTCTACTCACATTCGTCGTTCCACTCTACCCCGTTGCCTTTTTTTATTGCCTTGAAAAAGGGTAAGCAATTGTCTGTCAACTTGCTAATAAATCGGTTCAAGGATCCTAGGTATCCTGTTAGTCTTCGGATTTTCCTTAATTTGCTTAGTGATCTCATCTTCTCCAACGCCTTTATCTTTTTTGGATTTACTTTGATTCTCCATTGGTGGACTTGGAAACCGAGGAATCTGACCGAGAGGACCCCGAACACGCACTTTTTTTGGATTGAGCTTCATACCAAAATTCCTCAGTACCTCGATTGTTTCCTTGAGATCCGCTGCATGCTTCCTGGTTGTTGTACTCTTTGTTAGCATGCCATCCACATACACCTCCATATTCCTTCCAATCTGGCGGGCAAACATCTTATTCATGAATCTCTAGTAGGTTGTCCTGGTATTTTTGAGACCAAAGGGCATCACTTTATAACAGTATAACCCTTGATCGATTATAAAAGAGGTCTTTTCTTTATCTAGGTCAAACATCCTGACCTAGTTATAACCCGGGTAGGCATCTATAAAGCTTAGCAGTTCATGACCCACTGTTGCATCTACCAGCTGGTCGATCTGGGGTAAGGGGAAACTATCCTTTGGGTGTGCTTTGTTAAGATCAGTGAATTCTACACACATCCTCCACTATTCATTCCTTTTTGTTTTTATCAGCACCACATTGGTCACCCACTCAAAGTATTTCACTTCTCTTATTAATCTTGATGCCAACTATATGAAAAAATCGGTTCAAAACGTGGCGGAAGCATAGAATGAGGGTTTGGTATATTTAAAAAAAAAAAACTCTTTAATAGAAAGAACCTTAATCCTAGATTAATTGACATATATTAAAAGTGACGTACCTTTTTTTCTCGTGACGATTGAACTAGCGTCGAATTGAATCCATAAGATCTTCCAATACAATCACGAATGTGAATCACCTATGAGTGTGGGCTCCCTTTCTTTGAATTGTATACCTAAAGATAGAAACAAACAAAATATTTTTCTTTTTTTAGTCACAATAATCCTCCTAGTTCGGTCACTTATGAATTATCAATCTATTTTATTGAAACTCGCGTGAACCTTAATTCGATATTGTACACAAAACCTTTTGATGTAAAGGCAACTAATGCACTATCGAAAACAAAAACGTTCTCTTATTTCTCTATGTTTGGCCAAATTCTTAACACAATGAGTTGGAAGAAGTTTAAAAAAAAAAACTATAAGAAAACAAATAAAATAAACTTCACACGCCAAAAGTTAGGTCTTGGTCAAAATTCTATATAGGAGTATATAGGTGGTCGAAAATCCTCCTAGAAAGAGGATTTCTACTTCACCAAGACTCCTATCAAAATTTGGATTCAATCCCCTTAAAAAGAGGACTTCTTTTACACACCAAGACTCCTAATCCAACTCAAATAGTGTATTTATTCAATAACCAATTATTGCATATAAATTAAATTGTGACTAGATCAAAAACTTTCTAATTTGACAAATAGTCAATTAGAGTCCTAATAGAAATCAAATACTTCCTAATTTGACTAGATAAATAAATTCATTTTATTTATCTACTTATCAAATATAGTATTTGATACTTATCATATTGCCAATAATAGTATGACTCTAGGAGACCATCTCTTCCTAGGAAAAAGATTTTAACTTTTTAATTAAATAATTAATTAATTAATTAATTAATTAATTAATTAATTAATTTACATTTAATTAAATTATAAAATAAAAACAATATATAAGGCTATTATATAGTCCCTTGATGCCCAATCTATATAAATATGGGCCAACTATTGTTTTTCCTATTTTATCAAATCCATTAGACTTAAATAAAAGGTCCACATGTGAACTAGTCTCATTATTACTAAGAGAAACAAGTCCATATGCCTTAATACAATTCTAGATTGACCCATAAATTGGTCCGGTAGAATATATCAAGTGATCTATATAAGTTCATGTGGATTGGGGATCTTGGCGGACTATCTAAATTTAAGCTCAAATAGACATAATCTAATCACAATCAACAAATGATTTACTTAGGTCCGATCTATTAATTTTAGGTCATTCCACTAAAGAACTAAAATTGAACTCTTAAATAAAGATAGAATAAGTTAATATTGCTCATTAATACCCTAGACAATCTTAATAAAGATAGTGTATCCTTATAAAGAATATCACTAATCACCAAGAGCTCATAGACCACCTATAGCTCACCAAGTTACCATATTTACTCATATGACCACATTTTGAACTTGGATATTTAGACTTGTCTAGAATCCATATTTCAATAGACACTATTGAAAACTTAACGTTAAGATTTAATATCCAATACCTCAAAAACATCCATGTGATGATATTCCACTCTCATTTAATAAATGGAATTGTTAGGATTATGCTCGATAGCAAGAGTGTAATATTGTAATTAACAATCTTTTCATATGAATAAAGTGATTTCTAGTTTAACAAATCTTATAGCATTTATAGTTTAATTATTATAATTGTCAAAAGTAAATAATCATAAGGTCAAAAGACTATGAGAAAAGAAGAATTGTTCATACATCTAGATATGTATAAGGTAGACACAATTCTTTAGTTAATCTTGAATAATATTCAAAACTTAAGCTAGAAGGTTGGGCCCATTTATCTTGTCAAAGTTGTACATTCTTTTGCTAGCATTTGAGTGGGATCAAATGTGTTATGATGAGTTTAAAATCATCAAAGTGTGGTCTCTTTGGGCAAAAGAATCTAGTGCACTGGGTGCATTGAATAGGATCAAAATGAAATACTTTATCTAGAACCGTCAATGGATAAAAGTTTTCATTTGAAGACAATTGGAGAGTCTATCTCAATCTTGAGATAAATGATGACCTTATGGTTGCAAGTGTTATCATTTGAGCTATCATTGAGTACGATAATATAGCATAGTCTATCCTCGATAGTTTGGTGGTATTCATTTGTTAATCGATAGAGGACTTCATTTATAGATATAGACATCGTGGCTTCGTTTATTGAATGAGAGTAGAATACCATCATATGGATGTTTTAAGGTATTGGATATTAAATCTTAACGTTAAGTTTTCAATAGTGTCTATTGAAATATGGCTTCTGGACAAGTCAAAATATCCAAGTTCAAAATGTGGTCATATGAGTAAATATGGTAACTTGGAGAGCTATAGGCGGCCTATGAGCTCTTGGCGATTACTGGTATTCTTCACGAGGATACACTTTCTCCAATAAGGTTGTCTAGGGTATGAATAAGTGACATCAACTTATCTTTATTTAAGAGTTCAATTTTAGTTCTTTATTGGAATGAACTAAAATTAAATAGATCGGACCGAATTGAATCATTTGTTGATTGTGATTGGGTTGTATCTATTGGAGCTTAAATTTAGATAGCCCGCCAAGATCCCCAATCCACACGAACTTGCATGGATCACTTGATATATTCTACCGGACCAATTTAGTGGTCCATATAGAATTGTAATAAGGCATGAGAACTTGTTTCTTTTTGTAAGAATAGGTCTAGTTCACATGTGGACTTTTTTATTAAGATCCAATGGATTTAATAAAATAAGAAAAATAATATATGGTCCATATATTTGGTATGGGCGGCAAAGGCTATTAAAAATAGCTTAAATATATTATTTTTATTTTATTATTTAATTAAATAGAAATTAATTAATTTGTTGATTAATTAATTATTTAATTAAAAGTCAAAATCTTTTTCATAGTAGGAGATGGTCTCCTAAAACTATACTATTATTGGTAGTATAGTTAATGTTAAATGCTATATTTGATAAGTAGATAAATAAAAAGAATTATTTATCTAATCAAATTAGGAAGTCTTTAATATGGTTACAAATATACTATTGAGTAGGATTAGGAGTCTTGGTGTTAGGATAGAATTCTTTTTTGAAAAGGATTCTTAACCACCAAGTAAATCTACCTAAGGAAAGGATTCTTAACTACCAAGTAATCCTTCTTAGGAAAAAAATAAACTCTCCTAATCTATATCAATGAGAAATTCGGCCAGCCCATATGGATATAGGAGAAGTTAGATTTCTCTTTAGATAAAGATTCTTAACTACCAAGTAAATCCACCTAAGGAGAGGATTCTTGCCAACCAAGTAAATCCTTCTTAGGAAAGGATTTATGATCCTATATATATATATATGTGTGTGTGTGTGTGTGTGTGTGTGTGATTTTCGGCCAGCCCTAAGAATTCTATGATGAAAATTTTGGCCATGCTAGGTAATTTTCAAAGAGAGAATTTGGCATAGCAAGAGAGAATTTTGAGGGAGAAAAATTAGTTTTTGCTCTAGACAAAATTCAATCAACTCATAGAAAAAGGGTGTGGAATTCGGCCAAGGAGAAAAGAGAAAAAGATAACGTTTTTATTTTCGATAGTACACTAGTATCCTTTACATCAAAAGGGTTTTGTGTACAACATCGAATCAAGGTTCATGCGAGTTTCAATCAAATTGATTGATAATTCACAAGTGACCGGATGTTCTTAGATTTTTCTCTTGGAGGATATTTGTAACTAACAAAGAAAAGATTTTTGCTTTGTCTCCATCCTCAGGTATACAATTTAAAGAAAGGGAGCCCACACTCCAAGGTGATTCACGTTCATGATTGGATTGGAAGATCTTGTGGAATCAATTCGGCACTTGTTCAATCGTCACGAGTAAAAGGTACGATACTTTTATATATGTCAATTAATCTAGGGTTAAGGTTCTCGTTGCATAAAGGGAAAAAAATTAATATACGCAAACCCTAAATTTTCATTTTTTATCACGCTTCAGTTGCGTTTTGAACCCAGTTTTTCCCTACTGGAGTCACGATGTCCATATCTATAAATGAAGTTATCTATCGATTAACAAACGAATACCACCAAACTATCGAGGATAGACTATGCTATATAATCGTACTCATTGATAGCTCAAATGATAACACTGACAACAATAATGTCCATCATTTATCTCAAGATTGAGATAGACTCTTTGATTGCCTTCAAGTGAAAACTTTTATCCATTGACGATTCTGGATAAGGTATTTCACTGAGATCCTGTTCAATGCACCCAGTGCACTAGATTCTTAAACCCAAAGACACCACACTTTGATGATTTTAGACTCATCATAACAGATTTGATCCCACTAAAATGCTAGCAAAAGAATCTACAACTTTGACAAGATAAAGGCGCCTAACCTTTATCTTAAGTTATGAACATAATTCAAGACTAAATAAAGAATTGTGCCTACCTCGTACATATCCAGATGTACGAACAATTCTTCTTTTATCATAGTTTTTTAACCTTATGATTATTTACTTTTAACAATTATAATAATTAAACTATAAATGCTATAAGATTTGTTAAACTAGAAATCACCTTTATTAATATGAAAATATTGTCAAATATATTATTACACTGTTGCTATCGAGCATAATCCCAACACCAACAACTTCTCTACCTATTCTTTAATTGCATGGCTTCTCTCAGGATTGAATCGTCTTATTTTATGGATGACTGGTTTTCAGTCGGGATCGACCGTTAGGTAATGGGAGATTACTTTTGTGTTGATTCCTGGCATGTCCTTATGCTTCCATATGAACACGTCATTGTATTGTCTAAGCAGATCGATTATCTC
This sequence comes from Dipteronia dyeriana, assembly GCA_032871835.1. Classification (NCBI taxonomy): domain Eukaryota; kingdom Viridiplantae; phylum Streptophyta; class Magnoliopsida; order Sapindales; family Sapindaceae; genus Dipteronia; species Dipteronia dyeriana. The sequence continues at coordinate 77,116,204 of CM065300.1, read as the reverse complement.
ACTCTGAGCCTACTCCGTCAACCGGGCTCCTAACTTCATTGTTTGCTCGAGGTGGTTGTTGTCATTTACAATCTCCATAGTCGGTTCATCTTCCTTGTTTCACCAATATTCTGGAGATGTCTCCTTTGGGTGCAGGCCAAACCGAGTTGGGGTATTTATCTCTACATCCCTTTAATCCATCTTCGAACTACTCTCACCTCCCAAGAGATCTATCTGTATTACTCCTGACTCAACTTTTTCTCAACACACTGCTAAGTTTTCCTTTCTCGCCCATTCTTGAAAGCTTTTCATGAACCCTACCCCTGCTTCCATCAAAAATTTCACAGTCAAGGCGTGGGTTACAGTCACGGCTCTTGACTTGTTTAAGAATGGTCTCCCAAATAAAGCGTTATAAGGCCAATTATCTATATTTAAAACCACGAAATCCAAGAGTATTGTCTTTGTATAGGTGTAACTCACGATCTCTACTGGGAGTTTCAATGTTCCTAGTGATCTTACTTCCGTACCTCTAAAACCTCTAAGCAGGACCCTGAGCGGCTGTAAGTTCTTTCTCTGTAACCCCAATTGATCGAACACCTCTACACTTAGGATATATATCGAGCTTCCATTGTCGATCAACACTCTTCTTACTTCTCTGTGGCCTACATGAACTGATATGACAATTGCATCGTTTGGCCTTACCTCTGACCCATACCCGTCTGACTTGGAGAACACTATTGGGTCTCATCCATGTTTAAGTTTTTTTTTATCGGGACTCTATGAATTCACTTCTAGATTACTTTGACTATCTTTAGCTTCTCTGACCTCAGTCATTCTTTCCAGATTACTGCTCCCCATTTGAGTCCTACCAAAGATGGTGTTGATCACTCTATTATCCAAACTTCTCCTAGGGTTGTTCCTTCTATCGTGCTCTCTCTTTGGGGGGGTCCTTGTATTGATCACCCCCTTTTTCAGGATCATATCTTTGAGGTGCCTTTCTCTGATCAGTTTTTCAAAATAGTCCCTTAATCGGTAGCATTTGGAGGTTTCATGAATGTTTTCTTGGTGAAAACGATAGTATTTTGTAGTGTCTCTTCTCGCAAAGCTGGACTGTCTTGGTGGCCTTTTGTACAAGTTATTGTCTTCTATCACATTCAAGATCTTCTCTTGTCTCCTGACCAATAGGGTGTAATTGGTGTACTGCCTTTTGAATTGTTTTCCACTCATTTGTTCAGCATCTTTACTTCCATCTTTGCTCTTTCCCCTATGGCCTTTCTGGTCCCTCTGAAAATACAATCACGGTTAAATGCTCAAGGCTAACCTAGAGGGGGGGTGAATAGGTTAGGCACCTTTTTCGACTCCTTTAGAAACAAACAAAAGTTTGTCCCTCTAGATTGCTTGTATAACAATATATATATTAATTAAAGACAATTAATCAATATATAAACACAAGTAAAGTGTGATACAAACAAGTAATTGTAACACATACACAATCTATATTATAAAGAGGAAGTCAACATACATAAAGAGTTCTATCCACAATACAAATATTAGAGAGATAGGGATAGAGAAAAGTTGAAACAAGATATAACGTGGTAAACCTCCGAAGAGGAAACATCCACGGGCTAGCAGCCACCGGCAAACAAAATCCACTAGTAGATAAGACAAGTACAATCTCTAAAGTGACCTCTTCACCTAGAAACTACCCTCATATCCTACTCTAGAAGTTGTCGCCCTATGCTCAACAATATGAGGCTTCACACCTCTTGTCAAGACTTCCTTGCTCACCTTATCCGGATCTTCACAACCCAAGGCAAGACTTCTTGCTCAACTATCCGAGTCTTCCCAACTCTAGTCAAGACTTCTTTGCTCACCTATCCGAGTTCTCCCAACTCTAGACAAGACTTCTTGCTCGACTATCCAAGGCTTCACACCTCTAGCCAATACTTTCTTGCTCGACAATCCGAGGCTTCACACTTCTTGCCAAGACTTCTTGCTCAACACCATAGGTCTCACACCTAATGTCAAGACTTCCTTCTCACAAGGCATCTAGGTGATTATGAATGCAAAACGCAAACAAGCACGCAACATAGAATGCTATGATCAAAACATCCTATGGAAAATACTAGACATGAGCATGAATTCACAAATCACATATAGTATAGTTTATGCATTAGTAGTCAATCTAGATTATGTAAGATATGATCAACATTAATCACAAACTAGATTCATGCATATATCTAAACTTGAATCACAAGATATGATCAACAAATCACAAGATATGATCAACAAATCACAAGATCAAGTTTAAATCACAAAAACCTAAAACATGCTAAAATCATATGACAATGTCAAATAGATCTAAGCATAAGTTCTAGAGCATATTCCTAATCATAGATTCAACAAATCACATGAATAGCTCAAAAGAACATAAGCACATGTATTATGTGAGAATTTCGACCAAGAGAGCCTAATACATGTGAGGAACTATTTTTCTCACAATCAATCAATCAAAGATCAAAAAATAGTCCTAGAATCAAAGCTAGCACAATACAATCCCAAACATGTGATAACATAGGCAAATCAAAACCTAACTCAACATGTATGATTTTAGTTGAAAGTGTAGTATCTTTTGACTTTGAACTTGAAATCAATAGTATGAGTAACCAAAATGACCGGAACTCAATCAAGAATGATTTAAGACTTAATCCAAGTTCAATATCCATGTTATACAAACATATACACACACAAATACAATTCACACTAGAATGCAAACTACATAGAGATAGTTTCCAATCATGCATATTCCAAAACAGGTTATTTCCAAACCAATGCATGAGCATTCATCTTAAAGTGTGTGAATATGAATGAATTGTATGTTTGTGCCTATAAAGGTGCACAACGATGCAGGGACACAAATGTATGATATGTGTGTGTGCCTATAATGGTGCACAACGATGCAGGGACACAAATATATGATATGTGTGTGTATGCCTAAGCCTTGTAAGAGAAAGATAAGGTCTTAGTATACCTTTGTAGAAACAAATTGCATCCTTTCTCTTTGAAGACTTAGAACATGCTTTGACTTGTTGTTTCTTCTTCCTTGGATCTTAAATCATCATGAACCTAAACAACTAAGTCATTACAAGTAAACATCATTTTGATATAGAATTCATGCCAACATAAAATAAAACCTAACAACCTCTTACCGTTGTTCTTCGAGACGCCATCTTTGGGTTTCTGATTGTTCTCGGGTCGGCCTCTGTGTATTAGCTCTCCTTCGTGGGCTATATGTTCTTCATCTACCGTGGCATATCCTCCAACATCATCTATCATGCTTGCATAGATGGTCGGCTCTTTCTGCCTTAGGCTTAACGACAATTGGTTATGCTACAAGCTGTTAATGAATGCAGATACCACCACATCGTTGTTAAGGTCTTATACCTCTGAAACCCCCTGTGAGAACCTGGTAAGGAAATCTTTCAGTTTCTTGTCTTTCCATTGTTTTAAGGTTGACAAGACTGATGAGGATTTCTTCCGTTGAATATTCCCCATGAATTGCTTGGTGAAAGCTTGCACGAGTTCCTCAAAATTCCTGATGGATCCGCTTGTAAGCCTTCCGAACCACCTAGACCCCTTGTCTACCAAGGTTTGAGGGAACATCTAGCACATGTGAGCATTGTCATAATCGTATTACATCATCACACTTTGGTATCTTCTGACATGCTTCTATGAGTCAGAGTTAGCCTTAAACTACTCCACGTGAGGCATCTTGATTTGTTCGAAAAAAAGGCATGTCTTATTGAATCAACGAACTGGCTGCTGGAGTTACCAATTAATAGGTTTCCTTAGTTTTCCTTTCGTTCTAGGGCTTATATTCTTCTGAGAAGGACTTCCCACTCTCCTTCCGGTTCTCCATGCTCTTCAAATCTTTGGCCAATGGTGAGTCCATATGGGTCTCTAGGGACTCGTCCTGTAATCAGGGAATCGTGTAGGTTGTACCTGACTGTAGGAGTTGACTCTATGTGCCTCTTGGATGGAGCTTCATCATCTGTTGAGACTGAACAAGATCTCCTTCTTCGATTGTCTCACCTGTCTCCCTACTCAGGTCAGGTCTCTCCCCCATCATACCTCCTTACACCTTCCCGTGAACTGGACTCCATATGCTCCCTTATTCCTTGGTCTTTTTGACGACCATCTCTTCTTTGTGAATGTTATCTCCTTTCGCGATGGTCCGCCTTATCTCTCCCAAATTTTTATGATGATCCTAGAGTCGTTACTACTATTTCAGAATGTATCCTAAGATCCTGGGCTTTCATAGATGTGGAAAGCTAGTACAGCGAACTCAGATTTGTGGTAGTTGTTATATTGATTCTCTGACTATCGGCTTTATCAATGACTCTCCGTAGGGATTTTTGGACCCGTCAGAATACGTCTGGGACATACCGGTTGTTACATCTGTGGATGTCACTATGTCAGGTCTTCTCCTGCAACGTTAGCATTTGTTGTGCTAGGGATGTTCGCACCGCGCAAAGCATCGATGATGTGTGGAGATTGGCTTTTATCTCTACTGGAGGCCATGATACTATCTCTCACGAGTTTTTCCTAGAATTAACTATTCACATTTAATATTAACAGAGGTTCAACGCCCTCCTTCTAGCACTAGTTGTTGACGATGATTTTTGGATTCGGTATAATCAACCATATGTTAAACAGATGAATACAAATAAATATCGAATCACAAATCACAAGAGAGTAATAGTAAAGCAAGACACAATGTTTTACATGGTAAAACCCTAAGGTAGGGAAACGTCCATGGTTATTGGTGACGGCGGGAAGAATTCACTATGAAGAAAATAATTACACACTCAATCTCTCTTGCACTCTTGTAAACTAACTTGTGTTAACCCTTTTAAGGGTGCTATTAGTGTCTATTTATACATGCATAGAACCCTAATTCTTGATGTACAAGTAAGGAAATTTTCGGTAATTAAACAAAACTCTAACGTGTTGGAGTCGTGTTATCCTTCTTCCATGTTTTGTTTTAATTGTTTTCGACTATATTAGATCTCTTGTCTAATCTGGACTTTGATATTTGTGAGGAAATTTACTTCCTTATCAAAGTATGCTTCTAGACACCTTATTCGAATAAGATTCATTCTTTGCGTGTTTGAATCGTAACTGTATTAAGTTTATGATTGTCGATCTGGTTGACTTTTGGTGACTTTTCTCCCCCGACTTTTGTTCCTTGCTGACGTGGCACATTCTCCAAATTATACCAACAACAACTATTGTGGCACCAACTTTACTCTCACCAGCTCATGCATTCTTCCCACAACGAACTAGACCACATGCACAACCAAAACACATAATCCATTGTCTCGGTTCCTGATCTGTAAAAAGAGCAATCCATGTCCTTAATATGGTTCATTCCATATCTTTGCATGGCATCCTTTACTAGCACTTTCCCTCTAAGTGATTGCCAAAGAAAGACCTCGATTTTTGGAGGGCATATGCCTTGCCAAATATCCTTGAAAACAAAAGATTCAAAACTCCAAGACTCCTCTAAACCTTTCCAAAATAAACCAAACGAAAACAAACCGCTAGAACATAAAGTCCAAGCAATGGTATCAGAGATGAGTTTTCTAATAGGAATGCACTCCAAGAAGGTTGTGAAGATCTTCCATTGATCCATTTCCCAATCGAAAAGCGGTCTCCTCGTTTTGACATGCCTTAACCACTTCGAGCCATTCCATCTATCGAAGTCCTGAATGACTCCCTCTTTTTTAATTGCTAACGCATAACATATAGGAAAAGCTTCCATCAGAGATTTGGAATCCCAACTCTTTGTTGTCTAGAAGTCTTCCATATCTCCAAGCTATATTGGTATAGAAATTTAGTTCAAATATTTTATGTGCTCTACATATTATGTAAAATGATGAGGGTCTTATACTATAAATCATATAAACGTCGACATATAAGTTATTTGAAAATAGAAAGCAGAGCTATTTTTATGTAAAACTTGAAAGCTTTAGAACACGTAGTCCACATGTTTGATGACATCAAAGAAATATAAAGTTTTTTTGTACAAATTAAGATAAAAGGTTTTCTATAGAAACCTAGTTTGACGATGAGTAAAAATTCTCGAAGGATTTAAATGCATAAAGCAAGTTATTCAAAGCTACATAAAGTTTTATATAGTGAAAATTAAACAGTCATAATGCATGTAGTGTATTCTTCATGGTGAATTAAAATGATTATATGTTGATTGTGTAAAGCTTATTAAAAATAATGCTAAGTTTATAAATTATATATATCAAAGTAATAATTTCTAAGATGAAAATGAATTTCCATTTATCTTTATAGTGTAAATATACCTAGAGGGGGGTGAATAGGTATATGCTCAAATTTTAGTCTTCTTTTTAAACAATGCAATTTTAATGATGCTAAAAGAAAATTACAAACAATGACACAATATATTTAAGTGGTAAACCTCTGAAAATGAAACATCCACTGGTTAGCAACCACCAGCAAAAGCAAATCTACTAGTAGATAAAATGAGTACAATCTCTCAAGTGACCCCTTCACCTGGAAACTACCCTTCTATCCTACTCAATGAACTTGTTGCCACCTTGCTCACCTTTCAGGATCCTCCCGACCCTAGGCAAGACTTCCTTGCTCACCCTTCCGGATCCTCATGATCCTAGGCAAGACTTCCTTGCTCAACAATCTAAGGTCTCTTACCTCTTGTCGAGACTTCCATTTGCTTAGCTATCCGAGCCCTCCCGATTATAGCTAAGACTTCCAATTGCACAAATCAAAGAATCACTCTAAGATACGAGACTTCCAAACTTTTCACAAGGCATATAAGTGATCATGAATGCAAAACACAAACAAGCACGCAACATAGAAAATGATGATCAACAAATTCTATAGACATGCAACTAGATAGCTAGATTATGCTTTCAAAGAACAATCACAAATGTATCTAGACAACCTAAGAATGTTACCAACTAAGGACCAAATCAATAAAATGAATATCAATTAATATAGACCTAGTTCTTAGAAAATGAAATTAAATCTAGAAATAGTCAATCAAGCATAAGAACAAAAGATTTCTAGAAGCAAATTCATGTTTATCAATTTTAGCACAAATCATTCAATTTATCACAAATCTAACTAAATTGAAAATCAAATCAACAAACCAAAAAATGTTATCAAAATCATCCTAGTCATGCTTCTTAATCAAATAGCATCAATCAATAAGAAGATCAAAGAAGAAAACTAAGAAGATGATTTTACCAACAAGGATGAAAATCACGAACTGAAGATCTGATCACTACGAAAACTCTAGACATCTTTTGGTCCTGGAAATGCTTGGGGTTTGTAGAACTCTTCAATACACTCGAAATCGGTTTTTGAATCAAGTTATTCGGAGTAGAAATGAAGAAATTATCACAAAAACAAAAATAAAAAATGTTGAGAGAAAAATTCTACACTTGTTCTTCAATTTCAATTTTCTCAAATTGTTCAACTTGTAATGAATGAGAGGGAATGAGAGGTTTTAAAGAGAAACGAACCAAAAGACCAAATTACCCTCATGCCTTAATGCCTCCCAGAGATGGCACGTGGGCATCTCGGGCAGCAAGGCTTTGGGGCCGAGATGGCCACGCACCATCTCGGGAAAGTGCCCAAGTGATGGCTTATGCCATCGCACCTCTTCCCTTGCGCTCCTCTCGCGTTCTTCGACCATTCTTTGGCTTTCGAACTCCGAATTCAAATATGTTTGAAGATTAAAAACCGGGACTCCCTCATGAACATGGATATATAAGATACTAAACCCATAAAATAGGAATTCGACTCGATATATGAAGACGAAGACAATGTACGTACATTACTGGAAAGTATCATAACTTTTGACTCGGAACTTGAAATCAATAGCATGAATAACCGAAATGACCGGAACTTAATCAATAATGATTTAAGACTAAAATCAAGTTCAATATCCATGTTATACAAACATATAAATATACAAACACATTTCACACAAGAATACAAACTACATAGAGATAGTCTCACTACATGCATTTTCCAAAACATGTCACTTTCATTCCAATGCATGAGCATTCAATATCAAGTGTGTGAATGTGTTATACCAAATGATGTGCTACGATGCAACGACACAAATGTAAGATGTGTGTGTGTGTGTGTGTGTGTGTGTGTGTGCACGCATTTAATGGTGCACAACTATACAGAGACACAAATGTATGAGTTGTGTGTGTGCGCGCTTACACCTTGCAAGAGGAAGAAGATTCTCGATACCTTAGCATCCAAGAATAGTATCAATCCTCTTGAAGACGAACTTTGCATCATGAGTAGCTGCTTATCTTCCTTAAAGCTCTTATCATCACGAACCACTTAAGCAACTAAGCATTACAAAGAAATGAAGTTTTGTTATGGAATCAAGCCAACACAAATCTAAAACCTAACAGAAAAGTCTTGAAAAATAATATTTAGTCTCAGCTAATGAGTTTGGTATTAATATGAATCAACATATATAAGGAAAAGGTTATAAAGTATTTTCCCATGGATAAAATACATCGAATGGATTTCTCGATGTTTATTCGATAACCTAAAATTGTGTATGATCTCCTATTCTTATTGAAAACCTTAGGTCATGAAGTACAAAATATAAGTTCAACATGTGCTTTTATAATAAAACAACATGAGCCGGACCAAAAAAGGTGGTGATAAAAATATACTCAAATTTCAATTCTGCAATTTCTTTTTATAAACACACTACCAACTGCAACAAACAAAATCTTGATATATAATATTTGGATGCAATATCTTTGTAAAATATTGACGTATCCATGTCAAAATGAGGGGAGCCTACTTATCACTTTATCGGGGGGAGGGGGAATTATTGATTTTGGAGAAAATATTACATACAGTATTTTTTTTCTTTCATTAGCTTTTTATCTCATGGGGTTTTCCTAGTAACGTTTTAACGAGACAGTTTTATACCACAAATACATTTAAAGGTTAATTTGATATGTATATGAATATTGTACTCTTTTTCTTTTGCTAGTTTTTTTCATACTAGTAAAAATTTTAATGAGACATATTCTTTATACGATGAACATTCAAAAGGAAGTGTTATAAAAATATTATTTAAATGAATGTCTACATTCATATATTTAATACAAGTAAATTGCAAACTCTTCCTCTTCTCACCCTCTCATTAACTCTCAAATTTTATGATCCAATTTATAATCATTATGGAGTGTTATGATCATGTTACCTTTTCATTTTGAAACCATTACATTGTCAATAGTTATAAATAATTATAAAGTTATAAAAAGAGCTTTTCCATGCTATATCTGTAACTTAATAAGTATTAAAGAATAAAAAAAAAAACTCTCTTTTAGATTATCTTTCTCTCTTCTCTTATTTTGAGTTGGTGTTATTATGTTATTGTATTAATGTTTATTGTAATTATTTTATAATAAATAGGTTGTTTTAGTTGTATTTTTTTTTTAATGATTAAAAAACTTAAAACATCAAAAAATAAAAAATAAAAAATATTGATTTTTACTTACTTCCAAATTATTCAATTTTCTCTTTTGCATTTAGCATTTTATTAACGACAAACCAGAAAGTCAATGATTTTTATGATTTTTTTAGTACAAATTTGAGAATTGGAATAAGTATACTACTAACCACTCGAACATTTTTTTTTTTTGATATCCATTCAAACTTGAGATATTCCATGTGTGCAGATGAGAGGTTACTACTGTCTATTGACCATACAAACTTTTTAAAATATATATACAATATACATGGAAATGATTCAAAGTTGATACTGTTAGGGTAAAAAACATTATTTACCTCCAAATCAGAATTGGTGAAAAGTACACCGAGAACAACTACAATGAACACTTTAAACACGTTAAACACATCTAAATTGTTAAAAAAATGAGTTTCAATCAACCCACCAAACATACTAAATTTGTTTGGTGGAGCTGCAGTACTTGTAACTCCACCAAATCACTCTTTTTTTTTCTTTTCTTTTTTTCTAAATGTTACATCTCTCATTTTTTTATATAGAAGTTACCAATTTAACCTTTCATATTTAATTATAATAATATGTATTTCTAAAAAATATATCATTAGTAAGATCCCGTTAAGATCTATAAAATAATATCAAAATTAATATATATATTTAATTTAATTAATATATTTATTAATTATATATTTAACCAATTTAATTTTTTATAATAATTTAAAGATTTATTAAAAAAAAACTATTCTTTAAATATGTTCTTTTGATATAAAATTTGGTATAATATATTAGAGTATAAAAGAATTAATTTTAAAAAGATATTTTTTTATAATAAATTAATATAAAATTTAATATATTGAATTAGAGGTATTCTCCCGTCATTTGTCACCCAAATTTATGCAAATAAGAATTCAGGTCGCCTCCTTCAAATAAAATCAGATCCCGTTTTTTTTTCTTTTTTTTTAGTTGATAGTATAATCAGATCCTGTTTTCACGCTGCACTCACCGATGATATCAAGAATTCAGGACCTTTAGTTTCAGAATAATTCCATTCATAAAATAAACAAAAGTGTGAATCATCCCGAATGTTCATGATAATTTTTAATTATTATTTATTCAAAATTGAGATATTTAATGAAGAATAACAAATTATGATTGTAGCCTTGTAGAGTTGTAGGCATTAAATATTCTGTAGTTCGTATGAATTATCGTTTTGTTTTATGGTAAACGTGATACTATATTATATTATATTATTTTTTTATATAATTTATCAAGAGAGTTTATTTGTTGGAAATTATCAGACTAATCGAAGACACTTTACCACCAAACTAAACCTTTTACGAATTAATTGTGGATAATAAAAGAAAACAATTTATTTTGGTGACTTCGTAAATTCCATAAGATTTAGCTATTAAAAAGAACTAGTGTATCAACCCATACAATGCATAGGTTTTGTTATATAAATATATTGATTAAAATAATTTATAGTACCTAAATTTAAAAGTGAATATATTTAAATATAAAAATAGGTATTGAAGATAGAGGTCTTATAAATTTTTTTAGATGCTACTCTCCATTAAAGAGATTTTTTTCACGAATCTTTGCTATAAACACTATCAATAAATTAATTAATCAAGATAAAAAAAATAAACAACTTATATTATTTTCGCTATATAGAAAGCAATCCTAATTCATATTTTTATGATTTTGTTTTGTTATACAAAATTTACTTTAAAATTTAAAATTATTTTGAGATGTATTTATACTATTTATCGAACCACTTCGAATAAGTATATCAACCATTAAATAGCATTGATTCATAAAAATATAAATAATATCATAATTTATAACTACAAATTAGCTCAACAACACCAACTCTTATCTCATTGTTGTACATTCAAACCATCTCATAATTGCATAATTGCTTTCCTCAATCAATAGAGATTCCACGAAACCTAGAAGTTTAAAAGAAGAATAAATTTAAATTAAAAACATAGTAGAAGCAAATGACCTTTAATAAAATAATTTACAGTACTTTTCCATTTCAAACTCTCTATTTAAAAATTTCTCCATCAAAGACCGGTATGTTATTTATAAGAATTAATTTTTATATCTACAATAAAAACAAAAAAGCAAGAATAATATGATACAAACGAAAGTATACTTACAAAACAAAAATGAAGCATATATATTTAGAAATCTAATTTTGAAAGCGAGAATAAAATGCTATAGATGAAACGTTATAAATATTGATCTTCAGTGTGTATATATAGTGTATATATATATATATATATATTTTTATATTAGAAACTAGAAAATCGACCTACGATATATATAGGAAAATAGAGGCCAGAAAAATGATGGAGGAATAGATTAAATAGTAATTTAATACCTAGAGATTTTTGTTACTGCATGTTCTTCTTCTTGTAAAATATGTTGACGTTCTCGGCTTTCTCTCCATCATGATGCTTAATCGAAGAATGAAATTGTTAAAGGTTAGATTATTGTTTTTATAAAAAGTGGTACTGAAAAATGAAGAGTTAGAAATCAGAGAGTTAATTAATTTAAAGTTATAAGCATTATATTGATTAATTGAATGTTATTTATTGTATGAATATTAATTGCTTGATCTCTTTCTCTTAAGAAAAAAAAACTATGTTATTACAATTAATACTTATTTAATGTCATATATTTTCATTATTGTTTTATATAAACCGAAAAATGAATGGTTAGAAAATGGAAAGTTATTTAATTTAAATTTATAAAAACTATATATATTAAAGGAATGTTATTTATTGACATATTACAGGAATATAAATGACTCTAATGCAACTTTTCATTAGTTTTTTATAGAAATCGAAAAGTCAATGGTAAAAAATGGAGGGTTATTTAATTTAAATTTGTAAATATTGAATAAATCAAAGGAATGTTATTTACTGTACGAGTATAAATGCTACATGTCAGTTTCTGGCTCAAAAAGACTGTTTTATATATATAATAATTCAAAAAAATATTTAATATTTAAATATCAATTTATTCACTATACCATTAATTATGATATTACTTTTTGACTACCTATAGATATGTAATTTATATATATAAAAGATTATACTATTAAAAGTTATTGCACTTAATAGATTTGGTAAAAAAAAAAAAAAAAAAATTATAGCTTGTCTTTTAATAATAATAATAGCACTTCATAATTGAAAAACAATTTTTTTATTTTGAAAGAAGAAATTCCTTTAAAAAAACAAGAAAGGAAAAAAGACAACTATGATGAGCAATCACCGAAAACAATGGAAGCCACGCTTGGTGGCACCTTCTCCATCCAAAACCTATCATGCTCAGACAAGCTAAGTTTGGCAAGAGAATGAGCAGCCCTGTTACCTAGTCTAGGAACAAAAACTTTCTTGCAAGAGGGAGAGGTCCCTAACAAACAAACAATGTCACTGATAATAATACCCACATCAGAAAAAGAAGCAATATTAGAATTTAACAGATTCACCGCCACTTGAGCATTAGTTTAAATAGAAGTCGGCCATAAACCAGAATCTACAGCAAATTGGAGATCCCTCAGCATAACAACCGCTTCCGTTATTAAAGGACTATAATGCACTGAAATGATCTGAGCTTAAGAAGCCAACACGCTCCCATCACAATCATGAATTATCACATCAACTCCCACTTTCTTATTAGAAGGATCAATAGCGGCATCAGTGTTGACCTTCAAAGAACCATCTTCAGGCGGCCTCCATCTTAGGATTAACGAACCTGGCACAGGAGCAACAACCCCCAAAACATCATTAGCATGGTGAAAATCTGTACAAAACACCTTTACCCATGGTCTAATGTCATCCACACTGAGCTCAGTCAAATGGAGGACCAAACCATTACATCGGAACCAGGTTCGTCAAAGGATTACACAAAGCAATTCCATATCTTCACGCTGGATTTGATTCCAACAAGAAATCATAAAATCAATAAAATGAAGACTATCAATTACTCGTAAATCCTTCAAAGCTGAGAACGACTGCTTGAGTTTCTTCAGTGACGGACAGTTCCACAACGCATGTGTAGTCGACTCAAATCGGTTTTTACACAACGGGCACCATTTCTCAACCTTCATACCTTGCCTAAACAGATTAACCATAGCCAGAATCCAATCGTGGCACGCTCACCAAATGTGCATCTTCACTTTCTGCGGAATTTTCAGGCGACAAATGTATTTCCACCATGACTCTGACACAGCAAGACCAGAACCACTCGGGCAAGAAAAGAGAGAACAACCAAAGTGGTATCCACTCCTAACCGAGTAAGACCTTTGTTTCTAGAAATGCCAAGTTAGCGTGTCTGGATGATAAGAAGCCGAACAAGGAATACTTAAGATATAATCAGCATCCTCGGGAAAGAAAGATGCCCTAATCAATTCTTCATTCCACTGTCCAGATTGGGTTTTTAGCTCCTTAACTGTTGTTGTAACCCCAAGAGTTGGCGGAGAGAACACCTTAAAAGTAGTAGGTCTCGAGATACAACGATCCATGTAAATTGAAACCGAATCCCCAGAGCCAATTCGCCACCATGTACTAGCTTCAAGAAGCTCTTTGCCCCACACTAAACTCCTCCATAAAAAGAACTCGAAGAACCACATTGTGCCTGCATTACAGAAGTATCTGGGTAGTAACAGTGCTTCAAAACCTTTACAGTTAGGGAATCAGGTCATTGGAGTAACCTCTAACATTGCTTAGCTAACATGGCTTATTGAACATAGTAACTTCCCGAAAACCTAATCCCCCCATGTCTTTGTTGGGACATAAAAATTGCCAAGAACACCAATGGATTTTACGACTCTCATCTTTCGAACCCCACCAGAATCGAGAACTTAATATGTGCAAATCAAGAACTAACGATATAGACAATCCAAATTAAAACATAGAGTAAGTTGGGATTGATTGTACCACTGCTTTTAACAAAACTTCCTTGCCACCATAAGAGAACAATTGTTCTGCCAACCCTTTACTTTATCCCATACCCGGTTCTTAATACTGGTGAAAAGCTCTCTTTTATTTTTACCTGCAAAACTGGACAACCCAAGGTAACGTTCATGACACTCAACAAGCTGAACCCCAAGAATACTAGCCAAAAATTTTGCAGCCGCCTAGGAACACGTTTGCTAACACACATAGCAGACTTTTGGAAATTCACCATCTGGCCTAAAACACCCGCACAGCATATCATCTAGATAGTTCGAACATCCCTCTCAACAGCCTTGGTAAAAACTATACTATCATCCGTAAAAAATAAATGTGTAATTTCTAGACTGCCCCTATTACAGCAGAAACCTGACAACTTTTTCCTCCCTTCCGCCATGGAAAATAATCGAGAGAGCCCTTCCGCACAAATTAGAAAAAGGTAGGCGTTAAAGGGTCCCCTTACCGTAACCCCCTCGAAGGCTTAACAAAACTACACACGTCTCCATTAATCATATAGGAAAATGAAATTGATTTCACACACCGCAGTATACGATCAACCCAGGCTTCTGAAAAACCAAGCTTCGTCATCATCCCAGAAATAAAATCCCACACCACTCGATCATAGGCTTTCGACATATCCAATTTAAGTGCCAACACACCCTTTTTACCTTTTTTCCAATGCTTCAACGCATGCATGCACTCAAAGCCAATAATAGCATTATCTGAAATTAACCCACGAGGGATAAACGCACTTTGAGTTACAGAGATCACATCATCAAGTACCGTCCGGAGCCTATTTACAAGGGATTTCACTATTTTGTAGTTAACATTACAGAGGCTAATGGGACAGAAATCAGTTACTGATTCACCTTGTTTTACCTTCGATATGAGAACAATCAACGTCTGATTAACATCTTCCAAGCCAAGACCCCCAAGCATGCCTTTGTTACTGAATTCCCACTACAGGCCAAAATTTCTGATAAAAAAGTGTCAGGAGACCATCAAGACCCGGAGCCTTCATCGGGAACATATCGAAAACAACCATCTTAATCTCATCCAGACAAAAATTGACATCCAATAAGGCTCTTTTCCCAATTGACAAACAAGTCTGGACACATTCAAAAACTCTTTCCATTTCAGCCACATAAGGTGAACTAGAACAAAAGATCTCTGTGAAATACTGTGTCACCATATTAGCAATCTCATAATTTCCTTCATACCAATTCCTATCACTATCATAAATCCCTTTGATTATTTTCCGGGATCTACGTGCCGAAGCACACGAATGAAAGTACCTCGAATTTTTATCTCCACTTTGAAGCCAGGTTTCTCTCGCCCGTTATTGCCAATAAATTTCCTTCGTATCCAATAAAGCATCCAGTTCTCTTTCAATCAACCGAGCAGACAGCCAAGAGCCTGCATGTATCTCTTTTGTAGCTTTCCGTAATTCCTTATGTTTCCTCAAAATCTCTTTACGAAGCCCATTACGATTGACCTCATTCCACTCCCCAAGCTGAGAAGTACATGATCGAATACTAGAAACTAAGTCCTGCATGTTAGCAGTTGCACCTTCACTCACCCAGGAGTTCCTCACATTATTCATATAACCCTAACTTCCCGCCCAACACTCTTCAAAGTGAAAATGATGTCTATGACCAGGGGAGGTTTGAGTAAACAACGATCATTGAGGATTATAGTCTAACATGATAGGACGATGATCAGATTTCCAGAATTCTAGATGGCTGACAGTGGCACCAGTAAACATACTCTTCCATTGATAATTACAAACACACCGATCAAGCCGCTCTTGAATCATCTTAGACTCTTCCCGTTTGTTAGACCATGTGTAAGTCGGCCCCATATACCCTAAATCTTGAAGACCACACAAAGCCATTCAAAAATTGCTCATTAATAAATTCAATCGTTGAATACCATCCAACTTCTCCGCATCTTCAAGAATTTCATTAAATCGCCGACACAAACCCATGGTAATGAAGACATATCCCTAAGTCTACGAAGAAACGTCCATGCATGATGTCGTTGAGTCGGCTCCGGATGGCCATAAAATCCTGTTAATCTCCATGAGTTCATCTTCTGCTCCAAAACTTGAACATCAATATGGTATTTAGAGTATGAGAGAAAAGAGATATCAACACCATCATTCCAAAGCATACACAAACCACCATTTTTTCCCTTACTATTCACAACTAACTTGCCACCAAAGCCCAATTTAACTCAAATTTTTTCCATACAACCATGATCCATCTTAGTTTCCATGAGGAATATTACATCTGGTTGATAGACTTGCTTGACCCGAAGCAGGACCTGGAATGCCAGGGTACTCCTCAAACCCCGAACGTTCCAAAATATTGTTTTCATTGTGATCGACAAGCCGGTAGAGACCGACTCGTCGATACATCTTCTAGAAACCTCAGCCTCATTGGTACCACCTTTATATTTCTTCAAATCCCGTAAGCCAACCGGCTTTATCCCCCGCTTACCCAAAGTAGAATTTTTCTGGAACCCACTCTCCCTCCTTATCCCATCTTGGGCTCATCGTTTCTATTCTCCTGACTTTCGACCATTCTACTGAACATTTTCGGTGTTCACTACACCTTCAGATTCTATCCCCCCCCCTCAACTGGGTTTACCATAGGATCCAGATTTCGATCCCCATGTTCCATATCCATATGTACAACGCCTACCTCTAGGTTAGAAACACCACTAAGCCCACAATCAAACCCAATCTCCTTTGAGCCCAAGTCTAATAAATCGTTCTTCAATTCCCCACCAAGCCTATCATTATCACTAAAAGAAACATTAATAGTAAACAACCCACCACAAATAGGATCTTTTGCATGCATGACACTACCACTACCTTGCTTATCACTCAACCCATTTTTATCCTCCGCTATCACCGGGTGTGATAAAACTAAATCCTCTCTTCCCATCCTAGCACCAAGATCTCTGCAGACCTGATCTAACTTTTCATCTGGTTTGAAACTTCCCCGATATCTTCGCCATGTACTCTAATTTCCGTTTCAAGAACCGTTCTACCATTGACCTCACCCCGTACCGCATCCGAAAACTTTACCGTCCCTCTCTTATCACTACAAACATCATTATTTACTACACACATTGATGAAGAAGGAACACCCACCCTCCTCGATCTCACTCGATCCTCTCCAGGTCATCGATCTTCTTTTTTTATTGGAAATGTCCTCTTTTCATAGGACTATCAGCCTTAAGCCAAGGTCCAAATAACAAATCGTAATCCTCAGGCCCCTTCCCAAAAGCAGTCTCTAAGCAATCTCTCACAACATGACCTATACATCTGTATCTATAACAGTACTTTGGTAGGCGTTCGTACTTTAGTAATGTAGACGTCGGTTTTTGGATGTATGGAAAAAAGTCAACAAGAATTGGATTTTAGCTGTGATTTTAAAGATAAAGAGAATGAGAAAGTAATCAGACGTAAGTTTTTACGTGGTAAAACTCCGATGACCGGAGAAACGTCCACGGGTGATTGAATGATCAACTTAGCCAAAACCCACTATGAATGAAATAATTACAATTCTCGATATCTCTTTTTTCTCTCTGTATTTTTCTATATGATTGTTGTATATTTTCTGTCTATATTTTGTGACGAGATTATGGGTCTATTTATATGTCCATAGAACCCTAATCTTCTTTGTACAATTAATAAAAGATCTTTGTATTTAATTATGATTGTTTACTTGTTCGAAGTAGTTTATCTTCTTTCCTGTTTCAGAGACTTGTATTGAGATTGAATGGGACTCTAGTAATGTAGCCCAATTAGGACTTATTTCCTTATTATAGCACAGTCTTTTTGAAGAAATAAAATTGTTGTCTGATTAGGAACCCTTTTCTGCATGATATTCTGTTCTTGTTGGAATTCCTCTTTGATATGGATATCTTCGTGTATTTTAATGACTCGATTCGTGTGAGCTACGAGCTAGGCTTTTTATTCAGTTTTCTTCATGTTTGTCCCGAGTAGAAAACGATATCAGCTAGTCCCGAGTGATGTTATCTGATACCGAGTAGAAAATGTCATCGACCAGCCCCGAGTATCATTAACTGATCCCGAGTAGTATATGACGTCAGTTAACCCTGAGTAGGTTTTGTTCAATACCTGTTTACTCAGGTTTTCTCTTCTTTGGTGATGTCTTACAGGATATTTTCTGAATGCCTATTTGGACGTCCATCTGGCAATTTTATCCTCTTTGTTGATGTTGTGTACGTCTGATAAAATTCACATACGACAATACCCTCTTAAAATATTTTTACCGAACAGAGTTTCGTTTCGGGCAAAAGTATTATAATTAATTCTTCAATTTTTATCTTTTCAGTGCCAGAGTAAATGTCTTATCATAATGCCGTGTCATAATGGTGACCCTGTAAACTTGATTTGCCCCCTCACACTAGATCTTCAATGATGGCGACATTTTAGAATTCTGACGGCGAAAGCCAGTTCTCTTCTTGACACGTGTCCTTTGCCTCTTCATTTTTCGATATCATTTATGAGAAACGATCTTCACATCTCCCCGTGCGCTGCCTACGTCATCAAATCTAGTCACAGATTTTTCCCGCCGTAAAACCCTAGGGTTTCGTGCTATTACCCCTTTAAATTCTTCACTGAGATGTTGCGCTGGTTCATTCTAAAAAACTCAATACTAGAAAATTTTCTTAGCCCAGATTTCGTTACACATAAAATAGCCATTCTCTGTCGAAGGTCTTTGCATCAGATTTCATTCAATATTAGTTTTAATGGAACCAACTTCTCGTCTTCGACTCTGTACTATAGCTCTCGAAGTGCTCGATCGTAGGGATTTCCAGTTGGTTTCCTACTTTCAAAGATTGCTGGGGGAAATCCCCCATGATGAACCTCCTTTTTTAGAAGTCGACGTTTCTGGGATTCACTCTGACGTCTATTTTTCTGTATTCAGTTCTGATTCTTCATCTAGTTCTAAATCTATCATTTCTGATCACAGGGTACCACTTCGATCAAGAATGGGAAAACATCAAAGTAGAAGTGAAGTCCACAGGCACAACTCGGGCAGCGTTCAGATCAGGGAGCAGACTGTTGATGAGAATGATGTTGAAGAGGCGTTCAGAGTATCTCATCTCACTTTTTCTGCTGATCGCCCGAGTGGATTTTACACTGAACCGAATATGGTCGGGGCAGATGAAATTAGGAAATATCATGCCCGATTCTACCTGGATAACTCGGTTACCTTGATTCCTGCGGGTGATAGAGCTGCATGGAATCCTCCTCCGGGCATGGTGGCAATCTATGGATCCATGCTCTGCTGCGGCGTCACACTTCCCCTTCAGCCATTCAGTGTCTGGTTTCTGGCTGAAGTAGGGATCACTCCGGCTCAACTGGCCCCGAACAGTTACAAGATCTTGATGTGCATGTGGCACATGTACAACTAGATGAACTTGTCGCTGCCCTCCCCGAGTGAAATCAGGCACTTCTTCACACTGAGGCAGTCTGGTAAGACGGGGACCTATTTCCTTATGTCTAATCTGCCAGACTGTTGGGTTCCCAATGGGACAAAGGTGAATCGGGGAGTTGATACCTCTGATGACCCCAAAAAAAAGGGTTTTGTATAAGGATTCCTTTCATCCAATAAGTTCTGGAAGAACAATTGGTTTTTCACCGAAGGGAATCTAGGTCTTGAAGTCACCCTCTTGGCTGGAGAAACTCAGAGGGTGCTGAAAGTTACCCGCTTTTTTTGTTCTCCTAAAGTATGGAACAAGAAAAAACTTGAATTCAACGATATTGAGCTGACCAGTCTGGCTCGGGCAGCAGTTCGCACTTTGGAGAAGATGATCAGGACTTATCTTTTTAATGAAGCGAAAATGATAGAGCTCGGCTTCTTCAGCCAGATTTCAGGCTACCGCAGGCGATGTAAGTGATCTTTGTAATTATTTTTTATTTTCATTGTTATTTTTTGCTTTTTATATTCTGACACAATTCCCCCTCTTTTTTTTCCTAAGTGTATGACACGAACATCAGCTGCGACCTTCAAGCTCGCCAAATGAAGTCTATTCTTCAGACGAGCTAAAAAGAAGCTTCTCGTCAGAGCAATAATGGTATTGCTCCGTCTGAGTCTGATGAGGAACCTAAAGTAGCCAAGGAACAAGTCCCCGAATATGTCCCCGAGGACATCGTTCAGCCGACCGCAGGGGAGACTAGTGGTCCGAGTGGCCCGACAGATACTCAACTGTCTGATGACGGGGAGAGGTAGAGTGAGGGTCCTGGTGAGGGGTCTGCCGAGCAGTAAGATACCGATGATGGAGGTAGAACTTTCGTGGGACAAGTAATCAAAGATCCTGAATTTTTTGAATCCTTCCGGGATGATGCTCAGAAAGATCCCCCTGTTGATCTCAGCTTCCACAGCTCTCTGGCCAAGAAATGAAAAGAGGTACCCGCCCTCTCAAGGTTTCTCATGTAGTTTCATTTGTTGACTCAAGTGATGAAGATGCTGAGACTGAGATTCCCCCGAGTGTTGAAGCATCGGCGGGTGCGGAGACTTCTGACCTGAACAGGGGCTCATTTCCTTCCGAGGTTGAAGATGCTAGAGCTGAACCCTCGAGAGGACCTTCTTATCCTTCCCCTTAGGATATGATACGGGCAATGTCATCCGGTCGGGCTTTCATTGGGATGACCGCTGGAGCATTTTTCGGGATGGCTCTTTAACGGACCGTCTTCAGAATGTTTTTAACGGTGCATCTTACGTAAGTTATCCCTAACTTCTTCAATTGTCTTGCTTGTTCACCAGATTTTTAATTAAACTTCTTTATAGATGGTGGCCGAGTTCGCTGAGTTGGTTCAGACGCAGCAACATCAGGCTGATAGAATAAGGTGTCTCGAGGCTCAGCTGAAGGAAAATGAGGACAGCCATGCTCAGGTCGAATCAGCTTATCAGAAAGAAGTCGACAGTGCCCAAGTGTTTTCCAACCATTGTTTAGCGAAGCAGGTTGAGGACGAGGAGAAAGCTTCTTTGGCAGAGGAGAAGACAACTTCACTTCAAAATTTGTTGTATTCTGTCCAAGAATCAATGCTTTAAGCTGAACAGGAAGCGGAACAGTCTAAGTCGGCGTATCAATAGAATATCGAAGACTTGGAACACCAGGCTCTGACGGTCGAATCCCTATCCAAAGAGGCCAGGCTGGAATTCGAAGTCTAGGGGGTAGACCGTTTCAAGAGATCCCCTGCCTATGATTCCCTTCTTCTTTGGGAGTTTCATCAAGGCTTAGTTTCAGCTGGCGAGTTCTTCAAAGTTAAGAATCAGGCAACTGAGAAAACCCTAACCAACTGAGAGTTTTCGATCAAGAATCATGAGGATCGGTCCTTGGAATATCTTTGGACTCAGATGAATGAGTGGAGAGCTTACTACCGCACCCCGAGGCAAAGAGCCCCATCTCATGCATTTGGAGGTTCCATTCGAGCACTCCCTCTCGACTTTTTATGCCAGACAGGAGTCTGTCGTGGAGGGTGTGGTGCCTGATGCCGGACCGATCCCAGGAGAGGATTACAGCCAGTGGATGAACGATTCGGTCGACACGATTGCTTGGCCCTCTAACAAAAGTCTGCTCCGTGAATATAAAATGGTGCCCGACCCGAGTATCGGTAAGAGTTCTAAATCTTCACAACCTTGATTTTTGTTGAATTTTCACAAGTTTTTTGTAAAGATTCTTTATTCTTTGTAACATTTTTTGAAACAATTCTCTGTAACGATTCTAATGAGAGATTAATAAATCCCGAGTTTACTAATTCTAAAAACCGAGTGGTCTTATCTAATTCTTTGCTCAAGAAATTCCACTAAGTCTTCTTTATCTTGATTCTACTATTGTCGAGTATCTCATTAAACCGGCTATTGAAATTTATGTCAAGTATCTTATTAAACTGGATATTGCAATCTTTATGTCAAGTACCTTATTAAACTGGCTAATTCTGATGTTCGGGGTAACCTATCCGAGTATCTTATTAAACCGGTTGTTACCCGAATAATTTTAAACGCTAAGTATCTTATTAAACTGGCTCTTGCAATATTTATGGCAAGTATCTTATTAAACTGGCTAATTCTGATGTTCGGGTAACCTTACCGAGTATCTTATTAAACTAGTTTCGTTACCCGAATAGTTTTTAACGCCAAGTATCTTATTAAACTGACTAGTATTATTAACCGAGTCATCTTAAAACATGCAAGTAGGTTTATACTTGTGTTTCATACACGGTTGCTACCCGAATATTACATCAAGGCTCACCATGATCATATGTTCGAGTCCTTACGTATTACCGAGGACGTCTCCTCATTTTTTATGCGTAAGGTTTGCCGAATCATTAAACTTTTTGAATCGCTTAACACAGCTACGCATTTCACTGGAATTTTTTCCGATAGCGTCCCGAGCCTTTCTCCATAATCTGGTGCATTGGGTTTGCCTTTTTGCTAAGGTCAATTGACCTTGCTCGGCTGGCATGCTCCTTCGAGCTTCTCCGCCCATTTAGGAATCAATGGTCCCGAGTATTATATTTGCATGTTTTTATTATCATGCTCGTCTTCCATATGTTCTTATTATCATATGCTTGTCTTCCATATGTTCTTATTATCATATGCTTTATTTTTCAGAAATCCTGAGTGTTTTTTATTTATAACTGTAAAATTAACAAAGATTTAAGTTCCAAAACTTAATAACCTAACTAAAATTGTCCTGACTAGAAAAGAAAAAATAGAACAAGTTAAGGATAGAAAATTTTCAGATATTGGGCATTGCATGGTCGGGGTAAAACCCCTCCATTGGGTTATGCAATCCAATATGCTCTATGGCCAGCTATTCCTTCGATCTTGTACGGGTCTTCCCACTTATCAGCCAGAGAACCTGCAGCTTTATTTTTTGTGTTCAATGACACCTTTCTGAGTACCAGGACTCCTAGTTGGAATTTTCTGACCCAAACATGAGAGTTGTAGTGGCGAGCTACTCTTTGCTGATATGCCATATTTCGAATCTGGGACTTCTCCCTTTTCTCTTCTAGCTCATCTAGACTTTGTAATAGCATTTCAATATTTTGTTCTTCATCATATAAACTGATCCGGGGTGACGCATATGACATTTCTATGGGGATAACAGCTTCTGTTCCAAACGCTAAAGTGAATGGAGTCTCTCATGTTGAAGTTCTTGCTGTCGTCCGATATGCCCATAATACTTCGGGTAGTTTTTCTACCCAGCTTTCTTTCTTGGCATCTAGCTTTGCTTTGATTGTGTGCTTGATGATTTTGTTCACTGCTTCAATCTGCCCATTTGTTTGAGGGTGGGCAGGTGTGGCATAGTAATTGGCAGTCCGATACTCTTTGCACAGTTGTCTGAATTTCAAGTTATCGAACTGGGTGCCGTTGTCAGTGATTATAGTGTTTGGGACTCCAAACCTATAAAGTATATTCTTTTTCATGAAATTTGTGGTGTTTGCTTCTGTGATATGCACCAATGCTTCAGCTTCTGCCCACTTCATGAAATAGTCAACGGCTACTATGGCATGTTTTGCTCCACCCCCTGTCCCAGCTGGCATTGGGCCGATTAAAGCCAAGCCTCACATGGAAAATGACCATGGAGATGTGAGGTTTCTGAGTTGTTCAGGGGGTTGCCGGATATCATTAGCAATCCTTTGGCAAGTATTGCAACTTTCCGAACATCGTTGTGCATCTGAGAATAAAGTAGGCCAATAATAACCTTACCTGAGTACCTTGTGCGCTAAAATTTTACCCCAAGTGTGGTTTCCGCAAACTCCTCCGTGGATTTCCTATAATATCCGATATGCATCCTCCTCTGACACACATCTTTGGAGTGTTCAGGAAAACCCCCTTTTGTATAGTTCTCCTCCGACCAATGTAAATGTTGTTGATCGATATCTGATATGTTTTGCTTGTAAGGGATTTTTAAGGAGCACGCCTTCTTCCAGGAATCTTTTCAGCTGAGTTATCCAACCGTCTGGTGGTGTTCGGATTTTTAAAATTTCTAAGTTTTTCGGTTCAGTTGTGCTCAGTTTGAGGAGATGTGCAACCGGAATATTTTTTGGCATGATTCTAGTTGTTGCTGATGCTAGTTTGGACAAAGCGTCTGCCTTTTCGTTCTCCTCTCTAGGGATCTAGGTAATCCTATATTCTTTAAATTTCTGGAGGAGCTATTATGCAATGTCACGGTAGGCTATCATACCTTCATCCTTGGCTTGGTACTCGTCCAGGACTTGGTTGACAACTACATGTGAATCGCTGAAGGAATAAGCAGACTCTAAGTCCAGCTAGTAGCGCCTCGTACTTAGCTTGATTGTTGGCTGCTTTGAAGTCAAACCTCATGGCACATTCGACATCATCTCATTCTGGAGTGCATAATACGATCCCTGTCCCGCTGCCATGAGTGTTTGAAGAGCCATCAACATACAATTTCCATGGGAATTTTTTTCCTAACATCTTTTTTGCTTCCAGGTTTGGCTCTATGAACTATGATATAAAATCTGTCACTGCTTGCCTTTTGAGGGATGTCCTGGGGATGTACTGGATATCAAATTCACTTAGCTCGATTGCCCATTTGGTTAGTCTTTCTAAAATCTCTGGCTTTTGTAAAATTTGTTTCAATGGGCATTCGGTGAGAACCTGGATTGTATGAGCCTGAAAGTATGGCCTTAGTTTCCTTACCGCTGAAACCAATGCGATGGCCATCTTTTCTACTTGTGAATACCTAGTATCGACGGGTAAAAGTGCCTTGCTGGTATAATATACGGGTTTCTGTACTCCATCTTCTGTTTTGACTATGACTGAGCTTGCTGCTAATTCTGTAATTGATAAGTATAAATGGAGTATTTCTCCCATTTGTGGTTTTGAAAGGATGGGAGCCTGCCTCAGGTATTCTTTGATTTTTAAGAAAGCTTGCTCGCACTTTTCATTCCATTCGAGTCCTTTTCCTTTTTTGATTACTCTGAAAAAGGGAGCGCATATGTCTGTGGCCTTTGAGATGAATCTTCCCAAAGAAGCTAAACATCCTGTTAAGTGATGCGCTTCTTTTAATGTCCTTGGTGAGGTCATTCTCTGCAGGGCCTGGATATTTTCAGGATTGACTTCGATTCCCCTTTGGTGAACTTGAAAACCCAGGAATTTGCCTGAAAGAACTCCGAATAAACACTTGTTCGGATTTAGCTTGATTTGGTATCTCCTCAAAATATCAAATGTCTCTCGAAGGTCTGAGGCATGCTTATCTGCCAAGATGCTCTTGGTCAGCATGTCATCAATGTACACTTCCATGTTTCTTCCTATTTATCGTGCCAAGATTCTGTTGACCAGTCTTTGATATGTTGCCCATGTATTTTTTAATACAGAGGGCATTACTGTGCAACAGAACAAGCCTTGATCAGTTGTGAATGTTGTTTTTTCCTCGCCAGCTTTGTTCATCCAGATTTGGTTATATCGCGAGTAGGCGTCCATAAAACTAAGCAATTCGTGGCCTGCAGCATCCACCAATAGATCTATCCTCGGAAGCGGAAAACTGTCTTTTGGGCATGCCTTGTTCAAATTTGTGAAATCTACGCACATTCTCTATTGTCCATTTTTCTTTTGGATGAGGACTACATTAGCTATCCATTAAGGGTAGTTGATCTCTCTAATTGACCCTACAACGAGTAGCTTCTCCACTTCCTGTTTGATTGCCTGACTTCTTTCAAGATTGAATGATCTTCTCTTTTGTATCACTGGTTTTACATTCGGATCTATTGCGAGATGGTGAGATATTATTCGGGCATCTATCCCGACCTTGTCTTCATGACTCCAGACGAACACATCTTTGTATTCTTTGAGCAGATCAGTGAGGCTTTGTTTGAATTTTCCTTCCAAGTTGGCCCCGATCTTGATCTTCTTATCTGGTTCATCTTCTTTCAAGATAATTTCTTCGACTGGTTCAGTTTTGGATTCATTCGACTCTTCCCTTGGATCAAATTCGAATGACAGTGACTCTTTGTTCTGACTCGGCTGCGTTATAGTGCAAACCTGATCATTATTTTTGTCTTTGTATACTGACAGGTTAGCTCTTCAGGCCATCTCCCTTGGTTACACCGACCCTCTGCTCGGTTGGGAACTTGATCATCAAGGCATTAGTGGCTGTTACGGCCTTAGTTTTATTTAAGAATGGCCGACCCAACAACACATTATACGGCCAATTGTCTAATTCCACCACCACGAAGTCGAGCAATACAGTTCTCTAACAATGTGCCACTTCGATCTTTACGGGTAGCTTTACCGTCCCGAGTAACTTGACCTCAATTCCTCCGAATTCTGAGTGGAGTTTGGAAAGGCTGTAAATCCTTTCAGTCCAACCTGAGTTGATCATAGACGACTACATTGAGAATGTCTGACGAACTTCCATTATCTATCAAGATTCTCTTAACTTCCCGGTGACCAATCCGGGAACTTATGACTAAGGCGTCATTTGGCCAAACATCGACCCCATGTGAGTCTACTTATATGAATATTATCGGGTCACATCCTTCCTTTACCCTTTTTAGGTCTGGCTCGACCGAGTTCACATCAAAGTTATGTCTTGCTTCTATTGTTTCTCTGATTTCCTATGTTCGCTCTCGGTTACTTCTCCCAGTGGATGGCCCTCCAAAGATTGTATGTATTACTTCATTGGCCTCTGGACTGACCCTTTGATTTCAACCAGAGCTGTGATCGGCCCTGATCTCTTTCTTTGTTTCTGATTTCTCATCCTTTTTCAAGATTACATCATGTAGATGTCCATCCCGAATGAGGGTTTCTATATAATCTCTGAGCTGGTAACACTTGGAAGTCTCATGACCGGTTTCCTTATGGAATCTGCAGTATTTGGTTATATCCCGTCGGGCTAACTGAGACTGTCGTCGTGGCTCTTGTACCAGATTATTTGCTTCCAGTATGGCCAGGATTTCCTCCTGCTTTTTTCGAAGTGGGGTGTAGTTGGCGTATCTACCTCGAAATTTCTCTGTGGTCTGTTCGGCATTAAGCCCGTTTCCCTCATCCTTGCTTTTCTCTTTGTTGTTTCCTTTCTGTTTTTCCTTTTGGTTCTGCATCTTGGACTCGGCGTTCTTTTCGGGTTTTCCTCCATGCATATAGCATCCTCCCGTGGCTAATTCTTCTTCTTCGGCTAATGCATATCCTCATGCCATGTCCATCATATCTGAATATCTGGTTAGACTGGCTCTTCTTAAGTCAAAAGATAATTGTCCATTTTGCAGGTTGTTGATGAATGCAACAATTATCGCTTCATCGTTTGCACTGCCAATTTCTGATACTGCTTGACCGAATCTCCCCAGGTATTTCTTCAATGACTCATCTTTCCCTTGTTTTATCTGAGAGAGATACGCCACTGATTTTTTCCTGAGAACGTTGCTCAGAAATTGCCTTGAGAAACTCCTGTTTAGTTCACTGAAACTTCTGATGCTCGCTGGGGGTAATCTCCCGAACCATCTTGAGCCCGTGTCTCCTAGAGTTTGTGGAAAGTTGAGGCATAGTAAGGGGTCGCTGTGGGCATACTGGGCCATGGCACTTTTATAGCGTCTGACGTGTTCTTTAGGGTCTGTGTCTTTCTTGAACTGCTCCACGTGTGGCATCCTGAACCTTTCTAGGAATGGGGTCCATAAGATTTCCCTAGTGAATGGGCTGTTAGAATCGTCATCAGATAAATCGTTGTACCCATAACGTCTTACCAGTGCGTCCATTTGACGCCTATTGTTCTCGACTTCTCGAGTTAGGCTCTGAATTATGACATCTCTGTCCCTCACCGGACTTCCATGATGGTTGAACCGCTGGGTGATTGTCATTCCTCTCTCTAGTTCTTCACTTTGATGACGGGTTTCACGTATGGTTCCGTGATGACGCTTGCGATGGTGCCGATCTCTGTCTTCTAATGACGACCGATCCCTCTGTCGGTCATGTTTACGGTGTCTGGCACGGGTTATCTTATCCTGGCTCTTCTTCTGGATTGGTCGTTCCTCTCCGGGTGTTTCACGTCCAGCTTGATTAATTAGAGTTAAGTTCCTTCCAGCTTCCGGTGTATTTAATTTTGGCCCCACTACAACCGAACCAAGCCTTGTAGGTAGGAGGTTAGGAGGTTGCGCTTCTTCTGCATCCAGTAGATCAACTCATTCCTTTGCTGCATCTGCCACCAATTGTTGTAGCGCCTCTCGGAAGCGTTGTGTCAGGTCTCCGCTGGTTGGAGGAACTTGTTGGATCCCCGCTAGGAACGTAGGTTGGTTCTCTGTGGTAGCAGTGAGATCTCGCGAGCTACTGCCAACGTGGAAGTTATTTGGAGATTTTTGGACATCCCTAGAACTGCTTCTGCTTCCTGCCATTACCTTTAATTAAATTAGAGGTTCTGCCCCTTCTTCTAGCACCAATTGTTAATGTCGGTTTTTGGATGTATGGAAAAAGTCAACAAGAATTGGATTTTAGATGTGATTTCAAAGAGAAAGAGAAGGAGAAAGCGAAGGAGAAAGCAATCGGACGTAAGTTTTTATGTGATAAAACTCCGATGACCGGAGAAACGTCCACAGGTGGTTGAATGATCAACCTAGCCAAAATCCACTATGAATGAAATAATTACAATTCTCGATCTCTCTTTTATCTCTCTATATTTTTCTATATGATTGTTGTATATTTTGTGACGAGATTATAGGTCTATTTATATGTCCATAGAACCCTAATCTTCTTTGTACAAATAATAAAAGATCTTTGTATTTAATTATGATTGTTTACTTGTTTGAAGTAGTTTATCTTCTTTTCTGTTTCGGAGACATGTATTGAGATTAAATGGGACTCTAGTAATGTAGCCCAATTAGAACTTATTTCCTTATTATAGCGCAGTCTTTTTGAAGAAATAAAATTGTTGCCTGATTAGGGACCCTTTCTGCTTGATATTCTGCTCTTGTTGGAATTCCTCTTTGATATGGATATCTTCGTTTATTTTAATGACTCGATTTGTGTGAGCTACGCGCTGGGCTTTTTATTCAGTTTTCTTCATGTTTGTTCCGAGTAGAAAACGATATCAGCTGGTCCCAAATGACGTCATTTGATCCCGAGTAGAAAATGTCATCGACCAGCCCCGAGTATCATTAACTGATCCCGAGTAGTATATGACGTCAGTTGATCCCGAGTAGGTTTTTTTCAATACCTGTTTACTCAGGTTTTCTCTTCTTTGGTGTTGTCTTGCAGGATATTTTCTGAATGCCTATTTGGACGTCCACCTAACAATTTTATCCTCTTTGTCGATGACGTGTACGTCTTATAAAATTCACATACGACAAGTAACATAGTAGATTTTGTACCATCCCTCATAACATCCACAAGTAAAATCCGTCGAAGTGGTTTATTTATATCAACAAACACATGAACACGAATGAATTTACCCACACAGTCACTAGATTTCCCCTCATCAATCTCTATTACTTCGCCAATCATACTCCCTAAAAATTTTCCGATAACCGTCGTCATGCAAAGCATCGGGACATTGTGAATCTGGACCCAGAAATGGACTCTGTTAAAACTCATCTTTTTGGATATCGCCAACCCGACTGGTTCCTCCAGAACTAGTAAGACCTTATCAAAACTCCATGGCCCCCCAAGTAAAATCTAACGGCGATCAGTCGAATTCTTGAATGTGAACGAGAACTTATTTTCAGTAATCACTTCTTTCTATCACAACTCCCTCCATCGTTCACCATATTGTCGAGAATAAATTCATAAATGCATCCCGGTTCACTAGCTTGTTCGCCAAAAGTTTCTCGACCAGTCTAAATCCCAATCTCTTTTCTCCATTGACACGTCCTAAAGAAGTGTTCCTACTCTCGAGTATAAAAGTGTCAAAGTAATAAATTAACCGGTAAGACCGGGTCGAACCACAGGGAGGTTGTTCACTTGTCCTTGTAGAATTAATTATTTAGATTAATTACTAAGCCTGTTATAAATTGTAAATCAATTAAAATTAAAACTGGGGCTAAGGGATCCACTATTGGAAATTCGAATATGATCCAATAATTAATATTTAGTCCAGATTAATGGGATGGTATTCCACTCCACTGACCACTCTCTGATAGATATGAGTATAAGTATTCACTGTGCTAGACAACGTCTGTCTGTCTACAGTGAGTCGAAACTCCACAAAGATCAGAGAGGATAAACCACTCTCTGATAGATATGGGTAAAAGTACCCACTATGCTAGACAATATCTGTCTGTCTACAGTGAGTCAAAAACTCCACAAAGATCATAGTGGAGAAACCACTCTCTGATAGATATGGGTAAGAGTACTCACTGTGCTAGACAATATCTGTCTATCTATAGTGAGTCAAAAACTCCACAAAGATCAAAGAGGAGAAAGCAAAAAATAATAAACTTAACAAAATTGGATCATATTTTCCATACCAACAGTATCACCTTTGGCCCCAGCTATATAAAATTAGCCAGACATAATTTAACTAGAAAATAGTTATTTTATTTAAACTGAGAATTTGAGAACAAAAGAGAGAGAATTTCACAAATCTAACATCAGATTTGGATTCAGAATATGAAAATTAAGGGGAGAGACCCCCTATTTATACAAAATACGGATGAAAATTGACCATCGGATGAATTTAGAATGGAGCGTCCAGATTTCGCCACGTTATCAATGAACAGTATGCATCCGTGAAGTGAATAATGAACAGTGAACAGTGAACAGTAACATATCCATGAAATGAATAGTGAACGGTGCACCGCCTTCTAGAATATGATTCTCTGCAGCCGCGTGTATGGTGCACTCGCAATTTGGGGCAATAGGAATGTGCCACGTCATCAGGAACAGTGAAAGTCAACTGTGAACAGTGAATAGTCAAAATTATAAAAATACCCTTCGTGGTCTTCCTAAGGTTTTTGACATTCTAAACTTGAATACGATGTTTGTTTTGTCATCTGACTTCTTCATGATTCTGAATTGATCGAATTACCTCTGAAATACAAATAAAAATACACTGATTACTGCACAACACATTTATTTAAGTGAGCGAACGAAATTATGTAAAAATTGAGGAATTAATCATATTGGAAGTGTAAAATGATGATATTATCCCTTAGTAAACATATACTTTTCAATGTTAATCACACCCCCCAACCAGCTTATTGCTAGTCCCTAGCAATTAAAGCGAAAATAGTAAAAGCTCAAATTCAAATTACTAAACTACCAAATAGACAAACTCTCCCATACTTCTTTTCTCACCCTTTAACAACCAGTCATCAATTGAGTTATCAATCAAATTTTCTTGTGCTCAATAAAGATCAACACGATAACTGTGAGATTCAATTGAAATCAAACAACATTTTCATTCCGAAATCTCACCAGGGCTTTTTCCTTAGGCAGCGGTTTTATTCTTTTTTTTTCTTTTAATATAACAAAATTGGAAACAAACATTCCATCTTTAATCCATGTAGCGAGTTTTAGGCCAATGACTCCCAAACCAGTTGGCTTTAGGGCATTAAGTGTTAAAACACTCCTACGGGCTTAATTACTCGGATTGCAGATGTTTTTTTTAGTACAATTGCCTTAAGCTTTCTCTTTAACCAGTGTAACGAGTTTTGGGTCAATGACTCTCAAACCAATTGGTCTTAGGACATTAGGTGTTGAAGCACCCCTCGGACTTAATTGCTCAAGTTAAAGAGGCTACAAAACTGCACTTTATTCTTCTCTAGACTCCACCGTTTTATGTGAACACTCTATGCTTACTGAGGCATGAGGCCCGGCTACTAAGTAAGAGTTTTGGTTACAACACACAAAATTATTATTATTATTATTATTACTATAAAAAATTTTAAACAAGACCACTGCCTTCGGTTGTTACCCTTGAATGATGTTTCAAAACTCAATATCGTAAAATCTCAACTTACTGCACATAATCATGTGTCAATGTGTGTGTGTGTCTAGAATAGTTCGAAAAATTTCTCAAGATGACTTAATGAACAAAAGGATTAGTCAATGATATTACAATGGAGAGTTTATAAATTTGAATAGTCAGAAGAGAGGAAAAATGCATCATAACTACAAAGATGCGTCTCAGAAGTATCTAAAAGATCTCCTTACTCGGCCATCTTTATCAAAAAAATGGTCAGAAGTTAGTTTTTTTAAATAAAAAAACAAAAGTTATTTAATCAACTATCCCCTCCCCCCAACCAGAACGAAACATTGTCTCCAATGTCATTAAAAAGAGGTAAGGTTTAAAAGATATCACCTGAACAACTTGAAAGACAACAAAATCCTGCAAAACAACAAAAGAAAAACAAAATATAGGAAAATAAAATGCATAAAAACCATGGGACAATCACAAACTGAGATTCAGATCAATTCTGCATTACTTGTTCTCTTCAAAAATCAAAAGTAAACAACAATAATTACAAAAGACATTAAATGCAGAAGGAAAAAGATAATAAAAATAAAAGGATATTTACTGGTAGTTGTAATTGTGACTCATATCTTCCTCTGGTTTTACGTCCGGAAACGGCTTCAACGCCCTCTATGGGTTGGGGATATGCTTCCCATCCAATTTTTTTATAAATTGACAAACAGGGTCTTTTAAAGTCAGATTCCCAAGACTATATTGTGCATGTTCTCGGTTTGGTTTCTTGTTGGATGTCTAAGTGGGTTTTCAGCAATGGTGTTAGTGAATGTGGGTGATTGGGATCTCCTAATTAATCTACCATTAGATGTTCGAGACCAACGTCTCATACAAATTTAATGAGGGTTCATGGAGGTGAAATACATAAAAATGAAGAAAATAAAAGAAAAAGTGATAAAAATAACAAGATGAGAAATTCTATGGGTGTAAATGTAAATATACATAAGTGTTGGGGTAAAAGTATAAATAATTATAAATATAGGGACTAAAGTGAAAATACAATAATTACAGGGACTGATATGCAAAAATGAAAAATAAGATAACCTATATGTAAATACAAACTATATCTAAGCTAAAATGCAAATAAAAAGTTGAAGGACTAAAATACAAAAATGTGATAAATGATTACAAGTGCTTTTTTTTTTAAGTTTATGAAGTTTATGATTAAGATGAGTGATACAAAACTGAATAAAAAATAAGAACAAAGAAGATAGAAAAAAAAATAGAAAAAAAAATAGCAAAACTAAAATAAAAGAAAAGACGGACTTACCTCCCCAGCAGCGACGTCAAAAACTTGACACATCCTAAAGAAGTATTCCTACTCTCAAGTATAAGAGTATCAAAGTAATAAATTAACTGGTAAGACCGGGTCAAACCACAGGGAGATTGTTCACTTTTCCTTGTAGAATTTATTATTTAGATTAATTACTAAGCTTGTTATAAATTGTAAATCAATTAAAATTAAAACTGGGGCTAAGGGATCCATTGTTGGTAATTCAAATATGATCCAATAATTAATATTTAGTCCAGATTGATGGGATGATATTCAACTCCACTGACCACTCTCTGATAGATATGGGTATAAGTACTCACTGTGCTAGACAACGTCTGTCTGTCTATAGTGAGTCAAAACTCCACAAAGATCAGAGCGGATAAACCACTCTCTGATAGATATGGGTAAAAGTACCCACTGTGCTAGACAATATATGTCTGTCTACAGTGAGTCAAAAACTCCACAAAGATCAGAGGGGAGAAACCACTCTCTGATAGATATGGGTAAGAGTACTCACTGTGCTAGACAATATCTGTCTATCTACAGTGAGTCAAAAACTCCACAAATATCAGAGGGGAGAAAGCAAAAAATAATAAACTTAGCAAAATTTGATCATATTTTCCATACCAACAGTATCACATTTGGCCCCAGCTATATAAAATTAGCCAGACATAATTTAACTAGAAAATAACTATTTTATTTAAATTGAGAATTTGAGAACAAAAGAGAGAATTTCATAAATCTAACTTCAGATTTGGATTCAGAATATGAAAATTAGGGGGGAGGCCCCCTATTTATACAAAATACGGATGAAAATTGATCATCGGATGAATTTAGAATGGAGCGTCCAAATTTTACCACGTCATCAGTGAACAGTACGCTAGACATGACCCCGGTTCCGGTTCGGAACCGGAACCAGAACCAGGACCAGGACCAGAACCGTGGAACCGCAGTTCCGGTTCCGGTTCCGGTTCCGGTTCCGGTTCGGCCGGTTCGGTTCGGTTCCTTTTTTTTTCTTATTATACATTTATACTCATTTTTTTTAAAGTACGAAAACATAAAACATGTAATAATATGAACTTGTAAATGAATTTTATTGTGTAAGGCCGTAAGCCGAAATTAAAATTTAAAAAAATAATACTAAATACATAAATTGAAATAAATGTATAAAACTAAAAATTAAAAAAATTGGTCTTCCACTTAATTTGTACCAAAATTAAGTTGCCTACGTATCCTCTCGGGCTCGGGGTTTAGAGGAATCAAAGACCTCGTAGTTCTTTTACATTTTATTGTCTTTTACATATGTAATTTTGTAAGTCTATAACTAATCGCTGCCATCCGTTCCAGTGCCGGTAGTGTGATCATCATCGAAGAAATCATAAATAACTTCTGGCTCCATTTCTTATTGTCTATATCCAGTCTTTGTCCAATCATCAACACACACTTGGACTTGAATTGATTCTGGACTCAAAAGCGACCGTCTTACATCCAAAATATTTCCACCCGCGCTAAACTCTTGTTCCACAGCCACTGTAGAAACTGGTGTTGCAAGAATCTGTTTGGCTATTATAGACAAGATTGGGAAGTGCTTTTCATGTTCTCTTCACCAATGTAGAATATCAAATTTATCCACATTATCGTCTCCTATAAACTCAAAATTGGTACTATGATAAGTTTCTATCTCATCATACGAGATCGGACTTGATGAAGAAGAAGAAAAACCTCGCAATCTTTTGATCTTTTGGGATAAAAGTGCAGACCCTACCCCCAACACTCCAAAAGATCGAGTTTGGGAGACATTTTCATTTTGTGGAACACTAATGTTTGATGATGGACCATAAATTCTACGATATTCATCATATAACTGATAAAATAATATCTTAATTGTAGCACAATAAGTATTAATTTCTAATTGTATACCTAAACATTTATAATAAAGAGTTAAATAATCTGTCAATGCATCTAGTTTACAATGTGGGTCAAAACACAACGCAAGCAGGTAAATAGTTGGAAACTCCCTATAATAGTCTAACCATTTTTTTTTTCATAGCTTCAATACATGTCTGTAATTGTATATCAGATGAATAGTCAGCAAATGCACCAGCAATATTACAACCCTCAATAATAAATAATTGAGTAGTATGATAATAAATACCTGATAAATTGTTAGTAGCACTATTAAAAACTTTTAACAAATTACAAATTTTTGTACAAACATCCCAATGGTGTGAATAAATATTGATTTGACTAACATTATATTGCATAAAAGAAACTAATAAATCCCTATATTCATAACTTTCACAAAGCAATTTATAAGTAGAGTTCCAACGTGTTGGAACATCACGAGAAAATCTAATGGGATGTCTACCTGCCTGTTTACAAAATCTTACCCATGCTTTCATAACATTAGGATGTTTCCACAAATATGAGAGGGTCTCTTTAATGGGTTTAATAAAAGTTTGAAGAATTTCCAAACCTTTTTGAACGCATAAATTTAAAACATGGCAAGCACATCTTTGATGAAAAAATTTACTATTAAAATAAGGCTTGCATAATTCAATTAAAGCAGGAATAGCTGCTGTATTATTAGAAGCATTATCAAAACCAATTGAAAAAATTTTGCTTTCAATTTTATACTCTTCAAAAATGATTTTCATATTTTTATAAATATTATCAGCAGTATGTGCATCATCAAAAACTCTAAATGCAAAAATTCTTTTTTGTATTGTCCATGCTTTGTCCATATAATTACAAGTTACACCTAAGTATGAATGCATTCGTCAATGGTCAGTCCATATATTAGCACATACGGAAACACGACCTATATAGTTCGCAAAATATTTTTTTAAAATCCTTTTTTCCTGTTTATAAATATCATACATTGTACGCGTGAGAGTGGTCCTAGGGACACGACATGCAGCAGGATTTAATGCTTTATGACAATATTTAATAAAATCAACTTTTTCACCAAAACTAAAAGGTAAATGTTTTACAGCTACCATCCTAGCTAATTCTTCTCTATTAGCTTGATCACTATATTTAAATAATTGAGTGTCAGAGGTAGAAAACCTGGAAATTTGAGATTGTGCATTCCCCTTGGCAAGTTCTGCTGGATGACGGGTCATAATATGCTTCTTATATGTGCCGTATCCTCCAGATTTAGTCCACTTGTATTCTTTAGGGCAGTAATTGCACACCACCCAACATGTTCCATTCGGTTTCGTAACTTTCTTCGTGTGGAGAACGAATATATCATATTTGAGATGCTTCTTATCCTTCTCTGCCGCCTCTTCAAAATTTGGATCTACAGAAAAATCGGGTATATTTTCTGATTGGCTTGTCATATTACCAGGGCTAGAGCTAAGGGCGCTAGGCTGGCTAGAATTGGGTTCAGAAATTATTAAAGGGGGATTTGGATTGATTGGATAGTTTAGAGATTCAAGATAGGCTTGCCGTTGCAGGAACTCATGGTAAGCGGTGTCATCAAAACCGATATTATCCGGTTGGACCGGATTCGGCTCCGACATACGACCCTTACCTGTCCTGGAAACGGAATGCCTTGGTGGAATATCTCTTACTCCACTTCCACTTCCACTTCCACTTCCACTTCCACTTCCACTTGCCATCGAAAAAAATAATTTGTAAATAAACTCTTCAAAAAAATTAAGATAAAAATTGTTGACAAGGATTTTAAAATGATTTTAAAAAATAATAATTGCAATACACTAAATATAAACAAATAAATAATTGACTAATTGGGAGATAATTGAAGAGAATTAGGAGAATTAAGAATTGAGATTTGAGAGAGTTGAGACTTGAGAGAGCAATTGTATGATAAGAAATGAATTAGGGGGGTATTTATAGGAAATAAAGAATTAAAGGGGAAAAGAAAACAAAAATTGAGCCTTTGAGCCCAACGGTCAGCAGACCGTTGGAGCCCAACGTTCCGCTGACGTTAGTGGAACGTTGGGCTCCAACGGTCTGCTGACCTTTGGAGCCCAACGGCTCTTTTAATTATTTTTTTTTAAAAAAAGCAATTTTTTTAAAAAAAAAATAAAGGCCAGGAACCTGCGGTTCCTGAACCGGGACCGAACCGGCGGTTCCTGGCCGGTTTTTTAAGAGAAAGAACTGGAACCGAACCACCGACCCCACGATTCCGGTTACGGTTCCAAAACCTGTTCCACAGTTCTGGTTACGGTTACGGTTCATTTCACAAGGTTACGGTTCGGTTCCACGGTTCGAACCGAACCGTGGTCATGTCTACAGTACGCATCCTTGAAGTGAATAATGAACAGTGAACAGTGAACAGTAACACATCCGTGAAGTGAATAGTAAACAGTGCACCGACTTCTAGAATATGATTCTCTGTCGCCGCGTGTATGGTGCACTAGCAGTTTGGGCCAATAGGAATGTTTCACGTCATCAGGAACAGTGAAAGTCAACTGTGAATAGTGAATAGTCAAAATTACAAAATTGTCATTCGTGGTCTACCTAAGGTTTTTGACGTTCTAAACTTGAAAACGATGTTTGTTTTACCATTTGACATATCCATGATTCTGATCGAATTACTTCTGAAATACAAAGAAAAATACACTGATTACTACACAACACATTTATTTAAACGAGTGAACGAAATTATGTATAAATTGAGGAATTAATCATATTGAAAATGTAAAATGATGATAGTATCCCTTAGTAAACATACATTTTTCAATGTTAATCATCAATCATTCTTCAGATCAGCCTAAAAAGGCATCAAAGGTCCCTTCTCTTCCTTCAGCGTCATGGCCGCATATAGCCTAGCCACATCATCAGCACTCATCGCTTATAGCAACCCTATGAAAAAAAAAACAAAAAATAACCGATAAAAAAAAACCTCACCTAACACTCTTATAGAGTGACCGCAATGATCCCTATGGATCGCCCAACTACTCTCACCTATGTTTCAGTGATAACTCATAGAGAATATCAGAGAAACCCTATAGAGAGAAGTAACGTAGAGAAAAGTCTTTTTAAATTAATTAAAAATCAATTATGATATTGGTTTAGAGAATTTATCCACTATTCCATTAATTACATGATTACCACTTGATTATCTATTGATATGTGATTTATGGAAAGAAAAAAAAAATTATTAAAAAAATTTACAATTATTAGTAACTACTTAATAACAAAAACTTTATTGCTCTTTGAGATTCCATTATACTATATTTTATAAACATCGATATAATAATATAATTTTTAATAAAATGACATCGATGCGAAAATGAAAGTACCACCGTACCACTACAAAACACATGAAAATAAAATAATTCACAATACACGTGATATTTTCATGGAACAAAGGATATGATTCACAACACTACTATGTAACAAATTATGGATTAAAGTTAGTCTGGAATTTAGAGCATGTTTGGTTGGGTTTTTGAAAAACCTCTATTGGTAAAAGATCTACTGCAAGTAGATCTATTAGAAATAGAGTTTTTGAAAAAAAAAATACAATTGTTTTGTTGACAGACTTTTTTTTAAGAAAAAAATATCTATTTTAAGAAGTACGACTCCATGAGCTTTTGTCTACTAAAGGTTTAAACTCTACTAGTATATACACAACACTACTATGTAACAAATTATGGATTAAAGTTAGTTTGGAATTTAGAGCATGTTTGGTTGGATTTTTGAAAAACCTCTATTGGTAAAAGATCTACTGCAAGTAGATCTATTAGAAATAGAGTTTTTGAAAAAAAAAAATACAATTGTTTTGTTGACAGACTTTTTTTTAAGAAAAAAATATCTATTTTAAGTAGTACGACTCCATGAGCTTTTGTCTACTAAAGGTTTAAACTCTACTAGTATATACTCAATAAAAAATATACATTCTTAAAAGTCCAACCAAACAGCTCTAAAAAATTTATATAGACTTTCGTAGACCTTTAGAGCCAGTAGAAAGTTCAACCAAACGATTACTTAATAATATATTCTTTGAGGTATATCTTTCACACTTATACTATGATGTTGTGGGATTAAATCTTCCCTTCTCAACATTCTGAATCAATGTAATAATTCAAAAAAAGTTTTTTTAAAAAAATAAATTATTAAAATTGATAAATAACAATAAATATTGTTGAAAAAAATTGATAAATAACAAATAAAATTAATAAACATGGTTAAAAATAAAAATTATTAAAAGCAAACACGTGTGATCTTTCAATTAGTGCCAGCCTTCAGAAAAAAAAAATAATATTTTAATTAGAACAACAGTATGTTTTGTAACCTCACATTGTCGATACTAAATTTAGCATTAAAAAAAAGTTATATTTGACACAACAATTTAACATTGTGTTTCAACGTATAGTTATATTTAAAATGTTATTTTTATTATTTTATTAATTAAAATTATAAAAGTCAACACTTACCGTTAATATATTCATTAAATTGCTAAAGAATAGTCTAATGAAATAGATTTCAATTGAAATATCATTAATATACATTAAATTTAAATTATTTCAAATATTTAAAAAATATATATAATAGTATTTTTATAATATAAAAAAAGCATTTATTGTTGTATCAAATTTGGTATATGCTATATTATGTGTCAAATTTGATACACGATATAACATATGTCAAATTTGGTGCAGTATTTGATACTGCATTGAAGAAAAACTTTTACACTTAGAGGTGTGTAAAAAACCACCAAACTGAACCAAACCGAGTTGGTTCGATTACAAATATAAAAAGGGGTGGGTTGGTTTGTCTTTTTGACAAACCAATTAAAGGTGATTCGGTTTGGGTTGAGTGAAATAATTCACCAACCCAAACCAAACCACATATTTTAGAAAGTAAAACTAAAATATAAAACTCATCTACATTTTCTATTCGGTCTATGTTTTATAACTGTTACTGATTACTTTAGTTTTTATAGTTTATTTATTAGTTTTGATACAATTCTTCAGATTGATTGATGTATTAGGGTTTTAAAAGCATAGATACTGTCAAACATGTCTTTATTTCATGTTATGGTTATTTTTTTTAAAATATTTTTTATAATATAATACCAAAAAATAAAATAAAAAAATTGAGTTCAAATATAAACCGATAAACCAATCCAAATCAACCCAATGTTTTTTGGTTTGGTTTAAATCGGTTTGAAAAATCAAATTGGTTTGATTTGGGTTGAAATATAACCAAACCGATCCATAATGATTTGGTTTGATATTGAGTTTCAACCTAAACTAAACCGAAAACGTATACCTCCATTTACACTCTACGTTAATTTTTAACATTGACATATTCATTTGGTATAGTATTATAATTGCTCTTATGGTCCCATCTTAAGTATAAACAAATGTTCTCTCTTAGACTCCAACATTAGGAGGATCATCAATTTTTTTATTATTATTAAATGTCAAATCAATGACTTTAAAATTTTTAAAATTCTTTATTTAATCCTCTCATGCTTATTATAACAACATATATTTAAAAAACATATATATGATTGGAAATTTTTTGTTAGGATCTTAAAATGAAACTAATATATTATACATATTTAATTTATTTAATTTGTAAAAATGTTATTTACACCAAATTGGTAAGAATATATTGGAATGAAAAAGAATTTGGTATTAATATGTTATGCTTTTTAACACCAAATTGATGTAAAATTTGGTATAAAACATTGGAGTTGCTCTCGTACACGTTCCAACAACTCCAAATTCTTTTTCTTTCTATCACATCCGAATCTAAATTCTCCATATGTCACACACGTCCCAAAACAAAGATAATCAATTATAAGGTAAGATTGAATCAAGTTTTTGTGTAATATCGAGGATAGGGGTTTAAGTTTTCGTTTTTCATCTCAATAGAATAAAAACAGTGTTGCCTCATTAAAAGTTATATATATATACAGAAATTTTTAAGTCAGTAAACACTGATATAAATTCATTAGTACGTTGGATGTGGATCATTAGATTTACATGCTTTGACTTAAAGTATATACACTTGTCAAAACTTCTCAAAAATCAATGGTCTATATCGGGAGCAATCGAATGACATAATTTTTAATACAAGATTTGATAAGTTTTCTCAATCATTTGATCGATGAGATTTGAATGGTTTAGATTTAATAAATCGATTTCTTTTTTATTGCCCTCTCCATCATCTATCATTAATTTCTTTTTCTTTAATAAATTGATTTCTTTTTATATTCACTATCCTAATTTAAATCTATTAATATCGCTAATAAAATTTATTAGCAATTTTTCATGATTCTTTTCTCTCTTGTTTTTTTATTGATTTACATATCCAAGTTATATATCATGACAGAGAAGAGAAAATTAACAGGGACGAGGAAATTTAAAAAAAAAAACTTAAAAGAGAGGAAGAAGAAAATATAAATTTGAGGAGGAAATATTTATATTTTAATTAGGAAAGTAAATCTACTAGAGAGGAGAGAGAAAAGAAAAGAAATTAATAATAGAATAATGAGAATGAAAAAAAAAAGATCAATTTATTAAATCAAAGCCATCAAAACTTGAAAGATCCAATGGCTGAGAAATCGTGTCAAATCTTGTTTTAAAAATTGTAGGGGTGAGTATGGTTCGATTCGATTCGATTTTAGATCAAACCCAATTGAACCTAAAATATTTCGATTCATCAAAAATTGAACCGGTTTAAACCTAATAAGAAACATGAACCGAATTGAATTGAACCTATTTTAATCGATTCGATTCAATTTGGTTTTGGGTCTAATAGGCCGGCTAGCTTTTTCGTTTTTTGATTATTATTTTTTTACATTAATGGGTTGTTGGATACTAATTTTGAACATTAGAATAGCCAAAAAAATCCAATTCAAACCTAACTTAAAAATAAATTAAAAAATAAATAAATCCTTTAAATATATTAAATATATTAGATTTTTTTTTACTTATATACTCAGTTTATTCGGTTCAAACCGGTTTGATTTTCTAAACCGGTTTGATAAGAAAATCAAACCGGTTTGAACCGAATTTTTTTTCTGATTTTCAATTTTTAAACCGAATTACCCTTACGAATCGAATCGAAAACCTTTTTTTTCGGTTCGAATACCCTTTTTTCTGTTCGAATCGCAACTTAATGCCCACCCCTAAAAAATTGTGTTTCCTGATCCCTCCCATATATATATATATCAATACGCACTGACTTGAAAATTTAAAATTTATATATATATATATATATATATATATACATAAATTTTCAAGTCAGTACGCATTAATATAAATCCATTAATGCATTGGATGTAGACCGTTAGATTTACATACTTTGACTCAAAATACATGCACTTGTCAAAGCTTTTCTATAATTAGTAGTCCACATGCAACGTACTGATGTAAGTTATATCAGTATGCACTGAGGAGAAAATGACTACATATATATATATATAGTCTTTCTATTGTCAGTTCTATAAGATATATCAGTTCCTTCAAGTGGACCATTGAATTTAAAAGATGTTTCGACAAGTGCATGCAGTCAAGTCGAAACATTTAAATCAAATGGTCCACATATAAGAAACTGATTCAGTGACTCAGATACAAAGAATTGATATATCTTATATTAGTTCGAACCGATAATAGAATATATATTATAATTTTGTTTTAAATCACTATAATAAAAAATTCATGCTATGTCGCAGCTTTTAACTATTATTAAATATGTAGAAAAATATGTATATATTCAACAACATCCCTAAGATTCTTATAGCGTTAATGTTCCGTTAGATTGACTTGTGTTGACAATATGAAAAGACTATTATACCCTTACTAGTTTAATATTTTAGATTTATTTTGTCATATTTAAACTATTAATTATTTTT
Organism: Dipteronia dyeriana; assembly: GCA_032871835.1. NCBI lineage: Eukaryota > Viridiplantae > Streptophyta > Magnoliopsida > Sapindales > Sapindaceae > Dipteronia > Dipteronia dyeriana. The sequence continues at coordinate 77,072,606 of CM065300.1, read as the reverse complement.
TTTAGACAAAAAAAAAAGTAAAATATAAAATATTGTGAGAAAGTTATTTAAAATAGAATAAAAAAAGATTGGCGGAGATCCTCATATCTCCACCGGGAGATCTTACGGTGGAGATCCGCCGATCAATTTAGAACTAAAATCACCGAATAATTAGACGCAACCATTACCAATTTACCAAACCCCAAACCAATTTCCCACCTCCAAAAAATCAAATTTTGTATTTATTATTATTGATTAGCTTTTCAGATGTGTGATCTATATGATTTGACCAAAATTAGAAGAGAGATATATTTTCAAAGAAGTCAATAAAGATGAAGACAAACGTGGGAAGCTTTTGGTCATTAAAATTAATGACCCATAAAAATATACATCGTTTTCCGATTATTTTTTTTTAATAAAAAAAAACCGTATACATAGTCCAATTTAATTGGTTAGTAAGGACATAATCATGATTGAAGATTAAGATTAACTATTTTTTTTTAATGAACATTGATTTCACCTATTAGACCATCTTCAATTAATACGTTATTGTCAATACCAAATTTAGTATAAAAAAATATAAAATATAATATTTAATATAATAATTTAATATTGTGTTTCAATGTACAGTCATATTTAATATGATATTTTTATTATTTTATTAATTAAAATTATAAAAGTCAACATTTACCATTAATATATTCATTAAATTGTTGAAGAATAATTGGATGATATAGATTGTGATTGAAATATCATTAATGTATATTAAATTTAAATTATTTAAATATATATATATAATGGTATTTTTATAATTAAAAAAAGAGTATTTATTGTTGTGACAAATTTGGTATATACTATTTTATGTGTCAATTGACACACTAATTGTCACATAATATATTATATGTCAAATTTGACACAATATTTGACATTGGAGAAAGATTTTGCACTCTATACTAAATTTTAGCATTGACACACTAATTTGGTACAACATTGGAGATGCTTTTAGGAGAACATAGTGAGACGTCCCCGTAAAATGTATATTCTAAATAAATACTTTATAAAATTTTATTTTATTTTAAAAAATCAAATTAAATTATAAGAAAAGCATGAAACAAATAGGAACACTAATTAAATTATACAATAATCTTATATTATGTTGATTCATTCTAAATATACTAATATAATGTTACGATAAATTCAATGAAATTTATATAACAATATCGTTACTTTGTAAATTTAAAGTTGGAATAAATAATAATTGGATTACTCCTAAAATTTCAAAACAAAATAAAATATTTAAAACCATAATATTCACTCAAACATATCTAAATATTGATGTTGATAAATAGATTTAACCAGGTTTAAAAGATGGGAAGAAATCATTGTTATTATAAAGAGAAGAAAAAATAAAAAAGATTATACTATGATTAGGAATTAAAATTATTTAATTATTAATTAATTTCTTTTTACTAATTTAATTTTTTAACCCACATAGGTTCATCCTTGTTGACTAGATACAAATTGATATACCATTTTTTGACAGATCAAAAGCTATTTTTTAAAATATATTGTCAACATCTTTTTGTAATTTATACAATCAAATGCTTATTTTGTTAAAAGTTCCATTTAATAAAAACTATATGTCTAAACTAGTAAAAATTCTACTCCATAAACACTACTTCAAAAGCTATATCAAACACATTCTTTAGGACCGTTAGGTATGAGGAAATCAAAATAATCTAATTCCGAGAAAGTTAAACACAGTAAAGTGATTCCTGATAAATGTATATATATAGTTGTGAATGAGAATATTACATCATGTTCATGAAAATATTATATAATTATGTTTGGTTGCATGTCAAATTCTTTTTGTCTTTAAACATAAAAACATGTCAAATTTAATTTTGAAATAACCAGTTAAAAAAAGGAAAACAGTAAAGAAAAGTGATAATGAAAAAAATAATAAAGAAAAAATTATATCGAGGATACCTAGAAAGCAAATTATTTTTTTTGATAACAAAAAACAAAAATAAAATTGATTTATGAAAATTTTTGGAAAAATTTCACGATCTCCTCTTACAAACTCAGTATCAACGAGGAAATCTTACATGCATTCGGTGTAATGCACCCTAACCAATGGGTGTATACCATGTGGCATGGAAAACTCATTTTATTGGTTTTCCATGTCATATGGCATGCACCCATTGGAAGGGTGCATGTAAGATTTTCTCCGGTATCAACTATCAACAACACTCCATCATCATCTTCTGCTCACTCTCTCTCAGTTCTTCTCTTCCTCCACAATTACCAAATCTAGTTTTTTTCATCAAAACCCATCGTCACCGTCACTCCCTCCTTTGTCGATGTATTACGTCTCTGATAATGTATTCAACGAAGTACAGTCTTTCACTGGGGTGCAGCATTTGATTGAAGATGAAGCACAAAACTGCATCTTATTCTCGATTTTATTTTTCGTGGATTTTAATATTAATGAAGTAGGTGTGTTTGGGTATGGATGATGAATGATGTATGTATTTGGTTTTTTTTTTTTTTTTTTTTTGGAATTTGATTGGAAGTTTGGGTTATTTTTTTTCTGAATTGAAGAAAAAAAATTGATGAAGAATATGTTTCCAGATTTTTGAGGAAAATGATGATGATTTTTTTTTTCAAAAATATTTTCATCTGATCTCAAGCATCCAATTTTTTTTTCCAAAAGATTTTTTCAGACTTTTTTCAACCATTGTTTTAAGGTGATGGAAGGAGAAGATGTAAGTTTTGTTTAATGAGAATTGTAAACTAATCTAGATTACTATTTTGAATTATTTATTTATTTATTTATTAAATTTAAGGTAGGTCTTACAATAAAAATCAGATGAAGAATCTTATCGAATGGAATAGTGGATAAAATGATTCCTATGATAATCATTTTCTTGGAAATCAAAAACATAAATTCAGTAACAAAATGAGAATCTTATCGAATTCCATTCGCGTGCAAACATTTTGCCGACCAAACGATGGCTTAGTGGTTAGGATTGTGCATCGCCATCCTAACGCAATTAATTGTATACGGTAGATTTGTTTAATTCGAATTGGACACTAATAATATAAAATAAACTGTTGTTTGTTGTCTGTTCAAACTTTATTTGCAAGTATTTGGTGATTGGCTGATTGGTATCGACTCCACGACGGATCAAATAGCATAGGCTAGCAAAAATAGTATAGGCTCTTTGCTAGGGATGCACATTTGGGGAATGGAGATGGATATAGGTCCCCCCATCCCCATACCCATCCCCACTTCCTATACCCTTTCCCCATCCCTCCATTTTCCTATTTAGGGAAAATGGGGATGGGGAATTTTGGGGGGAGGTATATCCATCCCCATTCCCATTTCTTCATTTTTTTCATTTTCCCCATTTTTTTCGTATTTTTCCGTTTTTCCGTTTTTTCCGTTTTTCCATTTCGCCATTTAACTAAAAATTACAAATTTAACTAAAAAAACAAAATTCCATTAGAAATACAAAATAAAACCCATTAATATATTACAAATACAAATATATATTATAATTAATAATATATATTAAAATTATATTTATATATGTTTGAGGAAAATGGGAAAATAGGGGTGGGGGATCTCATCCTCATCCCCATTTCAATATAATTGTGGGGAAAATGGGGAAATGGGGAAATGGGGATTGAGGAATTTCAATTTGGGGATGAATTTCATCCCCATCCCTCCCATTTCCCCATTTTCCCCCAAAAAAAAAATCCCCAAATAGGGATAGAGACGCGGGGAATTGGGATCCCGGAGAAAAATATGCATCCCTACTCTTTGCAGCCTTATTTGTGTCCTTTGCTAAAATACTTGGCTAAGAACGATTTCATTAGGTCACATGTCACATGCTGTTACGGGAGCCGAAGTATACACCCCATCAGATCAGTTTTTTCTTTGTTGGTTTAACTATTAAAATGGATTCAAATCACCTGTAAATTTAGTTTAATTAACTAAATTGAACCATATGTATATATTATAATTTTTAAGTGTTTTAATAAATAAAAATCACACCCAATCTTTAACAATTAAGTGGTATTAAGACATCTCTCTATTGATCTAATAAAACCCAATTTTTAAATATTTTGTTTTAATTATATAAAATTAAACTGTTTTATTAAATTTTATTGATTTATTTCCAAGACTACCTTTCTTACCTATTTTCATAATTAACAAACCCCCAGCTATTTATACATACCTTATATTTTTCTCACCTCCATTGCACCACTTCATGACTCTTCTTTCCTTTTTCTTATGATTTCATCATGGAAAAGAAAAATAAGGCTAATTTTTTTTAGACATTAAACCCCCTAAACTATCAAAAATTGATAAAAGTGGATGAAAACCTAACGTCTTCCACTGTTCTATCATGATAAATTGCACTAAACACCTTTATTATATACATAATTGTGTTAAATCGAAAATAAATATAATAATATGGCATAAATACCCCTCTTATCAAATTTTTAAAAGTCATATTTTAAAAATAAAAATAAAAATTTTAAAATTGAAATGTTGGTTAAATAATAATAAAATTTTGAACTTTTTGATAAAGAAAATTAAATAAATAGAGAAATGAAAAAATTAAATTGATTTAAAAGTTTTTTAAATTATCTTTTTATATATATATTTAAATATCCCTAAATATAAAACTCAGATGAATATATAAATTATTTAATACAAATATCATTTAAACTATCTTTTTTATTTAAATATCTCTAAATATTACTTATTCGTTTACAATAATAAGGTTATTAATAATGTGAAAAATTAAAAATTAAAATTAAATAATAATAATAATAATAATAATAATAATAATAATAAATAATAAATAATAAATAATAATGATAATAATAATAAATTTAAATACCCTATACATTTTTTTCGTCATTATCAATTTTATTTAAATATCCCTAAATATCACTTGTTCAATTACAATAATAAGGGTATTGATAATGTCAAAAAAAATGAAATGATAATAATAAAAAATTAAAATAATATAAAAATACTAATATAATAATAAAATGATAATAATGATAATAATATTTTAAATACCCTATACATTTTTTAGCTATTATCATTAAATTATCATTTTTTTATTTAAATATCCCTAATTATAAAACTCAGATGAATATATAAATTATTTAAAGTGAATTATCATTTAAACTATATTTTTTATTTAAATATTACTTGTTCATTTACAATAACAAGTTTATTAATAATGTAAAAAAAATAAAAAATAAATAATAATAATAATAATAATAATAATGATAATAATGATAATAATTTAAATATCATATACTTTTTTTTATCATTATCATTTAAATTATATTTTTTATTTAAATAACTCTAAATATCACTTGTTCAATTACAATAACAAGGGTATTGATAATGTCAACAACAAAAATAAAAAAATGAAATGATAATAATAATGACGAAGATAATAAAACTATTAAAATAATATGACAATACTAATAAAATAATTAAATAATAATAATGATAATAATAATAATAATAATAATAATAATAATAATAATGCCCTATATTATTTTTAGCTATTATCATTTAAATTATCTATTTTATTTAAATATCCTTAAATATCATTGCACCTTACACTTTATACATTTTTTTTCACTATTAAACCCCTAAACTTTTATAACAATGGATATTGAAATTATTGATGGAAAATTATCATTGAAATTATCTTTTTTATTTAAATACTCATGTTATTGTAAATGAATAAGTGAAATTTAGGGATATTTAAATAAAAAAAGATAGTTTAAATGATAATTCGTATTAAATAATTTATATATTCATCTGGGTTTTATATTTAGAGATATTTAAATAAATAAAAAATTAAATAATTGTTAAATCAATTTAATTTTTCATTTTTCTATTTATTTAATTTTCTTTATCAAAAAGTTCAGAATTTTGTTATTCTTTAACCTATCTTTCAATTATAATTTTTAAATTTATATTTTAAAAATGTGATTTTTAAAATTTTGGTAAGAGGGGTAATCATGTCATATTGTTATATTTTTTCTGATTTGATGTAATTATGTATATAATAAGGGTATTTAGCACAATTTGTCATAACAAAATAGTAGATGACGTTAGGTTTTCGTCCATCTTTACTAATTTATGATAGTTTAGGAGGTTTAGTGCATAAAAAAAAAAATCAAAGGGCAATATACGAATTCGGGTATAATCTGGGGGATCCGTGACAATTAGCCGAAAAATAAATCAAGTCTATATCCATCATAAGATTACTGCTCATTCTCAAGTCTAGGGGTGGGCACTAAGTTCGGAACCGAACCGAATCAAACCAAAAAAAGGGTGTTCGGTTCGGTTCGTCGATTGAATTCGGTTTAAACCGGTTCAAAAAATGAAAAACCGAAAAAAATTCGGTTCAAACCGGTTTGATTCCCAAAAATCGGTTTGAACCGATTAAACCCCTATATATCTAAACGAAAAAAAAACCCTAACACATTAACACACTTATTCTTTTTCATATTTTCTTCTCCTCCTAGTTTCTAACGCCGATTTCTTTACTTCTCTGAGTTCTCTCATCTCTTCCTTAACTCCTCCGCTGCTCGTCTCCAGTCTTTTTATTATTATTAGTTAGGTCTGATTTGGGTGTTTTTTTGGGTTTAGACTATTAACATTATTAAATTATGAAACTTTGGTTCAAAATTAAAATCCAACAACCCATCAAATTTAGTAACATATTAAAAAAGACTCATTAAGCCCATTAAACCAAAAAGCCCATTAGGCCCAAAACCGAAATGAACCGAACCGATTAAAACTAATTCAGTTCAGTTCGGTTACCATTTCTTATTCGGTTTAAACCGGTTCAATTTTGGACGAACCGAACCGTGCCCCCTTACTCAAGTCAAGATAGAAAAAATAAACATCCACAATGTGAAAATAGACACTTTATTTAGTTCACGATTGTTTTTCTCTACAAAGCTCCAATAGCAAGCAAAACAAATCATCAATCTGTTTGTAGAATTTTTAACGTAGGCAGAAAATAATATTTATTTTTGTTTATCGTCATCTTACTTTCTGTTCCTAAGAGCATCTCCAATGCAGTGCCAAATTAATTTATCAATACTAAAATTTAGTATAGAGTGTAAAATTATTTCTTCAATGTAGTGCTAAATAGTGTGCTAAATTTGGCATATGCTATATTGTGTGTCACATTTGACACAAAATATATCATATGCCAAATTTGGCACAACAATAAATGTACCTTTTTTAATTATAAAAATACCATTATATATATTTTTAAAATAATTTAAATTTAATGTCTATTAATAGTATTTCAATCAAAATCTATTTCATCTAACCATTCTTCAGTATTTTAATGAATGTATTAATGATAAATGTTGACTTTGATAATTTTGATTAATAAAATAATAAAAATAACATGGTAAATACAAATGTGCATTAGAGCACAATGCTAAATTGTTGTGTCAAATATAGCATTTTACACTTTTTTATACTAAATTTAGCATTGACAATAAGACATGCATTGGAGATGGTCTAAAAGAGTAACGGGTTTAAATGATAATCTAATCTCTTTCATTTTACAAACAAAAACAAATATTAGACATGTAAATACAGTTTATTGGATAACCCAAAATTAAATTAAAATTAAAATATTAAAATATAAATATATATGAAAAAAAAATTGAAAAAAAACTAAAAAATTTAAATTGGCTTTGCATTTATTTTTTGCCACAATTAAGTTATCTACGTATCCTTTTAAGGTTTAGAGGAATCAAATACCACATAGTTCTGTTACTTTTTATTGCCGGTTTGGTGATGTGAGTTGAAACCTTAACTAATCGCTGCCATCTGTTCCGGTGGTGAGGTCATCATCAAAGAAATTGTAGAGTTCTTCTTAATCTATTTCTTATTGCCTGTTTTGCACTTTGGTCCAATCATCATTACAAACTTGGACTTGAATTGATTATGGACTCAAAAGTGAACTTCTTTCACCTAAAATATTTCCATCGACAATAAACTCTTGTTCCACAACCATATCAGATACTGGTGTTGTAAGAATTTGTTTTGCTATAATAGCCAAGATTTGAAAGTACTTTTCATACTCCCTCCAGCAATATAGGATATTAAATTTTTCCAAATCACTATCTTCCATAAACTCAAAAGAGGTAATTAGATAAGTTTCAACCTTGGAATGCGAGGTCGAGCTTGATGAAAAAGACCCTCGTAATTTTTTTGGTTTTTTAGGATCATAGTTGAGACCCTAACCCTATGAATTCGGAGGATCGAGTGTGAGATGCAGTTTGTGTTTGTGGAACATCAATGTTCAATGATGAACCATAAACTTTTAAGATACTCATCGTATAACTCATAAAATAATGTCTTAATTTTAGAACAATAACTAGTAACATCAAAATCTATTTCTAAACATTGATAATAAATAGTTAAATAAATAAAAAAATTATAGCGTGGATCAAAACACAATACAAACAAATAAATAGTTGGAAACTCTTTATAATAGTCTAACCAATTTTTTTTCATAGCATCAATGCATACCTGTAATTGTACGTCGGATGGACACTCAGAAAATGCAGCAATAATATTAACACTCTCAATAATAAATAAATGAGTAATATACTAATAAATACTAGACAAATTGTTAATAGCATTATTAAAGACTTTTAATACATTATAATTTTTTGTACAAATTTCTCAATGGTATGCGTAGATATTAATGTTACTAACATTAAATTGCATAAAAGAAACTAATAAATCTCTATAATTATAACTTTCAACATGCAATTTATAAGTAGAATTTGAATGTGTTGAAACATCACGAGAAAATCTAATGGGACGCCTACCACTTTGTTTACAAAATCTTGCCAATGCTTCCATTGTAGAAAAATGATTCCACGGGTAATAAAGATTATCTCCAATAGGTTTAATAAAATCATGAAGAATTTGTAAACTATTTTGAACATATAAATTTAAACATAGCAATAATAAAAGAATAATGCTAAACATCTCACCTATAATCCCACAATTTTCATCACAACACACGTGTCAGCTGAGTTGTCACTTGGTGAGTGGACACCCATTAATTGATACTTATCTCTCTCACTCTTGTATTTAATCATCAATTAATGTTTGTTCACTCACCTAGTGACACTTCAGCTGTCTTGTATTTACTCACCAATTAATGTTTGTTCACTCACCTAGTGACACTTCAGTTGTCACGTGTTTTGAGACAAAAATAGTGAGATTGTAGGTGGGATGTATAGCATTACTGTAACATTTTTGATGAAAATTTTACCACCAGAATAAGGATTGCATAATTCAATTAAAAAAAGAATAGATGCGGTATTGTTGGAAACATTATCAAAATCAATTACAAAAATTTTGTTTTCAATTTTATACTCTTCAAAAATATTTTATTCTTTTTTATAAATATCATTAGCAATATGTGCATCATCAAAAATTCTAAATGTAAGATTTTTTTTTCTCTTTTATAAATATCATAAATTGTACGTGTGAGAGTGGTTTTAGGAACATGACATGCATCGATATTTAATGATTTTTGATAATAATTAATAAAACCAACATTTTCACCAAAGCTAAACGGTAAATGTATACAACAACCATTTTAGTTATTTCTTCTCTATGATTTAGTCACTATATTTAAATAATTGAGTATTAGGGGTATTGAACCTGGAAATTTGGGTTTGTGAACTCGTCTGGCCTGTTCAAATGGATGTTGAGACATTAGAGCATCTCCAATGTAAATATACATTTTTGAGTTTCTAAATAGTGTCACATCAACATTTCTATTTATTATGAGTCCACTTTTGAAAAAAAAAATTAAAGAACACATCTCCATATTATGAGTTTCTAATTTGTAACTTTTTTTTTTGCCACCCCATCTCTATATTAAAATTAGATAATTGTATTGGAGAGAGAATTTCTAACTTTTTAACTATCTATCTTATGTGGCACTCAGTTTTCTCCAAATACATATTTACATTGGAGATGCTCTTATATGCTTCCGATATGTGCCATATCCTCTAGATTTACTCTATTTGAATTCCGTAAGTATCTCATTTTATGATTGATTTATTTCGTTGACAAAATCATATTTGCTTCTAATATTGTAAAGGGTAGATTAGGATTTGAAGATCATTCGTCATCAATACTTTGGACACCGAATACTTCAAGGAAGGTAGATTACTTGTCTCTACTCTTATTTAAAGAGATGTAGTTGCACACACTCATTTACATTCATTATCACTTGTTATGCATTGAATTCAATTGCTTACATGTCTTTGTATGATGCATTTTATGCCATTCATAACACTTATCACACATGCATCTTAGTGTTAGTTTTAAGTGTGGTTGTGTTTTATGTTTTTCTTTTTCCGTTTTGTTGTTCAAAATTGACAGCTCATGCAAGATGGAGTGTTTTCCTTAGCGCATCGTATGACCTCCCTGAAGGTCTCTTTTGCACAGGTCCCTACCCGTTCAGTATTCATGCACTAAGGATGAGTATTCTCAGTTTTACCCTGTGCACTGGTCCCTACCCATACGTTGAGGATGGATGCCTTCGGATCTGTCTATTGCACGGATTGTGCACGGGTCCCTTACCCGTGCAGTACCCATGCACTGTGCATCATTTTCCAAAATGACGTCACTTCGTCTAGGGCTATTATATATATATATATATATATCCTCTCCATCCTCTATTCGTTTTTAGAGCTTCAAAACCCATTTTTTGGGAGAGAAATAATTCCCTTTGAGAGAGCAGCTTCAAGAACTCACCTTTTCTCATTCAAACCCATTTTCATGAGCATCTAGCATCTTCTAGATTGTGTTCTTGCACGAGTCTTCATCAACACACATGACTTGGTAAGTAGAACACCCTTCTAATTCATTTTTGTGTTCTTGCTTAACAAGAAATCTCATTTATGACTTGCTTACATCTAGATTAAGTTTTTAATTACAAGTTGAGATTTTTGTGTTGTTTGTTGGGTTGTTGTATTGTGATAGTTATTGCATCTAGGTGTGCTTTTATTTCATACAGCTTAGTTATACGTATGACATATAGCAACATGATATCTAGGATTGTTTGAATCATTCATTAATGATTAGATAAACATTAAATGTGTTGACCTAACATTTATGCATTTAGAATATTCTCATATTCACTTTAGGTTGTATATCTCTTATCTTAATGAGTTAAGTCTTGTATGTACCGTGGGTAATATACAAACAAGAGCCGATAATAACTATTAAAGGTCTGTGTGTAGCAAAAACGGATTAGTAAACATATAAGTGTGATGTGATCAACCTAGGTTGTAATCGTTTTGTAAATAGTGGATTTGAAGGCTTGATTGACAAGTATTAGCTAATCATGTGGTTTTCACCTTGTCAAAGGTTTTCCACGTAAATTCAAGTGTCTTTTACTTTCCACATTTTTACTTGAATTTATTATATATATTTGTTTTGGGGTGATTGTTTGAGATTAATATTGATTTGGTTAAAACCTATTCACCCCCTCTAGGTTATTTAGACACATGTTTAAGTTTAATTTCAAATTCTTTATGGTAGTAAATGCAAACCACTGCAACACTTCCATCTTCTTTCGTAATTTTCTTTATATGGGGTACGAAGGTGTTTAATTTCAAATTCTTTATGGCAGTAATTGCAAACCACTGCCACACTTCCATCTTCTTTCTTAATTTTCTTTATATGGGGTATGAAGATATCAGATTTGAGCTTCTTCTCTAAGTTCCCTTTAGTAGGTGGTATAAAAGTTGGAGGGGGATCGAGCATATTTTCTGATTAACTTGAGAAAATAAGACTGTCATTTGGTTTAGAAATTATTAAAGAGGGATTAGGAGAGTTTAGGGATTCGAGATAGACATGCTGTTGCAGATACTCATGATAAACGATGTCGTTATAACTGATATTGTCTGACATATCTTGCCTCTCTTGGAAATGGAACGGCTTGAATCGTCTCCATGTCCACTTCCACTTCCCTTTACCATTTAAAAAATTGAATTGTATAAATTCTTGAAAAAAAAAATGTGAAAAGAAGGACGGAATTAAATTTGAAAAAATTCTTGGAAATAAATTTGATTTTTTTTTTGGAAATAAATTTGACAAAATTGTTGGAAATGAATTTGAATTGAGTACAAAAAAAAAAAAGTAATGGCAATAAAATAATTTAAAATACTTGAGTAATTGAGACTTGAGAGAGAATCGGAGAATTGGAGGTTTGGAGTGAGTTGAAATGAATTAACAGAAAAAAGTTTTTTTTTTTTTTTGTTAACTATCAATTTGAAAATTAGAGTAAAAATGAAAACCATATTACCATACCAAACAGGCAGTGCAGTCGAACTCTAATTTAACAGCATATGATTGACGGCATGCGTGCGACACAAATACACAACGTCTCTGCCGCCCAAATTCTTCGCAGGAGACGATCTTTCTTTGCTGAAAAGAAGTAGGAAGGAAACAACCAAAAAAGGGCATTTTAGAACATTTCAACATCTCAAAAAGAAAAAAGCCAGCCTCATTACTGATTATTTATTTATTAGTTTACTACTTGACTCACTCAACTCAACCCAAGAAGATCCAACTCCAAGTCTCCAAGTATTAAACTCATTTTAACCATGGTTAAATACAGGTGTTAGGTGGGTTTGACTACTGACCAGTCTGGTTTGGTAGGCGTTGTTGGTTCAATCAAACTTGTTAATTCTTTTTATAACTCTACAAATCTCACTCAGGGAAGTCTCTCACCTACACCACCAAACAATAAACCAACAAGCAAACACATTGTTGTGGGTGAGAGAGAGAGGGAGAGATCTTCTCTAATTCTCCGCCACCACCACCGGTTCGCTCACCGTACAGTTCCTCCGGTTCACCATTTAAATCATGCAATCGTCGTCGTCGTCGGCGTCTCCTACCAATTCGATCAAGGTGTCTCCGTTCGAGTTGATGTCGGCCATTATTAAAGGCAAGATGGATCCCTCCAACGTCTCCTCTGATTCCGGCGCCGACTTCACTTCCGTTATCATAGAGAATCGCGAGTTCGTTATGATCCTAACCACCTCCATCGCTGTCCTCATCGGCTGCGTCGTCGTCTTGATATGGCGGCGATCCAGCGGCCAGAAATCCAAGTCCATCGAGCAGCCTAAGTCGTTAATCGTCGAAGAGCAGCCTAAAGATGAAGTTGACGACGGTAAGACAAAGGTCACTGTCTTCTTTGGCACTCAAACCGGCACCGCCGAAGGTTTTGCTAAGGTCTGCTAAACCAACTTATATATATATACTTACAATATTAAAAGACTAGCTGATACTGATGCTGATGCTTGCTTCGTTGTAATCACAGGTTTTCGCTGACGAGGCAAAAGCACGATACGATAAAGCCAATTTTAAAGTGGTTGATTTGGTATGATTTGACTCTTTCAATTTCGAATTTACTTTATTGTTCGATGATGTTAATTTATTTTGAGATCATGCTTAATATATATAAACAGGATGATTATGCTGGCGATGAGGATGAGTATGGAGAAAAGTTGAAAAAGGAGAATTTGGCTTTTTTCTTCTTGGCTACGTAAGTATTGATGATACTCTTCGCCTTTTCAGAAATTAAAATTTCAATTTTGGTAATATGGTTTATTGGTGGATTGCAGATATGGAGACGGTGAGCCGACCGACAATGCAGCTAGGTTCTACAAATGGTTCAACGAGGTAGGTTTTTATTTGATTTAACTTATAAAAAATGTTTGTACTTTTTATAACTTTTTTAGAGCAGAATTTGATTAGTTTTTGAATGCATGACTGTGTAGAATAAAGAGAGCGGGGAATTGCCTAACCTTAAGTACGGAGTATTTGGTCTCGGCAACAGGCAATACGAGCATTTCAACAAGGTCTGAGCTGAAATTCATATTTGATGTATATGTCATGTACCCCTAGTTTCAAGTTGTTGATGCTGCATTTTACATTCTTAATTTGTGTTAATCTGTTTTGGTGATTTAAACAGGTTGCCATAGTGGTAGATAATATTCTCACCGATCAGGGTAATGCTTTTATGCTTGTTATTCGCTTTTCAGTTAACTTTCCAAGCAATTTGAGTACATGCGGTTGCATCTCATGTGCAGATGACATCTTAGATATTAATAATGTTTTATTTATTTATTTATTTTAAATGTTTGTGAAATTGGATGTTAAGAGTATTTATTGTTTAGATTATCATCTCCAAAGTGCCTGACTGCAAACTGAAGCGTGGGGGACTTATGTGAATTGGCGGCATTTTGCTGGGACTGTGTTGAATGTGTTTTGGATGTTCTTTTTGCATCATTCATAGGAGCAATTTCACATTATTGTGTTGCCCTTTAACCTTTTCACCTTAGTCTAACAATGTCACTGCCAGTTAGTCAGTTACTTTGTTGTGGAAATAAATTAATCAGGTGTCTTGTCATTCCAGCGATACTTTCCAACCTCCAATTTCATGGAGCGAAGATCTATTTTGAAACCCTGTTTTAGGTTTTGACTTTCATAATTACGGTTTACTTTGACTTGATGGAAACACCAGAATACAGGGCTACTGTATTGTTGTTTTAGTGTGCAATGTGACGTGACTGTATGGAATGATGGCATGTGTTGTGGTATTTTACTTATATGATTTTATTATATTCACTGTTAAATAGGTTTATGACTTGAAAAACACATTTTTGTTTTAACAGCAAATACTTAATACTGATTGTATGTTGGAACTAAATTCATGGATATCTTAAGGCATCTTGTTTATGAAAACTTTGCAAATAGTAGCTGTATTGTGATTTCCAGTAATGGTACTTGCTATGCAGCCAAATCACGTTAATCATGTTTGTAATTAATTGAACATAAACCAATCACACATACAATGCTTGGAGATAGATTTATTCCTCCATGTTATGAAAGCTATATTCCACATTGTGCTCATTGATTAGTTAATTTAGTTTCACATATTCACATTTTTGTTTTCATTTTCAGGTGGGAAACGCCTTGTCCCTGTAGGTCTTGGGGATGATGATCAGTGCATTGAAGATGACTTTACTGCATGGTATTAAGCGCTTGGATTACCTTCTTGAATCGAAAGCATGAAGTGTTTTTTTTTTTTACCTCCTTTTTCTTAAAAAAATAATATCATCTCATTGTTTGTTTCTATGCTAGGCGAGAATTGGTGTGGCCTGAGTTGGATCAGTTGCTTCGTGATGAGGATGATGCAACTGTTTCTACCCCATATACTGCTGCCATATCAGAATATCGGGTTGTATTTTATGACCCTGCAGATGCATTGATAGAGGACAAGAGCTGGGGCAACACAAATGGTCATGCTGTTTATGATGCTCAACACCCTTGCAGGTATATGACATAACAAGTACTCATTAGTTTTCCTATTTGTGTTTTAGTCCAATATTATTCTTTAATACAGTCTGAAATACATTTTGTTTGCTTTTGAAGGGCTAATGTGGCTATTAGAAAG
The DNA here is from genome assembly GCA_032871835.1 of Dipteronia dyeriana. Lineage (NCBI taxonomy): Eukaryota > Viridiplantae > Streptophyta > Magnoliopsida > Sapindales > Sapindaceae > Dipteronia > Dipteronia dyeriana. The sequence goes on along the minus strand of CM065300.1, from coordinate 77,057,043 downwards.
GAGCTTCATACTCCTGCATCTGACCGTTCTTGCACCCATCTGGAATTTGACATTGCTGGCACTGGACTTGTGTAAGTGTTGTGTTTTTGGGTTAGATATATTGTTAACCTCACTATGTTCTTGTTACCAATTTTCTTTTTATTTTTTGTATGAATACATCTTCTTATGCTCATAGTAATATTTCTACCTCAGGTATGAAACAGGGGATCACGTTGGTGTTCACTGTGAGAATTTAATTGAGACTGTAGAGGAGGCTTTGACATTGTTAGGCTTATCTCCGGAAACTTATTTCTCCCTCCATACTGACAAAGAGGATGGCTCTCCACTTGGTGGAGGTTCCTTGCCTCCTCCCTTTCCACCATGCAGTTTGAGAACAGCATTGACTCGATATGCTGATCTTTTGAGTTCCCCTAAAAAGGTTTGTAGGATTTCTTGGCTCAATGGACAATCCAAATTCTTTTTCCTTGGTTAACTGAACTTCAGTGTGGTACATCAAATAATTGATTGTCTTGCCTCCTGTTTGCCAGTCTGCTTTACTCGCTCTAGCTGCTCATGCATCTAACCCCACTGAAGCTGACCGATTAAGGCATCTCGCCTCACCTGCTGGAAAGGTTGTTAACTTCATATTAAATAATGTGGCACGGAATTAGCTAGCGTCATTAGTTTGCTTCTTATTGTATGTATAACTCGTATTTTCATATACAGGACGAATATGCACAATGGTTAGTTGCTAATCAGAGAAGCCTCCTTGAGCTCATGGCTGAATTTCCAACTGCCAAGCCCCCACTTGGTGTCTTCTTTGCATCAGTTGCCCCACGCTTGCTACCTAGATACTACTCAATTTCTTCTTCCCCGAGGTGAATATATATGTATATATTTATGTTTTTATTTTAATGTAGTTCATTAAGATGTTGGTATAAATCCAGGATGTAAATTTTGTAAAATTTCTGTTCTGCAGGATAGCACCATCTAGAATTCATGTTACCTGTGCACTGGTTTATGAGAAAACACCAACAGGCCGCATTCACAAAGGAGTGTGCTCAACTTGGATGAAGGTACCTGAATTCCTATGTTACCTTATCCCCATTTTTGTTTTGCAAGATTAAACCTTGAAGAGATAGGTTACAATATCAATAGTCACTGATTCCTGTATGACATTTAGTGGAAAGAAGATAAAAATGTTCATGCATTAGCATGTCTGTGTGCGTGAGTGCATGGATAGGGATTCCTGACTGTGGTAATCTCATTTAAATAAGCTATAGCTAGACGAGGGGCAAGACTATCCAGTTACATGATTTTTGCATGGGAATTTACTGATTGTTTCTTATTGCAGAATGCTGTGCACCAGGAGAAAAGCGATGAGTGCAGCTGGGCACCTATTTTTATTAGACAATCAAACTTCAAACTCCCTGCTGACACTAAAGTGCCTATTATCATGATTGGCCCTGGCACTGGATTGGCTCCATTCAGGGGTTTCCTGCAGGTTGTAAATTGTACACTAGATATTAAGTCGTTTTACGTTTTATTTGGGTAATAGGCGATAGAACCTTAAGCTAATTTGCGTATTTATGTTTTTCCTTTTCAGGAAAGATTTGCCCTGAAGGAAGCTGGAGCAGAACTGGGTCCTTCAATATTATTTTTTGGATGCCGAAACCACAGAACAGTAAGTTCTGGTCTCATCAGTTGTCTGAATTCCCCATGGTTAGGATGATTGCAGGGTTTAGAGTTTATTCAATTTTGAAACTTTTTTTATTATGCTCTTTTTGCAGGATTACATTTATGAAGAGGAGCTCAACAGCTTTGTTAATAGTGGTGCACTTTCAGAGTTGGTTGTAGCCTTCTCACGTGAAGGTCCCACCAAGGAATACGTGCAGCATAAAATGATGGAGATGGTATTGCACCTATTTCACCTACCAACGTTTTAAAATTTTAAGATGAGTTTTAGTTATAAGTTATGATTTGAAACTAAAAGCACATTTTTTTTTCTCTGGATCCAGGCGTCGGATATCTGGAACATGATTTCTCAGGGAGGTTACTTGTACGTTTGTGGTGATGCCAAAGGCATGGCTCGAGATGTTCACCGAACTCTGCACACAATTGCTCAAGAGCAGGTATGTTAATACAAATAAATTCTCTAAATCTAGAATTTTGCCAAGTAGTTCCCACCTACCTAATACTATTAGAATGGGAATGTGCTTGAAAAGAGTTACAAAGCACTTTAGTGCTGTCACTTCCCGTGCTATGGGTCTAAAACTCAAATATTAGTGTCTGTTTTGTGCATTTGAAGGCAAAAATTGTTTTTCAGACATGGAACTATCATCTCTTGTGGTCCTTGATATATTTGTTTAAAACAAAAATTGTTTTATTTGTTTTTCGCCTGGGGATATCTTGCATGTTTATCTTACCCAATCCGACTGTCTTTTGGACCTCAGGGATCCCTAGACAGCTCAAAGGCAGAGAGCATGGTGAAAAATCTGCAAATGACTGGCAGGTATCTACGTGATGTGTGGTGATAGGATAATTCCTCCATTGCACTTTTTATTAGGAGGATAATATTGAAGAATCTTGCGTAATATAAATACCAGGCCCAACTTATTTGGGATAGAAGAAATCACTGCAGGGCTACTTTGCGATGCCCACTGTTCTCCACCCCCGAAAGGGCATTTAAATGTGTTATAACTGTTGGTTATGTGATTCTTTTTTCTCTTCTTCTCATGAAAGATTTTTTGGTTATGTAAGTTATATACAGATACCGCGATAATTATGGTTAGGATAGCTTATGAAATCAGGGTTTTCCTTGTAAGAACCAATAAAGCCGTTCACATGACAATATAAAATGTTGGTACTCCCATTTATTTAACTGTTTTGCAATAAGTTCCAAGTTTGGTTTCTGAAAATTCATTCCATAAATTTGTTTCGCTGTTGGGTCACCAAAATCTGTGGATCTGTGTAAGAAAATTGAGACGAGCAGTTCTTACAAGAGAAACAAGAGACGCTAGAATTCCGATCCTACGTGTCGATGATTGGGGGATCTCTACGTATAAGTTTTCTATTTAATTTATATATTTTCAGTGGATGTGTTCAACTGAAAAAATGGTAAAACTAAAGGGATTATTTTGATAATATCTGTTATATAAATTAATGGCTACGCTGCTACAAAGTCTCGCTCATGAGTTAATAAAAGGACATTGTTTGAGTACTGACTAATTAGTATCTAGCTATACTGATCAATCAATGTTGGTTGTCGTGTAATCAAAAGCAAGGATTAAATGGTAAAAAATTAAAGAGATTTTTTCATATGGTAACATCCTATTGGAGGGTCAGTATAGCTGGGTACTGACCGGTCCCGAGTTATGATCGGTGGAGACAATGTTGCACCACCACAAGAATTTCAACACAGGCCACAGGTTGTGGTTGTAGGGGGTGCTTCCGTGCTTCTGATTGTTGAAACTTGCCAAATCAGCAGCAGCTGCCTCCCCTCATGGTTGATGTGGTGGAACATTCACAAGCCACAAACACATCAAAATTAAAACCGCACCAAAACCTGGTGGCAGTAAATGAATGGTTGACTTGTGAGTACTGACTTGTTAATATGGGTGACTTCTTGTATATCATATATTTTCCTACTACAACTCTGTTGATATGCTTTTCTTTATTCATTTGATGTCTCTCCATTTTTTTAGAGAAAATCAAGGAGGTCACAGAAGTTATTAGAATTTTATTTTTAATTACATATGAAATTTTATTTGTTTATAGCCATATTTTTAAGAAATTACCTCAATACCCCCGTATATATATATATATATATATATATATATATATATATATATACTTAAAGGTAACAATTAGGGTTTTGTTTTTTATTTATTGAAAGAATCGTGGAGGAGAGGAGAGGAGAGGAGAGGGAAATAGGGGCTTTACCGTCGCAAGGGAGGAAAACAGCGAAACTGGGTGCGTCTTCATCGTCGTCGCCGAAGAGAACTTGCTGAAGTCTTCAGCCTCGTCGCCGAAGAGAACGTAGCCATGTCGTGGTCGTCGGCGACTTGTTGATTGTCGTCAGGGCGATCATCATCGTTGCGGGGTGGAGGAGAGCCAAGATCGTGCTCGTCGACAGTAGCAACGGTCATGGTGGTCGGCGAGGTGTTGATTTCATTGTGAAGTTTGGTTTTAGTGTTCTGAAATTTGTTTTTATTAAAATTATTTGTTGAAATTGTTAAGAAAATTTGATTTTTGTGGATTTTTTCGTATGAATGTGTTCTTAGGTCAAATATTATTTCATTTTTTAGGATTTGGTTAATTAGACAGTGAAGTTTGTTGTGAATATTTGAATATATAAAAATTGATTTCATTATTTGATTTGATGGATTCAAAATGTGGGTTTTGTGGTATTGAGGGAGGTGGAAATTGTTAAAAACGAATTTTGTTGAGGTTGATTGTGAACTGAAATGATGGGTTATGACAGTGTAGTGAATCAGTTGTTTGTGGTTGAAACTTGGAACTTGAAATGTTGTTTGTGAACTGAAATCATGCTTTCATTTTGTAGTATAAACATGAAATGTTGTTTTGTTTTGAATTTGAAGCACAGAACTTCAAATCATTGTTTGTCTTTTGCAAAAAGTTGAAATCATCGAAAAACTTGAAATGATGCTTTAAATTTGTGACATAAAACTTGAAATGATGCTTTAATTGTATGCAATCAAACTTGAAATGATGCTTTAAATCTGTTGCATAAACTTGAAATGATGCATTAAATGTGTAGCTTAAAACTTGAAATATTGAAAAAAAAATTAGAAACACTTGGTCCCAACCATATTTTGTAATTTTGTAAGGTAATGCAGATGGCAAATGGTGGAGATAATTTGGTTTACAAGCATGCGGAGGATAGTTGGTTTGATGCTCGAGTGAACATTTACTGTAAATTGACTCATTTGACAATTATTAGTGATGCTATGGCTAGGGTTGGCATGTTAGGACGGTGGGAGCAGGGTGTTTTCAAACAGTTTTTGGGTATGAGCAAGGAGTTGTTTAGTGGTAAGCTTTGCCACATTTTGCTATACAGAGGGTTACATTATCCAGGTGCGCGGCCCGACGAGATGTGGTTTCGGGTCGGGAACCGTGCAGTTAGGTTTGGAAAGGAGTTCATCCTTGTCACAGGATTAAGGTTTGGACCGATGACTCAGAGTGTTAACTCCCTACCTAAAGCTGTACCAGGCAGCGTATATCACCGATACTTTGGAGGATCCCCCACTCCCTTTAAGGATATTTTTGGTAGATTAAGTGGAGATGAGTTTGACGAACCGGAGGATGTTATTAAGTTGGGATATGTATATTTTCTGTCCCACATTTTGCTTGGTCGGGAGTACCGTTGGTTTGTTCCTGATTGGTTGTGGGGTTTGGTTGAGGATATCACAAGGTTTGAGGCATTCCCTTGGGGAACTTACATTTACAGTGTTACCTTATATTGGCTAGGTAAAACCCTGCACGATAGGAGAAACGAGAGGAAACAAAACAGAAATTACAGTACACAGCGGGACTTGGGTTACAATGTGTATGGATTTCCATGGGCATTAATGGTTAGTTATCATATAAAATATTTGTATTTGTATTTACGTGTGTACCAATCCTAAAATTTTTCATTTGCTATTGTTTCAGTATTGGGCGATGGATGCCATCCCGGTTCTTACCGGTTTGGTTGGAAAGCGGAGATAAGGGAGAACGGGTCGTGGGTTTCCACGATTGACGAGGTGGTACTGCCGAAGAAGCCATCACTCTTGGGGAATAAATTCAATGACGAGGTAAGCATAACTTAAGTTTTATTGTATAGTTACATATATACCGAACTTTACTCATTTTCACTTGCCTATAGTTGGAAGCTCTTATAACTTTATCTCCTACGCCAGAGGAGAGGCGTCAGGAGTACTATAGGCAATTCGATCCCCTTACAGTTGTTGGACCTGAGCTGCACAAGGATGAGGGGTATGATTTAGAGAATGAGCCAAGTCATCGAGGTAGGCGGAGTCGTGCGCCACAAGCATCAACAGATACAGAGATTCGTTCAAAGATGAATCATGACCCTTTCAACGGCTGACAGTCATATAACGAGTTGAGGTCTTATATACTCCCGCTTTGAACAGATGGATCTAAAGATTGAAAAACTTCGTTCTGATTTCCATGGACACAGTTATGCGGTACAAATCTAAACTAGCCTTGATAATGCATGCACTTTGATAACTTTGTGTGTATTATATATTTGTAAATTACATTTTTCAGGAATCTTCACTGCGTAGAGATAACTTGGGTGATATGAATGATGCGCATGAGATTGGAGATGACCAGCATGATGCACAGGAGGATGAAGTTGGTGATGACCAACATGATGGGGTTGCAGATTAGGTACATGTTGCACAGGAGGACGAGGTTAGTGATGACCAGAATGTTGGGCAGCAGAACGAGGTTGGTAAGGGGCTGCATGGTGCGTAGGAGGATGAGGTGGACAAGGGTGCGGCTGAACAGGATGCTCCACAACAAGATGAGGTAAAATGTGTTGGTCAAGAGCAAAATATGAGACGAAGTAAGAGGCTTAGGAAAGGCGCAACAGCGGTTTGCACCCCCTACACTGCCCCTCAGATGGTGAAAGACCTGGTGTACCTTAGACGGAGTTGCCAGAGATAAGAACACCTACTGTAATTTTCTTTTTTGTTTGCGTTATTTAGATTGTTGGTAGGCCACCACATTTTGTGTGGGGTGTTATCAATTGGTTGGACGGATATTCGGTTGGATGTTATATTTTGTTTTAAGATTGGTGGATGTGTAATGGTTGACCGGATTAGGTTGGATGTTAAATGTTGTTATCAGATTATTTTGGATGTTAAATTGTGAACAATTTGAAACAAGTTTTGTTGCAGAATTGTAAAAATAGACATGTATTCTTGTGTGTTGAGAGTGTTGGAATTTTTGAATGGAAAATGCCCAAACTTGAAATCATGCTTTACAAATAAACACCAAACTTGAAATCATAGTATAAATCTCAGGAACCAAACTTGAAATGCTAGCAATAGACAAGTATTGATGTATTGACATTGTTGGGATTTTTTTACTGGAAATTGGCTAAACTTGAAATCATACTATACAAATAAAAACCAAACTTGAAATCAACCTTTACAAATAAACACCAAACTTGAAATCATGGTTTTAAAAAAAGGAATCAAACTTGAAATCATGCTTTACAAATAAACACCAAACTTGAAATCATGGTATAAATCCCAGGAACCAAACTTGAAATGATGCAGTAGACAGGTATTGATGTGTTGACTGTTGGGATTTTTTACTGGAAATTGCCCAAACTTGAAATTATGCTTTACAATTACACAACAAACTTGAAATCAAGGTATAAATCCCAGGAACCAAACTTGAATCATAATTTAAATAACAAGGAGACTAAATTTTAACTTCATGAAATAATAATAACACATTAAATAAACATACTAAATAGTGTTCATACATGAAATAAGTTCATACTACAACAACAAGTTCTTACTTCACTTATGTTAGTAATACAACATAGACATAACTAGAAATTACACATGAGTAATATTGCCATCAGTGGGAGTATCCGTCGTAGGCAGAGAGTGATCAACTAACGGGCATGTCCTGCGATTATGGCCAAGTACATGACATACATTACAGGCACGTTGTCTACTTGTTGTTGGTATCGGTTGTATGGGCTGCTCAACACTTATGGATGTGTTTAACTGTCCATTATTTGGTCGCCTTCTTGGTTTGGGGCATCTCATCCTATTATTACCTTGTTCGCCACAATTAGAACATTTTTTCTGTTGATGAACCTCTCCGGCAGAAGGTATTCTTCTTTCTTTTGGTCTACCAGTTTGCCTCTTGCTATTAGGTGGAAGGACAATCACAGAGCCCACCTCATCGGGTACTTTCCAAATAGATGGATGAGGTACTGGATTTATTGCTGAGGCATAAGCTGTCTGCATCCAGAAAGTGTTGTAGTACACGTGACAGAGGGAGTTGAAATTGGTCTTTGTGAACCTATAAAAAAAGGAAATGAAACATTGTGAAAAAAAATGCAATGAGAAACAAATATGATTTACAGAAATGAACAATATACCTGACAATAGCTATGGTGTGGTCACATGGCAGCTGATCTAAGTCCCAGTTACGACAAGTGCACATACGATGTTCGATGTCGACCAACCGATCGTGTTTACCATTCTTAACTAAATATCTGGTCAACTCAATTGGATATACAGTGTAAGTCAATGACCATTCGTTCCTCTCATTGCAATGACCAACCGCCGTCTTCCTTAAGTATGTAGGGTTCTTCCCGGCTTGCTCACGTTTTTCATTAAACCATCTCTGCAACATATCTCTCAAGAACTCCATCACTGCAGTAATAGGGAGGTCAGTAATAGGCAACCTCCGAGCCTTTTGAATACAATTGTTCAACACCTCTACAATGTTCATGGTCATCATTTGATACCTTCTTCAGGACACTGGGAACGTGACCATCGCTCAGGCCCAATGGACATCAAAGTGTCATATGTTCCCTGGTGAATTTTCTTGATTTCATCCATTTCTAAGTTGAACTGTCTGGAGGTGGAACAGTATACTTCCTTATAATAAACATCAAGCACTTCTTTCCGTCTCTTCAATATGGGTTTCAAATTCCGTTTCAAATGGAAGAAACAAATACAGTGAGGAACATTAGGGTATACAATACTCAGTGCTTTAGCAATTCTAGCATGGTGTTCGAAAACGAATATCATCCCCCCAATCTCTCCAATTGCCTCTCGTAGTCGTTCCAAGAACCATGTCCAAGAGTTTTCAGTCTCACCTTCACCTACACTAAAAGCTATAGGGTATGCATGCTCATCTCCGTCTTTGCATGATGTTACATATATAACCCTCTTAAATGCACCCTTCAAATGAGTGGTATCAATGGCAATGACTGGATGTATAACTGTCTGAAACCACTTAATACACTGACCAAGTGCAAAGAAAGCGTATAAGAAATTGTTGTTCAAATCCGTGTGAATTGCCGTCAGGGTCCCAAGATTCGTTACTTTTAACAAATGAAAGAAAGCAGGCAACAACTGATATGAATCCTCAGGTTTCCCGTACAAAATAGTCTTAGCATGCTCCTTTTCCCGCCATGCTTTGGTGTACAAAAGTTGCACACTGTGTTGCTCGCGCATTTCCGTAATTATATCAATTGGTCTAATGGTGTGACCATTTGTGTTGAATTTTGATGCAAACATCTCTCCAACAACAATGGAACTCACTTTCCGGAAGTGTGACTTATAGGTGTCCAAACTACATGTGTGGACATGTGCGAATTTCTTGACAACCCAATATGTGCAACCATCCCTACATGTGGCTCTTAGTGCAAAATCACATTTGATGTCATTACAACCAGCCTCAAATCGGTTCTTTTTCGACCGTCTAATTCTTGGATTAAACTTCTCATTTAAAGCATAATTGCGAAACTCATTCTTCAACTTCTGCTTAGTATCGAAAATCTACCCTTGTAAAAAATGCCCACCTTTGATGTGGAACCTTTGGTTCTATTGGAGCTAATGGAATATTGGTCTGCAAACGAAAAAACCCAACGAGATGGTATAACATCAAATGTCTGTCTAGATGTACCACAATGCCACTGATTTTGTCCCTCAGTGTTTGTGTACTGTTTTCGTCCCTCAGTGTTTGTGTCTGCAACATCCTACCCATATAGATCACTATCACTGTTTGTGTCTACAACATCATCTTCGGGGCTGCTCAAAACTTGTCGCGATCGATGAATCTCATCGCCATCGACGCATATGAATTGTTGCCGTCTACTCTCTCTTGTTCATTAACTTCACTTGTTTCTGGAAACCCACAGTCACTATCCCATATAGGAACCTCTCTTCTAAGTGGTAACTGTTGGGTACTAGGAACTGACTCTCTAACGGTTGCAAATAGAGGCGGATTTGGTGCACCATTCACTATACTGGGAATCTGTGATATCCGTGAAGGTACTGCCGGCTGATCCCTAACATCTCTAACCACTTTTTCCACCAAATCAACATATACCTCTGGACCAACCACTTGATCAAGTAAAAGAAACCTCACATCACTGTCACGTTGTAATCGGTACTTTCTTCGACCACTCTCTGTCTTAACCAAGCTGCTTATCATTACATCATACAACATTCTATCAAATTTGGTGAATTCATATATCAAGTTCTGTAACTCTAAAAAATTTAAATGAATCAACACCACCTCAACAAATGTATCCCCACCCACATATCGTAAATCATCCCACTGCCCACCATAGTTGATTAACACTCTGTAATCCATTCACCTGAAAAAAAAAAACAAAATTCGCAACAAAATGTCAGATTTTAAGTTTTTCAATACATTTCAAGTTTCTGGGGTCTCAACTTGAAATCGTGTTTTATATCTCTGTAAACATCTCTACATTTCAAGTTTTATCAACATTTCAAATTTTTTCAACATTTCAAATTTTTATAGAAGATTTCAAGTTCTCTTTTGAGTTTTTATAGCACATTTCACGTTTATGAACAACTGAAACTTGAAATGTTCTGGAAAAAAAAACGTGTAAATTATATTTTTTAAATTCTTCAAAAAACCACACAATAGTAATGAAATAACGTTAAAAGATGTTATACTAACTGTTTGGAACTCAAACTAATAAAAATGGAAGATGAATACACATTTGCTATAAACATTTCAAGTTTTATGATGTATAAACTTGAAATCATGATTTAAATCTCTGTAAACTTCGCTACATTTCAAGTTTTATCCACATTTCAAATTTTTATATTATATTTCAAGTTTTGTTTTGAGTTGTTATAGGACATTTCAAGTTTACGAACATTTGTAACTTGAAATGTTATGGAAAAAAACGTGAATCTTAAATTCATCAATTTCTTCAAAAAAAAAACACATAACAATATTGCAATCACGTTAAAATCATGTTATACTATTTGTTCTGAAGTCAAACTAACAGAAATGGAAGACATTTGCAGACCTTCATCCGAATTAGAGCAAATAGATAAACTTGTTCAAAACCTCTTAACCTAACAATGGTGTTCTTCAAATCTTCAATAAACGGTGTGCTTCAAATCTTCAATAAACTTGGAAATCCACTGTCTTCGATTTGCATAAGAAGAAGAGAGTTATTTCGGTTTGCACAAGAAGAAGAGAGTAACGGTGAAAGAGAGAAGAGGAGTTCTAACACCGTGGAGTAGAAAGAGAAAAAAAATTAAACATTAAGGGGTATTCTGGTAATTTAAGGATACACACTGAAATTATTTATGAAAAGTGGCTATTAACAAATAAATTTTCGTGTGTGGTTAAAAATGAATTTTTCATGTTAGGTGTGGTCGTTTTTAACAATTTCCACTCCAATTTTTTTCATTTTGATACAGTTGTAACTTGTATGATTGTATTTATAGCTCCTCTGATACTGACGCAGACTTATAGCCAGTGTTGGTGTTAAATACTTTAACGAGGCTGGACACGGTCCGATTTCGATTATAACCGAACCGAATCGAAAATTTCAATTTTTTTAAAAATAGGACCATTCTGGACCATTCTTTTTTTTTTTCCAGATTAGACCAAACCAAATTACATTTATTCGGTTCGGTCCGACAGTTTGTGACTTGAAATTCAAATGCTTGACAATTTAAAAACTAAATAATTATATATGACATGATCAAGTGATCAATTCATGTATAAAATATAAATTATGTTCTGTTTTCTATTCTTTTTCTTGTTTTGGTGCTGGGATACTAATTATTTTGGCAGTTAACTTCATGGAGCAACCAATTCTTCTATATGCACCCATTTCTAATTCCAACAAACTCAACATAGCAATAAGATGCAACATTGTAGGCAGAGTGCATATGCATGATTAATTAAAAAAATATTCTACTTTTTGTTAGAGAACAAATGCACTTGCTGGCCCATGAGCCTAAAATGATGATTCAGTAGGATATGAGAAGTAAAAAAAACAAGATCTGTAGCAATTGAGTTTGTGGGTAGAGGAATCAGTTCTACAACTAGATTAGTGATTACAGTCCTACACAATTGATATTTTTAAAGCGAAATCACAATATCATATAGGGTACTGTTAACATGTACACTAATGCACCCTAAAATGGACTTAAAAATTTATTATACAAATCATATTTATCCTTTCAATACATTAACACACCACATCATGTATTTCACCTATTCCATCGTCCGTAACAGTTTCCTATAATATATGCTAACAATCTTTATTGACAATAATAATAAAAAAAAGAAATTAGATCATATGAGATAACTATAAGTTTTAACTACAAAAATTTGAAAGTATGTGAAGCATAATTTTTTTTTGTGACATGTAATACAGTAATAAGTAAAATACTAATTAATAAAGGCATTTGGTTTATGATCCGGTTCGGGTTTAATATGCTTGGACCCAGGACCGGCCTTGAGATTTTCGGGGCACGAGGTGAACTATAGAAAATGAGGCCCTCGATACTCTATGCATGTTTATTTTATTTTCTCTAGTAAATACTTGTAAAAATCAATATAATAATTTAAACTCAAAACTATAACATAACAAAAATAGCAAAAAAATGTTACCAATTTTTTTTATATATAATTGCATCAAATAATATATTATTTAAACCTTACTCATCTCACATTTTTAATATTTTTAACAGTAAAAGTATTAATTAAGCTTACATGTTTTCATAAAAGAATAAAAAAAAATGAAGTGTACTGATTTAATTATCTTCAAAACAATGACTTCTGAATTTTCGTTTCAAGAAAGTATTGAGTTTTTTTAGAGATATAAAAAATGATTATTTGTAACCAACAGAGTGTTGCTAGGATTCAATTCACCGCCACCATTGATTTAATATTGTTGTTGTAAGAATGATTAATAGGTTTCTATATATATATATATATATATATATATATATATATATATATATATATATATATATTATGGCGGGTCATTTTTAAATTTATTTATAGGTTGGGTTCCATTAAAGGGTCTTTAAAAAAATATATATGAATGGTGAATCATTTTAAAGGCATTAATGAACTTATTTTATTTAATATCTTATATGAGTTATATTTTACGATCAACTTAAAAAAAAAAAACCTACAATTGGAAACCTTTTACAATTGGGGGCCCTAGACTGTCTCACTTGGTTTCCTCTAGGACCGGACCTGCTTGAACCATAGATCGGACTGGATCATACGGTTTTATTATAATAAAACCATACAGTTTTTTTTTTACGTACAAAGCCGGACCAATCCACACGGTTCGGTTCGGTTTACGGTTTATGGGTTTTTTTGCCCACCTCTACTTTAACCTTAGTTAATATGAAGCTCTTTCGTTTAGTTGAATGTGAAACTCAAATGACTTGCATTTTTTGTTTCTTTTTTTTTATTTTTTATAGTAGGAGTGGGGATACAAACCTGGGACCTCAACATCGTTGGGGAGGTGTTATTACCACTGGGCTATTACTTTCTATCAAACCACAGTTGACATTTAAGTGTTCTGTTATGTGATTGTGATGCTACAACTTTATTGTATTCATATATAATTTTTTTTTAAAGGGCCCCTTAAATGTTTTAAGAGCAAGTTTTTTTCTTTTTGATATACTACCTGCGTTGGTACAAATAAGGTTTATTAAGTATCATATCTAACCCGAAGCAACTAATAGAATTGACATGAAAATGATGTATTGTCATTCCCAAGCCAATTTGACAGTTGCCTTTGTTTCCTCCCAAAAAAGCTTCTATTTCCACAACTCCCTTCGACACTTAGTGGTTAGGGATTCAAGCTCTATCGTGCATATTTTACAAGTATATATGGAGAATTTTCACCTGATTTGTAGGAATAGCCCTTTCCGATTTTATGAGCTATAAGTAACCTCTCTCCTAGAAATAGTATTCCGAACCGTATTTGTAAAGTCTAACTAATCTCACCGGTAGTTGTATTTCAAAAATAAATAAATTATAATAGCATTAATAAACTTAAAATCATGATAAGACTACATATGACACTATATGAACGATCATTGCGGAGACACATTTCATACGATTGCAAGCTCTTCAAGTGTTGGATATATAATAAATAGTGAAAAATTAAGTTAAAATCATTTTCAATTCCTTTCTAATAAGAATATTCTCGTCACATTTTATTTACTCAAAAGGGGCACATGGCAATTCTGTTGGCGCATGAACAATCCATTACCGGCCTATCTACGTCTAGGGGTGGACGTTGATTTGACCGGTTCGATTTTTTATAAAATCAAGTTTTTAATAAAGTGATCCGATCCAATTAAATTGACATTTACCAACCGATAAAAAACCAACCGAATTGGACCGTTTCAGTTTTGTTGGTTTTAGACTTAATGGACCAAAATTCTAAATTTCATTTATTCCGTATTTAGTTCATTTTTTTAAACCTATTGAACCAAATTTATTTACATCACAATAAAAACATATTAAAAAACTACAAAATCACATACAAAACAGTAAACACATTTCAAAATAATATCAGCTAATTTTTTTGTTGATAATTAATACAATAGTCAATACCAAACAAAGTCAAATTACATTTTAAAATCCAATAAAATATACCTAATAATTAAAGAGTGAAGAGTGGAAGTTAGAATTAGTTTTTTTTTTTTGTTTTTTTTTAATTTATAATCGGATACCGGTTCGGTTATCCGGTTTTTAAAACTAAACTGAACAAAAACCGATCCAACCGGTTTTTTTAAAATCAGAATCGAACCGATCACCCAATCAAAACCAGTAAAAAACCAATTAGACCGGTTTGATCCACTGGTTCAATTCGGTTCATTGGTTTTTTACCCACCCCTATCTACATCTCCGTAAGAGTAAATCACAGCAAAAATATTTTCATCCAGAACAGCAAATTTTACTAAAAACTAAAACAAGATATTCAAGCAAATACTTTTACAACGCAGTAAAACCCATGAATCGATCCAAGTTAAACCAATTTGTTTGTTAGGCCCTGAAAATGACATGGGCATTCAGTCAGTTATATTTTACTACTTTCATTTCGGTACAAGTACAATATAGCAAGGTTCAAGCCGACAAGGCTAGGGTTCTGTATAGAAAATGACTACAATTCTGGCAAAGTCAGCCTAGTCTCTATCGACATCTTCTATTTCTTCATCCTCTGGTACACCGCGGAGATAGAGCACATTATTGCACCTATGGACAAAAAATTATACATAAAATTGTGAGATAAATGACAATTATGTAGATTGTGTATTTACAATGGTTGAGATCTTCTGTATAAACAAAGCTATACAATTCCTTAAAATTGCATTATTTTGTAAAAAAGCAAGACCCGATAATGCTCTTCAATGTTGTATATTGTGGATACTTAATGACAGCGATATTCTGGTCCAAAACAGTTTTGCTCCAATCAAAAACTCATATATAAACCAATTCACAGTTTTCTCATTTTAATATCTATTAATTTATTGAAAAACTCTGAATTCTTAAGTTTAATACATCTAAAAAGAACTGGAAACACCAGATTTTAGTGGTACCAACAAAACATGAACATTAATTCCTCACCCTCAGACTCGATCTTAACCGTTGAGATTTGAGACATGAAGGCATCTCCATATGCAACCATAAATTTTCTCTACAACACTCAGCTTTAGCTACCACTCCATAAAAACTAACCAAATCAACCTATCAGCATGTCTAGGAATCTAATCTTTTACACCTCTAGTGATGTATATGTAATAACCACCATGGACAACCTTTAAACGTCAACACTACTCCATTACAAGTCCTCTTATCAAGGCTACGTCCAACTTAACTGTAGAAATTTACCTCATCATAGAAATAAAACATAACAGCTATTAGCTTACAAATACACAATATAAAGTTTATTTCTAATTTGCTATAACTGTGCATCGAACATACCAGAAATTCAGGAATGCATAATACATGCAAGTGTAATAAAATATGACAAATCAAGCAAAAGAGTTTGGAAACACTAACAAACTTGAGATCCAATCATCCACATAATCCCAAGATTGAATCTTACTGATATTAGCATGAGACCAAGCTACAAAATCCATGATATATCTAGTAGTTTCAGGCCCGCACCCTTATGATTGTCAGTTAAATCTGATAGATTCTCTCCTGTAAATAATATAAGCATAAAAATTCTAGACACTCCACTTTTCTTACTTTAAAGCCAAGAACCCAACAGAAAATTTGTAAGCACATTCAATGTCAATCTCAAAATTTTTAAGTAGCTTTTCAACATTCTTTGAATACATCCAAGGAATTTCTCTACCATATTGCATACACTAATCAGAGAGATTTTCTCAGAACTGTTGCATTTTAAAAGAGACTATAATTAAGGGAGGAAACTCCGGCATATACAGGACATTACCTGATCAAAATCTCTCCAAGATTTCCAGTGAATTGTCCATCAATATACTCTTCAGTATTGCCTAGCTGTTGGTAAGTAAAATAAATTTTAAAAAAAAATGTGAGGAAAAACATGCAGCCTACAAAAAAAACTGTTGAAACACATCAGATTGCCTCATTGACTTGATAATTAATTATATTAACAACGTCAATGCGGATCGATCAAACATAATGTATTGCACACGAAAGCATTATTAAAAAACATAATTCAGGAAATAAGAAGTTAAACCAAACACACAAAAAAAAAGAAGGAAGTTATGTTTGATACCTGCAAGTTCATATATGAATCTACGGAGGCAAGGAAACCTAAAAAGGAACCAAGAAAAAACAGAAATGTTAAAATCACCAATAAATAGAACCAATGAAAAGATACAAAGAATGAAATTAATAACCTTTGTACTCCATTCCCCACTTGAGTTTGACAATCACAGTCTTTCCGGTCAAATTGTTCAAGAACGGCTTCGGGTTAACTGGTATGGTCTGAAACATTAACAATAATTCATATCAACAAAATATTCACTTTCACTTTTTAAACTAATAGATCTATCGAAAGAAAAACTCAAACCTAAAAATTGATTAACGATTTCTCGTGGAAACAAAAATGAGACAAGTTTACTGAAATGAACAAGATATTCATATAAATTGCCATTCAATGATATGAACTGTTTCTCTGACGACACAATGAACAAGATATTCCATACAAATTGCCATTCTGTAACTAATAATGTATATCAATCACAATTTCTGTAACTATCGGAGGTCATTGAGACATACAGGCAAACTTCTTGTAGAGTCGAAACATAGTGGCTCAAACAAAACTGGCTGAAAATCACAAGAAAAATTACTTACAGCCATAGAAGACGAGTATAGCAGCTCTTCGACTTGGACGCTTTTGGTCTCTTGTTGTAAAGGGTTTTAGGGTTTCTGTATCTCTTTATTTCTTTATTTATTTTCACTTTTCAGGCATGGGTTGGGTACTTGGGCTAGGCCAGATCCATATCCGTGACAGCTAGTCCGCCCAAAATATTTTTTGTTTTTATTTTTGAAATACAGCCCAAAGGTTTTTATATTATATCAGAAGCCCAATTTCGAAATCGTGAAAACCAAAACTAACCATCCAAAATATTAGAATTTCGTTTCTAACAATATATAAAAGTTTAATGGGATATTATCATTTTGGTCCCTCTGTTTTGACTGTCAATGACGTTTTTAAGTGTCTTTGTGTCTTTCCATTTTTCACTAGAATGACCCGTTTGTTTTCCAAAATCCATCAATTTGTTCCCTCAGTGAGTCAAACAATGGTCATAGTTAACGAAATGAGGGATATTTTCATCTTTAAATAATGAACCTGCCACGTGTCAATACCAAAAAAATATAAAAAATAAATATTTGTATAATACAAAATAAAATAAATATATTAATACAAAATAAAAGTTATTAAAAAAATAAAAATTCCATGAAATGGGTATTTTAATATTAAAAAAACAAAAAAAAACCCTAAAATTAATATATAAATACAAATTAAAAATTATTAATAAATAAATAAAAATTCCTTAAAATTAGAATTTTAATATAAAAATAATTCATTAAAAAAATTTCAAAAAAAAAATAATTCTTCAACGCTCATTCATCAATTCATTATTGTTAGCCTTTATCCTTCCAACTTCATCATCATCAACCTTCAAACATCAAAATTGAAAATTAAATAAAAGTAAACTGGAAAATAAAAAAAATTGATAGGATGGAGATCCACACCATCCATTCTAACTATAATAATTGAATCTAATTGCAATTTTAAAGAAATAAGAGAGAGGTGAAACATTTTACAGATCTTAGAAACAACATTAAACTTGAGCTTGCATCAACAGATAAAAGTTTAAAACATTGTCATAAACTCAGCTAAAACTTTTTTAGAGATTGGATGTAAGAGTACATGACAACCCACAAATAATCTAGTTTGTCAGGAGTATTTACTTTTCTTAGATAAACACCTAGTGGCTTCCTATAGGTTCAAAGAATTCAACATTGATCCAAAACTTGCAAGAACAAAGTTGGTCAAGTTCCTTTTGTTGTTTTCAGTACGCAAAAACAACCTGGTTCGAAATCTGTAGAAAGAGACTAACAGAAACAGAAAGTTAGTGGAATCGAGCCCGTGTTTCACACGTTGTCCTTAAGACAATTTCATCGGGTAACACCGTATATGTAAGACGATTGTCTACCAGGATACAACGATTTAACAGTGGATGTAAGTTCCTCAGTTTTTGATTGACTCATTTCGTTGACAAACACATTTGGGGATTAATGTGTAAGGGTAGTTTAGGCCATCATTGCTCAAGTCCCAGCTCAAGCTTCAAAAGGTAAATCACTTGCTTAACCTTATTTGAAGAGTTTTAGTGCGCACACACACTCTCATGCATGTTTTTGATCATCTTGCATGAATGCTTAATTGTCATAATTGTGTGCCTTTTTGCCATAACTCTTGTTTGGGTGTTTGATGCTTTTTGTTTGCCCTTAGAAGAGGATTTTTCCCTTAACCGCGCCCGGGACAGCTTCCTGTGCATTGCCTCCGCCGTGGTATGCACATCGGTGTTCTCCAGGCATTGTATGCTGCTGCTACCTCGGCCTGTGCAAGTTGCATGCACATCGGTCTCCCAAGCGGAGTTTCCCAGTGATGCACCGCTCGCGCTACCGCGGTCTGGACACTTGCCTAGGCCACGACATGCACATCGGTCATGACGGGAATCAGTTTCCCTTTGTCCAAAATGACACCGTTTCGTGTAGGGCACATTATATATATGTTCTCTTCTATTCTCTTTAGTTTGGTGAGTCCAATAAGCCATATTTACTCACCAAGGTTTTCCTTGAGAGAGAATTTGACTCCAAGAGAGAGAGAGAGAGCTCCCAAGCATCCATTTTTACTCAACCAATCTTCAATCCATGAGCATCTAGCATCTTCCAAGCATGGTTTCTCTTGTTTGTCATTGACTAGGTAATCTCTACATGCCTTAGAATTTCTTATTCCATTCTTATGACATGTATGCCTAGGTTTAGCAATTATTGTTCATTAAATGTATGTTATTGAGTTTAATTGCATTTATAACATGCTTGGGTTGTTGATTGTTGGTTGAGATTTATATTTTGTGATAGCTAGGGTTTGTGACCATTTTACCCTTCTAGCTAAATCTTTATGCTTTGCATTTATATATTGTTTAGGACCCATTGATTGCATTTTGTGATTGCATTATAGTCCTTGCCATGTTTTATGACAACATGTGTTGATTGGCTCTTTGTTTGATAACTAGGATATATTGTTGCATAATTATATCTAATTAATTCTTAATGAACATTCATTTAGACATTGATATCTAGGAACTGTACTTAGTGACTTTCTTAAATTCCTAGATAAGCATTTAGTGTTGCCAAGCATTACTTGCATGTTTGAATATTTAATCATATTCACTTAGGTTGTGTTTGACTCTTCATTGAGGTTAAGTCTTGTGACTAAGTGGTTAGGGCATAAGCAAATAGATCAAGAATCACTATTAAGGCCGTTGGGTAGAGTGAAAGGGTTAGTAACTGGAGGGTGTGACGGGAGGTCAACCTAGGTTGTAAACTTTCATTCAATAGTGGATTTGAGGATCTAGTGTGGGGCACATATCAGCCCGTGGTTTTTCCCATTTGGAGAGTTTCCACGTATACATCTTGTGTTATTTATATTTCCGCACCTTACACTTGATGTTGTATGTTTGTTTTATTGGGTGAATTTTGAATATTGACTAATCAAGAAAAAATGGTAATTGACTTGATTAAAACCTATTCACCCCCCCTCTAGGTTTAGACACACACGTTTTTAGGGAGTTTCAGTGGAAGTGTAAAGCACAATCCACTCTCAACGAACTCAAAAAAGGTTCGAACTTACTACAGAAGAAAAACGAGAAGAGAGAATAAAATTGCTCTAAATTTCATGATTGTGAGAATGCATCTTATTAAGTGAAGACTAGGGTTTCTTATATAACTTAAGTCAAATGGATTGATTTGGAAATTACTTAATAGCTACATTTTAAATGATAAAGGAAAGTTAATTAAAGACTAATCTTCTAAAAGATTTATTCCAAACTGATAATTGATTATGATCACTTAGTGATCAAGTAAGTATCAGAATCCAAAATTAATCACTGATTCTGATTACTTAGTAATCAAGTAAGTGTCAGAATCCAAAACGGAAATCAACTATTTCCTTAATCAGAATGGAAATTACCATTCTTCCTTATCATTCATTTAAAACGTTAGGGAAAATAATTAATTGTTTCCTTATCAACAAACTGATTTAGGAAAAAATAAATTCAAAATAGTAACAAAATTTCGGTTGTACTCTCACGGTCCAACCAGAGCGGCATTCGTGTATGCAAGTCGTGCCCACACATGAGTCGTGCAATCGAAGGTTCGAGATCCTTGATTTTCACCCCCTGACACGTGAGAGAGAGAGCTTTTATGCTACACATATTGATAAGATACTATCACACAACTACTTATATACTACATATAAGAGTTTTGCCCAACCAATGTTGGGTACACATTTTTCCCTACCCAATGGACTTACTTTGAGACTCAATTTCTCATTCACCCATTAATCGATTTATGAGTTTGAGTATACCACTCACTATGGAGAATTCAAATATACATTGATCTTTCATTTTCATAAAACCGATCATACTCAAATATCACTCTCAAACGATGAGTTTATCACAAATTTTCCAACAATCCCCCACATGAATGAAATTGACCTAGGAGACACGAGAGATGACTTTTTGGTAAGTTCAAATGGTCGATACCTGTATAGGATAGGTAGGTGTTACCCTTTGGCCATGAGCATACACTTGGTTCTGTGAGACTTGCTGGAGAGTATAGCCTTTCACTATTCTCTTTTAAAAGCGGCCTCACTTCTCTCTCACATAGGTGATTTCTTAATTAAGAGTAACCCGCATTACTCTGCTCGAATTTCCATTGTTTGGAATTTCGACGCATAAGAATCATTACAAACCTAGTTTAACCTTTTTTCTATGGGCAACATTGTTTCATTATAGGAATGGACTGGAGGGTAACCCACCCCCCACAATGATCCAACTAAGTCTTACAACTTGGTTGTCCCTTTGAACCTAGATCTTGGGATCTCCAGTCAACTAGGTCAACTAGGTTGGGTTTCCATTGTATTGAATTTTTTATTTCGTGGGCTTTAGTCCCATTCCCCTCGATGATGTCTCAAATAACTCTCTGTTTAACTCTTTGGTTATCGGATCCGCAATGTTATCTTTTGACGTTACATAGTCAATAGAGATAATTCCAGTTGAGAGAAGTTGTCTAATGGTGTTATGTCTTCGACGTATGTGTCTAGACTTCCCATTATACATATTGCTCTGTGCTCTTCCTATTGCTGATTGACTATCACAGTGAATGCAAATCGCTGGCACATGCTTTGACCATCTTGGAATATCCTCTAAGAATTAGTATAGCCATCCAGCATCCTCACCACATTTATCTAAAGCAATAAACTCTGATTCCATGGTGGATCTGGCTATACATGTCTGTTTGGAGGATTTTCAAGATACAACCGCACCTCCTAGTGTGAATACATACCCACTAGTGGATTTTGAATCCTTCATATCAAATATCCAATTTGCATTAGTATATCCTTCCAAGACTGCAGGATATCTTGTATTATACAGCCTATAATTATGAGTGAATCGCAAGTACTTCAATACTTTTACTATTCCTTTCCAGTGATCAGTTCCTGGATTACTCGTATATCTATTTAATTTGTTGACTACATTAGCTATGTCTGGTCTTGTACAACTTGTTAAGTACATCAGACTTTCTATCACTCTTGAATATTCTAGTTGAGAGATGCTCTCACCTTTATTCTTGGATAGGTGTAGATTTGTATCTACTGGTGTTCTGGATATTCCGGAGTCATTTTTGTTTAATTTTCCAAGAATAATGTCAACATAATGTGTCTGACTTAGAATGAGTCTGTTTGATATCCTTGAGATTTTCATTCCCAACATTACATCAGTCGATCCTATATCTTTCATATCAAATCTTGATTTCAACATCTTCTTGGTAGATTTGATCATTTTATCATCACTGTCAACAATTAGCATGTCATCAACGTTAGACACAAAATGACATATCCATTTCTGGTGTCTTTGACATAAACACATTTGTCATATTCGTTGATCTTAAAGCCATTTGAGATCATAGCATTGTCAAATTTCTCATGCCATTGTTTTGGTGCTTGCTTTAGACCATATAAATACTTCACTAATTTACAAACTTTCTTTCCTGACCTTGGAGCGGAAAAACGGAAAAACCCTCAGGTTGTTCCATATAAATCTCTTCATCTAGTTCTCCATTTAAGAAAGGTATTTTCACATCCATTTGATGTACTTCAAGATTTTGTAAAACCGTTATAACACGTATCATCCTAATGGAGGTTACTCTCAACACATGAGAATATGTATCAAAGTAATCTAGGCCTTTTCATTGATTGTAACCTTTAATTACAAGTCTGACCTTATACTTATCAATTGATCCATCCGTTTTCATTTTCCTCTTGAAAATCCATTTGGACCTTAGCGGTGTACAACCCGGAGGAAGGTCCACTAATTCACAAGTATGATTTTAGAGAATTGAATCAATTTCACTCTTGATAGCCTCTTTCCACATGAGTCATTCTAAAGAGCTCATGCTTTTTTAAAGGTTCGAGGTTCATCTTCTAGCAAAAAGGTCAAAAATTCTAGACCAAAAGTTGTTTCTATCCTAGCTCTTTTGCTACGTCTAGGTTCATCCTTAACTTCTTATTCTTGGTCCTCATAGCTTTCAACATGTGTTCGTTTTGACGAACTAGCTTCTTCATTTGATTTACATGGAAATACATCTTCAAAGAACGATGCATTTCTAGATTCCATTATCATTTTTTTGTGTATATCTGAGATGTCAGACTTATACACCAAAATCGATAAGCACTACTGTTATGTGCATATCTAATGAAAATGCAATTAACAACTTTTAGGCTTATCTTCACCTTCTTAGGTGTAGGCACAACCACTTTGGCAAGACACCTCTACATTCGTAAGAATTTGTAGGAAGACTTTCTTCCTTTCCATAGCTAATATGGGGTCTTGTCTACCTTTTTATGGGGTACCTTATTTAAAAGGTAATTGCTAGACAATATAGCTTCACCCCACATGTTCTGAGGTAATCCAGAACTTATCAACATTGCATTTATCATTTCTTTCAAGGTACGATTTTTCCGTTCTGCAATGCCATTTTGCTGAGGGGAATATGGTGCAGTGGTTTGATGTATAATCCGTGTCATGCACATAATTCACCAAATTATGCTTCATACTCACCACTTCGGTCACTTCTCAGTACCTTGATTTTCTTGTTGAGGTGATTCTCAACTTTAGCTTTATAGAGACTAAACTTCTCTATAGCTTCATCTTTGCTTTTCAACAAATATATACAACAATATTTTGGGCTATAATCTATAAATGTGATGAAATATTTGTTACCACCTCTTGTTTGAACAAATTTTAAATCACATATATCACTGTGAATTAAATCAAGGGGTTCAAATTTTCTTTCAATACTTTGAAATGATAACCTTGTTAGTTTTGCTTCAGCGCAAACTTCACACTTTTGTTTAGGATTAATATTGAAAGTGAGAATATGATTTAAGTCAATTAATCTATGTAAAGTATCATAATTAACGTGTCCTAGTCTACCATGCCATAAATTGGAAGACTCAAGCAAATAAACTGAAGAATTATCTTTATTGATTAGTTTTTTGACAAAAGATATGTTAAGCATAAAAAGTCCTTCAGTTATATAACCCCTACCCATATAAGTTCCCTGCTTAGTTAAAACTGCTTTGTCTGATTCAAACACCATCTTGAACCCATATTGATTGAGCAACGAACCAGACACCAAGTTCTTACAGATATCAGGTACATACATCACATTGTTCAAACTCATGGTTATACCAGAGGTCATCTTGAGAATGACTTGACCACGTCCCTTCACGTCAGATGTGGTTGAGTCGCCCATATAAGACTTTCTTCATTATTCACTTCTTCAAACGTATTGAACATCTATCTATCAGAGCATATATGGAGTGTGGCCTTAGTATCTAACCACCACTCTCTCGGGTTTGACCCGACCAAGTTTACTTCTATCACTAATGCATAAATATTGATATCTGAGACCTCCTTTAAAATCCCATCAACCACGTTTGCCTTGTGGTTTTTCTTCTTCTTTGGCAACCTACACTCAGAAGATTTGTGACCCAACTTGTCACAGTTGAAGCACTTCCCTTGGAATTTTGGCTTCTTGGAGACTCCTCCATTTGGACCAAATTTGGATCCTTTTCCAAGCTTGTTCTTCTTAAATTTAGAACTTTGCTCATGCTCCATGACATTAGTCTTTGCTTCACCCAAACTAACATCCTTTTTCTCAAAATTCCTGTGATCTTCTTCAATATGAAGTTTGAGAATGAGATCCTCGATCTTCATCTCCTTTCGCTTGTGTTTGAGATAGTTCTTGAAAGTCTTCCATGAAGGAGGCAACTTCTCAATGATTGCAGCCACTTGAAAGGTTTCACTTAGGGTCATCCCTTAGGCATGAATCTCATGCAGAATCACCTGAAGCTCTTGGACTTGACTCATAACTAGTTTGGAGTCCCCCATCTTGTATTCAAGAAAACGGCCCATAATAAACTTTTTGGATCCGGCATCCTCAGTTTTATATTTCCAGTCTAATGACTCTCGTAGTTCTTTGGCTGCTTTCTTTGAAGAATATATGCTATACAATGAATCTGATAGCCCATTCAGTATGTAGTTTTGGCACAAGAAATATGAATGATTCCATGCATCTATAGCATTCCATACTTGAACATCTCGCTCTTCACCACCATTGATTTTAGGACCTTCTACAGTTAAGAACCTAGCCAGGTTCAGTGTGGTAAGATAAAATAACATCTTTTGCTGCCACCGCTTGAAGTTTGATCGACTGAACTTGTCAGGCTTCTCCATATGATGCATCGGTAAAGGAACCGAATTCATGTAGTGATTTGCCATGGGAAAATTCTCTTGACTCACATACTGGCTCATCACCGGATCAGATATATTTCTCACGAATGAGTTGATGGTCGGAGTCGTTGTGGCCACACTTGGCAACACAACAGACTCTTCGCCCATAAACAAAGAGTTCACAGCCGAAGTATCTAATCCCATACTTGGGTTAACATTCGGAGTCTGTAGTGGAACACTTGAGTTCACATTAGATTTATCAGCCATAATATCTGAAACAGAAACAAAGTTGTTTTAGTATCACAAAAATAATAGCATCGATATCAATTTATATCAAATAAGTGAATCAACAATAAATTCTAGATTTCACAATGGAAATCATAACCGGTGTCTGATATTACAGACTTGGCTACCCAATTGAAATCATAATTGATTTCCAAATCAGTATATGTTAATAGACCCGATTTACCAAATTAAAACACAGATTATTAAATGAAATTAGTGTTTATAAGTAAACCTAATTTCCACAGATAATTGAAATCAGTGTCTGAAAAACAAATATAATTTCCACAAATCATTTTAATTTTAAAACCAAACCAGTAAAGTTCCAAGTTTGTCACAATTTGAACCAGAAACCAAAATCAAAAAGTTTGAAGACACGTTTTTTATCACATAGAAGAAAGAAGTAGTGGAAACTGTCTTAAGATTGTTGTTTTCAGTACGTAAAAACAATCCGGTTCAAAATCTATAGAAAGTGACCAACAGTAACATAAGGTTAGTGGAATCGAGACCCGTGTGTTCACACGGTGTCCTTAAGAAAATTTTGCTGGGTAACACTGTATGTGTAAGGCGATTGTCTCCTAGAATACAACAATTTAATTGTGGAAGTGCAAAGCACAATCCACTCTCAACGAACTCAAAAAAGGTTCAAACTTACCAGAGAAGAAAACCGAGAAGAGAGAATAAAATTGCTCTAAATTTTGTGATTGTGAGAATGCATCTTATTAAGTGCAGACTAGGGTTTCTTATATAACCGAAGTCAAGTGGATTGATTTTGAAATTACTTAATAGCTACAATTTAAATGATAAAGGAAAATTAATTAAAGAATAACCTTCTAAAAGATTTATTCCTGACTGGTCATTGATTCTGATCACTTAGTGATCAAGTAAGTATCAGAATCTAAAATTGATCACTGATTCTGATTACTTAGTGATCAAGTAAGTATCAGAATCCAAAACAAAAAATCAACTATTTCCTTAATTCAATTAATTTCCTTAATCAGAATGAAAATTACCATTCTTCCTTATCATTCATTTAAAACGTTTGAATTAGGGAAAATAATTAATTATTTCCTTATCAACAAATTGATTTAGAAAAAAATAAATTCAAAATAGTAGCAAAATTTCGGTTGTACTCTCACGGTCCAACCGAAGCGGCATTCATGAACACAAGTCGCATCCACACATGAGTTGTGCAATTGAAGGTTCGAGATCCTTGATTTGCACCCCTTACATGTGTGGGAGAGAGCCTCTATGCTATAAATGTTGATAAGCTACTATCACACAACTACTTATATACTACATATAAGAGTTTTGCCCAACTAATGTGGGATACACATTTTCCCCTACACAATGGGTTCACTTTGAGACTCAATTTCTCATTCACCCATTAATCGATTGTGAGTTTGAGTATACCACTTTGATGCACTCACGGAGGAGAATTCGAATATACATTGATCTTTCATTTTTATGAAACCGATCATACTCAAATATCACTCTCAAACTGTAAGTTTTTCACAAATTTCCCAACACCTTTTGTAAAAGTTAAAATTGGTTTTAATGAAAGACATTAGAAAGAAAAAAATTGAAGTTGAACCAACTGTGAGCCCATAGAATAGTCGGTAAAAAAATATATTATAAGTATAAAAAAAGGTTAATTGGCATTTCAGGTCACCTTCTTCATTTCTTTTAACAACCAAGTATTATTGAAAAAGCCAAACAAGGCCAAACACACAAACAAACACAACAACCGACCACCACGAGCCTGCAGAAACAAACAACCCCCCACACAACAAAACACACCAGACCCCCTATCACAAAACCAAAAAACAGGGGATACAGAGTAAAACAAAGCAACACAAACAACCAAAACAACAACACAACAGTTGTGATGATTCATGATATTGATGAACTTGTGTTAGGTTTGGTGTTGTTTGATGATTGATAATTCACGGTGATGATGAATTGGTGTTGACTTTGGAGTTATTGTTTGTGATGAATCATGGAGTTGAGATATCCGATGGATTTTGGAGGAGAGAGATCTGGAATTTTCCAGAACAATAAAATGGGTTCAATTTTGTTATTTTATTTTATTTAGTTTCTTTTAACAATTTCATTTTATTTATTATTTTAAGTTTATTTTGAAAAGTAAATTGGTGACATGTGTCAGTTTTTATAGGTAATTAGTTAGATGAAAGTTGTTAGCTTTTTTAAAATTTAAGGGTAAAATTGTACTCTTAACTCATTCAATTAAAATCAAGGGTAATAGTGTCTTTTTGTTGTTTCTGTGAGGGTTGAACGTTAAAAATCTGGTTAAAGGGACTAAATTAATGAATTTTTGAAAACAAAGGGACCATCCCAGTGAAAAATGGAAAGACACTTAAAACCGTCATTGTCAGCCTAAACATAGGGACCAAAATGACAATATCCCATGTTTAATTGTTAATAACCATATTTTTTAGAAATTACATGAATGTCTTCGTATAAAAACTATCCCCAAACTCTCTCCCTCTCTCTCTCTCTCTTTCCCGCTCATCATTGCTGGACATCGTCGCATGGGCGTGCACCGCCCGACGAAGGTGTCGTCGAGCTGCCTAGGCTGTGCCGAACCAGGGGGTGCACCTCTTAGCTTCGCTCTCTTTTCTCCCTTTCCTCTCTCTCTCTTTTTCCTTTCTCGTCCCACTTCTCTCTCTCTCTTCTCTCTTCTCTCTTCACTCTCTTGTTGTTAATGAGGAATAATAATGGTTGAAATGTAGCAATTTTGAGGGTTGATTGAGCTGAGGTATGATATTTTGGATGATTTGGGACTGGATGTTGGAGTTTGGTTTGAAAAAAAAGCTTGAAAGCGTGAAATCTTTGACAAACTTGAAATGTTTTATGAAAACTTGAAATCATGCTTTAAATCTTACCCTGAAACTTGAAATCTTACCCTGAAACTTATAAATATTTTAAGTTTTTACATAAGATTTCAAGTTTTTGAACTTGTGAAACTTGAAATCTTGTGGAAAAAACTTGATTGAAACCTTACCTAGAAACTTGAAATCTTACCTAGAAACTTGAAATCTTACCTAGAAACTTATCAACATTTTAAGTTTTTACATAAGATTTCAAGTTTTCGAACAGTGAACTTGAAATCTTCTGGAAAAAATTTGAAATCCTATATTATCTAATTCTTCAAAAAACACATACTGTTATAGGTATATTTTTATCGGATGTACATGTCACTAACAAGGTGGATAGTCCCTTAAGATTGTCAGGTAGATATCCGAATAGGCATCCAGAAAATATCCTTTAAGATATCACCAAGGAATACGAACCCGAGTAAGTATGAATACAGGTATTCGGCAAGTCAAGACCTGCTCAGGACCAAGTGACATCATATTCTACTTGGGACAAGAACTAGAAACCCGAATAAAGAAGTCCAGTACATAATTCGCACATGGGTATACCAAGAGTCATGCTCAAATACGCAAGGATATCCATGTCAAGAAGAATTCCTAGAAGAGTAAAGTACCAAACAGGAAACAGGTTCCAAATCGGGCAACAAATTTATTTCTTCAAGAAGATTGCACATTTATAAGGAAAAAAAAGTCCTAAACTGACTGTATCTCCAGAGTCCCATTCGATCTCCATACTTCGAAATAGGAAATAAGTAAAAGACGACTCCAACAAGCAACCAAATTGTAATTAAATACAAAAGTCTTTCATTACTTGTACAACAAGGATTAGGGTTCTATACGAATATAAATAGACCCATAATATCATTATTGAAGGACAGAAAAATAGATATACAAAATCACGAGCAGAGAGGAAAAAGAGAGATCGAGTGGTGTAATTCTTTATTAAAATAGTGAATTTTGGCTCGGTTATTTGTTCAATCACCCGTGGACGTTCCTTCGATCACCGGAGTTTTACCACGTAAACTTGTGTCTAACTAGCTTCAAATTGCATTCTCTCTCTTTCTCTTTGACAGGTCATAACCAAATCCAATATTGTTGACTTTCTCACCCATCGAGAAATCGACGTCAACAATTGACGCTAGAAGAAGGGGGATTGAACCTCCGACCTTGTTTAAAGTAATGGCTGGAAGCGGAAGCGGAAACAATTCAGGGGATATCCAGAAATCTCCAGATAATGCTCATAAAGGTGAAATTTCATGAGATCCCACTATAACCACCGAGAACCAACCAGCGTCCCTTTCTGGTATCCAACAAATCCCTCCTACCAGTGAGGACATAGCACGTCGTTTCCGCAAGGTATTGCAATAGCTACTGATAGACGCTGCGAAAGAAGGAGTGGATCTATTGACTGCAGATGAGGCGTATCCACAAAACCCTCTTCCTATAAGGCTCCGATCGGTTATAGTAGCTACTAGGAACTCAGATCAAAACAATCAATCAAGGGGTATAACACGTAACCAGGACAGGGGTAGTGAAACACCTGAAGAACAACCACGCCAAAGGTGGAGTCATGGTCAGGTGGATCGAGATAGGCACCGAAAATATGACAGACGTAGGGATCGATCATCGTCATCAAAAGATAGTGATCGTCACCATCACAAGCGTCATCATGGAACCATACACCTGCAAGGGTTAGCTTACGAGACTCGGGTACAAGAGGAAGATGGGCTGGAAACAGGTATGGCTATCACCCGACGGTTTAACCGTCATACAGAATCGGTTGGAGATAGAGATGTTATGATTCAGAGCCTGACCCAAGAAGTCGAAAACAACAGGCGTCAAATGGACGTGTTGGTTAGGCGATATGGATATAACGAGTTGTCTGATGATGACTCTGACAGTCCTTTTACTAGGGACTTCTTACGAACCCAATTCCCAGAATGGCTCAAGATGCCACATGTGGAACAATTTAAGAAGGATACAGATCCCAAAGAACACGTCAGACGGTATAAAAGCGATATGGCTCAATATGCCCACAATGACCCTTTACTGTGTCTCAACTTTCCACAAACTCTGGGAGACACAGACTCAAGATGGTTCAGAAGATTACCCCCGATAAGCATCGGGAGTTTCAGTGAGTTGAGCAGAAGTTTCTTAAGATAATTTTTGGGCTATGTACACAGGAAAAAATCAACGGCTTACCTTTCTCAGTTGAAACAAGGGAAAGATGAGTTAGTGAAAAAAAATACCTAGGGAGATTCGACCAGGCGGTCTCAGAAATCGGCAGAGCAAATGATGAAGCAATAATTGCTGCATTCATAAACAACTTGTAGAGTGGACGACTGTCTTTTGACTTAAGAAGAGCCTGTTTAACCAGATATACAGACATGACGGACATGGCTGGACTATATGCACTAGCCGAGGAAGAGGAATTAGCAACAGGAGGTTGCTACATGCATGGAGGGAGACTCGAACAAAGAGATACCGAGTCAAAGTTACAGAACCATAAAGGAAAACAAAAAGGAAACAACAAAGAAAGGAGCAAGGATGGGGGAAACGGGTGTAATGCTGACCAGACCATGGAGAAATTATGAGGAAAATACACAAACTACACCCCTCTCCAGAAAAAATAGGAGGAAATCCTGGCCATATTAGAAGAAAAGAATCTAGTAAAAGAGCCACGCTGACAGTCTCAATTTGCTCAGCGAGATACAACAAAATTTTGTAGATTCCACAAAGAGACCGGTCATGAGACCTCCAAATGTTATCAGCTTAAAGACTATATAGAGACCCTCATTCGGGAAAGACACCTCCAAGATATAATCCTAAAGAAAGATGAGAAATCAGAAACGAAGAAAGAGACTAAGGCCGATCATAGTTCAGGTTGCAACAAAAGGGCCAGTCCCAAAGCAAATGAAGTAACACAAACCATCTTCGGAGGACAGTCAACTGGGAGAAGTAACCGAGAGTGGACTCAGAAAATCCAAGAAACAGTGGGAGAAAGACAGAATTTTGATGTCAACTCTGTCAAACCAGACCCGAAAGGAATAAAAGAAGGATGTGACCCAATAATATTCACAGAGGCCGACTCACATGGGGTCGATATCCGACCAAATGACGCCCTTGTCATAAGCGCTCGAATTGGCCATAGAGAAGTAAGGAGAATTTTAATAGACAATGATAGTTCGATAGATATTCTCAATATAGCTGACTATGATCAACTCAGGTTGGACCAAAAGGATTTACAACCTTTCCATACCCTACTCAGAGGGTTCGGGGGAGTCAATGTCAGGTCTCTAGGGACGGTAAAGTTACCCCGTAAAAATCAGAGTAGCACATTGTCAGAGAATAGTGTTGCTCGATTTTGTAGTGGTAGACCTAGACAATTGGCCTTATAACGCGTTGTTAGGGCCACCATTCTTAAATAAAACTAAGGCAGTAATAACTACCTATGCTCTAATGATCAATTTCCCAACTGAATGGGGAGTAGGAGTAGTCAAGGGGTCCCAAGAGATGTCCAGAAAAGCTAATCTCTCGGTTTTCAAAGATAGAGACAATAGCGAATAAGTGTGCACCATCACACGATCAGATCAGACCGAGCTAGAATCACTGTTGTTTGAGTTCGATTCGAGGGAAGAGCCGAAAATGTCAAAAAGTGAACCAATAGAGGAAATAGTCTTAAAGAAAGATGAACCAGGTAAGAAGATCAAAATTGGGGCCAGTTTAGAAGGAAAGGTTAAGCAAAACCTTATTGATCTACTTAGAGAATACAAAGATGTGTTCGCCTGAAGTCATGAAGACATGGTAGGGATAGATACCCGAGTAATATCACATCATCTTGCAATGGAACCAAATGCAAAACCAGTAATACAAAAAAAAAGATCATTCAACCTCGAAAGAAGTCAGACGATCAAGCAAGAAGTGGAGAAGTTACTAGCTGTAGGGTCGATCAGAGAGGTCAGCTACCCTCAGTGGGTAGCCAATGTGGTCCTCGTCCAGAAGAAAAATGGTCAGTGGAGAGTATGCGTAGACTTCATGGACTTGAATAAAGCCTGCTTAAAAGACAGTTTTCCACTGCCAAGGATAGACCAACTGGTTGACGCCACATCAGGCCACGAATTACTCAGTTTCATGGACGCCTACTCAAGGTACAACCAAATTCGGATGAATAAGGCAGATGAGGAAAAAACTGTTACACAGTAATGCCTTTTGGGCAAAAGAATGCATGAGCAACATACCAAAGACTGGTCAACAGAATCTTCGCATGTCAAATAGGAAGAAACATGAAAGTTTACATAGATGACATGTTGACCAAGAACATCTCGGCAAATGGGCATGCTTCAGACCTACGGGAAACATTCGATGTCTTGAGGAGATATCGGATGAAGTTGAATCTGAACAAATGCCTGTTTGGAGTTCCTTCAGAAAGGTTCATGGGTTTCCAAGTTCACTAAAGGGGAATCGAAGTGAACCCCAAGAAGATCCAACCCCTTCAAAAAATGACCTCGCTAAGGACGCTAAAAAAAGTGCAACGCTTAACAGGATGCTTAGCTTCCTTGGGCAGATTTATTTCAAAGGCCACAAATAGATGTGCTCCCTTTTTAAAAGTAATTAAAAAAGGAAAAGGGTTCGAATGGGACGAAGAATGCGAGCATGCGTTCTTAAAAATCAAAGAGTACCAAGGGCAGATTCCCATCCTTTCAAAACCTAAAATGGGAGAAGTACTCCACTTGTACTTATCAATTACGGAATTAGCAACAAGCTCGGTTCTAGTCAAAACAGAAGATGAGGTACATAAGCCAGTATACTATACCAACAAGGCACTTCTTTCAGCTAAAACCAGGAATTCACAGGCAGAAAAAATGGCCTTAACATTGGTTTCAGCAGTAAGGAAGCTGAGGCCATACTTTCAGGCTCATACAATTCAGGTCCTCACTGACTGTCCACTTAAGCAAATCTTACAGAAGCTAAAAAATTCAGAAAGACTAACCAAATGGGCAATCGAGCTGAGTGAATTTGATATTCAGTATGTCCCCAGGACATCCCTCAAAGGCCAGACCATGGTAGATTTCGTAGCAGAATTCACAGAACCAAACCTAGAAGCAAAAAGAATGCTGGGCAAGAGTTTCTTATGGAGATTATATGTCGATGGTTCCTCGAACACTCATAGTAGCGGGGCAGAGATTGTAGTATTCACCCCGGAAGGATATGATGTTGAATGTGCCATGAGATTCGATTTCAAAGCGACAAATAATCAAGCTGAGTATGAGACGTTATTAGTTGGACTTAGAGTATGCATAGCCCTCGGAACAGATGAGGTCGAGATATTCAGTGACTCACAGGTAATCGTCAACCAAGTCCTAGACAAATACCAAGCTAGAGATGAATGAATGATAGCTTATTGAGACATAGCAAAACAACTTCTTCAAAAATTCAAGGAATATAAGATTGTCCAGATTCCCAGGGAAGAGAATGAAAAGGCTGACACTTTGTCCAAACTAGCATCAGCAACAACCACAATCATGCCAAAAACTATTCCGATCGCACATCTCTTTAGATCGAGTATAGTTTGGTCAAAAAAATTGGAAATCTCAGAAATCTGAACACCGCCAAACGGTTGGATGACTCAGCTGAAAAGATACCTAGAAGAAGGCGTACTCAGGAAAGATCCCCTAGAAGCCAAACGTGCCAGATACCGGTCAACAAGATACACATTGATCGAAGGAGAATTGTACAAAAGAGGGTTTTACCGAACACTCCAAAGATGTGTGTCAGAGAAAGATGCATGTCGGATACTACAAGAAATCCATGGAGGAGTATGCAGAAACCATACTGGAGGCAAAAGTTTGGCACACAAAGTACTCATGCAAGGTTATTATTGGTCCTCTTTGTTCTCGGATGCACAACGATGTTCAGAAAGCTGCAATGCATGCTAAAGGATCGCTAACAATATCCGACAGCCCCCTGAACAACTCAGAACCCTTACGTCCCCATGACTATTTGCAATGTGGGGTTTGGACTTAATTGGCCCAATGCCAGCCGTTGATTATTTCACAAAATGGGTGGAAGCCGAAGCATTAGTACATATCACAAAAGCAAATACCACTAACTTTGTGATGAAAAATATACTCTACAGATTTGGAGTCCCAAGCACTATCATCACTGATAATGATACCTAGTTCGATAATCTAAAATTCAAATAGTTGTGCAAAAAGTACCAAATTGCCAATTACTGCGCCACACCTGCCCACCCTCAAACGAATGGACAAGTTGAAACAATAAACAAAATCATCAAGCACACACTCAAAGCAAAGCTAGATGCCAAGAAAGGAAGTTGGGTTGGAAAACTTCCTAAGGTATTATAGGCATATCGGACGACAACAATGACTTCTACAGGAGAGACTCCATTCACTTTAGCGTTTGGAACAGAAGCTGTTATCCCCGTAGAAACATCGTACGCATCACCGAGGGTCAGACTGTACGATGAAAACCAGAATGTTGATATGCTGTTACAAAGCCTAGATGAACTAGAAGAGAAAAAGGAAATATCCCGAATACGAAATATGGCATATCAGCAAAGAGTGGCTCGCCACTACAACTCTCATGTTCGGATCACGAAATTCCAATTAGGAGACCTGGTACTCAGAAAAGTGTCATTGAACATAAAAAAACAAAGCTACAGGCTCCTTGGCTGACAAATGGGAAGACCCGTACAAGATTGAAAGAGTAGCTGGTCATGAAGCACATTGGATTGCACGACCAGATGGAGGGGTCTTACCCCGACCATTCAAGGTACTCAGAAAAGTGTCATTGAACATAAAAAAAAAAGCTGCAGGCTCCTTGGCTGACAAATGGGAAGACCCGTACAAGATTGAAAGAGTAGCTAGTCATGAAGCATATTGGATTGCACGACCAGATGGAGGGGTCTTACCCCGACCATTCAATGCCCAATATTTGAAGATTTTTTTATTCTTGAACTTTTGTTTCCTTTTTAGTTAGGACAATTCTAGTCAGGATAGTTATTAGCTTTGAAATTTAATCATTGTTAATTTTATAGTTATAAATAAAAACCCAACTCGAGGATTTCAGAAATCTAAAGCATGATAATAAGAACATATGAAAGACGAGCATGATAATAAGAACATGCAAAAAGAATGCTCGGGACCATTAATTTGGTGAAATTCCCGAATGAGTGAAGAAGCTCGAAGGAGCACGCCAGCTGAGCAAGGTTAGTCGACCTTAGCCAAAAGGCAAACCCAATGCACCAAATTCTAGAAAATGGCTCTGGGTGCCGTCGGGAAAAATTTTGGTGAGATGTGTAGCTGTATTAAGCAGTTCGAAAACTTAACGATTTGGCAAACCCTTGCACATACAAAACTAAGGAGACGTCCTCAGTAACTTGTGCAAGGACTCAAACATATGATCATGGTGAGCCTTGATGTAATGTTTGGGTAGCAACCGAGTATGAAATAATGAGTATAAATCTACTTGCTTGTTTCAAGATGGCTCGGTTAATAATATCAGCCAGTTTAATAAGATACTTGGCAGAAATAAATTGTATTAGCCAGTTTAATAAGATACTTGGCATTAGAAAATTGTTCAGAGTAAGCAAAACCAAGTTAAATAAGATACTCGGTAAAGCTACTCAGACAACAGAGTTAGCCAGTTTAATAAGATACTTGGCGTTAAAAGCTATTCAAAGTAACAAAACCAATTTAAAATACTCGGTACTTGGTGAAATTACTCGAGCAATAAGTTAACAGGTTTAAACAATGGCTTTCTGAATAAAGTAGTTCACAAGAATATGG
This sequence comes from Dipteronia dyeriana, assembly GCA_032871835.1. Classification (NCBI taxonomy): domain Eukaryota; kingdom Viridiplantae; phylum Streptophyta; class Magnoliopsida; order Sapindales; family Sapindaceae; genus Dipteronia; species Dipteronia dyeriana. The sequence continues at coordinate 77,020,449 of CM065300.1, read as the reverse complement.
AACTTCATTGATCAAAATTTTTACAAAGTGAAAATTTTACAAGAATGACCAAGGCTGGGATGAGGATTTGGAACTCTTGCCGATGCTCAGGTCAGACACCATTTCATACTCACGGAGGAGACTTTCATTTGAAGGCCAATCAATTGTGTCGACCGAATTATCCATCCACTCACTGTAATCTGCTCCAGGGATTGAGCCAACATCTGGCGTCGAACCATCTACTCCAGATTCCTGACTAGCATAGAAGGTCGAGAGAGAATGCTCTGATGGAACCTCCAAATGCATAGGATGAGGCTCTTTACCTTGACTGTGGTAGTAAGCTCTCTATTATTTCATCTGAGTCTGAAGGGATTCCAGGGACCGGTCCACATGGTTCTTGATCGACAGCTTCCAGTTGGTTCGAGCTTTATCAGTTGCCCGATTCTTGACTTTAAAAAATTCAACTATTGAAACTAACCCTCGCTGAAATTCCCGAAGGAGAAGGGCATCATATGGGGACTTTTTGAAGTGATCAACCCCTTGAACCTCAAGTGCCAACTTAGCTTCCTTTGATAGGGATTCGACTGATAAAGGCTTGGCATTCCAAGTCTTTAATTTTCTGCTCATAAGACGACTTGGCCTGTTCAGCTTCCTGTTCAGCTTTGAGCATCGATTCCTAGGCAGCAGACAACAAATTCTGAAAGGACACATCCTTCTCCTCTGCTAAAGAAGCTCTCTTTGGTCTCCACTTGCGTAGCCAAATAGTGGTCAGCAAACACCTGGGCAGAGCTCACCTCCCTTTGATAAGCTGTTTCAACCCGAGCACTGCTTTATTCACTCTCTTTCAGCTGAGCTTCAAGACGCCTTATTCGATCGGCTTGATGTTGTTGCGTCTGAACCAACTCAGCAAACTCGGCCACCACCTGTAAGAAAGGTTGAGTTAGAAATCTGACACGCATTAAGATAACAGTTGAGATATAAGACTTACATAAGAGGCACTATTGAAAATATTTTCAAGACGAGTGGTCAGGGAACCTTCCCTGAAATGGCTCCAATGGTCATCCCAATGAAGACCCAATCAGAATAAATTGCCCTTAGCATTTCCTGAGGAGTGGAATAAGGGTCACCCGAGGCTTCCGCCTCAACGTCTTCAACCTCAGAAGGAAAATAATCCCTGTTACGGTTTGAAGTTTCCGCTCTTCCCACAGACGCTTCAACTTGAATGCTTGGGGAAACTCCAACCTCGGTATCATCATCACTTGATTCGATAAATGATACCACCCGAGGGACTTTATTAGGACGAGTGGGAGAGTCAGCCATCTTCCTATTCTCAGCCTGAGTACGATGGAAACTGAGATCAGCAGTGGGATCATCCTAATTGTCAACATCAAGATAAGATTCGAAGAAACTAGGATCATGATTTACTTGATTGTCTAAAGGTTTTCCAACTTCATCTCCAACCCCGACAACAAACTGTTTGGCATGAACCTCATCAGTCAGGGATTTTGGCACACCAGACATTTCGTCGAAACAATCTTCTTTCCCTCCCTTATCCTCAGGAAACCTTTGGGCATTGGCAGTTTCAGCAAATCCACTCGGACCACTAGATTCCCCGACTGTTGGCTGAATGACCTCTTTAGGGACGTACTTAGGAATCTGCTCGTCAACCTCATCAGACTCCTCATTCGATTCAGGCAGAACAATGCCTCCCTTGCTTTGGCGAGAAGCTTCTTTTTGGCTCGCCTGAAGAATCGATTTCACCTGGCGCGCTTGAACGTCGCAGACGATGCCCGAGTCATACACTAAACATGATAAAGAGAACCAATTCATACATATAGGTGAAATAGAAGCAAGAAAGGAACCATACTTACATCGCCTGTGATAGCCTGAAATTTGGTCTAATGTGACCATCAATACCACAAAAATGACATGTAGGTAAAAAGTTAGGAATTATACCATATCCTTAAGGATGCATTAGAGCCTTCCCATGTCTTTATGGTTGTCTTGCTTGTTGTTGAGGAGCTTTCCTTATTTGTTGTTGAGCAAGACTTGATTGCTTCCTTGGTTGAGCTTGCATGATAGGTATCTTCTCTTTGTGAGCTTTTGGTTGAGGGAAGTGAACTTGAGGAGCCATTATAGGATGAGCTTGAGGTGGGATTCTTGGTGCCACCTTCACTTGAACACTATTTGAACACTCTCCTAGATCAAGCTTCTTCCTAGAAGTTTGATGAGGAGAGAACCCATTGAAGTTCATGGTTTTTACAAAAACGGTATTGCTTGGAGTAGAGGACATCTTGTCATCTTCAAACCCAAGCTCCTTCTTGTCACTTGGCCTCTTTCCAACATCTAGCATATGGTCAAGTTTTTTGGTGCTAGAGTTCATCTTGGCCAACAACTCTCTAGCATCTTCAAGCTCTTTCTTCAACCCTTCTTCACCTCTCTTAGATCTTTCCAACTCTTCATTTAGTTGGTCAACCTGAGTTGAGAGGTCTAGGTTTTCTTCTTTTAATCTCTTGATCTCATTCTTGTTCTTTAATCTTGAGCTCTCAAACTTAGCCATGTAGTCATTGAGATCCATCATATCCACACTTCCATTTGTGGATTGTGATGAAGATCCATCATCACTTGAGTAGTCTTCCTTTTGACTATCATTCTCTTTTTCACCAACATCTTTGCTTCTAAGAGAGGATGTAAATGCTATGAAGTTAGCCATAAGTTCTTCATCATCCGAAGACTTATCTCCTTCATTAGAGTTATCACTTTCACTCCATTCGGCAACCATCACTTTTCCCTTCTTCTTGTTCTTGTGATTTGCACATTCCGGGGCAAAGTGACCTATTCCACCACATTCATAGCATTGGACTCCTTTCTTCTTGGTCTTTTCTTGTCTAGGCTCAAACTTTTTGAAGGGAGCCTTTTTCTTCAAGTCTTGACCCTTGGATCCAAAGCCTTTCTTCTCGGACTTGTAGAATTTCTTGAACTTCCTCATTAGTAAGGCCATCTCTTCATCCGAGTCATCACCTTCCTCCTTTTTAACTTTGGAGGCTTTCAAAGCAATATCTTTTTGCTTCTTTGATGGTGTGGGGTTAGGACATATCCTAGATTCATAAGCTAGAAGCCTCCCAATCACTTCACTAGGCTTCATGTCCTTATACCCACTATTCTCTTCCAAAACCGTCACCTTAGACTCAAATCTATTGGGTAGAGATCTCATAATCTTCTGCTTGATCTTCCTATCCGAATAAGGATCACAAAGTTGATGACTTTGGTTCACAATGTCCATCAACCTCACTTCAAAGTCGTTGAAGCACTCATTCTCATCCATCTTGAGCAATTCATATTGCATTTGGAGAACTTGAAGCTTCGATTCCTTAACCACCTCGGTTCCCTCATGTGCAACTTCTAGGATGTCCCATGCCTCCTTAGCTATCATAGTATTTTGAACCAACGTATACTGGTTCTCATCCATTGCACATAGGATGGCATGCATTGCCTTCCTATTCCACTTTGAAGCCTCAAACTCTTGTGCATTCCACTGAGCCTTCGGTTTGTGTACATCATCTTCTTCATCTGTAGGAGTCATCATGGGTGGAGTGTAGCCATCTTTTACTGCCATCCATGCCCTGTCATGAATTTGGCATATGTACGACTCCATCTTGCCTTTCCAAGAGGCATAATTCAACCCGGTGATGAGTGAAGGTCTAGTGCTGGAAGCTCCCTCATTGCCACCGTTTCCACTCATTGTGTTTATGAATGAATGATATGAATGCAAGTGTATGAATGGTCAACACAAACACACAAAATGCAACACACACCAAAATGAGCAAGGATCACCTATGGTATGTCTAGGAACCTGCTCTGATACCAATTGAAACAAATATTATGGTGTGCTTAATATTAATCTAGAGGGGGGGTGAATAGATTTTAAACAAATTTACCCAATTTTCGTTAAAGGTCAAGATTACGAAAAAGCCCCTAGCTAGTTACAATAAAATCACAAGTGTAAAAGTGCAGAAATATAAACGACACTTGAGATATACGTGGAAACCATCCAAATGGGAAAAACCATGGGCTGATGAGTGCGCCACATAGAACCTCGAATCCACTAATGGCAAGGAATTACAACCTAATCCTAGTTTAATCCACCACCACTACCTAATCCCGGTATAAGTGAATCTAGTTCATCTTGCTTGTGCATTAAGCTACCTACTCCCGGAAGCAACACAAGTCTTACTTCTCAATGAAGAGATAAAGTGTCCTAAGTGAATATATGATGATATTCAATGAACAAACAAGGCTAGGAAACCCTATATGCTTATCTAGGATAATGAGATGACAATTAATGCAATCCTAGATATCAAGTGCTAAATGACATGTTCAAATAGCTTAGCTAAACATAGATCAATCAATCCTATGAAGCTATCACAATACAACACTCAATCATGTTATCACAACAATCTCTAATTTGTATCTAGAAATATTTTAAGAGAATACAATTAATTAAAGAGACGGTTTAGTAAGCAAAAACACTTAACTTGTAAGAAGATAGTGAAGAGCTTACCAAACAAGATGTGATGAAGCAACCCTATCCATAAATGCACTCTAAATGAACTTAGAAGATGCAAGATGAAGTTTTAATGCACATGGGAATGCTTCGAGTGATTAAAAATGAGTTATTGGAAGTATTTTTCCTTTGAAAATGTGTTCTAAGGAAAATATATGATGTTTTGAACTCTTGCACGACCTTAAGACAATGAGATATATATATATATATAAGATCCAAACAAAGTGATGTCGTTTTGGAAAAAATGTTCCAGCTTCTTCATTGTGCGCTGGTGAGGTGCGCTGGTCGAGTAGCGCACCACCAGCGCACTACCTAAAAATTTCAATAGGCACTGGTCGAGTGGTGCACATCAGTGGAGCAACACAAGCATAAAACCACTGGAATGTTTGCACTGGTGGGGCTGCACTAGTCTAGTAGCGCACCACCAGCGCACGCCCACTTTTTGCATCTTAGCGCGGGTGCAGCAGCGTACCTCAGTGGCGCATAACTAGCGACAATCCACTGTGAATATTGCGCTGGTGAGGTGCGCTGGTCGAGTAGCGCACCACCAGCGCAATTCCTACTTCAACACTCAAACAACCATACAAGCAACAAGTACAAGAGTGATGAAAATGCATCACATTTTAATGCCTAGCATGACATAAAACTTTCATAGCAAGATGCAAATAGGTCAACAAGAGTCATTTAAACTAAAACGCACACAAGAAAACACTCAACATATAAGATCAAGAGTTATGAAAGAATATGTGAGTGTGTGCATCTATCTCTTCAAAGTAAGTAAGCAAAAGAATTCTACCTTTGGTGTTTCTTCTCTTGAGGTCTTGAGAGCCTAAGCTACCCTTACATGAACCCCAACAATGTGGTTGTTCACGAAATAAGCCAATCAACAAATGAGGACTTTTCACTCCACTCTCACGTTCAGTCCAAGCAAACCTGAGGCTAAAAATGATCACCACATCACCATCCTTTTTTCTCTATTAGTTTTCATCATTTTTGCAGGATTAAAGAAGCAGTCGACACTCTCGGTTCAACAGGTTTGGCCAAGTTGCTTGGGCCTAACTTGATCCCGACCCGACCCATAGTAAATGTAGATCGACCATCTATAATTTGACGCTCACCATGGAGCCCATTACAACTTCTTAATGAACCAATCGAATCAACCAGAAGACTTTGAAAATGTTAGGAGATGGAAACACCCCAACCGTTGAGAAGCATATCGCTGCATTGATTACCCAGTTGACTGCAAATGCTGAAATGTTACAAGAGCTCGAAATGGGAAACATTGTTGTTCGGACCAACAAAGCAGAATTACGAGCCATAATTGAGGGTGCACCTAATAATGTAGCACCAATACCCTCGATCCCTGTGGTTAACACCATGCAAGACATCAGATGAACCCTCAGGGAGTAACCCAGACAATCCATGTTGACTCAGATCCACCAAATATGTCGATCCAGTAAGAAACATCACAGGAAGCGAACCAGAATGGCGGTCTACAACAACAAAACTCTTCAGGACCCCTGTGTCACTCCAATCGACCCTAGAATTGGTAAAGTCTATTTCGAGGTCTCCATGTCAGAGCTTTCTCGTAGGTTTGTAGAAATGGAGGCCCTCACATAAAGGATTCTAAGAGTCCTAGCGCCCATCAGGAAAAGCACGGAGAACAATTTCACAGACTTCTCGTTCGTTGATGCAATCGCTTTAGTCGAGATGCTCAGTAAATTCAGCTTCCCAAACATTAAATCTTTTGTACGAGGGAGAACAATTTATGGAAATGAAGCCTATCATACAAAGGATTCCAGGAGTCCCAGCACCTATCAAGAAAATCACGGAGAACAATTTCACAGACTACTCGTTCGTCGACACAATCGCTCTGGTCGAGATGCCCAGAAAATTTAGCTTCCCAAAAATGATACAATTCGAGGGCAATGCAGATCTGGACAACCATATCGTGTAGTACAAGCAGAGTATGTTTACCTCAATGATCCTATGCGACCTCAGAGAAGCATGCATGTGTAAAGCATTTTGCTATAGTTTCAGTGGTCCCGCCTTACTATGGTACTATAATTTACCTAATAACTCCATTACTTTTTTTGTACAGCTTACTGATACCTTTGTGGAGTAATTCGTGAGCAGTCGAAGGCCTGAAAAGCAGTCAGACAACCTCTACACCATATCCTTGAGGCGAGGCGAGGCGAAAACCTGAGGGGCTTTGTCGGACGTTTCAATAGAGAAAAAAAATACAGATCCCACATTGCAATCTGGCAACCGTAATCTCCGCCTTTAGGAAAGGAATCAGGTTCGAATTTAACCTCTACAAGGAGCTCACCAAGTATCCAGGCCAGACAATGAATGACGTGTTGGTGAAAGCGTTGGCCCAAATCTAATGGGAAGAAGAAGATGTGAACTATGTTGAGAAAGAAAATAACTATTCTAACTATAGACGAAGTGATTGTGCAGATCGAAGATCTACTGGCAGGAGAGTCAAACCCTGTCAAGCAGGGGATCGACACAACGATCAACCCCGCTACAATCGACCAAACAACATGCAATCATTTGCATAAAATCAACCGACAACAGGTCGATCATGCATCCTAATCCTAGAGTACAACTTTAGCATCGAACTTGTCCATCTTATGGTAGTCATGAAGGACATGGGGAACACGGTCAAATGGATAAGGAAAATGAACACTCCTTCAGGACCTCAGAATGCCAGATTTCGATGTGAATTCTATAGAGACAATGACCATCGAATAGAAGATCGTATCGTAATTAAGTTGGAAATAGCTAAATTCCTGAAACGGAGACATTTACTTGAATATCTACCAGTAAGGGAAAAGAAACCCTCGCTCGACGCGATGAGAAACAACAGACTAGTTGAGATGAGAGTCCACCAGAGCCATCTCGACAAGAAAGAATTATTAATTTTATTGTAGATCAGAGTCAGCGGTGAAAGTTACTGAGTTGCAAAAAAGGCACACTCGACAAGTATCTCTAACAAATCAGATTTGTTTTCTCCTCACCATGATGCTTTAGTTATTTCTCTACATGTTACCAATTGTTTAACTAGAAGAATTTTGATCAATAATGGTAATTCCTATAGCATTTTATCTTATAATGCGTTTAGAGAAATACAGGCCGAAGAATCTAAGATAAGTCATCGGTCAAAAACGTTAATTGGATTCAGTGGCGAATAGAAAAACAGTCTATATGAAGTCGTACTACCTGTGTACGTCGAAGAAGTGAGCCTTTATATCAATTTCTGGTGCTTGACAGACAATCTCTATACAATGCTATTCTAGGAAGACCATTAAAACATTAAATGAAAGCAATTCCATCATCTTACCATCAGATGCTCAAATTTCCTACCAAGAAAGGAGTATGAGAGATCAAAAGGGAACATAGAGCCACTAGAGAGTGCTATTAGAACGCCATGAAAGAGAAAAGAGAGCAATTATAGTAATTATAAGAGTCTACACCCGAGTAAATTCCAAACAAGCCAAAACTGGAGAGCTCGATAAAGTGTTGATCGACCCAGAACATCAAGAGTACAAGTATTAATTAGCTCCAGATTACCTAAAGTAAAATGAAAACAGCTGGTCAACTTCTTGAAGGAGCACAACAATAGTTTAGCATAGTCGCACTCAGATATGATAGGGATCAACTTAGAGATAATTATCTATCATTTACAAGTAGATCCTGACCATCTGCTAGTAAAATAGAATAGGAGAATGTTTGCACCATAAAGAATCAAAATAATTAATGAAGAGGTACAAAAGTTGCTCGACATCGGGTCAGTTAAAGAAGTAAAATAACCAGATGGGTTAGCTAACATCGTGGTTATAAAGAAAAAGAATGAAAAATGGGGCATCTGCATCGACTTCACAGACATTAACAAGGCCTGCCCAAAAGACCTATTTCTCATTTCGTATATCGACATGCTAGTCGTCGCCATAATATGACATGAGCTACTTAGCTTCATGGATGCCTTTTCTGGATACAACCAGATCTTGATGCATCAGAGTGACTAGGAAATGATCGCATTCGTCATCGAACGAGGTATTTTTTATTACAAATCTATGCCATTTGGTTTAAAAAAATATAGGTACGACCTACCAACGATTGGTCAACAAGATGTTCACTAAAATGCCCAGATTGATAATTGAGGTCTACATTGATGGCATGCTATTCAAATCTCTAGTCGTCCAATAACACATAGACCACTTGAAGCAGTCATTTGAGGTGCTTGGCAAATACAGTATGAAACTAAGCCTTACTAAATGTTCCTTTGGTGTATCCTTTGGAAAGTTTTTAGGTTATCTGGTGAACCGAAGAGGAATCGAAGCCACTTTGATCAGATCACGTCAATCAGAGAAATTGAATTGCCTAAGTGCATCAAAGACGTCCAAAAACCCACAGGTCAAGTGACAGCGCTTAACAGATTCATTTTCAAGTTGTCCAAATGATTCCAACCGTTTTTCAACACCTTAAGAAATAATATAGTGTTCAAATGGAATGAACAGTGCAAGAAGGCACTACAAGACTTGAAAGAGTATTTAGCTTCACCCCCCATTACTATCAAAGTCTAATGACAAAGAAACACTGTACCTAATTTAGTAGTGTCCGACTCAACAGTAAGTGTCGTGCTAGTCAGGGAAGACGAATGCTTACAACATCCAGTGTACTACATAAGTAAAGCTCTACTTGATATTGAAACCAGGTACAACCAACTTGAAAAAATGGCCATAACGCTTTTCGTAGCCTCATGCAAGCTAATGCCGTACTTCTAATGCCACCCAATCACGGTATTGACTTCTTTCCCACTTAAAAATATACTGCATAAGCCTAAACTTTTAGGTTGATTATTAAAGTGGGTGGTCAAACTTAGCGATCACAACATCACCTATCAGCCACAAACAATAATTAAATCTTAGGTATTGGCTGACTTTATCGCAGACTTCACCCCTAATTAGAATTTGCAAGCTGAACAGGAATTAATGGGTCTCACAGAGAGTTCTACAAGCAAAACATGGTTTCTATCAAATGACGACTCCAAAAATATAAATGGTAGCGGGTTCGGGCTCGTACTCAAATCTCCACAAGGAGAGAATTTTGAAAAATCAATCAATTGTGGGTTTCGCGTGACAAATAATGAAGCTGAATATGAGGCACTAATTACTAGGCTTGACCTAGCAAAAAATGTTAGGATTATGCTCAATAGCAAGAGTGTAATAATGTATTTGGCAATCTTTTCATTTTAATAAAGTGATTTTTAGTTTAATAAATCTTATAGCATTTATAGTTTAATTATTATAATTATCAAAAGTAAATAATCATATGGTTAAAAAACTATGAGAAAAAAAGAATTGTTCGTACATCTGGATATGTGTGGGGTAGACACAATTCTTGAGTTAGTCCTGAACAATATTCATAATTTAAGATAAATGTTAGGCGCCTTTACCTTGTTAAAGTTGTAGATTCTTTTGTTAGCATTTAAGTGGGATCAAATGTGTCATGATGAATCTAAAATCATCAAAGTGTAGTTTCTTTGGGTGAAAGAATCTAGTGCACTAGGTGCATTGAATAAGATCACAGTGAAATACTTTATCCAGAACCATTACTGGATAAAAGTTTTCACTTAAGGACAATCAGAGAGTCTATCTCAATCATGAGGTAAATGATAGACATATGGTTACAAGTTTTATCATTTGAGCTATCAATGAGTATGATTATATAGCATAGTCTATCATCGATAGTTTGGTGGTAGACATTTGTTAATCAATAGAAGACTTAGTTTATAGATATGGACATCGTGGCTCTATGTATTAAATGTGAATAGAATATCATCATACGGTTATTTTGATGTATTGGATATTAAATCTTAAAGTTAAGTTTTCAATAGCGTCTATTGAAATAGGGTTTCTGGACAAGTCATGTAAAGTCCTCATTTAATGATTGGCTCGTTTCGTGAACAAACCACATTTTGAGGTTTTTATGTAAAGGTAGCTTAGGCTCTCAAGACCTTAAGAGAAGAAACACCAAAGGTAATATTCTAAGTGCTTGCTTGATTTGAAGAGATAGTTGCACACACTCACAACTCATGCATAATTCTTGTGAGTATATGTTGTGTGTTTATATTTGTGCTCTCATGATTTGATTACTCTTCTTGCATGTTTATTTTGATCACAACTTTGCATTTGAATTGACATGCATTGTGTGTTGCTCACACACACACACATATACTCATTGTATTTGAATTGTTATATTTGAATTGTTATGCATGTGTGCTTAATTATTTTACCTTGAATTCATTGTGTGTTTTGGTGTGGTGGATTTTTCACTTTGAAAAATCCATAACAGGGTAGTGTATGGGTCTATGCGTGGGTTCTTGCCCGTGTAATAAGAAGATTGAGGATTTTCAATCTCTCGGTGTCAGGTTAATGCACGAACACTTGCACGGGGTTGGAACTCGTGTAGTCCCCGTGCATTTCATTGGTTGAGATTTTACATCTCTCTGGTTGAGGCCCTTGCACGGACACTTAGGTGGCCTAGCATGGGTGTGTGCGGGTCACTACGCGGGTCCAGAGCCATGCTCACACCCGCGAATTAGGCTGATTTGACAAGTTTTTCTTGAAACGACGACACTTCATTTTTGACCCATATAAATATGTCTCTTCATATTCAGGCCGTTTAAAGAGTTCCAAATATCAAATCTTTTCCTTAAAACATATTTCAAAAGGAAAAATCTCATAAGAACTCACCTTTTTACATTCAAAGCATCTCCTTATGCATAAAAACATCATCTTCCATCATCTATGGTCATATAGAGTGCATAGTTTTGCATTATCACATCTTGTTTGGTAAGTTTCTCACTATCTTCATATAAGTTAAGTAGTTTTCTTACCAAGCCATCTCTTTTATCATTTGTATGATCTTAGAATACATTATAGATATAAAATAGAGATTGTTTGTGATGACACGATTGAGTGTTGTATTATGATAGCTTCATAGGTCTGTTTGATCTATGTTTAGCTAAGCATTATGAACATGTCATTTAGCTCTTGATATCTAGGATTGTTTTAAATGTTATCTCATTATTCTAGATAAGCATATAAGGTTCCTTAGCCTTGTTTGTTCTTTGAATATCATCATATATTCACATATGCTATTTTATATCTTCATTGAGAAGTAAGACTTGTATTGCTTCCGGGATTAGGTTGCTTAAATCGTAAGCAAATTGGACTAGGTTCAGTTAATACCGGGATTAGGTAGTGGTAGTGGGTTATATATCGGGAGTAGGTTGTAACGGCTCTATCATTAGTGGATTCGTTGTTCGAGTGTGGTGCATTTAACAATCTATGGTTTTTCCCATTTGGAGGGTTTTCACGTAAAGATCGAGTGTTCATTTTGATTCCGCATTTATTACACTTATTTTATTATTGTGATTAGTTAGGGGTATTTTCATCTAATTGGCCCTTAACAAAAATTAGGTAAAATTGATTAAAATCTATTCACCCCCTCTAGATTGTTATTAAACACACCATAATTTATTTCAATTGGTATCAGAGCAGGTTCCTAGCCATACATAGGTGATCCTTGCTCTTTTTGGTGTGTTTTGCATTTTGTGTGATTCTTTGATCATTTATACATTTGCATTCATTTCATTCATTCATAAACACTATGAGTGGAAATGGTGGTAACGAGGGTGCTTCTAACACTAGACCCTGTGTACTCACCAAGTTGAATTATGACACTTGGAAAGGCAAGATGGAGTCGTACATTCATCAAATCCATGATAGGGCATGAATGGCGGTTGAGGATGGCTACACACCACCGATGATGACTCGTATGGATGGAGGAGAGGATGTACTCAAGCCAAAGGCACAGTGGAACGCACACGAGTTTGAATAGGAAAGTAATGCATGCATCCTATGTGAAATGGACGAGAATCAGTACAAGTTGGTTCAAAACACTAGGACAACTAAGGAGGCATGGGATATCCCAGAGGTTGCACATGAGGGAACCAAAGTTGTTAAGGAATCAAAGCTTTAAGTTCTCCAAACGCAATTTGAGTTGCTTAAGATGGATGAGAACGAATGCTTCAACGACTTTGAAGTGAGGTTGATGGATATTGTGAACCAAAGCATTCAACTTGGTGACCCTTATTCGGATAGGAAGATCAAGCAAAAAATTATGAGATCTCTACCGGTAGATTTGAGTCCAATGTAATGACTTTAGAAGAGAACAATGCTTACAAGGATATGAAGTCGAGTGAGGTGATTGGGAGGCTTCTAGCTTATGAATCTAGGAAGTGTCCTACCTCCACACCTTCTAAAAAGCAAAAGGGAATTGCTTTAAAAGCCTCCAAATATGAGAAGGAGGAGATTGATGACTCGGATGAAGAAATGACCTTATTGATGAGAAAGTTCAAGAAATTCTACAAGTCCGAGAAGAAAGGTTTCAGATCCAAGGGCCAAGACTTGAAGAAAAAGACTCCCTCCAAAGAGCTTTAGCCTGGGCAATAAAAGACTGAAAAGAAAGAGGTCCGATTGAAAATACAAACATGGTTAAATGCTCAAGGCTAACCTAGAGGAGGGGGGGGGGGGGGGGGGGGTGAATAGGTTAGACACCTTTTTCGACTCGCTTAGAAACAAACAAAAGTTTATCCCTCTAGATTGTTGTACCACAATATATATATCAATTAAAGATACTTAATCAATATATAAAACATGTTAAGTGTGATATAAACAAGCAACTATCACATATACATAATTGATATTATAGTAAGGAAGTCAACTTACATATAAAGTTCTATCCATAGTATTCAAATAACAAATACAAATATAAGAGAGATAGGGATAAAGAAAAGTTGACACAAGATATAACGTGGTAAACCTTTGAAGAGGAAACATCCACGGATTAGCAACCACAGGCAAACAAAATCCACTAGTAGATAAGACAAGTACAATCTCTCAAGTGACCTATTCACCTAAAAACTACCCTCCTATCCTACTCATGAAGATGTCGCCCTCTTGCTCAATAATCCGAGGCCTCACACCTTTTGTCAAGACTTCCTTGCTTACCCTTCCGGATCCTTATGACCCAAGGCAAGACTTCCTTGCTCACCCTTCCGGATCCTCATGACCTTAGGCAAGAATTCCTTGCTTAACAACATAGGTCTTACACCTATTGTCAAGACTTCCTTCTCACAAGGCATCTAGGTGATCATGAATGCAAAACGCAAACAAGCACGCAAAATAGAATGTTATGATCAACACATCCTATGGAAAATACTAGACATGGGCATGAATGCACAAAACAAATGTAGTCTAGTCAATCATGCATGTTTAATCCATCTAGATCATGTAAGATATGTTCAACATTAATTACAACCTAGATACATGCATAGATCTAAAACTTGAATCACAAGATATGTTCAATTAACACATAATCAAGTTTAAATCTCATATACCAAAAATATGCTAAAATCATGTGACAAAGTCATTTAGATTAAAGCAATGAGTTCTAGAGCATATTTCCTATTCATAGATTCATCAAAGCACTGTAGGAAAAAAACGGTTCAAAAACGCAACGGAAGCGTGAGAAAGAAATAAGAAAATTAGGGTTTGCGTATAAATAAAAATGTTCCCTTTTAATAACAAGAACCTTAACCCTAGATTAACTGATGTATATAAAAAGTATTGTACCTTTTTTTCATGACGATTGAACTAGCGTCGAATTGAATCCGCAAGATCTTCCAATCCAATCACGAACGTGAATCACCTAGGAGTGTGGGATCCCTTTCTTTAAATTGTATACCTGAGGATGAAAACAAACAAAATCTTCTTCTTTGTAGTCAAAATAATCCTCCAAGAGAAAAACCAAGAACGTAAAATCATTTTTGAATTATCAATCAATTTGATTGAAACTCGTGTGAACCTTGATTCGATGTTGTACACAAAGCCATTTTGACGCAAACGATACTAGTGTACTATCGAAAACAAAAACGCTCCCTCTTTTCTCTATGCTTGGCCGAATTCTTCACACAATGATTTGGACGAAGTTATTTTTTATAACAATAAAAAAAACATATAAAAAACAACTTCTCACTCCAAAAACTAAGGCTTGGTTGAAATTTACAAGTAGTATATATAGGAGACCAAATCCTCTCATAAGAAGGATTTACTTGATGGTTAAGAATATTTTCCTTAAGTAGATTTACTTGGTGGTTAAGAATCCTTTTCTAAAAAGAATTCTATCCTACACCAAGACTCCTAATCCAACTCAATAGTGTATTTGTAACCATATTAAAGACTTCCTAATTTGATTAAATAAATAATTCATTTTATTTATCTACTTATCAAATATAGTCTTTAATATTAATTATACTACAAAAAATAGTACAATTTTAGGAGACCATCTCCTACTAGGAAAAAGATTTTGACTTTTAATTAAATAATTAATTAATCAACAAATTAATTAGTTTCCATTTAATTAAATAATAAAATAAAAATAATATAATTAAGCTATTCTAAATAGCATTGCCGCCCAACACATATATATGGGCCATATATTATTTTTCTTATTTTATTAAATCCATTAGACCTTAATAAAAAGTCCACATGTGAGCTAGACCTATTCTTACAAAAAGAAACAATTTCACATGCCTTAATACAAATCTAAATGAACCCCTAAATTGATCCGGTAGAATATATCAAGTGATCCATGCAAGTTCGTGTGGATTGAGGATCTTGGTGGGCTATCTAAATTTAAGTTCCAATAGACACAACCCAATCACAATCAACAAATGAGTCACTTAGATCTTATATATTTAATTTTAGTTCATTCAACTAAAGAACTAAAATTGAACTCTTAAATAAAGATAGAATAAGTTGATGTTACTCATTTATACCCTAGACAACCTTATTAGAGAAAGTGTATCCTCCTGAAGAATACAGTAATCGTCAAGAGCTCATAGACCGCCTATAGCTCTCCAAGTTACCATATTTACTCATATGACCACATTTTGAACTTGGATATTTTGACTTGTCCAGAAGCCATGTTTCAATAGAAACTATTGAAAACTTAACGTTAAGATTTAATATCCAATACCTCAAAACATCTATATGATGATATTCTACTCTCATTTCATAAATGGAGTCACGATGTCCAAATATATAAATGAAGTCCTCTATCGATTAACAAATAAATACCACCAAACTATCGAGGATAGACTATGCTATATAATCGTACTCATTGATAGCTCAATTGATAAGACTTGCAACCATAAATCCATCATTTATCTCAGGATTGAGATAGACTCTCCGATTGTCTTTAAATGAAAACTTTTATCCATTGACTGTTCTAGATAAAGTATTTCATTGTGATCCAATTCAATGCACCCAATGCACTAGATTTTTTTGCCCAAGGACACCACACTTTGATGATTTTAGACTCATCATAACACATTTGATCCCACTCAAATGCTAGCAAAAGAATCTACAACTTTAACAATATAAAGGCATCCAACCTTTTATCTTAAGTTGTGAATATTATTCAAGACTAACTAAAGAATTGTATCTACCTCATACATATCTAGATGTATGAACAATTGTTCTTTTCTCATAGTCTTTTGACCTTATGATTATTTACTTTTGACAATTATAATAATTTAACTATAAATGCTATAAGATTTGTTAAACTAGGAATCACTTTATTAATATGAAATGATTGTCAATATACATTATTACATTCTTGCTATCGAGCATAATCCCAACAATCTCCCACTTGCTCTATAGCAAATGTGTCATATTTCTCATCCCCATGTTCTTTAGATGCCCATCAAAACTCTTTTGTGTAAGAGCCTTTATAAATTGATGCGCTAGATTATCAGCTGACGCGATCTTGGTTATCGTCACGTCACCCCTATGCACAATTTACCTTAGAAGGTGATACTTTCTTTCAATGTGTTTCCCTATCTTATTACTTCTTGGTTCTCTCAAATTATCCACGGCTCCACTATTGTCACAATAGATATTGATCTGCTTATTCATATTAGGAACAACTTCTAAGTCAATCAAGAATTGGTGGAGCTAGACAGCCTCGCATACTGCAACATACTCAGCTTCCATGGTGGAATCGGCAATACAAGATTGCTTATTACTCCACCATATGACTTTCCCTCATTCAATAGTAAACACAAATCCTGATGTTGATCTCCTGGAGTCAGAATCTTATTGAAATTCAGAATCTGTATACCCAATGAGAATCAAATCCTCTCCAGAGTATACAAGCATATAATCTCTCGTTCCCTTGAGATACTTGAAAATATGCTTGACTGCCGTCCAGTGATCAGGACCAGGTTTCGATTGAAACCTGGTAACTATGCCCACATCAAAACAAATATCTGGTCTAGTGCAGAGCATTGCATACACGAGACTTCCAATTGCCGAAGCATATGGAACCCTACTCATGAATTGCTCTTCATGCTCATTCTTAGGAACTTGTTCCTTAGAAAGCTTGATTCCATGTCTGAAAGGTAACATACCTTTGTTGGAATCTTGCATGGAAAACCTAGACAAGATTTTATCTATGTATGAAGCTTGGGATAATGCAATTGTTATATTCTTTCTATCCTTTATGACTTGGATACCAAGAATATAACTTGCTTCTCCTACGTCATTCATATCAAATTGTTTTGCTAACCATTCTTTTATTGATGTCAATACACCTATATCGTTTCCGATGAGTAGTATATCATCAACGTAAAGAACTAGGAAAACCAACTTGTCACCTTTAATCATTTTGTATACACAAGGTTCGTCAAGGTTTTGAATAAATCCAAAACTTTTCACGACTTGATCGAACCTTATGTTCCAGGATCTTGATGCTTGCTTCAATCCATATATGGATCTTTGCAATTTTCATACCCTTTCCTCTTGGCCTTTTTCAATGAATCCTTCTGGTTGCATCATGTAGATGCTTTTGTCAAGATTTCCATTAAGGAAAGCTGTCTTGATGTCCATTTGCCAAATCTCTAGGTCTAGAGATATCGCAATGGATAAGAGTATCCGAATGGATTTAAGCATGACCATAGGAGAAGGTTTCTTCATAATTTATACCTTCCTTATATGTATAACCTTTAGCTACAAATCTAGCTTTAAAGGTTTCCACCTTTCCATCCATTCCTCTTTTCCTCTTGTATACCCACTTGCACCCGATGAGTTTTATCCTTTTAGGCAAGTCTACAAGAGACCAGACTTTTTTTTGAACATAGATTCAATTTCGGATTGCATTGCCTTTTTCCAATGGCGACAATCAACATCTTCCATTGCTTCCTTGTACGTATAGGGATCATCGTCGTCCAGAAGATTATCTACAGATTCTTCTAGACTGATGTATCTCTTGGGTTGTCTAACAACCCTCCCACTACGATGAGGTGTGGTAAATGGTTGATCTTGTATTGGTACGAAACTTACAATTGGGCTATGTTGCAAAACCTCTTGTGGAATTGTATCTCCTAAAAGATCATTCGGGAAAATTCTACTTTTAGGCACAAAATTATTCATATAGTCATTTTCCACAAATTTAGCATTTGTCGAAACAAATACTTTAAGATCTGAAGGACTATAAAAAATGAAACACTTTTGCATGATCCTAGTACATCTATAGCCAATGTACCATTGACCACTAGGAAAGAAAATGTTTCACCTAGGTGGATTAGAAGAGATGAACTCTTTTGCCATGTTGCACAAATTGCCTTAAAGGCAAATTCTTCTAACTTATGGTATTTGGATAGTGAGTGCTCTAGGCGCATGACGGGAAACAAGAGTTTCTTTGAGACTCTTGTCATGGAGGATGGAGGAAATGTCACCTGTGGTGATGGATCCAAGAAGAAAGTTAAAGGAAAAGGAACCATTTGTCCAATGCTTTGTATGTTGATAGCCTTAAAGCAAATTTGATAAGCATTTCACATCTTAGAGATGAAGGACTTTCCATCCTGTTTAGTAAAAATGATTGCTCTATCATATTGCCCAATGGATAAACCTTGTTAAAATGTATGAGATCTAGTGACAATTGCTATTGTTTTGAGGCTAGAGTAGTCTCTTGCAATGTGTACAAGGATGAGCAAATTAAGTTGTGGCATGAAAGACTTGGCCACACGAACTATCAGGATTTAAGAATCTTAGATAAGTTCAACGTTGTGCGAGGCCTTCCCAAGATTGGGAAAAAGGCAAATGGTGTTTATGGACCTTGTCAACAAAGGAAGCAAACCAAGAGCATGCATAAAAATGGCAAGTATTTCTCCGTTAAAGAGCTTCTAGAGCTTCTCCACACGGATCTTATGGGTCCCATGAAAACTGAGAGTTTAGGTGGAAAGAGATTTTTTTTTTTTGTAGATGATATCTTTAGGTACACATGGAATTATTTTCTTAGAGAAAAATCCAAAATTTTTGATAAGTTTAAAATGCTTTGTACCAGAACTCTAACATTAAAAGCATTAAACGGATTAGGAGTCACCATGGGAAGGAGTTTGAGAATGTCCATTTTGAAAACTATTGCAATAGTCTAGGCATTTCTTATGAGTTTTTGGCTCCTAGGACATCTCAACAAAATGGAGTTGTTGAGAGGAGGAATAGGGTCCTTCAAGAGATGACCCATGTGATGTTGCTTAGCAATAATGTCCCTAGAAACCTATGGGTTGAAGCCGTCAATACAACGTGCTATATAGGAGAAAGAGTCTTTCTAATGCCCTACACTAGGCAAACCTCCTATGAGTTATGGAAAGATAGAAAGCCAAATGTTAGCTACTTCCACACTTTTGGAAGGAAATGCTACATTTTAAATGATCATGATCAACTTGGCAAATTTGATGCTAACTGTGTTGAGGGTATATTTATTGGCTATGCCCTAAAATAGTAGAGTCTATAAAGTTTTCAATTTGAAGACCCGAACCGTCATGGTATCATCCAGTGTTGTCATTGATGATACAAGGCTCAAATCTAATGACCATGAGGAGGAGGTAGCTATAGTTGATGACTCTCCCTTGGAAAAGGTTGTGGAGACTCCTAATGATGGAAAGTCTAATCTTGATGATTATATCACACAGCCTATTGATAGAGTTCCTCTCTTGAACTCTAATGAACCCGCTCTATGGGTTAGGAAACTCCATAATAAAGATGACATCATTGGAGATGTTAATGAGGGTGTTAGAACAAGGCGTCAAATGGCTAATTTAATTAGCTACATATGCTACACCTGTCAAATAGAACCCAATAAGGTTGATGAAGCATTAAATGATGAATTTTTGGTTCTTGCCATGCAAGAAGAGCTAAACCAATTTGACAAGAATGAGGTTTGGACTCTAGTTCCTAGGCTGAAGAACACTAATGTTTTAGACACCGAGTGGGTCTATAGAAACAAATCCGATAAGGATGGCAACAATATGTGAAACAAGGGTAGGATTGTAGCACAAGGATACTCTCAAATTGAGGGTATCGACTTTGAGGAGACTTTTGCTCCGGTTGCCCGTCAAGAGTTCGTTAGGCTTCTTTTATCCATCTCTTGTGTACACAAGTTCAAATTGCATCAAATGGATGTTAAAAGTGCCTGTCTAAATGGTTTCTTACAAGAGAAAGTGTTTGTTGAGCAACCCAAATGGTTTGTGGATCCACACCACCCTGATCATGTCTATCGCCTCAAGAAGGCTTTATATGGGTTGAAACAAGTACCGAGGGCTTGGTATGAGAACCTCACTCTTTACCTTGTTGATAATGGCTACTCAAGGGGTAGTGTTGACAAGACTCTATTCATCTAGAAAGATAACGATTAGCTCTTTTTAGCTCAAATCTATGTTGATGATATAGTTTTTGGCTTCACTAACAACACCAAAGTCCAACAATTTATTGATGTCATGTCTCATGAATTTGAGATGAGTCTTGTTGGTGAGCTAAGTTACTTCCTAGGTTTGCAAATTAAGCAAATGGATGATGGGATCCTCATATCCCAATCCAAATATATCGAAAACCTAGTGAAGAAATTTGGCCTTGAAAATGCCAAACATTGTGATACACCCATGAGTACCACTTTGAAGCTAAGCAAGGATGCTAGTAGTAAAAGTGTAGAACAAACACTATATCGGGGCATGATTGGTAGCTTGCTTTATTTGACCACAAGTAGGCCCGATATTCTTTTAGTGTGGGTGTGTGTGCTAGGTACCAATCGGAACATAAGAAGTCCCGTCTCTCTTTTGTTTAGAGAATCATTCGCTATATGAATGGGACATCTAACTGTGGGATTTGGTACTCTTTTGACACTAATGCCAATCTTGTAGGCTTTAGTGATGCAGATTGGGCAGGAAATTGTGATGATAGGAAAAGTATATAGGGCGATTGCTTCTTC
This sequence comes from Dipteronia dyeriana, assembly GCA_032871835.1. Classification (NCBI taxonomy): domain Eukaryota; kingdom Viridiplantae; phylum Streptophyta; class Magnoliopsida; order Sapindales; family Sapindaceae; genus Dipteronia; species Dipteronia dyeriana. The sequence goes on along the minus strand of CM065300.1, from coordinate 76,999,505 downwards.
CTTGGGAACAATCTCGTCTCTTGGTTTTACAAGAAGCAAAACTCAATTTCCTTGTCAACGGCGGAGGCCGAATACATAGATGCGGGAAGTGGATGCTCACAACTACTTTAGATGAAGCAAATGCTAGTGGAGTATGGATTCAACCAGGTACTGTCACTCTCTTTTGTGATAACATGAATGCTATTAATATTTCCAAGAATCTGGTTCAACACTCTAGAACTAAGCATATTGACATCCGCCATCATTTCATTAGAGAACTAGTTGAAAATAAATGTATAGTACTTGAGCATGTAGGTATTAATGATCAACTATCAGATCTATTTACTAAACCCTTAGATGCTACTCGATTTAAAACTCTTAGTAGATCTATTGGGATTTGCCTTGTGGAGTGATGAATTTTTGTGATTGACCCTATATGGGGAACTCAAGCAAAGAGAGCTGTTGTATACTTTGGTGTATGCAAAAATTTGGAAATGTTTATGCTCCTTTATTGATTGCTTGAGTAGCTTGGTTGCACTTCTATTATATTGTATTTTTTTCAATAAGTGTGAACTTTGCTTTGATTACAATCTATGTCATAATTATGTTCAAACATGCATTTTTGGACTAGGAGATCTACATAGGAAGTATATGTTGAAAGGCCTATAGTTATCACCATGACATTGTTAGGTTTTAGATTTGTGTTGGCTTGATTCCATAACAAAACACTCATTGTTTGTATTGCTTAGTTGATTAGGTTGCTGGTGATTAAATCGAGCTTCAAGGAAGGAAAGCAACTTCGTATGCAAAGTTCGTCTTCAAGAGGATATGTGATTACTTGGATGCTAAGGTATCAAGATTCTTCTTCCTCTTGCAAGGCGTAGGTGCGCACAAACATCATACATTTGTATCCCTGCATCGTTGTGCATCATTTGGTATAACACATTCACACACTTGAAGTTGAATGCTCATGCATTGGTATGAAAGTAATATTTTTTTTGGAAAATGCATGATTGAAGACTATCTCTATGTAGTTTGCATTCTTGTGTGAAATGTGTTTGTATGTTTATATGTTTGTATAACATGGATCTTGAACTTGATTAGTCTTAAATTGTTCCTTATTGAGTTTCGATCATTTCGGTTACTCATACATTTGAATTCAAGTTTCGAGTAAAAAATTATATAATTTTTAATACAGGTAATTGAGTCCGGATTTGTATTCCGAAGACGGAATCGAATTCCAAATTACGAGGTCAAAACTGGACTGAAAAATACATGGGATGAAAAATGGTTTGGCATGGGATGAAGAGCCACATGCACACACACACACACACACACTCATATGTTGAATTCTATTTTTTTAAAAGCAAAAAATCCGGATGATAATAGGTTTGACCTTTTACAGAAAAGCTTAGGATGAATAAATGTTGATATGGTTTGCATGTTAATGATCCAATTACTCATTTATATATGTTTGGAGCAAATCCACACACACACACACATTTATTTTGCTTTCAAGTGAATTTGATTTGCTAGCAATTTTAGAAGAATTATGAGAGAGATTGAAAATCTTGGTGTATCTCTCATAGTTTGTGGAGCTTATTTTTGTTGGATTTCTTTTAAATTGCTTGATTGTGTGATTGTGTGGATATCATTGTGAACAATATCCTATCTTAATCTTAGATAGAACACTTATCAAGGGGGAGCATAGTATGCTATACTTTGTTCTCTTTTATGATAAGTTCACATGATTTTATTTTGATAAAAACATGACATAATTGAACATTGAAAATGCATGTTACTTATCTCATATATTTGATTTGGTTCCCTTGATTATCCCTTGTTTGTTTCTTTAACTATTCCTTAACAAAAAGGGGGAGAAATGTATACCTCACCATGTGTGGAAAAAATGTACCTCTTTATGGATATTGACATTTCTTGTATTATGAGGGAGAATTCTTTTCTTAAGAGGGGGTAAAGAATTCCAAGGTGTTGAGGTTTAAGAATTAGGAGAGTGCTTTAAAGTGAACTTTTATATGAGATAAAGGATTTCTTGTTTGATTTTGTATAAATCTCACCAATCTTCTTTGTAGAAGATCTCTTGTTTGTTTGTTTGTTTGGTTTTGTGTTTCTCATAGGTGCTTTAATGTTTAAAGAGAAGATTCTTGAAGACTCAAGAAGACATGAGGACATTTTAGTTTAAGGATCTCTTTGTAATGTTAGGATGTGAGAATGCAATCAACTATGAGTGATCATTGTACGGTGAGGTTAAGGTTTTTCCATGGAATAGCCAAAGGGGGAGATTGTTAGGTTTTATATTTGTGTTGAAAATTCGCTTTAGAATGTGTGTGTCTAAACCTAAATAGGGGGGGGGGGGGTGAATAAGTTTTAATCGAATCAATTACCGATTTTTCGATTAATCAATATTAACACAAATTACCCCGAATAAACAAGCATTCAATAAAACCAATTATGCTTAAAACAATAACAACACACAATATTTACGTGGAAACCCTCTAAATGGGAAAAACCACGGGCTGATATGTGTGCCACGCTCGATCCTCAAATCCACTATTGAATGAAAGTTTACAACCTAGGTTGACCTCTTGTCACACCCTCAAGTTACTACCCTTTCACTTTACTCAACGAGCCTTAATAATGATTCTTGATCAACATGCTTGTACATTAACCAATTAGTCACAAAACTTAACCTCAAAGAAGAGTCAAACACAACCTAAGTGAATATGATAAAATATTCAAACATGCAAGTATTGCTAGGCTACACTAAATGTTTATCTAGGAATTTAAGAATGTCACTAAGTACAATTCCTAGATATCAATGTCTAAATGAATGTTCATAAAGACTTAACTAGATATAGTTATGCAACATTATATCCTAGTTATCAAACAAAGCCATTTCAACATATGTTGTCATTAAACATGGCATGGTCATTAAATGCAATCATCAAAATGCAATCAATATGACCTAATTAGCTAGAGGTAACAATGACCTAAATGCTAGCTATCACAAAAGCCATATCAACACAAGTTGTCATTAAGCAAGACAAGGACTATAATGCAATCACAAAATGCAATCAATGAGTTCTAAACAATATCTAAATGCAAAGCATAGAGATTTAGCTAGAACAGTAAAATGGTCACAAATCCTAGCTATCACAAAATATAAATCTCAACCAACAATCAATAATCCAAGCATGTTATAAATGCAATTAAACTCAATAACATGCATTTAATCAACAATAATTGCCAAACATAGGCATACATGTCATAAGATTGGAACAAGAGATTCTAGGGCATGTAGAGATTACCTAGTCAAACATAAACAAGAGAATCCATGCTTGAATGATGACGAATGATGCTAGATGTTCATGGATTGAAGGTTGGTTGAGTCAAGAAGTGTTCTTGGGAGCTTCTCTCACTAAGAAATCTTTTCTCATAATAAAATAGGGTTTTTAAGCTCTAAAAAATGAGTGAGGAAGAAGATGGCATGTATATATGAGCCCTAGAGCAAAACTACATCGTTTTGAAAATGGCCGAAATTTACTCAGTGCACTGGTGAGCTGCGCTGGTTGACAGGCGCCACACCAGCACACATATACTGTCAAAGAGGCGCTGGTAAGGGCGCTTGTGGACTGGCACAACTGCAAGAAAGTAACATCTTGAGATTCGAGCGACCCAAAACATGACCAAACGACATCCAAATCTTTTGTATAATATACTATCGGAAAGGTATGGAAGTTTGATTTCTACTCCAATTTACAAAGCATGATTTATATGTCTGTAGAAAAAGTTATGGTCATTTAACTGACCAAAGGTCAGAAACGGACAACAACAGAGATGCCCTGTTTTTGTGGTCACTTTGGAGATTTTAAAACCAATCCAAGACGGTCATGAAATATTACGATTAATATACCATTGGAAAGGTATGGGTGTTTAGTTTATACAGAAATTTTTAAAACTCATTTTGAATCATTGTATAAAACGATATGGTCACAAGACCGTACAAAGGTCAGTTTTGAAAAACATTTAAATCATTGAAATACACTCTTTTGAACCTAGACACCTTACTCCATATAACCAAACCAAGAGAAGAATGAGACCTTCTCAAATGGTCACTCAACACGCTAAGAGAAGCACACCATCTTGCAAGCGTGGACACAATACAAGCACACCACACAAAACCATACTTAAATCTAGAAATGAAGTGCAAGTATCATTGTGAAGGAATGCACACATGAGTAACAACGAATAAATGCATGTCAATACAGATTCATGTAAGTGTGTGTGTGCAATATGTAAATGATGCACACATATAAGTAATAAAGAACACAAATGCAAGGTGAACAAAACATGCATGAAGTGTGTGTGCAACTAAATCTCTTCAAAGAGTTAAGCAAGTGATATAACTTAGAAGCTTGAGCTTGGCCACGAACAAAACCGGCCTAAACTACCCTTACATTTTAATCCCCAAATGTGGTTTGTCAATCGAAATAAGCCAATCAAAAATCGAGAAACTTACAATCTCCCCCTTTGGCTATTTCGTGACGAAACCACCACTCACAATTCATCCTCACCGATAAACAAACTAAATGACAAGTGGTCAACAAACACATTCTACATTACAAAGAGAAACCTAAGTCTAGATCTTCAAATCTTCTATTTCTTGTAGAATGACCATCCCTACAAAGCAAAGTGACTACACTTTCCAAGACAAGTGTATGTGTGGTGATCAAAGAAATAAAAACAAGCAAAATGCATCAACAATGCAAATGCAAATGCTCCCCCTAAATAGATCAACTCCCCAAAACATGCCGCTCTCAACTCCCCATAAATCCACACTACTTCCCCTTTTTGTCATGAGATAGACAAATGAGTATCCCTTTAGGAAGCATTAACAAGGAGAGCTTATGGCAAAAGGCATATGCATAATCATATAAGCAAATTTATGCAACTCAATTAAGAAAAGAGAATCAAGGAGTTTTATTCCATGAAAATTGTGTGAATGAATGCTTTGCATACAAGACAAGTTGTATTCAAGATCAAAAGCATGGTATTTGGCAAAGCAAAATAGCAAAGGTTTCCAAGATGAATTCAAACCAATTTCACCCTTTGTCATGGAATAAGCAAGATATAGTTTCAAGATAAACTCAAATAAGAGCAACTATATCAAACTTTACAAGCAAAACAAGGCATGAGTGACTATTGCGCCTTATTTGATTTTTCTGGGTGGAATGCCCGTATGATAGTAGTCTTGTTCGACAAGTAAAGAGAGAGAGACTTTTGGATTGTAAAATCCCTGAAATGGATACAAGATCCTTATTGATTGAAGTCTCAAAATTGCTTTTACACACAAATGTTTGCATTCATTTTAGAGCATTCAAAATATCTCATCATGCATATCAATTTAAAGCATGTCATAGAAATAATCAACATGTCATGGAGATCGATTCTAGGTCATTCAAAATGTACTTCCCAATCAATTCTCCTAGTCCAAAATGTTTGTTTGGTCATAAATAAGATATGGATTGCATGTTAAGCAAAGTTACACACTTATTAAAAAAAATATGCACAAACAATCATCTCAAGTAATTAATAAAATAGCATAAATATTATCATAAGCACAATGCAATGCCAATTTGCTCTCTTTGCTTGAGCTCCCCATATGGGATCAATCAAAACAAGTCAAGGGGGGATATGAGTCCCTATAGACTTACCGAGTCCATTGGACCTAGTTAAGCCTATGGGTGAACTTTTAGCACAATGGCATGTGAGTTCATCTTTTCTAATCCACTTAGGTGACACATTGCCATTCCTAGTGGTCAAGATCATCATATTACTCCTAGGATCATTGACACTAGATTTCCTAGGCACATGCATATTGGCTCTAGCCCTCTTTCTTTCAATCATGTTCTTAGTTCTACACATGTTAATGTACTTGAAGCAATTTGGTCTAATATGACCATAAACACCACAAAAATGACATGAATGAATAAAATGAGGGGTCATACCATTCCTTTGTGAGGACAAAGGTGCTTTCCCATGTCTTTGAGCTTTCTTTTGGTGTTGTATTGGTTCACTCCTTCTTTGTTGATAAATTGGAGGAGATTGCTTCCTTGGTTAAACTTGCTTGGCTTGCCTCCTTGGTTGAGCAAAGGTTGGAGGAGGAGATCTTGGTTGTTGAGAATTAGCTCCATTCTTCATTGGCATCTTCACTTGGCCATTCTTGGATGAATCTCCAAGATCAATCTTCCTCCTAAGATGTTGTTGAGGTGAAGCTTTCCTTTTTCCTTGAGCTTGAGGTTGTTTAACCTTGACCTTCTTCAATTCTTCAAGGAACCTCATGTTTTTATCCTTGATAATTGTTGTATGTAAATTTTACCAAGCATACACGTCATTGATTTGAAGGAAAAAATAGCCAGGTGGATGCTTAAATGGGCATCCGGGAAATATCCTACAAGGCATCATTAAAGAGGAGAAAGCCCGAGTAAGCATATACTGAATAAAGACCTACTCGGGATCAGTTAACAACACTCTGGACTGGTTAAAACAACGCTTCCACTAGGGCTCAAACGGCACTACTCGGGACCATCAGGTATTATTCTTACTCGGGAATAAATACAACTCGAATAAGAACTTGTCATACGGGTTAAGTCATTAAATACGCAAAGATATCCATCATGAAGGAATCCCAAATAATGGACCTTTAAGTTAGAAGAGTCCCCCAATCAGGAAACAACTTGATTTCTTTTTGAAGACTACATTCTTATAAGGAAACAAGTCAAATTGAACTACACTACTAGAATCCCACTCGATTTCCATAAGAGACTGCGAAACAAGAAAGAAGACAAATCAACCTCAAGCAAGTAACCAAATCACAATTAAATACAAATATCTTGTATTACTTGTACAAAGCAGATTAGGGTTCTATAAGCATATAAATAGACCCATAATCTGGTTCGAAAAGATATAGGCAATATAGCATACAGTAATTACAAATAATACAGAGAGAAAAAGTGAGATCGAGAGCTTGTAAAAACATCTTATTCTCTTAGTGGATTTTGGCTTGGTTGATCTTTCAACCACCCGTGGATGTTTCTCCGACCATCGGAGTTTTACCACGTAAACCTTGTCTTTGTTACTCTCTCTGCATCTCTTTCTCTTTGAATCAATAGCCAAAATCCAGTCCTTGTTGGCTTTTCTGGCATAATCCAGAAATCGACGTCAACAATTGGTGCGGTTGAAACTCCGAACATGTTAGAAAGCAATGGCTGGAAGCAGAAGTAGTTCAGGGAATGGCCAAAGATCACCAGGCGATTTCCATACTGGCAATACGTCACAAAATCCTGCAGCAAACACAGAAAACCAACCTGCACACCTGGCAGGGATCCAGCAAGTTTCTCTAACCAGCAGAGATCTAACGTTGCGTTTCCAAGAGGCCCTGCAGCAATTGGTGACGGAAGCAGCAAAAGAAGGGATTGACCTACTGGCCGCAGGAGCGCATACTCCCAATCCTCCACCCGCGAGGCTCTGTTCAATGGTGGTAGGACCAAGAATAACTATGCCAGAAACCAGAAGGAACTCTTCCCCAATCAATCCAGTTGGACAGAAAACACTAGAGGAGGAGAATCACCAAAAGTTGGATCGCAATCAAACAATATGTGCCAGACATCATAAATACGATCGGCGCAGATGACAATCATCATCAAAAGACAGTGATCAACACCATCGTAAACGTCATCATGGAGTCACACGAGGGTTCCGGCATCAGAGTGAAGAATCTGAGGAAAGAATGACAGTCACCCAACGGTTCAACCGTCAAGGAAGCCCGGTAGGGGACAAAGATATTACAATCCAGAGCCTAACTCGAGAAGAAGAGAATAACCGGCTCAAGATGGTTTGGAAGACTACCACCGGCAAGCATCGGAAATTTCAGCGAGTTGAGTAGGAGCTTCTCAAGGCAATTCCTGAGCAACGTTCACAGAAAGAAGTCGGTGGCCTACCTCTCTCAAATAAAACAAGGGAAGGACGAGTCATTAAAAAAAATACTTGGGTCGGTTTGGCCAAGCAGTATCAGAGATTGGCAGCGCTAATGATGAAGCCATTATTGCTGCCTTCACCAATAACTTGCAGAATGGACGATTATCCTTCGATTTGAGAAGAGCACGGCTGACAAGGTATGCCGACATGATGGATATGGCGGGAGGATACGCTCTGGCCGAGGAAGAAGAGTTAGCTACAGGAGGAAGCTATATCCATGGAGGAAAGCCTCAACAGAGGAATACCGAATCCAAGGGGCAGAATCAAAAAGAAAAACGGAAAGGGAACAGCAAGGAGAAAAATAAGGATGAGGGTAATGGGCTCAACGCCGAACGGTCCACAGAGAAATACCGCGGCAGATATACCAATTACACCCCTCTTCGGAAGAAACAAGAAGAAATTCTAGCCATCCTGGAAGAAAAGAATATGGTGCAAGAACCGCGGCGACAATCATAGTTCACACGGAGAGATACAACCAAGTATTGCAGGTTTCATAAAGAGACCAGACATGAAACTTCGAAGTGTTTTCAGCTCAGAGATTACATAGAAACCCTTATTCGGGAAGGTCACCTGCGGGATGTAACCTTAAAAAAAGATGAGAGATCAGAAGTCAAGAAAGCCAATGCTGATCACAACCCTGGTCAAAACCGAAGAGCCAGCCCCTAAGCCAATCAAGTAATACATACAATCTTCGGAGGACCTTCTACTGGGAGTAGCAACTGAGAACGGACTCAGGAAGTCCGAGAAGCAGTAGAAGCCAGGAATAACTTCAACATGAATTCGGTTGAACCAGACCCGAACAGGGTAAAGGAAGGATGGGACCCGATAGTCTTCACAGAGGCAGATTCCCACGGCGTCGATGTTCGACCTAATGACGCTTTGGTTATAAGTGCCCGGATTGGCCATAGGGAAGTCCTGAGAATTTTAATAGATAATGGAAGTTCAGCAGACATCTTAAGCGTGGCCGTATACGACTAGCTAAGATTGGACCGAAATGATTTACAGTCTTTCCATACTCCATTAAGAGGATTTGGGGGAATAGAGGTCAGATCACTCGGGACGGTCAAATTACCTGTGAAGATCAGAACGGCACCATGCTAGAGGACTGTCCTGCTCGACTTCGTGATAGTTGATTTGGATAATTGGCCGTATAATGCGTTATTGGGTCGGCCATTCCTGAATGAAACAAGAGCCGTGACGGCCACTTACGCATTAATGATCAAGTTCCTAACAGAACAAGGGGTTGGGATAGTCAAGGGATCCCAAGAGATGGCCCGAAGAGCAAACCTGTCGGTATACAGAGACAAGCATGATGCCGAACAAGTGTGCACCATAATGCAACCAAATAAGTGTGAAGAATCCTTGTCATTCGAACTAGATCCAAGGGAGGGTTCGAATGAATACAAGACAGAAGTGGTTGAAATACTACTCGAAAAAGACAAACCGGACAGGAAAGTCAAGATCGGGGCCAACTTGGAAGAAAAAATCAAGCTAGAATTGAGCAATTTGCTCAGAGAACACAAAGATGTATTCACTTGGAGTCATGAAGATATGATCGGAATAGATGCCCGAATAATATCCCACCACCTCGCAGTTAGCCCGAATGCCAAACCGGTAGTACAAAAGAGAAGATCGTTCAATCCTCAAAGAAGTCAAGCAATCAAACAAGAGGTGGAAAAGCTACTAGCGACGGGATCAATCAGAGAAGTCAGCTACCCCCAGTGGGTCGCCAACGTAGTCCTCGTCCAGAAGAAAAATGGACAATGGAGGATGTGCGTAGATTTCACGGATCTAAACAAGGCATGTCCAAAGGAAAACTTCCCACTCCTAAGAATAGATCAGCTGGTGGATGCCACAGCAGTTTATGAACTGCTCAGCTTCATGGATGCTTACTCGGGATACAATCAGATCCGGATAAACAAAGCTGATGAAGAAAAAACAGCTTTCACAACGGATCAGGGTTTATATTGCTACACAGTAATGCCCTTCGGTTTAAAAAATGCAGGAGCCACGTACCAAAGGTTGGTCCACAAGATCTTCACTCGGTAAATAGGAAGGAACATGGAAGTGTACATTGATGACATGTTGACTAAAAGCGTCTCAGCAGATAACCATGCCCGCAACCTCTGAGAGACATTTGATGTATTAAGAAGATATCAGATGAAATTAAACCCAAACAAATGTTTATTCGGAGTCCACTCGGGAAGATTCTTGGGTTTTCAAGTCCATCAAAGAGGAATCAAAGTTAATCCAGAGAAGATCCAGGCTTTGCAACAAATGACTTCACCTAAAACATTGAAAGAGGTACAACGCTTAACAGGGTGTTTAGCCTCCTTGGGAAGATTCATCTCAAAGGCTACAGACAGGTGCGCGCCTTTCTTCAAAGTAATCAAAAAAGGGAAAGGCTTGGAGTGGAATAAAGAGTGCGAGCATGCATTCTTAAAAATAAAAGAATACTTGGGGCAAGCTCCCATCCTCTCAAAACCACAAAAAAAGGGAAATACTTCAGCTGTATCTGTCAATAACTGAGCTTGCAGCAAGTTCAGTTCTAGTTAGGACAGAAGATGGAGTGCAGAAACCAGTGTATTATACAAGCAAGGCACTCCTACCGCCGAGACCAGATACTCACAGGCAGAGAAGATAGCCTTAGCATTGGTTTCAGCAGCAAAAATCTAAGACCATACTTTCAGGCTCATACGATCCAGGTGCTCACCAATTGTCCATTAAGACAAATCTTACAAAAACCAGAGATATCAGGAAGACTTACTAAATGGGCAATCGAGTTGAGTGAATTCGATATTCATTATGTCCCCAGAACTTCCCTCAAAGGACAAGCAGTGGCAGACTTCATAGTCGAGTTCACTGAACCGAACCTGGAAGCAAAAAGACTGTTGGATAAAAGTTTCCCATGGAAATTATATGTTGATGGTTCTTCAAACACTCATGGCAGCGGGGCAAGGATCGTAGTTCGCACCCCAGAAGGAGATGATGTTGAATGTGCCATGAGATTTGATTTCAAAGCAACCAATAATCAGGCAGAATACGAGGCATTGTTAGCTGGACTCAAAGTCTGCATAGCTCTTGGGGCAAATGAAGTGGAGATATTCAGCGATTCATAGGTAGTTGTCAACCAGGTTATGGATGAATACCAGGCTAAAGATGAAGGAATGGTTACCTACCGTGACATTGTAAAACCGCTCCTCCAAAAATATAAAGAATACAAGATCGCTCAGATCCCCAGAGAAGAAAATGAAAAGGCAGACGCTTTATCTAAATTAGCATCAGCAACAACCTCAATCAGACCAAAAACCATTCCAGTTGCACACCTCCTTCAACCGAGTACGGCTGAACTTAAGCATTTGGAAATTTTAGAAATCCAAACACCGCAAGACGGTTGGATGGTCCAGCTGAGAAGGTTCCTGGAAGAAGGCATACTCCCGGGAGACCCGGTATTAGCAAAGCGCATTAGGTATCGATCGACTAGGTATACCACGATCGGAGGAGAATTATACAAAAGGGGGTGGGTTTTCTCGAGCTCTCTAGAGATGTATACCAGAAGAAGATGCACATCGAGTACTTTAAGAGATCCACGGAGGAGTTTGCGGGAACCACACTGGGGGTAGGAGTCTGGCGCATAAGGTACTCAGGCAAGGCTATTATTGGCCTACACTTTTCTCAGATGCACAACAATGGAATGTTGCAATACCTGTTAAAGAATTGCAAACGATATCCGACAACCCCCAAAAAAGCTCAGAAATCTCACTGCCCCGTGGCCATTCACCATGTGGGGCCTAGACCTGATCGGGCCAATGCCAGTTGGAACAGGGGGTGGAGCGAAGCACGCCATAGTAGCTGTCGATTATTTCACAAAATGGGCTAAAGCTGAAGCGTTGGTGCATATCACGGAAGCCAACACCATAAATTTTGTAAAGAAAAACATACTTTACAGGTTTGGAATTCCGGACACTATAATCACTGATAATGGCACTCAGTTTGATAACCAAAGGTTCAGACAATTGTGCGAAAAGTATCAAATTGCTAACTACTATGCAACACCAGCTCATCCACAAACAAACGGGCAAGTAGAAGCAGTAAATAAAATTATCAAGCACACTGTCAAAGCAAAATTAGATGACAAAAAAGGAAGCTGGGTTGAAAACCTTCCTGATGTATTGTGGGCATATCGGACGACAGCAAGGACTTCAACAGGAGAAACCCCGTTCAACCTAGCATTCGGAACATAAGCTGTCATCCCAATAGAAACATCGTATGCGTCCCCCCGGGTCAGGCTATACGATGAAGAACAAAATATTGATACACTGCTACAAAGTTTGGATGAGCTAGAAGAAAAAAGGGAAAAGTCCCGAATAAGAAATACAACTTATCAACAAAGAGTGGCTCGCCACTACAACTCTCGTGTTCGGATCAGGAAATTTCAGTTAGGAGACCTAGTGCTCAGGAAGGTGTCACTGAACACAAAGAATAGAGCCGCGGGATCCCTGGTTGACAAATGGGAAGGTCCATACAAGATCGAGGGGATAGCTGGCCATGGAGCTTATTGGATTGCTCGACCCAATGGAGGGGTGTTACCCCGACCATGCAATGCCCAATATCTGAAGATTTTCTATCCTTAAAATATATATTTATATTAAATATTTTATTCTTTTTCTAGTCAGGACAGTATTAGTCAGAATAAATATTAAAACTGTAATATTAATCTTTGTTGATTTTTCACAGTAATAGATTTCCAAAAAGCATATGACAATAAGGACAAATGGAAGAAGAGCATGATAATAAGAACATGCAAATAGAATTCTCGGGACCATCAAATCCCGAAAGCACGGAGAAGCTCATAGGAGCATGCCAGCCGAGCAGGGTCAAATGACCTTCGCAAAAAGGCAAACCCGATGCACCAGACCGGAAAAATGCTCGGGACGCTATCAGGAGAAATTCCGGTGAAATGCGTAGCTGTGTTGAAGCAACTTTTTTAAAAAAGAGCTCAACGATTCGGCAAACCCTTGGGCATAAAAACTAGGGAGACGTCCTTGGTATTGCGTAAGGACTCAAACGTATAATCATGGTGAGCCTTGATATAACGTCCGGGTAGCAACCGGGTATGAAACATAAGTGCAAACTTTCTTATAATAAAGAAGCCAGTTTAATAAGATACTTGGCAATTGAAGTTATTCGGGTAACAACCGGTTTAATAAGATACTCGGTTAAGTTACCCGACCACCAACCAGTTTAATAAGATAATTGACAATTGAAGTTATTCGGGTAACAACCGGTTTAGTAAGATACTCGGTTATGTTACCCGACCATCAGCCAGTTTAATAAGTTACTTGGCAATTGAAGCTATTCGGGTAATAACCAGTTTAAAAAGATACTCGGTTAAGTTACCCGACCACCAGCCAGTTTAATAAGATACTTGGCACTTGAAGTTATTCGGGTAACAACCGGTTTAATAAGATACTCGGTTAAGTTACCCGACCACCAGCCAGTTTAATAAGATACTTGGTGATTGAAGTTATTCGGATAACAATCGGTTTAATAAGATACTCGGTTAAGTTATCCTACCATCAACCAGTTAAATACAACCTCCGACAACAAAAATAAAGACTGAAACCATTCAACTCAGAAAATCGAATTCTATTGCTCTTAAAAAGGATGGGTTACAGTTCAAAGAAATGATTCTTTACACAAGTAAAAAATAAATAATCAGAATCAGAATCTTCTACAAATCTACAAAATTAAGGTTGTGAGGATTTCGAGCCTTTGCCAATACTCGGGTCTGGCACCATCTCGTATTCACGAAACGGGCTCTCATTAGACGGCCAAGTGAAATCATCAACAATATCATCCCTCCACTGGCTGTAATCTTTACCCGGGGTTGGCCCGACATCCGGGACTACACCCTCGACAGACTCTCGACTTGCGTAAAAGGATGAGAGAGAGTGCTCTGACGGAATCTCTAAATGCATAGGATGGGGCTCCTTGCCTTGACTACGGCAGTAGGCTCTCTATTCCTTCATCTGAATCCGAAGAGATTCCAAGGACCGGTCCACATGGTGTTTGATTGACAGCTCCCAGTTAGCACAGGCCTTTTCTGTTGCCCTACTCTTTACTTTGAAGAACTCGTTAGCCGAAACTAGCCCACGTTGAAATTCTCGAAGAAGCAGGGCATCGTAAGCAGGGGATCTTTTAAAACGATCCACCCCTTGGACTTCCAGCTCCAACCAGACCTCTCGGGAAAGGGATTCAACTGTCAGTACTTGGCGCTCCAAATTTTAGATTTTTTAAACATGCGCCGACTTCGCTTGCTCCGCCTCCTACTCGGACTTGAGCATAGACTCTTCAGTAGAAGAAGAAGAAGAAGAAGGTTTTGAAGCGATGCAACCTTCTCCTCTGCCAAAGATGCCTTGTCTTCAGCTTCAACCTGCTTTGCCAGGCAATTATCGGTAAGTATCTGCACAGAACCGACCTCCTGCTGGTAAGCCTGCTCAGCTCGAGCACGACCCTCCTCACTCGCCTTTAGATGAGCCTCCAGACGCTTTATCCGATCAGCCTGACATTGCTGTGTCTGAACAAGCTCAGCAAATTCGGCCACCATCTGCAAAAGAATATACTTAGAAATCCAACAAAGGCAAAACAGTAAATGAGTCAGAATTAGCTGAACTTACATAAGATACGCCGTTGAAAACGTTTTGGAGACGTTCGGGCAGTGAACCATCTCTAAAACCGCTCCAGCGGTCTTCCCCGATATAAGCCCGACCAGAGGACATCTCCTGGAGCATATCTTTTGGAGAAAGGGATAAGGGAACCCCCGAGGGTTGAGTTCCCAAATTTCCAGACTCGGGGACAAGAGAAGCCCTATTTGGCTCTGGGGATGGAGAGGGAACCCCAGAAGGTTCAGCCCCCATATCTCTAACCTTGGGGGTAAAAGAGGCCCTACTTGGATCTGAAGTGACTGCATCTGCCGATACTTCAACACCTACACTCGGGGTAATCTCATCCGTAACATCTTCGTCGCTGGAGTTAATGAATGTGACTACCCGAGGAACTTTGAGAGGATGAGGAGGCAACTAACTGCCTTTCGCTTCTCACCCCGAGAACGGTGGAAGAGATCAGCTGCAGGATCTTCCACCAAATCATCCCGAAAAGACTTAAAAAGCTCGGCAATGACAGGCATTTGATCCGTCAAGACGTTACCACCATCGCCAGCTTCAGACAGTCCAACAGGCTCTTCACTTGGACTCTCACACTACCTCTCCCTATTTTTAGGCAGTTGTGTCACAGTCGGCTCACCTTGGCCACTTTAACCAGCGAGATCCTGAGTAGAAGGCTGAGCACCCCGATCAACGCACTCGGGAATTTGGTCAGCAGTATCAATTTCCTCATCAGGCTTGGGTGAAGCAATACCCTCATCGCCCTGACGGGAAGCCTCCTTTCTACTCGCTTGAAGAATCGCCTTCACCTGACGAGCCTGAAGATCGCAGACAACGTCTGTATCAAACAAAAAAAAAAGAAGTTAGAAAAGGAAATGGAAAAATAGAGAAACACAGCAGAAAGAGAGCTGGGTTACTTACAACGCCTGCGATGGCCCGAAACCTGTCTATAGGAAGCTGAGCTTGATAAAGTCGTCTTCTTTGAAAAGATAGCTCTTGCTTCTCTTTTCCAGAGTACAAATAGCTGCCCGGGTCAGCCTCTTCAGCTTTGAATCGTTATAATCAATTGTTTTCTTATTCCACGCTTCAGGGGAACAGAAGAAGCGAGGAACATTCAACACCATTCGGGAATCCCCAGATCAAACAGTGACGTCGAGCCAGAGAGCCTTGCCAGCAAAAAACCAACTGTTCTTCCAGAACTTGTTGGATGTGGGGAATCCCCATATAAAGCCCTTCTTTTTCGGGTCATCAGAAGCCTCGACCCCCCGATTCACCTTCACTTCTTTAGGGACCCAACTGTCCGAAGGAGTAGACACAAGAAAATTGGTCCCCGTTTTACTAACCTGCCTCAGTGTAAAGAAATGCCTGATTTCATTCGGGGAAGGCGGCGAAAGGTTCATTTGGCTGAACATGTGCCATATGCACATCAAGACTTTGTAACTATTCGGGGCCAACTGAGCTGGGGCTATCTCTGCTTCAGCTAAAAATCGGGCAATAAAAGGCTGAAGGGGAAGTGTGACGCCGCAGCAAAGCATCGATCCGTAAATCGATATCATCCCCTCAGGAGGATTCCATATGGCTCTATTCCCCGCAGGAACCAAAGTGACTGAGTCGGGCAAATCGAATCGGGAGCGGTATTTTTCTATCTCAGCTGGCCCGACCACGTTCGGTTCAATATCTAAGCCACTCGGGCTAGTGTCAGAAAATGAAAGGCGAGACGCCCTGTGTACATCAACGTCGCCCTCATTAACAGTTTGTTCCCTAGTCTAAACGCTGCTTGAGCCGTGCTTGTATACCTTGCTTGTGCTTTGATGTTTACCCATCCTTCGAGAAGATACCCTGTGATCAGAAATATCAGAATCAGAACTAGATGGAGAACTCGATACGGGGCTGAAAGTGACGTCAGGGTGAAGCCCAGAAACATCAACCTCTAAAAATGGAGGTTCATCTATTGGGATATCCCCAAGTAATCGTTTAATACAAGATACTAACTGGAAATCCCCACGCTCTAATGCATCAAAAGCAATTTTAAAGAGACGATGACGGGAAGATGGCCCCATTAAAACTAACCTTGAATTGAGACTGATGCAAGATCTTCAAAGCGGAGAATCGTGAACTTCTGGATGAAGAAATCTGAGTTTAAAGAGATTTCTGCTGGATTTTTTAGAATAAACTAACAGTCTCTTAACGAAGAATTTAAAGGTGAGACGACACGAAACGCTAGGATTTCAAAGCGGGAAAAAGTTTTATAACGAAAACCGATGGCGTAGGCGGCGTTTGGGGAAATGCAAAAATCATTTCTCATAAATATTATTGAAAAACGAAGAGACAAGGGACACGTGTCAAGACAAGAAGTAGCCCTCAACCGTCAAAACTTTGAAACGTCGCTATCATTTAAGATCATGCCTGACAAAGCGAATTGAAATTACAGAGTCACCATTAAAATACGTCATTATGGCAAGACGGCTTTTCTGACGAAAGAAAATCAAAATGATTAAAATTTTCTTGCCCGAAATAAAATCTTCTCGGCAAAAATATTTTAAGGGGGTATTGTTGTATGTAAATTTTACCAAGCATACACGTCATTGACAGGAAGGAAAAAATAGCCAGGTGGATGCTTAAATGGGCATCCGGGAAATATCCTACAAGGCATCATTAAAGAGGAGAAAGCCCGAGTAAGCATATACTGAATAAAGACCTACTCGGGATCAGTTAACAACACTCGGGACTGGTTAATACAACGCTTCCACTCGGGCTCAAACGGCACTACTCGGGACCATCAGGTATTATTCTTACTCGGGAATAAATACAACTCAAATAAGAACTTGTCATACAGGTTAAGTCATTAAATACGCGAAGATATCCGTCATGAAGGAATCCCAAATAATGGACCTTTAAGTTAGAAGAGTCCCCTAATCAGGAAACAACTTGATTTCTTTTTGAAGACTACATTCTTATAAGGAAACAAGTCAAATTGAACTACACTACTAGAATCCCACTCGATTTCCATAAGAGACTCCGAAACAGGAAAGAAGACAAATCAACCTCAAGCAAGTAACCAAATCACAATTAAATACAAATATCTTGTATTACTTGTACAAAGCAGATTAGGGTTCTATAAGCATATAAATAGACCCATAATCTGGTTCGAAAAGATATAGGCAATATAGCATACAGTAATTACAAATAATACAGAGAGAAAAAGTTAGATCGAGAGCTTGTAAAAACATCTAATTCTCTTAATGGATTTTGGCTTGGTTGATCTTTCAACCACCCGTGGATGTTTCTCCGACCATCGGAGTTTTACCACGTAAACCTTGTCTTTATTACTCTCTCTGCATCTCTTTCTCTTTGAATCAATAGCCAAAATCCAGTCCTTGTTGGCTTTTCTGGCATAATCTAGAAATCGACGTCAACAATAATCTTTAAGGAATTGTCTTTGTTGGCAAGTTCGTCCTTCATTGCCTTCATCCTTTGATGGCAATCTTCAATCTCCTTCTTATATTTTGACACTTCAACCATGTCCATCTTCATGAAGTCATCTAACATGGTTCTTAGTTGAAGGTTTTCTTTCTTTAACTTCTTGATTTCTTCATTTTTCTTTTTCAAGGACCTTTAAAGACCTTTAATGAAGTCTTCATAACCAAACCCTTTATCACTCAAGTTCTTGGAGCTTGAACTTTCTTTATCGAAGCTTCTACCACTTGTGCTCTTGTGGCAATCATCATTTAAGCTAGCTTCTTCAATGTCGACCTTGAGTGACGGATGCCTTGTGGCCACTTTAGTGTTGTCATCATGTAACTCGTACAAGGCGATGTGATTCCTTTCACATCCGTCGGAATTGGAAGTGCTTTCTTCACTTTCACTATAAGAGTGGGTCTTTGATTTTCCTCTTTGACTCTTGCAATTTGAGTTTCCACAATCCGTGGAGATATACCCATAGCCGCCATATTCAAAACATTGAAGCTTGATCTTTGAGGTACCTAAATTTTTATCTTCTTCTTTCACGGTACCTTCATGGATGACTCCTAGAATCTCCCAAGCTTCTCGAACATCTCGAGTGGTTTGGATGATTTTTGCATGACTCTCACCCACTGCACAATATAAGCCACAGAGGGTCTTTGAGTTCCACTCGGCAGCCTCGAGTTCGTCATTTGTCCATTTGGACTTGGGCTTAGGCATAGAAGCCCCATTCTCTTATGTCTCCGTGGGAGGTGAGCATCCTTCTTCCACACATATCCATACATGCTCATCAAGGTCACACAAAAAGACTTCCATCCTTACTTTCCAAGAGGAGTAGTTATCCTTGGTGAGCATTGGTGGTTCAGAGATCAAAGCACCCTTTAGTCTCTCAAAATCACTCATGGTGTTTAATGAATGAGATGAATGCAAATGAATGCAATAATCAAACGCAAACAAATGCAAGACACAAAAACAAGAGCTTGGATCACCTAAGTATGTCTAGGCACCTGATCTGATACCAATTGAAAATTCCCTTTAGAATGTGTGTGTCTAAACCTAGAGGATGGGGGGGGGGTGAATAGGTTTTAATCGAATCAATTACCGAATTTTCGATTAATCAATATTAAAACAAATTACCCTGAATAAACAAGCATTCAATAAAACCAATTATGCTTAAAACAATAACAACACACAATATTTACGTGGAAATCCTCCAAATGGGAAAAAACACGGGCTGATATGTGCGCCACGCTCGATCCTCAAATCCACTATTGACCTCTTGTCACACCCTCTAGTTACTAACCTTTTCACTCTACCCAACAGGCCTTAATAGTGATTCTTGATCAACATGCTTGTACACTAACCAATTAGTCACAAGACTTAACCTCAAAGAAGAGTCAAACACAACCTAAGTGAATATGATAAAATATTCAAACATGCAAGTAATGATAGGCAACACTAAATGCTTATCTAGGAATTTAAGAATGTCACCAAGTACAATTCCTAGATATCAATGTCTAAATGAATGTTCATAAAGACTTAACTAGATATAGTTATGCAACATTATATCCTAGTTATCAAACAAAGCCATTTCAACATATGCTGTCATTAAGCATGGCATGGTCATTAAATGCAATCATCAAAATGCAATCAATATGACCTAATTAGCTAGAGGTAACAATGACCTAAATGCTAGCTATCACAAAAGCCATAACAACACAAGTTGTCATTAAGCATGGCAAGGACTATAATGCAATCAATGAGTCCTAAACAATATCTAAATGCAAAGCATAGAGATTTAGCTAGAAGGGCAAAATGGTCACAAATCCTAGCTACCATAAAATATAAATCTCAACCAACAATCAATAATCCAAGCATGCTATAAAAGCAAATAAACTCAATGACATGCATTTAATCAACAATAATTGCTAATCCTAGGCATACATGTCATAAGAATGGAACAAGAGATTCTAGTGCATGTAGATATTACCTAGTCAAACACAAACAAGAGAATCAATGCTTGAACGATGAAGAATGATGCTAGATGTTCATGGATTGAAGGTTGGTTGAGTCAAGAAGTGTTCTTGGGAGCTTTTCTCACTAAGAAATCTTTTCTCATACTAAAATAGGGTTTTTAAGCTCTGAAAAACGAGTGAGGAAGAAGAGGGCATGTATATATGAGCCATAGAGTAAAACTACATCGTTTTGAAAATGGCCGAAATTTACTCAGTGCACTGGTGAGCTTCGCTGGTCGACAAGCACCACACCAGCGCACATCTACTGTCCAAGAGGCACTGGTGAGGGTGCTTGAGGACTGGCGCAGCCTCAACAGCGTAACATCTCAAGATTCGAGTGACCCAAAATATGACCAAACGACATCCAAACCTTTCGTATAATGTACTGTTGGAAAGGTATGGAAGTTTGATTTCTACTCCAATTTACAAAGCATGATTTAGATGTCTGTAGAAAAATTTATGGTCATTTAACTGACCAAAGGTCAGAAACGGACAACAACAGAGATGTTCTATTTTGTGGTCACTTTGGAGATTTTAAAACCAATCCAAATGGTCATGAAATATTACGAATAGTATACCGTTGGAAAGGTATGGAGTGTCTAGTTTGTACAGAAATTTTAAAAAATCATTTTGAATCATTGTATAAAAAGATATGGTCATAAGACCATACAAATGTCAGTTTTGAAAAACATTTAAATCATTGAAATACACTCTTTTGAAACTAAACACTTTACTCCATATAACCAAACCAAGAGAAGAATGAGACCTTCTCAAATGGTCACTCAACACGCTAAAACAAGCACACCATCTTGCAAGAGTGGACACAACAGAAGCACACCACACAAAACCATACTTAAATCTAGAAATGAAGTGCAAGTATCATTGTGAAGGAATGCACACATGAGTAACAAGGAATAAATGCATGTCAATAAAAATTCATGTAAGTGTGTGTGTGCAATATGTAAATGATGCACACATATAAGCAATAAAGAACACAAATGCAAGGTGAACAAAACATGCATGAAGTGTGTGTGTACAACTAAATCTCTTCAAAGAGTTAAGCAAGTGATATACCTTAGAAGCTTGAGCTTGGTCACAAACAAAGCCGGCCTAAACTACCCTTACATTTTAATCCCCAAATGTTGCTTGTCAATCGAAATAAGCCAATCAAAAATCGAGGAACTTACATGTGTTGGCTTGATTCCATAACAAAACACTCTTTGTTTGTATTGTTTAATTGCTTAGGTTGTTCGTGATTAAATCGGGCTTCAAGGAAGGAAAGCAACTTCGTATGCAAAGTTCGTCATCAAGAGGATATGTGCTTACTTGGATACTAAGGTGTCGAGATTCTTCTTCCTCTTGCAAGGCGTACGCACACATACACACACATATCATACATTTGTGTCCCTGCATCGTTGTGCATCATTTGGTATAACACATTCACACACTTGAAGTTGAATGCTCATGCATTGGTATGAAAGTAACATATTTTGGAAAATGCATGATTGAAGACTATCTCTATGTAGTTTGCATTCTTGTGTGAAATGTGTTTGTATGTTTATATGTTTGTATAACATGGATCTTGAACTTGATTTTAATCTTAAATTGTTTCTTATTGAGTTCCGGTCATTTCGGTAACTCATACATTTGAATTCAAGTTCCAAGTAAAAAATTATATATTTTTTAATACTAGTAATTGAGTCTGAATTCGTATTCCGAAGACGGAATTGAATTCCAAATTACGAGGTCAAAAATGGACTGATAAATACACTGGATGAAAAATGGCTTGGCATGGCATGAAAGCCACATCTAAGAGTGAGAAGGGCATAGAGGCGCATGGCCATCTCGCCATCACCCTCTCTCTGTCAACGAGATGCCCACGGCACATCTCGGCAAACATGACCACGGCTCGGTTCGAACCGTGGAACCGAACCGTAACCGTGTGAAATGAACCGGAACCGTGGGATCGGTGGTTCGATCACGGTTCCTTCTCTTAAAAAACTGGCCAGGAACTGGCGGTTTGGTCCCGGTTCAGGAACCGTCGGTTCTTGGCCATTTTTTTTAATTTGAATTTAAAAAAAAAAAAAAACTTAAAAGATCCGTTGGGCTCCAATGGTCTGTTGACCGTTGGGCCCAACGGCTCAATTTTTTTTCCCCTTTAATTCTTTATTTCCTATAAATACCCCCCCCCCCCCCCCCCCCCTCTAATTCATTTCTCATCATACAATTTCTCTCTCAAGTCTCAAGTCTCAAGTCTCAACTCTCTCTCAAATCTCAATTCTCCTAATTCTCTTCAATTATCTCCCAATTAGTCAATTATTTATTTGTTTATATTTAGTGTAT
This sequence comes from Dipteronia dyeriana, assembly GCA_032871835.1. Taxonomy (NCBI): domain Eukaryota; kingdom Viridiplantae; phylum Streptophyta; class Magnoliopsida; order Sapindales; family Sapindaceae; genus Dipteronia; species Dipteronia dyeriana. The sequence goes on along the minus strand of CM065300.1, from coordinate 76,976,983 downwards.
TGCAATTATTATTTTTTTAAATCATTTAAAAATCCTTGTCAACAATTTTTAAAATATATTTCCAATAAAAAATTTAATTTTAATTTCTTCCATTTATCTTAATGTTTTTGAAGAGTTTTTTTACAAATTATTTTTTTCTATGGCAAGTGGAAGTGCAAGTGGAGTAAGAGATATTCCACCAATGCATTCCGTTTCCAGGACCGGTAAGGGTGTATGTCGGAGCCGGATCCGGTCCAACCGGATAATATCGGTTTTGATGACACCGCTTACCATGAGTTCCTGCAACGGCAAGCCTATCTTGAATCTCTAAACTATCCAATCAATCCAAATCCCCCTTTAATAATTTCTGAACCCAATTCTAGCCAGCCTAGCGCCCCTAGCCCTAGCCCTAGCCCTAGCCTTGGCCCTGGTAATATGACAAGCCAATCAGAAAATATACCCCGATTTTGCTGCAGGTCCAAATTTTGAAGAGGCGATAGAGAATGATAAGAAGAATCTCAAATCTGATATATTCGTTCTCCACATGAAGAAAGTTACGAAACCGAATGGAACATGTTGGGCGGTGTGTAATTACTGTCCTAAAGAATACAAGTGGACTAAATCCGGAGGATACGACACATATAGGAAGCATATTACGACCCGTCATCCAGCAGAACTTGCCAAGGGGAATGCACAATCTTAAATTTCTAGGTTTTCTACCCCTGACACTCAATTATTTAAATATAGTGATCAAGCTAATAGAGAAGAATAAGCTAGGATGGTACCTGTAGAACATTTACCTTTTAGTTTTGGTGAAAAAGTTGGTTTTATTAAATATTGTCATAAAACATTAAATCCTGCTGCATGTCGTGTCCCTAGGACCACTCTAACGCGTACAATGTATGATATCTATAAAAAGGGTAAAAGGATTTAAATTTTTTTTTTTTGCAAACTATATAGGTCGTGTTTCCGTATGTGCTGACATATGGACCGACCATTGGCGAATGCTTTCATACTTAGGTGTAACTTGTCAATATATGGACAAAGCATGGACAATACAAAAAAAGAATTCTTGCATTTAGAGTTTTTGATGATGTACATACTGCTGATAATATTTATAAAAATATGAAAATCATTTTTGAAGAGTATAAAATTGAAAGCAAAATTTTTTCAGTTGATTTTGATAATGCTTCTAATAATACAGTAGCTATTCCTGCTTTAATTGAATTATGAAAGCCTTATTTTAATAGTAAATTTTTTTATCAAAGATGTGCTTGCCATGTTTTAAATTTATGCGTTCAAAAAGGTTTGAAAATTCTTCAAGCTTTTATTAAACCCATTAAAGAGGCCCTCTCATATTTGTGGAAACATCTTAATGTTATGAAAGTATGGGTAAGATTTTGTAAACAGGTAGGTAGACATCCTATTAGATTTTCTCGTGATGTTCCAACACGTTTGAACTCTACTTATAAATTGTTTTGTGAAAGTTATGAATATAGGGATTTATTAGTTTCTTTTATGCAATATAATGTTAGTCAAATCAATCTTTATGCACACTATTGGGATGTTTGTACAAAAATTTGTAATTTGTTAAAAGTTTTTAATAGTGCTACTAACAATTTGTCAGGTATTTATTATCCTATTACTCAATTATTTATTATTGAGGGTTGTAATATTGTTGGTGCATTTGCAACTGTTCATCTGATATACAATTACAGGCATGCATTGAAGCAATGAAAAAAAATGGTTAGACTATTATAGGGAGTTTCCAACTATTTACCTACTTGCGTTGTGTTTTGACCCACGTTGTAAACTAGATGCATTGACAGATTATTTAACTCTTTATTATAAATGTTTAGGTATACAATTAGAAATTAATACTTATTGTGCTGTAATTAAGATATTATTTTATCAGTTATATGATGAATATCATCGAATTTATAGTCTATCATTAAACATTAATGTTCCACAAAATGAAAATGTCTCCCAAACTCGATCTTTTGGAGTGTTGGTGGCAGGGTCTGCACTTTTATCCTAAAAGATCAAAAGATTACGAGGTTCTTCTTCTTCATCATCAAGTTCGATCTCGTATGATGAGATAGAAACTTATCAAAGTACCAATTTTGAGTTTATAGGAGACGATGATATGGATAAATTTGATATTCTACATTGGTGGAGATAACAAGAAAAGCACTTCCCAATCTTGTCTATAATAGCTAAACAGATTCTTGCAACACCAGTTTCTACAGTGGCTGTGGAACAGGAGTTTAGCGCGAGTGGAAATATTTTGGACGCAAGACGGTCGCTTTTGAGTCCAGAATCAATTCAAGTCCAAGTGTGTGTTGATGATTGGACAAAGGCTGGATATAGACAACAAGAAATGGAGCCATAAGTGATTTATGATTTCTTCGATGATGATCACACCACCGGCACCGGAACGAATGGCAGCGATTAGTTACAGACTTACAAAATTACATATGTAAAAGACAATAAAATGTAAGAGAACTACTTGGACTTTGATTCCTCTAAACCCCGAGTCCAAGAGTATACGTAGGCAACTTAATTTTGGTACAAATTAAGTGCAAGACCGATTTTTTTCATTTTTAGTTTTATACATTTTATTTCAATTTATGTATTTAGTATTATTTTTTTTTTAATTTTAATTTCGGCTTACGGCCTTATACAATAAAATTCATTTACAATTTCATATTATTACATGTCTTATGTTTTCGTTTTTTTTAAATGAGTATAAATGTATAATAAAGGAAAAAAAAAAAAAGACCCGAACCGACAGAACCGGAACCGGTTGAACCGGAACTGGAACCGGTCGAACCGGAACCGGTCGAACCGGAATCGGTCGAACCGGAACCGGAACCGGAATCGAAATCGGAATCGAAACCGCGGTTCCACTGTTCCGGTTCCGGTTCCGGCTCCTTCCAGAACCGGTCGGAACCGGGGTCATGTCTACATCTCGGTTGTGTTTAATTTGAGAATTGTAAGGGTTTTATTGAATGTTTTAATTACACGTGAAACTTTTATGTGTTGCTTCTTTTGCTGCACGTGTGGACATAACATGGTGTTATTGAATGTGTTGATTCCATGTGAGGCCTTTAGTGTTGTGCTCCATTTGATACAACGCGTGGTCTTCTATTGGATTATCTAATTGTCATTTTTATGAGCTCACCGCATGTGATAATTTACTTTGAAATTTTCAAAAAAAACACGCGTAATCAGATGTGGTTGTTACGCGGCTTATTTGGGAGGTCCTTGAATATTTTTATATATTCATTTTTTTTCCTGCATATTTTAGAAGTAACTTTTCATTTTTTGTTTTGGTGATATCTCTCTCGATACAACTCGGATTTATTTGATTCAAAAACCGAAATCTAGTGTCTTGAAGAGATCTATAAACTCCAAGTATTTTTAGAACCAAAGGATGTCTTGATTATTCACAGTGTTCAGATTTTTAGTTCAAGATTTTTTCTTCTTCTTAGTTTTCTTCTTTGATCTTCTTATTGATGGATATGATATGATATGATTAAGAAGCATGACTAGGATGATTTTGATTACATATTATGGTTTTTTCTATTGATTTTCAAGTTTAGCTAGATTCGGTTTAAATTGAATGATTTGTGTTAAACTTGATAATCATGAAATTGACACTAGAAATCTTTTGTTTTTGTGCTTGATTGTTTATTTCTAGGCTTGATTTCATTTACTAAGAACTAGGACATTTACAATTGTATCTCTATTTTATCTTGACTAGTTCTTAGTTTATAATAAGCTTAGGTTTTCTAGATATATTTGTGATTGATCTTTGAAAGCATTATCTAGTTATCTAGTTGCATGTTCATATAGTGTGTTTGATCTACTTGCTCTATTTGTTTGTGTTTGCATCATTTGCATCCACTTAGATCATTGCCTTGTAAAAGGTTAAAGTCTCTTGTTGAAGTGAGTGAAGCTTTGACTTGAGCAAGAAGACTTGGCTAGGATCAGGGTGATCCAAATAGTCAAGCAAGGAAGTCTTAGTTAGGATCGGGGAGATCAAGATAACTAAGCAAGGAGTCTCAACTAGAGTTGAGAGGACTCGGATAGTTGAGCAAGAAGTCTTGCCTTGGGTCAGTAGGATCCGGATAGGTGAGCAAGGAATCTTCCTAGAGACAGGAGGTCTTGGATAAGAAGTTAGCATAGTAGATCACTAGGTTCAAGGGTAGAGTAAGAGTTATATCTTGGAGAGCATGTGTTGATTGCTTGAGTGTGTAACTCTTATTTGAAATAGTGGATTTGCTTTTACCGGTGGTTGTGGATTCAACTCGTGGATGTTTCCTCTTCGGAGGTTTTACCACGTAAATATCTTGTGTTGATTTTTAGCATCTTTAATTTCTTCACTTAGTTGATTTGTGTTGCTTGAACATTTGCTTTGTCATATATCATTTTGGAAATTATACTAAGTGTTGTATAAGATTGCTTGTGATTTTAAAGAAGATTAAAATTTGAGAATATACCTATTCACCCCTTGTCTAGGTATATTTTACACTATAATTGGTTAAGGGAATTTACAGACTTGATTATTCTTTAATGACATGCTAATAAAAAATGAAAAAGTATGAATTGATAATTGCAATTGTTAAATGCAAAACAATGTGTGAAAATGCTAGTGAGACTCAAATGTTTAATCAATGTCTCTCTTTCTTTATTACTTGAACATTGCTATTATCATACAGGTATTTTACCTAGAAAAATCAAATAGAGCGCAAAGTCGCTCATGTCATGTTCTGTTTATAAAGTTGGATATAGTGCTCTTAACTCTTGACATATATGAAAACTCTAAATCCTTGCTTCTCTCATGACAAATGGTGAAATTGGTTTGAATTCTATTGGAAACCTCTATCATTTGCTTTGCCAAATGCCATTATTTTTAGACTTGAATACAACATGTCATGTATGCAAAGCATTTTTGATTCCTACATTTTCTTAAAATAAATCTCCTTATTTCTCTCCTATTAATTGAGTTGCATAAATGTGGCTCATATGATTATGCAAATATCTTGTATGCTCCTTTCTCTCTTTGCCTTGAGTGACCCGGTTGGGGACTACTCATTTGCCTAAATCATGACAAAAAGAGGGAGTAGTATATGGTAAGTGGGAGTTGGGGAGTTGGGGAGATTACATATTAAGGGGGAACAAACCTTTAAGGGGGAGCATTGCATTCACATACATTGTATGATGTTGTTCTTAGTTTCTTAAATGCATTCACATACATTGCTTATGCTCTCAAGACCTCAAGAGAAGAAGCACCAAAGGTAATATTCTAAGTGCTTGCTTGCTTTGAAGAGATATTTGCACACACTCATAACTCATGCATAATTCTTGTAAGTATATGTTATATGTTTATATGTGTGCTTTCATGATTTGATAACTCTTCTTGCATGTTTATTTTGATCACATCCTTGCATTTAAATTGACATGCATTATGTGTTGCTCTCTCTCTCACACACACACTCACTTGCATTTGAATTGTTATGCACGTGTGCTTCATTGTTTTACCTTGCATTCATTGTGTGTTTTGGTGTGGTGGATTTTTCACTTTGAAAATTCCATAACAGGGCAGTGCGTGGGTGCCTACCCGCGCACTACCCGCGCAATGAGAAGCTTGAGGATTTTCAATCTCTCGGTGTCAGGTCAATGCACAGGCACTTGTACGGGTTGGAACCTGCACATTCTTGCGTATTTCACTGGTTGAGATTTTGCATCTCTCTGGTTGAGACTCTTACATGGACACTTACGCGGCCTAGCGTTGGTCACTACGTGGGTCCAGACCCACACATTTTGCTGATCTGACAAGTTTTTCTCAAAATGACAACACTTCATTTTTGACCCATATAAATATGTCTCTTCATATTCAGGTCGTTTAAAGAGTTCCAAATATCACATCTTTTCCTTATAACATATTTTAAAAGGAAAAATCTCACAAGAACTCACCGTTTAACACTTAAAGCATTCCTTGTGCATGAAAACATCATTGCATCATCTATGGTCATATTGAGTGCATCCATGTATGGTTTTGCATCATCACATCTTGTTTGGTAAGTTTCTCACTATCTTCATATAAGTTAAGTGGTTTTCTTACCAAGCCATCTATTTTATCATCTGTATGATCTTATAATATATTTTAGATACAAAATAGAGATTGTTTGTGATGACACGATTGAGTGTTGTATTGTGATAGTTGTTGGGGTTTATGCTCTAAAGATGGAATTTGTAAATGATTTATGAAATAAATAGAAGAAAAGTTTAATTCATTCTTGTTGTGTCATTTATTTTATAACTTGTGCATATATTTAACATCCAAGATTGTCGGATGTAATCTTGAACTGTGCATATGAATGTCATATACAGATGGATACATTAAGAGACGTGCAATCTAAAGAGTCCGTAGATAGCAAATAAAGCTGGGTACTTTATTTGTGGTTAATCTACAGCTGTGGTCCATTCCGTAGTGTACTGTGATCCTATCCTAGATCATTCATATGGAGATATGAGAATAGAGGCACCTTGTATGATGTGATCATATAGGACTCGGTCATGATTTATATGAATCTCTCACCAAGATCTGTTTACCGATGAGATTCATATATATTAACTAATGATGGCTATATGTAGGTGATCTTAATCTTGAGTGTCTTATCGACTCCTTTAGGTTAGATGGTGGTATTTGATATACCATAGGTGATGTCAGATGTATTTCGTGATCAATATACTCCGTATGTTAGGATTGCTGTTTGGCTTGTGGCTAGGAAGGTTTGTACACAGTAGTGGAATCCACTCATTCTTGTGAGAATTAGATGGTAGTTCTTTTAAGGGTTGATTTGGGGCTTGGACAATATGAGCGCTCTCCTAATTCCGTGAAGAAATAGGATTTATTGTCCATTAAAGAATCAACGGTACTTAAAGAATATATGTAATAAGAGGGGTATAATGGACATTATGACCCAGCTTTAATTATGAACTACTGTGGAGGATCATACCATGTATAATAGCTATATCGATGGACACCGATTTGTATCGGTCTGTGTAAAAGCGTCTACAGTTAAGAGAGTGCAGCTTCAGGTTTTTAGTGGAATAACACCGGAGTTAATAATCAAGGAAGATTAATTGAAGAGTTTAATTAATGATTTCGATGATTATTGGAGCTCAAAATACGGTGGATCCATTAGGTTCCCTTGCTAGCTCGATCGATTTAGGTAACAAGGGTCACGGTACATTAATTGGATTGTCCAATTAATTGTGTTACGAAAGTGATACGTATTGATTCGGGAATTAATTGAATAATGAGATTATTTGATTAGTGAATAATGGTGATTAAATAAATTAAATAATGAGATTATTTAATTATGTTATTAATCACTAAATGGAGGATGTTTGTAGATATTTTTTTGGATAAAATAAGATAATATGATTATTTTATTTTAAAATTTTGAATTTTAATAGTTTAAATTATTTAAATTCAAAATAGATGGTATCTTTTAATAAAAATAAAATAAATATTTTGTTTTAAATAAAAAGATACCATAAGGGTTTTTAAAATAGGAAATATATATCTGTTATATATTCTTTGAAAACCGATCAAAATAAGATATTAATTAAAAAGAAAAAATATATATTTGTGATATATATATTCTTTTAAAAGGAAAAAGACAAATGGGGAAAATCAGGGATTTGTATATGATACAAATTGGTGCACATAAAAAAATGGCATTGCATAAGATGTAATCAGAATGAACGTACAAAAAAAAAACGATTTTATTTTAATTTTTGAAAACTAGAATGGTTCTAAGTTTAATCTCTTGAGAAGAAAGAGTTTTTTCAAATATTTTCTCTACATCCTCCATTCATGTTCCTAAGATCGTGACACACCCACACACAGTTACCAGTCCCGGAAGATAGCAAGGAAGATCGAGTGGTTCAGACAGAAGCACATCGTAAAGTGTAGGAGCATCCAAACCTTAGTAGGATTGGTTCAGACATAAGCATAACGTAAAGTAAAGGAGCCTCCAAACGTTGGTATGATTTTCTTCTCTTTATATTGATTTCAATTTCCTGTATATATATATATTTTATTATTGTAATAACTTTTATATGTATAAGTTCCAAAAAAGAATTACAATCCAAAGTTCACTGGTCCCAGATCGTTTACGATCTGTAAAAATTTTAAAACCTACTTCTGCTACGTGACCAGTGAACAAGGCTCCAACAATTGGTAGGAGAGCCAATTTTTTTTCCGGAACATGAAATTATTTTTGATTCCCCTGTATGTATGATTGTGTAGGCACGGTTTAAATTGATTGTATAATATTTTTGTAAGTATATTAAGTTTTTTTTTTAATTTACAAAAACATGGTTGATCATTAATTATATGGTACTGTGGATTTAGGGTTTATAGGTTGTATATATATATTTTTATTTTAATTAATTTTTTATTTTATTGTTATTGTATTGTAAGAAAAAAAAATTGTAACCTATATTGAAGACCTGGAAAAATCGCAAATAAAGATTCATGAGATGAATCAGAGTGACTTGAAGAGACTGGAAGACTCGAAAATTATTAAAAGACCAAGGAATGCTTTGGGGGTATTTTTATAATTTTAGATTCCAATTTTTAGGTTAAATAATCCATAGTACTATGTCAATTCATGTATGTTTTATATTATGTGATAATAAAAGCATTGGCATGCATATGTTTGTCATTTAGATTAGATGTGCCTACACAAATATATTTGATATGTCATACATGCATTATAGCCCAATTTTTTATGTATTTTTTAATATGATTAAAATGGGTAAATACATAATTGGCTATGAAAATGAGATTAGTTATTTAATGGTAAAAACTTTGTAATTCTCATTAAATATTAATAAGTTAAAGTGTTTAATAAGTTAGATTAATAGGGTCATTTGTTGTAATTAGGATTAATATGATTAATTACCTTATAATAAATTAACCCTATAAAGTGTTAGAGTTTTAATAGTTAAAACTTGGTAAGCACTAACATAATAATCTGACCTTAGTAAATAGTTTACAAAGGCTTAGATTATTCACTAATATATTAGATTTTTAATAGTTAAAATCATAAATAATTTATTAATTAATTCGAATTTGTTTCTAATAATGAACTAGTTAATGCGCTAGATAACTTGATTAAAGTTAGTCGTTTGATCCTGTAGAGTCTAGGTGCATTAACGGATAATAGAAAACCCTAATTTAAAAATAGTGAGTGGGGAGGGATATACGACATATATATCATGTGGTCTCCATCATTAGTTCAACACCGTGAGATCCGAGTGGGGCCTCGTGATGGCTTTCCTTTTGTCCTCCCTAAGGAGTGTTTGCACAAAGGTCAATACCAATATTGACTTCCTAACGGATAGGATTTTTGAGGGTATTTCGGGATTGACCGACCCTAATGAATTCTCGAGTTAAGCTCGTGAGATCTGAAATGGTGGGTTAAATTCACGAAGGTTTTGATTAAGTTTGTTAATTAAATACCTGACTGAATAAACGATGATTGAATGATATGGAATAAGAGTTATTCTAGAATTCCATGTGATTGAGAATGTCTCGGTCCAACATGCAAAGACTTGACCGACCCTAAGGTGACACTTCTTTGTGGTATGTTGGATTGTCATGGTATAGTAACTAGTTTTAGGGTAGTTCTAGTTCGTTAAATATGTTCACACATCGCGTTTAAATTTATACCAAAGCACTCACACTTGTTTTAAATAAATGACTGAATGAATGTTTTATTTATTTCAACAATAATGTCTTCTGCATTACTTTAAATTCTTGCAAACGACAAATTAACTAGTGATAACAACACTAAGTGGAAACTTAACGCTAATGCAATATTGGTCACCAAAGACCTCAAGTTTGTGCTTACGGAGGAATGTTCTCCAGCGTCTGCTGCCAATGGCACACAAACTGTTTGTGAGGCATACCAATAATGGGTCTCATCTGATAAGAAGGACCGAACATATCTGTTGGCTTCAATGACAGACGTGCTTGTCACAAAGCACGAAGCAATGACTTCAGCATTCGAAATCATGGAGTCATTGCAAGCCATGTTTGGGCAGCCCTCCGAGCAAAAAGCGATAAGAAGTTGTTCGTTCCGCTATGCTCGATCACATGAAGGAAGGTATGTCAGTTTTGGAACATGTCCTGAGCATGATGTCCTACTTCAACACGGTAGAAGTCAATGTTGGGGCCATTAAAGAATCTAGTCAAGTGAGTATCATACTGACAACTCTTCTGAAGAGTTTCGATCAGTTTAAAAGAAACTATGGAATGAACAAGTTAAGGTTAAGTCTCACACAATTGCTCAATAAGCTCACTACCTTTGAGTTCTTGACTAAGGACTGCAAGGGCCAGACCGGTGAGGAAAATGTTGTCGAGCCATCTTCTTCCAATAATAACAAGTGGAAGAGGTCTACTGGGAAGGCGAAGGGTAAGCCCAAACATAAGAATGTCCAAGGCAAGAAGAAGTCCAAGAAAGGTAAATATGATTTACTTGTTCTTGAGTCATGTTTGGTGGAAGATGATTCTTCACCCTAGATAATTGATTCGGGGGCCACTAACCATGTTTGTTCTTCTTTTCAATGGACTGATTCTTGGACACAGCTAGAGGTGTGAGCCTTCTCAATGCGTGTGGGGTCAGGGGATGTCATATCGGCCAAAGCAGTGGGAGTAATAAGATTGCAATTTTGTAATAATAATAGTTTTTTATTACTGAACAATGTTTTTTATATTCCTATATTTACACGAAATTTGATTTCCGTTTCTAAGTTGTTAGAACAAAAGTGTTATATTTCTCTTAATACTAAGTATGTTATTATTGGAAATAATGGTCTGAATATTTGTTCAGGAATTAATGAAAACAATTTGTATGTGTTAAGACTGTTAATACATACAACACTGCTTAACACCGAAATGTTTAAGGTTGAAAAACCAAAAACTAAATGACATAAGATTTCTCCAGATAATGACATGTATCTCTGGCATAAAATACTTAGTCATATCAATCTTGATCGGATAGACAGACTAGTAAAATGCAGACTTTTAAGTGAGTTAAAGGTTGTCACCTTACCTGTCTGCGAATCTTATCTAGAAGGTAAGATGACTAAGAGACTTTTTACTTGAAATGGGCTTAGAGCTAAAGAACCACTAGAGCTTATACATACAGACGTCTACAGACCGATGAATGTTAAAGCTAGGGGTGGTTATGAGTATTTTGTCACCTTTATAGATGACTACTCAATATACACATATGTCTACTTAATATAATGGAAGTCGGAAACATTTGAAAAGTTAAAAGAATTCTGAGTTGAATTTGAAAATCAATTAGGTAGGACTATCAAGTCACTACGATCAGATTGTGGATGTGAGTACCTTGATCAGGAGTTTGAAGACTTCATGGTCGAGTATGGGATAGTTTCCCAACTCACAGCTCCTGGTACACCTTAGCAAAATGATGTAGTGGAGAGGAGAAATAGAACCCTAATGGAAATGGTGAGATCAATGATTAGTTTCTCATCATTACCAAATTTCTTTTGGGGATATGCGTTACAAACAGCGGCATACATTTTGAATGTAGTGCCATCCAAATATGTTCCTAAGACTCCCCTAGAGTTATAGAATGGTCGTAAAGCTAGTTTGCAACATTTTTGCATATGGGGGTGACAAGCACACGTGCTGAAGAACAGAAGTGGAAAGCTAGACTTCAAGTCTATTGTCTGCCTGTTTCTAGGATACTCCAAGGAGACCAGAGGTGGACACTTCTATAGTTTCGAAGACTACAAAGTATTTGTTTCGACAAATACAACATTTCTTGAGGACAATTATATTAGTAACCATAAACCTCTAAGATTGTATTGAATGAGTCAGAGACTGGTGAGACTAGTGCTTCATCAACAAGAGTTGTTGATCCATAAACATCTGAGAGTCAGATGGTTCCTTATCAGGATACACTACCACCTAGACGTAGTGAGAGGGTTGTGAGACAACTTGAACGCTATTTAGGTATATGTGAGGGACAAGGCATTGTCTCTGCTGATAGTGTGGATGATCCATTGACATTTAAAAATGCATTGGAAGATTCTGATAAAGAGAAATGACTTAAAGCCATGAATCTCGAGATGGAGTCCATGTACTCTAACTCAGTTTGGGATCTTGTAGACTTGCCAGATAGGATAAAACCCATAGGGTGTAAGTGGATTTACAAGAGAAAAAGAGGAGTAGACGGGAAGGTAGAGACCTTCAAAGCAAGGCTATTGGCTAATGGTTATACCCAGAAAGAGGAGGTCGATTATGAAGAGACCTTCTCACCAATAGCCATGTTTAAGTCTATTAGGATTCATTTATCCATTACTGCCTATTTCGATTATGAAATTTGACAAATGGACGTCAAGACTGTATTCTTAAATGACAATCTTGACGAGAGCGTCTATATGATGCAACCAGAGGGATTCGTGTCTCCATATCAAGAGCAAAAGGTTTGCAAGCTGCAAAGGTCTATCTATGGACTTAAGCAAACATCTAGATCTTGGAACATTAGGTTTGTTGATATGATCAAAACCTATGGCTTCGAGCAAAATGTCGATGAGCCTTGTGTCTACAAGCACATCATTGACAAAAAAATAGTTTTCTTGGTCCCATACGTAGATGATACCCTACTCATTGGGAATGTTGTGGGAGTGTTGTCTGATGTAAAGGGATGGCTGGCTAGCCAATTCCAAATGAAAGATTTGGGAGATGTGAATTATGTTCTAAGGATCCAACTTCTAAGGGATCGTAAGAACAAACTCATAGAATTGTCTTAGGCATCATATATCGATAAGATACTTGTGCGATTTTCTAAACTGAATTTCAGGAAAGGTAATTTACCTTCCAGGTATGGAGTTCACTTGTCTAACGATTAGTGTCCTAAGGCACCTCAAGAAGTTGAGGATATGAGATGTGTACCCTATACATCGTCACTAGGTAGTCTCATGAATGCTATATTATGTATGAGACTGGACATCTGCTATAAAGTGGTAGTAGTCAGTAGATACCAGTCCAACTCAGGATTGGATCACTGGGTGGCTGTCAAGACAATTCTCAAGTATCTTTGGAAAATGAGAGACTATATGCTAGTGTATTCCTAACAGGATTTGATCCCGTTAGGATACACAGATTCTGATTTTCAATCAGATAGGGATTCTAGGAAATCCACGTCTGGATTAGTATTCACCCTGGGTGGTGGAGCCATCGTGTGGAGAAGTATCAAGCAATCTTGTATTGCTGACTTCACCATGGAAGCCGAATATGTAGCCACTTATGAAGCTGCTAAAGAGGTTGTTTGGCTTATTAAGCTCTTGAATGATCTGGAAGTTTTTCCAGACCTGGATAAGCCTATCACACTTTATTGTGATAACAGTGGTGCTGTGGCTAATTCCAACGAACCAAGAAGCCATAAAAGAGGAAAGCATAAAAAGAGAAAGTATCATCTCATTAGAGAGATAGTGCAGAGAGGGGATGTGATCGTCACCAAGATAGCCTCACAAGACAGTCATGTTGATCCATTTACGAAGACCTTACTGGCTAAAGTGTTTTTGGGTCACCTAGATGGTCTAGGGTTACGAGACATGCCTCACAAGCTTTGGTGCAAGTGGGAGATTGTTAGGGTTTATTCCCTAAAGATGTAATTTGTAAATGGATTTATGAAATAAATAGAAGAAAATTCCAATTATTCTTGTTGTGTTATTTATTTTATAACATGTGCAGATATTTAACATCCAAGATTGCCGGATGTACACTCGAACTGTGCATATGAATGTCATATACAAATGGATACAGTAAGAGACGTGCAATCTAAAGAGTCCGTAGATAGCAAATATAGCTGGGTACTTTATTTGTGGTTAATCAACAACTGCGGTCCATTCCGTAGTGTACAGTGATCCTATCCTGGATCATTCATATGGAGATATGAGAATGGAGGCACCTTGTATGATGTGATCATATAAGACTAGGCCATGATCTATACGAACCTCTCACCAAGATCCGTTTACCGATGAGATTCATATATATCAACTAATGATGGCTATATTTGGGTGATCTTAATCTTGAGTGTCTTATCGACTCCTTCAGGTTAGATCGTGGACTTTGATATACCATAGGTGAGGTCAGATGCATTTCCTGATCAATATACTCCTATGTTGGGATTGCAGTTTGGCTTGTGGCTGGAAAGGTTTGTACACAATAGTGGAATCCACTCCTTCTTGTGAGAAGTTGATGGTAGTTCCCTTAAGGGTTGATTCGGGGCTTGGACAATATGAGCGCTCTCCTAATTCCATGAGGAAATAGGATTTATTGTCCATTAGAGATTCAACGGTATTTAAAGGATATATGTAATTAGAGAGGTATAACGAACACTATGACCCAACTCTAATTATGAACTACAGTGGAGGATCACTCCATGTGTAATAACTATATCGATGGACACCGAGTTGTATCGGTCTGTATCAAAGCGTCTGCAGTTGAGAGAGTGCAGCTTCGGGTTTTTACTGGAATAACACCGGAGTTAATAACCAAGGATTATTAATTAAAGAGTTTAATTAATGATTCCGATGATTATTGGAGCTCAAAATACTGTGGGTTCATTACGTCCCCTTACTAATCCGATTGATTTAGGTAACAAGGATCACGGTAAATTAATTGGATTGTCCAATTAATTGTCTTACGAAAGTGACATGTATTTATTCGGGAATTAATTGAATAATGAGATTATTTGATTAGTGAATAATGGTGATTAAATAAATTAAATATTGAGATTAGTTAATTATGTTATTTATCACTAAATGGAGGACGTTTGTTGATATTTGTTTTTGAATAAAATAAGATGATACGATTATTTTATTTTTAATTTTTAAATTTAAATAAATTAAATTCAAAATAGATGTTATATTTTAATAAAAATAAAATAAAGATTTTGTTTTAAATAAAAAGATACCATGAGGTTTTTAGAAGAGTAAATATATATCTGTTATATATTCTTGGAAAATCGACCAAAACATGATATCAATTAAAAAGGAAAAATATATATATTCTTTAAAAAGGGAAAAGATAAATGGGGAAAAATAAGGATTTGTATATGATACAAATCGGTGGACATAAAAAAAATTGGCATTGGATAAGATGCAATTAGAATAAACATACACAAAAAAAAATGATTTTATTTTAATTTTCGAGAACAAGAATGGTTCACCTCTTGATAAGAAAGAGTTTCTTCTAGTATTTTCTCTATATCCTCCATTCAAGTTCCTGAGTGTTGGAACCCCGTTCACCGGTTACGCAGCAAAAGTAGTTTTTAAGATTTTTAATACAGATCATAATCTGTATCTGGAACCAGTGAAATTGGGATCGTAATTATTTTTCGAAACTAATACATACAATATGTAAACTCAAGAAATTGTAATCAATATAATCAGAATAAGAAAATCTTACCAACGTTTGGAGACTCATTCACTTTATGATATGCTCCTGTCTGAACCACTCGATCTTCCTCGCTATCTCCCGGGACTGGTAACTACGTGTGGGGGCGTCACGGTCTCAAGAACTTGAATGGAGGATGTAGAGAGAATTGAAGAAACTTTTTATTCTGTGTTTCAAAAACACACAAAACATGAAACAAGATATATATATATATTTTTCTTTTTCGTGTCACTGTGACAACTACTTGCAAAATAAAAAACAACTTTTGCTTTTTCTTGCTCTCTCTCTATCACGTACACCCAAAATTTTCATCTAATGCAATTTTTATTTTTTTTCCTTATCCCACGCAATAGCTTGCTTTTTGATCTCTATCTTCTTTTTTTTTTCACAAATCTATATTTATATATATCACGCCCCCACTTCCATTATATATATATTATGTGTGTATCAAGTATTTACATCCTATGTAAATTCTTCTTTTGACTAATGTTTCATGTGTACACACCAATTTGCATCAAATGCAATCTCTTGTGTTATTAATTGATCTATATCTTTTTATTATCCTTTTCAAATATATCTAAAAAATTAAAAGTGATAATAAGTATTTTAAATTTAAACTTAAATTCAAATACTTATATAAATGATTTAGTAAAAATAAAATAATTCTATTATTTTATCTTCACCTAAATCCATATATCAACTAACACCCTCCAATTAATAGTTAATTAATAACTCATAATTATCAATATAATTAAATAATCTAATTATTTAATTAATTTAACTATTAACATTCATTAAATAAATAATCTCATTATTCAATTAATTCTCGAATAAACACGTGTCACTTTCGTAACACAACTAATTGGACAATCCAATTAGTTAACCGTGACCCTTGTTACCTAAATCGATCGGGCTAGCAAGGGGACCTAATGGACCCACAGTATTTTGAGCTCCAATAATCCTCGAAATCATTAATTAAACTCTTTAATTAATATTCCTTGATTATTAACTCTAGTGTTATTCCACTAAAAACCAGAAACTGCACTCTCTCGACTGTAGACGCTTTTACACAGACTGATACAACTCGGTGTCCATCGATATAGATATTACATATGGTGCAATCCTCCACAATAGTTCATAATTAGAGCTGAGTCATAATGTCCGTTATAGCCTTCTAATTACATATATCCTTTAAGTACAATTGATTCTCTAATGGACAATAAATCTTATTTCCTCACGAAATTAGGAGAGCGTTCATATTGTCCAAGCCCCGAATCAACCCTTAAGGGAACTATCGTCTACTTCTCACAAGAAGAAGTGGATTCTACTATTGTCTACAAAACCTTCCCAACCACAAGCCAAACCGCTATCCCAACATACAGAGTATATTGATTGGGAACTGCATCCGATCTCACCCATGGTATATCAAAGACCACGATCTAACCTGAAGGAGTCGATAAGACACTCAGGATTAAGATCACTAGCCATCATTAGTTGATATATATGAATCTCATCGGTAAACGGATTTTGGTGAGAGATTCATATAGATCATGGCCATATCCTATATGATCGCATCATACAGGGTGCCTCCATTCCCATATCTCATATGAATGATTCAGGATAGAATCATCGTACATTACGGAATGGACCGCAACTATAGATTAACAACAAATAAAGTACCTAGCTTTATTTGCTATCTATGGACTCTTTAGATTACACGTCTCCTACTGTATCTGAAAATTCCATAGAAAGTGTGTGTCTATTACCTAGAGGGGGGGGGGGGGGGTGAATAGGTTTTAATTCGATAGATTACCAATTTTACGAATTAATCAAAAATAACAATTCTACCACATTCTACTTAAATGCTCAAATAAAAAACACAAACAACACGGAAGATATACGTGGAAACCCTCCAAATGGGAAAAACCACGGGCTATTTAGAGCTCCACCCTTGATCCTCAAAATCGACTATATAGTAAAACCTAGGCTGACCTCCCATCTAACCCTCCAATTACTAATCCTTTCACTATACCCAACGGGCCTTAATAGCGATTTTGGATCACTAGCCTTGTGCACTAACCACTTAGCCACAAGCTAAAACAACAATGAAGAGATAATGGCAACCTAAGTGAATATGCAAGAATATTCAATATGCAATAATGCTAGGTCAATACATTCATGCTTATGTAGGATTAATAATGACAATCAAAGCAAATTCTAGATATCAATATTTTAAATGCAAAGGCAAGAAGAATTAGCTAGGAGGGTAAAATCGTCCTAAATGCTAGCTATCACAAATTAATGCATCTCAACCAACAATCAACACACAAGCATGTCATAAAAGCAATTAAACAACCAAGCAAGCAATTAATATGCAATAAAGACTAAAACCCTAGGTATACATGTCTTAGAAATGAAAACATAAAGTTTAGAACATGTAGAGAATACCTAGTCATGAACACATAAGAAATCCATGCTTGAAAGATGCTTGATGTTTTGGATTTTAAGGATGGTTGAGTAAAAATGCCTTCTTGGAGCTTCTCTCTCTAAAGAACAAAATCTCTCACATAAAAATATGTTTGGAAGCTCTCAAAAATGAATTGGGAAGAAGATGTTGAATATATATGAATTCCAATTGAAACTGTGTCATTTTCGACAAAACGCATCCAAAACGTGTCAGGACCGCTGGCTGTACCGCGGTCCAGGCAAGTGTCCAGACCGCAGCACAGAGAGCGGTATATCGTCTGGACAATGCCACTCTGAAGGCCGCTGTGCATGCAGCGTGCATAGTCTGCGGTCTGGACAACATGCATCCTTTGTGAAACTCCATTTGGGAGACCACGACGTAGGCAACATGCACAGACCGCTGTAGACACAACGTGCATTCTCTGTCAAACACCGCTGTGCAGGCCACGGCGGGGGCACTGCACGTAGAGCGGTCTAGACCTCGGCAAAGAGGAAAAAAATCCTCTTTCTAAGGCACAAACATATATTCACACTTAAATAAAAAACTAGACACACAAGGCACTCAAAATGGCAAATAAGTATGCAAGAAAGATAATTAAAATAAAATGCATGATTGTGAGTGTGTGCACTAAATCTCTTTACGCAAGTGATTTTACCTTTGATGCTTGAGCTTGGTTACGAACAATGAAGCCCTAAACTACCCTTACAATATTGATCCCAAAATGTGGTTGTCAATGAAATAAGCCAATCAAAAAACCGAGGAACTTACAATCTCCCCCTTTGGCTATTTCGTGATAAAACCACTCACTCATAAAGTATCCTCACAACAAATAACAAGAAATAAACAAGAGGTCAACAAACAACCATTCTATGTTACAAGAGATACCTAAAGCTAAATCTTCAAAGCTTTCATCTCTTGTAGCATGATCATCCCTACAAAATAAAGAACTACACTTTCTAAGACAAGTGTATGAGAGGGATCAAGAAAAATAAAAAACAAGTGCAATGTGCAAGAAATAGAAACAAGTAACATGCAATCAACTAAGCACAAAGCAAATGCTCCCCCTAAATAGGTCAACTCCCTTTAAAACATTCCAATATCAACTCCCCCTAGATCCAACACTACTCCCCCTTTTCGTCACAAGATAGGCAAATAAGTATTCCCCAACCGGGATGTTGTAGCAAAAAGAGATATTTGCAATGTAAATGCATAATCATATACAACAACTTTATGTAGTCTAATTAAGAGAGAGAGAAATTTATGGAAGTTTTATTGATTGGAACACGTGCAAAGATTTTCCTTGAATGAAGTACATGCAACATCAACTTCCAAAAGCATGGTATTTGGCAAAGGAAAATAACACATGAGGTTCCAAAAGAAGTCAAACCAATTTGCACCAAATTGACAAAGGAAAACAAGATATAGTTCAACCAAAAACATAAGAGCAACCATCAAACTTTACAAGTTGAACAAGACATGAGCGACTATTGCACCCTATTAGATTTTTCTGGGCAAGAGGCCCATATGATAGTAGCCTTGTTCAATAAGTAAAGAGAGAGAGAGAGAGACTATAGGAATGTGAAAATCCTTGAAATGGATACAATATCCTTATTGAATGAAGTCTCAAAAGACACTTGCACACAGATTTGCAATCATTTTGTAAGCATTCAATACATTCATCATGCATAACACTTTAAGCATGTCAAGATCAAGTTTTCACAAGCATGAAGATAAACTTTGGGTCAATCAAATGTACTTCCCAATCAAGTTTTCTAGTCCAAAAATACATGTTTGAACATAAATGAGACGTGCATTTCAAATAAGGCAATAACACACTTATTGAATAAAAAGACATATAAAAATATATGCATCCAAGATACTCAAGCAATTAATTAAAGAGCATAAAATTGAACAATTATTTGCTTATTAAGATGCAAGTTCGCTCTCTTTGCTTGAGCTCCCCATATAGGGTCAACCACCAAAAACCATAAATGCATATGACAAATCCCAATAGACCTACTAAGAGATTTAAACATAGTTGAATCTAATGGTTTTGTAAACAAATCTGCTAGTTGATCGTTTGTGCCCACATGTTCATGTGCAATGCATTTGCTCTCAACTAGCTCCCTTATGAAATGATGTCTAATGTCAATATGCTTAGTTCTAGAATGTTGGACCAGATTTTTTGAAATATTGATGGCACTCATGTTATCACAATAAAGGGTTAGAGTACCTTGCTCAAAGCCATAATCCACAAGTATTTGTTTCATCTAAAGAGTTGTGTGCAAGCACTCCCAGCTGCTATATACTCGGCTTCGGCTGTGGATAATAGATGGAATTTTGCTTCTTGCAAAACCAAGACACAAGATTGTTCCCTAGGAAGAAGCAACCGCCCGATATACTCTTCCTATCATCACAATTACCTACCCAATCTGCATCATTAAAGCCAACTAAACTAGCATTAGTGTCAAAAAGGTACCATATCCCATAGTTGGATGTCCCATTCACATATCAAATGATTCTCTTCACGGAGGAGAGATAGGATTCCTTGGGATTGGCTTGGGACCTAGCACATACACCAACACTAAAAGCTATATCGGGTCTACTAGCAGTCAAGTATAGCAAGCTCTCTATCATGCCACGATATAGACTTTGATCCACACTTTTTCCACTAGCATCCTTGCTAAGTTTCAAAGTGGTACTCATTGTTGTGTCACAATGTTTGGCATTCTCAAGGCCAAACTTCTTCACTAGGTTCTTGGCATACTTAGCTTGGGATATGAAGATCCTATCATTCACTTGTTTAATTTGCAAGCCTAGAAAGTAATTGAGCTCACCAACCATGCTCATTTCAAACTCATGAGTCACGACGTCAACAAATTGTTGAACTTTCAAGTTGTTGGTGGAACTAAAAACAATGTCATCAACATAAATTTGAGCTATGAATAGCTCATCTTTAGCGCACTTGATGAACAAAGTCTTGTCATCACTACCTCTAGAGTAGTTATTGTCAACAAGATAAAGAGTTAGGCGCTCATACCAAGCCCTCGGTGCTTGTTTCAACCCATATAGCGCCTTTTGAGGCAATAAACATGATTGGGGTGGTGAGGATCCACAAACCCCTTAGGTTGCTCAACAAACACTTCCTCTTGCAATAAGCCATTGAAGAAGGCACTCTTAACATCCATTTGATACAATTTAAATTTGTGAACACACGATATGGATAAGAGAAGCCTAATGGACTCTAAATTTGAGAGTATCCTTATGCAACAAGTCTAGCTTTGTTCCGCACAATGTTGCCATCCTCATCTGATTTGTTCCTATAGACCCACTTGGTGCCTATTACATTGGTGTTCTTAGGCCTAGGAACTAGAGTCCAAACCTCATTTCTTTCAAATTTATTTAACTCTTTTTGCATAGCAAGAACCCAAAACTCATCACTTAAAGCTTCATCTACCTTTTTGGGTTCAATTGGAGAGGTGTAGCAAGTGTAACTAATTTGATTTGCTAATTGATGTCTAGTCCTCACACCCTCATTCACATTTCCAAGAATGTCACTCTTCTTGTGAAGATACCTAACCCAAGGAATGGGTTCCTTAGAGTCCAAAGTAGGATCTCTATCAAGAGATTGAGTGATCTCTTTGTCAAGCTTAGATTTTTCATCACTAGAAATCTCATCAATCCTCACCCAGGGAGTATCATCAATCACACTAATCTCCTCATCGTGGTTACTAACCTTAGGCATACAATCATCTATGACCACATTAGATGATTCCATAACACTTCTAGTTTTCAAATTAAAAACTCTATAGGCCTTACTATTTAGGGCATAGCCAATGAATATCCCCTCATCACTCTTAGCATCAAACTTGCCAAGTTGATCACGGTCATTTAGAATGTAGCACTTGCTTCAAAATAAGTGGAAGTAGCTCACATTTGGTTTCCTACCCTTCCACAATTCATAGGAGGTTTGCCTAGTCCCAGGCCTAAGAAACACCCTATTGCCTATATAACAAGTCGTATTGACAGCTTCAGCCCAAAGATTCCTATACATATTGTTGCTATGCAATATCACACGGGCCATCTCTTGGAGGACTCTATTCTTCCTCTCTACTACCCCATTTTGTTGAGGAGTTCGAGGAGCCGAGAACTCATGAGAGATTCCAAGATTATCATAAAATTTTTCGAAGCAAACATTTTCAAATTCTCTCCTATGATCACTCCTAATTCTCTTAATGCATTTTATGTGAAAATCCTTTTCATTTTGAATTTTAGTGTAAAGCATTTTAAATGTTTCAGATTTTTCTCTAAGGAAGTAAGTCCAAGTAAATCTAGAAAAATCATCCACACATACAAAAATGTACCTATTGCCACTGAGACTCTCA
Organism: Dipteronia dyeriana; assembly: GCA_032871835.1. Classification (NCBI taxonomy): domain Eukaryota; kingdom Viridiplantae; phylum Streptophyta; class Magnoliopsida; order Sapindales; family Sapindaceae; genus Dipteronia; species Dipteronia dyeriana. The sequence goes on along the minus strand of CM065300.1, from coordinate 76,954,629 downwards.
GTTTGCATAGGACCCATAAGGTCCATATGAAGAAACTCTAAAGGCTCCTTGGTGGCAAGGTACTTCCCCTTCTTGTGCACACTCTTAGTTTGCTTTCCTTGTTGACAAGGTCCACAAACTCTCTCAATCCTACTTCCAAACTTAGGAAGGCCTCTCACAATTTTCAACCTCTCAAGACCTTTTAAGTCTTTGAAATTCATATGGCCTAACCTTTGATGCCACAATTCAATTTGATCACAACTAGAAAAATTGCAAGAGATGCCATTAGAATCAAGACAATAACAATTGTCACTTGATCTCTTGCCTTTCAATAGCACTTGACCATCTTCTCTTAGAATAGAACAATCAACTTTTCCAAACAAAACCGAAAGCCTTTCATCACTTAAGTGTGATATGCTAATGAGATTGGCTTGCAAGCTATCTATATAGAGAGCATTAGGCAAGGAGGGAAAACCGGGGATGGTAATGTTTCCTTTTCCTAGAACTTTCTTATATGACCTATCACCAAAGGTGACAAATCCACCATCCTCCATCACAAGAGTTTTAAAGAAACTCTTGTTTCCGGTCATGTGCCTAGAACATCCACTATCAAGGTACCAAGTGTTAGAAGCTTTCGCCTTCAATGCCACTTAGGCCACGTGGCAAACATACTAATTTGTCCTAATCCACCTAGTAGCAACATTGTCATTTCTAGGAGCCTTGGGTTAATTTGCTCTAAACTTCATAGGTGCATGCATTTTGGCTATTCTAAGCATATTCTTTTCAATCATGCTTTCAAAACGACACAACTTAATGACTTTAAAATAGTTCGGCCTTATGTGACCTTTAACACCACAATAATGACAAATGGGAGTAAAATAAGAATTCATACCATATCCTTGTGCGAGCATGGAAGACTTCCCTTTCCTTTGAGTTGTTCTTTGGTGTTGAGCCGAATCTCTTCTTTGAAACATCCTTTATGGTTGAACCACATTAGCTTCTCTTATTGGTTATGGGTGAAAATTTCTTTGTTGAATTTGAGGGCTCCTTAGAAGTTGAGGTCTTGTATGATGTGTTCTAGCTCTTGGTGGATGAGCTTTTGCTTGAATTTTTTTTTGAGCCTTCATTTGAGCTTGCTTTGAAGATTCTCTAACTTCATTAGATCTCATTTGTTAGTGTGAACCTTGAGTCTCTTTGACCTCTTGACTTTTGACAAAGACCGTCTTCTTCAAGGACGTGGCATCCTTGCCTTCCATATATCCTAGGCCCATTTTATCACTAGGACTTTTCCCACACGATAGCATCTTGTCAAGTCTCTCGGTTCCGGATATCATCTTGGCAACCAATTCTTTTGCTTCCTTAAGCTCAATCTTCAAGTTTTCTTCACTCTTCTTAGTGATCACAAGCTCCAATTTTAAACTCTCCTTTAACTCTTTTCCACTCTTTACTTTCTCACTCCAGTGAGTAATCTTGAGAGTCAACTCTAGATTTCTTTTTCAACTCTTGAACCTCCTTCTTCTTTTTCAATCTAGACTTTTCAAAAAACTTCATGAAGTCTACATAGTCCATTTCCCCATCAATCTCAAATCTAGAGTTAGAAGATGTACTCTCATGACTAGAGTCATCTACTTCTTCCTTGTCACTCACAACTTCCTTGACATTATGAGATGTTGTGAAGACAATGAAGTTTGCAACTCTATCTTCTTAATCCGAAGATTTTTCTTCCTCTTCTAAGTCTTCACTATCACTTCAAGTGGCCGCCATCGCCTTCCCTTTTTTCCTTTTCTTCAAATTTGCACATTCTGGAGCAATGTGACCAAAACCACTGCATTCATAGCATTGAATGCCCTTCTTGGAGTCACCTTCTTGAAACTTTTTAGTCTTCTTGAAGGGAGTTTTCTTCTTCACTTCATGTCCCTTGGACCCAAAACCTTTGCTCTCAAATCTAATGAATTTCTTGAATATTTTGACCATGAGGGCCATTTCTTCATCCTCCTCCTCCTCCTCTTCTTCAGCCTTAGAGGTCTTCAAGGCAATGCTCTTTTGCTTCTTTGGAGGAGTGGTGAGGTGTTCCATCGTGACTCATAAGCTAGAAGTCTTTCAATGACTTCACTTGGCTTCATATTCTTGTACTTACTATTCTCTTCAAGTGCCATCACTTTTGATTCGAACCTTGACGGAAGTGACCTTATAATTTTTTGATTGACTCTTCTGTCAGAATAGAGGTCACACAAGTTGATGGCTTTGGTTGACAATATCCATCAACTTCACTTGGAATTCATTGAAGCATTCATGCTCCTCCATCCTAATCATCTCAAATTGCATTTGGAGGATTTGGAGCTTTGAGTCCTTGACTACCTCGGTTCCCTCATGTGCCGTTTGAAGAATGTCCCAAGCCTCATTTGCAATCCTAGTGTTTTGGACCAACTTGTATTGATTATCGTCCACGACACATAGGATGGCATGCATAGCCTTGTTGTTCCACTTGGATGCTTCAAACTCTTGAGTACTCCAACTAGACTTGGGCTTGGGAGCTTCTACACCATCGTCGGTGATCATTGTTGGAGGAGTATAACCGTCTTCAATAGCCATCCAAGCACGGTCATCTATTTGGCAAAGATAGGCTTCCATCTTGCCCTTCCAAGTAGTGTAATTCACCCCAATGAACATTGGGGGTCTTGTGCTTGAGGCTTCCTCATGACTATTTTAATTTCCACTCATTGTGTTTGAGGGTAATGAATGATATGAATATGCAAATGAAATGCAACACACTAAAATGCTAACATCCAAAAATGCACAGGGTAAAACACACACAATGCACGGATCACCTAAGTATATCTAGGCACCGGCTCTGATACCAATTGAAAATTCCCTAGAAAATGTGTGTCTATTACCTGAAAGGGGGGGGGGGGTGAATAGGTTTTAATTCTATAGATTACCAATTTTGCAAATTAATCAAAAATAACAATTCTACCCCATTCTACTTAAATGCTCAAATAAATGCCAACAAACATAAAACACAAACAACATGGAAGATATACGTGGAAACCCTCCAAATGGGAAAAACCATGGGCTATTTAGAGCGCCACCCTTGATCCTCAAAATTCACTATTGAGTAAAAGTTTACAACATAGGTTGACTTCCCGTCTAACCCTCCAGTTACTAACCCTTCAGTTACACTCTACCCAACGGGCCTTAATAGCGATTTTGGATCACTAGCCTTGTGCACTAACCACTTAGCCACAAGCTAAAACAACAATGAAGAGATAATGGCAACCTAAGTGAATATGCAAGAATATTCAATATGCAAAAATGCTAGGTCAATACATTCATGCTTATCTAAGATTAATAATGACAATTAAAGCAAATCCTAGATATCAATGTTCTAAAACCAAAGGCAAGAAGAATTAGCTAGGAGGGTAAAATCGTTCTAAATGCTAGCTATCACAAATTAATGCATCTCAACCAACAATCAACACACAAGCATGTCATAAAAGCAATTAAACAACCAAGCAAGCAATTAATATGCAATAAAGACTAAAACCCTAGGTATACATGTCTTAGAAATGAAAACATAAAGTTTAGAACATGTAAAGAATACCTAGTCATGAACACATAAGAAATCCATGCTTGAAAGATGCTTGATGTTTTGGATTTTAAGGATGGTTGAGTAAAAATGCCTTCTTGGAGCTTCTCTCTCTAAAGAACAAAATCTCTCACTTAAAAATAGTTTTGGAAGCTCTCAATAACGGATTGGGAAGAAGATGGTGAATATATATGAAGCCCAATTGAAACTGTGTCGTTTTCGACAAAACTCATCCAAAACGCGTCAGGACCGCTGGCTGTACCGCGGTCCAGACCGTGACACAGAGAGCGGTATATCGTCTGGACAATGCTGCTCTGAAGGCCGTTGTGCATGCAGGGTGCATAGACCGCGGTCTGGACAACATGCATCCTCTGTGAAACTCCGCTTGGGAGACCGCAACGTAGGCAACATGCACAGACCACGGTAGACACAGCGTGTATTCTCTGTCAAACACCGTTGTGCAGGCCGCGGCGGGGGCACTTCACGTAGAGCAGTCTAGACCGCGGTAAAAAGGAAAAAATCCTTTTTCTAAGGCACAAACTTTTTGATTAGTCAATATTAATCTATTACTTACCAACCTTATGGTCATTTGAGTGACTAAAGGTCAGATACAAACAAAAACAGAATTGCCCTATTTTAGTGGTCTCTTTGGAGATTTCAAAACCAATCCAAACGACCATGAAATATTGCGAATAGTATACTGTTGAAAAGTTATGAATGTTTAATTTCTACATTTTTTGACAAAATGTGGTTTCGATGATTTTAGAAAGTGATATGGTCATTTGAGTGACTATAGTTCGGATTTGGACAACAATAAGATTGTCCAAACTCATGGTATAAGATCATGTGACCCAAAACCAATCCAAGAGAGGAAAAGGGGGAACTTTTTAGTGGTCACACATCACGTTAATCAAAGCACACCATCGTGCAAGCGTGGACGCTTCCAATCACACAACCAGAACAAATTACACCATACAAAACCGCACTTAGATCTAACAGTGAAGTGCAAGTGTGATTGTGAAAAGAATGCCCACATAAGCAATAAGGTACAAATGCATGTAAATACAATTGTGTGTAAGTCTGTGTGTGCACTTAATCTTTTTAAGAGTTAAAGTCATGTAAACTACCTCTTGAAGCTCATGAGATGTCTAGAAGCTTGTCTTCAAGAATCCACACTTAGAGAACCTATGCTACCCATTACAAAAACATTCCCAATGTGGTTTATTATGAAATAGGCCAATCATAAAATAAAATTCCTTACATATGTTTAACCCTATTTCTGCCTCTTGGCCTTTTTTGAAATGAAAAAAGGATATTGTAGGTAAACTCCCAACATCCTCCAGCGGAGTATTCTACATGATTGTCTTAACAGACTAACTCACTAGGTGGGTCAAAGTAGGAGCATTCCAACACGTACGCGACATATATGTACATAATTTTGTTTCAAAAAAATATAATTTGTAGGTTTGGAGTACCAAAAGAGATAGTGACCAACAATTCATCTCGTTTGACTTCTAAATTTTCCATGAGAAGTACCGAATAAAATTGAACTTCTCAAGTTCTTGTTACCCTCAAGCTAAAAGACATACTGAATCGACAAATAAAATAGTTACCAATACTTTAAAGAAACGCCTCGAAAGTGAGAAAAGCTAATGGGCCAATAAACTTTCTGAAATACTTTTGTCGTAAAGAACTACCCTGATTATTGTAAATCATGTTATAAAAATAATACTCGCAAGTGCACGAATCATGAGGTAAGTATATTGGCAAGTAAAGATCTTTCCCACGAGGAAAAGTAATTTACCAATTAATACTAATTCTAATTATAGTTAAACTAAAGGTAATCAGAAATTGTTGATGAATTAATTAACTAACACTAAATTAAATTAAACTAAGAAAGTAGTTGAGAAAAAAATTGTTTGTGATCAATGAATGAAAGAACTAGGTCATCAATGCTCTCCAACTATGTCTACTCAATGTTTCGAATTGAATTTGATAACAAAACATTATTCAAGTTAAGGGTTAATTCTTATCTTAAGTACAATTGTCTTAATTATAATTTACCCATAAATCAATGGCACAAACTACAACCAATAACCTATTATATGCAAGAACTAATGAACTAAAACCTACTTGCATAAATCAATGCCGATATCAATTTTATTAATTCAATTGAATAGTAATAAAGGTTGCATGTAAATCAACAATCCAAACTCAATCATTAAATTATAAAAAATCTAAATTCATGCCAGCGTATAATCACGTATTTACGAGAATAAAGAATTAAGGCATATGATGGATTGAATAAATCAAAACTTGAATTAATGAAAATATCGTCAATTCTAACAAAGATCATTCATATAGGTTCACATTGATTCCCTAGTATGAAGTTAGTTACACATATCAAAAATAACAAGAGAAGAGAAGTAGTTGATAAAACCCATTGAGGCCTCCAATCAATTCTTTAAGTCTTCTTCATCTTGCAATTCTTCTATGCGTAAAGATGACTGAAAGAGAATTGTTGTGTAGAAGAATGGTATGTTATGGTAGTCTTGTTAAAGTAGGGTGAATAATGATTAATGAATCCCCTTTTCTTGAAGAAACTCTTGGTATTTATAGCTGATTTCTCATTGTGGACTCCCAATTTGCTTTGTTGTAGGAAACTCATAAACTGAGAAAGTAGAATGAAACAAGGAATGAGAATCCTTTCCTAACATAGATTTCTTCTTTTGATGATTGATTTTTAATTTGAGTTTAGGAAGTTTTCCAAACATGTTTTGGTCTTCTAGAGTTATTAGAATTTGATTTGAAAAGTTTTGGAATTATTTTGGACCAATTGAAACGATTTTACATGATTTTACACATCAAGTTTTTTACGAGTACCGAATAAAGTTGAGCTTTTCAACTTCTCATCACCTACAAGCAAACGAACATGTTGAATCAACAAATGAAACAATTATCAATACTTTAAAGAGGCATCTCGAAAGTGAGAAAAGAGAATGGGTCAACAAGCTGCCTAAAATACTCTGGTCATACAAAACTACCCCTCATCGATTGACATGAGAAACACCTTTTTCACTTGTCTACGACTCAAAACTAGTAATCCTCATTGAGATAAAGCTTGCGACCGCTCGAAGCAAAAACCCTTTCGAAGAACATAATAACCAAGAACTTGCATTCGAACTATATCGCTTTGACGAGCTTCGAGGGCGAGCTGCTTTAAGAGTACATGCGTACCAACAACTAGTAGCTAGACATTACAACAAAAAATGTTATAATCAGGAATTTTAAAATCGGGGATTGGGTATTGACAAGAGTCTTTCAAAACACTAATGAACAATGAGTAAAAAAATGGGCCCGGCATGGGAAGGCCCCTACCAAATAACATATGTAAAAGGGTGAGGAGCATACAAGTTATGAGACCTCAACGTTCGAGACATACACAGCAGCTGGAACACCTTCCACTTAAAATAGTATCATTTTTACCCTTTATCAATTTCACTTTTAGTTTCATTTTTGCTACTAGGTTATCAAATACATCTTCTACACATTTGATACTAACAAATTGACAAACATGAGCAACAATAATGCCTTAAGTGCAACTAAGTGTAGGCTGAGCTCACAAAAATCCAACTTTTTAAAATAATTATAATTGGGAGATGTTGACATCGATAAGCTATAAAACTAGTCGTTACAAGAACCCATTGAATTTTGACTAACGACAAGGCTTAAAATGCCAAGATCAGCTGATAATTCAAACCCTACTCTCAAGGGTACCAGACGACAAAAAAATCCTACATCCAAGGATCTCATTAACAAGTAACATCCCACATTCAAGGATTAACTACAACTCCCAGTGTCCACATTCGACTTAACACAATGGAAGTTAGGGGAATAACACTGGGGACAAGTAATCCTTATGTAATCAAACAACGTAAATATGTGATAATTGTAACAAAAATGGTCAAGTCGACCTCACATGTGTAAATGCACTTCCCATTTAAATTTCCATGTAACTATTGCTGATTGATTGAACGACCTATGAACCATCAATAAAGTTAATACATACACTTACTACATTTACTACAGTTGTTTGAACTATTTTATTATTCGAAAGGTATCCGTCGACCTATAAATCACAATTATACGCAAGTTATATTCCCTGTTGACCTTTATTTTATTTAAAAGGTCTTCATTAACCTCTAAATCACGATTATAAGCAAGTAACAGACCCTGTCGACCTCAACTTTATTCAAAAGGTCTCCATTGACCTTTAAATCACAATTATAAACAGGTAGTAGGCCTTATCGACCTCTGCTTTATTCGAAAGGTCTTTGTCGACCTCTAAATAGCAATTATATTTGGTAGCACTATTTTATACCTATTTTAGGTCCCTATTACCTATTGTTTTGTGCTTGTTTCTTGAGTAAAACCGGGGTTTTTAATATTGTAAATAAGTGTTTCAGGTAAATAGGAAAGTTTAGGGGTATTATGTTAATTTTAGAGAAATACAGGCTAAAACGTAATATTCTGATGAAGATTTAAGAATATGAGAATATAAGAGAGCATAGGGGAGCGTATTATAATTTGTCAGCCAATCAACGCAGTCTGCGGCGCTGTAAATGAAACACAGCCTTTTGGCTTGTGTGCGTGATGATAGCATGACATCATCTCTTCTTTAACCTCAAACCGATCCTACCAGAAACCGACCAAACCTGGTAGCAGACCCAGTTCGAACCTGACTCATTCTAGAAGCTTGTATGAGAATTTTTCTAGCCTTTTTCCGCCCATAACGACGATGTGGTCTCTTCCAGTCACTTTACCACCAGTTTCAACCCTTCATGCAATATTTTCTCTCTCCTCCAAGCATCTCAAACTGACATTATTGAACCAAGCTTCAACCTTCATCTGCTCATTCCAACATGCAGCACCAATCACAGATCTCCTCCAGTGATGTCTGCTACTTCAATCTGCGAGTTGCAACTCGTAGATTTTGATTCAAGCCAACAGATTTCCTGTTTTCACCAAGGGCAATTTCTTCTTTTCACACCTATATCAATCACTAAATTCCCCATTATAAATACACTACTTTTCTTGTCTTAGATATATAGTTTTTAGATCTGAAGTTTTTATTTTTAGTTTTAGAATAAATCTCCCTCACATCCAACACACTAACACTCTCTCACACCATTTCCTACCAAATCCAGCATTGTTGCACTAATTGAAGATTCTTGGAGTTGGAGATAGAGTTGGAATGCTTGAAGACCTCTATAGTTGTTGCCTTTGGAATGCTTGAAGACCTCTATGGTTGTTGCATTCTCTTTATTTTTCTCTTTGATTTCTATTATTATGTGTAACCAAACTTGATGATGGATTTTGTTGTATTTGATTTATTATTTATGAAACTAGATTAGTTATATTTGTTTGAGCATTCATTTACTTGATATGTAGATTAGTTAATTTGTTTATCTTGCATTTATTTTGTTAGATTTTGATTTATTACTTGTAGATAGTTTAGTTGCAGTCTTTGCATGAATTAGTTGTTAATTTTAATTGTTGTTTTCTAGTGGTAGTTGTAGTTAATTTGATTTAGGTTGATTATGTTGTAATGGCTCAAGTTTAATTTTCTTTGCTCTTGATTTTGTTTAATTGAAGTTTCAAATCCATGCTTGATTTAGTTTAGTTATTTTCAATTTTTGAAGCTTGCCGTTAGTTTAATTTCGATTTCGAAGCTTTCCATTCCACAATTGTGATTTTACTTTTCTTGCATGCAATTAGTGTGAATAGATTGTATATATATTCTAATATCTAGAATTATTAAGGTACCATACCTCCTCGTGGGAAAGATTCCCTTACTTGTGTCCGCCATACTCATCAAAGACTTGTACACTTGTGAACGGTTATTTTACACTCGCACACTTTAGTTATATAGGGGTGAGCATGGGTCGGTTCGGTTCGGTTTTGGCAAAAACCTTATCGACCCAACTTATATTCGGTTTTCAAAAATATGAATCGGTTCGACACATTTTAACACCAAAACCGAATTGACCCAAACACCCTTTTCTCGGTTCAGTTCGGTTTGGATCAATTCGGTTTTCGGCCTATTGGACCTCCATTTTTTTTAAAATTTCTACTTATATTTTTTACCTTTTAATAGCTATGATTGTAATTGGACACTTTGGGCAACATTTTTGTCCACAAAATCGACATATAAATAAAAATACATACCAAATCAATCAAAATACTAAATAGCACAGTCATTTCTGTCCACATAATCAACATACAAGTAATAATACAGTCCAAATTAATTAAAATACTTAATAATAGTTCAGAAAATTGAATCCACAAAACATCAATTACATAGAATGATAGAAGTCCAAAATGCAATATATTAAAACAAAACAAAATAATTCAAATGTTATCCTAGTGTTTCTTCAACTTCAAATCTTCTGCTACAATTCTGTAAATAGAGAAAATATAATTGACTAAAATAAGAAGAACATAAGGCAAAAAATGTTTGTCTTGGATCGAAAAACTCAAAACAGCAAATTAGTAAAGAAGAATAGAAAAACGAGTTCAAATATTAATTCCATAATTACATAACAAATCAACACAGAGAAATCAATATAGAGAAGTCTTCAACATAGTTAATATATCAATAACATAAGTAAATAACAAATCAACTCAGAGAAACCAAAAATAAAAAAGTTAAATAAATCAACATAGAGAAAGCAAAAAATCGAAAAAGCTAATGAAGAGAGAGAGGCCTTAATGGTGAAAGAAGTAGTGGAAGAGAAAGAGAGAGAGAGAGAGAGAGAGAGAGAGAGGTGTTGAAGATCCGAGATGAACAACTAAATCAACAAGCATTATTTAGATTCAATCAAACAAAATCAAAATATGAAAAGATATTCAGTAAATCAGGGAACTAAGTCACTAACCTTGATGAAAACAAACGGTTGACAGGAAGGGTGGAAGTCGGAGGAAGTGACGACTTGACTGGTGAAGGTCGGAGGAAGAGGCGGAGGTCGAAGAAAGTGGTTAGAGTCTTGAAGATGGCTGACTGGTTGGATCTAGGTCACAGATTTACAGAGAAAAGAAAAGAAAAGAAAGTGGCTTGGTTTGGTAGCTTAGGTGAATATGGGAAAAAAATTTAGGGTTTCTTTTATTTATACCTCGGTTTATCGGGTCGGTTCGGTTAAGACTCTATGAGAACCGAAACCGACCCAAAGTCAATTCGGTTCATTAGGGTCAACCAGAATGGAACATATATCACCATCAAAACCGAATCAAACACCCTTTTTAAGGGTCGACTCGGGTCGGTTTGGGTCGGGCCACACTTTTGTGCCCACCCCTATTTATATATATTCATTTCATAGTACCGTCTAGAACGTTTTAATATGCTAGGGAAGAAGTCCGTAAAAAGCGTGTCAGTCGACCTCAACTTTATTCTAAAAGTCTTCGTCGACCTCTAAATCGTAATTATACGCAAGTAACATGCCCTATCGAGCTCTACTTTATTCGAAAGGTTTCCGACAACCTCTAAATCATAATTATATACAATTAGTAGGCCCTATCGAGCTCTACTTTATTCGAAAGGTCTCTGTCGACCTCTAAATCACAATTATATGCAAGTAGTAGGCCTATCGACCTCTACTTTATTCAAAATGTCTTTGTTGACCTCTAAATTGCAACCAATTACAAGCGTTGTCGACCCTTACTTTGTTAAAAGATTTTTTATCGATAATAAAATGCGAGAATCGAAACCAAATTACATAATCGAAGTACAATAGCAAAATAAACGATCAATTCGACCTCTATTCATCCATCAAAGTATCTAATTACAAATCAAGTCGACATGGGAAATTAAAAAAGTACTCTCACTTGACACAAAAATATGTGCAAGAATGTAATAATTTTTGACAGCTTAAAAAAAAGCTAGTTTAGGCTGGAACTGAAGCTAGGCTTTGGCCAAACCCTCTATCTGAACTGTAAGTTCCTCAGTTTTTTGATTGGCTTATTTCAATTGACAAACCATATTTGAGAATTATCATGTAAGGGTAGTTTAACCGATCTTTGTTCATGACTAAGCTAAAGCTTCAAAGGTATATCACTTGCTTAACTTTCATTGAAGAGTTGTAGTGCACACACTCACTCTGATGCATGCGTTGATCGTCTTGCGTTAGTGCTTGAATTGTTGTTATGCGTGCCTAATTTTGTTGCCTCTTGCTTGCTTGGATTGCATGATTGTTGGTCTTGCATAATTACTGTCGCTCCTTGAATGTCGCAGTTATCCATGAGACACTTTTAGCGACATTCACTCTTCTTGCATTCGTAAATCTCTAACGCTCGCGGTGTTGCGTGTGTCTGAGGGACACCTTATACGCGACAATTATTGTCACATGTTTTGTCGCATGTGTCAGAGCGACACCTTATACGGGACAAATTGTTGTCACATGCTTTGTTGTTATTGTCCAAGCGACATTCTTCGAGGCGACAGTTCGCCCTCTCGTGCACACACTTTTTTGTTCTCTCGCACACACACACACACACACACACACACACACACATATATATATATATATATATATATATATATGTGTGTGTGTGTGTGTGTGTGTGTGTGTGTGTATGTGTGTGTGTGTGTGTGTGTGTGTGCTGTCTTCTTCCCTATTTCGTTCAAGGAGTCTAAGAAGCCATTTTTAAGTGACTTAGCTTTTCTAGAGAGAGAAAGACTCCCAAACACTCACCTTTACTCAACCAAACTTCATCTCATGATCATCTAGCTTCATTCTGGGATAATCTAAGCATGGAGCATCATCTTTTTCTTAACAAGGTAATCTTTACATGTACTAGACTTCATTTTTTCATTACTATGTCATCTATGCCTAGGTTTTAGCTATTATAGCAAATTAAATGCATGCTCTTGTGTTTAATAGCTTTTATTACATGTTTGTGATTTTTGTTGTTGGTTGAGAGCATTGATTAGTGATAGCTAGCATTTAGGACAATTTTACCCCTTTAGCTAAATCTTCTTACATTTGCATTTAGAGAATTAATATCTAGGATTTGCATTCATTGTCATATTTACATCCTTAGATAAGCTCAAATGTATTGACCTAGCATTTTTTCACTTTGAATATCATTAAATATTCACTTAGGTTGCATTGTCTCTTCATTGTTGTTAAGCTTGTGACTAAGAGTTTAGTGCACAAGCTTGTTAATCAAGAATCACTATTAATGCCCATTGAGTAGTAGTGGTGGGTTAGTAACCTTGAAGTGTGACTAGGTTGTCAACTTATGTTGTAAACATCATTACAATAGTTAATTTGAGGATCAGATGTGGTTAGAAGGATAGCCCGTGGTTTTTCCCTTGTCGAAGGGTTTCCACGTATATATCTGGTGTTGTTATTGTTTTATGCTTAGTTGTTTTTGTTTTATGCTTAGTTGTTTTTGTTTGAATACTTGGTAGAATGGGGTAGACTTGCTAATATTGATTAATTCACAAAATTGGTAATCAATAGAATTAAAACCTATTCACCCTTCTCTAGGTATATAGACATGCACATTATGGGAATTTCAATTGGTATCAGAGCCGCTGTCTAACCATACACAAGTGATCTGTGCATTGTGTGTGTCTTGCATCTTGAATTTTGTTTGCTTGCTTTCTTGCATTTTGTTTGTTGCAGTCATCTCATTCATAAGCCTAAAAAATAATGAGTGGGAACGGTGGAGAAACCGAGGGAGCTTCAAGCATAAGATCTCCCTTACTCACGAGAGTGAACTATGCCTCTTGGAAAGGTAAAATAGAGTCCTATCTCTGTCAAATTGACGACCGTGCATGGATGGCTATTGAATATGGGTACACTTTATCACATGATTTTAGCTTGTTTTTGGTTTACATGATTTAAACTTGATTATATGATTAATTGAATATATCGTGAGTTCAAGTTTAGATTTATGTATGTATCTAGATTGAAATTAACTTGTCATATATTTTGTATGAACTAGATGAATTAGACATGCATTTTAACTAGACATCAATTGGTTTGTGCATTCATGCTTATGTCTAGTATTTTCCATAGGACGTGTTGATCATAACATTCTATGTTGCGTGCTTGTTTGCATTTTGCATTCATGATCACCTAGATGCCTTGTGAGAAGGAAGTATTGACAATAAGTGTAAGACCTATGTTGTTGAGCATGGAAGTCTTGGCAAGAGGTGGGAGACCTCAGAATGTCAAGCAAGAAAGTCTTGCCTAAGGTTGTGAGGATCTGAAAGGGTGAGTAAAGAAGGGTGAGTAAGGAAGTCTTGCCTAGGGTCGTGAGGATCCAGAAGAGTGAGCGAGGAAGTCTTGACAAGAGGTGTGAGGCCTCGAAATGTTGAGCAAGTGGGTGACATATTCATGAGTAGGATATGAGGGTAGTTTCTAGGTGAAGGGGTCACTTGAGAGATTGTACTTTTCTTATCTACTAGTGGATTTTATTTGCCGGTGGTTGCTTACCCGTGAATGTTTCCTCTTCGGAAGTTTACCATGTTATATCTTGTGTCAACTTTTCTCTATCCCTATCTTTCTTATATTGTATTTGTTATTTGAATACTATGGATAGAACTTTATATGTAAGTTGACTTCCTTACTATAATATCAATTGTGTATGTGTTATGATTGCTTGTTTGTATCATAATTTACTTGTTTATATATTGATTAATTGTCTTTAATTGATATATATATATATATATATATATATATAATGTGATACAAGCAATCTAGAGGGACAAACTTTTGTTTGTTTCTAAGGGAGTCAAAAAAGGTGTCTAACCTATTCATGCCCCTTCTAGGTTAGCCTTGAGCATTTAACCGTGTTTGTATTTCAGTTGGAGCTTGTTAATGTTAAGAAGAGTAAAGAAAGCTTGAAGGAGGAGTTTAGAGAGGCTAAAGAATTAATTGTCATGATGACCTCCGGAACCGAGAAGCTTGACAAGATGCTTTCATGTGGGAAGAGCCCTAGTGATAAGAAGGGCTTAGAATATGTGGAAGATTTGGAAACCACATCCTTAAAGAAGACTACCTTTGTTAAAAGTGAAGAGCTAAAGAAAGTCCAAAGTCCACAACAACCAACAAAAGGGTTGAAGTTGGAGAGTCTTCAAAACAAGATCAAGTCAAGGCTTCAACAAAAACTCAAGCCAATGCACAACCACAACAAGCTAGAGCACATCAAACAAGACCCCAACTTCCAATAACCTCTCAAAATCAACAAAGGGCCTCCTACACTCAATCAAGAAGGGATGCAATCTTGGCTCAACCACAAAGAAGAGAAGTTGCTCAACATCAAAGAACAAATCGAAGAATAAGGAAGCCTCACATGCTTGCACAAGGCTATGGTATGAATTCTTACTTTACTCATATTTATCATTATTGTGGTATTGAAGGACATATAAGGCCAAATTGCTTTAAGTGTATTAATTTGTGTAGAATAGAAAATATGTTTGAGAAAAATATACTTAGAAAAGCCAAAAAGCATGCACCTAGGAATTTTAGAGCAAATGAACCTAAGGCTCCTAGAAATAAAAATGTTGCTACTAGGTGGACTAGAAAAGATGACTATTTTTGCTTTGTGGCTCAAGTAGCTTTGAAGGCCAAAGCCTCTAACACTTGGTATCTTGATAGTGGATGTTCTAGACACATGACCAGAAATAAGAGATTTTTCGAGACTCTTGTGATGAAGGATGGTGGATATGTCACCTTTGGTGATGGTTCACGAAAGAAGGTTATAGGGAAAGGAAACATATCCATTCCCGGTTTTCCTTCCTTGTCAAATTCTCTTTATGTGGATGACTTGCAAGCCAATCTAATTAGTTTATCACATTTAAGTGATGAAGGGCTTTCGGTTATGTTTTGCAAAATTGATTGCTCTATTCTAAAAGAAGATGGGCAAGTCCTTTTGAAAGGCAAGAGATCAAGTGTCAATTGTTATTGTCTTGATTCCAATGATATCTCTTGTAACTTGTCTAGTTGTGATCAAGCGGAATTGTGGCATCAAAGGCTCGGCCACATGAATTTCAAATACTTGAACGTGCTTGAGAGGTTGAATGTTGTGAAAGGCCTCCCCAAGTTTGGGAAGAGGATTAAGGGAGTTTGTGGACCTTGTCAACAAGGAAAGCAAACTAAGAGTGTGCACAAAAAGGGTAAGTATCTCACCATTAAGGAGCCATTAGAGCTTCTTCATATAGACCTTATGGGTCCTATGCAAACCGAGAGTCTTGGTGGTAAGAGATACATTTTTGTGTGTGTTGATGATTTTTCTTGATTTACATGGACTTATTTTCTTAGAGAAAAATCTGTAACTTTTGAAAAGTTTAAAATGCTATGTGTCAAAATTCAAAATGAGAAGAATTCTCACATTAAGAGCATTAAGAGAATTAGGAGAGATCATGGGAAAGAGTTTGAGAATAGCAGCTTTAAGAGCTTTTGTAGTGACCTAGGCATCTCCTATAAATTCTCGGCTCCTAGAACACCCTAACAAAATGAGGTGGTTGAAAAAAAGAATAGGGTCCTTTAAGAGATGGCTCATTTGATGTTGGTTAGCAACAATGTGCCTAGGAATCTTTGGGCCGCGGCTGTCAATATGGCTTGCTACATAGAAAATAGAGTCTTTCTAAGGCCAGGTACTAAGAAAACCTCCTATGAATTGTGGAAGGGTAGAAAGCCAAATGTTAGCTACTTCCACTCATTCGGAAGCAAATGTTACATTCTCAATGACTGTGATCAAAATGGCAAGTTTGATGCCAAGAGTGATGAGGGAATTTTCATTGGCTATGCTCTAAATAGTAAGGCCTTTAGAGTGTTTAACTTAAAGACTAGGAGTGTCATGGAATCATCTAATGTTGTCATAGATGATTATAGACGTAAGTTGTGTAACCATGATGATGAGGTTGTTGTGACTCATGATTTACCTTTAAAAGAGTGTGGCGAGACTTCAAATCATATGAAGACGGGTCATAGTGAAAAGGATGATAAACCTCTTGATAGAGATCCATCTTTGGACTCTAATGAACCCGTTCCTTGGGTTAGGAGATTCCATGATAATAGTGATATCATTGGAGATGTCAATGAGGGTGTTAAGACTAGGAAACAATTGGCTAATCAAATTAGCTATACTTGTTACACCTCCCAAATTGAACCCAAAAAGGTTAATGGAGCCTTGAATGATGAATTTTGGGTTCTTGCCATGCAAGAAGAGTTGAACCAATGCAAGAAGAGTGCAAGAAGAGTTGAACCAATTTGAAAGAAATGAGGTTTGGACTATAGTTCCTAGACCTAAGAATTCTAATGTCATAGGCACCAAATGGGTGTTTAGGAACAAGTCAAATGCGGATGGAAACATTTTACGAAACAAGGCTAGGCTTGTAGCATAAGGATACTCTCAAAATTGAGGGTATCGACTTTGAGGAGACTTTTGCTCCGGTTGTCCGTCTTGAGTCTATTAGGCTTATCTTGTCCATATCATGTGTGCTCAAATTTAAATTGTATCAAATGGATGTTAAGACTGTCTTTCTTAATGGTTTCTTGCAAGAGAAAGTGTTTGTTGAGCAACCCAAGGGGTTTATGGATCCACACCACCCCGATCATGTCTATCGCCTCAAGAAAGCTTTGTATGGGTTGAAACAAGGACTGAGGGATTGATATGAGCACCTCACGCTTTATCTTGTTGACAATGGCTATTCTAGAGGTAGTGTTGACAAGACTTTGTTCATCAAGTGCAGCATAGATGAGCTATTCATAGCTCAAATTTATGTTCATGACATTGTTTTTGGTTCCACCAACAACTTGAAAGTTCAACAATTTTTTGAAGTCATGTCTCATGAGTTTGAGATGAGCATGGTTGGTGAACTCAATTACTTCCTAGGTTTGCAAATTAAGCAATTGAATGATGGGATTCTTCATATCCCAAGCTAAATATGTCAAGAACCTAGTGAAGAAATTTGTCATTGAGAATGCCAAACATTGTGACACAATATGAGTACCACATTAAAATTTAACAAAGATGCTAGTGGGAAAAGTGTGGATGAAAGTCTATATCGTGGTATGATAAGAAGTTTGCTATACTTGACGGCTAGTAGGCCCGATATAGTCATGAGTGTTGGTGTGTGTTCTAAGTAAGCTAGTCCCAAGGAATCCCATCTCTCCTCCGTGAAGAGAATCATTCGATATGTGAATGGGACGTCCAACTATGGGATATGATACTCTTGTGACACTATGTAGGGAAAATCGCACAGTGGAAGCATGAAAAATTAAAATTAGGGTTTGGTATAAATGAATTTTTTTCCCTTTTAATAACAAGAACCTTAACCCTAGATTAATTGATGTATATAAAAAGTATCGTACCTTTTTTTTCATGACGATTGAACTAGCGTCGAATTGAATCCCTAAGATCTTCCAATCTAATCATGAACGTGAATCATCTAGGAGTGTGGGCTCTCTTTCTTTAAATTGTATACCTAAGGATGGAAACAAACAAAATCTTTCTCTTTGTTAGTCACAATAATCCTCCAAGAGAAAAACAAAGAACAATAGGTCACTTGTGAATTATCAATCAATTTAAATGGAACTCGCGTGAACCTAGATTCGATGTTGTACACAAAACCTTTTGATGTAAAATGCTACTAGTGTACTATCGAATACAAAACGTTCTTTCTTCCTTTTTCCTCTTTGTCGAATCTTCACACATCAATCTTTAGAGTTGGATGAATTTATCTAGCACAAGAACCGAATTCTCTATACTCAAAATTCTATGGTGGCCGAAAACTCTTTTAGAAAAATTAGGGCTTAGTTGAATTTTTCTTCTTAGAATTATCTAATGGCCGAATTTTTCCTCTCTCTAAATTTTCTTTGGCTTGCACGAAATTTTGAAGCTTCAAATCTTCTCCTGGCCAAAATTTAGAGGTAGTATAAATAGGCATACAAATCCTTTCCTAAGAATGATTTACTTGGTGGGCAAGAATCCTATCCTTAGGTGGATTTACTTAGTGACCAAGAATCATTTTCCAAAAAGAATTCTTCCTACACCAAGACTCCTAATCCAACTCATTAGTGTATTTGTGATAATATTAAAGATTTCCTAATTTGACTAGATAAATAATTCATTTTATTTATCTACTTATCAAATATAGTCTTTAATATTAATTATACTACCAACAATAGTATAATATTAGGAGACCATCTCCTACTAGGAAAAAGATTTTGACTTTTAATTAAATAATTAATTAATTTCCATTTAATTAAATAATAAAATAAAAAATAATATATTAGGCTTTTATATATTAGCCTTGTCACCCATGACATTATATAGGCATATATATTATTATTATTCTTATTTTATTAAATCCATTGGACCTTAATAAAAAGTCCACATGTGAACTAGACCCATTCTTACAAAAAGAAACAAGTCCACAAGCCTTAATACAATTCTAGATGGACCCCTAAATTGGTCCGGTAGAATATATCAAGTGGTCCATGCAAGTTCGTGTGGACTGAGGATCTTGGCGGGCTATCTAAATTTAAGCTTCAATAGACATACCTAATCACAATCACCAAATGATTCACTTAGGTCCAATATATTAATTTTAGTTCATTCCACTAAAGAACTAAAATTGAACTCTTAAATAAATATAGAATAAGTTAATATTTCTTACTCATACCCTAGACAATCTTAATGGAGAAAGTGTATCCTCGTGAAGAATACCAGTAATCGCCAAGAGCTCATAGACCGCCTATAGCTCTCCAAGTTACCATATTTACTCATATGACCACATTTTGAACTTGGATATTTTGACTTGTCCAGAAGCCATGTTTCAATACACACATTGAAAACTTAACGTTAAGGTTTAATATCCAATACCTCAAAACATCCATATGATGTTATTCTACTCTTATGTAATAAATGGAGCCACGATGTCCGTGTCTATAAATGAAGTCATTTATCGATTAACAAATGAATACAACCAAACTATCGAGGATAGATAATGCTATGTAATCGTACTCATTGAAAGCTCAAAAGATAACACTTACAACCATAAGTCCATCATTTATCTCAGGATTGAGATAGACTCTCCGATTGTCTTCAAATGAAAAACTTTTATCTATTGACGGTTCTAGATAAAGTATTTCACTGTGATCTAATTCAATGCACTTAGTGCACTAGATTCTTTTGCCCAAAGACACCACACTTTGATGCTTTTAGACTTATCATAACACATTTGATCCCACTCAAAAGCTAGCAAAAGAATCTACAACTTTGACAAGATAAATGCGCCCAACCTTTTATCTTAAGTTGTGAATATTATTTAAGACTAACTAAAGAATTGTGTCTACCTCATACATATCCAGATGTATGAACAATTTTTTATTTTTCATAGTCTTTTGACCTTCTGATTATTTACTTTTGACAGTTATAGTACTATAAATGATATAAGATTTGTTAAATTAGAAATCACTTTATTAATATGAAAATATTGTCAAATACATTATTATACTCTTGCTATCGAGCATAATTCCAACACACTAATGCTATCTTAGTGGGCTTTAGTGATGCAGATTGGGCAGATATTTATGATGATAGGAAGAGTACATCGGGCAGTTGCTTCTTCCTTGAAAATAATTTGGTGTCACTGTTTTGCAAGAAGCAAAACTCCATTTCCTTGTCCACAACGGAGACAGAGTATATAACAGTCGGGAGTGCTTGCACACAACTCCTATGGATGAAGCAAATGCTTGTGGACTATGGTTTTGATTAAGGTACTCTAACCCTCTATTGTGATAACATGAGTGCCATAAACATCTCAAAGAATCTTGTTCAACACTCTAGGACCAAGCATAAAGTCATTAGACATCATTTTATTAGAGGGCTACTTGAAAGCAAATGCATTACAGTTGAACATGTTGACACAAATGGTCAACTAGCAGATTTGTTCACTAAACCCTTAGAATCAACTAGGTTTAAGTCACTTAGTAAGTCTATTGGGATTTGTCATATGTCTTGATGAGTTTTGGTGATTGACCTTATATGGGGAGCTCAAGCAAAGAGAGCAAGCTTGCATTACAATAAGCAAAATAATTGTTCAGTTTTATGCTCTTTAATTAATAGATTGAGCATCATGATTACATATACTATTATATAACTTTTTATTCAATAAACGTGTCTTTGCTTGTTTGAAATCCATGTCTCATTTACGTTCAAACATGCATTTTGGACTAGCAAAATTGATTGGGAAGTACATTTGATTGACCCCAAATTTATCTCCATGTTTATGTGAACTTGAGTTTGACATGCTTAAATATTATGCATGAAGTATTTGTGTGCAAATGTGTGTGAATGCAATTGACAAGGCTAAACTCAATAAGGACCTCATGTCCATTCAACTAAAAAGGATGTCTCATCCAATTTTGTCTCTCTTCTTAATGGTTGAACAAGACAATATTCAATAAAGATTTTATATCCATGCAATCAATAAGGATTTTATATCCATGTCTTGATTGGTCATTAAGAATTGATAATATTGCTTGTGTGGTTTGAAAGTTTAATCTTCTTATCTCGTGTTCAAATGACAAAAGGGTGAAAATTGGTTTGACTTCTTTTGGAACCTCTTTTGATATTTACTTTTCCAAATACCATGTTTTTTTTTTTAAGTTGATGTTTCATGTCTTTTATCCAAGGCAATACCTTCACACATTTTTCTTGAAATTTAAATTCCTTGCTTTTCTCTCTCACTTAATTAAATTGTATAAAGTTATTGTATATGATTATGCAAATTTTCCTTGCAAATATCTTTCTTTGCTAAGTGACCCGATTGGGAAATACTCTTTTGCCTATCTTGTGACAAAGGGGGGAGTATTGTGGATTTTAGGGGGAGTTGAGAGCGGAATGATTTATGGGAAAATGAGAGCTGCATATGAGGGGAGATTGACTTGTTGAGGGGGAGTTAACTCATTTAGGGGGAGCATTTGCATTAGTATTTGCATTTGCATTATTGTTGCATTTATTTTGTTGCAAATTGCTCTTGCTGTTTTTTCTCTCTTGATCATCTCACATACACTTGTTTTGGAAAATGTAGTTTTCTTGTTTTGTAGGGATAGTTATTCTGCAAGAGATGGAAGATTTAAACATCTAGCCTTATGTATCTCTTTGTAATGTAGAATGCGTTTGTTGATCCCCGTGTTTTTTTTAATCATGTGTGAGGATGATATGTGAGTGGTGGTTTTGTCACGAAATAACCAACAAAGAAGATTGCAAGTTCCTCGGTTTTTTGGTTGGCTTATTTTGATTGACAAACCACATTTGGGGATTATCATGTAAGGTAGTTTAGCCGAACTTTGTTCATGATCAAGCTAAAGCTTCAAAGGTATATCACTTGCTTAACTTTCATTGAAGAGATATAGAGTAAACACTCACTCTCATGCATGTGTTGACAATCTTGCATTAGTGTTTGAATTATTGTTATACGTGCCTAATTTTGTTGCCTCTTGCTTGCTTGGATAGCATGATTGTTGGTCTTGTATAATTACTATCGCTCCTTGAATGTCGCGGTTGTCCAGGCAACGCTTTGCGTGACATTCACTCTTCTTGCATTCACAAATCTCTGTCGCTCGCGGTGTCACGTGTGTCCGAGTGACACCTTATACGTGACAAATCACTGTCACGTGCTTTGTCTCTGTTGTGCAGACGACATTCTTCGAGGCGACAGTCCACCCTCTCGTGCACACACTGTTTTGTTCTCTCTCTCACACACACACACACACACACACACACACACACATATATATATATATGTTATCTTCTTCCCTATTTAGTTCAATGAGTCTAAAAGCCATTTTTGAGTAACCTAGCTTTTCTAGAGAGAGAAAGACTCCTTAACACTCACCTTTACTCAACCAAACTTCAACTCATGATCATCTAGCTTCATTCTAGGATCATCTAAGCATGGAGCATCATCTTTTTCTTTACAAGGTAATCTCTGCATGTACTAGACTTCATTGTTTCATTACTATGTCGTATATGCCTAGGTTTTTGGCTTTTATTGTAAATTTAATGCATGTTATTGTGTTTAATAGCTTTTATTACATGTTTGTGATGTTGGTTATTGGTTGAGAACATTGATTAGTGATAGTTAGCATTTAGGACGATTTTACCCTTCTTTCTAAATCTTCTTGCATTTACATTTAAAGAATTAATATCTATGATTTGCATTCATTGTCATATTTACATCCTTAGATAAGCTCAAATGTCTTGACGTAGCATTTTTGCACTTTGAATATCATTACATATTCACTTAGGTTGCATTGTCTCTTCGTTGTTGTTAAGCTTGTGGCTAAGATTTTAATGCACAAGCTTGTTAATCAAGAATCACTATTAATGCCCGTTGAGTAGTAGTGGTGGGTTAGTAACCTTGAAGTGTGACTAGGTGGTCAACTTAGGTTGTAAACATCATTACAATAGTTGATTTGAGGATCAGATGTGGCTATAAGGATAGCCCGTGGTTTTTGCCTTGTCGAATGGTTTCCACGTATATATCGCATGTTGTTATTGTTTTATGCTTAGTTGTTTTTGTTTGAATGTTTGGTAGAATGGGGTAGACTTGTTAATATTGATTAATTCACAAAATTGGTAATCAATAGAATTAAAACCTATTCACCCCCTTTAGGTATATAGGCATACACATTTAAGGGAATTTCATGAACATCTGGCTCGGTCCTGGTGTTAGGGTCCTTGTCGGTCTCCCTTGCGCCTTTGACATTTGCAACCTCTTTAGCATTCGGGGAACCGTTTGTCTTAAGATGCTCTACCTCCTGTCACTTATCAATTTTTACCTAAGGAGTCCACGATGTATAATCACCAACTAAATATTTCTTGAAAGGCTTTACCCTCGTCATACACATGGCCTCGACCATATTGGTAGTGAGTCGTTGCTCCAGACCAGCACGCTTCTCAATAAGGATCTCCTTTTCTTTCTTCAACTCCTCGCATTGATGATCCCTTTCAGCAAGGGCCTCCCTTAACTTCTTGATTTCCTCTTCTAAGTGGGTGGCTCTATGCGATTCCTTTGAGGCCTTTTGATTGACCTCTTTTTTATCCCTGTCCAGCTTTGTCGAGGTCCTGCCTGAAGGAATCTTTGGCTCTATTTAGCTTTATGCACCTCTCTTGACTGGCTGTGAATCTGAAAAGATTGCAAAATGAAAGTCATGAATATTCATCATATATTTATATATAGTCAAAACAGAAAAGAGGGGGAATCCATCTGAAAAGTAGAAAGCATGCTAGCATCGACCAAATCCTCCGCTTTCTTCCCCTTAAGATACTTATCATCAGTTGGGAACAAAAGGTCGCATGAATTATTTAAGAAACTTATCGGCTCTATAAAAATCGACAATTCTGACATGAACAACACTAAAGTTGAGTCGGGTCCTCTCGGTGAGACTTTGATTGGCTTTCCTTTCAGATCGACATCATCAACCTTTCGCTTCTTCATTCTCCTCGGGTGGCTCAATTCCATGGGAGATTCAAAGACAACTTCATCGACCGAACACTATCATTTTGCTCTTCTACTCCTCAACCATTACTTTCTTCTTGGCCAATACTTCGTCTGCCTCTTCACCATGGCCTCCTTTTGGATCTTCATGGTCTCATCAGGATCAGGCATGGTAAACTTCACGGTTGACATTGACTTGTCTGTAAAATGACATCAGCTATAGGAGTTAAAAACTTTATACCACGGAGAACTTTAAATCCTATCATAACCAGCCAAATGTACGACACAAGACCCTTCTGCTTACAACGCCTTCCAACTTCTCTCACTGGCAGGGATCGCCAACACATTGTTACTACGCTTGACGACATAAGGACACACTATTTTATTCTTCTTGTTCACTAATTCTACAAAGAAAACATTTTTTTTTAACACTTAAGCTAAGGAAAACGTAAACTAACCAATCGACGCTAGAGTTTAACACTCACTGGCTTAGATCCAAAAGCTTGGATAGACATACTTCTTCTTCCTTAAAAGAACATCTATTAAAGAACCCTACGTAAAATAGAAAGTATCCTTACATTTCGTAACATTGGTCATAAGGTCAGAGACAAGATGTTTCATGCAATACCTCAAACAGAGTGTGAATCGACCATTCTCGTGAGTGTGCTGCTTCAGGAAATAATTGTACAGAAGTGAGCCCAACCCAAATTTTATTTCCTTATTCTCTCGAAGGATGGTGAGACTCAAAAGGATCTTACAACTGTTAGGCATTAGCTGGGCATGAGCTATGTCGTAGAACACTAGCAACCTGTGAGCTGAAGAGGGAACAAGGAATCGAAACCTCTATCGAAGGACATACTCGTAAAAGCATATCCACCTTGGGATGGCCCAGTTTGCACTCTCATGATTCTTCACATCATGTAGCTTGACAAAATTAGGGTTACCGTACGATGCCTTCAGACGATACATGTCGTCGTTTGTGAATACGTTCCCTAGGTTTTCACTAGCTAGAATACCAAACGGTCTGCCCGAATAGGGCATCTTTTCGATGTCTAGATGCTCTGAAAACCCGACTGGGTGCACGACAGCTCTTACGGCCCCACTTTCCATTAAGTCTAACCTATCTAGGCGTACATCTAGTGGGTTATCTATGGAGAACTGTTGTGCGACATTGATCGTACTATTTTTGTACCTATTTTTAGGTCCCAAATTCCTAATATTTTATACTTTTTCCTCAAGTAAAACTGGGTTTTTAATATGTTAAAATAAGTGTTTCAGGTATTTATGAAGTTCAAGGGCATTGGAGTAATTTTGATAATTTAGGGGCAAAGATGCAAATGTTGAATGAAGATTGGATTTATTGTGCTTTTGAAAGAGTTTAAGGGGTATTTCATAATTCACCAGCAGCCTATGCCACCTCATAATGAAACGGTGAGTTTTGGTTTAATGGGCTTCTAACCACAGACAAGCTAACTGCTAATTACACCTTGGACATGACAAAGGCCCAAATCGGTGGCGCAATCTGGCGCAATCCGGTGTTGTGAGCTCACCAAGTCTAAAGCCCAACTCCACTTCATCGACCTACTAAATGCACCATCTTCATCTTCAACCATCGGTTTCAGGCCATTGACAAACCTGCTAACCCTAGCTTGCTGCAGCCGCTGGAAAGCGGCCATAATCCGCCTTATTCTGGCCGATTTTCTGTCAAGAAGATCGCCAAACTCAACGCGGCCGTCATGAGGTCTTTTTCGGTTTGCCAAACCCCACCGTGATCCAGCCACGATATCTGAGAGTTCTCACTTCGATCCCAACCGATCTCCAACTGTTCTACACTGCGAAAAGAGATCTAGAGAACTTCGCGGTTCTACCTTCGTTGTTCACCACCGCGAACTTCAACAACGAATTGTTTTCCAGTGGTTCTTGCGTACCAGAGTTCGCCATTGAATAACCGCGAAATGGAACAGTGAACCATGTCTGATTGTCTGAAAATTTACAGAAAGCACTCCTTTGATGGGTCTAATGGCAATTCGCCGAGTCAAGAGTGTTTAAGTAATTTACCACTCATGCCCTATTTTTTGGAACCATATAAATACACCATTTGTCCCTTTTAAAAGATAGCCATAACTCACTGCAACCTCTCTACAGTTCATCTTTTTCATAAATCAAGAGAGAGAAGCCTTCAAAAGCATTTATAGAGATTTTTCCTCCATGTATTGCTTTTCCACCACCACCTCTGCCCTTCCTACACCCATCTTAGAGTAGATTATAAGAAGAAAGGAGTGGTATTTTTGATTAATTTCTAGCCATGAAGCAAGGAGTTTTTGGAGGAGTGTCTTTAAGGGCTTTCTTATTTATCTCATTATCTTTGTATTTATTATTGTCTTTGATGTATAATTTCCCACTTGAGAATATTTGTAACATATACTTGTGTTATTTATGTAATAACTATTCTTAAATTAATTTGGGTCTTGATTCATCCTTAGTTATTATTGTAATGAGCTTTTATCTTTACATTCATGTTCATGTAGGTTAGAAACTGATATTTGTTCATGATTGAGATTAAGAGTAGAATAACTTAATTTAGGAGTAATTTAATTAAACATACTATGATCGTGCGTATGTTGATGGATAATTAGAGATGCCATGTTTGGATTGATGTGAGTGCTTGATCTGTGATTAGGCTAAATTTGAGGATTACAGTTAGTTATAGACCTTACTTGGCTTTGATTGTTTTTCTAAAGGATGGATGGAATTCATGAAGGTATACACTCTACTTGATTAGATTTTGGTTCTTAATATTTGTGTTTAAAGGAATCCCTTGGTTGTTGGTTACACAATACACCCTCGGTGAGTAGCAATTGAGGGTTAGATGATTTTGATTCTTTAATCTTTAGATTTTGCTCATGCTATACACCATAGATGAGTAATAGTCGAGGAATAGTGATTGATTCTGCTACCATGCGGTATGAGTCACATAAAAGAGAAGATTGAACCCTTGATTTGGTTTGAATGTGCTTAATGCGTAACAATCTACTTGATGTGCATTTGTGTTTGGTAATCTTATGTACCTTGTGTGTCCACTATCTTACATCTCTCCAAACAACCTTTATTTTTGTAATGTAGGGTGTCTTTCCTTTAGGAGTAGATTAATTTAGTCTAGGAGTAGTTTAGTTTAGAAGGACAAGCACTTGGTTACATTTATATCTTTGCTCATCATTCTCACCCTTCTATATTCTTACATTTTTCATATAATTTCCATGCTCTCTCTCTCTCTCTCACACACACACACACACACACACACGCACGCACACACACACACACACGCATCTCAACATGCTTATATTTCACACACATCACTCTCACATCTTCCATGTTCTCATTTACATTGCTTTTAATAAACTCTAAAATGTGGGACGATTGACGAATGACACCTCCTTGTGGATGACCCTTTCATGTTGCTATACTTGTCTCTTCTGACTCGTGTGCCTGTGAGGTTAATTTTATAAATATATAAGAATAATGTTCTCATCTTTGACGTGTAAACTGACCACGTCAGGCATCTCTGGTTTTGGACTCAACACCCACTTCGACATTGTCTCTAGAAATGCTAGGGTTGCAAGTAAAAACTGGATATGAAGTAGTGCTCTCACTCGACAAGATGCTCCAAAAAGCATACAAATACAAAAATGCAAAGATCAAACAAAGAACTAGAAGCTCAAAAATCAAAACCTAAGGGTCTTTGCAGGTCGAGATCCATCCAATGGAACATAGGTGGACCTAAGTCGAGCGACTACCAGCCTAGAGCCCTACGATGATACAACAACCTCTAAACTACTAAACCTCACAAATCATCACTTAGTTGGATCTAATCTAGGGAGCCAAACTAGTTTTTCAAAATTGAACATGAAAAACAACAAGGAACATAAAAAGATTTATGGGAAAATCAAAATCCTTAAACTACTCTATTTGTTCCCTATAAATTGACAAAATTAAGTCTTGTGCAGGCAAAAATGAAAACAAAAAGCAAAAAGGAAGAAATTTTTAAAGAACTTTTGCTTACCTTACAGAGGATTCGAATTGGAGTTACTGAAACGACGAACTGGAGTTTTCAAGATTCGTTGGTGCTTTAGTTTCGAGGATTTGAAGATAGTTTTGTTTCAAGACAATGAAGAGTGTTACAAAATTGGAAGAGTTTGGTTAGTAAACCAACGCTTCAACCACTACCTAAAAATGTACAAACGCGGTTAAATTGCCTTATGCTAACCCCAAAGGGGGGACAGAGTGAATAGGTTTTTACACCTTTTTCATTCCCTTAAAAACAAACTTACGTTTGTCCCTCTAGTTAGCTTGGATAACAATTCTTAAGATAATAAAGCATATGTAGATAAACAATATGTATTATCAAACAAAGAATTGTCAAACTAGCTTACTAGTTGCTAGTGAAAGGATTACAATGAAACTAAACACAAAAGATACTTGTATTCTCAATATTGTTCCATATGTACAAGTATTCAATCAAAGATAGTTATATACAAATAAATCTAAGTATACATAAAATGAAATTTACAATTTGATCAAATGAAGTGCTTGTATACCACGTAATACAACAATCTTATTTTTCAAGAATATCTAGAAATAGAGATTACAAAACAAGATACAAAACATACACATACAAGTATATAAGAGAAATAGGAAGAATTAAAACAAAGATATTTTTAACGTGGTAAAATCTCCAATGAGGAAACATTCACGAGTTGAATACAACCATCGGGGTATTTTTATTATTGGAAAGTAGACAAGACATTCCTCAAAAGTGACCAACAAATGACACACTCTATATTGAACTCGACGTTTACCAAATCTCTATTGGTAGATTGGAAATTCCTCAAAAGTGATCACCAAATGACACACTTTCTATTACACTCCACTTATACACAACACCATTAAGAAGTTGGAAATTCCTTAAGAGTAATCAACAAATGAAAAACTCTCTATTGAACTTCGTCACATCTTAATATCCCGGGTCTACCAATAAAAAGTCTACTTTCTATCCAAGGCACCATTGCCTCTAGAAAGTCTCCCTTGCTTGATTATCCAGACCTCATATGCTAACCAAGACTCCTTGCATAGCTATCTAGACCACATGTCCTAGCCAAGACTTCATGCCTTTTACAAGGACTTCCTAATGTGATCAATGAATGTAAAAATACAAACAAGCACTCAACATAGAATATGATGATCAACACATCCTATAAGAACTAGACATATGCATGTAAGCTCACAACACATAAAAAAAGTCTAGTTACTATGTATGAATGAAAATTCTAGAACATGTGAGACACCACAAACACATTTGATTCCTAGAATCATTCATGTAACTAAATCTTGGATAAAATCATGTACACTAAGCACACATTCAAGATTTTAATAACAAACAAAAACATGCTAGAATCACGAGATATAATCATGTTGGAATTATGCTCGATAGGAAAAGTGTAATAATGTATTTGACAATCTTTTCTTAATAATAAGGCGATTTCTAGTTTAACAAATCTTATAGCATTTATAGTTTAATTATTATAATTGTCAAAAGTAAATAATAATAAGGTCAAAAGACTATGAGAAAAGAAGAATTGTTCATACATCAAGATATGTATGAGGTAGACACAATTCTTTAGTTAGTCTTGAATAATATCCACAACTTAAGATAAAGGTTGGGTGCCTTTATCTTGTTAAAGTTGTAGATTCTTTTGCTAGCATTTGAGTGGGATCAAATGTGTTATGATGAGTCTAAAATCATCAAAGTGTGGTGTCTTTGGGCAAAAGAATTTAGTGCACTATGTGCATTGAATTGGATCACAATGAAATAATTTATCTAGAACCGTCAATGGATAAAAGTTTTCACATGAAGACAATCGGAGAGTCTATCTCAATCATGAGATAAATGATGGACTTATGGTTGCAAGTGTTATCATTTGAGCTATCAAAGAGTACGATTATATAGCATAGTCTATCCTCGATAGTTTGGTGGTATTCATTTGTTAATCGATAGAGGACTTCATTTACAGATATGAACATCGTTGCTCCATTTATTAAATGAGAGTAGAATATCATCATATGGATGTTTTGAGGTATTAGATATTAAATCTTAATGTTAAGTTTTCAATAGTGTCTATTGAAACAATACTTCTGGACAAGACAAAATATCTAAGTTCAAAATGTGGTAATATGAGTAAATATGGTAAATTGGAGAGCTATAGGCAGTCTGTGAGCTCTTAGCGATTACTGATATTCTTTACGAGGATACACTTTCTCCAATAAGGTTGTCTAGGGTATTAGTAAGAAATATTAACTTATTTTATCTTTATTTAAGATTTCAATTTTAGTTATTTAGTGAAATGAACTAAAATTAATAGATCGGACCTAAGTGAATCATTTGTTGATTATGATTGGGTTGTGCCTATTGGAGCTTAAATTTAGATAGCTTGCCAAGATCCCCAATTCACTCAAACTTGTATGGATCACTTGATATATTCTACCAGACCAATTTAGGGGTCCATCTAGAATTGTATTAAGGCATGTGGACTTGTTTCTTTTGTAAGAATGGGTCTAGTTCACATGTGGACTTTTTGTTAAGGTCCAATGGATTTAATAAAATAAGAAAAATAATATATTGGCCCATATATATGTGTTGGGCGGCAAGGCTATATAAAATAGCTTAATATATTGTTCTTTATTTTATTATTTAATTAAATGGAAATTAAGTAATTTGTTGATTCATTAATTATTTATTTAAAAGTCAAAATCTTTTTCCTAGCAAGAGATGGTCTCCTAATATTATACTATTGTTGGTAGTATAATAATTACTAAATATTATATTTGATAAGTAGATAAATAATAGGAATTATTTATCTAGTCAAATTAGGAAATCTTTAATATGGTTACAAATACTCTAATGAGTTGGATTAGGAGTCTTGGTATAGAGTAGAATTCTTTTTTGAAAATGATTCTTAACTACTAAGTAAATCCACCTAATGAAATGATTCTTGCCAACCAAGTAAATCATTCTTAGGTGAGGATTTATGATCCTATATATACCACCTCATAATTTTAGGCCAGCCCTATGATTTTATGAGCAAAATTTCGGCCAAGCAAGGTGATTTTCTAAGAGAGAATTAGGCCAAGCAAAAGAGAATTTTGAGGGAGAAAATAGTTTTTTGCTCTAGGCAAAATTCGATCAACTTATAAATAAAGGGTATAGAATTCAGCCAAAGAGAAAAGAGAGAAAGAGAACGTTTTTGTTTTTGATAGTACACTAGTATCCTTTACATCAAAGAGGTTTCATGTACAAAATCAAATCGGGTTCACACGAGTTTCAATCAATTAGATTGATAATTTACAAATGACCGGACGTTCTTGGTTTTTTCTCTTGGAGGATAATTGTTTCTAACAAAGAAAAAGATTTTGTTTGTTTCCATCCTCAGGTATACAATTTAAAGAAATAGAGCACACACTCCCAGGTGATTCACGTTCGTGATTGGATTGAAAGATCTTGTGAAATCAATTCGGTGCTAGTTCAATCGTCACGAGAAAAAGGTACGATACTTTTTAGATACATCAATTAATATAGGGTTAAGGTTCTTGTTATTATAAAAGGAAATGTTTTATTTATATCGAAACACTAATTTACTAAATTTTTATGCTCCGTTGCACGGATTTTCTCTACAATTGGTATCAGAACCAGGTTTTACCCTTGATTAATTGATGTATGTGTACGTGAATCTTTTGCTTTTTATTGTATATATGCATGTTTTAGAAAGAGATGTCACTCTAGGTATTCGCATATATATTTACATATGTGTTTTATATTTGGATTGTTATTGCTCAATTTTGGTTCTAGATTTTCAATTTATGTTGTTTTGGGATTGTAACAAGAAGGGTGGTATATCATCGCCATAATTTTCTTCTTGGTAGTTGCTAAGTTTTTTTTTATTTTGTTGTTGTAATAAAAAAAAACTGCACTATATTGTAATAAAAAAAATTGCAGTATTTTTTATTTCTTTATAATTATTTTGAAATACATTTAAGTATCAAAGACTTGAAGGTTTGAAGAATTGGGAGCAATCTGAATATGTTTGGGACCATGCGAGCCATAGTAACAAACATGCGTGCGAAGAGCACGCTGCCACGTTTGTTGGGGGTTGTGCATGGTAGACCTATGGAAGCCGTGGGCTGCGCATAGCGGCCCTTTATGGGGTGATGGCATGCGTATGCCCATGGGTAGGGTGTCAAGGGTGCGCATGCCCATGGGAGGCAGCAGAGAGAGTCCAAACGACGAAGGTCGCTTGAAGACTTGTTCACCAAGGAAGGAGTTTTTTGTATTCCAAGACATGTAATTTACTTGTTTTTCTAGGATGGAACAAAATTGTAGCAATTTATAATTTTGTAAATATTGCAATGTTTGTCATTGTTTGATAACATGTCATATAGAATAGGAATGCCACTCATATATCTCTTTTGGTATGAACATGCATTGAATGGTTTAGGTATCTAAATTGGCATCTAGATAACTTCGTAAGTCATTCTTTGGAATTCGATCACATGCCTTAAATAATTAAGTGGGAGAAGGTGTTTTGGAACACCTACGGCCTCCAAGTTTAGTTGAGCTTTATGTTTCGTGTAATAACCTCTCAAGAGGTATTCATGAATGGAATTTAGCAAGATACTTCTTTACAATGATAGACTAGACAATTAGCCCAAACGGTATCTACTCCCAAAGGAGGGATATTCGTGAGGGATTATATTGAAGGTCGATAACTTGGTAACACACTCAATGTAATTTTATTAATATCCTCCCAAGAGTTCTTGTTAATAAAATTGCAAGGCTAAAATTGAAAACGTTGGTTGTTATGTTAACAGTTAGGTAGGACCTAGTCCAACTAGTAAATGTTGTGAACTCCCAAAAGAGGCGTGACATTTATGGGTGTTGGATCACCGTTGAATTTTTATGATTGAATTATTTTATTTAATTCAAGATAAATATTTGAAAGTACTTTATCATGATTGCTTACTTATATAATTTT
Source organism: Dipteronia dyeriana (assembly GCA_032871835.1). NCBI lineage: Eukaryota > Viridiplantae > Streptophyta > Magnoliopsida > Sapindales > Sapindaceae > Dipteronia > Dipteronia dyeriana. The sequence continues at coordinate 76,921,460 of CM065300.1, read as the reverse complement.
TGTTATTAAAAAGAAATCATGACCCCATCCCTAATCAAGATCCTAAAAGATAATATTTTAACTGATGATAATTATGTCACATGGAAAAGGAATATTGGGTTGTTATTGCAAGTTGAAAACCATAAGTTCATTCTATATACTCCTAAACCACCTACTCCTATTAATGAATTTACTGAGGAGCAAAGAGATGAGTATCAGCAGTGAGAGTCTTTAGATGAGATGGCTAAATGTACGTAACATTATGGCCACCATCTCCGACGTGTTACAACAATAACTTGAAGGAATGGAGGTTGTTGCCGATATAGATGTCAATAGAGACGATGTTTGCTATGAGGTCTAGGACGACTAAGAGAGAGGCAGTGATTGCTTTCATGAATCTTAGGATGAAACCTGGACAGGTTGTGAAAGATCACATGATGAAAGTCATAGCACATCTCAACATTGCTGAACCGAATGGTTCTGAGATAGATGGTGAGACCCAAATTGACATGATTGTCAACTCACTATCAGATTCCTTTGATCAATTCAAGTTGGACTACACCTTGAATAATAAGGAATACACCTTGCAAGGCCTGATGCAAGATGTTCAAAGAGTCGAGAAAATCCTTGTGAAAGGCAAGGGTCAAGAGATTCATATCGTAGGTAAAGTTGCTACTATTAAGACCCGTAAGAAGGTCAAGAGACAACAAAATAAAAAGGAACTTGGGCATTCTTAGAAGGAGACCAAGAAAGTAACCAAGATCAAAGGGAAGTGTTTCCTTTGTGGTGAAAAGGGTCAAAGGAATAGACTGAATAAGAATGAATTCAACTTGCATTTAGGTAATAGAGCGTTGGTGTGTACTAGTGTAGTGGGAGATATTAGAATCTATTTAGATTCTAGTAGGCATTTAAATTTAATAATCGTTTATTTTGTACCTGAATTCAAGAGGAATTTAATTTCATTTTCTTGTTTAAATAAATTTGGTTATTCAGTTACTTTTAATAAAGTTTTTATTATTAGTAAGAATGACAAAATTATTTGTAAAGGTACATTGAAAAACGGTTTATTCTATTTGCATAGAAATATCTTTCACTTTTTAGACATGGAATCAACAGAACCTAATCATAAAAGAGTAAAAATATCAAAAGATGAAACTTACCTCTGCCTTTACGCTTAGGTCATATTAACCTTAATAGGATTAAAAGATTGGTAAGTGACAGACCTCTAAGTGACTTAAAGGTTGATGATCTACCAACTTGTGAATCTTGGTCGTTTATGACCAAAGGCACAAGAGCCATCAAATATTTAGGATTGATACACACTGATGTGTATGGACCTATGGGCATTCAAGCTAGAGGTGGATATGAGTGCTTCATCATTTTCATGGATGATCACTCAAGATTTGGCTATGTGTATCTCATGAGACATAAGTTGGATACTTTTGACAATTTCAAAGCATTTATAGCTGAAGTTGAAAATCAGCTTGAGAAACGCATAAAAATCTTGAGGTCTGATCATGGTGGAGAATATCTATCTGGTGAGTTTCAGCAATATCTTATTGATAATGGGATAATTTCTCAGTTTTCTACAGCTGGTACACCTCAACAAAATGGGGTGGCAGAAAGGAGAAATATAACTCTTTTGGACATGGTTAGGTCTATGATGAGTTATTTAACACTTCCTAATTCTTTTTAGGGATATGCTTTACAAACTGCTATGTACATTCTAAACGATGTACCATCTAAGTCGGTTCCTAAAACACCGAATGAGTTATGGACCGGGTGAAAGCTTAGTTTACAACACGTAAGGATATTTTGATTTCCTGTGCACGTGTTAAAAGGAAAGACAAAAACGATGGAGTCCCGTTCAGAAACAAGCATATTTGTAGGGTATCCAAAAGGAACAAAATGATATTATTTCTATAGTCCTTCAGATCTTCAAGTATTTATTTCTATAAATGCTAAATTTCTGGAGGAGGACTATATGAATAATTTTGTGCCTAAGAGTAGAATTGTTCCGAATGAGCTTTCAGGAGATATAATTCCATAAGAATTTTCACAATCAAGCCTAATTGTAAGTTTTGTACTAACACAAGATCAACAATCTACCATACCTCGTCGTAGTGGGAGGGTTAGTAAACAATCCAAAAGATACACCGGTCTAAGAGAATCTGTAGAGAATCTTATGGACGACGATGATCCCTATACGTACAAGAAAGCAATGGAAGAAGTTGATTATCGCCATTGGCAAAAGGCAATACAATCCGAGATTGAATCTATGTTCAAAAACAAAGTTTGGTCTCTTGTAGACTTGCCTAAACGGAAAAAACCCATTGCGTGCAAGTGGGTATACAAGAGGAAAAGAGGAATGGATGGAAAGGTGGAAACCTTTAAATCTAGATTGGTAGCTAAAGGTTATACACATAAGGAAGGTATTGGTTATGAAGAAACCTTCTCTCCTGTGGCCATGCTTAAATCCATTAGGATACTCTTATCCATTGTAGCATCTCTAGACCTAGAGATTTGGCAAATGGACGTCAAGACAGCTTTCCTTAATGGAAGTCTTGACGAAAGCATCTATATGATGCAACCAAAAGGATTCATTGAAAAATGCCAAGAGGAAAGGGTATGCAAGTTGCAAAGATCCATATATGGATTGAAGCAAGCATCCAGATCCTGGAACATAAGGTTCGATCAAGTCGTGAAAAGTTTTGGATTTATTCAAAACCTTGATGAACCTTGTGTACACAAAAGGATTAAAGGTGACAAGTTGGATTTCCTAGTTCTTCACGTTGATGATATACTAATCATCGGAAACGACGTAGGTGTATTGACATCAATAAAAGAATGGTTAGCAAAACAATTTGATATAAAGGACTTAGGAGAAACAAGTTATATTCTTGGTATCCAAGTCATAAGGGATAGAAAGAATAGAACGATTGCATTATCCCAAGCTTCATACATATATAAAATCTTGTCAAGGTTTTCCACGCAAGATTCCAAGAAAGGTATGTTACTTTTCAGACATGAATTCAAACTTTCTAAGGAATAAGTTCCTAAGAATGAGCTTGAAGAGCAATTCATGAGTAGGGTTCCATATGCATCGACAGTTGGAAGTCTCATGTATGCAATGCTCTGTACTAGACCAGATATTTGTTTTGTTATGGGCATAGTTAGCAGGTTTCAATCGAAGCCTGGTCCTGATCACCGGACGACAGTAAAGCATATTTTCAAGTATCTTAGGAGAACGAGAGATTATATGCTTGTATACTCTGGAGGGGATTTAATTCCTGTTGGGTATATAGATTCTGATTTTCAGTCAGGTTTTGACTCCAGGATATCAACATCAGGATCTGTGATTACTAATGGAGGAGGGGCACTCATATGGAGGAGTATCAAGCAATCTTGTATTGCTGATTCCATCATGGAAGTGGAGTATGTTGCTGCATGCGAGGCTGCTAAAGAGGATGTCTGGCTCTGCCAATTCTTGATTTACTTGGAAGTGGTTCCTGATGTGAATAAGCAGATCATTATCTATTGCGACAATAGTAGAGCATCGGCTAATTTGAGAGAACCAAGAAGTCATAAGAATGGAAAACACATTGAAAGAAAGTATCACCTTTTGAGGGAAATTGTGCATAGGGGAGATATGACGATTACCAAGATCGCGTTAGCAGATAATCTAGCGGATTCCTTTATAAAGGCTCTTCCACAAAAGAGTTTTGATAGGCATCTAGAGAACGTGGGGATGAGAGATATGACACATTTGCTATAGAGCAAGTGGGAGATGGTTGAGATTATGCTTGATAGCAAGAGTATAATAATGTATTTGACAGTCTTTCCATATTAATACAGTGATTTATAGTCTAACAAATCTTATAGCATTTATAGTTTAATTATTATAATTTTCACAAGTAAATATCATAAGGTCAAAAGACTATGAGAAAAGAAGAATTGTTTATACATCTAGATATGTATGAGGTAGACACAATTCTTTAGTTAGTCTTGAATAATATTTGCAACTTAAGATAAAGGTTGTGTGCCTTTATCTTGTTAAAATTGTAGAATCTTTTGCTAGCATTTGAGTGGGATCAAATGTGTTATGATGAGTCTAAAATCATCAAAGTGTGGTGTCTTTGGGCAAAAGAATCTAATGCACTGGGTGCATTGAATTGGATCACAATGAAATACTTTATCTAGAACCGTCAATGGATAAAAGTTTCACATGAAGACAATCGGAGAGTCTATCTTAATCTTGAGATAAATGATGGACTTATGGTTGCAAGTGTTATCATATGAGCTATCAAAGATTATGATTATATAGCATAGTCTATCCTCGATAGTTTGGTGGCATTCATTTGTAAACCGATAGAGGGCTTCATTTATAGATATGGACATCGTGACTCCATTTATTAAATAAGAGTAGAATATCATCATATGGATATTTTGAGGTATTGGATATTAAATCTTAACATTAAGTTTTCAATAGTGTTTATTTAAACATGGCTTCTGGACAAGTCAAAATATCCAAGTTCAAAAATATAGTCATATAAGTAAATATGGTAACTTGGAGAGCTATAGGCGGTCTATGAGCTCTTGGCGATTACTGATATTCTTCACGAGGATACATTTTCTCCAATAAGGTTGTCTAGGGTATGAGTAAGAAATATTAACTTATTTTATCTTTATTTAAGAGTTCAATTTTTGTTCTTTAGTTGAATGAACTAAAATTAATAGATCGGACCTAAGTGAATTGTTTGTTGATCGTGATTGGGTTGTGCCTATTGGAGCTTAAATTTAGATAGTCTGCCAAGATCTCCAATCCACATGAACTTGCATGGATCATTTGATATATTCTACCGGACCAATTTAGGGGTCCATCTAGAATTGTATTATGGCATGTGGACTTGTTTCTTTTGTAAGAATGTGTCTAGTTCACATGTGGGCTTTTTGTTAAGGTCCAATGGATTTAATAAAATAAGAAAAATAATATATTGACCCATATATGTGTTGGGCGGCAAGGCTATATAAAATAGCTTAATATATTATTTTTTAATTTTATTATTTATTTAAATGGAAATTAATTAATTTGTTGATTAATTAATTATTTAATTTAAAGTCAAAATCTTTTTCCTAGTAGGAGATGGTCTCCTAATATTACACTATTATTGGTAGTATAATTAATATTAAAGATTATATTTGATAAGTAGATAAATAATAGGAATTATTTATATAGTCAAATTAGGAAATCTTTAATATGGTTACAAATACTCTAATGAGTTGAATTAGGAGTCTTGGTATAGAGTAAAATTCTTCTTTGAAAAGTTTTCTTAACTACCAAGTAAATCCATCTAATGAAAGGATTCTTGCCAACCAAATAAATCCTTCTTAGCAGAGGATTTATGATCCTATATATATCACCTCATAATTTTCGGTCAGCCCTATGATTTTATGAGCAAAAATTTGGCAAAGCAAGGTGATTTTCTAAGAGAGAATTAGGCCAAGCAAGAGAGAATTTTGAGGGAGAAAAAATTAGTTTTTTATTATAGACAAAATTCGATCAACTCATAAATAAAGGGTGTAGAATTCGGCCAAGGAGAAAAGAGAAACAGAGAACGTTTTTGTTTTTGATAGTACACTAGTATCCTTTACATCAAAAGTGTTTTGTGTACGAAATCAAATCAGGTTAATGCGAGTTTCAATCAATTAGATTGATAATTCACAAGTGACCGGACGTTCTTGGATTTTTCTCTTGGAGGATAATTGTAACTAACAAAGAAAAAGATTTTGTTTGTTTCCATCCTAAGATATACAATTTAAAGAAAGGGAGCCCACACTCCTAGGTGATTCACGTTCGTGATTGGATTGGAAGATCTTACAGATTCAATTCGGCGTTAGTTCAATCGTCACGAGAAAAAGGTACGATACTTTTTATATACATCAATTAATCTAGGGTTAAGGTTCTTGTTACTATAAAGGGAAAAAAAATATTTATACTAAAACCCTATTTTTTTAATTTTTCAAGTTTCCGTTGCACGGATTTTCCCTACAAATCAATCAAAGTTCTAGCAAATATCTAGAGTATATTTTCCTCACAATATTCAATCAAAAGCAAAATAAATCTAAAAACACAATCAAATGTGCTAATCCAATATATGTTTAATTAAAAGAAACTAGCACATGTGAAGACTATTTAATATCAAAAATCAATCAATATGAAGCACAAATAGTCCTAAATCAAAAGCTAGCACAATACATTATCTAATCATGTGAAAACATAGACTTTAGAAAAATCTAATTCAACATGAGAGAATCTAATCATGTTCAATCTGGCTTTAATAGAGTTTAAAACTCTAATCAAAGTATACACAATAAAAATACCTATATAGAAGAAGAAAACCCAAGGTGATTGAAAACTTTGAAGTACAAAATTTACGAAATTTCCTCAAGACAAATGTGCAGCCCCGTTTTTTTGATGAAGAGACAGAAAACTTGATCAAATAACCTCAAACCTTCTTGGAGTTGTTAGAGAATTGATAGACGAACAATCTCCCACTCGAATCACTTGAATCGAAGTTCAAATGAGAAAGTTATGGTGTTTGGAAGGTGAGAAAATTTGTGAGAAAAAATTTCTGCACACTTAGAAAATTCTCTTCTTGAAATAAAATGAGAGAGGGAAGAGAATATTTAAATAAGAGGGAAAGAGAGAGATTGGAGGGACCAATGGCCATGTGCCACCTCCCATCCCCGAGATGGCATGTCGGCATCTCAGGGGCAGGAAGGGTTCCTCCCTGAGATGGCCACGCCCCTCCTCGGGGAAGGGTGGCTTGATGGCCTTTGCCACTCGCTTCCTCCCTCGTGCACCTTCACGTTCTTCGACCGTTCTCTGACCTCCGAACTCCGAATTTGAATCTGTTTTCGGATTATGAACCGGGACTCTCTCACGTACATTGAAGACTATGAAAATTAGTCCAGAAATTATGAATTTACTCGATACAAGAAGACAAAGACAAGGAATGGTAAGTGGTCGGAAAGTTTCGTAACTTTGTACTCAGAACTAGAAATAAAATAAATGAGTAACCGAAATGACCGGAACTCAATAAAGAATAATATAAGACCAGATTCATGTCCGTATTCCATGAAACATAAATAGATAAACATATGAACGCACAAGAATGTCATAGCCTAGATATAGTCCTAGAACATGCAATTTATAAAATTTGTCAATTTAAGTATAATGCATGGACATTCAATATCAAGTGTGTGAATATGTTATACAAATTGAGCACAACGATGTAGGGATACATATGGATGCAATGTGTCTGTGTGCCTAAGCCTTGTAAGAGAAATGAGGTCTAAATATACCTTTGTTGAACAATGAAGCACATTTCTTTTTGAAGACTTGATCTTGCTTAACAAGTTGTCAAATCTTCTTTGAAGCTTGAATCATCATCAATCTAAGATGATTAATCAATACAATTGAAATATTGTTTTGATATGGAATTAATGCCAAAACAACTTCAAAAACCTAACAATCTCCCTCTTTGGAAAATTCCCTGTAAAAACCCCTATACATAAACTAAAACAAATACAAAGAAGATTGGTCACAATGAGGTACAATGAATTACACGTTCTTAGACTAATCTTCAACAAGACTTGTACTTCTTCTTGATCTTCTCTTGTAGTCACCTAAAATCAACTTAAAGCACAATGTATATACAAGAGATAACACATATGGCAATATATATTTTTGCAATAGTAAAGCATTTAAAACTCAAATAAACCATGTATCTCCCCCTTAATACATGCCAATCCAAAATATTCTAGCCAAATTCAAAACAATATTACATGCCATAAAAGTTCAAGTTTCCAAGCTAAAATGAGACAAAAAAAAATGAGAGACTAAGAACATATTTCTCCCCAAATACATATTCTCCCAAAAGATAAGAAAAACAAGATTGAAACTTTAGTAAGCGAGCACATATTTCTCCCCCTTTTTGACATGATATGAAGCCAAAAGGAAAAAAAAATAAAATGTACCTCACGGTCATACCACTAGCCACTTGTATCACCAAGAAACTTTGAGCGATTGTTAGATCTTATATAATACTTTAGAGTAGTTCTTTTGCTTGAGGAGATGTTTTCTTCCAATTCTTTGATCCTAGCATCTTGTTGAGCTACCTTAGCATTGAGTTCTTCAATCTTCCTTTGTGATTCTTCAATCTTCACACTTGACTTCTCAACCTCTTCCTTCAATTGTGCAACTCAATCCGGAAGACAATTTGTGCTAAACATAAGGCTTTAGTGTCAAGCCTTGTGATTCATTAAGAAGTCCCAAAGTTTCACAAGCCTTACCTTTGTCTTTGTATGACTTAAAAGTCACACATTTATCACTAAACTTCTCTAAGGGAGGTAGTATCACTTCTTCCTCATGTGTCTTCACACAAGGAGCAAACACAAATGAGAAATAAACACCGATAGTGCCAACTTCTCATCCAACCTTCTTGACAAAGCCGCACTATCAAGATAATTCATAAGAACTTCTCCAAGGTCTATAAGCTGTTTAGTCACTAAGGCATGCACAATTTTGATTTTCTCTTTGTTTAGCTTGGTAGTATTAGAAGATCCCACAAGATTGGTGTAAGTGAAAATGTGCCCAAAGGCATTTTCCTTAGTCAATTCATTTTGACTAATAAATGTACAATTTCCCCACTCAAAGTCATTGTCATCACTAATAGTTTTACCTATCGTATTGAGATTCTCAACAATATCCACATTAAGAAAATCTGACTCAATATCATTGGATAACCTGAGGAATTTAATTATATTCTCCGAGTTAACTCTAGAGACAACACCTCTCACATCCATCAAGGCATCTACATTGGTGGTGCTATCCTTGTATTCATGGTAAAATTCTCTAACAATACTATCATTTACCATTCCAAGCATGTTAACCCAAGTAACCCAATTTCTATTAATGATAATCTGATAGACCTAAGAATCTCCACACTTACTCAAATCTATACCTCTTTCTTGCATCAATTTCTTGGTTCCCATAATACCCAAAGGATTGAACCTAGTGGATTTGCATACCTTAGAGGTAGACTTGGATTTGTGTATGGGTTTAGAGGGATTGACACTTTCGGTAGCCTTGTTTCTTCCTATGATCTTGTGTAGAATATTACTAAAAACATAAAACAAACATGATTGTAAACAATCAAAGCAAGTTAGTTAATTAAAAATACAAAGGCATACGGTAGTACAAAGAATCATCATGCAAATCAAGAAACATTAAATATCATCTACAAGATTCATCGTATCAACCAATACTATGCCAATAAATATCAACTTGAAACATGTGAACATATCATAAAAGAGAACAAAGTTTAGCATACTGTGCTCCCCCTTGATAAATGATCTATCTAGGATCAAGATAGGGTAATGTTCACAATGAAGTCCATATAATCACACATTCAAGCAATTTTAAAGAGATTTCAACAAAATAAGCTCCACAAACTATGAAAGATACACTAAGATTTTCAATCTCTCTCATAATTCTTCTAAAATTGCTAGAACATCAATACTTATAAACAAAGTGTGTGAATTTTTCATCAAGTAGTTGTAGAGGAGTAATTTGATAATCAACATGCAAATCATATCAACATCTATTCATCATAAGCTTTTTCATAAAAGGTCAACCCGATTATCAATCATAATTTTTTTCTTTAAAGAGAATAGAATTCAACATATGAGCGTGTGTGTGTATGTGGCTTGTCATCCCATTCATATTTGACAACCCGAGCACTTTTGATATTCAACTATACTCCTTTAAGCCCCTTTTTTTTTTAATTTAGGCTTTGAATCAAAGAATTTTTTTTATTGATTCTTTTCAACACTTATTTGAATTTTCTAACATAAACATATACTCTTTATAACGGCTTTCACTCATCACAATGGTGTAGCCCTTTCCTACATTGGGCGGCTTCACAACCAAAGTCTGTAGCTCTTTTCTTGAAGGTGTTTGTTGAGTTCTATGTAGTTACCGAAGTAAAATGGATACCAACCATAAGTCATATTAAATGTAGTAGTCAAAAGACTTCAAGGTATATCCACAACTTACATATTAGCAAACTCAATTTACTCAACAAAACATAAAGATAAGCAAAGTGAATCTTTTGAAAACTAAGTTTTTATAGCTTACAAGCACATGATCTAAAAGCAATACAAATAGACTTACTCAAGATCATTATTTCTTAAGAGAGTAGCTATAAAGAATATGAAGTTCATATTTTTCAAAATATGCCACTCAACAATCAAACATATAACACATACATCATGATTAAGATGAATGTGAACACTATCACTAAGAGATTTTAAAAGAGAAAATGTCAATGAGAACCATATGAGTGCTATACTAGTTCTCTAATGTGACATGCTACATGATGTAATGCAAACATAGAGTTGAAAGATGAAAAACTAGAAAGCAAGCATTAGGATATAGAAATACCTTAGCAAGCTTTTTCCTCAAATGCAAAGCCTTTGCTCTTTTTATGAGCTCTCTTGGCTTGTTTGTCCCCATGACAACAAGTTGTTGGTTTGTCATCCTAAGAGAATAAAGACTAAACACTTCAACTCAAACACATATAAAAATGACTTTCCATAAAAGTCTTAACAAACTTCATCATCATATAGATTTCAACAATGCAACTTCTCTAAAGTTAATCAACGAATTTTGACTATCATAAAAAATCTTGTGAGATAGCTAAGTTATTGTCAATTTATAACAAAACAAAGCTAGTAAGCTAAATTCATCGCAAATTGACACTAATATTAAAGCTTACTCACATGGGTAACTTACATTAATGGTAAGAGCACTCACCCTTGACCCATCTGGTCTTGGGTGAACCTACACAAACATTATCAACATCTTTCTTGACAATGATGTTGAATCTTGAGTAAAGTTCTTCTATGACTTGGTCCATAATATTATCACTAATACTCTTCTTTTCAACGTTAGCAACACATGTTTTGTCAAGATTAATAGGGTTTACTTTCTTATTTTTCCAAACATTCTTAACATGCATTTCAGCCAAATCATGCTTTGTAATATCTAAGGCCTTAGCATGCTTGAATTGAAGTTCAATCTCACTATCTCTAGATGCATTCCCTAACTTGCAATATTCAATGAATTAATAGCATTTGGGCTTGATATAATATTGCAAAAATGACAAATGAGAATAAAAGGTAAGATTGTACCTTTCAGAATTGAAGTAGCAATAGTAGGAGTTTGTAGAGATACCTTGCCCTTCAATTTCTTTTTGGCCATAAATCTTTTCTTCTTAAAAGGTTTCTTGTCAATGATAACAATTTCCTTGCTTGTAGAAAGTGATACAGCTTCTCCTTAACTACCAAGCTACTTGAACCTCCTTGAGAATTAGCAAGATTCATAACATTCAATATATTACCCCGACTCACTGACTAAGTCTTTAGTGGTTTGCTTAGCAATGTCGATTTCATCCATAAAATCTTACCCCATAATTTTTCATTGTAGAAATGATCTTTTATTTTTCAAGGACTATCTTTTCAACCTCTCTAAGCCTCTCAAAAGTTTCAATCTTTTCACCTAGAAGCCTTTGAGTAACCATCACAAACTCATTTACTTGTAACTTGATCAAATCATCCTTCTACACAACCTCACTCAAAGCTATATCTCTTTTGTTCTCAAGGCTCTCTATCTTAGCCAGTTGTTCAAGATTTGTTAGATTAGAACTAGATTTCTCTAGATGACTTGATTCAACTTCCTTGTTCAAAGATGTTTGACAACCTTTCTATAGTATAGTGTGAGAGGCCGTGAAAGCAACAAAATTGCTAACTAGCTTTCCCTCACATGAGGACTCATCACTTGAACTTTCCTCATCATTAGAGTCATCAACACTCCAAGTGGCTGCCATAGCCTTACCTTTCTTGTCCTTCATAGTCTTCTCACTTGGACACTCCGAAGAATAATTACTGAACTTCTTACATTTAAAGCATTTAACCTTATGGTTGCTCTTAGCTTGACCACTCTTCTCATTCTTTAAAGATGATGATTTCTTGACTTTCTTTTCTTTAGAGGATTTGCCACTTGGCTTGGCACCTCTCATCATAAATTATCTAAACTTCATAACCAATAATGGCATCCCCTCATCATCATCTTCACTACCTTCATTGATGACTTTGAGAGCTATTCCCTTGTTCTTAGCTTTAGGTTTCAAGCTTGCCTCATAGGTTTGAAGTTAACAAAGCAACTCGTCCTTGCTCTCTTCGATTGCCATCACCTTACCTTGAACCATTTGGGCAATGATCTTAAGATCTTCCAATTAAGCCTCACTCCGGAGATTGGTACACTAAGTGATTGACATTGATTGGCTTTGTTCAAAAGCTTAAATTGGAAGTCATCAAACTTGTCTACTTCACTCATTTACAATATTTTGAACTTAGATGTAAGTATTTGAAGCCGAGACTTCCTAACCATCTTGGTTCCCTCACTAGTCACTTGAAGCATATCCCAAGCCTTCTTGGCAGTCTCTAGATTTTGAATATATGAAAATTTCCTACTAACCACCCCTCCAAAAATGGCATTAATGGCTCGATGATGCCATTTAGCCGCCTCAAACTCATTTGTGTTCCATTCGCTTTTAGGAACTATAGATCCATCTTCAAGCATTTTGTTAGGAGGATTGTAACCTTCCTCAACCGACATCCATGCTCTTTCATCAATGGACCGGTTGTAAGCCTTCATTGTTAACTTCCAAAAACTATAATTATATCCTTTTAGTAATGAAGGTCTAGAGTTTGAAGCTTCTTTAGACATCATCTCTTCTTGAAGACCATTGCTTCAAAAACTGTACAATCAACCGAGAATTTGGCCTAGATCTCGTTAAGTTTTGTCTAACGAACTACTCTGATACCAAAAGAAAATGTACGGTTAAATTGCCTTAGGCTAACTTAGAGGGGAGAGGGGTGGTGAAAGGTTTTTACACTTTTTTCATTCCGTAAAAAAAAAACCTAAGTTTGTTCCTCTAGCTAGCTTGGATAACAATTCATAAGAAAGTAAAGCATATGTAGACAAACAATATGTATTATCAAACAAAGAATTGTCAAACAAGCTTAAAAGTAAGTAGTGAAAGGATTATGATAAAACTAAAAACAAAAGATACTTGTATTCTCAATATTGTTCCATATGTACAAGTATTCAATCAAAGATAGTCATATACAAATAAATCTAAGTACACATAAAACGAAATTTACAATTTGAGCAAATGAAGTGCTTATATATCACATATTAGAACAATCATATTTTAAAAGAATATCTAGGAATGAAGATTACAAAACAAGATACAAACATACACATACAAGTATATAAGAGAGATAGTAAGGATTAACACAATGATTTTTTTAACTTAGTAAAAATTTCAAGAAGGAAACATCCATGGGTTGAATACAACCATCGGGTACTTTTATTATTGAAAAGTAGATAAGACATTCCTCAAAGGTGACCAACAAATGACACACTCTAAATTGGACTCGATGTCTGCCAATTCCGATTGGTGTAGGGAAAATAAAACCCCGCGCAGTGGAAGCGTGGAAAATTTATTAAAATTAGGGTTTGTGTATAAATAAAAAAATTTCATTTAAATAACAAAAACCTTAACCCTAGATTAATTGATGTATATAAAAAGTATCGTACCTTTTTTTTGTGACGATTGAACTAGCGTCGAATTGAATCTGCAAGATCTTCCAATCGAATCACGAACGTGAATCACCTAGGAGTGTGGTCTCCCTTTCTTTAAATTGTATATCTGAGGAATCTTCTTCTTTGTTAGTCACAATAATCCTCCAAGAGAAAAAACCAAGAACGTCCGGTCACTTGTGAATTATCAATCAATTTGATTCAAACTCGCGTGAACCTTGAATCGATATTGTACACAAAACCCTTATGATGCAAATGATACTAGTGTACTATCGAAAACAAAAACGTTCCCTCTTTTCTCTGTGCTTGCCAGCTTCTTCACACGATGAGTTAGATGAAGTTTTTTTTTATAACAATAAAAAACTTAAAAAAAAAACAACTTCTCACACCAAAAATAAATTCTTGTCAAATTTAATAGGTATTATATATAGGAGACTAAATCGTCCCCTAAGAAGGATTTACTTGGTGTTTAAGAATCCTATTCTTAGGTGGATTTACTAAATGGTTAAGAATCCTTTTCCAAAAGGAATTCTTTCCTACACTAAAACTCCTAATCCAACTCAATAGTGTATTTGTAACCATATTAAAGACTTCCTAATTTGATTAGATAACTAATTCATTTTATTTATCTACTTATCAAATATAGTCTTTAATGTTAATTATACTACCAACAATAGTATAATATTAGGAGACCATCTCCTAATAGAAAGAGATTTTGAATTTTAATTAAATAATTAATTAATCAACAAATTAATTAGTTTCCATTTAATTAAATAATAAAATAAAAATAATATAATTAAGCTATTCTAAATAGCCTTGCCGCCCAACACATATATATGAGCCATATATTATTTTTCTTATTTTATTAAATCCATTGAACCTTAATAAAAAGTCCACATGTGAACTAGACCCATTCTTACAAAAAGAAACAAGTTCACATGCCTTAATACAATTCTAAATGGACCTCTAAATTGGTCCGGTAGAATATATCTAGTGATCCATGCAAGTTCGTGTGGATTGGGGATCTTGGCGGGCTATCTAAATTTAAGTTCCAATAGACACAACCCAATCACAATCAACAAATGATTTACTTAGGTCCGATCTATTTTAATTTTATTTCATTCCACTAAAAAACTAAAATTGAACTCTTAAATAAATATATAACAAGTTGATGTTACTCATTCATACCCTAGACAACCTTATTGGAGAAAGTGTATCCTCGTGAAGAATACCAGTAATCGCCAAGAGCTCATAGACCACCTATGGCTCTCAAAGTTACCATATATACTCATATGACCACATTTTGAACTTGGATATTTTGACTTGTCCAGTAGTCATGTTTCAATAGACACTATTGAAAACTTAACGTTAAGATTTAATATCCAATACCTCAAAACATCCATATGATGATATTCTACTCTCATTTAATAAATGGAGCCACGATGTCCATATCTATAAATGAAGTCCTCTATCGATTAACAAATGAATATCACCAAACTATCTAGGATAGACTATGCTATATAATCGTACTCATTGATAGCTCAAATGATAACACTTGCAACCATAAGTCCATCAATTATCTCAGGATTGAGATAGACTCTCCGATTATCTTTAAATGAAAAACTTTTATCTATTGACGGTTCTAGATAAAGTATTTTATTGTGATCCAATTCAATGCACCTAGTGCACTAGATTCTTTTGCCCAAAGACACCACACTTTGATGATTTTAGACTCATCATAACACATTTGATCCCACTCAAATGCTAGAAAAATAATCTACAACTTTAACAAGATAAAGGCACCCAACCTTTATCTTAAGTTGTGAATATTATTCATGACTAACTAAAGAATTGTGTCTAC
Organism: Dipteronia dyeriana; assembly: GCA_032871835.1. Taxonomy (NCBI): domain Eukaryota; kingdom Viridiplantae; phylum Streptophyta; class Magnoliopsida; order Sapindales; family Sapindaceae; genus Dipteronia; species Dipteronia dyeriana. The sequence goes on along the minus strand of CM065300.1, from coordinate 76,905,888 downwards.
CTCATACATATCTAGATGTATGAAAAATTCTTCTTTTCTCATAGTCTGTTGACCTTATGCTTATTTACTTTTGATAATTATAATAATTAAACTATAAATGCTATAAGATTTGTTAGACTATAAATCACTGTATTAATATGGAAAGACTGTCAAATACATTATTATACTCTTGCTATCGAGCATAATCTCAACCATCTCCTACTTGCTCTATAACAAATCTGTCATATCTCTCATCCTCATGTTCTCTAGATGCCCATCAAAACTCTTTTGTGGAAGAGTCTTTGTAAAGGGATCCACTAGATTTTTTACTGACGTGATTTTGGTAATCGTCACGTCACCCCTATGCACAATTTCCCTTATAAGGTGATACTTTCTTTCAATGTGTTTCCCTCTCTTATGACTTCTTGGTTCTCTCGAATTAGCCACTGCTCCACTATTGTAAAATATATAGTGATCTGCTTATTCGCATCAGGAACCACTTCCAAGTCAATCAATAATTGGCGGAGCCAGACAGCTTCTTTAGCAGACTCGCGTGCGGCAACATACTCTGCTTCCATAATAGAATCGACAATATAAGATTGCCTGATACTCCTCCATATGACCGCCCCTCCTCCAATAGTAAACACAGATCCTGATGTGGATCACTTAGAGTAAGAATCTGACTGAAAATCAGAATCTGTATACCCAACGGGAATTAAATCCGCTCCAGAGTATACAAGCATATAATCTCTCGTTCTCCTAAGATACTTGAAAATATGCTTGACCACAGTCCAGTGGTCAGGACCAGGTTTCTATTGAAACCTGCTAATTATGCCTACAGTAAAACAAATATCCGGTCTAGTGTATAGCATTGCATACATGAGACTTCCAACTGCCGATGCATATAGAACCCTACTCATGAACTGCTCTTCATGCTCATTCTTATTAACTTGTTCCTTAGAAAGTTTGATTCCATGTCTGGAAGGTAACATACCTTTATTGGAATCTTACATGGAAAACCTAAACAAGATTTTATCTATGTATGAAGCTTGGGATAATGCAATCGTTCTATTCTTTCTATCCCTTATAACTTGGATACCAAGAATATAACTTGCTTCTTCTAAGTCCTTAATATCAAATTGTTTTGCTAACCATTCTTTTATTGATGTCAATACACCTACATCGCTTCCGATGAGTAGTATATCATCAACGTAAAGAACTAGGAACACCAACTTGTCACCTTTAATCCTTTTAAATACATAAGGTTCATCAAAATTTTGAATAAATCCAAAACATTTCACGGCTTGATCGAACCTTATGTTCCAGGATTTGGATGCTTGATTCAACCCATATATGGATCTTTGCAACTTGCATACCCTTTCCTCTTGGCCATTTTCAATGAATTCTTATGGTTGCATCATGTAGATGCTTTCGTCAAGACTTCCATTAAGGAATGCTGTCTTGACGTCCATTTGCCAAATCTCTAGGTCTAGAGATGCCGCAATGGATAAGAGTATCCTAATGGATTTAATCATGGCCACATGAGAGAAGGTTTCTTCATAATCAATTCCTTCCTTCTGTGTATAACCTTTAGCTACTAATCTAGCTTTAAAGGTTTTCACCTTTCCATCCATTTGTCTTTTCCTCTTGTATACCCACTTGCACCCAATGGGTTTTATCCCTTTTGGCAAGTCTACAAGAGACCATACTTTGTTTTTGAACATAGATTCAATTTTGGATTGCATTGCCTTTTGCCAATGGCTACAATCAACATCTTCCATTGCTTCCTTATACGTATAGGGATCATCGTCTTCCGGATGATTCTCTACAGATTCTCCTAGACCGATGTATCTCTCGGGTTGTCTAACAACCCTCCCACTATGACGAGGTATGGTAGATTGTTGATCTTGTGTTGGTACATAACTTACAATTGGGCTTGGTTTCTAAACTTCAGGTGGAATTGTATCTCCTAAAAGCTCATTAGAGACAATTCTACTCTTAGGCACAAAATTATTTATATAGTCCTTTTTAAGAAATTTAGCATTTGTCGAAACATATACTTTAAGATCTGAAGGACTATAAAAATAATATCCTTTTGTTCCCTTTGGATACCCTACAAATATGCATGTTTCTGAACGTGACTCCATCTTTTCTATCTTTCCTTTCAACACATGCGCAGGACATCCAAATATCCTTAAGTGTTGTAAACTATGCTTTCGCCCGATCCACAACTCTTGTAGTGTTTTAGGAACCAACTTAGATGGTACATCGTTTAGAATGTACATTACGATTTGTAAAGCATATCCCAAAAAGAGTTAGGGAGCGTTGAAAACTCAATATAGACTTAACCATGTCCAAAAGAGTTATATTTCTCTTTTCTGCAACCCAATTTTGCTGAGGTGTGCCTGGTGTAAAAAACTGAGAAATTATCCCATTATCAATAAGATATTACTGAAACTCACCAGATAGATATTTTCCACCATGATCAGACCTCAATACTTTTATGTGTTTCTCAAGCTGATTTTCTACTTCAACTTTAAATGCTTTGAACATTTCAAAATCATCTGACTTATGTTTTATGAGATATATATATAACCAAATCTTGAGTGATCATCCGTGTAAGTGATGAAGTGCTCATATCCACCTCTAGCTTGAATGCCCATAGGTCCACACACATCAGTGTATATCAATCCTAAACATTCGACGACCTTTTGGTCATTTTACCTTCCAAACAAGATTCACAAGTTGGTAGATCATCAACTTTTAAGTCACTTAGAGGTCCGTCACTTACCAATCTTTTAATCCTATTAAGATTAATATGACCTACACGTAAATGCCATAGGTAGGTTTCATCTTTTGATAATTTTACTCTTTTATGATTAGGTTCCATTGATTCCGTGTCTAACAAGTGAGAGATATTTCGATGCAAATAGAATAAACCGTTTTCCAATGTACCTTTGCAAATAATTTTGTCATTCTTACTAATAATAAAATCTTTATTAAAAGTAACCGAATAACCAAATTTATTTAAACAAGAAACTGAAATTAAATTGCTCTTGAATTGAGGTACATAATAAACGTCTATTAAATCTAAATGCCTATAATAATCTAAATTGATTATAATATCTCCCACTACACTAGTAGACTCCAACGCTCCAATTCCAAAATGCAATTTGAATTCATTCTTATTCAATCTATTCTTTTAACCCTTTTCACCACAAAGGAAACACTTCCATTTGATCTTGGTTACTTTTTTTGTCTCCTTCTAAGAAAGCCCAAGTTGCTTTTTCCTCTGTTTTTTCTTGATCTTCTAACGGGTCTTAACAGTAGCAACTTTACCAACCATATAAATCTCTTGACCCTTGCCTTTCACAAGAATCGTTTTGGCGCTTTGAACATCTTGCATTAGGCCTTGCAATGTGTATTCCTTATTGTTCAAGGTATAGTCCAACTTTGAACAAACCAAAGAAATCCGATAGTGAGTTGACAATCATGTCTAATTTTCATCTCACCATCTATCTCAGCACCATTCAATTCAGCAATGTTGAGATGTGCTATGACTTTCATCATATGATCTTTCACAGCCTGTCCAGGTTTCATCCTAAGATTCATGATAGCAGACACTACCTCTCCTCTTAGTCATCCTAGACCTCATAGCTAATATCTCTTATAGAGACATCATTATATCGGCAGCAGTCTCCATTCCTTCATGTTGATGTTGCAACACGTCGGAGATGATGGCCATAATGTAATGTACATTTAGCCATCTCATCTGAAGACATCCACTACTGATACTCATCTCTTTGCTCTTGAGTAGATTCATTAGTTTGGTGGTTTAGTAATAGACAAAATGATCTTATGCTTTTCAGATTGCAATAAAATCCCGATTTTCCTTTTCCATGTGACATAATTATCACCAGTCAAAGTATTATCTTTTAGGATATTGATTAGGGATGGGGTTATGATTTCTTTATTAAACAAAAATTATATAAGTAAATAATCATGATAAAGCACTTTCGAATATTTATCTTGAATAAAATAAAATAATTCAATCATAAAAATTCAACGGTGATCCAACACCTATAAATGTCATGCCTCCTTTGGGAGTTCACAACATTTACTAGTTGGACTAGGTCCCACCTAATTGTTAACATAACAACTAACATTTTCAAATTTAGCCTTGTAATTTTTATTAACAAGAATTCTTGAGAGGATATTAATAAAATTACATTGAGTGTAATACCAAGTTATCGACCTTCAATTGTTAGGATTATGCTCGATAGCAAGAGTGTAATATTGTAATTAACATCCTTTTCATATGAATAAAGTGATTTCTAGTTTAACAAATCTTATAGCATTTATAGTTTAATTATTATAATTGTCAAAAGTAAATAATCATAAGGTTAAAAGACTATGAGAAAAGAAGAATTGTTCATATATCTAGATATGTATGAGGTAGACACAATTCTTTAGTTAGTCGTGAATAATATTCACAACTTAAGATAGAAGGTTGGGTGCATTTATCTTGTCAAAGTTGTAGATTCTTTTGCTAGCATTTGAGTGGGATCAAATGTGTTATGACGAGTCTAAAATCATCAAAGTGTGGTGACTTTGGGCAAAAGAATCTAGTGCACTGGGTGCATTGAATAGGATCAAAATGAAACACTTTATCTAGAACCGTCAATGGATAAAAGTTTTCATTTGAAAACAATCGGAGAGTCTATCTCAATCCTGAGATAAATGATGGACTTATGGTTGCAACTGTTATCATTTGAGCTATCAATGAGTACGATTATATAGCATAGTCTATCCTCGATAGTTTGGTGGTATTCATTTGTTAACCGATAGAGAACTTCATTTATAGATATGGACATCGTGGCTCCATTTATTGAATGAGAGTAGAATACCATCATATGGATATTTTGAGGTATTGGATATTAAATCTTAACGTTAAGTTTTCAATAGTGTCTTTTGAAACATGTCTTCTGGACAAGTCAAAATATCCAAGTTCAAAATGTGGTCATATGAGTAAATATGGTAACTTGGAGAGCTATAGGTTATTCACGAGGATACACTTTCTCCAATAAGGTTGTCTAGAGATTGAATGAGTAACATCAACTTATTCTATCTTTATTTAAGAGTTCAATTTCAGTTCTTTAGTGGAATGAACTAAAATTAAATAGATCGGACCTAAGTGAATCATTTGTTGATTGTGATTGGGTTGTGTCTATTGGAGCTTAAATTTCGATAACCCGTCAAGATCCCCAATCCACACGAACTTGTATGGATCACTTGATATATTCTACCGGACCAATTTAGGGGTCCATCTTGAATTGTATTAAAGCATGAGAACTTGTTTCTTTTTGTAAGAATAGGTCTAGTTCACTTATGGACTTTTTATTAAGGTCCAATGGATTTAATAAAATAAGAAAAATAATATATGGCCCTTATATATGGTATGGGCGGCAAAGGCTATTAAGAATAACTTAAATATATTATTTTTATTTTATTATTTAATTAAATAGAATTTAATTAATTTGTTGATTAATTAATTATTTAATTAAAAGTCAAAATCTTTTTCCTAGTAGGAGATGGTCTTCTAAAACTATACTATTGTTAGTAGTATAGTTAATGTTAAAGACTATATTTGATAAGTAGATAAATAAAAGGAATTATTTATCTAATCAAATTAGGAAGTCTTTAATAGGGTTACAAATACATCATTGAGTTGGATTAGGAGTCTTGGTTGAGGATAGAATTCCTTTTTGAAAAGGATTCTTTACCACCACGTAAATCTACATAAGGAAATGATTCTTAACTACCAAGTAAATCCTTTTTTGGAAAGGATTTGTGATCTAATCTATATCATATAAAATTCGGCCACCCCATATATATATATACAAAAGGATAGAATTTCTTTAAGATAAGGATTCTTAACTACCAAAAAAATCCACATAAGGAAAGGATTCTTGCCAACCAAGTAAATCCTTCTTAGGAAAAGATTTATGATACTATATATATATGTGTGATTTTCGGCCAGCCCTAAGATTCTATAATTTTTAGAGTGAAAATTTTGGCCAACCTAAGAGTTTTCTAAGAAAGAATTTTGCTTGGCAAGAGAGAATTTTGAGAGAGAAAATTTGGTATTTTACTCTAGACAAAATTCAATCAACTCTAAAACATAGGGTGTGGAATTCGGCCAAGGAGAAAAGAGCAAAAGAGAACGTTTTTGTTTTCGATAGTACACTAGTATCCTTTACATCAAAAAGGTTTTGTGTACAACATCGAATCAAGGTTCATGCGAGTTTCAGTCAAATTGATTGATAATTCACAAGTGGCAGAACGTTCTTGATTTTTCTCTTGGAGGATATTTGTAATAACAAAGAAAAAGATTTTGTTTGTTTCCATCCTCAGGTATACAATTTAAAGAAAGAGAGCCCACACTCCAAGGTGATTCATGTATGTGATTGGATTGAAAGATCTTGCGGATTCAATTCGATGCTAGTTCAATCGTCATGAAAAAAAAAGTACGATGCTTTTATATATGTCAATTAATCTAGGGTTAAGGTTCTCGTTGTATAAAAGAGAAATTTTTTATTTATACGCAAACCCTGATTTCATTTTTATCACTCTTCCGTTGCGTTTTGAAACCATTCTTTTCCCTACAATTGGTATCCTGGTTGTACCCTTGATTAATTGATGTATGTACGTGAATCTTTTTCTTTTTATTGTAAATATGCATGTTTTAGAAAGAGATGGCACTCTATGTATTCACATATATATATTTACATTGGAATGTATGGATATATATATATATATATGTTTTATATGTGGTTTGTTATTGCTCAATTTTGGTCCTAGAATTTCAATGTAATTTTGTTTTGGGATTGTAACAAGAAGGGTGATCTATCATCGCCATAATTTCCTTCTTGGTAGTTGCTAAGTTTTTTTTTTTATTTTGTTGTTGTAATAATAATAATAATAATTAAAAACTGCAGTATTTTATTATATAAATTCTTCTGTAATACATTCAAGTTTTGAAGACTCGAAGGCTTGAATAATTAGGAGTAACCGGAACAAGTTTGGGACCGTACGAGTCGTAAATAACAAACGCGTGTGCGAAGAGCGCGCATCAACGTTTGTTGTGGCATGGGCTGCGCACGACATCCCTTTTGGTAGCCATGGGCTTCGCATGGCAGCCCTTTATGGGTTTGTGGCATGCGTATGCCCATGGGAGGTATCCGAGGGAGTCTGAACGACGAAGGTCGTGTGAAGACTTGTTCGCCAAGAAAGGAGTTCTTGTATTCCAAGATATATGTAATTTACTTGTTTTTCTAGGATGGACCAAAATTGTAGCTATTTATATTTTTGTAAATATTGCAATGTTTGTCATTGTTTGGTAACATGTCATATAGAATAGGAGTGCCACTCATATATCTCTTTTGGTATGAACCATGCATTGAATGGTTTAAGTATCTAAATTGGCATCTAGATAACTTGGTAAATCATTCTTTGGAATTCGATCACACGCCTTAAACAATTGAGCGGGAGAAGGTGTTTTTGAACACCTACGGCCTCCAAGTTTAGATGAGCTTTATGTTTCATGAATAACCTCCCAAGAGGTATTCATGAATGGAATTTAGCAAGATACTTCCTTACATTGATAGACTAGACAATTAGCCCAAACGATATCTACCCCTAAAGGAGGGATATTCGTGAGGGACTATATTAAAGGTCGATAACTTGGTAACACACTCAATGTGAGTTTATTAATATCCTCCCAAGAGTTCTTGTCAATAAAATCACAAGGCTAAAATTGAAAACGTTGGTTGTTATGCTAACAATTATGTGGGACCTAGTCCAACTAGTAAATGGTGCGAACTCCCAAAGGAGGCGTGGCATTTATAGGTTTTGGATCACTGTTGAATTTTTACGATTGAATTATTTCATTTAATTCAAGATAAAAATTCAAAAGTTCTTTATCATGATTATTTACTCATATAATTTTTGTTATTGTTCAGAAATCATGACCCCATCCCTAATCAACATCCTTAAAGACAATACTTTAACTGGTGATAATTATATCACATGGAAAAGGAAAATTGGGCTTCTATTTAATCCGAAAAGTATAAGTTCGTTCTGTGAACTCCTAAACCACCTACTCCTACTAATGAATCTACTCAGGAGCAAAGAGATGAGTATCAACAGTGGGAGTCTTCAGATGAGATGGCTAAATGTTATATTATGGCCACCATATCGGACGCGTTGCAACAGCAACATGAAAGAATGGAGACTGCTGCTGATATAATGATGTCTCTAGAGAAGATGTTTGCTATGAGGTTTAGGACGATTAAGAGAGAAGCAGTGACTGCTTTTATGAATCTTAGGATGAAACTTGGATAGGCTGTGAAAGATCACATGATGAAAGTCATAGCATATCTAAACATTACTGAACTGAATGGTGCTGAGATAGATGGTGAGACTAAAATTGACATGATTATCAACTCACTGTCCGATTCCTTTGATCAATTCAAGGTTGACTACACCTTGAATAATAAGGAATACACTTTGCAAGGCTTGATGCAAGATGTTCAAAGTGCAGAAAATATCCTTGTGAAAGGCAAGGTCAAGAGATTCATACCGTAGGTAAAGTTGCTTCTGTTAAGACCCGTAAGAAGGTCAAGAAACAACAAAAGAAAAAACAACTAGGACCTATAAAGAAGGAGACAAAGAAAGTAACCAAGATCAAAGGAAAGTGTTTCCTTTGTGGTGAAAAGGGACATTGGAAAAGAAATTGCCCAATGCCTCAAGACAAAAAGAAAGAAGGTAATATTAATTATCTTGAAACATGTTTTTTGGTGGATTATATGGATTCTTGGATCATAGACTCCGAAGCCACTAATCATGTTTGTTTTTCCTTACAGGGGTTCAAGGAAAGGAGAAGGCTTAATAAGAACGAATTCAACTTGCTTTTAGGCAATGGAGCGTTGGTGTCTGCTAGTTTAGTGGGAGATATTAGAATTAGTTTAGATTCTTATAGGCATTTAGATTTAATAGACGTTTACTATGTACCTCAATTCAAGAGGAATTTAATTTCAGTTTCTTGTTTAAATAAATTTGGTTATTCGGTTACTTTTAATAAAACTTTTATTATTAGTAAGAATGGAAAAATTATTTGCAAAGGTACATTGAAATTGGATTATTCCATTTGCATGAAAATATCTCTCATTTGTTAGACACGGAATCAACGGAACCTAATCATAAAAGAGTAAAATTATCAAAAGATGAAACCTACCTATGGCATTTGCGCTTAGGTCATATCAACCTTAATAGGATTAAAAGATTGATATGTGACGGACCTCTAAGTGACTTAAAGGTTGATGATCTACCAACTTGTGAATCTTGTTTGGAAGGTAAAATGACCAAAAGGTCGTTTACGACTAAAGGCCTAAGAGCCATCGAATGCTTAGGATTGATACACACTGATGTGTGTGGACCTATGAGATTCAAGCTAGAGGTGGATATGAGAACTTTATCACTTTCACAGATGATCACTCAAGATTTGGCTATGTGTATCTCATGAGACATAAGTCGGATGCTTTTGATATGTTCAAAGCATTTAAAGTTGAAGTAGAAAATCAGCTTGAGAAACACATAAAAATCTTGAGGTCTGATTGTGGTAGAGATTATCTATCTAGTGAGTTTCAGCAATATCTTATCGATACTGGAATAATTTCTCAGTATTTTGCACCAGGCACACCTCAACAAAATGGGGTGGCAGAAAGGAGAAATATAACTTTTTTGGATATGGTTAGGTCTATGTTGAGTTATTCAACGGTCCCTCGTTCTTTTTGGGGATATGCTTTACAAACTGCCATGTATATTCTAAACGATGTACCATCTAAGTCAGTTCCTAAAACACCACATGAGTTATGGACTGGGCGAAAGCCTAGTTTACAAAACTTAAGGATATTTGGATGTCCTGCGCACGTGCTAAAAGGAAAGACAGATAAGATGGAGTCCTGTTCAAAAACATGCATATTTGTAGGGTATCCAAAAGGAACAAAATGATATTATTTTTATAGTCCTTCAGATCTTAAAGTATTTGTTTCGACAAATGCCATATTTCTAAAAGAAGACTATATGAATAATTTTGTGCCTAAAAGTAGAATTGTCCTAAATGAGCTTTTAGGAGATACAATTCCATAAGAGGTTTCGCAACCAAGCCCAATTGGAAATTCCATACCAACAAAGGATCAACAATCTACCATACCTCATCGTAGTGGGAGAGTTGTTAGACAACCCGAGAGATACATCAGTCTAGGAGAATCTGTAGAGAATCTCCGGATGACGATGATCCCTATATGTACAAGGAAGCAATGGAAGATGTTGATTGTCTCCATTGGAAAAAGGCAATGCAATCCAAAATTGAATCTATGTTCAAAAACAAAGTCTGGTCTCTAGTAGACTTGCCTAAAGGGATAAAACCCATCGGGTGTAAGTAGGTATACAAGAGGAAAAGAGGAATGAATGGTAAGGTGGAAACCTTTAAAGCTATATTGGTAGCTAAAGGTTATACACAGAATGAAGGTATCGATTATGAAGAAACCTTCTCTCCTATGGCCATGCTTAAATCCATTAGGATACTCTTATCCATTGAGGCATCTCTAGACCTAGAGATTTGGCAAATGGACGTCAAGACAACCTTCCTTAATAGAAGTCTTGTTGAAAGCATCTATATGATGCAACCAGAAGGATTCATTGAAAAGGGTCAAGAGGAAAGGGTATGCAAGTTGCAAAGATCCATATATGGATTGAAGCAAGCATTCAGATCCTGGAACATAAGGTTCGATCAAGCTGTAAAAGGTTTTGGATTTATTCAAAACCTTGATGAACCTTATGTATACAAAAAGATTAAAGGAGACAAGCTGGTTTTCCTAGATCTTTACGTTGATGATATACTACTCATCGGAAACGATGTAGATGTATTGACATCGATAAAAGAATGGTTAGCAAAACAATTTGATATGAAGGATTTAGGAGAAGCAAGTTATATTCTTGGTATCCAAGTCATAAGGGATAGAAAGAATAGAACGATTGCATTATCCCAAGCTTCAAACATAGATAAAATCTTGTCTAGGTTTTCCATGCAACATTCAAAGAAAGGTATGTTACCTTTCAGGCATGGAATCAAACTTTCTAAGGAACAAGTTCCTAAGAATGAGCATGAAGAGCAATTCATGAGTAGGGTTCCTTATGCATCGGCAGTTGGAAGTCTCATGTATGCAATGCTCTGCACTAGACCAGATATTTGTTTTGCTTTAGGCATAGTTAGCATGTTTTAATCGAAGCCTGGTCTTGATCACTGGACAGCACTCAATCATATTTTCAAGTATCTTAGGAGAACGAGAGATTATATGCTTGTATACTCTGGAGGGGATTTAATTCCCGGCTTTAGGGTATACAGATTCTGAATAGCCTTTGCCGCTCATACCATATATAAGGACCATATATATATACAAAAGGATAGAATTTCTTTAAGATAAGGATTCTTAACTACCAAAAAAGTCCACCTAAGGAAAGGATTCTTGCCAACCAAGTAAATCCTTCTTAGGAAAGTATTTATAATCCTATTTATATATAAATATGTGTGTGATTTTCGGTCAGCCTTAAGATTCTATGATTTTTAGATTGAAAATTTTGGCCAACCTAATAGTTTTAAAAGAATTTTGCTTGGCAAGAGAGAATTTTGAGAGAGAAAATTTGGTATTTAACTGTAGACAAAATTCAATCAACTCTAAGACATAGGGTGTGGAATTTGGCCAAGGAGAAAAGAGAAAAAAAGAACATTTTTGTTTTTGATAGTACACTAGTATCCTTTACATCAAAAGGGTTTTATGTACAACATCGAATCAAGGTTCATGCAAGTTTCAATCAAATTGATTGATAATTCATAAGTGGCGGAACGTTCTTGATTTTTCTCTTGGAGGATATTTATAACTAACAAAGAAAAAGATTTTGTTTGCTTCCATCCTCATGTATACAATTTAAAGAAAAGGAATCCACCCTCCAAGGTGATTCACGTTCATGATTGGATTGGAAGATCTTGCGGATTCAATTCGACGCTAGTTCAATTGTCACGAAAAAAAAAGTACGATACTTTTATATATGTCAATTAATCTAGGGTTAAGGTTCTCGTTGAATAAAAGAGAATTTTTTTTTACACAAACCCTAATTTTGTTTTTATCACGCTTCCGTTGCGTTTTGATCCGTAAGTTTCCCTACATCAATATAATCCCTCACGAATATCCCTCTTTTGGGAGTAGATATCGTTTGGGCTAATTATCTAGTCTATCCTTGTAAGGAAATATCTTGCTAAATTCCATTCATGAATACCTCTTGGGGGGTTATTCATGAAACATAAAGTTTAACTAAACTTGGAAGCCGTAGGTGTTCTAAAAACATACATTCAATAAGCAATAAATGCTATTCCTAGGTAAACATGGCCTAGTAATGAAACAACAAGTTCTAGGACATGTAGAGATTACCTAGTCAACTAAAACAAGATGAATCCATACCTGGAAGATGCAAGAAGATGCTAGATGCTCATGGATTGAAGGTTGGTTGAGTCAAAATGAGTTCTTGGGAGCTCTATCTCACTAGAAGTTAATTTCTCTCTCTAAGGATATATTTTTAGAGCTCTAGATCTGATTTGGGGAAGAAGATGATGTATATATAGAGTCCAAATCAAACTACGTCGTTTTGTGAGAGAAAAAAATGATTTCCGGGCTTCATAAGCTACCTTAGGGCGACTTGGATGATAGGTCGCTTCAAGGTCGCTTTTCTCTCGGGTTTGGGTGCCAAAATATACTTGAAAAAGTGACTTGGAAATCAGGTCGCCCTGAGGTCGCTATCCTCTCGGGAAAAATGTGACAGCACAACAACTTTAGATTCGAGCTACCCAAAACATGAGCAAATGACATCTAAACCTTTCGTATAATATATCGTTGGAAAGGTATAGAAGTCTACTTTCTACTCCTATTTACAAAAAAAGATTTGGATGTTTGTAGAAAGAGTTATGGTCAAATGAGTGACCAAAGGTCAGATTTTGACATTAATAAGAATGTCCAAACTCATGGAACAAAACCATGTGACCAAAGACAAAACTAAGAGAAGAATGAGACCTTCTCAAATGGTCATTCAATGCACTAAGACATGCATATCATTATACAAGTGCGGACATAACACAAAACAACACTTAAATCTAGAAATGAAGTGCAAGTGTGATAGTGAGTAAGGATGCACACATAAGCAATAGATAGCACAAATGCAAGAAGAATCAAATCATGCATGAAGTGTGTGTGTGTGTTTGCACCTAAACTCTTCAAGAGGCAAAGTCAAGTGAATATACCTTTTGCTCTTGAATTCAAGGAGATGCTTGGAAGCTTGCCAATGAGAACCTAAGCTACCCATTACATAATCATCCCCAATGTGGTTTGGCAATTGAAATAAGCCAATTAAAAGACAAGGAACTTACAATCTCCCCTTTTGGCTATTTCTTGACAAAACCACCACTCACAAGTCATCCTCACAAATAAACAAAACAAAACATAAAGTTTTTCTACATTATAAAGAGATGCCTAAACACTAATCTTCAAGTCATACATCTCTTGTAGAATCAATCATCCATACAAAACAAAATAAGTACACTTTCAGAGACAAGTGTATGTGAGGTGATCAAGGAAATAAAAACAAGAGCAATTTGCATACAATAGAAACAAACAACATGCATCAACAATGCAAATGCAAATGCTCCCTTTTAATGGGTTAACTCCACCTCAATGAATCAATCTCCCCTCATACGCAACTCTTAACTCCTCATCAATCATGCCACTCTCAACTCCCCTTACTTAAATCCAATCTCTTACTCCCCTTTTTTGTCATGAGATAGATAAATGAGTATCCCCATAAAAAGGCATTAGCAATGAGAGCTCATGGCACAAGTCATATCCATAATTATATAAACAATTTTATACAACTCAATTAAGAAGAGAGAATCAAGGATTTTTATGACATGAAAAGTGTGTGAACGAATGCTTTGCATATAAGACAAGTTGTATTCAAGATCAAAACATGGTATTTGGCAAAGAAAAATAACAAGGGTTTCCAAGAGAATTCAAACCAATTTCACCCTTTATCATGGAATAAGAAAGATATAGATTATAAAATACATTCATTTAAGGGCAACTATATCAAACTTTACAAGCAAAACAAAACATGAGCGTTTGTTAAGCCCTTTTTGATTTTTCCAGGTGGAATGCCCGTATGATATTAGTCTTGTTCGACAAGTAAAGAGAGAGAGACTTTGGATTGTAAAATCCTTGAAATGGATACAAGATCCTTAATGATTGAAGTCTCATAATAGCTTTCACACACAGATTTTTGCATTCATTTTAGAGCATTCAATAATTTAATCGTACATATCACTTTAAAGCGTGTCATAGATCGAATCATCATGTCATGGAGACCGATTCTAGGTCATTCAAAATATACTTCCAAATCAATTCTCCTAGTCCAAAAATGCATGTTTGGTTATAAATAAGACATGGATTGCATGTAAAGTAAAGTTGCACACTTATTTAACAATGATTGTACACCCAATCATCTCAAGCAATTAATAAAGGAGCATAAGTATTATCAATGAGCACAATGCAATGCCAATTTGCTCTCTTTGCTTGAGCTCCCCATATGGGGTCAATCTAAAATAAGTCAATAGGGGATATGAGTCCCTATAGACTTACCCAGTCCATTGGACCTAGTTGAGCCTATGGGTGAACTCTTAGCACAATGGCATGTGGGTTCATCTTTTTTAACCCACTTAGGTGACACATTGTCATTCCTAGTGGTCAAGGCCATCATATTACTCCTACGATCATTGATACTAGTTTTCCTAGGCAAATGCATATTGGCTCTAGCCCCTTTTCTTTTAATCATGATCTTATTTCTACACAAGTTAATATACTTGAAGCAATTTGGTCTAATATGACCATCCACACCACAAAAATGACATGAAGGAATAAAATGAGGGGTTATAGAATTCCTTTGTAAGGACAAAGGTGCTTTCCCATGTCTTTGAGCTTTCCTTTAGTATGGTACTGGATTCTTCTCTTTTGTTGTTAAGTTGGAGAAGATTGTTTCCTTGGTTGAACTTACATGACTTGCTTTTTGGCTTGATGGTATTTGGGTTGAGGAAGGCTTGCTCGATGTGCTCTAATTGGTTGAGCTTGAGCTTGACTTCTTGGTGCCACCTTGACTTGGGCATTCTTAGAGCACTCTCCTAGTTCAATTTTCTTCGTAGGATTAAGTGGAGGAAGGGCATCTATGAAGTCATGCTCTTGACAAATACCGTCTTACTAGGAGTTGAGGTCTCTTTGTCATCTTCAAACCCTAAACCTCTCTTGTCACTTGGCTTCCTACCAACTCCCAACATATGGCAAAGCTTCTCCGTACTCGAAGTCATCTTAGCAATCAACTCTCTAGCCTCTTTAAGCTCCCCCTTCAAGCTTTCTTCCACCTTTATTCAATTCTTTACTTTCTCACTTAAGTGAGTCACCTCGGTTGATAGCTTGAGGTTCTCTTCCTTTAGCCGTTGAACCTTTTTCTTCATTTTTAACCTTGAGCTTTGAAAATGCTCAATGAACCTTTCAAGGTTCATACTCTCAACATTTCCATTTGTAAAGTGAGATAAGGAACTCTCATCACTAGAGTCATCACTAGTGCCATTTTTTCCCATATTGGCATTATCAACATAAGTAGCTTTATTAATCACTCTCTTGGCTACTTTTTCATCACATCCTTCTTCCAGGTCACAAACTAAGGCCTTGTTGCCTTTTTCTGCATCTTCTACATGGGAGGCTCCAAATGCCAAGTAGTTAATTGCAAGCTCCTCATCACTTGAGGAATCTTCTTCACTTCCACTATCACTTGATGAGGCGGCAACCACCTTTTCTTTCTTCTTTTTCTTCGAATTGGCACACTTGGTGGAAATGTGACCGAACCCACTACACTCATAGCATTGAATTCCCTTCTTGTAATCCATCTTATGTGATTTCTCCACTTTCTTGAAGGGATTCTTGTGCTTCAATTCCTTACCTTTGGATCCAAAGCTCTTCTTGTTAAATTTGATGAACTCCTTGAATTTCTTCACCATAAAGCCCATCTCCTCATATGAGTCATCCTCTTCATTATCGTCAACCTTGGAAGCCTTCATTACAATGCTCTTTTGCTTCATGAAAGGTGTAGTTATAGAGGTCCACCTAGACTCATAGGTTAGAAGCCTTCCAATCATTTCACTTGACTTCATTGACTCGTAATCACTATTTTCTTCAAGAATTGTCACCTTGGATTCGAATCTAGGAGGAAGTGACCTCATGATCTTTTACTTGATCCTTCTATTCAAATATGGGTCACCTAGTTGATGGTTTTGATTTACGATGCCCATAAACTTCACTTGGAAGTCATTAAAGCACTCATTCTCTTCTCTCATAATTGTCTCAGATTGTATTTGAAGAACTTAAAGCTTGGAGTCCTTGACCACTTCGGTTCCTTCATGAGCTATTTGTAGAATCTCCTAAGCCTCATTTGCATTCCTATTGTTTTGAACCAACTTGTATTGATTATCGTCCATGGCACACAAGATGGCATGCATTGCCTTGTTGTTCCACTTGGAAGCTTCAAATTCTTGTATGCTCCATTGAGACATAGGCTTGAGGACTTTAACTCCATCATCATTGGTCATCTTCGGAAGAGTGTACCCATCTTCAATCGCCATCCATGCAAGTTCATCTATTTGGCAAATATAGGCCTCTATCTTGCCTTTCCATGAGGCATAATTTTCACCTTTAAGTAAAGGTAGTCGTAAACTAGATGCTCCCTCTCTAGTCATCCCTAACTCACTCATAGTGTTTGGGTTATAAATGAATGAGATGCAAATGTGATGCAACACTCAAAATGCAAATAGCAAGACACACACAAGGCATGGATCACCTAAGTATGTCTAGGCACCGGCTTTGATACTAATTGAAATTCTCTTAAAAGTGTATGTCTAATAACCTAGAGGGGGGTGAATAGGTTTTAATCGAATCAATTACCAATTTTTTTGATTAATTAGACAATATTAAAAAAACAACCCTAATCTAGTCACAATAATAAACAAGTGTAATAAATGCGGAATTAAAATGAACACTGGATCTTTACGTGGAAACCCTCCAAATGAGAAAAACCTTGGGCTGATATGTGTGCCACACATTTGATCCTCAAATCCACTATTAAATGAAAGTTTACAACCTAGGTTGACCCCCCATCATGCACTCCGGTTACTAACTGAAAAATACGCACAAGGTTATACTAAACAACCTAGAAGGGGGGTTAATAGGTTGTCTCTCAATTTTAACAAATCTTTCGAGATTGGTGACAAAACCTTGATAAGCATACAAATTAACATTCAACATGATTTTTATGAGAAAACAATATATTCAAGTAAGCTCAAATCTCCACTCTTAGTCTACAAAACATACAACAAGAATCAATGTATCTTATGAACAAATATATTCAATGTAGAACAAAATTCCATAAGTTGTACTTAGAGTATTACAATGTGGTACTTTACAACTTGAATGGAATATCACAAGATACAAAGTTATCTAACATATACAAACAATATTGTGTAAGGAAGACAATTACAAATATGACAATATACAAAATATCAATTACACACACACACACACAAACACACACACACACACACACACACACATACATATATATATATAAGAGGTAGTGATAGAGAAAAGTTAACACAAGATATAACGTGGTAAACCTCCGAAGAGGAAACATCCATGGGTTAGCAACCACCGGTAAACAAAATCCACTAGTAGATAAGAAAAGTACAATCTCTCAAGTGACCCTTACACCTAGAAACTACCCTCTTATCCTACTCATGAATATTTCACCCTCTTGCTCAACATTCTGAGGCCTCACATCTTTGTCAAGACTTCCTCGCTCACCCTTCCTGATCCTCACGACCCTAGGCAAGACTTCCTTGCTCACCCTTCTGGATCCTCACGACCCTAGGAAAGACTTCCTTGCTTGACATTCTGAGGTCTCCCATCTCTTGCCAAGACTTCCTTGCTCAACAACATAGGTCTCACACCTATTGTCAAGACTTCCTTCTCACAAGGCATCTAGGTGATCATGAATGCAAAACGCAAACAGACACGCAACATAGAATAAGATTATCAACAAATTCTTTGGAAACTATAATTAATCAATGAGCACACAAAATATATTTTCTAGTTTATAATGCAAAAATGACACCACACAAGATGATGCATGAGCATATGAAATGTATGGATTAGGTACACTCTATGAACATCTGGACATAGCAATAAAGTTCACAAAACAAGATTGCCTAGATCTTATGCATGAATAAAAATCTAGAGCATGCCAAATTTCCAAACTCACACTTTAAACCTAGATTTTATTGATGTTACTAAAGCTTGAAATAAACATGTTCATGAAGCACATATTCAAGACTTTAGAACTAAAATAAAAAATGCTAGAAACACAAGATATGATCAATCAAATCTCTAGCAATCATTTAGAGCATATATTCACAAAATAGTCAATTAAACTCTAATAGACTCTAAATGTAAAATCAAATGTGCTAATCCTAGATCTTTTCAAAAAATGAGTTCTTAGCACATGATAAGACTATTAATCATGAAAATAAAGTCAATCAAAGCACAAATAGTCCTAGATAAGATGCTAGCACAATACAACTCACAATCATGTGAAAACATATGTTCGATTGAAACCTAACTCACAATCAAGTTTCTAATGAAGCACAACTTGAAGATCTATCACTCATCAACATATTTCCAAGTCAAATACACACAAGTAGGAAGAAGACCCAAGGTATTTGAACAATAGAATCAAGGAAATCAAAAGATAAACCAATACCTTGTCAATTTCGAGTACAGTCACGAAAATGGTGAGATCCAGCAGAAACACTTGAACAAATGACTTCAGTGTTGCTTGAAGATGATAGAGGACTTCAATACGAATCTTCTCCAACTTGATTCACTAAAATCGGATAAGAAATGAGAGAGATATGGTGATTCAAAGTTGAGAGAAAAAACCTGGAAATTTTCTGCACTACATTTTCTTCTTCCTTTTATTCAAATCAGAGAGAGAAGAGATATATAAAGAAGAGGGAATAAAACAACATGAAAGGACCAAACTACCCCTTTGAGAATGCTTTCCCGAGATGGCACGTGGGCATCTCGGGGCAGCAAGGAGTTGTGGCCGAGATGGCCACACGCCATCTCGGGCTTGCACCATGTGATGGCCTTTGGCCATGGTGCTCCTCCATTGCGCTCCTCTCGTGTTCTTCGACCGTTCTTTGGCCTCTTTGGCCTCCAAAATCCGAATTCGAATCCGTTTATGGATTATGAACCATAACTCTGTCACGGACATCGACATATAACCCAGAACATAAGAATTCAACTCGATAGATGAAGACGAAGACAATGTACGCAACATGACTGGAAAGTGTCATAACTTTTGACTCGGAACTTGAAATCAATAGTATGAGTAACCGAAATGACCGAAACTCAATCAAAAATGATATAAGACTAAAATCAAGTTCAATATCCATATTATACAAACATATACACATACAAACACAATTCACACTAGAATGCAAACTACATAGAGATAGTCTCAAATCATGCATTCTCCAAAACATGTTATTTTCATACCAATGCATGAGCATTCAACTTCAAGTGTGTGTATGTGTTATAAATAGTCACAATGATATAGGGACACAAATGTATGATTTGTGTGTGTGTGTGCCTTTAATGGTGCACAACTATGCAGGGACACAAATGTATGAATTGTGTGCAGGGACACAAATGTATGAATTGTGTGTGTGTATGTCTATAATGGAGCACAACTATGCAGGGACACAAATGTATGAATTGGATGTGTGTGCCTAAGGCTTGTAAGAGAAATAAGGTCTTAATATACATTTGTAGAATCATGAAACACTTTTCCCTTTAAAGACTTGAACTTTCTTGAATAGTTGTCATTTCTTCTTTGAAGCTTGAATCATCATGAATCCTAGACAACTAAACAATACAAAGGAAATGTTGTTTTGATATATAATAATGCCAACATAACTCAAAAGCCTAACACTAACCCTTTCATTCTACCAAGAAGGCCTTAATAGTGATTCTTGGTCAACATGCTTGTGCACTAACCAATTAGTCATAAGACTTAACCTCAATGAAGAGTCAAAACAACCTAAGTGAATATGATGAAATATTCAAACATGCAAGTAGTGCTAGGCTACACTAAATGCTTATCTAGGAATTCAAAGATGTCAATAAATGCAATTCCTAAATATCAATGTCTAAATGAAAGTGTAAGAAGACCTAACTAGATAAAGCTATGAGAGTATAATATCTAGTTATCAAACAAAAGCCAATCAACAAAAGTTGTCATGAAACTTGGCAAAGAACAATCATTGTAATTAGCAAATGCAATCAATTAGACCTAAACAATATCTAAATGCAAAGCATAAAGATTTAGCTAGAAGGGTAAAATTGTCCTAAATACTATCTATCACAACCAAACATCTCAACCAACAATCAATAAACCAAACATGTGACAAATGCAATTAAACATAAAAACATACATTCAATAAGCAATAAATGCTATTCCTAGGTAAACATGGCCTAGTAATGAAACAACAAATTCTAGGGCTTATAGAGATTACCTAGTCAAATAAAACAAGAGGAATCCATGCTTCGAAGATGTTAGATGCTCATGGATTGAAGGTTGATTGAGTCAAAAGGGGTTCTTGGGAACTCTATCTCACTAGAAATTTCTTTCTCTCTCTAAGGATATATTTTTAGAGCTCTAGATTTGATTTGGGGAAGAAGATGATGTACATATAGAGTCCAAATCAAACTACATCGTTTTCGGGGAGAAAAAAATGATTTCCGGGCTTCAGTAGCAACCTTAGGGTGACTTGGATGATAGGTCACTTTTCTCTCAGGTTTTGGTACCAAAATACACTTGAAAAAGCGACATGGAAGTTAGGTTGCCCTGAGGTCGCTATTCTTTCGGGAAAAACGTGACAGCACAATAACTCCAGATTCGAGCTGCCCAAAACATAAGCAAACGACATCTAAACCTTTTGTATAACATATCGTTGGAAAGTATGAAAGTCTACTTTCCACTCCAATTTACAAAACAAGGTTTGGATGTCTGTAGAAAGAGTTATGGTAAAATGAATGACCAAATCAAACTACGTCGTTTTGTGAGAGAAAAAAATGATTTCCGGGCTTCATAAGCTACCTTAGGGCGACTTGGATGATAGGTCGCTTCAAGGTCGCTTTTCTCTCGGGTTTGGGTGCCAAAATATACTTGAAAAAGTGACTTGGAAATCAGGTCGCCCTGAGGTCGCTATCCTCTCGGGAAAAATGTGACAGCACAACAACTTTAGATTCGAGCTACCCAAAACATGAGCAAATGACATCTAAACCTTTCGTATAATATATCGTTGGAAAGGTATAGAAGTCTACTTTCTACTCCTATTTACAAAAAAAGATTTGGATGTTTGTAGAAAGAGTTATGGTCAAATGAGTGACCAAGGGTCAGATTTTGACATTAATAAGAATGTCCAAACTCATGGAACAAAACCATGTGACCAAAGACAAAACTAAGAGAAGAATGAGACCTTCTCAAATGGTCATTCAATGCACTAAGACATGCATATCATTATACAAGTGCGGACATAACACAAAACAACACTTAAATCTAGAAATGAAGTGCAAGTGTGATAGTGAGTAAGGATGCACACATAAGCAATAGATAGCACAAATGCAAGAAGAATCAAATCATGCATGAAGTGTGTGTGTGTGTTTGCACCTAAACTCTTCAAGAGGCAAAGTCAAGTGAATATACCTTTTGCTCTTGAATTCAAGGAGATGCTTGGAAGCTTGCCAATGAGAACCTAAGCTACCCATTACATAATCATCCCCAATGTGGTTTGGCAATTGAAATAAGCCAATTAAAAGACAAGGAACTTACAATCTCCCCTTTTGGCTATTTCTTGACAAAACCACCACTCACAAGTCATCCTCACAAATAAACAAAACAAAACATAAAGTTTTTCTACATTATAAAGAGATGCCTAAACACTAATCTTCAAGTCATACATCTCTTGTAGAATCAATCATCCATACAAAACAAAATAAGTACACTTTCAGAGACAAGTGTATGTGAGGTGATCAAGGAAATAAAAACAAGAGCAATTTGCATACAATAGAAACAAACAACATGCATCAACAATGCAAATGCAAATGCTCCCTTTTAATGGGTTAACTCCACCTCAATGAATCAATCTCCCCTCATACGCAACTCTTAACTCCTCATCAATCATGCCACTCTCAACTCCCCTTACTTAAATCCAATCTCTTACTCCCCTTTTTTGTCATGAGATAGATAAATGAGTATCCCCATAAAAAGGCATTAGCAATGAGAGCTCATGGCACAAGTCATATCCATAATTATATAAACAATTTTATACAACTCAATTAAGAAGAGAGAATCAAGGATTTTTATGACATGAAAAGTGTGTGAACGAATGCTTTGCATATAAGACAAGTTGTATTCAAGATCAAAACATGGTATTTGGCAAAGAAAAATAACAAGGGTTTCCAAGAGAATTCAAACCAATTTCACCCTTTATCATGGAATAAGAAAGATATAGATTATAAAATACATTCATTTAAGGGCAACTATATCAAACTTTACAAGCAAAACAAAACATGAGCGTTTGTTAAGCCCTTTTTGATTTTTCCAGGTGGAATGCCCGTATGATATTAGTCTTGTTCGACAAGTAAAGAGAGAGAGACTTTGGATTGTAAAATCCTTGAAATGGATACAAGATCCTTAATGATTGAAGTCTCATAATAGCTTTCACACACAGATTTTTGCATTCATTTTAGAGCATTCAATAATTTAATCGTACATATCACTTTAAAGCGTGTCATAGATCGAATCATCATGTCATGGAGACCGATTCTAGGTCATTCAAAATATACTTCCAAATCAATTCTCCTAGTCCAAAAATGCATGTTTGGTTATAAATAAGACATGGATTGCATGTAAAGTAAAGTTGCACACTTATTTAACAATGATTGTACACCCAATCATCTCAAGCAATTAATAAAGGAGCATAAGTATTATCAATGAGCACAATGCAATGCCAATTTGCTCTCTTTGCTTGAGCTCCCCATATGGGGTCAATCTAAAATAAGTCAATAGGGGATATGAGTCCCTATAGACTTACCCAGTCCATTGGACCTAGTTGAGCCTATGGGTGAACTCTTAGCACAATGGCATGTGGGTTCATCTTTTTTAACCCACTTAGGTGACACATTGTCATTCCTAGTGGTCAAGGCCATCATATTACTCCTACGATCATTGATACTAGTTTTCCTAGGCAAATGCATATTGGCTCTAGCCCCTTTTCTTTTAATCATGATCTTATTTCTACACAAGTTAATATACTTGAAGCAATTTGGTCTAATATGACCATCCACACCACAAAAATGACATGAAGGAATAAAATGAGGGGTTATAGAATTCCTTTGTAAGGACAAAGGTGCTTTCCCATGTCTTTGAGCTTTCCTTTAGTATGGTACTGGATTCTTCTCTTTTGTTGTTAAGTTGGAGAAGATTGTTTCCTTGGTTGAACTTACATGACTTGCTTTTTGGCTTGATGGTATTTGGGTTGAGGAAGGCTTGCTCGATGTGCTCTAATTGGTTGAGCTTGAGCTTGACTTCTTGGTGCCACCTTGACTTGGGCATTCTTAGAGCACTCTCCTAGTTCAATTTTCTTCGTAGGATTAAGTGGAGGAAGGGCATCTATGAAGTCATGCTCTTGACAAATACCGTCTTACTAGGAGTTGAGGTCTCTTTGTCATCTTCAAACCCTAAACCTCTCTTGTCACTTGGCTTCCTACCAACTCCCAACATATGGCAAAGCTTCTCCGTACTCGAAGTCATCTTAGCAATCAACTCTCTAGCCTCTTTAAGCTCCCCCTTCAAGCTTTCTTCCACCTTTATTCAATTCTTTACTTTCTCACTTAAGTGAGTCACCTCGGTTGATAGCTTGAGGTTCTCTTCCTTTAGCCGTTGAACCTTTTTCTTCATTTTTAACCTTGAGCTTTGAAAATGCTCAATGAACCTTTCAAGGTTCATACTCTCAACATTTCCATTTGTAAAGTGAGATAAGGAACTCTCATCACTAGAGTCATCACTAGTGCCATTTTTTCCCATATTGGCATTATCAACATAAGTAGCTTTATTAATCACTCTCTTGGCTACTTTTTCATCACATCCTTCTTCCAGGTCACAAACTAAGGCCTTGTTGCCTTTTTCTGCATCTTCTACATGGGAGGCTCCAAATGCCAAGTAGTTAATTGCAAGCTCCTCATCACTTGAGGAATCTTCTTCACTTCCACTATCACTTGATGAGGCGGCAACCACCTTTTCTTTCTTCTTTTTCTTCGAATTGGCACACTTGGTGGAAATGTGACCGAACCCACTACACTCATAGCATTGAATTCCCTTCTTGTAATCCATCTTATGTGATTTCTCCACTTTCTTGAAGGGATTCTTGTGCTTCAATTCCTTACCTTTGGATCCAAAGCTCTTCTTGTTAAATTTGATGAACTCCTTGAATTTCTTCACCATAAAGCCCATCTCCTCATATGAGTCATCCTCTTCATTATCGTCAACCTTGGAAGCCTTCATTACAATGCTCTTTTGCTTCATGAAAGGTGTAGTTATAGAGGTCCACCTAGACTCATAGGTTAGAAGCCTTCCAATCATTTCACTTGACTTCATTGACTCGTAATCACTATTTTCTTCAAGAATTGTCACCTTGGATTCGAATCTAGGAGGAAGTGACCTCATGATCTTTTACTTGATCCTTCTATTCAAATATGGGTCACCTAGTTGATGGTTTTGATTTACGATGCCCATAAACTTCACTTGGAAGTCATTAAAGCACTCATTCTCTTCTCTCATAATTGTCTCAGATTGTATTTGAAGAACTTAAAGCTTGGAGTCCTTGACCACTTCGGTTCCTTCATGAGCTATTTGTAGAATCTCCTAAGCCTCATTTGCATTCCTATTGTTTTGAACCAACTTGTATTGATTATCGTCCATGGCACACAAGATGGCATGCATTGCCTTGTTGTTCCACTTGGAAGCTTCAAATTCTTGTATGCTCCATTGAGACATAGGCTTGAGGACTTTAACTCCATCATCATTGGTCATCTTCGGAAGAGTGTACCCATCTTCAATCGCCATCCATGCAAGTTCATCTATTTGGCAAATATAGGCCTCTATCTTGCCTTTCCATGAGGCATAATTTTCACCTTTAAGTAAAGGTAGTCGTAAACTAGATGCTCCCTCTCTAGTCATCCCTAACTCACTCATAGTGTTTGGGTTATAAATGAATGAGATGCAAATGTGATGCAACACTCAAAATGCAAATAGCAAGACACACACAAGGCATGGATCACCTAAGTATGTCTAGGCACCGGCTTTGATACTAATTGAAATTCTCTTAAAAGTGTATGTCTAATAACCTAGAGGGGGGTGAATAGGTTTTAATCGAATCAATTACCAATTTTTTTGATTAATTAGACAATATTAAAAAAACAACCCTAATCTAGTCACAATAATAAACAAGTGTAATAAATGCGGAATTAAAATGAACACTGGATCTTTACGTGGAAACCCTCCAAATGAGAAAAACCTTGGGCTGATATGTGTGCCACACATTTGATCCTCAAATCCACTATTAAATGAAAGTTTACAACCTAGGTTGACCCCCCATCATGCACTCCGGTTACTAACTGAAAAATACGCACAAGGTTATACTAAACAACCTAGAAGGGGGGTTAATAGGTTGTCTCTCAATTTTAACAAATCTTTCGAGATTGGTGACAAAACCTTGATAAGCATACAAATTAACATTCAACATGATTTTTATGAGAAAACAATATATTCAAGTAAGCTCAAATCTCCACTCTTAGTCTACAAAACATACAACAAGAATCAATGTATCTTATGAACAAATATATTCAATGTAGAACAAAATTCCATAAGTTGTACTTAGAGTATTACAATGTGGTACTTTACAACTTGAATGGAATATCACAAGATACAAAGTTATCTAACATATACAAACAATATTGTGTAAGGAAGACAATTACAAATATGACAATATACAAAATATCAATTACACACACACACACACAAACACACACACACACACACACACACATACATATATATATATAAGAGGTAGTGATAGAGAAAAGTTAACACAAGATATAACGTGGTAAACCTCCGAAGAGGAAACATCCATGGGTTAGCAACCACCGGTAAACAAAATCCACTAGTAGATAAGAAAAGTACAATCTCTCAAGTGACCCTTACACCTAGAAACTACCCTCTTATCCTACTCATGAATATTTCACCCTCTTGCTCAACATTCTGAGGCCTCACATCTTTGTCAAGACTTCCTCGCTCACCCTTCCTGATCCTCACGACCCTAGGCAAGACTTCCTTGCTCACCCTTCTGGATCCTCACGACCCTAGGAAAGACTTCCTTGCTTGACATTCTGAGGTCTCCCATCTCTTGCCAAGACTTCCTTGCTCAACAACATAGGTCTCACACCTATTGTCAAGACTTCCTTCTCACAAGGCATCTAGGTGATCATGAATGCAAAACGCAAACAGACACGCAACATAGAATAAGATTATCAACAAATTCTTTGGAAACTATAATTAATCAATGAGCACACAAAATATATTTTCTAGTTTATAATGCAAAAATGACACCACACAAGATGATGCATGAGCATATGAAATGTATGGATTAGGTACACTCTATGAACATCTGGACATAGCAATAAAGTTCACAAAACAAGATTGCCTAGATCTTATGCATGAATAAAAATCTAGAGCATGCCAAATTTCCAAACTCACACTTTAAACCTAGATTTTATTGATGTTACTAAAGCTTGAAATAAACATGTTCATGAAGCACATATTCAAGACTTTAGAACTAAAATAAAAAATGCTAGAAACACAAGATATGATCAATCAAATCTCTAGCAATCATTTAGAGCATATATTCACAAAATAGTCAATTAAACTCTAATAGACTCTAAATGTAAAATCAAATGTGCTAATCCTAGATCTTTTCAAAAAATGAGTTCTTAGCACATGATAAGACTATTAATCATGAAAATAAAGTCAATCAAAGCACAAATAGTCCTAGATAAGATGCTAGCACAATACAACTCACAATCATGTGAAAACATATGTTCGATTGAAACCTAACTCACAATCAAGTTTCTAATGAAGCACAACTTGAAGATCTATCACTCATCAACATATTTCCAAGTCAAATACACACAAGTAGGAAGAAGACCCAAGGTATTTGAACAATAGAATCAAGGAAATCAAAAGATAAACCAATACCTTGTCAATTTCGAGTACAGTCACGAAAATGGTGAGATCCAGCAGAAACACTTGAACAAATGACTTCAGTGTTGCTTGAAGATGATAGAGGACTTCAATACGAATCTTCTCCAACTTGATTCACTAAAATCGGATAAGAAATGAGAGAGATATGGTGATTCAAAGTTGAGAGAAAAAACCTGGAAATTTTCTGCACTACATTTTCTTCTTCCTTTTATTCAAATCAGAGAGAGAAGAGATATATAAAGAAGAGGGAATAAAACAACATGAAAGGACCAAACTACCCCTTTGAGAATGCTTTCCCGAGATGGCACGTGGGCATCTCGGGGCAGCAAGGAGTTGTGGCCGAGATGGCCACACGCCATCTCGGGCTTGCACCATGTGATGGCCTTTGGCCATGGTGCTCCTCCATTGCGCTCCTCTCGTGTTCTTCGACCGTTCTTTGGCCTCTTTGGCCTCCAAAATCCGAATTCGAATCCGTTTATGGATTATGAACCATAACTCTGTCACGGACATCGACATATAACCCAGAACATAAGAATTCAACTCGATAGATGAAGACGAAGACAATGTACGCAACATGACTGGAAAGTGTCATAACTTTTGACTCGGAACTTGAAATCAATAGTATGAGTAACCGAAATGACCGAAACTCAATCAAAAATGATATAAGACTAAAATCAAGTTCAATATCCATATTATACAAACATATACACATACAAACACAATTCACACTAGAATGCAAACTACATAGAGATAGTCTCAAATCATGCATTCTCCAAAACATGTTATTTTCATACCAATGCATGAGCATTCAACTTCAAGTGTGTGTATGTGTTATAAATAGTCACAATGATATAGGGACACAAATGTATGATTTGTGTGTGTGTGTGCCTTTAATGGTGCACAACTATGCAGGGACACAAATGTATGAATTGTGTGCAGGGACACAAATGTATGAATTGTGTGTGTGTATGTCTATAATGGAGCACAACTATGCAGGGACACAAATGTATGAATTGGATGTGTGTGCCTAAGGCTTGTAAGAGAAATAAGGTCTTAATATACATTTGTAGAATCATGAAACACTTTTCCCTTTAAAGACTTGAACTTTCTTGAATAGTTGTCATTTCTTCTTTGAAGCTTGAATCATCATGAATCCTAGACAACTAAACAATACAAAGGAAATGTTGTTTTGATATATAATAATGCCAACATAACTCAAAAGCCTAACACTAACCCTTTCATTCTACCAAGAAGGCCTTAATAGTGATTCTTGGTCAACATGCTTGTGCACTAACCAATTAGTCATAAGACTTAACCTCAATGAAGAGTCAAAACAACCTAAGTGAATATGATGAAATATTCAAACATGCAAGTAGTGCTAGGCTACACTAAATGCTTATCTAGGAATTCAAAGATGTCAATAAATGCAATTCCTAAATATCAATGTCTAAATGAAAGTGTAAGAAGACCTAACTAGATAAAGCTATGAGAGTATAATATCTAGTTATCAAACAAAAGCCAATCAACAAAAGTTGTCATGAAACTTGGCAAAGAACAATCATTGTAATTAGCAAATGCAATCAATTAGACCTAAACAATATCTAAATGCAAAGCATAAAGATTTAGCTAGAAGGGTAAAATTGTCCTAAATACTATCTATCACAACCAAACATCTCAACCAACAATCAATAAACCAAACATGTGACAAATGCAATTAAACATAAAAACATACATTCAATAAGCAATAAATGCTATTCCTAGGTAAACATGGCCTAGTAATGAAACAACAAATTCTAGGGCTTATAGAGATTACCTAGTCAAATAAAACAAGAGGAATCCATGCTTCGAAGATGTTAGATGCTCATGGATTGAAGGTTGATTGAGTCAAAAGGGGTTCTTGGGAACTCTATCTCACTAGAAATTTCTTTCTCTCTCTAAGGATATATTTTTAGAGCTCTAGATTTGATTTGGGGAAGAAGATGATGTACATATAGAGTCCAAATCAAACTACATCGTTTTCGGGGAGAAAAAAATGATTTCCGGGCTTCAGTAGCAACCTTAGGGTGACTTGGATGATAGGTCACTTTTCTCTCAGGTTTTGGTACCAAAATACACTTGAAAAAGCGACATGGAAGTTAGGTTGCCCTGAGGTCGCTATTCTTTCGGGAAAAACGTGACAGCACAATAACTCCAGATTCGAGCTGCCCAAAACATAAGCAAACGACATCTAAACCTTTTGTATAACATATCGTTGGAAAGTATGAAAGTCTACTTTCCACTCCAATTTACAAAACAAGGTTTGGATGTCTGTAGAAAGAGTTATGGTAAAATGAATGACCAAATCAAACTACGTCGTTTTGTGAGAGAAAAAAATGATTTCCGGGCTTCATAAGCTACCTTAGGGCGACTTGGATGATAGGTCGCTTCAAGGTCGCTTTTCTCTCGGGTTTGGGTGCCAAAATATACTTGAAAAAGTGACTTGGAAATCAGGTCGCCCTGAGGTCGCTATCCTCTCGGGAAAAATGTGACAGCACAACAACTTTAGATTCGAGCTACCCAAAACATGAGCAAATGACATCTAAACCTTTCGTATAATATATCGTTGGAAAGGTATAGAAGTCTACTTTCTACTCCTATTTACAAAAAAAGATTTGGATGTTTGTAGAAAGAGTTATGGTCAAATGAGTGACCAAGGGTCAGATTTTGACATTAATAAGAATGTCCAAACTCATGGAACAAAACCATGTGACCAAAGACAAAACTAAGAGAAGAATGAGACCTTCTCAAATGGTCATTCAATGCACTAAGACATGCATATCATTATACAAGTGCGGACATAACACAAAACAACACTTAAATCTAGAAATGAAGTGCAAGTGTGATAGTGAGTAAGGATGCACACATAAGCAATAGATAGCACAAATGCAAGAAGAATCAAATCATGCATGAAGTGTGTGTGTGTGTTTGCACCTAAACTCTTCAAGAGGCAAAGTCAAGTGAATATACCTTTTGCTCTTGAATTCAAGGAGATGCTTGGAAGCTTGCCAATGAGAACCTAAGCTACCCATTACATAATCATCCCCAATGTGGTTTGGCAATTGAAATAAGCCAATTAAAAGACAAGGAACTTACAATCTCCCCTTTTGGCTATTTCTTGACAAAACCACCACTCACAAGTCATCCTCACAAATAAACAAAACAAAACATAAAGTTTTTCTACATTATAAAGAGATGCCTAAACACTAATCTTCAAGTCATACATCTCTTGTAGAATCAATCATCCATACAAAACAAAATAAGTACACTTTCAGAGACAAGTGTATGTGAGGTGATCAAGGAAATAAAAACAAGAGCAATTTGCATACAATAGAAACAAACAACATGCATCAACAATGCAAATGCAAATGCTCCCTTTTAATGGGTTAACTCCACCTCAATGAATCAATCTCCCCTCATACGCAACTCTTAACTCCTCATCAATCATGCCACTCTCAACTCCCCTTACTTAAATCCAATCTCTTACTCCCCTTTTTTGTCATGAGATAGATAAATGAGTATCCCCATAAAAAGGCATTAGCAATGAGAGCTCATGGCACAAGTCATATCCATAATTATATAAACAATTTTATACAACTCAATTAAGAAGAGAGAATCAAGGATTTTTATGACATGAAAAGTGTGTGAACGAATGCTTTGCATATAAGACAAGTTGTATTCAAGATCAAAACATGGTATTTGGCAAAGAAAAATAACAAGGGTTTCCAAGAGAATTCAAACCAATTTCACCCTTTATCATGGAATAAGAAAGATATAGATTATAAAATACATTCATTTAAGGGCAACTATATCAAACTTTACAAGCAAAACAAAACATGAGCGTTTGTTAAGCCCTTTTTGATTTTTCCAGGTGGAATGCCCGTATGATATTAGTCTTGTTCGACAAGTAAAGAGAGAGAGACTTTGGATTGTAAAATCCTTGAAATGGATACAAGATCCTTAATGATTGAAGTCTCATAATAGCTTTCACACACAGATTTTTGCATTCATTTTAGAGCATTCAATAATTTAATCGTACATATCACTTTAAAGCGTGTCATAGATCGAATCATCATGTCATGGAGACCGATTCTAGGTCATTCAAAATATACTTCCAAATCAATTCTCCTAGTCCAAAAATGCATGTTTGGTTATAAATAAGACATGGATTGCATGTAAAGTAAAGTTGCACACTTATTTAACAATGATTGTACACCCAATCATCTCAAGCAATTAATAAAGGAGCATAAGTATTATCAATGAGCACAATGCAATGCCAATTTGCTCTCTTTGCTTGAGCTCCCCATATGGGGTCAATCTAAAATAAGTCAATAGGGGATATGAGTCCCTATAGACTTACCCAGTCCATTGGACCTAGTTGAGCCTATGGGTGAACTCTTAGCACAATGGCATGTGGGTTCATCTTTTTTAACCCACTTAGGTGACACATTGTCATTCCTAGTGGTCAAGGCCATCATATTACTCCTACGATCATTGATACTAGTTTTCCTAGGCAAATGCATATTGGCTCTAGCCCCTTTTCTTTTAATCATGATCTTATTTCTACACAAGTTAATATACTTGAAGCAATTTGGTCTAATATGACCATCCACACCACAAAAATGACATGAAGGAATAAAATGAGGGGTTATAGAATTCCTTTGTAAGGACAAAGGTGCTTTCCCATGTCTTTGAGCTTTCCTTTAGTATGGTACTGGATTCTTCTCTTTTGTTGTTAAGTTGGAGAAGATTGTTTCCTTGGTTGAACTTACATGACTTGCTTTTTGGCTTGATGGTATTTGGGTTGAGGAAGGCTTGCTCGATGTGCTCTAATTGGTTGAGCTTGAGCTTGACTTCTTGGTGCCACCTTGACTTGGGCATTCTTAGAGCACTCTCCTAGTTCAATTTTCTTCGTAGGATTAAGTGGAGGAAGGGCATCTATGAAGTCATGCTCTTGACAAATACCGTCTTACTAGGAGTTGAGGTCTCTTTGTCATCTTCAAACCCTAAACCTCTCTTGTCACTTGGCTTCCTACCAACTCCCAACATATGGCAAAGCTTCTCCGTACTCGAAGTCATCTTAGCAATCAACTCTCTAGCCTCTTTAAGCTCCCCCTTCAAGCTTTCTTCCACCTTTATTCAATTCTTTACTTTCTCACTTAAGTGAGTCACCTCGGTTGATAGCTTGAGGTTCTCTTCCTTTAGCCGTTGAACCTTTTTCTTCATTTTTAACCTTGAGCTTTGAAAATGCTCAATGAACCTTTCAAGGTTCATACTCTCAACATTTCCATTTGTAAAGTGAGATAAGGAACTCTCATCACTAGAGTCATCACTAGTGCCATTTTTTCCCATATTGGCATTATCAACATAAGTAGCTTTATTAATCACTCTCTTGGCTACTTTTTCATCACATCCTTCTTCCAGGTCACAAACTAAGGCCTTGTTGCCTTTTTCTGCATCTTCTACATGGGAGGCTCCAAATGCCAAGTAGTTAATTGCAAGCTCCTCATCACTTGAGGAATCTTCTTCACTTCCACTATCACTTGATGAGGCGGCAACCACCTTTTCTTTCTTCTTTTTCTTCGAATTGGCACACTTGGTGGAAATGTGACCGAACCCACTACACTCATAGCATTGAATTCCCTTCTTGTAATCCATCTTATGTGATTTCTCCACTTTCTTGAAGGGATTCTTGTGCTTCAATTCCTTACCTTTGGATCCAAAGCTCTTCTTGTTAAATTTGATGAACTCCTTGAATTTCTTCACCATAAAGCCCATCTCCTCATATGAGTCATCCTCTTCATTATCGTCAACCTTGGAAGCCTTCATTACAATGCTCTTTTGCTTCATGAAAGGTGTAGTTATAGAGGTCCACCTAGACTCATAGGTTAGAAGCCTTCCAATCATTTCACTTGACTTCATTGACTCGTAATCACTATTTTCTTCAAGAATTGTCACCTTGGATTCGAATCTAGGAGGAAGTGACCTCATGATCTTTTACTTGATCCTTCTATTCAAATATGGGTCACCTAGTTGATGGTTTTGATTTACGATGCCCATAAACTTCACTTGGAAGTCATTAAAGCACTCATTCTCTTCTCTCATAATTGTCTCAGATTGTATTTGAAGAACTTAAAGCTTGGAGTCCTTGACCACTTCGGTTCCTTCATGAGCTATTTGTAGAATCTCCTAAGCCTCATTTGCATTCCTATTGTTTTGAACCAACTTGTATTGATTATCGTCCATGGCACACAAGATGGCATGCATTGCCTTGTTGTTCCACTTGGAAGCTTCAAATTCTTGTATGCTCCATTGAGACATAGGCTTGAGGACTTTAACTCCATCATCATTGGTCATCTTCGGAAGAGTGTACCCATCTTCAATCGCCATCCATGCAAGTTCATCTATTTGGCAAATATAGGCCTCTATCTTGCCTTTCCATGAGGCATAATTTTCACCTTTAAGTAAAGGTAGTCGTAAACTAGATGCTCCCTCTCTAGTCATCCCTAACTCACTCATAGTGTTTGGGTTATAAATGAATGAGATGCAAATGTGATGCAACACTCAAAATGCAAATAGCAAGACACACACAAGGCATGGATCACCTAAGTATGTCTAGGCACCGGCTTTGATACTAATTGAAATTCTCTTAAAAGTGTATGTCTAATAACCTAAAGGGGGGTGAATAGGTTTTAATCGAATCAATTACCAATTTTTTTGATTAATTAGACAATATTAAAAAAACAACCCTAATCTAGTCACAATAATAAACAAGTGTAATAAATGCGGAATTAAAATGAACACTGGATCTTTACGTGGAAACCCTCCAAATGAGAAAAACCTTGGGCTGATATGTGTGCCACACATTTGATCCTCAAATCCACTATTAAATGAAAGTTTACAACCTAGGTTGACCCCCCATCATGCACTCCGGTTACTAACTGAAAAATACGCACAAGGTTATACTAAACAACCTAGAAGGGGGGTTAATAGGTTGTCTCTCAATTTTAACAAATCTTTCGAGATTGGTGACAAAACCTTGATAAGCATACAAATTAACATTCAACATGATTTTTATGAGAAAACAATATATTCAAGTAAGCTCAAATCTCCACTCTTAGTCTACAAAACATACAACAAGAATCAATGTATCTTATGAACAAATATATTCAATGTAGAACAAAATTCCATAAGTTGTACTTAGAGTATTACAATGTGGTACTTTACAACTTGAATGGAATATCACAAGATACAAAGTTATCTAACATATACAAACAATATTGTGTAAGGAAGACAATTACAAATATGACAATATACAAAATATCAATTACACACACACACACACAAACACACACACACACACACACACACATACATATATATATATAAGAGGTAGTGATAGAGAAAAGTTAACACAAGATATAACGTGGTAAACCTCCGAAGAGGAAACATCCATGGGTTAGCAACCACCGGTAAACAAAATCCACTAGTAGATAAGAAAAGTACAATCTCTCAAGTGACCCTTACACCTAGAAACTACCCTCTTTTCCTACTCATGAATATTTCACCCTCTTGCTCAACATTCTGAGGCCTCACATCTTTGTCAAGACTTCCTCGCTCACCCTTCCTGATCCTCACGACCCTAGGCAAGACTTCCTTGCTCACCCTTCTGGATCCTCACGACCCTAGGAAAGACTTCCTTGCTTGACATTCTGAGGTCTCCCATCTCTTGCCAAGACTTCCTTGCTCAACAACATAGGTCTCACACCTATTGTCAAGACTTCCTTCTCACAAGGCATCTAGGTGATCATGAATGCAAAACGCAAACAGACACGCAACATAGAATAAGATTATCAACAAATTCTTTGGAAACTAGAATTAATCAATGAGCACACAAAATATATTTTCTAGTTTATAATGCAAAAATGACACCACACAAGATGATGCATGAGCATATGAAATGTATGGATTAGGTACACTCTATGAACATCTGGACATAGCAATAAAGTTCACAAAACAAGATTGCCTAGATCTTATGCATGAATAAAAATCTAGAGCATGCCAAATTTCCAAACTCACACTTTAAACCTAGATTTTATTGATGTTACTAAAGCTTGAAATAAACATGTTCATGAAGCACATATTCAAGACTTTAGAACTAAAATAAAAAATGCTAGAAACACAAGATATGATCAATCAAATCTCTAGCAATCATTTAGAGCATATATTCACAAAATAGTCAATTAAACTCTAATAGACTCTAAATGTAAAATCAAATGTGCTAATCCTAGATCTTTTCAAAAAATGAGTTCTTAGCACATGATAAGACTATTAATCATGAAAATAAAGTCAATCAAAGCACAAATAGTCCTAGATAAGATGCTAGCACAATACAACTCACAATCATGTGAAAACATATGTTCGATTGAAACCTAACTCACAATCAAGTTTCTAATGAAGCACAACTTGAAGATCTATCACTCATCAACATATTTCCAAGTCAAATACACTCAAGTAGGAAGAAGACCCAAGGTATTTGAACAATAGAATCAAGGAAATCAAAAGATAAACCAATACCTTGTCAATTTCGAGTACAGTCACGAAAATGGTGAGATCCAGCAGAAACACTTGAACAAATGACTTCAGTGTTGCTTGAAGATGATAGAGGACTTCAATACGAATCTTCTCCAACTTGATTCACTAAAATCGGATAAGAAATGAGAGAGATATGGTGATTCAAAGTTGAGAGAAAAAACCTGGAAATTTTCTGCACTACATTTTCTTCTTCCTTTTATTCAAATCAGAGAGAGAAGAGATATATAAAGAAGAGGGAATAAAACAACATGAAAGGACCAAACTACCCCTTTGAGAATGCTTTCCCGAGATGGCACGTGGGCATCTCGGGGCAGCAAGGAGTTGTGGCCGAGATGGCCACACGCCATCTCGGGCTTGCACCATGTGATGGCCTTTGGCCATGGTGCTCCTCCATTGCGCTCCTCTCGTGTTCTTCGACCGTTCTTTGGCCTCTTTGGCCTCCAAAATCCGAATTCGAATCCGTTTATGGATTATGAACCATAACTCTGTCACGGACATCGACATATAACCCAGAACATAAGAATTCAACTCGATAGATGAAGACGAAGACAATGTACGCAACATGACTGGAAAGTGTCATAACTTTTGACTCGGAACTTGAAATCAATAGTATGAGTAACCGAAATGACCGAAACTCAATCAAAAATGATATAAGACTAAAATCAAGTTCAATATCCATATTATACAAACATATACACATACAAACACAATTCACACTAGAATGCAAACTACATAGAGATAGTCTCAAATCATGCATTCTCCAAAACATGTTATTTTCATACCAATGCATGAGCATTCAACTTCAAGTGTGTGTATGTGTTATAAATAGTCACAATGATATAGGGACACAAATGTATGATTTGTGTGTGTGTGTGCCTTTAATGGTGCACAACTATGCAGGGACACAAATGTATGAATTGTGTGCAGGGACACAAATGTATGAATTGTGTGTGTGTATGTCTATAATGGAGCACAACTATGCAGGGACACAAATGTATGAATTGGATGTGTGTGCCTAAGGCTTGTAAGAGAAATAAGGTCTTAATATACATTTGTAGAATCATGAAACACTTTTCCCTTTAAAGACTTGAACTTTCTTGAATAGTTGTCATTTCTTCTTTGAAGCTTGAATCATCATGAATCCTAGACAACTAAACAATACAAAGGAAATGTTGTTTTGATATATAATAATGCCAACATAACTCAAAAGCCTAACACTAACCCTTTCATTCTACCAAGAAGGCCTTAATAGTGATTCTTGGTCAACATGCTTGTGCACTAACCAATTAGTCATAAGACTTAACCTCAATGAAGAGTCAAAACAACCTAAGTGAATATGATGAAATATTCAAACATGCAAGTAGTGCTAGGCTACACTAAATGCTTATCTAGGAATTCAAAGATGTCAATAAATGCAATTCCTAAATATCAATGTCTAAATGAAAGTGTAAGAAGACCTAACTAGATAAAGCTATGAGAGTATAATATCTAGTTATCAAACAAAAGCCAATCAACAAAAGTTGTCATGAAACTTGGCAAAGAACAATCATTGTAATTAGCAAATGCAATCAATTAGACCTAAACAATATCTAAATGCAAAGCATAAAGATTTAGCTAGAAGGGTAAAATTGTCCTAAATACTATCTATCACAACCAAACATCTCAACCAACAATCAATAAACCAAACATGTGACAAATGCAATTAAACATAAAAACATACATTCAATAAGCAATAAATGCTATTCCTAGGTAAACATGGCCTAGTAATGAAACAACAAATTCTAGGGCTTATAGAGATTACCTAGTCAAATAAAACAAGAGGAATCCATGCTTCGAAGATGTTAGATGCTCATGGATTGAAGGTTGATTGAGTCAAAAGGGGTTCTTGGGAACTCTATCTCACTAGAAATTTCTTTCTCTCTCTAAGGATATATTTTTAGAGCTCTAGATTTGATTTGGGGAAGAAGATGATGTACATATAGAGTCCAAATCAAACTACATCGTTTTCGGGGAGAAAAAAATGATTTCCGGGCTTCAGTAGCAACCTTAGGGTGACTTGGATGATAGGTCACTTTTCTCTCAGGTTTTGGTACCAAAATACACTTGAAAAAGCGACATGGAAGTTAGGTTGCCCTGAGGTCGCTATTCTTTCGGGAAAAACGTGACAGCACAATAACTCCAGATTCGAGCTGCCCAAAACATAAGCAAACGACATCTAAACCTTTTGTATAACATATCGTTGGAAAGTATGAAAGTCTACTTTCCACTCCAATTTACAAAACAAGGTTTGGATGTCTGTAGAAAGAGTTATGGTAAAATGAATGACCAAATGTTAGATTTGGACATTAATAAGAATGTCCAAACTCATGGAACAAAACCATGTGACCAAAAACAAAACTAAGAGAAGAATGAGACCTTCTCAAATGGTCACTCAATGCGCTAAGACATGCATATCATTATGTAAGTGTGGACATAACACAAAACTGCACTTAATCTTGAAATGAAGTGCAAGTGTGATAGTGATTAAGGATGCACACATAAGCAATAGATAGCACAAATGCAAGAAGAATAAAATAATGCATGAATTGTGTATGTGTGCACCTAAACTCTTCAGGAGGCAAATTCAAGTGAATATACCTTTTGCTCTTGAAGTCATGGAGATGCTTGGAAGCTTGCCAATAAGGACCTTAGCTACCCATTACACAATCGTCCCCAATATGGTTTGGCAATCGAAATAAGCCAATTAAAAGACAATGAACTTACACCGATAGTTTGAAAGGGTTAAAGATAACTCAATCTCTTGAAATCTGACTAAGATTTTAGGGATTAGATTCTCAACGATCCTCAACGATCAGTCTTTTGAAGAGGTTTATAATAGAGCCCCTCTCACACATGAGAGGGATTCTAATCTCTAAAAAAATATCTAAAGCTTAAGCTTGCCAAAACTCTATTCAAGTAACACTCAGGTCACCTGAATTCTTTAGCCCTTACTCAATTTACGATCATTCTCCACTCTTACACTCAACCCAAGCGATCCTAAGGCTAAAAACAATAAAAACCATGACCATTCTTTTTTCTCTATTACAAAGAAGCAGTCGACACTCTCGGTTCGACAGGTTTGACCAAGTTTCATAGGTGTAACTTGAATCTAACCTGACCCACAATAATTGTAGATCGACCATCTACAATTCTCACATTGCAACTATTATTGAATGGATACATAAATATGCATTTATTCAGAACTTCCTCTGAGTTTTAATGACTTTAAGGATTCCAATAGCTTGACTTGTGTTGACTAAGTGAAAAATCTATTATATCCTTTATAGTATAGAAACGTTTGTCACACCCTAAACTTGACTTGAGTTAACAAATTAAGAAGAATTTTCGCCCTAATAATTATATGAAAAGTCAATTATTCCCTAAAGTCTTAGGGGCCATCCTGTAAGTATTTTTTATTGACTGTTTTCCGAAATAATAAAATAAAATGAAAACAGTGTTTTTGGTTTTAGTTTCGAAACCAAAAATGGATCTGGTAGTATATGCCGAAAATAATATTCTTAAAATAAAAATATTAAAAATGTGTATGGTAGGTTATTCGATTTAAAAAAAAAATCAATAATTCATCCCAAATAAGTATCAATAATTATTTACTGATTCATATTTTTTATCAAATTAAAATTTAAAATGTTAAACAATTTTTTTTTTTACAAAATGTATTATTTACTAGTAGAGATGAGATTTGATGCTTTAGTTGGATGAATTGCATCCCAAAATGTATAATCATCATCTCTGTTCTTATAATGAATCTTAGGAGGAAAGCTAAATCTTCAACTATAATCAATAAAAATAAGGAGTTGTCATATATAATTTATTTTATAATGAAAATAAATATGACAATATCGGTCTTCATTTCTTCATACAGGAAAGGATTTGCTTCATCCTTATCCAAATATTAAACATTAAAAAAAATGTGAATTGAATTAGCCATCGAATTGCTCGGAGGAGGTGAGATTCTCCTCTAGCGATGCCGATTTGGCTAGATTAGCATCGCCGATGGAAGATCTCACCTCCTCCGACGTCGATGATGAAGAAGAGAGAAGAAAAAAGATGATGAAGATGAAGATGAAGATTGGTGACATTCTGGGGTCGGCTGCGCTCCTCCTAGTTTTCCATCATAGAGAAGATAAAGAGAAGAAGATTGAGAAGATGAAGAGAAGATGAGATGAATATGAGATGAATATGAGATTATGAGATGATCAGATGAAGAATAAGAGAAGATGGGATTAAGAAGTGGAAAAGAAGAAAGAAAATGTGAATTTATTATTATCTTTTGTTAAAATATATATATGAAAAACAAAATGAAAATCATCTAAAACATGTTTTCCGTGTTTTTCAATTTTAATAGTGGTTTAGTTTTTCATTTTGTTTTGTTTTTTAAAAAACAAACTGAAAAACGGTTAACGAACGGGGAATTCATTTTTTTTTTGGAAATCAAAAACGAAAATTGACTGAAAAACAGTTGAACGATAAGCCTTTAACTTTTCATGTGTCTCTCTCAAACCAATATTTTATATATTTTTTTGTTTTTTTCTAAATTGATATTTTTTGTGTGGAATTATTGTTTGGGTTCTAATATTTTTTTTTGAATTATTTAATTTTTTAACTGCTTGTCCTTTTTTTACTAGTTTGGTCCTTAAGTTTTAAAAAACCCATTAATTTAGTCATTTTGACTAGATTTTTAACGGTCAACTCTTACGAAAAAAGCAAAATGATATTTTTACCCTTAACCATTTATTATAATTTATAAAATAAAAAAAAATTAAAATAAAACCTACAAATTAAAAACCGATTGTCTTCAAAAGGAAACTAATAAGTTAAAAAAAACCACTAAAAAGAAAATGAAAAAAACAATCAATTAAAAAAACCAAGAAAAAAAGTTCGAAAACAAAAGCAAACAATAAAGAAAGAAAAGGAGGTGAAAAACCGATCTGGGAGGAGGTGAAGAACCGATCTTGCAAGAATTGAACCTACAACACCCAAATTATAGAGCCGACACCTATTCAATATCAAACAAAAATATATACAACTGTATAGTGAGTAGAGAGAGATAATTACATTGGCTTTGAGTTGATTGACGATCTTTAATCTAAAAGAATCAATGGTACCATAATTCATCAGAAACTCCAAAATGTCTTCCGGGAATTTCACTAAACAACCCATTTTTCAATTTCACATATGAACCCCTACTCAGCTCTTTCTCTGCCCACAAAATCAAAACAAAAAAAATCAACAATTTTTATGGGATCTTCATTGGCCATCACCAGATCGAGAGGCCTCTTAACAATGGAAATCCATATGTTTGGAAATCAAGAGGATGTCGTCCATCACCATCGATGGAGACCCAACGACGTCAACCTCTCTTAAAGAAGTTCCAAATGGATCTTTATCTGGGTCTCATGGAGCCCTGATGATGAGTCTCCATCGACGATGAAGAGATCCAGATAGATCTCCCTCTCATCAATGAAGATCCATTTGGATCTCATGGAGACCTAGTGAGATGACAATAGGTCGGGTCCTATTGATGATGAGCGTTGTCGTTGGCACACCATACCAAAAGGATTATTCTAATTTAACTACCTCACAAATGCACAAGTCAAAGGACTAGTATAACATGTAAGCAAGGGGTCGTTCCCACAGAGAGGTGGTATTCGTCAATCTGTCTCTAGCTATAGTGTTATTGAAAGCGATGTAAATAGAACATGGAAGATGTGAAAATGGTATGTGTGAAGTGTATGAATAACCAGATGGTTTGTGAGGTGTGTAATTAAACTAAACTAAATTAAATTATACTAAGGATAGAAATGTAACAAAGTGCTTGCCTTTCTAATTCTAACTAAAGTGGA
Organism: Dipteronia dyeriana; assembly: GCA_032871835.1. Lineage (NCBI taxonomy): Eukaryota > Viridiplantae > Streptophyta > Magnoliopsida > Sapindales > Sapindaceae > Dipteronia > Dipteronia dyeriana. The sequence continues at coordinate 76,863,730 of CM065300.1, read as the reverse complement.
AAATCAGTTACACTATAAAGCAATTTAAAGAGGCAAAGCAATTAAACTACAAAGCAACATAAATTTGTTTATTTCTAAAGGCAAAGCACCCAAGCTATGAAAATAAATTTGGTTTGGAAAGATGCAAGAGAATGGTCACACAAGGTCCATAAGTTCACCAAACACAAGATGCAATTCGTGTAGATTGTTGAACATGTGAATACCATTTAATTCAAGTAAAGGGTTTGTTCTCTCGATTAAGGAAGTTTGAAACCAAATCATCTATTATTATGAATCATTTATTGATTAAGGAATACCAAAATCAGTTCTCATCACTCAACCAAATTTATTGAATGAGCAATTGTGTCTAGGTCTAGACCCATTAAGCACAAGAATATTGAACCAAACCTATTCTAGTAAGGTGATGAATAAACAAGTTTCATCCAAGCACAATCCCAACTCTCATTCACTCAAATCTTTCCAAACATAGTATGTTAAACCATTCACCAACATACATACACAAATGAGATATTTGATTACAACTACTCCTACATCATTAGGTTAAGATACTCCTAATCTCATCCATATATACACATAAATTTATAATTCTTCATACACATGCTTATCATAATAAAAGCTTAATCATACACAAATTAAAGAATGAATCAATACCCAAATCAAATCTAAGAACAACTCATACATATATAGCTCAAGTGTTAGGTTTACAAATATTCCCTAGTAGGGATTACATATCAATGAAAAATAAAATAAAACAAAGGGAAAAGTTTAGAGATAACCAAGATCTCTATTTTGTTTTGTTCTCCTTTCTCCTTGGACCCACTTCAAAGATTGATAGAGAAAGTTTATAGGTGGTGGTGGTGAGACATTGATGGAGGAAAATCTCCATAGAAGCCTTCGAGGCTTCTCTCTCCCTTGATTTGGTGTGAGAACAATAGATAGTGTTGGGTTGGTTCTTTCTAATAGAGTATATGAAATGTATATTTAAAAACCAACAAAGTGGGGTATTTATAGTGTTTGAAGGTTAGAGGACTAATCTGGTTTGGATTGACATGTTTGCCTCTTAAAATCGTGTGATCTGTAAGTGGATAAGGCTCTACCAACATAAATCTACGACTTCATACTCGCAGATTCATTTCGCATATTTCTTTTTGCTGGTTATCTAGATGACAGGAGGTTTTGGGCAACTTTTGCTACTTTGATCTGCGATGTTGAACTCGTAGCTTGAAGTGGTAGATATGTATTAGCTGGTTTGAGGTCTCATATTTGACTTGGCAGGATCCTTTGGACTGTTTCTGAGACTTTGTTCTATGAGTTTGAACACCCAGCTTGAACCAACAGATTTCTCTAGAAAACATTGTTGGAACCCCGTTCACTAGTAACGCAACAAAATCGGTTTTAAAAATTAATTTATACAAATCGTAAAATGATCTGGAACTAGTGAACTTAGGATCATAATTTTTTTTTGGAACTAATACACATAAAATTATTACAATAATAAATAAATAGTATATGTGGAAATTGTAATCAATATAAAGAAGAAAATTAATAGAACCATACCAATGTTTGGAGGCTCCTTCACTTTTCTTTATACTTCTGGTCTATACCACTGATCTTCCTAGATATTCTCGGGACTGATAACTGCGTGTGGGCATGTCACGTACTCAGGAACTTAGGAGGATATTGAAGAGATAATAAGAAGAAACTTTTTCCTCTTCGTTTAGTGTGCAATACTTGCATGTTTCCAATTGTACACACTTGCAATTTTTAGTATTTTATTTACTCAAGCACAAAAAATTTCACAATTCTAAGAGAACTGATAATTTTATATGTATGGGTCTTTTTAAAAAAAAAAAAAACTCACGCATACACTTGCACAACAAAGCCAGCATTGAAAGCAAATCTCATTTAATGATGCATGTATTTGGTGTGTTAACTTTCCTTTTTTATTTATTTATTTAAAGAATATATATATATATATATATATATATATATATATATATATATATATTTCCTTTTTAATTAGTATTTATTTTGATCCGTTTTCAAAGAATATATATTAGATATTTATTTCCTCTTTTAAAAACCTCACGATATCTTTTTATTTAAAAGCGAAATCTTCATTTTATTTTTATTAAAAGATACCATCTATTTGAATTTAAACTATTTAAATTCAAAAATTAAATATTTAATTTAAAATCAATCAATTAAACCAATCAATCTAATCTTTTACGATATCATATATCTTTAAAGATATTGATTAATATTTTGTTCAATTGATTTGATTTGAATTCAAACTATTTAAATTCAAAAATTAAATAATTAATTTGATAAAATAAAATAATCATATTATTTTATTTTATTCAAAAAATAAATATCAACAAACACCCTCCATTTAATGATGAATAACATAAATAAATAATCATATTATTTAATTTTTTTAATCACCGTTATTCATAAATCAAATAATCTTATTATTCAATTAATTTCCGAATAAATATGTGTAACTTTCGTAACATAATTAATTGGACAATCCAATTAATTAACCGTGACCCTTGTTACCTAAATCGATCGGGCTAGTAAGAGGACCTAATGGACCTAAAGTATTTTGAGCTCCAATAATCCTCGGAATCATTAATTTAATTCTTTAACATTACTTGATTATTAACACCGGTGTTATTGAAAATACAAACACGGTTAAATACTCAAGGCTAACCTAGAGGGGGGGGGGGGGGGGGGGTGAATAGGTTAGACACCTTTTTCGATTCCCTTAAAAACAAAAGAAAGTTTGTCCCTCTAGATTACTTGTATTACAATATATATATATATATATATATATATATATATTATAAATTAAAGATACTTAATCAATATATAAAACATGTAAAGTGTGATACAAACAAGCAACCATCACATATGCACAATTGATATTATAGTAAGGAAGTCAACTTACATATAGAGTATTCAAATAACAAATACAAATATAAGAAAGATAGGGATAGAGAAAAGTAGACACAAGATGTAACGTGGTAAACCTCCTAAAAGGAAACATCCACGGGTTAGCAACCACCGGCAAACAAAATCCACTAGTAGATAAGACAAGTACAATTTCTCAAGTGACCCCTTCACCTAGAAACTATCCTTTTATCCTACTCATGAAGATGTCGCCCTCTTGCTCAACATTCCGAGGCGTTACACCTCTTGTCAAGACTTCCTCACTCACCCTTCTAGATCCTTACGACCCTAGGCAAGACTTCCTTGCTCACCCTTCCGGATCCTCACGACCCTAGGCAAGACTTCCTTGCTCAACATTCCGAGGTCTCCCACCTCTTGCCAAGACTTCCATGCTCAACAACATAGGTCTCACATCTATTGTCAAGACTTCATTCTCACAAGGCATCTAGGTGATCATGAATGCTAAACGCAAACAAGCACGTAACATATAATGTTATGATCAACACATCCTATGGAAAATACTAGACATGAGCATGAATGCGCAAAACAAATGTAGTCTAGTCAATCATGCATGTTTAATCCAACTAGATCATGTAAAATATGTTCAACATTAATTACAACCTAGATACATGCACAGATCTAAAACTCGAGTCACAAGATATGTTCAATTAATACATAATCAAGTTTAAATCTCATATACCAAAAACATGCTAAAATCATGTGACAAAGTCATTTAGATTAAAGCAAGAGTTCTAGAGCATATTTCCTATTCATAGATTCATCAAATCACATGAATAGCTCAAAAGAACACACGCATATGTATTATAGAGAGATTTCGGCCAAAGAGAGCCTAATACATGTGAGAAAATATTTTTCACAAAATTAATCAATTAAAGATCATCAAATTGTCCTAGAATCAAAGCTAGCATAATACGATCCCAAACATGTGAAAACATAGGTAAAATCTAAACCTAACTCAACATGTGAGATTTCAATTGAAACTCAATATAGCTTTAAATGAGTTCAAAACTCAAATCAAAATAATCACAAGACACACACACACACACACACACACACACACACACACACACACATATATATATATATATATATATATATATGTTGAAGAAGAAAACCCAAGGCAATTGACTAAGTTTTAAAAGAAAACTTTGAGAGAAAATCAATACCTTAGTTGATTTGGTGCAATCCCGTTTTTGTGAGGTTAGACTCCAAAAACAGCAATACAACTAACTCAAACCTTCAGAGAAAAGATGGAGGATGAATAGACAAACACTCTTAACTTTGAATCAAATTTTTAATCTCTTCTTAGAATGAAATGTAAGAGGGAAGGGATATATAAATGAGAGGGAAAAGGGACATGTGAAATGACCAAAAGGGACAAAAAATAACCAAGCTTACTTGCTGCCTGATATGGCATGTGGGCATCTCAGGACAGCAAGCCTTCTTGCCCGAGATGCTCACGCGCCATCTAGGGAAGAAGAGCTTGGAGCTGCCTTCTTTTCCTTCGACCTTCCTTCGCGTTCTTCGACCGTTCTCCGGTCTCCGAACTCAGAATTCGAATCCGTTTACGGATTACAAACCATAAATCTCTCATGGACATGGACATATAAGATACTCAATCCAGAAAATTATAATTCAACTCGATATACGAAGACGAAGACAATGTAAGCAACATGAGTTGAAAGTGTAGTATCTTTTGACTTAGAACTTGAAATCAATAGTATGAGTAACCGAAATGATCGGACTCAATCAAGAATGATCTATGACTAAAATCAAGTTCAATATCCATATTATACAAACATATACACATACAAACACAATTCACACTAGAATGCAAACTATATAGAGATAGTCTCCAATCATGCATTATCCAAAACATGTTATTTTCATACCAATGGATGAGCATTCAACTTCAAGTGTGTGAATGTGTTATAAATGGGCACAACGATCCAGGGACACATATGTATGATTTGTGTGTGTGTACCTTTAATGGTGTATAACTATGCAGGGACACAAATGTATGAATCGTGTGTGTGCATGCCTATAATGGTGCACAACGATGCAGTGACACAAATGTATGAATTGTGTGTGTGTGCCTAAGTCTTGTAAGAGAAAGATAAGGTCTTAATATACCTTTGTAGAACCATATAGCATCCTTTCTCTTTGAAGACTTTGAACTTGCTTTGACAAGTTGTTCCTTTTTCTTTAAAGCTTGAATCATCTTGAATCTAAACAACTAAATCATTACAAGTAAACATCATTTTGATATGGAATTAATGCCAAGACAATCCAAAACCTAACAGTTATTCCACTAAAAACTCGAAGCTTTACTATCTCAACTGTAAACACTTTTACACAGACCGATACAACTCGATGTCCATCGATATAGCTATTACATATGGAGTAATCCTCCACAGTAGTTCATAATTAGAGCTGGGTCATAATGTCCGTTATACCCCTTTTATTACATATATCCATTAAGTACCGTTGAGTCTCTAATAGACAATAAATCCTATTTCCTCACGAAATTAGGAGAGCGCTCATATTGTCCAAGCACTAAATCAACCCTTATGGGAGCTACCTTCTACATCTCACAAGAAAGATTGGATTCCACTATTGTGTACAAACCTTCCCAGCCATAAGCCAAACCACAATCCCAACATGCGGAGTATATTGATTAGGAAATGCTTTCGACCTTACCCATGGTATATCAAAGACCACGATCTAATCAAAAGGAGTCGATAAGACACTCAAGATTTAGATCACCCACATATAGTCATAATTAGTTGATATATATAAATATCATCAGTAAACAGATCTTAGTGAGAGATTCATATAGATCATGACCCAGTCCTACATGATCACATCATATAAGGTACCTCTATTCTCATATCTCATATGAATGATTCAGGATAGAATCACTGTACATTACGGAATGGACCGCAGCTATAGATTAACTACAAATAAAGTACCCAGCTTTATTTGCTATCTATGCACTTTTTAGATTGCACATCTCTTACTGTATCCATCTGTATATGACACTCATATACACGATTTGAGATTACATCAGGTAATCCATGATGTTAATATGCACAAGTTATAAAATAAACAACACAACAATAATGAATTGAACTCTTTCTTTTATTTATTTCCTAAATCCATTTACAAATTACATCTTTAGGGTATAAACCCCAACAATCTCCCATTTGCAGTAAAGCATGTGAGGCATGTTTCGTAACCCTAGACCATCATGGTGACCCGAAAACACTTTAGCTGGTAAGGTCTTTGAAAATGGATCAGCATGATTGTCTTGTGTGGCTATCTTGGCGACGATCACATCTCATCTCTGTATTATCTCTCTAATGAGATGATACTTTCTCTCTATATACTTTCCTCTCTTGTGGCTTCTTGGTTCCTTATAATCAGCCATAACACCGCTGTTATCACAATAAAACGTGATTGGCTTATCCAGATCTGGAATGACTTCCAAATCACTCAAGAACTTACAGAGCCAAACAACTTTTTTAGCTACTTCACAAGCGGCTACATATTCGGCTTCTATGGTGAAGTCAGCAATGCAAGACTGCTTGATACTTCTCCATACAATGGGTCTACCACCAAAGGTGAATACTGAATTAGAAAAGGATTTCCTAGAATCCCTATCTAACTGAATATCATAATCCGTGTATCCTAACGGGATCAAAACATGTCCGAAATACACTAGCATGTAGAAGCTCTCGTTATATAGATGCTACTGATCTGGGGACACGAATCCCTCTGGTTGCATCATATAGATGCTCTCATCAAGATTGCCATTCAAGAATGCAGTTTTGACATCCATCTGCCAAATTTCATAATCGAAATAGGCAGCAATGGATAAGAGAATCCTAATAGACTTAGACATGGTTATTGGCGAGAAGGTCATTTCATAATGGACCTCTTCTTTCTGGGTATAACCATTGGCCACTAGCCTTGCCTTTAAGATTTATACCTTCATGTCTACTCCTCTCTTTCTCTTATAGATCCACTTACACCCTATGGGTTTTACCCTATCTGGTAAGTTTACAAGATCCCATACTGAGTTAGAGTACATGGACTCCATCTCGAGATTCATGGCTTTAAGCCATTCCTCTTTATCTGGATTTTCCATTGCGGATCATCTACAGTATCAGCAAAGATAACACATTGTCCATCACCTATACCTAAATAGCGTTCAGGTTGTCTCACAGCCCTCTCACTACGTCTATGTGGTATTGTATCCTGATTAGGAACCATCTGACTCTCAGATGTTTGTGGATCAACAACACTTATCGATGAAACACTAGTCTTACCAGGCTCCAACTCATTCAATACAATCTTAGAACGATGTTTATGGCCACTTATATAATTGACCTCAAGAAACGTTGCATTTGTCAGTACAAATACTTTGTTATCTTTGGGACTATAGAAATGTCCACCTCTGATCTTTTTGGAGTATCCTACAAACAGACAGACCATAGATCTGAAGTCTAGCTTTCCACTTATGTTCTTCGGTACGTGTGCTGGATACCCCCTAATGTAGAAGCTGTCACAAACTAGCTTTATGACCATTCCACAACTCTAAGGAAGTCTTAAGAACATATTTGGATGGCACAAAATTCAAAATGTATGCCGTTGTATGTAACGCATATCCTTAGAAGGAATTTGGTAATGATGAGAAGTAGGACATCATACTCAAGACATGTTCCCAAACTGACGTACCTTCCTTCATAAGAGCGAGCATAGTGGAACGAATAACTTCGTGTAACTTTTTCTCGAACGACTGCCCGAACATAGCTTGCAATGACTCCATGATTATGAATGTTGTAGTCATTACTTCATGCTTTGTGACAAACACGTCTGTCATTGAAGCCAACATATATGTTCGGGCCTTCTCATCAGATGAGACCCATCGCTGGTATGCCTCACGAATAGTTCGTGTGGCATTGACACCAAGCACTGAAGGATATTCCTCCGTAAGCACAAACTTGAGGCCTTTTGTGACCAAAATTGCATTAATGTTAAGTTTCCACTTAGTGTAGTTATCACCAGTTAATATGTCGTTTGCGAGAATTTAAAGTAATACAGAAGACATTATTGCTGAAATGAATAAAACATTCGTTCAATCATTTATTTAAAACAATTGTGAGTGCTTTGGCATACATTTAAACATGATGCATGCACATGTTTAATGAACTAGAACTACCCTAAAACTAGTTACTATACCACGACAATCCAACATACCACAAAGAAGTGCCGTCTTAGGGTCGGTCAGGTTTTTTACATGTTGGACCGAGACATTCTAAATCATATGATATTCTAGAATAACTCTTATTCCATATCATTCAACCATCGTTTATTCAGTCAGGTTTTTAATTAACAAACTTAATCAAAACATTCGTGAGTGTAACCCACCATTTCAGATCTCACAAGCTTAACTCGAGAATTGCCGTCTTAGGGTTGGTCAATCTCGAATACCCTCAGAATCCTATCTGTTGGGAAGTCAACCTTGATATTGATCTTTGTGGAAACCCTCCTTAGAGATGACGGAAGCAAAGTCGTCACGAGGCCCCATTTGGATCTCACGGTGTTGAAATAATGATAGAGACTGCGGGATATATATGTCATATATCCCTCACCCACTCACTATTTTATAAATAGGGTTTTCTATTATCCGTTAATACACCTAGACTCTACAGGATCAAATGGCTAACTTTAATCAAGTTATCTAGTGTATTAACTAATTCATTATTAGAAACAAGTTCTAATTAACTAATAAATTATTAATGATTTTTATCAATTAAAAATCTAATCTATTATTGAATAATCTAAGTCTTTGTAAACTTTTTACTAAGGCCAGATTATTATGATAGTGTTTACCAAGTTTAACAATTAAAACTCTAAAACTTTATTCGGTCCATTTATTATTACGTTATTAATCATATTAATCCTAATTATAATAAATGACCCTATTAATCTAACTTATTAAACACTTTAATAACTAGATTAATATTAATGAAACTTACCAAGTTTTTTTTAACCATTTCAAAAAAAAACTAATCTCATTTTCATAGCCAATTATGTATTTACTCATTTTAATCACATTAAAAAAATATATAAAAAAATTGGTCTATGATGCATGTATGACATATCAAATATATTTGTGTAGGTACATCTAATCTAAATGGCATACGTATGCATGACAATACTTTTATCATCACATAAAATAAAGCATACATGAGTTGATCGTGTACTGTGGATTATTTAACTTAAAAAGAAATAGAATCTAAAATTACAAAAATACCCTCAAGACATTCCTTGGTCTTCTTATAATTTTGGAGTCTTCCAGACTTATTAGGTCACTCCGATTTATCCCATGAATCCTTCTTCACAATTTGTCTAGGTCTTTAATATAGGTTACATTTTTTTTTTACAATACAATAACAGTGAAAATAATAAAAAATAATTAAAATTAAAAAAATTATATAACCCATAAACCCTAAATACAAAGTACCATATAATTAACGATCAATCATGTTTTTGTAAATTAAAAAACTTATTATACATACAAAAACATCATACATTAAATTTAAACTATGTATACACAATCATACATACATGAGTATCGAAAATAATTTCCTGTTCCGAAAAACAAATTGCTCTGACACCAATTGTTGGAACCATATTCACTGGTAATGCAACAGAATCGATTTTTTATTTTTTTTATACATATCAAAAAACGATTTAGAACCAGTGAACTTGGGATCATAATTTTTTCTGGAAGTAATACATACAAAATTATTAAAATAATAAATAAATATGTATATACGAAAATTGTAATCACTATAAAAAAGAAGATTAATAGAACCATACCAACTTTTGAAGGCTCATTCACTATTCTATATACTTCTGGTTTGTACCATTGATCTTCCTAGCTATTCCAGGGACTGATAACTGCATGTGGGCAGACATGTCAGCGGTTCCGTTCAAACAGGTGAACCGAACTGTAACCGAACAGCCGAAAACCGAAATCGAATCATTTTTGAAGGTTTGGAACCGGAACCAGACCATAACCGAACATTGTAGCAGTTCCGATTCCGGTTCCAACAAATCATTTTTTTTTAAAAAAAAATTTACTGAACCGCTTGTAGCCCAAATAAACCGGACCGCCGGAACTGACGGTTCTAGAATCGAAATCGAAATCGAAATTGGGCAAAATCGGTTCTGGTTTCGGTTCAGGTTTAGGTTCCTCCAGAACCGGAACCAAACTGGAATCGGAACCGGTGACAAGTCTACGTGTGGGCTTGTTACGTACTCAATAACTTAGGAGGATATTGAAGAGAGAATAAGACGAAACTTTTTCTTCTTCGTTTAGTGTGAAACACTTACACGTTTCCAATTGCACACACTTGCAATTTTTAGTATTTTATTTACTTATGCACAAAAAATTTTACAATTATATGGGAACTGATAATTTTATATGCCTATCTCTTTGTTTTTTTTAACTCACGCATACACTAACACAATATGGCAAAAATTAAATGCAAATCTCATTTACTGATGTATGTATTTGGTGTGTTGACTTTCCTTTTTATTTATTTGTTTTAAGATTATATATATATATATATATTTCATTTTTAATTGATATCTTGTTTTGGTCGATTTTCAAAGAATATATATCAGATATATATTTTCGCTTTTAAAAACCACATGATATCTTTTTATTTAAAAAAAAAATCTTCATTTTAATTTTATTAAAAGATACCATCTATTTTGAATTTAAACTATTTAAATTCAAAAATTAAATATTTAATTTAAAACCAATCAATCTAATCTTTTACGATATCATATATCTTTAAAGGCATTGATTAATATTTTGTTTAATTGATTTGATTTGAATTCAAATTATTTAAATTCAACAATTAAATATTTAATTTGACAAAATAAAATAATCATATTATATTATTTTATTCAAAAAAACAAATATCAACAAACACCCTCAATTTAGTGATTAATAACATAATTAAATAATCTTATTATTTAATTTATTTAATCACAATTATTCATTAATCAAATAAGCTTATTATTCAACTAATTCCCAAATAAATATGTATCACTTTCGTAACACAATTAATTGGACAATCCAATTAATTAACTGTGACCCTTGTTACCTCAATCGATCGGGCCAACAAGGGGACCTAATGAACCCACAGTATTTTGAACTCTAATAATCATCGGAATCGTTAATTAAACTCTTTAATTAATATTCCTTGATTATTAACTCTGGTGTTATTCTACAAAAAACTCGAAGCTGCACTCTCTCAACTGCAGACGCTTTTACACAGACCGATACAACTCGGTGTCTATCGATATAACTATTACATATGGTGTGATCCTCCACAGTAGTTCATAATTAGAGCCGGGTCATAATTTCCGTTATACCACTCTTATTACATATATCCTTTAAGTACCATTGATTCTCTAATGGATAATAAATCCTATTTCCTCACGGATTTAGGAGAACACTCCTATTGTCCAAGTTCTGAATCAACCCTTAAGGGAACTAACATCGACTTCTCACAAGAAGGAGTGGTCCACTATTGTGTACAAACCTTCCCAGCCACAAGCCAAACCGTAATACCAACATACATAGTATATTGATTAGGAAATACATCCGACCTCACCCATGGTATATCAAAGACCACGATCTAACCTGAAGGAGTCGATAAGACACTCAGGATTAAGATCAGCCACATATAGCCGTCATTAGTTGATATATATGAATCTCATCGGTAAACAGATCTTAGTGAGAGATTCATATAAATCATAGCCCATTTCTATATGATCACATCATACAAGGTACTTCCATTCTCATATCTCATATAAATGATTCAGGATAGAATCACCGTATATTACGGTATGGATAACAACTATCGATTAAAAACAAATAAAGTACCCAACTTTATTTAATATCTATGGACTCTTTAGATTGCACGTCTCTTACTATATCCATCCGTTTATGACACTCATATACACAGTTCGAGATTACATCCGGCAATCCAGGATGTTATTATGCACAAGTTATAAAATAAATAACACAACAAGAGTGAATTGAACTTTTTCTTTTATTTATTTCATAAATCCATTTACAGATTACATCTTTAAGGCATAAACCCTAACAAACATCTATAACTTGCTTCTGCTCACAGTTTGATTTAGGAGATCTCTCCGAACAAAATCTATGACTTGGATTTACAACATTTAAGTCGCAGAACTCTTTCAATTTCCCAAAATCAGCTATTTTCCCCCTTCAAACCTTCACAATAAGCTCAAACACCTAGATTATAAGAATTGTACCTACACAAGGCTCAAGCACATATTATATACACAAAAACGCTCAAAAGCGAGCATAAAAGATAGAAATAGGGAGCCTAAAATATGTACGTAAATGTGCCTATCATATATTAAACCTAAACTTTGACCAAGACCCAAACCCAAATATATTCATGGGTTCGAGTCTAGACCCGTTGGTCCTAAGACGACCTAGAACCTCCCCACGGACCCACAAATCTACTGGGGTTCGGGTTTAGACTCGTAGCCTAATTAACTGAATTGTGTTTCTTTTTGGAATTTTATCTCATTAGTACTCAAACCCATTTGTAAAATTGTCACTTAAATAAAAACAACAAGAAAGAATAGTAATTTAGGCAAAATTTCCTTTTTATTATCTACAAAGTTACTCTCTTCTTGAACTTAATACAATTACAACATACAAATTGAACGTTGAATCCAATCCAGATTCAAAATATATGTCTCTCTCTCTCTATATATATAATACTGTTGGACCCCATCCATTGGTAACGCTGTGGAATTAGGTCATGTTTTTTTTTATACAGATCATAATCTGGAAGCAGTGAATTTGGGATCATAATTATTTTTGAAACTCACACATACAATATGTATACACAGGGAATTGTAATCAATAAAATCAGAAAGAAAATCTTACCAACGTTTGGAGGCTCCTTCACTTACGATATGCTCCTATCTGAACTAATCTTACCAATGTTTGGAGGCTCTTTCACTTTACGATGTGCTCTTGTCTGAACCACTCGATCTTTCTCACTATCTCCCGGGACTGGTAATTGCGTGTGGTTACGTCACGATCTTAGGAACTTGAATGAAGGATGTAGAGAGAAACCTTAAAGAAACTATTTCTTCAATATCAGTACATAACACTTGCACACTAAATCACGCCTAATTGCATCACATGCAATTAAAACCAAAAACTCTTTTTTTTTTTTGCTTTGTGTACGTTTTTCTTTCTGATATATTGTTTTTTGCACTGATTGCATCACATGCATTTATGTGTTTCTCTTTGATATTGATTCATGCTCCACTCCTGATTGTATCTTATACAAACTGATGTGCATTGTTTTTAATTTCCCTTTTTAAATATAAAAAATATATATAATATATACATATATATATATATATTTATATTTTGATAAAACTGATCAGTTTAAATCTTTTAAGATATCTCATATCATTAAAGATATTAATAAATTTGGTTTGAATTTAAACTCTTTAAATTCAAAATTAAATATCTAATATAATAAAAATAAAATAATCAAATTATTTTATCTTTAAAAATTAAATATCAATCAACACCCTCCAACTAATGACTAATTACACAATTAAATAATCTAATTATTTAATTAACATAATCATTATCATTCATAAATTAAATAATCTCATTATTCAATTAATTTCTGAGTAAATACATGTCACTTTCGTAACACAATTAATTGGACAATCCAATTAATTAACCTTGACCCTTGTTACCTAAATCGATCGGCTTAGCAAAGAGACCTAATGGACCCACGGTATTTTGAGCTTCAATAATCCTCGAAATCATTTATTAAACTCTTTAATTAATATTTCTTGGTTATTAACTCTGGTATTATTCTACTAATAACACGAAGCTGCACTATCTCAACTGCAGCCGCTTTTACACGGACCGATACAACTCGGTGTCCATCGATATAGGTATTACACATGGTGTGATCCTCCACAATAGTTCATAATTAGAGCTGGGTCATAATGTCCGTTATACCCTTTCTAAGGAACAATAAATCCAATTTCCTCACGAAAAAAGAAGAGCGCTCAAATTGTTCAAGCCCCGAAATAACCCTTAAGGGAACTACCATTTATTTCTCATATGAAGGAGTGGATTCCACTAATGTGAACAAACCTTCCTAGCCACAAGCCAAACTGCAATCCCAACATACAGAGTAGATTGATCAGGAACTACATCCAATCTCACCCATGGTATATCAAAGACCACGACATAATCTGAGGAAGTCGATAAGACACTCAGGACTAATATCACCCTTATATAGCCATCATTTGTTGATATATATGAATCTCATCGGTAAACAGATTTTGGTTAGAGATTCATATAGATAATGGCCCAGTCATATATAATCAAATTATACAAGGTGCCTCCATTCCCATATCTTTATATGAATGATTCAGGATATAATCATCGTACATTAGAGAATGGATCGCAGCTATAGATTAACTACAAATAAAGTACCCAGCTTTAGTTGCAATCTATGCACTCTTTTGATTGCACGCCTTTTACTGTATCCATCTGCATATGACACTCATATACACAGTTTGAGATAACATCCGATAATCTTGGGTGTTAAACATATGCACAAGTTATAAACTAAACAGCACAACAAGAAAGAATTGAACTTTTTCTTTTATTTATATTAAAAATCCATTTACAAATTACATCTTTAGAGCATAAACCCCAACAATCTCCCACTTGCACTAAAGCATATGAGTCATGTCTCGTAACCCTAGACCATCTAGGTGACCCGAAAACACTTTAATTGGTAAGGTCTTCGTAAATGGATCAATATGATTGTCTTGTGAGGCTATCTTGGTGATAATCACATCTCCACTTTGCACTAACTCTCTGATGAGATGACACTTTCTCTTTATATGCTTCCCTCTCTTATGGTTTCTTGGTTCTTTGAAATTAGCCACAGCACCACTGTTATCACAATAAAGTGTGATGGGCTTATCCAAATCTGGAACAACTTCTAGATCACTCAAGAACTTACAGAGCCAAACAACTTATTTAGTAGCTTCACAAGCGGCTACATATTCGACTTGGTAGAGTCAGCAATGCAAGATTGCTTGATACTTCTCTACAGAATGGCTCCACCACCTAGGGTGAATACTGATCTAGATGAGGATTTTCTAGAATCCCTATCTGACTAAAAATCAAAATCCATGTATCCTAACAGGATCAAATCCTATCCTGAATAAACTATCACATAGTTTCTCATTCTCTGAAGATACTTGAGAATAATCTTGACTGCAACCCAATGATCCAATCCTAGGTTGGATTGGTATCTACTAACTACTCCCACTACATAGCAGATGTCCAATCTCGTGCATAATATAGCATATATGAGACTTCCTACTGCCGATGTGTAGGGTACACGTCTCATATTCTTAACTTCTTGAGGTGTCTTAGTACACTGCTCCTTAGACAAGTGAACTTCATGCCTAGAAGGTAAAATACCATTCTTGGAGTTCTGCACCGAAAATCTTACAAGAATCTTGTCGATATATGATGTCTGAGACAATGCTACGAGTTTGTTCTTACGGCCCCTAATTAGTTGGAACCCTAGAACTTAACTTGCCTCTCCCAAATATTTCATTTAGAATTGGCTAGCCAGACATCCCTTTACATCAAACAATACTCCCACATCATTCCAGATGAGTAGGATGTTATCTACGTACAGGACCAAGAAAACTACTTTCTTGTCAATGATCCGTTTGTAGACACAAGGCTCATCAAAGTTCTGCTCAAAGCCATAGGTTTTGATCACATCTTCAAACCTAATGTTCCAAGATCTAGAAGCTTGCTTAAGTCTATAGATGGACCTTCACAGCTTGCAAACCTTTTCCTCTTGATCTGGAGACATAAATCCCTCTTGTTGCATCATAAAGATGCACTTGTCAAGATTGCCATTCAAGAATGCAGTCTTGATGTCCATTTTCCAAAGTTCATAATCGAAATAGACAATAATGGATAAGAGAATCCTAATAGACTTAAACATGGCCACTGGCGAGAATGTCTCGTTATAATCAACCCTATTTTTTAGGTATCACCCATGGCTACTAGTCTTGCCTTGAAAGTCTCTACATTCCCATCTACTTCTCTCTTTCTCTTGTAGATCCACTTACAAGCTATAGGTTTTACCTCATTTGATAAGTATACAAAACCCTAGACTGAGTTAGAGTACATGGACTCCATCTCAAGATTCATGGCTTTAAGCCATTTCTCTCTATCAGGATCCTCCATTGCATTATTAAATGTCAATGGATCATCCACACTATCAGTAGAGACAATACCTTGTCCCTCACCTATACGTAAATAGCGTTCAGGTTGTCTCATAACTCTCTCACTATATCTAGGTTGTAGTGTATCCTAATTAGGAACCATCTAACTCTCTGATGTTTATGGATTAACAACTCTTATTGATGAAGCACTAGTCTCACCAGGCTCCAACTCTTTCAATACAATCGTAGAACGAAGTTTATGGTAAATAATATAATTGACCTCAAGAAACATTACATTTGTTTATACAAAAACTTTGTTATCTTCGAAACTATAGAAGTGTCCACCTCTGGTATTCTTACAGTATTCTACAAACAGGCAAACCACATACTTGGAGTCTAGTTTTCCACCTCTGTTCTTCATCACGTGTGTTGGACATCCATATATGTGAAAATGTCACAAAGTAGCTTTACGGCCATTCCACAACTCTAGGGGAGTCCTAGGAACAAATTTGGATGGCACTAAATTTAAAATGTACGTCGCTCTTTGTAACACATATCCCCATAAGGAATTTTTTGATGATGAGAAACTAATCATAGATCTCACCATTTCCATCAAGGTTATATTTCTCCTTTCCGCTACACCATTTTGCTGAGGTGTACCTGGAGTTGTGAGTTGGTAAACTATCCCATCCTTGACCATGAAGTCTTTAAACTCTTGGTCAAGGTACTCACCTCCACACTCTAATCGTAGTGACTTGATAGTCCTACCTAATTGATTCTCAACTTTAGGTCAAAATTCTTTAAACTTTTCAAATTTTTCTTACTTCCGTTGTATTAGGTAGACGTACCTGTATCTTGTGTAGTCATTTGTAAAAGGTGACATAATACTAATAACCACCCCTAGCTTTAACATTCATCGGTCCGCAGACGTCTGTATGTATAAGGTCTAGCAGTTCTTTAGCTCAAAGCTCTTTTCAAGTAAAAGGTCTCTTAGTCATCTTACCTTCCAGACAAGATTCACAGACAGGTAAGGTGCCAACCTTTAACTCACTTAAAGGTCCATTTTTTACTAGTCGGTCTATCCGGTCAAGGTTGATATGACCAAGCCTTAGATGCTAGAGATACGTGTCACTATCTGGAGAAATCTTATGTCGTTTATTTTTTGGTTTTTCAACCTTAAACATTTCAGCATTGAGTAGTGTAGTATGTATTAACGCTCCAAACATATACAAATTGTTTTCATTAATTCCCGAACAAATATTCAGACCATTCTTTCCAATAATAACAGATTTATTATTAAATGAAACAAAATATTTTTGTTCTAATAACTTAGAAACGGAAATAAAATTTTATGTAAATTTAGGAATATAAAATACATTGTCCAACAATATATAATTATTACAAAAATGTAATCTAATTACGCCCACTGCTCGTGCCAACACGGCATCCCCTGACCTTATACGCATTGAGGAGGTTCCCTCCTCTAGTTATGTCCAAGAATCAGTCCATTGAATAGAAGAACAAACATGGTTAGTGGCTCATGTATCAACTCTATCCAAGGTGAAGAATCGTCTTCCACTAAACATGACTCAAGAACAAGTAAATCATATTTACCTTTCTTGGACTTCTTCTTGCCTTGGGCTTTCTTGGGTTTGGGCTTACTATTCACCTTCCCAGCAGACCTCTTCCTGTTCTTATTATTGGAGGAAGATGGTTCGACAACATTTGTCTCACCGGTCTTACTCTTGTTGTCCTTTGTCAAGGACTCAAAGGTAGCAAGCTCATTGAGCAATCGTGTAAGACTGAACTTTAAGTTGTTCATCACGTAGTTGCTCTTAAACTGATCAAAACTCTTTGGAAGAGTCGTCAGTATGATGCTCATTTGATTGGGTTCATCATTGGCCCGACCATTGACTTCTGCCGTGTTGAAGTAGAACATCATACTTAGGACATGTTCCCGAACTGACGTACCTTTCTTCATGTGAGCGAGCATAGCGGAACGAACAACTTCGTGTCACTTTTGCTTGGAGGGCTGCCCAAGCATAGCTTATAATGACTCCATGATTTCAAATGCTGAAGTCATTGCTTTATGGTTTGTGACAAGCACGTCTGTCATAGAAGCCAACAGATATGTTCGGGCCTTTTCAACAGATGAGACCCATCACTGGTATGCATCACGAACAGTTCGTGCAGCATTGACAGTAGACGCTAGAAGGCATTCCACCGTAAGCACAAACTTGATGCCTTTAGTGACCAAAATTGCATTAATGTTAAGTTTCCACTTAGTGTAGTTATCACTAGTTAATTTGTCGTTTGCAAGAATTTGAAGTAACACAGAAGACATAATTGCTGAAATAAAAAAAAACATTTATTCAGTCATTTATTTAAAACAAGTGTGAGTGTTTTGGCATAAATCTAAACATGGTGCATGATCATGTTTAACGACCTAGAACTACCCTAAAACTAGTTACTATATCACGCAATCCAACATACCACAAAGAAGTGTCGCCTTAGGGTCGGTCAAGTCTTTGGACCGAGACATTCTCTATCAAATGATATTCTAGATTAACTCTTATCCCATATAATTCAATCATCGTTTATTCAGCTAGGTTTTCAATTGACAAACTTAATCAAAATCTTCGTGAGTGTAACCCACCATTTAAGATCTCACGAGCTTCTGCTTTAGGGTCTGTCAATCCCGAAATACCCTCAGAAATCCTATCCGTTAGGAAGTCAACCTTGGTATTGATCTTTGTGGAAACCCTCCTTAGGGAGGACGAAAGCAAAGCCATCACGAGGCTCCACTCGGATCTCACGGTATTGAACTAATGATGGAGATTGCTGGATATATATGTCATATATCCCTCTCTCATTCATTATTTTATAAATAGGGTTTTCTATTATCCATTAATGCACCTAGATTCTACAGTATCAAATGACTAACTTTAATCAATTTATCTAGCACATTAACAAATTAGAATCAAATTCTAATTAACTAATAAATTATTAATGATTTTTAACAATTAAAAATCTAATCTATTAGTGAATAATCTAAGCCTTTGTAAACTGTTTGTTAAGGTCAGATTATTATGTTAGTGTTTACCAAGTTTTAACTGTTAAAATTCTAACACTTTATTCAGATCATTTATTATTAATCAAATTAATTCTAATAAATGACCCTATTAATCTAACTTACTAAACACTTTAATAACTAGATTAATATTATTGAGAATTACTAAGTTTTTTAACCATTAAAAAACTAATCTCATTTTTATGGCCAATTATGTATGTAGCCCATTTTTATCACATTAAAAAAAACACATAAAATATCAGGCTATGATACATGTATGACATATCAAATATATTTATGTAGGCACATCTAATCTAAAAGACATACTTACAATGTTTTTATCATAACATAATATAAAACATATATGAATTGACCGATTACTGTGGATTATTTAACCAATAATCCCCCAAGGCATTCCACGGTCTTCTTGTAACTTCAGAAATCTTCCAGTCGCTTCAGGTCACTCGGATTCATCTCATGAATCCGAAACAAGAAATCCCCACAGAACGCACTAGGCAACACTTGCCAATGGAACCGTGCAAGACAATGTGAATAGTACGTGTGAACAGTGCGGTGAATAGTGTATGATGAATAGTATTGTATGAACAGTACCAGTAACAGTGTCCGGTGAACAGTACTACCGTCGCGTGTGTTTCTAGTTCTTCGTTTACAAGTTATAATTATATTTATTTACAATACAATAACAATGAAAATTTTTAAAAGAATTATACAACCCATAAACCATAATCCACAGTACCATAAAAAATTACAATCAATCATGTTTAAACTAAATAATTTAATTATAAACATTCATACAATCATATAGATGGTGCCTACAGATTCATACATATAGGACCATTGAAAACAATTTCCAGTTCCGAAAAATTGGCTCTGATACCAATTGTTGGAACCGTTCACTGGTAACGCAACAGAATTAGGTTTTAAATTTTTTTATTCAGATCATAATCTTGAACCAATGAACTTGGGATTGTAATTATTTTCGAAACTCATACATACAATATGTATACACATGAAAATGTAATCAATAAACTAGAAGAAGAAAATCTTACCAACGTTTGGAGGCTCATTCACTTTACGATATGCTCCTGTCTGATCCAATCTTATCAGCGTTTGGAGGCTCCTTCACTTTATGATGTGCTCCTATCTGAACCACTCGATCTTCCTCGCTATCTTTCGAGACTGGTAACTGCGTGTAGGCGCATCACAGTCTCAGGAACTTGAATGGAGGATGTAGAGAGAAACATTGAAGAAGCTCTTTCTTCAATATCAGCACACAACACTTGCACACCAAATCACGCACACACTGCTTGCCATTTTGAGCTTAGCAAATATTGTTCTTGTTTTTCACGTGTAATTGCACCACATGCAATTAAAACCAAAAACACTTTTTTTTTTGGTTTTTGTGCGTTTTTCTTTTTGATATGTTAATTTTTGCACTGACTGTATCACATGCATTTTTGTGTTTCTCTTTGATATTGATTCATGCACCACCCCTGTTATTGATTCATTTATGTGTTATTGGTATTGAATCATGCATTTATGTGTCCATCGATATAGCTATTACACATGGTGTGATCCTCCACAATAGTTCATAAGTACAGCTAGGTCATAATATCCGTTATACCCCTCTAATTAAATATATTCTTTATGTACCGTTGATTCTCTAATGAACAATAAATCCTATTTCCTCAAGGAATTAGGAGAGTGCTTATATTGTCCAAGCCACAAATCAATCCTTAAGGGAACTACCATCTACTTCTCAGAAGGAGTGGATTCCACTATTGTGTACAAACCTTTCAAGCAACAAGCCAAACTGCAATCCCAACATACGGAGTATATTGATCAAGAACTGCATCTGACCTCACCTATGGTATATCAAAGACCACAATCTAATTTGAAGGAGTCGATAAGACATTCAGGATTAAGATCACCAACATATAGCCATCATTAGTTGATATATGAATCTCATCGGTAAACAAATATCTGAGAGATTTATATAGATCATGGCTCAGTTCTATATGATCACATCATACAAGGTGCCTCCATTCTCATATCTTCATATGAATGATTCAGGATAGAATCATCGTATGTTACGGAACGGACCGCAGCTATAGATTAACCACAAATAAAGTACCCAACTTTATTTGTTATCTACGGACTTTTATATTGCACATCTCTTATTGTATCCATCTGTATATAACACTCATATACATAGTTCAAGATTACATCCGATAATCTTAGATGTTAAATATATGCACAAGTTATAAAATAAACAACATAACAAGAACGAATTGAACATTTTCTTTTATTTATTTGATAAATCCATTTACAAATAACATCTTTAGAGCTTAAACCGCAACATATACAACCAATGAACCCCACCAACCCATTACTGTTTTCTACACATTTTTCCCCTAAAGAAACTCTTATTCAAATCTCTCTCTATTTGTTTCTCGTTTTCTTTTATGTTCTAGAAACATATACCGCCACCACCGCCACCACCGCAATAGGTTCAACCTATAACTATTGTGGCTATGAAGCATACCAACCTGAAGATGTTAATATTGTAGACAACAGTGAATAGGGCGGTCTTGTAATTTTCTTTAGAAAAGCTCTTTTATTTAGAGAATTTAGAATTTTACGTTTCCATTGATGGGTTCACCAAATAGATCGACCTTACACTTCCCACCGATGAACCCACCACCACTTCATGATGGTCTGTTATTATCTTAAGCAAGATCTCTCAATTACATGTTCCTTAAGAATAGTTTTGGCTTTGAAACTATTTGAGTCCACGAGTTAGGGTCTAGCTTTTTTATAAGAACCGGACCTAATACGAGTTGCTTGATTTGTGCCCATACCCGATTCGTGATTCGAATATTGAGACCTAGACCCAAGGCATGTGCTTCGGGTTCAGTTCAGTTTGGTACTCGTGGGTGTGGGTGAAATTGTCATCCTTAAACCTAGTGATGGGCCTCCATCGCTGATGATGGATACCTAATGCTAGGTCTCCTTTTCCGGCCTCATTTCAAGTAGATCTAGATGGATCCCCCTCTCTTGATCCATCTGGATCTCTGTTCGCGCAATAAATATTCACATTTAACACTCTATTTTCCCATCTTTTGCCTTCGTTTCCAAGCATTTTTGTGTATTTAATATGTGTTTTAGCAACGTGTAGGTAAATATCCCTTAAAGAAGGTGGTTTTACCTAAACTGAAGGAAATAGGGAAATTAAGGGGCAATTATGTCGTTATGGAGAATCATGGGTCAAGGTGAAAATATGGATAATATATTGTTGATTATATGATTCAGGGAGAGTTCAAGGAGTTGTATTGTAATTTACATGCCAAGGACGAGCAGTTGCCGTCAATTACTGAAACGGTGCGTTTTAGCTTAGGCCTCAACCCGACCAGACCCAGATTCAGCCAACCATTAGATCAGGCCTGCCTTAAACTTAGCGCACCGTATTCCACTGCTAAGTTCACCCCGATGACATGTTAGCCATACGTCAGCGATGATGTCATCTTCTTCAAGCTCCAGACTGGTTTAGCAAACTTGCGTGACGTGACCCGGATTCGGCGATGACCAGATATGCAACTTAACAGTTATACACCATTTTTTGACCTAATTTCCAATGGTTTTCTACCCTGATTGAAGCCCGACCTTCCTCTGATCATGTTGCACCCATTTCCAGGCCCTCAGGCACTGTATTCTCTCTCCACTAAATCCTTGAAGCCTCTGTGGAAGCCCAAGTTTCAAGCTCAACCATAACTACCTTTTGCCCACGAACCAGAACGTTTAAAAACACTGGAAATCCCCCGTGACTTCATGCCACTAGAAAGAACTCGCAGGACAGAGGAAGGGAACTCGTGGGTGACATTCCGTGACTTTTAAACAGCGAGACAACTTATTTCAGAGGGGTTTTAATGTCTTTTCACCCCAACTCATGCCCTAAACATTTCCTTCTATAAATACACCTCTTTGCCTATCTGAAATGGTTCTAAAAGCACTTCTTAGATCTAATAAATCCATTCTTAGATCGCACCACCACTAAAGAGATAGAGAAGTCTTCAAGCTTCCATGAAGGTTTCTCCTCCATATATGGGAAAACTCACCACAATCACTTCTACACATCTTACCCCCATTTTAGAGTAGATTGCTAGAGAAAAGGATAGCTCTTGAGCTAAGATCCTCACCGTGGAGCATCAATGGAAGTTGTGAGCTTTGTAAGAGTTACCTCTTATACTTTTCTCTTGCTTTTCTTGTTTTCTTTGATGTATCCCCACATGGGATTATTTGCAAACCTAGCACTTGAGATATATATATATATATACATGGGATTATTTGCAAACCTAGCACTTGAGATATATATATATATATATATATATATACACACACATATATATATATATATATATATAAGAGTTGTTCTTAGATTTGATTTGTGTATTGATTCATTCTCTGATTGTGATTGATTAAGCTTTTATTATGATAGGCATGTGTATGGAAGTTTATAAATTGATGATGTTGGAATAGTTGTAATCAAATATCTCATTTGTGTATGAATGTTGTTGAGTGGTTTAACATGATATGTTTGGAATGATTTGAGTGAATGAGAGTTCAGATGTGCTTGGATAACCTTCTGGAAATAGTCTTGGCTATTAGCTTTATTGAATGAGAATAGCTTATTTATGCTTAACTTTGCCATGATAGCTTTGGATCATTGTTCTTGTGCGTAATGGGTCTAGACCTAGACACAATTGTTCATTCCATAACATTGGTTGAGTAATGAATTGATTGCGGTAATTCCATAATCAAGAGGACGAACCTTTTACTTGAATTGTTGGTATTCACATTTTCTACACTCTACATGATGTGTATCTCGTGTTTGGTAAACTCATTTTCCATGTGTAACCATTATCTTGCATCTTTCCAAGTCATTATTTTTTTCGAAGCATAGGGTGATTGCCTTTAGGAGTAGATTAACATTATTAGGAGTTGACTAATTAGAAAGGCAAGTACCCAATTACATTTATATCATTAGTTTTAAGTCGTTTAGTTTTAGGTTCATTTCACTCATCTCACACACCACATTATGATTACACTTCACATACACCATTCTCACCACATCCGTATTCCATTTACATTGCTTTCATAAACTCTAGAGCTAAATATAGTTGACGAAGTCTACCTCCTTATGAGAATGACCCTTGCTTACTTGCTATACTAGTCCTTTGATTCATTGCATCTACGAGGTAATTAGAATAGATAAATACCTTTTTGACGGGCGGCACGACCGCCCATTCAATCTCATGGAGACACAATGATGGGTCTCCACAGAAGACGATCCATGTAGATCCAAATGGATCTCGTTTTTCTCTTTTTGGTTTTTTCCTGTTTTTTTTTCAGTTTTTTTTTTGTAATTTGACCACCGCCGTCCATATCTGAGAAGGACAATAGAGATCAATCAACCTATTTAATTTTTAAAAAATTATTATTTTTATTTAAATCGTTCTCCACCATCCATCTAAGATTTGTATGATTGAGATTTATAACATTTTTTTATATGAGATTCATATTTAAGATTTTTTTTATATATATTTTTGTTTGGTGTTGACATGTGGCATCTTTCTCATTTAAAGTTAAAAATACCATTGAAACCGTTAACTTTGACTAACGGCATAACGTTGTTTACTACCTTATTATATAGATATAATAAGCTAGTTTACTTGCTTACTTGTTAAGGAAGTTCCGTAGTGAGTCAAGTAATAACACTAAACGAATCTATAATAATTTTCAGTAACATAAGTTACCATAAAATAAAGAAATGAAATCCAAGAAAAGAAAAGAAGTAAACCACGACACGGGCAGAAGAAATGGAAGATGTTGACGGGAAATTTGCTGGAGATGAGAAATTCCTGTTAACACCCTCGAGACCACTACCACGAAAGTGGTGGCTGGGTTCGGTACCGTTGGTTCCCGACCTAGTTAAGAGATAGATGAGAGGCTGAAACATTATGAAATTAAATGGGAGCTTTATTATTGATATATTGCTTTAAGATACAAATAACTCTCTTTTTTGCTCACAGTATCTCGGAGGTGTAGGGTGGTGGCAACTCTGTGCCTGTCGAATAGTGGAGATGAAGGTGACCGTGTTCTGAATCCAGAATTTAGGCCCTTCTTCTATGTGTATATATGTTGTTTATGATTTTCTGTCTCTGATTCTTGTATCTATCGTTCGTTCTCCTCTACCATGCTTGGCTTCACACACACACACACACATATATATATATATCGTCCAAGTATGTTTTTAGTTCGCGAATACTCTACCGTGATCTCATGAATCCGTTCACTTCTTATCGGGCAGGATTCGTCATTTAAATTTGAATTTTTTTCGGATTCAATGATATCGTTGACGAAGATAAGTTTTTTCCCTTATTTGAATTAAACTCTTGACATGCATGTAAATATTACGTGGAGATGATCCTGTGTGCACTTGTGCCATGGATCTTCACGGAGGTCACCCTGCTAGCTGCCTATTGCCCCGTAGAGCGAGGTAGACCCCTACTGTTCTTAAAAGCTTAAGATGGATTCTCCCTGACCCATGGGGGCTTGAGGTGCCCTTGTAGACCTTCTCGGGAGGTAGCTGGGGTAATGTAGATTTAGGCGTGACTCTTTCTTTATGTCCAGCAAGGACAGCGGGCTTCTTTCGAATGTCTCTTGAGCTTAAAGACTTTCCCTGGCATTCACGTGGCGGTTGTGAAGCCCGACCCCAGAGCCGAGGTTCCCTGATAGATGGCTTGGAGAAACCTGGCTTCCAGTACTCTTGTGTGGTCTCATCCTGGTCGCGTCTGGCTTTTCTTCTGGTAGCTTTGAAGCCGAACCGACATTCCCTGCTCCTGCCGGGTGGCTTTACGGTCTCTTCGGGTTTCATGATTATCGATTATGGGTGGAAAATTTCTCTTTGACCTCTGACCAAATTTCACTATTAACAGAAGTCCCCTCTGACTTGAACACCGGTGGTAGAGTTGGGGTTGTAGTCAGATTCCTTATTTAATTGAGAAAGTTTTTCACCATAAAGATAATTAATGAAAGCAAAATATTCTCATTAATTACCCAACATTTTTAATTTGAAACTGAGTGTTATTCGAAGAAAAACGACTGCAATACAGCTCTAGGTGATCTTCCCAAGGATATCGCCAATAAACCTTAATTTAAGCCTGCCCTGACCATCACTTTCTTCACATTTCCTCAAATCTTCAAACTTTTAAATTTCTTCTTCCCTGTTTTCTCCACCGAAATCTTCCGCTTGCTTTCTCACCTCTCTTTCCCATCAATGTCAACTTCCATAGATAGTGTTGATGCCTTGGTGGAGGGCTCCGGGCGCCCTAACCTAGCTCCTCTTAAGCGGGTGCGAGGGATTTCAAGCGATGAGGAATCTTCCCCACTCCGCCAGCGCCGTCGTTCTAACAGGAACGTTTCTATCGGTTCTGGCTTTTCGAACCAGCCTGACAATCCTCTGAACCTAGTAGATGAAGACTCTGATGTCAGGAAGAGATTGGATATGGTCGGGAGGGCTCAAGTTACAGTGGCAGAGCTTCCTTCAGTGGTAGCCCTTCCTTTCGAAACCAGGGTCATCCCTGACTCCACTATCTACCCTCAGCCGGTTGGCCGTCTTCGAGACAAGAATGGTATTCCTGACACTGTGTCCCTAATTGTCCCCCACCGGAATTACGATGTTTTTAGTCAGCCCAAAGGTGTGCTCCCTATCCATGTCGCAGCTTTTGAGAGCGGGGTGAGGCTCCCTCTTCACCCCTCTCTTCGGCGGGCTCTCAATGCCCTTCAGCTGGTCCGCTTCAACTGACGCCTGGCTTCAGGAGGCATCTAGTCGACTTCCTGGTATTGTGAAGAGAGCAATGTGAGCTTAGCAGCGTAACCAGGGAGCCTGGGGCTGAGGAGCTCACATTCCTTTTTCAGATAGGTAGCCTGGCTGGGGTCCCACGAGATCAATTCCATGCCAAGGCCAAGAATAGGCTCAACTTTATCATCCCCGAGGCTTCAAAGAAAGACCCCACTTGGATAGAAGAATGGGTACTGGTGGGGGAGACTGGGCAGCTTTATCTTCGTCGGCGAGCATGAGCTTGAGGTTCCCACCGCCTTTAGTAACAAACCCACCTGGGGTCGGGATTCCTTGCCTGCTGAGTCTGAAGCATTGCTGAAGACCATCCTGGCTCGAAACTACTTGAATCTGAAGTTTCCAACCGCCAACCCTTTTGATCCCCGCAGGGTAAACAGGTACCTGTGGATATCCGGTGCTACCCCTCGTAAGTATCTCGATCTATCTTGTTGTTTTTTTTATTGGATGGTTCAGTTCTGATGATCTTGATTCTTTTCTCTAACAGTGTTTGTTGTTGCTCCAGCTTCTCGTGAAGTCCGACAAGCTAGGATACCTCCTCCTCCTTCCTGATCATCCACAGTAAGGTAGTTACCTCATTCATTCTTTCCCCCTCTCCTTCCCAAGTGAAGTCCAAAATTGCTTTTCTTGCATCTCGGGCTTCGAAGGCTCTAAACCGAGGAGGGTCTGCCTCCGAAGTCATCAATAAGTCCATCCCCGAGTCACACTACCCCTCTCTGTAGATCCGGTTGTATCCCGGGCAGTTGAGGTTTCCGGGGAGCCCGATACCGATATTCCTGAGGTCGCTCCTTCTCGCCCCCACCAGCAATCGAGCTCGACTGGTCAGGACAAGGTCCTGAAGCAATTTTTTCCCCGTGGACATCATGATCACCAAAGGGTCCGCCCTTCTAGCCGAGGTAATTGTCGCTTTTACTTCTTCATTCAACTGCTTGACTTGTCATTTTCTAACATGATTTTCCATTACAGGCTTTCGAGTTTTAGGTGGCCGTGGGGCATCAAGTAGCCTTCCTCCGTGATCGGGCAACTAAGGCTGAGGCTGAGGCTGAAGCTGAGCGAGCCATAGGGTTGCTTGCGCGGGCTCAGACCCTAGTCCAGGAAATGACCTCCAACCAACAAGGAATGGAGATGCAGCCAGCCGAGCTTCAACGCGATCATGAGAGGATGAAGCAGGCTTTTGATCAGGAGACTCTCCGGTTGAAACGGCGGGTTAGCCACCGAGATGACTAGAAGGGAGAGGCGAATACCCTAGATATTGAAAACCAAACCTTGCATGCTTGAATTACCCAGCTCCAAGCCGAAATGGAAGCCTCTTTTAACGAGGGGTATTTCTATGCCTCCTATCAGGTTGCAGAGGCTCTTCCTTCCCCATTCGATCTCTCCAGCATCCCTGGCTGGGATAGAAAAGAGGTCATTTCGCAGGCTACGGAGATGTCTTACCCCAAAACTGATGGAGCTGGTTCTTTCGGGGAGGGAGCTGAGAAGCAGTTGGAGGTGCCAGATCTACCTCCTCCTGTTCCAGCCTTTCCAGCATCTAGTCCCTGCGAATCCATGAAGGGGGTTCACAATGAAGAGCTAGAAGGAGGCCTTGCTGAAGCCCGAGATCCCCCCGCAGTGCTCTCAGGAATGAAGTCAACAGAAGGCAGGAACGTGCTTGAGTCGGTGACCAAACTTTTTGATACAGCTATACCGCTTGAAGTTATGGTGGTGATCAATGAAATCGTGGAGGAGGATCTTGTTGACCCTAAGGCAGCCGGGGCTGATCCTAGGAGGAGGAGGTGGTGGAGGCAGTAGATGCAGCTAACCAGGACGAGCCGCGATAGGATAGGAGAGCAGAGGGTGAGGTTCATTATATGGAGGAGGAGTCTGGAGGTCCTCAGGAAGACGAATAAGCTTGAGTTCTCTCTTATGTAATCTATTTTGAATGCCCAGAAAAGGGGGTGGGCATCTCATTTTCAACTGTGTTTGATCTTTTATTATTTTTCTTTTGTAGCCCGGAACCTGAGATTGGGCCTCCTTTGCTTGTTGTAGCCTTGTTGAGGGATAGGCTCCCTAACTTGATAATAAATATTTTAATCTCAGGTCTAACTCTAGCTTGCATGTACTTGCTCGGTCTTCCTCTAGGTCCAGCTTTTATATCGAAACGAGCTATCTTTGGGGGAAAAACAAGATAAGAAAAAACTGATGGCATTAAGCCCCCATACCAATGAAACTCCTTGCTCAACTTCTTCAGTTGACAGTCCCCTTATTTAGTTGTAGGTCTGCTGTCGGAAGTGACCAAGTATCAAGGAAAAAATAGTGAAATAACAGGTGCATTTAGAGTTTAAGTAAATCAAGCCCTCCATCCCCGAATTCCTTTGGCGGGC
This sequence comes from Dipteronia dyeriana, assembly GCA_032871835.1. Taxonomy (NCBI): domain Eukaryota; kingdom Viridiplantae; phylum Streptophyta; class Magnoliopsida; order Sapindales; family Sapindaceae; genus Dipteronia; species Dipteronia dyeriana. The sequence goes on along the minus strand of CM065300.1, from coordinate 76,834,005 downwards.
TGTAGCCTGAGTAAAACATTTAGTAAAGACCTGTTAAGCCTCTTCTTAGGCTCAGAATAAGGAGGGTTTCACGCTTTCAAGCTCGTTTCCTTCTTGGGGGAAACGGTTGCCCGACCAAGGCATCAAGAGGGCTATCTAGCTATTTCTTGGTCTTGAGATCTAGATGACAACTATGCTCTTACACTCAGATCCTTCTTGGGGGTGGTAGCTCGACCAAGGCATCAGAAGGGCTATCTTGCTATTTCCTGGTCTCGAGATCTGGATGGCAACTATGATCTTACACTCAGATCCTTCTTAGGGGTGGTAGCCCGACCAAGGCATCAAGAGCGCTATCTAGCTATTTCCTGGTCTTAAGATCTTGATGGCAACTATGCTCTTACACTCAGATCCTTCTTGGGGGTGGTAGCCCGACCATAGCATCAAGGGGGCTATCTAGTTATTTCCTGGTCTTGAGATATAGATGGCAACTATGCTCTTACACTCAGATCCTTCTTGGGGGTAGTAGCCCGACCAAGGCATCAAGAAGGCTATCTAGCTATTTCCTAGTCTCGAGATCTGGATGGCAACTATGCTCTTACACTTAGATCCTTCTTGGAGGTGGTATCCCGACCAAGGCATCAAGAGCGCTATATAGTTATTTCCTTGTCTTGTGATCTTGATGGCAACTATGCTCTTACACTCAGATCCTTCTTGGGGGTGGTAGCCTGACCAAGGCATCAGGAGGGCTATCTAGTTATTTCTTGGTCTTGATATCTAGATGGAAACTATGCTCTTACACTCAGATCCTTCTTGGGGGTGGTAGCCCGACCAAGTTATCAGGAGGGCTAGCTAGCTATTTCCTGGCCTCGAGATCTGGATGACAACTATGCTTTTACACTCAGATCCTTCTTGGTGGTGGTAGCCCGACCAAGGCATTAGGAGCGCTATCTAGTTATTTCCTGGTTTTGAGATCTGGATGGCAACTATGCTCTTATACTCAAACCCTTCTTGGCTGGGGGTAATGCCTGGCCGAGGCATCATGAGTAGCGAGGGGGCTTCCCCGGCTTACCCTTGGTCTTGAGATCTGGATGGCAACTATGCTCTTACACTCAGACCCTTCTTGGCGGGGGGTAGTGCCTGAACGAGGCATCAGAAGTAGCGATGGGGCTTTCCCGGCTTACCCATGGTCTTGATGCGATAATATCAAAACTTTCCATGTAGACCCAAATCATTGTAGGACATAGTTGAAGAAGCAGTAAGCAAGAAAAGCAAGCTTTATTGATACGGAAGATGGAGTACACTACTGTTAGAAGAAAAAAATAAAAGAAGCTAGTCGGAGGTCGCCTGCTCCTGAGTCCCCTGTTCAAGGGTAAAACTTCTGTAGGTGATCCGCATTCCAAGTATAGTCGATAAGTCGGCCATCCATATCCTCGAACTTGTATGCCCCGTTACGGATCACCATCTTTATTAGGTAGGGTCCTTCCAGTTGGGCCCTAGGACCTTGTCTGACCTCTTCCTGGTGTTCAACTTTACTTTCCTAAGGACTAACTCCCTTTCTTTGAAGCTTCGGGTTTTAACCCTCTTATTGAAGTACTTGGCAATTCTGCTTTGGTAGATTGCTGCCTTCTCAACTATTTGACCTTGCTTATCCTCTAGGAGGTCTAAGCTAGTTCAAAGCTTGCTTTCATTGTTCCCCGGTTCGAATCGTTGAACTCTAAAGGAAGTCAACTTGTGCTCTATAGGTAGGACCGCTTCAACCCCGAAGGCCAACCAGTTGGGCATTTTCCCAGCAGCTGTTCGCCTTGTGGTACGGTAAGCCCGGAGGACCTCGAAAAGCTCCTCTACCAATCTACCTTTCTTCGTACTTCCATGTCAAGCCTCACGAGTCCTTCTTCAGGGCAATCGGTGGATCCCGCATCTTCCAGGTTTAAAGCAGGGGTTATCCCACCTTGGATAGTTATCACCTGTGCGAGTTGCTTAGCTAGAGCTGATGGGTTAGCTGACACTGCGTAGCATTTCCTAGCTGCTTGTTGATCATCCCCGAACCTAACCCACCTTGTCTCTTACCAGCAATTTCAAGACATTGTGGTAAATAGAAAGGACCCCTTTCAAAGATGACAGAAATTGCCTCCCTAATATTGTATTGTAGGCCGACAAGGTATCCACCACTGCGAAGTCTGTCATGATGTTTTGCTGGAGAGGTACGACTCCAATAACCACTGGTAGGATTTTTGATCCCACGGGTGTGATGGAGTCCCCAGTGAACCCATATAATGGAGTAGTACAACTATTGTAGCACCACTGCTTCAAGTTTAGCTTTTCTAATGTGTCTTTAAACAGAACGTCAACGCTACTATCTGTGTCGAAGAGCACGCGATGAACTATGAAGTTGGTAATTTGTACTATGATGACCATGGGGTCATCATGTGGCTACACGGTGTTAAAAGACATATGCTTCTGTGAAGATGATCTGTGATAGCTGGGAGGGGTTAGTCGGTCTCTGGTCGACCTTGAAGATATCCCGCCCCTCGTTCGTAAGAGGGACCTTCCTCACATGGTTTTCCCTAGAATTGTTAGAGGTACCGGCCAGAGTGGGACCTCCGCTGATAGTATGTATTACCTGAATCTGTTGTATCAGGTCCGTTTGCTCTCTCTTCCTCTTCCTCTTCCTCTTCCTCTTCTAAGAATGTTCTTGGATCTCGGCTTGGACCTCCCTTCCAGTCTGAATGTTCTCCCTAACTTGTTGTAAGAACTCTATCAAGCATCCTCCCCTTATCAAAGCCTCAATTCGGTTCCGCAGGTTGTAGCATTCTGAAGTGTTGTGCCCTACGTCCTCATAAAAGTCCAAATATTTATAATGATTTCTTTTATCGACCGAGACTTTCATAGGAGCAGGCTTCTGTAACAAGCCCTTGTCCCAAACGGTAAGGTAAACTGTCTCTCGGGATGCATTTAAGGGAGTGTAATGGTCATACCCCCTCTCATCGCGAGCTATATGGGCCACTGTCCTGGGAGGTGGTAAAGCTTGAGGAGGAGCCCATTTTTCTGGATACCTTTCCGATCTGGGCTGAGGAAGAGGGAAGCCGTATGTTTATTTTTTAGGGGTTTGTTCTGGCTTTTCTGAGCGTGCTCAGGTCTGGGAGCTTCCTTCATTTGTCGCTTTTCGGCTCTCATGTCGTCATGCTCCATCTTGACCTTGAGCTGTTCGTCGACCTCGATTTGTTCCAGAGCCCGAACATAGGCTTCCAGGTAGGTTTTCGGAGGTCTCTTGGTAAAAGACCGGAAGAGTTTTCCCGACCATAAGTTTCTTCTGAAGTTGGCGAGGGTTTTTCTCTCGGTGAAGACCCCCATCTGGATGACTTCCTTATGGAACCGCTCGACATAAGCCCAAAGAGTTTCCCCTCTCTTCTAGATCACTTATGGTAAATGGATCGGGTCCTTCAGTCAGGGCTTAACTTCCTGGAATTGTGAGCAGAAATCAGTTGATAACTTGGTGAAGGAATCCACGCTCCCAACGGATTGTTTCCTAAACCAGGTCTTAGCATAATCCGTGAGTGTAGTGGGGAACATTCGACACATAGCGGCCCATGTTGTGTTCTGGATCTCCATCTGTTGAACGAAGCTCTCTAAGTGGCTCAGCGGATCTTTAGTCTTCGAGAACCTGACAGCTGGTATTTTGAACTTAGGCGGGAGCTTTGCCTCCCAGATTTTTCTGGTGAAGGGGGCGTTCATTTCACTTAGAGAATCTTTCTTGTCCTCCTTTTACTTCCCCTTCTTTATAAATTGGACCTCTTTCTGTAGCTCTGCCAACTAGTCCCTTAGTCGCTTGCTTTCGGACTTCCTTGAGTTGATCTCGGATTCCTCACCATCAGATCCCTATGATGAATTGGTGACCTTTACCTGGTTCTTTATTCAGAGGGGGCTCACTCGGGTGCTTTGCTGACTTTCTTCTTCTTTACCCCGGGCTTCCATTATTGTAGTCGTTGGGTGGAGGAGCTCTTCCCGTCCCCAGGGAAGGACATCTATTGTGGATCTAACTTGTCGTGGTTGGTAGCGTGGCAGCGCTTCGGGAACATGGGGAATGGGCCCTAGCCTATCCCGGATCGAGGTCAGGAGCCCGGCTTTGAACGAGTTGATTCCCGAGGGACAGGTCCCAAGCGATCAAAGGCGGGTTACCTATCCACAGGCCTGCTTGATTCCCCCTTATTGCAGAGACCCGTTTGTTGGATAGTGATACCATCAACAAGTAGTCGAAGGCGGACGTTCTCTATAAAGGCCGCCGCTTGTTGATCAAGCTCGACTTGGCTTCCCAGAGTGGGATTCAGAGCCCGCACAGTAGCTGGCTGGGTGGGAATCTGGCTATGGAGCCTGAATTTTCTCCCTTTCCTCAGGACCTTTCATGTCGATATAGCAGAAGGTTGCCCCGAGGTGCCTTGCTACCCTTGTGAGGAGCGGAGTCACATGATGACTTTGAAATAACGAACTTTTTGAATGTAAAAAAAGGGTTGTGTGAGAGGTTTCTCACAGACGGCGCCAGAAAGTGTTGTCGCGAAATTTGCTCGAGATGAGAAATTCCTGTTAACACCCTCGAGACCACTACCACGAAAGTGGTGGCCGGGTTCAGTGCCGTTTGTTCCCGACCTAGTTAAGAGATAGATGAGAGGCTGAAACGTAATGACAGTAAATGGGAGCTTTATTATTGATATATTGTTTTAAGATACAACTAGCTCTCTTGTTTGCTCACAGTCTCTCGAAGGTGTAGGGTGGTGGCAACTCGGTGCCTGTCGAATAGTGGAGATGAAGGTGACCATGTTCTAAATCCAGAATTTAGGCCCTTCTTCTATGTGTATATATGTTGTTTATGATTTTCTGTCTCTGATTCTTGTATCTGTCGTTCGTTCTCCTCTACCATGCTTGGCTTCACACACACACACACACACACACACACACACACACACACACACGCACACACACACACACACACACACACACACACACACACATATATATATATATATATATATATATATATATATATATATATATATATATCGTCCAATTAGGTTTTTAGTTCGCGAATACTCTACCATGATCTCATGAATCCGTTCCCTCCTTATCGGGCGGGATTCGTTATTTAAATTTGAATGGTTTCAAGATTCGATGATATCGTTGATGAAGATAAGTTTGTTCCCTTATTTTAATTAAACTCTTGATGTGCATTTAAATACTACGTGGAGATGATCCTATGTGTACTTGTGCCATGGATCTTCATGGAGGTCACCCTGCCAGCTGCCTGTTGCCCCGTAGAGCGAGGTAGACCCCTGCTGTTCTTAGAAGCTTAAGATGGATTTTCCCTGACCCATGGGGGCTTGAGGTGCCCTTGTAGTCTTTCCAGGGAGGTAGCTGGGGTAGTGTAGATTTAGGTGTGTCTCTTCCTTTATGTCCAGCAAGGACAATGGGCTTCTAGAGAGGTTGGCAGGCTTCTTTCGAATGTCTCTTGAGCTTGGAGACTTCCCCTGGCATTCATGGGGCGGTTGTGAAGCCCGACCTCAGAGTCGAGGTTCTCCGATAGATGGCCTGGAGAAACCCGGCTTCCAGTACTCTTGTGGGGGCTCATCCCGATCGCGTCTGGCTTGTCTTCTGATAGCTTTGAAGCCGAACCGGCCTTCTCCTGCTTCTGCGGGGTGGCTTTACGGTCTTTTCGGGCTTCATGATTGTCGATTATGGGTGGAAAATTTCTCTTTGACCCCTGACCAAATTTCACTATTAACAGAAGCGTTAGGTGATGCGCATGGGATTGTATTGGACTTACTTATGAGTAAATAAAACCTCTCGCCAAGAGGGATAACAAATTGATGGGTTTTTGAAATCATAAGACCGAGCAGGTGAAAAATGGACAAGCAGTTAAAAAACAGATAATTTAAAAAACATAGGGAACCAAATGATTTGTCACTTTTTTTGTTATCATATTTTCAAACTGATTATTAATCATTTTATATGTTTTCGAAAAAAATTGGAAAAAGGTAAAAATAAATTTGAATAAATATTAAATAATAACTAAAAAACCAAAACCACGCAAATGGTGATAAAGATTAAGGACCAATCTCCACTGTTAGAGATAGAAAAATGATCTCCACCATGAAGCGAAAATCCATCTCCAACTCCCAGATAGATCTCGACTGCATGGTTAAGAACAAAAAAACTAGTGATCTGGTCTCTGGTCACCACATTTCTAACAAGACCAACACCCCCCATAACTTATCCTCTCCAAATTTAAGCCACCCAATCATCATAATTTCTCTTATCTGCAAACGCAATTGTCACCAACACTCTTATCGACACCATCACCATCTCTTTCATGGAGATCACACAGAGGAGTTCCGAAAGTTTTTGGAACTTGAGATTAGTAGATTCTATCTTCAAACATTTTTTTCTCGAAATTTGTTCCAAATAGAGAAATGAGAGAAAGAGTTGAGAGGAGATTTTTTCTTATTTTTCAAAAAGTTTCCAAACAAGGAGAGAATGCTGCAGAGAGATATTATCGAGAGTTTTTTTTTCAATTTTCAATTTTTGCTAAGGTTAGATGAAAGTACCATTTTGCCCTTTCTACCATAATAGAACAATGTCGTTAGAACTCAGGGGAGGTTTTTGAATAAATGCATTTTTGTCTACCTATCCAATAATAATTGAAAGGTGAGAGGATATTTTTAATATTATTCCAAAATAAAATTGAATGGGACGGTCACAACATCATTTATGCATCCATCGAATTAAACAAAAAATGAGTAAGATGCAGGTTGTGACAACAGCAAAAGACTTTCTGTCTCTCAAGTTTGACTTGCGAGCTCAATGTAGACCTTGTTGTTGCCACTTTGTGTTGGGTAGATTGGTAGAATGTGCCTTATCATAACAACATACACGCTAGCATTGAGATAACTGGGACGTAGACTCTGAGTGGATTTTGAAAATCATCTAGATGGAAAACTAATTCCCATTTCCATAAAGTCAACTCAAAATAACACAACACTTACAAAGATTCAACTACCATATGCGTATAAAACTTGGAATAGCATATTCATGATGCTAAATACTCGAGCATATAGTAACAGTTTTGTGTGTTAAAAGTTTTTCACAACAGTGCGGGGACACAGATGCATGAATGGTATGCGTGTGCCCAAGGGTCTTCCAAACGTTAAAGTCAAGTTATGTTTACCATTAAGTGCAATCTATCAAAGACTTGCAATACTCGTAACTGATTGAACCTTGAAGCACGTGACTTACACTAACACTAAAGAGCTAAAGCGAATACAAACAAATAGAGGTTTGTTACGAATGTGAATCATAGTCCCACATCGGTTGGGCACTAAGGGAAAGTGCAATTGATAAGTGTAAGGGCAACCCTCACCCTATGACATAGCTTTTAAGGTTGAGTTAGGCCTAAGACAATTTTAACATGGTATCATAAGTCATATTAGTCTTTTATTATTCACAATGTAATTTTATGTAAGGACCTCTATTTTTGATTGGCTTATTTCATGACAAACTATATTGGGATTGTTTGTAATTGATAGCTTAGGTCTCCAATTGTGACTCATTTTCAATAAGCTTCCAAGGTTCCAAAGTGCTTCAAGTGAGGTAGTTCACTTGACTTAACCCTTTGAAGAGATTTAGTTACACACACACACACACTTCATGCATGTTTTGTTCACCTTATATTTGTGTTCCTTATTGCTTATACGTGTGCATCAATTACGAATTGCACGAACATTTACATGCATTTGTATTGACACGCATTTATTCCTTGTTGCTCATGTGTGCATTCATTCACAATCGCACTTGCATTTTATTTCTAGAATTAAGTATGGTTTTGTATGGTGTGCTTATGTTGTGTCCATGCTTGCACGATGGTGTGCTTGTCTTAGAACGTTGTGTGACCATTTGAGAATGTCTCATTCTTCTCTTGTTTTGGTCGTTGGTCACATGGTCGTATACCATGAGTTTGGGGATTTTTATAATTGACCATTTCTGACTTTTGGTCACTTGTTTGACTATAAATCTTTCTAAATTTATCCAACTCTTTTTTTGTAAATTTGAGTAGAAAGCTGACTTCCATACCTCTCAAACAGTATATTTTACGAAAGGTTTCGATATCTTTTGGTCATGTTTTGGGTAGGTTAAATCTGGAACTGATGTGCTGTTACATTTTTTCCAAGAGCATAGAAACCTTAGGGCGACCTCAGGGTGACCTGACTTCCAAGTCACCATTTCAAGCGTATTTTGGCATTCAAACTAGAGAGCAAATCGACCTTGAAGCGTCCTATCATCCATATCCCCCTAATGTTGCTTTCGTAGCTAAGAAATCGTTTTTTCTTTGTAAAACAACATAGTTTCATCTTGGGCCTCTAGTTTAAACTTTATCTTCTTCCCTAACTAGTTTTAAGGCTTCAATAATACATTTTTAGTGAGAGAGAATCCCCCTAGAGAGAGAAAACTTCAAGCTTTGTTCATTGACTCTCCAAACCCCAAAACTCATCTTCATCTTGCATCTCTAGCATCATTCAAAGCATGAGTCTTCATTAATTGGTAAGTGGAACTATCATTCTTGCTCATTTATTTTTCTAGATTATCAAGACATGACATTTATTGCTTAGGTTATCAAATCTTCATATTTATTGTATATCAATTGTAGTTGTGACATGTTTGAGGTTTGTTTGTGATACTAGCATTTAGGTCAAACTTTCCATCTAGCGAAGTCTCTATGCATTGCATTTAGACATTGTTGATTAAGACCAATTGATTGCATTTTGTGATTGCATTATTGTCCTTGCCATTTGATGACAACTTAGGTCGATATGGCTTTGTTTGATAATAAGGTTGTTAGATTTTCATCTTAGCACCTAATTAAGCATTTTGTGTTTTACCTAACATTAATTGCATTTAGAATATTTCACATATTCTCATAGGCTTTTTGTTAATCTCTTATTGAGTTTAAGTCTTGTGACGACAAGGTGTAGTGCACAAGCAAGTGAAGTCTTGCAACCAAGGTGTGTTGGCAAGTATTGATCAAAATCACTATTAAGGCCTATTAGGTAGTAGTTGTGGGTTAGTAACCTTGAAGTGTGACTATATGGTCAACTTAGGTTATAAACATCATTACAATAGTAGATTTAAGGATCGTAGTGGCTAAGTGGTTAGCCTGCGGTTTTCCCATGTTGAATAGTTTCCACGTAAAAATCAAGTGTTATTTATATTTCCACTTTTTACACTTGATTTTGTATGTTTGTTTACAGGGTGAATTTGAATATTGACTAATCAAGAAAAATAGGTAATTAACTTGATTAAAACATATTCACCCCCTCTAGGTAAGGATATACACACCTTTGGGCTATTGTCAATTTATATTGACCATTATGCAATAAGAAACCCTAGCTTTTACAATGTATGAGATTATTTTACAGCAAAATCCTACAAACAATGAGACATGTCCTCGCAACCTCCCTAAACAAAAACATATGTCTTCATAATCTTCTCCTTCAGTAATTTCGTGAAAAAACCAAAAAAATTGAGAATGAAAAGTAGAAACTTTACAAGAAAACACACATGGTGTATTTGCACAAAATGAAACAAATATGAACAACATATTCATAAAAGTACCTAAATAGAACTGAATGCCAAATGAAAAACTAGATACCAAATGAATAACCTATTTAATTCCAAAGAAAATGTACCTTCTGCCCCCTAGTAGAGAGATTAAACAGGATGCTCCTCTCAACTTATATTTGATTTTTTCTACTATGTGCTAAACACTTACCAGCCATGTTTTCAAGAGCATTGGATGGTAGAATATAAGGTGTTCGATTGACCATAAGTGCTCTTCAAAATGGGAAGTTTTATTGTTATATTTAATTATTACTATTAAAATTGTTCCTTTAGAGCATTTTTCGTTGTTGCGCATTTGACTATTTTGTCGATTTCATTTCATCACAATCAATCAATCAAATTTCACTCCATCTTTTAAAAACAGATATAAATTAATCATATAAAAAGAAAAACTAAATCCTTATAATTTATTAATAATTTCGAAAACCCAAGGACTTAATTGTATGGATATGTGAAATACAGGATGTAAGGATCTCAATTTATTATTGGCTTATTTTATGAAACATCACATTGCGGATGTTTATTTAACGGGTAGCATAGGTTCTCCAAGTGTGGTTTTCTCGAAGATAGGCTTCTGGTCATTTCATGAACTTCAAGAGGTAGTTCACTTGTACTTATTCTCTTTGAATAGTTTTTAGTTGCACACACTCACATCTCATGCATTTGTTGTTGCACACACAAACACACACGTTTGCATGCATTTTGAGTTGTTATGCATTTGTTACTTATTGCTCTGGTGTGCACTCATTCCAAAATCACACCTGCACTTCAGTCTTATACTTGAGTGTTGTTTTGTGCATAATTTGTTTCCCGATTTTTGATCGAAAATGTTTGTACCCACACGTTGGTGTGCTTTTTCTTAACACGTTGTTGACCCCTCTTGAAGGTCTCTTTTGTACGGGTCGTGCAGGGGTCCCTACCCGTGCAGTACCTATACATTGATGATGGTGTCCTCGAGTTTGTCTGTTGCACGGGTTGTGCACGGGTCCCTTACCCATGTAGTATCTATGCACTGGGAATTAATTTTCAAAATGATGTAGTTTCGTTTTAGGGCTTATATATATGTCATCTTCTCCCCCATTCATTTTTATAGCTTCAAAACCTATTTTTAGAGAGAGGAAGAATCTCTTTAGAGAGAGAAGCTCCAAGACTTGTTTTTTAACTCTCCAAAACCTAAACCCATGAGCATCCAAGCATAGTCATGCATCATCTCATCATGGGTCTACTTCACTAAGTGACTTGGTCAGTAGAACAAACTTCATCTTTCATTAATTGTTCTATATACTCAAGGTTTAGTCTTTATTGTATAGTAATTGCAATTCTCATGCTTTAATTACATATTCACATGAGATATGACATGATTGGGTTTTGTTTGTTGATAGCTTGCATTTAGGACATATTTACCTCTAGTTAATTAGGACTCATTGATTGCATTTCATGATTACATTTAGTGCTCGTTTGGTTGAGTTTTCTACTCGCTTAAAAGGTCTACGAGAGTCTATTTGAATTTTTTAGAGTTGTTTGGTTAAACATTTAAGAATGTCTAATTTTAATTGAGTAGAGGCTAGTAGAGTTTTAAACCTCTACTAGGTAAAAACTCATGTGGATGTACTTCTCCAAATAGATATTTTTTAAAAAAAAAGTCTATCAACCAAGCAGTTATATATATATATTTAAAAAACTCTATTTCTAATAGATCTACTAGAAGTAGATGTTTTGCCAATAGAGGTTTTTCAAAATCCCAACAAAGCGAGCTCTTATTGTCCTTGTCCTTTTATGACAACTTAGGTTGATTTGGCTAGTTTGATAATTAGGTTGTTATATTTGCATCCAAACATCTAATTAAGCATTTAATGTCTTGTCTTGCTCTCTATTGCTTCTTGAATATTCATATATTTACTTAGGCTATTTTATCTCTTCTTTGAGAGTTAAGTCTTGTGACTACAAGGTGTAGTGCACAAGCAAGTGAACTCTTGCAACCAAGGTGTGGTCGGCAAGTAAAGTGATCAAGAATATCTATAAAGACCCGTTGGGTAGTAGTGGTGAGTTAGTGATCGAGAATGGTATGACATAAAGTGAATCTAGGTTGTAAACATTATTACAATAGTGGATTTGAGTATCGGAGTGGCTAAGTGATTAGCACGTGGCTTTTTCCTTGTTGAAGGGTTTTCATGTAAAAGTCAAGTGTTATTTAATTTCCCCATTTTATACTTGATTTTGTGTGTTTGTTTATGGGTAATTTTTTAACATTATGTAATTTGTAGAGAAAATGATTTCTAGGAAAAGTCATGTTTTGTTGAGAAAAATTGAAGGAAGAAGGTTTAATAGTATTTGTTGTATTTTCATACTTGTAGTGTTTTTATTGGGCTTGTAAGAATGTTTTAGTATTTGGTTTGTTAGGGTACTATATATACAGTTTCTTTAGGTATTGTAGGCAGTTGAATATGTTGATATTTCTTTGATATTTTTTTTATCAGATTATTGTTTTTTGGGTTTATTCCAACAATCATGGATTTGGCTTGAATATTCCATATCTGCTGCACCAAAGTGGTATAATAGCCCTCCGTTGTTTTCCGAGGAGGTACAGTAGCACTCCGATGTGTAGGAACTCGGAGTGCATGCCTTTTGGGAGGATTAAGAGCTTTATCGAAACGGAGATGGAGATTCATTTGACCGGAGAAGCAATATTGAAGGTTGAATGCCTACTAATGAATCCATTATCCACCATCATCTCACAGGTATCACCATCTTCAACCTTCATCTCCACTATCTTCATTTTCATCACTGTACCATAATCATTCTCATCCTTCCCCACCTATACAAATTTTTTCATAGCATCATCTTCAAACGACCGACCACATGACATACCAAATACATCCTTTATCAATCTATTTAAATCCATCTCACCAATCCATCTCTATCACTCTCCACCTCCATCTCCTTTAACCCATTCTTGCACATATTCACACAGACCAAATCAATATCATGGCCACCACAATTTAATCACATCTATCTATGAAGCCCAATCCACCAAAACAATGTACCAATCCACCAAAATCCATCTTCAACATGACCACCACACACAGTTCAGTGAACACCACAAAACCCCAAACAAACAATTCGCCAACACCCATGAAAGCCAAATCTTTTTGCCATAGAACCACTTTACATAGTCTCGATTAAACTCGTGTTTGGTTCTCTACAAGAACTCGCCCACCAAATCTGTAGAAAATGAAATCGACCACTCCTCTGATTCTGACGAGATGAAGGTCGACCTAAAGGCTTCTGTGAGCAACAGAGGAACGTTCGGTTGTGAGCTCCAGATGGGAACCTATAGGGAAGAATTTAGAATTTGTCGGCATGAAGAAATCACCATTGAAAGAGAACTGGTCTAAGATAGTTTTGATCCAAATCATGCCTAACAGTATACAAATCCAAATGAGAATGAATAAACCATTAGCCTAATTCAAAAGCCAAATGTACATGCTCAAGTCTTAGCTTACAATTACCAATCGGACCAAGCAAAAATAGATCCAACTAAGAGTTATGTAGACCATTTAAGGGTGTCAATTCGGGTTGGCGGGTCGTGTTTGGGTCAATCTGAACACGACACGACTAATCTCAGGTCAATCCGAACATGATACGATTAATAAACTTGTCACACCCCTTGACCCAAACACGACACGTTTATTTTTTGTTCAACTCGTACAAGACACGAATAACCCGTTTAATAAATGGGTTTGACGGGTCGTGTTAGATGACCCGTTTAGATGACCCGTATAACCTTTTAATACTAATTTCAATATTTCATTAAAATACATATTAATAATAAATGTTAGAAAAAGTAATTAGAACACTAATTCAAATACATCTTCAATCCATATAAATAATTCAAAACAATAAATAAGATATTCAAACACAAATATAAATCCTTAAGTCCATAAAATGATAATTAAGAAATTCAAACACAAATACAAATTCATAAGTCCACAAATGAAAGTCCACAAGTTCATAATAGCATAATAAAATAAAAATCCACAAGTTCTTAATAATATCCGATATTCAAATACCAAAACAAAAGCTATTGATGTTAATACAAAATATGTGATCAAGAACTCTTCTTCTTCTTGTCCATAAACCTACAATCGAATATAACTTTAAGACATTAGATAATAACTTTTAACTTTGAAGAAATAAAAAAAAAACTACTTTAAACAAGTTTAATAATTAAGATTTTACCACTAATTGCCCAATTGAGAAGTGGCACTTTCTGTAGATGGACCTGAATTATCCTCGATTGTCAAATTCAAAATATCTTCACAAATTTCTTCAAAATACCTACAAAATGTGAATTAATTGGTTTCAATTTTCAAACTTTCAATTAACCACAAAAATAGCTACACAACAGATAGAATATCATACATTCACTTTACATTACTACTAAAGCACATTTCATTTTAACCTTCTTCAATAATAATAGTAATAATAATAATAATATTCTACTTGTTGTATAAAAAGAAATTAAGTAATCTACAAAGACATTTAAGTATTGATTGACTGTCCATTAATATATAAAAAGGAAGAGTTTTTTTTTCTCTAGGAAAAAACAAGAGAAAGATAAATAGAACAGATCTCGGAGTTTTATTGGTGATGTTTTTCTAAATTTGGGCAGAGAGAAAAGGCAAGTACGTGTGTTAGTGTGAACGTGTATAGTTGCCAAAGATGTGGATGTGTTACACCAATTAAATGGTTTCAAACAAGTTTAATCATTATCTAAATATTTTTCGATTCAATGATGTCGGTAACTTGGAATTTTTCAGTACTTATCTCTACTCTGGATTATTTCACTTTTTGGATAATAATTAGTTATTAGTAATTAGTAATTAGATTCATTGAAAGATTTTGTGCATCTCACCTAGTATTACTGTTTTAGTATTTTTACTTCCTTCAAACCATTGAAAATTATTGTATTTAAAAGGTAAGTTAACTTATACTTGATGTTATGTGATGAAGTAAAAAATCTAAAATTATACATAGGTAATATCAAGTTATCAACAATGTGTTTATCTTTTTGATCAATAGCAATGCAGCACCATATACCCTTTTAAGATTTGTTAATTTTCTTACCACCTTATAAACAAAAATAAAAATCCAGAATATAATATACTGTGATTGATTGATGCCATGCCAATCCATTATTACAACTTTACAGTTCAAAAGGAAGAGTCTGAGTATGGCATTTTGGGTAACAATATATGAGGATCCCAAACACAACGCATCATACCAACAACACAACCAAAGAAAACAATAACTAAAAACCAATCTCATATACATACATAAACACATAATCTATCATCAAAGTACACATGCAAGCATCAATTAGGCATTTTTTTTAAAAGGCAATATTATTAAAGCTACATAGAGTACAAGAAAAACAGAGCTAGACAACACAACTGAAAGGAACAGCCACCCCAACCAAACCAATGATACAAAGGACACCAAAACAGAATAAAAAGGAAGGCAAACAAAACAACAAGAATAGGAAAGCAAAAAACCGAAGCAGACGATATTTCAAACAACACAGATGTTCAAATTCGACAAAACGCAAACCCAAAATTGAAGAATAAATGAAATCAGATGGAGTAGAGAGTTTCTGCACGAAATGTATGCATTAAACAAATAAGAACACATGTAATTTTCATCATGCACACATAAAATCTGTTTTCTCCAAATTTCTACCCTAACCCTAATATCTAATGCATATTTTTACAAAGAAGTGGAGAAACAAAAGGTTAGTCATGGTATAGACAAATGCCACAAGAAACAAATGGTGACCCGGTAAGGGAGAGGAGCAACCAAGAAATGTCGGCGACAAAGAGAGAGAGGAGTTAGACGATGAGAGTGTGTGAGTGGTGGACTGATGGAGCGATAGGCTGTTCATGTAAATCTGATGTTGTAGAGTGAGGTTAGGGTTTGATATTCTTTTTATATGATAGGTAAAAAACTACACAATTACCCTTAATAAATAAAATTACATTTTTATCCCTTCTAATCGTGTCAACCCGTGACTCGTTAAGCTTAACCCGGACGCGACACAATTATTAAACGAGTTTGACAGGTTGACCCATTTATTGACACGACCCATTTAGCCTCAATCCAAACCCGTAATAATCGTGTTCGTGTCGTGTTGACCAGTCATGTCATGACCCATATTGACACCCCTAATACCATTTGACTCAAAATTGGTTTGGATATTTCAACTTTTGATGGTTAGAGTGGGTACATTAATGATCTCTTTGAGTGGATGCAATTGGTGGACAATTACTTTGCCCCTGTAAATATGGAAAATGATCAACAAATTAAATTGGTAGTTTTTAAATTATGGGGTCGAGCTCAAGCTTGTTGGAGCAAATTAGTACATCAAAGAAAGAAGGCAAAATTCTGATGCAAAATTGGGAGATGATGAAACAACTTTTGAGTAACCAATTTCTTTTGACTAACTTTGATTCGTTTTATTTCAAAAATACCATAATTGTGAATGAGGGAATATGATGGTCATAAAATATGATTTTTGTTGTACCGAAATTTCAGTAGAAATTTAAAATATGAATAAAATGTGATGGGAACTTATAGATCTGTAACGTATGCCGATGCGAGACCAAGTTATCATTTCAAGTAACTCTTCCGTAGTTCCATACCATTCTTTTTCTTCTTGACATTATATTTCCATTTATCTAGATCACGTATTTTTTTGAAACATTTTAACATTGGTAGGATTCAAACCGCTGACTTAGGAGTTATTTACCCAATCCCAAAGCTCATCCCCCTTTCAAAAATTAAAGAAAATATTATACACAACAAAAACATTAATTTTTGTTATTTGAAACTTAATTGTTTTGATAATTCCTTTTGTGGTAATGTAACTGGGAATGCAATAAAAGCATCGGCTCTTCCAGCCATTTCTCCCTTTCTTTCTTTCTTGCATATATATATATATATAATTAGGAGCATGGGATGTCAAATGAGGTGTGCAGCCTAGTAGGGTGCCATATATACCTAGGGGGGTTGAATAATTATAATCTAAAAATTCTTCCAATCTATTTTTTTTCAAAACGAAATATAAATAAACAAAGAAACTTGAACAAATTGATTGATTCAACAAATGAATATGATATCAAATAAGCAATGGGTCTAACACAATACAAGAAAGTAAGAAAAAAAAGCAAAGATCAACACAAGAATTTTTACGTGGTAAAACCTCCTAAGAGGTGAAAATACAAACACGGTTAAATGCTCAAGGCTAACATATAGGGGGGGGGGGTTAGGTTACACACCTTTTTCGACTCTCATTAAAAAAAACAAAAGTTTGTCCCTCTAGATTGCTTGTATAACAATATATATATATATATATCAATTAAAGACAATTAATCAATATATAAAACATGTAAAGTGTGATGCAAACAAGCAATCATAACACATACACAATTTATATTATAGTAAGTAAGTCAACTTACATATAAAGCTCTATCCATAGTATTCAAATAACAAATCAAAATATAAGATAGATAGGGATAGAGAAAAGTTAATACACGATACAACGTGGTAAACCTCTGAAGAGGAAACATCCATGGGTTAGCAACCACCGTAAACAAAATCCACTAGTAGATAAGAAAAGTACAATCTCTTAAGTGACCCCTTCAACTAGAAACTACCCTCCTATCCTACTCATGAATATGTCACCCTCTTGATCAACATTCCAAGGCCTCACACCTCTTGTCAAGACTTCCTCGTAAACCCTTCGGGATCCTCACGACCCTAGGCAAGACTTCCTTGCTCACTCTTTCAGATCCTCATGACCCTAGGCAAGACTTTCTTGCCTGACATTCCTAGGCTCCGACCTCTTGCCAAGACTTCCATGCTCAATAATGATTAACATTGAAAAGTGTATGTTTACTAAGAGATAATATCATCATTTTACACTTTCAATATGATTAATTCCCTAATTTAGACATAATTTCGTTCGTTCGCTTAAATAAATATGTTGTGTAGTAATTAATGTATTTTTCTTTGTATTACAGAGGTAATTTGATCAATTCAGAATCATGGAGAAGTCAGATGGTAAAAAAAACATTGTTTTCAAGTTTAGAATGTAAAAAAACCTTAGGAAGACCACGAAGGGTATTTTTGTAATTTTGACTTTTACTGTTCACAGTTGACTTTCACTTTTCATAGTTGACTTTCACTGTTCACTCAAGGATGAATACTGTTCACTATTCACTTCACGGATGGGTTACTGTTCATGTCACTGTTCACCGATGACATGGCGAAATCTAGACGCTCCATTCTAAATTCATCTGATGGTCAATTTAAATCCGTATTTTGTATAAATAGGAGGCCTCTCCCCCTTAATTATCATATTCTAAATCCAAATATGATATTAGATTTGTGAAATTCTCTCTCTTTTGTTCTCAAATTCTCAATTTAAATAAAATAGCTATTTTCTAGTTAAATTATGTCTGGCTAATTTTATATAGCTGATGCCAAAGGTGATACTGTTGGTATGGAAAATATGATCCAATTTTGGTAAGTTTATTATTTTTATGCTTTCTCCCCTCTGATCTTTGTTGAGTTTTTGACTCACTATAGATAGACAGATATTGTCTAGCACAGTGAGTACTTTTACCAATATTTATCAGAGAGTGGTTTCTCCCCTATGATTTTTGTGGAGTTTTTGACTCATTGTAGATAGACAAATATTGTCTAGCACAATGAGTACTTTTACCCACATCTATTAGAGAGTGGTCAGTGGAGTGGAATACCATCCCATTAATCTGAACTAAATATTAATAATTGGATCATATTCGAATTACCAACAGTGGATCCCTTAGCCCCAGTATTAATTTTAATTGATTTTCATTTTATAACAAGCTTAGTAATTAATCTAGATAATTAATTCTACAAGGACAAGTGAACAACCTCCCTGTGGTTTGACCCGGTCTTACCGATTAATTTATTACTATGACACTCTTATACTTGGGAGTATGAACACTTCTTTAGGACGTGTCAAGTTTTTGGCACCTCTGCTGGGGAGGTAAGTCCGTATTTTCTTTGTAGAAGTAATTTCTTTTTAATATTTTTTTAGTTTTGCTATTTTTTTTTCTATCTTCTTTTTTCTTATTTTGTATTTAATTTTGCATCACTCATCTCAATCATAAACTTCATCCATCTAAAAAAAATAAAAACACTTGTTATCTTTAATCACATTTTTACATTTTAGTCCTCTAACTTTTTATTTACATTTTAGCTTAGATCTTGTTAGCATTTGCATAAAGGTCATTTTATTTTTCATTTTTGCATATCAATCCTTGTAATTATGGCATTTTCACTTTAGTCCCTATATTTATAATTATTTGCACTTTTGCCCCAACTCTTATGCATATTTGCATTTACACCCCTATAATTTTGCATATTGTTATTTTTATCACTTTTTCTTTTATTTTCTTCATTTTTGTGTATTTCAACTCCATAAACCCTCATTAAATTTGCATGAGATGTTGGTCTCGAATATCTTGTGGTAGATTAATTAGGAAATCACAATCACCCACATTCACCAACAACATGGCTGAAAACCCACTTAAACATCCAACAGGAAACCAAGCCGAGAACCTTTTAGACAACCTTGACAACATATCTCAACACAACAACCATCCGCCTTATGTTGACCATGACCAACACATTAACCCAAATCCACCTAGAACTCTTAAAGACTACATGAATCCCACATGTATTGGAGCACCTTCATGCATAGCTTTCCCACCAAATGCAACACACTTTAATTTTAAACTGGGAATCATTCAACTTTTACCCAATTTTCACGGCCTTGAATCTTAAAATCCATATTTGCATCTTAGAGAGTTTGAGGAAATCTGTAACACTTGCACTGAACAAAATGTTGGCATGGATATAATCAAGCTTAAGTTTTTTCCTTTTTCCTTAAAAGATAAAGCTAAAACTTAGTTACAAAACCTTAGGTCAAGATCAGTCCAAACTTGGAATGATATGCAACAACAATTCTTAAGAAAAATTTTCCCAACTCATAAAACAAACTCTCTTAAAAGGAAAATCACTTCATTTGCCCAAAAACCTGGGGAAACACTTTACCAATGTTGGGATAGGTTCAAAGAGTTGTTAAATATCTGTCCACATCACGGTTTTGAAACATGGAGGATAGTGTCACATTTCTATGAGGGACTCACACCCCAAAGTAGACAAGTCATTGAAATGATGTGTAATGGGGAGTTCAGTGACAAAAATTCTGAAGAAGCACTTGAATACCTTGACCATATCACCGAAAGTACTCAAAATTGGGACACCATTGGTTCCTATGAGTCTATGAGCAAACCACAACCATCTCCATCTAGTGGAGGCATTTACAATCTTAGGGAAGATCATGACCTTCAAGCTAAATTTGCATCCCTAGGTAGGAAAGTTGAAGCTTTAGAAACTAAAAAGAGTGAACATGTAAAATCTGTACAAGAAATTGCATGCCATGTATGTGATTCTGATGGTCATTACACTCATAGTTGCCCAACTTTACCAGCCATAACAGATTGCCTTCATGAATAAGCTAGTGTTTTGCACACTTTCAACAGGCCAAATTCCAACCCATATTCACAAACCTACAATCTTGGTTGGAGAAATCACCTAAACTTTAGTTGGAGGAACAACAATCAAGCCCAGTCTTCACAACCACCAGGTCCATCACATCCACAAACACACCAGAATTTCCAAAACCGTCAAGGTTATGTGCCTTATGTCCCACCATCTAGGAAAAACCTTGAAGACACTCTGCACTCATTCATTGAGAAGCAAGAATCCATTAACAACCAAACTGCACAAACCATGACAGATGTTAAAGATACTTTGGCAAGGATTGCTTCCATACTCACCACACACGAAACAGGTAAGTTTCCATCTCAACCACAACCAAATCCCAAGAGTCAGTCAAGTTCCTATGATAAAAACCAATGCCCAAATCAAATCAAATCAATTATCACTCTTCGTAGTGGTAAGGTCATCGGAAAACCTATTCTTGAATCTGGTAAAAATAATAATGAGTCACTTTCTAAGGGTAAGGAAGGGGTTGATGAAACCACTGTTGATGAAGAAATAATTGAATCCCCACCTACACTCACATATCCTCAGGCTCTTAAAAATTCACAGAAATTGAAGCATCCCCTAGAGATTTTTGAAATTTTCAAACAGGTAAAGATCAATATCCCTTTGTTGGACGCAATCAAATAGGTACCTTCCTATGCCAAATTTTTTAAGGATCTGTGCACTGTGAAAAGGAAGCATCAGGTAAGAAAGAAAGCCTTTATGGCTGAACAGGTAAGTTCCATTCTTTACAACAAAAATGTTTTGAAATATAAAGATCATGGTTGTCCTACTATTTCTTGCATAATCGGTAACTGTAAAATTGAGCATGCTTTACTTGACCTAGGTGCTAGTGTAAATTTGCTCACATACTCAATTTATCAGTTACTTAAACTTGGTGAGTTAAAGCCGACTTCAACCACACTTTGTCTTGTTGATAGGTCAATTAAAATACCAAAAGGAATAGTGGAAGATGTGTTAGTACAAATTGATAAATTTATCTACCCAGCAGATTTTATTGTCTTGGAAACACAACCTGTTGTTAATGAGCACAAATCAATCCCTGTTATATTGGGCCGACCATTTTTGGCTACTGCTAATGCGTTGATTAATTGCAGGAATGGAATAATGAGCATGTCTTTTGGAAATATGGAAATTAAGCTTAATGTTTTCAACATGTCTAAAGAACCATTTGATGATGAAAATGAAAATGAAGATGTAGACATTATTGAAACCATTGCTGAAGACAGTAAGCATTTTATGATTTATTACGCAAGTAAAACTTTGAATAGTGCACAAATGAATTACACCACAACTGAGAAAGAATTACTTGTTGTGATATTTGCATTGGATAAATTTCGGTCATACTTGATTGGCGCTTCAACCATTGTTTTTACTGATCACGCTGCTTTGAAGTATTTAATGTCTAAACAGGATGCAAAGCCAAGATTGATTCGTTGGATTTTGTTGCTACAAGAATTCAAACTCACAATCAAGGATAAAAAGGGTGCTGAAAATGTCGTTGCGGACCATTTATCACGACTCACAGCTGAGTCGTCATTTGATAAAGCACCCATCAATGATTCTTTTCCTGATGATCTTTTATTCTCTATCACAACTTTGCCTTGGTATGCTGACATTGTTAATAATCTTGCAACAAGAATGATGCCTCTATTGGAATGCACAGGACAAAAGGAAATTTTTGACCGAGGTAAAACGTTTTTACTGGGATGACCCGTACTTATTCAAGTATTGTACTGATCAAATTGTTCGACGGTGTATTCCAGGCAATGAGGTAAGTAGTGTCATTGAATTTTGTCATTCTGAAGCATGTGGTGGTCATTTTTTGTAAAAGAAAACGGCTGCAAAAATCTTTCAGTGTGGATTTTATTGGCCCACCTTGTTTAAAGATTCACATGCATTCTGTAAAACCTGTGAAAATTGTCAAAAGTTAGGATCCATTTCCAAGCGAAACATGATGCCTTTAAATCCCATTCTTGTCATTGAAATATTTGATTGTTAGGAAATTGATTTTATGGGTCCATTTCCACCGTCATTTGGATTTTTGTACATTTTAGTTGCCGTTGATTATCTGTCAAAATGGGTTGAGGCAATTTCTTGTCGAAATAATGATCACAAAATAGTGATTAAGTTTTTAAAGGAAAATCTTTTGAGTCGATTTGGAATCCCTCGAGCCATTATCAGTGATGGAGGCAAACACTTTTGTAACAAACCTTTTGAGTTTTTAATGAAGAAATTTTGAGTCACACATAAAATTTCCACACCATATTACCCTCAAACAAGTGGTCAAGTTGAGTAAGCAAATAAGGAGATAAAACATATCTTGCAAAAAATGGTTAACCCTGATCGAAAAGATTGGTCTCTTAGACTAAATGATGCACTTTGGGCTTACCGCACTGCATTCAAAACATCTTTGGGTATGTCTCCTTATCGTTTAGTTTATGGAAAACCTTGCCACTTACCTGTTGAACTTGAGAAAAAAACATATTCGGCCATTAAAGCTTTCAATTCTAACCTAAATGATGCGAGTGAATTGCGCAAGCTACAATTAAATGAACTTGAAGAATTAAGAAATGATGCATATGTAAATGCAAAAATTCTTAAAGAAAAATCTAAAACCTTTCATGACAAACAAATTTTAAGAAGATCATTTGAAGTTAGTCAAAAGGTTTTGCTTTATAATTCTCGACTTCATTTATTTCCTGGTAAATTGAAATCAAAATGGACTTGTCCATTTGTTGTGAAACACGTGTATCCATATGGTGCCCTTGACATTGAGAATCCTAGGAATGGTAATGTGTTTAAAGTAAATGGACAACGTGTGAAACTATTCTTAGAAAATATAGATTTTCAAAAAGATTCTGCCATCCTTTCTAACCCTTGTGTTACAAAGGTAAGTAAACAAATCTTTTGCTTTTGACTTTATTTGTGTTTGCAATTATTGTTTTTTTTTTGTTTGCTTTTATGTTTTGAATTTTTGTAGGATTAATTTCTAGGTTCAATTTTTGTTTGGTGTGTTTTGCTATATAACCCCGGTTAAGTGGCGGATAACGGTACTCCGTGACAATTCCAGTCTGTTTAATTCAGTTTCCCAAATAACTGATCCCCAAAACAAGGCATGGATGAAATTTTCACAGACCTGCGAAAACATTTTCCATCGTTTCCCCAAGATGCTCTAAAAAATTTTTACAAAACACGTTCCGAAAGATTATGCTTACTAATGATAAACAACATTCCTGTTGAAATTCTGGTTGATCGAAGCTAAGGTACGTCTAGCAGGTGAGTCTGCTGATTCATTTATATCTTACATGCCTAGTTTTGGAAGAAGTAACCTTGCAAAAAAACGAAGAGCTAAGAAGTTAGGGGTTACTTGTCACAAATGTGCACGTACAACTTGCAACACACATTGTCGTTCTTTAGGAATGGTGCCTAATAATCAGGAATATTAAATTTTATTCATTAGGCATGGTTTGCATAGGGAGTCACTGGATAATATCCTAACGACTCTTGATGCACATCCTAGTGGATATGTGCAAATGGCAATTGACCGATTATGGCCACAATTTAAAAAAGAACATGCACAATATAGTCTTGGGAATCTGACTTTAAAAGAACATGTTTGCCAATTTATAAAAAAATTGGATGAGAAGCATATCCCCGACCCATAGAGGGCGTTGAAGCCGTTTCTGGACGTAAAACCATAGGAAGATGTGAGCCACATTCATAACTACCAGTAAATATCCTTTTGTTTTTATTATCTTTTTTCCTTCCGCATTTAATGTCTTTTGTAATTATTGTTGTTTACTTTTGATTTTTGAACCATTTGGATATAATATCATTGACAACTACGCCGCCCTATACATATAGGTGTATCATTGTGTTACCTTTTCTGGATCTATAAATACAAGCATTTGTTTTCCTTTTTGCTTCAAGCACTCATAAACATTCAAAAGAAAAATTCAAAAAGTGTAATAATGGTGTCACCTTCAACTAAACGATTCACAAACATATGTGTTTTTGGTGGCACCAATTTTGGGAAATACAGAGAGTTTGTTGATACTGCAACTCATCTTGGCAAGGTTTTGGTTGAGCAAAAAATACACCTAGTGTATAGAGGAGGTAACTTGGGATTAATGGAGTGTGTTTCATGAGCTGCACGAGACGGAGGTAGTCAAGTTCTGGGTATTGTCCCAAAACCTACAGCCGCAGCAGACATCATCGGAAAGACAAACGACAAAGAGTTAGTTGTTTCAGGTATGCCTGAAAGATTGATTGCTATGTTACATCATGTTGATCCGTTTATAGCTTTGCCAGGTGGTTTTGGAACCTTAGAAGAAATCTTTACAATGGCATCCTTGGCGCAACTACACATCTGTGAGAAACCCATCAGTTTGTTGAATGTTAATAAATTTTATGATTGTTTGCTTTCATTTCTTGATCATGCTCAGAAAAATTATTACATTCCACCTTCAATCCAAAAAAACTTTATATCTGCTTCAAGTCCTCATGAGCTGATTGACCAGTTACAAGCTTTCAATTATGTGCCAGATCCTTCAACCTCCAAAATTGATTCGTCCACTGATGAAGAGAACAAGAAACACATAATTGATCTGAATCTCAGTTTGTGATTGTCCCATGGTTTTTATGCATTTTATTTTCCTTTATTTTGTATTTCTTTTGTTGTTTTGCAGGATTTTGTTGTCTTTCAAGTTGTTCAGGTGATATCTTCTAACCTTAACTCTTTCTAAAGATATTAGGGACAATGTCTCATTCTGGTTGGGGGGAGGGGATAAATGATTCAATAACTTTTGTTTTTCAAAAAAAAAAAAACTAACTTCTGACTTTTGTTTTTGTAAAGATGGCTGAGTAAGGAGATCTTTTAGATACTTCTGAGACACATCTTTGTAGTTCTGATGCATTTGTTTTTCCTCTCTTCTGACTATTCAAATTTATAAACTATCTATTGTGATATCATTGACTAATCCTTTTGTTCATTAAGTCATCTTGAGAAATTTTTCGAACTATTCTATATACACACGCACATTGACACGTGATTATGTGCAGTAAGTTGAGATTTTATGATATTTAGTTCTGAAACATCATTCAAGGGTAACAACCGAAGGCAGTGGTCTTGTTTAAAAATATATATAGTAATAATAATAATAATAACTTTATGTGTTGTGACCAAAACTCTTAATTAGTAGCCGGGCCTCATGCCTCAGTAAGCATAGAGTGTTTGCGTAAAACGGTGGAGTGTGGATAAGAATAAATTACAGTTCCATTGCCTTTTTAACTCGAGCAATTAAGTCCGAGGGGTGTTTTAACACCTAATGCCCTAAGACCAACTGGTTTGGGAGTCATTGACCCAAAGCTCGTTACACGAGTTAAAGAGAAAGCTTAAAGGAATTGTACTAAAAAAAAAAACATCTGCAATCCGAGTAGTTAAGCCCGTAGGAGTGTTTTAACACTTAATGCCCTAAAGCCAACTGGTTTGGGAGTCATTGGCCTAAAGCTCGCTATATAGATTAAAGATGGAATGTTTGTTTTCAATTTTGTTTTATTATTAAAAAAAACCAAAAAAAAACCAAAAAAAAGAAATAAAACTACTGCCTAAGGAAGAAGCCCTGATGAGATTTCGGAATGAAAATGTTGTTTGATTTCAATTGAATCTCATAGTTATCGTGTTGATCTTTATTGAGCACAAGAAAGTTTAATTGATAACTCAATTGATGACTGGTTGTCAAATGGTGAAAAGAGGTATGGGAGAGTTTGTCTATTTGGTAGTTTAGAGATTTGAATTTGAGTTTTTACTGTTTTCGCTTTAATTGCTAGGGACTAGCAATAAGCTGGTTGGGGAACACTAAAAAATGTATGTTTACTAAGGGATAATATCATCATTTTGCACTTCCAATATGATTAATTCCCTAATTTAGACATAATTTCGTTCGTTCGTTCGCTTAAATAAATGTGTTGTGTAGTAATCCATGTATTTTTCTTTGTATTTCAGAGGTAATTCGATCGATTCAGAATCATGGAGAAGTATGATGGCAAAACAAACATCGTTTCCAAGTTTAGAACTTCAAAAAACCTTAGGAAGACCACAAAGGGCATTTTCATAATTTTGACTATCACTGTTCACAGTTGACTTTTACTGTTTATAGTTGACTTTCACTGTTCACTCACGGATACGTTACTGTTCACTGTTCACTATTCACTTCACGAATGGGTTACTGTTCACTGATGACGTGGTGAAATCTGGACGCTCCATTCTAAATTCATCCGATGGTCAATTTTCATCCGTATTTTGTATAAATAGGGAGCCTCTCCCCCCTAATTTTCGTATTTTGAATCCAAATATGATATTAGATTTGTAAAATTCTCTCTTTTGTTTTCAAATTCTTAGTTTAAATAAAATAAAATAAAATAACTATTTTCTAGTTAAATTATGTCTGGCTAATTTTATATAGCTGGGGCCAAAGGTGATACTGTTGGTATGGAAAATATGATCCAATTTTGGTAAGTTTTAAATTTTTTTGCTTTCTCCCCTCTGATCTTTGTGGAGTTTTTGACTCACTATAGATAGACAGATATTGTCTAGCACAGTGAGTACTTTTACCCATATTTATCAGAGAGTGGTTTCTCCCCTCTGATCTTTATGGAGTTTTTGACTCACTGTAGATAGACAGATATTGTCTAGCACAATGAGTACTTTTACCCATATCTATTAGAGAGTGGTCAGTGGAGTGGAATACTATCCCATTAATCTAGACTAAATATTAATAATTGGATCATATTCGAATTACCAACAGTGGATCCCTTAGCCCCAGTATTAATTTTAATTGATTTTCATTTTATAACAAGCTTAGTAATTAATCTAGATAATTAATTCTACAAGGACAA
Organism: Dipteronia dyeriana; assembly: GCA_032871835.1. NCBI lineage: Eukaryota > Viridiplantae > Streptophyta > Magnoliopsida > Sapindales > Sapindaceae > Dipteronia > Dipteronia dyeriana. The sequence goes on along the minus strand of CM065300.1, from coordinate 76,806,789 downwards.
GTGAACAACCTCCATGTGGTTCAACCCGGTCCTACCGGTTAATTTATTACTATGACACTCTTATACTTGGAAGTATGAACACTTCTTTAGGACGTGTCAAACAACATAGGCATCACACCTATTATCATGACTTCCTTCTCACAAGGCATATGGGTGATCATGAATGCAAAACGTAAACAAGCACTCAACATAAAATGTTATGATTAACACATCCTATGGAAAATACTAGACATATGCATGAATGCACATAACAAATGTAGTCTAGTTAACTATACAAGTTTAATCCATCTAGATCTTGTAAGATATGTTCAACATTAATTACGTCCTAGATACATGCATAGATCTAAAACTTGAATCATAAGATATGATCAATTAATATATAATCAGGTTTAAATCTCATATAACAAAAACATGTTCTAGAGCATATTATATTCATAAAAGCAATCAAGCACTTGAATAGCTCAAAGAACAACACAACATGTATTTGTTGGGATTATGCTAGATAGAAAGAGTGTAATAATGTATTTAACAATCTTTTCATATTAATAAAGTGATTTCTAGTTTAGCAAATCTTATAGCATTTATAGTTTAATTAATATAATTGTCAAAAGTAAATAATCATAAGGTCAAAAGACTATGAGAAAAGAAGAATTGTTCAAACATCTAGATATGTATGAGATAGACACAATTCTTTAGTTAGTCTTGAATAATATTCACAACTTAAGATAAAGGTTGGGCGCCTTTATCTTGTTAAAGTTGTAGATTCTTTTGCTAGATTTTGAGTGGGATCAAATGTGTTATGATAAGTCTAAAAGCATCAAAGTGTGGTGTCTTTGGGTAAAAGAATCTAGTGCACTAGGTGTATTGAATTGGATCACAGTGAAATACTTTATCTAGAACCGTCAATAGATAAAAGTTTTTCATTTGAAGACAATCGGAGAGTCTATCTCAATCCTGAGATAAATGATGGACTTATGGTTGCAAGTGTTATCTTTTGAGCTTTCAATGAGTACGATTACATAGCATTATCTATCCTCGATAGTTTGGTTGTATTCATTTGTTAATCGATAGAGGACTTCATTTATAGACACGGACATCGTGGCTCAATTTATTACATAAGAGTAGAATATCATCATATGGATGTTTTGAGGTATTGGATATTAAACCTTAACGTTAAGTTTTCAATGTGTGTATTGAAACATGGCTTCTGGACAAGTCAAAATATACAAGTTCAAAATGTGGTCATATGAGTAAATATGGTAACTTGGAGAGCTATAGGCGGTCTATGAGCTCTTGGCGATTACTGGTATTCTTCACGAGGATACACTTTCTCCAATAAGGTTGTCTAGGGTATGAATGAGTAACATCAACTTATTCTATCTTTATTTAAGAGTTCAATTTTATTTCTTTAGTGGAATGAACTAAAATTAAATAGATCAGACCTAAGTGAATCATTTGTTGATTGTGATTGGGTTGTGTCTATTGGAGCTTAAATCTAGATAGCCCGCCAAGATCTCCAATCCACACGAACTTGCATGGATCACTTGATATATTCTACCGGACCAATTTAAAGGTCCATCTAGAATTGTATTGAGGTATGTGGACTTGTTTCTTTTGTAAGAATGAGTCTAGTTCACATGTGGACTTTTTATAAAGGTAAAATTGATTTAATAAAATAAGAAAATAATATAATGGGCCATATACATTGGTATGGGGCGGCAAGGCTATTTAGAATTGCTTAATTATATTATATTATTTTATTATTTAATTAAATGGAAATTAATTAATTTGGTGATTAATTAATTATTTAATTAAAAGTCAAAATCGTTTTCCTAGAAGAAGATGGTCTCCTAAATTTATGCTATTGTTGGTAGTATAATTAATATTAAAGACTATATTTGATAAGTAGATAAATAAAAGGAATTATTTATCTAATCAAATTAGGAAGTTTTTAATATGGTTACAAATACACTAATGAGTTGGATTAGGAGTCTTGGTGTAGGAAATAATTCTTTTTGGAAAAGGATTCTTGGTCACTAAGTAAATTTACCTAAGGGTAGAATTCTTCTTTGAAAAGGACTCTTAACAACCAAGTAAATCCACCTAAGGAAAGGATACTTGCCAACCAGGTAAATCCTTATTAGGAAAGGATTTGTGATCCTATATATATCCCCTTGTGAATTTTGGCCAGCCCTAAGCATTATATGATGAAAATTTCGGCTATGCTAGGTAATTTTTAAGAAAGAATTTGGCATAACAAAAGAGAATTTTGAAGGAGAAAAATTTAGTTTTTGCTCTAGACAAAATTCGATCAAGTCATAGATAAAGCGTGTAGAATTCGGTCATGGAGAAAAGAGAAAAATAGAACGTTTTTTTTATAGTACACTAGTATCCTTTACATTAAAAGGGTTTTCTGTACAAAATCAAATCGGGTTCACGCGAGTTTCAATCAATTAGATTGGTAATTCACAAGTGAGCCGACATTCTTGGATTTTTCTCCTGGAGGATAATTGTAACTAACAAAGAAAATGATTTTGTTTGTTTCCATCCTCAGGTATACAAATAAAAAAAGGGAGCTCACACTCCTAGGTGATTCAAGTTCGTGATTGGATTGGAAGATCTTGCAGATTCAATTCGGTGCTTGTTCAATTGTCACGAAAAAAAAGGTACGACACTTTTTATATACATCAATTAATCTAGGTTAAGGTTCTCGTTGCATAAAAGGGAATTTTATTTATTTATATGCAAACCTTAATTTTCTTATTTCTCACGCTTCCGTTGCATTTTTGAACCGTTTTTCCCTACAATTGGTATCAGGGCCTGATTGTACCGTTGATTAATTGATGTATGTGTTCGCGGTTTTATTTTTTTGTATATATACATGTTTTAGAAAGAGATGGCACTCTAGGTATTTGCATATATTTATATATTTACATTTGAATTTATGGATATATATATATATATATATATATATATATATATTTGTTTTATATGTGGTTTGTTGTAGCCAAATTTTGGTCCTATAATTTCAATGTAGTTTATTTTGGGATTATAACAAGAAGGGTGGTTTATCATCGCCATAACTTCGTTTTTGGTAGTTGCTAAGTTTTTTTATTTTTATTTTTGTTGTTGTAATAAAAAAAACTGCAGTATTTTATTATTTAAATTCTTCTGTAATAAATTCAAGTATCGAAGACTCGAAGGTTTGATGAATTAGGAGTAACCGGAACAAGTTTGGGACTGTGCAATCCGTAACAACGAACGTGCATGCGAAGAGCACGCAACCACATTTTGTTGTGGCATGGGCTGCACACGGCAGCCCTATGGAAGCCATGGGCTGCGCATGGCAGCCCTTTACGGATTTGTGGCATGCGCACGCCCATGGGTAAGGGCCAAGGGTGTGAGCAATCATAGGTTGTAGCCGAGAGAGTCCGGATGACGAAGGTCGCGTGAAGACTTGTTCCCCAAGAAAGGAGTTTTTTGTATTCCAAGACATGTAATTTACTTGCTTTTCTAGGATGGACTAAAATTGAAGCTATTTATATTTGTTTTAAATATTGCAATGTTTGTCATTGTTTGAAAACATGTCATATAGAATAGGAGTGCCACTCATATATCTCTTTTGGTATGAACATGCATAGAATGGTTTAGGTATCTAAATTGGCATCTAGATAACTTGGTAAATCATTCTTTGGAATTCGATCACACACATTAAATAATTGAGTGGGAGAAGGTGTTTTGGAACACCTACGGCCTCCAAGTTTAGTTAAGCTTTATGTTTCGTGTAATAACCTCCCAAGAGGTGTTCATGAATGGAATTTAGCAAGATACTTCCTTACAAGGATAGACTAGACAATTAGCCCAAACGATATCTACTCCCAAAGGAGGGATATTCGTGAGGGATTTTATTGAAGGTCGATAACTTGGTAACACACTCAATGTGAGTTTATTAATATCATCCCAAAAGTTCTTGTTAATAAAATCACAAGGCTAAAATTGAAAACGTTGGTTGTTATGTTAAAAATTAGGTGGGACCTATCCAACTAGTAAATGTTGCGAACTCCCAAAGGAGGCGTGATATTTATAGGTGTTGGATCACCGTTGAATTTTTATGATTGAATTATTTTATTTAATTCAAGATAAATATTCAAAAGTGCTTTATCATGATTATTTTCTTATATAATTTTTGTTATTAAAAAGAAATCACGACCTCATCCCTAATCAACATCCTAAAAGATAATACTTTAACTTATGATAATTATGTCACATGGAAAAGGAAAATTGGGTTGTTATTGCAAATTGAAAACCACAGAATTTGTTATGTCTATTCCTTAACAACCAAACTAATGAATCTACTCAAGAGCAAAGAGGTGAGTATCAGTAGTGGAAGTCTTCAAATGAGATGGCAAGCTAAATGTATGTTACATTATGGCCATCATCTTCGACGTGTTACAACAGCAACATGAAGGAATGGAGGCTGCTGCGATATAATGATGTTTCTAGAGGAGATGTTTGCTATGAGGTCTAGGATGACTAAGAGAGATGCAGTAACTACTTTTATGAATCTTAGGATGAAACCTGGACAGGGTGTGAAAGATCACATGATGAAAGTCATAGCATATCTCAACATTGCTAAACTGAATAGTGTTGAGATAGATGGTGAGACCAAAATTGACATGATTGCCAACTCACTATCAGTTTCCTTTGATCAATTCAAGTTGGACTACACCTTGAATAATAAGGAATACACCTTTCAAAGCCTGATGCAAGATGTTCAAAGAGCGGAAAAAAAATCCTTGTGAAAGGTAATGGTCAAGAGATTCGTATGCTTGGTAAGTTGCCACTGTTAAAGACCCGTAAGAAGGTCAGGAGACAACAGAAGAAAAAACAACTTGAGCCTTCTTAGAAGGAGACCAAGAAAGTAACCAAGATCAAAGGAAAGTGTTTCTTTTATAGTGAAAAGGGTCAAAGGAATAAGCTGAAGAAGAATGAATTCAACTTGCATTTAGGCAATAGAGCGTTGGTGTCTACTAGTGTAGTAGGAGATATAAGAATCAATTTAGATTCTTATAGGCATTTAAATTTTAATAAATGTTTATTATGTACCACAATTCAAGAGGAATTTAATTTCGGTCTCTTGTCTAAATAAATTTGGATATTCGGTTACTTTTAATAAAGGTTTTATTATTAGTAAGAATAACAAACTTGCTTGTAAAGGTGCATTGGAAAACAGTTTATTCTACTTGCCCATAAATATCTCTCACTTGTTAGACAAGGAATCAACAGAACCTAATCATAAAAGAGTAAAATTATCAAAAGATGAAACCTACCTATGGCATTTGCGCCTAGGTCATATTAACCTTAATAGGATTAAAAGATTGGTAAGTGACGGACCTCTAAGTGACTTAAAGGTTGATGATCTACCAACTTGTGAATCTTGTTTGAAATGTCAAATGACCAAAAGGTCATTTACAACCAAAGGCGCAAGAGCCATCGAATGTTTAGGATTGATACACACTGATGTGTGTGGACCTATAAGCATTCAAATTAGAGGTGGATATGAGTACTTCATCACTTTCACAAATGATCACTCAAGATTTGGCTATGTGTATCTAATGAGACATAAGTCAGATGCTTTTGATATGTTCAAAGCATTTAAAGCTGAAGTAGAAAATCAGCTTGAGAAACGTATAAAAATCTTGAGGACTGATCATGGTGGAGAATATCTATCTCGTGAGTTTCAACAATATCTTATTGATAATGGGATAATTTGTCAGTTTTCTGCACCAGGCACACCTTAACAAAATGGGGTGGCAGAAAGAAGAAATAGAACTCTTTTGGATATGGTTAGATTTATGTTGAGTTATTTAATGCTCCATAATTCTTTTTGGGGATATGCTTTACAAATCGCAATGTACATTCTAAACTATGTACCATCTAAGTCGGTTCCTAAAACACCCTATGAGTTGTGGACTGAGTAAAAACCTAGTTTAACAACACTTAAGGATATTTGGATGTCCTGTGCACGTGTTAAAAGGAAAGACAGAAAAGATGGAGTCCCGTTCAGAAACATGTATATTTGTAGGGTTTCCAAAAGGAACAAAAGGATATTATTATTATAGTCCTTCAGATCTTAAAGTATTTGTTTCGACGAATGCTAAATTTCTGAATAAAGACTATATGAATAATTTTGTGCCTAAAAGTAGAATTGTCCTGAATGGGCTTTTAGAAGATACAATTCCATAAGAGGTTTCGTAACCAAGCCCAATTGTAAGTTCCATACCAACACAAGATCCACAATCTACCATACTTCATCGTAGTGGGAGGGTTGTTAGACAACCTGAGAGATACATCGGTCTGGGAGAATCTGTAGAGAATCTTCCAGATGACGATGATCCTTATACGTACAAGGAAAAAAATGGAAGATGTTGATTGTCGCCATGGGCAAAAGGCAATGCAATCCGAAATTGAATCTATGTTCAAAAATAAAGTCTGGTCTTTTGTAGACTTGCCTAAAGGGATAAAACCCATCGGGTGCAAGTGGGTATACAAGAGGAAAAGAGGAATGGATGAAAATGTGGAAACCTTTAAAGCTAGATTGATAGCTAAAGGTTATGCACAAAAATGGTATCGATTATGAAGAAACCTTCTCTCTCCTGTGGCCATGCTTAAATCCATTAGGATACTCTTATTCATTGCGGCATCTCAAGACTTAGAGATTTGGAAAATGGACATCAAGACAGCTTTCCTTAATGGAAGTCTTGAAGAAAGCATCTGTATGATACAACCAGAAGGATTCAATGAAAATGGCCAAGAGGAAAGGGTATGCAAGTTGCAAAGATCCATATATGGATTGAAGCAAGCATCCTGATCCTTGAACATAAGGTTCAATCAAGCCGTGAAAAGTTTTGGATTTATTCAAAACCTTGATGAACCTTGTGTATTCAAAAGGATAAAAGGCGACAAGTTGGTTTTCCTAGTTCTTTACGTTGATGATATACTACTCATCGAAAATGATGTAGGTGTATTGACATTAATAAAAGAATGGTTAGCAAAACAATTTGATATGAAGGACTTAGGAGAAGCAAGTTATATTCTTGGTATCCAAGTCATAAGGGATAGAAAAAATAGAACGATTGCATTATCCCAAGCTTCATACATAGATAAAATCTTGTCTTGGTTTTCCATGCAAGATTCCAAGAAAGGTATGTTACATTTCAGACATGGAATCAAACTATCTACGGAACAAGTTCTTAAAAATGAGCATAAAGAGCAATTCGTGAGTACGGTTCCATATGCATCGGCAGTTGGAAGTCTTATGTATGCAATGCTCTGTACTAGACCAGATATTTGTTTTGCTGTGGGCATAGTTAGCAGGTTTCAATCGAAACCTGGTCCTGACCATTGGACGACAATCAAGCATATTTTTAAGTATCTTAGGAGAGCGAGAGATTATATGCTTGTATACTCTAGAGGGGATTTAATTCCCGTTGGCTATACATATTATGATTTTCAATCAGATTTTAACTCTAGGAGATCAACATCAGGATCTTTGTTTACTATTAGAGGATGAGCAGTCATATGGAGGAGTATCAAGCAATCTTGTATTGCCGATTCCACCATATAAGCCGAGTATGTTGCAGCATGCGAGGTTGTCTGGCTCCTCCAATTCTTGATTGACTTGGAAGTGGTTCCTGATGCGAATAAGCAGATCACTATCTATTGTGACAATAGTGGAGCAGTGGCTAATTCAAGAGAACCAAGAAGTCATAAGGGAGGGAAACACATTGAAAGAAAGTATCACCTTCTAATGGAAATTGTGCATAGGGGTGACTTGACTATTACCAAGATCGCATCAGCAGATAATCTAGCGGATCCCTTTATAAGGCTCTTCCACAAAAGAGTTTTGATGGGCATCTAGAGAACATGGGGATGAGAAATATGACACATTTGCTATAGAGCAAGTGGGAGATTGTTGGGATTATGCCCGATAGCAAGAGTGTAATTATGTATTTGACAATCTTTTCATATTAATAAAATGATTTATAGTTTAAAAAATCTTATAGCATTTATAGTTTAATTATTATAATTGTCAAAAGTAAATAATCATAAGGTCAAAAGACTATGAGAAAAGTAGAATTGTTCATACATCTAGATATGTATGAGGTAGACACAATTCTTTAGTTAGTTTTGAATAATATTCACAACTTAAGACAAAGGTTAGGCGCCTTTATCTTGTTAAAGTTGTAGATTATTTTTTGTCATTTGAGTGGGATCAAATGTGTTATGATGAGTCTAAAATCATCAAAGTGTGGTGTCTTTGGGCAAAATAATCTAGTGCACTAGGTGCATTGAATTGTATCACAATGAAATACTTTATCTAGAATCGTCAATAAATAAAAGTTTTTCATTTGAAGACAATCGAAGAATCTATCTCAATCTTGAGATAAATGATGGACTTATGGTTGCAAGTGTTATCATTTGAGTTATCAATGAGTACGATTATATAGCATAGTTTATCATCGATAGTTTGGTGGTATTCATTTGTTAATCGATAAAGGACTTTATTTATAGATATGTTCATCATGGCTCCATTTATTAAATAAGAGTAGAATATCATCATATGGATGTTTTAAGGTATTGGATATTAAATCTTAACGTAAAGTTTTCAATAGTGTATATTGAAACATGGCTTCTGGACAAGTCAAAATATCCAAGTTCAAAATGTGGTCATATGAGTAAGGCCCAGTTTGGCATTGCTTCCCCAACTGCTTTTGGGGCCAAAAGTGATTCTAGAGCAAAGATAGGGTGTTTGGTAAAATCACGGGGAAGTGCTTTTGGTCACTTTTAGCTTCTCCCAACTGAGTTTTTGAGAAGTTACAAATACATGCTTTTGGATTTTGGCTTCCGCTTTTAGAAAACGCGATACAGTGATATTAAATGAAATTTTACTAACTTTCCAACTTTATCTTTGCCTTTAACGAAATTTACTAAAAAAATTGGACTTACATTTCTGTAAAAGAAAATTGTTATCATAACTGTAAAAAAAAATAGGGTTAATTAATTCATTAAAGTAGAATAAAAAAAATTAAGAAATAAAGTAGAATAAAAAAGGAAATTCAATAAAGTATAATAAAAAATAGGGCTAATTAATTCAATAAAGTACCATAACTATATAATATTTAACACTAAATACAAATAAATAAGAAAAATGTAAACTATAGCACATTAGTACCATTTAGATGTCTATGTTGTTTTCATAATTTTACACACTCACAACACTTTTTACTTCAATTTACCAAACACATCGAAATTGCTTTAGTTCTCATAGCACTTTTAAAAATCAGTTTACCAAACACTCAGCTGATTCTTCCCACAACAATTCCAAAAGCAATTCCCCCCACAGCAACTCCAAAATCATTTCTCCCCACAACACAACAAAGCCAAACCGGGCCTAAATATGGTAACTTGGAGAGCTATAGGCAGTCTATGAGCTCTTGACGATTACTGGTATTCTTCACGAGGATACACTTTCTCCAATAAGGCTGTCTAGGGTATGAGTGAGTAACATCAACTTATTCTATTTTTATTTAAGAGTTTAATTTTAGTTCTTTAGTGGAATGAACTAAAATTAAATAGATCGGAATTAAGTGAATCATTTGTTGATTGTGATTGGGTTGGGTCTATTGGAGCTTAAATCTATTAAGCCCGCCAAGATCGCCAATCCACACGAACTTGCATGGACCACTTGATATATTCTACCGGACCAATTTAGGGGTCCATCTAGAATTCTATTGAGTTATGTGGACTTGTTTCTTTTTGTAAGAATGGGTCTAGTTCACATGTGGACTTTTTATAAAGGTCAAATGGATTTAATAAAATAAAAAAATATTATAATGGGCCATCGTCATTGGTATGGGCGGCAAAGCTATTTAGAATAGCTTAATTATTTTATATTATTTTATTATTTAATTAAATAGAAATTAATTAATTTGGTGATTAATTAATTATTTAATTAAAAGTCAAAATCTTTTTCCTAGTAAGAGATAGACTCCTAAATTTATGCTATTGTTGGTAGTATAATTAATATTAAAGACTATATTTGATAAGTAGATAAATAAAAGGAATTATTTATCTAATCAAATTAGGAAGTCTTTAATATGGTTACAAATACACTAATGAGTTAGATTATGAGTCTTGGTGTAGGAAAAAATTCTTTTCGGAAAATGATTCTTGGTCACCAACTAAATCTACCTAAGGGTAGAATTCTTCTTTGAAAAGGACTCTTAAAAAACAAGTAAATCCACCTAAGGAAATGATACTTGTCAACCAGGTAAATCCTTCTAAGAAAAGGATTAGTAATCCTATATATATATCCCCTTGTGAATTTCGGCCAGCCCTAAGCATTCTATGATGAAAATTTCGGCCATGCTAGGTAATTTTCAAGAAAGAATTTGGCCTAGCAAGAGAGAATTTTGAGGGAGAAAAATTTAGTTTTTGCTCTAAACAAAATTTGATCAAGTCATAGATAAAGGGCGTAGAATTCGGTCTATTAGAAAAGAGAAAAAGAGAACGTTTTTGTTTTTGATAGTACACTAGTATCCTTTACATCAAAAGGGTTTTCTGTACAAAATCAAATCTGGTGCATGCGAGTTTCAATCAATTAGATTGATAATTCACAAATGACCGAACGTTCTTGGATTTTTCTCTTGGAGGATAATTGTAACTATCAAAGAAAAAGATTTTGTTTGTTTCCATGCACAGGTATACAATTAAAGAAATGGAGCCCACACTCCTAGGTCATTCACATTCGTGATTGGATTGGAAGATCTTACGGATTCAATTCGGCGCTTGTTCAATCTTCACGAAAAAAAAGGTACAACACTTTTTATATACATCAATTAATCAAGGGTTAAGGTTCTCATTGCAAAAAAGGGAAATTTGTTTATTTATATGCAAACTTTAATTTTCTTATTTCTCACGCTTCCGTTGCGTTTTTGAACCATTTTTCCCTACTATATTATATAGAGAAATCAGCCAAAGAGAGCCAAATACATGAGAGGAACTACTTTTTACAAAATCAATCAATCAAAGATCATAAAATAGTCCTAGAATCAAAGCTAGCACAATACAATCCCCAAACATGTGAAAACATAGGCAAAATCAAAACCTAACTCAACATGTAAGATTTCAATTGAAACTCAATATAGCTTTAAATGAGTTCAAAACTCATCTAAATAATCATAAGACACACACACACACACACACACACACACACACACACACACACATATATATATATATAGAGAGAGAGAGAATAAGACAACCCTAGGTAATTGACCAAGTTTTAAAAGAAAACTTTGAGAGAAAATCAATACCTTAGTTGATTTGGTGCAGTCCCTTTTTTATGAGATTAGACTCCAAAAATAGCAATAAAACTAACTCAAACCTTCATAACAAAGATGGAGGATGAATAGACAAACACTCTCAACTTTGAATCACTCATATCGGAGTTCAAATGAAAAAGTTATGATGTTTGGAAGATGAGAAAATTTGGGAGAAAATTCTACAATCTAATTTTGAATCTCTTCTTGGAATGAAATGTGAGAGGGAAGGGATATTTAAAGGAGAGGGAAAAGAATACAAGTTAAATGACCAAAAAGGAGTTAAGTGCACCAAGCACACTTGCTGCCCAAGATGGCGCATGGGCATCTCAGGACAGCAAGCCTTCTTGCCCGAGATGCTCACACGCCATCTCGGGAAGAAGAGCTTGGAGTTGTCTTCTTTTCCTTTGACCTCCCTTCACGTTCTTCGACAGTTCTCCGTCCTCCGAACTCGGAATTCAAATCTGCTTATGGATTATGAACCATAGCTCTCTCACAAATATGGAATTATAAGATACTCAACCCAGAAAAAAATAATTCAACTCGATAAATGAAGACAAAGACAATGTATGCAACATGAGTTGAAAGTGTAATATCTTTTGACTTAGAACTTGAAATCAATAGTATTAGTAACCGAAATGACCGAAACTCAATCAAGAATGATTTAAGACCAAAATCAAGTTCATTATTCATGTTATATAAACAAATATACATACAAACACAATTCACACTAGAATGCAAACTATATAGAGATAGTCTCTAATCATGCATTTTTCCAAAGCATGTTATTTTTCATACCAATGCATGAGCATTCATCTTCAAGTGTCTGAATGTGTTATAAATGGGCACAACGATGCAGGGACACATATGAATGAATTGTATATGTGTGCCTATAATGGTGCACAATGATGTAGGGACACAAATGTATGAATTGTGTGTGTGCCTATAATGGTGCACAACGATGCAGGGACACAAATGTATGAATTGTATATGTATGGTGCACAACGAACAGGGACACAAATGTATGAATTGTGTGTGTGTGCCTAAGCCTTGTAAGAGAAGGATAAGATCTTAATATACCTTTGTAGAACCATATAGCATTCTTTCTCTTTGAAGACTTTGAACTTGCTTTGACTAGTTGTTCCTTCTTCTTTGAAGCTTGAATCATCATGAATCTAAACAACTAAATTATTACAAGTAAACATCATTTTGATATGAAATTAATGCCAACACAATCTAAACAATAACAATTATTTATTTCTAAAAACAAAAGAAAATTTTGATTTCCTAAAAATATCTAAAAAAAATTAATGTCATCACCTTATTTACCAAAATGCCACTAATGTAATGGAATTGGATAAAATGGCCATTAGTGCCACACTTTTCGCCAAAAATGGCCATTTTGAAACAAAGTCCCCAACTAATGGCCATTTTGATAGTCTGGGAACAAGTGAGTAGCCACCGGGGTAATTATCCTTTTTTTTGAAACATCCCATAACTAAATCTTTCTCATCATTCTGTATATTTGTCTTGTTCTTTTTTCTTAACAATTTTTGTTTAGTAACTCTATTCCATCCTTATAACCGTTTATTTTTTCGAAACATCAATGTTATTTTTCTCATGCATTAATCAATAATGCAATATTTGTTTTTTTTTTTGCTGTGAATATTCTGTGGTTGTGTTTACAATACCATAATGTAAATGAATGTCTTACATTAACATCTTGTCTTGCATCTTATATATATATGTATATATATATATATATATATATATATATATACATATATTGTCATCGGTAAATTCTGAATGAGTTACAAGTCAACACAATTGCCTGAATGTGTTAGAATAAGAGATGCCTCGCACCAAAAGACAACTAGAATAAACCAACCTAAGTTGACCAAAGACAACCTCAAAACACCTAGTCGGGGTCACCTAAACAATCGAGTGGAGATAACTCAACTAAAGTGATTAGAATGTCCAGATAATGATAACCCGGTCAGGATTATTGAGATGGTCGGGTTGAAGCCTCCAGTCGGGATAGAATCACTGGTTGGAAAGAGTAAAGTTTGGTAGATGGTCAGCTGAGCAACACGTGGAAAATGTTACGTTTAATGCAATCATGACTAGAATATGTAGAGAATGAGTCTTACTCAAATAAGGTGTCTCGAAGCACACTTTGATAAGGAAAAGAACTTTCTTATAGGTATTAGAGTCTAGATTAGGAAAGAGATCCAATACATGAAGAATACGGAACAAGACAGAAGAATAAACGACTCCAACAAGTCAGAGTTTCAATAAACTTCGATAGCTTTCCTTACTTGTACTCCATGAATTAGGGAATACTCCCAAAAGAGAGATGACACCAAGATGGCTAGAATCACATGGAGTGCGGTGGTTAAAAAAATAAAGAAACACGGGAATGTAGGGAGTCCAGTTTGTAAGGGGACACAGGAAAATACCATAAAGAGGGGACAAGATACGATCAGGAAGACAAGTATGAAGGTCATAGACACAGATCTCGATTAGTTTCAATTGATGAGGATGCTTTGCCCAGAAAGCACAGGGAGGCCTAGCAGTTAAATTCAACCTCTGTGATGTCCAGGTCACGGGATGAGATTCTAGGGATCCTTATGGCCTTGCCATTCATCAGAGGTTCGATGAGTGTGAAGAGCCAAAATGTGAACGAAGTATTATTGAGGAGGATAGAAGCCCTAGAGAAAAAAACAAGGCCGTGAGAACCTGTTAATTGGTAACTCCAACAGTCTATTCATCGATTCTAGAAGGTAAGCTTTCTTTTCAAAAAAGTTCAGGATGTTGTATGTGGAACAATTCAAGGCTAACACCGACCCCAAGATTAGGTCAGAAGATACTAGAGTACGATGAAACAATATGATTACGGTGTTACGCTCATGTGTAGGATGTTTCCTCAAACGTCAGGGGACTAGAGGTCCATGTGGTTCGGTGGCCTCACTAAGGGATTAATCAGGAACTTTGAGGAATTACTACAATCCTTCACTAGACAATTCATAGGATCCCAATGACGATGTGATGGTGTCAACATTTGTCAATAGTTTGTAGTACATCCAATTATCACTCAGTTTGAGCCGAAAGAGCCAACCATTTACGCAAACGTGGTAGATGACGTGGGTGGATATACAATGTCAGAGAAGGAGCAGATAGCCCACGGAGAGAGCTCACACATGGTGGCTGACTAAAAAGCAGCCGAAAATCCAAAGATGGTAGTTCGTAAAGTAGTAGTAAGTGGGACAAAAAGAACAATTCGGGAAAGAACATTGAGGGTAGCAAAGACGTCGATTACAAGGGCATTAGATCCTTCAAGAGGTAGTACACCAACTACTCCCCACTAGCCCAAAAATAGGAAGATGTCATGACCGTGATGGAGAAAAAGAATCTATATACAAGGTCTTCAAAGCAGTTCAATTTAACGAGAAGATACACCTCCAAGTATTGCCAGTTTCATAAAAAAAAAGGCCATGAGACCTCAGAGTGCTACCAATTGAGAGATTACATCGAGTTACTGATCAGAGAAGGGTAACTAAAAGATGTGGTCTCGAATGATGGTGATGACCGATATAGGGACCCCTAAAAGGATAAGCAAGATAGAAAATACATTCCTAGTGGAAACTCGAAGGTTGAGGCTATAAAAACCATCTTCGGTGGGCCATACATAGGAAAAAGTAGTTGAGAGAGAATGACCGAAGTCCATAAGGTAATAAATGGCTAGAGAAACTTGGAAGTAAACTCAGTTGGTCTCAACCAGAAGAAATTTAAGTAAGGTTAGGACCCGATCGTGTTTTCCAAAGCTGATGTACATGGACTTGAAGTCAAATCAAATGATGCAATCGTAGTGTCGGTCTGTATTGGTCATAGGGAATCAAGAAGAGCTAATCGATAATGGGAGCTCGATAGACATCTTGAGCGTCAGAGTATTCGATCAGTTGGACTATAAAAAAATGATCTACAGACACTGATGGTCCCACTCAAGGGATTCAGAGGAGCAGAAGTGAGATCATTAAAGAAAGTTAAACTGTCGGTGGAGATCAGGAGTTACCTCTGTCAGAAGACGGTGCTCATTAATTTTATGATCGTAGATATTGAGAATTGGCCCTACAACGCTTTATTGGGAAGACCATTCCTAAACAAATCAAAGGTTGTAACTGTAACCTATGCCTTGACCGTAAAATTCCTAGCTGAGGTAGGGGTTGGTCTCATAAAGAGCTCTTAAGATTGGGTAAGGAAAGAAAACTAAGCAGTATACAGGGAAAAAATAGAGTAAGATGTAATACAGATTAACCTCCTTGAAGAGGAAAATTGTCCAAAGATAGATGAGGAGGAAGCCAGAGTGGAGACGCCGACCTAGTTGACTTGGACCCGATGGAGATAAATCTTGAAGATGGGAAAAACCAGGATGAACTATTCAATGAAGTTGTGATCGATGAAAGTAACCCTGAGCATACAGTAAGGATAGGTGCTCGATTGAGGGAACATGTCCAAAATGTGTTGGTTAACCTGTTGAGAGAGTATAAGGACGTGTTTGCATGGAAGCATGAAGACATGCTAGGGATTGATGCCAAAGAGATTTCCCATTATTTGGTAAGCGACCCCAACCGTAAACCAGTTATCAAGAAAAGGCGACGGTTTAAATCTTAGAGGAGTCAAACAATAAAAGAAGAAGTCGATAAGCTACTGACAGTAGGGTCAATAAAGGAAGTACGGTACCCCGAATGGGTTGCTAACTTAGTACTAAAAAAAAGAATGGGCAATAGAGAATGTGTCTGGATTTCACCGAACTTAGTAAAGCATGTCCGAAAGATAGTTTCCCCTTACCTCGAGTTGATTAGCTGGTCGACCCAACTGCGGGGCATGACATGCTAAATTTCATGGATGCCTACTCTGGTTATAACCAGACTAGAATGTTTGAACTAGATGACTAAAAGACTACCTTCAAAACAGACTAGAGACTCTACTGTTACAAAGTAAGGCTTCAAAAATTAAATGACACTTTTTAGAGATGACATTTCAATACTGTCATTGGTTTAATAATTTATGTTTAAAAAGCACCTATAGTTATTCCATTTCAGATTTCTTTAATTCATTTTACATTGACAGAGTTATGAAGTAGAGAGAGAAAGTTCCATTGAAACCCAAGTAATCACTGGAATGGTGACGGATTGGCGTTAGACAGACACATTCGTGTTTCGAGCTCCCTGCCAAGCTCGCGGTGGTCGAGCTACCCGATCAGCTCGCGGGGAGGCAGGGGGTAGTGCCCCCGGAGCTTTTTTTTTTTGTCAGTACTTAAAAGGCTTAAAATGTAATTACAAAATTCTCAAGGCCTTTAGTAAAAGTCTTGGAGCATTTATTAAAAACTTCAAAGGCTTTAGAAAAAGTTAGGAGCCACTACAAAAAAGTTCAGAGCCATTATAAAAAAGCTCGGAGCCGTTACAAAAAAGCTCGGAGCCGTTACAAAAATGCTCAGAGCCAATACAAAAAAGCTCGCAAATTAAGTTTAGAGCAATTACAAAAAAGCTCGGAGCCTTTGCAAACAAGCTTGGAGACTTTGCAAATAAGCTCAGAGCCATTATAAAAAAGCTCGATGCCATTACAAAAAAGCTTGGTGCCTTTACAAAAAATCTCAGAGCCTTAATTTTAAACAAAGCTCAGAGCCTTTACAAAAAAGCTCGGAGCCATAATTTTCAAAAAGGCTTGAAGCCATTACAAAAAAACTCTGAGCCTTTACAAAATAGCTCGGAGACTTTATACAAAGTCTCAGATAATTTACACAAAGGCTCGGAGATTCAAAATTCAAAGTTCAAACTTTACAATACTGGCTGATTCATGTTCACACAAAGACTCAAACAATAAATCATAAGGAATGGATAAATTGTTACAAGACTCAAAATATCTTGTTGTGCTGAAACACGTCGACTTTCAGACAAGTAGTAGATCGATTTTCAGATAAGTTTATTGGAGAGATGAATTACTTCTTTTAGTGTTCAAAGTGTGGAGATGAAAGTACAAAGAAAATTACAAATTAATTATTTATAGTTCACCATAATCGGAGCCTTTTAAACATAACTTATTTAGTGACATCAGTGCAACACATAAAAAAAATGATATTTCTCACCATTTCCACTACAAAGTAATGCCTTTTGGTCTCAAGAATGCCGAGGTAACTTATCAAAGGTTGGTAAATAAGATGTTCGCCCGACAGATCAACAAGAATATGGAAGTGTACATGGACGACATGCTGACAAAAAGCATCATAGCCATGAGGCATGTAGTAGATCTTAAAGAGACATTCAAGGTGTTGAGAAAATTTGGAATGAAGATCAACCCAAAGAAGTGTGTTTTCGGGGTACCATCGGGAAAGTTCCTCGGTTTCCAAGTTCACCAAAGGGTGATCGAGGTAAACCCTGAGAAGATAAAAACCCTGGAGAGGATGAAGTCCTGGTTATCCTAAAACAAATTTAAAAACTGACAGGCTACTTGGCATCGTTAAACTGAATCATCAGCAAATTAACAAACCAATGTTTACCTTTTTTCAGGGCTATTAAAAAAGGCAAAAGAGTGGAATGGAATGAGGAATGTGAGCAAGCCTTCTAGAAGATCAAACAGTATCTAGGCAAGGCCCCAATCCTATCGAAGACATTGGATAGAAAGTGCTATACCTATACCTGTCAGTAACATCAGTGGCTACGGGATCGGTGCTGGAGAGAATAGACAAAGGAGTACGAAAGCCAGTGTATTATACCAGCATAGGCTTCCTACAAACAAAAACAAGGTACTCAGCGGCTGACGAAATGGCATTAGCACCAATAACAATAGCAAGGAAATTGAGTCCTTACATCCAGGCACACAAGATCGAAATTTATAGACTATCCGCTGAAGCAAATCTTGTCCGAACCGGAGGTGTTAGAAAGATTGACGAAATGGGTGGCTGAACTGACAAAGTTCAACATCACTTACATACCAAGGGTAGCGATAAATGCTCTAAATATGTATGTGTTTTGAGCGCTTAATCCTTTAACTTGGTTGCCGTTTTTGGGATGTTTTAAGTGTTTAATTGCTTGTAAAATTGTTTTGAGGAAAGTTTACTCACCAAAGGTATTTTCAATCCAAGTTGGAGATTACATATTGAAAAGAATAGATTTTTGGAAGAAATGAAGAGATCTGCGAGTTTGATCTCACAAATTCAAGCAAGCAAAATTCCCTAGAAAAGACTACTACTTCAAATTACGACATCAACATCTTTTTCGAAGTAGAAAATGTTTCCTAGAACTGATTGTGATGTCAATTAGCGAGTCCCACCTTGAAGCGACCAAGTTGTAGTTGTTCTCCAGAAGAAACAACCAGGTCAATCTGCGATAACAAACCACTAGAATAAAAATTCTACTTCGATCTGTGTGTTCCAACTTGTAGAATCAACTCTTAGAAATATTCTAGAGGAGACTGCCACATTAGACTGTGATTTCAAGCCAGCAAAACTAGGCGGCTACCAGACATTGCGAGATCCAACTCGTAGAGCCACCATGCAGAAGTTACCCAGAATTCCACCGCCATCTGAAACTGATATCTCTTTCAAGCAGAAGTAAACTGCGAGTTCCATCTCACAGGCATGACTCACAAATTTTTGCCACGTCAGCAATCCTATTGATTAAACAATGATTTTTCCTATCCACTACATACACTTAAATATCTTTGTTAAACTAGTATATATAGAAGAAGATACATAGAGAAATAAAATGAGGTATAGATAATTTTCATAGACAAAAAAACAGTTAGAAAAAGTAGAAGTTATCTTGTAGATCAAATTAGTTCTTAGTGTTAACTAGATCTTGAAGCAACTTTGAAAAAGATTGAATGAATAATTCGTAATCAAAGTCAAGGATCATCATCCATGAATATCAGTTGTATCCCTCTCTCTCTCTCTCTCTATCTTTTACAATTGGGATAATGATGTGTAGCTAAATTCCTTGAGATGTAATGGATTGATGCTCATTTGTTGTTAACCAACCATGTTCTAAGTTAATACAATATATATATATATATATATATATATTTATATATATCCATTCTATCTTGTATTTATATGTGCAGTTAAATACAAGTGTTTAATTATATTTAATTACACATATATATCCATTCTATCTCGTATTTGCGAGTCAAACCTTTTTGAACATAAGTGTTTACAACAATGCTAGTTCATATGTGCTAATAAGAAACTTTTACATATTTTCATTACTGAGTCCTGACAAGCGTTTTATCAATCTAGGATTCACTCAAGCAATGTGAGCACAGTCCTTTTTTCTAATGTTTTAACAAAAGTGACTCAGTACTCGTGTTTTTAGGATAATAGGCACCATTTTTTAGACTAGACAGTCGTCGACACACTTCAACAAAAAAAATTCAATTCTAATCTACCTCACAAATGCAACGAGTCACAAGACTAGTATAGCAAGTAAGCAAGGATTGTTCCAATAGAGAGGTGGCATTCATATAACTGTCTCTAGCTAAAGTGTTATTAAAATCGATGTAAATAGAATATAGAAGTGGTGAGAATGGTGTTTGAGGTGTGAATAAAACTAAATGAAATTAAATTACACTAAGGATAGAAATGTAATCGGGTGCTTGCCTTTCTAAATCTAACCATATGGAAATCAAGTACACAACAAAGTAATATAAAGAGGCTAATCAGTTAAACTACAAAGCAATATAAATTGGTCTACTCCTAAAGGTAAAACACCATAGCTATGAAAATAAATATGGCTTGGAGAGATGCAAGATAATGGTGACAATAGGTACATAAGTTCACCAAACACTCAAACTAGTCATGTTGATTATAAACATTCAAGCACCATTCAAAACCGATTCAAGGGATAGTTCTCTTGATTAAGGAATTCTAGAACCAAATCATCTATTATCACGAATCGTTTGTTAATTAAGGAATACCGAAATTAATTCTCATCACTCAACAAAATTCATGGAGTGAGCAATTGTGTTTTTGGTCAACGACCCATTAAGCATAAGAACAGTACACCAAAAAACCTAATCTAGCATAAGCATGCATAAATCAAGTTTCCTCCATTCAAGAGTTAACAATCAAGATCCATTCAAAGTTAAACAATCGGAACACGGACATGCTCTTTCACTCGAATCAATCCATACATATCTATTCCCTTTCGTCACCAACATGCAACAAGTGTGAGACTCTACTTTTACACTACATCATTTGTTTTTACTAAGTTAAACTACATCATTGTTATAATCTAAAGTCTCACTTATGCAAACATATCAATTTCTACTCATTCACCAACATATATGTCAAGAAAAGAGAGATATAACAATAAGCTCAAAGAATAGAGTCAAGATTCAAGTTGAATATAAGTAAATACCATATATAACAAGCTCAAGTGTTGGTTTACAAATATTCCCTAATGGGAATTACACATCAAAGAAATAGAAAATAAACAAAAAGAGAAGAGTTTAGAGATAACCTAAATCTCTATTTCATTTTGCTCTCCTTTCTCCTTGGATCTACTTCAAAGATGGATAGAGGAAGTTTAAAGGTGGTGGTGGTAAGACATTCATGGAGGAGAACCTCTATGAAGTATTTGAAGCTCTTCTCTCTCTTGATTTGCTGTTAAAGAACAAAAGAAGGTGTTGGGTTGGTGACACGTCATAAAAAAGTTTTACTACTCCCAAGTATAAGAGTGTCATAGTAATAAATTAACCGGTAAGACCGGGTCGAACCACCGGGAGGTTGTTCACTTGTCCTTGTAGAATTAATTATCTAGATTAATTACTAAGCTTGTTACAAAATGTAAATCAATTAAAATTAGAACAGGGGCTAAGGTATCCACTTTTGGTAATTCGAATATGATTCAATAATTAATAGTTAGTCCAGATTAATGGGACGGTATTCCACTCCACTGACCACTCTCTAATAGATAGGAGCAAAAGTACTCACTGTGCTAGGCAACATCTGTCTGTCTACAGTGAATCAAAACTCCACAAAGATCAGAGGGGATAAACCACTCTCTGATAAATATAGGTAAGAGTACTCACTGTGCTAGACAATATCTGTCTGTCTACAGTGAGCCAAAAACTCCACAAAGATCAGAGGGGAGAAACCACTTTCTGATAAATATGGGTAAGAGTACTCATTGTGCTAGACAATATCTGTCTGCCTATAGTGAGTCAAAAACTCCACAAAGGTCAAAGGGGAGAAAGCATAAAAATAATAAACTTACCAAAATTGGATCATATTTTCCATACCAACAGTATCATCTTTAGCCCCAGCTATATAAAATTAGCCAGACATAATTAAACTAGAAAATAACTATTTTATTTAAACTGAGAATTTGAGAACAAAATAGAGAGGATTTCATAAGTCTAATATCAGATTTGGATTTAGAATATGGAAATTAAGGGGGAGAGGCCCTCTATTTATACAAAATATGGATGAAAATTGACCATCAGATGAATTTAGAATGGAGCATCCAGATTTTGTCACGTCATCAGTGAACAGTGAACAGTAACGCATCCGTGAAAAATGAATAATTAACAGTTAACAGTGAATAGTGATAGTGAACAGTAAACGCATCCGTAAAAGTGAATAGTGAACTGCGCACGACCTTCTAGAATATTTTTCTCTGCAGCATGTGCACGGTGCAATCACAATTTAGGCCAATAGAAATGTGCCACATCATCAGTTAATAATCTTCTAGAAAGTCAACTATGAACAGTGAACCGACTTCTAGAATGTGATTCTCTATAGCCATGTGTACGGTGCACTCGTAGTTTGGGCCAATAGGAATGTGCCATGTCATCAGGAACAGTGAAAGTCAACTATGAACAGTGAATAGTCAAAATTACAAAAATGCCTTTTGTGGCCTTCTTACGGTTTTTGATGTTCTAAACATGAAAACGATGTTTGTTTTGCCATCTGACTTCTCCATAATTCTGAATTGATCAAATTACCTTTAAAATACAAAGAAAAATATATTGATTACTACATAACACATTTATTTAAGCGAGCGAACGAAATTATGTCTAAATTGGGGAATTAATCATATTGGAAGTGTAAAATGATGATATTATCCCTTAGTAAACATACACTTTTCAGTGTTAAGCAGTTGGTTCTCTCTAAGAGGGTATGTTGGAAGATATGTTGAAAGACCAAAAAGGTGGTGTATTTATAGTGATCTCGAAAATGACACTAATAAGGTGTAAAAAGTCAATTTTTCTCTTAAAAATCATGTGATATGCAAGTGGATAAGGTTTTGTTGACACAAATCTACGAGTTGGAACTCGC
Source organism: Dipteronia dyeriana (assembly GCA_032871835.1). Taxonomy (NCBI): domain Eukaryota; kingdom Viridiplantae; phylum Streptophyta; class Magnoliopsida; order Sapindales; family Sapindaceae; genus Dipteronia; species Dipteronia dyeriana. The sequence goes on along the minus strand of CM065300.1, from coordinate 76,784,070 downwards.
AGATCCATCTAACAGATTGATTTTGCTAGTCGTAACTCATAAAAATCTAGATGGCAGAAGGTTCTGGGAAACTTTTATGACAAAAATATATGACTTTATCTTGTAGTTCTAACTCGCAGCCGATCAACTACTTCATTTTGCTAGGTCTAACTCGCAGATTCATCTTGCGAAAGGCTTTAGAATGGTTATACTACTTCAATCTGCTTGGTCTAACTCGCAGATCCATCTAGCAGATTTTTCTGCTAGGTCTAACTTGTAGATTCATCCGGCGAAAGGCTCTGGAATAGATCTGTTGCTTCATTCTGCTAGGTCTAACTCGCATATCCATCTAGCATATTTTTCTACTTCGCATACAAGTTACTAAACTAGACGTAACTTTTTCTCTAAAATTCGAATTTTGATCTGTAAAGTTCTGAAAACCAAATTCCTGAGGCTTTTCAAAAACATTTTGTTTGACACCAATTTCAATTCGAGGAGGAAGATAGGGCTTTTGCAAGTCAGACATTCTTCATAAGCCATCTCAATTTCAGCTCCTTTTCCCCCTCTTTGCCTCCAAACCTTGACTTTAAGCTCAAACACCTAATTTGAGAGAAATGACCCTACACAAGGCTCAATCAAATACTATATACACAAAAACTCTCGTAAGCGAAAACAAAGACTAGGAATAAGGAGCCTAAAATAGGTACATAAATGTACCGATCAAAGGTTACCTGTGAATTGTTGTGCCTTAGCATTCATTTTAGAGGGTATATCTTTTTTCTATTCCTATACACTTTTCGATTAAGTTTTTGGATGATAACGATCTCATTACATCACTTGCATTGTTTGCCATAGAGCATTCATACTAGTTGATAACATGTTGTGACTTGTATTCCCACGGTAGACGGACTTCTAGAGATGATATTAGGGCCTTGTTAGCGTTTTATGATCAATTGCCTAAACACGTCTGTTTTCCCTTTATGTACTCTTCATTGCAAATATGATGAAAACACTTGCACAACACAAATAAACCTACCCACATCACCGCTACAAACAATTGACCTAAACGCACCATTGCCACATATTTTGATTTTGTCTAAGTGTTCAAAGTGGAAGCTATTAATTTGCAAACTCTAGTTGAAACAGCGTGTACTGAGGAGTTTATTGCAATATGTGCATTAGACAGGCTTCAAAATTTAATTGTTTAAAAAATATCACTTAAAGCCTTTGGTTTTCAAATTATAGTTGCTCAACGACCTAGCACAAAATCAAAATATTAAATTACATAGCCTAGATGTTGAATATAATTGTAAAAATGTGAAAGAAACTAGAGTTAAATGTTATAGAGTTTTCGCATAAACACTTTGGTTTGATTAGTATATTTCCATGTTTTAGTCCTACCATTCCATCATCATAAATCTCCCTTGGCCAAATTATATTAGGGAAGAGTCCAATTTATCTTTTAGGAAGTCTATTTGGATTATAAGTTTTTAATATGCTCTGCCACGTTCATGGCATTCGATTATTTCATTAAATTGTTTTACTTAAATTGTGCTTTATTTAATGGTCACATGCAACATTAGAATGCCGTTTACATATTTTCCGAGTTGCATGTGCTAGAAAGTGAGTAAACCTAGAACTCTATGAGAAAAATAGAGTGAAATATAGTGAGATTAGAGTCGAGGTGAATTACATCTGAATTGATCGTGTGAGTAGTCTTTGATGTTGTTACATAAAGTGTTATATTAATTTTTGTAAGATAAAATCATCTGAATGATTTCAGAATATTCTTCACTCAACATATCTTGCAAGTTTTGTTTCTCGTTCGTACACCAATCTTGGCATTGTTTTTGTATAGGTTCTCACCCTTTTTTGTTCATTTGTTTAATTAGCTTTTATATAGTGTGGTTTGTTAATTTTCATATCTTATGATTTTCTCAAGGATGAGCAAAGGTTAGGTTTGGGGGTTTTGATCGCCTAAAATATATATGTGTTTTGACCGCTTAATCCTTTAGCTTGGTTGTCGTTTTTGGGATGTGTGTTTAGTTGCTTGTAAAAGTGTTTTCAGGCAAGTTTACTTATCAAAAGTATTTTCATTCCAAGTTGGAGATTACATATTGAAAAGTAGAGATTTTTGGAAGAAAATAAGAGATCTGCGAGTTCGACCTCGCAGATCCAAGTCATAGAAATTCCCTAGAAAGGACTGCTACATCAAACTGCAATATCAACATCATTTTTAAAGTAGCAGATGTTTCCCAGAACCGACTATGATGTAAATCAGTGAGTTTGACCTCGCATCAACCAAGTCACATATGTTCTCTAGAAGAAACTACCAGGTGAATATGCGACTACAAACCAGCAGAACATAAATGCTACTTCAATCTGCAAGATCCAACTCGTAGAATCAACTCGTAGAAACACTACGATCTCTTTCAAGCAAAAGCAAACTATGAGTTCCATCTAACAAATATGACTCGCAAATGTCTGCCATGTCAACAATCCACTCGATAAACAAATGTTTTTTCCTACCTATTAAATACACTTAAATATCTTTGTTAACCTAGTATATATCGAAGAAGATATATAGAGTAATAAAAGGAGCTATAGATAATTTTCATAGACAAAAGAACACTTAGAAAAAGTAGAAGTTATCTTGTAGATCAAATTAGTTCATAGTGTTAACTAGATCTTGAAGCAACTTTGAAGAAGATTGATGGAAGAATTTGTAATCAAAGTCAAGGATCATCATCCATGACTATCTGTTGTATCTCTCTCTCTCTATCTTTTGCAATTGAGATAATGATGTGTAGCTAAATTCCTTGAGATACAAGAGATTAATGGTCATTTGTTGTTAACCATGATCTAATTCAATACAATATATATATATATATAATTATTCTTTCTATCTTGTATTTATGTGGGCAATTAATGTCTGAACTATACATTTAATATGATTTGCTTTACATTTGTAGCATTTAATATGCTTTAAAGTGGTTGGATTGTCAGTAAATATGTTTGAAGAAACATAACTATTATCCTTCACTTTTCTTTAGAGTGATTATTGATGGTGCATGACCATGCTTATTAACTTCACTTGCCCTTTTAGATTAAAGATTTCTCTACTCACATCCTTTGACACATTGAGATGTAGAAGTTGAAAGTCTTTCTCAAAGACCTTTTAAAATTAGGGCCGCATATTAGATGAATGGATGGTACTTGAAGTTATTGATGTAGGATCTTGGTTAAAGCTTATGTTTTATCGTATTCCCTTATATCTCACTTGTTCCGCTTTTAGTTTCAACCAGTTAAAATCAATCATTAGTAAATCTTTGTTAAGCAGATATTAAATAATCTATTTTACCTTTCCCTACATGTAGTTCCTCGTGGGAACGATACCCTTACTTGTGTTCGCTATACTCTACAGTGATTCATACATATGCAATGGGTCATCTAGACTCGCGCACTCGATTTCAATTTTAAAGTGACATTAGTTTAAAAGTACGCTCAGAGTGTGTCATAGTGGTAGATTTTATCACCTAGTTTGCTGATGCAAACAACGAGGTGATCAAAATGCTTGAAGATAGCAAAATGAAAGTTTTTCACTGCAAGTTACATGTCTATGAGTCATCAAACATGAATGGCAGCGAGGCAGACGAAGTGATATCCACCCCAGAAGATGATCAGGTAGAGTGTGCCTTGCAGTTTGACTTCAAAGCTACTAACAACATGACCAAATATGGGGCATTGTTGGCGAGACTCAGGTTTGCACGGCGCTGAGAGTAGATGAATTAAAGATATTTAGTGATTCACAGGTTATGGTCAATAAAATATTCGATGAGTACCAGGCAAAGGATAACAACATGGTAGCTTACTTAGAGATAGCTAAGGCCTTACCCAGGAGGTTCAAAACCTACAGGATCACCCAGATCCTGAGATAGAACAATGAGAAAGTCGATGCCCTCTCACGACTGGCGTCAGTAACCAAAGGTATATGGTCCAAGACAATTCTAGTGGATCATCTTAAGAAACCAAACATCAAGGAAAATGAGGTGTTAGTGGTCAAAGTAATCGAGAGAGGATAGACCACCCAGATGACCCCAATCAGAAAATACCTGAAGGATATAGAGCTTTCTGAAGATGTAACTGAAGCAAAATGCATCAGATATAAGGCTGCTGAGTATTTAATGATTGGGAGAGAACTTTATATAAAGGGGTTTTCAGAAGCCCTACACAGGTTTGACGATCCAGCAGAAGGTGGTAAGATCATAGCGAGTCTTCACATAAGGGTGTGTGGAAGCCAGGTTGGGGGTAAATGTTTGGCCTATAAAACCCTTAGCCAAGGTTTCTATTGGTTAACCCATTCCAGGATGCGCGATCAGTGGCAGAAAAGTGTGACGCTTGTAAAAGGATAACAAATGATATTAAACGGCCACTTAAGCGCTTAAAGAGTTTGACCCCACCTTGGACATTTGCAATGTGGGGGCTTGACCTGATCGGCTCAATGACAACAACGACCAAAGAGGGCACAAAGCATGCCTAGTGGCAGTGGATTATTTCAAAAATTGGATAGAAGTAGAAGCACCTATGCACATAACCAAGGCAAACACAATCAGCTTTGTAAAAAAGAACATCAGGATCCCGGATACAATTATCACTAACAACGGTACCAAGTTCAATTGTAACAATTTTGGAAGAGGTGCCAGGATTACCACATCAAAACTATTATGCCTTACCAACCCATCCTCTAACAAATAGTCAAACAGAGGTTGTGAACAAGATCATCAAGCACACAATAAAAGCCAAGTCTGATGCTAAAAAAGGGAGCTGGGCAAGCTGTATGAAGTACTTTGGGCTTGCCAGAAGATCGAAATGATGTCGATAGGATAAACTCCCTATTCGTTGGCATTTAGGAGTGAAGTAGTAATCCTGGTAGTGGTAAACCACACTTCCCTAAGAATGCGGTTGTATGATCCTGACGTAAATGTGGACATGCTAGAACAAAACTTAGATGAGCTAGAAGAAAAAAAAGGATTTGGTAAGAGTAAGAAAAGCTGCCTACTAATAGAGGGCGACCAGCTATTACAAATCGCATGTCTGGGAAAAAAGATTTTAGCTTGAAGATTTGGTTCTCAGGAAAGTGTCCCTGAATACAAAGTATAGACCAACTAGATCTAGGTAGACAAGTGGGAAAGGCCTTATCAGGTGGTTTATATAGCTGGTCAGGGAGCATATATCCTTGCCCAACCAGATGAGGGAGAATTGACTCAGCCATGCAATGCCTAGTACTTGAAGATTTTCTATCCATAGAGGACTCGGTTTTTATGATTTACCTTTTTCTTTCTTTTGATAAATGTTAGAATTATCGTGAGTTTTATTTGTTTTTAATAAATTGTTATTTCATTTTAGCAAAATTGATTGAAGTATCAAAGGAAGTCCCCTTGAGGGAAGACTTCCAAGTGGTGAAGAAAACGTGTTCTAATTTTGCCTTTGTTTTCAAAGGCAATCCTCGTAGCGTCTGAGATTGCTAATGCCAAATGGGTGCTCGGTAGGCATAGTGAGGTGGCCAATAGCATATGTCGCAAAGATAATGCACACTCACCAAAACTAACTGAGTGTATAGAAACACTGTTAGAGCGCCTTCAGGTCATAAGTGTCTGATGGGATGTGTAGAAAGCTGAATGTGGAAAGAAGATACTCACGCTAGAATGACTACCAATAAATTTTTAAGTATCAGTAAGATAAGTTAGTGAGATGTGAACTTCCCCCGTTGTAGCGAATCTTGAACAACAGACTACTAGAAGATATTCTAGTGACTTAGTTGACAAATAAAAGACAAGCATTTATAAATTAGATACCATACAAACGGTCAACAAAAGAACACTACATGACAAAAGCAACCAAACAAGAGATGATCGATTAACAAGAAACCAATCGGGCAAACCAAGTTTGATCAGTTAATACGATCAGTTAATAAGATAACTAATCAGCAAAAGTGGTCAGCTAATAATGAAGCTAACAGGACCAAGTTCAATATGTTAATAAGATAACTGGTAAAGTCAAAACGACGATCGATAATGAAGGTAACTGACTGGGATAAGGCTGATATTTGTTGACACTACTATGTATATAGTTTAAGTTGATGATTCCAGGCCATATATGAACTGCCCGATAGAGTATGGCCAGATAAGTCACTCATTTAGCGTAATATTAAAGACAACATAGGGTAAGAGAATCCTTTACACAGTTTTTATATAGATTTTCAAGATATGTGTAATAAAAAGAAAAAATAAAGATGGTAAAAACAAAGTACGCATATAAGAAAAAACAATGGTGCTACAAAAGCAGACACCAGATACGCTCGAAGAACCACCAGGCCTAGAACCACCAAGGTGATTGCCTCCATCATTGTAACCCTTGGTCAAGTCCCCAAAGCCCAATGAGTAAATATCATCTTCAGGATCTTGGATCATGAAGGAAGAGTAATCAGTGCCATGTAAAAGCCTAATATCAGCCTATTTCGTTGAAGCGCCATTATCCCCATTTGCATGAAATGTCACCAATGAGGACTTCGAGAGGAGTTTAAGATGCATGATATGGTGGTCTTTCCCGATTGATCTGCAGTATGCCTTTCATCTTATTCGTTGGTTCATTATAACATTTAGAGACTCAGCCTCAAGCTTCAGGATTATCCGATTCAATTTCCTATAAGCCTCCCCCAAATAGCGCTCATTAGCACTAAAGGACATTTGAGCGGTAACAAGTCATCGCTCAAGCTCCCTCAGTATAACAGCCTCAAAAGTGGGAGATCTCTTACACCGATCGACATTTTGAACCTCAAAAGACAATTTGGCCTTCTAAGAAAGCACTTCCATGCTGAACCGTTGTTTCTCCAGATCTTTTTCTAGTTGCTTATAGCAGAGTCAAGCTTCATTAGATGCCTACTAGGACTTGAGCATAGATTGTTGAGCCAAAATAAAAATGTTCTTAGCCACTTTGGCTTTTTCTTTGAGTTTTACGGCCTCTGCCTCAACTAAAATGGCATCTGATTCAAGTTTGGTGCACCGTAATTTTGTTTTAGATACTCTCACTTCTTGCTCACCATTCTTCGTGTTAAGCTCTTCGACGTTCTCATGGCTATGGAACCCCTACTCTGAACACTAGCCAATGACCAACCTCAGTAACCTCACGCTTTCTTAACTTCTCTTTGAATGATTGGTTGATCTTTGATTCGTTGGCCGAAGAGGATTTGAGAGCTTCATTCTTCTCAATAGGCTCCTCTGTCAGTTGGGATATTTCCGTAGTCTGTCTATCTTGAGCGATCAGGTCTCGACTCAATTCTTCCACAGCCTACAAAAAGAAGAGAAAGGGTAAGAGTAGAGATATGCTCGGATAAAAGGTGAGAGATACAGAAAACTTACATAAACACCATTATTGAAGATCATACGTTTCCACTTAGAGCTTCTGGCAGTTATGGCCTGCATCAAATATCCTTACCCAATATACCTCTTGCTAGAGGACATGGAGTGTAACATTACAAAGAGGTCAACTAATAAATCGGTCGAGCCTGAAGAGGATGAGGCTTAGATGGCATTCTTATAATCGGAGGCGGAGGGACTACTTCTTTATGACCAAATGAAGGGATGGTCGGGGATATCATTGAAGAGGTTGGGTATGCAACAACTTGTGCATCTAGAGTTCTACTGACCTCCCCAGTTTAGAGGCCTGTCAAGAGGGTTGTCTCTTCCTATACCCCGACAACCTGAACTCACCAACCTCATCATAAAGAAGAGGCTTTTGAGGTACATCCAGGGGTGTGAGAGTAGATTGATCACAAATGGTGCTCCCGGTTAGGTTGGTCCCAACATCAAACCCTAGATGAGCAACTTTAACATTTGGTAAGACCTTGGAAGGTCTACCTAATCGCATTGATGTATTTTCAACATGTTATTAAACGTATTTAGATACATTATCGTCAGTGATAGGCTCAAAAAGGTTAGTCTCACCACTGTCAGAGTTAAAGTCAGTGAAAACTATCTGACGTTCAATCATGAACTGCATTGGGACCTTACCAGCTTAGCTTATTAGGATATTGGTCTGGACTGGAGATAGATCGGGTTGGAATAAGAGATTTATCTATTAAAGGTTAACTTTCCCACCAATCTTAATTATGACATTGTCATCTATCCTGGTTTATTTAGAAGAAAGGGAAATGGATGTCACAGAAATACAGTCATCCCTCTTTTTTCTACCGTTGTTCACATAAGATCAGATCAATCAACGTTTCATGATCATCATCCTCCCATTCAGGGTCTGCAAGCTTAACTCTTACATGGTTTACCCTCAGGTCTGCTTTAAGTTGAGGCTTTTTCTGTTTACAGATAGCTGTAGGGGCGAAAGACTTTTTTACGGTCGTAGACACCTTTCTGTTGGCCATCACCCTGATGAACCTTTCCCTAGTGTCTCCTCTCCTACAATCCCTAGGGGGGTGTCATGATTGCTCCCCTAAGCTTATCTAATTGGGCTTGTTGAGGTGTTAGGATCAGGTTCATAGATATACTCCACCAGATCGTGCTCAGGGGTGCGATTTACTTAGCCTCTTGGTTATCGACTTCTTTCCCACTAAGCCTATCAAGGTTCTTAGCCTTCTTAGCTTGATCACCAACTAAGATGTCTACTTCAAACACTGAGAGATAAAGTTCAACAAAGGCCATAAGAGTAGGCATGAATGATATAAGCTAAATAATGAGAGGATTAGGACTTACATGGCTTACGTCTACTAGAAATGATAGGAAGGAGCTCTAAGTTGATCCAGTATTTCTCTACATACAAAGAACGATGATCCTTAGCCTCTCAAGATTTCTGAGCCACTGTGATTACCAAATCAGCTTGGCCTTGAGTAAGCTTAGTAAGTGCTTTTTTCTATAGATCATGGTTGCAGAAGTATATTGAGACACTCTTTTTGGTTAAGATCTAAAGAGGGTTACCCACGATCGATTCACCCAAATTACCCTTGATAAAGAACCAACTGTTCTTCAAGTATTTTTTTTGATGAAAAGAAACCCTATATGAAGCCCTTGTGGTCTCTGCTAGATATAGGTATAGGTTTTTCCTTGAACTCCCAGGGAATCCAATGGTTGGGAAAGTTGGATTGAAGGTGGAAAGTGACTCAAGTGTCCGATCAGCCCAGAGTGTAGAAGTTACGAATCTCTTAGGGGTCGGGAGATACTTGGCCCTAATCAGTTTCCATATATTTTATAAGTTGATCATGACCCAATAGGAATTGGGGGTCAGTTATTCAGGAGCAATCCCTTCCTCAGCAAAAGATCTGGCAATGAGGTATAAATCGGTAGAGTTACTCTATAGGTGAGCATTGCCTCGTAGATGGCGACAGCGCTCAGAGGAGGATTCTAAACAATTCGTTCACCATTGGGGATTAGCTCTATCGATTTGGAATTATCAAATCTTTCCACGAATTTTACGATTTTCTGATTGGCCACCACATTTACCTCGCAACCAAAGGCACATGGTTGTTCAGCAGAAAACTTCAGCAAGTGCGCTTGGCGCCTCTTAGGGATATCATTTAGCTTTAACCTTTGTGAGGGGATTTTCAGATCGATTGTAGAAGAGGATGAGTTTCCAGTGGAAGCCCTGCTTCCATGACTGGTACTCATTTCCTTCGATATAACTGGGCATGCATCAATAGAAGAAGTAGGGGTTAGAATATGGAGGTAAAAACTCGAGACGAGTAGTTGAGTAACCCGTGTTGAGAGCTATGGGTTTGACATTCCCTATAGAATTGGTGTGTCTATAACCTAGAGGAATGGGGGGGGGGGGGGGTTGAATAGGTTTTAATCGAATCAATTACCGATTTTTCGATTAATCAATATTAACACAAATTACCCCGAATAAACAAGCATTCATTAAAACCAATTATGCTTAAAACAATAACAACACGCAATATTTACATGAAAACCCTCCAAATGGGAAAAACCATGGGCTGATATGTGTGCCACACTCGATCCTCAAATCCACTATTGAATGAAATTTTACAACCTAGGTTGACCTCCTGTCACATCCTACAGTTACTAACCCTTTCACTCTACCCAACGGGGGCCTTAATAGTGATTCTTGATCTATTTACTTGTGCACTAACCACTTAGTCACAAGATTTAACCTCAATGAAGAGTTAAAACAACCTAAGTATATATGATAAAATATTCAAACATGCAAGTAATGCTAGACAACACTAAATGCTTATCTTGGAAATTAAGAATGTCACTAAGTACAGTACCTAGATATCAATGTCTAAATGAATGTTCATAAGGGCTTAGCTAGATATAGTTATGCAACATTATATCCTAGTTATCAAACAAAGCCATTTCAACATATGTTGTCATTAAGCATGGCATGAACATTAAATGCAATCCTCAAAATGAAATCTATATGACCTAATTAGCTAGAGGCAACAAAGACCTAAATGCTAGCTATCACAAAAGCCATATCAACACAAGTTGTCATTAATCATGGGAAGGACTATAATGCAATCATAAAATACAATCAATGAGTCCTAAACAATATCTAAATGCAAAGTATAGAGATTTAGCTAGAAGGACAAAATGGTCACAAATCCTAGCTATCACAAAATATAAATCTCATCCAACAATCAACAATCCAAGCATGTTATATATGCATTTAAACTCAATGACATGCATTTAAACAACAATAATTGCTAAACCTAGGCATACATGTCATAAGAATGTAACAACAGATTCTAAGACATGTAAAGATTACCTAGTCTAAGACAAAAAAGAACATCCATGCTTGGAAGATGCAAGATGATGCTAGATGCTCATGGATTGGAGTTTGGTTGAGTCAAGATTTCTTAAGAGCTCTCTCTCTCTCTCTTGGAATCAATTTCTCTCTCAAAGAAAAGCTTGAACAATAAAAATGGCTTCTTGGACTCACACAACCAAAGAGAAGAGAAGGTAATATATATTGTACCCTACACAAAACTACATCATTTTAGACGAAGGGCAACTGATTCCCATCATGACCGTTGTGCGTACCGCGGCCTAGGCAAGTATCCAGACCGTGGTAGAGCGATCGATGTATCGTCTTGGAATTTTTGCTGTCTGAACCGCGGTACAGGCAGTGTCCAAACAGCAGTAGAGTGAGCGGTGCATCGCCTATGAACCTTCGTTTGAGAGATCGTTGTGCATGCAATAAGCACAGACCAAGGTAGCAGCAGCGTGCAATGCCTGGAGAACACCGATGTGCATACAGCGGCCAAGGCAATGCACTGGGAGCTGGCCCAACCGCGGTCAAGAGGAAAATCCACTTATAAGGTGAAAATACAATCACGGTTAAATGCTCAAGGCTAACCTAGAAGGGGGGGGGGGTGAATAGGTTAGACACCGTTTTTGACTCCCTTAGAAACAAACAAAAGTTTGTCCCTCTAGATTGCTTGTATCACAATATATATATTAATTAAAGACAATTAATCAATATATAAACACAAGTAAAGTGTGATTCAAACAAGTAATTGTAACACATACACAATCTATATTATAGAAAGGAAGTCAATATATATAAAGAGTTCTATCCACAATACAAAGATTAGAGAGATAGAGATAGAGAAAAGATGATACAAGATATAACGTGGTAAACCTCCAAAGAGGAAACATCCACGGGCTAGCAGCCACCAACAAACAAAATCCACTAGTAGATAAGACAAGTATAATCTCTCAAGTGACCTCTTCACCTATAAACTACCCACTTATCCTACTCTATAAGTTGCCGCCCTATGCTTAACAATCTGAGGCTTCACACCTCTTGTCAAGACTTCATTGCTCACCTTATCCGGATGCTCACGACCCAAGCCAAGACTTCTTGCTCAACTAAGTCCTCACGACTCTAGTCAAGACTTCCTTGCTCACCTATCCGAGTTCTCCCAACTCTAGGCAAGACTTCTTACTCGGCTATCCAGATCCTCCTGACCCTAGCCAAGACTTCCTTGCTCACTTATTCGAGTTCTCCCAACTCTAGGCAATACTTCTTGCTCGACTATCCGGATCTTGCCGACCCTAGTCAAGACTTCCTTGCTCGACAATCCAAGGCTTCACATTTCTTGCAAAGACTTCTTGCTCAACACCATAGGTCTCACACCTATTGTCAAGACTTCCTTTCTTCTCACAAGGCATCTAGGTGATCATGAATGCAAAACGCAAACAGGCACGCAACATAGAGTGCTATGATCAACACATCCTATGGAAAATACTAGACATGAGCATGAATGCACAAATCACATATAGTCTAGTTTATCATGCATGTGTAATCAATCTAGATTATGTAAGATATGTTCAATATTAATCACAACCTAGATACATGCATAGATCTAAACTTGAATCACAAGATATGTTCAATAAATCACAAGATCAAGTTTAAATCACACAAACCAAAAACATGCTAAAATCATATGACAAAGTAAATTAGATTTAAGCTAAAGTTCTAGAGCATATTCCTAATCATAGATTCATCAAAACACAAGAATAGCTCAAAAGAACATAAGCACATGTGTTATGTGAGAATTTGGGCCAAGAGAGCGTAATACATGTGAGGAACTATATTTCTCAAAATTAATCAGTCAAAGATCATAAAATAGTCCTAGAATCAAATCTAGCACAATACAATCCCAAACATGTGATAACATAGGCAAAATCAAAACCTAACTCAACATGTACGATTTCAATTGAAACTCAATCTAGCTTTGAAAGTGTTCAAAACACAAATCAAAACACTCACAATATATAAATATATGTAGAAGAAGAAAACCCAAGGCAATTGACCAAGTTTTAAAAGAAAACTTAGAGAGAAAATCAATAACTTAGTTGATTTAGGTGCAGTCCCGTTTTTGTATGATTAGACACCAAAAACAACATAAAAAATTACTGAAACCTTCAGAGAAAAGATGGAGGATGAATAGATGAACACTCTCAACTTTGAATCATTCAAATCGAAGTTGAAATGAAGAAGGTATGGTGTTTGGAAGGTGAGAAAATTTAGAGAGAAAATTTAGAGAGAAAATTTCTACACACTTGTTTGAATTTATTCTTAGAATGAAATGTGAGAGGGAAAGAGTTTATAAAGGAGTGGGAAACTTAGACATGTGAAATGACCAAGAGGGGGAAGATGAAGCCAAGCAAGCTTGCTGCCCGAGATGGCACGTGGGCATCTCGGGGCAGCAACCCTTCTGCCCCGCCCCGAGATGGCCACGCGCCATCTCGGGAAAGAAGACATTGCTTGCTTCTTTCTCCTTCGACCTTCCTTCGCGTTCTTCAACAGTTCTCCGTCCTTCGAACTCGGAATCCTAATCCATTTTTTGATTACGAACCGTAACTCTCACACAGACATGGAAATATATGATACTTAACCCAGAAAATAATAATTCTACTTGATATATGAAGACGAAGACAATGTATGAAACATGAGTTGAAAGTGTAGTATCTTTTTCCTTAGAACTTGTAATCAATAGTATGAGTAACCGAAATGACCGAAACTCAATCAAGAATGATTTAAGACAAAATCCAAGTTCAATAACAATGTTATACAAAACATATACACACACAAACACAATTCACACTAGAATGCAAACTACATAGAGATTGTCTTCAATCATGCATTTTCCAAAACATGTTATTTTCATACCAATGCATGAGCATTCATCTTTAAGTGTGTGAATGTGTTATACATTGTGCACAACGATGCAGGAACACATGAATGAATTATATGTGTGTGCCTATAAAGGTGTACAATGATGCAGGGACACAAATGTATGATATGTGTGTGTGCCTATAATGGTGCACAACGATGCAGGGACACAAATGTATGATATGTGTGTGTGCCTATAATGGTGCACAACGATGCAGGGACACAAATGTATGATATGTTTGTGTGCGCCTATAATAGTGCACAAACATATTGCATCCTTTCTCTTGAAGACTTAGAACTTGCTTTGACTTGTTGTTTCTTCTTTCTTGAAGCTTGAATCATCATGAATCTAAACAACTAAATCATTACAAGTAAACATCATTTTGATATAAAATTAATGCCAACACAAACTAAAACCTAACAATCTCCCCCTTTGGCAAATTCCATGTCAAAACACTTATACATTTACTACAAATATAAAAATGAAGAAAGGTCACAAAATCACTCCCTCACATTACAATGAGTAAGATTCCTATAACTAATCTTCACCAACTCTTGAACTTCATCTTGATCTTCTCTTGAAGCAACCTACAAATCATCTCAAAGCACAATGCATATACAAGAGAAAAACAACAAATGGCAACATATAATATGGATGAGAATATACAATTAAGTCAACAAATACATGTATCTTCCCCTCAATACATGCCAAATACAAGAGTTCTTAACCAAATCTTAAGACTAATTATTACATGCCATTGAAAGTTTAAAAGTTCACAAAAACAACATAAAAAGGAAACTGAGTAACTAGCAACTCTTAACAAATCTTTCTCCCCCTTTTTGACATGAAATGATGCCAAAAGGTAAGAAACATACCATGAGACTCAAATACTAGCTACTAGATCCACCAAAGAAAGATGTGCGTGTAGTTGACCTAATATAATGCTTGAGAGGTGGTCTTCAACTTGAGGCAATACACTCCTCCAACTCTTTTATTCTAGCATCTTGTTTTTCAACTATAGCACTAAGCTCATCGACCTTCTTCTTCAAATGTAAAGCCCAATCCGGAAGAATGTTTATGCTAGTCTCTTGACAATCAACTTGTGAACTACTAAATAGTCCAAAAGTATCGCATGTCTTACCCTTATCCTTATATGACATGTATGACACACGTTTATCACTATACTTTTCCAAGGGTTGTACCAATATATCATCTCCACTACTTTGAACACCACGAGCTAAACACAAAGAAGTTATAAACCCCGGTAATGCAAGCTTCTTATCTCCTCTAGTTGAGAAAGCCGCATTGTCTAATGCACTTGCCTTAGTTAACTCATGTTGACTAATATATGCTCTACCTTTCCACTCAAAAGAAGCATTGTCACATAGAGTTCTACCCATGATATTAAGATTCTCAATGATATCAACATCTAGAAATTTTGAATCATTATCACTAGATAGCCCAAAAAACTTGTTAATGTTTACAGGGTAAACTCTAAACACAACACCCCTAATCTCCATCAAAGCATCCAATAAGGTGGCACTCTCTCTATATTCATGATAAAATTCTCTAACAATAGTGTCATTCACTATTCCTAGCATGCTCACCCAAGATTCCCAATTTCTTTCCTTAATGCATTTAAGAATATAAGAATCTTTACATTTACCTAAGTCAATGTCTCTCTCTTGAAATATCTTTTTATTTGTAAAGATCCCTAAATCCTTTGACCTTGAAGCTTTAGATCCCTTTGAGGTAGACTTGGCTTTCATAATGGGATTCGATTGATTTCAACTTTTGGTAACCTTAGTTCTTCCCATTTGTTCTTGTGAAATAAGATGCTATATACATACAACAAAAGTGAGTGAAAGACTAAACAAACATATTAGTCACAAATATATAAATACAATGACATGTGACTTAAGAATGAATCATCATGCAAGACAAAGATAGTGAGTAATATCTTACAAGTATCATTAAGTCAAAATATGCCGACATGTAACAAAATTAAGCATGTGAACATATCATAAAAGAGAACAATGTCTAGCATACAATGCTCCACCTTGATAAATGCTATAACTAAAATTCATGATAGCATAAGGTTCACAAAGATGTTCACACAATCACACATTCAAGCAATTTGAAGAAATATCAACAAAATAAGCTTCATATGCTAAGAGAGATACATAAAGATTTTTCAAGTTCTCTCATAATTCTTCAACAAGTGCAAAGATATCATCATACTCATAAACAAAGTGTGTGTGAGAGAGATATGCTTCAAATATATATCAAGAAGTAGTTTGATACATGCAAACAATTTCCAATAACTATTCATCTTAAGCTTTTTCCTTATAAAGTCAAACCGATTATCATCAGGAATTTTTGCTTTTAAGAGAATAGATTTCAACACATGAGCGTGTGTGTGCATGTGGCTCGTCATTCCATTTCTATTTTTTAACCCAAGCTCATTTGATATTCAACTACACTCTTTCTTAAGCCTTCATCTTTTTCTTTTTAGGCTTTGAATCAAAGATTTTTTGTTATGATTCCTTTCAACACTTCTTTGATTTTTCCATTTTTTTTACATAAACAAAAGTCACTTCATGATGAATTTCACTCATCACAATGGTGTAGCTCTTTCCAACATTGGGTAGCTTTCACAACCAATGTGTGTAACCCTTTTCATGAAGGTGCTCGTTGAGTTCTATGTAATTGCGGAAGCAAATTGGATACTAACTATAGGTCATTTTAAATGTACTTAAGCACAAAAACTTCAAGGTGTATCCAATGTTTACATATTAGTAAACTCAACCTACTAGCAAAACATATAAGAGAAGCAATGTGTAATTTTTAGAAAACCAAGATTTTATGGCTCATAAGCACATGATCTAAGAGCAATAAGTATACTTATTCAAGATCATTACTTCTCTAATGAGTAGCTTTCAAAGAATATGAAGCTCATAGTTTAAAAGTAATGCCACTCAATATACCATGCACAAACAATCATCAAAGTTAAGATCAATGTGAACAATATCACTATTAGATCCTAAAATAGCAAATGTCAATGAGAACCATATGTATGCTATACAAAATTCTCTAATATGATATGCTATGAGATGTATGTCAAAAATTGAGTCAAAAGATGAATATCTAAGAGAATATGCATTAGAATATAGAGATACCTTTTTGCACATTATATTCACCAAATATTATACTTCTGCCCTTTTTATGAGCACTCTTGCCTTGAATGTCCTCATGACACCAAGTTGACGACATTTCACAACAAGAGTATAAAAAGCATAATATCTCAACTCAATCAACACATATAACAAAAAAACTTCTTAAAAGTTAATCAACAAATTTTGACTATCTTAACAATCATGATGTGAGATAACCAAGTTCATATCAATACATGGAGTATTCAAAGCTAGTATGCAAGAATTCTCAACATAATTGATATATAGCCTCAAAGCTATCTCACATGTGCTTCTTATTTTAGTGATAAGAGCACTCGCTCTTGAACCACTTGTTCTTGGGTGTACCTACACAAACATTTCCAATATCATCGTTGACAACAATGTTAAATCTAGAGTAAAGTCCTTCAATGACTTGATTAACAAGAATATCATTAACACACTCTTCCTTATCATTTTTAACACAAGCTTTGTCAAGTTGAACAAGATTAGAATTCTTTCTACTCCACAACTTTTTCTCATGCTTAGCAATATTATCATGTTTCTTAACTTTCAAGACCTTAGCATGTTCAAGTTGAAGTTTAATCTCTTTATCCCTATATTCATTTCCTAATTTGCATTTTTCAATATATTTATAACACCTACGCTTAATGTGACTTATTGTGTTGCAATAATTGCAAATTGGAATAAAAGATGAGATTGTACCTTTTGGAGTTGAACCAGCTTCACTAGGAGTTTGCAAAGATACCTTTTTTGCCAACTTATTCTTGGCTTTTGATCTTCTCTTCTTGCGTGGTTTCTTATCAATCACAACTTCATCAAAATGTGTAGGAAGTGATGCTTCCAAGAGCTGCTCTTCAACTACCAAGTCGTCTTCACCACTATGAGAGTTAACAAGATTCTTAACACTAGACACACTAACCGAATCATTTACTAAATCCTTGATGGCCTCCTTAGCCGTGTTTATTTCTTTCATCAATTCTTGTTCTGTCTTCTTCAAAGAAGATATCATATTATCCTTCTCAAGGTTTATCATTTCAAGTTTTCTAAACTTCTTCATAATATCATCTTTTTCACCAAGAATTCTACGAGTAACAACCACAAACTTATCTAGTTTCTTCTTTATCAAATCATCATTCTCAACTACTTCACTTTGAGCATTGTCTCTAGCTTCTTCAAGCTTTTCTATCTTTTTCAACAACTCAAGATTAGTAGGAATAGAACTAGAGCTTCCATCATGATTTACATCAAGGTTCTTGTTCAAAGATATTGTACTGCCAACATCTAGTAGAGAATGAGAAGCAGTCAGAGCTACAAAGTTGCTCACCAACTCTTTATCACTTGAAGACTCACTACTAAAGCTCTCATTGTCACTAGAATTATCATCACTCCAAGTTGCCGCCAACACTTTACCTTTCTTGTCTTTCTTAGATGGCTTCTTGGTGCACTCACTAGAAAAGTGACCAAAACCTTGACAATTATAGCATTGAACCTATTTCTTTTTCATGGCTAGACTATTCTTCACAATCCTTGAAGATGATGTACTCTTGACTCCTTTTTCCTTAGAAGACTTGCATTTAGGCTTGGCATTCTTCTTTAGAAACTTCTTGAACCTTCTATCCAAGAGTGCCATTTTTTTATTTTCATCATCACTCTCCTCATCTATAGCATTGAGAGCGATTCCCTTACTATTGATCTTTGGCTTCAAGCACATCTCATAAGTTTGGAGAGACCAAAGCAACTCATCGATGTTCATACTATCCACATCCTTGCTTTCCTCAATGGTCGTCACCTTTGATTTAAATCTCTTAGGAAGAGACCTAAGGAATTTCCAATTTAAACGCTCTTTTGAGATAGGTACTCCAAGTGCTTGACACTGGTTAGCAATAATAAGAAGCCGGAATTAGAAGTCTTTGAACTTTTCTTCCTCACCCATACTTAAACCTTCAAATTGTGATGCCAACATTTGAAGCCTCGATTTCTTCACCGCTAAGGTTCCTTCATTAGTAACTTGGAGAGTATCCCAAGCTTTCTTTACGGATTCAAGATTTTGAATGTAGGAGAATTGATTCCCATCAACTCCTTCTAAGATGGCAATCATAGCACGATGGTGCCATTTAGCAACCTCAAACTCATTCATTGTCCATTCACTTCTTGGCTTGAGTATCATGGTTCCATCCTCTTGAACCTTGGTAGGATGACTATAACCTTCTTCCACTACCATCCAAGCCCTTTCATCAATAGAGCGGATGTAGGCTTTCATCTTCAACTTCCAATACCCATAGTTAGTGCCACGAAGTAATGGTGGCTAAGTATTTGAGGCTCCTTCAGACATTACATCATCTTGTAAACCCATGACTTCAAACACCTTGCAAAAACCGTGAAAGTATCACCTCGGACTCACACTAAGTGCAATCTAGTGTCCTGCTTTGAAACTAATTGAAAATACAATCACGTATAAATGCTCAAGGCTTACCTAAAGGGGGGTGAATAGGTTAGACACCTTTTTCGACTACCTTAGAAACAAACAAAAGTGTGTCCCTCTAGATTGCTTGTATCACAATATATATATATATTAATTAAAGACAATTAATCAATATATAAACACAAGTAAAGTGTGATACAAACAAGTAATTGTAACACAAACACAATCTATATTATAGAAAGGAAGTCAACATATATAAAGAGTTCTATCCACAATACAAATATTAGAGAGAAAAGGATAAAGAAAAGTTAACACAAGATATAACGTGGCCAACCTCCGAAGAGGAAACATCCACGGGCTAGCAGCCACCGGCAAAAAAAATCAACTAGTAGATACGACAAGTACAATCTCTCAAGTGACCTCTTCACCTAGAAACTACCCTCATATCCTACTCTAGAAGTTCCAGCCCTATGCTCAACAATCTGAGGCTTCACACCTCTTGTTAAGACTTCCTTGCCCACCTTATCCGGATACTCACGACCCAAGGCAAGACTTCTTGCTCAACTAAGTACTCAAGACTCTTGTCAATACTTCCTTGCTCACTTATCTGGGTTCTTCCAACTATAGGCAAGACTTCTTGCTTGACTATCCGGATCCTCCTGACCTTAGCCAAGACTTCCTTTCTCACCTATCCGAGTTCTCCAAACTCTAGGCAAGACTTCTTGCTCGACTATCCGGATCCTCCCGACCCTAGTCAAGACTTCCTTGCTTGACAATCCAAGGCTTCACACCTCCTGCCAAGACTTCTTGCTCAACACCATAGGTCTCACACCTATTGTCAAGACTTCCTTTCTTCTCACAAGGCATCTAGGTGATCATGAATACAAAACGCAAACAGGCACGCAACATAGAGTGCTATGATCAACACATCCTATGGAAAATACTAGACATGAGCATGAATGCACAAATCACATATAGTCGAGTTTATCATGCATGTGTAATCAATCTAGATTATGTAAGATATGTTTAATATTAATCACAACCTAGATATATGCATAGATCTACACTTGAATCACAAGATATGTTCAATAAATCACAAGATTAAGTTTAAAACACACAAACCAAAAACATGCTAAAATCATATGACAAAGTCAATTAGATTTAAGCTAAAGTTCTAGAGCATATTCCTAATCATAGATTCATCAAAACACAAGAATAGCTCAAAAGAACATAAGCACATGTATTATGTGAGAATTTTGGGCAATAGAGCCTAATACATGAGAGGAACTATTTTTCTCAAAATCAATCAATCAAAGCTAGCACAATACTGTCCCAAACATGTGATAACTTAGGCAAAATAAAAACCTAACTCAACACGTATGATTTCAATTGAAACTTAATCTAGCTTTGAAAGTGTTCAAAACACAAATCAAAACACTCACAATATACAAATATATGTAGAAGAAGAAAACCCAAGGCAATTGACCAAGTTTTAAAAGAAAACATTGAGAGAAAATCAATACCTTTGTTGATTTAGGTGCAGTCCCGTTTTTGTATGAGTAGACACCAAAAATAGCAGTAAAACTTACTCAAACCTTCAAAGAAAAGATGGAAGATGAATAGATGAACACTCTCAATTTTGAATCACTCAAATCGGAGTTCAAATGAAGAAGTTATGATGTTTAGATTGTGAGAAAATTTAGAGAGAATTTCTACACACTTGTTTGAATTTCTTCTTAGAATGAAATGTGAGAGGGAAAGAGTTTATAAAGAAGTGGGAAACTTGGACATGTTGAAACAAATATTATGGTGTGTAATGTTAATCTAGAGGGGGGGGGGGGGGGGGGTGAATAGATTTTAATTAACTTTTACCCAATTTTCGTTAATATTCAAATTGACGAAAATGCCCCCTAATTAGTCACAATAATATCACAAGTGTAATAAGAGCGGAAATAATAAAAACACTTGAGATATACGTGGAAACCCTCCAAATGGGAAAAACCACGGGCTGATGAGTGTGCCACACTAGAACCTCGAATCCACTAATGGCAAGGAATTACAAAATAATCCCGATTTAATCCACCACCACTACCTAATCTCGGTATAAGTGAACCTAGTTCATCTTGTTTGTGCTTTAAGCTACCTACTCCCGGAAGCAACACAAGTCTTACTTCTCAATGAAGAGATCAAGTGTCCTAAGTGAATATGTGATGATATTCAATGAACAAACAAGGCTAGGAAACCCCTATATGCTTATCTAGGATAATGAGATGACAATTAATGCAATCCTAGATATCAAGTGTTAAATGACATGTTCAAATAGCTTAGCTAAATGTAGATCAATCAATCCTATGAAGCTACCACAATATAACACTCAATCATGTCATCACACCAATCTCTAATTTGTATCTAGAAATATTCTTAGAGAATACAATTAATTAAAGAGATGGTTTAGTAAGCAAAAAAACATAACTTGTAAGAAGATAGTGAAGAGCTTACCAAACAAGATGTGATGAAGCAACCCTATCCATAGATGCACTCTAGATGAACTAAGATGATGCAAGATGAAGATTTTATGCACATGGGAATGCTTTGAGTGATTTAAAATGAGTTCTTGGAAGTGATTTTCCTTTGAAATGTGTTCTAAGGAAAATATATGATATTTTGAACTCTTACCCGACCTTAAGACATCGAGATATATATATATATATATATATATATATATATATATATATATGAGATCCAAACAATGTGATGTCGTTTTGGAAAAAACGTTCCAGCTTCTTCATTGTGCGCTGGTGAGGTGCACTGGTCGAGTAGCGCACCACCAGCGCACTGCCTAAAAATTTCAATAGGCGCTGGTCGAGTGGCGTACGTCAGTGGCATAACACAAGTGCAAAACCACTGGAATGTTTACGCTGGTGGGGTTACGCTAGTCGTGTAGTGCACCACCATCGCACGCCCATTTTTTGCAACTTTGGGTGGGTACAACAGCGGAACCCAGTGGCGCAACACTTGCGACAGTCCACTGTGAATGTTGCAGTGGTGAGGTGCACTGGTCGAGTAGCGCACCACCAGCGCAATTCCTACTTTAACACTCGAACTACCATACAAGCAACAAGTACAAGAGTGATGAAAATGCATCCTATTTTAATGCCTAACATGACATAAAACTTTCATAGCAAGATGCAAATACGTCAACAAGAGTCATTTAAACTGAAATGCACACAAGAAAACACTCAACATGTAAGATCAAGAGTTATGCAAGAATGTGTGAGTGTGTGCAACTATCTCTTCAAAGTAAGTAAGCACAAGAGTTTTACCTTTGGTGCTTCTCCTCTTGAGGTCTTGAGAGCCTAAGCTACTCTTACATGAACCCTAACAATGTGGTTGTTCACAAAATAAGGCAATCAACAAATGAGGACTTTTTAATCTCCCTATTTGGCTATTTCGTGACAAAACCACCACTCACATTGATCCTCACAAAACAAAACAGAAAAAACAATGGGAAGATATTCTACATTACAAAGAGATAAACATAAAAAAAATAACTTCAAGTCTTTAATCTCTTGTAGAACTATCAACCCTACACACAAGGCAAGCACAAATACGCTTTCCAAACCAAGTGCATGTGAGATGGTCAAGTGAATCTAAAACAAAAGCATTTGCATTTAAGAATATGAATATGATAACATGCAATGTATGTGAATGCAATGCTCCCCCTCAACAGGTTACTCCCCCTACATGTAATCTCTCCCCTTACATGTAAACTCCCTTTTCAAACCAACACATGCTACTCTCCTTTAGCCAACACTACTTCCCCTTTTTGTAATGATATAGTCAAAGGAGAAGTCCCCAACCGGGTCACTCAAGGCAAAGAAAGAAAAGAGCATACAAGATTGTTGCATATTTATATAAGCCACATTTATGCAATCTCAATTGATAGGAGAGAAACAAGGAGATTTATTTCAAAGACAATGTGTGAATCAAAAAAAATGCTTTGCATACAAGACATGTTGCATTCAAGTCCAAAAACAATGGTATTTGGTAAAGCAAATGACAAAGGTTTCCAATATAATTCAAACCAATTTCACCATTTGTCATGAGAGAATCAAGGATATAGAGTTCTTATAGATATCAAGTTTTAAAGGCACTATATCCAACTTTAAAAACTAAACATGGCATGAGCAACTTTGTACCCTATTTGATTTTTCCAGGAGGATACCCGTATGATAATAGTCATGTTCAACTAATAAATAAAGAGAGACATTGATTAAACATTTTAGTCTCACTAGTATTTTTACACAATGTTTTGCATTTAACAATTGAATTCATCAAATCATGCTTTATCATTTTTCATTAGCTTGTCATTTAAAGAATCATCATGTCATGGAGATAATTATAGGTCATTCAACACGTACTTCCAATGTATATCTCCTAGTCCAAAATGCATGTTTGAACATAAATATGACATGGATTGTAATCAAAGCAAAGTTCACACTTATTTAAGAAAATACATTATACTATAAATGCAACCAAGCTACTCAAGCAATCAATAAAGAGGCATAAACATTTTTAAGAAAAATTGCATGCAACAATTATACAATAGCTCTCTTTGCTTGAGTTCCCCATATGGGGTCAAAGACCACAACATATCACTCCATTAAACAAATCCCAATAGATCTACTAAGAGTCTTGAATCCAGTAGCATGTAAATAGATCCGCTAGTTGATCATTTGTACCTATATGCTCAAGTACAATGCATTTGCTCTCAACTAGTTCTCTAATGAATTGATGACGGATGTCAATATGCTTAGTCCTAGAATGTTGAACCGAATTCTTTAAAATATTAATTGCACTCATGTTATCACAAAAGAGAGTAAGAGTACCTTGATTGAATCCATAGTCGACTAGCATTTGCTTCATCCAAAAGAGTTGTGTGCACCCACTCCCAGCAGCAATATATTCAGCCTCAGCCGTCGACATAAAAATCGTTTTTTGCTTCGTGCAAAACCAAAAGACAAGGTTGTTCCCAAGGAAAAAGCAACTGCCCGATGTACTTTTCCTATCATCACAATTTCCTGCCCAATCTGCATCACTAAAGCCTATAAGACTAGCATTAGTGTCAAAAGAGTACCAAATCCCATAGTTGGATGTCCCATTTACATATCGAATGATTCTCTTAACAGAAGAGAGATGGGACTCCTTAGGATCCGATTGGTACCTAGCACACACACCCACACTAAAGGAGATATCGGGCCTACTTGCTGTCAAATAGAGAAAGCTACCAACCATGCCATGATATAAAGTTTGGTCCACACTTTTACAACTAGCATCCTTCCTTAGCTTCAAAGTGGTACTCATGGGTGTATCACAATGTTTGGCACTTTCAAGGCCAAATTTCTTCACTAGGTTTTTGACATACTTAGCTTGAGATATGAAAATCCCATCATCCATTTGCTTAATTTGTAAACCTAGAAAGTAACTCAACTCACCAACAAGACTCATCTTAAATTCATGAGACATGATATCAACAAATTGTTGGACTTTGGTGTCATTGGTGGAGCCAAAGACTATATCATAAACATAGATTTGAGCTATAAAGAGCTCATCTTTGCTTTTCTTGATGAATAGAGTCTTGTCAACACTACCCCTAGTGTAGCCATTGTGTATGAGATATTGGGTGAGACGCTCATACCAAGCCTTTGGTACTTGTTTCAACCTATATAAAGCTTTGTTGAGGTGATAGACATGATTAGGGTGGTGAGGATCCACAAATCCCTTGGGTTGCTCAACAAACACTTCCTCTTGCAAGAAGCTATTAAGGAAGGCACTCTAAACATCCATTTAATATAATTTAAACTTGTGCAAACAAGAAATGGATAAAAGAAGCCTAATGGACTCAATCCTAGCAACGGGAATAAATGTCTCCTCAAAGTCAATACCCTAAATTTGAGAGTATCCTTGTGCTACAAGCCTAGCCATGTTTCACACAATGTTGCCATCTTCATCGGATTTGTTCCTATATACCCACTTGGTACCTATCACATTGGTGTTCTTAAGCCTAGGATTTAGAGTCAAAACCTAATTCCTTTCAAATTGGTTAAGCTCTTCTTTCATAGCAAGAACCCAAAATTCATCTTTTAAGGCTTTATCAATTTTCTTGGGTTCTATTTGAGAGGTGTAACATGTGTAGCTAATTAGATTAGCCATTTGATGCCTAGTCCTAACACCCTCACTAACCTCTCCAATGATGTCCTCCTTGTCACGGAGTTTCCTATCCCATTGAGCAGGTTCTTTTGAATTCAAGGGAGGAAGCCTATCAATAGGTTGTGTTATGTCATCATCAAGGTTAGTCTTTTCAACATTAGAGACATCAACAACCTTATCCAAAGATGAGTCATCAACTAAATCTATCTCCTCCTCATGGTCATTAGTTTTGAGCCTAGTATCATCAATGACAACATTAGATGATTCCATTACGGTTCTAGTTCTTAGATTAAAAACTCTATAGGCTCTACTATTCAAGGCATAGCCAATGAAGATACCCTCATCACTCTTAGCATCAAATTTGACAAGTTGATCACGGTCATTCAAAATGTAGCATTTGCTTCCAAAGGTGTGGAAGCTTTCTACCTTTCCATAACTCATACGAGGTTTGCCTAGTGTAGGGCCTAAGAAAGACTCTATTTTCTATGTAACAAGCCGTATTGACAGCCTCGGCCCAAAGATTCCTAGGGACATTGTTGCTAAGCAACGTCACACGGGCCATTTCTTAAAGAACCCTATTTTTCCTCTCAACAACTCCATTTTGTTGAGGTGTCCTAGGAGCCGAAAATTCATGAGAAATGCCTAGACTATTGCAAAAGTTTTCAAAATGGGCATTCTCAAATTCTTTCCCGTGGTCACTCCTAATTATTTTAATGCTTTTAATTTTAGAGTTCATCTCATTTTTAATTTTGGAGCAAAACATCTTGAACATGTCAAAGGTTTCAGATTTTTCTCTAAGAAAATAAGCCCAAGTGTACCTAGAGAAGTCATCTACATACACAAAAATGTACCTCTTTCCACCTAAAATCTCGGTTTGCATAGGACCCATTAGATCCATGTGGAGAAGCTCTAGAGGTTCCTTAGTGGATAAGTACTTGCCCTTTTTGTGCATACTTTTGGTTTGCTTCCTTTGTTGACAAGGTCCATAAACACCATTAACCTTTTCCCCAAGCTTGGGAAGGCCTCACACAACATTGAACTTATCTAAGATTCTTAAATCCCTAAAGTTCATGTGACAAAGTCTTTCATGCCACAACTCTATTTGTTCCTCATTGGACACATTACAAAACACACTTCTAGCCTCAAGACAATAGCAATTGTCAGTAGACCTCATACCTTTTAACAAGGTTTGTCCATTAGGCAATAGGATAGAACAATCATTTTTCCTAAACAAGTCGGAGAGTCCATCATCACTAAGATGTGAAATGCTTATCAAATTGGCTTTTAGACCATCAACATACAAAGCATTGGACAAGGAAGGTAATCCGGGAATGGAAATGGTTCCCTTTTCTTTGACCTTCTTTTTATATCCATCACCAAAGGTGACATTTCCTCCCTCCTCCATCACAAGAGTCTCAAATAAACTCTTATTTTCAGTCATGTGCCTAGAGCACCCACTATCCAAATACCAAAATTCACAAGAATGAGCTTTCAAAGCAATTTGAGCAACATGGCAAAGGTGTTCATCCTTTCTAATCCCCTTAGGCTCAGTATTTTCTTTCCTAGTGGTCCATGGTATATGGGCTCTAAATGTCCTAGGATCATGCAAATGTGTTCCACTTTTCCTAGTGACATGTATCATGGCTCTAGATGTCCTAGGATCATGCATCATGGCTCTAGCCTTTTACTTTTCTATCATGCTTTCAATCCTACACAATTTGATATACCAAAAGCAATTTGGTCTAATGTGACCTTCAATACAACAAAAATGACATGTAGGTAAAAAGTTAGGAATTATACCGTATCCTTGAGGATGCATTGGAGCCTTCCCATGTCTTTGTGGTTGTCTTGCTTGTTGTTGAGGAGCTTTCCTTCTTTGTTGTTGAGCAAGACTTGATTGCTTCCTTGGTTGAGCTTGCATGATAGGTTTCTTCCCTTTGTGAGCTTTTGGTGGAGGGAGGTTAACTTGAGGAGCCCTTGTAGGATGAGATTGAGGTGGGCTTCTTGGTGCCACCGTCACTTGAGCACTATTTGAACACTCTCCTAGATCAAGCTTCTTCCTAGGAGTTTGATGAGGAGAAGACCCATTGAAGTTCATGCATTTTACAAAAATGGTCTTGCTTGGAGTGGATGACATCTTGTCATCTTTAAACCCAAGCCTCTTCTTGTCACTTGGACTCTTTCTAATATCTAGCATGTGGTCAAGTTTTTTGGTTCTAGAGTTCATCTAGGCCAACAACTCTCTAGCATCTTCAAGCTCTTTCTTCAATCCTTCTTCACTCCTCTTAGATCTCTCCAACTCTTCATTTAGTTGGTCAACTTGAGTTGAGAGGTCTAGGTTTTCTTCTTTCAATCTCTTGATCTCATTCTTGTTCTTTAACCTTGAGCTCTCAAACTTAACCATGTAGTCCTTGAGATCCATCCTATCCACACTTCCATTTATGGATTATGATGAAGATCCATCATCACTTGAGTAGTCTTCCTCTTGACTTTCATTCCCTTCTTAACTAGCATCTTTGCTCCTAAGAGAGGATGTAAATGCTATGAAGTTAGCCATGAGTTCTTCATCATCCGAAGACTTATCTCCTTCATTTGAGTTATCACTTTCACTCCATGTGGCAGCCATCACTTTTCCCTTCTTCTTGTTCTTGTGATTTGAACATTTCGGGGCAAAGTGACCTATTCCACCACATTCATAGCATTGGACTCCTTTCTTCTCGGTCTTCTCTTGCCTAGGCTCAAACTTCTTGAAGGGAGCCTTTTTCTTGAAGTCTTGACCCTTGAATCCAACACCTTTCTTCTCGGACTTGTAGAATTTCTTGAACTTCCTCATTAGCAAAGCCATCTCTTCATCCGAGTCATCACTCTCCTCTTTCACAACTTTAGAGGCTTTCAAAGCAATGTCTTTTTGCTTTTTCAATGGTGTGGGGTTAGGACATTTCCTAGATTCATAAGCTAGAAGTCTTCCAATCACTTCACTCGGCTTCATGTCCTTGTAACCACTATTCTCGTCCAAAGCTGTCACCTTAGACTCAAATCTATCGGGTAGAGATCTCATAATCTTCTGCTTGATCTTCCTATCTGAATAAGGATCACCAAGTTGATGACTTTGGTTCACAATGTCTATCAACCTTATTTCAAAGTCATTGAACCACTCGTTCTCATCCATCTTGAGCAACTCAAATTTCGTTTGGAGAACTTGAAGCTTTGATTCTTTAAGCACATCGGTTCCCTCATGAGTAACTTCTAGGATATCCCATGCCTCCTTAGTTATCCTAGTGTTCTGAACCAATTTGAACTGGTTATCATCCATTGCATATAGGATGGCATGCATTGCCTTCCTATTCCACTTTGAAGCCTCAAACTCTTGTGCATTCCACTGATCCTTTGGTTTGAGTACATCATCTCCTCCATCTGCACGAGTCATTATGGGTAGAGTGTAGCCATCTTCAACTGCCATTCATGCCCTGTCATGAATTTGGCATATGTACGACTCCATATTGCCTTTCCAAGAGGCATAATTTAACATGGTGAGGAGTGGTGGTCTAGTGCTGGAAGCTCCCTCATAACCACCGTTTCCACTCATTGTGTTTATGAATGAATGATATGAATGCAAGTGTATGAATGGTCAACACAAACAAACAAAATGCAACACACACCAAAATGAGAAAGGATCACCTATGTATGTCTAGGAACCTGCTCTGATACCAATTGAAACAAATATTATGGTGCGTAATGTTAATCTAGAGGGGGGGTGAATAGATTTTAATTAACTTTTACCCAATTTTCTTTAAGAGTCAAATTGACGAAAATGCCCATAACTAGTCACAATAATATCACAAGTGTAATACGTGCAGAAATAATAAAAACACTTGAGATATACGTGGAAACCCTCCAAATGGGAAAAACCACGGGCTGATGAGTGCACCACACTAGAACCTCGAATCCACTAATGGCAAGGAATTACAACCTAATCCCGGTTTAATCCACCACCACTACCTAATCCCGATATAAGTGAACCTAGTTCATCTTGCTTGTGCTTTAAGCTACCTACCCCTAGAAGCAACATAAGTCTTACTTCTCAATGATGAGATAAAGTGTCCTAAGTGAATATGTGATTATATTCAATGAACAAACAAGACTAGGAAACCTTATATGCTTATCTAGGATAATGAGATGACAATTAATGCAATCCTAGATATCAAGTGTTAAATGACATGTTCAAATAGCTTAGCTAAACATATATCAATCAATACTATGAAGCTATCACAATACAACACTCAATCATGTCATCACAACAATCTCTAATTTGTATCTAGAAATATTCTAAGAGGATACAATTAATTAAAGAGATGGTTTAGCAAGCAAAAACACATAACTTGTAAGAAGATAGTGAAGAGCTTACCAAACAAGATGTGATGAAGCAACTCTATCCATAGATGCACTCTAGATAAGCTTAAAGGATGGAAGATAAAGATTTGATGCACAAGGGAATGCTTTGAGTGATTGAAAATGAGTTCTTGGAAGTGTTTTTCCTTTGAAATGTGTTATAAGGAAAATATATGATATTTTGAACTCTTACCCGACCTTAAGACAATGAGATATATATATGAGATCCAAACAAAGTGATGTCGTTTTGGAAAAAACGTTCCAGCTTCTTCATTGTGCGCTGGTGAGGTGCGCTGGTCGAGTAGCGCACCACCAGCGCACTGCCTAAAAATTTCAATAGTTGCTGGTCGAGTGGCGTACGTCAGTCGCACAACACAAGCGTATAACCACTGGAATGTTTACGGTGGTGGGGATGCGCTAGTCGTGTAGCGCACCACCATCGTATGCCCACTTTTTGCATTTTTGCGCGTGACAGCAGCGGAACCCAGTGGCGCAACACTAGCGATAGTCCACTGTGAATGTTGCACTGGTGAGGTGCGCTGGTCGAGTAGCGCACCACCAGCGCAATTTCTACTTCAACACTTAAAAAACCATACAAGCAACAAGTACAAGAGTGATGAAAATGCATCCTATTTTAATGTCAAGCATGACATAAAACTTTCATAGCAAGATGCAAATAGGTCAACAAGAGTCATTTAAACTAAAATGCACATAGGAAAACACTCAACATATAAGATCAAAAGTTATGCAAGAATATGTGAGTGTTTGCAACTATCTCTTTAAAGTAAGTAAGCACAAAATTTTTACCTTTGGTGCTTCTCCTCTTGAGATCTTGAGAGCCTAAGCTACCCTTACAAGAACCCTAACAATGTGGTTGTTCACGAAATAAGCCAATCAACAAATGTTGACTTTTCACATGTGAAATGACCAAGAGGGGCAAGATGAAGCCAAGCAAGTTTGCTGCCTGAGATGGCTCTTGGGCATCTATAGGCAGCAAGCCTTCTGCCCCGAGATAGCCACGTGCCAGCTCGGGAAAGAAGACATTGCTTGCTTCTTTCTCCTTCGACCTTCTTTTGCGTTCTTCAACCATTCTCTGGCCTCCAAACTCAGAATTTGAATCCGTTTGCGGATTACGAACCGTAACTCTCACACGGACATGGACATATAAGATACTCTACCCAGAAAATAATAATTCGACTCGATATACGATGATGAAAACAATGTATGAAACTTGAGTTGAAAGTGTAGTATCTTTGTACTTATAACTTGAAATCAATAGTATGAGTAACCAAAATGACCGAAACATAATCAATAATGATTTAAGACTAAATCCGAGTTCAATATCCATATTATACAAAACATATACACACACAAACACAATTCATACTAGAATAAAAAATACATAGAGATAGTCTTCAATCATGCATTTTCCAAAACATGTTATTTTCATACCATTGCTTGAGCATTAATCTTTAAGTGTGTGAATGTGTTATACATAGTGTACAATGATGCAGGGACACATATGAATGAATTGTAAATATGTGCCTATGAAGGTGTACAACGATACAGGGTCATAAATGTATGATATATATGTTTGTTCCTATAATGGTGCACAACGATACAGGGACACAAATGTATGATATGTGTGTGTGTGCCTAAGCCTTGTAAGAGAAAGATAAGGTCTTTGTATACCTTTGTAGAACCATACCTTTGACTTGTTGTTTCTTCTTCCTTGAAGCTTGAATCATCATGAATCTAAACAACTAAATCATTACAAGTAAATATCATTTTGATATGGAATTAATGCCAACACAAACTAAAACCTAACATAAGGGAAAACTAAATGCATCAAACACCCAAGCAAGAGTTATGAAAAAAAGACACACAAATTGACATATAAGCAAGCATGCAAGATGATCAAAAACATGCATGAGAGTGTGTGTTTGCACTAAAAACTCTTCAACCAAGGTTAAGCAAGTGATTTACCTTTTGAAGCTTGAGCTAGGTCTTGATCAATGATGGCCTAAACTACCCTTACACATTTATCCCCTAATATGGTTGTCAACAAAATGAGCCAATCAAAAACTGAGGAACTTACAATCTCCCCCTTTGGCTATTTCGTGACAAAACCACCACTCACAACTCATCCTCCCAAATAAACAAAACAAAAGACAGTGGTCAACAAAGTTTTTCTACATTACAAAGAGATGCCTAATAAACTAGATCTTCAAGTTATCCATCTCTTATACAATCAACATCCCTACAAAACAAAATAACTACACTATCCAAGACAAGTGTATGTAAGATGATCAAAGAAATAAAAATAAGAGCAATTTGCATACAATAGAAGCAAGCAACATGCATCAAAAATGCTAATGCAAATTCTCCCCCTAAATAGGTTAACTCCCCCTCAACGAATCAAACTCCCCTCACATGTAACTCTCAACTCCCCCTTAAATCATGTCATTCTCAACTCCTCATAAATCCACACTACTCCCCCCTTTTTTCATGAGACCCCTGAAGAAGGCATTAGCAATGAGAGCTTATGGCACAAGATATTGCGTAATCATATAAACAAATTGCAAGTCATTGAAATAATCAACATGTCATGGAGATCAATTATAGGTCATTCAAAATGTACTTCATAATCAATTCTCCTAGTCCAACAAATCATGTTTGGTCATAAATAAGACATGGATTGCATGTTAAGCAAAGTTGCACACTTATTAAAAAAAATATGTACAACCAATCATCTCAAGTAAATAATAAAGGAGCATAAATATTATCATGAGCACAATGCAATGTCAATTTGCTCTCTTTCCTTGAGCTCCTTATATGGGGTCAATCAAAACAAGTCAAAAGGGGATATGAGTCCCTATAGACTTACCAAGTCCATTGGACCTAGTTGAGCCTATAGGTGAACCCTTAGCACTATGGCATGTGAGTTCATCTTTTCTAATCCACTTAGGTGACACATTGTCATTCCTAGTGGTCAAGGTCGTCATATTACTCCTAGGATCATTGACACTAGATTTCCTAGGCACATGCATATTGGATCTAGCTCTTTTTCTTTCAATCATGCTCTTAGTTCTACACATGTTAATGTACTTGAAGCAATTTGGTCTAATATGACCATCAACACCATAAAAATGACATGAAGGAATAAAATGAGTGGTCATACCATTCCTTTATGAGGACAAAGGTGTTTTCCCATGTCTTTGAGTTATTCTTTGGTGTGGTATTGGTTCTCTTCTCCTATGTTGTTGAGTTGGAGAAGATTGTTTCCTTTGTTGAACTTGCATTAAATGCTTTTTGGCTTGATGGCATTCTAGTTGAGAAAGACTTGCTTGATGTGCACTCAATGGTTGAGCTTGAGCTTCACTCCTTGGTGCCATCTTGACTTGGACATTCTTAGAGTACTATTCTAGTTCAATTTTCTTCCTAGGATAAAGTGGAGGAAAGGGCTCTTTGAAGTCCATGCTCTTGATAAATACCATCTTCCTAGAAGTTGAGGTCTCCTTATCATCTTAAAACCCTAGACCTCTCTTGTCACTTGGCTTCTTGCCAACTCCCAACATATGGTCAAGCTTCTCCGTACTCAAAGTCATCTTAGCAATCAACTCTCTAACTTTTCTAAGCTCCTCAATTAAACTTTCTTCCATCTTTCTTCCATTCTTCACTTTCTCACTTAAGTGAGTTACTTCGGTTGATAGCTTGAGGTTCTCTTCCTTTAGCTTTTGAACCTCTTTCTTCAAGTTCAACCTTGAGCTTTGAAAATGCTCAATGATCAAGGTTCATACTCTCTACATTTCTAATTGTAGAGTGAGATGAGGAACTCTCATCACTTGAGTCTTTTGTTGTCACATTTACAACACTTTTTTAAGTTGCTTAATCAATCACACTTCTAGCTACTTTATCCTCAATATCTCCTTTAGAGTCACAAATTAAGGCCTTGTTGCCTTTTTCAATATCTTCTACAAGGAGGCTCCAAAAGCCGTGTAGTTAAGAATAACTTCTTCATCACTTGAGGAATCTTATTCACTTCCATTCTCACTTGATGAGGCAGCCACCACATTTCCTTTCTTCTTCTTCTTCTTCTTATTCTTCTTCTTCTTCCTCTTCAAATTATCACACTCAATGGCTATGTGACCGAACCCACTACTCTCATAGCATTGAATGCCTTTTCTTGTAGGCTTCTCTTGCCTTGGCTTAATCTTCTTCTTTGCGTCATTCTTGTGAAGTTTCATAAACTTCTTGAATCTCTTCACCATAAAAGCTATATCCTCATCTAAGTCATCCTCCTTCATCTCTACTTTGAATGAATTCAAGGCTATGTTCTTTTGCTTGTTAGGTGGTGTAGGTGTAGAAGTCCACCTAGACTTATAGGCTAGAAGCCTTCCAATCACTTCACTCGGCTTCATAAACTTGTAGTTGTTATTTTCTTCCAGAGCCGTCACTTTGGACTCTAATCTCTTGGGGAGTGCCTCATGATCTTTTACTTGATCCTTCTATCCGAATATGGGTCATCTAGTTGATGGCCTTGATTTACGATGTCCATCAACTTCACTAGGAAATCATTAAAGCACTTTTCCTCTTCCATCTGAATTGTCTCAAATTGCATTTGAAAGAGTTGAAGATTAGAGTCCTTGACCACTTTGGTTCCTTTATGAGCCGTTTGTAGAACCTCCCAAGCCTCCTTTGCATACCTAGTATTTTGAACCAACTTGTATTGATTGTCATCCGTGGCACACAAGATTGCATTCATAGCATTGTTGTTCCACTTGGAAGCTTCAAATTCTTGTGTGCTCCGTTGAGACTTAGGCTTGAGAACTTCATCTCCATCATCATTGGTCATCTTTAGAAGAGCGTACCCATCTTCAACAGTAATCCATGCACGGTCATCTATTTGACAAATATAAGACTTCATTTTGCCTTTCCATAAGGCATAATTGTTGGGGTTTATGCCCTAAATATGTAATTTGTAAATGGATTTATGAAATAAATAAAAAGAAAAAGTCAATTCATTATTGTTATGTTATTTATTTTTTAAACTTGTGCATATATGTAACATCAAAGATTGCCGGATGTAATCTCGAACTGTGCATATGAGTGTCCTATATGGATGGATATAGTAAGAGACGTGCAATCTAAAGAGTTTATAGATAGCAAATAAAGCTGGGTACTTTATTTGTGGTTAATCTATAGCAGCGGTCCATTCAGTAATGTACAATGATTCTATTCTGAATCATTCATATGAGATATAGAATAGATGCACCTCGTATGATGTGATCATATAGGACTGGGCCATGATCTATATGAATCTCTCACCAAGATCCGTTTACCAATGAGATTCATATATATAAACTAATGATGCCTATATGTGGGTGATCTTAATCCTGAGTGTCTTATCGACTACTTCAGGTTAGATCGTGGTCTTTGATATACCATGGGTGAGGACGGATGCCGTTCCCGATCAATACGCTCCGTATATTGGAATTACGGTTTGGCTTGTGGCTGGGAAGGTATGTACACAATAGTGGAATCCACTCCTTGTGAGAAGTAGACGGTAGTTCCCTTAAGGGTTGATTCGGGGCTTGGACAATATGAGCACTCCCCTAATTCCGTGAGGAAATAGGATTCATTGTCCATTAGAGAATCAACGGTACTTAAAGGATATATGTAATTAGAGGGGTATAACGGACATTATGATCCTGCTTTAATTATGAACTGTTGTAGAGGATCACACCATGTGTAATGGCTATATCGATGGACACCGAGTTGTAACGGTCTGTGTAAAAGCGTCTACAGTTGAAAGAGTGCAGCTTTGGGTTTTTAGTGGAATAACACCGGAGTAAATAATCAAGGAATATTAATTAAAGAGTTTAATTAATGATTTCGAGGATTATTGGAGCTCAAAATACTGTGGGTCCATTAGGTCCTCTTATTAGCCCGATCGATTTAGGTAACAAGAGTCACGGTTAATTAATTGGATTGTCCAATTAATTGTATTTATTCAGGAATTAATTGAATAATGAGATTATTTAATTAACGAAAGTTAATAGTTAAATTAATTAAATAATTTGATAATTTAATTATATTGATAATTATGAATTATTAATTAACTATTAATTGGAGGGTGTTAGTTGATATATGGATTTAGGTGAAGATAAAATAATAGGATTATTTTATTTTTACTAAATCATTTATCTAAGTATTTGAATTTAAGTTTTAATTTAAAATAATTATTATCACTTTTAATATATTATATATATTTAAAAAGGATAATTAAAATATATATATCAATTAATAACACAAGAGATTGCATTGGATGCAAATTGGTGTGTACACATGAAATACTTGTCAAAAGAAGAATTTGCATATGATGCAAATACTTGATACACATAATCTATATATATATAACGGAAGTGCAGGGGAAAGATTGATGTATATATATATATATATATATATATATATATATATATATATATATATATGTTTTGACAAAAAAAATATAAAAAAAAGGATCAGTTTTTTTGTTGTTTTTGGTCAAACGTTTTTTAAAAAAAAAAAAGAAAAACTGTGTGCAAAAGTTACAAATTGAAACTTATATATCTATATAGATTTTTCTTCTTGTGGTTGTGGTTGACAAAAACATATATATATATATATATATATATATATATATATATATATAAATAAAAGGAAGCAGGCGTGAGATATAGATATATCTTGTTTCATGTTTTTTGTGTTTTTGAAACACATAGAAGAAAGAGTTTCTTCAATTCTCTACATCCTCCATTCAAGTTTCTGAGATCGTGACACACCCACACGTAGTTACCAGATCCGGGAGATAGTCAGGAAGATCAAGTGGTTCAGACAGGAGCACATCGTAAAGTGAAGTAATCTCCAAACGTTGGTAAGATTGGTTCAAACAGGAGCATATCGTAAAGTAGATGAGCCTCCAAATGTTGGTAAGTTTTATGTTCTTATAATTTTATCGATTACAATTTCCTGTAAATACATATTGTATGTATTAGTTCTAAAAAATAATAACGATCCAAAGTTCACTGGTCCCAGATACAGAACCAATTGTTTGAGCCATGTTCACCTGTTACGCAACGGAACTAGGTTTTAAAATTTAATGTGTGCAAAAGTTGCACATTGAAACTTATATATATGTATATATATATATATATATATATATATATATATATAGATTTTTCTTCTTGTGGGCGTGGTTGGCAAAAACATATATATATTTGTAGAAAAGGAAGCAAGCGTGAGATATAGATATATCTTGTTTCATGTTTTTTTTTGTTTTTGAAACACATAAAAGAAAGAGTTTCTTTAATTCTCTACATCCTCCATTCAAGTTCCTGAGATCGTGATGCGCCCACACGTAGTTACCAGATCTGGGAGATAGCGAGGAAGATTGAGTGGTTCAGACAGGAGCACATCGTAAGGTGAAGTAATCTCCAAACATTGGTAAGATTGGCTCAGACAGGAGCATATCGTCAAGTGAAGGAGCCTCCAAACGTTGGTAAGTTTTATGTTCTTCTGATTTTATCGATTACAATTTCCTGTATATAAATATTGTATTTATTAGTTCCAAAAAATTATAACGATCCAAAGTTCACTGGTCCCAGATACAGATTATAATTTGTATAAAAATTTTAAAACCTAGTTCTGTTGCGTAACTGGTGAACGGGGTTCCAACAATTGGTATCAGAGCCAATTTATTTTTCGGAACAGGAAATTGTTTTCGATGCCCCTGTATGTATGAATGTGTAGGCACCATCTTTATGATTGTATGAATGTTTATAGTTAAATTATATAATTAAAACATGGTTGATCGTAAATTTTTATGGTACTGTGGATTTAGGGTTTATGGGTTGTATAATTTATTATTATTATTATTATATTTTTATTTTACTATTATTGTATTGTAAATAAAAAAAATTGTAACCTGTAAACGAAGAGCTGGAAAACGTGCGCGACGGTGGTACTGTTCACGGGGGGGGGGGGGGGGGGGGGGTACTGTTCACCGACACAGGTCACAGTACTTTTCATCGGCACTGTTCATGACTATTCACCAGCACTGTTCACCGAACTGTTCACAGTTACTGTTCCCTGGGTACTGTTCAATCGGTACTGTTCACGCATGGTTCCGTTGGCAAGTGTTGCCTAGTGCGTTCCGTGCAAATTTCCCGTTTCAAATTCATGAGATGAATCGAAGTGACCTGAAGAGACTGGAAGACTCGGAAACTACAAGAAAACCAAGGAATGCCTTGGGATTTTTTTTGTAATTTTAGATTCCAATTTTTTAGGTTAAATAATCCACAGTACTCGGTCAATTCATGTATGCTTTATATTATGTGATGATAAAAGCATTGTCATGCATACGTATGTCATTTAGATTAGATGTGCCTACACAAATATATTTGATATGTCATACATTAATCATAGCCTGATATTTTATGTATTTTTTTAATGTGATTAAAATGGACAATAATACATAATTGGCTATGAATAATGAGATTAGTTTTTTAATGGTTAGAAAACTTGGTAATTCTAATTAATATTAATCTAGTTATTAAAGAGTTTAATAAGTTAGATTAATAGGGTCATTTATTGTAATTAGGATTAATATGATTAATTACCTAATAATAAATTAACCGAATAAAGTGTTAGAGTTTTAATAGTTAAAACTTGGTAAACACTAACATAATAATCTGACCTTAGTAAATAGTTTACAAAAGCTTAGATTATTAACTAATAGATTATATTTTTAATTGTTAAAAATCATTAATAATTTATAAGTTAATTAGAATTTGTTTCTAATTAGTTAATGCGCTAGATAACTTGATTAAAGTTAGTCGTTTAATCCTGTAGAATCTAGGTGCATTAACGGTTAATAGAAAACCCTAATTTTAAAATAGTGAGTGGGAGAGGGATATATGACATATATATCCCGCGGTCTCCATCATTAGTTCAACACCGTGAGATCTGAGTGTGGCCTTTGTGACGACTTTGCTTTCGTCCTCCCTAAGGAGGATTTCCACAAAGGTCAATGCCAAGGTTGACTTCCTAATGGATAGGATTTCTTAGGGTATTTCGGGATTGACCGACCCTAAAGCGGCAATTCTCGAGTTAAGCTCATGAGATCTGAAATGGTGGGTTACACTCACGAAGGTTTTGATTAAGTTTATTAATTAAAAACCTGACTGAATGAACGATGGTTGAATGATATGGAATAAGAGTTATTATAGAATATCATTTGATTGAGAATGTCTCGGTCCAACATGTAAAGACTTGACCGACCCTAATGTGGCACTTCTATGTGGTATGATGGATTGTCATGGTATAGTAACTAGTTTTAGGGTAGTTCTATTTCGTTAAACATGTGCATGCATCATGTTTAAATTTATGCCAAAGCACTCGCACTTGTTTTAAATAAATGACTGAATGAATGTTTTATTTATTTCAGCAATAATGTCTTCTGCATTACTTCAAATTCTCGCAAACGACAAATTAACTGGTGATAACTACACTAAGTGGAAACTTAACATTAATGCAATATTAGTCACCAAAGACCTCAAGTTTGTGTTTACGAAGGAATTTCCTCCAACGTTTGCTACCTTTGAGTCTTTAATTAAATACAATAAGGGTAAGACCGGTGAGGCAAATGTTGTCGAACCATCTTCCTCCTCAAATAATAAAAAGAGGAAGTGGTCTGTTGGGAAAATGAAGGGTAAGCCCAAACCCAAGAAAGCCCAAACCCAAGAAAGCCTAATAAAAGTAAATATGATTTACTTGTTCTTGAGTCGTGTTTAGTAGAAGATGATTCGTCACCCTGGATAGATGATTCGGGGGCCACTAACAATGTTTGTTCTTCTTTACAATGGACTGATTCTTGGACACAGCTAGAGGAGCAAGCCTTCTCAATGCGTGTGGGGTTAGGGGATGTTATATGGGCACGAACAGTTGGCATAATTAGATTACGTTTTTGTAATAATTATATACTGTTGGACAAACGCATTTTATATTCCTGGATTTACACGGAATTTGATTTCTTTTTCTAAGTTGTTAGAACAAAAATATTTTGTTTCTTTTAATAATAAGTTTGTTATTATTGGAAAGAATGGTCTGAATATTTGTTCAGGAATTAATGAAAACAAATTGTATGTGTTAAGACCGTTAATACATACTACACTGCTCAACACCTAAATGTTTAAGGTTGACAAACCAAAAACTAAACGACATAAGATTTCTCTAGATAATGACACGTATATCTGGTATCTAAGGCTTGGTCATATCAACCTTGATCGGATAGACAAACTAGTAAAAATTGGATATTTAAGTGAGTTAAAGGTTGGCACCTTACCTGTTTGCGAATCTTATTTGAAAGGTAAGATGACTAAGAGACCTTTTACTGGAAAAGGGCTTAGAACTAAAGAACCGCTAGAGCTTATACATACAGACGTCTGCGGACCGATGAATGTTAAAGCTAGGGGTGGTTATGAGTATTATGTCACCTTCATATACTCAAGATACGGATATGTCTACCTAATGCAACGGAAGTCGGAAACATTTAAAATGTTTAAAGAATTTTGAGCTGAAGTTGAGAATCAATTAGGTAGGACTATCAAATCACTGCGATTGGATCGTGGAGGTGAGTACCTTAACCAAGAGTTTAAAGACTTTATGGTCGATCATGGAATAGTTTCCCAACTCACAACACCTAGTACACCTCAACAAAATAGTGTAGCGGAGAGGAGAAAAAGAACCTTAATGGAAATGGTGAGATCTATGATTAGTTTCTCATCATTACCAAATTTCTTCTGGGGATATACGTTACAAACAGTGGTATACATTTTGAATGCGGTGCCATCCAAATCTGTTGCTAAGACTCCCCTAGAGTTGTGGAATGGTCGTAAAGCTAGTTTGTGACATTTTCACATATGAGGATGTTCAGCACAAGTGCTGAAGAATAGAACTGGAAAGCTAGACTCCAAGTCTGTGGTCTGCCTATTTGTAGGATACTCCAAGGAGACCAGAGGTGGACACTTCTATAGTCCCGAAGATAACAAATTATTTGTATCGAAAAATGCAACGTTTCTTGATGACAGTTATATTAGTGAACATAAACCACGTTCCAAGATTGTATTAAAAGAGTTGGAGCCTAGTGAGACTAGTGCTTCATCAACAATAGTTGTTGATCCACAAACATCTGAGAGTCAGATGGTTCATGATCAGGATACACTACCACCTAGACGTAGTGAGAGGGTTGTGAGACAACCTGAATGCTTTTTAGGTATAGGTAAGGGATAAGGTGTTGTCTTTGCTGATAGTGTGGATGATCCATTGACATTTAAGAATGCAATGGAAGATCATGATAAAGAGGAATGGGTTAAAGCCATGAATCTCAATATGGAGTCCATGTATTCTAACTCGGATCTTATAGACTTACCGGATGGGGTAAAACCCATTGGGTGTAAGTGGATCTACAAGAGAAAGAGAGGAGTAGATGGAAAGGTAGAGACCTTCGAGGCAAGGCTAGTGGCTAAGGGTTATACCCAAAAAGAGGGGGCCAATTATGAAAAGACCTTTTCGCCAGTTGCCATGTTTAAGTCTATTAGGATTCTTTTATCCATTACCGCTTATTTCGATTAAAAAATTTGGCAAATGGCTGTCAAGACTACATTTTTGAATGGCAATCTTGATGAGAGAATCTATATGATGCAACTAGAGGGATTCATGTCTCCAGATCATGAGCAAAAGGTTTGCAAGCTGTAAAGGGCCATCTATGGGCTTAAGCAAGCATTTAGATCTTGGAACATCAGGTTTGATGATGTGATCAAAACCTATGGCTACGAGCAGAATGTCGATGAGCCTTGTATCTACAAGCGCATCATTGATAAGAAAGTAGTTTTCTTGGTCCTATACGTAGATGATATCCTACTCATTAGGAATGATGTGGGAGTGTTGTCTGATGTAAAGGGCTGGCTGGCTAGCCAATTCCAAATGAAATTTTTGGGAGAGGCGAGTTATGTTCTTGGGATCCAGCTTATAAGGGATCGTAAGAACAAACTCATAGCACTGTCTCAGGTATCATATATCGATAAGATTCTTGTGCGATTTTTTATGCAAGACTCCAAGAAAGATAATTTACCTTCTAGGCATGGAGTTAACTTATCTAAGGAACAGTGTCCTAAGACACCTCAAGAAGTTGAGGATATGAGACATGTACCCTATGCATCGGCAGTAGGTAGTCTCATGTATGCTATGTTATGTACGAGACCGGACATCTAATATGCAGTGGGAGTAGTCAGTAGATACCAGTCCAACCCAAGATTAGATCATTGGGTTGCTGTCAAGATAATTCTTAAGTATCTTCGGAGAATGAGAGACTATACGCTAGTGTATTCTGGGCAAGATTTGATCCCGTTAGGTTACACGGATTCTGATTTTCAGTCAAACAGGGATTCTAGGAAATCCATATCTGGATCAGTATTCACCTGGGTAGTAGAGCCATTGTGTGGAGAAGTATCAAGAAATCTTGCATTGCTGACTCCACCATGGAAGCCGGATATGTAGCCGCTTGTGAAGCTGCTAAAGAGGTTGTTTGGCTTTGTAAGTTCTAGTGTGATCTGGAAGTTGTTCCAGATTTGGATATGCCCATCACACTTTATTGTGGTAACAGTGGTGCCGTGGTTAATTCCAAAAAACCAAGAAGCCATAAAAGAGGGAAGCATATAGAGGGAAAGTATCATCTCATTAGAGAGATAATGCAGAGAGGAGATTT
Source organism: Dipteronia dyeriana (assembly GCA_032871835.1). Lineage (NCBI taxonomy): Eukaryota > Viridiplantae > Streptophyta > Magnoliopsida > Sapindales > Sapindaceae > Dipteronia > Dipteronia dyeriana. Next base: position 76,741,363 of record CM065300.1, on the reverse strand, counting down.
GATCGTCACAAAGATAGCCTCACAAGACAATCATGCTGATCCATTTATATTGACCTTACCGGCTAAAGTGTTTTCGGGTCACCTATATGGTCTAGGGTTACCTGACATGCCTCACGTGCTTTATTGCAAGTGGGAGATTGTTGGGGTTTATGCACAAAAAATGTAATTTGTAAATGGATTTATGAAATAAATAAAAAGAAAAGGTCAATTCATTCTTGATATGTTATTTATTTTATAAACTTGTGCATATATTTAACATCCAAGATTGTCGGATGTAATCTCGAACTGTGTATATGAGTGTCCTATACGGATGGATACAGTAAGAGACGTGCAATCTAAAGAGTCCATAGATAGCAAATAAAGCTGGGTACTTTAATTATGGTTAATCTATAGTTGCGGTCCATTCCGTAATGTACGATGATTTTATCCTGAATCATTCATATGAGATATGGGAATTGAGACACCTTGTATGATGTGATCATATAGGACTGGGCCATGATCTATATGAATCTCTCACCAAGATCCGTTTACCGATGAGATTCATATATATCAACTAATGATGGCTATATGTGGGTGATCTTAATCCTGAGTTTCTTATTGACTCCTTCAGGTTAGATAGTGGTCTTTGATATACCATGGGTGAGGTCGGATGCAGTTCCTGATCAATATGCTCTGTATGTTGGGATTACGGTTTGGCTTGTGGCTGGGAAGGTTTGTACACAATAGTGGAATCCACTCATTCTTGTGAGAAGTAGACGGTAGTTCCCTTATGGGTTGATTCGGGGCTTGGACAATATGAGCGCTCTCCTAATTCCGTGAGGAAATATGATTTATTGTCCATTAGAGAATCAACGGTACTTAAAGGATATATGTAATTAGAGGGTATAATGTACATTATGACCCAGCTCTAATTATGAACTATTGTGGAGGATACACCATGTGTAATAGCTATATTGATGGACACCGAGTTGTAACGGTCTGTGTAAAAGCGTCTACAGTTGAGAGAGTGCAGCTTTGGGATTTTAGTGGAATAACACTAGAGTTAATAATCAAGGAATATTAATTAAAGAGTTTAATTAATGATTTCGAGGATTATTGGAGCTCAAAATACTCAGGGTTCATTAGGTCCCCTTGCTAGCCCGATCGATTTAGGTAAACAGGGGTCACAGTTAATTAATTGGATTGTCCAATTAATTGTATTTATTCGGGAATTAATTAGATAATAAGATTATTTAATTAACGAATGTTAATAGTTAAATTAATTAAATAATTAGATTATTTAATTATATTGATAATTATGAATTATGAATTAACTATTAATTGGAGGGTTTTAGTTGATACATGGATTTAGGTGAAGATAAAATAATAGGATTATTTTATTTTTACTAAATCATTTATCTAAGTATTTGAATTTAAGTTTAAAATTAAAATACTTATTATCACTTTTAATATATTAGATATATTTAAAATGGATAATTAAAAGATATATATCAATTAATAACACAAGAGATTGCATTGGATGTAAATTGGTGTGTACAGATGAAACATTAGTCAATAGAAAAACTTGCATAGGATGCAAATACTTGATACACATACTCTATTTATATATGTATATATATATTTATTTATTTATTTATATATACATACATACATATATATATATATATATATATATATATATATATGTTTTGAAAAAATAAATTTTTTTTAAAAAGGATCAGTTTTTTTTTTTGGTCAAACGTTTTTTTTTTTTAAAAAGAAAGAAAGAAAAACTGTGTGCAAAAGTTGCACATTGAAACTTATATATATATATATAGATTTTTATTCTTGTGGGCGTGGTTGACAAAAACATATATACATATATATATATATATATATATATATATATATATATATATATATATGTAGAAAAGGAAGCAGGCGTGAGATATAGATATATCTTGTTTCATGTTTTTTGTGTTTTTGAAACACATAGAAGAAAGAGTTTCTTTAAGTTTCTGAGATCGTGATGCGCCAACACGCAGTTACCAGATCCGGGAGAAAGCGAGGAAGATCGAGTGGTTCAGACAGAAGCACACCGTATAGTAAAGTAATCTCCAAACGTTGGTAAGATTGGTTCAGACAGGAGCATATCGTAAAGTGAAGGAGCCTCCAAACGTTGGTAAGTTTTATGTTCTTCTGATTTTATCAATTACAATTTCCTGTATATACATATTGTATGTATTAGTTCCGAAAAACAATAACGATCCAAAGTTCACTAGTCCCAGATACATATAATGATCTGTATAAAAAATTTAAAACCTAGTTTTGTTGCGTAATTGGTGAACGGGTTCAAACAATAATTATCACCTTTAAGCAAAAGTGGTCTTATACTTGATTCTCCCTCTTTGCTCATCTAAACTCACTCATAGTTTTTGGGTTATAAATGAATGTGATGCAAATGTAATGTACCACACAAGATGCAAACAACAAAAATACACAAGCAAGACACATACAGAGCACGGATCACCTAAGTATATCTAGGCACCTGCTCCGATACCAATTGAAATTCCCTATAGAATGTGTGTGTCTATAACCTAGAGAGGGGGGGGGGGGGGCGGTTGGGTGAATAGGTTTTAATCGAATCAATTACCGATTTTTTGATTAATCAATATTAACACAAATTATCCCGAATAAACAAGCATTCAATAAAACCAATTATGCTTAAAACAATAACAACACACAATATTTACGTGGAAACCCTCCAAATGGGAAAAATTCACTATTGAATGAAAGTTTACAACCTAGGTTGACCTCCCGTCACACCCTCAAGTTACTAACCCTTTCACTCTACCCAACGGGCTTTAATAGTGATTCTTGATCTATTTGCTTGTGCACTAACCACTTAGTCACAAGACTTAACCTCAATGAAGAGTTAAAACAACATAAGTGAATATGATAAAATATTCAAACATGCAAGTAATGCTAGGCAACACTAAATGCTTATCTAGGAAATTAACAATGTCACTAAGTACAATTCCTAGATATCAATGTCTAAATGAATGTTCATAAGGGCTTAACTAGATATAGTTAAGCAACATTATATCTTAGTTATCAAACAAAGCCATTTCAACATATGTTGTCATTAAGCATGACATGGTCATTAAATGCAATCTATATGACCTAATTAGCTAGAGCCAACAATGACCTAAATGCAAGCTATCACAAAAGCCATATCAACAAAAGTTATCATTAAGCATGGCACAGACTATAATGCAATCATAAAATGCAATCAATGAGTCATAAACAATATCTAAATGCAAAGCGTAGAGATTTAGCTAGAAAGACAAAATGGTTACAAATTCTAGCTATCACAAAATATAAATCTAATCTAACAATCAACAATCCAAGCATGTTAAATATGCAATTAAACTTAATGACATGCATTTAATCAACAATAATTGATAAACCTAAGCATCATGTCATAAGAATGTAACAAGTGATTCTAGGGTATGTAGAGATTACCTAGTCAAAGAAAAACAAGAACATCCATGCTTGGAAGATGCAAGATGATGCTAGAAGCTCATGGATTGGAGTTTGGTTGAGCCAAGATGAGTTCTTGGAAGCTCTCTCTCTATTGGAATCAATTTCTCTCTCAAAGAAAAGCTTGAACAATAAAAATGGATTCTTGGACTCATACAACCAAAGAGAAGAGAAGATAACATATATATGTTGTACCCTACACGAAACTACATCGTTTTGGACGAAGGGCAACTAATTCCCGTCATGACCGTTGTGCGTGCCGCTGCCTAGGCAAGTGTTCAGACCACGGTAGAGCGAGCGGTGCATCGCCTGGGAATTTTTGTTGTCTGGTCCGCTGTACAGGCAGTGTCCAAACCGCGATAGAGCTAGCGGTGCATCACCTGGGAACCTCCGCTTGAGAGATCGTTGGGCATGCAATAAGCACATGTCGTGATAGCAGCAGTCTGCAATACCTAGAGAACATCGCTGTGCATACCGCAGCGGAGGTAATGGACTGGGAGTGGTCCCAACCGAGGTTAAGAGGAAAATCCTCTTCTAAGGGAAAACTAAATGCATCAAACACCCAAGCAAGAGTTATGGCAAAAAGACACACAAATTGACATATAAGCAAGCATGCAAGATGATAAAAAACATGCGTGAGAGTGTGTGTGTGTTTGTGCACTAAAAACTCTTCATACAAGGTTAAGCAATGATTTACCTTTTGAAACTTGATCTAGGTCTTGAGCAATGATGACCTAAACTACCCTTACAAATTTATCCCCAAATATGGTTGTCAACAAAATGAGCCAATCAAAAACTAAGGAACTTACAATCTCCCCCTTTGGCTATTTCGTGACAAAAACACAACTCATAATTCATCCTCACAAATAAACAAAAAAAAAGACAGGGGTCAACAAAGTTTTTCTACATTACAAAGAGATGCCTAATAAACTAGATCTTCAAGTCATCCATCTCTTGTAAAATCAAGATCCCTACAAAACAAAATAACTACACTATCCAAGACAAGTGTAAGTGAAATGATCAAGGAAATAAAAACAAGAGCAATTTCAATACAATGAAAGCAAGTAACATGCATCAACAATGCAAATGAAAATGTTCCCCCTTAATAGATAAACTCCCCCTCAACGAATTAAACTCCTCTCATATGCAACTCTCAACTCCCCCTTTAATCGTGCCATTCTCAACTCCTCCTAAATCCACACTACTCCCTTTTTTTGTCATGAGATAGACAAAGGAGTATCCTCTCAAGAAGGCATTACAGGGTAGAGATGAAGGAGTAAACGCACGAGGGAAACCCTATAATATAAACTCAAGTCTAGCAATGTTTTTCTTATCACCCATCTCAATAGGACGCATAAGTAATTTAGAGTAACGATGGCAAAGAATAAGATCTATACTTGAGATATATTAATGGATAATATGTGAATACTGGTGCTGGTGAAATCAAAGGTCTGATGGAAGTGCATGGTCACTGAAGAGTTTTAACAACATGAAATTTTGACGGAAAAGCTGATAAAGGAAGAAAATTAGGGTTGCGTTTATGAATGACAAAAATTGCAAAGAATGAGTGTGAGAGTTGGAAAACGAAGAGTTTTCAAATATATAGAGAATGGTTACATCATCCTTTAACCAACAACGCGTGTGTAAGAGTAGAGGTTGGTGCACGAACTTTGAAGATCACATGCCATTTGAAAATCGAAAAACCACCGATGATTGCATCATTTACGTCGCATCACTTAGGGAAAATCAAACGAATGTTATTAGGATTAAATGCTTAGCTATTAGGTATTAATAAGCATTAATGAGCACTAATGAGTCGTGAGACAAAAATAAAAAACGAATTAAACATACCTCACTGAGCGATTTCCTTTCTAATTGAACTAGATACTTAATTTGAATGTTTAAGTAGGTATTGTTATTGGTAAAATCTAAATGAGTGACTGTTAGCATAATTGCTTAAATGTATGGGAATTAGAGATGCCACATCACCAAAAGACAACTAGACTAAAACAACCAAAGTTGGCCAAATATGGCTTCATAACCCCGGTCGGGGTCACCTAAACGATCAGGGTGGATATAACTCAACTAAATTGATTAGATTGACCAGGTAAAGATAACCCGATCGAGATTATTAAGATGGTCAGGCTGAAGCCTCTCGTCGGGATTGAATATCTGGTCGGGAAGAGTGAAGTCTGGCTGGGTATGATAGATGGTCAGCTGAGCGACAAGTGGACAAAATTAAGTTTAAAGCAATAACGATTAGAATACGCAGATAATGATCCTTACTCAACTAAGGTGTCTCGAATAACACTTTAATATGGTAACAAATTTCCTTATAGGTATCAGAGTCCGGATTAGGCAAGAGATCCAATGCCTGAAGAATTAGGAATAGGAAAGAAGAATAAAACAACTGCAACAAGTCAGAGTTTCAGTAAACTTTGACAACTTTCCTTACTTATGCACAATGAATTAAGGTTTTATACATGTATAAATAGACCCTAATAATGCTCATGAAGGATTTAATGCAAGAAAACATACAAAAGAGCAAGTGAGATCGAGTGTGTAACAAATCTCTCGTAGTGAAATTCATTTTGTTGTTGTCTCCAGCAACCATGGCTTTTTCTCTCACTGGGTTTTCCACATAAAACTTTGTGTTTGCATGCTGGATTTCTTTTTCTACTTTACAATTCGATTATCAATTCTCAATATCTTATTAGATGTGTGGTTGAATTTATATAATTTAAAAATCACCATAACACACACATATATATATATATAATATTAAGACTTGTATTCACACTATCATAGAAGGACTTGTAATGTGCATATATAATTGTTTCAACAGATAATTCTCTCGAGGTAAGGAATATAAATTAACACCCTCAACCGATAATTCTCTCAAGGAGAGGAATATCAATTAACACACTCAAGACCACTACCTCGGAGGCCGCAGTCGGGGTAGGTACCCTCGGTACCGGAGTCAGGTGTAAGGAAGAGGATATGATGGTAACAAGATACTATAAATGAGATATATGATGGAAATGACACTATTTTATTGACGGATATTAGTTGATTACAAAGGGTGTTTATCACTCAATCTTTCCTAGCTGGGTCGAAGGTGGTAACCTCGTGCCTGTCGATAAGTGAACCGAGTTTACTGATGGTGCCATTGTTCTAATGACATAACTTAAGCGACAATGGAGCTTTATTCCAGTGGCGAACCTAGGTCTCCCATTTTATGTGTCATCCTATCCGGGCATATTTTAACTGTAGATTTTGGGTTTAGCAGGTTATTCTCCTGCCTTAAATCACTGAATCAATTCCCTTTTATTAGGCAGGATGTTACGTTTAATTGTCATTGACTTTGGCTGATTTAACGGGTTCAACGATATCTTGGTGGGAAATAAGTTTGTTTTCTCTTTGTATTCAATTACTTCACCTGTATGCATGTAATGATTTTTATACACATTTGGAGTTGACTTTGATCTTGCGTGTTGCCCTGGCAAGGTGCCTCAGGGAAGTCACCGGATAGGGTGCCTGGTACCTTGAATGGCAGGGTACACTTTAGTACTGAAATTATTACTGGGAGCTTGATCTGATCACTCTGGGCCTCCTTTGAAGCTTGAGCCAATCACGTTGGCACTTTTTTGTGATAACAGAGCTTTGCCAGCTTTCGCTTTCCTTGCTTGGATTAGATAAGATTATACCTCGGCAAAGCGAGAAAGGTTACATGATGAGTTTGACACCCTAAAGGTGTCTTGGTGAAAGTAGAGATGGTAGCAAGCTCCAGAGGAGGTCGTGAGATACCTCGACCTTACGGAACTCAGGTCTTCCCACGACGACCTAGCTTTGGGCTCTTATCTTGATAGAAAGAGCTTGATACGGTCATGTTAGGATTTAACTGGTGAGTTTGGATGTAGATTTGGACCCTTGCATGAAGGCTGAAGGTTGAAAAAATTTCCCTTGATCCCTAGCAAAATTTGGCTATTAACAGAAATCCCCTTTTACTTGACCACCGATGATTGAGTCGGGGTTGGAGTCATATTTCCTATTTATTTCTGAAATTTTCACTCTCTTTTAGTCACCCATATCATGGAGGAAATATCTATGACAGCATGTTGGAACAGAGGAAATCTTTGAAGATCACGCTTTTGTCATCAAAGCCACTCATTACTGTTACGTTGTCTACAAATTAAAACCCGATCGTGCCATTATCTTTCTCATGTTTCTCTTTCAATTTTCAAATCCTTTTCAAGCATTCCCAAGAAACTATTTTGACTTGTTGCCCTCTCCTCTTCATCACTCATTCACCAAATCTTCTCCTTCTTCCTAAAACTTATTAATCTCCCTGTCAAATTCTAGTTCTGATACAATTAAAGGCATGGTGGAGGGTGACAAAACCTCTAGTCTTATACACGGGAAATGAGCTAGTAAATATAGTGGCGACGATCTTGCTCCTCCTTTGTGCCTTTACTCTGGCCAGAATACAACCATAGGGTCCATGCAAGAATTTATTGATAAAGCGTCGAGTGGTGATTCTTGTGCCAAAGCGGTTGGAGAAGGTCTGATCTAGGTTTCTGGTCCCTTTTTGGGAGAGCTCACTCTTCCTTATGATTTTCGGGTCTTCCCCGACTCTACCATTAAAGAAGAGTCGATTATCCAATTTAGGAGTAAGTTTGGCATCCCTGACAACATCTCCATCACCATCCCTTCCAAGAACTATGACGTCTTTACTCTTCCCAAAGGTTTGCTCCCAATCCATCTTGCTGTTATTGAATGTAGGTTAATGTTGCCTCTTCACCCAACCCTCCGTCAGGCTCTTCATGCCCTGCGGTTTGCTCCCCTCCAATTGACCGTAGGCTTTTGGAGGCACCTGGTGGGCTTTCTCATGATGTAGAGGGAGCAATGTGAAAGGGGCAATATCATGAGGGAGCCCGGGGCTGAGGGACTGGCATATATTTTCCAGATTGGTAGCCTATCTTTTTGCCTAAGAGGACAAATCTATACCAAAACTAAGAACAAATTCAATTTTACAGTGCCAGATGCTGCCAAGAAAGATCCCTTCTGGAAGGACGAGTAGGTGTTGATTGGCGGTGAATGGGGGACCTCGATCTAGATCGGTGGGCAAGAATTTGTAGTTCCCACTGCCTTTAATGACATGCCCTCTTGGGACAGGAATTCTTTAATGGCTAAGTCTGAGGCAATCTTGAAAGATGTCTTTATCTGGAATTTGATGAACACGAAATATCACACTTCTGACTCCTTCGATTCCCACAGGTTGAACATGTACTTGCGTATCTCTACCACCACTCCTAGAAAGAATGCAATAATGTGTTGGCTTACCCTACTATTGCTTGCCTTGATACTAATCTCTCTTTTTTTTTTAATAGTTTTTGTTGTAGTGCCCGTTGTCCAGGATCCTTATTAGGGTTGCACTCATCTTCTCTCTTCTGATAGTCTGGATCGGGAAAGCCCTCATGCGACCTTGATCTGGGAAGGTGTTCATCATCCCATTTTGTCAAGAGCTCAGCTTCCTCATATCCCTTCTGGTTTTTGAACTAAGTCCATGCTGGAAGTGTTTCTGCGACTGCCACCACCTCTGATACCCCTCGTACTACCAAGGCTGATGCCACTGCTACCTACTCGGCTGACATACCAGCTGCATCTGTAGTAGCAATGAGAAGTTTAGAGACTGCTGTCGTGAAGGGGCCTAAAGATCGTTCCCAGCCTCCGTCCAGATCTGTTGACTAGAGCGAGGTCGTAAACCCGTTTATTTCCTCTTTTCCAAGTGGTAGCCTCTCCTTAATAGCCTCAATCGATATCCTGATTACCAAGGGCTCTGCTCTATTGGCTAAGGTATTCATTTTCCCTCACTTGCGATTTGAATGGTCATTTGGTTATGTAATCTCTTGAGTTTTGTCCACTGTAGGATTTCAAGTACAATGTCGTTGTGAGCCATCAAGTGATTTCGCTACATAAACGCACTGTAAAAGCTGAGACTAAAGTTACGATTGCCACAGGGTTGCTTGCTCAAGATCGGGACCTGGTTCATGAGATAACCATCAACCAGGACATGACTAAGAGATAGCTAGCTGAGCTCCAAAGTGACAATCAGAGGCTAGAACGGAACTTCGACAAGGACGCCTTGAAGTCAGTGAGGTGTAAAAGAGAGAGGGATGACTGGAAGGTGGAAGCTAGAAGGCAAGAAGCGAAAAACCTAGGCCTACATGCCAGATAGCTAAGCTGGAGGCTGAAGTAGAAGCCTTCTTCAGGAGTGGATATTTCTATGCCTTCTACCAAGTCGCCGAAGTGCTGCCCCCACCGTTTGACCTATCCAACATTGATGATTGGGAGAGGGAGGAGATCTTAGCCATGGCTAAACAGATGTCAATTTCCATCAGTGATAGAGCGGGCCCGTCTCTTACCTCTGAAGCTGATATGGGCTATAATGGTAAAGGAAAACAACTTGTGTCTCCTCTTACAACGGGTATTAGGATCGGGAAGGTCTTGTCTACTCTTAAGTAAATTGAAGATCAGACCACTATGGTAGAACAATACTAGCCTGCTCCCATAGAGGTGAATGAGGATCAACCCGATGTCCAATGAGCGTTAGGGGATCAAGTTGATTCAGCTCAGTCATTAGGGCCTTTGGACGCTAAGTATGGAGGAGAGTAGGAGGGAGCTATGGTCTCTAATAAACCAATACCTCCTAAAGTCTTGGTCGTGGTTGATCAAGTGCTGGCTGAAGTTCAGGCTGACCTGTATGCAGGCGGGCCCTTGGGATAACAAAATGATGAGCAACCCTCTGAGGAAGAAATGGCATGAGGGAATAACAAAGTGGTGAAGGCCAATATATGATTCATTCTGATTTTGTTTGTAATGCCCAGAAATGGGGGTAGGCACCCTAATTGAATCATGAAACAGCTCTAAAAACCCAGCTATCAAGATATTCTTTCTTTTCTCTTTTATGTGTAGCCGGGAACCTGAAGATGGGCTCCCTGCTGAGTTTAATGTTGCTTGATAAGGGGATAGGCTCCTCCTCTAACCGATGTAGCCTGTTAAGGGGATAGGCCCCCTTTTCATGATTAATGAAATGTATTCTAATTCCCCTCATACTTGCTTTGATTGATTCCTGCTTACAACTTAATTCAATTTTGCTAAGTAAAATATGAGATAACTAGCAGGGTAGGTAATAACACTTGCTCTTATGCTATTTTGACATAACTAAATCTGGGGGTACTTCGATCAAGATATTTATCTTATCTTCATCAAGCCACTAGCATGCACTCACGCAATAGTAACATGGCAATGTAGAAATCAACACATGTATGAAAAGCAAACGGTTAGTAGCAAATGATTCGATATCTGGTTATCATGATATATGGTCAAACTAATCCTAATAGGATCTTTTAAAAGTCGATCAACCTTTATGGTATGATCGGAGTATCAATATTCCATATGTTAGGCATTTGACACTTAGGCAAAAGTTGTGGTGTATTAACCTAGATACCCATTCCACTGTATCGGGGAGGTAACTTACCATGGCAACCTCAATTTAGTAGGTAACTATGCTCTTATACCCAGGCCCTTTCAGGGGGTGATAGCCCGATCAAGGCATCAGAAATGCTATTCGGCTATACTTGTCTCAAGATCTGGATGGTAACTATGCTTTTACACTCAAACCCTTCTTTATGGGGGGTTGTGTCTGACCAAGGCATCAGGAATGCTATCTAGATATCATGGTCTCGAGATCCGGATGACAACTATGCTCTTACATTCAGAACCTTCTTAGCAGAAGGTGGTGCCCGGTCAAGGCATTAAGGATGCTATTAAGCTTTTTCTTGGTTTGTGGTGACCATGGCGAATTCACTCGTGGAGAAAATAAAATGCTACCGGGGATAGAGAAAACTTAGCAGAAGACTTTATTGATGATCAAAATAGAGTACATTACTGTTTAAAAGAATTACTATTATTGATTCCTATATGGAGATAGTCTGCTAAAGAGTTCCCTGCCTAAAGGTAGAACTTCTTCGAATGATCAGCATTTTAGGTGTGGTCGATGGGTCAACCATCTATATCTTCTAGCCCGTAAGCTCCGTAGCTGACCACTACTTTTACCAAGTATGGTCCTTTCCAGATGGATCCCAATACCCCTTCTGATCCTACCCGGGTGTTCTGGGTCACCTTCCTTGAAGCCCCTAACCTTCACCCTTTTGTTGAAATACCTCACAATCTTGTTATGATAAACTGCTACCTTCCCGGCTACTCGATCTTACTTTTACTCTAAAAGCTGTAGCTTTGCTCGGAGCTTAACCTCGTTGCTCTCTAGTTCAAAGTGTTGTACCCTGAACGAGGTCAGTTTGTACTAAATGTGGAGGATTGCTTCAACCTCGAAAGCCAACGAGTAAGATGTTTCTCCAATGGCTTTCCTTTTCGTGGTCCAATATGCCCAAAGGATCTAGGGAAGCTCTTTGACCCACTTACCCTTCTTCTGCTGCGATTTTCTTTTTAGCAATTTCTTAATGGTCTTATTGGTAGCCTCAACCAGACCATTTGTCTGCGGGTGGGCTACTGAAGTGAACCAGAGATCAATTCCCAAACCTTCACAAATGTCCCTGAATCGAGCAGCTATCTTTGCTAAGACATCTGCTCTGTGATTTTGTTGTCGAGGGATTTGCTTAATCTTGAATCCCTTGAACCTATTCCTGAGCTGTTGGACTTGCTTTAGGTAGGTAGCCATGTTATCATTCCTGGCTTGGTAGAGCCCAGTAACCTGGTTAACAATGAGTAACGAATCACTCTTGACATGCAAGTAATTGGCTTCAGGCTCAATAGAGAACCTCATTCCTGTCAGAAGAGCTTCTTACTCTGCCTTGAACTCAAACCTAAAACAGTGGCAGCATTTCATCCTTTCTAGGTCGACTAGGACTATGTTGGCTCCTCCACTTGCTTATGTGGAAGCCCCATCAATATAGAGAATCCAGAATTTGTAATCTTTAGGCCAATCACCGAGCTCTAGAGGCTTCTGGTGTGGTATCTTTGGCTTTTATGAGGCTTCTGCCTCTTGCCTTTGGAGTGCCGAAAACTCGGCCATAAAGTCAGATAAATCTTGAGCCTTGATCATCGATCTAGCCTTGTATATCAAATCGAACTGAGTGAGCTCTAGGTCCCACAAGACAAACCTTCCTCTATAAAATATAGCGGAGAGGTTGGTCGGTCACTATTGCCATAATATGAACTTGAAATTAGGGGCGGAGCTTCCTTACCGAGGTAACAAGGGCAAAAGTGAGCTTCTCAATGTGGAGGTAGTTCTTTTCGGACTTGGATAGTGCACGACTAACGTAATATACTAGTAGTTGGACCCTATCCCAGTAATATTTGACTAGGCTTCATTCACCGCTGTTTTCGATACTGCCAAATAATTATGTAGCTCCTCTTCGGGTGCTGGCTTGACGAGCAGCGGTGGGCTGGCTAAATACCTATTCAAAACTTGGAAAGCTTGCTCGCTATCTTGGTCACATTCCTTTTTTTCCCTGCTTTATCACCTTAAAGAAGGGATGACATTTATCGGTTGATCGGGAAATGAACCGGTCGAGTGCGGCTACTCGACCCTTTAAGATATGAACCTGTATTAGCGAGGTTAGAAACTCTAGATCTAAGATAGCCCAGATCTTTTGAGGATTGGCCTCTATACCCCTTTCACAAACCATGAAACCTAAGAATTTTCCCGCGTACACCCTGAATGTACACTTGGAGGGGTTCTATCGCATCTGATTTTCCCTTAGGACCAAGACAGTCCTGTGAATGTTGTCCTTATATTCTTCCGCAGTCAGAAATTTGGTAATCTTATCATCAATGTAAACTTCTGTTGACCTCCCGACTTCTGGCTTGAAAAGTTGATTGACCAACCACTGGTAAGTAGTCCCTACGTTCTTAAGACCAAATGGCATTAACTTATAGCAATACAGACCATGCCTGGTAATGAAGTTAGTCTTGTCCTAGTCTGTCGGGTGATAGCTGATTTGATTGTACCCTAAGAACGTATCCATGAAGCTAAGAAGTTTATTTCCCGCGGTGGAGTCTACTAGCTGGTCAATCTTCAGAAGCTGGAAGTTATCTTTCGAACATGCTTGGTTGAGGTCAGTGTAGTCGACGCACATGCACCACTTTCTGTTTGACTTGGACACCAGGATTACATTGGCGATCTAGTCGAGGTATCATGCTTTCCTGATGAACCCTGCTTTGATTAGTTTGTCTACCTCCTCTTGAACTGCAGTGTTTCTCTCAACGTTAAACTGACGCATTTTCTGATTGACCGGCTTGACAATAGAGTCGACCACCATTCGATTATCAGCCAACGACATTATGATTCCTGGTATCTCGTCATGGCTCTAGGTGAATATGTTGTTGAATTCCTGGATTAGATCGATCAAACCTTTCTTCCCTTTGGTTCCAAGGTTGCCCCAATCTTGACCACCTTGGAAGTGTCGCCACTTCTGAATGGAATTTCTTGTAGCTCATCCAAGGAATGGCCACTGGCCCATTCCCAGTCATCTTCTACCTCGTACTCATCTAGGATATCATTCCATAAACCTCTCTCAGACTTTGAGATCCCGGGAACCACTTATGGAAATTCATGTTCATAGACTACGGCAACCTAAGTGAACTGATTTGCCAACGCTGCTAGGTTGGTGGAGACAATGTAACACTTTTGAGCTACCTATTGGTCTTCTCATACAACTTCTACTTCGTTTCCTATCGGGAATTTACAGACATTGTGGTAAATGGACAGGACCCTTTTGAGAGTAGACAAGAATGGGCCTCCCTAAGATGGAGTTATAGGCCGATGGGGTATCGACCATGACAAAGTCCATCATGAGGTCCCAACGATTATCGGCAAGATCTTTGATCCTATTGGTATGATGGAGTCCCCTGAGAAACCATATAAGAAGGGTGGTACTGTTGGGGTTTATGCCATAAAGATGTAATTTGTAAATGGATTTAAGAAATAAATAAAAAGAAAAGTTCAATTCATTCTTGTTATGTTATTTATTTCATAAACTTGTGCATATATTTAACATCCAAGATTGCCTGATGTAATCTTGAACTATGTATATGAGTGTCATATACGGATGGATATAGTAAAAGACGTGCAATCGTAAGAGTCCATAAAAAGCAAATAAAGTTGGGTACTTTATTTATAGTTAATCTATAGCTGCGGTCCATTCCGTAATGTACAATGATTCTATCTTCAATCATTCATATGAGATATGGGAATGGAGGCACCTTGTATGATGTGATCATATTGGACTGAGCCATGATCTATATGAATCTCTTCCCAAGATCCGTTTACTGATGAGATTCATATATATCAACTAATGATGGCTATATGTGGGTGATCTTAATCTTGAGTGTCTTATCGACTCCTTCAGGTTAGATCGTGGTCTTTGATATACTATGGGTGAGGTCGGATGCAGTTCATGATCAATATACTCCGTAAGTTGGGATTACAGTTTGGCTTGTGGTTGGGAAGGTTTTTACACAATAATGGAATTCACTCCTTCTTGTGAGAAGTAGACGGTAGTTCCCTTAAGGGTTGATTCGGGATTTGGACAATATGAGCGCTCTCCTAATTCTGTAAGAAAATATGATTTATTGTTCATTATAGAATCAACGGTACTTAAAGGATATATGTAATTAGAGGGGTATAACGGGCATTATGACCAATCTCTAATTACAAACTACTGTGGAGGATCACACCATGTGTAATTGCTATATCGATGGACACCTAGTTGTATCGGTCTGTGTAAAAACGTCTACAATTGAGAGAGTGCAGCTTCGGGTTTTTAGTGGAATAACACCCGAGTTAATAATCAAAGAATATTAATTAAAGAGTTTAATTAATGATTCTGATGACTATTAGAGTTTAAAATACTATTGGTCCATTAGGTTCCCTTGCTAGCCCGATCGATTTTGGTAACAAGGATCATGGTAAATTAGTTGGATTATCCAATTAGTTGTGTTACGAAAGTGACA
Organism: Dipteronia dyeriana; assembly: GCA_032871835.1. NCBI lineage: Eukaryota > Viridiplantae > Streptophyta > Magnoliopsida > Sapindales > Sapindaceae > Dipteronia > Dipteronia dyeriana. Next base: position 76,725,805 of record CM065300.1, on the reverse strand, counting down.
CGTGTTTATTCGGGAATTAATTGAATAATGAGATTATTTAATTAATGAATGTTAATAGTTAAATTAATTAAATAATTAGATTATTTAATTATATTGATAATTATGAATTATTAATTAACTATTAATTGGAGGGTTATAGTTGATATATGGATTTAGGTAAAGATAAAATTTATCTTTACTAAATCATTTATCTAAGTAATTGAATTTAAGTTTAAATTTAAAATACTTATTATCATTTTTAATATATTAGATATATTTAAAAAGGATATTTAAAAGATATATATCAATTAATAATACAAGAGATTATATATGATGAAAATTAGTGTGTGTACATATATAAGTGTTTGTATAGGATACAAACAAGAATATATATATATATATATATATATATATATATATATATAGAGAGAGAGAGAGAGAGAGAGAGAGAGATATTAAAAAAAGGAAAAAAAAATATAGAATTAGTACACATGTAAAGAGAAAAAGAATAAAAATGTCAACGAACTAATTAGTGTGAAATTGATTAGGCGTGAATCAGATATTTGAGAAAAAAAAAGGCATATTTTTATTATAAAAAAAAGTACTTGCTTTGTTATGAGAATGGATGCGTGAGTAATAATATATAAGTGTATATATATTTGGAGATATGGAACGACATCTGTCAATATATTTTTGCATGAGATGCAATATATATATATGTGTGAAATCAATATACCAATTGAGAAGAAAGAGTTTCTTCAATTCTTTCTCTACATCCTCCATTCAAGTTCCTAAGACAGTAATACGTCCACACGCTGTTACCAGTCCCGTGAGATAGCGAGGAAGATCGAGTGATTCAGACAGGAGCACATCGTAAAGTGAAGGAGTCTCCAAAAGTTGGTAAGATTTTCTTCTTCTGATTATATTGATTATAATTTTCTGTGTTTACATATTGTATGTATTAGTTTCGAATAATAATTATGATCCCAAGTTCATTGGTCCTAGATATAAATTATTATTTGTATATAAATTTATTAAAACCTAGTTCCGCTGCGTGACCGGTGAACGGGGTTCCAACAATTGGTATCTATGCTAGGTTATTTTACGGAACAGGAAATTGTTTTCGATGCTCCTGTATGTATGAATTGTGTAGGCACAATTTAAATTGATTTTATGATGTTTTTATATGTATATATATATTTTTTTAATTTACAAAAATATGATCTATCGTTAATTATATGGCACTGTGGATTTAGGGTTTATGGGTTGTATTATTATTATTATTATTGTTTTTTTGAATTAGATTGGTTTAGGAAGGAGCATAACGTAAAGTGAAGGAGCCTACAAACGTTGGTATGTTTTTCTGATTATATCGGTTTCAATTTCCTGTGATTATATATTGTATGTATTAGTTTCGAAAAATAATTATGATCCCAAGTTCATTGGTCATAAATACAAATTATGATCTGTATTAAAAATTTTAAAACCTAGTTTCACTGCGTAACCGGTGAACGGGGTTCCAACAATTGGTATCAGATCCAGGTTATTTTTTGGAATAGGAAATTGTTTTTGATGCTCCTGTATGTATGCATTGTGTAGGTATAATTTAAATTGATTGTATGATGTTTTTGTATGTATATTTTTTTTTTAAATTTTACAAAAACATGATTAATCGTTAATTATATGGTACTGTGAATTTAGGGTTTATGGGTTGTATTATTATTATTATTTTTGTTTATATTCTTTTTTACTGTTATTGTATTGTAAAAAAAAAAATGTAACCTATATTGAAGATTTGAAAAAATCGTGAAGATGAATTCATGAGATGAATCGGAGTGACCTGAAGAGATTGGAATATATTTGAAGTTACTAGAAGACCAAGGAATGCCTTGGCAATTTTTTTTGTAAATTTAGATTCTAATTTTTGTTAGGTTAAATAAACCACGGTACTCAGTCAATTCATATATGCTTTATATTATGTGATGATAAAAGCATTGCCATGCATATGTATGTCATTTAGATTAGATGTGGCTACATAAATATATTTGATATGTCATACATGCATCATAGCCTGATATTTTATGTATTTTTTTTAATGTGATTAAAATGTGTAATATTCATAATTGGCTATGAATAATGAGATTAGTTTTTAATTGTTAGAAAACTTGGTAATTCTCATTAATATTAATCAAGTTATTAAAGAGTTTAATTAGTTAGATTAATAGAGTTATTTATTGTAATTAGGATTAATATGATTAATTACCTAATAATAAATTATCCAAATAAAGTGTTAGGGTTTTAATAGTTAAAACTTGGTAAACACTAACATAATAATCTAACTCTATTAAATAGTTTACAAAAGCTTAGATTATTCACTAATGGATTAGATTTTTAATTGTTAAAAATCATTAATAATTTATTAGTTAATTAGAATTTGTTTCTAATAAGTTAATGCGCTAGATAATTTGATTAAAGTTAGTCGTTTAATCCTGTAGAATCTAGGTGCATTAACGGTTAATAGAAAACCCTGATTTTAAAATAGTGAGTGGGAGAGGGATATATGACATATACATCCCGCGGTCTCCATCATTAGTTCAACACCGTGAGATCCGAGTGGGGCCACGTGACGGCTTGGCTTTCGTCCTCCCTAAGAAGGGTTTCCACAAAGTTGAATACCAAGGTTGACTTCCTAACATATATGATTTCTGAGGGTATTTCAGGATTGACCGACCCTAAGGAGGCAATTCTCGAGTTAAGCTCATGAGATCTGAAATGGTGGGTTACACTCACAATGGTTTTGATTAAGTTTGTTAATTAAAAACCTGGCTGAATGAACAATGATTGAATGATATGGAATAAGAGTTATTCTAGAATATCATTTGATTGAGGATGTCTCGGTCCAATATGCAAAGACTTGACCGACCCTAAGGCAACACTTCTTTGTGGTATGTTGGATTGTCGTGGTATAGTAACTAGCTTTAGGGTAGTTCTAGTTTGTTAAACATGTGCATGCATCATGTTTAAATTTATGCCAAAACACTCGCACTTGTTTTAAATAAATGACTGAATGAATGTTTTATTTATTTCAACAAAATTGTCTTCTGCATTACTTCAAATTCTCGCAAAAGACATATTAACTGGTTATAACTACACTAAGTGGAAACTTAATATTAATGCAATATTGGTCACCAAAGACCTCTAGTTTGTGCTTATGGAGGAATGTCCTCCAGCGCCTGCTGCTAATGCCACACGAACTGTTCGAGAGGCATACAAGAGAAGGGTAAGCCCAAACCCAAGAAAGCCCAAAGCAAGAAGAATTCCCAGAAAAGTAATTATGTTTTACTTGTTCTTGAGTCGTGTTTAGTGGAAGATGATTCTTCACCCTGGATAGTTGATTCGGGGGCCACTAACCATATTTGTTCTTCTACAATGGACTGAGTCTTGGACACATCTGGAGGAGCAAGCCTTCTCAATGTGTGTGGGGTCAGGGGATGTCGTGTCAGCACGAGCAGAGGGCGTAATTAGATTACGTTTTTGTAATAATTATATATTGTTGGACAATGTATTTTTTATTCCTGGATTTACAAGGAATTTGATTTCCGTTTCTAAGTTGTTAGAACAAAAATATTATATTTCTTTTAATAATAAGTCTGTTTTAATTGAAAGAATTGTCTGAATATTTGCTCATGAATTAATGAAAACAATTTGTATGTGTTAAGACCGTTAATACATACTACACTGCTCTAAACGGAAAGAGATAAGGTTGAAAAACAAAAAACTAAATGACATAAGATTTCTCCAGATAATGACACGTATCTCTGGCTTCTAAGGCTTGGTCATATCAACCTTGACCGGATAGTCAGACTAGTAAAAATGGACTTTTAAGTGAGTTAAAGGTTGGCACCTTACCTGTCTGCGAATCTTGTCTAGAAGGTAAGATGACTAAGAGACCTTTACTGAAAAAGTGCTTAGAGTTAATGAACCGCTAGAGTTTATACATACAAACGTGTACGGACTGATGAATGTTAAAGCTAGGGGTGGTTATGAGTATTATGTCACCTTTATAGATGACTACTCAAGATACGGATACATCTACCTAATGCAATGGAAGTCGGAAACATTTGAAATGTTTAAAGAATTTTGAGTTGAAGTTAAGAATCAATTAGGTAAGAATATCAAGTCATTGCGATCAGATCGTGGAGGTGAGTACCTTGACCAAGAGTTTGAAGACTTTATGGTCGAGCATGGGATAGTTTCCCAACTGACATCTCCTGGTACACCTCAGCAAATTGGTGTAGCGGAGAGAAGAAATCGAACCCTGATGGAAATGGTGAGATCTATGATTACTTTCTCATTATTACCAAATTCTTTTTGGGGATATGCGTTACAAATAGTGGCATACATTTTGAATGTAGTGCCATCCAAATCTGTTCCTAAGACTCCCCTAGAGTCGTGGAATGGTCGTAAAGCTAGTTTGCAATATTTCAGCATCTAGGGGTGTCTAGCACACGTGCTAAAGAATAAAACTGGAAAGCTAGACTCCAAGTCTGTTGTCTGCCTGTTTGTAGGATACTCCAAGGAGACCAGAGGTAGACACTTCTATAATACTAAAGACAACAAAGTATTTGTATCGAAAAATGCAACATTTCTTGAGGACAATTACATTAGTGACTATAAACCTGATCATAAGATTGTATTGAATGAGTTGGAGCCTGGTGAGACTAGTGCTTCATGAACAAGAGTTATTGATCCATAAATATCTGAGAGTCAGATGGTTCCTGATCAAGATACACTACTACCTAGACATGGTGAGAGGGTTGTGAGACAACCTTAACGCTATTTGGGTATTTTTGAGTGATAAGGTGTTATCTCTGCTGATTGTGTGGATGATCCATTGACATTTAAGAATGCAATGGAAGATCCTGATAAAGAGGAATGACTTAAAGCCATGAATCTCGAGATGGAATCCATGTACTCTAACTCAGACTGGGATCTTGTAGACTTACTGGATGGGGTTAAACCTATAGGGTGTAAGTGGATCTACAAGAGAAAGAGAGGAGTAGACATGAAGGTAGAGACCTTCAAGGCAAGACTAGTGGCCAAGGGTTATACCCAAAAAGAGGGGGTCGATAATGAATAGACCGTCTCGCCAGTAGTCATGTTTAAGTCTATTAGGATTCTCTTATCCATTACTGCTTATTTCAATTATGAATTTTGGCAAATGGACGACAAGACTGCATTCTTGAATGGCAATCTTGATGAGAGCATCTATATGATGCAACAAGAGGGATTCGTGTCTCCACATCAAGAGCAAAAGGTTTGTAAGCTGTAAAGGTTCATCTATGGACTTAAGCAAGCATCTAGATCTTGGAACATTAGGTTTGATGATGTGATCAAAACCTATGGCTTCGAGCAGACGTCGATGAGCCTTATATCTACAAGTGCATCATTGATAAGAAAGTAGTTTTCTTGGTCCTATACATAGATGATATCCTACTCATTGGGAATGAAGTGGGAGTGTTTTCTGATGTAAAGGGTTGGCTGGCTAGCCAATTCCAAATGAAAGATTTGGGAAAGGCGAGTTATGTTCTAGGGATCCAACTTATAAGGGATCGTAAGAACAAACTCATAGCACTGTCTCAGGCATCATATATCGATAAGATTCTTGTGCTATTTTCGATGCAAAACTCTAAGAAAGGTAATTTACCTTCTAGGCATGGAGTTCACTTGTCTAAGGAATAGTGTACTAAGAAACCTCAAGAAGTTGAGGATATGAGACGTGTACTCTATGCATCGGCAGTAGGTAGTCTCATGTATGCTATGTTATACACAAGATTGGACATATGCTATGTAGTGGGGAGTAGTCAGCAGATACCAGTTCAACCTAGGATTGTATCATTGGGTTGCTGTCAAGACAATTCTCAAGTATCTTCGGAGAACGAGAGACTATATGTTAGTGTATTCCGGGCAGGATTTGATCCTGTTAGGATACATGGATTCTGATTTTCAGTCAGATAGGGATTCTAGGAAATCCATGTCTGGATCAGTATTTATCCTGGGTGGTTGAGCCATTGTATGGAAAAGTATCAAGCAATCTTGCATTTGTTGACTCCACCATGGAGGCCGAATATGTAGCCGCTTGTGAAGCTGCTAAAGAGGTTGTCTGGCTCCATAAGTTTTTGAGTGATCTGGAAGTTGTTTCAGATCTGGATAGGCCCATCATGTTTTATTGTGATAATAGTGATGTTGTGGCTAATTCCAAATAACCAAGAACCACAAAAGAGGGAAGCATATAGAGAGAAAGTATCATTTCATTAGAGAGATAATGCAGAGAGAAGATGTGATCGTCACAACGATAGCCTCACAAGACAATCATGTTGATTCATTTACAAAGACTTTATCGAATAAAGTGTTTTTGGGTCACCTAGATGGTCTAGGGTTACGAAACATGCCTCACATGCTTTAGTGCAAGTGGGAGATTGTTGGGGTTTATGTCCTAAAGATGTAATTTGTAGATGGATTTAAGAAATAAATAAAAAGAAAAGTTCAATTCATTCTTGTTATGTTATTTATTTTATAAACTTGTGCATATATTTAACATCCAAGATTGCAGTATGTAATCTTGAACTGTGTATATGAGTGTCATATACGGATGGATACAGTAAGAGACGTGCAATCTAAAGAGTCCATAGATAGCAAATAAAGTTGGGTACTTTATTTGTGGTTAATCTATAGTTACGGTCCATTCTGTAATGTACAATGATTCTAACCTGAATCATTCATATGAGATATGGGAATTAAGGCACCTTGTATGATGTGATCATATAGGACTGAGCCATGATCTATATGAATCTCTCACCAAGATCCGTTTACCGATGAGATTCATATATATCAACAAAAGATGGCTATACGTGGGTGATCTTAATCTTGAGTGTCTTATCGACTCCTTCAGGTTAGATCGTGGTCTTTGTTATACCATGGTTAAGGTCGGATGCAGTTCATGATCAATATGCTCCGTATGTTGGGATTACGGTTTGGCTTGTGGCAGGGAAGGTTTGTACACAATAATGGAATCCACTCCTGCTTGTGAGAAGTAGACGGTAGTTCCCTTAAGGGTTGATTCAGGGCTTGGTCAATATGAGTGATCTCCTTATTCCGTAAGGAAATATGATTTATTGTTCATTATCGAATCAACGGTACTTAAATGATATATGTTATTAGTGGGGTATAACGGACATTATGACCTAGCTCTAATTACAAACTACTGTGGAAGATCACACCATGTGTAATAGCTATATCGATGGACACCGAGTTGTATCGGTCTGTGTAAAAGCGTCTACAGTTGATAGAGTGCAGCTCGGGTTTTTAGTGGAATAACACCAGAGTTAATAATCAAGTAATATTAATTAAAGAGTTTAATTAATGATTCCGATGACTATTGGAACTCAAAATACTATGGGTCTATTAGGTCCCCTTGCTAGCCCGATCAATTTAGGTAACAAGGGTCACGGTAAATTAATTGAATTGTCTAATTAGTTGTGTTACGAAAGTGACACGTGTTTATTCAGGAATTAATTGAATAATGAGATTATGTAATTAATGAATGTTAATAGTTAAATTAATTAAATAATTAGATTATTTAATTACATTGATAATTATGAATTATGAATTAACTATTAATTGGAGGATGTTAGTTGATATATGGATTTAGGTGAAGATGAAATAATAGAATTATTTTATTTTTACTAAATCATTTATCTAAGTATTTGAATTTAAGTTTAAATTTAAAATACTTATTATCACTTTTAATATATAGGATATATGTAAAAAGGATAATTAAAAGCTATATATCAATTAATAATATAAGAGATTGCATATGATGCAAATTGGTGTGTGCACATATATAAGTGTTTGTATAGGATACAAACAAGGATATATATAGATATATTAAAAAAAGAAAAAAATATATAGAATTTGCATGTGATGCAAATTAGTACACATGCAAAGAGAAAAAGAATTAAAAGGCCAATGCACTAATTAGTGTGAAATTGATTAGGCGTGAATCAGAGATTTAAGAAAAAAAAGGCATATTTTTATTATAAAAAAAAGTGCTTGCTTTGTTATGAGAATGGGTGCGTGAGTAATAATATATACGTGTATATATATATATATATATATATATATATATATATATATATATATTTTTGGAGATATGGAATGACATCTTTCAATATATTTTTGCATGAGATGTAATTTGTATGTGCATGAAATCAATACACCAAATTGAGAAGAAAAAGTTTCTTCAAGTATTTCTCTACATCCTCTATTTAAGTTCTTGAGACCGTGACGCGTCCACACACAGTTACCAGTCCCGGGAGATAACGAGGAAGATCGAGTGGTTCAGATAGAAGCACATTGTAACGTGAATGAGTCTCCAAACATTGGTAAGATTTTCTTCTTCTGATTATATTGATTACAATTTCTTGTGTTTACATATTGTATGTATTAGTTTCGAATAATAATTATGATCCCAAGTTTACTGGTCCTAGATACAGATTATGATCTGTATAAAAAAAATTTAAAACCTATTTTCGCTGCGTGACCGGTGATTGGGGTTCCAACAGGTACCACTGTTGTAGCATCACTGTTTCAAGTTGAGCTTCTCTAGGGTGTCTTTGAAAAGAATGTCCATGCTGTTACTCATGCCGATTAGAATATGGTGGACTCAAAAATTGGCGGTTTGCACCGTGCCCACCATGGGTCATCATGCGGTTGGAGGTATTATATACATCAGCTTCGGTGAAAATGATTTGAGTAGACTGGGAGATCCCCACAGAACCTTGATCGACCTTGAAAAATCCTCTAACCTCCCTCGATCTGAGGTATCATCTTAGCATGGTTATTCCTAGAGTTGTTGGAGGTTCCAGCCAAGGTCGAGCCTACACTGGTAGTATGTATGACCCAAATTTGTTACATCAGGTCCTTCTGATTGCCTCTCCATTTTTCCTCATTCCCATAGATCTCGGCTTGTACTTTTTTACCGGTTTGGATATTATCTTTGACATGCTACAGGAATTCTACCAAGCAACCCCACTCACCAAAGCTTTAATCTAGTTACGCAAGCTGTAGCATTCTGATGTGTTGTGCCCTACATCCTCATGGAAGTCGCAGTACTTATATCGATTCCTTATATCCTCCGAAGCTTTTATGGCAGCTGGCTTTTTGAGCAAGCCCTTATCTCAGATAGCCAGGTAAATTGTCTCACGAGAAGCATTTAGAGGGGTGTAGTGGTTGTAACATCTCTCATCCTAGGTCACAGGAGCTACTACTCTTGGGGGTGGCGAAGCTTAGGGAGGGGTTCGCCTATCTGGATACCGGTTCTATTGAGGTTAGAGAGGTTGTAGACGGTATGAAGATCGCTTGAGAGGTCTGTTCTGGGCTTTCTGGTTCGGCACAGGCTTTGGTACTTCTTTCTTCTGGTGCTTTAACGATCTTATTTTATCATGCTTAATTTTTACCCTGAGCTGCTCGTCGATCTCGATCAGTTTATGTACAGGTTCGTTGTCCTCCTGATAGATTTCTAGAGGATGCTTGGCGAAAGATCGGAATAGCCTCCCCACCCACAAGTTCTTACGAAAGTTTGACAAGGTCTTCTTTTCGGTAAAGATTCCTATATTTGTGAAGTTAATCTACATAAGATCGGAGGGTTTCCCCTCACTCATGGATCATATATTATAGGTAGAAAGGATCTTTCGGCCGTGGTTTAACACCCTGGAACTGTGTGTAAAAATTCTTTAATAGTTTTGTGAAGGAGTCCACACTTCCCACCGGTAGTTTTCTGAACCAGATCTTTGCGTAGTCAGTCAATGTGGTAGTGAACATCCGACACATGGCTGCCCTGGTAGTGTTTGGGACCTCCATCTGTTAGACGAAGCTCTCCAGATGACTCAATGGATCTTTGACATCAGAGAACTTATCTGATGGCATCTAGAATTTATGTGGGAGCTCGGCTTCCTTGATCCTCCTAGTGAAAGGAGCATTCGTTTCACTTAGGGGATCCTTCTTGACTTCTTGGTGCTTTCCTCTCTTCAACTGCTGGATCTCTTTCTGCATTCTTGTCAGCTGGTCCCTCAAGCGTTTGTTACCATATCTTTTAGAGTCGACCTCAGATCCCTCACTTTCAGACCCCTCAGATGAAATTGATATTTGAACCTTATTTTCATCATAAGGAGAATGTGCTCAGGCATTTCATCGGTTGTCTCCCGCTCCTGCCTAGGCTTCTTTCCTGAAAGTTGTCAGGTGAAAGGAATTACATTGTTCTCTTGGTGTGATATCTGCTACAGATTTGACTTTCCTTGGTTGATAACAAGATGGTCTGCAAGGAACTAGAGGCGTTAACCTGTCTCGAATCGAGGGTTGAGGTCCCATTCTATAATTGGCTGGTTTCAGTGGGTGAGGTCCCAACCAGTCGTAGGCAGGCTGCCTGGCTTCTAGTCAACTCGCCTCTCCTTGAGAATTTTGATTCACTTACTGGGTCGTAATACCGTTGGAGAGCAAACGAAGGCGGTCGTTTTCAATAAAGGCCACTTGCTTGTTGATCAACATGGCCTGGCTTACCACCGGAGGGCATGAGGCCTGCACAACGGTTGGTTAGACTGGAGCCGGGTTATTATGCCTTGACTCTTTACCCTTCTTTGGAGCCTTTTGTGTTGAAGCGAGAATTTTGCCCCGAGGCCTCGGGTTGTCTCTGGGAAGATCGAAGCCTTATTGTTTCTGTAAAATAATAAATAGATAAAAATTATTTTTAAAAATTGGTGTTGATGCTCCCCACATATGGTGCCAAAAAGTGTTAACCGATAATTCTCTCGAGGTTAGGAATATCAATTAACACCCTTAAGACCATTACCTCGGAGGTTGCAGTCGGGGTGGGTACTCTTGGTACCAAAGTCAGATGTAAAGAAGAAGATATGACCGTAACAAGGTACTATGAATGATATATATAATGGAAATGGTACTGCTTTATTGACTGATATTAGTTGATTACAAAAGGTGTTTATCACTCAATCTCTCTTAGCCAGGTTGATGGTGGTAACCTCATACCTGTCAATAAGTGGACCGAATTTATTGATGGTGGCAATGTTCTATTAATAGAACTTAGGCGACAATAAGGCTTCGTTACGGTGTTGAACCTTGGTCTCCCCTTTTGTGTGTCATCCTATCCAGATGTATTTGTAATGTAGATTTTGGGTTTAGTAGGTTATTCTCCCACCTTAAATCGCTGAATCAAATCCCTTCTTATTAGGCGGGATGTTCCGTTTAAATTTCATTGACTTTGACTGATTTAACGGATATGACAATATTTTGGTGGGAGATAAGTTTGTTTTCTCTTTGGATTCAATGACTTGACATGCATGCATGTAATGGTTTTAATACACGTTTGGAGTTGACTTTAACCCTGTGTGTTGCCCTGGCAAGGTGCCTCATAGAAGTCATCAGATAGGGTGCGTGCTACCTTGAATAGCGAGGTACACTTCAGTACCGAAATTATTACTGGGAGCTTGATCCGATCATTTTGGGCGTCCTTTAAAGCTTGACCTAATCATGTTTGCGCTTTTTGGTGATAACAGAGCTTTACAAGCTTCCTCTTTCTATTTTTGGATTGGTTGAGATTATACCTCGATGAAGCGGGAAGGCATTGCAAAACGAGTTCGACACCTTGAAGATCTCTTGGAGAAAGTAGAGATGGTAACATGCTCCAGGGGAGGTCGTGAGATAACTCAACCTCAGGGAACTCTGGTCTTTCCAAGTCGACCAAGTTTCGGGCTGCTATCCCGATACAGGAAGCTTGATCCAATCACATCGGGCTTTAACTGGTGAGTCTAGATGCATGCCAAAAGTTCAGAGGTATGGGTGACCTCGTCTTACTCCATCAGGGTCGCATGGTAGCTCGATCTCGGGGACCTTGGTACCTTGTTGCAAAACCCTGGATTTTGACCCTTGGATGAAGGCTCGAGGGTGGAAAATTTTCCTTTGATCCCTAGAAAAATTTGGCTATTAACATATTGTATACATTGTGTGTAAGAAAAAATCGATTCAAAATGCGGTGGAATCAAAAAATTAGGGTATGGTATATTTTAAAAAATTTCCCATTAAAAGAAAGAACCTCAACCCTAGATTAATTATCATATAGTTAAAAGTATCGTTCCTTTTATCTCATGACGATTGAAGTAGCATCGAATTGAATCTGTAAGATCTTCAATTCAATCACAAACGTGAATCATTTAGGAGTGTGCCTCCTTTTCTTTAAATTGTATACCTGAGGATGGAAACAAACCAAATCTTTTTCTTTTGTTAGTCACAATAATCCTTCAAGAGAAAACCCAAGAATGTTCGGTCATTTGTGAATTATCAATCTATTTATTTGAAACTCGTGTGAACCCAATTCGATTTTTGTACAAAACACCCTTTTGATGAAAAGGATACTAGTGCACTATCGAAAACAAAACGTTCCCCTTTTCTCTTAATCTTGGCCGAATTCTATAAACAATATATATGAGTTGACCGAGTTTTGTAAAGAGCAAAAACTAAATTTTTTCTCTCTCAAAATTCTATCACTTTGTCGAATTCTCTCTCAAAAAAACCCTAGCCATGGCTAAAATTTCTCTTTAGAAAATAATGCCTTAGCCGAATTTTCTCTAAGCAAAAATTATTCCTTAGCCAAATTCACCTAAAGGTATATATAGGTTTCTCAAATCGACTCCTAAGAAGGATGTACTTGGTGGGTAAGAATCCTATCACTAGGTGGATTTACTTGATGACAAAGAATCCTTTTCAAAAAAATTAAAAAACTTTTCCACACCAAGACTCATAATCCAACTCAAATAGTGTATTTATTCAATCACCAATTATTGAATATAATTAAATTGTGACTATATTAAAACTTCCTAATTTCACCAATGGAAATCAATTACTTCATAATTTGACTAGATAAATAAATTCTTACTATTTATCTTCTTATCAAATATAATATTTGATACTTATCATTTTATCAACAAAAATATAACTCTAGCAGATCATCTCTTACTAGGAAAAAGATTTTGACTTTTAATTAATCAATTAATTAATTTCCATTTAATTAAATAATAGAATAAAAAACAATATAGAAGGCTATTATATAGTCCCTTGCCGCCCAAGCTATATAAATATGGGGCAAATTTTTTTTATTTTTTATTTTTTCTTAAATCCATTGAACTTTAATAAAAGGTCCACATGTGAACTAGACCCATTCTTACTAAAAGAAACAAGTCCACATGCATTAATACAATTCTACATAGACCAATATATTGGCCTGGTAGAATATATCAAGTAATCCATGCAAGTTCGTGTGAATTGGGGATCTTGGCGAGCTATCTAAATTTAAGCTCCAACAAACATAACCTAATCACAATCAATATATGATTCACTTAGGTCTGATCTATTAATTTTAGTTCATTCCACTAAAGAAATAAAATTGAACACTTAAATAAAGATATAATAAGTTAATATTGTTCATTCATACCCTATACAATCTTAATAGAGATAGTGTATCCTCATGAAGAATATCAGTAATCGCCAAGAGCTCATAGACCGCCTATAGCTCTCCAAGTTACCATATTTACTCATATGACTACATTTTGAACTTGGATATTTTGACTTGTCCAGAAGCCATATTTCAATAGACACTATTGAAAACTTAACGTTAAGATTTAATATCCAATACCTCAAAACATCCATATGATTATATTCTACTCTCATTTAATAAATGGAGCCACGGTGTCCATATCTATAAATGAAGTCCTCTATCGATTAACAAATGAATACCACCAAACTATCGAGGATATACTATGTTATATAATCGTACTCATTGATAGCTCAAATGATAACATCTGCAACCATATGTCTAACATATTTCTTAGGATTGAGATAGACTCTCCGATTGTCTTCAAGTGAAAACTTTTATCCATTGACGGTTTTGGATAAAGTATTTAACTGTGATAGATTCTTTTGCCCAAAAACACTACACTTTGATGATTGTAGACTCATCATAACACATTTGATCCCACTCAAATACTAACAAAATAATCTACAACTTTGACAAGATAAAGACTCTCAACCTTTATATTAAGTTGTGAATATTATTCAAGAATAGCTAAAGAATTGTGTCTACCTCAAACATATCCAGATTTATGAACAGTTATTTTTTTTCTCGTAGTCTTTTGACCTTATGATTACTTACTTTTGACAATTATAATAATTAAACTATAAATACAGTAAGATTTGTTAAATTAGAAATCACTTTAATAATATGAAAAGATTGTCAAATACATTATTACACTATTGCTAACGAGTATAATCCCAACAATCTCCCACTTGCTTTATAGCAAATGTGTCTTATCTCTTATCCGCATATTCTCAAGGTGCTCATAAAAACTCTTTTGTGGAAGAACCTTTGTGATGGGATCCGCTATATTTTCTGCTGACACGATCTTGGTTATCATCACGTCTCCTCTATGCACAATTTCCCTTAAAAGGTGATACTTACTTTCAATGTGTTTCCCTCTCTTATGACTTTTTGGTTCTCTCGAATTACCCACAGCTCCATTATTGTCACAATAGATAATGATCTACTTATTTGTATTAGGAACCACTTCCAAGTCAATCAAGAACTGGCAGAGCCAGAGTGCCTCTTTAGCAGTTTTGCATGCGGCCACATAATCAGCTTCCATGGTGGAATCAATAATACAAGATTGCTTGATACTCCTCCATGTGTAAACACATATCCTAATGTTGATCTTCTAGAGTTAGAATCTTATTGGAAATCGGAATCTGTATACCCAACGGGAATTAAATCCCCTCCAGCGTATACAAGCATATAATCTCTCGTTCTCTTGAGATACTTGAAAATATGCTTGACTGCCATCCAGTGATAAGGACCAGGTTTCGATTGAAACCTACTAACTATGCCAACAACAAAACAAATATCTGGTATAGTACAGAGCATTGCATACATGAAACTCCCAACTACCGAGGCATATGGAACCCTACTCATGAATTGCTCTTCATGATCATTCTTAGTAACTTGTTCCTTAAATTTTTTGATTCCATGTCTGAAAGGTAACATACCTTACTTGGAATCTTGCATGGAGAATCTAGATAAGATTTTATCTTAGTATGAAACTTGGGATAATGCAATCATTCAATTTTTTCTATCCCTTATAAATTGGATACAAAGAATATAACCTGCTTCTCCTAAGTCCTTCATATCAAATTGTTTTGCCAACCATTCTTTTACTGATGTCAATACACTTATATCATTTTCGATGAGTAGTATATCATCAATATAAAGAACTAGGAAAACCAACTTGTCACCTTTAATCCTTTTATATACACAGGGTTCGTTAAGGTTTTGAATAAATACAAAACTTTTCAAGGCTTGATCGAACCTTATGTTCAAGGATTTGGATGTTTGCTTCAATCCATATATGGATCTTTGCAACTTGCATACCCTTTCCTCTTGGAATTTTTCAATGAATCCTTCTATTTGCATCATATAGACGCTTTTGTCAAGACTTCCATTAAGGAAAGCTATCTTGAAGTCCATTTACCAAATCTATAGGCCTAGAGATGCCACAATGGATAAGAGTATCCTAATGGATTTAAACGGCCACAGGAGATAAGGTTTCCTCTTAATCGATACCTTCCTTCTGTGTGTAACCTTTAGCTACCAATTTAGCTTTAAAGGTTTGCACCTTTCTATCCATTCCTTTCTTCCTCCTATATACCCATTTGCACCCAATGGTTTTATCCCTTTAGGCAAGTCCACAAGAGACCAGACTTTATTTTTAAACATAGATTCAATTTTAGATTGCATTGCCTTTTGCCGATGGCGACAATCAACATCTTCCATGGCTTTCTTGTACGTGTAGGGATCATCATCGTCCATAAGATTCTTTACTAATTCTCCTAGACCGATGTGTCTCTCGGGTTGTCTACTAACCCTCCCACTACGATGAGGAATGGTAGATTGTTGATCTTGTGTTAGTGCGGAACTTACAATTGGGCTAGGTTTTGAAACCTATTGTGGAATAGTATCTCTTAAAAGCTCATTCAGGAAAATTCTACTTTTACGTACAAAATTATTCGTGTAGCCATTTTCCAGAAATTTAGCATTTGTGGAAACAAATACTTTAAGATATGAAGGACTATAAAAAGAATATCCTTTGGTTCCTTTTGGATACCCTACAAATATGCAAGTTTCTAAACGGGACTCCATCTTCCTGTCTTTCCTTTTAACATGTATGCAGGACATCCAAATATCCTTAAGTGTTGTAAATTAGGCTTTCGCCCAATCCACAACTCATGCAGTGTTTTAAAAAACCGACTTAGATGGTACATCGTTTAGAATGTAGATAGTAGTTTGTAAAGTATATCCTTAAAACGAATTAGGGAGCGTTGAATAACTAAACATAGACCTAACCATGTCCAAAAGAGTTCTATTTCTCCTTTTTGCCAACCCCATAATTTTGAGGTGTATCTGGTGTCGAAAATTGAGAAATTATCCCATTATCAGTAAGATATTGCTGAAATCGCCAGATAAATATTCTCCACAACGATCAAACATCAAGATTTTTATGTGTTTCTCAAGCTGATTTTCAACTTCAGCTTTAAATGCTTTGAACATGTCAAAAGCATCCGACTTATCTCTCATGAGATACACAAAACCAAATCTTAAGTAATCATCCATGAAAGTGATGAAGTACTCATATTCACCTCTAGCTTGAATGCTCATAGGACCACACACATCAGTGTGTATTAGCCCTAAACATTCAGTGGCTCTTGTGCCTTTGGTCATGAGCGACCTTTTGGTCATCTTACCTTCCAAACAAGACTCACAAGTTGGTAGATTAGCAACCTTTAAGTCACTTAAAGTTCTATCACTAACTAATCTTTTGATCCTATCAAGGTTAATATGACCTAGGTGCAAATGTCATAGGTATGTTTCATCTTTTGATAATTTTACTATTTTACGATTATGTTTCATTGATTGTGTCTAACAAGGGAGAGATATCGCAATGCAAATAGAATAAATCGTTTCCCAATGTAGCTTTGCAAGCAAATTTGTTATTCCTACTAGTATTAAAACTTTTATTAAAAGTAACTGAATATCTTAATTTATTTAATAAAGAAACTGAAATTAAATTCCTCTTAAATTGAGGTACATAATAAACGTCTATTAAATCTAAATGCCTATAGGAATCTAAACTAATTCTAATATCTCCCACTGCACTAGCAGACACCAATACTATGTTGCCTAAATGTAAGTTAAATTCATTCGCATTAAGCCTTCTCCATTCCTTGAACTCCTGTAAGGAAAAACAAACATAATTAGTGGTTCTGGAGTTTATGATTTAAGAATCCATAGAATCCGTCAAAAAACATGTTTAAAGATAATTAATATTACCTTCTTCTTTCTTGTCCTAAGACTTTGGGCAATTTCTTTTCCAATGTCCCTTTTCACCACAAAGGAAACACTTCTATTTGATCTTGATTACTTTATTTGTCTCCTTCTTATTTGGTTCTAGTTGTTTTTTCTTCTACTGTTTATTGACCTTCTTACAGGTCTTAACTTCAAGACAAGGTTTGTCCATTTGCCAATTGCCGCTAGATCTCATACCTTTTAACAAGGTTTGTCCATTTGGCAATAGGATAGAGCAATCATTTTTCCTAAACAAGATGGAAAGTCCTTCATCACTAAGATGTGAAATACTTATCAAATTTGCTTTAAGGCCATCAACATACAAAGCATTGGACAAGGAAGATAATCCAGGAATGGAAATAGTTCCCTTTCCTTTAACTTTCTTCCTGGATCCATCACCAAAGGTGACATTTCCTCCCTCCTCCATCACAAGGGTCTCAAAGAAACTCTTATCTCCAGTCATGTGCCTAGAGCACCCACTATCCAAATACAAAAAATTAGAAGAATGAGCTTTCAAGGCAATTTGTGCAACATGGCAAAAGTGTTCATCTTTTCTAATCCATCTAGGTGAAATATTTTCCTTCCTAGTGATCAATGGTACATGGGCTCTAAATGTCGTAGGATCATGCAAAGGTGATCCATTTTTCATAGTGACATGCATCATGGCTTTAGCCTTTTTCTTCTCTATCATGCTTTCAATTCTACATAATTTAATATATCTAAAGCAATTTGGTCTAATATGACCATTAATACCATAAAAATGACATGTAAGAATGAAGTTAGGAATCATACCATGACCTTGAGGATGCATTGGAGCCTTCCCATGTCTTTGTGGTTGTCTTGATTGTTGTTGAGGAACTTTCCTTTTTTGTTGTTGAGCAAGACTTGGTTGCTTCCTTGGTTGAGCTTGCATGATAGGTATCTTCCCTTTATGAGCTTTCGGTTGAGGGAAGTTAACTTGAAGAGCCCTTGTAGGATGAGTTTGAGGTAGGCTTTATGGTGCCACATTAACTTGAGCACTACTTGAACACTCTTCTAGGTCAAGTTTCTTCCTATGTGATTATTAAGAAGAGGACCCATTGAGATTCATGCTTCTCACAAAATTTGTCTTGCTTGGAGTGGAGGGCATCTTGTCATCTTCAAATCCAAGCCACTTCTTGTCACTCGGCCTCTTTCCAACATCTAACATGTGGTCAAGTTTTTTAGTGCTAGAATTCATCTTGGCCATAAACTCTTTAACATCTTCAAGCTCCTTCTTTAACCCTTCTTCACTCCTCTTAGATAAGTCTAACTCCTTTCTTAGCTTATCTTCACTATTAATGGTTCTCACCAACTCTTTATTTAGTTGATCCACTTGAGTTGAGAGCTCTAGGTTTTCTTCCTTTAATCTATTAATTTCATTCTTGTTCTTTAACCTTGAACTCTCAAACCTAGCCATATAGTCCTTGAGATCCATCCTATCCATATTTCCATTTATGGATTGTGATGAAGCTCCATCATCACTTGAGTAGTTTTCCTCTTGACTCTCATTTTCTTCTTCACTAGTATCTTGATCCTATAAGAGGAAGTAAAGGCTATGAAGTTAGCCATGAGTTCTTCATCATCCGAAGATTTATCTCCTTCATTTGAGTTATCATTTTCACTCCATGTGGTGGCCATCACTTTTCCCTTTTTCTTGACTTTATGATTCGCACATTCACGGGCAAAGTGACCTATCCCACCACATTTATAGCATTGGACTCCTTCCTTTTCAGACTTTTCTTGCCTAGGCTCAAACTTTTTACAGAGAGCCTTTTTCTTCAAGTTTTGACCCTTGGATCCGAAACCTTTCCTCTCGGACTTATAGAATTTCTTGAACTTCCTCATTAGTAACGCCATTTCCTCATCCGAGTCATCACTTTCCTCCTTCTCAACTTTGGAGGCTTTCAAAGCAATATCCTTTTGCTTTTTCGGTGGTGTGGGGTTAGGACATTTCCTAGATTCATAAGCTAGAAGCCTCCCAATCACCTCACTTGGCTTTATGTCCTTATAAGCACTATTCTCTTCTAAAGCAGTTACTTTAGACTCAAATCTATCAAGTAGAGATCTCATAATCTTCTGCTTGATCTTCCTATCCAAATAAGGATCACCAAGATAATGACTTTGGTTCACAATGTCCATCAACCTCACTTCAAAGTCATTGAAGCACTCGTTCACATCCATCTTGAGCAATTCAAATTGCGTTTGGAGAACTTGAAGCTTCGATTCATTAACCATATCGGTTCCCTCATGTGCAACTTATAAGATATCCCATGTCTCCTTAGCTATCCTAGTGTTTTTAACCAACCTGTACTGATTCTCATCCATTGCACATAGGATGGCATGCATTGCATTCCTATTCCACTTTGATGCTTCAAACTCTTGTGCTTTCCACTGTGCCTTTGGCTTAAGTACATCATCTCATCCATCCGTAGAGTCATCATGGGTGGAGTGTAGCCGTCCTCAACCGCCATCCATGCTCTATCATGAATTTGGCAAATATACGACTCCATCTTGCCTTTCCAAGAGGCATAATTCAACCCGGTGAGAAGTAGAGGTCTAGTGCTAGAAGCTCTCTCGTTGCCACAATTTCCACTCATTGTGTTTATGAGTGAATGATATGAATGCAAGTGTATGAATGATCAACACAGACACACAAAATGCAACAAACACCAAAATGAGCAAGGATCACCTATATATGTCTAGGAACCAGGCTCTGATACCAATTGAAACAAATATTATGGTGTGTTATATATTAATCTAAAGGGGGGTGAATAGATTTTAATCAAAATTTACCCAATTTTTGTTAATGGTCAATTAGACGAAAATATCCCTAACTAGTTACAACAATATCACAAGTGTAATAAGTGCGGAAATAGTAAAGACACTTGAGATATACGTGGAAACCCTCCAAATGGAAAAAACCATGGGCCGTTAAGTGCGCCACATTAGAACCTCGAATCCAGTAATGGCAAAGGAATTACAACCTAATCCCGGTTTATAATCCACCACCACTACCTAATCCCGGTATAAGTGAACCTAGTCCATCTTGCTTGTGATTTAAGCTACCTAATCCCGAAAGCAACACAAGTCTTACTTCTCAATGAAGAGATAAAATGGCCTATGTGAATATATGATGATATTCAAAGAACAAACAAGGCTAGGAAAACTTATATGCTTATCTAGGATGATGAGATCGCAATTAAAGCAATCCTAGATATCAAGAGCTAAATGACATGTTCAAAAAGCTAAGCTAAACATAGATCAAACAATCCTATGAAGCTATCACAATACAACACTCAATCATGTCATCACAAAAATCTCAATTTTGTATCTAGAATATATTCTAAGAGCATACAAATGATTAAAAAGATGGCTTAGCAAGAAAAACACTTAACTTGTAAGAAGATAGTGAGAAACTTACCAAACAAGATGTGATGATGAAAAACTATCCATTGATGCACTCTAAATGACCTTAGATGATGCAAGATGAAGTTTTTATGCACAAGGGAATGCTTTAAGTGCTTAAATATGAGTTCTTGCAAGATTTTTCCTTTTGAAATATGTTCTAAGGAAAAGATATGATGTTCTAAACTCTTGCACGACCTGAATACAAAGAGTTATATATATATGAGTTTCAACAAAAGTGAGGTCGTTTTGAAAAAAATGTTCCAGCTCCCGCTATGTGCATTGGTGAGGTGCGCTAGTCGAGTAGCGCACCACTAGCGCACAACCTAAATTTTCATTAGGCGCTGGTGGAGTGGCGCAGTTCAGTGGCGCATGACAAGCGACGATCTTCTGGAATGTTACGCTGGTGAGGCTGCGCTAGTCGAGTAGCGCACCACCAGCGCACTTCCCACTTTTTCAATGTTGCGCGGGTGAAGTGGCTCAGTTCAGTGGTGCATGACAAGTGACGATCCACTGGAATGTTGCGTTGGTGAGGCTGCGCTAGTCGAGTATCGCACTGCAGACTTTTTCAACACTCAAATACACATTTTCAACAAGTCCTAGAGTGATGAAGATGCATCCTATACTAAAGCCTATCATGACATGGTACTTTAATCACAAGATGCAAATAAATCAAGAAGATTCATTTAAACAAAAATGCACACAAGTATAAACACACAACATATATGAATAAGAGTTATGCATGAATTTGTGAGTGTGTGCAACTATCTCTTCAAAGCAAGTAAGCACAATAATTTTACCTTTGGTGCTTCTTCTCTTGACGTCTTGAGAGCCTAAGCCTTACATAAAACCCCAAAAATGTTGTTTGTTCATGAAATAAGCCAATCAATAAATGGGGACTTTACAAGACATTTGAAGCTGAATAGACTGAAGCTCTGCTGATTTCCCAGAAATATTGGAATTAAGATCCTCGAAAACCTCCTAATTCCAAGTCTGTACCCCTTCAACTTGTTGATAACCACCTGATAAAGATTACCCACATAAGAGGAACTTTAAATACGACGAACTAAAGCCATAATATCTGGGTGATCCAACCACATGCTCTGGAACCGGAAAGGCCTAGGACTAACGTTCACAATATCCGACAACCGAATTACCAACAGACAATGATCCAAAAATCTACGAGAGAGAGCCTCACAAGAAATGTCACACAAACAGGAAATACAACCCTCAGAATCCAAAGCTCTATCTAACCTCCTCTCAACTCTAGAACAGGGATAACGACTCATAGCGTAAGTAAAACGAGCACCCTGGGATCGAATACCAATAAAATCACAAAACTCAATAACAGACTTCAAATCCTCACAAGAGCTATGAGCTAGAGAATGAAGGCCTAAAGACTCATGAGCACCCAAAACCGCGTTAAAATCACCCAAAACCAACCAAGAGGAAGAAACCAAAGTACCCATGTCCCGAAGAGACTGCCAAAGCGATCTTCGGATTACCACTGATGCACTTGCATAAACAAAAGAGAAATAATGCAACCGCGAGTTAACTGTTGTCGAAATAGTAAGTTGTTGCTTATGAAACAAGACAATCTGAGCATTAGGAAAAGAATCACAAGAAAAGACCTAAATCGTCAGTAAAAGACCACCTCTATCATTCAAGCCCACTAAATGTAGACCAAGAGAAGACCAGAAACCATAAGAGATAAAAGTAAAAGCTACCATAGGCTCAGCAATACAAACCAAAGAAGGTCGGTGTAAAAGACACAAATCTCTGAGAACACGCATCGTAGACCCATTCCCAATACCATGACAATTCTAGTAAAGGACACTAATCTTTTGAAATGCCATAAGAAGTCCGTATCTTGGACTTTAGCTTCGTCAGTATACGCGTAATCATCGTCGTCCTCTGAGAAATATTGCTAGCATTTAATCCTTCCGCCTCAGTATGAGAAGCCCATGAAGAACCAACGATGAGACGAAGCTCAGCCTGGGAGTCAGAGGCCAAAAGTCTAGAACTCTAGGTAGAACCAGTAACCGGAGAGTAAATCTGAGAAGATCCAGAATATTCGTTCCTAAACCATGAGCAGCATATGGAATCGACGGACGCTGAAGTGAGAAAGGTCCCACAATAGTAGGAACCGTATAAACCAATGAATCTATGACTGGAAGAGCCTGGTTCAGAACAGTGGAATGACCATCAAAAACTAGACCCGAAATAAAAGAGGACTCCAATATCGTCTCAAACCTCGAAAAGGGAAAAGCCTGACCCACTGACAAATCCAAACTCAAATCAGACCTAATATCCACTTGAGAGTCATGAACCGCCAAGACATTTGAAATCGGGACTACTGTTGAGGATCAAAGAACTATCATAATTACATTAACACTCCCAGAATGCTGATCAATTGAAACCGTCAAAGGAATAGAATCATATAAAATAGCTAAAAAAACTGGATCTGAAGAAGCTAACAAAACATCATTAAGAAGATCATCACTTCACCCCGTTTGTTGGGGTTGACCAACCTGTGCAGCCACCACTGAAACAGTAGAACCTAATGAAGAAGTTAAACTTGGTGAAACAACTATACTAGTAGAATAACCCATACTCAAAACCGGAACTGAAACTGTCGAATAATGAACCACAACTGAATACAAAGACCCTAAATCATGTTGAATAGCGGCAAAGACATTAGAAACAGAAACTTCCATCTGAGTACCAAAAATAGGATGATAAACTAGTTTAGAAGCATGGTTTCGGGGAATCTAAAACCCCTTATAAACAACAATCGTGGCCGGACCATCTCTAGCTGAATCGAGCTTACTAGAGTTAATAGGAATGACCAATTGAGGAACAAGTAAAACAAAAAACCAAAAGATTCTCATATTCCACTGAAATAAAAGAACTATGAGAATCATCTCTCTCAAGAAGCAAAGAAGATGGAGGCACAATAGACACATCAATATCCACCAGAACACATGTAAAATATCAAAAATCACCTTCCATGGTAGCTCTGTCCAATCGTAGAGGCACTCTGATCCCTCTAGCTAATTCGGATATAATCTTCGAATGCCAGTATTCCCATGAAAGATCATAAACAAGGACCTAAACTTGAGCATTTGAAGACTTTTTTAATGCTGGATTAAAATCTAGAATCCAACGCTGAAGCCGTAAAACACCTGGTTAAAGACTAAGAGACCCCAAACTCCAAACCATATTCTTGTCAACATCTGAATTCAACATAATTTGAAAGTACCCCTTACCTAAAGAAATCAGCCTCCAAACAGAGTTCAGCTTCCAAACAGACTGCAACTTGGCTTTAAGATCAACTAACTTCCAAGGCTTCTCACCACTAGAAAGAACAATCCGACCAATGAGAGAATACTTACAAGCTTCCAATCTAGATTTATAAGCAGAGAGATCCACCCGAATAGCCACATAACCACCTTTTTTCGAAAGAATTGAAGGACTAGAAACATAATCCACTAGAATCGGGGCAACCTTAAAAAGATCCGTAAAAGAAGAGCCCCAAATAGATGACGTAGGCAAGGAACTACCCACAGGCGAATCCACCTCGCCGACAACAACTTTACCTGTAGAACACATCCCACCAGATGCGAGAGGAATAACCTGGGAAGAGGAATTCACTCCAGTCATCGTACTCAAACCAACCTGACTAGTTGAGATGGAAGCCACTGCTGTCGGAGAACACAAAGCGGTCTCCATGCACATAGTATCCATAAAGCCCGATATACTGTAGCGAAATTACTGTAGCGAAATTACTGTAGCATTATACTGTAGCATAATACTGTAACAAAAATACTATAACGGAACATTGTAGCAGAAAATACTGTAACGAATCACTGTAGCATGTAACAGAAATACTGTAGCTTTGATGGAACACTATAGTGAATCACTGTAGCATGTAATGGAAACACTGTAGCAGTGACGGTTCACTGTTGCAACGACCACTATTCACCATATCTAGGGATCCCTCATCAATCCAAAATACAAAACAAAATAGAAATCTTGAAACGGATATAACTCAGTGTCGTAAACCCCAAATCACAAATTTCTTAATTCTAAGTTGTATAAAAAATCACGATCTACAATCTTGAAGAAGGAAAAATGAACTGAATCTTACCAGAAGTGGGCCAAAAAAGAAAAACGCCCGTGTAACCCTAAAATAAAAGACAAACCAATGCAGAAACTTAAAATGGACGTAAATCTATGAAAAAAAACTCCAAATCTTAAGATTCTTGATTCCAAGTTGCATAAAAGTTTACGATCTACAACTTTGTAGAAGAATATAAGATCAGAATCGGATAGAAAGAGGCTCGAAATCACAAAACGGCGCCCAAAACCATTATTTGTTTCCTAGTTCGATCAAGGGCAGTTTTACTATATCATGCAGTTTGCATTAATCATTAGTTAATTAAATCATTTAAGGAGTGTAATTTGTTATTCTTTTTCATTGGATATAGTTTATTTGCCATTTTTTAAGAGTGCAATCTCTTTGCTTTTATGGGACTTTCTATCATTCATCTCGATATCTGTAACTGAAATAATCTAGTCCTTCATACAACCTTCAACAGTTTAACCATCAAGAAGAGTGAGACATTCTCCTTGGAACTCCAAGTCACTAGATGACAAGTTAAGGCCAACAATGCTCTATGTAATGCAAATCAAATCATTCATTCATTTTTTTCATGGGTTTATAAGTCACTTGTGTATGATTAACTTGCTTTGTATTATTATGGAACTGAATTGAGAGTTTGAGACATCTTTTTTTTGTGTTGGCTCTACATATTTGTTTTCGAGTTTTTAAATCAATCTATATGAAGCTCATTGACCAAAATAATAGGATAAAATCAAAGTTCTAAAAATATGCTTGTCAATTTTTTTTTTGAAACTACAAGCTTTATTCAAAGAAAAGAACACCTAACAACAAACCAAAACAACAGACTAACACAACTGGAAGCGCACAAAAGGTAAGCAACAATAAGAAAAACATCCAGACCCAACCAAAACCAACAGCACCTAGCAAGAAGAGAAAAATAGCGGTCACCCCAAAAATAGAGCAAAATGAAAAAAAATAAAAAATAAACACAAGCAACCTTCAACAACAACCCCAACACAAAACTTTAACTAGCAACCTTCAACAACAATAATATGCTTTTTAATTAATTCATATAAAGACTATTGGTTTAGACATTTTGTTGAACAATTGGTTTAATGTATAACAAAAGTTTTATGACATCCAAGTTATCTACATCATATCATCTGTAGAATTTCAAAAAAAAAAATTGCAATAAGACTATATATGGAAATCAATGAATTGGCTTTGAACCAAAATACTTCAATTACAATAAAACTTATGTTGAAACTTCCACGTGAATGCATCAGGTAATACCATTTATAACTGGGATAGATCAAAGTTGCGAAAAATTCCTCAATTCCTATTGTATGACAGATAAATTTGTAAAAACAATCACAATTATAGAGATGTTTCAAAAAGAACATTGCGTAGGAAAACATTTATATATATCTTTTGAACTAACAATTTCTTAACGACAGAAAAAACACGTTCACTCAACAGAGCACTTAATAATCTTTCACAAAGAGTTAATAAATCTATAAGGTTGAAAAAGCTAGAGTAAGGTATCACGATGTATTTTGGTCATATAGCGTGTTAATAGCCCAATTTGGCTTTGGACCAAAGTCAATTTTTCCACCTTCCAAGCAGGGGTCCAAATCTCGGATTACGTAGCAAGATACCAGGGTTCTCGGAGTCGAGCTAATATATGACCCCACAAAAAGTAAGGTGAGGTCACCCATACCCTTTGAACACCTTGCAAGTATTCAGAGTCACCAGGTAAAAGCTTAATTTGAACAAATCAAGATCCTTACATCGAAATGGGAGCCCGAAGCAAGTTCAACATGGGAGAACCTAGGCTACTTGAGGTCAAGATGTCTCACGGCCTCCTTAGAAGCATGCTACCATCTTTATTTGTACAAAAAGACCTTTAACACATCGAGTTTGTCCTACAATATCGCTTCATTTCACAAAAGTTTGAACCTAATATATCCAATGAAAGAATGAGGAAGCTCGTAAACTTCTGTTACCACCAAAGAGCGCCAACGTAGATATGTCAAACTCCAAAAGAAACCCGAAAAGGTCAGATCAAGCTCATAGTATCAAGATTGGTATAGAGATGTACCTCACCTTTCAAGGATAACAAGCGCCATAGTTGATGACCGCTATGAGGCATCTCACCAAGGCAACATACAGGATCCCACTTACTCTACACCGCGCATTAAACCACTACATACGTGCAGGTCAAGTGATTAAATCCAAAGAGGAAACAAACTTTTATCCTATCAAGATATCTTCAAATCAGTTAAGCCGAAGCCAATGACATTTAACTGTAACATCCCGCTAGATAAGGGGGGATTTAATTCAGATATTCATGATGGGGGAATAAAGAGTTAAACCTAGTTGGACCAGGATAAATAAACTAATCATAGCACGTAGGAGGAGAACCGAATTTCACCACCGGTTACCAAGGCTCCCTAGTCCCCTAAATTCTAATAGAGAGAAGGGGAGATTAAGTCTTGAAAAGTGATCATTTCTGGGACTTGATTCACTTACCGTCTAGTCATTAGACCATTATGAATGTATAGGTTCCACATATCATACGTAAGGCAAAAGATACTTTTTTTTAGAGGTATAAGGCATGATTAATCGTAAATGAAGAAATTTATTCTCTAGAAGTAAAGATTTCTTTCATACGTCTTGTTCTAGCACTCGTCCCATATATGATTGCACGTCACGGATACGGACAGGACTAGATGGAGGTTATAGAAGAACAAGAAGACAACACTTTTTCCTCTCCTTTTGAGTTCAGCTTGCTCCTATAAGAAGAACAAAATAAAACCTTTTTTTTCTTGTTGTCGTACCCTCTCTCTCTCTGTGTATTAGGTTTAAGGTTGCTTGCTTTTTGTTTCTTGATATGTATCTATTCATATATATCAGGATCATAAGGTTTAGTAGTCCAAGTCAAAATAGGATTCTATATCCTATTTTAATTTGGTCACCACTAGGACTTGAACCTATGACCTCTATGATTAAAATAATATTTATTACTTTTTAATCCTTTTGTATTAGTCATGGTTTGAACCTGTAACTTCCTATTAATAATTTTAATAATTCTTAATTATTAATATATTAATCAAATAATTTTATTATTTAATCAGTTCCCTAAATTTATCCGTGTTACTTTTGTAATTTAATTAATTGGATTATCCAATTTATTTAACTGTGACCCTTGTTATCAATAATCATAAAGGGCTAGATAGGGGACCTAATGGACCCACAGTTTTGAGCTCCAATAATGCTTAGAAATATTAATTAAATTCTAATTAATTCTCCGTGATTATTAATCTAGGAGTTACTCCACTAAAAACCTGAGGCTGCACTCTCGAAACTGCAGTAGATTACTTAGACAGAAATCTTAGTGTCCATTGATATAGCTATTACATGTGGCATGATCCTCCACGAGTAGTTTATAATTAGAGTCAGGTCATAAAGTCCGTTATACCTCTCTAATTATATCTTTTCCTTTAAGTACCATTGATTCTCTAATGAACAATATAACATATCTTCCAATACAGAAGAAGGAGAGCGCTCTTAATTGTTCAATCCCCAAATCAACCATTAAGGGAACTACTCTTCTACTTTTCATAAGAAAGATGAATTTCTCTATTGTGTGTAAACCTTCCCAGCCACAAGCTGAACTATGACTCCAAGATATAGAGTTATTGATCAGGAATATTACTCTGATCTCACCCATGATATATCAAAATTCACAATCCAACCTAAAGGAGTCAAAAAGACACTCAGGATTAAGATCACAAATATACAGCCATCATTTTTTGATATACATGAATCTCTTCATTTAACGGATCTTGGTGAGAGATTCATATAGATCATGGCCAGTCTAATATGATTTCATCATATAAGGTGCCTCGATTCCCACATCACTAAAGAAGTAGTCTAGGATAAGACCACTATACATTAATGAATGGACCATAACTGTAGATTAACCACAAACAAAGTACCCATATTTATTTTCTCTCTACACACTCTTTAGATTCCACATCTCAAACTGAATCCTTTTGTATATGACACTCATATACTCAACCTGATATTGCATCCTTTAATGTTGGATGTTTTGCACACATGCTATAAGCGTACGATGTTAATAAGTCAATATTTATAGAATGAAAAGCTAGTTTCTTTTATTCATGTTTTTATAACATTAACATATTACAAGCTTTAGGGCATAAGCACCAACAGGTTGGTGAGTGGACACCAATATAATCCTAGATTACAGCATTCAGATTTTGTCAAGAGGATTATGATATACTTGAAAAGTTCAACTAACTATTGTGATATGCACATGGCTCAATAGAAGTTATGCCACAAGATTAGTGAATGTATGCCAATATAATCCTTGATTGAGAGGATTGTGACATAACTTAATAGTAAGGAAAACTACTATTTTTACTAGTATAATTACACACTTAATTTGATGGAAATATATCATCAAGTTGAGATCGGCATTCTTACATGTGTGATCGCCTCAGTTGCTGAGATAGCAGGCTGAGAAGAGATACTTATATATTAGAGAAAAGGTAGGATATATTCTTGTAGAGCTAATATATATGAATTTATGGCCTTGCCTGAGTCAAGATAAGGTTCACAAAAAAATGTCAATATTTTATAACCGATCATGATAGACCTCACTATCATTGATACTTGATAAAGCCATATGTGAGGTCTTAATATGGCGCCATAGAAAGGCGAACTTATCAGAACACAGGTTAGTCACAGAATTTGTGACTGGACTAAGATTAGTATAGTGAATGATATAAATAAATATACTTTCCTATTTAGAATTAAATTTACTGTAACACGTGTTTCATACACATGTATTACAAGTGACCGATGTGGAAAATGAGAAAATGAATCCCTGCTTCCTCATTGTGTAAGTTCCACTGAAGTTTTATATGAACTACAAATGGTGTCCTCAAGACCATTCACTCTAACTTGAAGTGACATGATAATGTTAGCACCTTTAGCATGTTATTTCTATTGCTATGATGATTTGGCCTATGGAGTACATCAAGCGTAGCAGTTGTTGTGGAGACCGAGAGATAAAGATGAAATAAGAAGATTTAATGGATTGCAGATACAATTGTTAATACATTAAATGTGATAAAGTCAAGCATAACTTTTCTACAAATTGAGGGATTAAGTAAGCTTTTGACCAATAAAAAATTATAAAATTAATTATAGGATATAATTAAGGATGGGCATGGGTGCCTAATGGGGCAGAGGAGGGAACCCCTACCGTCACCCTCATTCCTCAACCGTTCCCTCACCACCTCCTTAATCATGCCAAAAGTGATCTATATTTTGACCCTCTTATCCATGTCCTTTGTCTCGTTTTTAGGTGTTTTTATAAGTTAAATTGGCTTCTTTGTTGTGTTTGTAGGCATTTGGTGCAATTTAGTTATCAGAGTCAGAAAGCGAGAAGTTCATAAAGGAAAATGACTAAAACCACTGAAGAAGAGAAGACATGTATTGTACAGGTACCCTACCCGTACACTACCCGATCATAAGGAGTGGGAACTTGAAGATTACCCGGTGCATGGTTCTTCACCCTTGCACCATCTGCGTGCTACCCGTGTAGTCACTAAACCAGAGAGCATATCAGATAGGCATCAGGTCATTATATAGGTCACTGCACAGGTACCTACCCGTGCACTACCTGTGCGTTTCACTCATCAGATACACCATATCAGTATTTTTAGACAAAATTTTAGGAATCCTATAAATATATCCTCTCCTGATTTCGAAATCACTCTTCACCTCTCTTTTACTATTACTCTCACTTTTTCTCTTCCACTCTCTTTCCATCTCACTAACACTAACTCTAGATCTAGGAACCTTCCCTCACCAAATCCTACCCATCTTACATCATTTTCATCATCTACTACTCAAGGCTACTGGAAGATCGAAATCAGCTTCAAGAAAATTGTGTTCTACATGGGTCCTCTCTTACTCTTATCTCTTAGCTTTTATTTTGTAATTACCAAGTGTAGCTAATCACCCACTAAAGGGTTGATGTGATTCAATTAAGGACTTTGGGATTGTATTGAAATTTATCTATTTTATTAAATCTATCAAATATGTTTCATTCAATATCTTAATTGGTTTCAAGGATAATTTGTTTTAGATTGTACACTGTTCTCTTTACAAGTTGTTTGAGAAGTTATTTGATTAGAAAATTGGGTATACACTCTATTTTCTTCTCTTAAGCTCATTTGAATGGGAAGATTTAACATGAGCGCACTCCTTAAGTGAGATCCGGACACATTAACCTCAGTTTCTATCTAATCTCAAATGGGTAATCAATTCTATACACTTTAGGTTGGTTGGTTGCTTGTGAGAGATTAAGCATCAATACTATACATCCTAGGTTGGTTATTTTATAAAGAGATTATTCCCTTATTTTGATAGATGTACATTCATGAACAATCACTTGTGGATGGCCAATACTATACACCCTAGATTAGACATTCATAAGGGATATACAACCAATTCTATACACTCTAGGTTGGTTACTTTAAGTTAATGTTCATTAATGAGTGTTCCTACTTTGCCCACGGCTCGATATTTGGATCCATCAACTCCCTAGCTTTGATTATCATATCTTTTCACTTAACACTATATGCATGTTACATTGTATTTATTAACTTTTCAAATTAACCATTGATCTTTACTTTTTTATGTTTAGTTTAAGTCTAATAGTAGTTAACTAGTTTTTGCCATTTGATTTCCCTTTTTATGTGGACGATATGGACGACACCTGACTTGCCATTGTACTAGTTTTATAAACTTTTGAGGCATTGTTATGGTTCTTATAAATATTTTATAGGCAACACACTAGTTTTCTATCTAGGTTTACATTTATTTTTATTTGAGTAATTTCGTGGTTATTTGGTAGTTTTCTATTTTTTTTTGCTTTTGTTTCGTTTTCGTTTCTTTTGTTTCAAAAATGATGGACTTTTATAGGCAACACACTAATGCTTATAAGATAAATGCAAATCATGTAAATGCAAATCATGTAAATACAATGGAGTTGGATCTGACATATTGACAAATGCAATCGTTGATTTCAGGAAGGGAACAAGTGACGGTTGTGATTTGCAAGATATGTGATATACTTAGGCATGATATAGAGAGTTGTCTATTAAGAGATGAATTTCTAGAGCTTTATAGAAATCAAGGTCGAACATTAAAGCCCTACAATCCGGAACCCATGAGAACATCTAAAGATTTCTACAACCTGAAGCCAAACTGCAAGCCATACAACAACTCTTATAGCCATGATTGGAAGGCTCACTAAGACTTCTAATGGAGCTATGATAAGATCAATACCTTTGAACAATCCATCTCATCATACCAACCAATGTCCAAATCTTTTGAATATGGGATGAGAGAGCTCATGCAAGCTTCTCAACAAAATAGTGAGCAATGGAAATCAATTCAAACTTCTCAACAAAAGATGCGGGCCTACATACAGGAGCAAGTGTAAATGTGGCATCAATAAGAGCAAGAAAGACAAGCCATAATGAAAAGAATTGAAGCACATGTTGAGACAATCATTGAATCTATAAGCAAGTGAACGCATGAAGAAACCCCGAATCAACTAGAGCCAAAAGATGCTTAAATCACCGATCAGAGTGGTGAGATTGTCGATTGTGAAGATAGTCATGATTTTGCTGAGGACTCATCCAATTTTACATCTGAAGAATTGGAGAATGAGGAGATGAGCATAGAGGTACATTCATGAACAATCACTTGTGGGTGGCCAATACTATACAATCTAGATTGGACATTCTTAAGAGATATACAACCAATTATATACACTCTAGGTTGGTTATATTAGGTTAATGTTCATTAATGAGAGTTTCTACTTTGCCACTATTTGCTATTTGGATCCATCAACTCCCTACCTTTCATTATCATATCCTCTCACTCAACACTAATTGCATGTTAGATTAACTAACCTAATTGTAGTTACATTGTAGTTATTAACTTTTCAAATTAACCATTGATCTTTACTTATTTATGCTTAGTTTAAGTCTAATAGTAGTTAACTAGTTTTTGCCATCTGATTTCCCTTTTTATGTGGACGACACCTGACTTGCCATTGTACTAGTTTTATAAACTTTGAAGTCATTGTTGTGGTTCTTGTAAATATTTTTTATGGACATTTTCTAATGACAAAAGCATACATGTCACTCCCTTAACACCCATTCGGGGGGACTAGGGGTGCATGCATCTTGGGGGGAGGTTCCCCCTCCCCCTCCCCCACCCCAAACCCCATTTCTCCAAAAAAAAAAATTCATTTCCAATTCTATGTTTTCCATTTCCATTCTGAGGATCGGAATTCAAAATTTAGAATTCGGACATTACAATCTTTAGTTTGACCCTGATAAAATATTCATCCCAAAATGTAATTAAAATATTCGTTCTAAAATATATAATTGGTTTGAAGAAATCCAAACAAAATACAAATACTTCCAACAGAGTATAACACAATATCAAATTTAAAGTTTACATCTTTGATCAATACTCATGTACTAAGTGATAACTACTAACTTAGATTATTATTCTATTAATTTAGGGCTTTATTTTTATTAATTGTTAAAATTTTAGATATAAATTAATATATATATATATATAATCACTTTAGTCCTTTATTTTTTTCAAAATATATCACTTTAGTCAATTTTACCAAAATCTAAAGGTCAACTATAACAGAATGAGTAAAAATACAATTTTACCCTTATTGTAAAAAAAAAATTAGTCCCCCTAGTTTCAATAATAAATGGTCAATCTTTAAAAAAAAAAGTCTCTATTAAGGTTTGTACCAAGGATGAAAGACCTAAGCTATATCCAGCTGAGCTACACTAGTTCTTTATTTAAGAATTATTAATATATATATATATATAGTTATATAATTTGTTTACACTAAATTAAATCTATTTAAATAATTTAAAATAAACTCATATATATAATTTAAAATAAACTCATATTTAATAATAATATATAAAAACATATTTACGAAAATGAAAAAGAAAATAAGAAAAAAAAAAGAAAATCCAAAAAATCCAAAAAATCAAGGCTTGTAAAAGAATTTTCTTTCTTTTTTTAGATTTTTTTCCTTTTCAAAAATTTTGTTATTTCAATTCGATGAAAAAGAAAAAAGAAAAAAGAAACCTAGAATATCAAAGCCAATATATTGAAAAGGGAAAAAATCAATTAAAAAAAAAAAGAAAATAATGAAAAAAAATCATGTTTGTTCCTTTATTCCCTTTTGTTTTGTTATTTTATTTTTTATTTTCATAAATGTTTTTATATATTATTATTAAATATGAGTTTATTTTAAATTATACAAACATGAGTTTACTATTATTATTATTTTGTTGTTGATTTTTATTCCCTTTGCAATTTCTACGTAATGGTTTTCTGGGTTTTTTTTATCAAACTGAAATAATATATTTTTTAAAGTGGAAAATATCTTTAAAAAAAGAGATTAAAATTTATGGGCTTTGATTTTTTGGATTTTTTGGGTTTCCTTTTTTTATTTTCTTTTTCATTTTCATAAATATGTTTTTATAAATTATTATTAAATATAATTTTATTTTAAATTATATATATATATATATGATTTTATTTTTAAATATATAAATAGATTTAAATTAGTTTAAGCAAATTATATAACTACATATTTACATTTAAATCAACAAATCTTCAACAATGAGCTAATGGAGCTTAGCTGCCTAGAGTTTGTGTCTTTCAACCTTGGTTTGTACCCTGATGGAGGCAATTTAATTTTTTTCTAATTTTTTCTGGGATTATCTAACTATTACTGAAACTAAAGGGACTAAAAGAAAAAATTTAAAAAATTACATTAAGTGTAAATTTATATTTTTACACATTCTATTATAGTTGGCTGGTCTAGTGGACTAAAGTGTTGTATTTTGAAAAAGTAAAGGGCTAAAGTGACTAATATAGTAAAGACGTTTAAAAATGTGACAATTCGTTAAAAAGTAGGACTTTAGTGACAATACCCATACACACACACACACACAGATATATATATTAGGGGAAATGGGGGAATGGGTTTGAGGGTGGTCCCCCCACCACCTCCTCCATTTATAAAATGGGGGCCAAGTTTGCTCCCAACCCCACCTTTAAAACCCACTTGAGGGTAAAATTTACCCCTAAAACCCTATGGGGCCCCATGGGGGGATGGGGGCCATAGGGAAAGGCCCATCCCTAGATACAATAATGAACAATATTTTCTCTTGTCAATAGAGAATTTACAACTGAGATTTGAGAGTAACCAAAGAGATGTATGTTTCTTCTTCTAGTGGACCATTTTTGTGGTGGAAGAGGCTTTGGAGATTAAGAAAAAAATAAAATTTTTTTTGTTAGAGATCATCTAAGAATATATTTCCTATCAAAGGTTTGCTAAAGAGAAGAAAAATTCTAAATGAAGATGTGTGTCCTGTGCAGTGTTCAAGAAATTGGCCTAGGCGACCGATTAATCGGTGCAACTTAGCTAGGTGGCTGAAAATTGAAGCAAAAAGTGTAAAATCGGACAAATTAAGCGGTGCCCGACTAATCGGTAAATTTGTCGACTAATTAGAAAAAAAGACGTTGTCTTAAAAAAAATATATATTTTTTCTCTTATTTGACCAAACAACTCATAGACTGCCCAAAGAAGTTCAGTTGACAAATTTACTCCACCAAATTAAATCTTTAATTCTTCTTCTTCCTTTCACAGACAGAATGAACATGGAACCAATTCAATCAAACCGCAATCGCCCAGCAAACCTCACGAACACCAACACCGACTAGAAAAACTTAGAAAACAGAGCACCCGTGAGAGACATGAAGACAAAAGAGATGAGAGGGTACATGACAACATACCAATGAACTGGAGATGACTGAAAACTGGCAACGAAAGATAAAAGCTTTCGGTGACTGAAGGCAGACAAAAGAAGAGAAGAGAAGTTCACTTGATTAAAGAGATTTTGGGGAAATTGGTTAAGGATTCGAATATGGTATTAAAGGATTTTGAAGACAAAGATTGAATTTGGTAGAGTAAAGGTTGGTTGAGGTGTTTTTAGGTAAATTGGTTAAGGATTTGAAGATGGTATTTAGGGATTTTGAAGAAGAGGATTTAGGAACCTTTTAGACATGAATTAGACAAAAGAGGAAACAATGGTTTTATAGGAGGATTGATACGGTGCGTTGAAAGAGCAGCCATTGGGCTCATTGGACCCGAAGCAATATTGTGCTTTTTGGGCCAGGCGTTTAAAGATCCGTCATTAAGCTCATTGGACATGAAGCAACATTGAACTTTAAGGATTGGTTCTGGATTTGGAATTTTTGGATTTGGATTTGATAATTGGAATTTGTTTGTAATTCTGTTTTTCGATTAATCATCGACTAATCGGCCTAGGCGCTAGGTGCTAGGTCTCCGTCCAACTAGTGCTTAGTGCTTAGTGCTTACTAGAACACTGGTCCTATGTGTGGTTGTGATGTAGAATCGATTGACTATACCGCATGCGCTGTGAAGCTGTAGTAAGGTCAAATTTTTTTTGGAAGAATGCTATTTTTTGGTGAGTGAATAAGCTGAAAGTTAGAGATTTTCTGAACAGATTATGTTGGCTAGATTCAATTTGTGGTATTGCTTGATTTTCACATTTTATTGTGACTGTTTGGTTAATTTTGAATTCCAAAAATCAGTTTGTTTATAGTGGCCAATTCTGCTAGGCAAAATGACTTTTTTTGACATTTCAATTTCTTGTACATGCTTGTCTCTTGTGCAACTTTCAAGCTTAATGTACATGCATCTATGGTCAAATGCAAATGTGTGTTTGGAGTTGATGCTATTATTGGGGATGCCTGTTATAGTTGTTGCTCTGGTTTGCCAACATATAGTTTATAGGAGATAGTTGATGTTGAAGTTGTTCTTGAAGTAATTGAATTGGCTGCTGAAAGGAACTTGTTTCCTTTATATGTCAACTCTGATTCATCGGGTGTGATCGAATTGGGCAATAGTTAGGGGTTTTACGTAGCTGAGGTATTTAGGCACTTTGAAGTGTGATCCACGATATCCAAGGCTTATTGTTTTGCTGATTTGATTTTTTGTTTTTTTTTTTGTTTTTGTCTTTTGTTCATAGAGTTTGTAACAAAACTGCTAATGCTATTGCTAAATGGGCTTAGTTTTAGTAATTTTTTTGTGTGGGAATCTCCAATTCTATTCGGCTCCGTGAGCTGATTTAGGGTGATGTAAATCGTTGTGGTTTTCCTGCTGGCTTTATGAAGTCTTTTCCATTTAAAAAATGGAAAAAAAAATCCCCCCCTAATTTAGAGATCCGTGGTTCAGTTCTGAATCCAAATGGCCGGTTTCTGTTCCATTTCCACTGTTCTGCCGGTTTCATTTTAAAAAAAATATATTATATACTAACTAAAAATTATTATTAAACATGTAATTGTAGGGAAAAACAGGTTTTAAATGCAACGGAAGCGTGATAAAAACGAAAAATTAGGGTTTGCGTATAAATAAAAAAATTTCCCTTTATGCAACGAGAACCTTAACCCTAGATTAATTGACGTATATAAAAGTATCGTACCTTTTTCTCGTGACGATTGAACAAGCGTCGAATTGATTCCGCAAGATCTTCCAATCCAATCACGAACGTGAATCACCTTGGAGTGTGGGCTCCCTTACTTTTTATTGTATACCTGAGGATAGAGACAAAGCAAAATATTTTCTTTGTTAGTTACAAATATCCTCCAAGAGAAAAATTCAAGAACGTCCGGTCACTTGTGAATTATCAATCAATTTGATTGAAACTCGCGTGAACCTTGATTCGATGTTGTACACAAAACCCTTTTGATGTAAAGGATACTAGTGTACTATCGAAAACAAAAACGTTCTCTTTTTCTCTTTTCTCCTTGGCCAAATTCCATACCCTTTATCTATGAGTTGATCGAATTTTGTCTAGAGTAAAAACTAAATTTTTCTCCCTCAAAATTCTCTCTTGCTATGCCAAATTCTCTCTTGAAAATTACCTAGCATGGCCGAAATTTTCATCATAGAATCTTTTGGGCTGGACGAAAATCACACACACATATATATAGGATCATAAATCCTTTCCTAAGAAGGATTTACTTGGTTGGCAAGAATCCTTTCCTTAGGTGGATTTATTTGGTAGTTAAGAATCCATATCTAAAAGGAAATCTAACTTCCCCTATATCCATATGGGCTGGCCGAATTTCTCATTGATATAGATTAGGAGAGTTTATTCTTTTCCTAAGAAGGATTACATGGTAGTTAAGAATCCTTTCCTTAGGTAGATTTACTTGGTGGTTAAGATTCTTTTTCAAAAAAGAATTATATCCTAACACCAATACTCCTAATCCAACTTAATAGTGTATTTGTAACCATATTAAAGACTTCCTAATTTGATTAGATAAATAATTCCTTTTATTTATCTACTTATCAAATATAGTCTTTAACATTAACTATACTACCAATAATAATATAGTTTTAGGAGACCATCTCCTATTTGGAAAAAGATTTTTACTTTTAATTAAATAATTAATTAATCAACAAATTAATTAATTTTCATTTAATTAAATAATAAAATAAAAATAATATATTAAGCTATTTTTAATAGCCTTTGCTGCCCATACCAAATATATGGACCATATATTATTTTTCTTATTTTATTAAATCTATTGGACCTTAAAAAAAAAAAGTCCACATGTGAACTTGAAAATACAATCATGGCTAAATGCTCAAGGCTAGACACCTTTTTCGACTCCCTTAGAAAAAAAAACAAAAGTTTGTCCCTCTAGATTGCTTGTATCACAATATATATATATTAACTAAAGACAATTAATTAATATATAAACACAAGTAAAGTGTGATACAAACAAGTAATTGTAACACATACAAAATCTATATTATAAAGAGGAAGTCAACATACATAAAGAGTTCTATCCATAATACAAATATGAGAGAGATAGGGATAGAGAAAAGTTGACACAAGATATAACGTGGTAAACCTTCGAAGAAGAAACATCCACGGGCTAGCATCCACCGGCAAACAAAATCAACTAGTAGATAAGACAAGTACAATCTCTCAAGTGACCTCTTCACCTAGAAACTACCCTCCTATCCTACTCAAGAAATTGTCACCCTATGCTCAACAATCTGAGGCTTCACACCTCTTGTCAAGACTTCCTTGCTCACCTTATCCGGATCTTCACAACCCAAGGCAAGACTTCTTGCTCAACTATCCGAGTCTTCCCGACTCTAGTCAAGACTTCCTTGCTCACCTATCCAAGTTCTCCTAACTCTAGGCAAGACTTCTTGCTTGACTATCCAAGGCTTCACACCTCTACCCAAGACTTCCTTGCTCGACAATCTGAGGCTTCACACCTTTTGCCAAGACTTCTTGCTCAACACCATAGGTCTCACACCTATTGTCAAGACTTCCTTCTCACAAGGCATCTAGGTGATCATGAATGCAAAACGCAAACAAGCACGCAGCATAGAATGCTATGATCAAAACATCCTATGGAAAATACTAGACATGAGCATGAATGCACAAATCACATATAGTCTAGTTTATCATGCATGAGTAGTCAATCTAGATTATGTAAGATATGATCAACATTAATCACAAACTAGATTCATGCATATATCTAAACTTGAATCACAAGATATGATCAACAAATCACAAGATCAAGTTTAAATCACTAAAACCAAAAACATGCTAAAATCATATGACAATGTCAAATAGATCTAAGTATAAGTTCTAGAGCATATTCCTAATCATAGATTCAACAAATCACATGAATAGCTCAAAAGAACATAAGCACATGTATTATGTGAGAATTTCAGCCAAGAGAACCTAATACATGTGATAAACTATTTTTCACGAAATCAATCAATCAAAGATCACAAAATAGTCCTAGAATCAAAGCTAGTACAATACAATCCCAAACATGTGATAACATAGGAAAAATCAAAACCTAACTCAACATGAATGATTTCAATTGAAATTCAACCTAGCTTTGAAAGTGTTCAAAACACAAATCAAAACTCTCACAATATACAAATATATGTAGAAGAAGAAAACACAAGGCAATTGACGAAGTTTTAAGAGAAAACTTAGAGAGAAAATCAATACCTTAGTTGATCTAACTGCAGTCCCGTTTTTGTATGATTAGACACCAAAAATAGCAGCAAAATTAACTAAAACCTTCAGAGGAAAGATGGAAGATGAATAGATGAACACTCTCAACTTAGAATCACTCAAATCAGAGTTCAAATTAAGAAGTTATAGTGTTTGGAAGGTGAGAAAATTTAGAGAGAAAATTCTGCACACTTGATTTGAATTTCTTCTTAGAATGAAATGTGAGAGGGAAAGAGTTTATAAAGGAGTGGGAGACTTGGACATGTGAAATGACCAAGAGGGGCAAAATGAACTCAAGTAAGCTTACTGCCTGAGATGGCACGTGGGCATCTCGGGGCAGCAAGCCTTCTGCCTCGAGATGGCCATGCGCCATCTCGGGAAAGAAGACAATGCATGCTTCTTTCTCCTTCGACCCTCCTTCGCGTTCTTAGACAGTTCTCTGGCCTCCAAACTTGGAGTTCGAATCCGTTTGCGAATTATGAACCATAACTCTCACAAGGACATGGACATATAAGATACTCAACCCAAAATATAATAATTCGACTTGATATATGAAGATGAAGACAATGTATGAAACATGAGTTGAAAGTGTAGTATCTTTTGACTTTGAACTTGAAATCAATAGTATGAGTAACCGAAATGACCGAAACTTAATCAAGAATGATTTAAGACTAAATCCAAGTTCAATATCCATGTTATACAAACATATACACACACAAACACAATTCACACTAGAATGCAAACTACATAGAGATAGTTTCCAATTATGCATATTCAAAAACATGTTATTTCCAAACCAATGCATGAGCCTTCATCTTAAAGTGTGTGAATGTGTTATACATGGTGCATAACGATGCAGGGACACATATGAATGAGTTGTATGATTGTGCCTATAAAGGTGCACAATGATGCAGGGACACAAATGTATGATATGTGTGTGTGTGCCTATAACGGTGCACAACTATGCAGGATATGTGTGTTTGTGCATAAGCCTTGTAAGAGAAAGATAAGGTCTTAGTATACCTTTGTAGAACCAAATTGCATTATTTTTCTTTGAAGACTTAGAACTTTCTTTGACTTGTTGTTTCTTCTTCCTTGAAGCTTGAATCATCATGAACCTAAACAACTAAGTCATTACAAGTAAACATCATTTTGATATGGAATTTATGCCAACACAAACTAAAACCTAACAATCTCCCCCTTTTGGAAAATTCTATTTAAAAACACCTATACATATAAATATATATATATATATATATATATATATATATATATATATATTTATAGAAAAGGAAGCAGGCGTGAGATATAGATATATCTTGTTTCATGTTTTTTATGTTTTTGAAACACATAGAAGAAAGAGTTTCTTCAATTCTCTACATCCTCCATTCAAGTTCCTGAGATCGTGACGCGCTCACACGCAGTTACCAAATCCAAGAGATATCGAGAAAGATCGAGTGGTTCAGACAGGAGCACATCGTAAAGTGAAGTAAGCTCCAAACGCTGGTAAGATTTGTTCAGACAGGAGCATATCGTAAAGTGAAGGAGCCTCCAAACGTTGCTAAGTTTTATGTTCTTCTGATTTTATCGATTACAGTTTCCTGTATATACATATTGTATGTATTAGTTCCAAAAAATAATAACGATCCAAAGTTCACTGGTCCCAGATACATATTATGATCTGTATAAAAAAATTTAAAACCTAGTTCCGTTGCGTAATCGGTTAACAGGGTTCCAACAATAATTATCACCTTTAAGAAAATGTGGTCTTATACTTGATGCTCCCTCTTTGCTCATCTCAAGCTCACTCATAGTGTTTGGGTTATAAATGAATAAGATGCAAATGTAATGCACCACACAAGATGCAAACAACAAAAATGCATAAGCAAGACACACACAGAGCACAGATCACCTAAGTATATCTAGGCTCCTGCTCTGATACCAATTGAAATTCCATATAGAATGTGTGTGTCTATAACCTAGAGGTGGGGTGGGTGAATAGGTTTTAATCGAATCAATTACCGATTTTTTGATTAATCAATATTAACACAAATTACCCCGAATAAACAAGCATTCAATAAAACCAATTATGCTTAAAACAATAACAATACACAATATTTACGTGGAAACCCTCCAAATGGGAAAAATCCACTATTGGATGAAAGTTTACAACCTAGGTTGACCTCCCGTCACACCCTCCAGTTACTAACCCTTTCACTCTACCCAACGGGCCTTAATAGTGATTCTTGATCTATTTGCTTGTGCAATAACTACTTAATCACAAGAGTTAACCTCAATGAAGAGTTAAAACAACATAAGTGAATATGATAAAATATTCAAACATGCAAGTAATGCTAGGCAACACTAAATGCTTATCTAGGAAATTAAGAATGTCACTAAGTACGATTCCTAGATATCAATGTCTAAATGAATGTTCATAAGGGCTTAACTAGATATAGTTAAGCAACATTATATCCTAGTTATCAATCAAAGCCATTTCAACATATGTTCTCATTAAGCATGGCATGGTCATTAAATGCAATCTATATGACCTAATTAGCTAGAGGCAACAATGACCAAAATGCAAGCTATCACAAAAGCCATATCAACAAAAGTTGTCATTAAGCATGGCAAGGACTATAATGCAATCATAAAATGCAATCAATGAGTCCTAAACAATATCTAAATGTAAAGCGTAGAGATTTAGCTAGAAAGACAAAATGGTTACAAATTCTAGCTATCACAACATATAAATCTCATCTAACAATCAACAATCCAAGCATGTTATATATGCAATTAAACTCAATGACATGCATTTAATCAACAATAATTGATAAACCTAAGCATACATGTCATAAGAATGTAACAAGTGATTCTAGGGTATGTAGAGATTACCTAGTCAAAGACAAACAAGAACATCCATGCCTGGAAGATGCAAGATGATGCTAGAAGCTCATGGATTGGAGTTTGGTTGAGTCAAGATGAGTTCTTGGGAGCTCTCTCTCTATTGGAATCAATTTCTCTCTCAAAGAAAAGCTTGAACAATAACAATGGCTTCTTGGACTTATACAACCAAAGAGAAGAGAAGATAACATATATATGTTGTACCCTTTATGAAACTACATCGTTTTGGACGAAGGGCAACTAATTCCCGTCATGACCGCTGCGCGTGCCGCGGCCTAGGCAAGTGTTCAGACTACGGTAGAGCGAGTGTCCAAACCGCGATAGAGCTAGCGGTGCATCGCCTGTGAACCTCCGCTTGAGAGATCGTTGGGCATGCAATAAGCACATGCCACGGTATCAGCAGCGTGCAATGCCTGGAGAACATCGATGTGCATACCGCGGTGGAGGTAATGGACTGAGAGCGGTCCCAACAGAGGTCAAGAGGAAAATCCTCTTCTAAGGGAAAACTAAATGCATCAAACACCCAAGCAAGAGTTATGGCAAAAAGACACACAAATTGACATATAAGCAAGCATGCAAGATGATAAAAAACATGCGTGAGAGTGTGTGTGTGCGCACTGAAAACTCTTCATACAAGGTTAAACAAGTGATTTACCTTTTGAAACTTGAGCTAGGTCTTGAGCAATGATGGCCTAAACTACCCTTACACATTTATCCCCATATGTGGTTGTCAACGAAATGAGCCAATCAAAAACTGAGGAACTTACAATCTCCCCCTTTGGCTATTTCGTGACAAAACCACAACTCACAATTCATCCTCACAAATAAACAAAACAAAAGACAGACAAAGTTTTTCTACATTACAAAGAGATGCCTAATAAACTAGATCTTCAAGTAATCCATCTCTTGTAGAATCAACATCCCTACAAAACAAAATAACTGCACTATCCAAGACAAATGTAAGTGAGATGATCAAGGAAATAAAAATAAGAGCAATTTCAATACAATATAAGCAAGCAACATGCATCAACAATGCAAATGCAAATGCTCCCTCTAAATAGATTAACTCCCCCTCAACGAATTAAACTCCCCTCATATGCAACTCTCAGCTCCCCCTTAAATCGTGCCATTCTTAACTCCCCATAAATCCACACTACTCCCCAGTTTTGTCATGAGATAGACAAAGGAGTATCCTCTGAAGAAGGCATTACAGGGTTGTGATGAAGGAGTAAACGCACGAGGGCAACCCTATAATATAAACTCAAGTCTAGCAATGTTTTCCTTATCACCCATCTCAATAGGACGCATAAGTAATTTAAAGTAACGATGGCAAAGAATAGGATCTATACTTGAGATATATTAAAGGATGAAGTGTGAATACTGGTGCTGGTGAAATCAAAGGTCTGATGGAAGTGCATGGTCACTTAAGAGTTTGAACAACATGTAACTTTGACGGAAAATCTGATAAAGGAAGAAAATTAGGGTTGCGTTTATGAAAGACAAAAATTGAAAAGTAAGAGTGTGAGAGTTTGAAAATGAAGAGTTTTCAAATATATAGAGAAGGGTGACATCATCCTTTAACCAAAAACGCATGTGTAAGAGT
Organism: Dipteronia dyeriana; assembly: GCA_032871835.1. Classification (NCBI taxonomy): domain Eukaryota; kingdom Viridiplantae; phylum Streptophyta; class Magnoliopsida; order Sapindales; family Sapindaceae; genus Dipteronia; species Dipteronia dyeriana. Next base: position 76,681,007 of record CM065300.1, on the reverse strand, counting down.
AGAGGTTGGTGCACAAACTTTGTAGATCACGTGCAATTTGAAAATCGAAAAACCCCTGATGATTGCGTCATTTATGTCGCATCACTTGGGGAAAATCAAGTGAATGTTATTGGGATTAAATGCTTATCTATTAGGTATTAATAAGCATTAATGAGCACTAATGATTCATGAGACAAAAATAAAAAATGAATTAAACATACCTCACCGAGCAATTTCCTTTCTAATTGAACTAGATACTTAATTTGAATGTTTAAGGAGGTATTGTTATTGGTAAAATCAAATGAGTGACTATTAGCATAATTGCTTGAATATGTGGGAATTAGAGATGCCACATCACCAAAAGACAACTAGACTAAAACAAACTAAGTTGGCCAAATATGGCTTCATAACCCTCGGTCGGGGTCACCTAAACGATCGGGTGGATATAACTCAATTAAAGTGATTAGATTGACCAGGTAAAGATAAATTGATCGGGATTATTAAGATGGTCGGGCTGAAGCCTCTGATCGGGATTGAATCACTGGTCGGGAAGAGTGAAGTCTGGCTAGGTATGCTAGATGGTCAGCTGAGCGACACATGGACAACGTTAAGTTTAACGCAATCACGATTAGAATACGCAGATAATGATCCTTACTCAACTGAGGTGTCTCAAATAACACTTTGATAAGGAAACAAATTTACTTATAGGTATCAGAGTCCAGATTAGACAAGAGATCCAATGTCTGAAGAATTAGGAATAGGAAAGAAGAATAAAACAACTGCAACAAGTCAGAGTTTCAGTAAACTTTGACAACTTTCCTTACTTATGCACTACGAATTAGGGTTTTATACATGTATAAATAGACCCTAATAATGCCTATGAAGGAGTTAATGCAAAAAAACATACAAGAGAGCAAGTGAGATTGAGTGTGTAACAAATCTCTTGTAGTGAAATTCATTTCTCGCTGTCTCCAGCAACCATGGTTTTTTCTCTTACTGAGTTTTCCACATAAAACTTTGTGTTTGCATGCTGGATTTCTTTTTCTACTTTACAATTCGATTATCAATTCTCAATATCTTGTTAGATGTGTGGTTGAATTTATATAATTTAAAAATCACCATAACACACATATATATATATATAATATTAAGACTTGTATTCACACTATCATAGAAGGACTTGTAATGTGCATATATAATTGTTTCAACAGATAATTCTCTCGAGGTAAGGAATATAAATTAACACCCTCAACCGATAATTCTCTCAAGGAGAGGAATATCAATTAACACACTCAAGACCACTACCTCGGAGGCCGCAGTCGGGGTAGGTACCCTCGGTACCGGAGTCAGGTGTAAGGAAGAGGATATGATGGTAACAAGATACTATAAATGAGATATATGATGGAAATGACACTATTTTTTTGACGGATTGAAGGTGGTAACCTCGTGCCTGTCGATAAGTTAACCAAGTTTACTGATGGTGCCATTGTTCTAATAACATAACTTAAGCGACAATGGAGCTTTATTCTAGTGGCGAACCTAGGTCTCCCCTTTCATGTGTCATCCTATCCGGGCATATTTTAACTGTAGATTTTGGGTTCAGCAGGTTATTCTCCCGCCTTAAATCGCTGAATCAATTTCCCCTTATTAGGCAGGATGTTACGTTTAACTTTCATTGACTTTGGCTGATTTAACGGATTCAACGATATCTTGGCGGGAAATAAGTTTGTTTTCTCTTTATATTCAATTACTTCATATGTATGCATGTAATGATTTTTATACATATTTGGAGTTGACTTTGATCTTGTGTGTTGCCCTGGCGAGGTGCCTCATTGAAGTCACCGGATAGGCGCCTGCTACCTTGAATGGCGAGGTACACTTTAGTACCGAAATTATTACTAGGAGCTTGATCTGATCACTCTGGGTCTCCTTTGGAGCTTGAGCCACTCACGTTGGCACTTTTTTGTGATAACAGAGCTTTGCCAGTTTCCTCTTTCCTTGCTTGGATTGGATAAGATTATACCTCGGCAAAGTGGAAAAGATTGCAGGATGAGTTTGACACCCTAAAGGTGTCTTGGTGAAAGTAGAGATGGTAGCAAGCCCCAGAGGAGGTCATGAGATACCTCGACCTTATGGAACTCAGGTCTTCCCACGTCGACCTAGCTTTGGGCTCTTATCTTGATAGAAAGAGCTTGATATGGTCATGTCAGGCTTTAACTGGTGAGTCTGGACGCATGCCAAAAGTTTAGAAGGTATGGGTAACCTCGCATTGCTCCATTAGGGCCGTGCTGTATAACCCCAGATTTGGACCCTTGCATGAAGGCTGAAGGTTGAAAAAATTTCCTTTGATCCCTAGCCAAATTTGGCTATTAACAGAAATCCCCTCTTACTTGAACGTCGATGATTGAGTCGGGGTTGGAGTCAGATTTCCTATTTATTTATGAAATTTTCACTCTCTTTTAGTCACCCATATCATGGACGAAATATCTATGACAGCGTGTTGGAACCGAGGAAATCTTTGAAGATCACGCTTTTGTCATCGAAGCTACCCATTACTGTTACGTTGTCTCCTATTTAAAACCCGGTCGTGTCATTATCTTTCTCATGTTTCTCTTTCAAATTTCAAATCCTTTTCAAGAATTCCCAAGAAACTATTCTGACTTGTTGCCCTCTCCTCTTCATCACTTATTCACCAAATCTTCTCCTTCTTCCTAAAACTTATTAATCTCCCTGTCGAATTCTAGTTCTGATATAATTGAGTGCATGGTGGAGGGTGACAAAACCTCTAGTCTCGTACACGAGAAACGAGCTTGTAAATATAGTGGGGACAATCTTGCTCCTCCTTTGTGCCTTTACTCGGGCCAGAATACTACCATAGGGTCCAGCTTTTTGAACGTGCTAGAGAAACCGTAAGAATTTATTGATAAAGCATCGAGCGGTGATTCTGGTGCCAAAGCGGTTGGCGAAGGTCCAATCTAGGTTTCTGGTGACTTTTTGGGAGAGCTCACTCTTCGTTATGATTTTCGGGTCTTCCCCGACTCTACCGTTAAGGAAGAGTTGATTAACCAGTTTATGAGTAAGTTTGGCATCCCTGACAACATCTCCATCACCATCACCATCCCTTCCAAGAACTATGACGTCTTCACTCCTCCCAAAGGTGTGCTCCCAATCCATCTTGCTGCTACTGAATGTGGGTTAATGTTGCCTCTTCACCCCACCCTCCATCAGGCTCTTCATGCCCTGCTGCTTGCTCCCCACCAATTGACCGCAGGCTTTTGGATACACCTGGTGGGCTTTCTCAAGATGTAGAGGGAGCAATGTGAGAGGGGCAATCTCATGAGGGAGCCCGGGGCTGAGGAACTGGCATATATTTTCCAGATTGGTAGCCTATCTCTTGGCCTAAGAGGACAATTTGACACCAAAACTAAGAACAAACTCAATTTTACAGTGCCAGATGCTGCCAAGAAGGATCCCTTCCGGAAGGACGAGTAGGTGTTTATTGGCGGTTAATGGGGGACCTCGATCTAGATTGGCGGGCATGAATTTGAAGTTCCCACCGCCTTCAATGATAAAACCTCTTGGGACAGGAATTCTTTAATGGCTGAGTCTGAGGCAATCTTGAAAGATGTCATTGTTTGGAATTTGATGAACATGAAATATCCCACTTCTGACTCCTTCGATTCCCACAGGTTGAACCTGTACCTGCTTATCTCTACCGCCACTCCTAGAAAGAATGCAATAATTTATTGGCTTACCCTACTATTGATTGCCTTGATACTAACCTCACTCTTTTTTTAATAGTTTTTGTTGTAGTGCCCGTTGTCCAGGATTCTCATTAGGCTCACACTCATCTTCCCTCTTCTGATAGTCTGGATCGGGGAAGCTCTCCTGCGACCTTGACCTGGGAAGATGCTTATCTTCCCATTTTGCCAGTAACTCAGCTTCCTCATATCCCTTCTGCTTCTTAAAGTAAGTCCATGCTGGAAGTGTTTGTTTCCCTAACATCCAAGGTGCGTGGCAAGGGGGCTACCAATCCTACTACTGTTTCTGCCACTGCCACCACCTCTGATACCCCTTGTACTACCAAGGCTAATGCCACTGCTACCTCTTCGGCTGGCATACCTGCTGCATCTGTAGTAGCAAGGAGGAGTTTAGAGACCGCTGTCGTGGAAGGACCTAGAGATGGTTCCCAGCCTCCATCCAGATCCGTTAACTAGAGCGAGGTTGTAAACCGGTTTATTTCCTCTTTTCCAGGCGGTAGCCTCTCATTAATAGCCTCAATCGATATCCTGATTACCAAGGGCTCTGCTATCTTGGCTAAGGTATTCATTTTCCCTCACGTGCGATTTGAATGGTCATTTGGTTATGTAATGACTTGAGTTTTGTCCACTGTAGGATTTCAAGTACAATGTCGTTGTAAGCCATCAAGTGATTTCGCTACATGAATGCACTGTAAAAGCTGAGACTGAAGTTAAGACTGCCACGGGGTTGATTGCTCAAGATTGGGACCTGGTTCATGAGATGACAATTAACCAGAACATGACTAAGAGATAGCTAGCTGAGCTCTAAAGCGACTATCAGAGGCTAGAGAGGAACTTCGACCAGGACGCCTTGAAGTCAGTGAGATGTAAAAGAGAGAGTAATGACTGGAAGGTGGAAGCTAGAAGGCAAGAAGCAAAAAACCTGGGCCCGCATGCCCAGATAGCTAAGCTGGAGACAGAAGTAAAAGCCTTATTCAGGAGTGGATATTTCTATGCCTTCTACCTGGTCACCGAAGTGCTGCCCTCACTGTTTGACATATCCATCATTGATGATTGGGACAGGGAGGAGATCTTAGATGTGGCTAAACAGATGTCCATTTCCATGTGTGATAGAGCGGGCCCGTCTCATACCTCTGAAGTTGATGTGGGCTATAATGGTAGAGGAAAACAACTTGCGTCTCCCCTTCCGACGGGTCCTAGGATCACGGAGGTCTTGTCTACTCTTAAGTAAATTGAAGATCAGACAATCATGATAGAACAATACTAGCATGCTCCTATAGAGGTGAATGAGGATCAACCTGCTGTCCAATGAGTGTTATGGGATTAAGTTGATTCAGCTCAGTCATTAGGCCTTTGGATGCTAAGTATGGAGGAGAGTAGGAGGGAGCTATGGTCTCTAATGAACCAATCCCTCCTAAAGTCTTCGCAGTGGTCGATCAAGTGCTGGCTGAAGTTCAGGCTGACCAGTATGCAGGCGGGCCCTTGGGACAACAAAATGATGAGCAACCCTCGGAGGAAGAAGTGACATGAGGGAATAACAAAGTGGCGAAGGCCAATATATGATTCCTTCTGATTTTGTTTGTAATGCCCATAAATGGGGGTGGGAACCCTGCTTGAATCATGACACAACTCTTTAACCTAGCTATCAAGATATTCTTTCTTTTCTCTTTTATGTGTAGCCGGGAACCTGAAGATGGGCTCCCTGTTGAGTTTGATGTTGCTTGATGGGGGGATAGGTTCCTCCTCTAACCAATGTAGCCTGTTAAGTGGATAGGCCCCCTTTTCATGATTAATGAAATGTATTCTAATTCCCCTCATACTTGCTTTGATTGATTCCTGCTTACCACTTAATTCAATTTTGCTAAGTAAAATATGAGATAACTAGCAGGGTAGGTAATAACATTTACTCATGAACTTAGCCAAATTTTTTGTTTTCTACCAAGCTATAGACCCTTATGCTATCTTGACATAACTAAATCTAAGGGTACTTCGATCGAGATATTTATCATATCATCATCAAGCCACTAGCATGCACTCACGCAATAGTAACATGGCAATGTAGAAATCAACACATGTATGAAGAGCAAACGGTTAGTAGCAAATGATTCGATGTCTGGTTATCATGATATATGGTCAAACTAATCCTAATAGAATCTTTTCAAAGCCGATCAACCTTTATGGTATGATCGGAGTATCAATATTCAATATGTTAGGCATTTGACACTTAGGCAAAAGTTGTGGTGTATTAACCTAGATACCCATTCCCCTGTATCGGTGAGGTACCTTACCATGGCGACCTCAATTTAGCAGGTAACTATGCTCTTATACCCAGGCTCTTTCAAGGGGTGATAGCTCGATCAAGGCATCAGAAATGCTATTCGGCTATGCTTGTCTTAAGATCTTGATGGTAACTATGCTTTTACACTCAAACCCTTCTTGGCGGGGGGTGGTGTCTGACCAAGGCATCAAGAATACTATCTAGCTATCCTGGTCTCGAGATCCGGATGACAACTATGCTCTTACATTCAGACCCTTCTTAGCAGAGGGTGGTGCCCGGCCAAGACATTAAGGATGTTATTAAGCTATATCTTGGTTTGTTGTGACCATGGCGAATTCACTCGTGGAGAAAATAAAATGCAACCGGGGATAGAGAAAACTTAGCAGAAGACTTTATTGATGATCAAAATGGAGTACATTACTGTTTAAAAGAATTACTATTATTGATTCCTATATGGAGATAGTCTGCTAGGGAGTTCCTTGCCTAAGGGTAGAACTTCTTCGAATGATCAGCATTTTAGGTGTGGTCGATGGGTCAACCATCCATATCTTCCAGCTTGTAAGCTCCGTTGCTGACCACTACTTTTACCAAGTATGGTCCCTCCCAGATAGATCCCAGGACCCCGTCTGATCCTACCCGGGTGTTCTGGGTCATCTTCCTTGAAGCTCTTAACCTTCATCCTTTTGTTGAAATACCTCACAATCTTGTTCTGATAAACTGCTACCTTCCCGGCTACTCGATCTTACTTTTCCTTTAAAAGGTGTAGCTTTGCTCGGAGCTTAACCTCGTTGCTCTCTAGTTCAAAGTGTTGTACCCTGAACGAGGTCAGTTTGTGCTAAATGGGGAGGATTGCTTCAACCCCGAAAGCCAACGAGTAAGATGTTTCTCCAATGGCTTTCCTTTTCGTTGTCCAATATGCCCAAAGGATCTAGGAAAGCTCCTCGACCCACTTACCCTTCTTCTATTGAAATTTTCTTTTCAGCAATTTCTTAATGGTCTTATTGGTAGCCTCAACCAGACCATTGGTCTACGGGTGGGCTATTGAAGAGAACCGGAGATCAGTTCCCAAACCTTCACAAATGTCCCTGAATCGAGCAGCTATCTTTACTAAGACATCTACTCGGTGATTTTGCTGTCGAGGGATTTGCTTAATCTTGAATCTCTTAAACCTATTCCTGAGCTGTTGGACTTTCTTTAGGTAGGCAGCCATGTTATCATTCCTAGCTTTGTAGAGCCCAGTAATCTGTTTAACAATGGGTAACGAATCACTCTTGACATGCAAGTAATTGGCTTCAGGCTCAATAGCGAACCTCATTCCTGCCAGAAGAGCTTCGTTCTCTGCCTTGTACTCAAACCTTAAACAGTTGCAGCATTTCATCCTCTCTGGGTCGACCAGGACTATACGGGCTCCTCCACTTGCTTGTGTGGAAGCCCCATCAGTATAGAGAATCCAGACTTTGTAATCTTTCGGCCAATCACCGAGCTCTAGAGGCTTCTTGTGTGGTATCTCTGGCTTTTCAGAGGCTTCTGCCTCTTGCCTTTTGAGTGCGAAAACTAGGCCACAAAGTCAACTAAAGCTTGAGCCTTGATCGTCGATCTAGCCTTGTATTTCAAATCGAACTGAGTGAGCTCTAGGGCCCATAAGACAAACCTTCCTTTGTAAAATCTAGCGGAGAGGTTGGTCGGTCACTATTACCACAATATGAACTTGAAATTAGGGGCAGAGCTTCCTTACCGAGTTAACAAGAGCGAAAGTGAGCTTCTCAATGTGGAGGTAGTTCTTTTTGGGCTTGGATAGTGCAAAACTAACGTAATATACAAGTCGTTGGACCCCATCCCCCTAATATTTGACTAAGGCTTCATTCACCGTTGTTTCTGATACGGCCAAATAATTCTGTCACTCCTCTTCGGGAGTTGGCTTAACGAGAAGCACTGGGCTGGATAAATACCTCTTCAGAGCTTGGAAAGCTTGCTTGTTATCTTGGTCACATTTTTTTTTTCCTGCTTTATCACCTTAAAGAAGGGAAGGCATTTATCGGTTGATCAGGAAATGAATCGGTCGAGTGCGGCTACTCGACCCTTTAAGATATGAACCTGTATAAGGGAGGTTGGAAACTCTAGATCCAAGATAGCCCAAATCTTTTCAGGATTGGCCTCTATACCCCTTTCACGAACCATGAAACCTAAGAATTTTCCCGCGTACACCCCGAATGTAGACTTGGAGGGGTTCTGTCGCATCTGATTTTCCCTAAGGACCAAGAAAGTCTTGTGAATGTTGTCCTTATATTCTTCTGCGGTCAGATATTTGGTAATCATATCATTAATGTAAACTTCTGTGGACCTCCTGACTTCTGGCTTAAAAGTTGATTGACCAACCGCTGGTAAGTAGCCCTGCGTTCTTAAGACCAAATGGCATTAACTTATAGCAATACAGACCATGCCTGGTAATGAAGTTGGTCTTGTCTTAGTCTGTCGGGTGCTGGCTGATTTGATTGTACCCTAAGAACGTATCCATGAAGCTCAGAAATTTATTTCCAGTGGAGGAGTCTACTAGCTGGTCAATCTTTAAAAGCCGAAAGATGTCTTTCGAACATGCTCGGTTGAGGTCAGTGTAGTCGACGCACATGCACCACTTCCTATTTGACTTGGGCACCATGACTACAATAGCGATCTAGTCGAGGTATCATGCCTTTCCTGATGAACCCTGCTTTGATCAGTTTGTCTACCTCCTCTTGAACTGCAGTGTTTCTCTCAACGTTAAAGTGACACCTTTTCTGATTGACCAGTTTGACAGTAGGGTTGACAGTCAGTCGATTAGCAGTCAAGGACATTATGATTCTTGGCATCTCGTCATGGCTCTAGCTGAATATGTTGTTGAATTCCTGGATTAGATCGATCAAACCTTCCTTCCCTCTGGTTCCAAGGTTGCCCCAATCTTGACCACCTTGGAAGTGTCGCCACTTCTGACTGGGATTTTTTGTAGCTTATCTAAGGAATGGCCACTTGCCCATTCTCGGTCATCTTCTACCTCGTACTCATCTTGGAAATCATTCCATAAACCTCCCTCAGACTTTGAGATCCCGGAAACCACTTCTCGCAATTCCTATTCATAAACTACGGCAATATGAGTGAACTGATTTGCCAACGCTGCAGGGTTGGTGGAGTCATTGTATCACTTTTGGGCTGCTTATTGGTCTTCTCGTATAACTTCTACCTCGTTTTCTATCGAGAATTTTAAGACATTGTGGTAGATGGACATGACCCCTTTGAGAGTAGACAAGAAGGGCCTCCATAAGATGGAGTTATAGGCCGATGGGGTATCGACCATGACAAAGTCCATCATAAGGTCTCAACGATTATCGGTAAGATCTTTGATCCTATTGGTATGATGGAGTGCCCTGTGAAACCATATAAGAAGGGTGGTACTTTTGGGGTTTGTGCCCTCAAGATGTAATTTGTAAATGGATTTAAGAAATAAATAAAAAGAAAAATTCAATTCATTCTTGTTATATTATTTATTTTATAAACTTGTGCATGTATTTATCATCCAAGATTGTCGGTTGTAATCTTGAACTGTGTATATGAGTGTCATATACGGATGGATATAGTAAGAGACATGCAATCTAAAGAGTCCATAGATAGCAAATAAAGTAGGGTACTTTATTTGTAGTTAATCTATAGCTGCGGTCCATTCCGTAATGTACGATGATTTTATCCTGAATCATTCATATGAGATATGGGAATGGAGGCACCTTTTTATGATGTGATCATATTAGAATGAGCCATAATCTATATGAATCTCTCACCAAGATCCGTTTACCGATGAGATTCATATATATCAACTAATGATGGCTATATGTGGGTGATCTTAATCCTAAGTGTCTTATCGACTCCTTCAGGTTAGATCGTGGTCTTTGATATACCATGGGTGAGGTCGGATGCAGTTCATGATCAATATGCTCCGTATGTTGGGATTACGGTTTGGCTTGTGGTTGAGAAGGTTTGTACACAATAGTGGAATCCACTCATTCTTATGAGAAGTAGACGGTAGTTCCCTTAAGGGTTGATTCGGGGCTTGGACAATATGAGCGCTCTTCTAATTCCGTAAGGAAATATGATTTATTGTTCATTTTAGAATCAACGGTACTTAAAAGATATATATAATTAGAGGGGTATAACGGGTATTATGACCAAGCTCTAATTACAAACTACTGTGGAGGATCACACCATGTGTAATTGCTATATCGATGGACACTTAATTGTATCGGTCTGTGTAAAAGCGTCTACAGTTGAGAGAGTGCAGCTTCGGGTTTTTAGTGGAATAACACCGGAGTTAATAACCAAAGAATATTAATTAAAGAGTTTAATTAATGATTCCGATGACTATTAGAGCTCAAAATACTATGGGTCCATTAGGTCCCCTTGCTAGCCCGATCGATTTAGGTAATAAGGATCACGGTAAATTATTTGGATTATCCAATTAGTTGTGTTACGAAAGTGACACGTGTTTATTCGGGAATTAATTGAATAATGAGATTATTTAATTAATGAATGTTAGTAGTTAAATTGATTAAATAATTAGATTTTTTAATTATATTGATAATTATGAATTATTAATTAACTATTAATTGGAGAGTGTTAGTTGATATATGGATTTAGGTGAAGATAAAATAATAGGATTATTTTATCTTTACTAAATCATTTATCTAAGTATTTGAATTTAAGTTTAAATTTAAAATACTTATTATCACTTTTAATATATTAGATATATTTAAAAAGGATAATTAAAAGATATATATCAATTAATAATACAAGAGATTGCATAGGATGTAAATTGGTGTGTGTACATATATAAGTATTTGTATAGGATACAAACAAGGATATATATATAGAGATATATTAAAAAAAGAAAAAATATATATAGAATTTGCATGTGATGTAAATTAGTACACATGTAAAGAGAAAAAGAACCAAAAAGTCAACGAACTAATTAGTGTGAAATTGATTAGGAGTGAATCAGAGATTTGAGGAAAAAAGGCATATTTTTATTATAAAAAAAGTACTTGCTTTGTTATCAGAATGGGTGCGTGAGTAATAATATATACGTATATATTTGGAGATATGGAACGACATCTGTCAATATATTTTTGCATGAGATGCAATATATATGTGCATAAAATCAATACATCAAATTAAAAAGAAAGAGTTTCATCAAGTATTTTTCTACATCCTCCATTTAAGTTCCTAAGACTGTGATGCGTTCACACGCAGTTACCAGTCCCGGGAGATAGGGAGGAAGATCGAGTGATTCAGACAGAAGCACATCGTAAAGTGAATGAGTCTCCAAACGTTAGTAAGATTTTCTTCTTCTGATTATATTGATTATAATTTCCTGTGTTTACATATTGTATGTATTAGTTTCGAATAATAATTATGATCCCAAGTTCATTGGTCCCAGATATAGATTAGTATCTGTATATAAAATTTTTAAAACCTAGTTCTGCTGCGTGACCGGTGAACGGGGTTCCAACAATTGGTATCAAAGCTAGGTTATTTTTCGGAACAGGAAATTTTTTCGATGCTCCTGTATGTATGAATTGTGTAGGCATAATTTAAATTGATTTTATGATGTTTTTGCATGTATATATATATTTTTAGAATTTACAAAAACATGATCGATCGTTAATTATATGGTACTGTGGATTTAGGGTTTATGGGTTGTATTATTATTATTATTATTTTTAATTAGATTGGTTTAGATAGGAGCATAACGTAAAGTGAAGGAGCCTCCAAACGTTGATATGTTCTTCTGATTATATCGATTTCAATTTCCTGTGATTATATATTGTATGTATTAGTTCCAAAAAATAATTACGATTCCAAGTTCATTGGTCATAGATACAGATTATGATCTGTATTAAAAATTTTAAAACCTAGTTTCGTTGTGTAACCGGTGAACGGGGTTCCAACAATTGGTATCAGAGCCAGGTTATTTTTCGGAACAGGAAATTGTTTTCGATGCTCCTGTATGTATGCATTATGTAGGCATAATTTAAATTGATTGTATGATGTTTTTGTATGTATATTAATTTTTTCAAAATTTACAAAAACATGATTAATCGTTAATTATATGGTACTGTGAATTTAGGGTTTATGGGTTGTATTGTTATTATTTATTTTGGTTATATTTTTTTTTAATGTTATTGTATTGTAAAATATAAAAAAAATTGTAACCTATATTGAAGATCTGGAAAAATCGTGAAGATGAATTAATGAGATGAATCGGAGTGACCTGAAGAGATTGGAAGATATTTGAAGTTACTAGAAGACCAAGGAATGCCTTGGGATTTTTTTTTTGTAATTTTAGATTTCAATTTTTGTTAGGTTAAATAAACCACAGTACTCGGTCAATTCATGTATGCTTTATATTATGTGATGATAAAAGCATTGTCATGCATACGTATGTCATTTAGATTATATGTGACTACACAAATATATTTGATATGTCATACATGCATCATAGCCTGATATTTTATGTATTTTTTTTAATGTGATTAAAATGGGTAATATACATAATTGGCTATGAATAATGAGATTAGTTTTTAATGGTTAGAAAACTTGGTAATTCTCATTAATATTGATCTAGTTATTAAAGAGTTTAATAAGTTAGATTAATAGAGTCATTTATTGTAATTAGGATCAATATGATTAATTACCTAATAATAAATTATCCAAATAAAGTGTTAGGGTTTTAATAGTTAAAACTTGATAAACACTAACATAATAATCTAACTATAGTAAATAGTTTACAAAAGCTTAAATTATTCACTAATAGATTAGATTTATAATTGTTAAAAATCATTAATAATTTATTAGTTAATTAGAATTTGTTTCTAATTAGTTAATGCGTTAGATAATTTGATTAAAGTTAGTCGTTTAATCCTGTAGAATCTAGGTGCATTAACGTTTAATAGAAAACCCTAATTTTAAAATAGTGAGTGGGAGAGGGATATATGACATAAACATCCCGCAGTCTCCATCATTAGTTCAACACCGTGCGATCCGAGTGGGGCCACGTGACTGCTTTGCTTTCGTCCTCCCTAAGAAGGGTTTCCACAAAGGTCAATACCAAGGTTACCTTCCTAACAAATATGATTTCTGAGGGAATTTCAGGATTGATAGAAATGGTGGGTTATACTCATAAAGGTTTTGATTAAGTTTGTTATTTAAAAACCTGGCTGAATGAACAATGGTTGAATGATATGGAATAAGAGTTATTCTAGAATATCATTTGATTGGGGATGTCTCGGTCCAATATGCAAAGACTTGACAGACCCTAAGGCAGAACTTCTTTGTGGTACGTTGGATTGTCGTGGTATAGTAACTAGTTTTAGGGTAGTTCTAGTTCGTTAAACATGTGCATGCATCATGTTTAAATTTATGCCAAAACACTCGCACTTGTTTTAAATAAATGACTGATTGAATGTTTTATTTATTTAAGCAATAATGTCTTCTGCGTCACTTCAAATTCTTGCAAACGACAATTTAACTGGTGATAACTACACTAAGTAGAAACTTAACATTAATGCAATATTGGTCACCAAAGACCTCAAGTTTGTGCTTACGGAGGAATGTCCTCCAGTGTCTGCTGCCAATGCCACACGAACTGTTTTAGAGGCATACAAGCGAAGGGTAAGCCCAAACCCAAGAAAGCCCAAAGCAAGAAGAAGTCCCAGAAAAATAATTATGTTTTACTTGTTCTTGAGTCGTGTTTAGTGGAAGATGATTCGTCACCCTGGATAGTTGATTCGGGGGCCACTAACCAAATTTGTTCTTCTACAATGGACTGAGTCTTGGACACATCTAGAGGAGCAAGCCTTCTCAATACATGTGGGGTCAGGGGATGTCGTGTCGGTACTAGCAGTGGGCGTAATTAGATTACGTTTTTGTAATAATTATATATTGTTGGACAATGTATTTTATATTTCTGGATTTACACTGAATTTGATTTCCGTTTCTAAGTTGTTAGAACAAAAATATTCTATTTCTTTTAATAATAAGTCTGTTATTATTGGAAAGAATGGTCTGAATATTTGCTCAGGAATTAATGAAAACAATTTGTATGTGTTAAGACCGTTAATACATACTACAATGCTTAGAACCGAAAGGGATATGGTTGAAAAACCAAAAACTAAACGACATAAGATTTCTCCAGATAATGACACGAATCTCTGGCTTCTAAGGCTTGGTCATATCAACCTTGACCGGATAGTCAGACTAGTAAAAGCGGGCCTTTAAAAGAGTTAAAGGTTTGCACCTTACCTATCTGCGAATCTTGTCTAGAAGGTAAGATGACTAAGAGATCTTTTACTGAAAAAGTGCTTAGAGTTAAAGAACCGCTAGAGTTTATACATACCGACGTCTGCGGACTAATGAATGTTAAAACTAGGGGTGGTTATGAGTATTATGTCAGCTTTATAGATGACTACTCAAGACACAGATACGTCTACCTAATGCAATGGAAGTCAGAAACATTTGAAATGTTCAAAGAATTTCGAGCTGAAGTTAAGAATCAATTAGGTAGGACTATCAAGTCACTGCGATCGAATCGTGGAGGTGAGTACCTTGACCAAGAGTTTGAAAACTTTATGGTAGAGCATGGGATAGTTTCCCAACTCACAGCTCCCGGTACACCTCAGCAAATTGGTGTAGCGGAGAGGAGAAATCGAACCCTGATGAAAATGGTGAGATTTATGATTAGTTTCTCATCATTACCAAATTCTTTTTGGAGATATGTGTTACAAACAGTGGCATACATTTTGAATGTAGTGCCATCCAAATCTGCTCCTAAGACTCCCCTAAAGTCGTGGAATGGTCGTAAAGCTAGTTTGTGACATTTTCGCATATGGAGGTGTCCAGCACATATGCTAAAGAACAGAACTGGAAAGCTAGACTCCAAGTCTGTTGTCTGCCTGTTTGTAGGATACTCTAAGGAGACCAGAGGTAGACACTTCTATAGTACTAAAGACAACAAAGTATTTGTATCGAAAAATGTAACGTTTCTTGAGGAAAATTACATTAGTGATTATAAACCTTGTTATAAGATTGTATTGAATGAGTTGGAGCCTGGTGAGACTAGTGCTTCATCAACAAGAGTTATTGATCCACAAACATCTGAGAGTCAGATGGTTCCTGATCAGGATACATTACCACCTAGACATGGTGAGAGGGTATTGAGACAACCTGAACGCTATTTAGGTATAGGTTAGGGATAAGGTGTTATCTCTACTGATTGTGTGGATGTTCCATTGACATTTAAGAATGCAATGGAAGATCCTGATAAAGAGGAATGACTTAAAGCCATGAATCTCGAGATGGAGTCCATGTACTCTAACTCAGTATGGGATCTTGTAGACTTATCGGATGGGGTAAAACCCATAGGGTGTAAGTGGTCTACAAGAGAAAGAGAGGAGTAGACATGAAGGTAGAGACCTTCAAGGCAAGACTATTGGCCAAGGGTTATGCCTAGAAAGAGAGGGTCGATTATGAAGAGACCTTCTCGCCAGTAGTCATGTCTAAGCCTATTAGGATTCTCTTATCCATTACTGCTTATTTCAAGTATGAAATTTGGCAAATGGACGACAAGACTGCATTCTTGAACGGCAATCTTGATGAGAGCATCTATATGATGCAACAAGAGGGATTCGTGTCTCCAGATCAAGAGCAAAAGGTTTGCAAGCTGTAAAGGTTCATCTATGGACTTAAGCAAGCATCTAGATCTTGGAGCATTAAGTTTGATGATATGATCAAAACCTATGGCTTCGAGCAGAACGTCGATGAGCCTTGTGTCTACAAGCACATCATTGATAAGAAAGTAGTTTTCTTGATCCTATACGTAGATGATATCCTCCTTTTTGGGAATGATGTGGGAGTGTTGTCTGATGTAAAGAGTTGGCTGGCTTGCCAATTCCAAATGAAAGATTTTGGAATGGCGAGTTATGTTCTAGGGATCCAACTTATAAGGGATCATAAGAACAAACTCATAGCACTGTCTCAAGCATATATATCGATAAGATTCTTGTACGATTTTCGATGCAAAACTCTATGAAAGGTAATTTACCTTCTAGGCATGGAGTTCACTTGTCTAAAGAACAGTGTACTAAGACACCTCAAGAAGTTAAGGATATGAGACGTGTACCCTATGCATCGGCAGTAGGTAGTCTCATGTATGCTATGTTATACACGAGACCGGACATCTACTATGCAGTGGGGAGTAGTCAGCAGATACCAGTTCAACCCAAGATTGAATCATTGGGTTGCAGTCAAGACAATTCTCATGTATCTTTGGATAACGAGAAACTATACGTTAGTGTATTCCGGGCAGGATTTGATCCCGTTAGGATACACGGATTTTGATTTTCAATCAGACAGGGATTCTAGGAAATCCACGTCTGGATCAGTATTTATCCTGGGTGGTGGAGCCATTGTGTGGAAAAGTATCAAGCAATCTTGCATTGCTGACTCCACCATGGAGGCCGAATATGTAGCCGCTTGTGAAGCTGCTAAAGAAGTTTTCTGGCTCCGTAAGTTATTGAGTGATCTGGAAGTTATTCCGGATCAGGATAGGCCCATCAAGCTTTATTGTGATAATAGTGATGATGTGGCTAATTCCAAAGAACCAATAAGCCACAAAAGAGGGAAGCACATAGAGAGAAAGTATCATCTCATTAGAGAGATAATGTAAAGAGGAGATGTGATCGTCACAAAGATAGCCTCACAAGACAATCATGTTGATCCATTTACAAAGACCTTACCGGCTAAAGTGTTTTCGCGTCACCTTGATGGTCTAGGGTTACGAAACATTCCTCACATGCTTTAGTGCAAGTGGGAGATTGTTGCGGTTTATGCCCTAAAGATGTAATTTGTAAATGGATTTAAGAAATAAATAAAAAGTAAAGTTCAATTCATTCTTGTTATGTTATTTATTTTATAAACTTGTGCATATATTTAACATCCAAGATTGCCGGATGTAATCTTGAACTGTGTATATGAGTGTCATATACGGATGGATACAGTAAGAGACGTGCAATCTAAAGAGTCCATAGATAGCAAATAAAGCTGGGTACTTTATTTGTGGTTAATCTATAGTTGCGGTCCATTCCATAATGTATGATGATTCTAACCTGAATGATTCATATGAGATATGGGAATGGAGGCACCTTGTATGATGTGATCATATAGGACTGAGCCATGATATATATGAATCTCTCACCAAGATCCGTTTACCGATGAGATTCATATATATCAACTAATGATGGCTATATGTGGGTGATCTTAATCTTGAGTGTCTTATCGACTCCTTCAGGTTATATCATGGTCTTTGATATACCATGGGTGAGGTTGGATGCAGTTCCCGATCAATATGCTCCGTATGTTGGTATTACGGTATGGCTTGTGGCTGGAAAGGTTTGTACACAATAGTGGAATCCACTCCTTGTGAGAAGTAGATGGTAGTTCCATTAAGGGTCGGGGCTTGGACAATATGAGCGCTCTACTAATTCAGTAAGGAAATATGATTTATTGTTCATTATAGAATCAACGGTACTTAAAGAATATATGTAATTAGAGGGGTATAATGAATATTATGACCTAGCTCTAATTACAAACTATTGTGGAGGATCACACCATGTGTAATAGCTATATCGATGGATACCGAGTTGTATCGGTCTGTTTAAAAGCGTCTACAGTTGAGAGAGCGCAGTTTCGGGTTTTTAGTGGAATAACACTGGAGTTAATAATCAAGTAATATTAATTAAAGAGTTTAATTAATGATTCCGATGACTATTGGAGCTCAAAATACTATGGGTCCATTAGGTACCCTTTCTAGTCCGATCGATTTTGGTAACAAGGGTCACGGTAAATTAATTGGATTGTCCAATTAGTTGTGTTACGAAAGTGACACGTGTTTATTCGGGAATTAATTGAATAATGATATTATTTAATTAATGAATGTTAATAGTTAAATTAATTAAATAATTAGATTATTTATTTATATTGATAATTATGAATTATTTATTAACTATTAATTGGAGGGTGTTAGTTGATATATGGATTTAGATGAAGATAAAATAATAGGACTATTTTATTTTTACTAAATCATTTATCTAAGTATTTGAATTTAAGTTTAAATTTAAAATACTTATTATCACTTTTAATATATTAGATATATTTAAAAAGGATAATTAAAAGCTAAATATCAATTAACAATACAAGAGATTACATAGGATGTAAATTGGTGTGTGTACAAATAAAAGTGTTTGTATAGAATACAAACAAGGATATATATAAATATATTAAAAAAAGAAAAAAATATATAGAATTTGCATGTGATGCAAATTAGTACACATGCAAAGAGAAAAAGAATCAAAAAGTCAACGCACTAATTAGTGTGAAACTGATTAGGCGTGAATCAGAGATTTGAGAAAAAAATGGCTTATTTTTATTATATATATTTAGAGATATGGAACGACATCTTTCAATATATTTTTGCATGAGATGCAATTTGTATGTGCGTGAAATCAATACTCCAAATTGAGAAGAAACAGTTTCTTCAAGTATTTCTCTACATCCTTTAATCAAGTTCCTGAGACCGTGACGCGCCCACACACAGTTACCGGTCCCGGAAGATAGCGAGAACGATCGAGTGGTTCAGACAATAGCACATTGTAAAGTGAATGAGTCTCCAAACATTAGTAAGATTTTCTTCTTCTGATTATATTGATTACAATTTCCTGTGTTTACATATTGTATGTATTAGTTTCGAATAATAATTATGATCCCAAGTTCACTGGTCCCAGATACAGATTATGATCTGTATATAAAATTTTTGAAACCTATTTTCGCTGCGTGACCGGTGAACGGGGTTCCAACAGGTACAACTGTTGTAGCACCACTGTTTCAAGTTGAGCTTCTCTAGGGTGTCTTTGAATAAAATGTCCATGTTGTTACTCATGCCGATTAGCACGCGGTGGACCCAAAAATTGGCGGTTTGCACCTGTGACCACCATGGGTCATCATGCGGTTGGAGGTATTATATACATTAGCTTCGGTGAAAATGATTTGAACAGACTGGGAGGTCCCCACAGAACCTCGATCGACCTTGAAAAATCCTCTGACCTCTCTCGATCTAGGGTATCTTCATTGCATGGTTCTTCTTAGAGTTATTAGAGGTTCCAGCCAATGTGGAGCCTACACTGATAGTATGTATGACCCAAATTTGTTACATCAGGTCCTTCTGCTTGCCTCTCCATTTTTCATCATTCCCATAGATCTCGACTTGTACTTCTTTACCGGTTTGTATATTATCTATGACCTGCTAGAGGAATTCTACCAAGCAACCCCCCTCACCAGAGCTTTAATCTAGTTACGCAAGCTGTAGCATTCTGATATGTTGTGCCTTACATCCTCATGGAAGTCGCAGTACTTATATCGATTCCTTATATACACCGGAGCTTTTATGGGAGCTGGCTTTTTGAGCAAGCTCTTATCTCAGATAGCCAGGTAAAATGTCTCACGAGAAGCATTTAGAGGGGAGTAGTGGTTGTAACCTCTCTCATCCTAGGTCACATGAGCTACTACTCTTGAGGGTAGCGAAGCTTATAGAAGGGTTCGCCTAACTGGATACCGGTTCTACTAAGGTTAGAGAGGTTGTAGACGGTATGAAGATCGCTTGGGAGGTCTGTACTGGGCTTTCTGGTTCGGCACAGGCTTGGGTACTTCTTTCTTCTGGTGCTTTAACGATCTTATTTTGTAATGATCAATTTTTACCCTGAGCTGCTCGTCGATCTCAACCTGCTTATGTGCCGGTTCGTTAGCCTCCTGATAGGTTTCAAGGGGATTCTTGGCGAAAGATTGGAATAGCCTCCCCACCCACAAGTTCTTACGAAAGTTGGCCAAGGTCTTCTTTTCGGTAAAGATTCCCATCTTTGTGAAGTTGATCTACATAAGATCAGGGGGTTTCCCCTCATTTCTGGATCACATATTATAGGTAGATAGGATCTTTCGGGGGTGGTTTAACACATTGGAACTATGTGTAAAAATCTGTTAATATTTTTGTGAATGAGTCCACGCTTCCCTCCGGTAGTTCTCTGAACAAGATCTTTGCATAGTCAGTCAATGTGGTAGTGAACATCCGATACATGGCTGCCCTGGTAGTGTTTTGGACCTCCATCTGCTTGACAAAGCTCTTCAGATGACTCAATGGATCTTCGATATCAGAGAACTTATCCGATGGCATCTAGAATTTATGTGGGAGCTTGGCTTCCTTGATCCTTCTTAGTGAAAGGAGCATTCGTTTCTCTCAGCGGATCCTTCTTGACTTCCTGGTGCTTTCCTCTCTTAAACTGCTGGATCTCTTTCTGCATTCTTGTCAGCTGGTCCCTCAAGCGTTTATTACCATATCTTTTGGAGTCTACCTCAGATCCCTCACTTTCAGACCCCTAAGATGAAATTGATATTTGAACCTTATTTTCATCATGAGGATTATCTGCTTAGGCATTTCATCGGCTGTCTCCCGCTCCTGTCTAGGCTTCTCTCCTGAAAGTTGTCAGGTGAAAGGAATTACATTGTTCTTGTAGTGTGATATCTGCTACAGATTTGACTTTCCTTGGTTGATAACAAGATGGTCTACAAGGAACTAGAGGCGTAGACCTTAACCTATCTCGAATCGAGGGTTGAGGTCCCATCCTATTATTGGCTGGTTTTTTGTGGGGGAGGTCCCAACCAGTAGTAGGCAGGCTGCCTGGCTCCTAGTCAACTTGCCTCTCCTTGAGTATTTTGATTCACTTATTGGGTTGTAATACCTTTGGAGAGCAAACGAAGGCGATCGTTTTGAATAAAGGCCACTTGCTTGTTGATCAAGCATGGCCTGGCTTTCCACCGGAGTGCATGAGGCCTGCGCAGCGGTTGGTTAGATTGGAGCCGGGTTATTATGCCTTGACTCTTTACCATTCTTTAGAGCCTTTTGTGTTGAAGCGGGAATTTTTCCCCGAGGCCTCGGGTTGTCCCTGGGAAGATCGAAGCCTTATAGTTCCTATAAAATAATAAATAGATAAAAATTATTTTTAAGAATTGGTGTGGATGCTCCCAACATATGGCGCCAAAAAGTGTTAACCGATAATTCTCTCGAGGTGAGGAATATCAATTAACACCCTTAAGACCACTACCTCGGAGGTTACAGTCGGGGTGGGTACTCTTGGTACCAAAGTCAGATGTAAAGAAAAAGATAGGATGGTAACAAGGTACTATAAATGATATATATAATGGAAATGGTACTGCTTTATTGACTGATATTAGTTCATTACAAAAGGTGTTTATCACTCAATCTCTCTTAGCTAGGTTGATGGTGGTAACCTCATACCTGTCGATAAGTGGACCGAATTTTTTTGATGGTGGCATTGTTCTATTGATAGAACTTAGGTGACAATGGAGCTTCGTTACGGTGTTGAACCTAGGTCTCCCCTTTTTGTGTGTCATCATGTCCAGATGTATTTGTATTGTAGATTTTAGGTTTAGTAGGTTATTCTCCCACCTTAAATCGCTGAATCAAATCCTTTCTTATTAGGCGGGATGTTACATTTAAATTTCATTGACTTTGACTGATTTAACGGATATGACAATATTTTGGTGGGAGATAAGTTTGTTTCCTCTTTGGATTCAATGACTTGACATGCATGCATGTAATGGTTTTAATACACGTTTGGAGTTGACTTTAATTCTGTGTGTTGCCCTGGCAAGGTGCCTCATAGAAGTCATCGGATAGGGTGCGTGCTACCTTGAATAGCGAGGTACACTTTAGTACTGAAATTATTACTGAGAGCTTGATCCGATCACTTTGGGCATCCTTTGAAGCTTGACCTAATCATGTTTGCGCTTTTTGGTGATAACGGAGCCTTGTAAGCTTTCTCTTTCCCTTTTTGGATTGGTTGAGATTATACATCGATGAAGCGGGAAGGCATTGCAAGACGAGTTCGACACCCTGAAGATCTCTTGGAGAAAGTAGAGATGGTAACATGCTCCAGGGGAGGTCATGAGATAACTCGACCTCAGGGAACTCAGGTCTTTCCACGTTGACCAAGTTTCGGGCTGCAATCCCAATATAGGAAGCGTGATGCAGTCACGTCAGGCTTTAACTGGTGAGTCTAGATGCATGCCAAAAGTTCAGAAGGTATGGGTGACCTCGTCTTAGTCCATCAGGGTCGCATGGTAGCTCGACCTCGGGGACCTTGGTACCTTGCTGCAAAACCCCGGATTTGGACCCTTGCATGAAGGATGGAGGGTGGAAAATTTTCCTTTGATCTCTAGAAAAATTTGGCTATTAACATATTGTATACATTATGTGTAGGAAAAAATCGATTCAAAATACTACTGAATCAAAAAATTAGGGTATTGTATATTTTAAAAAATTTCTCATTAAAAGAAATAACCTCAACCCTAGATTAATTATCATATAATTAAAAGTATCGTTCCTTTTATCTTATGACGATTGAAGTAGCATCGAATTGAATCTCTAAGATCTTCCAATCCAATCACAAACGTGAATCACCTAGGAGTGTGAGCTCCATTTCTTTAAATTGTATACCTGAGGATGGAAACAAACCAAATCTTTTTCTTTTGTTAGTCACAATAATCCTCCAAGAGAAAACCCAAGAATGTTCGGTCATTTGTGAATTATCAATCTATTTATTTGAAACTCGTGTGAACCCAATTCAATTTTTGTACACAAAACCCTTTTGATGAAAAGGATACTAGCGCACTATCGAAAGCAAAACGTTCCCCTTTTCTCTTATCCTTGGCCGAATTCTATACACAATATATATGAGTTGACGGAATTTTGTGTAGAGCAAAAACTAAATTTTTTCTCTCTCAAAATTCTATCACTTTGTCGAATTCTCTCTCAAAAAAACCCTGGCCATGGCTAAAATTTCTCTTTAGAAAATAATGCCTTAGCCGAATTTTCTCTAAGCAAAAATTATTCCTTGGCCAAATTCACCTAGAGGTATATATAGGTTTCTCAAATCGACTCCTAAGAAGGATGTACTTGGTGGGTAAGAATCCTATCACTAGGTGGATTTACTTGATGACAAAGAATCTTTTTCAAAAAAAATAAAAAACTTTTCCACACCAAGACTCATAATCCAACTTAAATAGTGTATTTATTAAATCACCAATTATTGAATATAATTAAATTGTGACTATATTAAAACTTCCTAATTTCACCAATGGAAATCAAATACTTCCTAATTTGACTAGATAAATAAATTCTTACTATTTATCTTCTTATCAAATATAGTATTTGATACTTATCATATTATCAACAAAAATATAACTCTAGCAGATCATCTCCTACTAGGAAAAAGATTTTGACTTTTAATTAATCAATTAATTAATTTTCATTTAATTAAATAATAGAATAAAAACAATATAGAAGGCTATTATATAATCCCTTGCCGCCCAAGCTATATAAATATGGGGCAAGTTTTTTTTTTTAAAAAAAAATTTCTTAAATCAATTGAACTTTAATAAAATGTCCACATGTGAACTAGACCCATTCTTACTAAAAGAAACAAGTCCACATGCCTTAATACAATTCTACATAGACCCATATATTGGCCTGGTAGAATATATCAAGTAATCCATGCAAGTTCGTGTGAATTGGGGATCTTGGCGAGCTATCTAAATTTAAGCTCCAACAAACATAACCTAATCACAATCAATAAATGATTCACTTAGGTCCGATTTATTAATTTTAGTTCATTCCACTAAAGAAATAAAATTGAACACTTAAATAAAGATATAATAAGTTAATATTGTTCATTCATACCCTAGACAATCTTAATAGAGATAGTGTATCCTCATAAAGAATATTAGTAATCGCCAAGAGCTCATAGACCGCCTATAGCTCTCCAAGTTACCATATTTACTCATATGACCACATTTTGAACTTGGATATTTTGACTTGTCCAGAAGCCATATTTCAATAGACACTATTGAAAACTTAACGTTAAGATTTAATATCCAATACCTCAAAACATCCATATGATTATATTCTACTCTCATTTAATAAATGTAGCCACGATGTCCATATCTATAAATGAAGTCCTCTATCGATTAACAAATGAATACCATCAAACTATCGAGGATAGACTATGCTATATAATCGTACTCATTGATAGCTCAAATGATAACACATGCAATCATATGTCTAACATTTTTCTTAGGATTGAGATAGACTCTCCGATTGTCTTCAAGTGAAGACTTTTATCCATTGACAGTTTTGGATAAAGTATTTCACTGTGCTAGATTCTTTTACCCAAAAACACCACACTTTGATGATTTTAGACTCATCATAACACATTTGATCCCACTCAAATACTAACAAAAGAATCTACAACTTTGACAAGATAAAGACGCCTAACCTTTATATTAAGTTGTGAATATTATTCAAGAATAACTAAAGAATTATGTCTACCTCAAACATATCCAAATTTACGAACAGTTATTTTTTTTCTCGTAGTCTTTTGACCTTATGATTACTTACTTTTGACAATTATAATAATTAAACTATAAATACTGTAAGATTTGTTAAATTAGAAATCACTTTAATAATATGAAAAGATTGTCAAATACATTATTACACTATTGCTAACGAGTATAATCCCAACAATCTCTCACTTGCTTTATAGCAAATGTGTCTTATCTCTTATCCCCATATTCTCAAGGTGCTCATAAAAAATCTTTTGTGGAAGAACCTTTGTGATGGGATCCGCTAGATTTTCTGCTGACACGATCTTGGTTATCATCACGTCTCCTCTATGCACAATTTCCCTTAAATGGTGATACTTACTTTCAATGTGTTTTCCTCTCTTATGACTTTTTGGTTCTCTATAATTACCCACTGCTCCATTATTGTCATAATAGATAATGATCTACTTATTTGTATTAGGAACCACTTCCAAGTCAATCAAGAACTGGCAGAGCCAGAGAGCCTCTTTAGCAGTTTTGCATGCGGCCATATAATCAGCTTCCATGGTGGAATCCATAAGACAAGATTGCTTGATACTCCTCCATATGACTGCCCCACCTCCAAGTGTAAACACAGATTCTAATGTTGATCTTCTAGAGTTAGAATCCTATTGAAAATCGGAATCTGTATACCCAACGGGAATTAAATCCCCTCCAGCGTATACAAGCATATAATCTTTTGTTCTCTTGAGATACTTGAAAATATGCTTGACTGCCATCCAGTGATAAGGACCAAGTTTCGATTGAAACCTACTAACTATGCCAACAACAAAACAAATATCTGGTATAGTACAAAGCATTGCATACATGAGACTCCCAACTACCGAGGCATATGGAACCCTACTCATGAATTGCTCTTTATGCTCATTCTTAGGAACTTGTTCCTTAAAACTTTTGATTCCATGTCTGAAAGGTAACATACCTTACTTGGAATCTTGCATGGAGAATCTAGATAAGATTTTATCTAAGTATGATGCTTGGGATAATGCAATCATTCAATTTTTTCTATCCCTTATAAATTGGATACCAAGAATATAACCTGCTTCTCCTAAGTCCTTCATATCAAATTGTTTTGCCAACCATTCTTTTACTGATGTCAATACACTTATATCATTTTTGATGAGTAGTATATCATCAATATAAAGAACTAGGAAAACCAACTTGTCACCTTTAATCCTTTTACATACACAGGGTTCGTTAAGGTTTTGAATAAATACAAAACTTTCATGGCTTGATCGAACCTTATGTTCAAGGATCTGGATGTTTGCTTCAATCCATATATGGATCTTTGCAACTTGCATACCCTTTCCTCTTGGCATTTTTCAATGAATCCTTCTAGTTGCATCATATAGACGCTTTTGTCAAGACTTCCATTAAGGAAAGCTGTCTTGAAGTCCATTTGCCAAATCAATAGGCCTAGAGATGCCACAATGGATAAAAGTATCCTAATGGATTTAAGCAGCCACATGAGAGAAGGTTTCCTCATAATCGATACCTTCCTTCTGTGTGTAACCTTTAGCTACCAATCTAGCTTTAAAGGTTTCTACATTTCTAACCATTCCTTTCTTCCTCCTGTATACCCATTTGCACCCAATGGTTTTATCCCTTTAGGCAAGTCCACAAGAGACCAGACTTTATTTTTGAACATAGATTCAATTTCGGATTGCATTGCCTTTTGCCGATGGTGACAATCAACATCTTCCATGGCTTCCTTGTACGTGTAGGGATCATCATCGTCCATGAGATTCTCTACTAATTCTCCTAGACCGATGTGTCTCTCGGGTTGTCTACTAACCCTTCCACTACGACGAGGAATGGTAAATTGTTGATCTTGTGTTAGTGCGGAACTTACAATTGGGCAAGGTTGTGAAACATATTGTGGAATAGTATCTCTTAAAAGCTCATTCAGGAAAATTCTACTTTTACGCAAAAAATTATTCATGTAGTCATTTTCCAGAAATTTAGCATTTGTTGAAACAAATACTTTAAGATATGAAGGACTATAAAAAAATATCCTTTGGTTCCTTTTGGATACCCTACAAATATGCAAGTTTCTGAAAGGGACTCCATCTTTTCTGTCTTTCCTTTTAACATGTATGCAGGACATCCAAATATCCTTAAGTGTTGTAAACTAGGCTTTCGCTTAATCCACAACTCATGCAGTGTTTTAAAAAACCGACTTAGATGGTACATCGTTTAGAATGTAGATAGTAGTTTGTAAAGTATATCCTCAAAATGAATTAGGGAGCGTTGAATAACTAAACATAGACCTAACCATGTCCAAAAGTGTTCTATTTCTCCTTTTTGCCAACCCCATAATTTTGAGGTGTATCTGGTGTAGAAAATTGAGAAATTATCCCATTATCAGTAAGATATTGCTGAAATCGCCAGATAAATATTCTCCACAACGATCAAACATCAAGATTTTTATGTGTTTCTCAAGCTGATTTTCAACTTCAGCTTTAAATGCTTTGAACATGTCAAAAGCATCCGACTTATGTCTCATGAGATATACAAAACCAAATCTTGAGTAATCATCCGTGAAAGTGATGAAGTACTCATTCACCTCTAGCTTGAATGCTCATAGGACCACACACATCAGTGTGTATTAGTCCTAAACATTCAGTGGATCTTGTGCCTTTGGTCGTGAACGACCTTTTGGTCATCTTACCTTCCAAACAAGACTCACAAGTTCGTAGATTAGCAACCTTTAAGTCACTTAAAGGTCTATCTCTAACCAATCTTTTGATCCTATCAAGGTTAATATGACCAAGGTGCAAATGTCATAGGTATGTTTCATCTTTTGATAATTTTACTATTTTACGATTATGTTTCATTGATTGTGTCTAACAAGGGAGAGATATTGCAATGCAAATAGAATAAATTGTTTCCCAATGTAGCTTTGCAAGAAAATTTGTTATTCCTACTAATATTAAAACTTTTATTAAAAGTAACTGAATATCCTAATTTATTTAATCAAGAAACTGAAATTAAATTCCTCTTGAATTGAGGTACATAATAAACGTCTATTAAATCTAAATGCCTATAGGAATCTAAACTAATGCTAATATCTCTCACTGCACTAGCAGACACCAATACTATATTGCCTAAATGTAAGTTAAATTCATTCATATTATGCCTTCTCCTTTCCTTGAACCTCTGTAAGGAAAAACAAACATGATTAGTGGCTCTGGAGTTTGTGATCCAAGAATCCATAGAATCCGTCAAAAAACATGTTTAAAGATAATTAATATTACCTTCTTCTTTCTTGTCTTGAGACTTTGGACAATTTCTTTTCCAATGTCTCTTTTCACCACAAAGGAAACACTTCTATTTGATCTTGGTTACTTTCTTTGTCTCTTTCTTAGTAGGTTCTAGTTGTTTTTTCTTTTATTGTTTCTTGACCTTCTTACGGGTCTTAACAGTAGCAAATTTTCTAACTGTATGAGTCTCTTAACCCTTGCCTTTCACAAGGATTTTCTCGGTGCTTTGATCAACTTGCATTAGGACCTGCAAGGTGCATTCCTTATTGTTCAAGGTGTAGTCCAACTTGAACTGATCAAAGGAATCCGATAGTTAGTTGACAAACATGTCAATTTTCGTCTCACCATTTATCTCAGCACCATTGAGTTCAGCAATGTTGAGATGAGCTATGACTTTCATAATGTTATCTTTCACATCTTGTCCAGGTTTCATCCTAAGATTCATGAAAGTAGTCACTGCCTCTCTTTTAGTCATCCTAGACTTCATAGCAAACATCTCTTCCAGAGACATCATTGTATCAACAGTAGTCTCAATTCCTTCATGTTGTTGTTGAAACACATCGGAGATGATGGCCATAATATAATATTTGGCCATCTCATCAGAAGTCTTCCACTGTTGACACTCGTCTATTTCCTCCTCAGTAGATCTATTAGTAGAAGCAGGTTGTTTAGGATTAGATGGTTTAGGATTACACAAAACGAACTTATGCTTTTTGGATTGCAATAAAAACCCAATTTTCCTTTTCCATGTTATATAATTTTCATCAGTTAAAGTATTATCTTTTAGGATGTTGATTAGGGATGCGATCATGATTTCTGAACAATAACAAAAATTATATAAGTAAACAATCATGGTAAAGCACTTTCGAATGTTTATCTTGAATAAAATAAAATAATTCAATCATAAAATTCAACGGTGATCCAACACCCATAAATGTCACGCCTCCTTTGGGAGTCTGCACCATTAATAGTTGGACTAGGTCCCACCTAATTGTTAACATAACAACCAACATTTTCAATTTTAGCCTTGCCATTTTATTAACAAGAACTCTTGGGAGGATATTAATAAAATTACATTGAGTGTGTTACCAAGTTGTCGACCTTCAATATTATCCCTCATGAATAACCTTCCTTTGGGAGTAGATCTCGTTTAGGTTAATTGTCTAGTCTATCCTTGTAAGGAAGTATCTTGTTAAATTTCATTCATGAATACCCCTTTGGGGTTATTACACGAAATATAATGCTCAACTAAACTTGGAGGCCGTAGGTGTTCCAAAACACCTTCTCCCATTCAATTATTTAAGGCGAGTGATCAAATTCCATAGAATGATTTACCAAGTTATCTAGATGCTAATTAGATACCTAAACCATTCAATGCATGTTCATACCACAAGATATATATGAGTGGCACTCCTATTCTCTATGGCATGTTATCATACAACAACAAACATTGCAATATTTACATAAATATAAATAGATACAATTTTGGTCCATCCTATAAAAGCAAGTAAATTACATGTCTAGGAATACAAAAACTCTTTTCTTGGCGAACAAGTCTTCAGGCGACCATCGTCTGTTTGGACCCCTTGGCAGCCTCCCTTGGGCGTGCGCACCCCTTGACTCCATAAAGGGCTACTGTGTGCCGCCCATGACATCCATAAGGTTGCCGTACGCAGCCCATGGCATCCATGGGGCTGCCATGCGCAGCCCAAACCAGAAAATCGTGGCCTTGTGCTCACTTGCACGCACGATTGTTGCTACGACGTGCACGATACTAAATTTGTTTCGGTTGCTCCCAATTCTTTAAATCTTCGGATCTTCGATACTTGAATATAATACAGTAGTATTTAAAATAATAAAAAATACTGCAGTGTTTTTTATTATTACAACCAAAAAAAAAAAAAAACTTAGCCAAGAAAGAAATTATGGCAATGATAGGTCACCTTTCTTGTTAAAATCCCAAAACAAAAATACATTGAAATCCTAGGACCAAAATTGAGCAATAACTAATCACATTACAAAACATATATATATATATATATATTCATACATTCCAATGTAAATATATATGTATATACCAAGAGTGCCAACTCTTTCTAAAACATGCATATTTACAATAAAAAGAAGTAGATTCACATAAATATACATCAATTAATCAATGGTATAACTAGGCTTTGTTATCAATTGTAGGGAAAAATTGATTTAAAACGCTGTGGAAGCATAAAATTAGGGTTTGGTATATTTTAAAATTGTTCTCTTTAAAAGAAAGAACCTTAACCATAGATTAATTGACATATAATTAAAAGTATCGTACCTTTTAATTATAATTGAACAAGCATCGAATTGAATCCGTAAGATCTTCTAATCCAATCACGAATGTAAATCACCTAGGAGTGTAGACTCCCTTTCAATAAATTGTATACCTGAGGATGGAAACAAACAAAATCTTTTTCTTTTGTTAGTCACAATAATCCTCCAAAAGAAAACCCAAAAACGTTCCGTCACTTGTGAATTATCAATCTATTTAATTGAAACTCGCGTGAACCAGATTTGATTTTTATACACAAAATCCTTTTGATGTAAAAGATATTAGTGCACTATCGAAAGCAAAACGTTCCCCTTTTCTCTTCTCCTTGGCCGAATTCTATACAAAGTATCTATGAGTTAGCCGGATTTTGTTTAGAGCAAGAACTAATTTTTTTCTCTCAAAATTCTGTCACTTGGCCGAATTCTCTCCAAAAAAATCCTAGCCTTGGCCGAAATTTCTCATTAAAAAATAATGCCTTGGCCGAATTTTCTCTAACAAAAAATTATTCCTTGGCCGAATTCACCTAGAGGTATACATAGGTTTCTCAAATCCTCTCATAAGGAGGATTTACTTGGTAGGCAAGAATCCTATCTCTAGGCGGATTTACTTGGTAACAAATAATCCTTATAGAAAAAAAAAAAGATTTCATTTCCACACCAAGACTCCTAATCCAACTCAAATAGTGTATTTATTCAATAACCAATTATTGAATATAACTAAATTGTAACTATATTAAAACTTCCTAATTTGACAAGATAAATTAATTGCTATTATTTATCTAATTATCAAATATAGTATTTGATATTTATCATATTACCAATCAAAATATGACTCTAGGAGACCATCTCCTACTAGGAAAAATATTTTGACTTTTAATTAATCAATTAATTAATTGATAAATTAATTAATTTTCATTTAATTAAATAATAAAATCAAAAACAATATATAAGGCAATTATATAGTCTCTAGCCGCCGAAGCTATAAATATGGGCTAAATATTGTTTTTATTTTATTTTATTAAATCCATTGGACTTTAATAAAAGGTCCACATGTGAGCTAGACCCATTATTACTAAAATAAACAAGTCCACATACCTGAATACAATTCTAAATGGACCCATATATTGGTCTGGTAGAATATATCAAGTGATCCATGTAAGTTCGTGTGAATTGGGGATCTTGGCGGGCTAATCTAAATTTAAGCTTTAATAGACATAATCTAATCACAATCAACATATGATTCACTTAGGTTCGATCTATTAATTTTAGTTCGTTCCACTAAAGAAATAAAATTGAACTTCTAAGTAAAGAAAGAATAAGTTAATATTTCTCATTCATACCCTAGACAATCTTAATGGAGATAGTGTATCCTCTTGAAAAATATCAGTAATTGCCAAGAGCTCATAGATCGCCTATAGATCTCCAAGTTACCATATTTACTTATATGACTATATTTTGAACTTGGATATTTTGACTCATCCAGAAGCCATATATATATAGACACTATTGAAAACTTAATGTTAAGATTTAATATTCAATACCTCAAAACATCCATATGATGATATTCTACTCTCATTTAATAAATGGAACCACGATGTCCATATCCATAAATGAAGTCCTATATTGATTAAAAATGAATACCACCAAACTATCGACGATAGACTATGCTATATAACCGTACTCATTGATGGCTCAAATGATAACACTTGCAACCATAAGTCTATCATTTATCTCAGGATTGAGATAGACTCTCCGATTGTTTTTAGGTGAAAACTTTTATCCATTGACGGTTCTAGATAAAGTATTTCACTGTGATCCTATTCAGTACACCAAGTGCACTAGATTCTATTGCCCAAAGACACCACACTTTGATGATTTTATACTCATTATAACACATTTGATCCCTCTCAAATGATAGCAAAAGAATCTACAACTTTGACAAGATAATGACGCCCAACCGTTATCTTAAGTTGTGAATATTATTCAAGACTAACTAAAGAATTGTGTTCACCTCATACATATCCAGATGTATGAACAATTCTTCTTTTCTCATAGTCTTTTGACCTTATGATTATTTACTTTTGACAAATATAATAATTAAACTTTAAATGCTATAAGATTTGTTAAACTAGAAATCACTTTATTAATATAAAAAGATTATCAAATACATTATTACACTCTTGTTATTGAGCATAATCCCAACAATGTGTTTCTTTTTCATTCATTCAGTCCTTTGTTGGCTATAGTAATTCTTTATTTTTTTTTTCATTCTTAACCTTCCAGCATAGATGTAAAAAAGATTTTTGAGTGTCATGAAATATGACTATACAATTCTATCTTAAATTTTTCCAAACATTTTCTCCATGGACTCTTTATACTTATATTTCTTTGTCAATCAAACTTTCATGCATAATTAAAAGGAGATGGAGGATTTTTTTTTTATAAAAGTAGAAGACTCGTTTTTACATGAGGTCACTCTCATTCGAGTATTTTTTTTTATATTCTTTTTCGTTTGAAAATCTTTCTAAATATTTTCTCCATGAAATCTTTATTTAATTGCTTATGATCTCTAATCAAGATTTCAGGTATCAATTAGTGATATTGATTTCAGGCATAAAAGAACATCCTAAGAGTACATTTGTTAAGTCTGTAGAATTTTGTATATTAATAATAAAACTTTCTTTAAATGAATTTTGTACTAATAAAATTGTTATGTCATGATGTGTTAGATGAACTATATTAATCTTTCTTTGTTAATCAAACTTTTGTGCATAATTAAAAGGAGATGGAGGAAATTGATCGACAAAAGTATAAGACTCGTTACTTGAGGTCACTCTCATTGAGGTATTTTTTATTTATTTTCTTATTTGTTTCCTAATCCTTCTACAAAGGTATCGTCTTATTATTTTTATTATTTAATATTTAAGGAATCTAATCATGGAAATAATGAGACTGAAATGGGAAACTCAGTTGATGTACCCGAAAATATTGACAACCCTACCGTGGGAATGATTTTTTACTCGCTTGAGAACTTATTGAGTACTATAAAATGTATAAAAATAAAATTGGATTTGAAGTTATGAAAAGAACTTCAAACAAAGGATATAACGGGAAGTTGAAATATTTAACATTTGCATGTTCACGTGTTCGTAATTCAATTTCTATTTCCTAGAATCCATTACAGTTGTATCCAACAACGAAAACAGATTGCAAGGCTAGGTTTACAAGATCTTTACGCTTTGATGGAAAATGGAGAATACGCACTATTATTTTTTATCATAACCATAAACTTGGTACTCCAGGAAAGTTACGATTTTTCAAATCAAACTGAGTAATAATGCCACATGTGCAGAGGTAGTTGGAATTGAACGATAGAGCTAGGATACGGCTAAATAAGAGTTTTAATTCTCTTGTGGTTAAAGCTTGTGGTCATGAAAATCTATCTTTTTTGGAGAAAAATTGTAAGAATTATCTTGATAGAGTAAGACATTTACGACATAGAGAAGAAGATGCTAATGCTATTCAAAAATATTTCTAGAAAACGCAAGGAGACAATTCAATTTTTTTTCTATACAATAGATTTAGATGAAGAAGGTAGATAATGTGTTTTGGGTAGATGCAAGGAGGAGAGCATTGTACAAGGAGTTTGGAGATGCTTTAACGTTTGACTCTACGTATTTGACGAATAAGTATGACATTCCCTTCGTTGCCTTTGTGGGGGTGAATCATCATGGGCAATCAACATTATTTGGATGTGGATTGATCTCCAATGAGGATACTGAAACATACATTTGGCCTTTTTCAATCTTGGCTAACGTGTATGTATGGTTTTGCTCCGACAACAATAATTACTGATCTGGATAAAGCTATGCAAAAGGTACTAGAAATTGTTTTTCCCGATGCACGGTATAGGTGGTGTTTGTGGCATATATTGAAAAAGCTACCCTAAATGTTTAAAAGGTTCAAACAATATGAAGATATTAAGTCCATAGTACTGACTATTGTATACGATAGATTAACACGTGATGAATTGGAAGAACGATGGAATGAGTTGATTAACATGTATGGTCTTCATAATAATGAATGGTTACTAAGGCTATACGATGAAAGGCGGCGTTGGGTTCCAGCTTTGTTAAAAGATACATTTTGCACGGGATTGTCTACAACACAATGCTGTGAACGTATACATGAATTCTTTGATAGGTATGTCAATTCTAGGACTACATTCAAACAATTTGTGGAACAATACAAGAAAGTGTTGTGAGATAAAGTGGAAAAAAGAAATCTTGATGGTTTCATTTCTTTTAATTCACTGGTTCCTTGTTTAACTCATTATCCCATTGAAAAACAGTTTCAAGATGCTTATACAACTACAAAATTCAAAGAGTTTCAGAATGAGTAGAAAGCCAAGTTGTACTATGTGTTATCTTTTGATGAAGATAATGGTCATTATTCAAAGTTTATAGTTCGTGAGGATGTTATTGTTGGAGAGGCAAGCCATCATCATGTTTCTTTAAAGGAATATTATGATGACATGTAATTATGGTGCTAATTCATAAGGAAATTTTTGTCATTCCAGATAAGTATCTTTTAAGGCGGTAGAGGAAAGATTTGACACGATGTTACACTAAGGTGAAAATAGGTCATGATAACTGGAGTGCTAAACCTGAAGGCCATCGATTTGATAAAATGTGTTATGAGTTAGCATACTTAGCAATCGGTAGTGATGACATGTGCAATATTGTGACAGAGGGGATAACTGATTTGAAGACAAAATTAATATCAAATGAAGGTGATAATGGACGTAGTCGATATATCCCCACTTTGAATAATGACACATCAAAGGAGAATTGTAACATTCTTTCTCCACGAGCAGTACGAAGTAAAGGTCGTCAACCGTTCAAAAGAAGGCAATGCATGGTTGAAAAAGTTATTAAAATAAAATAAAATAAATCAAAGATGAAATCTACTGTTCCAGAAATGACTAAGGTGATATTTTAATTTATTGTATTAATCGTATGCTTGTTCTTCTTTATTATTGTAGTATTATTATTATTTTTTCCTCCTTTTACTTGCTGCTGAAACATATTGTTTACATTTTTTTGTGTGAAGGATTTTGAAAGATTAGATAGTGATAGATTTACTAACGTTGATGTTCCACCAAATTCTGATCGTGATGGCAATATTTTGGCTACACAAGAGAGCATTATGATTGAGGTATGATTATTATTACCATGAACTTTATTTTTTTTTAATTACCTACTATGTAATGATTTCTATGTGACTCTTATATATTATAAAGTTAAACATGCTTGATTTTTTAAGGCAACGATTAAAGGCTTCATTTGAGTATCTTTTAGTTAAAAAAAAAACAAATATATATCATTTTTTTTGTGCAATATTGCAGCCAAATTCGCAAATCAAGTGATGACAATAGGTAGCTGCATAAGACTAAGATGGAGGCTATCATCACAGTTTGAACCATCATTCTAGTTATTGGGGATGGTGCAAAGCTACTTATGTAGTGTTAAAAACAGAATTATGTAGCAAATTCTTCTTGTTCAACTAATTTCTAGTAATTAGATATAATTGGATTTTCCTCTTAAAAAAGTTGGAGCAGCCACTGTATTCTTCTTTAATCGTTATTCTTACTAAACTCTTTAAAGAGGTTGGAGTAAGCAGTTTTCATTTTTTTTTTATAAAATTTTACTGACCTAGAGAGAAAAAACATCAACAACGATCATATCCTGAAAAACCAGAAAAACATTGGCACGTAGGCCATAAAAACGAAAAACATCAAGAAAAACGAAAGACCCCCTACCCATACAATCATTGTCAACTAATAAAGGGCAGAAAGACTGGGTGTTTGCCCACCACAAATCGACCTCTAACCCCAAAGCATGCTTAGAAAGAGCATCCGCAACCTAATTCCCCTCCCTAAAGATATGAGAAACCTAAAACTCCATTTTTGATATTTGATAGATACAGCGTTGCCAAGCCTACCGAGCTAAGGAACATGTTCGGAGTGAGAGGAGAGCAGCTGAACCATATAAGAATAATCAATCTCAAGCTAGATTCGATGCCACCCATTCTGCCAAGCAAAATTAATAGCTATCGAAGCTGCAAGAAGTTCCGCCTCAAATGCAAACACATGATCAAGAGGAATAGCAAGACAACCCTTTACAAAAGCTTTACAATTACGGAAAATATCCCCACAACCCTCGGCACCTGGAGAACTAAAGACGGCACCATCAGTATTAACTTTGGTCCAACCAGGAGCTGGAGGCGACCAAATCCTGATAACAAGAGCCCTAGCCGGACGGCTACGAAGATCAAATCGATGAAAAATCAAAAGATCATCTACATAATTACGCATATACCCAATCTCTAACCGATTAGCGTCAGACACCGCACGCCAAACAAATGACAAAGCAGATCTGAAATCCATAGCCTTACCCTCAAAAATCCACTGGTTACGGGCAAGCCACACACTCCAAACCACAACATGAGTAGTTGTCTTCCATAAAATACACACTTGATTGCTAAACGAAACTGACATGGCCTGAGAGAAGATTGAACTCCACGTACCAGTAGAAATACATCGTTGAAAAGCTGAGAAAACCGCCTCCCAAAGATCAGCTGCTAAAGGGCATCGAAAGAAAAGATGATCAGACGATTCACTGCTAACCCCACAAACACTACATCGGGAAGCTAAGTGAAACCCAATCCTACATAAGCGATCCTCTGTAGGAAGCCAATTCAACAAAAGACGCCATGTCAAAGCTGACCTGGAGAGAGGGATAAAACGGCACCAAACATTTCTCCACCAAGGGACTTACGGAGAATCACGAATGATACATGAATAAGCCGACTTGTAAAAAACCTTCCCATCCCGAGAATGTGCCCACACCAAAGAATCTGTAAATGGAGAGATAGCAACCCTATTGATCCGAGAACAGATATCTGGAATACGGACTCAAAAATTGTCGTTAAGAACCCACTTATCCTCAAAGATAAAATCAAAACTCTTGCCTTTAGAAGGGTAGCCAAGTAATCAGGAATTCCTAGAAACTCAAGAATGGGAACCCCCAACCAATTATCATGGCAAAAATCTCGCTGAGAATTCTCACCAATGAGCCAAATGCCCTCTTTGAGAAGATCTGAATAATAAGAGTGGAAAGAAGGCCAAATCGACGAAGTGACATACCCCCATGAGATTTCTGAAGCTGCCAGAGATACTGCTCCCTCAAAAATGAAAAAACAAAACTCTCAAAGGTCATAAACTTCTTGGTGAGCTTCTTTAAAAGAGAATCATTCAGTAACCCAAGATCCTTCAAACCAAGACCACCATGAGAGTAAAGCTTACAACAACGACCCCAAGCAACTCGAATCAGTTTAGTCTTCTCACAAGAACCTATCCATAAAAAAATTCTCAACTTGCGATTAGCCAACCGCAACAAAGAAGAAGGCCATTTGTAGATCATGAATGAATGCACAAAGCATCCCGTGATGACTAACTTGATCAGAGTACCGTGACCGGCCAAAGAAAGGGCTTTCCACTTCCATTTAGCAAACTTAGATAGGATTTTATCCGCGATAGGCTGTAACACAGACTTCTTGGGTTTTCCTAAAAATAATTGTACCCCCAAGTAAGAGAAAAGTAACCGACCAATCTGCATACCAACCAAGGACTGCAATTTACCAATCCGGGATAGTGAAACAGAAGATCCAAAATAGATAGACGACTTACCCCAATTAACCAGCTGACCTGAAATGTTACCATAAACCTCAAAAGCATTCATGATATTCTTCAGATTCCGGACCGTGCCTCTAAAATAAATCTGAACATCATCTACATAAAGTAAATGAGTAAGAGCAGAAAATCCCCTCAGAGAAGAAATAGGCAATAAGTGAGAGAAATCCGCCATCCTCGACAACAACCTACTAAGGAATCCTCTGTAACACCAAACAAGAGAGGGGATAGAGGGTCACCCTAACAAACCCCTCTAGAACAATGAAAATAACCCTCTAGGGACCCATTAATCAGCATCGAATGCCTCGAAGATCTTAGGATACAGTCAATTCAACCCATAAAAACTAGAGAAAACCCAAAAACTTGAAGAAATCTACGAAGAAAAGACCAATCAAAGTATCGAAAGCTTTCTGGATATCTATCTTCATGGCCAAATTGCTTCCATAACACTTCTTATGCAACACATTCACACAGTCAGAAGCTAAAGCGTTACAGTCCTCATTGTGACAGCCCCAAATAAACCCATACTGATGATGAGAGACAATCCTAGCTGCAATCTGAGCTAACAGATTTGCCAAAATTTTGAAAGATATTTTGAACAACAAGTTATTTAGCACAATCAGACGAAACTGGTCTATCAAAATCGAATCCTTCTGCTTCGGAAAAAGAACAATGAAACTGGAGTTTAAGCCTTGCAAAATAACCTCTGTACGGAAAAAGTCTTGAACCGTAGGAATCACGTCACTACCCACCACCTCCCAGCAACGCCGATAGAACCTTCCAGAAAAACCTTCCGACCCAAGAGCAGAGGTAGCATCCATAGCAAAAACCGCAACATGGATATCGTCCGTCGAATGAATGCTAATCAAAAAAACATTTTCCACATCAGTCACCAAAGAAGGAATCACATCTTCCACCACCGAGAAATCTGTCTCAACCTGGGAAGAATCCGAAGAAAAGAGATTCGAATAAAACTCTATGATATGATCCCTGATAATCAAACAGTCATCAGTAAACACCCTATTAAACGAAAGAGAAGAAAAAACGTTCTGGTACTGTCTAAGTCTGATAGAAGCATGAAAGAAGAATGAATTACGACCACCATCTTATAGCCACTTCACTCTTTACCGATCACGATAAAAGCACTCTTGTTTGCGTAACAACACGTCAAGTTCATGATGAACTTGAGACTCAGCCAAGAAAAGCTTCTCTGAAAAACCCAGATTAGACATGAAACAAATATTATGGTGTGTTTAATATTAATCTAGAGGCGGGGTTGAATAGATTTTAATTAAATTTTACCCAATTTTCGTTAATGATCAATTAGACGAAAATATCCCTAACTAGTTATAATAATATCACAAGTGTAATAAGTGCAGAAATAGTAAAGACACTTTAGATATACGTGGAAACCCTCCAAATGGAAAAAACCACGGGTTGTTAAGTGCGCCATACTAGAACCTCGAATCCACTAATGGCAAATGAATTACA
Source organism: Dipteronia dyeriana (assembly GCA_032871835.1). Taxonomy (NCBI): domain Eukaryota; kingdom Viridiplantae; phylum Streptophyta; class Magnoliopsida; order Sapindales; family Sapindaceae; genus Dipteronia; species Dipteronia dyeriana. The sequence goes on along the minus strand of CM065300.1, from coordinate 76,641,593 downwards.
ACCTAATCCCGATTTATAATCCACCACCACTGCCTAATCCCGGTATAAGTGAACCTAGTCCATCTTGCTTGTGATTTAAGCTACCTAATCCCCGGAAGCAACACAAGTCTTACTTCTCAATGAAGAGATAAAATTACCTATGTGAATATATGATGATATTCAAAGAACAAACAAGGCTAGGAAACCTTATATGCTTATCTAGGATGATGAGATGACAATTAATGCAATCCTAGATATCAAGAGCTAAATGACATTTTCAAAAAGCTTAGCTAAACATAGATCAAACAATCCTATGAAGCTATCACAATACAACACTCAATCATGTCATCATAAAAATCTCTATTTTGTATATAGAATATATTCTAAGAGCATACAAATTATTAAAGTGATGGCTTAGCAAGAAATACACTTAACTTGTACGAAAATAGTGAGAAACTTACCAAACAAGATGTGATGATGCAAAACTATTCATTGATGCACTCTAAATGACCTTAGATGATGCAAGATGAAGTTTTTATGCATAAGGAAAAGCTTTGAGTGTTTAAAGATGACTTTTTGCAAGATTTTTCCTTTTGAAATATGTTCTAAGGAAAAGATATGATGTTCTGAACTCTTGCACGACCTGAATACAAAGAGTTATATATATATATATATATATATATATATATATATATATATATATGAGTTTCAACCAAAGTGAGGTCGTTTTGAAAAAAAACGTTCCAGCTCCCGCTATGTCTGCTGGTGAGGTGTGCTAGTCATGTAGTGCACCACCAGCGCACAACCTAAATTTTCAATAGGCGCTGGTGGAATGGCGCAACACAGTGGCTCATGACAAGCGACGATCCACTGGAATGTTATGCTGGTGAGGCTGAGCTGGTCGAGTAGCGCACCACCAGTGCACTGCCCACTTTTTCAATGTTACGCGGGTGAAGTGGCGCAACTCAGTGGCACATGACAAGTGACGATCCACTGGAATGTTACGCTGGTGAGGCTGCGCTAGTCAAGTAGCGCACCACCAGCGCTCTGCCCACTTTTTCAACAAGTTCTAGAGTGATGAAGATGCATCCTGTACTAATGCCTATCATGACATGGTACTTTAATCACAAGATGCAAATAAATCAAGAAGAGTCATTTAAACAAAAATGCACAAAAGTATAAACACATAACATATTTGAATAAGAGTTATGCATGAATTTGTGAGTGTGTGCAACTATCTCTTCAAAGTAAGTAAGCACAATAATTTTACCTTTTGTGCTTCTTCTCTTGAGGTCTTGAGAGCCTAAGTTACCCTTACATAAAACCATAAAAATGTGGTTTTTTCATGAAATAAGCAAATCAATAAATGAGGAGTTTACAATCTCCCCCTTTGGCTATTTCGTGACAAAACCACCACTCGCATTGATCCTCACAAAACAAAATAAAGCACTGGGTAGATAATCTACATTACAAAGAGATATAAAAAATAAAAAATAAACTTCAAATAGTCAATCTCTTGTAGATCTATCAACACTACACACAAAACAAAAACAAATACACTTTCCAAACCAAGTGTATGTGAGAAGATCAAGTTAATATAAGACAAAAGCATTTGCATTTAAGAATATGAGTACACCATCATGCAATGTATATGAATGCAATGCTCCCCCACAAAGAGTTACTCCCCCTAAATGTAATCTCCCCAGCAAGTACTACTCCCCCTTACCAAGTTCCCCCTTAAACTACCACACATGCTACTCCCCCTTTTTTGTCATGATATAGGCAAAGGAGGAGTCCTCAACTGGGTCACTCACGGCAAATAGAGAAAGAAGCATACAAGATATTTGTATAATCATATAAGCCACATGTATGCAACTCAATTAGTATGAGAGAAACGAGATTTATTGAAGAAAATGTGTGAATTAAGAATGCTTTGCATACAAGACATGTTGCATTTAAGTTAAAAAAACAATGGTATTTGGTAAAGCAAATGACAAAGGTTTCCAAAAGAATTCAAACCAATTTCACCATTTGTCATGAGAGAAGCAAGGATATAGAGTTTTTATAGATGTCAAGTTTGAATATCACTATATCCCACTTTATAAGCAAAACATGGCATGAGCGACTTTGCACCCTATTTGATTTTTCGGGGTAGGATACCTGTATGATAGTAGCCATTTTCAACTAATAAAGAAAGAGAGACATTGATTAAACATTTTAGTCTCACTAGCATTTTCACACAATGTTTTGCATTTAACAATTGCAATCATCAATTCATGCTTGATCATTTTTCATTAGCATGTCATTAAAGAATCATCATGCCATGGAGATAACGATAGGTCATTCAATATGTACTTCCTATGTAGATCACCTTGTCCAAAAATGCATGTTTGAACATAAATATGACATGGATTGTAATCAAAGCAAAGTTCACACTTATTGAAGAAAATACAATGTAATATAGTACAAGTGCAACCAAGCTACTCGAGCAATCAATAAAGGACCATAAAAATTTCCAAATTTTTTGCATGCAACAAGTATACAATAGCTCTCTTTGCTTGAGTTCCCCATATGAGGTCAAAGACCAAAAGTCATCACTCCATGAGACAAATCCCAATAGATCTACTAAAAGTTTTGAATCGAGTAGCATCTAAGGGTTTAGTAAATAGATCCGCTAGTTGATCATTAGTACCTACATGCTCAAGTACTATACATTTATTCTCAACTAGTTCTCTAATGAAATGATGACGGATGTCAATATGCTTAGTTCTAGAATGTTGAACCAGATTCTTGGAAATATTAATTGCACTCATGTTATCACAAAAGAGAGTAAGAGTACCATGATTGAATCCATAGTCGACTAGCATTTGTTTCATCCAAAGGAGTTGTGTGCATCCACTCCCAGGAACTATGTATTTGGCCTCAGCCGTGGATAAAGAAATTGAATTTTGCTTCTTGTAAAACCAAGAGACAAGGTTGTTCCCAAGAAAAAAGCAACCGCCCGATGTACTTTTCCTATCATCACAATTTTCTTCTCAATCTGCATCACTAAAGCCTACAAGACTAGCTTTAGTGTCAAAAGAGTGCCAAATCCCATAGTTTGATGTCCCATTCACATAACGAATGATTCTCTTAACGGAAGAGAGATGTGACTCCTTAGGATCCGATTGGTACCTAGTACACACATCCACACCAAAAGAGATATCGGGCCTACTTACGGTCAAATAGAGCAAGCTAACAATCATGCCATGATACAAAGTTTGGTCCACATTTTTACCGCTAGCATCCTTGCTTAGCTTCAAAGTGGTACTCATGGGTGTATCACAATGTTTGGAATTTTCAAGGCCAAATTTCTTTAATAGGTTTTTGGCATATTTAGCTTGAGATATGAAGATCCCATCATCCATTTGCTTAATTTGTAAACCTAGAAAGTAACTTAGCTCACCAACAAGGCTCATTTCAAATTTATCAGACATGACATCAACAAATTGTTGGACTTTGGTGTTATTAATGGAGCCAAAAACTATATCATCAACATAGATTTGAGCTATAAAGAGCTCATCTTTATCTTTCAAGATGAACAAAGTCTTATGAACACTACCCCTAGTATAGCCATTGTCTATAAGAAATTGAGTGAGGCGCTCATACCATGCCCTTGGTGCTTGTTTCAACCCATATAAAGCCTTCTTGAGATGAAAGACATGATTGGGGTGGTGAGGATCGACAAACCCTTTGGGTTGCTCAACAAACACTTTCTCTTGTAAGAAACCATTGAGGAAGGCACTCTTAACATCCATTTGATACAATTTGAACTTATGCAAACAAGAGATGGATAAAAGAAGCCTAATGGACTCAATCCTAGCAACGAGAGCAAACGTCTCCTCAAAGTCAATACCCTCAATTTGAGAGTACCCTTGTGCTATAAGCCTAGACTTGTTTTACACAATATTGCCATCCTTATCGGATTTGTTCCTATATACCCACTTGGTGCCTATCACATTGGTGTTCTTGGGTCTAGGAAATAGAGTCCAAACCTCATTCCTTTCAAATTGGTTAAGCTCTTCTTGTATGGCAATAACCCAAAATTCATCCTTTAAGGCTTCATCAACCTTTTTGGGTTTTATTTGAGAAGTGTAGCAAGTGTAGCTAATTAGATTAGCCATTTGACGCCTAGTCTTAACACCCTCATTAACCTCTCCAATGATGTCATCTTTGTCATGGAGTTTCCTAACCCATGAAGCAAGTTCTTTTGAGTCTAAGAGAGGTATCCTATCAATAGGTTGTGTGATATCATTATCAAGATTAGTTTTTTCAACATTAGGAATATCAACAACCTTTTCCAAGGGAGAGTCATCAACTAGATCTACCTCCTCCTCCTCATGGTCATTAGATTTGAGCCTAGTATGATCAATGACAACATTAGATGATTCCATGACGGTTCTAGTTTTTAAATTGAAAACTCTATAGGCTCTACTATTCAAGGCATAGCCAATGAAGATACCCTCATCACTCTTAGCATCAAATTTGACAAGTTGATCACGGTCATTCAAAATGTAGCATTTGCTTCCAAAAATGTGGAAATAGCTAACATTTGGCTTTATACCTTTCCATAACCCATAAGAGGTTTTCCTAGTGTGGGGCCTTAGAAAGACTCTACTTCCTATGTAGCACACCGTATTAATGGCATCGGCCCATAGATTCCTAGGGACATTGTTGCTAAGCAACATCACATGGGACATCTCTTGAAAAACCCTATTTTTCCTCTCAATAACTTCATTTTGTTGAGGTGTCATAGAAGCCGAAAACTCATGAGAAATGCCTAGACTATTATAGTAGTTTTCAAAATGGGCATTCTCAAACTCCTTCCCATGGTCACTCCTAATCCGTTTAATGCTTTTAATCTTGGAGTTCATTTAATTTTGAATTATGGAACAAAGCATTTTAAACTTGTCAAAGGTTTCAGATTTTTCTCTAAGAAAATAAGTCCAAGTGTACCTAGAGAAGTCATTTACACACACAAAAATGTATCTCTTTCCACCTAAACACTCAGTTTCCAGGGGACCCATAAGGTCCATGTGGAGAAGCTCTAAAGGTTCGTTGGTGGATAAATACTTGCTCTTTTTGTGCATACTTTTGGTTTGCTTCCCTTATTGACTAGGTCCACAAACACCATTTGCCTTTTTCCCAAGCTTGGAAAGACCTCGCACAATATTGAACTTATCTAAGATTCGTAAATCCTGATAGTTCATGTGACCAAGTCTTTCATGCCATAACTCAATTTATTCATCCTTGGACACATTGCAAGAGACACCTTTAGCTTCAAGACATTAGCGATAGTTGCTAGATCTCATACCTTTTAACAAGGTTTGTCCATTTGGCAATAGGATAGAGCAATCATTTTTCCTAAATAAGATGGAAAGTCCTTCATCACTAAGATGTGAAATACTTATCAAATTTGCTTTAAGGTCATCAACATACAAAGCATTGGACAATGAGGGTAATCCAGGAATGGAAATAGTTCCCTTTCCTTTAACTTTCTTCCTGGATCCATCACCAAAGGTGACATTTCCTCCCTTCTCTATCACAAGGGTCTCAAAGAAACTCTTATCTCCAGTAAGGTGCCTAGAGCACCCACTATCCAAATACCAAAAATTAGAAGAATGAGCTTTCAAGGCAATTTGTGCAACATGGCAGAAGTGTTCATCTTTTCTAATCCATCTAGGTGAAATATTTTTCTTCTAGTGGTCAATGGTATATGGGCTCTAAATGTCGTAGGAGCATGCAAAGGTGTTCCATTTTTCATAGTGACATGCATCACGGCTTTAGCCTTTTTCTTCTCTATCATGCTTTCAATTCTACATAATTTAATATATTTAAAGCAATTTGGTCTAGTATGACCATCAATACCACAAAAATGACATGGAGGAATAAAGTTAGGAATCATACCATAACCTTAAGGATGCATTGGAGCCTTCCCATGTCTTTGTGGTTGTCTTGGTTGTTGTTGAGGAACTTTCCTTTTTTGTTATTGAGAAAGACTTGGTTGCTTCCTTGGTTGAGCTTGCATGATAGGTATCTTCCCTTTATGAGCTTTCGGTTGAGGGAAGTTAACTTGAAGAGCCCTTATAGGATGAGCTTGAGGTAGGCTTCATGGTGCCACATTCACTTGAGCACTACTTGAACACTCTCCTAGGTCAAGTTTCTTCATAGGTGATTGATGAGAAGAGGACCCATTGAGATTCATGCTTCTCACAAAAATTGTCATGCTTGGAGTGGAGGGCATCTTGTCATCTTCAAATCCAAGCCCCTTTTTGTCACTCGGCCTTTTTCCAACATCTAACATGTGGTCAAGTTTTTTAGTGCTAGAATTCATCTTGGCCATCAACTCTCTAGCATCTTCAAGCTCCTTCTTCAACCCTTCTTCACTCCTCTTAGATAAGTCTAACTCCTTTCTTAGCTTATCTTCACTATTCATGGTTCTCACCAACTCTTTATTTAGTTGATCCACTTGAGTTGAGAGCTCTAGGTTTTCTTCCTTTAATCTATTAATTTCATTCTTGTTCTTTAACCTTGAACTCTCAAACCTAGCCATATAGTCCTTGAGATCCATCCTATCCACATTTCCATTTGTGGATTGTGATGAAGATCCATCATCACTTGAGTAGTTTTCCTCTTGACTCTCATTTTCTTCTTCACTAGTATCTTTGATCCTATGAGAGGAAGTAAAGGCTATGAAGTTAGCCATGAGTTTTTCATCATCCGAAGACTTATCTCTTTCATTTGAGTTATCACTTTCACTCCATGTGGCGGCCATCACTTTTCCCTTTTTCTTGACTTTATGATTCGCACATTCAGGGGAAAAGTGACCTATCCCACCACATTCATAGCATTGGACTCCTTCCTTTTCAGACTTTTCTTGCCTAGGCTTAAACTTTTTGAAGAGAGTTTTTTTCTTCAAGTCTTGACCCTTGGATTGGAAACTTTTCCTCTCGAACTTGTAGAATTTCTTGAACTTCCTCATTAGTAATGACATTTCCTCATCCGAGTCATCACTTTCCTCCTTCTCAACTTTAGAGGCTTTCAAAGCAATATCCTTTTGCTTTTTCGGTTGTGTGGGTTAGGACATTTCCTAGATTCATAAGCTATAAGTCTCCCAATCACTTCACTTGGCTTCATGTCCTTATAAGCACTGTTCTCTTCTAAAGCAGTTACTTTAGACTCAAATCTATCGGGTAGAGATCTCATAATCTTCTGCTTGATCTTCCTATCCGAATAAGGATCACTAAGATAATGACTTTGGTTCACAATGTCCATCAACCTCACTTCAAAGTCATTGAAGCACTCGTTCACATCCATCTTGAGCAATTCAAATTGCGTTTGGAGAACTTGAAACTTCGATTCATTAACCACATCGGTTCCCTCATGTGTAACTTCTAAGATATCCCATGCCTCCTTAGCTATCCTAGTGTTTTGAACGAACTTGTATTGATTCTCATCCATTGCACATAGGATGGCATGCATTGCATTCCTATTCCACTTTGATGCTTCAAACTCTTGTGCGTTCCACTGTGCCTTTAGCTTAAGTACATCATCTCCTCAATCCGTAGGAGTCATCATGGGTGGAGTGTAGCCGTCCTCAACCGCCATCTATGCCCTATCATGAATTTGGTAAATATACGACTCCATCTTGCCTTTCCAAGAGGCATAATTCAACCCGGTGAGAAGTGGAGGTCTAGTGCTAGAAGCTCCCTCGTTGCCACAATTTCCACCCATTGTGTTTATGAGTGAATGATATGAATGCAAGTGTATGAATGATCAACACAAACAAACAAAATGCAACACACACCAAAATGAGCAAGGATCACCTATGTATGTCTAGGAACCGGGCTCTGATACCAATTGAAACAAATATTATGGTGTGTTTAATATTAATCTAAAGTGGGATGAATAGATTTTAATCAAATTTTACCCAATTTTCGTTAATGGTCAATTAGACGAAAATATCCCTAACTAGTTACAATAATATCACAAGTGTAATAAGTGCGGAAATAGTAAAGACACTTAAGATATACGTGAAAATCCTCCAAATGGAAAAAACCACGGGCCGTTAAGTGCGCCACACTAGAACCTCCAATCCACTAATGGCAAAGGAATTACAACCTAATCTCGGTTTATAATCCACCACCACTACCTAATCCCGGTATAAGTGAACCTAGTCCATCTTGCTTGTGATTTAAGCCACCTAATCCCAGAAGCAACACAAGTCTTACTTCTCAATGAAGAGATAAAATGGCCTATGTGAATATATGATGATATTCAAAGAACAAACAAGGCTAGGAAACCTTATATGCTTATCTAGGATGATGAGATAGCAATTAAAGCAATCCTAGATATCAAGAGCTAAATGACATGTTCAAAAAGCTTAGCTAAACATAGATCAAACAATCCTATGAAGCTATCACAATACAACACTCAATCATATCATCACAAAAATCTCTATTTTGTATCTAGAATATATTCTAAGAGCATACAAATGATTAAAAAGATGGCTTAGCAAGAAAAACACTTAACTTCTAAGAAAATAGTGGGAAACTTACCAAACAAGATGTGATGATGCAAAACTATCCATTGATTCACTCTAAATGACCTTAGATGATGCAAGATGAAGTTTTTATGCACAAGGAAATGCTTTGAGTGTATAAAGATGAGTTCTTGCAAGATTTTTCCTTTTGAAATATGTTCTAAGGAAAAGATATGATGTTCTAAACTCTTGCACGACCTGAATACAAAGAGTTATATGTATATGAGTTTCAACAAAAGTGAGGTCATTTTGAAAAAAATGTTCCAGCTCCCGCTATGTGCGTTGGTGAGGTGCGCTAGTGGAGTAGCGCACCACCAGCGCACAATCTAAATTTTCATTAGGCGCTGGTAGAGTGGCGCAGCTCAGTGGCTCATGACAAGCGACAGTCTACTGAAATGTTGCGCTGGTGAGGCTGCACTAGTCGAGTAGCGCACTGCCCACTTTTTCAATGTTGCGCGGGTTTAGTGGCTCAGCTCAATGGCGCATGACAAGTGACGATCCACTGGAATGTTGCGCTGATGAGGCTGCGCTAGTCGAGTAACGCACTACCAGCGCACTGCCCACTTTTTCAACACTCAAATACACATTTTCAACAAGTCCTAGAGTGATGAAGATGCATCCTATACTAATGCCTATCATTACATGGTACTTTAATCACAAGATGCAAATAAATCAAGAAGAGTCATTTAAATAAAAATGCACACAAGTATAAACACACAACATATATGAATAAAAGTTATGCATGAATTTGTGAGTTTATGCAACAATCTCTTCAAAGCAAGTAAGCACCAGAATTTTACCTTTGGTGCTTATTATTTTGAGGTCTTAAGAGCCTAAGCTACCCTTACATAAAACCCCAAAATGTGGTTTGTTCATGAAATAAGCCAATCAATAAATGAAGACTTTACAAGACATTTGAAGCTGAATAGACTGAAGCTCTGCTGATTACCCAGAAATGTTGGAATTTAGATCCTCGAAAACCTCCTAATTCCAAGTCTGTAGCACATTCTTAAACCCCTTCAACTTGTTGATAACCACCTGAGGAAGATTACCCACATAAGAGGAACTCCAAATACGACAAACTAAAGCCATAATATCTGGGCGATCTAACCACATGCTCTGGAACCGGAAAGGCCTAAAACTAACGTTCATAATATCTGACAACCGAATTACCAACAGACAATGATCCGAAAATCTACGAGGGAGAGCCACACAAGAAATGTCCCGCAAATCGGAAATACAACCCTCAGAATCCAAAGCTCTATCTAACCTCCTCTCAACTATAATACAGGGATAACGACTCCTAGCCCAAGTAAAACGAGCACCCTGGGATCGAATACCAATCAAATCACAATCCTCAATAACAGACTTGAAATCCTCACAGGAGCTACGAGCTGGAGAATGAAGGCCTAAAGACTCATGAGCTCCCAAAACCGCGTTAAAATCACCCACAACCAACCAAGAGGAAGAAACCAAACTGACCATGTCCCGAAGAGACTGCCAAAGCGTTCTTCGGATAACATCTGACGTACTCGTATAAACAAAAGAGAAATAATGCAACCGAGAGTTAACCGTGATCGAAACAGTAAGTTGTTGCTCATGAAACAAGACAATCTAAGCATTAGGAAAAGAACAACAAGAAAATACCTAAATCGTCAGTAAAAGACCACCCCTATCATTCAAGCCCACTAAATGTAGATCGAGGGAAGACCAGAAACCATAAGAGATAAAAGTAAAAGCTACCATAGGCTCAGCAATACAAACCAAAGAAGGTCGGTGTAAAAGACACAAATCTCTGAGAACACGCCTCATAAACCTATTCCCAATACCATGACAATTCCAGTAAAGGACACTAATCATTGGAAATGCCATAAGAAGTCCGCATCTTAGACTTTAGCTTCGTCAGTATACGCATAATCATCGTCGTCCTCTAAGAAATATTGCTAGTATTTAATCCTTCCGCCTTAGTATGAGAAGCCCATGAAGAACCAACAATGAGACGAAGCTCAGCCTGGGAGTCAGAGGCCAAAAGTCTAGAACTCTAGGTAGAACCAGTAACCGAAGAGTAAATCTGAGAAGATCCAGAATATTCGTTCCTAACCCCATGAGCAGTATATGGAATCGACGGACGCTGAAGTGAGAAAGGTCCCACAATAGTAGGAACCTTCTAAACCAATGAATCTATGACTGGAAGAGCCTGGTTCAGAATAGTGGAATGACCATCAAAAACTAGACCCGAAATAGAAGAGGACTTCAATATCGTCTCAAACCCCAAAAAGGGAGAAACCTGACCCACTGACAAATCCAAACTCAAATCAGACCTAATATCCATATGAGAGTCATGAACCGCCAAGACATTAGAAACCGGGACTACTGTTGAGGACCGAAGAACTATCAGGATTACATTAACACTCCCAGACTGCTGATCATGTGAAACTGTCAAAGGAATAGAATCATATAAAATAGCTGAAATAACCTGATCTGAAGAAGCTAACAAAACATCATTTAGAAGATCATCACTTCACCCCGCTTGTTGGGGTTGACCAACCTGTGCAGCCACCACTGAAACAGTAGAACCCAACGAAGAAGTTAAACTTGGTGAAACAACTATACTAGTAGAAAAACCCATACTCAAAACCGAATCTGAACCTGTCGAAAAATGAACCACAGCTGAATACAAAGACCCCAAATCCTGTTGAATAGCGGTAAATACATTAGAAATCGAAACTTCCATCTGAGTACCAGAAATAGGATGATAAACTAGTTTAGAAGCATGGTTTCGGGGAATCTAAAACCCCTTATCAACAACAATCGTGGACGGACCATCTCTAGCTGAATCGGGCTTACTAGAGTGAACAGGAATGACCAATTGAGGAACAAGTAAAACAGAAAACCAGAAGATTCTCGTATTCCACTGAAATAAAAGAACTATGAGAATCATTTCTCTCAAGAAGCAAAGAAGATAGGGGCATAATAGACACATCAACATCCATCAGAACACGTGTAAAATATCCAAAATCACCTTGCACGGTAGCCCTGTCCAGTTGTAGAGGCACTCTGATCCCTCTAGCTAATTCAGATATAATCTTCGGATGCCAGTATTCCCATGAAAGATCATAAAAACGAACCTAAACTTGAGCATTTGAAGACTTTTTTAATGTTGGATAAAAATCTAGAATCCAAGGCTGAAGTCATAAAACACCTGGTTTAAGACTAAGAGACCCCAAACTCCAAACCATATTCTTGTCAACATCTGAATTCAACATAATTTGAAAGTACCCCTTACCTAAAGAAATCAGCCTCCAAACAGAGTTCAGCATCCAAACAGACTGCAACTTGGCTTTAAGATCAACCAACTTCCAAGGCTTCTCACCACTAGAAAAGACAATTCGACCAATGAGAGAATACTTACAAGCTTCCAATCTAGATTTATAAGCAGAGAGATCCATCCGAACAGTCACATAACCACCCTTTTTCGAAAGAATCGAATGACCAGAAACATAATCCACTGGAATCGGGGCAACCTTAAAAATATCCGTAAAAGAAGAGCCTCAAATAAATGATGTAGGTAAGGAACTACCCACAGGTGGATCCACTTTGCCGACAACAACTTTACCTGTAAAACACACCCTACCAGATGCGAGAGGAATAACCTGGGAAGAGGAATTCACTCCAGTCACCGTAGTCAAACCAACCTGACTAGTTAAGATGGAAGCCACTGCTGTCAGAGAACACAAAGCAGTCTCCATGCACATAGTATCCATAAAGCCCGATATACTGTAGCGAAATCACTGTAGCATAATACTGTAGCAAAAATACTATAGCGGAACATTGTAGCAGAAAATACTATAGCGAATCATTGTAGCATGTAACGGAAGCACTATAGCATTGATGGTAACCTATAGCAAATTATTGTAGCATGTAACGGAAACACTGTAGCAGTGACGGTTCACTGTTGCAGCGACCACTATTCATTATATCTAGGGATCCCTCATCAATCCAAAAAACAAAACAAAATAGAAATCTTAAAACGGATATAACTCAGTGCTGTAAACCCCAAATCATAAATTTCTTAATTCTAAGTTGTATAAAAAATCACAATCTCCAATCTTGAAGAAGGAAAAATGAACTAAATCTTACCAGAAGTGGGCCAAAAAAGCAAAACGCCCGTGTAACCCTAAAATAAAAGACAAACCAGTGCAGAAACCTAAAATGGTCGTAACTCTATGTAAAAAACTCCAAATCTTAAGATTCTTGATTCCAAGTTGAATAAAAGTTTATGATCTACAACTTTGTAGAAGAATATAAGATCAGAATCGGATAGAAAGAGGCTCGAAATCACAAAACGATGCCCAAAACCATTATTTGTTTCCTAGTTCGATCAAGGACAATTTTACTATTTTAGACAGTTTTCATTAATCATTAGTTAATTAAAATATTTAAGGAGTGTATTTTTTCATTATTTTTCATTGGATATAGTTTATTTGTCATTTTTTTAAGAGTGCAACCTCTTTGCTTTTATGGAACTTTCTATCATTCATCTCGATATCTATAACTGAAATAATCTAGTCCTTCATACAACATTCAACAGTTTAACCATCAAGAAGAGTGAGACATTCTCCTTGGAACTTCAAGTCACTAGATGACAAGTTAAGGCCAACAATGCTCCATGTAATGCAAATCAAATCATTCATTCATTTTTTTCATGGGTTTATAAGTCACTTGTGTATTATTAACTTGCTCTGTATTATTATGGAACTGAATTGAGAGTTTGAAACATCTTTTTTTTTTTGTTGGCTCTACATATTTGTTTTCGAGTTTTAAATCAATCTATATGAAGCTCATTGACCAAAATAATAGGATAAAATCAAAGTTCTAAAAATATGCTTGTCAATTTTTTTTTAAACTGCAAGCTTTATTCAAAGAAAAGAACACCTAACAACAAACCAAAACAACAGACTAACACAGCTGGAAGAGCACAAAGGTAAGCAACAACAAGAAAAACATCCAGTCCCAACCAAAACCAACAGCACCTAGCAAGAAGAGAAAAATAGTGGTCACCCCAAAAATAGAGCAAAACAAAAAAAGATAAAAAAGAAACACAAGCAACCTTCAACAACAACCCCAACCAAAACTTTAACCATCAACCTTCAAAAGCAATAATATGCATTTTAATTAATTCATATAAAGACTATTGGTTTAGACATTTTGTCGAACAATTGGTTTAATGTATAACAAAAGCTTTATGACAACCAAGTTATCTAAATCATATCATCTGTAGAATTTCAAAAAAAAAATGCAATAAGACTATATATGGAAATCAATGAATTGGCTTTGAACCAAAATACTTCAATTACAATAAAACTTATGTTGAAACTTCCACGTGAATGCATCAGGTAATACCATTTATAACTGGGATAGATAAGAGTTGCGAAAAATTCCCCCATTCCTATTGTATGACAGATAAATTTGTAAAAACAATCACAATTATAGAGATGTTTCAAAAAGAACATTGCGTAGGAAAACATTTATATATATCTTTTGAACTAACAATTTCTTAATGACAAAAAAAGCATGTTCACTCAACAAAGCACTTAATAATCTTTCACAAAGAGTTAATAAATCTATAAGGTTTAAAAAGGTAGAGTAAGGTATCACGATATATTTTGGTCATATAGCGTGTTAATAGCCAAATTTGGCTTTGGACCAAAGTCAATTTTTCCACCTTCCAAGTAGGGGTCCAAATCCCGGATTACGTAGCAAGATACCAGGGTTCTTAGAGTCGAGCTACCATATGACCCCATAAAAAGTAAGGTGAGGTTGCCCATACCCTTGGAACACCTTACAAGTATTCAGAGTCACTAGGTAAAAGCTTAATGTGAACAAATCAAGCTCCTTACATCGAAATGGGATCCCGAAGCAAGTTCAACATGGGAGGACCTGGGCTACCAGAGGTCAAGATGTCTCACGACCTCCCCAAAAGCATGCTACCATTTTTATTTGTACAAAGAGACCTTTAACATATCGAGTTCGTCCTACTGTATCGCTTCATTTCGCAAAGGGGTGAACCTAATCTATCCAAAGCAGGAAGAAGGAAGCTCGTAAACTTCTGTTACCACCAAAGAGCACCAACGTAGATATGTCAAACTCCAAAAGAAACCCGAAAAGGTCAGATCAAGCTTCTAGTATCAAGACTGGTATAGAGATGTACCTCACCTTTCAAGGACAACAAACGCCATAGTTGATGACCGCTATGAGGCATCTCACCAAGGCAACATATAGGATCCCACTTACTCTCCACCACGCATTTAACCACTACATACGTGCAGGTCAAGTGATTAAATCCAAAAAGGAAACAAACTTTTCTCCTATCAAGATATCTTCAAATCAGTTAAGCCGAAGTCAATGACATTTAAATGTAACATCCCGCTCGATAAGGGGGAATTTAATTCAGATATTCATGATGGGGTAATAAAGAGTTAAACCTATTTGGACCAGGATAAATAAACTAATCATAGCACGTAGGAGGAGAACCGAATTTCACTACCGGATACCAAAGCTCCCTGGTCGCCTAAATCCTGTTAGAGAGAACATGGCCACCGTCAGGGAATTTTATCCACTTATCAACCGGAATGGATTCGCCATCTCCAGTACTTTCCTAGAGAGAGAGAAAGAGAAATAGAGATCGTAAGATATGTTAATAGTTGTAACATTGCAATATCATTCAATAAAAACTAGGTCTATTTCCCTCTCATATCCCGCGTCACCATTCTGAATATTACAACACCTCCTTTATTACACTTAACCTCGGTACCAAGGGTACCTACTCCCACCGAAGCCTCAGAGGTAGTGGTCTAGAGGGTTAATTGATATTCCTCGCCTCGAGAAAAATATCGGTTAACACGTGTGAAATAGAAATCATAGAGGAGCGCCACATTCCTTGGAATGTGAGGTGATCTACTACATTCGCAATGAATATTCATAGTGTTAGGCATATGAGTTATTGCATGCGCGAAAGAGGACCAAGATTCGAGAAAATGACAGTTAGCTGAGAGTCTTTCTCAGTGGTGATCGTTATGAATCTGAGAGGTAAGAATGAATAGCATGCAAACCGTGTTTTAGAAAACATTTTTTTTTTATATAAACCTTTCTCTAGCAAATACTTTTGGTTTATTGACTTTGTAGTAAAAATCGGTTTAACCCATAAAATGTTTATAGGGAATTGTGCATAGAATTCTTCTGTTATTTATTTGATCACATGTTTTGGGAATTCTAAATTGTTGAGAACAATATAAGAATTAGAATTTACATAGAGTACTAAATTTATGATGGTTAAACTTTTGGAAATGGATGGTAATTAGGAATTTTGAAATTAGGAATTTTGACGACTTTTTTGATTCTATACCTTAAATTGTTTTATCATATTTTCGGTTTGTGTTTGCAGGAAAATTAAATGTGTGTATTTTTGTAAGTTAATATGCTTGCATAGTAGATTGTATGTCTCTACATACATACGCATAAGATATAAAATTTATATCTATAATATTGTGGCCGATTTGAAAGTGATAAGCTGAATTGTGTAATCTGTGTGATTTAACACTAGAAAATTTAGTCTATTTTGAAGAGCAAGAGGCTTTTGAGACTATAATGTAAATCATGATTTAACCTCAACGTAGTACTTATTTGCTTGACATACAAGATATGAAGGCTAATTAAGATAGAAGTTAAATTACTCACAATATGTTGCTGAGTAACTTAAATAGTTGCCTCACATGTATGTTTGATATGTACAATGAGATTTAAGTAAAGTGGCTTATATTTTAAGAGTTTGGTTTGAAGGGCAATTTTAGTAGTATTTTAAATACTAAAATTTTAGTTAGGCTCGGTACCAAAATTAGTTGTAGCCTCCTATAAGGATATAAAACAAGGTACACCAACCAAACGATCTGATCTTTACTAATAGTTGTAATATAAAAAATTAATCTGATGCGTATCAATCGCGTCATTTTGGTAGTAGAAGATAAGTGCTTAGAGGCAGCTTAGGCTTCTAGCCAATTTTATATGAAGATTCTAACTTGTACAAATATTTTAGTTTTGAGAGTATAATGGAAATAGATATTTCTAAAAGGGGTAGAAGATCTAGTCATAATCAAAATTAATTTTAGATCAGAATATGCAAGAAGTTGAAGGATAACGAACTGACAAGGACAAAACTAAAATAACTTGTTGTGGTTGTGACATGTTTGGTCATTTTTGCTTGTGAATGCATTGAATCGAAAAGAGTAAAACCCAAACTAAAATATTTGTTAAGTTATGCTTTAGTTTTCGACTAGGTAATTTCTTTTTTTTTAATCTCGTCCTTTGTGGATTGTAGATAAGTGAAGATATACCATCCAAAAAGAAACTATAAAGTGTACATTGAGTAAAGTTAGATTATTAGAGACAATAAGTATATGTGATAAAACAATTTTGGAATTAAGTACTTATAAACTGGGTTTGTATGGTAGCTTAAATTTGTACTCCATCATGTTCCAATATGCACTTGAGATCTAACTGGGTTTAGTGTCCATGGTGGTCCTCATTGATTCGGGTTACCATTAACGACCATGATGGTTGTATGAATATTATTTTAGCAAATTATATTCATATGGTACTTGATAATTGTTTAATGGTTTTATAATGTTATACGTAATGTGGACAATTATAATTTTATTTGTTTTTCAATCATTACAATGGTGATGATGCTGATATTTAGGCATGTTAGACTAGATAAAATGAGTATATCAGTCAGAGAGGAATAATTGGACTCATTTATCTAAAATGCCATGCAAATTATCTAGCAAGAAAAACAACTATAAAACCATTTAGTAAGGAACTAGATCAGGTATTCCATTACAACTAATTTATTATAACATTTATGATTGAATGAGTGTAAAGGGTACACATGAAATTTCATATCTAGCTACATTCATTATTATCATTAGAAATCTCGATTATGTCTATTTGATCTCCCATAAATCAAAAGCATTGGATTGCAAAAGATTGTTTGGTTGATGATCAAATTAGATGATAAACTTTTGAGTTTAAAGCATAAAACGAGGACATAAATATCTTTCTGAGCAGTTCAAGAAATTATTTAGCAAGAATGGTATAGAAAGATATTTATTTATTCCTAGGACTCCTAGCAAAATAGTGTAGCGGAAAGATGGAATAATATATTGTTGGAAATTGTTAAGTCTATGATGGCATAAGTAAATCTTTTAGTATCTTACTAGAAGATATCTTAATTGATTGTTGCCTACTAACTTAATCATGTTCCATTATATCAGACAATTTCATACCTTACGAATTCTGGACAGGTAGGTAGCCTAGTCTAACTAATCTACAATCCTGGGGGCATGCGGGTTATGTTTATAATCCATTTCATAGAAGTGAGAAATTGGATGTAAGAACAGAAATTGTATCTTTGTTTGGTACTCCGTGAATTCTAAAGGATAAATAATGATAGTGTACAATTATTTAGAAGTGTGAGTGACTAAGAATCACAAGATGTCATTATTAGATAATGAATTTCTTAGTAGAAGGGAGTGTGATATAGATATATTCTTTTTAGAATTGGATGATCTGCGTTAATACACGAGTGTCGATAAATTAAAATCTAACTTGATCCTACATCCCTAGTGGAGTGGAATTCTACATGGATCTTTCAACCCTATTGGGAGTGCAAGTCTACACTCTAGTGATAGTAGAAATCCATTTGTATCTTTGATCCTTAGTGGGAGTGAAACAACTATTGAATCAACCACCCTGTCAATATACCAACTCGTCGAAATAATGGTAAAGTTTTCCCATGTTATCTTTTGGAGATTGAAAGGGAAGCTTTGATGATTGCTTCACTTGACATTGATGAGCCAAATATTTTTTGAATTGAGCTATCACTTCTTTCTACTAAGTGAATAAATGAATGAAAACAATAGAAGGGGAGATTAAGTCTTGAAAAGTTATCATTTCTGGGATTTGATTCACTTACCGTCTAGTCATTAGACCATTATGAACATATAGGTTCCACATATCGTACGTAAGGCAAAAGATACTTTTTTTAGAGGTATAAGGCATGATTAGTCGTAAATGAAGAAATTTATTCTCCAAAAGTAAAATTTCTTTCATACGTCTTGTTCTAGCACTCGTCCCATATATGATTGCACGTCACGGATACGGACAGGACTAGATGGAGGTTATAGAAGAACAAGAAGACAACACTTTTTCCTCTCCTTTTGAGTTCGGCTTGCTCCTATAAGAAGAACAAAATAAAACCTTTTTTTTCTTGTTGTCGTACCCCCTCTCTCTATCTCTCTATCTGTATTAGGTTTTAGGTTGCTTGCTTTTTGTTGCTTGATATGTATCTATTCATATATATCAGAATCCTAAGGTTTAGTAGTCCAAGTCAAAATAGAATTTTATATCCTATTTTAATTTGGTCACCACTAGGACTTAAACCTGTGACCTTTATGATTAAAATAATATTTATTACTTTTTAATCCTTTTGTATTAGTCATGGTTTGAACCTGTAACTTCCTATTAATAATTTTAATAATTCTTAAATATTAATATATTAATCAAATAATTTTATTATGTAATCAGTTCCCTAAATTTATCCGTGTTACTTTTGTAATTTAATTAATTGGATTATCCAATTAATTTAACTGTGACCCTTGTTATCAATAATCATAAAGGGCTAGATAAGGGACCTAATGGACCCACAGTTTTGAGCTCCAATAATGCTTAGAAATATTAATTAAATTCTAATTAATTCTTCGTGATTATTAATCCTGGAGTTACTGCACTAAAAACCTGAGGCTGCACTCTCGAAACTGCAGATGTATTATGAGACTGAAATCTTAGTGTCCATCGATATAGCTAGTACATGTGGCATGATCCTCCACCATTAGTTTATAATTAGAGTCAGGTCATGAAGTCCGTTATACCTCTCTAATTATATCTTTTCCTTTAAGTACCATTGATTCTCTAATGAACAATATAACCTATCTTCCAATACAGAAGAATGAGAGCGCTCTTAATTGTTCAATACCCAAATCAACCATTAAGGGAACTACTCTTCTACTTCTCGTAAGAAGGATGAATTTCTCTATTGTGTGTAAACCTTCCCAGCCACAAGCTGAACTGTGACTCCAAGATACAGAGTTATTGATCAGGAATATTACTCTGCTCTCACCCATAATATATCAAAATTCACAATCCAACCTAAAGGAATCAATAAGACACTCAAGATTAAGATCACAAATATACAGCCATCATTTTTTGATATACACGAATCTCTTCATTTAACGGATCTTGGTGAGAGATTCAAATAGATCGTTGCCAATCCAATATGATTTCATCATATAAAGTGTCTCGATTCCCATATCACTAAAGGAGTAGTCTAGGATAAGACCACTGTACATTAATGAATGAACCACAACTGTAGATTAACCACAAACAAAGTACCCATATTTATTTTCTCTCTACACACTCTTTAGATTCCATATCTCGAACTGAATCCTTTTGTATATAACACTCATATACTCAACCTGATATTGCAACCTTTAATGTTGGATATTTTGCACACATGCTATAAGTGTACGATGTTAATAAGTCAATATTTATAGAATGAAAAACTAGCTTCTTTTATTCATGTTTTTATAACATTTACATATTACAAGCTTTAGGGCATAAGCACCAACAGGTTAGTGAGTGGACACCAATATAATCCTAGATTACAACATTCAGATTTTGTCAAGAGGATTATGATATACCTGAAAAGTACAACTAACTATTGTGATATGCACATGGCTCAATAGAAGTTATGCCACAAGATTAGTGAATGTATGCCAATATAATCCTTGATTGAGAGGATTGTGACATAACTTAATAGTAGGGAAAACTACTATATTTACTAGTATAATTACACACTTAATTTGATGGAAATATATCATCAGGTTGAGATCGGCACTCTTACATGTGTGATCGCCTCAGTTGCTGAGATAGCAGGCTGAGAAGAGATACTTATATATTAGAGAAAATGTGGGATATATTCTTGCGGAGCTAATATATATGAATTTATGGCCTTGCCTAAGTCAAGATGAGGTTCACAAAAAAATATGTCAATATTTTATAACCGATCATGATAGACCTCACCATCATTGATACTTGATAAAGCCATATGTGAGGTCTTAATATGGCGCCATAGAAAGGCGAACTTATAAGAACACAGGTTAGTCACAGGATTTGTGACTGAACTAAGATTAGTACAGTGAATGATATAAAGGAATATACTTTCTTATTTAGAATTAAATTTACAATAACACGTGTTTCATACACATGTATTATAGGTGACCGATGTGGAAAATGAGAAAATGAATCCCCGCTTCCTCATTGTGTAAGTTCCACTGAAGTTTTATATAAACTACAAATGGTGTCCTCAAGACCATTCACTCTATCTTGAAGTGATATGATAATGTTAGCACCTTTAGCATGTTAATTCTATTGATATGATGATTTGGCCTATGGAGTACATCAAGGGTAGCAGTTGTTCTGGAGACCGAGAGATAAAGATAAAATAAGAAGATTTAATGAATTGTAGATACAATTGTGAATACATTAAATGTGATAAAGTCAAACATAACTTTTCTACAAATTGAGGGATTAAGTAAGCTTTTGACTAATAAAAAATTATAAAATTAATTCTAGGATATAATTAAGGATGGGCATGGGGCCCCAATAGGGCAAATGAGGGAACCCATACCGCCACCCACATTCCTCAACCGTTCCCTCACCACCTCTCTAATCATGCCAAAAGTGTTCTTATCCATGTCCTTTGTCTCATTTTTAGGTGTTTTTATGAGTCAAATTGGCTTCTTTGTTGTGTTTGTAGGCATTTGGTGCAATTTAGTTATCAGAGTCAGAAAGCATGAAGTTCATGAAGGAAAATGACTAAAACCACTGAAGAAGAGAAGACATGTATTGTACAGGTACCCCACCCGTACACTACCCGCTCATAAGGAGTGGGAACTTGAAGATTACCCAGTGCATGGTTCTTCACCTGTGCACCAAATATGTGCTACCCATGTAGTCACCAAACCAGAGAGCATATCAGATAGGCAACAGGTCACTATGTAGGTCACTGCACAGGTACCTACCCACACACTACCCGTGCGTTTCACTCTTCAGATACACCACATCAGTATTTTCAGACCTAATTTTAGGAATCCTTTAAATATATCCTCTCCTGATTTCGAAATCACTCTTCACCTCTCTTTTAATATTACTCTCTCTTTTTTTCTTCCACTCTCTTACCATCTCACTAACACTAACTCTAGATCTAGGAACCATCCCTCACCAAATCCTACCCATCTTACATCCTCTTCATCATCTACTACTCAAGGCTATTGGAAGATCGGAATCAAGCTTCAAAAAAATTGTGTTCTAAATGGGTCCTCTCTTAGTCTTATCTCTTAGCTTTTATTTTGTAATTACCAAGTGTAGCTAATCACCCACTAAAGGGTTGATGTGATTCAATTGAGGACTTTGGGATTGTATTGAAATTTATCTATTTTATTAAATCTATCAAATATGTTTCATTCAATGTCTTAATTGGTTTCAAGGATAATTTGTCTTAGATTGTACACCGTTCTCTTTACAAGTTGTTTGAGAAATTAATTGATTAGAAAATTGGGTATACACTCTATTTACTTCTCTTAAGCTCATTTGAATGGGAGGATTTAACATGATCGCACTCCTTAAGTGAGATCCGGACACATTAATCTCAGTTTCTATCTAATCTTAAATAGGTAATCAATTCTATACACTTTAGGTTGGTTGCTTGTGAGAGATTAATTATCAATACTATACATCCTAGGTTGGTGATTTTATAAAGAGATTATTCCCTTATTTTGATAGATGTACATTCATGAACAATCACTTGTGGGTGGCCAATACTATACATCCTAGATTAGACATTCATAAGGGATATACAACCAATTCTATACACTCTAGGTTGGTTACTTTAAGTTAATGTTCATTAATGAGTGTTCCTACTTTGCCCACGGCTCGATATTTGGATCCATCAACTCCCTAGCTTTGATTATCATATCTTTTCACTTAACACTATGTGCATGTTACATTGTATTTATTAACTTTTCAAATTAACCATTGATCTTTACTTTTTTATGTTTAGTTTAAGTCTAATAGTAGTTAACTAGTTTTTGCCATTTGATTTCCCTTTTTATGTGGACGACACCTGACTTGCCATTGTACTAGTTTTATAAACTTTTGAGGCATTTTTATGGTGCTTATAAATATTTTATAGGCAACACACTAGTTTTCTAGCTAGGCTTACATTTATTTTTATTTGAGTAATTTCGTGGTTATTTGGTAGTTTTCTATTTTTTTTTTGCTTTTGTTTCATTTTCGTTTCTTTTGTTTCAAAAATGATAGACTTTATAGGCAACACACTAATGCTTATAAGATAAATGCAAATCATGTAAATACGATGGAGTTGGATCTGACATATCGACAAATGCAATCGTTGATTTCAGGAAGGGAACAAGTGACGGTTGTGGTTTGCAAGATATGTGAAATACTTAGGCATGATATAGAGAGTTGTCTATTAAGAGATGAATTTCTAGAGCTTTATAGAAATCAAGGTCGAACATTAAAGCCCTACAATCCGGAACCCATGAGAACATCTAAAGATTTCTACAACCTGAAGCCAAACTGCAAGCCATACAACAACTCTTATAGCCATGATTGGAAGGCTCACTAAGACTTCTAATGGAGCTATGATAAGATCAATACCTTTGAACAATCCATCTCATCATACCAACCAATGTCCAAATCTTTTAAATATGGGATGAGAGAGCTCATGCAAGCTTCTTAACAAAATAGTGAGCAATGGAAATCAATTCAAACTTCTCAACAAAAGATGCGGGCCTACATACAGGATCAAGAGTAAATGTGGCATCAATAAGAGCAAGAAAGACAAGCCATAATGAAAAGAATTGAAGCACATGTTGAGACAATCATTGAATCTATAAGCAAGTGAACGCATGAAGAAACCCCGAATCAACTAGAGCCAAAAGATGCTTAAATCACCAATCAGAGTGGTGAGATTGTCGATGGTGAAGATAGTCATGATTTTGCTGAGGACTCATCCAATTTTACATCTGAAGAATTGGAGAATGAGGAGATGAGCATAGATGTACATTCATGAACAATCACTTGTGGGTGACCAATACTATACAATCTAGATTGGACATTCTTAAGGGATATACAACCAATTATATACACTCTAGGTTGGTTATATTAGGTTAATGTTCATTAATGAGAGTTCCTACTTTGCTACTATTTGCTATTTGGATCCATCAACTCTCTACCTTTCATTATCATATCCTCTCACTCAACACTAATTGCATGTTAGATTAACTAACCTAATTGTAGTTACATTGTAGTTATTAACTTTTCAAATTAACCATTGATCTTTACTTATTTATGCTTAGTTTAAGTCTAATAGTAGTTAACTAGTTTTTGCCATATGATTTCCCTTTTTATGTGGAAAACACCTGACTTGCCATTGTACTAGTTTTATAAACTTTTAAGGCATTGTTTTGGTTCTTATAAATATTTTTTACGGACATTTTCTAACGAATAAAGCGTACATGTCACTCCCTTAACACCCATTTGGGGGGACTAGGGGTGGAGGCATTTCGGGGGGAGGTTCCACCTCCCCCTCCCCCACCCCAAACCCCATTTCTCCTAATTTTTTTTTCATTTCCAATTCCATGTTTCCATTTCCATTCCGTGGATCGGAATTCAAAATTTAGAATTCGGACATTACAATCTTTAGTTTGACCCTGTTAAAATATTCATTCCAAAATGTACTTAAAATATTCGTTCTAAAATATATAATTGGTTTGAAGAAATCCAAAATAAATACAAATACTTCTAACAGAGTATAACACAAAATCAAATTTATAGTTTACATCTTTGATCAATACTCATGTACTAAGTGATAACTACTAACTTAGATTATTATTATATTAATTTAGGGCTTTATTTTTATTAATTGTTAAAACTTTAGATATAAATTAATATATATATATATATAGTCACTTTAGTCCATTGTTTTTTTCAAAATATATCACTTTGGTCAATTTGACCAAAAACTAAAGGTCAACTATAACAGAATGAGCAAAAATACAATTTTACCCTTATTGTTATTTTTAAAAAATATATATTTTAGTCCCTCTAGTTTCAATAATTAATGGTCAATATTTGAAAATAAAAAGAGTCTCCATTAAGGTTTGCACCAAGGATGAAAAACCCAAGCTATAGCCAGTTGAGCTACACTAGTTCTTTATTAAAGAATTATTAATTTATATATATATATATAGTTATATAATTTGTTTAAACTAAATAAAATCTATTTAAATAATTTAAAATAAACTCATATATATAATTTAAAATAAACTCATATTTAATAATAATATTTAAAAGCATATTTACGAAAATGAAAAAGAAAATAAGAAAAAAAATTTGAAATCCAATAAATCCAAAAAATCAAAGCCTGTAAAAGAATTTTCTTTCTTTTTTTAGATTTTTTTCCTTTTCAAAAATTTTGTTATTTCAATTTGACAAAAAAGAAAAAAGAAAAGAAAAACCTAGAATATCAAAGCCAATATATTGAAAAGAGAAAAAATCAATAAAAAAAAAAGAAAATAATGAAAAAAAATTATGTTTGTTCCTTTATTCCCTTTTGTTTTTTTATTTTATTTTTTTATTTTCATAAATGTTTTTATATATTATTATTATATATGAGTTTATTTTAAATTATACAAATATGAGTTTACTATTATTATTATTTTGTTGTTGATTTTTATTCCCTTTGCAATTTCTATGCAATGGTTTTTAGATTTTTTCTTATCAAACTGAAATAATATATTTTTGAAAGTGGAAAATATCTTTAAAAAAAGAATAAAATTTATGGGCTTTGATTTTTTGGATTTTTTGGGTTTCCTTTTTTTTATTTTCTTTTTCATTTTCATAAATATATTTTTATAAATTATTATTAAATATAATTTTATTTTATTTTTAAATATATAAATAGATTTAAATTTGTTTAAGCAAATTATATAACTATATATTTACATTTAAATCAATAAATCTTTAACAATGAGCTAATGGAGCTTAGCTGCCTAGAGTTTGTGTCTTTCAACCTTGGTTTGTACCCTGATGGAGGCAATTTATTTTTTTTCTAATTTTTTATGGGGTTATCTAACTATTACTGAAACTAGAGGGACTAAAAGAAAATATTTAAAAAATTACATTAAGTATAAAATTATTTTTTTACACATTCTATTATAGTTAGCAGGTCTAGTGGACTAAAGTGTTGTATTTTGAAAAAGTAAAGGGCTAAAGTGACTAATATAGTAAAGATGTTTAAAAATGTGACAATTCGTTAAAAAGTAGGGACTTTAGTGACAATACCCATACACACACACACACACACACACACACACATATATACAATGGGGGCCAAGTTTGCTCCCCCCCTCCCCCTTCCCTCTCCCACCACCTCCTCCATTTATAAAATGGGGGCCAAGTTTGCTCCCACCCCCACCCTTAAAACCCACTTGAGGGTAAAATTTACCCCCAACACCCTATGGGGCCCCATGGGGGGATAGAGGCCATAGGGAAACGTCCATCCCTAGATATAATAATGAACAATATTATCTATTGTAAATAGAGAATTTACAACTGAGACCAAAGAGATGTATGTTTCTTCTTCTAGTGGACCATTTTTATGGTTGAAGAGACTTTGGAGTCTCTAGATTCAGAACAAAATCAAAAAAAATTGTTAGAGATCATCTAAGAATATATTTCCTATCAAAGGTTTGCTTAAGAGAAGAAAAATTCTAAATGAAGATGTGTGTCCTATGCAATGTTCAAGAAATTGGCCTAGGCGGCCGATTATTCTGTGCAATTTAGCTAGGTGGCTGAAAATTGAATCAAAAAGTGTAAAATCGGACAAATTAAGCGGTGCCCAACTAATCGGTAAAGTTGTCGACTAATTAGAAAAAAAAGACGTTGTTTTAAAAAAAATTATATTTTTTCCCTTATTTGACCAAACAACTCACAAACTGCCCAAAGAAGTTCAGTTGACAAATTTACTCCACCAAATTAAATCTTTAATTATTCTTCTTCCTTTCACAGACAGAACGAACATGGAACCAATTCAATCAAACCGCAATCGCCTAACAAACCTCACGAACACCAACACCGACTAGAAAAACCGAGAAAACAGAGAACCCGTGAGAGACATGAAGACAAAAGAGATGAGAGGGTACATGACAACATACCAATGAACTGGAGATGATTGAAAATTGACAACGGAAGATAGAAGCTTTCGGTGACTGAAGGCAGACAAAAGAAGAGAAGAGAAGTTCACTTGATTGAAGAGATTTTGGGGAAATTGGTTAAGGATTCGAATATGGTATTAAAGGATTTTGAAGACAAATAGTGAATTTGGTGGAGTAAAGGTTAATTGAGGTGTTTTTGGGTAAATTGGTTAAGGATTCAATGATGGTATTTAGGGATTTTGAAGAAGAGGATTTGGGAACCTTTTAGACATGAATCAGACAAAAGAGGAAACAATGGTTTTATAGGAGGATTGATACGGTGCGTTTAAAGAGCAGCCATTGGGCTCATTGGACCCGAAGCAATATTGGGCTTTTTAGGCCAAGCATTTAAAGATCCGTCATTGAGCTCATTGGACATGAAGCAACATTGGACTTTAAGGATTGGTTTTGGATTTGGAATTTGTGGATTTGGATTTGATAATTGGAATTTGTTTGTAATTGTGTTTTTTGATTAATCGTCGACTAATCGGCCTAGGCGCTAGGTGCTAGGTCTCCGTCCAACTAGTGCTTAGTGCTTACTAGAACACTGGTTCTATCTGTGGTTGTGATGTAGAATCGATTGACTATGCGGCATGCGCTGTGAAGCTGTAGTAAGGTCAACAAATTTTTGGAAGAATGCACTTTTTTGGTGAGTGAATAAGCTGAAAGTTAGAGATTTTCTGAACAGATTATGTTGGCTAGATTCAATTGGTGGTATTGCCTGATTTTTTGCATTTTATTTTGACTGTTTGGTTAATTTTTAAGTCCAAAAATCAGTTTGTTCATAGTGGCCAATTCTGCTAGGCAAAATGACTTTTTTTGACATTTCAATTTCTTGTACATGCTTGTCTCTTGTGCAACTTTCAAGCTTAATGTACATGCATCTATGGTCAAATGCAAATGTGTGTTTGGAGTTGATGCTATTATTGGGGATGCCTGTTGTAGATGATGCTCTGGTTTGCCAACATATAGTTTCTAGGAGATCGTTGATGTCAAAGTTGTTCTTGAGTAATTGAACTTGTTTCCTTTATATGTCGAATCTGATGCATCGGGTGTGATCGAATTGTGCAATAGTTAGGGGTTTTACGTAGCTGAGGTATTTAGGCACTTTGAAGTGTGATCCACGATATCCAAGGCTTATTGTTTTGCTAATTTGATTTTTTGTTTTTTTTTTTTTTGTTTTTGTCTTTTGTTCATAGAGTTTGCAACAAAACTGCTCATGTTATTGCTAAATGGGCATAGTTTTAGTAATTTTGTTGTGTGGGAATATCCAATCCTATTTGGCTCCATGAGCTGATTCAAGGTGATGTAAATCGTTATGGTTTTCCTCTTGGCGATCAAAGATGGAAAAAAAAATTCCCCTCTAATTTAGAGATCTGTGGTTCGGTTCCGGATCCAAATCGCCTATTTCTATTTCATTTCCACGGTTCTGGCGGTTTCATTTAAAAAAAAATATATATTATATACTAACTAAAATTTATTATTAAACATGTAATTTTAGGGAAAAACGGGTTTAAAACGCAACGGAAGCGTGATAAAAATGGAAAATTAGGGTTTGCGTAAAAATAAAAAAAATTCTCTTTATGCAACGAGAACCTTAACCCTAGATTAATTGACGTATATAAAAGTATCGTACCTTTTTCTCGTGACGATTGAACAAGCGTCGGATTGATTCCGCAAAATCTTCCAATCCAATCACGAACGTGAATCACCTTGGAGTGTGGGCTCCCTTACTTTTTATTGTATACCTGAGGATGGAGACAAAGCAAAATCTTTTCTTTGTTAGTTACAAATATCCTACAAGAGAAAAATCCAAGAACATCTGGTCAATTGTGAATTATCAATCAATTTGATTGAAACTCGCGTGAACCTTGATTCGATGTTGTACACAAAACCCTTTTGATGTAAAGGATACTAGTGTACTATCGAAAAACAAAAACATTCTCTTTTTCTCTTTTCTCCTTGGCCGAATTCCACACCCTTTATCTATGAGTTGATCAAATTTTGTCTAGAGCAAAAACTAAATTTTTCTCCCTCAAAATTCTCTCTTGCTATGCCAAATTCTCTCTTGAAAATTAACTAGCATGGCCGAAATTTTCATCATAGAATCTTTTGGGCTGGCTGAAAATCACACACACACACACACACACACACACACACACACACACACATATATATATATATATATATATAGGATCATAAATCCTTTCCTAAGAAGAATTTACTTGGTTGGCAAGAATCCTTTCCTTAGGTGGATTTATTTGATAGTTAAGAATCCATATCTAAAAAGAAATCTAACTTCTCCTATATCCATATAGGCTGGCCGAATTTCTCATTGATATAGATTAGGAGAGTTTATTCTTTTCCTAATAAGGATTACTTGGTAGTTAAGAATCTTTTCCTTAGGTAGATTTACTTGGTGGTTAAGAATCCTTTTCAAAAAGGAATTCTATCCTAACACCAAGACTCCTAATCCAACTTAATAGTGTATTTGTAACCATATTAAAGACTTCCTAATTTGATTAGATAAATAATTCCTTTTATTTATTTACTTATCAAATATAGTCTTTAACATTAACTATACTACCAATAATAGTATAGTTTTAGTAGACCATCTCATACTAGGAAAAAGATTTTGACTTTTAATTAAATAATTAATTAATCAACTAATTAATTAATTTCTATTTAATTAAATAATAAAATAAAAATAATATATTTAAGCTATTTTTAATAGTCTTTGCCGCCCATACCAAATATATGGACCATATATTATTTTTCTTATTTTATTAAATCCATTGAACTTTAATAAAAAAAAGTCCACATGTGAACTTGAAAATACAATCATGGTTAAATGCTCAAGGCTAACCTAAACGGGGGGGGGGGGGGGGGGGGGGGGGGGGGGGGGGGGGGGGGGGGGGGGGGGGGGGGGGGGGGGGGGGGGGGGGGGGTAAATAGGTTATGCACCTTTTTCGACTCCCTTAGAAACAAACAAAAGTTTGTCCCTCTAGATTGCTTGTATCACAATATATATATTAATTACAGACAATTAATCAATATATAAACACAAGTAAAGTGTGATGCAAACAAGTAATTGTAACACATATACAATCTACATTAAAAAGAGGAAGTCAACATACATAAAGAGTTCTTTCCACAATACAAATATGAGAGAGATAGGGATAGAGAAAAGTTGACACAAGATATAACGTGGAAAACCTCCGAAGCGAAAACATCCGCGGGCTAGCATCGACCGGCAAACAAAATCCACTAGTTGATAAGACAAGTACAATCTCTCAAGTGACCTCTTCACCTAGAAACTACCCTTCTATCCTACTCTAGAAGTTGTTGCCCTATGCTTAACAATCCGAGGCTTCACACCTTTTGTCAAGACTTCCTTGCTCACCTTATCCGGATCTTCACAACCCAAGGCAAGACTTCTTGCTCAACTATCCGAGTCTTCCCGACTTTAGTCAAGACTTTCTTTCTCACCTATCCGAGTTCTCCCAACTCTAGGCAAGACCTCTTGCTCGACTATCCAAGGCTTCACACATCTAGCCAAGACTTCCTTGCTCGACAATCTGAGGCTCCACACCCCTTGCCAAGACTTCTTGCTCAACACCCTAGGTCTCACACCTATTGTCAAGACTTCCTTCTCACAAGGCATCTAGGTGATCATGAATGCAAAACGCAAACAAGTACGCAACATAGAATGCTATGATCAAAACATCCTATTGAATATACTAGACATGAGCATTCAGATTATGGAAGATATGATCAACATTAATCACAAACTAGATTCATGCATATATCTAAACTTGAATCACAAGATATGATCAACAAATCACAAGATCAAGTTTAAATCACTAAAACCAAAAATATACTAAAATCATATGACAATGTCAAATAGATCTAAGCATAAGTTCTAGAGCATATTCCTAATCATAGATTCAACAAATCACATGAATAACTCAAAAGAACATAAGCACATGTATTATGTGAGAATTTTGGCCAAGAGAGCCTACTATATGTGATGAACTATTTTTCACAAAATCAATCAATCAAAGATCACAAAATAGTCCTAGAATCAAAGCTAGCACAATATAATCCCAAACATGTGATAACATAGGAAAAATCAAAACCTAACTCAACATGAATGATTTCAATTGAAATTCAACCTAGCTTTGAAAGTGTTCAAAACACAAATTAAAACACTCATAATATACAAATTTATGTAGAAGAAGAAAACCAAAGGCAATTGACCAAGTTTTAAAAGAAAACTTAGAGAGAAAATCAATACCTTAGTTGATCTAAGTGCAGTCCAGTTTTTGTACGATTAGAAACCAAAAACAACAGCAAAATTAACTTAAACCTTCAAGGAAAAGATGGGAGATGAATAGATGAACACTCTCAACTTTAATCACTCAAATCAAAGTTCAAATGAAGAAGTTATGGTGTTTGGAAGATGAGAAAATTTAGAGAGAAAATTCTGCACACTTGATTTGAATTTCTTCTTAGAATGAAATGTGAGAGGGAAAGAGTTATAAATGAGTGGGAGACTTTGACATGTGAAATGACCAAGAGGGGAAAAATGAAGCCAATCAAACTTACTACCTGAGATGGTGCAAGGGCATCTCGGGGCAGCAAGCCTTCTGCCCCGAGATGGCCACACGCCATCTCGGGAAAGAAGACAATGCTTGCTTCCTTCTCCTTCGACCCTCCTTCAAGTTCTTCCACCGTTCTTCGGCCTCCGAACTCAGAATTCTAATCTGTTTATGGATTACGAACCATAACTGTCACACGGACATGGACATATAAGATACTCAACCCATAATATAATAATTCAACTCGATATATGAAGATGAAGACAATGTATGAAACATGAGTTGAATGTGTAGTATCTTTTGACTTTGAACTTGAAATCAATAGTATGAGTAACCGAAATGACCGGAACTTAATCAAGAATGATTTAAGACTAAATCCAAGTTCAATATCCATGTTATACAAACAAATACACACACAAACATAATTTACACTAGAATGCAAACTACATTCAGATAGTTTTCAATCATGCATTTTCACAACCATGTTATTTCCAAACCAATGCATGAGCATTCATCTTAAAGTGTGTGAATGTGTTATACATGGTGCACAACGATGCAGGGACACATATGAATGAATTGTATGTGTGTGCCTATAAAGGTGCATAATGAAGCAGGGACACAAATGTATGATATGTGTGTATGTGCCTATAATGGTGCACAACTATGCAGGGACACAAATGTATGATATGTGTGTGTGTGCCTAAGCCTTGTAAGAGAAAGATAAGGTCTTAGAATACCTTTGTAGAACCAAATTGCATCCTTTCTCTTTGAAGACTTAGAACTTGCTTTGACTTGTTGTTTCGTCTTCCTTGAAGCTTGAATCATCATGAACCTAATCAACTAATTCATTACAAGTAAACATCATTTTGATATGGAATTCATGCCAACACAAACTAAAACCTAACAATCTACCCCTTTGGCAAATTCCATGTCAAAACACCTATTCATTTACTACAAATAAAAAAATGAAGATAGGTCACAATATCACTCCCTCACATTACAATGAGTAAGATTCCTATAACTAATCCTCACCAACTCTTGAACTTCATCTTGATCTTCTCTTAAAGCAACCTACTAATCATCTTAAAGCACAATGCATATACAAGAGAAAAACAACAAATGGCAACATATAATATGGATAAGAATATACAATTAAGTCCACAAATACATGTATGTCCCCCTCAATACATGCCAAATACAAGAATCCTTAACCAAATTTTAAGACTAATTATTACAAGCCATTGAAAGTTCAAAAGTTCACAAAAACAACATAAAAAAAACTAAGTAACTAGCAATTCATAACAACTCTTTCTCCCCCTTTTTGACATGAAATGATGCCAAAAGGTAAGAAACATACCATGAGACTCAAATACTAGCAACTATATCCACCAAAGAAAGATGTGTGTGTAGTTGACCTAACATAATGCTTGAGAGGTGATCTTGAACTTGATGCAATACACTCCTCCAACTCTTTTATTCTAGCATCTTGTTTTTCAACTATAGCACTAAGCTCATCAGCCTTCTTCTTCAAATGCAAAGCCCAATCCTGAAGAATGTTTATGCTAGTCTCTTGACAATCAACTTGCAAACTAAAAAGTCCAAAAGTATCACATGTCTTACCCTTATCCTTATATGACATGTATGACACACGTTTATCACTATACGTTTCCAAGGGTTGTAGCAACATATCATCTCCACTACTTTGAACACCACGAGCTAAACACAAAGAAGTTATAAACCCCGGTAATGCAAGCTTCTTATCTCCTCTAGTTGATAAAGCCGCATTATCCAAATAGAACATAAGAAAATCCCCAAGGTTTATAGGTTGATTAGTCACTAAGGCATATACTATTTTGATCTTGTCTTTACTCAACTCGGTTGAATTCGAAGATCCAATAATACTTGTGCAAATGAAAAGATGCCAAAATACACTTGCCTTAGTTAACTCATGTTGACTAATATATGCTCTACCTTTCCACTCAAAAGAAGCATTGTCACATAGAGTTCTACCCATGATATTAAGATTCTCAATGATATCAACATCTAGAAAGTTTGAATCAATATCACTA
This sequence comes from Dipteronia dyeriana, assembly GCA_032871835.1. Taxonomy (NCBI): domain Eukaryota; kingdom Viridiplantae; phylum Streptophyta; class Magnoliopsida; order Sapindales; family Sapindaceae; genus Dipteronia; species Dipteronia dyeriana. The sequence continues at coordinate 76,607,911 of CM065300.1, read as the reverse complement.
GATAGCCCAAGAAATTTGTTAATGTTTACCGGGTAAACTCTAAACACAATACCCCTAACATCCATCAAAGCATCCAATAAGGTGGCACTCTCTCTATATTCATGATAAAATTCTCTAACAATAGTATCATTCACTATTCCTAGCATGCTCACCCAAGATTCCCAATTTCTATCCTTAATGCATTTAAGAACATAAGAATCTTTACATTTACCTAAGTCAATGCCTCTCTCTTGAAATATCTTCTTAGTTGCAAAGATCCCTAAATCCTTTGACCTTGAAGCTTTGGATCTCTTTGAGGTTGACTTGGCTTTCACAATGGGATTCAATTGATTTCCACTTTTGGTAACTTTAGTTCTTCCCATTTGTTCTTGAGAAATAAGATGCTATAAACATACAAAAGTGAGTGAAAGACAAAACAAGATTATTAGTCACAAATATATAAAACAATGACATATGACTTAAGAATGAATCATCATGCAAGACAATGATAATGAGTAATATCTTATAAGTATCATTAAGTCAAAATATGCCAACATGTAACAAAGTGAAGTATGTGAACATATCATAAAAGAGAACAATGTCTAGCAAACAATGCTCCCCCTTGATAAATGCCATGACTAAGATTCATGATAGCATAAGGTTCACAAGGAAGTTCACATAATCACGCATTCAAGCAATTTGAAGAAATATCAACAAAATAAGCTTCATATGCTAAGAGAAATACACAAAGATTTTTCAAGTTCTCTCATACTTCTTCAACAATTGCAAAGATATCATCATACTCATAAACAAAGTGTTTGTGTGAGAGATATGCTTCAAATATATATCAGGAAGTAGTTTGATAATCAACATGCAAACAATTTCCAACAACTATTCATCTTAAGCTTTTTCCATAAAAAGTCAAACCGATTATCATCCGGATTTTTTTGCTTTTAAGAGAATAGATTTTCAACATATAAGCGTGTGTGTGCATGTGGCTCGTCATCCCATTTCTGTTTTTCAACCCGAGCTCATTTGATTTTCAACTAAACTCCTTTTTAAGCCTTCCTTCTTTTTTTTTTAGGCTTTGAATCAAAGATTTTTTTTATTGATTTCATTTCAACACTTCTATGATTTTTCCATTTTTTGTTTTTTACACATAAACAAAAATTCACTTCATGACGGCTTTCACTCATCACAATGGTGTAGCTCTTTCCAACATTGGGTAGCTTTCACAACCAAGGTGTGTATCCCTTTTCATGAATGTGCTCGTCGAGTTCTATGTGATTGCAGAAGCAAAATGGATACTAACCATAGGTCATTTTAAATGTACTTAAGCACAAAAACTTCAAGATGTATCCAATGTTTACATACTCAACCTACTATCAAAACATATAAGAGAAGCAAGGTGCAATTTTTAGAAAACCAAGATTTTATGGTTCATAAGCACATGATCTAAGAGCAATAAGTAGAGACTTATTCAAGATCATTATTTCTCTAATGAGTAGCTTTCAAAGAATATGAAGCTCATATTTTCAAAAGTAATGCCACTCAATATACTAAATACAAACAATCATCAAAGTAAAGATCAATGTGAACAATATCACTATTAGATCCTAAATAGCAAATGTCAATGAGAACCATATGTATACTATACAAAATTCTCTAATATGACATGCTATGAGATGTATGTCAAAAATTGAGTCAAAAGATGAATATCTAAGAGAATATGCATTAGAGTATAGAGATACTTTTTTGCACATTATATTCACCAAATATCATACTTTCGCCCTTTTTATGAGCACTCTTGCCTAGAATGTCCTCATGACACCAATTTGACGATGTTTCACAAAAAGAGTATAAAAAGCATAATACCTCAACTCAATCAACACATATAACAAGAGAACTTCTTCAAAGTTAATCAACAAATTTTGACCATCATAACAGTCATGACGTGAGATAACCAAGATCATATCAATACATGGAGTATTCAAAGCTAGCAAGCATGAATTCTCAACACAATTGATATATAGCCTCAAAGCTATCTCACATGTGCTTCTTATATTAGTGATAAGAGCACTCACCCTTGAACCACTTGTTCTTGGGTGTACCTACACAAACATTTCTAATATCATCCTTGACAACAATGTTAAATCTAGAGTAAAGTTCTTTAATGAATTGATTAACAAGAATATCATTAACACACTCTTCCTTAACATTTTCAACACAAGCTTTGTCAAGTTGAACAAGATTAGAATTCTTTCTACTCCACAACCTTTTCGCATGCTTAGCAAAATTATCATGTTTCTCAACTCTCAAGGCCTTAGCATGTTCAAGTTGAACTTTAATCTCCTTATCCCTAGATTCATTTCCTAATTTGCATTTTTCAATATATTTATAACACCTAGGCTTAATGTGACCTATTGTGTTGAAATAATGGCAAATTGGAATAAAAGATGAGATTTTACCTTTTGGAGTTGAACTAGCTTCACTAGGAGTTTTCAAAGATACCTTATTCGCCAACTTCTTCTTGGCTTTTGATCTTTTCTTCTTGTGTGGTTTCTTATCAATCACGACTTCATCAAAGTGTGTTGGAAGTGGTGCTTCCAAGAGCTCCTCTTCAACTACCAAGTCATCTTTACCACTATGAGAGTTAACAAGATTCCTAACACTAGACACACTAAATGAATCATTCACTAAATCCTTGATAGCCTCCTTAGCCGTGTTTATTTCTTCCATCAATTCTTGTTCTCTCTTCTTTAAAGAAGATATCACATTATCCTTCTCAAGGTTAATCATTTCAAGTTCTCTAAACTTCTTTATAATATCACCTTTTTCCCCAAGAAGTCTAAGAGTAACAACCACAAACTCATCTAGTTGCTTCTTGATCAAATCATCCTTCTCAACTACTTCTCTTTGAGCATTGTCTCTAGCTTCTTCAAGCTTTTCTATCTTTTTCAACAACTCAAGATTAGTAGGAATGGAACTAGAGCATCCATCATGATTTGCATCAAGGTTTTTGTTCAAAGATATTGTACTACCAACATCTAGTGAAGAATGAGAAGCCGTTAGAGCTACAAAGTTGCTCACCAACTCTTCATCACTTGACGACTCACTACTAGAGCTCTCATCGTCACTAGAATTATCATCACTCCAAGTAGCCTCCAACACTTTGCCTTTCTTATCTTTCTTAGATGGCTTCTTAGTGCACTTATTAGCAAAGTGACCAAAACCTTGACAATTATAGCATTGAACCTCTTTCTTGTTCAAGGCTTGACTATTCTTCACAATCCTTGGAGATAATGTTCGCTTGACTCCTTTTTCCTTAGAAGACTTGCCTTTGGGTTTGGCATTTTTCTTTAGAAACTTCTTGAACCTTCTAACCAAGAGTGTCATTTCTTCATTTTCATCATCACTCTCCTCCTCAATAGCATTGAGAGCAATTCCCTTACTCTTGATCTTTGGCTTCAAGCACAGCTCATAAGTTTGGAGAGACCAAAGCAACTCATCGATGTTCATACTATCCACATCCTTGCTTTCCTCAGTGGTCGTCACCTTTGATTTAAATCTCTTAGGAAGAGACCTAAGGATTTTCCAATTTAAACGCTCTTTTGAGATAGGTACTCCAAGTGCTTGACATTGGTTAGCAATATTAAGAAGCCGGAATTGGAAGTCTTCAAACTTTTCTTCCTCACCCATACTTAAACCTTTAAATTGTGATGCCAACATTTGAAGCCTCGATTTCTTCACCGTGAAGGTTCCTTCATTAGTAACTTGGAGGGTATCCCAAGCTTCCTTTACGGATTCAAGATTTTGGATGAAGGAGAATTGATGCCCATCAACTCCTCCAAAGATAGTATTCATAGCACGATGGTTCCATTTTGCAACCTCAAACTCATTTGTTGTCCATTCACTACTTAGCTTGAGTGTCATGGTTCCATCCTCTAAAACCTTGATAGGAGGACTATAACCTTCTTCCACTACAATCCAAGCCGTTTCATCAATAGAGCGGATGTAGGCTTTCATTCTCAACTTCCAATACCTATAGTTAGTGCCACGAAGTAATGATGGCCTAGTATTTGAGGATCCTTCTGCCATTACATCATCTTGTAAACCCACGACTTCAAAAGCCTTACAAAAACCATGAAAGTATCACCCCCGGATTCACACTAAGTGCAATCTAGTGTCCTGCTTTGATACCAATTGAAAATACAATCACGGTTAAATGCTCAAGGCTAACCTAGAGGGGGGGTGAATAGGTTAGGCATCTTTTTCGACTCCCTTAGAAACAAACAAAAGTTTGTCCCTCTAGATTGCTTGTATCAAAATATATATATTAATTAAAGACAATTAATCAATATATAAACACAAGTAAAGTGTGATACAAACAAGTAATTGTAACACATACACAATCTATATTATAAAGAGGAAGTCAACATACATAAAGAGTTCTATCCACAATACAAATATGAGAGAGATAGAGATAGAGAAAAGTTGACACAAGATATAACGTGGTAAACCTTCGAAGAGGAAACATCCACGGGCTATCAGCCACCGACAAACAAAATCCACTAGTAGATAAGACAAGTACAATCTCTCAAGTGACCTCTTCACCTAGAAACTACCCTCTTATCCTACTCTAGAAGTTGTCACCCTATGCTCAACAATCTGAGGCTTCACACCTCTTGTCAAGACTTCCTTGCTCACCTTATCCGGATCTTCACAACCCAAGGCAAGACTTCATGCTCAACTATCTGAGTCTTCCTAACTCTAGTCAAGACTTCCTTGCTCACCTATCCAAGTTCTTCCAACTCTAGGAAAGACTTCTTGCTCGACTATCCAAGGCATCACACCTCTAGCCAAGACTTCCTTGCTCGATAATCAGAGGCTTCACACATCTTCCTATGACTTCTTGTTCAACACCATAGATCTCATATCTATTTTCAAGACTTGTTTCTCACAAGGCATCTAGGTTACCATGAATGCAAAATGCAAACAAGCACACAACATAGAATGCTATGATCAAAACATCCTATGGAAAATACTAGACATGAGCATGAATGCGCAAATCACATATAGTATAGTTTATCATGCAAGAGTAGTCAATCTAGATTATGTAAGATATGATCAACATTAATCACAAACTAGATTCATGCATATATCTAAACTTGAATCACAAGATATGATCAACAAATCACAAGATCAAGTTTAAATCACTAAAACCAAAAACATGCTAAAATCATATGACAATGTCAAATAGATCTAAGCATAAGTTCTAGAGCATATTCCTAATCATAGATTCAACAAATCACATGAATAGCTCAAAAGAACATAAGCACATGTATTATGTGAAAATTTCAGCCAAGAGAGCCTAATACATGTGATGAACTATATTTCACAAAATCAATCAATCAAAGATCACAAAATAGTCCTAGAATCAAAGCTAGCACAATACAATCACAAACTTGTGATAACATAGGCAAAATCAAAACCTAACTCAACATGAATGATTTCAATTGAAATTCAACCTAGCTTTGAAAGTGTTCAAAACACAAATCAAAACACTCACAATATACAAATATATGTAGAAGAAGAAAACCCAAGGCAATTGACCAAGTTTTAAAAGAAAACATAGAAAGAAAATAAATACCTTAGTTGATCTAAGTGCAGTCCCGTTTTTGTATGCTTAGACACCAAAAACAGCAGCAAAAAAAACTCAAACCTTCAGATAAAAGATGGAGGATGAATAGATGAACACTCTCAACTTGAATCACTAAAATCGGAGTTCAAATGAAGAGGTTATGGTGTTTCGAAGGTGCGAAAATTCTGCACACTTGATTTTAATTTCTTCTTAGAATGAAATGTGAGAGGGAAAGAGTTTATAAAGGAGTGAGAGACTTTGATATGTGAAATGACCAAGAGGGGAAAAATGAAGCCAAGCAAGCTTACTGCCCGAGATGGTGCATGGGCATCTCGAGGCAGCAAGCCTTCTGCCCAGAGATGGCCACGCGCCATCTCGGGAAAGAAGACAATGCTTGCTTCTTTCTCCTTCAACACTCCTTCGCGTTCTTCGACCGTTCTCCGGCCTTCGAACTCAGAATTTGAATCCGTTTATGGATTACAAACCTTAACTCTCACACGAACATGGACATATAAGATACTCAACCCAGAATAAAACAATTTGACTCGATATACGAAGACAAAGACAATGTATGAAACATGAGTTGAAAGTGTAGTATCTTTTGACTTTGAACTTGAAATCAATAGTATGAGTAACCGAAATGACCGGAACTCAATCAAGAATGATTTAAGACTAAATCCAAGTTTAATATCCATGTTATACAAACATATACACACACAAATACAATTCACACTAGAATGCAAACTACATAGAGATAGTTTCCAATCATGCATATTCCAACACATGTTATTTCCAAACCAATGCATGAGCATTCATCTTAAAGTGTGTGAATGTGTTATACATGGTGCACAATGATGCAGGGACACATATGAATGAAATGTATGTGTGTGCCTATAAAGGTACACAACGATGTAGGGACACAAATGTATGATATGTGTGTGTGTGCCTATAATGGTGCACAACTATTCAGGGACACAAATGTACTATATGTGTGTGTGTGCCTAAGCCTTGTAAGAGAAAGCTAAGGTCATAGTATACCTTTGTAGAACCAAATTGCATCATTTCTCTTTGAAGACTTAGAACTTGCTTTGACCTGTCGTTTCTTCTTACTTGAAGCTTGAATCATCATGAACCTTAACAACTAAGTCATTACAAGTAACACATCATTTTGATACGGAATTCATGCTAACACAAACTAAAAAGTAATAGAACTAGACCTATTCATATAAAAAGAAACAAGTTCTCATTCCTTATTACAATTCTAGATTGACCCTTAAATTGTTCTAGTTGAATATATCAAGTGATCCATGCAAGTTCGTGTGGATTGGGGATCTTGGCGGGCTATCCAAATTTAGACTCTAATAGACACAACCCAATCACAATCAACAAATGATTCACTTGGGTTCGATCTATTTAGTTTTAGTTCATTCCACTAAAGAACTAAAATTGAACTCTTAAATAAAGAAAGAATAAGTTGATGTCACTCACTCATACCCTAGACAACCTTATTGGAGAAAGTGTATCCTCGTGAAGAATACCAGTAATCGCCAAGAGCTCATAGACCGCCTATAGCTCTCCAAGTTACCATATTTACTCATATGACCACATTTTAAACTTAGATATTTTGACTTGTCTAGAAGCCATGTTTCAATAGACACTATTGAAAACTTAACGTTAAGAATTAATATCCAATACCTCAAAACATACATATGATAGTATTCTACTCTCATTCAATAAATGAAGCCACGATGTCCATATCTATAAATAAAGTCCTCTACCGATTAACAAATGAATACCACCAAACTATCGAGGATAAACTATGCTATTTAATCGTACTCATTGATAGCTCAAATGATAACACTTGTAACCATAAGTCCATCATTTATCTCAGGATTAAGATAGACTCTCCGATTGTCTTCAAATGAAAACTTTTATCCATTGACGGTTCTAGATAAAGTATTTCATTTTGATCCTATTCAATGCACCCAGTGCACTAGAATCTTTTGCCCAAAGACACCACACTTTTATGATTATAGACTCATCATAACACATTTGATCCCACTCAAATGCTAGCAAAAGAATCTACAACTTTGACAAGATAAATGCGCCCAACCTTCTATCTTAAGTTGTGAATATTATTCAAGACTATCTAAAGAATCGTGTCTACCTCATACATATCTAGATGTATGAACAATTCTTCTTTTCTCATAGTCTTTTGACCTTATGATTATTTACTTTTGACAATTATAATAATTAAACTATTAATGCTATAAGATTTGTTAAACTAGAAATCACTTTATTCATATGAAAAGATTGTTAATTACAATATTACACTCTTGCTATCTAGCATAATCCTAACAGTAATGACTAATGATGTGAAATTGTAAACGAAGTTGATTGGGTAAGCCGAAATTAAAATAAAATTTATATATAAAAAAGTAAAAAAATAATTTGAAATAAAATTTTAAAAAATAAATTGTCCTTTCACTTAATTTGTACCACAATTAAGTTGCCTACATATCCTCTTAGGGTTCAGCGCAATCAAAGGCCACGTAGTTCTTTTACCTTTTATTGTCGGTTTGGTGAAGTGAGTTGAGAGTTGGGACTGTAACTAATCGCTGCCTTTCATTCTAGTGGTTTGGTCATCATCGAAGAAATCGTAGAGTGCTTTCTGAATATTTCTTGTTGTCTGATTTGCATCTTGGTTCAATCATCAACACAAACTTGGACTTGAATTGATTCTGGGCTCAAAAGCGAACGTCTTTCATCCAGAATATTTCCACCAAGGCAAAACTCTTGTTCCACAACCACAGTCATCAACAAAAACTTGGACTTGAATTGATTATGGACTCAAAAGTGAACATCTTTCATCTTGAATATTTCCACCAATACTAAACTCATGTTCCACATCCATTGTAGAAATTGTTGTGGTAAGAATTTATTTGACTATAATAGCCAACATTGGAAAGTGCTTTTCATGATCCCTCCACCAATATAGGATATCAAATTGTTCAATATCACTGTCTCCCATAAACTCAAAATTGGTATTATGATAAGTTTATTCTTAGAATATAACGTCGAGCTTTATAAAGAAGAAGCTCGTAACGTTTTAGTGTTTTGAGATAACAGTTGAGACCCTAACTGAAATAATCTAGAGGATCGAGTATGGGAAACGGTTTCAGTTTCTTGAGCATTAATGGTCTGGGTTTGAAAAAAAAATAACACTATTTGGGGTGGTTATTGTGCAAATATCACCACATTAATAATTCATGTTTAAAAAGCACAAATTAAGGTGACCAAACCAGAATAACCCGAAATAGTGAGTTTATGTCGTTCTGAAAGTGAGAGAGAAAGAATTTGACTGAAAGTAAATCGAGGCAACGAAATAAACGGTGAAGTAACTGGAAGTTAGAGAGTAATGTAATTTCGGCACTTCACTAGAAAATTTACGACCGATAGAGGTAAGTTGAGTTAGATTTTGTTATCGTTTTTGTTGGTGATAAGTTAGTGTGCATGTTTGATCAATTGTGTGTTTATTGAAATTGTAGATCATGATTGATTTGTGGATCTGAGAATGGTTATGGGTTAGGGTTTGAAATGAGGTTGATTTTTTTTTATGAAGATCAATTCCGGGTTTTCGAGACTTTTTGAAACATTTACAAGCTTTTTTGAACCTAATTCAAGCTTTTAAAAAATGTGTCTGACACTTTTTCCAAAGGTTCGTACTTTTTAATACAGTGTGCGAACCTTTTTCTTACAATTCTCGAGACTTTTTATTTACTTTTCGAGCCTTTTACAGTATACTTATGTATTGTTTCTTTGAAAATCCATATAAGGAACTGTAAGTTCCTCGGTTTTTGATTGGCTTATTTCGGTTGACAAACCACATATTTGGGGATTAAAATGTAAGGGTAGTTAAGGTTGGCTTTGCTCGTGACGAAGTTCAAGCTTCAAAGGCATATCGCTTGCTTAACTTTCTTTGAAGAGGTTTTAGTTGCACACACTCACATATTATGCATTTGTATTGACATGCATTATGTGTTGCTCACAAACACTCACTCACTTGCATTTGGTTTGTTATGCATGTGTTTTTTTGTTGTCTTTGTGCATTCATGGTGTGCTTGTTTTAGCGTGTTAAGTGACCATTTGAGAAGGTCTCACTCTTCTCTTAGTTTGGTCTTTTGGTCACATGGTTGTTTCTATAAGTTTGGACACTTTTGTTGTTGTCCAATTATGACCTTTGGTCACTCATTTAACCATAAATCTTTCTACCATCATCGAAATCTAGTTTTGTTAATTGGAGTAGAAATAGACCTCCATACCTTTCCAACGGTACACTATACGAAAGGTTTGGACATTGTTTGGTCATGTTTTGTGCCTCTTGAAAATGGGGTTGGGATGCTAAATTCCCAGTGCCCCGGTTATGCATGTGTCAGACCCGTGCATTCACCCACGTATTGACCTGACAGGTTTTTTTTAGTCTCTTTCCACAGTAACTATATGGATATGTACGGGTCACTGTATGGGTATGGACCCATGCACTACGCAGATCTGGGCAGTTTTTTATCAAAACGATGTCGTTTTGTTTTGCTTTTTATGTATGTTATCGTTTTCCCCATTTAGACCTAGAGCTCCAAAATTAAAATCCAAGAGAGAGATATTGACTACTAGAGAGAGAGAGAGCTCCCAAGAACACTTCTTTTACTCAACCAAATCCTATCCATGAACATCTAGCATCATTCTCCATCTTTCAAGCATGGGTCTTCATATGTTTCATGACTAGGAAATCTCTACATGCCCTAGAACTTGGTGTTTCATTACTAGGCCATGTTTACCTAGGAATAGCATTTATTGCTTATTGAATGTATGGTTTTACGTTTCATTGCTTTTATAACTTCTTTGGGTTATTGATTGTTGGTTGAGATGTTAGTTTGTGATAGCTAGAATTTAGGACGATTTTACCCTTCTAGCTAAATCTATATTCTTTGCATTTAGATATTGTTTAGGTCTAATTGATTGCATTTATTAATTGCATTAATTGTTCTTTTCCATGTTACATGAAAACATTTATTGAATGGTCATTGTTTGATAATTAGATATTAGTCTCTCATAGCTATATCTAGTTAAGTTTTCTTGCACTTACATTTAGACATTGATATCTATGAATTGCATTTATTAACTTCTTTGAATTCGTAGATAAGCATTTAGTGTAGCCTATCACTAGTTGTATGTTTGAATATTTCATCATATTCACTTAGGTTGTTTTGACTATTCATTGAGGTTAAGTCTTGTGACTAATTGGTTAGTGCATAAGCATGTTGATCAAGAATCACTATTAAGGCATTCTGGGTAGAGTGAAAAGGTTAGTAACTGGAGGGTGTGACGGGAGGTCAACCTAGGTTGTAAACTTTCATTCAATAGTGGATTTGAGGATCGAATGTGTGACGCATATATCAACCCATGGTTGTTCCAGTTTGGAGGGTTTCCAAGTAAAGATCAAGTGTTCATTTTATTTTCTCCACTTTTCACTTGATGTTATATGTTTGTTTTATTAGGTGAATTTTGAATATTGACTAATCAAGAAAAATATGTAATTGACTTGATTAAAATCTATTCACCCACCCCTCTAGGTATAAACACACACGCTTTCTAGGGAATTTTCAGGAACTTGGAGGATTTCCCTAAAACACTAGAGGGAGAATGGCACAAGGGAAAACTTACTCGCCATGACAATTTTGATGACCTTGGATAAATAGACGACACACTGAATCCGGTCCCTAAATATTTTACTGTTGAAGACCAGCATCAATTCAAAAAGTCGTGTTTCAAGCATTTCATGACGATGCATCATCATATAAGGTTTTCAGGGGGCGTTATCCATCAGCTGTTTATGCGGGAGCTGCATCATAATGGCCCAGTAAATAAGATGCACTTCATGTTAGAGCGTCATTCAGTGAGGTTCTTGAATGTCAAATGTAGAACTGTACCAGACATGATGATGTATGCTAGCGTAGAGAATGACATATAACGGTGGTACTTTCCCGGTATAGATTAGGTCGACTTTGAACAACTGAGAGTTCTTTTGTGCCTACTAAAACAAATATTATGGTGTGTTTAATATTAATCTAAAGGGGGGGTGAATAGATTTTAATCAAATTTTACCCAATTTTTGTTAATGGTAAATAAGACGAAAATACCCTTAACTAGTCGCAATAATATCAAAAGTGTAATAAGTGCGGAAATAATAAAGACACTTGAGATATACGTGGGAACCCTCCAAATGGGAAAAACCATGGGCTGTTAAGTGCACCACACTCGAACAACGAATCCACTGATGATAGAGGTGTTACAACCTACTCCCATTATATAACCCACTACCACTACCTAATCTCGGTATTAAGCGGACCTAGTTCAATTTGCTTACGCTTGAAGCAACTTACTCCTAGATGCAACGCAAGACTTACTTCTCTTCAATGAAGAGATAAACACCCTATGTGAATATATGATGATGTTCAAACAACAAACAAGGCTAGGGTACCTTATATGCTTATCTAGAATTATGAGATGACAATAAATGCAATCCTAGATAGCAAGAGCTAAATGGCATGTCATAAAGCTTAGCTAAACATAGAACAAACAATCCTATGAAGCTATCATAAAAGCCAAATCAACACATATTGTCATTAAGCAAGGCAAGGACTATAATGCAATCACTAAATACAATCAATAAGTCCTAAACAATATCTAAATGCAAAACATAGAGATTTAGCTAGAAGTTATCAATAACAACAATCCTAGCTATCACAAACAATCACAATGAATCAACAAATATGCTTACAATGTATTCAACATATACTTAGTATATATTCATGTGACTGAGACACGGCATTTAGCCACACAATAAATGCAAGTCTTAGACCAATGTCTATCAATAAAAAACTCAATTAGTTGTGTAGAGATTTTCTAACAAACTAATTGTCACAAAAACATCACATAAACATTCAAAAGCTTAACAAGTTGATTAATGAACAATCTATCAACCTAGTCAACAATGAACCACACAAGAATGTTTATGACCTAGCTTTTAGGCAAAAATGACCTAATCAATTAAGCTATCAAAATACAAACCCAATCATGTCATCATTTAACAAAAATTTGCATTCAAAAATGATTTCTATAAATCCTATGCAATAAAAACGAACTCTTGGAGTTTAAGAACAATAATCAAAGATAAAAGTTTGTTCTTACTTACCAAGTCATGAATGATGAAGATCCATGTCTAAAGATGATCAATAATGCATGAAGGATGATGGGTTTTGGGTTTGGAGAGTTAAGGAACCACTCTTGGAGCTTCTCTCTCAAGGGAAATATTTTCTCTCACTAAGAAATGGTTTTTAAGCTCTAAAAAACGAGTGAGGAAGAAGATGGCATATAAATATGAGCCCTAGAGCAAAACTACATCATTTTGAAAATGCCTAGAATTTTACTCAGTGTGCTGGTCGACAAGTGCCACACCAGCGCACACCTACTGTCCAGGCGCTGGTGAGGTGCGCTTGTGGACCGGGGCAGCAGCGACAACACAAAAGCTCGAGATTCGAGCGACCCAAAACATGACCAAACGACATCCAAACCTTTCGTATACTATACCATTGCAAAGGTACGGAAGTCTATTTTCTACTCCAATTTACAAAACCTGATTTGGACATCTGTATAAAAAACTATAGTTATTTAAGTAACCAAAGGTCAGAAACGGACAACAACAGAGATGCCCTGTTTTTGTGGTCACACTGGAGATTTCAAAACCAATCCAAACTGTCATGAAATATTATGAATAATATACCGTTGGAAAGGCATGGGTATTTAGTTTGTACAAAATTTTTCAAAACATATTTTGAGGCATTTTATGAAAAATTATGGTCACAAGACCATGCAAAGGTCAGTTTTGAAAAACATTTAAATCTTTGAAATCCATATTTTGAAACTAGACACCTTACTCCACATAACCAAACCAAGAGAAGAATACGACCTTCTCAAATGGTCACTCAATGCGCTAAGACAAGCACACCATCGTGCAAGCACAAACAACACACAAAACCACACTATGAATGCACATAGACAACAATGAAGCAAACATGCATAACAAATCAATTGCAAGTAAGTGTGTGTGTGAGCAACACATAATGCATGTAATTACAAATGCAAAGATGTGATCAATATAAACATGCAAGAAGAGTTATCAAAACATGAATGCACACTCATATAAACTCAAAACATATATGAAAAAGAAATATGCATGAGTTGTGAGTGTGTGCAATTATATCTCTTCAAAGCAAGTAAGCACAAGAAATATACCTTTGGTGCTTCTTCTCTTGAGGTCGTGAGAGCCTAAGCTACCCTTACATAAAACCCCAATATGTGGTTTGTTCATGAAATAAGCCAATCAATAAATGAGGACTTTACACCTACGTATTTTTGAGCAGCCGTATGAAGATGTGAAGCTCTAGTAGGGAAAAAAATGGTTCAAAACGCAACGGAAACGTGAGAAAACATAAATTAGGGTTTGCATATAAAATAAAAATATTTCCCTTTTAATACCAAGAACCTTAACCCTAGATTAATTGATATATATAAAAGTATCGTACCTTTTTCTTGTGACGATTGAACAAGCGCCGAATTGATTCCGCAAGATCTTTCAATCCAATCATGAACTTGAATCACCTAGGAGTGTGGGCTTCCTTTCATTAAATTGTATACCAGAGGATGGAGACAAACAAAATCTTTTCTTTGTTAGTTTCAAATATCCTCCAAGAGAAAAATCCAAGAACGTCCGGTCACTTGTGAATTATCAATCTACTTGATGATCTGCCCAACTAAAAAAGACGATTACCTTGAAACTGGCATGAACCTGATTTGATTTTCTACAAAAAACCCTTTTGATGTAAAGGATACTAGTATACTATAAAAAACAAAAACATTATCTTTTTCTCTTTTCTCCATGGCCGAATTCCACACCCTATATCTTAGAGTTGATTGAATTTTGTCTAGAGTAAAATGCTAAATTTTCTCTCTCAAAATTCTCTCTTATAAAACACTTAGGTTGGCTGAAATTTTCACTCTAAAAAATTAGGGCTGACCGAAATTCACAAGGATATATATATATATATATATATGATCACAATTCCTTTCCTAAGAAGGGTTTACTTGGTTGGCAAGAATCCTTTCCTGAGGTGGATTTATTTGGTAGTTAAGAATCCTTTTCTAAAAGGAATTCTATCCTCTTATATATATTTATGAGCTGGCCAAAATTCACACGAATATAATTAGGAGACTTAATTCTTTTCATAAGAAGGATTACTTGGTAGTTAAGATTCCTTTCCTTAGGTAGATTTACTTGGTGGTTAAGAATCCTTTTCAAAAAAGAGTTCTATCCTACACCAAGACTCCTAATCCAACTCAATAATGTATTTGTAACCATATTAAAGACTTCCTAATTTGATTAGATAAATAACTCCTTTTATTTATCTACTTATCAAATATAGGCTTTAATATTAATTATATTACTAACAATTATATAATTTTAGGAAACCATCTCCTATTAGGAATATTTTTAATTTTAATTAAACAATTAATTAATTAACAAATTAATTAATTTCTATTTAATAAAATAATAAAATAAAAATAATATAATTAAGCTATTCTTAATAGCCTTGCTGCCCAACACATGTATATGGGCCATGTATTATTTTTCTTATTTTATTAAATCCATTGGACCTTAATAAAAAGTCCACATGTGAACTAGACATATTCTTACAAAAAGAAACAAGTTCACATGCCTTAATACAATTCTAGATGGACCTCTAAATTGGTCTGGTAGAATATATCAAGTGATCCATGCAAGTTCATGTGGATTGGGGATCTTGGCAGGCTATCTAAATTTAAGCTCCAATAGACACAACCCAATCACAATCAACAAATGATTCACTTATGTCCGATCTATTTAATTTTAGTTCATTCCACTAAAGAACTAAAATTGAACTCTTAAATAAAGATAGAATAAGTTGATGTTACTCATTCATACCCTAGACAACCTTATTAGAGAAAGTGTATCCTCGTGAAGAATACCAGCAATCACCAAGAGCTCATAGACCGTCTATAGCCCTCCAGGTTACCATGTTTACTCATATGACCACATTTTGAACTTGGATATTTTGAAGTGTCTAGAAGCCATGTTTCAATAGACACTATTGAAAACTTAACGTTAAGATTTAATATCCAATACCTCAAAACATCCATATGATGGTATTCTACTTTCTTTCAATAAATAGAGCCACGATGTCCATATCTTTAAATGAAGTCCTCTATCGATTAACAAATGAATACCACCAAACTATCGAGGATAGACTATGCTATATAATCGTACTCATAGATAGCTCAAATGATAACATTTGCAACCATAATTCCATCATTTATTTCAGGATTGAGATAGACCCTTCGATTGTCTTCAAATGAAAAACTTTATAAATTAAAACTTTTATCCATTGACGGTTCTAGATAAAGTATTTCATTTTGATCCTATTCAATGCACCAGGGCACTAGATTATTTTGCCTAAAGACACCACACTTTGATGATTTTAGACTCATCATAACACATCTGATCCCACTCAAATGCTAGTAAAAGAATCTACAACTTTGACAAGATAAAGGCACCTAACCTTTTATCTTAAGTTGTGAATGTTATTCATGACTAACTAAAGAATTGTGTCTACGTCATACATATCTAGATGTATGAACAATTCTTCTTTTCTCATAGTCGTTTGACCTTGTGATTATTTACTTTTGACAATTATAATAATTAAACTATAAATGCTATTAGATTTGTTAAAATAAAAATCATTTTATTAATATGAAAAGATTGTCAAATACATTATTATACTCTTGCTATCGAGCATAATCCTAACAGCTCTACCTCCTTTATATGCTGAACTGGATACTTATAGGGGTGGATGAGAGATAGAAGATTCCATTATGGCAGATTTGGCTGGTCGATGACCTTGATGCTTTCAATATGTTCCCGTGGGGTGGTATGTATTCAAGTAGTTCGTCTGTACAGGCAGTCCGTCTATGTATTCAAGCATGTGCTTAATGGGCGACGTGAGCGGTTTGAGAGACATCAATGAGTAAAGAGCACTGACATACACACTGTGGATCTAGGTGTTGCCCTCTCCAGTAATCCAAGCACAACCTACCGTACCATAGGTCAATCAAGCCTTAGCGCTCCCCTCCACCCCGTAGGGGTATCGTGCCTCTGGGCTCCCTTGCATGCGATCTACAGGGATAGAGTTCCTCCTCCTACCAAACCCTAGAGGTCAAAAGGTGCATTCGTAAGCGAGGTTGGTAGTTTCTTACCCCTTGAAAAGATCCATATCGGTGAAAGAGGCTGATAACACTGGCCAGTCAGTAGAATACATTTTTCAGCCTTCATAATTTGGTAGACCCTGACCAGCTTGAGGCTTACCAAGCCTACAAGAGGAATGTAAATAGGGAACAGTAAGTATAACTTTCTATTTGTATTTGCAATCACCTCAGTTAAATTAATGAATTAAGTAACTAATGCAATGATTTTGCAGATGTGATATTGATATGCTGGCGCCAGTTCTATCACATGGTTCCACCAGATGCAATCCAACTTTATGGATTTAGAGGACAAGATACGTTCCATACATGAATTTTTTTTGTAAGTTCGTTAAAGTTATGCTACAATTCTAATAATGTATACTTTTTATATTGTCAGTATATGGATGCGTACCTGCATATTCTACAGAAGTGTCAACGAGTATTCCCCACTGTATACAACCAGAGGATCAACGTACTGGATTTGCAGTTCTATGAAAGTATTTAAAATATATTGTTTTCACATGTAATTTTTATGGTTTGTTATTGTTTATAATTCATCTCAAATAATGTATGTACAACCACTTCTGATGATACAATAGGAGAGATTGATGCCTCATGATGCTGCAGGGGAAGCCACTATGGTGAGGTGGTATGTGTCGAAGTGCTGGTGGTCCACTAAGGACCTTATGACGGTCTATGGAGCTACCCCGACTGGAAACTGTTCGTGGCACAAGGTTGATCTGGTGAGTGTTACCGAGTGTAGGTTTTAATTTGTTTAATTAAAATTTATAGGTATGTCTCAACCCCTTCTTGAAACACTTCAAGGTTTTGATACCGTGTAACGATGGTGGCCAGCATTGGATCGTGGTGACCGTCGACCTCACCATCGGGAAGATCCATATACTAGACCCCTAGAGATAGGAAGTCCCTGTATAGATCAGGAAGCAGCAAGTTACACTATTGAGATGGTTTTTGCCATCCATGTTGAATCAGGTGGAGTTTCACACCATGCGATCACCTGACTGACTGAAGTTCGACAAGCGGAATAAGCCATTTTCGGTTAGCATGGTGTCTACAACACATGTGCCCCAACAGAACCGAGGGTACGACATTCAATTTCATTAACTTAAAGTTTGTTTTGTTAAAATCCTATTGTAATGCTTGTTAATGTGGGCAACTGCAGGGATAACTATGGTGCCCATACGTTATGATTGATCGAGTACTAGCTGGCGAATATGAAGGATTTTGATTGGTCGGAAGACGATATGGGACCATTCAGAAGAAGATGGCTATGAAGATTTTTTATAATTCCAAGCCCACCTATACATTATTATTTTTTATTTAAAAAAAACAATGTAATAAAGACATTAATAATTTAATAAAGACATTATTATTATTAATGAACAAAAACAATTTAATAAAGACATTATTATTATCTCAATTTCAAGTGTCTGGAATCACAAGTACAACACACATTTCATACCTTCAACAGTACGAAAACTGATAATGAACGACCCCATTTAATTAAGAATTAAGTTAATGAACTAGTCATACAATTCCAAATAATTACAATGTTATCAGTGTAAACGCCTCCATTCATTCCACAGTAGAGTCCTTATCAGGGCACGTCTGTTTGTTGTGTCCAATGGAAGGATAGATGCTACACTTGCATCGGTATTCCTCAGGAAGAACTCTGCTCGGACCTTCATTAATCAAATGTGGGTTAGAACACCTCATGCTATTATGATCTGATTGTCCGCATCTTCTACATGATTGTGTGGTTGTCCTCTCCAAAGACAAGGCATGTCGACCCACCCTCGGGCGTCCTGCTTTTCTCCTGTAAATTGAATTCAAAACCACCCGCTCAGCGATGTCAAATGGCACAACCAATTGTAAGGAAAAATCAATTCAAAACGCGGCGGAAGCGTAAAATTAGGGTTTGGTATATTTTAAAATTGTTCCTTTAAAAGAAAAGGCCTTAACCCTATATTAATTGACATATATTAAAATTATCGTACATTTTGTTTTTCATGACGATTGAACTAGCATCGAACTGAATCAATAAGATAATCAAATCACGAACCTGAATCACGTAGGAGTGAGGGCTCCCTTTCTTTAAATTGTATACCTGAGGATGGAAACAAACAAAATCTCTTTCTTTTGTTAGTCACAATAATCCTCTAAGAAGAAAAACAAAGAACGTTAGGTCACTTGTGAATTATCAATCAATTTGATTGAAACTCGCACAAACCTTGATTCGATGTTGTACTCAAAACCTTTTAATGAAAAGGCTACTAGTTCACTATCGAAAACAAAACGTTCATTCTTCCTTTTCTTCTTTGCTGATTTTTCACACACCAATATTTAAAGTTGGATGAATTTTGTCTAGAGTAAAAACTAAATTTTTCTCTCTCAAAATTCTCTCTTGGTCAAATTTTACTCTTGTATAAATCCTACCCTTGGCCGAATTTTCTTCTTGTATAAAACCTAGCCTTGGCCTAATTTCTCTAGTAAAATTATTATTTGACTGAATTCACCTAGATGTATCTATAAGTTTCTCTAATCCTCTCCTAAGGAGGATTTACTTGACGGGCAAGAATCCTATCTCTAGGTGGATTTACTTGGTGACAAAAAATTCCTTTCAAAGAAAGATTTCTTTTCCACACCAAAACTCCTAATCCAACTCAAATAGTGTATTTATTCAATAACCAATTATTGAATATTATTATATTGTGACTATATTAAAACTTCCTAATTTGACCAATTGTCAACTAGAGTTTTAATAGAAATCAAATACGTCCTAATTTGACTAAATAAATAAATTCATATTATTTATCTACTTATCAAGTATAGTATTTGATACTTATCATATTACCAACAATTTTATGACTTTAGGAGACCATCTTCTACTAGGAAAAAGATTTTGACTATTAATTAAATAAATAATTTCTATTTAATTTAATAATAAAATAAAAAACAATACATAAGGCTATTATATATTCCCTTGCCACCCAAGCTATATAAATATGGGCCAAATATTGTTTTTCCTATTTTATTAAATCCATTGGACTTTAATAAAAGTTCCATATGTGAACTAGACCTATTCTTACTAAAAGAAACAAGTCCACAAGCCTTAATACAATTCTAGATGGACGTATATATCGGTCTGGTAAAATATATCAAGTGATCCATGTAAGTTCGTGTAAATTGAGGATCTTGGCGGCCTATATAAATTTAAGCTTCAATAGACATAGCCTAATCACAATCAACAAATGATTTACGTAGGTTCGATCTATTAATTTTAGTTCATTCCACTAAAGAACTAAAATTGAACTCTTAAATAAAGAGAGAATAAGTTAATATTGTTCATTCATACCCTAGACAATCTTAATAGAGATAGTGTATCCTCGTGAAGAATATCAGTAATCGTCAAGATCTCATAGACCGCATATAGCTCTCCAAGTTACCATATTTACTCATATGACCACATTTTGAACTTGGATATTTTAACTTGTCCACAAGCCATGTTTCAATAGACACTATTGAAAACTTAACGTTAAGATTTAATATCCAATACTTCAAACATCCATATGATGATATTCTACTCTCATTTAACAAATGGAGCCACGATGTCCATATATATAAATAAAGTCCTCTATCGATTAACAAATGAATACCACCAAACTATCAATGATAGATTATGCTATATAATCGCACTCATTGATAGCTCAAATGATAACACTTGCAACTATAAGTCCATCATTTATCTCAGGATTGAGATAGACTTTTCGATTGTCTTCAAGTGGAAACTTTTATCCATTGACGGTCCTGGATAAAGTATTTCACTGTGATCTTATTCAATGCACCCAGTACACTAGATTCTTTTACCCAAAGACACCATGTTAGGTCTGTGAGTTTTGTTGGCATTATTCTATATCAAAACAACATTTCCTTTGTATTGTTTAGTTGTCTAGGATTCATGATGATTCAAGCTTCAAAGAGGAAATGACAACTATTCAAGCAAGTTCAAGTCTTCAAAGGGAAAAGTGCTTCATGATTCTACAAAGGTGTATTAAGACCTTTCTTTTCTCTTTCAAGGCTTAGGCACACACACACATATCATACATTTGTGTCTCTGCATAGTTGTGCACCTTTTTAGGCACAGACACATATCATACATTTGTGTCCCTGCATCGTTCTGCACCATTATAGGCACACACATACAATTCCTTCAAATGTGTTCCTGCATCGTTGTGCACCATGTATAACACATTCACACACTTTAAGATGAATGCTCATGCATTGGTTTGGAAATAACATGTTTTGGAATATGCATGATTGGAAATTATCTCTATGTAGTTTGCATTCTAGTATGAATTGTGTTTGTGAGTGTATATGTTTGTATAAAATTGATATTGAACTTGGATTTAGTCTTAAATCATTCTTGATTGAGTTCCGGTCATTTCGGTTACTCATACTATTGATTTCAAGTTCAAAGTCAAAAGATACTACACTTTCAACTCATGTTTCAGACATTGTCTTCGTCTTCGTATATCGAGTCAAATTATTATATTCTTGGTTGAGTATCTTATATGTCCATGTCCATGTGAGAGTTACAGTTCATAATCCATAAATGGATTTGAATTCCGAGTTCGAAGGCTGGAGAACGGTCAAAGAACGCGAGGGAAGCGCGAGAGGAATGCACCATGGCCAAAAGGCTATGGAGGTGTGCATGCCCGAGATGGCGCGTGGCCATCTCGGCCGCACAACCTTGCTGCCCCGAGATGCCCATGCTCCATCTCGGGGGAGCAATTTCAAAGGAGGGCAAATTGTTCTTTTAACTTCTTTCTTTCCCTCTCCTTTACAAACTCCCTCCCTCTCACATTTCATTCTAAGGAAGAAGAAAATGTAGTGCAGAAAAATTTTCAGGTTTTTTCTCTCAACTTTGAATCACCATATCTCTCTCATTTCTTATCCGATTTGAGTGATTAAAGTTGGAGAAGTTTTGTATTGATGTCCTCTATCATCTCCAAGAAACCTTGAAGTCATTTGTTCAATTTTTCTGGTGGATCTCACCATTTTCGTGACTGCACTCGAAATTGTCAAGGTAGTTGTTTATCTTTTGTTTCCTTGATTCTAATGTTCAATTACCTTGGGTCTTCTTCCTATTGTTGTGTATTTGACTTGAAAAAATGTTGATGAGTGATAGATCTTCATTTAAAAGCTAGATTGAGTTTCAATTGAAATCTCACATGTTGATTTAGGTTTTGATTTTACCTATGTTTTCACATGTTTGAGATTGTATTGTGCTAGCTTTGAATCTAAGACTATTTGTGCTTTGATTGACTTTATTTTCATGATTAATAGTCTTATTATGTGCTAAGAACTCATTTGTTGAATAGATCTAGGATTAGCACATTTGATTTTATATTTAGAGTCTATTAGAGTTTAATTGACTATTTTTGTGAATATATGCTCTAAATGATTGCCAGAGATTTGATTGATCATATCTTGTGTTTCTAGCATTTTTGTGTTAGTACTAAAGTCTTGAATATGTACTTCATGAACATGTTTATTTCAAGCTTTAGCAACATGAATAAAATCTAGGTTTAAAGTGTGTGTTTGGAAATTTGGCATGCTCTAGATTTTGTTCATGTATAAGTTCTAGACAATATTGTTTTGTGAACTTTATTGTCTATGTCTAGATCTTCATGGAGTGTACCTAATCCATACATTTCATATGTTCATGCATCATCTTGTGTGGTGTCACTTTTGGATTATAAACTAGAAAAATATACTTTGTGTGCTCATTGATTAATTTTAGTTTCCATAGAATTTGTTGATCATCTTATTCTATGTTGCGTGCTTGTTTGCGTTTTGCATTCATGATCACCTAGATGCCTTGTGAGAAGGAAGTCTTGACAATAGGTGTAAAACCTATGGTGTTGAGCAAGAAGTCTTGGCAAGAGGTGTGAATCCTCGGATTGTCAAGCAAAAAAGTCTTGGCTAGAGGCGTGAGGCCTTAGATAGTCAAGCAAGAAGTATTGCCTAGGGTAGTGAAGATCCGAATAGGTGAGCAAGGAAGTCTTGACTAGAGTCGGAAAGACTCGGATAGTTAAGCAAGAAGTCTTGCCTTGGGTCATGAGGATCCGGATAAGGTGAGCAATGAAGTCTTGACAAGAGGTGTGAAGCCTCGGGTTGTTGAGTATAGGGCAACAACTTCTAGAGTAGGATAGGAGGGTAGTTTCTAGGTGAAGGGGTCACTTGAGAGATTGTACTTGTCTTATCTACTAGTGGATTTTGTTTGCCGATGGCTGCTAGCCCGTGGGTGTTTCCTCTTCGGAGGTTTACCACGTTATATCTTGTGTCAACTTTTCTCTATCCCTATCTCTCTTATATTGCTAATTGTTATTTGAATAATGTTGATAGAACTTTATATGTAAGTTGACTTCCTTATACAATATTGTTTGTGTATGTTAGATAACTTTGTATCTTGTGATATTTCATTCAAGTTGTAAAGTATCACATTGTTATACTCTAAGTACAACTTATGGAATGTTATCTACATTGAACATGTTTGTTCATAAGATACATTGATTCTTGTTGTATGTTTTGTAGACTAAGAGTGGAGATTTGAGCATACATGAATTTTTTGTTTTCTCATGACAATCATGTTGAATGTTAATTTGTATGCTTATCAAGGTTTTGTCACTAGTCTCGAAAGATTTGTCAAAATTGGGAGACAACCTATTCACCCCCCCCCCCCCCTCTAGGTTGTTTAGTATAACCTTGTATACATTCTTTCACACCACACTTTGACGATTTTAGACTCATCATAACACATTTGATCCCACTCAAATGCAAGAAAAAGAATCTACAACTTTGACAAGATAAAGGTGCCCAACCTTTATCTTAAGTTGTTCATGTTATTCAAGACTAACTAAAGAATTGTATCTACCTCATACATATCTAGATGTACGAACAATTCTTCTTTTCTCATAGTCTTTTGACCTTATGATTATTTACTTTTGACAATTATAATAATTAAACTATAAATGCTATAAGGTTTGTTAAACTAGAAATCACTTTATTAATATGGAAAGTTTGTCAAATACATTATTACACTTTTTCTATCGAGCATAATCCCAACACCCATGAAGAAGGATGTCAAACAAGCAAATCGAAACCGAGTGCACATCAATAAGTGTCTGTCTCTTGTAGTAGTTCGCACATAGAGATATGAAATCTAAGTTTTGCTCCCTACAACAATAGTGACGAAATCCTTAGAATCTGGTTTCGGTTATATGAAGCGTAAATTGTTGCTAGTAATGTACCTTGCCACTGCGAGTGCATGCGAACATGGAAATATGTCCATTTGAAATTTGTTGCATGTGCAAGTCTTATGGGCCAAGTCAACAATCCACTATTTTTTGGACCGTTTGACGGAGAATATGTTCCAATCAACTGGAATGATGGTCATAAAACAACATTTCTAAACACATTTCAAGATCAAAAGATTTGCAACGTTGGTCAACTGATGATGCATGGACTGTGCAACTCGATGACGATCGTTTAACCACCTCCATAGCATATTCCTAATGAACTCTACCAGTGTCAACATTGACAGTTACCGTGCAAATTTTAGGCATGAGTTTATGCATTCTACAACATTTGTTGTCATCACCACATACCTTCGTTCGAGTCAATGTACGTGGGACCACTTGTATGGACCGATATCATTGACATAATCAAATGCATTATGGTGTAAGTTACGTAACCATGTGCCGGTTATATTTTAATTCAATGTACGATCCAACTGCTTAGTCCATTATGGCGGTAATATCCTTTCTGTGAAATCGCTTCTTAATTTTCATAAAAGTGCCAGCAACATATGGTATGGGTGGCATTAAGGAACACTTTAGAAATCCCTACCTCAATGCTTGCATGTCGATCGGAAATGAAAACCATATCAACTATATGATCAAGGGCACCCTTCAAGCAATCCGAAAACCACTCCCATGAAAGGTTATTTTCTGAGTCGCTGTACCCAAAAGCAATTGGATACACATGTTCGTTCCCATCTTGTGCAGTTGTAACAAACATTGTACCCATGAATCTTTCTTTCAAATGGGTACCATCAACTGTAATAACTGGATGCATACATCTCCAGAATATGAGGCACCAAACGATATGAAAAATAAAGAAATTTACCATCTTCGGTGCACTATAAGTTAGTGATTGTGCCGGGATTTTATTGTTCCAACGCGGAACCAAAAGATGACAATAGTTAGAAGCTTTTTTCATGCATTCCATAGGTCAGTGACAACGTATAATGCAGGGCTTCATGTGCCTTACTGTAACTGAATTGGATGCCATACATTGTTTTCATGTCGACTATTATATCCTTCGGACGCATGAGATGACCATCTTGTTATTGTGATCTAGGTGCAACGAATTCTCCAATTATGACTGCACTAGCTTGTCGGTGGTGACGGTGAATCTCCTCCAACAAGTGTGTTCAATGCCAAAACTTCTTACTTAGAAGTACGTCCCTTCATCTCTCCTTATTGCTCTTAATTTTCATGTACAAGTGTCCATCAAACAAACCAGATGTAATATTTTCTTAATGGACATTTTCATTTTCCACTCGAAGTTCTGCCACATTGCAAAATGGCTAACTAGTCTCTTCAAATCCTTTTTAGTCTGAAACTATTGACCTTCATAACTTCTTCTTGTAGGTTCTTCTTCTACCAAGTTCTTGCTTCCACCCATACCAAACAAGTATGAATCTGCTCTGGAAATAACCCACGCTGTGGCATTATCATAATCATATGGAGCTACATTCGGCCGGACCTCGGAAGTCCCAAGCATATTTGGTGCACTGCAACTAACTCTATGTACACTTCTTTCACATCTTTCAATTTTGACAAACTCTTCCTCTTCCTAAGTGTTCTCTACATGATCTATCGGATTAATATGCACATTGATCATGTTATCACAGATCTAATTGTATTGCTCGTTGTACTATCTATCATTCATCTCAATTTGACAACCAAACACATCATCGAATTAAAGTCCAATTAATCAGCATGGTCGGCTAATACAAGTGGGACACCATACATGTTTTCCCAACCTTCAGTCCCACTCCTTTCTATGAACACTTGGTTGCTTCCGCTAAAAGATTGAAATTGTTGGTATTTTCACAAGGAGGAATATCATTACCTATCACATCTCATACTGTCCTATCAATTTGACTAACACATACTTTAGGGATCACCCTATCTTCCCCTAGCATGAACTGAACATTATCGTCGTTTCTTATAAATGTGAAACATGTAGTTCCAGGAACAATTGATATAGACTATAGATTAACATTGTATTTGTTCACATCATACTTAACAACGGTTTGCACGATCGCCACCAATTCTTCGTAAGTCATACTCTTTGACACATACATTCCTTGATTATCGGAACCTAAATACCTTTGACTTCTGTCTGGTAACTGCTCCTATCGACCGTTGTAAGATATTACTATTCTCATCTGATTCATGTTCCTGTCAAAATCATCATCATAACCCATTATTAAAAAATTTAAAAGTCAAGTTAAAATCGCTCAAACAGTTTTTCAAAAGTCTCAAAAGCTCCATAAAAAAGCTCGAGGACTGTTTTAAATTTATCGGACACTTCACCAATAAGCTCGGACACTTCACCTAAAGTCTCGAAACCTTCACAAAAAACATCGGAAACTATTTTAAAAGTCTCGAAAACTTATGTAAAAGGTTTAGAAATTGAAATAGTCAGGCACAGAAATTCATTGAAAAACATTTGTATGGAAACATCTCGAAGCCTTTTTTAAAAAGCTCGGATCATTTATCAAAAATCTCGAAGCAATTATAAAATCTCGCAGCTTTTATTCAAAAGCTCTGCAGAAAATATCTGAGCCTTTATTGAAAAGATCAGAGACTGTATAAAAAATCTCGGAGCCATTCGAAAAAAGCTCGGAGCTTTTACAAAAAGCTCAGCTTTTACAAAAAGCTCAGCTTTGACCCATTTCAAAAAACTTAATACAAAACGTTTCAAACAACCTTTAAAAAGGCTCAGATAGGGCTTAAAAAGGCTTGGAGATACACAAATGAAAGGTTCTAACATTGTAATACCAGCTTCATGTTCACACAAAAACTCGAATAACAAATCATAAGGAATGGATACATTGTTACAAGACTCAGAAATGCATGATGAAAAAAATAAAGTTCAGAAATATTTGTTACCTTGTTGTGGTGAAACACTAGCTTCTTTCAAAAGTTGTTGATTGATTTTCAGACAAATTTTGGAAAGAGTGAGATGAGTTATTGCTTTCAGTGATCAACGTGTGGAGATGGAAGTACAAAGAGAATTAAAAATTGATTATTGAAGGGTAATTTAGGTAGTTCACCATAATAGGTGTCTTTTAAACTTAACTTATTAAAGCAGTGACATCAGTGCAATGCATGAAAAAAAGGTGACATTTATCACCATTTTCAGGCATTTAATGTTCATTGATGGACCATAAACTCTACAATATTCATCGTATAACTCATAAATAATGTTCTGATTGTAGAATAATAACTATTAGTATCTACATCTATTTCTAAAAAACCATAATAAAGAGTTAAATAATTAGACAAATTTTCTAATTTACAACGTGGATCAAAACACAATGCAAACAAATAAATAGTTGAAAACTCGCTATAATAGTCTAACCATTTTGTTTTCACAGCTTCAATGCAGGCATGTAGGTATATATCGGTTGAATACTTAGAAAATGCACTAACAATATTACAACTCTTAATAATAAATAATTGAGTAGTAGGATAATAAATACCATAAAAATTGTTAATAGCATTATTAAAGACTTTTAACAATTTACAAATTTTTGTACAAGCATCTCATTACTGTGGATAACGTTTGATATGACTAACATTATATTGCATAAAAAAAATAATAAATCCCTATAATCATAACTTTTAGAAACCAATTTATAAGTAGAATTTTAAGTGTTGGAACATCACGAGAAAATCAAATGGGATGAGTACCTGGCTATTAACAAAATCTTACCCATGCTTTCATCGTGGAAGGATGTTTCCACAAATAAAAGAGGGCATCTTTAATAGGTTTAATTAAATCTTGAAGTGTTTGTAAACCACTTTGAACACATAAATTTTAAAAATGGCAAGCACTTTTTTGATGAAAAAAATTTACTACAAAAATAAGGTTTGAATAAATCAATTAAAGTAGGAATAACTATCGTATTATTGGAAGCAATATCAAAACCAATTGCAAAAATTTTGCTTTCAATTTTATTCTCTGAAAACACAATTTTCTTATTTTTTTTAAATAATATCAGCTGTATGCGCATCAACAAAAACTCTTATTACAAGTGAAAAGTCCTAATTTGTGTATTGGCTTTTTTCGTGAACAACCATATTGTTGGGGTTCATGTAAGGGTAGCTTAGGCTCTCAAGACCTCAAGAGGAGAAGCATCAAAGGTAAAAATCTTGTGCTTACTTACTTTGAAGAGATAGTTGCACACACTCACATATTCATGCATAACTCTTGATCTTATATGTTGAGTGTTTTCTTGTGTGCAATTTAGTTTAAATGACTCTTATTGACCTATTTGCATCTTGCTATGAAAGTTTTATGTCATGCTAGGCATTAAAATAGGATGTAATTTCATCACTCTTGAACTTATTGTTTTTGTTCATTTGAGTGTTGAAAAAATAGGCCTTGCGTTGGTGGTGCACTACTCTAACAACGCAACTTTCACAGTGGACCGCCGCTAGTCATGCGCCACTGAGCTGCGCTGCTGCACCTGCACTTAGTGTAAAAATGTGGGTGTGCGCTGGTGGTGCGCTACTCGTCTAGCGCAGCCTCACCAACGCAAACTTTCCAGAGAATCTGCGCTTGTGTTGCGCTACTGGGATACGCCACTCGACCAGCACCTATTTTAAAAATAGGCTGTGCGCTGGTGGTGCGCTACTCGACCAACGCAAGTCACCAGCATACACATAGGAAGCTGGAACTTTTTTTCAAAATGACCTCACTTTGATTGGATCTTATATATATATATAACTCAATGCCTGAAGGTCGTGTATGAGTTTAGAATATCACATTTCTTCCTTAGAACACATTTCAAGGGAAAAACACTTCCAGGAACTCATTTTTAATCACTCAAAGCATTCCCATGAGCATTAAATCTTCATCTTGCATCATCTAAGTTCATTCAGAGTGCATCTATGGATAGGGTTGCTTCATCATATCTTGTTTGGAAAGCTCTTCATTATCTTCTAACAAGTTATATGTTTTTGCTTGCCAAACCATCTCTTTAATTTCTTGTATTCTCTTAGAATATTTCTAGATACAAATTAGAGATTGTTGTGATGCCATGATTTAGTGTAGTATTGTGATAGCTAGGATTGTTGTTGTTGATAACTTCTAGCTAAATCTTTATGCTTTGAATTTAGATATTGGTTAGGACTCATTGATTGTATTTAGTGATTGCATTATAGTCCTTGCCATGCTTAATGACAACATGTGTTGATTTGGCTTTTATGATAGCTTCATAGGATTGCTTGTTCTATGATTAGCTAAGCTTTATGACATGTCATTTAGCTCTTGATATCTAGGATTGAATTTATTGCCATCTCATTATCCTGGATAAGCGTATAAGGTACCCTAGCATTGTTTGTTGTTTTAATATCATCATCTATTCACATAGGGTGTTTATCTATTCATTGAGAAGTAAGTCTTGCGTTGCATCAGGGAGTAGGTTGCTTTAAGCGTAAGCAAATTGGACTAGGTCCACTTACTACCAGGATTAGGTAGTGGTAGTGGGTTATTTACCAGGAGTAGGTTGTAATGCCTCTATCATCAGTGGATTCGTTGTTTGAGTGTGGCGCATTTAACAGCCTGTGGTTTTTCCCATTTGGAGAGTTTCTACGTATATCTCAAGTGTCGTTTATGTTTTCGCATTTTTACACTTGTGATTTTATTGTAACTAGCTAGGGGCATTTTCATCAATTTGACTCTTAACGAAAATTGGGTAAAAGATAATTAAAATCTATTCACCCCCCTCTAGATTAATATATATTACACGCCATAATATTTGTTTCAATTGGTATCAGAGTAGGTTCCTAGACATACATAGGTAATCCTAGCTCATTTTGGTGTGTGTTGCATTTTGTGTGTGTATTGATCATTCATACATCTGCATTCATATTATTCATTCATTAAACACAATGAGTGGAAACGGTGGCGACAAGGGAGCTTCTAGCACTATACCTCCACTTCTCACCGGATTGAATTATGCCTCTTGGAAAGGTAAGATGGAGTCGTACATTTGCCAAATTCATGACAGGGCATGGATGGCGATTGAAGATGGCTACACTCCACCCATGATGACTCCTATGGATGAAGGAGATGATGTACACAAGCCAAAGGCACAGTGGAACGAACAAGAGTTTGAGATATCAAAATGGAATAGAAAGACAATGCATGCCATCCTATGTGTAATAGATGAGAACCAATAAAAGTTGGTTCAAAATACAAGGATGGCTAAGGAGGCATGTGATATCCTAGAGGTTTCACATGAGGGAACCGATGTGTTTAAGGAATCGAAGCTTTAAGTTCTCCAAACGCAATTTGAATTGCTCAAGATGGATGAGAACGAGTGCTTTAATGACTTTGAAGTAAGGTTAATGGACATTGTGAATCAAAGCCATCTACTTGGTGACCCTTATTCGAATAAGAGAATCAAGCAAAAGTTTATGAGATCTCTACCCAAAATATTTGAGTCTAAGGTGACGACTTTAGAAGAGAATAGTGCTTACAAGGATATGAAGCTGAGTGAAGTGATTGGGAGGCTACTAGCTTATGAATCTAGGAAGGGTCTTACCACCACATCTTCTAAAAAGCAAAAGGTAATTGCTTTGAAAGCCTCCAAAGTTGAGAAGGAGGAAAGTGATGACTCGGATGAGGAAATGGCTTTACTAATAAGGAAGTTAAAGAAATTCTACAAGTCCGAGAGGAAAGGTTTCGGATCCAAGGGTCAAGACTTGAAGAAAAATACTCATTTCAAGAAGTTTGAGCTTAGGGAAGAAAAGACTAAAAGGAAAGGGGTCCGATGTTATGAATGTGGTGGGATAGGTCACTTTGCCCCTGAATGTGCTAATTCGAAGAAGAAGAAAGTAAAGGTGGTGACCACCCCATCAATTGATAGTGGAAGTGATAACTTCAATGAAGGAGATGATTCCTCTAGTGATGAAGAGATTATTCTTAACTACACGGCCTTTGGAGCCTTATTTATGGAAGATGTAGAAAAAGGCAACAAGGCCTTAGTTTGTAACCTTGAAGAAGGA
The DNA here is from genome assembly GCA_032871835.1 of Dipteronia dyeriana. Taxonomy (NCBI): domain Eukaryota; kingdom Viridiplantae; phylum Streptophyta; class Magnoliopsida; order Sapindales; family Sapindaceae; genus Dipteronia; species Dipteronia dyeriana. The sequence continues at coordinate 76,576,501 of CM065300.1, read as the reverse complement.
TGTGATGAAAAAGTAGCTAAGAGAGTGATAAGTGAAGCTACATACATTGATGATGCCATCATGGCAACAAGTGAAACTAGTGATGACTCTAGTGTTAAGAGTTCTTCATCTCACTCTACAAATGGAAATGTAGAGAGTATGAACCTTGAAGGGTTCATTGAGCATTTTCAAAGCTCAAGGTTGAATATGAAGAAAGAGGTTCAGAAGCTAATGGAAGAGAACCTCAAGTTATCAACCGAAGTGACTCACTTAAGTGAGAAAGTGGAAAATGGAAGAAAAGTGGAAGAAAGCTTGAAGGAGGAGCTTAGAAAAGCTAGAGAGTTGATTGCTAAGATGACTTTGAGTACAGAGAAGCTTGACCATATGTTGGGAGTTGGCAAGAAGCCAAGTGACAAGAGAGGTCTAGGGTTTGAAGATGACAAGGAGACCTCAACTCCTAGCGAGACGGTATTTGTCAAGAGCTTGGACTTCAACGAACTTCTTCCTTCACTTCATCCTAAGAAGAAATTGAACTAGGAGAGTGTTCTGGAAATGTCCAAGTCAAGATGGAACCAAAACCAATGAGAGCACTTCAAGCAACTATCCCTCAAACTAAAAGCATCAAGCTAAGAAGCATTTCCTGCATGCTCAACAAAGGAAGCAATCTTCTCCAACTCAACAACAAGGGAGAAGAGAATTAATACCATACCAAAGGAAAGCTCAAAGACATGGGAAAGCACATTTGTCCTCACAAAGGAATGGTATGACCCTTCATTTTATTCCTTCATGTCATTTTTATGGTGTTAATGGTCATATTAGACCAAATTGCTTTAAGTACATTAACATGTGTAGAACTAAGAGCATGATTAAAAGAAAAAGGGGTAGAGCCAATATGCATGAGCCTAAGAAAGCTATTGTTAAAGATCCTAGGAGTAACATAATGATCTTGACCACTAGGAATAACAATGTGTCACCTAAGTGGATTAAGAAAGATGAACCCGCTTGTCATTGTGCTAAGTTAACACCCATAAGCTCAACTAGGTCCAATGGATTTAGTAGATTGATTGGAATTTGTCGCATGGAGTGATGAGTTGTGGTATTTGATCCCATATGGGGAACTCAAGCAAAGAGAGCTATTGTATACTTGTTGCATGCATTTTTTCTTAAAAATATGTTTATGGCTCTTTATTGATTGCTTGAGTAGCTTTGTTGCACTTATGGTATATTGTATTTTCTTTAATAAGTGTGAACTTTGCTTTGACTACAATCCATGTCATATTTATGTTCAAACATGCATGCATATTGGAAGTACATGTTGAATGACCTATAATTATCTCCATGACATGATGTTTCTTTAAATGACATGCTAATGAAAAATGATAAAGCATGATTTGATGATTGCAATTGTTAAATGCAACACATTGTGTGAAAATACTAGTGAGACTAAAATGTTTAATCAATGTCTCTCTTTCTTTATTAGTTGAACATGGCTATTATCATACAGGGTATCCTCCCGGAAAAATCAAATAGGGTGCAAAGTTGCTCATGTCTTGTTTTGCTGTTAAAGTTGGATATATTGCCTTTAAAACTTGATATTTATAAGAACTCTATATCCTTGCTTCTTTCATGACAAATGGTGAAATTGGTTTGAATTATGTTGGAAACCTTTGTCATTTGCTTTGCCAAATACCATTGTTTTTGGACTTGAATGCAACATGTATTGTATGCAAAGCATTTTTTTGATTCACACATTGTCTTCAAATAAATCTCCTTGTGTCTCTCCTATCAATTGAGATTGCATAAATGTGCCTTATATAATTATGCAACAATCTTGTATGCTATTCTCTTTCTTTGCCTTGAGTGACCCAGTTGGGAACTTCTCCTTTGCCTATATCATGACAAAAAGGGGGAGTAGTATTGACCTAGCATTGTGATGTTAGGGGAGTAGCATGTGTTGGCTTTGAAAGGGAGCATTGCATTGCATGAGTGTACTTGTTTTAGGGGAGATTATATGTTGGGGGAGTAACCCGTTGAGGGGGAGCATTGCATGAACATTTCATGATATCATACTCATATTTCTATATGCAAATGCTTTTGTTTTATATTCTCTTGATCATCTCACATGCACTTAGTTTGAAAAGAGTATTTGTGCTTGCCTTGTGTGTAGGGTTGATAGTTCTACAAGAGATTGAAGACTTGAAGTTTTTTTATAATTATCTCTTTGTAATGTAAAATATCTTTCCCGATGTTTTTTTTTTGTGAGGATCAATGTTAGTTATGGTTTTGTCACGAAATAGCCAAAAGGGGAGATTGAAAAGTCCTCATTTGTTGATTGGCTTATTTCGTGAACAACCACATTGTTGGGGTTTATGTAAGGGTAGCTTAGGCTCTCAAGACCTCAAGAGGAGAAGCATCAAAGGTAAAATTCTTGTGCTTACTTACTTTGAAGAGATAGTTGCACACACTCACATATTCATGCATAATTCTTGATCTTATATGTTGAGTGTTTTCTTGTGTGTATTTTAGTTTAAATGACTCTTATTGACCTATTTCCATCTTGCTATGAAAGTTGTATGTCATGCTAGCCATTAAAATAGGATGCAATTTTATCACTCTTGAACTTATTGTTTTTGTGCATTTGAGTGTTGAAAAAATAGGCCTTGCGCTGGTGGTGCACTACTCGACCAACACACCTCACCAGTGCAACTTTCACAGTGGACCGCCACTAGTAATGCGCCACTGAGTTGCGCTGCTGCACCCGTGCTTAGTTGAAAAATGTAGGCGTGTGCTGGTGGTACGCTACTCGTCTAGCACAGCCTCACCAGCGTAAACTTTCTGGAGAATCTGCGCTTGTGGTGCGCTACTGGGATACGCCACTCGACCAGCACCTATTTTAAAAATAGGTTATGCACTGGCGATGCGCTACTCGACCAGCGCACGTCACCAGCGTACACATAGGAAGCTGGAAAGTTTTTTCCAAAACGACCTCACTTTGATTGGATCTTATATATATATATAACTCAATGCTTTAAGGTCGTGTATGAGTTCAGAATATCACATTTCTTCCTTAGAACACATTTCAAAGGAAAAACACTTCCAAGAACTCATTTTTAATCACTTAAAGCATTCCCATGAGCATTAAATCTTCATCTTGCATCATCTAAGTTAATCTATAGTGCATCTATGGATAGGGTTGCTTCATCACATCTTGTTTGGTAAGCTCTTCACTATCTTCTTACAAGTTATATGTTTTTGCTTGCCAAACCATCTCTTTACTTACTTGTATTCTCTTAGAATATTTCTAGATACAAATAAGAGATTGTTGTGATGCCATGATTGAGTTTTGTATTGTGATAGCTAGGATTGTTGTTGTTGATAACTTCTAGCTAAATCTTTATGATTTGCATTTAGATATTGTTTAGGACTCATTGATTGCATTTAGTGATTGCATTATAGTCCTTGCCATGCTTAATGACAACATGTGTTGATTTGGCTTTTATAATAGCTTTATAGGATTGCTTGTTCTATGTTTAGCTAAGCTTTATGACATGTCATTTAGCTCTTGATATTTAGAATTGCATTTATTGCCATCTCATTATCCTAGATATGCATATAAGGTACCCTAGCCTTGTTTGTTGTTTGAATATCATCATATATTCATATAGGGTGTTTATCTTTTCATTGAGAAGTAAGTCTTGCATTGCATCCGGGAGTAGGTTTCAATAAACGTAAGCAAATTGGACTAGGTCCACTTAATACCGGGATAAGGTAGTGGTAGTAAGTTATTTACCGGAAGTAGGTTGTAACGCCTCTATCATCAGTGGATTCGTTGTTCGAGTGTGGCGCACTTAACAGCCCGTGGTTTTTTTTCCATTTGGAGGGTTTTTACGTATATCTCAATTGTCGTTTATATTTCTGTATTTTTACACTTTGATTTTATTGTAACTAGCTAGGGGCAGTTTCGTCAATTTGACTCTTAACTGAAATTGGGTCAATGATAATTAAAATCTATTCACCCCCCCCCCCCCCCTCTAGATTAATATATATTACACATCATAATATTTGTTTCAGCAAGAATTCTTTTTACTTTGTCCATATAATGACAAGTGACACCCTAATATGAATGTGTGATTGCAGTATTTTTGATCTTAATCAATTTAAAAGATAAGTTTGTTCACTGAAATCGTTGATTCTACTAGTTGAACACTAATTAGTCTAATTTAATCCTAATCTAAGTGCAAGAAAACTAAATGGCATAATGCTTGTCTTGGATTCGTATTTTAATTCGCTAATATGTAACAATGCAATAAACTTAATAACACAAAAGCTCACATGAAAATATGAATATGAGAGAAATGCTAGGGAATCAATGCAACCTAATTAAACTACTCAATGTAATCCACAAGTCTCATTAAAAGACTTAAATCCAATTGATAGGGTTTGTTTCATGAAGCACCTAATCTTTCCTATTACTTACACACGGTCATGTAATGAGCAATGGTTAGAATTAGTTTTTAATTAATACTCTAAACCAAATCACACATAGCATGGTCATGCATATGGAAATTTTCACAATTATTAAGCTTGTAATTAAGGAATAAATGGGATGGTCACCCACATCTAACCCTCAACATCATAGATAAGCTAATCCCAACACAAACATTCATTGAGGTCTCATTTGAATATAAGTGAAGGAATTAGAGCAAGTATTTCAATAAAAGAGACTACCAAGGTATTTAATTAAAAACGATTCGACTTATGATTACAAAGAGTTGATCAACCAGTTTACATTAATCCTCTAACATAGATATTAGTTACACATCAAGGAAAATAAATAAAACAAAGAAGAGTTAAAGAAGAAACCCAAGTTGGTCATTTGAGGTTCCTTGAATTGTAAGCTTCCTCTTCTTGCTTTCCAAGTTCAGGATGGATGGAGGAATGAAAGTGTATAAGGATGGTAATGGAAGGGTGAAAGTGTCCTCAAAGTTCGCGTGGCTGATGTTTTTTCACCAAAATCTAAGATTGGTAAAAAAAAAAGGTCAGAAATCAACCTAGAAACGCATGCTGGCGGACTATCGCTTCCCTATATGTCGCGGTTGTCCATGACGATATGTCGCGGTCTTTTATGACGACATCACAAGCGACACTTTAAAAAAGTTGTTGTCTCGTGGTGTGTCGCAGTCTCCCACGGCGGAAATCATGACAACGGCATATTGTGTCATTTTGTCCAAGTTTCCAATTTCCAGCTCTTTTAGGTCCCAATCTTCACTCATGACTCCCATATGATGCCCCTAATACAAAATCCTGCAAATACACTTAATCGAGCCATTAAATACTTGATTTTACTCGAGAATTGAGCAATAAGTGTAAGAAGAGGGACTCGAAATCTAGTGTTATCATGGCTCGATCAACACCCCCAAACCTAGCCTTTTGCTCGTCCTCATGCAAAATCAAGAGAAAACACCAAAAAAAAACAAACAAATAAACAACACAAAAACTCGGTAAAAACAAAAGAAATATAAACAAAAATAACTCAAAAGTCGTATTTTCAACTCGTGATGAGATGCAAAGAAGTGTGGATAAGGAGAGTAGACACATGCAAAACATTCTCAAGCAACTCGAAGGCATTCATATGACACTCGAACAACATGAATCCCACGCCTAGAGTGCTCTCATGTCGGAAACTATTCACTCTCACACCTCAAGCATAATTCGCTTTGACTCTAAACCTCACATGAACATTCTCTTTTCTATCCTCTTGGAGTCCTAAGTTCACACTCATGCAAAGTATGTAAGGATAAAGTTATGCATGGGAATCAAATACTTGCATACAATAAGAAATGAAACGTTGTTATTTTGGTGAACTAGCCTAGGAAATGAATCAAATACCATGGACGTGGAAGATCATGCTTCAACAAACATTCCCAATCTAGATTTCGTAGTAGATCATTTAGGTTTTCCCTTTGGTTGTAATTGGGCCATTGGGTGAAATATGGTAAACAAAGAATAGGAAATGGAATTCAAAAGTCACCAATCTTGCTAAGACACTACACGATACACCCAATACTTGAGCTCTATTCATATCACTGGTGGCACTAGTTAGGCTTGACTTTTCATTACACTTTTGCTATACATGAGTACTCCCCTAGTGATTACTTTACAATTACATACAAGACTCTTATTCCCTTTTTCTCTTTTTCTCTTTTTTTATCATCAATTTTTTTTAAATCTTTAAGCTCATAAGTGCACATTTTCGTACTTCTATATTTTTTAGCCTTTTGCCTTGCACATTTAGAAATATAGCCTAAAAACATGCTAACTTTTCATATTTAGAGCTTTTCCACTTTTCACCATAATACGACACATCCTAGCAAGATTGACAACAAGGGTAGGCATGTGTTTAGGTTTAAGCTATATGGTGTAATGTGGCTTCAAAAGAAAGGTAAGTGTTTGGCCTCAAAATTGGCTTGGGAGCACACAAGTAGGGACAAGGAATGTGTTTAGGCTAATATGAGTAGTTAAGCACACACATTGCCTAAAATCATTTCCACCATCTCATCTATCAAAGGAATGTAAGTATCCATCAAACAATCCACAAATATAATGCAATGTGATGCCCTATGGCAAATGATGTGCGTGACGAGATAAGTGTTTATGATGAAACGATGATAACACTCAAATGCATTTTTTAAGGCTTGTGTTTGTGAACTCACTAGGTGTCTCCACTATTAGAACAAGTTGTTTGAGCACCAAGTCCCCTCAACTTGAACACAAAAGGATGAGACATGCCCATGAAGTGCAAATGAGACCCTAGATGACAAAAATATGCTCAATCGAGCACATTATGCATAAATAAACTCTCACACAAACACACCCTCAAAGCATCATACACAAGCTACTTAAAGCCCCAAATTTTGGCCATACGAATCATTTTTGAAAAAAAATTAACTCAACCAATCATTTTGACTCAAAAGGAAATTAAAAAATTGCGACTGAAAAATAAAAATAAAATCCAGGACTCAATAAAACCAAGACGACCGAAACCGGTGTCGACACCCCAAACCTAAACTCAACATTGTCCCCAATGTTGACAATGAGAGCCCGACGAGAAAGGCGCCTAAACCACAACCAACACAACACATTTCAACAATATAAAATAAAATAAAATAAAATGCAAAGAAAACTCAATCAAGATGGCATAGAAAGCTCTTAATGCCAATTACACATCAACCATAACAGAATACATTGCACACCCTTATTCTAATCACAAATAAAATAAAACAAAAGAAATGATGCGAAAGTACCACTACGATAGATATCAAATAATAAGAGTAATTAAAACATGTACGAAATATAACTAAAAGCAGTAAAACAAACAAAACAAGTCTAGCTACACAAGAACAACTCAAAGCAAATAATAAGGTGGCGGTGGTGGTGGCCAAATGTGCCTCATTTTTCATTATTTTCAGTCAATCTCACCCATAAATCCTTCAAAAACACATAATCACTACAAAATTGCTTTAATAAACTTCACAACAAAAACCAACATTTCAATTCACACAAATATGTACAAATTCGCTTTAACCCCAAAGATTCCAAAAATTCCCCAAATCAACCCTAGAATGTGTAAATGAAAGTAGAAACAGGATTTGGAACTAGCAAGGGCCTAAAGTAAGTGAAAAGAAGATGGAATTACCGATTGCATGGGCTGAAAGTCTTTGATGTTACGTGGAAGGAGAATTGGTCGCGGTTGAATTTAAATTTCTGGTGAAAGGTTGCCTTTCCATGAATTGACACTTTTATAGTGAGTGCCTGTCCCGGTCGATATGTCATGGTAGTCTATGACGGAATCCATGACAGTGACACACTGCCTCTTTGTTTTGGTCCTGAAATTATGGTGTCACGGTTGTGCAACCACGCGACACTTCGAGCGACAACAACCCCTTGAATTTGACATGTGGTTTGTGTCGCGGTCATCAATGACGAAAATCATGACCGCGACATACCGCCTCTTCCTCGTTGAATTATCGTGTTGGGAACAGCATCGACGTACAGGCGATAGTAACTCCTATTTGTTGTCACGTGGAACAGTCGTGGTTGTCCATGACGACATCATGACCGCGACATACCTAGAAAATTTTCTCTGTGAGGCCTTTCAATGGTCTTAAGTGCCTAATCTGCACACATACTCAACAATAAACATATCAAGGGCATTTGCTTGAACAATTGGGTTGGGAAAGCTTAACTAAGCTACTAGACTTGTATGTAAAAATGAAAATCACCCTCAAACCTATGTTTGTCCACACCTTTGCACTATAATCACAATTTGTTGCTAAAAATTAAGGTGTGGATCAACTTAGACTTGGAAATGAAGTCGAATCACTACCATTCATAATTATGATGCAAAATTAAAGTTTATTGAAAGGAAAGATACCTAGGTGGGTTGCCTCCCACCAAGTGCACAATTTAACGTCTAGGCAAGACGTGGTGAGAGCACTACGGCTCTTGAAGCTCTATCACTTCCAACCAAGTAAGGTTCCCATCAATGATAGTGTCTCTTGCTTTGTCAAGTTTGTCTTTTCGGACCCAAACTTGTAGAATCTTCATCGGCTTTCCTTTAGGCATGCTTCATCTCTTTTTGCACATTTCCATAAATTTAACACATTGGGCCTTTGAATGACCCCTAGTACGGCAAAAATGGCATTTGTAAGGAAAATATGACGAACTACATCCGGTCCTCTTAATTCTTGCTCTCGGAAGATTTGTATCTCTCTCGATGGTGTGGAGTTATGGAGTTTCTTCGTCTATGCTATGGTCCTTGGTCAAGGTTTTAATTGTTCGTTCGGCTCTTTTAAGCACCTATAAGCAGTCACATTCCTTGACCTTTGTTACCTTTTAAGCAATTTCTTTTCCGCTCAACTCCTCCTTGACGGCATTGATTTCCTTGTCCGCTTGCTACACTTGCCATTGCAACTTCTTAGTGCCTCGGGCAAAGTTTTCTTCTTTATATTCTATCAACCTTGTAAGATCTTCTACCCTCTTGATTACTTCATCCCTTTCCTTTTCTAGGATTTCCATCCTCTTCATCAAGTTGGTGTTTTTGCTCACAAGCTCATTAATGTCCAACATTGTTTATTTGTCACAAGGATCACCAATTTGACCACTTTCCTCACTTTTATCCTCAAAAAGTGCTAGGATTTCATTTAAGTACTCAATTGGATCCTTAGAATAGTCTTCTGACTGGAGTGTATCCACAACAAGGCAATCAACTAAGCTAGTGACTTTCTTTAACCTTCCCGAAAATGGAACCGGTGGGATGTAAGGATCGGGTGACTTGTGTAGCAGGGATGTCTTCTCGGGCACATTCTTCACTACTACCTCTTCCACTTCTTGTACTAAAGTTCTCCCTCCAGTTTCTTCCTCCGAATTCTTAGCATTTTTCCTCTTAGGCTTTCCACTAGAATCTTCGGTCTCTAACACTCGGGCACTCCTCGAAACTGTCTTTGCTTTAGCTTGTTCTGACTCGCTAGAAAGTCTACCCGGCTTATTCCTTTTAATTGTGTCAACTACTTGCCATAACTGTGTCACCAACTTCTTCACCGATGCCTCTAAGTTGGTGAACCTTTGCCTAGTTGCTTGTATGAAATTATTCAAGTTGTGATATATCTGTTGTTAACTCTGAGCAAGGGTAGTCACAATATCCTCCAGAGGACTCTTCCTAGGCTGATATGAAGTCACATCTCAATTACCCGAGTTGTTCTATTGCTGCCCACTTAAACCTTGACCTTGGTAGTTCTGAGTTTGGTTATTCAAAGTGTTGTTTGGGTCGGACCATGAGAAGTTGGAATGGTTGCGCCACCCGAGATTGTAAGAGTTAGAATATGGATCATTTTTCCTCTTTAAAAATTTAGGGATTGGACATCCTCCATCTCATAAAATACCATCTCTCTACCTAGATGGTCCGCTTCCTACACCATGTTTGCCCTTAAACACCAAAAATAAAAGTACCAACGAAGTAAAAAGAAACTAAAAAAAATGAAAATAAAACTAACAAAATAAAATAAAATGACACACACTGCCTAAATCAAATTAATTAGATTCAACTAATAATTCTACGCTGATCCTCAGCAGCGACGCCAAAATTGATTGCAGTATTTTTGATCTTAATCAATTTAAAAGAAAAGTTCATTTACTGGGATCGGTAATTCTACTAGTTGGACACTAATTAGTTTAATATAATCCTAATCTAAGTGCATGAAAACGAAATGGCATAATGCTTGTCTTGGGTTGGTATTTTAATTCGCTAACATGTAACAATGCAATAAACTTAATAACACAAAAGCTCACACGAAAATATGAATATGAGGGAAATGCTAAGGAATCAATGCAACCTAATTAAACTACTCAATGTAATTCACAAGTCTCATTAAAACACTTAAATCCAATTGATAGGGTTTGTTTCATGAAGCACCTAATCTTTCCTATTACTCACACACGTTCATGTAATGAGCAATGGTTAGAATTAGTTTTTAATTAAAACTCTAAACCAAATCACACATAGCATGGTCATGCATATGGAAATTTTCACAATTATTAAGCTTGTAGTTAAGGAATAAATGGGATGGTCACCCACATCTAACCCTCAACATCATAGATAAACTAATCCTAACACAAACATTCATTGAGGTCTCATTTGAATATAAGTGAAGGAATTAGAGCAAGTATTTCAATAAAAGAGACTACCAAGGTGTTTAATTAAAAACCATTAGACTTAGGATTACAAAGAGTTGTTCAACCGGTTTATATTAATCCCCTAACATAGAAATAAGTTACACATCAAGGAAAAGAAATAAAACAAAGAAGAGTTAAAGAAGAAACCCAAGTTGGTCATTTGAGGTTCCATGAATTGTAAGCTTCTTTTTCTTGTCTTCCAAGTTCCAAGATGGATGGAGGAATAAAAGTGTCTAAAGATGGTGATGGAAGGGTGAAAGTGTCCTCAAAGTTCGTGTGGCTGATGTTTTTTCACCAAAATCTAAGATAGGTATTTATATAGGTCCAAAAATAGGTCAAAAATCAACCTAGAAACGCGCGCTAGCGGACTGTCGCTTCTCTGTTTGCCGCGGTTGTCCATGACGACATGTCAAAGTTTTCCATGACGACATGTCGCGGTCTTTCATGACGACATCACAATCGACACTTTAGAAAAGTTGTTGTCGCGTGGTGTGTCGCGGTCTCCCATAACGAAAATCACGACATCGACATATTGTATCATTTGTCCAAGTTTCCAATTTCCAGCTCTTTTGGGTCCCAATCTTCACCCATAACTCCCATATGATGCCCTAATACAAAATCCTACAAATACACTTAATCGAGCCATTAAATACTTGATTTTACTCTAGAATTGAGCAATAAACATAGGAAGGGGAAATCAAAATCTAGTGTTATCATGGCTCGATCAATGTGTTTTCCATTGGTCACTCCATATGTCAGCACATACAGAAACATGACCTTTATAATTGTCAAAAAAAAATCAAAATCTCTTTTTCTCTTTTGTAAATATCGTAAAATGTATGTGTGAGAGTGGTTCTAGGAACATGACATGCAACATGATTTAATGCTTTGTGACAATAATTTATAATACCAACCTTTTCACAAAAACTAAAAGGTAAATGTTCTACATCAACCATTCTAGATAGTTCTTCTCTATTAGCTTGATCACTATATTTAAATAATTGAGTGTTAGGGGTAGCAAACGTAGAAATTTGAGTTTGTGTACTCGATCTGACCTGTTCTGATGGATGTCGGGTCGTTATATGCTTCTGATATGTTTCATATCCTTTAGATTTACTCCATTTAAATTCTTTATGACAGTAATTGCAAACCACAACTATCTTTTCATCCTCTTTCGTAATTTTCTTCATATGGTATAAGAAGAGATTAGATTTGAGCTGCTTCTCTGAGTTCTCTACAATAGGTAGTACTACAAAATCTAGATATGGAGAGGGATCGGGCATGTTTTCTGATTGGCTTGTGATATTAGACTAGCATCGATTTCAAAAAATATTAAAGGGGGAATAGGAAAGTTTAGGGATCCAATTTAGGCTTGTCGCTTCAGGAGCTCGTGGTAAGCGATATCGTCATAACCGGCATTGTCCGGCTAGACTGACACCAGCTCTGACAGACGACCCTTACCACTCCTTAAAATGGAATGCTTTGGAGCGTCTCCAGCTCCATTTTCACTTTCCATTTAAAAATTAGAATTGTAAAACTACTCTTGAAAAAAAATGTGAATAAATGGGTGGAAATAAAATTGAAAAATTATCTTCAAAATAAATTTTAAAAAATTATTGAAAATGATTTTGAATTGATTAAAAAAATTATAATTGCAATAAAATAAATATAAACAACTGAATAATTGAGAGTTGAGAGAGAATTGAAGAAAATTAGAGAGAACTGAAAGATAATTGGTGTGAGGAGAAATGTTTATTTTTTGGAGGGGTGGGGGGAACAAAAAAATTGTTAAAAAAATTTGGCCGTTCGAGCTTCAAACGGTCACTAGGTCATTGGGCTCAACGGGTAATTTTTTTTTTAAAAAAAATAAATAAACTAGATAGATCCGACAGTTCCAGAACCAAAACCAGAACCGAAACTAGACCGTCGGTTTGGAACCGTCAATTCCGTTCCGATTTTTTATTTTAAGGAATCGAAATCAAAACCTTAAATCCTATGGTTTTGGTCTGGTTCTTATTTTTGACCTACGGTCATGTCTACCCCTCAATGTTATAATCAGAAGACATATACAATAATTTACACGTATGTATGGCTCCAATCCAAGCCACACAATTCAACATAACACGTTGACAATAGATAAAATAACATTCACATATAAACACAAGAAATCAAAAGCAAATGTTTCCCAATTAAAGATGAAAATAAAATAGCTATTCAATAACTACTCCCCCTACCCTTAGGATGGCAATAGGTGAAATGAGGATTAGATATTGGTTCTCCCATCCACTTCCTCATAATGTAGAAAATGGGGATGAAGGAATTTGAGGAAGGTATCCACATCCAGAGGCGGGTAAAAGGATAATTACATAAATGGTTCCTAAGGTTTGGAAATATTATATAAATTTGATATTTTTATCTAAATGTAGTGAAATGTATATTTTTTATTGTACAAAGTAAGTTGTAAAAAAAGCACATAATATTATGATATCTAACATTATAAAATTAAGGGGGGTGTATTGGATTGAGATTTTAATAGACAATTTTGGAAAGTAAAAGTCTAGTGGTATTGGATTGAGACTTTTTAATAAGTTAGAAAAGTCTGATAGTATTCGATTAGAACCTTTAAGTTTTTTTTTTTAAAAAAAAGTCCATAATATCTTATGGTATTGGATCCAGCATTTTAAGATGCGGTAAATTGTCTTGTAGTATTGAATTGAGAGATTTCATGACAATATGAATTGTGTATACTTCTTAGTGATAACTATAAATACCAAGACCCTAAAATTATCTTGCCACTTCCCATCAGACTTTCCATGCTCACTCAAGACTTTTTAAAAAATAGCAACAAGACTGTGAAGAAACCCTAACAATAGACTAGGTTCAGGTAATGATTATATTGTACCTTACAGTGTTTACAATAATTGGGTTTTCACATATAATAATATTGAAAAGATAAACTGATCAATGTGTAGTATATTATTGGTGATACAATGCCTATAGTCTTGTAATTGAGTTTTCATAGATAATAATATTGTAAAGATAAATGGATCAATATGAGTGACTTACGGATCAATGCGGATCAATGTGAATATTGTATTAGATTATCTTTTAAAGATTATTATATGTGAAAACCCAATTTGGCTTGTGGTCTTTGTTTGTATTCTTCTGCTTCTATTTTTTTTCGTTTGGTATGTGGCTCCCGTTTTGGCATTAGCTTAGCCTTCAATAGTTTTTTTTTAAAAAAGATATATGTAGAAATATGTGATTGTTGATAAATATATGTGTCTATATCAACGTTTTTTCTGTATTAGATATAAACTGATCAAAAATATTTGAAATTTATGTGTAGAAATAGATACGTAACAAACATAGATCATACCCTTTGACAAGTATAGATCGTTACTAATGGAAATATTAGGGTTTCGAATTTATCAAAGTGTTGAACAAAATATTGATATTCATTGGATATTTAGGACAAAATATTAAATAAAATTTCAGATATTCTAAAGAATAATTAAAAGCAATTATACTTCATACACTACAAGAAAAATAGGTTTTAGGGACGAATTTTATTCATCCCAATAGAACATCTATTGGGATGCAAAAACAAAATCGTCCCTAAAAATTTTAAACCTGAAGAAAACTATAGGGACGAAAAAAATCGTCACAATAGAACGTCTATTGAGACGAAACAAATTATCCGTCCCTAAAAACGGACAAACCCGACGAGATTTTTAGGGACGAAAATATTTTTTCCAATAGAATGTCTATTGGGACGGAAAAAAAAAATTGCCCCTAAAAAGTGCAAAAATATCAAGACTTTTAGGGATGAAAATAATTTGTCCCGATAGAATGTGTATTCGAACAAAATAAATTATTCGTCCCAATAGGATGCTATTGGGATGAAAATTATTCATCCCTAAAAGTTTGATTTATTTATTTTTTTTTAAAGAAAGAATTTATAGACTTAGAGAATTATTAAAACAAAAATAATATTTGTTGTTGATAATGATTTATCGGGATTATATTTTTTATTTTTTATCTTTATTTATTTTTTATTTTTTATTTTTTTCCTAAGGGACATTATTAAATTTGTTTCATTTTTTTATATTAATTGCTATAGATTAATTCAAAAATTATGAAAAATGATATATATATATATATATATATATATATATACATTTGTCCATTAAATTAAAAAAAGTAAAGAAAGTCTATATATTACATGCAAACCACTTTCTAGAAAAGTTGTTATATATTTATCCTTCCATTTTGTGATAGAAATTCAAATCTTACATTTGTCTATTAATTAAAAAATATAAAGAAAGTTGTTGTATTCCATGTACAATTAAGGATAGACCATTTGATATGATAATATATGTTTTTTAAAAATAGTTTAATTACACATTATCTCTTAGTGGAGCTGGTAGCGTACCTCCCTTCCACATAAGTGGTTAGGGGGTTCAAACCGGGAGTTTTCTTCCTTGGTTATGAGAATTAGTTATCTAGCATTAGGGACCTAAATATCTAGATGCACATGTATTGTTTGATTTAAGTAGGTCCCGACAGTCATATTGTAATAGTTCTTGTAATATGTTTTTTAAAAATAGTTTAATTAAATGTTACAATAAACATTTTTAATATCAATTTGTTTATAATATAAAAATAAAATTTAAATTATTGGAATTCATTTATAATAAAAATTTAATAACATATAGAGCTTATATATAAATAATATACGTTAATTGAAACATCCTAAGCACTAGCAAAGTGGATAAGCTCTTTAAATGGAGGGTGTGAGGTCGCTAGTTCGATTCAGATGGAGGGCCAAACTTTAAATGATTGAGTTGGTTGGTCGGTGGAGCTAGGTATGGGTTGGGGAGGGTATTGGGTCAATATGATTATTATTTTTATTATTATTTTTAAATCAAAAGGGATGACTATCAATTTTCGTCCTAAAGAAACTATTGCGACCCACCTGAGGCGAAGAATTTTGGGACGAATTTATTCCATCCCAATAGGTATATAGGGACGATTATTTGGCTATTGGGACAAAAAAAACCGTCTCAATAGGCCTTTTTTTGTAGTGATATATTATGAAAGATATATGTTCTTTCCATAGCTCATGTGCTAATGTGAATTAACTTGGTTGTCGTGTAATTTAAAAATCCAAGAGGCTCCCATATGTCAAAAATCCATGGAAGGATTACAAAGATAGAAATCAGAGGAATTCAACCTCATCAATTGTCCAAAGACGAATGCACCTCAAAATCAATTTTTATCAATCGAATCCCCATGCAAAGCTACAATGAATTAGGGTTATATGGTTTAATGAGTAAATGGCTCAAGTCAAGATTAGAGGTTTATTCTATCCATTATATTGTAATATGCAATATATCAGCCTAATATATATATCAATAATTAGATGGTTTGAGAGACATTAAACAATATGATACCTATAGAATGGTTCTTGTGCTTATTTTTGATAATTTCGAATGTGTTGATGACTATTATTCTTGCTATTGTGGAATTTGTTTATGTGCATTTTCATCGTGTGTTGATGCCTGTTCATTTTATCTAATCGTTTTTTATTTTTTTAAAGTTAGTTTTGGATATTTGATTTAAAACATTACTGTTACAATAAAATATTAAAATAAACGAAGCATATTTTAGTTGCGGTTTTCATCTCAATTAAAGAATAATGATGTCAAACTTGACATTTGTACGAGGGTTTGGTGCCACCGATAATATTATATATTAGGAGACTAATGTGCCACAGCTAAGCAACTACTTGCAAAATGAAAAACTTTACAATAAAATATATTCATAATTAAGCCATGAATCAAAGAAGAAATAGCTATCGTAAACATCTGACTCACCACTAAAATATGCAGAGAATTCAAACGGTAGAAGCAAAATATTCCTAATCCAACTTAGCTACCTAAATAATTTTGTGCTTCATTGTCATAAGTCAACTAATAAGACAGAAATATAAATGTAAATATATACACCACACTAATATATAACACAACACAAGAAACAAAAGAAAGGAAGCTAATAAGGGAGCTGAAAAATCAATGTCTAATCTATATGTTTATGTACTTATTGTCACATTACAGCTCGTCACTGCATCATTTCCTTGTGTAACATTCGGCCAGATTGAAGATGTTCTAGACAATGGTCATACTAGTAACAACATGTATATTCTTCCATCAAATTAGTTGAAGTTGATTTTCAAACCATATGAGTACTATATATATATATATATATATATATATATACACACACACACACACACTAAGCTTTCCCGTTGATTACGAGTTTGATATCTTGCTTGAGTTTTTTCAGCTTAGAGGCACCTAGTTTGGGTTTCTCAACTCGGGTATGTGTTAATTAACAAATTATAAGACTTATATTATTAAAAAAAGTCCAAAAAGTCTTTAAATAAAGTCTAGATAATCCTAATAGTCTTTAAATAACATCTAGATAATCATAATATTCTATAAATAAAGTCAAGAGACTCTTTTTTAAAAAAATTCCAAAATCCTAGAAGTCTAGTCCATAAAACCCTAATAGTCTTAAAAATCCTATAAATCCATAAATCATGTCACCCCCAAATTTTCTATTAAAATCACAATCTAATACACCCCCAAAAGTCATTTGCAAGTTTTAATAATTTCATATTAAACTACAAGTTTAAATAATTATTTATGTATAAATTTTATAATGTATATTATATGTTCTTGAGTAGTCCATTATTGAATTGGTGTCAAGTTATTATTAAAAAAAATAAACAAATACTTTCATCAAGAATAATATAAAAAGTTTTTAATTTATTTTTAGTCAATGACTCGCATGTCTTACACTGACTTTATTATATCATAATGCATTGAGAATGTAAATCATAAGAGTTTTTCCATCGTGCACCCCGAATTTAATAAATTTAGTGTGAGAGTTTGTGAGCCATTTATTATGCATTAAAAAATACTGACTAAACAAAAGTTGATAAGACAATATGAGGTTGGCTAAGTGGTTTGACCCTCACACTTACACCATGGGGTTGTGGGTTCTAGTCAGTCAAACACCACCCAAACCCAAATTATTGTAATATTTCAAAAAAAGAGTAGATAAAACCAACTGTTTATAGTTGAGGAGCTGACTTTATAATGTTAGTGCATACCGAGAGAAAAAGATAATATACAAATATTTCTAAATTATATATATATATATATATATATATATATATAAAATTTAGCCCATATTACAAATATTTCATGGGTTCGTCCCCGTCCACATCACTCCCAGTTTCCCCTATTTCCCTTATCCCTAATCTCATATTTTCCCCATTTTTTCTCCATTTCTCCCATTTGACTCTATTTGCCCTAAAATTTAAAATGCATAAAATGAAAAGTATTAAAATTTACTCATTCAAATTCAAATAAAAATTACATAATACTCAAAAAAAATTAGGACTTTAATCATACCTAGGGTTAAAATGGGAAAAATGAGAGAAATGGAGAATATGGTGAAATCGATACATATTATTAGTATTATTATTATTATTATTATTATTATTATTATTATTATTATTATTATTATTTGAATCTGAAATTGGTACTTATTAACTTATTTATTTTTTAAGATTTTGTGGAAACAGGGGATGAGGGACCTATCCCCATCCCTATTTACATTTTGAGGATGAAATTCATCCCTATCCACATCCCTATTTGATCCTCACTCCAAATGGGGATGTGGATTTAGGGATTTGGAGAAAAATGTCATTTCTACCCGACTCTCACAGCTACTCCTTTAGAGTAGTTGACAAAATCACAAAAATTACTCCCTTTTTCTGATGAAAGAAACAAAGTGTAAAGTTCACTAAATAATGAGAGTTCCCAACTTAAAAGTTTAATCAAACCTAAAAAAATAGCAAAAACATAATACATGCAATATGCTTAGGCATTCCGGCTATCATCATCTCCAATCAACCAAATACTCCAAAGGTGTGTTTATTTGACAGGATGGGACTGAGATTTGACTAGCCTAATCCTATGTTTGATGTATTTAGTGAGTTAAGTCCTGTTATTGTTTTTATACTGCTAGAACAGGATAAAATAATCCTCTCAACATCAATGAGATTATTTATCCCATCACTATTTCTTAGACACCCCCTTTTCTCACTCTGACATATTTTTCTTCTCAGTTCTCACATTCACTCATCTAGTTTCTCAAAATCTCTCTACAATCTGGTGAAGGTATTTTAACAAAACAAAGACTACAGATTTTGAGATGAGTTTTTTTACCCATGAACTCTTGATAATTGTTGCTAATTATTGATGTTTTTCAATATTTGGTTTTAAGTTTTTGGTTTTTGTTTTTTTTGTTCTTGATTTTTTCTAATTGGTTGTATTTTTCATAATAGATATGTCATGTTGTAATTTTTATAACAAATCTCATGCTTTAACTTTGCATCTAATCACTTTAGTAATTCATATATATATATATATATATATATATATATATATAATTTTTGTGGAAATGGTGAGAAAAGACACCTTTTTAAGGTGTGTTGTGATGATGTCACTCATTTAATAACTTAAGTTTAAAAGACACCTATTATGGTGAACTACCCAAATTGCCCATAAACTTTAGTTTTTAAAATGCAACTTTCTGGACTCGTTGGTTTCTCCCCAAAAAAACTTGTCTGAAAAACTTGACTCTATCTCTAAAAAGGTTGTCTCTTCCAGATTCTGCAGTAGAAGGTAACAAATATTTATGATCTTCACTTAAATTTCTTTTATGCATTTCAGATATTTTGCATTCATTTCTGTGTGGGTTAACAATCTATCCATTCCTCGATAACAATATATCCATTTCAGATTCTGTACTAGAATGTATGAAAATGAAAAACATCAGTGTTTTTTTCTTGTGTCACCGAGAATGTTTAAAGAAGAATCGAGCTTATTTTGTATTGGAACGAGCTTTTGTTTAGTTTGAAAAAAGCTCGATTATTTGAAAAAAAAAATGTTCGATAAAAAAATGTTCAATCCCTTAGGAAAAGTTCTCTACCCCTTAGAAAAGTTCTCGATCCCTGTATAAAAGTTCTCGAACCGTTATAAAAGTTCTCGATAATTTGACAAATAATCTCGATCCCTTAAAAACGTTCTCGATCCCTTAAAAAATTTATCAATCCCTTAGAAAAATTTCTCGGTCTGTTAGAAAAAGTTCTGGGTCCCTTAGAAAATGCTTTCGATCCCTTGATAAAAGTTCTCGATCATTTGACAAATATTCTCGATCTTTTAAAAAAGTTCTTAAACCGTTAGAAATGTTCTCGATCAATTAGAAAAAGTTTTCGATCCCTTAGAAAAAGTTCTCGGTCTCTTAGAAAAAGTTTTGGGTCCCTTAGAAAAAGTTCTGGGTCCCTTAGAAAATGTTCTCGTTCCCTTAATAAAAGTTCTCGATCCCTTGATAAAAGTTCTCGATCATTTGACAAATATTCTCGATCCCTTAAAAAAGTTCTCGAACCGTTAGAAATGTTTTTGATCCCTTAGAAAAAGTTCTCGGTCTCTTAGAAAAAGTTCTGGGTCCCTTAGAAAATGTTCTCGATCCCTTACAAAAGTTCTCAAACCGTAGAAATGTTCTCGATCCCTTTGAAAAAGTTCTCGTTCCTTGTTAAAAGTTCTCGATCCCTTGATAAAAGTTCTCGATAATTTGACAAATATTCTGGATAAAAGTTCTCTAATCGAACCGTTATAAAAGTTCTCGATCCGTTGTAAATTATTCTCGAACCCTTGAAAAAGTTCTCGATCCATTTGAAAAAAGCTCGATCATTAGAAAATGTTCTCTTTCCCTTTCCAAATAGTTCGATCCATTTACAAATGTTGTCGATCCATTACAAAAGAAGCTCGATTCCTAAGAACATGTTATCGATTCGTTACAGTTGAGAAATTTTTATAATTCTTAGTACTTGTAAAAGTAATTTTTTTTATTTGTTAATAATTGTTTGTGATGATGATTTTCACAAGACAATGGATCGGGTTAGATTAGTAATATCTTACAACGGTCGATGAGAGCAATTATCTGATGGAAGTCAGAGGTTTCTTAGTTTTGATAACCAAGGAATGTATGTGTCCATAAATATGACATACGAAGAGTTGGTGTCAATCGTACAAACTGTTGTAAAGTACGATGTGAACAAATACATTGTTGATCTACAATCTATATCAATCGTTCCCGGGACAACATGTCATACATTTATAAGAAATGACGACGATGTTTTTTTATGCTAGGGGAAGATAGGGTGATCCTTCAAGTACGTGTCAGTTTAATTGAGAGGGCTGCAGGAGGTGTCATAGGTGAAGAAATCCCTTCTTATGATAACACCCTACATTTTCGATCTTCAGGCATAAGCAACCAGTTGTTCACAAATAGAAGTGGGATTGACGGTAGGGAAAACCTATGTGGTGTCTCACCGGAAGTAGCCGACCATGGTAATATAGTTGGAGCTCAATTGGATGATGATTTCGGTTGTCATATTGAAATGAATGCTGGGTAGTACAACCACCAATATAATGACATGAACAATGGGCGGAACAATGAACCTCATAACTTACCAATCCATGAGGTGGCTAAAGAGCCAAATTTGCATCCGGTACAGAATGTAGGGAACAATGAGGAAGATGAAGAACCGTTCAAAAGTAAAGACGTGCAAGACGTGTACACAAATGTAGCTCCACTGCAGTATACATAGCTGGGACATCTGAGGTCCGCCCTAATGTAACTCCAGTTGATTCTAAGAATGCCAGAAC
Organism: Dipteronia dyeriana; assembly: GCA_032871835.1. Lineage (NCBI taxonomy): Eukaryota > Viridiplantae > Streptophyta > Magnoliopsida > Sapindales > Sapindaceae > Dipteronia > Dipteronia dyeriana. Next base: position 76,554,983 of record CM065300.1, on the reverse strand, counting down.
GTGGGTTATTCCAGGAGCAGAATCATAATCGTTTGGTATGGGTGGAAGCGAGAACTTGGTAGAAGATGAACCTACCAGCATGATATATAAAGGTCAATTTTTTCCTACTAAAAAGGATTTGAAGAGATTGGCTTGGCATTTTACAATGCGGCACAACTTCGAGTGGAAAGTGAAAAGATCAAATAAGACAACATTACATCTGGTTTGTTTGATGGACAACTGTACAGGGAAATTAAGAGCGGTTAGGAGAGATGAAGCGACATACTTTCATGTAAGAAGTTCTATCAACGAATACACTTGTTCGTTGGAGGAGATTCACCACCGCCATCGACAAGCTAGTGCAGTCATAATTGGAGAAGTGGTTGCACCTAGATTGTAGCAACATGATGGTCAACTAATGCATCAGAAGGACATAATCGCCGACATGAAAACAATGTATGGCATCCAAATAATGTATAGTAAGGCACATCAAGCCCTTGATTATGCATTGTCACTGAACTCATAAGGAAAGCTTCTAACTGCTGCCATCATTCGATTACATGTTGGAATAACAAAATCCCGGAACGATTACTGACTTACAGTGTGATGAAAATGGTAAATTCCTATACTTTTTCATGTCGCTGGGTGCCTTAGTCAGAGGATTCTAGAGGTGTATGAGTCCATTTATTGCCATTAATGGTACCCATTTAAAGGGTAGGTTCGAGGGCACAATGTTTGTTACAACTGCACAAGATGGGAATGAACAGTTTTATCAAGTTGCTTTTGGGTACGGTGACTCGGAAAACAAAATATCATGGGAGTGGTTTTTAGATTGCTTGAAAGGTGCCCTCGGCCATATAGAAGATTTGGTTTTCATTTCTGATCGACATGCAAGCATTGAAGCAGTGATTTCTAAAGTGTTTCCTTATGCCACCCATACCATATGTTGCTGGAACTTTTATGAAAATATTAAGAAGCGATATCATAGAAAGGATGTTGTCGCAATAATGGACAAAGCAGCCCCAGCGTACACCGAGTTGTAATATAACCGGCATATGGAAGAGTTACGAAAATTGCACCCAAATGCATATGAATATGTAATTGATGTCGGTCCACACAAGTGGTCCCGTGTACACTGCTCCGACAGAAGGTATAGGGTCATGACAACAAATGTTGCAGAAGGCATAAACTCATGCCTTAAATTTGCACTGCAACTGCCTATGTTGACTTTGACAGAGTTCATTAGGAATATGCTACAACGTTGGTTTCACAATCGGTATAGGGCTGCACAATCCTTGCGTCATCAGTTGACTGACGCAACACATCTTGTGATCCTCAAACTTGTTGATAAGTGCAATTTATGACCATTAATCCAGTTGACAGGAACATATTCTCGGTGAAACGGGCTGGCAAACAGTGGACCGTTGACTTAGCCAGGAAGACCCTCACATACAACAAATTCCAAATGGACCTTCTTCCATGTTCTCACGCTCTCACTGCCGCAAGGTACATCATACAATTTTGTGTATTGTATGGTTAATATTACATAAACGTGAATCTTATCGTTTTCAATGTTTTTACAGGGACCGAAACATGGATTTCACATCTCTCTGTGTGAACTACTATAAGCGACAAACACTTATTGAAGCCTACTCGGTTCCTATTATGCCGGTTGGACATCCTTTCACTTGGATTGTGCCATCTGACATCGCTGAGAGAGTCGTTTTGAATCCAAGCTCTAGGAGACAAGCAGGCAGACCGAGGGCTTCACGCCATATCACGTCTTCTGAAAGAACAATTACACAGAATTATAGACGATGTCGACAACCAGGGCATAATTCGAGGAGATGTTCTAACCCAGCTTTGAGTAATGAAGGTCCGAGCACAGTTATTCTTGAGGAATACAGACGCAAGTGTAGTATCTTTCATACAGTTGGTCACAACAGACAGACGTGCTCTACTAGAGACTCCACCGTGGAAAGATTTGAGGCGTTATCATTATAACATTGTGATAATTTGAACTCATATGACTTGTTTATTAACTAAAATGCAATTGTATTTAAATTTGATTTGAGACTGAAATGCAATTTTATTTAAATATGATTTGTATATATACAAATGTAAACATTTTGATACAAAAGAATTTGTAAATATACAAAAGAATTGGGACATATACAAAAGAATTGGTAAATATACAAAACAATTGCTACATATACAAAATAATTTGTAAATATACATAAATCTATATAAATCTAAACGGGCCAAGAGTTTGCAAATATTTCAACGGCCATCTTCTCCCGAATGATCCCCATATTGTCTTCCGACCAATCGAAATCCTTTTTGTCATCCAATAAGTACTCGATCAATCTCAACGTGTGGGGACCACAGTTACCCCTGCAGTTTACACATTAAAAAGCGTTAATAAAACATTAGGTTTATAATAATATAATCTTAAAGATACTATTACGAAATGTGTTACGATTTCTTCTGCTGGGGGACATGTTTTTCCGACACCATGCTGACATCAAACAGCTTACTTATCTTCTCAAATATCTTAAGTCCAGCCGGTCGTGCAGTTTGAAACCCAACCTGATTCAACATCGAGGGCACAAAGTAGGGCAACGTGGCTATCTGTTACTTCCGGATATGAGCTGGGACCTCTTGTCTCCAGGGGTCGACTATCCACATCTTCCCGCATGTGAGGTCCACAGTCACCAGTAGCTAATGTTGCCCCTTAATGTTGCACAGTATCAGGACCGTTAAACGTAAACAACATGTGTTAGGATGTACAAAGACAACTATATATACAATTGCAAACTATGTCAATTAACACATACCAGGTCAACCTCGTGCCACATATGGCATCCATTTGGGGCATCCCCAAGCACCATTGTAAGGTCGTCATCCTTCCACCATGACCTCAAAAGATTCCAACGCCTCGGGGTGATCTGCCCGTGAGAATCACGAGGCATCATTTTCATGTACTGGTGCTCCATATAGGACTGTAGAAACAAAAAATCAAAGTTATTACTGTTTTCCATAAAAATGTACAAGCATGCGTAATCATTACTAATTTCAATACTTAAAAAAATTGTGAGTCCAATTTGTTGACCATCTGACAGTACACATTCGGGAAAGCCCGTTGACGCTTTCGAAGAATATGGAGGTACGCGTCCATATGCTGGGAATATAAACACGTAAATATATGTGAGGAGGCTCACACATCTAAAACAAATACTATAAACATAATTTACGGTACGTTCCCACGTACCTCATCATCAACATCCATAAAGTTGGTCTGCAACCGATGGAACCATGAAGCATCAACCGGCGCGAGCAAATCAACATCACGTTTGCATTAATAATCCATCAGCTACACATTTATATAATGCATTACAAGAAAAATTGTCACCTAAATAACAAAGAAATTTACTTACAGTTCCTGGTCTACATTCTTCTTGAAGGCTCGGTAAGCCTTCAACTGGTCACCGTCCATCAGTTCCTTAGGATTAAATACGTGCTCAGGTCCCTCTAGTATTACCCTCGCCCTCTTAGGTCGGCACGGATCAGTGTACAGGCTAAGCAACTGCCAACCGCACTTCAGTACATGCCTCTGTTGTAGAACTCCCCCTGTCGGTGTATGCTGAGATGAGGATGGGGGAGGGAGAGCCTACTGCTCGAGGGGAGGTGGTGGAGGAGGCGTCTGCTCCTCACTCCGAGGGGGATGGGGACCCGACTCCTCGCTCAGAGGTGGAGGTGGAGGTGGAGGTAGAGGGAGAGGGGGAGCCTGCTGCTCGTTCATCGGTGGAGGGGGAGGTGGAGCTTGCTACTAGAGAAGAGGTGGTGAAGGGGGCGCATGCTCCTTGCTCAGAGGGGGATGGTGGCCGGCTCCTTGCTCAGAGGTGGAGAAGGAGGGGGAGCCTGTTGCTCATTCATCGGTGGATGGGGAGGGGGAGCCTGCTGCTCGGTCTTTGGGGGAGGGGGAGGGGAGGGGGAGGGGGAGGGGGAGGGGGAGCCTGCTGCTTGGTCATCGGTGGAGGGGGAACCAACTGCTCCGTAGATGGTGGAGGGGGAGCCTGCTAGCTCGGAGGGGGAGGGGGAGGGGGAAGGGGGAGACTAAGCCCTACTCTCTAGATCTGCCACTCCGGTATGTAGATCCTGTGTATGGTCATACATATGCGGCCTGAAGCCCTGAAAGCCCCTGATCAATACAAGCAACTCCATATGTTGCTGTTGTCGATCCTTCTAGCTCTTCCGGATCAACTCCAACAACTCCCGGTGCTGTTGTTGTCGATTATCCTCACTCTTTCAGAGGGCTTCACGTAACTTGTTAGACTGCTGTTCTAAACAGGCCTAAAAGCATGCACCATTGTTAATACTAAAACAATCATGCGTCATCCGGTAAAAAAAAAATACCATCTCAACTTACCTCTCAATAAAGTGTAACGCCTGCACGGGAATCCCCTATATCTGCACCATTTCCTAGTGTGATAAACCGAACCTTTCTACCCTTCACTCGCTGAGGAGACGGCTCAGATCCGCTAGTGTTCATGCCACCAAAATCTGGACCTGCACTTGTAGTCAGACCCCCACCCTTCTCATCGGGACGAACTGCACTTGTAGTCGGATTAGGGACAGTAGGAAGGTGAACCCTTTCATCCTTCATATACGGGCTCCCCCCCCCCCCCCCCCTCCCCCCTCACATAGGCCTGCGAAGTACTGTGCCACCGCCTCAGCTGCTGTGGGCACGAATTTCGTCCTCGTAGACATTTAAAAGCGTAGTTAGATGAATGTCAGTGTTACTTATAGTAAGTAATATAACATACGATTAACAAATAAATTAATTACCCTAGCACTAAAAATCTTGTCAAGCTTCTTTCCTCTGGGTTGTTTCGTTAACTCGCACTTCAACATACGAGGACAAAGGTCGGTAACCCTTCGAGTCCCGAAATCGAAGCCCAGTTGGGGGATCACCTTGAAAGCAAATATCTGCATCAAAGATAAGTACAATTATAATAAAAAAAATTGGATTAGAAATGTAATGTACATGTTGAAAATCAAATTTCTTACCAAAAGGGATTGTGATAGACCGTATATGTTGTACCCCTCCACGAAATGTCCAACATCGCCCTGTGATTGTTTCCATTTTTCCTCACGATGTCGCGGTAACACATGCTTGAATGAAAATATAGAATGCCTATAGAGGTGGGCACCCCACAAGAATGCATCGAAGGCATTGAGGTCCTCCACCAACCGAAACTGCCAAACTGGAATCTTCAATCTCTCGTCCACCCCCATCAATATCCAGTTCAACATGTAAATGAGGCACAACTTCACAGCATCGTATGCTTGTTCAAACTCTTTGCGGGTAAGAACAACCCTCAAGTCATCCAACGATACCTCTTCATGTGAAGGAAAGCACCGTTGATGTATGCCATTCTCAACTGCAACATACATACTCGTGTCCGGTACGACTCCAAAACGTAATCCGGTGATGAGGCTAAATTCTACCTTTGAAAACTGACCACATGGTTCCCTAACAAGAACCGCATCTCATCTATCGGCCCGTCATGGTCCAACTCCCGCAACGGCAGCTGATGAATAACACCACCTGAAAACTTCAGCTCTCGGTGCATCAACATGAAATGCCCAAAACAGGAGGCCATGAACCGACACCGATCCTCAACCGTAAACTCTTTAGGGACCCGATTAAGTGCATCTTCTATACGGGCGAGGGCATCAAAATGGTCGTGTCGGGTCAATTTTCCCTTGAATCAATCTCCCTCTGGAGTTTTAAGCAATTCCTTCAAACTGCTTGTCATCTACAATGTCACAGAAACAACACAACAGTAAACTGTAAAAAAAATATAAAATATTCTCGATACTTTGAAAATATTCTCGATCCTTTGCAAAAGTTCTCGATCCTTTGAAAAAGGTCTCGATCCTTTACAAATAGTCTCGATCCTTTACAAATAGTCTCGATCCTTTCAAATTAGTCTCGTTCCTTTGAAAAACCTCTCGATCCTTTGAAAAACCTCTCGATCCTTTGAAAAACCTCTCGATTCTTTGAAAAATTTTCTCGATCATTTATAAAATCTGGACCCTTTCAAAAACATTCTCAATCGTCACAAAATTATTATCGATCGTTTGACTCGATCCTTTGAAAATAGTCTCGATACATTTAAAAACCTCTCGATTCTTTGATAAATCTTCTTGATTCGATAAAAAATCTTATCTTCTTGATCATTTTAAAAAATCTTGATCATTTGAAAAATATTCTCGATCGTTACAAAAATATTCTCGATTCATTGAAAATAGTCTCGATCCTTTGAAAAGCCTCTCGATTCTTTGAAAAATCTTCTCGATCATTTAACAAAAGCTCGATCACTTTGAAAAACATTCTCGATCGCTACGAAAATATTCTCGATCTTTTAAAACAATTTCTCAATGCTTTAAAAATATTCTCGATCCTTTTCAAATGTTCTCGATCCTTTGAGAAATAATCTCGATCGTATGAAAAATTTCCTCGAATCTTTCATTTAAATTTCCTCGATGTTGTTTGAAATATTCTCGATTTATATTTAAAAAAAAAAATGCTCGATACCACAATTTCATCTTCCTCATAACATATTCAACCTCATTTCAAACCCAAACCCAAACCCAAACCAAAACCACAACCATTGTAAACCCTAATCTACAATTTCAATCAACAGAACAAGTCTAAAATGCAATGATAAGTTATCAACAACAAATCGATAAATAAAACAAACTGAACTTACCTCTGTCAATCTCTGCGAAATGTACTGTATTCCCGTTCCAGTCAATAAGCTGTCGATTTCCACACCCTCGATTTTCTCGCCGTCGATTTCCTAGCCATCGATTTCGTTGTCGTCGGTTTCTTTCTCACTGTTGCTTTTCTCAGACTCACAAAACGACAATTTTCTCTTCTTTTCAATTTTATCAAGGTATTCTCGTCTTTTTATGTTAATGATGTCTTTTAAACTTTTATTACTAAACTGGTGATATTTGCACAACGCCCCTCTGAAATAGTGCCATTTATTTTTCGAGCCCTTAATTTTTTTTGCTCAATGAAGACTGCAATTATGAGATATATTTTAATGGGTTTTTTTCCGAAAAAAAAAAAGAAATAAAAAACGAAAGAATAACAAACTGAAATCTAATATGTTACAGTCACAAACAAGATAAGAAAACATGGAGTGAAAAGTCAATATGCAATCCATCATTTTTCTCGGTTCATGTATCCTATAGACCATACATACGGACGCCTCCAAATAACATGAATTCCACAATAACAGTTCAATCAAATTCTCACTATAAACTATAATCTCTTCAAAATTTTCTTTTTAGCGTCCATTTTCTTTTTGTCTGCCTGAACTTTCGCTAGCCCACCTTCATTCTTCAGTGTGGTAGCTGCTGCTGCAGCACCTACTGCAGACCCACTAATCCCAATTTCAGGGGCTGGAACTACAGCAGTGAGATGATCTTGATTATTTCCTCTAATCGTTGTTGTCGGAGTTAGTTGGCGATGGTGATTTCTTTTCGGTGCTCTGTTTCTTGCCTCTCTTCTGGTCAACAATAAAAATAGCAAAGTTAGTATGGTCAACATTGTAGTCTTAAATCAATTAAGGTGAAGATCTTGATCAAAATCTCGTAAGTTATTCAAAGGCCCATAAAAACTATGAAAATTTTGATCAAGATGATACCAACTTTGTTGAAGTCAGAAGATGACTAATTTCTACTTTATCATTGACCAATAACAAGTTCTTCATGAACATATATATGTATTACTGGCTATAACATACTTGGAGTCCATGGACTGGCTTTTGAAACAAGTTACAAAACAGTGATGAAAATTCCCAAATTCAACAGATTTTAAATAATAGTTTTTTCCTAGATGTTATCCTAGCAATTTTTTATTACTATCATGTAAAGGATAATGGTGACAGAGACCACTTTAGACTAAGTAATGATAGAGATATCATAAACAATAACTTGACAATTGATTCCTCTTTCAAATGTATCTCTTGTACACAAGTGATCAAACATCAACCCAACTAAAAATTAAAAATATTAGGACAACATATCTTTGTCATCGTCATAATCACACCAAAATTTCTCTCAAGCTGCTGCATGCCTTGTAACTGAAAAGGTTTAACTACTACCCTTCCCAATTCTAGCTCTTTGAGGCTCGTTTTTCTTGTCACTTGGATCTTCAAAACCTTCTTCACGATCTTTGCTCTTCCACTAAGAATGCTAGAATTATTTTAGAAAAGGTTTTAACAAAGTCAACAGTCCATCGAATTTGCATAAATAAATTTTAACCAAATTTTAGGAACTAATAGCAATCAAATTCAAGTATCTGCAACAATACCACTAGCTAACAGCCCCTCCAGACAATATTTAATCTATGGGGGAAATAATAAAGAAAGTTGACAACAATCAAATGGGATTTCTAACCATTAACTTTTAATTATATATAATATTTTTGTTTGATATTTACTTTTAATTTGTGTTATTTTAATCTTAGTTTAGTCAAAAAGCATGATAAACGCTTGTTGTTTCATAAAGTAGTTATGGATGGCATGGATCAAGAAGACATTATCTCATTCTTAATTGTGCAAGTGTTACATTTACAAAGATTATATCTACTTACAATGTGTCCAGTTATGCATTATATAATGGAGTACCATTGTAATAGGCGAATGCTAAGTAACCGTACCCGTCGTGACCATATAAAACATATAATTACCAACAATAACGTAGAGTGCATTAGTCAGTTAAGAATTGTTGACGGTGATTTTTGGATCATGTAGGATTGATCACGCTTCTAACATGTTATTGCAAATTGTTAAAGATGTTATGAAGAAAATAGAAAAAAGAGGAAAACCATGAACATATAAGTTTACGTGGTAAAACCCCATGATGGGGAAACATCTACGGTTGACGGCGACTATGAGAAGAAATCGACTGTGAATAAAATGATTACACACTCAATCTCTCATTCTTTTTTACCTTTTCTCTCACTTTCTTTGAATCTTTTCTATGTAATGTTATATATATATATTACGCTGAGATTATGAGTCTATTTATATGCGTATAGAACCCTAATCATTGTTATACAAATACTGAAAGGTGATAGTGTTTAATTAGGACTGGTTACTTGTTGAGGTCATCTTTGTCTTCTTTCTTATTTCGAAGATCTTGTGTATTGAATTAGAATCTTCCTAGGTTTCTAGTTGAATAGTCTGTTTAGGACTTATTTCCTTATCGGTGTGCAGTTTTCTAAAAGAGCAAAGTTACTGCATGATTTGGACTCGTTTCCTATTTGGTATTTATCCTTCTAGAAGTTTCGAGTTCTTTCCTGAATAGAATTCTCTGAAACTTGAGAGGAAATAGGGATATTTCCTTATTGGAATATGATTATTAATTTCTTGTTTAAGTAAGATCATTCTTCTATGTACTTGAGTGGTAGTTACTTTTAATGTCTCTCGTGCATTGTTTAACTGAACAATTATATAATCCCCATCAGACTTCTTTTGTCTCGATCGGGTGGTCCAGATCAAGTTGTCTCTACCCGATCGGCTAATTTCCCCGACCAGGTTATTTGTGCCCGGTATGTTAGTTTTTCTGACCATCCTGGGTAATCCTGACTAGGCCTTGAGATCACATATTAATTGCCTTGAATTAATCTTTCCCGACTGTCTTTTGTGACGTGGCCTATCAAATCACCGTGTTTGTAGGTGATCATGCTGATTTATCATGCCATCAAAAAATCCCTATAGCAAGAATGAATAGAATAACTTTTACTGTATTATGTGAATTGCTTCGTAACACTGTAGGTTGAAGACTGATGATATGGTTTCCATTGAGGAACAAGTGTGCATATTCTTACACATACTTGACCACCATGTTAAAAATTGAACAACATTTGTAATAGGTTTTATCGTTCCAGGGAGACAATTAGTAGGTACTTTAATTCAATTTTAAGTACAATTTTACAATTATACAATAGCCTACTAGTTTCACCAGACCCTGTTTCTGAATATTGCATTGATGAGAGGTGGAAAAGGTTTAAGGTAAGCACTAGAAAATAATTTTAGTTTCTCCTATCTTTATAAACTTCCCTCATATAATGATTTTTTTTATAGACTTGTTTAGGGGCCATGGATGGGACACAAATAGGGAAGGATTTTTAGCACCGTAAAGAGGAATCTAATATCATTTATCTGAATGAGAGAGATGGTTGTGCACTCATTAACCATGAAGATTACTTTAATATGAAGCATGCATCAATGCGAAATGTTATTATGTTTATGTATTAGGCAATCTATTGAAGTCCATCCTTTTATTCGATAAAAACACAATGTAAAATCATAGTTGCGTGTTCTCTTATACATAATCATATTAGGAGAGAAATTGTAGTTGATCCATTAGAGCACGAGCTAGTTGAAGTTGATGAGGATGAAGTGGATAATGATTTCATTAGTCAAGCTTATTTATCTCGACATTGGACAACATGAGAGATAATCTTGCAATACAAATGTTTAATGAATGGAGAGGAGATCGATCTACTTGATCTTGATTTGTAAATATTGTTTGCCTTAAACTATAAATGTGTGACTATTTAATCTTATGTACTTGCACATTATGTACTAATATATTATCTTTTGATATTATTAATTTTTAAGTTTAATTTTAATTAGCTATTTTGTACTTCAATTATTTACGATTTCTATGTTATGTTACATGATTGTTTGGTTTGTTGTATATGTTTTCTTATTATGTATATGTAGGAATGGATGCTAGAGGTTGTATCCAAATAAATGAGCAAGAAAGAAGAGGAAATAAACGTGTATGGGTGAAAGAAGAAGAAGAGGCTTCATTAGGTATCATGGATGAAATTGAAGCATATGGTGGTTGTGTAGACTGTGGTTCTTTTAAAGTCAGAACACCGAAACATATTGAATTACGGTTAGCAACTATTCTACCAAACTGTAGTTTAAGAGCTACTCCTAAAATTGATTCCAAACTCAAGACATGGAAAAAACAATATGGAGTGATATATGACATGATAAATATCAGTTGGGTTGGTTGGCACAGTGTGAGAAAATGTGTAGAAGTTGATAGGAATGAAGCATGACATTCATATGTATAGGTGTGAGTAACTTTTTTTTTCAATATTCTATGTCAAACAATATAATAATGATATGTTTTTAGTTTACTCAATTTAATTCTTCTTGTAGCATTATAAACAGGCAAAAAGATGGAGAGATAAATTGTTTCTCCTTCATGAAAGGCTAGCTAATATCTTTGAGAAAGACCATGCTACAGGAAAAACAACATATACTCCTGAGAGCCAATCAGCAGATTTGGAAGATGATGACAAGCTTCATCTCAGCCAGTAAGTAGAAAAAGGTCCAAATCAGGAGATCCAATAGTTAACAACATGGATAGATATACTAATGTAATGAAGGATGCAATTGACAAAACAACTGACACCTTGGACAAGATGTGTCAAGTATTAGCAAAAGGTAAGATGAATGAAAATCGAGTGATAGTTGATGATTTCAAAAAATGTGAATTCCTCTCTTGGACCAAACACTTGTAATACAAAAGTTTATGTAAAACCAGAAATTGCAGAGACTTTTAAGGCATAACAAGATGACGAGTAGAAGTTGCAGTTGGTTGCATCACTTCTTAGTGGTGCCTTTGATGTTTGATGGTCTCCAATGATGGTAACAATACTTTTTGGATTCACTTTATGGATTACCTTAGTATGTGCAGTGATTTTTGGACTATTTTAGTATTTGTACATGATAGTCATAGACATTAGAAGATGCCTGGTATATGTAGTTGGTGGCTATTGACTAATTCTTATGTATGTAGGTAATCATATAAGGTTGATGTTATTATTCGGCTGCTTGCATCAATCAATGATGAATTTAATTAATGTTCTTAAATTTGCAATATAGTTGAAAAATGTATTATATATAACTCTTAGTTACATTATTGTGATGTTTAGTTTGGTATTTATCTGACAAGTTAAAGGATTTGTTTCAAAATATTTTTTGAGATTTGTTTTTTGTTTTTATGGATTTATAGATCAATTACAACTGGACACTAGCTTTTGGGATTTTGACATCTTGGACACTAGATTTTAAATCATGCAAGATGCAATATAATTCTACTTCTATGTGTAATTCATTATTGACCCATTTTTTTAGTTTGTTGAAAAAGGCAGGATTTGATATTTTATCTACAAAACCTTAATACAAGAATTAAGATAGTGATGTTCTGAATATAATCTGTCAATGTCACCAAGATTTAGAGTTGTTGCTTTATTTAAACCTTATATATGATAAGTAGCTAGCAGGATTAAAATTAATCCATACAAACTCAAGTCAACTATTTTGTTGTTAAATTAAATTACAATAAAATTTGTATTTTAGTTTATTCTAAATTTAAATTTAATTTACCTATTATTTTATTCTAATGGTTATTTCAATATTTTTATTTAAAAGATAAAATCAGGAATTGAAAAATAATAATAATTTAATTATAGTCCAGTCCAAACTTTGAACAAACATAGTATTATATTATTTTTGTCCAATCCCATCACATAGTACTAAGTTTAATCATATCCAATATTACACCAACATGGGAAATATTATAATTAGTCCAATCCAATCCAATCTCATTTCTTAAAAATAGTCCAATCTTATCCTAGGCACCAAACGCACCCCCAAAAGAAGAGGACCGACATCCTACCTCTAACGGGAAAAGAGTGTAGGCCAGCGAATGTACCACTTGGATGTGCTACAAGCAGCGTTTGTTTCTCGACGGTACTATTTGTTTTTTTTAAAGAGTTTAATATGGTGTCGGTATTTTTTTTATAGAAAGTTTAAATCAAGGTTTTCGATTGATGTTTCAGTAACTTTTTGTCTTAAAAATGGTTAAGACGTCAAGTTACTGTAAAAAGTAGAAAATATATTATAGGGATATTTTCATAATTTGGGGTTATGGAGTATTTTTTATTTTTTACAATTGGGTTATTAAGAAATAAAACTTCGTAACCTTTTAAAAAAAGAAAAAAAAATTGAACTTCATATATGGATGAATTTTTTTTCATAAAATGTACGCTATTAATTTTGATAATTTTTGTTAGGTTTTGTTATGTCTGAAATCAACTAAAGAACCCAAGTTCGGAAGGAAGCGCGGTGTAGACCGCGAAGTAGATAGGAGGCACAAACTGCAGCACACACAACGGTAGATTCCAAAGAGCTAAACGTGGTGTAGACCACGGGCAATGCAAAGTTGCACATACCGTGGTTTTTTAAGCGGTGGTTTCCATAGGATTTACCACGGTACAGGACCTGTCTACAAATCGTGGCCCAGACCAGGATGACGACGCTTTTTGTTTGAATAAGAAAATCTTATACTTGAAGAAAAGTACTCCTAGTAAGTTTTGGCTTGCCCTAGTGTTCCCAAATAAATACTCTTGTTTCCCATAATGATGAGGTTGTAGACGATAGCAAGTGATGCTGAGAGAAACTTGTTAAGAGAATGAAATAGAGAGATAGAGAGATTATAATCAACTCTGAGGGTGGATTGAGTATAGGTGCTCTCTGTGGATGTAGGCAAATAGCTGAACCATGTAAAAATATTTGTTGTTGTCTTCTTCTTCTTCTTTTCCTTACTACTTTCATATTTTCTATGTGTGTGATTATGATTTACGTAACCTGTGATTGTGGATTTTTTCCAACAATTGGTATCAGAGCCTAAGTCAAAAGGTTTTAAAGATTTACGCAAATCAAGGGTGAAGTTTGAATTTTTTCTCCTCAAGTGAAGATGGGATCAGATAAAGATTCTTACAGGATTGAAAAATTCGATGGTACGAGTTTCAGCTTATGGAGGATGCATATAGAGGATTATATATACCGGAAGGTTTGCATTAGCCAATAAAGGAGAAGTCAAGGAGTATTTCCAACACATAGTGGATGATAAAAAATAAGGGCAAGGAAGATGAGAAGTGGGAACTCCTGGATCGTAGAGCGCTAGGAGCGATTAGTTTGAGTTTGACGAAATCAGTTGCCTTTAACGTCAAAGATCAGGAGATAGCAGCAGATCGCATGAAGACCATGTCGAACCTATACGAACAACCTTCTGCAGCGAGGAAGGTCCATTTAACTAAGAAGCTGGTAAATCTAAATATGTTAGTGAATCAAAGTTTCAAGGATCACCTGAACCAGTTTAACAAAGTTAAAGATTTGTTAAGTTTGGTATCTGTGGTGTTTGATGAGGAGTTCTTTGGCATCATACTACTCACCCAGATGCCAGACAGTTGGGCAACGATGTGTCAAACGATTGCAAACTCATTCAGAAAAGAGAAGATATACTTTTAACAGGTTGTGAACATGATCATGACGGAAGAAATCAAGATGCGTGAAACAGGATCATGGGCATCTTCTTTAGCACTAAATAAGGAAGGGAGAGAAGGAGGAAGTAGAAATCGGAACAATAATCAATGAGCTAGATCAAAGTCAAGAGGCAAGTCCAAGTCCAAGGGTTCTCGAGGCAATAATTCGGGTAATTAACAGCGAAACAAGAAAGACATAGAGTGCATAAATTGTGGCAAGATGAGTCACTACTCGAATTAGTGTAGGTCTAGTAAGAAGGACGATTGCAAGAGCGGAGAGAATCATATTTCAAAGAAGTCAGATGACTGCCTTAACTGCTCGTTTAAAAGCAAGATGAAATCTTACGTGTTGGACTCGTGGGTTGATCCATGCCACCTCGCATACAGACTTGTTTGAGAACTGCGTCTCTAGAAATTTTGGGAAGGTGTGTCTTGGTGACGATCAAGCATGTGTATTATCTGGAAAGGAGATATGAAGATTCAGTTGAATGACAGGATGAGGCACGTACAAGATGTGAGAAAGAACTTGATCTCCATATAGCAGTTAGCGTTAGACGGTTATGTGACCACTTATATAGGTGATAAGTGGAAAATCGCAAAAGGAGCTATGCCTATCACCCAAGGAACTAGGAACACATCACTTTACAAGATTACCGATAGGTATGGACAAGCTGTAGTGGAGAAAGGTAAAGGGGATCCGTGAAACTACAATCACGGTTAAACGCTCAAGGCTAACCTAGAGGAGGGGTGAATAGGTTAGACACCTTTTTCGACTCCCTTAGAAACAAACAAAAGTTTGTCCCTCTAGATTGCTTGTATCACAGTATATATATTAATTAAAGACAATTAATCAATATATAAGCACAAGTAAAGTGTGATATAAACAAATAATTGTAATACATACACATTCAATTTTATAGAAAGGAAGTCAACATACATAGAGAATTCTATCCACAATACAAATATTAGAGAGATAGGGATAGAGAAAAGTTGACACAAGATATAACGTGGTAAACCTCCGAAGAGGAAACATCCACGGGCTAGCAGCCACCGGCAAACAAAATCCACTAGTAGATAAGACAAGTACAATCTCTCAAGTGACCTCTTCATCTAGAAACTACCCTCATATCCTACTCTAGAAGTTGCCACCCTATGCTCAACAATCAGAAGCTTCACACCTCTTGTTAAGACTTCCTTGCTCATCTTATCCGGATCCTCACGACCTAAGGCAAGACTTCTTGCTCAACTAAGTCCTCACGACTCTAGTCAAGACTTTCTTGCTCACCTATATGAGTTCTCCCAACTATAGGCAAGACTTCATGCTCGACTGTCCGGATCCACCTGACCCTAGCCAAGACTTCCTTGCTAGACAATCCAAAGCTTCACACCTCTTGCCAAGACTTCTTGCTCAACACCATAAGTCTTACACATATTGTCAAGACTTTCTTCTCACAAGGCATCTAGGTGATCATGAATGCAAAACGCAAACAAGCACGCAACATAGAATGATATGATAAACACATTCTGTGGAAAATGCTAGACATGAGCATGAATGCACAAATCACATATAGTCTAGTTAATCATGCATGTATAAACAATCTAGATCATGCAAGATATTTTCAATAACAATCACAACCTAGACACATGCATAGATCTAAACTTGAATCACAAGTTATGTTCAATAAATTACAAGATCAAGTTTAAATCACACAAACTAAAACCATGCTAAAATCATATGACAATGTCAATTAGATTTAAGATAAAGTTCTAGAGCATATTCCTAATCATAGATTCAACAAATCACATGAATAGCTCAAAAGAACATAAGCACATGTATTATGTGAGAATTTCGGCCAAGAGAGCCTAATACATGTGAGGAACTATTTTTCTCAAAATCAATCAATCAAAGATCATAAAATAGTCCTAGAATCAAAGCTAGCACAATACAATCCCAAACATGTGATAACATAGGCAAAATCAAAACCTAACTCAACATGTATGATTTCAATTGAAACTCAATCTAGCTTTGAAAGTGTTCAAAACACAAATAAAAACACTCACAGTATACAAATATATGTATAAGAAGAAAATCCAAGGCAATTGACCGAGTTTTAAAAGAAAACTTTGAGACAAAATCAATACCTTAGTTGATTTAGGTGAAGTCCCGTTTTTGTATGATTAGACACCAAAAACAGCAGAAAAACTTACTCAAACCTTCAATGAAAAGATGGAAAATGAATAGATGAACACTCTCAACTTTGAATCACTTAAATCAGAGTTAAAATGAAGAAGTTATGGTGTTTAGTGTGAAAGTTTCTGCACACTTGTTTGAATTTCTTCTTAGAATGAAATGTGAGAGGAAAAGAGTTTATAAAGGAGTGGGAAACTTGGACATGTAAAATGACCAAGAGGGGCAAGAAGAAGCCAAGCAAGCTTTCTGCCTGAGATGGTGCATGGGCATCTCGGGGCAGCAAGCCTTCTGCCCCGAGATGGCCACGCACCATCTCGGGAAAGAAGACATTGCTTGCTTCTTTCTCCTTTGACCTTCCTTCGCGTTATTCGACCGTTCTCCTGCCTCCGAACTCGGAATTCGAATCCGTTTACGGATTACGAACCGTAATCTCACATGGACATGGACATATAAGATACTCAACCCAGAAAATAATAATTAGACTCGATAAATGAAGACGAAGACAATGTATGCAACATGAGTTGAAAGTGTAGTATCTTTTGACTTAGAACTTAAAATCAATAGTATGAGTAACCGAAATGACCGGAACTCAATCAAGAATGATTTAAGACTAAATACAAGTTCAATATCCATGTTATACAAACCATATACACACACAAATAAAATTCACACTAGAATGCAAACTACATAGAGATAGTCTCCAATCATGTATTTTCCAAAACATGTTATTTTCATACCAATGCATGAGCATTCATCTTTAAGTGTGTGAATGTGTTATACATGGTGCACAACGATGCAGGGACACATATGAATGAATTGTTTGTGTGTGCCTATAATGGTGCACAACGATGCAGGGACACAAATGTATGATATGTGTGTGTGTGTGCCTGAACCTTGTAAGAGAAAGATAAGGTCTTAGTATACCTTTGTAGAACCATATTGCATCCTTTCTCTTGAAGACTTAGAACTTGCTTTGACTTGTTGTTTCTTCTTCCTTGAAGCTTAAATCATCATGAATCTAAACAACTAAATCATTAGAAGTAAACATCATTTTGATATGGAATTAATGCCAACACAAACTTAAACCTAACAATCTCCCCCTTTGGCAAATTCCATGTCAAAACACCTATACATTTACTACATATATAAAAATGAAGATAGGTCACAAAATCACTCCCTCATATTACAATGAGTAAGATTCATATAACTAATCTTCACCAACTCTTGAACTTCATCTTGATCTTCTCTTGAAGCAACCTACAAATCATCTCAAAGCACAATGCATATACAAGAGAAAAACAACAAATGGCAACATATAATATGGATAAGAATATACAATTAAGTCCACAAATACATGTATCTCCCCCTCAATACATGCCAAATACAAGAGTTCTTAACCAATTCTTAAGACTAATTATTACATGTCATTGAAAGTTCAAAAGTTCACAAAAACAACATAAAAGGGAAACTAAGTAACTAGTAACTCTTAACAACTCTTTCGTCCCCGTTTTGACTTGAAATGATGCCAAAAGGTAAGAAACATACCATGAGACTCAAATACTAGCTACTAGATCCATCAAAGAAAGATGTACGTGTAGTTGACCTAACATAATGCTTGAGAGATGGTCTTGAACTTGAGGAAATACACTCCTTAAACTCTTTTATTCTAGCATTTTGTTTTTCAACTATAGCACTAAGCTCATCAACCTTCTTCTTCAAATGTAAAGCCCCATCCGGAAGAATGTTTATGCTAGTCTCTTGACAATCAACTTGTGAACTACTAAATAGTCCAAAAGTATCACATGTCTTACTCTTATCCTTATATGACATGTATAACACACGTTTATCACTATACTTTTCTAAGGGTTGTACCAACATATCATCTCCACTACTTTGAACACCATGAGCTAAACACAAAGAAGTTATAAACCCCGGTAATGCAAGCTTTTTATCCCCTCTAGTTGAGAAAGCCGCATTGTCTAAGTAAAACATAAGCAAATCCCCAAGGTTTATAGGTTGATTAGTCACCAAGGCATATATTATTTTGATCATGTCTTTATTCAACTCGGTTGAATTCGAAGATCCAATAATATTTGTGAAAATAAAAAGATGCCAAAATGCACTTGCCTTAGTTAACTCATGTTGACTAATATATGATCTACCTTTCCACTCAAAAGAAGCATTGTCACATAGAGTTCTACCCATGATATTAAGATTCTCTATGATATTAACATCTAGAAAGTTTGAATATATCACTAGATAGCCCAAGAAACTTGTTAATGTTTACCGAGTTAAATCTAAACACAACACCCCTTATCTCCATCAAGGCATCCAATAAGGTGGCACTCTCTCTATATTCATGATAAAATTCTCTAACAGTAGTGTCATTCACTATTCCTAGCATGCTCACCCAAGATTCCCAATTTTTATCCTTAATGGATTTAAGAACATAAGAATCTTTACATTTACCTAAGTCAATGCCTCTCTCTTGAAATATCTTTTTAGTTGCAAAGATCCCTAAATCCTTTGACCTTGAAGCTTTGGATCCCTTTGAGGTAGACTTGGCTTTCACAATGGGATTCGATTGATTTCCACTTCCTGTAACCTTAGTTCTTCCCATTTGTTCTTATGAAATAAGATGCTATATACATACAACAAAAGTGAGTGAAAGAAAAAACAAACATATTAGTCACAAATATATAAACACAATGACATATGACTTAAGAATGAATCATAATTTAAGACAAAAATAGTGAGTATCTTACAAGTATCATTAAGTCAAAACATGCCAACATGTAAATGAAGCATGTGAACATATCATAAAAGAGAACAATGTCTAGCATACAATGCTCCCTTTTGATAAATGCTATAACTAAAATTCATGATAGCATAAGGTTCACAAAGATGTTCAAACAATCACACATTCAAGCAATTTGAAGAAATATTATCAAAATAAGCTTCATATGCTAAGAGAGATACACAAAGATTTTTCAAGTTCTATCATAATTCTTCAACAATTGCAAAGATATCATCATACTCATAAACAAAGTGTGTGTGTGAGAGATATGCTTCAAATATATATGAAGAAGTAGTTTGATAATCAACATGCAAACAATTTCCAACAACTATTCATTTTAAGCTTTTGCCATAAAAAGTCAAACCGATTATCATCCGGAATTTTTGCTTTTAAGAGAATAGATTTCAACACATGAGCGTGTGTGTGCATGTGGCTCGTCATCCCATTTCTGTTTTTCAACCCGAGCTCATTTGATTTTCAACTAAACTCCTTTTTAAGCCTTCCTTCTTTTCTTTTTAGGCTTTGAATCAAAGATTATTTTTATGAATTCCTTTCAACACTTCTTTGATTTTTCCATTTTTTTTTACATAAACAAAATTCACTTCATCTTTCACTCATCACAATGGTGTAGCTCTTTCCAACATTGGGTCGCTTTCATAACCAATGTGTGTGGCCCTTTTCATGAATGTGCTCGTTGAGTTCTATGTAATTGCTGAAGCAAAATGGATACTAACCATAAGTCATTTTAAATGTACTTAAGCAAAAAAACTTCAAGGTGTATCCAATGTTTACATATTAGTAAACTCAACCTACTAGCAAAACATATAAGAGAAGCATAGTGCATATTCTTAGAAACCAAAATTTTATGGCTCATAAGCACATGATCTAAGAGCAATAAGTAGAGACTTATTCAATATCATTACTTCACTAATGAGTAGCCTTCAAAGAATATAAAGCTCATATTTTCAAAAGTAATGCCACTCAATATATTATATACAAACAATCATCAAAGTTAAAATCAATGTGAATAATATCACTATTAGATCCTAAAATAGCAAATGTTAAAGAGAACCATATTTATGCTATACAAAATTCTCTAATATGACATGCTATGAGATGTATGTCAAGAATTGAGTCAAAAAATGAATATCTAAGAGAATATGCATTAGAGTATAGAAATACCTTTTTGCACATTATATTCACCTAATATCATACTTCCGCCCTTTTTATGAGCACTCTTACCTTGAATGTCCTCATGACACCAAGTTGACGATGTTTCACAACAAGAGTATAAAAATCATAATATCTCAACCCAATCAACACATATAACAAAAAAAATTCATCAAAGTTAATCAACAAATTTTGACCATCATAACAATCATGATGTGAGAAAACCAAGTTCATATCAATACATGGAGTATTCAAAGCTAGTAAGCAAGAATTCTCAACATAATTGATATATAGCCTCAAAGTTATCTCACATGTGCTTCTTATTTTAGTGATAAGAGCACTCACCCTTGAACCACTTGTTCTTGGGTGTACCTACACAAACATTTCCAATATCATCATTGACAACAATGTTAAATCTAGAGTAAAGTCTTTCAATGACTTGATTAACAAGAATATCATTAACACACTCTTCCTTAACATTTTCAACACAAGCTTTGTCAAGTTGAACAAGATTAGTATTCTTTCTACTCCACAACTTTTTCTCATGCTTAGCAATATTATCATGTTTCTCAACTTTTAAGACCTTAGCATGTTCAAGTTGAAGTTTAATCTCGTTATCTCTAGATTCATTTCCTAATTTGTATTTTTCAATATATTATAACACCTAGGCTTAATTTGACCTAATGTGTTGCAATAATGAAAAATTGGAATAAAAGATGAGATTGTACCTTTTGGAGTTGAACTAGCTTCACTAGGAGTTTGCAAAGATACCTTGTTTGCCAACTTCTTCTTGGCTTTTGATCTTATCTTCTTGTGTGGTTTCTTATCAATCACAACTTCATAAAAGTGTGTAGGAAGTGATGCTTCCAAGAGCTCCTCTTCAACTACTAAGTCGTCTTTACCACTATAAGAGTTAACAAGATTCCTAACACTAGACACACTAACCGAATCATTTGCTAAATCCTTGATAGCCTTCTTAGCCGTGTCTATTTCTTCCATCAATTCTTGCTCTCTCTTCTTCAAAGAAGATATCACATTATCCTTCTAAAGGTTTATCATTTCAAGTTATCTAAACTTCTTTATAATATCACCTTTTTCACCAAGAAGTCTACTAGTAACAACCACAAACTCATCTAGTTGCTTAATAATCAAACATCCGTCTCAACTACTTCTCGTTGAGCATTGTCTCTAGCTTCTTCAATCTTTTCTATCTTTTTCAACAACTCAAGATTAGTAGGAATGGAACTAGAGCTTCCATCATGATTTGCATCAAGGTTCTTGTTCAAAGATATTGTACTACCAACATCTAGTGAAGAATGAGAAGCCGTTAGAGCTACAAAGTTGCTCACCAACTCTTTATCACTTGAAGACTCACAACTAGAGCTCTCACTGTCACTAGAATTATCATCACTCCAATTAGCCGCAAACACTTTGCCTTTCTTGTCTTTCTTAGATGGCTTCTTGGTGCACTCACTAGCAAAGTTACCAAAACCTTCACAATTATAGAATTGAACCTCTTTCTTGTTCATGGCTTGACTATTCTTCACAATATTTGGAGATGATGTTCTCTTGACTCCTTTTTCCTTAGAAGACTTGCCTTTAGGCTTGGCATTCTTCTTTAGAATCTTCTTGATCCTTCTAACCAAGAGTGCCATTTCTTTATTTTTATCATCACTCTCCTCATTTATATCATTGAGAGCGATTCCCTTACTCTTGATCTTTGGCTTCAAAAACATCACATAAGTTTAGAGAGACCCAAGCAACTCATCAATATTCATACTATCCACATCCTTGCTTTCCTCAATGGCCGTCACCTTTGATTTGAATCTCTTAGGAAGAGACCTAAGGATTTTCCAATTTAAACGCTCTTTTGAGATAGGTACTCTAAGTGCTCACCCATACTTAAACCTTGCAATTGTTATGCCAACATTTGAAGCCTCGATTTCTTCACTGCTAAGGTACCTTTATTAGTAACTTGAAGAGTATCCCAAGTTTCCTTTGCAGATTCAAGATTTTGAATATAGAAGAATTGATGCCCATCAACTCCTCAAAAGATGGCATTCATAGCACAATGGTGCCATTTAGCAACCTCAAACTCATTCGTTGTTCATTCACTCATTGGCTTGAGTAT
Source organism: Dipteronia dyeriana (assembly GCA_032871835.1). Lineage (NCBI taxonomy): Eukaryota > Viridiplantae > Streptophyta > Magnoliopsida > Sapindales > Sapindaceae > Dipteronia > Dipteronia dyeriana. The sequence continues at coordinate 76,532,278 of CM065300.1, read as the reverse complement.
CATGATTCCATCCTCTTGAACCTTGGTAGGAGGACAATAACCTTCTTCCACTACCATCAATAGAGCGGATGTAGGCTTTCATCCTCAACTTCCAAAACCCATAGTTATTGCCATGAAGTATTGGTGGCCTAGTATTTGAGGCTCCTTCTGCCATTACATCATCTTGTAAACTCATGACTTCAAACGCCTTGCAAAAACCGTGAAAGTATCACCCCGGACTTACACTAAGTGCAATCTAGTGTCCTACTTTGATACCAATTGAAAATACAATCACGGTTAAATGCTCAAGGCTAACCTAGAGGGGGGGTGAATAGGTTAGACACCTTTTTCGACTCCCTTATAAACAAACAAAAGTTTGTCCCTCTAGATTACTTGTATCACAATATATATTAATTAAAGACAATTAATCAATATATAAACACAAGTAAAGTGTGATACAAACAAATAATTGTAACACATACACAATCAATTTTATAAAAAGGAAGTCAACATACATAGAGAGTTCTATCCACAATACAAATATTAGAGAGATAGGGATAGAGAAAAGTTGACACAAGATATAACATGGTAAACCTCTGAAGAGGAAACATCCACGGGCTGGCAGCCACCGGTAAACAAAATCCACTAGTAGATAAGACAAATAAAATCTCTCAAGTGACCTCTTTACCTAGAAACTACCCTCATATCCTACCCTAGAAGTTGCCGCCATATGCTCAACAATCCGAGGCTTCACACCTCTTGTTAAGACTTCCTTGCTCATCTTATCCGGATCCTCACGACCCAAGTCAAGACTTCTTGCTCAACTAAGTCCTCACGACTCTAGTCAAGACTTTCTTGCTCACCTATCCGAGTTCTCCCAACGCTAGGCAAGACTTCTTGCTCGACTGTCCGGATCCTCCCGACCATAGCCAAGACTTCATTGTTTGACAATCAGAGGCTTCACACCTATTGCCAAGACTTCTTGCTCAGCACCGTAGGTCTCACATCTATTGTCAAGACTTCCTTCTCACAAGGCATCTAGGTGATCATGAATGTAAAATACAAACAAGCACACAACATAGAATGCTATGATCAACACATATTGTGAAAATTACTAGACATGAGCATGAATGCACAAATCACATATAGTCTAGTTAATCATGCATGTATAAACAATCTGGATCATGTAGGATATGTTCAATAACAATCACAACCTAGATACATGCATAGATCTAAATTTGAATCACAAGTTATGTTCAATAAATCACAAGATCAAGTTTAAATCACACAAACTAAAAACATGCTTAAATCATATGACAATGTCAATTAGATTTAAGATAAAGTTCTAGAGCATATTCCTAAACATAGATTCAACAAATCACATGAATAGTTCAGAAGAACATAAGCACATGTATTATGTGAGAATTTTGGTCAAGAGAGCCTAATGCATGTGAGGAACTATTTTGATCAAAATCAATCGATCAAAGATCATAAAATAGTCCTAGAATCAAAGCTAGCACAATACAATCCCAAACATGTGATAACATAGGCAAAATCAAAACCTAACTCAACTTGTATGATTTCAATTGAAACTCAATCTAGCTTTGAAAGTATTCAAAACACAAATCAAAACACTCACAGTATACAAATATATGTAGAAGAAGAAAACCCAAGGCAATTGACCAAAATTTAAAAGAAAACTTTTAGAGAAAATCAATACCTTAGGTGATTTAGGTGCAGTCCCATTTTTGTATGATTAGACACCAAAAAGAGCAGCAAAACTTACTTAATCCTTCAGAGAAAAGATGGAGGATGAATAGAAGAACACTCTCAATTACGAATAACTCAAGTCAGAGTTCGAATGAAGAAGTTATGGTATTTGGAAGGTGACAAAATTTAGAGGGAAAACTTTTGCACACTTGTTTGAATTTCTTCTTAGAATGAAATGTGAGAGAGAAAGAGTTTATAAAGGAGTGGGAAACTTGGACATGTGAAATGACCAAGAGGGGCAAGAAGAAGCCAAGCAAGCTTGCTGCCTTAGATGGCACATGGGCATCTCGGGGCAGCAAGCCTTCTACCCCGAGATGGCCACTCGCCATCTCGGGAAAGAAGACATTGCTTGCTTCTTTCTCCTTTGACCTTCCTTCGCATTCATCGACCGTTCTCCGGCCTCCAAACTCGGAATTTGAATCCTATTATGGATTACGAACCGTAACTCTCACACAGACATGGATACATAAGATACTCAATCCATAAAATAATATTTCAACTCGATATACGAAGACGAAGACAATGTATGCAACATTAGTTGAAAGTGTAGTATCTTTTGACTTAGAACTTGAAATCAATAGTATGAGTAACCGAAATGACCGAAACTCAATCAAGAATGATTAAAGACTAAATCCAAGTTCAATATCCATGTTATATAAAACATATACACACAAAAATACAATTCACACTAGAATACAAACTACATAGAGATAGTCTTCAATCATGCATTTTTCAAAACATGTTATTTTCATACCAATGCATGAGCATTCATCTTTAAGTGTGTGAATGTGTTATACATGGTACACAATGATGCATGGACACATATGAATGAATTGTATGTGTGTGCCTATAATGGTGCACAACGATGCAGGGACATAAATGTATGATATGTGTGTGTGTGCCTACAATGGTGCACAACGATGCAGGGACACAAATGTATGATATGAGTGTGTGCCTATAATGGTGCACAACGATGCAGGGACACAAATGTATGATATGTGTGTGTGTGCCTGAGCCTTGTAAGAGAAAGATAAGGTTTTAGTATACCTTTGTAGAACCATATTGCATCCTTTCTCTTGAGGACTTAGAACTTGTTTTGACTTGTTGTTTCTTCTTTCTTGAAGCTTGAATCATCATGAATCTAAACAACTAAATCATTAGAAGTAAACATCATTTTGATATGGAATTAATGCCAACACAAACTGAAACCTAACAATCTAAATCTGTGGTACTAGAGATTTGAGCACATGAGTAGTCAGGGGTTGAAGTGTCTGCATTAGAGAGGTAAACTGTCAGGTTTAAATTTTGTTAAGGTTGATCTCTATGAGAGCTACGTTCTTGAAAAGTAAAAGTGAGTGAGTTTCAAGATGACCGGAAGAGTACTGGAAAAAAGAAATTGTAACTAGTGCATATTGACATATGATGTTCTGCTTCAGTCTTGAAATTACACAGGGTGTGTCTAATACAACTTAGAGGGGGAGTGAATGAGTTGTTAATTGATTACTTACCAACTTTTTTTATTAGTCATTATTAATAACAAATAACCCAAACAAACAATCAACAGAAATCAAATGTAAGTGCAGAAATTAAAATGGACACTTGTTTTTTACGTGGAAAACCTTCGACAAGAAAAAACCCATGAGACTAGCCATGCTAGCCACTTAGTCACTGAGCTCTACTGCATGAATAATTGTTGAAAACCTAAGTTGACAACCTAGTCACAATTCAAGGTTCGTAACACAATCTATCTTACCCGCAAGCCTTAAGTAGCGAGTCTTGACAAAATACTTGTTAACTAACCCCTGTTAGCAAGACCAGTGTTCGAAAAAATGCTCTAGGCGGTCACTTAGGCGTTGTGTGGTTTTCCACCATACCAAATCTAACATTTTCGTTCCAAAAAATTGGCCAACAGAAGTCAACAACGGTCAACTGAAAAACAGTCGAGTTAGACCGATTTTTAAGAGATTAATCGGTCTAGGCCACTTTTTTAAAAAAGAAAATCCATCAAAACGGTGAAAATTAAACCCAAAATCAACTTCCCAGATCATGAAATTAGAAACACAGACAAAAACCTAAAATCAAACCCAAAATCAAACCTCTATCAGTCACCGACCACATCAACGGTAGACCAAAACGACACTAAGATTTAATGGCGTTTTTACAAATTGAATAAGTGGAGAAAATATAAGCAAAATCAACACACAAATTAGATTCGAGAGCTATTGACAAACAAAACCCACCAAGATTTAATGAAAAATAACTCAAAAACAAGCTTTAATGGAGGAGTGAGAAAGCTTGAAATGAGAAAAATGGTGTAAGATTTCTCTTTGGAGAAGAAGGTGTAAAAGAAGAAGAGTAAAGCGTGAAAGGCAGAAGAAGAGTAAAGTTATTTATTTGACTTTTTACATATTTATAAAATAACAAAACACACCATCTTTTAATATAAAAATCTAAGATATACAACAAAAAGCCAAACTACATTAAATAGGTAAAAGACATAAAAACAAAAAGAGAATTATAGTTATGATTTTGTTTGAATTTCTTCATAATTTGAGTTTTATTATTGATTTTATAGGTAGGAAAAAAAAAATCAACCGCCTAGGCGTTAGGCTCTGGTCTACCGCCCGACTAATGCCTGGCGTTTAATAGAACACTGACCAAGATTTGACTTGCATGTGCAACTACCACATATAGCCATAATAGTTTAACTCATTGAAGAGAATTAAAGTCTATGTGAATATGTTTGAATATTCTAAATGCAATAATGTGTAAGACCATACATAAAATGCTTAGCTTGGAATTTAAAGATACAATTAATAAATCTTAGTTATCGATGTCTAAATGTAGAAACACAAAAACTTAGCTAGATGGCATAAATGGCATACAATCCTTGCTATCAAACAATGCCTACATGCCATACATGTTGACTCAATAAGATGTGTAAAGAAATTCCAACAACCTAATTGTTAATTAATCGCACATAAACTTTCATGAATCTTGATAGATTGATACATAAATGATATTATGGATGCATGGGTTTTAGGTTTGGAGAGATAAAGAAACTTTCTCAAATATTGCTCTCTCAAGGAAACACTCATCTCTCTCTAGGGTTTTAATTTCATGAGTTTAATGAAGAAGATGAGAAAGAGGTGTATTTATAGGTGCCCAGGTGAAACTACGACATTTTGGAAAAGAAAAAAAAACCGAGCAATTTTGATGATCCTTCGTTGGTCAGAACCCGCAAAACTAGTCTAGCAAAAATCACTGATAAGGATTTCGTTAGTCATGACCCACGGAACTAGTCTAGCAAAAATCAGTGATAATGATTTTACGAGACAGGTACAACAAAATAATTTGGATTTCAAGCGACTCAAAACATGATCAAACGACATCGAATCCTAATAAATAGTATACTGTTGGAAAGGTACGGATGTATACTTTCTATTCCTGTTTACAAAATAAGATTTTGATGATAGTAGAAAGAGATATGATCATTTGAGTGACAAAAGGTCAGATATAAAGGCATACACTATTAAGGAAACACAAATGCAATAGAATGATGGAAATGCATGTATCAAGTCAAGTGCTATACCTTTCACTTTTGCTCTTAAAGTCATAGAGATGCTTAAAAGCCTGCCATTGAGTACCCAAGCTACCCATTACAAAAGCATCCCTAATGTGGTTTGTCATGAAATAAGCCAATCATAAAATAGAGGTTCTTACAAGTTTCATCGACCAGAGGTAAACAATATGTTGTCACGTTCATCAACAACCACTCTAGAAAGGTCTGGGTTTACTTTATCTGACACAAGTCTTTTGTGTTTAAAGCTTTCAACATGTTGAAAGCTATAGTTGAGAATGAGACATGGTTATAAAATAAGAAGCTGCGTTAAAACAATGGTGGAGGTACAATGACAATAAGTTTTGTTACCAAAGTAGGATAAAGCATATAAAGACGGTTAAGGGCAAACCACAATAGAATGGTATATCAGAGCAGATGAATAGGATATTGACTGGGAGAGATAGAACCGTGTGACTACAGTCAAGGTTGCCAGAGCAATTCTAGGCAAAAGTAGTCAATACAACAACATACTTGACCAATAGAGGATTATCAATGTCTTAGACCTTGCTATCCAAAAGAGATCTGGACTGAGAAAGAGGTAAAACTTTCTCATTTGAAAGTGTTTGGGTTTGTATCTTATGTACATGCAGGTGATCATGCAAGGAACAAGTTGGACACTAAATCAATGAAGTGCACCTTAGTAGGTTATCCTACAAAAGAGTTTGGATATAAACTCTGGGAAGACCAAAATTGCAAGATGACCAGGAGTAGAGATGTTGTCTTCAATGAGAAGATCATGTATAAGGACAGGAAAACACAGACATCTAAGTAGGGAATGCCAGACTACTTTGTGTTAAAGAATTTATAATGTTGTAGGATCATGGAACATGGTAGTCAGAAAGATGAAGAGCTAGGTGTGCAAACCTAGGTTGAATAACCTATTATAGAGAAAAATAACCGTTTTGAAAATAAATGTATTTGCATTTTTTAAAAAATTATATTAAAACACTACCAGATCTTATTCTAAACATAATACAAATTGAATTAATTTAGAGATTACCTTTATAGTTTAGTCTCCGTAAATCTTCCACACCTAGCACAAGATCGAATCACCTAGGAATGTGTGCTCCTTTTTCTTTGAACCAATGCGTAAATCCACCTACAAGACTTAAATAAAAGGATTAAAAAGCTCAAGTCGAATTTGAAATTTACAAATTAATTTCAAGCTTGTGTCAAGGCCAATGAGAATGACAAGCTTAGTGTAGATCTATTCTTTTTCTTAAGCCACCTATTTATAGGTTGAGAAAATAATAATTTGTTTTTTCATAAGACCTAAGAATCACAAATCCTATTGTGATTTAGTAAGATTAATCTTATTAGAATTACTTTCCCTTTTATTTTATATTATTTATTTTTCCATCAAAATCTTGTTTTGATTTATGTTCCATTCGTAATGGGGAAAAAAGTTAGATGGGTCTTTATCTTGGAACTAAACATTTGAGCCCAATAAGTTCCTTTTAGATGATCCAATATAACTTGTGAAGTTTGTGGATCCATGGGTTATTTTAATTACATGCTCCAATATTTTTGGACTAAGTACCAATTAACTCCTAATTAATTGATCCCAAATATTTTAGTTTCAGTTTAGTCCACTAAAAAACTGAAATTCCTCTCTTGAATTAAAATAAAATATATCAAGTATTTTTGCCCTAAGCAATTATGTAAAATATGTATCCCCAAGTACCAATTAACCCTTCGACTTGGACCGTTGATCAAAACGATTTATGTACCTATTTGAGGTCCCCATTACTTTGCTTTTGTTCTTGTTTTAGAGCATTTTTGTGAATATAATGTCTTTTGTGATCCTTGTGTAGGTTCTATCCCTTAAGATAAGGGTTGGAGGTTAGAATGGTTGAAATTGGAATTGTTCGTGCAGCACACTCAACTTCGAAAAGTCATATCTTCCTATTCTAATCAAACTATGTTGTCCATAACCATATTTTCGGAAAGCACCGGATGTCTGATGTCCAGTAATTTTTACATATCGCGATTCTAAGGCTTCTACGAGAAGTTTTGGCCATTTTCATAACATATACGAAGATGAGATCTGCCCTTCGTGGAAGAACCAAACGGAGCAACAAGACAGAATTTGGGGCAATATTTTTTGGGAGAAAAGTCTCCACAGGAAGTACAAATGGACTCTCTCACAGATGGGCATCTTTTAGCCGTTTTTAGCCACTATTTGAGGGCAATCTTGTCCTTTCACCAAATTTTCATGACCTAACTTCCAAGCTCTATAAATACCTCTATTTCCCATCTATCTCCAAATCTCCCCCCCTTACACACATATTCTCTCTTTTTCATGCCCAAACCTCTCTTTTCTTCTCTCTTTTTCTTCTCTTTTTTTCTCTTTTCTTCATCTTCTTCACTAAATAAGGAGAGAATAAGCTCCCATGGAGATTTTTCCTCCATGGGAGCTCACCGTACACCTCCACAACACCATTTCACACTTCTTCCATCCATTTTACACTAGATTGCAAGGAATTATGAGCCGAATTCAATCTAGAAAGGCTTGGAGCATCTTTGGAGCAGTTTTTCTTCAAGGGTTTACTCTATTTTAATCATTTCTTTGTATTTCTTGTTGTCTTTGATGGGTATCCTCAATTTGGGAATATAGTAGACCTTCAAATCTATAAAATGTGTATGTTTGTACTTATATTCATTTAGGTTTTGTTTTACTCTTTGTTAATTGCATGATTTAATCTCTTATTGAGAAATACATGTTTGTGGAGGGTGAAAATTGATATGCAGGGGTAAAGTAATTTAATGCAGGATTAGAGTAATTTAGTTTGCCATGACTGTTTGTATGTTAATGGATGACCAAAATACCATGTATTGATTGATTTGAGTGCTAGGGATTTTAGCCACAAAGAGTATAAAAGGTTTCACTTCATGCATTTAATTGCTAAATTGGAGTTGGTTCACATCCTTGTGCTTCTTGGGTCCTTTCAAGACACATTTGCCAATCCTTGGTGGATTGGTTGATGAATTGATTTAGGGAAATGTGTTAGGTTTTAGTTTGTGTTGGCCTGAATTCAATATCAAAATGATGCTTACTTGTAATGACTTAGTTGTTTAGATTCATGATGATTCAAGCTTCAAGGAAAAAGAAACAACAAGTTAAAGTAAGTTCTAAGTATTCAAAGAGAAAGGATGCAATTTGGTTCTACAAAGGTATACTAAGACCTTATCTTTCTCTTACAAGGCTTAGGCACACACACATATCATACATTTGTGTCCCTGTATTGTTATGCACCTTTATAGGCACACAAATACAATTCATTCATATGTGTCCCTGCATCATGGTGCACCATGAATAACACATTCACACACTTTAAAATGAATGCTCAGACATTGGTTTGGAAATAACATGTTTTGGAATATGCATGATTGGAAACTATCTCTATTTAGTTTGCATTCTAGTGTAAATTGTGTTTGTATGTGTATATGTTTATATAACATGGATATTGAACTTGGATTTAGTCTTAAATCATTCTTGATTGAGTTCCGGTCATTTCGGTTACTCATACTATTGATTTCAAGTTCAAAGTCAAAAGATAATGCACTTTCAACTCATGTTTCATACAATGTCTTCGTCTTCGTATATCGAGTAGAATTATTATATTCTGGGTTAAGTATCTTAGATGTCCATGTCCGTGTGAGAGTTACAATTCGTAATCCGCAAACGTATTTGACTTCTGAGTTCTAAGGCCGGAGAACGGTCGAAGAACGCTAAGGAGGGTCGAAGGAGAAAGAAGCAAGCATTGTCGTCTTTCCCAAGACGCGTGGCCATCTCGGGGCAGAAGGCTTGCTACCCTGAGATGCCCACGGGCCATCTCGGGCAGCAAGCTTGCTTGGCTTCATTTTTCCCCTCTTGGTCATTTCACATGTCCAAGTCTTCCACTCTTTTATAAACTCTTTCCCTCTCACATTTCATTCTAAGAAGAAATTCAAATCAAGTGTGCAGAATTTTTCTCTCTAAATTTTCTCACCTTCCAAACACCGTAACTTCTTCATTTGAACTCCGATTTGAGTGATTCGAAGTTGAGAGTGTTCATCTATTCATCCTCCATCTTTTCTCTGAAGGTTTAAGTTTATTTTACTGCTTTTCTTTAGTGTCTAATCATACAAAAACGGGACTGCACCTAGATCAACTAAGGTATTGATTTTCTCTCTAAGTTTTCTTTTAAAACTTGGTCAATTGCCTTGGGTTTTCTTCTTCTACATATATTTGTATATTGTGAGTGTTTTGATTTGTGTTTTGAACACTTTCAAAGTTAGATTGAATTTCAATTGAAATCATACATGTTGAGTTAGGTTTTGATTTTGCCTTTGTTATCACATGTTTGGGATTGTATTGTGCTAGCTTTTATTCTAGGACTATTTTATGATCTTTGATTGATTGATTTTGAGATAAATAGTTCTTCACATGTATTAGGCTCTCTTGGCCGAAATTCTCACATAATACATGTGCGTATGTTCTTTTGAGCTATTCATGTGATTTGTTGAATCTATGATTAGGAATATGCTCTAGAACTTATGCTTAGATCTATTTGACATTGTCATATGATTTTAGCATGTTTTAGGTTTTTGTGATTTAAACTTGATCTTGTGATTTTTTGATCATATCTTGTGATTCAAGTTTAGATATATGCATGAATCTAGTTTGTGATTAATGTTGAACATATCTTACATAATCTAGATTGATTACACATGCATGACAAACTAGACTATATATGATTTGTGCATTCATGCTCATGTCTAGTATTTTTTATAGGATGTGTTGATCATAGCATTCTATGTTGCTTGCTTGTTTGCGTTTTGCATTCATGATCACCTAGATACCTTGTGAGAAGGAAGTCTTGACAATAGGTGTGAGACCTATGGTGTTGAGCAAGAAGTTTTGGCAAGAGGTGTGAAGCCTCGGATTGTCGAGCAAGGAAGTCTTGGCTAGAGGTGTGAAGCCTTGGATAGTCGAGCAAGAAGTCTTGCCTAGAGTTGGGAGAACTCGGATAGGTGAGCAAGGAAGTCTTGACTAGAGTCGGGAAGACTCGGATAGTTGAGCAAGAAGTCTTGCCTTGGGTTGTGAAGATCCGGATAAGGTGAGCAAGGAAGTCTTGACAAGAGGTGTGAAGCCTCGGATTGTTGAGCATAGGGCGATAAATTCTAGAGTAGGATAGGTGGGTAGTTTCTAGGTGAAGAGGTCACTTGAGAGATTGTACTTGTCTTATCTACTAGTGGATTTTGTTTGCCGGTGGCTGCTAGCCGTTGGATGTTTCCTCTTTGGAGGTTTACCACGTTATATCTTGTGTCAACTTTTCTTTATCTCTATCTCTCTCATATTTGTATTGTGGATAGAACTCTTTATGTATGTTGACTTCCTTTTTATAATATAGATTGTGTATGTGTTACAATTACTTGTTTGAATCACACTTTTGTTTGTTTCTTAGGGATTCGAAAAAGGTACCTAACCTATTCACCCCCCCTCTAGGTTAGCCTTGAGCATTTAACCGTGATTGTATTTTCAATTAGTATCAGAGCAGGACACTAGATTGCACTTAGTGTGAGTCCGGGGTGATACTTTCATGGTTTTTGTAAGGCTTTTGAATTCATGGGTTTACAAGATGATATAATGGCGGAAGGAGCCTCAAATACTAGGCCATTATTACTTCATGGCACTGACTATGGTATTGGAAGTTGAGGATGAAAGCCTACATCGTTCTATTGATGAAAGGGCTTGGATGGTAGTAGAAGAAGGTTATAGTTCTTCTACCAAGGTTTTAGAGGATGGAACCATGATACTCAAGCCAAGGAGTGAATGGACAACAAATGAGTTTGAGGTTGTAAAATGGCACCATCGTGCTATGAATGCTATCTTTGGAGGAGTTGATGGGCATCAATTCTCCTACATCCAAAATCTTGAATCCGCAAATGAAGCTTGGGATACTCTCCAAGTTACAAATGAAGGAACCTTAGCGGTGAAGAAATTGAGGCTTCAAATGTTGGCATCACAATTTGAAGGTTTAAGTATGGGTGAGGAAGAAAAGTTCGAAGACTTCCAATTCTGGCTTCTTAATATTTCTAACCAATGTCAAGCACTTGGAGTATCTATCTTAAAAGAGCGTTTAAATTGGAAAATCCTTAGGTCTATTCCTAAGAGATTTAAATCAAAGGTGACGGCCATTGAGGAAAGCAAGGATGTGGATAGTATGAACATCGATGAGTTGCTTGGGTCTCTCCAAACTTATGAGATGTGCTTGAAGCCAAAGATCAAGAGTAAGAGAATTGCTCTCAATTCTATTGAGGAGGAGAGTGATGATGAAAATGAAGAAATGGCACTCTTGGTTAGAAGGTTCAAGAAGTTTCTAAAGAAGAATGCCAAACCTAAAGGCAAGTCTTCTAAGGAAAAAGGAGTCAAAAGAGCATCATCTCCAAGGATTGTGAAGAATAGTCAAACCATGAATAAGGAAGAGGTTCAATGCTATTATTGTCAAGGTTTTGGTCACTTTGCTAGTGAGTGCACCAAGAAGCCATTTAAGAAAGACAAGAAAGGCAAAGTGTTGGCAGCTACTAGGAGTGATGATAATTCTGGTGATAATGAGAGCTCTAGTAGTGAGTCTTCAAGTGATGAAGAGTTGGTGAGCAACTTTGTAGCTTTAACGGCTTCTCATTCTTCACTAGATGTTGGTAGTACAATATCTTTGAACAAGAACCTTGATGCAAATCATGATGGATGCTCTAGTTCCATTCCTACTAATCTTGAGTTGTTGAAAAAGATAAAAAAGCTTGAAGAAGCTAGAGACAATGCTCAAAGAGAAGTAGTTAAGAAGGATGATTTGATCAAGAAGCAACTAGAAGAGTTTGTGGTTGTTACATGTAGACTTCTTGGTGAAAAAGGTGATATGATGAAGAAGTTTAGAGAACTTGAAATGATTAACCTTAAGAAGGATAATGTGATATCTTCTTTGAAGAAGAGAGAACAAGAATTGATGGAAGAAATAGACACGGCTAAGGAGGCTATCAAGGATTTAGTGAATGATTCGGTTAGTGTGTCTAGTGTGAGGAATCTTGTTAACTCTCATAGTGGTGAGGACGACTTGGTAGTTGAAGAGGAGCTCTTGGAAGCACCACTTTCTACACACTTTGATGAAGTCGTGATTGATAAGAAACCACACAAGAAGAGAAGATCAAAAGCCAAGAAGAAGTTGGCGAACAATGTATCTTTGCAAACTCCTAGTGAAGCTAGTTCAACTCCAAAAGGTACAATCTCATCTTTTATTCCAATTTGCCATTATTGCAACACAATAGGTTACATTAAGCCTAGGTGTTATAAATATATTGAAAAATAAAAATTAGGAAATGAATCTAGGGATAAGGAGATTAAACTTCAACTTGAACATGCTAAGGCCATAAAAGTTTAGAAACATTATAATTTTGCTAAGCATGAGAAAAAGTTATGGAGTAGAAAGAATTCTAATCTTGTTCAACTTGACAAAGCTTGTGTTGAAAATGTTAAGAAAGAGTGTGTTAATGATATTCTTGTCAATCAAGTCATTGAAAGACTTTACTTTAGATTTAACATTGTTGTCGAGGATGATATTGGAAATGTTTATGTAGGTACACCGAAGAACAAATGGTTCAAGGGTGAGTGCTCTTATCACTAATATAAGAAGCACATGTGAGATAGCTTTGAGGTTATATATCAATTGTGTTGAGAATTCTTGCTTGCTAGCTTTGAATACTCCATGTATTGATATGAACTTGGTTATCTCACATCATGATTGTTATGATGGTAAAAATTTGTTGATTAACTTTGAAGAAGTTCTTTTGTTATATGTGTTGATTGAGTTGAGATATTATGCTTTTTATACTCTTGTTGTGAAACATTGTCAACTTGTGTCATGACGACATTCAAGGCAAGAGTGCTCATAAAAAAGGGCGGAAATATGATATTTGGTGAATATAATGTGTGAAAAGGTATCTCTATACTCTAATCTATATTCTCGTAGATATTCATCTTTTGACTCAATTTTTGACATACATCTCATAGCATGTCATATTAGAGAATTTTGTATAGTATACATATGGTTCTCATTGATATTTGCTATTTTAGGATCTAATAGTGATATTGTTCACATTGATCTTAACTTTGATGATTGTTTGTGTTAGGTATATTGAGTGGCATTACTTTTGAAAATATGAGCTTCTTATTCTTTGAAAGCTACTCATTAGAGAAGTAATGATCTTGAATAAGTCTCTACTTATTGCTCTTAGATCATGTGCTTATAAAGCATAAAATCTTGGTTTTCTAAAAATTGCACATTGCTTCTCTTATATGTTTTGCTAGTAGGTTGAGTTTACTAATATATAAACATTGGATACATCTTGAAGTTTTTGTGCTTAAGTACATTTAAAATGACCTATGGTTAGTATCCATTTTGCTCCGGCAATTACATAGAACTCAACGAGCACCTTCATGAAAAGGGCTACACACCTTAGTTGTGAAAGCTACCCAATGTTGGAAAGAGCTACACCATTGTGATGAGTGAAAGCCGTCATGAAGTGAATTTTTATTTATGTAAAAAAAATGGAAAAATCAAAGAAGTGTTGAAATGAAATCAATAAAAAAAACGATCTTTGATTCAAAGCCTAAAAAGAAAAGGAGGAAGGTTTAAAAAAGAGTTTAGTTGAAAATCAAATGAGCTCGGGTTGAAAAACAGAAATGGGATGACGAGCCACATGCACACACACGCTTATATGTTGAAAATCTATTCTCTTAAAAGCAAAAAAAAATCAGGATGATAATCGGTTTGACTTTTTATGGAAAAAGCTTAAGATGAATAGTTGTTGGAAATTGTTTGCATGTTGATTATCAAACTACTTCTTGATATATATTTGAAGCATATCTCTCACACACACACTTTGTTTATGAGTATGATGATATCTTTGCAATTGTTGAAGAATTATGAGAGAGCTTGAAAATCTTTGTGTATCTCTCTTAGCATATGAAGCTTATTTTGTTGATATTTCTTCAAATTGCTTGAATGCGTGATTATGTGAACTTCCTTGTGAACCTTATGCTATCATGAATCTTAGTCATGGCATTTATCAAGGGGGAGCATTGTTTGCTAGACATTGTTCTCTTTTATGATATGTTCACATGCTTCATTTTGTTACATGTTGGCATATTTTGACTTAATGATACTTGTAAGATATTACTCACTATCTCTGTCTTGCATGATGATTCATTCTTAAGTCATATGTCATTGTTTTATATATTTGTGACTAATAAGCTTGTTTTGTCTTTCACTCACTTTTGTATGTTTATAGCATCTTATTTTACAAGAACAAATGGGAAGAACTAAAGTTACCGGAAGTGGAAATAAATTGAATCCCATTGTGAAAGCCAAGTCAACCTCAAAGAGATCCAAAGCTTCAAGGTCAAAGGATTTAGGGATCTTTGCAACTAAGAAGATATTTCAAGAGAGAGGCATTGACTTAGGTAAATGTAAAGATTCTTATGTTTTTAAATGCATTAAGGATAGAAATTGGGAATCTTGGGTGAGCATGCTAGGAATAGTGAATGACACTATTGTTAGAGAATTTTATCATGAATATAGAGAGAGTGCCACCTTATTGGATGCTTTGATGGATGTTAAGAGTTAACCCAGTAAACATTAAAAAATTTCTTGGGCTATCTAGTGATATTGATTCAAACTTTCTAGATGTTGATATCATTGAGAATCTTAATATCATGGGTAGAACTCTATGTGACAATGCTTCTTTTGAGTGGAAAGGTAGAGCATATATTAGTCAACATGAGTTAACTAAGGCAAGTGCATTTTGGCATCTTTTCATTTGCACAAATATTATTGGATCTTCGAATTCAACCGAGCTGAATAAAGACAAGATCAAAATAGTATATGCCTTAGTGACTAATCAACCTATAAACCTTGGGAATTTGCTTATGTTCTATTTGGATAATGCGGCTTCTCAACTAGAAGAGATAAGAAACTTGCATTACCGGGGTTTATAACTTCTTTGTGTTTAGCTCGTGGTGTTCAACGTAGTGGAGATGATATGTTGGTACAACCCTTGGAAAAGTATAGTGATAAACGTGTGTCATACATGTCATATAAGGATAAGGGTAAGACATGTGATACTTTTGGACTTTTTAGTTCACAAGTTGATTGTCAAGAGACTAACATTCTTCTGGATTGGGCTTTGCATTTGAAGAAGAAGGTTGATGAGCTTAGTGCTATAGTTGAAAAACAAGATGCTAGAATAAAAGAGTTGGAGGAGTGTATTGCATCAAGTTCAAGACCACCTCTCAAGCATTATGTTAGGTCAACTACACGCACATCTTTCTTTGGTGGATCTAGTAGCTAGTATTTGAGTCTCATGGTATGTTTCTTACCTTTTGGCATCATTTCACTTCAAAAAGGGGGAGAAAGAGTTGTTATGAATTGCTAGTTACTTAGTTTCCTTTTAATGTTGTTTTTGTGAACTTTTGGACTTTCAATGGCTTGTAATAATTATTCTTAAGATTTGGTTAAGAATTCTTGTATTTGACATGTACTGAGGGGGAGATACATGTATTTGTGGATTTAATTGTATATTCTTATCCATATTATATGTTGCCATTTGTTGTTTTTCTCTTGTATATGCATTGCGCTTTGAGATGATTTGAAGGTTGCTTCAAGAGAAGATCAAGATGAAGTTCATGAGTTGGTGAAGATTAGTTATAGGAATCTTACTCATTGTAATGTGAGGGAGTGATTTTGTGACCTATCTTCATTTTTATATTTGTAGTAAATGTATAGGTGTTTTGACATGGAATTTGCCAAAGGGGGAGATTGTTAGGTTTTAGTTTGTGTTGGCATGAATTCCATATCAAAATGATGTTTACTTGTAATGCATTAGTTGTTTAGATTCATGATGATTCAAGCTTCAAGAAAGAAGAAACAACAAGTTAAAGCAAGTTCTAAGTCTTCAAAGAGAAAGGATGCAATTTGGTTCTACAAAGGTATACTAAGACCTTATCTTTCTCTTACAAGGCTTAGGCATACACACACATATCATACAATTGTGTCCCTGCATCGTTGTGGACCGTTATAGGCACACACATACAATCCATTCATATGTGTCCCTGCATCGTTGTGCACCATGTATAACACATTCACACACTTTAAGATGAATGCTCATGCATTGGTTTGGAAATAACATGTTTTGGAATATGCATGATTGGAAACTATCTCTATGTAGTTTGCATTCTAGTGTAAATTGTGTTTATGTGTGTATATGTTTGTATAACATAGATATTGAACTTGGATTTAGTCTTAAATCATTCTTGATTGAGTTCCGGTCATTTCGATTACTCATACTATTGATTTCAAGCTCAAAGTCGAAAGATACTGCACTTTCAACTCATGTTTCATACAATGTCTTCGTCTTCATATATCGAGTAGAATTATTATATTCTAGGTTAAGTATCTTATATTTCCATGTCCATGTGAGAGTTATGGTTTGGAATCCATAAACGGATTTGAATTCCGAGTTCGGATGCCGGAGAACATTCGAAGAACGAGAAGGAGGGTCGAAGGAGAAAGAAGCAAGCATTGCCTTCTTTCCCGAGATGGCGCGTGGCCATCTTGGGGCAGAAGGCTTGCTGCCCCGAGATGCCCACGTGCCATTTCTGGCAGCAAGCTTGTTTGGCTTCATTTTTCCCCTCCTGGTCATTTCACACGTCCAAGTCTCCCACTCTTTTATAAACTCTTTCCCTCTCACATTTCATTCTAAGAAGAAATTCAAATCAAGTGTGCAGAATTTTTCTCTCTAAATTTCCTCACCTTCCAAACACCGTAACTTCTTCATTTGAACTCTGATTTGAGTGATTCAAAGTTTAGAGTGTTTATCTAATCATCCTCCATCTTTTCTCTGAAGGTTTAAGTTTATTTTACTGCTTTTGTTGGTGTCTAATCATACGAAAACGGGACTGCACCTAGATCAACTAAGGTATTGATTTTCTCTCTATGTTTTCTTTTAAAACTTGGTCAATTGCCTTGGGTTTTCTTCTTCTACATATATTTGTATATTGTGAGTGTTTTGATTTGTGTTTTGAACACTTTCAAAGCTAAGTTGAATTTCAATTGAAATCATTCATGTTGAGTTAGGTTTTGATTTTGCCTATGTTATCACATGTTTGGGATTGTATTGTGCTAGCTTTGATTCTAGGACTATTTTGTGATCTTTGATTGATTGATTTTGTGAAAAATAGTTCATCACATGTATTAGGATCTCTTGGCCGAAATTCTCACATAATACATGTGCTTATGTTCTTTTGAGCTATTCATGTGATTTGTTGAATCTATGATTATGAATATGCTCTAGAACTTATGCTTAGATCTATTTGACATTGTCATATGATTTTAGCATGTTTTAGTCTTTTGAAATTTAAACTTGATCTTGTGATTTGTTGATCATATCTTGTGATTCAAGTTTTGATATATGCATGAATCTAGTTTGTGATTAATGTTGATCATATCTTACATAATATAGATTGACTACTCATGCATGATAAACTAGACTATATGTGATTTGTGCATTCATGCTCATGTCTAGTATTTTCCATAGGATGTTTTGATCATAGCATTCTATGTTGCGTGCTTGTTTGCATTTTGCATTCATGATCACCTAGATGCCTTGTGAGAAGGAAGTCTTGACAATAGGTGTGAGACCTACGGTGTTAAGCAAGAAGTCTTGGCAATAGGTGTGAAGCCTCTGATTGTCAAGCAAGGAAGTCTTGGCTAGAGACGTGAATCCTTGGATAGTCGAGCAAAAAGTCTTGCCTAGAGTTGGGATAACTCGAATAGGTGAGCAAGGATGTCTTCACTAGAGTCTGGAAGACTCGGATAGTTGAGCAAGAAGTCTTGCCTTGGGTTGTGAAGATCCGGATAAGGTGAGCAAGGAAGTCTTGACAAGAGGTGTGAAGCCTCAGATTGTTGAGCATATTGCGACAACTTCTAGAGTAGGATAGGAGGGTAGTTTCTAGATGAATAGGTAACTTGAGAGATTGTACTTGTCTTATCTACTAGTGGATTTTGTTTGCCGGTGGTTGCTAGCCCGTGTATGTTTCCTCTTCGGAGGTTTACCACGTTATATCTTGTGTCAACTTTTCTCTATCTCTATCTCTCTCATATTTGTATTGTGGATAGAACTCTTTATGTATGTTGAATTCCTCTTTATAATATAGATTGTGTATGTGTTACAATTATTTGTTTGTATCACACTTTACTTGTGTTTATATATTGATTAATTGTCTTTAATTAATATATATATTGTGATACAAGCAATCTAGATGGACAAACTTTTGTTTGCTTCTAAGGGAGTCGAAAAGGTGCCTAACCTGTTCACCCCCTCCCCCCCCCTCTATGTTAGCCTTGAGCATTTAACCGTGATTGTATTTTCAAAATGTCCCAAATCAAGAGGGTGAACCTTAACCTAAATTGAATGTACTAAATGTATAACAATCAACATTGTTGCACATGTTTGTTTGGTGAACTTGTTTTCCATTTTTGTGACATCCTAGGGGGATTGAGAAAATGAAATCCTTGACTTAGTAGTTTAGACCACTAACATTTCTCTTGTGCTTGTGTTGTAATATAGAAATTTAGTGTGCTTAATGCTTTCACTCGGTTAGCCACCTTATGAATGACATTTAGGTTGTATGTTATATACCGCATGGTTCGCATTAATGTGCTTAGCGTGATATCCTTTACATTTGACCAATAAGCCAGAGATGAGCTAGGTTGGCGTGTAGAGCTCGTGTGTGCATCCCACAGTCCTTAATGGATTCATGCTTATGCATAGAAGAAATCTCTATGCACTCAAGAGAGGGTAGATATTTATTAAGGGGACAAGAGCATATAACATAGTGTTGTATGGTTATCTCGTATTCTTAACGCTTTCACTTGGTTGACATCCCGTATTTGGTCAGTCTCATGGATGATTCATTGGCTGTAGTATGGCCCATGCGCTTACGCATTACATGCCTAACTAAACGTCACGTGTATACGATCAGAAAATGAGAGTATCACTAGGCTGGAAGTACATGGTTCGTGTGTGTCCCAAAGCACTTAATGAATTCATACGTACTTTGTATGCATAGATGCAATCTCTAAGACATCGAGAGAGATTATAGATTAATCAAGGGGATACAAGCCTATGATATACATGCACATTCGAGGGAGTAGGTGAGTCTAGCACTTAATTAGGAAGATTGTCACGGTTGAGTCGTTTCCCTAGTGTTGCCACGTTTCATGCATCTCTCCATTCTCTCTATCATTGTATATATTATTTATGTAATTTAGTTAGTTATATTATTATTCACTTTTCCGCAAACAACACACAAGTTCATTCGGAGTGTTGACTTAATAGCTAGAACTAGAGACGGTCGATGAATCCCACCTCCCTATTGAACGATACACTGCCTTGTCGCTTTGCTAGTTTTCATAACTATAGAGCACATATCGTAGGAAATTTTTAGAAATATCATTTTGGGATCCGTAATTCCCTAATGATAGAATATCAGGTGTCAAAAGTTGTGTCATTGCTAGAGAGGTGGCACATTAATTGTTTGTTGTAGTTTTGGCTTCATTTTACTGCATTTTATTTTCTATGTTGAGTAAATTGTTATGTTGAAATTAAGTATCTTTTTTCTTCATGCTTTTCATTATCAGTGCACGGCAATGTTTAGGCTAGGTTTTGGGGTGTTGGTGTTTAGGCTATCTTATTTATAGCATATGCATTTGATGTTTTTGAGTTGTGTTGTGCAAGAACATAAAATATTTTGAAAGTCCACACAACTCTAGAGAACAAGGTGGTGTGCTAGTTCACAAGCAACAACATTCTAAGTAATATGGTGCTTCACGATAGCTTAATTGGTTTAAGTAATCAAGCTCGCAATCCGGAAGTGAGGGAGCTAAAGAAGAAATAAGCCTATGCACAGCTGGTAGGGCTGCGCTAGTCAAGTAGCGCATCACCAGCGCACACCCACTTTTTGCATCTTTACACTGGTGCAGCAGTGCAACCCAATGGCACAACACATGCGACGACTCACTGGAATGTTACGTTGGTGAGGTGTGCTGGTCTAGTAGCACACCACCAGCGCACAACCTGATTTCAACACTCAAACATACAATTTCAACAAGTTCAAGAGTGATGAAACATGCATCCTATTCTAATGCCAAACATGACATAAAACATTTAATTACAAGATGCAAATAAATCAATAAGAGTCAGCAAAATGCACACAAGAAAACACTCAACATATATGATCAAGAGTTATGCATGAATATGTGAGTGTGTGCAACTATCTCTTCAAAGTAAGTAAGCACAAGAATTTTACCTTTGGTGCTTCTCCTTTTGAGGTCTTGAGAGCCTAAGCTACCCTTACATGAACCCCAACAATGTGGTTGTTCACGAAATAAGCCAATCAACAAATGAGGACTTTCTAATCTCACCCTTCGGCTATTTCGTGACAAAACCACCACTCATATTGATCCTCACAAAACAAAACAGAAAAACACCGGGAAGATATTCTACATTACAAAGAGATAAACATAAAAAAACTTCAAGTCTTTAATCTCTTGTAGAACTATAGACCCTACACACAAGGCAAGCACAAATACGCTTTCCAAAACGAAGTGCATATGAGATGATCAAATGAATATAAAATAAAAGCATTTGCATGTAAGAATATGAATATGACAACATGCAATGTATGTGAATGCAATGCTCCCCCTCAACGGGTTACTCCCCATACATGTAATCTCTCCCCTTACATGTAAACTCCCTTTTCAAACCAACACATGCTACTCTCTTTTAGCCAACACTACTCCCCATTTTTGTCATGATATAGTCAAAGGAGAAGTCCCCAATCGGGTCACTCAAGGCAAAGAAAGAAAAGAGCATACAAGATTGTTGCAAAATTATATAAGCCACATTTATGCAATCTCAATTGATAGGAGAGACACAAGGAGATTTATTTGAAGACAATGTGTGAATCAAAAAATTGCCTTGCATACAAGACATGTGGCATTCAAGTCCAAAAAACAATGGTATTTGGCAAAGCAAATGACAAAGGTTTCCAAAATAATTCAAACCAATTTAACCATTTGTCATGAGAGAAGCAAGGATATAGATTGTTCATAGATGTCAAGTTTTAATAGCACTATATCAAACTTTATAAGTGAAACATAGCATGAGCAACTTTGCACCCAACTTAATTTTTTTCGGGAGAATACCCATATGATAATAGCCATGTTCAACTAATAAAGAAAGAGAGACATTGATTAAACATTTTAGTCTCACTAGCATTTTTCACACAATGTGTTACATTTAACAATTGCAATCATCAAATCAAGCTATATCATTTTTCATTAGCATGTCATTTAAAGAATCATCATGTCATGGAGATAATTATGGGTCATTCAATTATGTACTTCCAATGTATATCTCCTAGTCCAAAAATGCATGTTTAAACATAAATATGACATGGATTGTAATCAAAGCAAAGTTCACACTTATTTAAGAAAATAAAATATACTATAAGTGCAACCAAGCTACTTAAGCAATCAATAAAGAGGCATAAGCATTTAAAGAAAAATGGATGCAACAAGTATACAAAAGCTCTCTTTGCTTGAGTTCCCCTTATGGAGTCAAAGACCACAACACATCACTCTATTAAACAAATCCCAATAGATATACTAAGAGTCTTGAATCTAGTAGCATCTAAGGGTTTAGTAAATAGATCTGCTAGTTGATCATTTGTACCTACATGCTTAAGTATAATGCATTTGCTCTCAACTGGTTCTCTAATGAAATGATGACGGATGTCAATATGCTTAGCCCTAGAATGCTGAACTGGATTCTTTGAAATATTAATTGCACTCTTGTTATCACAAAAGAGAGTAAGAGTACCTTGATTGAATCCATAGTCGACTAGCATTTGCTTCATCCAAAGGAGTTGTGTGCATCCACTCCCAGCAGCAATGTATTTGGCCTCAGCCATGGACAAGGAAATCGAATTTTGCTTCTTGCAAAACCAAGAGACAAGGTTGTTCCCAAGGAAAAAGCAACTGCCCGATGTACTTTTCCTATCATCACAATTTTCTGCCCAATCTGCATCACTAAAGCCTACAAGACTAGCATTAGTGTCAAAAGAGTACCAAATCCCATAGTTGGATGTCACATTCATATATCGAATGATTCTCTTAACAGAAGAGAAGTGGGACTCCTTAGGATCCGCTTGGTACCTAGCACATACAGCCACACTAAAAGAGATATCAGGCCTACTTGCGGTCAAATAGAGCAAGCTACCAATCATGCCACGATATAAAGTTTGGTCCACACTTTTACCACTTGCATCCTTGCTTAGCTTCAAAGTGGTACTCATGGGTGTATCACAATGTTTGGCACTTTCAAGGCCAAATTTCTTCACTAGGTTTTTGGCATATTTAGCTTGAGATATGAAAATCCCATAATCCATTTGCTTAATTTTTAAACGTAGAAAGTAACTTAGCTCACCAACAAGACTCATCTCAAATTCATGAGACATGACATCAATAAATTGTTGGACTTTGGTGTCATTGGTAGAGCCAAAGACTATATCATCAACATAGATTTGAGCTATAAAGAGCTCATCTTTGTTTTGATGAATAAAGTCTTGTCAGCACTACCCCTAGTGTAGCCATTGTCTATGAGATATTGGGTGAGACGCTCATACCAAGCCCTTGGTGCTTGTTTCAACCAATATAAAGCTTTGTTGAGGTGATAGACATGATTAGGGTGGTGAGGATCCATAAACCCTTTGGGTTTCTCAACAAACACTTCCTCTTGCAAGAAGTCATTGAGGAAGGCACTCTTAACATCCATTTGATATAATTTGAACTTGGGCAAACAAGAAATGAATAAAAGAAGCCAAATGGACTCAATCCTAGCAAAGGGAGCAAATGTCTCCTCAAAGTCAATACCCTCAATTTGAGAGTATCCTTGTGCTACAAGCCTAGCCTTGTTTCGTACAATGTTACCATCCTCATCGGATTTGTTCCTATATACCCACTTGGTGCCTATCACACCCTTATTCCTTTCAAATTGGTTAAGCTCTTCTTGCATGGCAAGAACCTAAAATTCATCTTTTAAGGCTTCATCAATTTTCTTGGGTTCTATTTGAGAGGTGTAACATGTGTACCTAATTAGATTAGCTATTTGATGCCTAGTCCTAACACCCTCACTAACCTCTCCAATGATGTCCTCTTTGTCATGGAGTTTCCTAACCCATGGAGCAGGTTCTTTTGAGTTCAAGGGAGGAAGCCTATCAATAGGTTATGTTATGTCATCGTCAAGGTTCGTCTTTTCAACATTAGAGACATCAATAACCTTCTCCAAAGAGGAGTCATCAACTAAATCTACCTCCTCCTCATGGTCATTAGTTTTGAGCCTAGTATCATCAATGACAACATTAGATGATTCAATTACGGTCGTAGTTCTTAGATTAAAAACTCTATAGGCTCTACTATTCAAGGCATATCCAATGAAGATACCCTCATCACTCTTAGCATCAAATTTTCCAAGTTGATCACGGTCATTCAAAATGTAGCATTTGCTTCCAAATGTGTGGAAGTAGCTAACATTTGGCTTCCTACCTTTCCATAACTCATAGGAGGTTTACCTAGTGTGGGGTCTAAGGAAGACTCTATTTCCTATGTAGCAAGCCGTATGGACGGCCTCGACCCAAAGATTCCTAGGGACATTGTTGCTAAGCAATATCACACAGGTCATTTCTTGAAGAACCCTATTTTTCTATCAAAAACTCCATTTTGTTGAGGTGTCCTATGAGTTGAAAACTCATGAGAAATGCCTAGACTATTGCAAAAGTTTTCAAAATAGGCATTCTCAAATTCCTTCCCATGGTCACTTCTAATTCTCTTAATGTTTTTAATCTTAGAGTTCATTTCATTTTGAATTTTAGAGCAAAGCATTTTAAACTTGTCAAGAGTTTTAGATTTTTCTCTAAGGAAATAGGTCCAAGTGTACCTAGAGAAGTCATCTACACACACAAAAATGTATCTCTTTCCACCTAAACTCTCAGTTTGCATAGGACCCATAAGATCCATGTGGAGAAGCTCTAGAGGTTCTTTGGTGGTTATATACTTGCCCTTTTTGTGCATATTTTTGGTTTGCTTCCCTTGTTGGCAAGGTCTACAAGCACCATTAACCTTTTTCCCAAGCTTGGGAAGGCCTCGCACAACATTGAACTTATCTAAGATTCTTTGATCCCTAAAGTTCATGTTACCAAGTCTTTCATGCCATAACTCTATTTGTTCATCCTTGGACACATTACAAGATACACTTCTAGCCTAAAGACAATAGCAATTGTCACTAGACCTCATACCTTTTAACAATGTTCATCCATTAGGCAATAGGATAGAACAATCATTTTTCCTAAACGAGACGGAGAGTCCATCATCACTAATATGTGAAATGCTTATCAAATTGGCTTTTAGACCATCAACATACAGAGCATTGGACAAGGAAGGTAATCCGGGAATGGAAATGGTTCCCTTTCCTTTGACCTTCTTCTTGGATCCATCACCAAATGTGATATTTCCTCCCTCCTCCATCACAAGAGTCTCAAAGAAACTCTTATTTCCAGTCATATGCCTAGAGCACCCACTATCCAAATACCAAAAATCACAAGAATGAGCTTTCAAAGCAATTTGCGCAACATGACAAAGGTGTTCATCCTTTCTAATCCACCTAGGTGCAGTATTTTCCTTCCTGGTGGTCAATAGTTCATGGGCTCTAAATGTCCTAGGATTATGCAAAGGTGTTCCACTTTTCCTAGTGACATGCATCATGGCTCTAGATTTCCTAGGATCATGCATCATGGCTCTAGATGTCCTAAGATCATGCATTATGGCTCTAGATGTCCTAGGATCATGCTTCATGGCTCCAGCCTTTTTCTTTTCTATCATGCTTTCAATTCTACACAATTTGATATACCTAAAGCAATTTGGTCTAATGTGACCATCAATACCACAAAAATGACTTGTAGGTACAAAGTTAGGAATTATACCATATCCTTGAGGATGCATTGGAGCCTTCCCATGTCTTTTTGGTTGTCTTGCTTGTTATTGAGGAGCTTTCCTTCTTTGTTGTTGAGCAAGACTTGATTGCTTTCTTGGTTGAGCTTGCATGATAGGTGTCTTCCCTTTGTGAGCTTTTGGTTGAGGGAAGTTAACTTGAGGAGCCCTTGTAGGATCAGCTTGAGGTGGGCTTCTTGGTTCTACCTTCACTTGAGCACTATTTGAACACTCTCCTAGATCAAGCTTCTTCCTAGGAGTTTGATAAGGAAAGGACCCATTGAAGTTCATGCTTCTTACAAAAATGGTCTTGCTTGGAGTGGAGGACATCTTGTCATCTTCAAACCCAAGCCCCTTCTTGTCACTTGGCCTCTTTCCAACATCTAGCATGTGGTCAAGTTTCTTGGTGCTAGAGTTCTTCTTGGCCAACAACTCTCTAGCATCTTCAAGCTCTTTCTTCAACCCTTATTCACTCCTCTTAGATCTTTCCAACACTTCATTTAGTTGGTCAACTTGAATTGGGAGGTCCAGGTTTTCTTCTTTTAATCTCTTGATCTTATTCTTGTTCTTTAATCTTGAGCTCTCAAACTTAGCCATGTAGTCCTTGAGATCCATCCTATCCACACTTCCATTTGTGGATTGTGATGAAGATCCATCATCACTTGAGTAGTCTTCCTCTTGACTATCATTCTCTTCTTCACTAGCATCTTTGCTCCTAAGAGAGGATGTAAATGCTATGAAGTTAGCCATGAGTTCTTCATCATCCAAAGACCCATCTCCTTCATTAGAGTTTTCACTTTCACTCCATGTGGCAGCCATCACTTTTCCCTTCTTCTTGTTTTTGTGATTTGCACATTCCGGGGCAAATTGACTTATTCCACCACATTCATAGCATTTGACTTATTTACTCTCGGTCTTTTCTTGCCTAGGCTCAAACTTTTTGAAGGGAGCCTTTTTCTTCAAGTCTTGACCCTTGGATCCAAAGCCTTTCTTCTCAGACTTGTAGAATTTCTTGGACTTCCTCATTAGCAAGGCCATCTCTTCATCCGAGTCATCACCTTCCTCCTTCTCAGCTTTTAAGGCTTTCAAAGCAATATCTTTTTGCTTTTTAGATTGTATGGGGTTAGGACATTTCCTATATTCATAAGCTAAAAGCCTCCCAATCACTTCACTTGGCTTCATGTCCTTGTAACAACTATTTTCATCCAAAGCCGTCACCTTAGACTCAAATCTATTTGGTAGAGATCTCATAATCTTCTGCTTGATCTTCCTATTCGAATAAGGATCACCAAGTTGATGACTTTGGTTCACATGTCCATCAACCTCACTTCGAAGTCATTGAAACACTCGTTCTCATCCATCTTGAGCAATTCGAATTGCGTTTGGAGAACTTGAAGCTTTGATTCTTTAACAACATCGGTTCCCTCATGTGCAACTTCTAGGATATCTGAAAATACAATCACGGTTAAATGCTCAAGGCTAACCTAGAGGGGGGTTGAATAGGTTAGACACCTTTTTCGACTCCCTTAAAAACAAACAAAAATTTGTCCATCTAGATTGCTTGTATTACAATATATATATCAATTAGAGACAATTAATCAATATATAAACACAAGTAAAGTGTGATACAAACAAGTAATTGTAACATATATACAATAAATATTATTAAGAGGAAGTCAACATACAAAGAGAGTTCTATCCACAATACAAATATTAGAGAGATAGGGATAGAGAAAAGTTGACAAAAGATATAACGTGATAAAACTCCGAAGAGGAAACATCCACGAGCTAGCAGCCACCGGTAAACAAAATCCACTAGTAGATAAGACAAGTACAATCTCTCAAGTGACCTATTCACCTAGAAACTACCCTCATATCCTACTCTAGAAGTTGCCGACCTATGCTTAACAATCATAGGCTTCACACCTCTTGTCAAGACTTCCTTGCTCACCTTATCCGGATCTTCACAACCCAAGGCAAGACTTCTTGCTCAACTATCCGAGTCTTCCCGACTCTAGTCAAGACTTCCTTGCTCACCTATCCGAGTTCTCCCAACTCTAGGCAAGACTTCTTGCTCGACTATCCAAGGCTTCACACCTCTAGCCAAGACTTCCTTGCTCGACAATCCGAGGCTTCACACCTCTTGCCTAAACTTCTTGCTCAACACCATAGGTCTCACACCTATTGTCAAGACTTCCTTCTCACAAGGTATCTAGGTGATCATGAATGCAAAACGCAAACAAGCAAGCAACATAGAATGCTATGATCAACACATCCTATGGAAAATACTAGACATGAGCATGAATGCACAAATCATATATAGTCTAGTTTATCATGCATGTGTAATCAATCTAGATTATGTAAGATATGTTCAACATTAATCACAAACTAGATTCATGCATATATCTAAACTTGAATCACAAGATATGATCAAAAAATCACAAGATCAAGTTTAAATCACAAAAACCTAAAACATGCTAAAATCATATGACAATGTCAAATAGATCTAAGCATAAGTTCTAGAGCATATTCCTAATCATAGATTCAACAAATCACATGAATAGCTCAAAAGAACATACGCACATGTATTATGTGAGAATTTCGGCCAAGAGAGCCTAATACATGTGAAGAACTATTTATCTCAAAATCAATCAATCAAAGATCACAAAATAGTCCTAGAATCAAAGCTAGCACAATACAATCCCAAACATGTGATAACAAAGGCAAAATCAAAACCTAACTCAACATGTATGATTTCAATTGAAATTCAATCTAACTTTGAAAGTGTTCAAAACACAAATCAAAACACTCACAATATACAAATATATGTAGAAGAAGAAAACCCAAGGCAATTGACCAAGTTTTAAAAGAAAACTTAGAGAGAAAATCAATACCTTAGTTGATCTAGGTGCAGTCCCGTTTTTGTATGATTAGACACTAAAGAAAAGCAGTAAAATAAACTTAAACCTTCAGAGAAAAGATGGAGGATGAATAGATGAACACTCTCAACTTCGAATCACTCAAATCGGAGTTCAAATGAAGAAGTTACGGTGTTTGGAAGGTGAGCAAATTTAGAGAGAAAAATTCTGCACACTTGATTTGAATTTCTTCTTAGAATGAAATGTGAGAGGGAAAGAGTTTATAAAAGAGTAGGAGACTTGGACGTGTGAAATGACCAAGAGGGAAAAAATAAAGTCAAGCAAGCTTTCTACCTGAGATGGCACTTGGGCATGTCGGGGCAGCAAGCCTTCTGCCCCGAGATGGCCACGCGCCATCTCGGGAAAGAAGTATATGCTTGCTTCTTTCTCCTTCGACCCTCCTTCGCGTTCTTCGACCGTTCTCCGGCCTTCGAACTCAAAATTTGAATTCGTTTACGGATTATGAACCACAACTATCACACAGATATAGACATACAAGATACTCAACCCAGAAAATAATAATTCGACTCGATATATGAAGACGAAGACAATATATGAAACATGAGTTGAAAATGTTGTATCTTTTGACTTTGAACTTGAAATCAATAGTATGAGTAACCGAAATAACCGAATCTCAATTAAGAATGATTTAAGACTAAATCCAAGTTCATTATCCATGTTATACAAACATATACATACTCAAACACAAATCACACTAGAATGCAAACTACATAGAGATAGTTTCCAATCATGCATATTCCAAAACATGTTATTTCCAAATCAATGCATGAGCATTCATATTCAAGTGTGTGAATGTGTTATACATGGTGCACAACGATACAGGGATACATATGAATGAATTGTATGTGTGTGCCTATAAAGGTACACAACGATGCAGGGACACAAATGTATGATATGTGTGTGTGCCTAAGCCTTGTAAGAGAAAGATAAGGTCTTAGTATACCTTTGTAGAACCAAATTGCATTCTTTCTCTTTGAAGACTTAGAACTTGCTTTGACTTGTTATTTCTTCTTCCTTGAAGCTTGACTCATCATGAACCTAAACAACTAAGCCATTACAAGGTAAACATCATTTTGATATGGAATTAATGCCAACACAAACTAAAACCTAACAATATCCCATGCTTCCTTAGCAATCCTAGTATTTTGAACCAACTTGTATTTGTTATCATCCATTGCACATTGGATGGCATGCATTGCCTTCCTATTCCACTTTGATGCCTCAAACTCTTGTTCATTCCACTGTGTATTTGGTTTGAGTACATCATCTCCTCCATCTGCAGGAGTCATCATGGGTGGAGTGTATCCATCTTCAACCACCATCCATGCCCTGTCATGAATTTGGAAAATATACGACTCCATCTTGCCTTTCCATGAGGCATAATTCAATCCGGTGAGAAGTGGAGGTCTAGTTCTAGAAGCTCCCTCGTTGCCACCGTTTCCACTCATTTTGTTTAATGAATGAATGATATGAATGCAAGTGTATGAATGATCAATACACACACAATATGCAACACACACCAAAATGAGCAAGGATCACCTATGTATGTCTAGGAACCCGCTCTGATACCAATTGAAACAAATATTATGGTATATAAAGAATTATTCACTATTCTGCACTCACAACACACGAGTTCGCTCGGATTGTTGACTTAATAGCTAGAACTAGAGACGGTCGATGAATCCTACCTCCCTATGGAACGATACTCTCGCTTGCCGCTTTACTAGTTTTCATAACTGTATAACACATTGCGTAGAAATTTTTTAGAAATATCTTTTTGGGATCAGTAATTCCCTAACGATAGAATAGTGGGTATCAACCATCCTTATGTCTAATGGATAATTTTGATTTCATGATTCAATTACTCTTTATTGAATATTTGGTACCAAGATTTATTATCCAAGTCCTCGTAAGACCCATAAGGTGGTATTTACTCTTATTTGATTATAAGAGCTATGATGTCCATGTCTATAAATATATGTCAACTATGACATATGAATTAATAACACAAAACTATTGGGATTAAACCGTTATTATGTAGTCGTACCCATCAATAGCTAGAACATTACAACCCATAATACATATGGTACATTATTTATCTCAAGATTAAGATAGATATTTCTATTTCTCTATTGTAAATGTATTATTCCATTAACGGTAAAATCGAAATATACTATTCACTTGATTCATTCAATACATCATATGTACTAGGTATTTTGATCAAAGTCTTTCACTTGATGATTCTAGACTCATCACTTCCCAATTGATAACATAATACCCACAACTTTAAATAAGATAAGGTTTTCAACCTATATCTTAAGTTATGATCAGTTTTAGACTAAATAAAGAATTGTCTACTACACATAAACTTATTTATGTGAGTAATTCTTTATGTTTCTTTTAGTCATGGATCTTTAGGATGTTTTTCTTTTGAGATATACAATAAACAATTTTTACATGCTACAAAATTTATTTGTAAACAAAGTATTTTTATTGATATCAAATGATTACTTTAGGGCATACTTCCTAACACCTATACCGCAGGATAAAGTTCCAATACCATAGAATCTGATTGGTCAGAAAGTACTGAATCTGCAGATTAAGATTACTTTGAGAAGATCCTCATAAGCCTAGAGTACACTACGAAGATCCACTCGCCCATATGTACCGAATCAGAGAGACCTACAATACCTATTGCTAACAGATGCTTGAGAACCTTAGTGCTCTGATGAGGCATGTCATGAAGAAAAAGATAGGAGCTAGTGGGAGCTTGGAATGAAGGATAAGATGAAGTCGCTAGTATCCAATCAGACTTGGGAGTTACCCGAGTTGCCTAAAGGAAATAAAGCTTTACATAATAAGTGGGTGTTTCAAATAAAGAAGGAACATGATTGTTCCTAGAGATACATGGTGAGACCGGTGGTCAAAGGCATACAATAAAAGGAAGGCATTGATTATGCAAACATAAATTCTTATGTTGTTGAACTAACTATAATCCGGTTAGTGTTAAGCATTGTTGCAACAAATGGGTTATATCTTAAGCAGTTGGATATGAAGATTGTCTTTCTTCATGGAGATTTAGAGGAATAGATATACATGTAGCAACCAGAGGGGTTTACTATACAAGGTAGAGAAGATATGGTTAACAAATTGACGAAGAATTTGTATGGTTTGAAACAAGCTCTCCGACAGTGGTACAAGAAGTTTGATAGGTTCATGCAATAGAATTTGTAATCCAGATGTAATGTTGACCATTGTTATTACTTCAAGAAGGTTAAGTCGAGTTTCATTATTTTTCTGCTTTATGTTGATGACATATTAGTAACTGGTGCAGATTTGGAAGAGATTAACAATTTGAAGAATAAGCTCTTGAGTGAGTTCGAGATGAAAGAATTATGTGCGGAAAAGAGGATCCTTGGAATGAGGATTAGCATAGATGAATATATGGATACTTTACAGCTATCTCAAGCGAAGTACGTTCGTAAGATGTTACAGAGATTCAACATGGGTGACGAAAAGCTAGTCAGAACACCGTTGGCTAGTCACTTCAGGTTGTCCAATGAGCAGTGTTCAAAGACGGAAGAAAAGAAGGACCTCATGGCTAGGGTTCATTATGCCTCAACCACTAGAAGCTTTTTGTACACCATGGTTTGCACGAGACAAGGTATTTCCCAAGCAGTGGGTTTTATGAGCAGATACATGTCTAATTCAGGCAAGCGACACTAGAATCCGTTAGGTGGATCCTAAAGTACCTGCGGGGTACGATAGAGAAATGTCTAACCTTTAAAAGAGAAGTGCTTAAACTGAAAGGTTATGTGGATTATGATTTTGCTGGATATGTGGATCACAAGAGGAGTACCACCAAATATGTGTTAACTATAAGGAGTACCGTTATTAGTTAGGTTTCGCGATTGTAGAAGATAGTAACGATCTCTACAACTGAAGCAAAGTATGTGGCTATAACTGAAGCAAGCAAGGAGCTGATATGGTTATAGGGGTTGTTAGCAGAGTTGCGATTCGAACAAGTGATGGATATGTTACATAGTGATAGTCAGAGTGCAATACACTTGGCCAAGAATTCAGTGTTTCAATCTAGGACCAAGCACATTAACCTTGGCTACCACTTCATTCGATCGTTAATAGTTGATGGTGAGTTAAATCTTGTGAAGATAGGAAAAAGCAAAAATCCCGCTAACATCTTAACCAATCCAGTCACGACGGAAAAACTAGAGTTGTACACAGCTTTGTGGGTCTTCAAGGATGAAGACAAAGGAAGATGAACGTACTGTAACTGTCCACTAGTCATCGAGGAAGGAGGTAGAGTGTCTATTCGAGTTTCAGTCTTCAAATGGAGATTGTTGGGTTTTGTGAAGCTTGAAATCAGCTAAAGAACCAAAGTCCAGAAGGAAGCGCGACTTAGACAAAAGGCACAAACCGCAACATAGATAGGAGGCACATATCACATCACACATAACAGTAGATTCCAGGGAGCAAAGCGCGATGTAGACCGCGACTAAGGCTAAACTGCACATACCACGATTTTTAGAGCGATGGTTTCTAGAGGTTTTATCGCAGTTATCAGTAAATCTTGTGCGGGAAGAAAAGTAATCCTAGTAAGTTTTGGTTTGCTCTAGTGCTCCCATACAAATACTCTTGTTTCTCATTATGATGAGGTGTGTAGAAAATAACAAGTGAGGCTGAAAACAACTTATAGAGAGATGTAGAGAGATTGTAATTAACTCATATAGTGGATTTGGTATAAGTGCGCTTTGTGGATGTAGGCAAATTGTTGAATCACATAAAAATCTTTCATGTTGTCTTCTTCTTTTTATTCTTTTTATTTATTGTTTTTATATTATTTGCGTGCGTGGTTGTGATTTACGTAACTCGTGATTACGGATTTTGCTACAACAATTTTCACTTAATTAAAAGAAAAAATAAAGTCAAAGACATCTTTATAACTAATATCAAGAATCACAATTTCAATACCAAAGCCTGTGAGTAAGGCCGGGTGATGGCAAAATGGGCCGACCGGGCCGGGCCATTCTGTTTGACGAAAGGGTAGGCACAACCTACGCCCGCTGCCTGTTTCGAGGTGGGCCGGGCCGGGCTCTAACGGGCCTGTTACGGGCCGACCCGTTAAAGGCCCTTTAAGGGTTTAACGGGCCTGCCCTTTAAAACCTTAACGGGCCCTTAACGAGCCAGCCCTTTAAGACCTTAACGGGCTTCAATTTATATATATATATATATGTTTTATTTATACAATATTAATTTTTATACATTGTAATAATTTTGTGTAATTATTAATGTGATATTTTTAATATGAAATACATTTTTCATTTCATACAACAGTTAATTAGTTTTCAATGAATAATATTTTTGTAATTTCTTATTAAATTTGTGGTGAAAAATATAAATTACAAATTATGATTACCTCGTTAAAAACCTTACCAAGAAAAACTCAATGGGATAAAAACTTGGTAATGGAAAAAGAGTACAATCAAAAAAATAAATAAATAAAGTATTTACAATTACATTAGTGTAATAGTAAATAGTATATTGTATATAATAATATAATATATCAAATAAATAAAATAAATTACAAAATAGTTGAAAGAGTGAGTGAGAGAGAGATGTTGGAGTTTTTAGAGAATAGAGAGAGTAAGAGAGTAAGAGAGTAGGGAAGTAGAGAAAATGTAGAGAATGAGGTGAGGGTGATGAGGGTATTTATAGGAAAATGTTAGATTAAGGTATAATTGGAAATAAATGTAAAAGATTTAAAATAAAGTAATTTTTGAAAGTTTTGGGTATTTTTGTAAGCCCCCAACGGTCAATAACAGCTTCTGAATAATTACAAAAACTATCTCTCAATTTAAAATTAAAAATTTAAATTAAAAAAGAAATCTAATTTTGAAATCTAACCATCAGAAATCTATTTTCAAATTTTTGAAAAGTCCACCGGCCTAACGGGCCGGGCTGGGCCGACCGTCGGTCTCAAATCTTGGGCCCAGTCCGACCCATCAGCTTAACGGGCTTTGGGCCAGACCCGTTAAGCCGGCGGGCAAGGCTGCCTGAACCCGCAAGGGCAGCCAGCCGGGACGGCCCATTTTACCACCTCCAGAGCAGGCTGTACATGTGAAACTTAGAATTATTTAGTTATTTGGATGACGAAAACAACTCTACAATTGACAACTAGTAGATACTACCTGCTGTACCCCAATATTATAGTACTAACCTGCAACCCTATGAGACAATTAAATAAAATTTAATTAAAACAAATGTAAAAATGACGTGAATTGCTGACCCCGACCGTCTAAGAGTCAAAGTAGCGAGCCGTTCGCCGACAGCAACGCGCTCGTCTCGTCTCTGTAGCCCATGCATTACAATTTACAAGATTATTTTGTTTTATATTTTTCATTTTTTCATTTTTTATTTTTACAACAATTTTTTTACTTATTCAATTACTTAAAATATATATATATATTACTTGCTTTTCCTACACGCATTTTATCATCATCCCCATTCCCCATAAATATTATTTTATTATTACATAATATATTTAAATAAATAAATAAAAGATAATTGTCAATTTATCTCTCCCGATATTTAAATAAATATAGATAGATTCAAATGATTACTAACTAGAAAAAAAAAATGGGACCCTATGCTATTTTAATCTTTTTTTGAATTATAAAACATTTAAGAATAAGATTATCTATTTAAAAGTAATAAAAGTTAAATAAATAAATAAAATAAATTATAGACATTAATTACACATATTAACATATCTATAAAAATTATATATAAAATTCTGTTATCCAAAAAAAAAAATTGCTATCTAAAACAAATTTACGTTTTAACATACAAAATTAGTTTATAGTGTTCTTTTCATCCACAAAATCAAATAAATTAATCCGAGCATGTAGATCCAATTTATTAAACCAAAGAGGTGAGAAGTTATTAGTTAAGTTAATTTTTTGTTTCCCTCCTTTGGTTTTTTTCGTTTAGATGGAGTCGGTTACTAAAGTTTGTTGGCGTATTTTTGTTTTGTTAAATGAAAAGTTTTAAACGGTGACTATTTTTGAATCTACCACTAATTTAAAGACTATTTTGAATTTTTGTCTTTATTTATACTATATTTTAATTCATAAATATAGTTTAATTCATTTATAAACCTATTTTTTTTCTTCAGGTTTGCAGATATTATAGATAGTTAAGTAGGTAAGAACGGTTGTTGCTTACAAGAATTCTTCGATTGAAATCTCGGTTCACATTAGGGTTTTGTGGTGGAGGATTCAGTTTAAATATTGTAATGTAATAAAAGAAATTCTAACAAAAAGGACACAAAAATATACATACAAATAGAGGTGTCCACGGTTCGGTTAAACCGTTCGAAACCGAACCGAAACCAGCCTTTGGAAACCGAAACCAGCCTCTGGAAACCGAAACCAGCCTCTGGAAACCGAAACCGAAACCGAAACCGAAATCGTAACCGAAACTGTCGGTTACAAAATCGGTTGGAAACCATATCCGGCGGTTCGGTTACGGTTATGGGATATGAAAAACCGACCAAAAACCGCCGGTTTCGAAATTAAAAAATAAAACAACCAATGAAATGCTGACACGTGGCAGCATTTCAGAAAAAAAAAATGACCGTTGGGCGTTGGAGGATGATGACCGTTGAACAACGGTCATCTTCCTTTTTTGTTCCCAACGCCCAACGGTAATCTTTTATTTTCCAAATCACCCCTTCACACTAATTCTATAAATACCACCCCCCCCCCCCCCCCCCCCCCCCCCCCCGCCAGTTCATTCTTCTTCACACCACTCCCACCTTCTCTCAATCTCTCTCAATCTCAAATTCTAAATTCTCTCTACATTCAACAATTTTATTTTATTCTCATTTCTCATATAAACTAAAAAACATATATTTCTTCCATTTTTTTTAATAATATATTATTTACTTACAATTATCTTCTTTTTTTCAATTAGTATTTATAATTAATTTTTTAATGGCAAGTGGGGGAGAAGGTTCAGGTCCTACAAATTTGGACAGAGGAAAGGGTCCATTGCAAAATTTGTTGGAACACGAAGGTGAAGACGTCAATTACAATGACCGACTTTACCACGAGTTCCTTCAAAGTCATTTTGAATCCGATCCCCCTCTTAATCCTAATCCCCCTTCCTTTTGTTGCTGAGCCAAATCTCAATATCCCCATTAGTAATGAAAATATATCTACCCCTTCTACTATGCCACCCCCTTCAGATGAATTTGATGCAGATGAAGAAGAAAAGCCATTGAAGTCCGATTTCTTCAGAGTGCATATGAAGAAAATTGAGTTAGATGATGGAACAATCAAAATCATGTGCAACTACTGCCCCAAAACATACAAGGCCGTTAAGTCCTTTGGATATGGCACGTATTGGAACCATGTTAAGAGAAATCATCCATCCGAATTGGTGAAAGCTAGTAACCAAGGGCAAATATCCAGGTATGGTACCTCTACCAATCAATTATTTCATTATACATCTGAAAAAAAATAAGGAAGAATTAGCAACAATGGTTGCAGTAGAACACTTACCTTTTAGTTTTGGTGAGAAAGTTGGTTTTGTTAATTATTGTCAAACTGCATTAAATCCTGCAATGCAACGTGTTCCTAGAGTCACTCTCACACGTGCACTGTTTTCCATTTACAAAAAAAGAAAAACACAAATTGAAATCATTTTTTTTCAATATCAAGGTCGCGTTTCCGTATTTGCTGACATATGGACCGATAATTTTGGTAGCCACCATTACATGAGTGTGACATGTCATTATATTGATAATAATTGGAACATGCAAAAAAGAATTATTACATTTCGTGTTTTCGATGAGTCACATACAGCTCATAATATTTTTCGACACCTTAAAATTATTTTTGAAGAGTTTCATATCCAAAACAAAATTTTTGCAATTGGTTTTGATAATACGGCGAGCAATACCGCATCTATTCCTATGTTAAAGGAATTATGCAATCCCTATTTTGGGGGTCAATTATTTCATCAACGATGTGCATGTCATGTTTTAAATTTGTGTGTTCAAGCTGGATTACAAATTCTTTCTGTTTATATTAGACCAATTAGAGATAGTATTAATTATATCTGGACGCATAACAAAATCCAAAAACAATGGTTGAAATTTTGTTCTCAAAATAATAGGCGTCCCATAAAATTTTCTCGAGATATTAGTACTCGTTGGAATACTACTTATAAGTTGCTTAATGAAAGTGTTGAATATAAGGAAATATTAGTTTCTTTTATTACTTATAACGTTCCTTCAATTTCGCTTCAATCGAAGCATTGTGATGTATGTATAAAAATTCTTGAATTGTTACGTGTTTTTAATGATGCTACCAATGCTTTATCTGGTATTTACTATCCCACTGTTCATTTATTTCTTGTTCAAAGTGTTAATATTGTTGGTGCATTTAGTGACTGTGAATTAGATGTTCAATTGAGTCAATGTGTTGTTGCAATGAAAAAAAAATGGATACAGTATTATAAGGATATTCCAAATATTTATTTGCTTGCATCTTGTTTTGATCCCCGCTTTAAATTAGAATATTTGCAAGATTATTTAACTCATTACTACAATAGTTTAGGAATAGAAACTGATGTTCTTAGTTGTTGTAATTCCGTTGAGACTTTACTATATGAATTATATGATGAATATCTTAAAATATATGGTCCGTCTTTGAACATATCGGTTTCACAACCCCAACTCACATCTGATGGTACTACCAGTTCCTCACAATTTAAATTAAAGGGTTTAGAGGATCGATTGTTTTCCCAAAGAGCCAAAAAGTTACGAGCATCTTCTTCATCCTCTAACACACATTCTAAGCTTGACCGATTTTTAGAAGCCAATCATGTATTTTTAGAAGATAAATTTAGTATCCAGGGTTGGTGGAAGGATTATGAAAAAGAATATCCAATTTTGGCTATTATTGCCAAACAAATTCTTGAAACACCGGTTTCTACCGTTGCTGTGGAACAAGAATTTAGTGCAGGTGGAAATATTTTGGATCCAAGACGGTCGGTTCTGTGTCCATAATCACTTGAAGCCCAAGCATGTGTTGATGATTGGACAAAGGCGAAATTTAGACAACAAGAACTCGAGCCAGAAATAGTGAATGATTTCTTCGAAGATGATCAAACCACAGGAACAGAAGGCAGCGAATAGATTCTGTTCAAATCTTCCAACCACTAACACCGACTATCCCACTACAGGTAAAAGAACTACGTGGCCTTTGATTCCTCTACATTGGCGGAGGATACGTAGGCAGCTTAATTGTGGTCAACATTAAGTGTAAGGCTAATTTTTTTTTTTCAATGTGTTATTTGAACTTTGTTAGATTTTATATTCAATTAAGGCTAACTTCTAATTTTTTTATATAAAATTTAGATGCAATTGTAAATTTTTACTTACTAATTAATGTCAATTTCTTTTATTTTTACACATTCATTGTTAAATAGTTCAACGGTTCAATTGCATATATAAATAATTGTATTTCATATTTTATGTGAATATTTAAAATATAGACATTGTAAATGAAATTTGATTACAAATAAAAATGTTTGGCCATTTTTTAAATTTTAAGTTTATCAATTTGTACTTTTGTATTAGTAATTAGACTATTAGTTGTATATACTTGTATAGTTCCATTAAAAACAAAATCATATTTATGTGTATATAAAAGTACAAATATTAGTTGTATAGTTTCATTTTAAAAAAACATATGTATATATATATATAAAAATTAAATGTATATAAAATAATATATATATTAATTTTTGTTAAAAAAAAAAAAAAAAAAAAACCGAACGAACCGAAACATAACAGAACCGTTCGGTTTCACAAACCGAAATCGAAACCGAACCGAACCGAGCCGTTCGGTTTTGAAAAATCGAAACCGAAACCGAACCGAAAACCGCCGGTTCCGAAACTGTCCAAAACCGTCCTATTCCGGTTACGGTTACGGTTCGGCCTTTCCACGGAACCGAAACCGGCGGTTCGAAACCGAAACCGAACAGAAACCGAACCGTGGACACCATTACATACAAGGTTTTAACTTAACACCCAACTAACAAGTATAAGAGGAAAGCTTCTCTGATACACATATGGCATTCACATGTTTACTTATCGGATATACTATTTAGCAGTCTGTCCGATGTATGGAAGTATCATTCAGTATTGTATCCGATACACAGAATAAGTTATATCTTAATAAATAAATAAATAAACAGCTATATATTTTAAAAAAAAAACTATATAGAGTGAAGACGGTACACAACATACCTTTTACGGTTCGAAGCAGACATCCTCCCCACCCCACCATTTATCTCTTTCACCTATAGCCAGCTGAGCGAGAGAGGTCAGTGAGTCAAGAACGAGTAGCTAGCTAGCATGAGTATGAATGACAATGGGTCGGGTTCGGACGGGTTTGACAAAATCCAAACCCAAACCCGTGACAATTTGTGTCATCAAAACCCACTCACGAATCCATGAAAATAAACGTGTTCGTGTTTGGGTTTCACCCACGGGTTTGGAAGAAACTCAAACCCATCCACGAACCCATGAAACAAGCAGGTCCATGGGTCAACCACGAACTCATGAACCCGCCAATTTTATTTTAGAAAAATATTTCTATATTATTTAAATATATGAAAATTGTAATTTGAAAGACTGTAAACGTTTAATATAGTGAAAATTTTAACTCATTTCAAGTATATTTCTTAGTTCAAACAAGAGTCATAGAAGGCAAAGCGCACACGCAAAAACACACACATGAAAAATTTAGCTCATTTCAAGTATATTTCTTAGTTTAAACAAGAGTCATAAGAGGCAAAGCGCACACGCACACACACTCACACGAAAATTTTAACTCATTTCAAGTATATTTCTTAGTTCAAACAAGAGTTATAGGAGGCAAAGTGCACACACACACACACACACACACACACACACACACACACACACACACACACACATATATTTATATACACACACACACATATTTATATATATATATATGTGTGTGTGTGTGCATGTCTGTGAGTTTAGAATTACAACTTAGAATGAACGAATTCATTACATTTTATTCTCTATATAGTTAAAAGTGTTTTTTATTGGAATTTAGATTTATTATATTTTATATAGTAAATATTATATAATTTTTAAACTTAATGGTACGGATACCCCCTGAATTATTTGTGTGTTGCTCATTTGCCCCCTGAATTCTTAAAATGGTCACTAAACCCCCTGAACAATTAGAAATTGTAAACAATTGACGGAATACATACAGAAATCACTTTCTGTCTCTAAACCGAGTCACGTGAGGTCGATATGGGAATGTAAGAAAGGGTAAAATGGAAATAACAAAAATCAAAGTTCAATAGTTCAATATCATCAACATCAAACCCAGAACAATTCATCACCATCTTCATCATCAAAAGTTTAACATCAAACCCATAACTTTACCATCATCATCATCCACAACACCAAACCATTCTTAAGAAATAAAAAACTAAACAAAACACCACTAAACCTGGAACTTCAAGCCTAAAATTCATCACCATAGTCATCATCAACAACATCAAACTTGGAACATCAACAATATCACCATCACAATGAATCTGGATCTTAAGACAAAAACAACATTGTTCTTCCCCAAATTCAAACAAACCAACCACCAAATTTTCATCCAGCAACCCCTCCCACCATCAAAACCCAACCCATCAACCTCTCCACCACAAACTCGAACCCCAACCTAAAATTTACAGATTTTTATATAAAAAACAATTCAATTTTTTCTTTCTTTCAAGAAACTAATAACAATAAAGATAAAAAGTGTATCTATACAGTAACAATTCTTCTTCAAACAAAAGTCAAATACTCAACCAAATAAAAAAAAAAAGTTAAAGATCTTGAAAGGTGAAGAGATCTGGAATCTGGAAGATTTTTTTTATTTAAAAAAAAAACGAAAAAATTTTATGATTTATTGAATTTCTTAGAACTCGACTGTCAGGCCTAGACATTTTTAGATGAATTTCTAATTTGTTTGAGCTTTGATTTTGCAAGTTTATATGTGGGATTTTCTGGAAAAAGTGGATCATGATTTTGATGAAAACAGGAAGAAGAAGATAAATCAGAATGAGAGACAAAAAAGATCGTGTGAATAGAGAGAGTTTGTGAGAAATGTAATTTCATTCATGAAGAAGAAGATAGATCAGATTGAGAGAGAGTTTATGAGAAATGTAATTTTTAAAGATGTTTTTATTTTTAATCTTTTTTATCTTAAATATTTAATATCATATTTTTTTTCTTTTTTGGTTTTTTTATTATAGCTTTAATTTTGTTATTCCCATTTAACCCTTTCTTACGGTCGTACATGGAAGTCACGTGACTCGGTTTAGAGATGGAAAGTGATTTCCGTGTGGATTCCGTCGATTGTTTGCAATTTCAAATAGTTCAGGGGTCTAGTGATCATTTAAGAATTCAGGGGGCAAATGAGCAACATGCGAATAATTCAAAGGGTATCCGTACCATTAAGTTCGAATTTTATTTAAACGGGTTCACGGGTCACCAATGGGTTTATTTTCTCAATCCAAACCCACAACCAAACCCGTTAGATTTATACTATACAGGTTCACGGGTTCGTGGGTCGTAATTTCATCCCCCAAACCCACTCCAAACGGGTTGGATTCGGCCGGGTCCCACAGGATTGGGTTTTATTGCCAGCCCCAAGCATGAGGAGACTCACAATTCACACAAAGAGAGATCTAGAGAAGCCATTGATATA
This sequence comes from Dipteronia dyeriana, assembly GCA_032871835.1. Lineage (NCBI taxonomy): Eukaryota > Viridiplantae > Streptophyta > Magnoliopsida > Sapindales > Sapindaceae > Dipteronia > Dipteronia dyeriana. The sequence goes on along the minus strand of CM065300.1, from coordinate 76,489,983 downwards.
ATTAAATTGCTTTGAAATTGGAAACGTAAAAGCACACAAAAGCTCACAAACTCAGGCACCAACCTCACCCCTCCCGACATTTGAGCTCACAGTTTCTCTCTTAACATATATATATATATTTTGTGCTTGCATGTGCTCTTATTTATTTTTTTCACAAAACACACGCACACACTCACACTCTCTCTAAACTACACCAAAGACCAAACCCATCTCATAAATTCCACCTTAGACCAAACCTTTTTCAGTTTCTTTGTTTCCAAGAGAAAAGAAAAGGACATGAACAGGTTTGAGCCACAAAGACAAGCAGATCTTCAATCCCTGAAAAGGAGATGGCAAGATCATCAGAGAAGACCAGTTGTTCCAATTCCAAACATGATCATCATCAACAACAACAACAACCCTAATAATAATAATAATAATAATAATCAACGACTCCAGACCTTCCATGGCCTGGACGATGATGATCTTGTCTCCACCCTGGTCCCACCGGTGACTGTAGTTCTCGAAGGCCGTTCGATCTGCCAGCGTATCAGCCTCCATAAACATGCAAGCTACCAAAGCCTGGCCAAGGCCCTCCGCCAAATGTTTGTGGACGGCGGTACCGGAGGAGACACCACTGGAGTGGCCTCGGAGCATGATCTTGATCTCTCTAATGCTGTTCCTGGTCACCGTATTGCCTATGAAGACATGGAAAATGATCTCCTTCTTGCTGGTGACCTTAATTGGAAGTATGTTAGTATGATCATTTTTAATTTCTCTATATTAATTATTATTATTATTTGAAGAATTAATTTGTTGGTTATGGTGTTGCATTATTGTGTGTGAACAGGGATTTTGTGAGAGTGGCAAAAAGAATTCGGATACTGCCGGTGAAGGAAAATTCGAGGAAGGGACGAGCCATATAGCTTATCTAATTTAGCTTGCTCTAGTATTCTTGACTTTTTGAGAGGATTGTTCAGTTGAAAACAAGTCAAAGAAGATATCAAAATGAAGCTAACTATATATATTGAAGAATCAAATCTGCTGTTGTGAGAATATGAATTTTCAATTTGCTAGTTTGTTAGTTTAAGTCCTTTGCATTTGTAAAGTTTCTTGCTTCCCTCTAATTGTTTTAATAAATTAATTATAAACCCTCTTCTTTTTACCTAAATTTATCAACTTTGTTATTTTCTTGGATTCTTTCCTCTCTGTGAGGCCTGATTATTCTTGTTTCTTATCTAGACTTTTGGATGTTTTTGGCAATGAGAGACGGTACATATATTAATTCTTATATATTGTTTGGTCAGGGTAAACCCTCAACACAACTTTCACCACTACAAAACTGTTAATTAAAAGAAAACAATATCAATACATCTGTTTTTTTTTTTTAATATACCATTTTCGGTGACGGTGACTTGAATCTGGAACATTGTCAAACGGAATGAGCTCTATTACCACTTAACCACATTGAATGGTGGTCAGTACATCAGTTTCTTTAGAGCCATTACATTGCAGAAAATATATAAGACATTGTTTATTTTATAACAGAAATCTATCGACAATTTGGCAGTAGTGAATTTATCTAATGCCATTGAAGGTCATGATTATCTTTTTCCATGCTCTTCAATTCCTCTAAGAAATTTGACAAATATAAAATTGATAATATACTAACCATGAAGAATTCTAACATGCAATTAAATTAGAGAATTGTTTTTGGATTTTTTTCGTTTAGTAAAAATTTTCAAAATGAAAATCGTTTAGTACAATTAGAGGTCCAACTCAAAGATAAAAGGCAGTAAAAAACATTAATAGTACAATGATCTACAATGTGATATAGAATATGACAGTTAGTACAATCTTGATATAGGACAAAGCTGAAAAAACCGCGGTCCATGTCGAACAATTTCTTTATTTTATTATTTTGTTAATTTAGGTCTTTTCTTGTGTGTAAATTTATTTATTTTAGTTTGATTAAGAATTAAATTTAGGTTTTGAAAATAAATCAAACTTACCTTTTGATCTTTGTTTTCTAGTCAAGTTAGGAGTCATGAATCTTAGAAGATTCTGATTAGTTTTAATATTTTATTGTTTAAGTATTTTTTAAGGAATGTCGTATTCGAGTCGTATTAGAATTAGTTTATTATAAATAGTCTTATTATTTTCAATTATTGTAACTTTTAAACCTTTGATTGATTTTAATAAAATCGTTCTTTTGGAACATTTATCTGTCGTGGATTCGATATGCTCTTTGAGGATTCGAGAGCACCATTTTCTAACGAAGATTAGGGAATGATGGTCTCTGCACGGCGGACCATGCTTGGGTAACTACCGATCGTTGTGTCAAGGTTCTTCTGAGTGTGCCTCAGGGTTCGACAAAGTGATCATTCTTATTTTTCACTATACCCCGCTGCGTCAAATTTATAGATCGTTATTTTCTGGTACAAATTGAATCCAAAATGTGAAACATCCCAACAATTAGTACACTTTATAGAGACACCGGACACTCACTCAAGCTATAAATGTTCTAGGTTCGAATCGCCAACTATGATATATATATATATATATATTGGTTTTCTAGTCAGTGCGCACTGATATAATTGTATGTTGACCATTGATTATGGAGAAGTTTTGATAAGTTCATTAGACACCTTTTTTTTTTGTCTTTCTTTAAAAGATCAAATCCATGACAATTTATTAGATTTTTAATGAATTTTTTACAACACATTAAATTAATGAATTTTGTTAATATATATCATGTGTTCTAAATTTAATAAAATAGAAAAAAATTATAATATATATGCATATTCATGGTGGCTCTGGTCTAGTTAATTAGCTGGATTCACCAAAAAAAAAAATATATATATATATATATCTAATCCTTTATTGATGGACTTGGGAGGATTCAAATTCTATATCTAATCCTTTATTGATGGACTTGGGAGGCGTCAAATTCTATGAAGCTGCTCTTCTCTGTAGTACTTGATAACTAATTAAGCAGTGCATGTTAGATATAAGTTATGTAATTACCAACTGCGTAGCCTTTTTGTTAGCATGTACTTATATAACGTAAAACAAGAATAACAACTGCTTTTTTAGTTGGGAGGACTGCAATAATCACATTATTTACTTTTCTATATATATAATCTATGCATATCACCACTTACTTTATGAAATTTCCTTTTTCAAAAATAATTTGTTGTATTAGTAGTAAAATACCCAAATCAATTGGGGATCCTTCAAGAGAATTAAAGCTTATAAAATAAAATCATACAAAATGAAGATAAAAACGAAAACAACCAAGCATGATATGATATTTCAATTAAAATTTATAAAATAGATTGAAATAAATTTTAATTATATATCCAAATGAAATTATGATATATATATATAATGAAATGAAAAATATTTTTGTAATTATCCATAGTATGTGAAGAAGATGTTAATGGAAATGAATGCTGTTTTGGACTATTCTAAATTAAAGTGGTTTTGGTTATTTTTGTAGGTGGAGTTGGTTAAAGCCTTGTGTATTTATTGTCTATTATTCATGACAAGTGATTAAAAGTTTGAATAACAACATGATGACCAAATTAACTAATGATCAGTGTGATATGTGGTCCTTTCTATGTTAGCCACTACAATTACAAACAATTATGTATCCCTTGAAATTTTCTTAATTTGATTACTTTATATCCATACTTATCACATATATTCATAATTTACATGATTTATATTGAGAATATTAATTCATGGTTGGTCCATACTGTGCAACATACTCTATCTATATGTATAACAACACTACTGATCAAATTGAGTAGGTAAAATGACCATTTCAATGTTTCTCATGCATGCTATAAGAACAAAAAAATAAAAAAAGAAAGTTATGCATGTGATGAAAGTGAAACTTTTTTTTTTCATGTTTTGCCTTGCATGTAGAACAAGTATTTTTATTTTTTTGGGATGATTCATGTGAAAGGTCTAAAATCTAAATAAAAAATTAGCTAGAAAACATCATGAACTATTACTTATTAGCCATATGTGCTTTTTATTTGATTATCTATAACACTGTATTCGAGTCGTCGCCACCGTAAGTGTTAAATAAAAACATCTTATATTAATTTGAAATTTCAATTAATTTCACCATCATCCCTATAATTTAAATAATGATCGATTTAGTTCCTTTTCTTCCATAAAAAAACGGAATTTGTTGTTTCAGATGACTATAGAATTAGTAATTATTATTTCAAGTTCGATCACAATAGTCCCTTTAGACCATTCCCGTTATGTTTTATGTTAGTGAATAGTGACTTATGGTATTTTAGAACTTTAATTTTAAATTATAATATCTTTTTTTAAGGATTTTTTTTAGTAATCTTGTATATTGTCCTTTTCCGTAATATTTCAAGGTATTTTTTGGGTAGTTTTTAATGATCATTTAGTTATAATATTTTTAAGTATTAAGTATAGGGGTATAATAATAATAATAATTTGTTTCAACAAAAGTAAACGAAAATACTAATGGTAGTGGTCTAGAGGGATTAGTTGATACAAATTGAAACAAGAAGAACTATTTTGATAGCAAATGAAATGGTGACGACTAAATTGACTAATTAATTCTTTTAATCCTTGCATTAAATTGATATGTCAAATAATAAGGACGATTTAATTTGATATTTTTCCTAGAAAGATTAGTAATGCTGGCAAGTGATTTAGATCTAATTTCTGTAATTGGATATTGTTTTATATCAACAAAAGCTTCAACTTCTGTAGCTTTTGTTCAAATGCTTTTGAAATATTTAATCTTTACCTGTTAACAAACTAAAACCAATCCTTTCCACTGATGCATAATCAATAATGCATTTTACTTTTTTACAACAGAAAACATTAAAGTACAGTTGAGCAACAGTATTATATATTATTTATCAAGAATACTACCTGGAGTCCAAATTTGATGTTAAAGGATATGGTTTCACTAAAATCCAATATATATTTTTTAAATTGTTTTAGATTTTTACTATTTAAATGAATGAATTACATTGATATCATATTATTTAGACACAAGATTTTGACAAAGTAACATTAATATATATATATATAGAGAGAGATAGAGGAAATACACCTTTTTAATTAAAAAATAAAGAGATTTATTGTTTTTACCCAACACTAGCATTTTTATTGTTTTTACCCATTAATTGGCTGTGAAGACCCAAATACCCATCATTATTTCTTTATCTCTTCTTTCTCCTTCGGCCTAAACTCAAAATCATTTTTTCCATTATCTCTCCTCCTTCTTTCTTTCTTCAATCTCTTCTTTTTCTCTCTCGTTCTCTCACGTCTCTATTTCTCTTCACCACTTTTCTTTTTTGCAACCAAATCTACTCTCCAGATCTCCTCTCTCACGCCTCTCTTCTTTTTAATCAAAACTTTTTTTTTTCTCTTCTCTCTCCTTCGGGCAGATCTGGCCCAATTCAAATTTGAGTGTTGGTTGTTGATTTTAAGGGTGATTTATGGTTGTGGTTGTGTTTAAGTTTGGGTATTGTTTATTTAAAAAAAAATCAGATTTCGTTTTGTTTAATTTTTTTTTCCAAATTTTAAAAAATTTCAGATTTTTGGATTTTGAAAATTTTCCATATTTTAATTTTTTTTCTAGATTATGTTTGTTATTTTTTTTTCTAGATTTGATTTTATTTCAAGAAAAATTATATGTTTTTTTATTTTGAAAATTTTCCAGATTATGTTTGTTATTTTTTTCTAGATTTGATTTTGTTAAAGAAAAATTCCAGGTTTTTTTATTTTGATTTTTTTTTTCTTATTACGTTTGTTTATTATTTTTCTAGATTTTTTTTTTTAAATTAGATTTTGTTCCATTGAAACAGAAATTCCTTACTAAAGAATTAACATTTATTGTTTCAAAGGTTTTTTTTTGTATGAGGAAATCTGGAAAATTTTCAAGTCTATTCAAATCTGATTTTTTTTATAGATTTCTTTAAACACATCAGACACTTAAACACACCAGACCACCAATTAAACACACCACGGTAACCCAATTAAACACATAAAGACAGATTAAATAAACACACCAAATGTAAATCAATTAAACACACCAGGGCATTTCAATTAAACACACAAGGGTAACTCAATTAAACATACTAGGGCAGACTACTTAAGTACATCAGGGAAAATCAATTAAACACATTATGGAAAATCAATTAAACACACCTAGACAAATATCAAATTAAACATACCAAGTCTAACACAATTAAACACATTCGGAAAGAAGAAGAAGAATACTAGAGATCTGGGAAGAAGAAGAAAAAGAAGAAAAGAGAAAAAGTTGCCTTTCATCCAAGACGAAGAAGAAAAAATTGAGATTTATTTTATATATAAAGAAGGGCAATTTTGTCCAAATAGTGAATATTTTGGTAGAAACAATAAAAATGTTAATCTTGGGTAAAAACAATAAACCCACTAATTTTATGGATAGTTTTAAAGTTATCCCTAAATATATGTACAAAAAATTTCATATAGCGTGCGTACTGATGGAATTATATAAGGACATTGAATGTGAGCTACTCATTTTACATACTTTGACTTTGTATTTATACACTTGCCAAAACTCTTTTATGAATGAGTGAGCCACATTCTATGTCCTTATATAATTTCATCAGTTCACACTGATAGGAAAAAGACCATGTGTGTGTGTGTATATATATATATATATATATTTTGGGGGGGGGGGGGGGTGGGGTTATGGTGGGTTTCTATGGTGGGTTTCAATCGTAGGCATGAAAACAACTAACTAACAACCCGCTTAAATCGGTTGTTTCACACTAATTATGCCCAAATTATAACAAGCTAATATTATTGATTCACTTGGAAATTGTGATACTTTATCACCTTCATTACTTTTGTAATTAAATTCATGATAAACCACCTGCATAAAATTGTTAGTCGTTAAGAAAACAATATTGAAAAACTGTTTTTGTAGTTTGTATAAGGGGATAAATTTTCATAGTGAAATCAAGTGTAAGGTATCAACAAAGCACTATTGACACGAATATATATATATATAACACGTGTCATGTTTCATATATCATATATGACACATTTGGATGCTCACGGGAGGGATATATCAACAGAGTCGGCCCTAGGGCAGAGCTTTGGGCTTAACTGGTGAAACTCCCTATTCGTTGGCATTCAAGAGTGAGGCCGTAATCCCAGTCGAGGTAATTCACACCTCCCCGTAAGTGCAACTCTATGATCCTGACGAACTTGATGAGATTGAACCTGGACGAGCTGAAAGAACAAGGGGACTTAGTGAAAGTAAGAAATGTTTCCTATCAACAAAGGGCAGCCAAATATTACAATTCACATGTCCGGGAAATGAGGTTTCAGCTCAGAGATCTAGTTCTCAAAAAAAGTGTCCCTGAATACAAGGGTGAGAGCAACGGGGTCACTGGCGGACAAGTGGGAAGGACCTTATTAGGTGTTCGGGATAGCTGGTAATGGATCATACCACCTTGCCAGACCAGAGGGGAGAGAATTGCCCCAGCCATGCAATGCCCAATATTTGAATATTTTTTATCCATAGTGGAATTGTCTCTCATGATTTGTCTTTTATTTCTTTAGATAAATGTTAGGATTAGAGTAAGTTTCATTTGCCTATTTCTAATCAATTGTTATTTCAATTTAGTTGGTATTTCAATTTAGCAAATCTGGTTGAAGTTATTAATAAAAGTCACCTTGAGAGAAGAATTCCAAGAAGTCAAGTAAAAGTGTTCTTAACCTTGCTTTCATTTACAAAAGCAATCTCATGGCACCCGAGATCGCTTATTACCAAAAGGGCACTCGGGGGTCCAGTGCAGGGGACAAAAACAAATGTTGACAATGTACATTCACCGAAACTAACTGGGTGTATAAAAACATTGTTCGAGCGCCTTCAGCCCACATGTGCCTGATGGATGCGGTAAAAGTTGAATGGGGGAATTAAATATTTGTACTTGAAACAGTTGCCAATAAAACATTAAGCATGTACATTAAAGTTAGTATAAGATAAACCACCCCCATTGCAACGAATCTTGAGCAACAGACTACTGGAGACGTCCTAGTGACTTAGTTAATAGATAAAAGACAAGCGTCTATAAATTAGATACCAAATAAATTATCCACAAAAAGAACACTACCGGACAAAAGACAACGAACTGGCTAAATCCGGATTTGGTCGGATCTAAAGGGACAATTAAATAAAGATAACTGGCCAAAACCATTAAAGTAGTCAGGTAACATAGTAACCGTTCGAGTCAGAATCGATACTACTCAGCACTAGTAAGCAAATTGTTTAAGTTATTGATTAACCCTGACCACATGAAAAGATTTGGCTAAAGTTAAGTCATTCAACTTAATGTAACAAGACACATATAGTTTAAGTTAACAAATGACTTCGATCATATATAAATTACTTGGTTGAATGTAGATTATTCAATTTAGTTCTACAATAAGCATATAGTTTTAGTAATAAAGTGATTCCGACCTTATAACAACTTGTTTGGTTAATACTAAATCACTCTACATAATGCAATGGCAACAACAAGTCAACTGTGAAGAAAGAATAGTATTATTCACATAAAAAGAACCAATTGTACAATATTACAAGTATACTATAAAAAAGAAAAGTGAAAGTAACCATGTACAAAAGAGATACACAACGGTGCTGTAGAGTTAGGCTCTATATGTGCTCGAGGGACCTCTAGGCCCGGAACCGCCAGGATGATCTTTATGGCCCTTGGTCAGGTCCTCAAAGTCAGGTCAGCAGATGTCATCAATAGAGTCATCAGCCATGAAAGGATAGTAATCAGTGTTAGGCGATGGCTCAACATTGGTTACCTTGGTTAAATAACTGTTCTCCTCTCCAACATGGAAGGTCACTAGTGAAGACTTAGAAGAGAGCTCTAGATGTATGGTATGGGGTTCTTTCCAGATTGATTTGTAATAGGCCCTCCACCTTATTCTCTGATTCTTTATGGCATCTAGGGACTGAGCCTTATGCTTCTGGATAGTTTTATCCCATCTTTAGAAAGCCTCCCATAAAGATCCCTCTTTGGCACTAAAAAAACATCTGAACGGTGACCATCCCTCGCTCAAGTTCTCTCAGTATAATTGCTTTAAAAGACGAAGACCTCTTATAGTTGTCAATATTATGAACTTTGAAAGCTAGTTTGGCTTCCTTGTAAAGTGCTTCCATGCTGATCCGCTGTTACTCTAGGTCCTTGCCCAGACGCTCATAACAAAGTCGAGCTTCATCCGACTCTTATAGTGACTCGAGTATAGACTGTTGGGAGGAGGCAAGGGTATCTTTGTAACTTTGGCTTCATCTATGAGCTTGATAGCCTCAGCCTCGGTAAAGATGCCCTTGATTCAAGTTCAGCACATTGCAGTTCGGATTTGGCCACCCTTACCTCCCCATTTTTAGGGTAAGCTATCTGATGCTCTCTCTGGCTGTGGAAGCCTTTCTCTAAATGTTGGCCAGCGAGCTCCTCCATCCGGCCTTAGTTTGTATCACGTGTCTTCAATTTCTCTTCATACAACCTTCTGAGCCTCAACTTGTTGGCCAAAGTAGACTTAAAAGCTGCATTCTTCTCAACAAGCTTCTTTGTCAGTCGGGACACCTCTACAGCCTGCTATCTCGATCGATCGAGGCCCGAGTCAACTCCTCTACAACCTACCAAAGAAGAGAAATAAATAAGAATAAAATGAGAGACAAACAAGAATAAAGATAAAAGATAAAAGAGAACCTACATAGACACCACTGTTAAATATGTTTTGGATTTGATTGGAACAATTAGCAGTTTTGGCTTACCTCCAGTACTCATCACCAATGTACATCTCACATGACAATAAGGAACGAAGCACGACAAGGGGGTCGATTAAAGAACTGCTTGAACTAGAAGGTGGAGGAGGCCCAGACGGAACTCTAATCACTTGAACTAATGAGGTAGATCCCTCATGACCAGGTGTAAAAATAGTCAGGGGTATTGCTGTAAAGGTCGGGTCTGCAACAACTTGTGCTCTTGAAATTCCACTTCCTTCTCTAGCATGAAAGCCAACCAAATGGGCCACAACTTCCTGCCCTTCAAGTGCTTGAACTTTACCAACCCCAATATGGTGAAGAGGCTAAGAAGAGACACCAATAAAAACCAGAATTGATTGTTCCTAGGTGACGATTCTAGACTGACTGGGCCAATCATTAATTGTTAAGAAAACGACCGCGATATTTGGTAAAACCCCAGGATGGTCTGTCTAACCGCACAGACACCTTATCAACATGCTCTCCAGTATGTTCAAGTATACTGTCGTCAACAGAAAACACTACCAAATAAAGCCCATCATCATCATCATCAGAGTCAGTGAAGACTATCTGAAGTTTATCAGAAAACTGCATCGGGGTCTTGCCAGGACGTTGTGTAAGTGGATCGGTTGGATCCTGACTAACAAGTTGGTTGGTTTGGGCCTGAGTTGGCTCGGATTGGGGAGAAAGCATTGTTTGTTGAGCTATGGCCACTCCACTAATCTCTATCGGGACCTGTTCAATCGTTCTGATCGAGGCAGAAGAAAGAGAGATAGATGTCACGGAAACATGATCATCTCTTTTCTTAGACTATTGTTCCCTTAAGATCAGGGCAATTAAAGTCTTTTGATCATCATCATCATCTTCAAATATGATTGGATTAACCCTAACATGAGAAAACTCTGGATCTATAACTGGTGGGGCTTCATTTTGTCTACGGGCAGCTTCGAGGGCGGAAGATCCCTCCGTAGCTTTAGTCACCTTTTTATTGGCCATTTCCTTGGTGGAGCTCTCCCTATCGGGCTTTTCCCCGGGTGGACTTTTCCTGAGTAGATCTCTCCCTAAAGGATCCTCTCCTGCTGTCCTTTAGGGGGCATCATGCTAACACCCTTGAGCCTATCCAGTCGAGCTTATTGATGTGCTGGGATCAGACTCATAGGTGTGTTCCACCAAGTCATGCTTAGGAGGAGCAATTTCCTTAGCCAAGTGATCGACGACTTCTCTTCTATTGAGCTTGTCAAGGCTTTTAGGCTTTTCCGTTTAGTCGCCAACAACGATGTCCATTTCGTACACTAAAAGTAAAGTTAGTAAAGATGATAAGAATATACGTGAATTATATAGAGTAGATAGTGAAAAGATTATGGCCTACGGCATTTGTGTCTACTGGAGATAGTAGAAAAGAGCCATAAATCGATCAAGTCCTTCTCCATGAACAATGAGCGACGGTCCCTAACCTCCCAACAAGTCTGGGTGCCACAACCACCAACCGAGCCTGGTCTTGAGTCAACTCTGCGGGCATCTTATTCCGCAACTTAGGGTTTCAAAAGTGTCTTGGAACATTGTTTCTGTTTAGGTTTTGAAGGGTCAACTACAACTGTTTGGCCTCAGTCGCCCCCAATGAAGAACCATATCTTCTTCCAATACTTGTTTGATAAGGGGAATCTTCATATGAAACCCTTATGATCCTTGTTGGAGGTAGCGGTGCATTTTATTCAAAGTTACGAGGGATCCAGTAGTTAGGCAAAGTGGATTGTAAATGGAAGGTATCCCTAGTATTCAAGCAAAAAATGGTGTAAAGTTACAAATCTCCTGGTGTTCAGGGTTTGCCTAGGCTTGATTTTCTTCCACAAGTGTCATAAGCTAATCTACACCCGATAGGAATTTGGGGTCAATTGTGCAGGAGCAATCCCCAACTTCGCCAAAAACCCGGTAATAAAGGGTTGAATTGTCAAAGTTACTCCTAATGAAAGCATGGAGCCATAAATAACAACAGTACCCAGGGGTGGGTTCCACACAACACGCTGACCGTAGGGAATCAGTTGCACCGATCGAGGAATTTCAAACCTATCCATATGTTTTTCAAGTTCTTGTTCAGTCATAGCGTTCACCTCGTAGTCGAAGGCGCATGGTTGTTCCGCTGAAAACCTTAACAGGTGTGCTCATCGCCTTTTAGGGCCATCAACTAGTTCAACCCTTTTTGAGGGAATCATTAAATCGGCTAGACATGTAGGAGACTTCCTGCTGGAAGCCTTACTCTCGTGACTGGTACCTACTGTCTTCGACATATCTGAGCATGAATCATTAGAAGAAAAAGCAGGAAGGTTAGAATGCTGAGGTAAAAACTTCGACCAGACAACTGAATAATCTATATTGAAAGCAATGGGTTGAGAAGGAGAATTAGGTGCACTAGGGCGACCTCATAATATAGATTCAATTTTAGCGATACTTTGTTTATCGCCCATTTCGATGGCATGCATAAGTAACTCGGCTTTGTATGTTTAAGGGGGTATTATTATTGGTATAATTTGGAGAATATGACACATCAGCAATTGATAGGAATCGAGGTGCCACATCACCAAAAGTCAAAAACAATAAACCCACCTAAGATAACCAAAGATGACTTCATAACATCCGGTCAGGATTATCTAAACGAGGGGGGTAGAGATAACCCAATTAAGATAATTGGATTGACTAGATAAGGATGATCCGATCGAGAGTATCCAAATGATCGGGTCAAGGCCTGTGGTTGAGATCAAACCATCGATTGGGGAAAATGAAGTTTGGTTGGGATTGGTAGATGTTTAGTTGGGTGACGCATGGACAATATCGAGTTCAATGTGATCATGACTCAAACACGTAAAAAAAGAGATTAACTTGAACAAGGCATCGAGAAACACAGTTTGATAAGGAAATAAACTTCCATATAGATATCAGAGTCTAGATTAAGAAAGATACCTAATACAACCGAGATATGATTGATGCAAAACAGGAAAGAAGAATAGAACAGCTCCAATAAAATGGAGTTTCATTAAAATGCTGGAACTTTCCTTATTTGTACACCAAAAATTAGGGTTCTACGCATGTATAAATAGACCCTAAAAATACCCGTGCAAGGGTAAGCTTAGAAAATAGTTTGCAAGAGTGTAAAAGAGATCGAGTGCGCAATAATTCAATTATAGTGAATTCTTCTCGTCGTCACCGACAATCGTGGACGTTTCCCCACCTTGGGGTTTTACCATGTAAAATCTTATGTCTTGTTTTCTTATTTAACTCTCTTGATTCATAATTTGATAGTCAATCTGTATTCACCTGTTTGACGTGTTATCGATTAAACATAATCCAAAAATCACAGTCAACAAAAGAAGATATGGAACTACTAATTAAATATTCAATTTGTTAAGGTTATTAGATCACGTTTAGTTACCATGGTGTAATGGTAATTGGAATGAGAATGAGAATGGAAAGGAAAGGAAAACATATTTTTTGTTTGGTTGGAACAATAGAATTAGTCTCTAAATAAATATTATTTTGTTTGGTTCACAACTGAATGAAATGGAGTTAACTATATTTTGATCAAAATACCCCTAATTACAAAACATTTATATTAACATGATATATTATGGATAATAATAACAAAATATAAAAGTATATATTAAATTATAATATATATATATATATAATATAAATATTATGAAGTCTACCCAAATTAATGAGATTGCCCTACCTCTCTTGAATTCTTACAATGTTTTCAAGAGAAAAATCCCTCGTCAGAAAAATAAATGTTCTCATCCAACATAGATCTTCTCCTGTTAAGGAATATATCTAATCAATTGCTCTAGACAACTGTCTAGTCCCGGCCACTGAAGTTGAACAATATGTTGATCTACAGATAGAGCAGCAGATGATAGATCAATGGATTTGTGAAGGATATTCCCATCTACACATTGGTGTAGTTCGTCTCAACCTTACCTTACATGGCAGGAAAGGCTTACTAGTAACTGCCAGAGTTGCTTTGCTCAATACTACATACAAACAGTATGAGCATGTAGTTATTGGCACTTGTTTGATCACACTTCATGTAGACAGCATATCACTCACTTATTATCCCAATTTTAACATCTCACTCGAAAATCAGAATCTTCACAATTGTCTCAAGGTACAACTCCAAATTTTGGGTGCTTTTATGCAACCAAATTCATATATTGCAACCCTTCACCGCCATATTGCGTATAAATTTCAAGATCATGCCCTTGATCTACCCATTTCGGGCCACACGCGAGATACAATCCTCATCACTTCTAAAAGAGAGGATGAAATTCTTACCATCTTACAAATCCCCACATAAATGCCCAGAGATCAGCTAATAGAGGTTATGCCACTCTAGTGGATAACCAACTATGAAAAAGCTTTCCAAAACACCACACCAGTCTTTGCTTCAGATACTAAATATGTCAAACAGCGGGATGGTCCATAAAAGCAGTTTATGAAACTATCGAAAAATCGGAAGCTTCTTTTAGTACTCCTCTAGTGTTCCAATCGCTCATGATTTAACCAGACACTTTTGAGGATGACATTCAGATCCATAGCTTCCAAGATGATGGATCTACTGTATGTATAGACAAAATTAATGGTCATTTCATATGGGATGTTGATCCTAATATATGTGATACAGATTGTGACTGTAGAAAATGTTTAAAGGTTCCCAGATTTACTTGCAAACCTCTTCACAAGCTTTACAAGCCTAATGATCCAAACAGTTCTTGGATAGGATTGCATCCTATCAAAACTAAACCTCTTCCTATCTACGACAGAGCCCTGTAAATCCTACAAGGATGAAGGACTTTTTCCTACAGAGCCAAAAATAGTTGTTCCTCATTTTCCTCCCCTTTTACCATAATTTATGGCCTCCAATTATGATCAAGACTTTCCTCCTCTGGAACCCGCTCCAACCTAAAGAAAAATTTATTTTCTCTACCTGTTATCCAACAAATAGAAGTTCTTACAGATGGATCTTCAAAACAACCATCACAGGCAGAACAAGTCCTTAACTGGAAAACATATAATGCTAGTGTCCAAAATAGAGTATTAAACTTTATTGATCAGAAGATAGACCGAGTCACCCAACATGTCTCTTATCATGATCATCATCTTCAGAGTCTGAATGCAATACTCAGATATGTTCATAAACCTTCAATCCAAAATTGCTAAACTAGATAGAGATCTTCACCGTTATATCAATCATGGATATTTCTATTGGGATTATGCTCGATAGCAAGAGTGTAATAATGTATTTGACAATCTTTTCATATTAATAAAAGTGATTTCTAGTTTAAAAAATCTTATAGCATTTATAGTTTAATTATTATAATTGTCAAAAGTAAATAATCATAAGGTCAAAAGACTGAGAAAATAAGAATTGTTCGTACATCTGGATATGTATAAGGTAGACACAATTCTTTAGTTAGTCTTGAATAATATTCAAGACTTAAGATAAAGGTTGGGCACCTTTATCTTGTCAAAGTTGTAGATTCTTTTGCTAGCATTTGAGTGGGATCAGATGTGTTATGATGAGTCTAAAATCATTAAAGTGTAGTGTCTTTAGGTAAAAGAATCAAGTGCACTGGGTGCATTGAATAGGATCACAGTTAAATACTTTATCTAAGAACCGTCAATGGATAAAAGTTTTCACTTGAAGATAATCGGAGAGTCTATATTAATTATGAGATAAATGATGGACTTATGGTTGCAATTGTTATCATTTGAGCTATCAATGACTACGATTATATAGCATGGTCTATCCTCGATAGTTTGGTGGTATTCATTTGTTAATCGATAGAGGATTTTATTTATAGATATGGACATCATGGCTCCATTTATTAAATGAGAGTAGAATGTCATCATATGGATGTTTTGAGGTATTGAATATTAAATCTTAACGTTAAGTTTTCAATAGTGTCTATTGAAATATGGCTTTTAGAAAAGTCAAAATATCCAAGTTCAAAATGTGGTCATATGAATAAAAATGGTAACTTGGAGAGCTATAGGCGGTCTATGAGCTCTTGGCGATTACTGATATTCTTCATGAGGATACATTTTCTTCATTAAGATTGTCTCAGGTATGAATGAGTAATATTGACTTATTCTATCTTTATTTAAGAGTTCAATTTTAGTTCTTTAGTGGAATGAACTAAAATTAATAGATCGAACCTAAGTGAATCATTTGTTGATTGTGATTAGGTTATGTCTACTGGAGCATAAATTTAGATAGCCTGCCGAGATCCTAAATCCGTACGAACTTACATGGATCACTTGATATATTCTATCGGACCAAATTTTGGATCCATCTAGAATTATATTAAGGCATGTGGACTTGTTTCTTTTAGTAAGAATGAGCCCAGTTCGCACATGGACTTTTTATTTACGTCCAATGGATTTAATAAAATAAAATAAAATAAAAATAGTATTTGGCCCATATATATAGGATTGAGCGGCAAGGGACTATTTATTTGTCTTATATATTATATATTATTTTATTATTTAATTAAATGAAAATTAATTAATTAATTATTTAATTAAAAGTCAAAATCTTTTTTCTAGTAGAAGATGGTCTCCTAGAGTCATATTATTGTTGGTGATATGATAAGTATCAAATACTATATTTGATAAGTTGATAAATAAAATGAATTTATTTTTCTAGTCAAATTAGGAAGTATTTGATTTCTGTTAGGAAGTTTTTGATTTAGTCACAATTTTATTATATTTAATAATTGAATAAATACACTATTTGAGTTGGATTAGGATTCTTGGATTTGGAAAAGAAATATTTTTTAGAAATGGATTCTTTGTCACCAAGTAAATCCACATAAAGAAAGGATTATTGATCACCAAGTAAATCCTCTTTAAGAAAGGATGCTTGCTCACCATGTAAATCCTTCTTAGGAGATGATTTGGTCTCCTAAATTAAAAGGATGAAGAATTCAACCACTATATATATGATAGTGTATAATTCGGCCAACCTAATTTTGAGAGAGAAAAATTTTGGCCACCTCCTTTTCTTGGAGATAATTTCGGCCAAGCATAATTTACCAGAAGAAAATTTCGGCCAAAGGGGAATTTTGAGTGTAGAGAATTTGGTTCTTATTCTAGATAAATTCATCCAACTCTAAAGATTGGTGTGTGAAAATTCGGCAAAGAAGAAAATGAAGAAAGAACGTTTTGCTTTCGATAATGCACTAGTAGCCTTTACGTTAAAAGGTTTGTATACAACATCGAATGAAGGTTCACGCGAGTTTCAATCAAATTGATTGATAATTCACAAGTGACCTAACGTTCATTGTGTAGGGAAAATACGCGCAACAGAAGAGTGAAAAATAAAAAATTAGGGTTTCGGTATAAATAAAAAATTTCCCTTTATAATAACAAGAACCTTAACCCTAGATTATTGATGTATATAAAAAGTGTTGTACCTATTTCTCGTGATGATTGAACAAGCGTCGAATTGAATTCACAAGATCTTCCAATCCAATCACGAACGTGAATCACCTAAGAGTGTGAGCTCCCTTTCTTTAAATTGTATACCTGAGGATGGAAACAAACAAAATCTTTTTCTTTGTTAGTTACAATAATCCTCTAAGAAGAAAACAAAGAACGTTAGGTCACTTGTGAGTTATCAATCAATTTGATTGAAACTCTCGTGAACCTTGATTCAACTTTGTACACAAAACCTTTTAATGTAAATGTTACTAGTGTACTATCGAAAACTAAACGTTCTTTCTTCCTTTTCTTCTTTGCCGAATCTCACACTATTTCTTAGAGTTGATCGAATTTTGTCTAGAGCAAAAACATATTTTTCTCCCTTAAAATTATACGGTAGCAGAATTCTCTTCACAAAGAAAACCCTTGCTTGGCCGAAATCTTCTCTTAAATTGTACTAGGGCTGGCCGAAAATCCTCTCAAACAATTGTAGTTGGCCGAATTTTAAGAGAAATATATATATATATATATATATATATATATATATATATATAATCATAAATCCTCTCATAAGAATGATTTACTTGGTTGACAAGAATCCTTTCCTTAGATGGATTTATTTGGTAATTAAGAATCCTTTTCAAAGAAGAAATCTATCCTTGGGTAGATTTACTTGGTGACCAAGAATCCTTTTCCAAAAATAATTCTTTCCTACACCAAGACTCCTAATCCAACTCAATAGTGTATTTGTAACCATATTAAAGACTTTCTAATTTGATTAGATAAATAATTCCTTATATTTATCTACTTATCAAATATAGTCTTTAATATTAATTATACTACCAACAATAGTATAATTTTAGGATACCATCTCCTACTAGAAAAAGGATTTTGACTCTAAATTAAATAATTAATTAATTACCATATCAATTAATTTCCATTTAATTAAATAATAAAATAAAAAATATAATTAAGCTATTTTATATAGCCTTGCCGCCCAACACATATATACGGACCAATATATTATTAATTTTATTTTATTAAATCCATTGGACATTAATAAAAAGTCCACATGTGAACTAGACCCATTCTTACAAAAAAAATCAAGTCCACATGCCTTAATACAATTCTAGATGGACCCCTAAATTGGTCTGGTAGAATATATCAAGTTATCCATGCAAGTTCGTGTGGATTGGGGATCTTGACAGGCTATCTAAATTTAAGCTACAGTAGACACAACCCAATCACAATCAACAAATGATTCACTTAGGTCCGATCTATTTAATTTTAGTTCATTCCACTAAAGAAATAAAATTGAACTCTTAAATAAAGATAGAATAAGTTGATGTTACTTATTTATACCCTAGACAACCTTATTGGTGAAAGTGTATCCTCATTAAGAATATCAGTAATCGCTAAGAGCTCATAGACCGCCTATAACTCTCCAAGTTACCATATTTACTCATATGACCACATTTTGAACTTGGATATTTTGACTTGTCTAGAAGCCATGTTTCAATACACACTATTGAAAACTTAACGTTAAGAATTAATATTCAATACCTTAAAACATCCATATGATGATATTTTACTATCATTTAATAAATGGAGCCACGATGTCCATATCAATAAATGAAGTCCTCTATCGATTAACAAATGAATACCACCAAACTATCGAGGATAGACTATGCTATACAATCGTACTAGTTGATACCTCAAATGATAACATTTGCAACCATAAGTCCATCATTTATCTCAGGATTGAGATAGATTCTTCGTTTGTCTTCAAATGAAAACTTTTATCCATTTACGGTTTTAGATAAAGTATTTCATTGTGATCCAATTCAATGCACCCAGTGCACTAGATTCTTTTGCCCAAAGACACCACACTTTGATGATTTTAAACTCATCATAACACATTTGATCCCACTCAAATGCTAGCAAAAGAATCTACAACTTTAACAAGATAAAGGCGCTTAACCTTTATCTTAAGTTGTGAATATTATTTAAGACTAACTAAAGAATTGTGTCTACCTCATACATATCTAGATGTATGAACAATTCTTCTTTTCTCATAGTCTTTTGACCTTATGATTATTTACTTTTGACAATTATAATAATTAAACTATAAATGTTATAAGATTTGTTAAACTAGAAATCACTTTATTAATATGAAAAGATTGTCAAATACATTATTATACTCTTGCTATCGAGCATAATCTCAATACATTGTGTTTTCTTCTTGGAGGATTACTATGAGTAACAAAGAAAGAGATTTTGTTTGTTTCCATCCTCTAATATACAATTTAAAGAAAGGAAGCCCACACTCCTAGGTAATTAACGTTCGTGATTGGATTGGAAGATCTTGCGGATTCAATTCGACGATAGTTTAATCGTCATGATATAATAGGTACGATACTTTTAATATATATCAATTAATCTAGGGTTAAGGTTCTTTCCATTAAAGGGATTTCTTTAAAATATACCAAACCCTCATTCAACGCTTCCGTTGCATTTTGAACCAATTTTTTCCCACAATTTTGAACCAGAATTTGATAGAAAAGAAAGATAGGCCAGACAGCTTAAAGTGCAGCTAGAACAGATGAACAGAGATCATCCGCTAAACACAGATCCTCCATATTATTCTCAACCCTTTGTTTTTCCTAGCCTGTCTCCTCCCTTTTCACCTTCTTTAAGACCGTCAGAATCTTCCCAATATTTTAAATCTACAGGAGAACTTTTCTAAAAGTATCCTCCTTTGTCATCATCCTCTGCACCTAAAAAACCAACCAAGAAATCATCATTTTTCCAAAAACAAAAAGAACATGCTTCAGATCATTATAAATTTGTCCTTTAAACTACTCTACATTCTTCTTCATCATCTGACTCCGAATCTATTTCTAGTGAAGATATCCTATCCACCTCATATTCGGATACTACAGCTCTTGTGATTTTTTGAATCTGAGCCAGTCACAAGTCTTACCCTAATCTTTAAGGCATTTAGAACAGATCATTAACCATCTACTCAAACTTTTGTTCCACCTGATGAATTCTCTTCTGGCCCTTCACCCATAGTCGAGGAACCACCAGAAGGATCCATGCTTGCAGAGTCTAACACAACCATACCTACTAACGGTCCCTAGTTTAGTCTAGGTTACTCATCTCCTAGTCAATGGAGAAAAAATATTTATGAGATGAGCGCATGGTTTGATCTTCAAATTGCCAAGTCTGAACATCTTATGGAAACCATTCTACGAGAATTTGTTTCCAGATTCACGGGATCTCTTAAAGACTGGTATCAACACCTTGGAGAATATCACCAATTATAGTTCGTCAGACCCCCTTTAGTTTCACAGGCAATGGGTATTATTTTCAAAGAATTCCTTGGAGATATTGACCAGTTCTATAAACAATCTAGACAAGAATTATTTGAAATGTGATGTAGTTCTCTAAAGAAAAAAGATTTAGAGTTTCTTTTCAAGCGCATGTCATTTAGGTACTATGCCTTCGGAGGAATCAATGATTACAGCTTCCGACAGGTGTATGTGAATTCTCTTCCTGTTGAGCTATAAGATGAATTACAAAGGAAAATTGATACTTCAGGTAGAGCTCTCAGAGAAATTACTTTGGGAGAAATTCACATGTTCTCTTTGCAAGCCCTGGACAAGCTCTGTGCAATACAATGGGTTTTCTCCATAATGCTGAAAGAAGGCAAAAAGTATTAAAAACAGTTCAGACAACCAAATCTTCAGATTAAGTGTACATCTTCTGAGAAGTGCACCAACAAAACAAAAAGAAGAAACATTTCCAACACTCTTTCAAGAATAAAAAGATTAAAAAGTTTAAATACTATAGAAAGAAAGCCAGGCGTGCTTGGAACAAATCTCAAAAGTGTTTAATATGTGGTAAGAGAGGGCATTATGCAAAGAAGTGTCCTAATAACAAAGTCAAGTCAGCTAAGCTGGTTCACCAACTTAAACATATTCCTGGAGAATCCTTTCCTCTGATGATGTCGTATAATCTTTATTCTTGGAGCAGGAGAATGTGGACGACAATACTATCATTATGCTACAAGACTCTTATACTGAATCCGCATCAGAGTTTTCTGGTTCATCAAACACTGATACTATCATAGAGTCTTATCATGCCTTCCAACTCAAACCCTTATCAGGACCTAATGTTCCTATTCATATCCTACCAGAAAATTTTTCCAAACCGGTTGATACCATTGCCTACATTGATATTGGTTCCCACAATACCATTATCAATCCCAAGATACTTCCTCTAAGATGCTAGAAAACCCATGTCCGTTATTTTAAAGCAGTAGATGGTCAAATATTTACTACTAATCTGATTTCCAAAAATAAGATTGGTATTAAGATATTTCCATCTTGCATTTTATGGGTTCATGTCATAGGGGCACCTACACAAAGATATCCTAATTGGTTGGGATGTTATTGTCAGTGCAAATCTCTCAGAATTCTCCCCTCTGAAATTAAATATAAGAAAGATTTCAAACCCTTCTCTCGCATACCAAAAGTCTTCACATTATCTGAAATCCAACCCTCTTTCCATCGAATTTAGGAAAAATTGTTACAATTTTGTATAAATAGTCATGATGAATTCAGACACCCAAGACCTCTGTGGAAAAATCTAGATTTCTTTATTAAGTTACCTTTTAAGCTTAATGAGGATATCAATCCTATAAAAGCCTCTCACTCTAGAATGACGGCTTCAGATCTTAATCTGGCCAATGAGGTGTGTGACAAGCTCCTTCGTCAAGGTTTACTAGAACCAACTTCTTCACCTTAGGCATGCCAAGCCTTTTTTGCTGAAAAGCGCTCTGAACAGATAAGGGGAAAGAAATAGCTAGTCATTGATTATAAACCCCTCAACCAATTCCATATAGATGACAAGTTCCCTGTCCCTCGAACCAACACCCTGTTTTCACAACTCCCTGGAGCCTTTATTTTCTCCAAATTTGATCTCAAACAGGCTTTTTAGCAAATAGGTATTCATCCTAAAGAAAGATACAAGACTGCCTTTTGTCTCCTCAATGCTCAACATTAGTGGGCAGTTTTACCATTTGGTCTCAAGACAGCTCCATCTTCCTTCCAGAAGGCTATCATTAGAATTTTCCATCCTATCCTTCATCCAGCCTTACTTTGACATTCTCTTGTTTTCACTAGACATAAGATCTCACGATAACCATCTTCAACAGTTTCATGACCTGATTAATCAATATGGCTCATGCTCTCTGAAAAAAAAGAGCATGATAGGGCGTTCAGAGATAGACTTTCTCAAAATGCATATCTCACATGGACAATATCAACAAGGACCGTACCTAGCATAAAAATT
Organism: Dipteronia dyeriana; assembly: GCA_032871835.1. Classification (NCBI taxonomy): domain Eukaryota; kingdom Viridiplantae; phylum Streptophyta; class Magnoliopsida; order Sapindales; family Sapindaceae; genus Dipteronia; species Dipteronia dyeriana. Next base: position 76,467,332 of record CM065300.1, on the reverse strand, counting down.
GCTAGATTTTCTTGATTCCAATTTTAACCAAAAGCAGATTCAACATTTCCTTGGGATAATTAATTTCATCAGAGATTTTATCCCTCATGTAAGCCACAGTACTTCAGTTCTATCAGCCCTCTTGAAGAAAAATCCACCGCCATGGAATCTACACCGTACAGAAGCAGTGGTTACTCTAAAAAAGATCGCTCAATGGCCACCACCTCTCACTATTCCATCCATAGGCTAACTAATCCTTCAAACGGATGCCAATGATGATTACTGGGGAGCCATCCTTATCGAAGAAAAGGAAGCAAATCAAAGTTAATGTGTTCAACCTAGCAGACAATTCAAAGATGCCCAGAAACATTACAACACCATTTATAAAGAAATTCTAGCAGTCAAATATGGAATCCAAAAGTTTGATTTCCATCTCAGAACTTGATCCTTCATAGTTAAGATGGACAACTAATCTTTTCCAAAGATCCTAGAACTCTGTAACAAGATTCCTCCCCATCCACAATTATTGAGAATAAATGATTGGTTTTCCAGGTATGATTTTATTGTTAAACATGTGAAAGGGAATACTAATATAATAGCAGACATGCTCTCCAGACCATAGACAGTTAACCTTATCACAAAGACAAGTCAAATTCCTCACGTCTTCATGGTTATCTCATCTTCTTCATTGAACATGGCTACCTCTTATTCTCCATCGAACCTCCCAACCCTACCTAAAAGAGCATATCCTTAAGAATTTATTGAGATACTTTCTCTTGGTTAGTCACTCTTGTTAACCTAAACCCAAAGCTATGCCAAAACACACCTTATGGTTTACCTTTCTCAAATTTAGAGTCAGGGTCACAACCACATGTTCGTAAACCCAACAAGGCCCTTCCTTAATCCTTTTCATATGTTTTCATTTTTCGATTTTACCTCACAAGTTATGTGGTTTTTATGGTGTTTATCTGTTCTTCACCATCACGCTATTGTCTTTCCACTACAAGCCCTCTATACACACCTCCTGGAACCAGCTCATCAAAGTTCGCTTCTATGGACTTTTCTATAATGGTTTGACTCTCTGACAAATTGGAGAAATAAGCTGACCAAATTAATGGGACAATATAATTTATGGAAATTAGATTCTGATTTGGATGCTACGGTCTCTTCATATGGATCCTCCGCAGACCATATCAGTATGACCTTCATATGATGCTTCTCTAGACTACCAACATTAGTTATGAGTGGCATACTAAGTATGACTTTGGATAACTATATCCCAACTTTCTCCAAGTATCTCTTCTTAATTTCCATTGTGATATCAACGGATTTATTACAGAAGAACTTTTCATTGTTCTAGATGTCCCTAAAGACCCCATTCTAAGCTATCACCCATTCTAAGATGCTTATCCACATGATTCTCAAGATCCGATGGAAATTGACACGGGGCCTTGCCTTATATGTGGAACCATTAATTCTGATGATGAAGATCATGCCAATTGTAATCTCACCGTTAGTCTGTGAACCTTTCCCGAGAATATCCAAATCTGTTGCATCATCTAACTATGTTGATAAGTCGGTGTGTTTGTTGAATGTAATAATTAAGACTTTACTGTTTGCCCTTCATGTTGATAAGTATTGCTTTTGTAAAAAGTTATTTTTCTCATTGTCTACCACCTGTTAGGCAACCAGACAAGTGATCATCACATGTATTTTGTACTCATCTACTCTCCTCCCTTATAAATATAGGAGAGTTCTCTCATTGTAATTAAGGAGAAATCCTTATTAATAAAAAATTCTAGTGTTCTCAAAATCTCTCATGGCCTTTATAATTCTCTGTTCCTAATCTTCATTATTAATCTCTAGATAATGATTAATAGTTCATAATGATCTAAGTATGCTCTGTGCTTTCCTCTTGTACGGGATCCTGCACATCAGAAAGGATGCTGAAACTATTGGCTTACGATCCCTGCATGTCTCTGGTTTATTGGAAGTGTAAGTACCCTGTTTAGGCCCTTGATTAGTTAAGGCGGCCTTAATATATATTTTGGATAGTATTAATAAAATATAAAAGTATATTATATATATATTATTAATTAATATAATAATTTATATAAATAATATATATATATATATATATTATAATATATTTAATATATATATTATATAATATATATATATTATATAATATATTTAATATATAATAATATAATATTTAACATATATATATATATATTATATAGTATAATATATATATATATATTATATAGTATAATATATATATATATATATATATATATAATATACATAACATAATATAATATAATATATATATATATAATACATACATATATATATATATTATGTATATATAAAAATATTATATAATACATTTAATATGTATCTGTATATATAATAAAGTATTATATATTTAATAATGTATATATAATATATGTAATAATATATATTATTTAATATATATAATAATATAATATTTATTATATTATTTATAATATAATATTTATTATATTATTTATAATATAATATATATACTTATATATATATATTAGTATAATACATATAAATATATATATATATATTTATTATAATACTTTTCTATATATTACAATAATATAATATATAAGTTATATTGTTGGCGGTGATTTTTTGATTACGTAAACTTAACCATGTGTACAACAAGATAATGCAAATCAGTCATTGGATAATAAAGCAATAAATGATAGAAAGCATGAAAACACACAATTTTACATAGAAAACCCAAGAAGATAAAAAACCATGGTTGCCGGAGACAACGAGGGAGAAACTTCACTATGAATGTACTGTTTACACGCTCGATCTCTCTTTTCGCTCTTGTTGTTGTTACGATTGTTACCCTTTTATGGGTGTTATTAGGGTCTATTTGTACATGCATAGAACACTAATTCTTGGTTTATAGGTAAGGAAGGTTACCAAGTTTTAACGAGACTCTGACTTGTTAGAGTCGTTTCATCCTTCTTTATTGTTCCTTTTTGATCATGTTCCAAAAGCATTTGATCTCTTGCCTAATCTGGACTTTGATATCTGCAAGGAAGTTTATTTCCTTATCAAAGTGTGCTTGAGATATCTTGTTTTAAAATGATTCATTCTTTACGTATATGAGTCGTAATTATGTTGAATTCAATATTGTCCACGTGTCATTCAATATTGTCTAGTGATTTGGTTCTGACCAAAGGCTTTAACCCAACCATCTAGATAGACCCGATCAGGTTGTCTTTGCCTAGTCAATCCTATCACTTTAAATGAGTGATTTCCACCCGATCATTAAGGTGATCTCGATCAGGTGTCGTGAGGCCATCTTTGGTCAACTTGGGTTGGTTATTTCTTGTTGACTTTTGGTGAAGTGGCGCTCTTTCAGATTTTACCAATAACAATACCACCGTAAACCTTCGAACCGAGTATCTTGTTTGATTAGAGAAGAACTTACTCAGTGAGGCATGTTTAATTTGTCTTTGTTTTTGTCTTGTAGCTCATTAAGGCTCACTAATACTTAACAACTAAGCAATTAATTTCGGCCACAAACATTTGATTTTCCCAAACGACGCGACGTGAGTGATGCCATCGTTGTCGGTCTTTTTAAATTTTGAAAGGTGTGTGATCCTTGGGTTTCATGCACCAACTTCCACTTTCACACGTATTTTTAGTTAGAAGGTGATGTCATCCTCCTTTAAATATTTGAAAACCATTCATTTTCCCTCTTTCACACTCTTTCTTTGCATTCTTTTTCAGCCATAACCCTGACTTCTCAGATTCTCTCTTCGAGCTTCTCGCCATACGTCCCCTCATATCTGATTTATAACCACGCTTTGTTTACAACTACTTTACAGGTATTGATCCTATTACTCGCCATCATTATTCTGAGTTACTTATGCATGCCATCGAAGGGGGCGGTAAAGAAAGTATCGCTAAACTTGAATCTATATTATGGGGTCGCCCTCATGCACATAATCTTTTGTTTCAACCCATAGCTCTCAATATAGATTATTCAGTTGCAAGTCTGGAGTTGTTACCTCTATATTCTAACCCTCCTACCTCTTGTTCTATTGATGCATGCCTAGAAATATCAAAGACAGCATGTACCAGTCATGGGAGCATGGCTTCCATCAGGAACTCTCTTTCATCCGTGGCCGATTTAAAGATTCCCTTCCAAAGGGTTGAAGTTGCTGATGTTCCTAAAAGGTGACGGGCACACCAGTTGAGGTTTTCAGCTGAACAACCATGCACCTTCAACTGTGAACTGAACGCTTTGACTAAACAAGAACTTGCAAACTGAATGGATAGGTTCGATATTCCTTGAACTGTGAAACTGATTTCCAATGGTTAGCGTACTAGTCTAAGCAATAAATGACATATCTTGGTAAGCTAGAACAATAAATGAACATTAATAGAGGTTCTACTTACCAATCAATGAAGACCCATGCTTTAAATGATGCACTTAAAGCAAGATGAAAATGGGTTTGGGGTTTGGAGAGTCAAAAACAAAGCTTGAAGCTTTCTCTCTCTAATGGAGGTTCTCTCACTTTAAAAATGTGTTCGTTGAGCTCTAAAAAAAGTTGGGGAAGAAAAGAACATATAAATAGAAGTCCTAGACAAAGCGACATCGTTTTGGACTTGGGAAACAAAATCCCGTCAAGACCGCTATGCATACCACTGGCCAAGCAAGTGTCCAGGCCGAGGTTAATGAAGCATAGCACGGCTGGGACAGAAAGCTCCTAAGAAATGTGCACCAAAAGTGTTCTTGACCGCGGTACACTTTTGACAGCACAACAGCTTGAGCTTTGAGTGACCTAAAACATGATCAAATGACATCAAAACCTTTCTTTCATATATTATACCGTTGAAAAGGTATTGAAGTCTACTTTCGATTACAATTTACAAAATATGATTTGGATGTATATAGAAAGAGTTATGGTTATTTGAGTGACTGAAGGTCAGAAACAGATAAAAACAGAGTTGCCCTATTTTTATGGTGATTTTAGAGATTTCAAAACCAATCCAAACGGTCATGAAATATTATGAATAATATACCGTTGGAAAATTATTGATGTCCAATTTATACAGAAATGTTCAAAACTGATTTGAAGCACTGTATAAAAAGATTTTGTCACAAGACCATACAAACTCAGTTTTGAAAAAACATTTAAATCACTGAAATTCACTCTTTTGAAACTAGACAACTTACTCCATATAACCAAACCATGAGAAGAATGAGACCTTCTCAAGGAGTAATTCAATAAACTAGAACAAGCACATCATCGTGTAAGTGTAGACATTTTCGATGAAACAACAAAAAATGAATTAAACACACAACCACACTTAAGACTAAGAATGAAGTGCAAGTGTGATTGTGAGTAAAGATGCACACATAAGCAACATGACACAAATACATGTTGTTACAAATGCATGTAAGAGTGTGTGCAATGTGTGAGATGATGCACACATATAAGCAATAGACAACATAAATGCAAGATGAATCAAATCATACATGAAGCGTGTGTGTGCACCTAAACTCTTCAAGAGGCAAAGTTAAGTGAATATACCTTTTTGCTCTTGAATTTATAAAGATGCTTGAAAGCTTGCCAATAAGGACCTAAGCTACCTATTATACAATCAGACCCATTGTGGTGTGGTTTGTCATGAAATATGCCAATCATAAAATCAAGGTCTTTAAACCCCTATCATGTATCTAGAATTCCCCTTCAAATTCCCCTGATGACCTTACATGCAGGAGACGAGAGTATTACTTTAACGATGGGGACATACATTGAACCCTCACTCGATGTCGATTACTCTTCTTTCATGACTAATAGCCCGAATAATGACATCTGCTGGTCAGACTATGGGGATCTGACCAAGGGCTACGAGGGCAATGACAACCCCTCTAGCAGTTCTGGGCCTATAGGTCCCTCGAGCACATAAGGAGTTTGATTCTGTTACCACCGTTGTTTTGCTTTTGTTCATGTATTTCCTTTCCAGCTCCATTTTTGCTAACTTATGTAAAGATGTATAGATTCTTGTTTAATAGTACAATTTTGATCGTCATGAGTCATTGTTGTTATTGTCATGCTAAGTTTGAGAGAGTTATCTTAACCAAACAATCTGTATATGGTTTAGGTCACTCATTGACTTAAGCTATGTACGTAACAATTTCATTATGTGACATGATAATAAAGCCTTAACTTGCTCTCGTTATACAAACATTCATTTTTATCTAAACATGTCAGGTATCAAAAGTACCGACCCCGGCCACCACCTCCGTGGTAGTGGTCTCGAAGGTGTTAGACGAAATTTCTCATATTGAGCAAATTTCCCATTAACACTTTCAGGAGCCGTCTGTGGGAAACTCTCACACCGCCATCTTTATATTCAAGAGTTTATTGTTCTACAGGAGTCATGAGGCTTCGCTCCTCCCAAGGATAGCTTGGCGCATCGGGACAACCTTCTGTTGCGTCGATGCAAAAGGTCCTGAAGAAAGGGAGAAAATCTGGGCTCCGTAGCTAGGTTCCAGACCAGCCAGCCACTGTGCGGGCTTTGGATCCCCCAATGAGAAACCAGATCGAGCTTGACCAATAAGTGGCGGCCTTCATGGAAAACATTTTCCTTCGACTGCTCGCTGAGGGTATTACTATCCAGCAAGCAAACCTCTGTAATCGAGGGGAGTCAAGCAGGCCTAGGGGTAGGCAACCGGCCTTTGATCACCTAGGACCTACTCTTCTGGAGTTAGATCGTAATAGAACGGGACTCCTACCCTCCATCTGGGATAGGTTAGGGCCTATGCCTCTCATTCCCGAAGCTCTGCGAAACTACTAACCCAAGCAAGTTAAGTCCGCGACAGACATCCTTTCCTGAGATTGGGGAGAATTTCTCCACCCAATGACTTCAAGGAGGGAAGCCTGAGTTAGGAAAGAAGAAAGTCAGCAAAGCCACCAGGCAGACCCCCTCCGAAGAAGGAACTGGCAAGAGGTCGCCGGTTCATCAGAAGGGTCCAATAGCGAGGAGACTGAGATCAACTCAAGGGAACCCGAAGGTAAGCACCTGAGAAACCAGTTGGCAGAGCTTCAAAAGGAGGTCCAACTGATGAAGAAAGGGAAGTACAAGGAGGACAAGAAGGATCCTCTAAATGAGATGAATGCTCCCTTCACTAGGAGGATTCGGGAGGAATTCCAACCTAAATTCAAAATGCCAACTGAAAGATTCTCTGGGACTGAGGACCCCTTGAGCCAATTGGAGAGCTTTGTTCAACATATGGAGGTTCAGAACACGACCAAGGCCGCTATGTATCGAATGATCCCCTCTACCCTCATGGATTACTCTAAGACCTGGTTTAGGAAGCTACCTGTCGGTAGTGTGAATTCCTTCACCAAGTTATCAACCGATTTCTACTAATAATTCCAGGCAGTTAAGACCCGATTGAAGGACCCAATCCATCTACAGTACGTGATCCAGAAGAGAGGGGAAACCCTCCGGGCTTATGTTGAGCGTTTCAACAAGGAAGTCATCCAGATGGGGGTCTTCACTGAGAAAGAAACCCTCGCCAACTTCATAAGAAACTCTTATTGATGAAGCACTAGTCTCACAAGGCTCCAACTCATTTAATACAATCTTGGAACGAGGTTTATGGTCACTAATGTAATTATCCTCAAGAAATGTTACATTTGTTGATACAAATACTTTATTGTCTTCAGGACTATATAAGTGTCCACCTCTGGTCTCCTTGGAATATCCTACAAATAGGCAGACAACATACTTGGAGTTTAGCTTTCCAGTTATGTTCTTTTGCATGTGTGTTGGACACCCCCATATGCGAAAATGTCATAAACAAGCTTTACGACCATTCCACAACTCTAGTGGAGTCGTACGAACAGATTTGGATGGCACCACATTCAAAATGTATGCCGCTGTTTGTAACGTATATCCTAGAAGGAATTTGGTAATGATGAGAAACTAATCATAGATCTCATAATTTCCTTTAGGGTTATATTTCTCCTCTCCACTACACCATTTTGCTGAGGTGTACCGAGAGCTGTGAGTTAGGAAACTATCCCATGCTCGACCATGAAGTCTTTAAACTCCTGGTCAAGGTACTCACCTCCACGATACGATCGTAGTGACTTGATAGTCCTACAATGTTTCCGACTTCCGTTGCATTACGTAGTCGTATCTATATCTTGAGTAGTCATCTATAAAGGTGACATAATACTCATAACCACCCCTAGCTTTAACATTCATTGGTCCGTAGACATCTGTATGTATAAGCTTTAGCGGTTCTTTAGCTCTAGCGGTTCTTTAGCTCTAAGCCCTTTTTCAGTAAAAGGTCTCTTAGTCATCTTACCTTACAAACAAGATTCGCAGACAGGTAAGGTGCCAACCTTTAACTCACTTAAAGGTCCGCTTTTTACTAGTCTGTTTATCCAGTCAATGTTGATATGACCAAGCCTTAGATGCCAGAGATATGTGTCATTATCTGGAGAAATATTATGTCGTTTAGTTTTTGTTTTTTCAACCTTAAACATTTCGTTGTTGAGCAGTGTAGTATGTATTAACGGTCTTAACACATACAAATTGATTTCATTAATTCCTTAACAAATATTCATACCATTCTTTCCAATAATAACAGACTTATTATTAAAAGAAACAAAATATTTTTGTTCTAACAACTTAGAAATGGAAATCAAATTTCATGTAAATCCAGGAATATAAAATACATTGTTCAACAATATATAATTATTACAAAAACAATATATAATTATTTTCTGGTCTTTTGCCAAGAGACATCCAGAGACTCACCATAAAGCCTATGATCGGGCTCTAGAGCAAATTGAGGTCGACGAACAGCTCAAGTTCAAGATGGAACACGACGACATGAGAGCCGTAAAACGACAAAAGAAGGAAGCTGTCAAATCTGAGCAAACTTAGAAAAGCCAGAACAAACCACTAAATAAATCGATGTATCACTTCCCTATTTCTCAACCAAGGTCGGAAAGATATCCAGCAAAATGAACTCCTCCACGAGTTTCACCTCCTTCTAAAACAGTGGCCCCAATAGCTCGAGACGAGAGGGGGTATGATCATTACACCCCTTTAAACATATCCCGTGAAATAGTCTATCTCACCATTCGGGACAAGGGTTTGCTACAGAAGCCCGCACCTATAAAAGCCCTTGTCTATAAGAGAAGTGGCTATAAATATTGTGACTTTCATGAAGACGTGGGGTAAAACACTTCAGAGTGCTACAACCTGCGGAATCAGATCGAGGCTTTGATAAGAGGAGGATGTCTTAAGAAGTTCTTATAGCAAGTCAGGGATAACATTCAGACTGGAAGGGAGGTACAAGATGAGATCCATGAGCACGCTGAGAAGAGAAAGAGGGAACAGGCGGACCTGATGTAAAATATCCAGATAATAAATACCATCAGCGGATGGCCTACTCTGGCTGGCACCTCTAACAATTCTAGGAAAAACCATGCAAGGAAAATCCCTCATATGGACGAAGGGCGGGATATCTTCAAGGTTGACCAGAGACCAACCAACCCCTCCCAGTTGTCATAGATCATTTTCATCGAAGCGGATGTCTACAAAATCGTGCAGCCTCATGATGATCCCATGGTGACCACAGTACAGATTGCCAACTGCATGGTACACCGTGTGCTCATCAACACAGGCAGCAGCTTCAACGTCCTATTTAAATATACCTTGGAAAAGCTAAATTTGAAACAGTGGTGTTACAATAGCTGCACTACCCCACTATATGGGTTCACTGGGGACTCAATCATACCTGTGGGATCAAAAATCCTACCGGTGATCATTGGGGCCACACCTCTCCAGCAGAATATTATGACAGATATCGTGGTGGTGGATACCCCATCGGCTTACAATGTAATATTAGGGAGGCCATTTTATCATCCTTGAAAGGGGTCATATCCATTTACCACAACTTCCTAAAGTTCCCAGTAGGAGACAAGGTGGGGGAAGTTTAGGGTGATCAGCAGGCAGTCAGGAGATGCTACGCAGTGTCTGCCAACCCGACGGCTCTAGCAAAATAACTTGCCCAGGTGACAACGATCCAAGATAGGGGCAACTCTTGTATTGACCCTAGGAGATGTAGGGCCCACAAATCACCCTAAGGACGACCCTATAGTGGCAGACAAGGAGGAGAAGAGAAGGGAATGGGCTAGCGGCCATCCAGTGGATAAGTTGAAAGAGATTCCAGTCCGATTGGGTGATCCCTCGAAGGTCGTCAAAGTCGGAGCCACCCTTGAGCCGGGAGTAAAAGAGGGTTTGATCAGGCTTCTCACAAAGTTCAATGACATTTGTGCTTAGAATCACGGTGAGATGCTTGGGATCCCGATGACATTGGCTGCTTATCGATTGGCAGTGGATCTGACCTTCAAACCCATTAAACAAAAAAGGTGCCTCTTCAACGCTGAAAGAAATGCTTCAATCCAGGAAGAGGTGGATAAGTTAACCCAAGCAGGCTTCATCAATGAGGCATACTACCCCGAGTGGATTGCCAACGTGGTCATGGTCACAAAGGCGAATGTGAAATGGCGCATGTGCGTCTATTATTTTGACCTCAACCGGGCATGCCCGAAGGACAGTTTCCCTCTACCAAAAATTGATCAGTTAGTTGACTCCACCTCTGGAAACAAGCTCCTAAGCTTCATGGATGGGTTTTCAAGGTACAATCAAATTATGATGCACCCAGCCGACCATGAAAAGACTAGTTTCATCACTGGGTGGGGACTGTATTGCTACAAGGTGATGCCTTTCGGGCTTAAGAACGCAGGAGCTATAAATCAACGGTTAGTCAATCGACTGTTCAAGATCGAAATTGGAAGATCAATGGAGGTATACATCGATGACATGATCACCAAGTCATCAACCTCTGAAGGCCATCTGGTTGACCTTCGCAGAGCCTTCATGATCTTAAGGGTAAACCAGATGTGATTGAACCCCTCCAAATGAGCCTTTAGGGTGACAGCGGGACAATTTCTAGGCTATATGGTCCATGAAAGAGGCATAGAAGCTAACCCAGAAGATATTAAGGCTATCCTAGATCTAGAGTCCCCCACGTCACTTAAACAGGTTCAAGTATTGACTGGGTAAGTAGCATCGCTCAACAGGTTCATTTCTCGGTCCACCGATACGTGTCTTCTCTTTTTCAAAGCCATTAAACAAGGAAGAAACATGAAACCGGACCATGAGAGTGAACAAGTTTTTCAAGCAATGAAAAAGTACCTGTCAAGCCCTCCGCTACTGGTTAAACCAAGCTCTAGAGAAGAGCTACAGATTTACTTGGCCGTTTCCAAAACTGCGGTTAGCGGGGCTTTAGTCAAGGAATGAGGAGATAGGGTCCAATGGCCTATCTACTATGTGAGTCATGCTTTAACCAAGCCCGAGAAGAACTATACCCTTTTGGAAAAGCTCACTTATGCCTTGGTAACCTCGGCGAGGAAGCTTCGACCCTATTTCCAGGCTCATTCGATAACAGTGGTGACAGATCAACCCCTCAGTCAATTTTTGCAACAGCCAGATGTTTCCGGAATATTGGTTTTGTGGGCCCTGGAACTCACCCAGTTTGATTGGAGGTATAAGCCTAGGACCACAATTAAAGCTCAGGCTCTAGCAGACTTTGTAGCAGAGATCTCGATGCCCCCAGGCCAAGCGACCTCCGCAGCAACATACGTAGCCTCTGATAAGGTCCCAGGGTCCGACAACTGGCCGAAAGGTTGCAAGTCATGGATCCTCTACACTGATGGAGCCTTTGGAAAAATTGGGGGAGGAGTGGGCATAGTTCTAATCGACCTAGAAGGAACCGAGTGCTGTCACTGCTTCAAATTTGAATTTAAAGCCACTAACAATGAAGCAGAGTCTGAAGCCCTTCTAGCAGGAATAAGGGTAACCATTGAGCTCGGGGTTGATTACCTGAATTTTAAGAGTGACTCGTCACTCGTATTCAACCAAGTCTCTTGGGATTATTAGGCAAAAGGGGATAACATGATCGCTTACCTGAAATTGGTTCAACAGCTCAAGAGCAAGTTTAAAGGTTTAAAATTTGAGCAGGTACCTCGACAACAGAATCGTCGAGCTGACGACCTTGCAAAGATAGCTGCAAATGGTGGCCAGACCTTACCCCACGGGGTCCCTCTTCAAGTGATCCCCCTACACAGTGACAGTTATGGAAACTTATACCTTGGATCGACAACCATGCTGGATTGATCCAATAGCTGATTATTTGCAAGATGGGAAACTTCTTAGGGAGCTCGACCAAGCTAGGAAAGTCAAAAGGCTCTCGATCCAGTATTTTTTGGTGAATGGGCACTTATACAGAAAAGGAAGATCCCTTCCTTTGCTTCGATGTTTACACCCTAAAGATGCCAAGTGGGCATTGGGAGAGGTTCATTCCGGGGAATGCGGAAACCACATTGGTAGGGAGGCTCTGGCGTATCAGGTACTCTGTATGGGGTATTATTGGCCAACCATCCATCAATACGCAAAAAGATTAGTGTGAACCTATGAGACATGCCAGAAGGCCATAAACTTGAGTCACCTCCCCCAGAGCGGTTATCGTCCCTTAGCTCGCCATACTCCTTTGCTATGTGGGGAGTCTACTTGATCGGACTGCTTTCTACTGCTCCTGGTCAAGCCAAGCATGCTATCGTGGCAATTGATTATTTCACAAGATGGGTCAAAGCCGGACCGCTATCCTACATATCATAAGAAAACATAAAAAGGTTAATCAAAACTAATATAGTTTGCAGGTTCAGAACTCTTGCTATTATAGCGGACCTTAGAAAGCAGTTTGATAATGGCCGATTCCAAAATTTTTTTGAAGGCTTGGGAATTGACCATCGGTTAGCTTCAGTAGCCCACCCCCAAACTAACGGGTTGGTGGAATCCACTAATAAAACCATTAAGAGGCTGTTGAAGAAAAAGCTACAGCAGAAAAAAGGCAGATGGGCCGTAGAGCTTCCCAAGGTCCTTTGGGCTTACCGTACCACGAGGAGAATAGCTACCAGGGAAACCCTGTATTCTCTAGCCTTCGGGGTTGAAGCAGTCCTTCCTATCGAGCACAAACTGACCTCCTTCAGAGTCAAACATTTTGAACCAGGGATCAATGAAGGTAAGCTCCGAGCTAGCCTGGATCTTCTGGAGGAAAAACAAGATCGAATAGCTGAGAAGGTAGCAGTTTACCAAAGCAGGATCGCTAGATACTTTAACCGAAGAGTTAAAGCCCAAAACTTGAAGGAAGAGGATCTAGTTCTCAGGAAAGTGACGTTGAATACCATGAAAAAGTAGGACGGGGTCCTGGGCCTAACAGGAAGGGTCGTACTTTACAAAACTGGTGATCCACAATGGGGCATACAAGCTCGAAGACATGAATGACCGACTCATCGATCATACTTGGAATGCAGATCACTTGAGAAAGTTCTACCTTTGAACAGGGACTCATGAGCGGGCTACCCTAACCTAGTTTTTAGTCTCTAGCAATAACGTACTCCTTTTTTTTTTATCAATAAAGCCTGTTCTTTCTCCATCTTCAACTACGTTCTACAATGATTTAGGTCTACATGGAAAATTCGACATTATTGTACTAAGACCAGGGGTAAGCCCCCTCGCCACCTCTGATGCCTCAGCCAGGCACTACTACCCGCCAAGAAGAGTATGATTATAAGAGCATAGTTGCCATCCAGATTTCGTGACCAGGAAATATCTAGATAGCCCTCTTAATGCCTTGGTCGGGCTACCACCCCTAAGAAGGGTTTGAGTGTAAGAGCATAGTCGCTATCCAGATCTCGAGATTGGGAAATAGCTAGATAGCCCTCTTGATACCTTGGTCGGGCTACCACCCTCAGGAAGGATCTGAGTATAAGAGCATAGTTGCCATCTAGATCTCGAGACCAGGAAATAGCTAGATAGCCCTTTTGATGCCTTGGTCAGGCTACCATCCTAAGAAAGGTCCGAGTGTAAGAGCATATTTACCATCCAGATCTCGAGACCAGGAAATAACTAGATAGCCCTCAAGATGCCTTGGTCAGGCTACCACCCCCAAGAAGGATCTGAGTGTAAGAGCATAGCTGCCATCCATATCTCAAGACTAGGAAATAGCTAGATAGCCCTCTTGCGCCTCGGTCGGGTTACGACCCCCAAGAATGACTCAAGTTTAAGAGCGTGGTAGCCATCCTGATCTCCAGTTAAGGAGAGGGCTAGGGAATTCTTATTGATACCTCACTCGGGATATAACCCCCTAGAAGAGCTCGAGGATGGAGGACTATTTTACTTAAACTCTAAAGTCCCAGATACTGTTGGTGTCTAAATTTTCCGTTAACATTAGGTTGCTTACTGTGACAGGTGCGGACTGGTCTACGAGTAAACAAGAGGACTACCGACTAAAATCGTTGAGCTACCAGTCCCTGTCAAGTCAAAAAGCCCAAGCTAACTATTTGCTTTCACACTTGAGCAATTTTCCTATCTTGTTACTCATCCAAGGCTAAGGTAGGTTGCTATAGGGGCTGAACCCAGATTGAAATCAGAAATGAAACAAGTACCTGTAAGATAAAATTTTAACTAGGTCTAAAAGCTAAATTTCATTAATGAATTAGGGAGCCTATCACCGGTAAGGCTACAACAATCAAAATAAGGAGCCCAACCCCCGGTTCCGGGCTATAAGCAAGGAAAAATACGATCAAGCATGAGTAAAGATAGGATGCCCACCCCATTTTTCGAGCATTTTGAGCAAGTTACAAGAAGATGTACTCAAGCTTCTACATCCCCTCGGTCTCCTCCTGAATCCCCTCCTTTCAGATAGACTTCGCATTCTACTTCTCTTTCGGGTGGTCGCTCATCCCGGACTGCCGCCTCTGCCACCTTCTTCTGAGGATGCCCCTCGACTGCCTCATGATCAGTAGGGTCCTTCTCCACCTCCACTGCTTCATGATCAGCAGGGTCCTCTTCCACGACTTCGTCCACCACCGCCATAACCTTAAGTGGTATGGCTGTATCAAGAAGATTGGCCATTGAATCTGGCATGCTCTCTCCCCCTACTTTTTCTTGCTTTGAAGCAATTCTAGAAAGGTCTCGGGCTTCCGTAAGATCTTCTTCTGGCTCCATAGGTAGAACCCCCATCGAGGACTCTTCTGGACCCTACGTTGGGAAGACTAGAGGAGAAGAAGGAAGGTCTAACCCAGCTGTTTGCTTCCCGGCTTCTACCACGTTAGAGGGATCCAAGTCATCACCTAATGGGCAAGATATCTCTGTGGCCTTGGCCAATATCTCCTTCCTATTCCAGTTAGCAATAATTAACAGGTCAAAAGGAGAGAGGAGGGCTTCGGCGACCTGGTAGAAAGAGTATAAGTAACCTTCGCTGAAGGATGTATCCACCTCAACCTGGAGCTTGGCAATCTGGAATGCATATCTTGATTTTTAGTAACAGCTTCTTAGCTTCAGCCTTCCAGGAGTCTCTCTGCCTAGCCCGTCGCTCTGACTTGATGGTTTCTTGGTCAAAGGATCTTTTCATCCTCTCATTGTCACAACGAAGCTCGCTCAGTTCAGTTTCAATTTCTTTATAATTGGAGGTCATCTCATCTACAAGAGATCAAGATTGCACGAGAAGCCCTATAACCCTTTTAGTTTCAACTTCAGCGTGGGTATCCTGATCACGGAGAAGGGATACCTGTCGACCCATTGCGACATTAAACTTGACAGCCTGCAAAATATGAAACAAAGGTTAGAGAGCAATCAAAGCTCGTAATCACAGAAAATAAAGGCAATGACTGCCTCAGCCAGAAGGGCAGACCCCTTGGTAAGCATGATGTCCATAGGAAATCAGGCATTGAAGCCATTCTGGAAAGCCCGCCACCCGGGCAAGACGCCACAAACTACTTTAGAACCTCATCCTGGCCAATCGAGCCCGACTGATTGTTGGGGCGAGAAGGGGGAGTCTCAAGAATACCAGCCTCAGGATCCCCCATAGCCTGAACTGAATGAGGCGTAGGTGGGTCGGTTGGAGCATTGGGTAGTGTATTTGAAGGAACAATAACTATAGTAGGGACCTCTGATGAAGGGGTAGATGTGGTCGTATTAGCAACCTGGGAAGCAAGACCTCCTTTGATTAGCGCCTTGGAAGCCCGCGACACAAGATTAACTATCCTGGACCTAGCTTGGGTAGGAGATGAAGATGAAGATGAAGATGAAACAGGTAAAGCAACAGCTGGGATGGCATGCCCCCCTTTCTCTGAAGTAATCGAGAAGGCCCCTTGGGACAATCTAGCAGAAGGGGGAGGGGTCCGAGCTTGCTGAGCTTCACAGGAAGCTGAAGTAACAACAAAAACTGTTAAGAGAAAAGAGAAAAAAGATGTAAGAAGCAAGCCATCGAACAGATTAAAGCATAACAACTTGAAATCACTTACGAGGGGTAGCATCGGAGATCCGCAGATATTGATTCACCCGGTGGGAATCGAAAGGATTAGTGGTGGGATATTTCAAATTCAGGTAGTTCCTGGTAATGATTGTCTTCAACACCATTTCAGATTCATCGGGTAAGGAGTTTCGATCCCACGCTGGTTTGTCATTGAAAGCTGTTGAGACATTGAACTCGTGCCCACATATGAAGATCGAGCACCGGCCAGTATCCACTCCTCTTTCCACGCTGGATCCTTCCTTCGAAGCTCCAGGGATGTTGAAGTTAAGCTTGTTCTTGGCCTTGGCATAGAATTGACCTCGAGGGACCCCAGCCAGACTCTCGATTTGGTAGAGGAAAGCCAACTCCTATGCTCTGGGTTCTCGGGTTATCTTACGGAGCTCACACTACTCCCTCAACAGCACAAGTAAGCCGATTAGGTGCCTCTAGAAGCCAGACGTCAATTGGAGAGGAGCTAGTTAAAGGGTGTCGAGGGCCCACCGTAAGGTAGGATGAAGGGGAAGCCTCCCCCCACTCTCGAGGGCCTCCACATGAATTGTAATGATTCCCTTGGGAAGACATCGTAGTCTCTATAAGGGATGGCGAGAAAGACGCTGTCAGGAATACCATACTTAGATCTTATACGACTGAGGGAGTCTGGGTCAACAGTAGAATTGGGAATGACCCTAAAGTCATACGGCGAAAGCCTTATCAAAAAAGTACCGACTATCGTGACTTGACCTCTCCTAGCGACGTTGTCCCTCTTTCTTAAGTCAGAGTTTTCATCAACCAAGTCCAGAGGGTTGTCGGGTTGATTCGAGAAGCCGGAGCCGATTGAGACGTTCCTTCTAGAACGTCGGTGCTGACGGGCCGGGGAAGAATCCTCATTGCTAGAGATTCCTTACACGCGTTTCTGAGAAACTAAGTTAGAGCCGCCAATGCCCTCGACCAAAGCTTCAATGCTATCAGAAGAGTTTGACATTGCTGAATGAGGAGAGCTTGAAGGTAGGTGAAAGACAGTAGTGATGTTAGAAAAGATAACGAGAGAGAGGAAGTATGGAAATTTGAAAGTGGAGGGATGCATGAAGAAGAGGCTGTGGATTTGAGTTTACATAGAGGATAGGGTTATAATTACGTTGGTGACATCCTCAGGAGGATCACCTCGAGCAGCGGAGAGGGCCGTAATGCAATCGGTTTTTCTTACGAGGAGCACACCATTCCAAGTTCGACACGTCACCTGAATAGTTAATAAGAATATTTTATTCAAAGATTCCCAGTAATTTCTTTGTAACAGAAAATTTCTCAAATAAATAGGGAATCTAACTTCAACCCTAACTCTTCCTCCAGTGTTCAAGTCAGTGGGGACTTCTGTTAATAGTAAAATTTGGTTAGGGGTCAAAGAGAAATTTTCCACTCTCCTAGCGCAAATCAAAACCCAAATTCGACATTCATGAGACCCCGGGCAGACCATAAAGCTAATTTACTAGAGCAGGGAAGGGTCACTGGGCTTCGGAACCATTAGGGATGAAGGTGGGCACAACAAGGTCGAGCCCAAATGTGAGCACTAGAATCCGTGCTTCTCAAGGCCACCTACCTAGGCACCTCAGTTCCTAAGGTCGATTTCCAAAACCACCCTATGAAAGCGAGAGAAGATCACTCAGCTCAGGAAGCATTCGAAGCGAAGCCCGACACAAACAAATGTGAGCCTTTTCCAGACCACAGTTTCCTGAGGTTAGGTTTGACTCGTAGCCTAAGATAGAAGCACACCAATCTCTCCAGAAGCCCGCTGTCCTTGCTGGGCACGAGAGAAAAATCTCGCCTAAATCTACACTACCCCTGCTACCTCTTAGGAATGCCTAAAGGGACATCTCAAGCTCCAAAGGGTCAAGGAAAGTCCATCCCAAGCTTCTAAGAACAGAGCCGAAGCGTGGATCTACCTCGCTCTATGAGATAACAGGCAGCTAGCTCGGTGACCTCTATGAAATATCATGTCGTGAAAACATACAAGATCATCTACATGTGATAACCAACATTAATTCCGCATACGTGTGAGTCAAGAGTTTGATTCCTAAAAGGAATCAAACTTGTCATCGTCAACAATATCATCGTTTCCGCTATTTACACGGGGTCAACAACTTAAAAAAAAAGGATCCCGCCCGATAAGAAGGGAATGGATTCATAGGATCGTGGAGGGATATCAGTGAATGCAAACCTACTTGGACCGAATATAAATAGGGCAAAGCATGATAAAGGAAAAGAGGGGGATCGACAAACAAAAAGAGAAGGGGGCCAAAATTCTGTGAACAGAACACGGTCACCGTAATGTCTACTATTCGACTAGCAAAAAGTTACCACATTCCTACGTTCTAGAGAGACTGTAAGCATATGAGAGAGAATCCTGTATATCACAAATAATCAATAATAAAGCCTCCACTTGCTATCGTTATACAAACATTCATTTTTATCTAAACAGGTTAGGTATCAAAAGTACCGACCCCGGTCACCACCACCGTGGTAGTGGTCTCGATGGTGTTAGTCGGAATTTCTCATATTGAGCAAATTCCCCGTTAACAAATTTCAATGTATTTTGTTTTGGGATTGTAACAAGAAGGGTGGTCTATCATCGCCATAATTTCCTTCTAAGTAGTTGCTAAGTTTTTTTTTTTTATTATTGTGATAAAAAAAATAAAAAAACTACAGTTTATTATTTAAATTCTTCTGTAATACATTCAAGTTTCGAAGACTCGAAGGTTTAAAGAGTTAGGAGCAACCGGAACAAGTTTGGGACCGTGCGAGCCTTAACAACCAACGTGCATGCGAAGAGCACGCAACCACGTTTGTTGTGGCATGGGCTGTGCATGACAGCCCTATGGAAGCCATGGGCTGTGCATGGCAGCCTTTTATAGGGCTGTGGCAAGCGCACGCCTTTGGGAGGCAGCCGAGCGAGTTCATACAACAAAGGTCACGTGAAGACTTGTTCGCCAAGAAAGGAGTTTTTTGTATTCCAAAAATGTAATTAACTTGCATTTCTAGGATGTACCAAAATTGTAGCTATTTAGATTTTTTGTAAATATTGCAATGTTTGTCATTGTTTGATAATATGTCATATAGAATAGGAGTGCCACTCATATATCTCTTTTGGTATGAACATGCATAGAATGATTTAGGTATCTAAATTGGCATCTAGATAATTTGGTAAATCATTCTTTGGAATTCGATCACACGCCTTAAACAATTGAGTGGGAGAAGGTGTTTTGGAACACCTATGGAATTTCGGCTTGCCTAGGCAATTCTTTGTGGAGAGAATTCGGCCATCATAGGAATTTTGAGGGAGAAAAATCTGATTTTGCACTAGACAAAATTCGATTAACTCTAAGAAATAGTGTGTAACTCGGGAAAGAAGAAATAGGAAGAAAGAACGTTTGGTTTTCGATAGTACACTAGTAGCCTTTACATCAAAAGGTTTTGTGTACAACATCGAATCAAGGTGTTAATAACAAAATTTGGCTAGGGATCAAAGAAGAATTTTCCACTTCCCAGCCTTCCCGCAAGGGTCCAAATTCGGGCTTATATGACGGGGTATCAAGTTCCCCGAGGTCGAGCTACCACACAATCCTACAGGAGCAAGGCGAGGCCGCCTATACCATCTGAGCATCTCGCACATGTCCAGGCTTACCAAATCAAGCCCGACAAGACTGTGTCAAGCTCTTTATACCAGGACAAAGCTCGAAGCTAGGTCCACGTGAAAGAACCTAGGTCCCCTGACATCAAGGTATCTCGTGACACTCTCCTAGAGCTTGCTACTATCTCTACTTTCACTAGGAGACCTTCAAGGTACCGAACTTGTCTTGCAAAGGCACTTTTGCCTCATCGAGGTATAATCTCGACCTATCCGAGCATAAAAGGAAGAAGCCCGTAAAGCCCCATCGTCACCAAAAACGTCAAGATCCACTGTAGATCCTGGTATGGTTGAATCAAGTGGCAAAAGCAATACTCGAGCGTACCTCTCCACCATTCTTGAAGCGAGCCAAGGTCACCTATTTATGGCAAACACCTTACCAGGGACTGCTAGCCAAGCCTTCTACCCCACTATGAAGCCTACATAATTAGGTCAAGCTCCATGATAGAGCTCGACGAAGCTAAACCAAGCTCCTAACTACATGGTTGGAACCCAATGGGATATTTCACCTTTAAAATTGTTAGCATAAACTCCATGGGAAAACCAACATCTAGCTCCGTGAAAATCGAGAGGTCCTCGGGGGACCCCGCCAGTGTACTAGATCCTAGGGTACCTCGCTCTCAAGGAATATCAAATGTCACATCGGGTAACCTCCATGAAGTACCTCTCTAAAGTGACATGCAGAACTAGAGCTCTCATCTCGGTAACGTAGGAAGAGAGGACTGACTTCCATGACATTTAAAGTATAATTAATGAGGTCAACCGCATTTATGGAGGCAGTCAACCCAGTTAATGACATGATCAACACCATTAATAAGAGAATATTCAACTCTTTAATGGCCATCATTAGTGAAAGAGTCCAAAGAGGAAACAAATACCTTTTCCTCCAAGATATCCTCCACAACCGATTATTGAGGGTCAACTATAAACAGAAAATCCCGCCTATCAAGGAAGGAAGAGTCCGAAGAGGAAACAATCATATCTTCTCCTAGATAATAGCTACAAGCCGATCAACAACATTAAAGGAAGGATCGTATTCGATAAGGAAACAAAGACTAATTGAAGAGTCCTGGACTTGCACGCCAATGTGGTCATCATGTATAAATATGCCTGTAAAAGGCATATTGTATGGGGCTCCAATCAATGACAGAAGATACATGCTTCATTTAGAGATCTCTCGACATCATCAATGTATGTGTTACCTTTACCTATAATATACCGATATCGGTCAACATTCGACAACCATTGTAAGCTCTCCGGAGCGAGTACGTTGTATTACTTCACTATTCTTGTAAGCTCACTGGAGCATTCTTTGATATATACATAAGGAAGGGTATTCCCCTTTCCTCCGGATGCTGCCTCGGGGTTTCTTGGCATATGATCATTCGTGATGCTTTTTCCCCCTTGATCAGTCCATCTCCCTCTACAAAAGATTTGTGCTTCTCTTACTTGTGTCCTGTGTAATGCATGCGTATATGAGTGCGAGCTAGATTCCTACCTCGCTGAACCTAGCGTTTTTATCTTCCCATATACATGCTAAAGTCGCATATCAAGATGAGAAGAAACCACCCAGACTAGCTTGAAGGAAGTCGATGGGATCTTCTGTATCATCCTCTATGGCAGAAATCGAGATCTCCGACACTGGAGCTAGATAAGCCCCCTCATTACCTCCTATCAAGGTCGGGGAATTACAGGATGGAATCGGGCTCCAGAACTGGGCTCTTGGTACCATGACGGGCTCCGACCCTGACCGAGGACTAGGACCAGGACTAGGACCAAGATAAACCCCTTCACACTACTAAGAGAACCTCAAGCTCCCCAGATCTACTTCATATGCACGAAGCTCGACGGGCGGGATGGATTGTCTCCCCGAGCTCCCCAGATTTACTATATAAGCATGAAGCCCGACGTACGGGATGGCTTGTCTTCTACCTCCTGTTTCATCCTCCTTCATATTCATACAAGATCAGGTCAGGTATCAATGATAAAAACCTCGACTACCACCTCCGTGGTAGTGGTCTCGAGGGTGTTAACAGGGATTTCTTATCCTAAACAAATTTTCCGTTAACACTTACTGGCGCCATTTGTGGGAAGTTTCCACACCCTTTTTAAAAGCCTCTATGTCTCTACATGAGTATCATTATTCTATCGAGGTAACAGATTCATTATTCGTGGAATATCATTTACTATATACGATGTCTTTTCTCTATACTTGTCTATATCGCCTATGCATCGCATGTGGTGCTCATTTTATCATTTAACGAGTTTCGTTCATTGTGGAGCAAATATGGTACGTGGGATTCCTGGTGGAGCCAGTTCATTATGCTACTCCTATGAAGTGAACCTGCTTAGATAATCATGGAGCTCCAATACATTAGCTACCCGTTTGAAGATCTCCTATATAGCTGAACCATTCTCATACATCGAGAGCTCCTATATAGTAGAACTGCACATCTCCTGCTCTTCTACAGCAAATTCGCTCTGCCACTAGTGTATCACTTATCCAGCAGGTCTACTGGGCTTCGACCTGTTCTTACGGATCCCCTCATGCCACCAGGTCTGCCCTTCGTAAGCTCCTAGGTAGAGGTAGCAGGTCGACCCATGAATCTAATAAGCCAACTCAACTGAGTAGCTTCTAGAGCAGCATGACCAGTAGAAGATTAGTGGTTCCACGACTCATACACTGGACCAGTCAACATCTGAGTGAGCCACTGAATTCTCGGTTCATTCCAGCATGGTCTAGAGCCTCCTTTTGAATTGCTAGGGACTCCAAAGATCCCAAGCATGCTTCTGGACCACTACCAGACCGGTGGCTTTGCTCCGTGTGTACCGGGCCATTCACCGCCCTAGCAAGCCACTGAAGCCTGATCTTATCGAGGATAACCTAAAATCTTCCCATATTTGGTAAGGCCTCCTACGTGCCTAAGCAAGCTTCTAGAGCGGTAGAACCGCTACAAGACAGGTGGTTTTGCTCTATATGTATCGGGTTATTCATCGCACTAGCAAGGCACCGAAGCCCGATCTGATCAAGGAGAGCCAAGAGGTTTCCCACTCTTGGTAAGGCTCTAACATGCCTAAGCAAACCTCTGGAGTAATAGCCTTACTGTAAGGCCAAGTGGCTCCTCATTTCTTGTACGGGGCCGGTCAATGCCCAAGTGAGCCACTGAGCTCCTGATTCATTCCAGCAGGGTCCAGAGCTTTCTCTCAGTTGCTGGGGACTTCTAGGATCCTAAACATGCTTCTGGCCCAGTACTAGACCGGTGGCTTTTGCTCTATATATACCGGGTCATTCATCACCCTAGCAAGCCACCGAAGCCCGATCTGATCGAGGAGTTCCAAGAGGTTTCCCACTTTTTATAAGGCCTCCTACATGCCTAAGCAAACCTCTGGAGTAGCAGCCTCACTGTAAGGCCAAGTGGTTCATCACTTCTTGTACAGGGCCGGTCAACGCCCTAGTGAGCCACTGAGCTCCTGATTCATTCCAGTAGGGTCCAGAGCTTTCTCTCAGTTGCTAGGGACTTCTAGGATCCCAAACATGCTTAAGGACCAGTACTAGACCGGTGGCTTTTGCTCTATATGTACCGGGTCATTCATCACCCTAGCAAGCCACCGAAGCCCGATCTGATCGAGGAGTGCCAAGAGGTTTCCCACTCTTGGTAAGGCCTCCTACATGCCTAAGCAAACCTCTTGAGTAGTAGCCTCACTGTAAGGCCAAGTGGTTCATCACTTCTTGTACAGGGCCGGTCAACGCCCAAGTGAGCCACTGAGCTCCTGATTCATTCCAGTAGGGTCCAGAGCTTTCTCTTAGTTACTAGGGACTTCTAGGATCCCAAACATGCTTAAGGACCAGTACTAGACCGGTGGCTTTTGCTCTATATGTACCGGGTCATTCATCACCCTAGCAAGCCACCGAAGCCCGATCTGATCGAGGAGAGCCCAAAGGTTTCCCACTCTTGGTAAGGCCTCCTACATACTTAAGCAAACCTCTGGATTAGCAGCCTCGCTGTAAGGCCAAGTGGCTCCTCACTTCTTGTACAGGGCCGGTCAACGCCCTAGTAAGCCACTTAGCTCTTTAGCTCTTGAGCTCTTGATTCATTCCAACAGGGTCCAGAGCTTTCTCTCAGTTGCTGGGGACTTCTAGGATCCCAAACATGTTTCTGAACCAGTTCTAGACCGGTGGCTTTTGCTCTATATGTATTGGGTCATTCATCACCCTAGCAAGCCACCAAAGCCTGATCTGATTGAAGAGAGCCCAGAGGTTTCCTACTCTTGGTAAGGCCTCCTACATGCCTAAGCTAACCTCTGGAGCAGCAGCCTCACTGCAAGGCCAAGTGGCTCCTCACTTCTTACACTGGGCCGATCAATGCCCAAGTGAGCCACTAAATTCTTGGCTTATTCCAGGAGGGTCCAAAGCTTTCTCCCAGCTGTTAGGGGCTCTTTGAAATCCCGAGTATGCCTTTAGACCGGCACCAGACAAGTAGCCTATCTCCATTCATATAGGGTCATCCAATGCTCAAGTGAGTCGCCACTCATCCCGGAGGGGTCCAAAGTCTTCTCTCTGTACCAGGAAACTTCTAGAATCCCGAGCATGTCTCCAGACAGTTACTGGGCCGGTGTCTCCTCTCCACTTATATGAGGCCATTCATCGCCCTAGCGAGCTACCTTGGTCCAGATCTACCTCTCTAGTTAGTCTCCTCAATAGTAGTAGCTCCTTCCTCATTAGTCTCTTTGTTTGGTTGAAGGACAGGTCATCATCCCTTAACACTGCTACTTTAGAGCCAGCTTCCACCACCTTGGTTGGATCAATTTCAATCAGCCTTGACCTCCATCTCATCAATTGGACCAATCGAGATCTTTCTTACCTCTCCTACCTTGGTAATACCAATCTGGAACTCTACTTTGAAATATTCAGATAGAAAGGTAGGCAGACTTGAAGCCCCCTATGCATCTGCAGCAGCAGAGGACTTCAAGGTAGTTCCTACCTCAACACGACTAGACATGAAAGCAGAAATGAGAACCAAGTCCTCCTCATTATCTGTGCATCCATCATCTCAATATTTTATGGCTTCAGTCAGAGCGGACCCATGCAACTCTCATATTTCTCTGTGATCTATTCAAGGTATCTATCCTCCAATGATGATCAAGTCAGAGGGAAGAAGAGCTCGAGCTGCCTAGCAAGCAACACAGTAGCTTCCTTCAGCAAATAAAGCACCCACATTGGCTCCCAAGGTAGCCACTCTGCCATACAGAGTTTAAACAACCCCCACCATATGGTCGTGGGTTGAAGAAGTAACCATCCTCCTTGGCTGGCACAAGCGACCTTAGCAAACACCAGATTGCTTTCGGAGATTATCATACTGATGGCTCCTCTTTTTTTGTACAAGGCCTTCCAATGCCCTAGTGAGCCTTCGAGGTCTCGATCCATTCATGGAGCACCCAAAGGTCCTGATCCGTTCACAGTGGGGTCTCGAGCTCCATTACGATTATTGAAGACTCTCATCTACCCCAAGCGGACTTCTAAACAGGTTACATAACTTGGGGACTAGAAGCTCAATATTTTCTCAATACTCCAGTGAGAGGGGCGATAACCCTAGCATAAGACAATTTCCTCTAGTTCACAATAAAAAACGTCTTTTGCGGAGAGCCATTCTACTATCTACACTCATAATGAAGATCATCTCAAGAGATTCTACTCGTTAAAAAACTCCTAGAGCGAGACTGGTGATCAACTGATACTACCATGCATCGATACAACTTTGTATTAGCTCGTCGTGAGTTTGCATCTCTTTCAACTTCGGTATCCGTAATAAATCCTTCTAGGAGGATCCCCATTATTAGGAGAGCTACACCGCACTCCTGATGCTCTGGACCAGATCAAATCCCTCTAGAAGGATCATCTTGACTAAGAGAGATAGATAGCCCTCCTAATGCCCCGGGCTGGATTAATCCCACTAGGAGGATCGCCATGGTAATTCAACAATGATCGTCTCGAGACCAGGAAATAGCTTGATAGCGCTCCTGATGCCTCGGCCGGGCACCACCCCCTGCCAAGAAGGGTCTGAGTGTAAGAGCATAGTTTTCATCCAGATTTCGAGACCAAGGATTGATCGGGGAAGCCCCTCCATCACCCTTGATGCCTTGGTTGGGTGACTTCCCCCAAGAAGGATCCGAGTGTAAGAGCATAGTTGCCATCCAGATCAAAATACAAGGATATAGCTAGATAGCACTCTTAATGCGTTGGTTGGGCTACGACCCCTAAGAAGGGTCTGAGTGTAAGAGCATAGTTGCCATCCGGATAAAAAAACAAGGATATAGCTAGATAGCGCTCCTGATGCCTTTGTCGTGATACGACCCCCAAGAAGGGTCTGAGTGTAAGAGCATAGTTTCCATCCGGATCAAAATTTCAGGATATAGCTAGATAGCGCTCCTGATTCCTTGGTCGGGCTACGACTCCAAAGAAGGATCCGAGTGTAAGAGCATAGTTTCCATCCGGATTTAAATACCAAAATATAGCTAGATAGCGCTCCTGATGCCTTGGTAGGGCTACGACCCCCAAGAAGGATCCGAGTGTAAGAGCATAGTTGCCATCCGTATTGATATACCAGGATATAGCTAGATAGCGCTCCTGATGCCTTGGTCGGGCTACGACCCCCAAAGCGTAAGAGCATAGTTGCCATCCGGATCAAAATACTAGGATATAGCTAGATAGCGCTCTTGATGCCTTGGTCGGGCTACAACCCCGAAAAAGGATTTGAGTATAAAAGCATTGTTGCCATCCAGATCTCGATACCAGGATATAGCTAGATATCGCTCCTGATGCCCTGGTGGGGCTACGACCTCCGAGAAGGATCTGAGTGTATGAGCATAGTTACCTACTAGATCACGAGATCATAACAACCAAAAGGTCATCCTATTGCCTTGGTCGGGCCAACCCCGCTAGGAAGGATCTAAATGGCATTGATGCCTACCAGAATCATTTCACCAGCACATCTAAGTACCATGATTCCTGGAAAAGGTACTCTAGGTACCCATATTAATAATAGAAGCTTCATCCGAATGATCGAGCAATACGCTCATTTATTTTGCAGAAATGAATAGTACCCCGGTTTTCTAAAGCCAATCACTGGGAACGATACTAGTTACCAATAAAAAGGGTCAAGCAAAATTCTTCATATATTACAAGATCTAGACTTCAACCCCAAATACTTATCGGTGTTCAAGTCAGAGGGGACATCTGTTAATAGTCAAATTTGGCTAGGGACCAAAGAAGAAATTTCCTCTTTCCAGCCTTCCCGTAAGGGTCCAAATTTGGGCTTGTATGACGGGATATCAAGGTCCCCGAGGTCGAGCTACCACGTGATCCTACAAGAGCAAGGAGAGGCCGCCCATACCATCTAAGCATCTCGGACGTGTCCAGGCTTACCAAATAAAGCCCGATGAGACCGTGTCAAGCTCTTTATACCACGATAAAGCCAGAAGCTAGGTCGATGTGAAAGAACCTGGGTCCCCCAACATCAAGGTATCTCGTGACACTCTCATAGAGCTTGCTACTATCTCTACTTTCACTAGGAGACCCTTAAGGTACCTAACTTGTCTTGCAAAGGCACTCCTGCCACATCGAGGTATAATCTCGACCTGTCCGAGCATAAAAGGAAGAAGCCGTAAAGCCCCATCGTCACCAAAAGTACCAAGATCCACTGTAGATCCAGGTATGGTTGAATCAAGTAGCAAGAGCAGTACTCGAGCTTACCTCTCCACCCTTCCAGAAGTGAGCCAAGGTCGCTTGTTTATGGCAAACACCTTACCATGGCCTGCAAGCCAAGCCCGCTACCCCGCTAGGAAGCCTGCATAATTAGGTCAAGCTCCATGATGGAGCTCGACGTAGCTAAACCAAGATCTCAACTACAAGGTTGGAACCCAATGGGATATTTCACCTCTAAAATGGTTAGCACAAGCTCCATGGGACCAGCATCTAGCTCCGTGACAATCGAGAGGTCCTCGGGGGACCCCGCCAGTGTACTTGATCCTACGGTACCTCGCCCTCAAGGAATATCAAATGTCACCTCGGGTAACCTCCATGAAGTACCTCTCCAAAGTGACATGCAGAACTAGAGCTCTCATCTCGGCAATGTAGGAAGATAGGATTGACTTCCATGACATTCAAAGTACCATTAATGAGGTCAACCACATTAACGGAGGCAGTCAACCTAGTTAATGACATGATCAACACCATTAATAATAGAATATTAAACTCTTTGATGGCCATCATTAGTGAAAGAGTCCAAAGAGGAAACAAATACCTTTTCCTCCAAGATATCCTTCAAAACCGATTATTGGGGGTCAACTATAAACAGAAAATCCCGCCTATCAAGGAAGGAAGAGTCCGAAGAGGAAACAAGCATATCTTCTCCGAGATAATAGCTACACGCCGATCAACAACATCAAAGGAAGGATCATATTTGATAAGGAAACAAACACTAATTGAAGAGTCCCGGACTTGCACGCCGATGTGGTCATCATATATAAATATGCCTGTAAAAGGCATATTGTATAGGGCTCCAATCAATGACAGAAGATACATGTTTCGTTTAGAGATCTCCCGACATCATCAATGTATGTGTTACCTTTACCTAGAATATGTCGGTATCTGTCTACATTCGACCATCATTGTAAGCTCTCCAGAGCGACTACGTTGTATTACTTCACCATTCTAGTAAGCTCCCCAGAGCATTCTTTGATATATACATAAGGAAGGGTATTACCCCTTCCTCCGGATACTGTCTTGGGGTTTTTCAGCATATGATCATTCATGATGCTTTTTCCCCCTTGATCATTCCACTTCTCTATACAAAAGATTTGTGTT
Source organism: Dipteronia dyeriana (assembly GCA_032871835.1). Taxonomy (NCBI): domain Eukaryota; kingdom Viridiplantae; phylum Streptophyta; class Magnoliopsida; order Sapindales; family Sapindaceae; genus Dipteronia; species Dipteronia dyeriana. The sequence goes on along the minus strand of CM065300.1, from coordinate 76,438,355 downwards.
TCTCTTACTTGTGTACTGTGTAATGCATGAGTATATGAGTGCGAGCTAGATTCCTACCTCGGTGAACCTAGCACTCTTATCTTCCCATCTACATGCTAAAGTCGCATATCAAGATGGGGAGAAACCACCCAGACCAGCATGAAGGAAGTCGATGGGCTCTTCTGCATCATCTCTATGGCAGAAATCGAGCTTTCCGACATTGGAGCTAGATAAGCCCACTCTTTACTTGCTATTAAGGTCGAGGAATTACAGAAAGGAATCGGGCTTCAAAACTGGGCTTTAGGTACTATGATGGGCTTCGACCCCAACCGAGGACTAGGACCAGGACCATGACCAGGACCAGGACCAGGACCAGGACCAGGACCAGGACCAGGACCAGGACCAGGACCAGGACCAGGACCAGGACCAAGATCAACCCCTTCACACCAGCAAAAGAACCTCAAGCTCCCCATATCTACGTCATAAGCACGAAGCCTGACGGGCGGGATGGCTTTTCTCCTTGAGCTCCCCAGATCTACTACATAAGCACGAAGCCCGACGGGCGGGATGGCTTGTCTCCTACCTCCTATTTCATCCTCCTTCATATTCATACAAGATCAGGTCAGGTATCAACGATACCAACCCCGGCCACCACCTCCGTGGTTGTGGTCTCGAGGGTGTTAACAGGAATTTCTCATCATAATTTTTTTTTTCCGTTAACATAAGGTTCACGTGAGTTTCAATCAAAGTGATTGATAATTCACAAGGGACTTAACGTTCTTTTTTTTCTTCTTGGAGGATTATTGTAACTAACAAAGAGAAAGATTTTGTTTGATTCCATCCTCAGGTATACGATTTAAAGAAAAGGAGCCCACACTCCTAGGTGATTCACATTCATGATTGGATTGGAAGATCTTGCGGAATTTATTCGATGCGTGTTCAATCGTCACAAGAAAAAGGTACGACACTTTTTATATACATCAATTAATCTAGGGTTAAGGTTCTCGTTGCATAAAAGGGAAAATATTTTATTTGTACACAAACCCTAATTTTCGTTTTCTAACACTTCCGTTCCGTTTTGAACCATTTTTTCCTACATAATTAACTTTCCAAGAGTCTCACCTTTATGGTTAGATATCACACAAAAACTCGGTATTCATTTTGTTGACGGGAAATTTACTTGAGATGAGAAATTTCTTTTAACACCCTCTAGACCACTACAACGAAAGCGGTGGCCGGGGTCGATACCGTTGGTTCCTGACCTGTTTAAGAGAGAGACGAGTGGTAATAACAGTAAATGGGAACTCTATTATTAATATATCGCTTTAAGATACAAATAACTCTCTTGTTTGCTCACAATCTCTCGGAGGTGTAGGGTGGTGGCAACTCGATGCCTGTCGAATAGTGGAGAAGGTGAACGTGTTTTGAAATCAGAATTTAGGTCCTTCTTCTATGTGTATAACTGTTGTTTATGATTTTTTGTTTCTATCGTTCGTTTTCTTTTTCTTACCATGCTTGGCTTCACCTATATATTTCGTCCAAGTCGGTTTTTAGTTTGTGAATACTCTACTGTAATCTCATGAATCCGTTCCCTCTTTATCGGGTGGGATCTGTTATTTAAATTTGAATTATTTTCGGATTCGATGATATCGTTGACGAAGATAAGTTTTTTCTCTTATTTGAATTTAAACTCTTGACGTGCTTGTAGATATCATGTGGGGATGATCCTGTGTGCACTCGTGCCATTGATCTTTATGGAGGTCAACCAGCCAGCTGCCCGTTGCCCCGTATAGCGAGGTGGATCCATGCTCTGGCTCTGTTCTTAAAAGCTTAAGATGGATTTTCCCTGACCTGTGGGGGCTTGAGATGCTCTTGTAGACCTCTCCGGGAGGTAGTTGGGGTAGTGTAGATCCAGGCGTGATTCTTCCTTTTTGCCCAGCAAGGACAGTGGGATTCTAGAGAGGTTGGCAGGCTTTTTTCGAATGTCTCTTGAGCTTGGAGACTTCCTCTGGCATTTACAGTGCAATTATGGAGCTCGACCTTTAAGCCGAGGTTCCCCGATAGTTTGCCTGGAGAAGCCCGGGCTCTAGTACTCATGTGAGAGCTCTTACCGGTCTTGTTTGGCTTGTCTTCTAGTAACTTTGAAGCTGAACGGACATACCCTGCTCTTGTGGGATATTTTTACGGTCTTACAGGGCTTCATGATTGCCGATTGAGGGTGCAAAATTTCTCTTTGATCCCTGGCCAAATTTCCCTATTAACAGAAGTCTCCTCTGACTTGAACACCGGTGGTAGAGTTGGGGTTGAAGTCAAATTCCTTGTTTAATTGAGAAAGTTTTTCGCCATAAAGATAATTAATGAGAGCGAAATTTTCTCATTAATTACCCAACATTTGAATTTGAAATTGGGTGTTATTCGAAGAAAAACGACTATAATACGACGGTGATCTTCCCAAGGATATCGCCCATAGACCTCTATTTAAGCCCGGTCCGACCGTCACCTTCTTCATACTTCCTCAAATCTCAAACTTTCAAATTTCTTCTTCTTTGTTTTCTCTGCCGATATCTTCCACTTGCTTTCTCACCTCTCTTTCCTATCAATGTCGACCTCCACAGATAGCGCTGATGCCTTGGTGGAGGGCTCCGGGGGCCATAACCTAGCTTCTCTTAAGCGGGTGCGAGGGATTTCAAGTGATGAGGAATCTTCCCCCCTCCGCCAGCACTGTCGTTTAAATAGGAACGCTTCTATCGGCTCTGGCTTTTCGACCCGGCCTGACAACCCTCTGAACTTAGTCGACGAAGACTCTGACATCTAGGAGAGATTAGATGCGGTTGGGAGGGCTCAAGTCACGGTGGTGGAGCTTCCTCTAGTGATAACCCTTCCATTCGAACCCAAGGTCATCCCCGACTCTACTGTCGACCCTCAGACAATCGGCTGTCTATGGGACAAGTATTGTATTCATGATACCGTTTCTCTAACCATCCCCCATCAAAACTACGATGCTTTTAGCCTGCCTAAAGGAGTGCTTCCTATCCATGTCGCGGCTTTTGAGGGCAGGGTGAGGCTTTTTCTCCAACCTACCCTATGGCGGGCTTTCAATGCCCTTCAGTTGGCTCCGCTTCAACTGACGCCTGGCTTTTAGAGGCATCTAATCGACTTCCTGGTATTGTGGAGTGAGCGGTGTAACCAGAGAGCCTGGAGCTGAGGAGCTCGCCTTCATTTTCCAGATCGGTAGCCTGACAGGAGTCCCACGAGGCCAGTTCTATGCCAAGTCTAAGAATAGGCTCAATTTTATCATCCTCGGGGCTTAAAAGAAGGACCCTGCTTGGAAAGAAGAATGGGTATTGGCGGGGAGAGACTGGAGGAGCTCTGTCATTACCGACGGGCATGAGCTCGAGGTTCCCACCTTCTTTAGTGACAAACCCACCTGGGTCGGGATTTCTTGCTCGATGAGTCTGAATCTGTGCTAAAGACCATCCTTGAATGAAACTATTTGAATTTAAAGTTTTCGACCGCTGACCCCTTCGATCCCCGCAGGGTAAACTGGCACCTGTGGATATCCGGTGCTACCCCTCGTGAGTATCTCGATCTATCTTGTTTTTTTTATTGGAGGGTTCAGTTCTGATGATCTTGATTCTTTTCTCTAATAGTGTTTGTTGTTGCTCCAGCATCTCGCGAAGCCTGACTAGCTGGGATACCACTTTCTCCTTCCCGATCATCCCCGAGGCTCTCTCGACCGTTCCGAAGAAGGGGAGTCAACCAGTTAGGTAGCTGCCCCATTCATTCCTTCCCCCTCTCCTTCCCAGGTGAAGTCCAAGATGGCTCTTCTGGCATCTCGGGTTGTAAAGGCTCTAAACCGAGGAAGGTCTGCTTCTCAAGTCGTCAATAAGTTTGTTCCTGCCCTTCCTCCAGAACTTACTGCTCTAAATGATGCCCCCCGAGTCCCGCTACCCCTCTCTTCATTGAGCTGCTTGACTTGTCATTTTCTAACATGATTTTCCTTTGGAGGCTTTCAAGTTTCAGGTGGCTATGGGGCATCAGGTAGCCTTCCTCCAAGATAGGGCAACCAAGGCTGAGGCTGAAGCTAAGCGAGCCATGGGGTTGCTTGCGCGGGCTCAGACCCTAGTCTAGGAGATGACCTCCAGCCAACAAGGAATGAAGATGCAGCTAGCTGAGCTTCATTGCTATCATGAGAGGTTGAAGCAGCGGGCTAGCCAGTGGGATGACTGGAGAGGAGAGGCAAAGGCCCTAGATGTTGAAAACCAAAACCTGCAGGCTCGAATTACCCAGCTCCGAGCCGAAATGGAAGCCTTTTTTAGCGAGGGGTACTTCTATGCCTCCTATCAGGTTGCACAGGCTCTTCCCCCTCTATTCGATCTCTATAGTATTGCCAGCTGGGATAGAGTGGAACTCATGTTGTGGGTTGCGGAGATGTCTCACCCCGAAACTGATGGAGATGGTTCTTCCGGGAAGGGAGTTGTGAAGCAGTTGGTGGTGCCAAATCCGCCCCCTCCTTTTACAGTCTTTCCACCATCTGGTTCCGGTGAATCCTGGAAGGGGGTTCATAACGAGGAGCTAGAAGAAGGCCTCACGGAAACCCGAGATCCTCCCATAGTGCTCTCAGAAATGGGGTCAACAGAAGGCAGAAACGTGCCTAAGTCAACGACCAGCCTTCTTGATAGAGCTATTCCCCCTAAAGTTATGGCGGTGATTAATGAATTCGTGGAGGAGGATCCTGTTGACCCCTAGGCAGCCGGGGCTGATCCCAGCAGGTAGTGGATGCGGTAGATACTGCTAACCAGGACGAGCTGCGAAGAGAGCGAGGTTCATTCTATAAAAAAGGGGGCTGGAGGTCCTCAGGAAGACGAAGGAGCTTGAATTCTTTCTTATGTAACCTATTTAGAATTCTCGGAAGAGGGGGTGGGCATCCTATCTTCAACTGTGTTTGTCCTTTTATTATTCTTCTTTTATAGCTCGGAACCAGGGATTAGGCCCCATTTGCATGTAGTAGCCTTGTTGGGGGATAGGCTCCCTTACTTGATAATAAAATTTTCAATCCCAAATCTAACTCTGGCTTCCATGTACTTGCTTGATCGTCCAGCTTTCATATCGAAACGAGCTATCTTTAGGAAAAAATAAGATAAGAAAAAAGGCTACTTGCATTGAGCCCCCATACCAATGGAACTCCTAGCTCCACTTCTTCAGCAAACAATCCCCTTGTGTTGATTATGGGTTTGTTGTAGATAGTAACCCTGTATCAATGAGAGCTAGTAAAATAACAGGAGCATTTAAAGTTTAAGTAAGTCGAGCCGTCTATCCCCGAGCTCTTTTGGTAGGTTGTAGCCCGAGTAGAACATTAAAAAGAGAAAAACTGTTTAGTCCCTTATTAGGTTTGGGATCAGGAGGGCTTCCGAGCTTTCAAGATCTATTCCTTCTTGAGGGTGGTAGCCCGACTAAGGCATCAGGAGCACTATCTAGCTATTTCCCAGGCTGGATGACAAATATGCTCTTACACTCAGATCTTTCTTGGTGGTGGTAGCCCGACAAAGGCACCAAGAGCGCTATCTAGCTATTTCCTGGTCTGGATGGCAACTATGCTCTTACACTCAGATCCTTCTTGGGGTGGTAGCCCGACCAAGGCACCAGGAGCAATATCTAGCTATTTCCTGGTCTCGAGATCTGGATGGCAACTATGCTCTTACACTCATAATCTTCTTGGGGTGGTAGCCCGACTTAGTCATCAGGAGCGCAATCTAGCTATTTCCTGGTCTCGAGATCTGGATGACAACTATGCTCTTACACTCAGAACCTTCTTTACAGGGGGTGGTGCCCAGCCGAGGCATCAGGAGCAGCTAGGGGGCTTCCCGGGCTTACCCCTGATCTTGAGGCAATAATATCGAAACTTTCCATGTAGACCCAAATAGTTAAAGAAAGAGTGAATAGGAAAAGGCAAGCTTTATTGATATGGAAGATGGAGTACAATACTGTCAGAAGAAAAAATAAAAGAAGCTAGTCGAAGGTTGCCTGCTCCAGAGTCCCTAGTTCAAGGGTAGAATTTCCTTAGGTGATCCGCATTCCAAGTATGGTCGATGAGTCAGCCATCAATATCATCGAGCTTGTACGCCCTATTACGGATCACCATCTTTATTAGGTAGGGTCCTTTCCAGTTGAACCCTAGGACCCTGTCTGACCTCTTTTTGGTGTTCAATGTCACTTTTCGGAAGACTAGATCCCCTTCTTGGAAGCTTCGATTTTTAACCCTCTTGTTGAAGTACCATACAATCCTGCCTTGGTATATTGCTACCTTTTCAACTATTCGATCTTGTTTTTCCTCCAGGAGGTCCAAACTAGCTTAGAGCTTGCTTTCATTGCTTCTCGGTTCAAAACGTTTGACTCTAAATGAGGTTAATTTGTGCTTTATAGGTAGGACTGCTTCAACCCTGAAGGCTAGTGAGTAGGGCGTTTCCCCAGAAGCTGTTCCCTTTGTAGTGCGGTAAGCCATGAGGACCTCGAAAAGCTCCTCTACCCATCTACCTTTCTTTTGTTGTAGCTTTTTCTTCAATAAATTCTTAATGGTTTTGTTCATGGATTCCACCAGACCATTGGTCTGAGGGTGGGGTACCATAGCAAACTTAAAGTTGATTTCCAAACCTTGATGGAAATCTCTGAATCGGGCATTGTTGAACTATTTTCTGAGGTCGGTTATGATGACCAGAGAGGTTCTGAACCTGCAAACTACGTTGGTCTTAAAGAACCTTGTTGTGTTTTCTTTCGATATCTAGGAGAGTGGTCCGGCTTCAACCCATTTTGTGCAATAGTCTATTGCTACGATAGCATGCTTGGCCTGTCCCGGAGCTATAGGAAGCGGTCCAATAAAATCAACCCCCCACATAGCAAAATGGTATGGCGAGCTAAGGGACGACAAACGCTCTGGAGGAAGGTGACTAAAGTTTGCGGCCTTCTGGCACGCCTTGCAGGTTTGCACCAAGTTCTTAGCATCTTGATGGATGGTCAGCCAGTAATACCCCATGCCGAGAACCTGATTGCCAAGGCCTCTCCACCTATTTGGTTCCCGTATTCCTCGGAATGAACCTCTCTCAAAGCCCACTTGGCATCTTCCTGGTGTAGATATCGGAGTAGGGGAAGGGATTTCACCCTTCGATATAAATGTCCATCCACCATGCAATATCGGACTGAGAGCTTTTTAACCCTCCTAGCTTGGTCGGGGTTCCCTGGGGAGTTTTTCTACCTGTAAATATTCTGCAATTGGATCTATCCAGCATGGCTGTCGGTCCAGGGTATAAGCTTCCTTACCAGTCATAATGCTAGGTAAGGGGATTACTTGAAGAGGGACTTCGTGTGGTAGGGTCTGGCCACCAAAGGCAGCTATCTTGGCTGGACATCAGCCTGTTGATTTAGCTGTCTAGGTATCTGCTCGATTCTGAATCCCCTAAATCTGGACCTGAGTTGTTGCACCAGTTTCAGGTAAGCGATCATGTTATCCCATTTGGCCTGATAATTCCTGAAAACTTGGTTGACCACTAGTGAAGAGTCGCTCTTGATATTCAGGTAATCAACCCCGAGCTCTGTGGCAGCTTTAATCCCAGCTAGCAGGGCTACGTATTCCACTTCATTGTTTGTGGCTTTAAATTCGAGCCTGAAACAATGGCAGCACTTAGTTCCTTCTGGGTCGATGAGGACTATGCCCGCTCTTCCCCCAGACTGCCTATAATCTCCGTCAGTGTAGAGAGTCCATGACTCGCAGCCCTCCGGCCAGTTGTCAGCTTCTAGAATCTCCTCCGGCCAGTTACCGCAGAGGTTGCCTGATCTGAAGGTACTGAAAGTTCTGCTACAAAGTCCGCTAGTGCTTGAGCTTTTATCGTGGTCTTAGGCTTACACTTTAAATCGAACAGGGTAAGCTCTAGGGCCCATAGAACCAGCCTTCCAGAAACATATGGCCTTTGCAAGAACTGACGGAGGGGTTGGTCCATTACTATTGATATTGAATGAGCATGAAAGTAAGGACAGAGTTTCCTTATTGAGGTCACCAAGGCATAAGCGAGCTTTTCTAGTAGAGCATAGTTCTCTTCGGGCTTGGTCAGAGCAAGACTCACATAGTAGATAGGTCACTTGATCCTATCCCCGCATTCCTTGACCAAGGCCCCACTTACAGCGGTTTCTAAAACGGCCAAGTATATTTGGAGCTCTTCTCCAGGATTTGGCTTGACCAACAGTAGAGGGCTTGTTAGTTATCTTTTCAAAACTTGGAAAGCCTGTTCGCTCTCCTGATCCCACTTCATGTTTCTTCCCCGTTTGATAGCTTTGAAGAATGGTAGGCACTTATCGGTAGACCGGGAGATGAACCTGTTGAGCGCTGCTACCTGACCGGCCAAGGCTTAAACCTGATTAAGAGATGCGGGGGATTCTAGATCCAGGATAGCCATGATTTTTTCTGGGTTAGCCTCTATGCCTCTCTCATGCACCATGAAGCCTAGAAACTTCCCCGCAGTTACACCAAAGGCGCATTTGGAAGGGTTCAACCACATATGGTTTTCCCTTAGGATTATGAAGGTCCTTCGAAGGTTGTCCAGGCAGGTGGCCTTCCGAGGTAGAAGATTTAGTGATCATATCGTCGATATATACCTCCATTGACCTTCCAAATTCGGGCTTGAACAAACGGTTGACTAACCGCTGGTAAGTAGCTCCAGCATTTTTTAGCCTGAAAGGCATCACTTTGTAGTAGTATAGGCCTTGCACAGTTATGAAGCTGGTCTTTTCTTGGTCCGCGGGATGCATAATAATCTGATTGTAGCTGAAAAATGCATCTATGAAGCTCAGGAGCTTGTTCCCGGAGGTGGAATCGACCAACTGATCAATTTTTAGCAGAGGAAAACTGTCATTCGGGAATACCCGGTTGAGGTCGATGTAGTTCATACACATGCGCCACTTCCCATTTGCCATTGTGACCATGACCACGTTGGCGAGCCATTCAGGATAGCGGGCTTCTCGAATGAAGCCTGCCTGGGTGAGTTTATCCACCTCTTCTTGAACCGTCATATTTCTTTCATTGTTGAAGTGCCACCTTTTCTGTTTGACAGGCTAAAAGGTAGGATCCACCGCCAGCCGATGTGCAACTAATGTCATTGGGATCCCCGGTATCTCCGTATGACTCTAGGCAAAAATATCGTTGAACTCCATGAGGAGCCTAATCAAACCCTCTTTCATTCCCGGCTCAAGGGTAGCTCCGATCTTGATGACTTTCGAGGGATAGGTTAGTCGAACAGGAATCTCCTCTAACTTGTAGACTGGGTGGCCGCTGGCCCATTCCCTTTTTTTTTTCATGTCGGTTATCACAAGGCCTTCTTCGGGAGAATCGGTGGAGCCCGTGTCTTCCAAGTTTAGTGTCAGGGTTATCCCGCCTTGGATAGGTTACTTGGGTGAGCTGTTTAGCTAGAGCTGGTGGGTTAGCTGATAATGCGTAGCATTTCCTAGCTGCTTGCTGATCACCCCGAACCTCTCCTACATTGTCTCCTACTGGGAACTTCAGGACATTGTGGTAAATAGACAGGACCCCTTTTCTGGGATGATAGGAATGGCCTTCCTAATATTGCGTTGTAGGTCGACGGGGTATCCACCACCACGAAGTCGGTCATGATGTTTTATTGAAGAGGTGTGGCTCCGATGATCACTGGCATGATTTTTGATCCTACGGGTGTTATGGAGTCCCCAGTAAAACTGTATAATGGAGTAGTACAGCTGTTATAACACCATTGCTTCAAGTATAATTTCTCCAAAGTATCTTTGAACAGAACGTCGACGTTGCTACCAGTGTTGACGAGCACGCGGTGCATCATGAAGTTGGCAATTTGTACTATGATGACCATGGAGTCATCATGTGGCTGCATGGTGTTTTAGACATCTGCTTCGATGAAGATGATCTAAGAAATCTGGGAGGGGTTGGTCGGTCTTTGGTCGACCTTGAAGATATCCAGCCCTTCGTCCGTACGAGGGATCTTCCTCACATGATTTTTCCTGGAATTGTTGTTAGAGGTGCCGGCCAGAGTGGGACCTCTGCTGATAGTGTGTATTACCTGAATTTGTTACATTAGGACCGTTTGCTCTGCCTTCCTCTTCTCAGCATGTTCCCGGATCTCGACTTGCATCTTCCTTCAAGTTTGAATGTTCTCTTTGACTTGTTGTAAGAACTCTATCAAGCATCCTCCCCTGATCAAAGCCTCAATTTGGTTCTACAGGTTATAGCATTTTGAAATATTGTGCCCAATGTCCTTGTGAAAATCGTAATATTTGTAATGATTTCTTTTATCGACCGGGGCTTTCATAAGAGCGGGCTTCTATAACAAACCTTTATCCCGGATGGCGAGGTAGACTGTTTCTCGAGATACATTCAATGGAGTGTAACGGTCGTACCCCCTCTCATCGTGGGCTATAAAGGCCACTGTCCTGGGAGGTGGTAAAGCTTGAGGAGGAGCCTGTTTATCTATATACCTTCCTGATCTGGGCTGAGGAAGAGGGAAACCGTATGTTGATTTATTAGGAGGTTTGTTCCAGCTCTTTTGATCTTGCTCGGGTCTGGGACATTCCTTCTTTTGTCACTTTTCGGTTCTCATGTCGTCATGCTCCATCTTGACCTTGAGCTGTTCGTCGACCTCGATCTGTTCCAGAACCCGATCATAGGCTTCCTGTTAGGTTTTCGGAGGTCTCTTGGCAAAAGACCGGAATAGTTTTCCTGCCAACAAGTTTCTTCTGAAGTTGGTAAGAGTTTCTCCCTCTGTGAAGACCCCCATCTTGATGAATTCCTTGTGGAACTGCTAGACATAAGCCCGAAGAGTTTCCCCTCTCTCCTGGATTACGTATTGTAGATGAATCGGGTTCTTCAGTCGGGGCTTAACTCCTTAGAACTGTGAGAATAAGTCAGTTGATAATTTGGTAAAAGAATCTACGCTCCCGGCGGGTAGTTTCCTAAACCAGATCTTAGCATAATCCGTGAGTGTAGTGGGGAAAATCCAACACATAAGGGCCCTGGTTATGTTCTGGACCTTCATCTGTTGAACGAAGCTCTATTAGTGGCTCAGCGGATCTTCAGTTCCGGAGAACCTGTTAGCTGGCATTTTGAACTTAGGTGAGAGCTCTGCCTCCCAGATCGTTCTGGTGAAGGGGGAGTTCATTTCACTTAAAGGATCTTTCGTGTCCTCCTTGTACTTCCCCTTCTTCATCAATTGGACCTCTTTCTGTAGCTCTGCTAACTGGTCCCTTAGTCGCTTGCTTTCGGACTTTCTTGAGCCGATCTTGGATACCTCACCATCAGATCCCTCTGATGAATTGGTGACCTCTACCCAGTTCGATCTTTTGAAGGGGATTGCTAGGGGACATGGCTGACTTTCTTCTTCTCTACCCCATTCATCCCTTTCTTGTAGTCGTTGGGTGGAGAAGCTCTTCCTGTACCTGGGAAAAGACATCTGTCGTGGATCTGACTTGTCTTGGTTGGTAGCGTGGCAACGCTTCAAGAACATGGGGCATGGGCCCTAGCCTAACCCAGATTGAGGTCGGGAGCCCCGCTCTGTTACGAGTTAAATCCCGGGGGGCAGGCCTCAAGCGATCAAAGGCGGGTTGTCTAGCCCCGGGCCTGCTTGATTCCCCTTGATTGTAGAGACCCATTTGTTGGATAACGATACCCTCAGGAAGTAGTCGAAGGCGGACGTTCTCTACAAAGGCCGTCGCTTGTTGGTCAAGCTCGACCTGGCTTCCCAGAGGGGGATCCAGAGCCGGCACAGTAGCTGGCTGGATAGGAATCTGGCTATAGAGCCCAGATTTTTTCCTTTTCCTCGGAACCTTTCGTGTCGATGTAGCAGAAGGTTATCCCGATGGGCCATGCTGCCCTTGTGAGGAGCGGAGCTTCATGATCACTTTGAAATAAACAACTTTTTGAATGTAAAAAGATGGTGGTGTGAGAGGTTTCCAACAGACGGCGCTAGAAAGTGTTGACGGGAAATTTGCTCGAGATGAGAAATTTCTGTTAACACCTTCAAGACCATTACCACGAAAGCGGTGCCCGGGGTCGGTACCGTTGGTTCCCGACCTATTTAAGAGAGGGACGGGTGGTAATAACAGTAAATGGGAGCTCTATTATTAATATATCGCTTTAAGATACAAATAACTCTCTTGTTTGCTCACAATCTCTCGGAGGTGTAGGGTGGTGGCAACTCGATGCCTGTTGAATAAGGGAGAAGAAGGTGACTGTGTTCTGAAATAAGAATTTAGGCCATCCTTCTATGTGTATATCTGTTGTTTATAATTTTCTATCTCTGTCATTCGTTTTCTTTTTCTTACCATGCTTGGCTTCACATATATATATCGCCCAAGTCAGTTTTTAGTTTGCGAACACTCTACTGTAATCTCATGAATCCGTTCCCTTCTTATCTGGTGGGATTTGTTATTTAAATTTGAATTGTTTCCGAATTCGATGATATTGTTGACGAAGATAAGTTTGTTCCCTTATTTGAATTTAAACTCTTGACGTGCATATAGATATCATATGGAGATGACCCTGTGTGCACTCGTGCCATTGATCTTCATGGAGGTCAACCTGCCATCTGCCTGGTTCCCCGTAGGGCGAGGTCGATCCATGCTCTGGCTCTATTCTTAGAAGCTTAAGATGGATTTTTCCTGACCTGTGGGGGCTTGAGATGCTTTTGTAGACCTCTCCGGGAGGTAGCTGGGGTAGTGTGGATCCAGGCGTGATTCTTCCTTTATGCCCAGCAAGGACAACGGGCTTTTGGAGAGGTTGGCGGGCTTTTTTCAAATGTCCCTTCAGCTTGGATACTCCCCTTGACATTTACGGGGCGGTTGTGGAGCTCGACTTTTAAGGCCGAGGTTCCCAGATAGATGGCCCGGAGAAGCTTGAGCTCCAGAACTCCTATAAGGGCTCGTCTCGGTCGCGTCTGGCTTGTCTTATGGTAACTTTGAAGCCAAACCGGCCTTCCCTGCTCTTGCGCGTTGGCTTTACGGTCTTACCGGGCTTCATGATTGTCGATTGAGGGTGGAAAATTTGTCTTTGACCCCTGACCAAATTTCTCTATTAACTTTTTTATTCAACTGCCATTCACTATTAATAAAATGAGATGTGATAACCATGCAGTAGACATTTTGCAAGGAAGTCTATGTATTAATGGTGGTGCAAACTCTTTGTCTACTTGTAGTAAACAAATGTTTCAATGATTCCTTCTCATCTAAGTATAATTGATATATAGTTGTAGCAAAAGTTCTAAGAGATGGAGGATCAAATTTTGGACATGTAACACTACAAAACTCTCCAAACCCTTCACCCTCAACAAAAATAAAAGGTAGCTCATTAAGAATTATCATTCTCATGCAAGCTTTTCTACAAGCTTCTTTGTTAAATCCCACAGCCACTAAATTACTGCCACCATTTTTGGTCTTGTTATTTTTGACAGTTAAATTCTTTTGCTTATCCTCTACCAAACTATTTTGATATCTAAAACAAATCTCCAAATGATTCTAAAAAGTACTAGTCCCATTCGTACTCTCACAAGAATACTCTTTACCACAATAATTACACTTACATGTGGGATTGTTGGGATTACCTGATTTAGTAAAATCTTTCCATATCAACGATCTTGATGCTTTTTTCTTTATGCCATCATCAATATAGGGTTGCAAACTTGTGTCTTAAGAATGAGATTTGTGAGATTTTTTTACCATTGTTTGATACGTATGGGTAAAAACAATTAGTGATATGAGATAAATATGAGTATGAAGAATGAGAACAACTAAAAAAGCAGTTACTTACCCAAAAAAAAGTTAGTTAGTGCCTTGACTACCTTCGAATGAGATGAATTAAGAATAACCTTGAGAAGAAAGACAAGAGTGAGAAACTAAGAACTTAAAACTTGAAAAGCGGCTATAAGTAACTATTATGTAAAATTAGGTTAATTTTTTTTTTTGTAACTAGTAATTCTTTTTTAAAAGATTTTATATGATATATTAATTAATATTATATATATATATATAAGTATATAATGGTTTGGGTTGGGTTATACAGGTTGATAAAACATAACCCACAAACCAACCCAAACCAACCCAAACCAAATGGGTTACTCTAAAGCAACCCAATCGGTTTTTTCTATTTACAAAACCCAAACCAACCCACTTCAATTGGTTTGGTTTGGACGGGTTGACCAGATTGACAAAATGGGTGCCTACCCCTAATTTAGGAGTACATAGGTAAAGCGCCGATCCTATCCAAACCTCTGGATGGGGAAGTGCTCTGCTTGTACTTATCAGTAATGGCCGTGTCAGCCGGATCAGTATTGGTCAGGATTGATGATGGGGTAAAAAAACTGGTATGTTACACTAGCAAGGCTTTGCTACCAGTAGAAACTAGATTTTCAGTTGTCGAGCAGATGGCATTGGCACTAGTAACCGCAACAAAAAAATTGAGACCTTACTTCCAAGCTCAAAGAATTGAAGTTTACAAAGATTGCTCACTTAAGCATATTTTTTCAAACCAGAGGTGTCAAGGAGATTGACCAAGTAGGCAGTAGAGCTAAGTGAGTTCGATATTACATACCTGTCAAGAGCCGAGATAAAAGGCCAAATTATGGTAGACCTGATTACCGGGTTTGCTGGCGAAACAATGAGGTATTAAGGATGCTCAAAGAAAAGGAAATGAAGAAGTTCGTTTGGAAGTTGCATGTTGATGGGTCGTAAAACATGTATTGCAGCCGGGTAGGTATAAGTGTATCCACCCCGGAAAGTGATCAGGTAGAATGTGTCCTACGGTTTTACTTTAAAGCTATTAACAATATGACCGAGTATGAGGCACTTTTGACAGGTCTTAGGGTTTGCACAACGATAGAGGCTAATGAGCTAGAGATATTTAATGACTCGCATGTGGTGGTGAACCAATTTTTGGATGAGTACCAGGCCAAAAACAACAACATGACTGTCTATCCAGAGATAACAGAGTATCGCTTAGGAGATTCAAAGCCTATGGGATCACTCAGATCCTAAGGGAAAAGAATAAGAAGGCTTATGATTTGTCAAAATTGGTGTCAACAACCATTAGCAGATGGTCGAAACCAAAGGTACCAACCTCGGCCACCACCTCCGTGGTGGTGGTCTCGAGGGTGTTAACTAGAATTTCTCACCACGAGTAAATTTTCCTTTAACACTTTCTTGCGCCGTCTGTGGAAAGTTTCCATACCCTTTTTGAAAGCTTCCATGTCTCTACATGAACATCCTTACACTATTAAGGTAATAGATTCATCATTCATTATGATATCATTTCTCCATGCTTGTCTATATCGCCTACGCACCACGTGTGGTGCTCATTTTTCCATTTGACGAGTTTTGTTTGTTATGGAGCAAATATGGTACATGGGATTCCTGGTGGAACCAGTCTACTTTTCTACCACTATATAGCAAAGCTGCTCATCTACTGGTAGAACTTCTCTATATCAGCTCTAACATGTTTCCTCATTCACAACACACTTAATCCGGTACTGTAAGAGCTCTGTACAGTAGAGCCACACAAGTCTAGCTCTATTATAGCAAACCTGCTCTGGTACCTCTAGAGCTCTTATGTGCTCCACACCTGAGGATTCCTACATAGCTAAACCACTCAGATACATCGAGAGCTCTTATACAGTAGAGTTGTACCTCTCTTGCTTCTTTACAGCAGATACGCTCCGCTATCGGTATATCACCTATCTAACATATCCACTTTACTTGTACCTGTTCATACGAATCCTCTAATGTCATCGGATCCACTTTTTGGAAGCTCCTAGGTAGCAAGTCAACAGATGTACCCAGGAAGCCAGCTCAACTATGTGGTTAAGAGCAACAAGACCAGTTGTTCCTACTTATTCCGGAGGGGTTAGGGACTCCTTAGATCCAGAGCAGGCTTCTGGACCGGTACCAAGCAGGTGGCCCCTTTCTATTTGTATCAGGCCATTCAACGCCTTAGAGAGCCGCCGATGTTGGTGATAACATCATTGTAAGACCGGTGGTTCCTACTCATTCCAGAGGGGTCCAGAGCCTTCTCTCAGTTGTTGGGGATTCCCTATATCCTGAGCAGGCTTCTGGACCAGTACCAGACAAGTGGCCCGGGGACCTCCTAAAGGCTTCTCACATTTTATAAGGCCTCCTACATGATTTAGCAAGTTTTTTGAGCAGTAACATCGTTGCAAGACTGATGGTTCCAACTCATTCCAGAGGGGTCCAGAGTCGTCTCTAAGTTGTTTGGGACTCCCTAGATCCCAAACAGGCTTCTGGACCGATACCATGCATATGGCTCATTTCCATTTGTATCAGGCCATTTATCGCCCTAGCAAGCCACCAAAGCCCATCTTATCGAGGAGTTCCTAGAAGCTTCCCATACTTGGTAATGCCCTTATGTGCCTAAGCAAGCTTCTGGAGTAGTAGCACCGCTACATGACCTGTGGCTTCGCTCTATATGACCGGGCCATTCATCGCCCTAACAAGCCATCGAAGCCTGATCCGATAGCGGAGAGCCTAGAGGATTCCCATATTTTGGTAAGGCCTCCTACATGCCTAAGCAAGCCTTTGGAATAGCAGCCTCGCTCAAGGCCCAATGGCTCATCGCTTCTTATACAGGGCCGGTCAACGCCTAAGTTAGCCACTAAGCTCCTGTCTTGTTCTAGCATGGTCCAAAACCTCATTTCAAGTGCTAGGGACTTCTGAGATCCCAATACTGCTTCTTGACCAGTACATCTGGTGGCTTCGCTCTATATATATCAGGCCATTCATCACTCTAGCAGGCCACTGAAGCCTACATTGATCGAGAAGAGCCTAGAGACTTCCCACACTTGGTAAGGCCTCTTACGTGCCTAAGCAAGATTCTAGAACAGAAGCACCACAACAAGACCGGTGGCTTCTCTCTATGTATACCGGGCCATTCATCGCCCTAGCAAGCCACGAAGCCCGATCTGATCGACGAGAGCCCAAAACCTTTCCACACTTGATGAGGCCTCATACGTGCCTAAGCAAGCTTCTGGAGCAGTATCAACACTAGAAAAAATTGGTGGCTTCGCTCCATATGTATAGGGCCATTCATCGCCCTAGCAAGTCACCGAAGCTTGATCTGATCGAGGAGACCCCAAAGGCTTTTCACATTTTGGTAAATCCTTTTACATGCCTAAGTAAGCCTTTGGAATAGCAGCCCCGCTACAAGGCCCAGTGGCTCCTCGCTTCATATACCGAGCAGGTCAATGCCCAAGTGAGCCACTGAGCTCCTGTCTCAATCCAGAACTGTTTGAAGCCTCTTTTCAAGTGTTGAGGACTTTTGAGATCACAAGCATGTTTCTAGACCAGTATCTCCGGTGGCTTCACTCCATATATACCGAGCCATTCATCTCCCTAGCAAGCCACCAAAGCCCGATCTGATCAAGGAGAGCCCAGAAGCTTCCCACACTTGGTAAGGCCTCTTACGTGCCTAAGCAAGCTTCTGGAACAGTAGCACCGCTACAAGACCGGTGGCTTCACTCCATATGTATTGAGCAATTCATCACCTTAGTAAGCCACCGAAGCCCGATCTGATCGAGGAGTTTACAGAGGCTTCCCACACTTAGTAAGGCCTCCAACGTGCCTAAGCAAGCTCCTAGAATAGTAGCACCGCAACAAGACTTATTGCTTCTCTCCATATATACCGGGCCATTCATCGCCCTAGCAAGCCACCGAAGCCCGATCTGATCGAGGAAAGCCCAAAAGCTTCCCACACTTGGTAAGGCCTCTTACGTGCCTAAGTAAGCTTCTGGAGCAGTAGCACCGATACAAGACTGGTGGTATCACTCCATATATACCATGAAATTCATCACCCTAACAAGCCACTGAAGCCCCGATCTGATCGAGGAGAGACTAAAAGCTTCCCACACTTGGTAAAGCCTCCTATATACCTAAGCATGTTTCTGGAGCAGTAGCACCGCTACAAGACAGATGGCTTCGCTTCATATGATTGAGCTTTTCATCGCCCTATCAAGCCACTGTAGTCTGATCTGATTAAGAAGAGCCCAGAGGCTTCCCACATTTTGGTAAGGCCTCCTACATGTCTAAGCAAGCCTCTGGAGTAGCAGCCTCACTGTAAGGCCTAGTCGCTCCTCACTTCTTGTACCTGGCTAATCAACACCTAAGTGAGCCACTGCGGCCGCTATCCATCCCAAGTTATTCTAGAGCCACATTTCTGTTGCTGGGGTCTTCTAGCATCTCTAGCATGCCTCTAGACCAGTACCATGCTGGTAGCTCTTCTCTGATTGCACCAGGCCATTCATTGCTCTGGTGAGCCATTGTGGTCCCGATCCCTCTCTCTGGTTAGTCTCCTCAAAAGTAGCAACGCCTTCCTTCCTAGTCTCACTGCTTGGTTGGAAAAAAGGTCACCATCCCCTAGCATTGCTACTTTGGAGCCAGCTTCTACCACACTGGTTGGATCAACTTGAATCAGCCTTGACCACCATCTCCTCAGTTGGATCGATCAGGACCTCTTTAACCACAACGGCATCAGTTCGGACCTTCCATTCCTTGGTAGGATCGATATGGACCTTAGACTCCTTGACCGAGTTCAGATGGAGAGGCAGACAAGTTTGTAGCCATTCATGCATCCCTTATCTTATAGCAGAGGACCTTAAGACAGGTTATACCCCAGTGTAGCTTGGCATACTAGTGGAAATTGGCACCAAGTTCTCCTTATCGTCTGCGCACCCATCAGCTCAGAAACGTCCGGCTTCAATCAGAGTAGACCCAGGTAACTCCCAGCTTTCCCTATGATCTACTCAAGGTATCCATCCTCCAATGATGATCAGGTCAGAGGGAAGGAGAGCTTGAGCTGCCTAAAAAGCAACATAGAAGCATCCTTCAAGAAATGAAGTGCCCATCTCGGCTTCCAAGGCAGCCACGCTGCTATACAGAGTTTAGACCATTTCCTCTAGATTTTTCTCATTCAGAGCAATCTTTGCAAGGCACGACGCATGGACTCGAGTCATTTAAGATCATATGTATACTGGATCCACTCCCTATCTTCTTACGTATTAGCCACGGTTTACTCAGTTCTGGTCATGGTTTTGTTTAGAATGAGTGCACCCCTCGCTACCGTGGTCAGCTCCTTCTGCTTATAGTTTGACCTCCCATGAGAGAGCAGTTTCCCCATCCAAATCACTTATTTCTAGATCAGCTGGGGGCTCACCTGTCACTTGCACAACCAACTCAGTTGTGGCCTTTATTTGAATAGAGCCAACAGGGATGTCTTCTGCCTCAGCTATACTAACATGGACCGCCACCCTCATCAAAGCTAGGTCAACCTGGGTATCTCTCTTATTAGTAGTTTTAGTTTGGTCTAGTACCTCATTAGCAGGTCCATGTGGAGAGGTATGATGGTCTTAAGCTCCCTCTTTGGATTGATCCCATACTGCAACATGAGACTTCAAACCAGGGTCTACTTCATGAGCCAAAGACTTTCCAGCAACAGTGGGAGCATACACAACCATATCAGCAACCTTCTTCTAGACCCCTTCACTTTTTCATCCATCAGTGACACTTAAAGGGAGAGGGAGAGGTAGAGCTTGATCCACCTGGTAGGTTGCAAAGAAATAGCCATCCCCAGGCTGAAGATTATCAGCATCAGTTTGCTCCCGAAGATTATCATATTGATGGCTCCTCTCCATTTGTACCAGCCCGTTCAATGCCCTTGTGAGCTATCGATTTCCCGATCCATTCAGGGAGCACCCAGAGGTCTTGATTTGCTTACAGCAGGGTCTCGAGCCCCATTATAATTATTGAAGATTCCTATCTACCCCAAAATACAAATAGGCTTCTAAACCAGTTACATCACTTGGGGACATGGAGCTCGTTATTCTCTCTAGTACCCCTATGAAAGTGGAGGTGACCTAAACGTGGGATCATTTCTCCTAGTGACCGGTTCACAATGAAAAACGCCTTTAAGGGAAGGTCACTCTATCATCTACATCTTTAACTTAGATCGTTTTAAGAGATTCTACTCGTGAAAAATCTCATAGAGCGAGGTTAGTTACCAATCTATAAAACTTCGTATGGGCTCGACATGAGTTTGTACCACCTTTAATTTTGATCTTCGTGATAGTTCTCTTGTAATCACTATTCACCTATGATCGAGATACCTAGGATCAGATCAAATCCATCTAGGAGGATCACTATTACCAGGAGAGCTACATAGCGTTTTTGATGCCCTAAACTTGATTAATCCCTCAATGAGGATCGCCATTATATTTCAACAATGATCGCCTCGAGACCAGGATATAGCTAGATAGCCCTCTTGATGCCTTGGCCGCATACCACCCCTCGATAAGAAAGGTCTGTGTAAGAGCATAGTTGCCATCCAGATCTTGAGACTAGGGATTAGCCGCGGAAGCCCCCTCACTACCCTTGATGCCTTGGTCGGGCTACTACCCCCAAGAAGGGTCTAAGTGTAAAAGCATAATAGCCATCCAGATCTCGAGACCATGATATAGCTAGATAGCCCTCTTGGTGCCTTGGTCAGGCTACCATCCATAAGAAGGATCTGAGCATAAAAGCACAGTTGCCTACTAGATCACAAGACCAGGGCAACCAAATGGTCATCATGCTGCATTGGATGGACCAACCCCGCCAGGAAGGATCTGGATGGCATTGTTGCCTACTAGGATCATTTCGCAAACTTGCCTAAGTACCATGATTTCTAGAAAAGGAATGCTAGATACCCATATTAGCCACAGAAGCTTCGTCCCACATGATCGAGCAGTACGCTGGATTAGACTATGTTTCGCCTATGTATAAAGACTTGGTGTGAAAGTGGTCTTTATTGCCTGCCAGGATCTTTCTCGCCTAAGTACCAGGATTCCTAAAGTAAGAATAATAAGTACCTTTATTAACCTGAGCCAAGTATGCTGAGAATGATTTTAATTTCAAGTAATGGCTACCTATAAGAAGAGATAGGAAAATTCTTCAAGTGTTACATATCCTGACTCCAACCCTAACTATGTACCGGTGTTAAAGTCAGGGGGGGCTTCTGTTAATAGATAAGTTTGGCTAGGGATCAAAGAAGAATTTTCCATTTCCCAGCCTTCAAGCAAGGGTCCAAATTCAGGTTTATATCAAGGTCCCCGAGGTCAAGCTACAACGCGATCCTGCAGTGGCAATGCGAGGCCGCCTATACCATCTGAGCATCTTACATGCATCCAGGCTCTCTAATCAAAGCCCAACGTGACCACGTCAAGCTCCCTATGCCAGGATAGAAACACGATGCTAGGTCTTTGTGGAGGGACCTGGGTTCCCTAATGTCGAGGTATCTCGCAACACTTTTCTGGAGCATACTACCATCTCTACTTTCACCAAGAGACCTTCAGGGTGCCGAACTTGTCTTGCAAATGCCTTCCTAGCTCGTCAAGGTATAATCTCAACTTGCTCGAGCAGGAAAAAGCCCCGTAAAGCCACATCATCACCAAAAAGCACCAACACGATTAGGGCAAGATCTATTGTAGATCCCGACATGGTTAAATTAAATCTCTAATAGCAAGAGCAGTACTCGAACGTACCTCGACACTAGATAGGCCAAGCGTCACCCCAGTTAACCTCTATAAAGTACCTCGCCAAAGTGACATACAAAACCAGAGCTCTCCTCCAAACAGCGTAGGAAGAAAGGGTTGTCCTTCATGACATTTACGATACCATTAATAAGGTCAAACCATATTAGTAGAGGTAATCAACCTGTTAATGAGGTCAAACCGTATTAATGGAGCTAGTCAATCCTATTAATAAGGTCAACCGTATTA
This sequence comes from Dipteronia dyeriana, assembly GCA_032871835.1. NCBI lineage: Eukaryota > Viridiplantae > Streptophyta > Magnoliopsida > Sapindales > Sapindaceae > Dipteronia > Dipteronia dyeriana. The sequence continues at coordinate 76,416,543 of CM065300.1, read as the reverse complement.
ATGGAGGTAGTCAACCTTATTAATGAGGTCAAACCGTATTAATAGAGGAAGTCAACCCTATTAAGGAGGTCAGCCGTATTAATGAAGGTAGTCAACCGTATTAATGATATAATCAACACCATTAAGAGAAGATTAGTCAACTTTTTTGGGCACCTTAGTGAGATAGACTCTAAAGAGGAAACAAACACATATTTTCCAAGATATTAGCTACAAGCCGATCAACTACATTAAAAGAAGAATCGTATTCAATAAGGAAAAAAAACCAATTCAAGAGTCCTAGACTTGCATGCCAAGATAGTGACCATGTACAAATACATCTATAATAACATCGACTATGAGAGGCCACAATGAATTCCTGAAGAGGACAAAATACGTTCTCCAATACATATCTCATATCTCATATCTCATATCTCATATCTGATATGATCTCGAATCCGAAGAACAACTAGCCAAGGCGAGTCTACACATTTCACCTGAGTTCTCATTAAATCACCATTGTTGTATTATCTTGGCCATATGTATTACCTCTCCCAAAAATGTACCGGGAATGGTTAGCACTCGATCACTTTTGTAAGCTCTCCAGAGCATATACGTTGTACTATTTCACCATCTTTGTAAGCTCCTAGGAGCATCACATGATATATATATATATATATATATATATATATATATATAAGGAAGGGTCTTTCTCCTTCCTCTGGATACTGCCTTGGATTTTTTCAGCATGTGATCAATCGTGATGCTTTTTCCCCTTTGGTCAGTCCATCTCCCACCACATAAGCCTTGTATTTATCCTATTTATCTCTTGTATTATGCAAGTATGTTTGTGAGCTAGATTCCTACCCTACTGGACCTAGCACTCTTATCCACTTATCTGTCTGCCAAGTTGCATGTCGAGATATGGAGAAACCACCCAGACTCGTTTAAAGGGAGTCAAGGAGCTCTCAAACGATCTCTCTATGGAAGCGGGTAAGGATCGAACATAGAAGTTAGACAAGCCCCTCTCCTTAATCTGTAATCTCTACATTTACTGTAATCTCTACATTTACAAGTTTGTTGTTTTGTAGTAACCATGAGGCTTCGTTCCTCACAAGGACACCCTGAAACCTCGGAACATCCGTCTGCCCTTTAACCTAAAAAGGGTAGAAAAGTGGAAAGAAATCCAATTACCATAAGCCAACCTCTCATCAGTCAGGTGTGGAGTGGGCTTTCACTCATCTAACGATGAACCCAGCAGTGATCAATCAGCACGCAGCAGCCATTACTGAAAATGTCTGCCTACTCCTTGCTGTAGAAGGAATTGATACTCAACTAATGGATCAGAGAATTCGAGGAGAAGCAAGCAGACCCGCTGCTTGGCAGCCTGCTTTCGATAGACTAAGACCCACCTTAACGATCCCTACCTACCATAGGACAGTGCCTAAGACTTCCATCCGGGAAAGGCTAGGGCCCATGCCCCCAGTCCGGGACAGGCCGATAAACTATCGACCTATGAAGGTTAAGTCGGTAGCTGATGTTCCGCTAAGGGCGCCTCACAACCCTCTTCGACCAGCGACTTCCAAAAGGGAACCTAGAGCCAAAGCCAGAGGTAGTCGGCAAACTGTGTATGCAGACCCCGTCCCTAAGGATGACAAAATTGAAATATCCAACTCGTTGGGGGGATCTTACAGCGTTAGCTCCGAGGTTGACTCCAAGAAGCATGGAAATAAGTACCTAAGAAACTAGTTGGCCAAGATGCAAGAGGAAATCTAGTAGCTGAAAAGAAGGAAGGGTAAGAAGGCCAAAAAGGACTCGCTGAGCGAGATGAACCCCCCATTAACTAGAAGAATCTAGGAGGCGGAGCTCTTACCAAAATTTAAGATGCCGTCAGACAGGTTCTTTTGTACGAAGGATCCTTTGAGCCACTTGTAGAGATTCATCAAACAGATGGAAGTCCAAAACACAACCAGGGCTGCTATGTATAAAATGTTTCCTACCATCTTGACCGATTATGCCAAGACCTAGTTCAGAAAGATACCTGCGGGGAAAGTGGACTCCTTCACAAAGCTATCAACAAATTTCTGCACACAAGACCAAGGAGTCAAACCCTGGATGAAGGACCCCATCAACTTATAGTACATGATTCAGGAGAATGGAGAAGCCCTCCAAGCTTTCGTTGAACGGTTCCATAAGGAAGTCTTCCGGATGAGGGTCTTCACTAAAAAAGAGACCCTTGCTAATTTCAGGCAAAACCTGTGGGCAGGTAAACTATTCGGATCCTTTGCCAAATGACCTCTAGAGACCTACCAAGAGGTCTATGATTGGGCTCTTGAAAAAGTTGAAGTTGATGTACAACTTAAGGTTAAGATGGAGCATAACGACATGAGAACCGAAAAATAACAAAAGAAGGAAACTCCCCGACCTGAACCAGTTCAGAAAAGTCATAACAAACCTCTCATTGGGTCAACCTTCTTTTTTCCCATTTCTTAACTCAAACAGAAAAGGTACCCAGTAAGGCTAACCCATCAGTGGGCTTTACCTCCTCCCAGAACAGTAACCTTATAACCAGAGATGAGAAAGGATACGATCATTACACCCCCTAAATACATCCCGTGAAACGATCTATTTCACCATCCAGGATAAGGGGCTACTATAAAAGCTCGCACCCATAAAAGCCCCCGTCGATAGGAGGAACCGATATAAGTATTAAAAATTTCATGAACACGTGGATCACATCAGGTCAAAGTTCTGTAACCTACACAACCAAATCGAGGCTCTGATAAGGGAAGGATGCTTGGTGGAGTTCTTGCAGTAAGTTAGGGACAACATTCAGACTTGGAGTGAAATACAACTAGAGATCCGCGATAACGCCGATAAGAGAAAATGGGAGTAGGCGGATCTGATGCAACAAATCCAGGTCCTACATTGGTATGCACCTCCAATAACTCCAAGAAAAACCATGCGAGAAAGGTCCCTTATATAGATGAAGGGTGAGGTATCTTTAAGGTTGACCAGAGCCTAACTGACCCCTCTCAGTTTGTGCAGATTATCTTTAATGAAGCATATGTCTACAACTAGATTATGATGCACCCTGCCGACCAAGATAAGCCCAGTTTCATCACCGGGCAAGGTCTGTGCTGATACAAGGCGATGCCGTTTGGGCTTAAGAATGCTGGAGCTACATATCAATGATTGGTCAATCGAATATTCAATCCCGGGATTGGAAGGTCATTGGAAGTGTTTATCAACGACATGATTACCAAGTCACCGACCATAGAAGGAAATCAGGATAACCTTTGTAGAAATTTCATGATCTTAAGGGAAAACCAGATGAGATTGAACCCTTCAAAATGTTCCTTCGAGGTAACTGTAGGAAAGTTTATGGGTTTCATGGTCCATGAGAGAGGAATAGAAGCTATCTTAGAAAAGATCCAGGCGATCCTGGATCTAGAACTCCATACATCACTCACACAGGTTCAAGTCCTAACTGAGCAAATAGCAGCGCTCAACAGGTTCATTTCTCGATCCACCGATAAATGTTTCTCTTTCTTTAATGTGATGAAGCATGGAAGGAACAGAAAATGGGACAAGGAGAGTGAGCAAGCTTTCCAAGCTCTGAAAAAGTATTTGTCAACCCCTGCGTTACTAGTTAAACCAATTCTGGGAGAGGAGCTGCAGATATACTTGGCTGTTTTAGAAACTGTAGTGAGTAGGGCCTTGGTTAAAAAGTGTGGAGAGAGGGTCCAACGACCTATCTACTACGTAAGTCGTGCCCTGGCCAAGCCAGAAAAGAATTATACCCTGTTGGAAAAGCTCGCCTACGTCTTGGTAACATGGGTCAGGAAGCTCCGTCCCTACTTTCAAGCTCATTCAATAGCAGTAGTAACAGACCAACCACTCCGTCAATTCCTACAAAAGCCGGATGTGTCTGGAAGGCTGGTTTTATAGGCTCCGGAACTCACCCAGTTTGGTTAATGATATAAACCCAGGACCGCAATTAAAACCCAGGCTTTTAAAAAACTTTATGGCACAACTCTCAGTGCCCCTAGGCCAAGCGACCTCCACAGCAACAAATATAGCTCCTGAGAAGAATCCAGAATCCAACAGCTAGCCGAAAGGCTGCAAGTAAAGGATCCTTTACACTGATGAAGCATCCGAGCAAGCCAGGGGAAGAGCGGGCATAGTCCTGATAGACCCATAGAGGGTCGAGTGTTGCAATTGTTTCAGGTTAGAATTTAAGGCCACTAACAATGAAGTAGAGTATGAAGCCCTCCTAGTTGGGATAAGAGATGCCGTCGAGCTCGAGGTCGATTACCTTCTAGTCAAGAGTAACTCATTAATCATATTCAATCAGGTTTCTAGTGACTATCAGGCCAAAGGGGATAACATGATTGCCTACTTGAAGCTAGTTCAGCTGCTTAGGAGTAAATTCAAAGGATTTAAGATCAAGCAGGTGGCTCGACAGCAGATACGTCGAGCTGACGTCCTAGCTAAGATAGCAGCGAATGGTGGCTAAGCCTTACCACAGGGAGTCCCTCTCCAAAAGATATCCCTACCAAGCATAATAGCAGGCAATGAGTCCTATACCCTGGATCGACGGCCATGTTGGATAGACCCGATAGTGGTTTATCTCCAAGAAGGAAGAATTCCCGAGGAGCCTGACCAAGCCAGAAGAATTAATAGGCTCTCAGTTAGACATCACCTAGTAGACCGGATACCTCTACAAAAGAGGCATGTCCCTTTCTCTACTGTGATATTTGCACCTAGATGATACCAAATGGACATTAAGAGAGGTTTATTCTGGGGAATGAAGGAACCATATTGGTGGTGACGCTTTGGCATATCAGGTACTCCGTATGGGGTATTACTGGCCAACAATCCATCAAGATGCGAAGAGCTTCGTTCAATACTGTGAACTATGCAAGAAAAATTCTAACTTAAGCCACCTTTCACCAGAGCGTTTGTCATCTCTCAGTTCGCCTTACCCCTTTGCTATTTGGGGGGTCAACCTGATCGGTCCACTTCCAACAGCTCATAGATAAGCTAAACATGCTATTGAAGCAATTGACTATTTCATGAGATGGGTCGAAGCTGGATCACTCTCACAGATATCAAAGGAGAATACGACAAGGTTCATAAAAAATAATATAGTCTGCAGTTTCAGGAACTCTCTTATCATTATATCTAACCTCGGAAAACAGTTTGATAACGGTCGATTTAGTGATTTTTGCAAAGCTAGGGAATCGACCTCAGATCCGCCTTAGTAGCCCATCCTCAGACTAACAAGCTGTTGGATTCCACCAATAAAACTATCAAGAAACGATTGAAAAAGAAGTTACAGCAGAGAAAGAGCATATGGGCCGATGAGCTTCCCGAGGTCCTCTTGGCTTACTGTACTACAAGGAGAACAACCACCAGAGAAACACCTTATTCTTTAACTTTCGGGGTTGAAGCAGTTTTTCCCATCAATCACAAACTAACCTCCTTTTGAGTTCAACATTTTGAGCTTGGAAGAAATGAGGATAAGCTCCGGGCTAGCCTAGATCTCTTGGAAGAGAAGCAAGATCGGGCAGTTGAGAAAGTAGCAATATCCCAGAGCAAGATTAATAGGTACTTTAATAGGAGAGTTAAAGCCCGAAACTTCAAAGAAAGGGACCTAGTTCTTAGGAATGTAACCTTGAATACGCAGAAGAAGTCAGATGGGGTCCTAGGGTCTAACTGGGTATGACCTTATTTGGTAAAGGCAGTGATCCGAAACGGGGCATACAAGCTCCAGGAGATGGACGGCTGGTCCATCGACCACACCTGGAATGCAAATCACCTGAGGATGTATTACCTTTAGACAGGGGACTCGTGAGCAAACTAACTTTATTTAAGATTCAATAAAATTTACAATACAATGTACTACCTTACTTATCAATGAAGTTTGTTTTCTCTATCTTCAATTGTATTCTACCGTAATTTCTCCATATCAAACTAGGATCTACATGGCTAAGTCTAACAAAATCATCTCAAGACCAAGGATTAGCTGGGGAAGGATCTGAGTGTAAGAGCATAGTTGCCATCCAGATCATAAGACCAGGAAATAGCTAGATAGCCATCATGATGCCTTGGTCGGGCTACCACCCCCAAGAAGGATCTGAGTGTAAGAGCATAGTTGCCATCAAGATCACAACACCAGGAAATAGCTAGATAGCCCTCCTGATGCCTTGGTCTGTCTACCACCCCCAAGAAGGGTCTGAGTGTAAGAGCCTAGCAACCATCCATACTACAAGTCTAAGATGAAGCTAGATAGCCCTCCTACTGCCTCGATCTGTCTATAGCCACATAATAGAGCCCATGAGTGGAAAGCTCTCCTGGTTTAACTCCAATGCTCTAGTTATTACTACCTACTAATCTTCCATGTGTATATGGTTATTTGATGTGACAAGTATAAACTAGCTTATAACCACATAAGGGGACTACCTACTAAAATCATCAAACGATAAGTTTCCTCTTAGAGTTGGGCGATCGAGCGATCTGTCTACTTCAACACTTAAACAAAAATTTATATCTCGCCAAAGTTCAAGTAAGTCGAGTTGTTTTAGAGGTCACATCTAGCTCGAGATCGGGAATGAAGCAAGAAGATGTCAATCAAATCAAATTTCATTGAAGTAAGAATGAACGAGATCTAAAGTCTGTTTTCATTAATGAAATTGGAGCCTATCCCCTGGAAAGGCTACAGTTATCAAACAGGGAGCCCAACCCCCGGTTCAGAGCTACATAAAAAAATGATGATGATGATCAAGTACGAATAAAGTTGAGGTGCCCACCCCCTTTCCTGGCTATAAAGGCAAGCTGTAAATAAAGTGTATCAGGCTCCTGCTTGTTCTTGATTCCTTTATGCTGCTCCCCCTTGCTGGTGGATCTCGCCTCCCACTCCTCTTTCCTGTGGTTACCCATTTTGAATGGCCCATTTTGCTACCACTTCCACAGGAGGATTCCTGATTGCCTACAGCTAAGCGGGGTCTTCTTCCAGGACCTCATTAACAATTTCCATAACCTTAGAAGAATAAGGTTTGCCAAAGATTCTACCCGGCTTTGCTTAACATCAAGTCCCTACTTAGAGGCCTCATCCGGGCTATTATAGGTCTCTTCCTAGGCTTCTTGAAGGTCCCCCTCAAGTTAAACTAACCAAACCCCACTAGAGGTCTCTCCGGTCCTGTGAAGGAAAAGAATGAAGGTGGTAGAGGAGGATTTGTTACAACTGCTTTTTTCCCAGCTCCAGCTCCACCACCATCAGGACGAGACATCTCTACAACCTTCGTCATAATCTCCTCCCTATCCCAGTTGGCAATAACTGATTGGTCAAAATGGGAAAGGAGGGCTTCAACAACCTGGTAGGAAGCATAGAAGTATTCTTCACTGAAGGAGGCATCCGCCTCAACCTAAAGCTTGGCAACTTAGGCTTGCAGACCTTGGTTTTCAATGTTAAGTGCCTTTGCTTCTTCCTTCCAAGAATCCCGCTGACTGGCTCGACGTTAAAAACAAAGGGTTTCTTGATCAATGGATCACTTCAACCTTTCATGGTCACACCGAATCTCGGCTAACTCCGCTTCCACCCCGCTCTAACTAGAGGCCATTTCTTATAATAAGTCTTGAGCCCGCGCCAATAATTTCATGGCCTACTCAGCTTCGGCTTTAGCCCTGGTTATCTGGCCGTGGAGAGAAGCCACCTGGTGGCCCATGGCCACTTGGAATTTGAAGGCCTGCAAAAGAATTCAAGTTAGGAAATGAAAAATCAAACTATTGCCTGAGAGAATAAAAGTGATGACTACCTCACCCAAGAGGGCAGAACTCTTGGTAATTAGAATGTCTATGGGCATTGAAGCCATCATAGAAAGACTGCCCCCGGGGCAGAAAGTGTCGAGTTTCCCTATGACTTCATCTTGAAAGGTAGAGCCGGATTGATTGGGTAGGTGAACAGGGGAAACCCTCTTAATACCAGCCTCGGGGTCCATTGAAGCTTGGGAGGCTGAGAATGTAGAAAAAAGGGCAGAAGCTGCAGGTAAGCTCGGAGTAAGGGCGAAAGGAGCAGAAACAGGTGTAGGGGAAAGTAGAGTAGGAGATGATGTTACTGCATCAGTGGCTTGAGAAGCGGAGGCCTCTTTACCCCGTACCTTGGCAGCCCGAGATGCGAGGAGTGATAACTTAAACCTGTGCTAGAAAAGGGATGGAGCAAAAGCAGACGAAGCCCCAACTGGAACAGTAGACCCTCTTTTTCTGAAGAAGCCATAGGGATTTCCCAAGGTCCCTCTTTTTCTAAGAAAGCCATGGGGATTTCCCGATTCAATTTGGTAGAAGAGAAAGGAGTGTGAGCTTGGTGAGCTTCATGGGAAGTTGGAGCAACAACAAAAACTGTTAAAAAAAAAATTGAAACAAGGTATAACCGTTAGAACTGAACTATCCAAAGCACGATGGTTCAAAGTACTTACGAGGAGTACCATCATATAATCTTAGATATCAGTTTACCCGATGAGAATCGAAAGGAAACTTCAGGTTCAAATAGTTCCTGGCAAGGATAGCCTTCAGCACCACCTCAGACTCGACAGGTAAGGAATCTTTGCTCTACTAGGGTTTATCATTAATAGCGGTAGAAACTGCGAACTTGTGCCCGCCTATGAAGATTGAGCTTCTCCAACCTTTGCCCGCTAGGATCCACTCCTTCTTCTAAGCAAGATCTTTCCTCAAAGTGTCAGGGATGATGAAATTGAGTTTGTTCTTTGCCTTGGCATAGAACTGACCTTGAGGAGCCCAGACAAACTTCCAATCTGAAAGAGGTATGCTAGCTCATCAGCCTCTGGCTCCCGGGTAACCTTTCTTAGCTCGTATTGTTCCCTCCACAATACGAGGAAGCAAACCAGATGCCTCTAAAAGCCGGGTGTCAACTGAAGGGGAGCTAGTTATAGGGTTTTTAGAGCCCGCCGAAGAGTAGGGTAAAGGGGGAGCCTTACCACGTTCTCGAAGGCCACAACGTGGATGGGGTGAACATCTTGGGGTGGATGAAGATGTCATAGCTTTTGTGGGGGACTGTGAGGGTGACGCTGTTAGGAATGCTCTATTTAAACCTCATGCAACTGATCGACCGTGGCTCAACGATGGAGTCTGGAATGACCTTGAAGTCATATGGAAGATGCCTCTCCAGAAAAGGAACGACAACTGTGACTTGGCCATTTCTAGCAATACCGACCCTGTTTTCCTTACCGGAATCCTTATCAACCAAGCTCAGGGGATTATCTTGTAGATTAGAATACACAGTCCCGATAGCCACGTTCTTGTTCAATCAACGACGTTGTGGAGTCGGAGGCCAGTCGTCCCCGTTAAAGTCTCTTCGAGTCCATTCCCTTGGGCAAAATTGTTAACCTCTGTGCCATTAACGAGGGAATTAACGGAGTCACGATTGATCTTTGACATGATAGAATAGGTTTTGGAAGCTGAGGAAAAGAGAAAAGACAGAAAAGCTTTTCAATGGTGGCGAAAGAGAAGGATTTTTGAAAACTTGAAATTCAAAAGAAAGAGTGAGGAAAACGATGAGGAAGCTGGGTTTAAATAGAGCTGGGAGGGGCAGTTACGTTAACAAAATCTTTGGATGGATAACCTCGAATCGCAGAGCGGCCGTAACGTAGCCGGATTATTTTGGGGAATACACCGGTCTTTTCCTACCACGTCACTGGTATAATTAATGAGAAGATTTCTACCCAGATTTGGTAACGGTAAAAAGGAAAAATTTCCCAACTAAAACGATGAATCTGACTCCAACCTTAACTCAATCACTGGTGTTTAAGTCAGAGGGGACTTCTATTAATAGCAAAATTTGGCTAGGGGAACAAAGAGAAATTTTTACTCTACTAGCTTAAATCAAATCCCGAGTTCACCATTCATTGAACCCCGGGCGAGACATAAAGCTACCCCGCAGAAGCAAAGATTGGTTTTTGGGCTTCAGAATTGTTAAGAATGGAGCCTGACATGATCAAGTCAAACCACTCAGGCCTACCTTGGAATTCGGACATAGCCCGATACGTGGTCATCTAGGCTTCCTGAGATCACCTATCCTGGAACCCTTCTTCCTAGGGTCGGGCTCCAAAACCATCTCGTAATAGCAAGGAAAGGTCCTCGAGCTCAAGGAGCATTTGAAGTGAAGCCCGACACAAACAAAGTGAGTTCCTTTCAGATCAAGGCTTCCCGAGGTCAAAATTAACTTATTGCCTAAACCAGAAGCCCGCCAACCTTTCTAGAAGCCTGTTGTCCTCTCCAGCCATTAAGAGGATCAGATTCACGCTATAGCACCGCTATACTTCGCCAAAGGAAGAAGCCAATCCACCTAGTTAGAGGAAGCTCGCAGAAGCTCTGCCATCACTCACGGACGTTAGCGCGGTCATTCGAGCTCATAAAGGGACCGGGAAAGGTTAGATCGAGCCTCTAACATTACGGCCCGGGTCTGGATTTACCTCATTCTACGAACACCATACTCAACGACCTCTATGACGCATCACACCATGAAGGCACAAGGGATCACATCTACACTTCAACGAACATTGAAACACTACGTACGTGTAGGGCAAGAGGTTGAATCCAAAGAGGAAACAAACTTATCTTTTAAGATCTTCTCGAATCCATTATTAATTCAAAGTCAATGAATTTTAAATAAAAGATCTCGCCCGATAAGGAGGGAATGGATTGAGAGAATCAGGGCGAGAGATCCGCAAGTTTAAACCATTTGGGTCATGTATAAATATGCCCAAGCATGATTGACACGGGAGAAGATAGGAGAATCGACAATTGAGAGAACAAGAGATGAAGTGAGTTTTAGACTTCGGCCTTAATTCTGTAATCAGAACACTGCCTCCGCCATTGTCTACTATTTGACAGGCACGAGGTTTCCACCCTACTGTATCCTAGAGAGATTAAAAGTGTTTGAGAGTCTTTTTTGTGCGATATTCACAGTTGATAATAAAACCATTACATTCGCATTTCCATTACATTTATATTCATACATCCATCTCTATTCAATCAGGTTAGGTATCCAAGGTACTAACCCCGGCCTTTGCCTAAGTGGAAGTGGTCTCGAGGGTGTTAACCGAAATTTCTCACCTTGAGTAAATTCTCCGTTAACAACAGTGTAAAAGGCATCTCGTCTGAATTCTCTTTATGTTACTATCGTAATATTATCTCAGCTACATGTATTACCTCTCCTAATAACATATCGGGATTGGTTAGCAATCAATTAGTATTGTAAGCTCTCCGGAGCATATACATAGTACTACTTTACCATCTTTGTAAGCTCTTACGAGCATCGCTTGATATGTATATACAAGAAATGGTCTTTCTCCCTCCTCTTGATACTGCCTCTGGGTTTTTCATCATGTGATAATTCATGATGCTTTTTCCCCCTTGGTCAGTCCTCCTCTCTCTACACAAGACTTATCTTTCTCCTATTCATCTATTATATTTTACATGTATGTATGTGTGTGAGCTAGATTCCTACCCCGCTGGACCTAGCACTCTTATCCTCCCATTTTCATGCCAAAGTCACATATCAAGATGGGGAGAAACTACATAGACCCATCTAAAGAGAGTCGACGAGCTCTCTTGTACCCTTCCTACGAGAGCAAATAAGGATCCAACACAAAATCCAGGCAAGCCTCCATTCTTAATCGTTGTATAGGTCGAGGAACTACAGGAAGAAATCGAGGTTTATGGCCGAGCTCCCGGTACCAGAACGGGTTCTAACCCCAACCAAAAGCACCTAAGGGAGAAGAATCGCTACCGAGTGGTCCACTCTTTCACTAGTACATCTACATCATCGACGAGCACTAACCCTACCACCTTGCTTACTATTTGGATCGAGGACACCTAGAGAGGAGACCGGATACCAGAGACTAGGACCATAATCATCCCCCTTTACCATAGGAAGGGGATCTTGAGCTCCTCATATCTCTTCCATTTGTATAAAGCCCGATGGGCGGGATGGCTCGTCTTCTGCCTATCCTTCAATCCACCTTCAAATTCATACAAGATCACCAAGGTACGAGGTACCAACCCCAACCATGACCTTCGTGGTAGTGGTCTTAAGGGTGTTAGCTATAATTCCTCACCCTGAGTTTGGTTAACATCTTTAATGATCACCATTAAAGAAAGAGTTCAAAGAGGAAACAAACACCTTTGCCTCTAAGACATCCTCCACAATAGAATCTTTGGGGGTTAACTACATTAATCAGAAAACCTCGATGAATAAGGAAGGACGATCAATCTAGTAATCTTTAGAGTGGGCAACAAGCAATTAGAACCTATAAGTGTGACAAATCTCTCTCCAAGATAGGACAGGCTAAAAGACATGCTCTAATACACGCTAAATTCGACATCTGACACTCTTTTCACCAAGAATTTATCCCCAACATTGTAAAAGGAATCTCGCATGAGTTCTCCTTATATCACTATTGTTATATTATCTTGGATACTTGTTGTTAATAGCCAAATTTGCCTAAGGACAAAAGAAAAATTTTACACTCTCCTGGACAGAGGCTAAATCTGAGATTACTTGACATTGTACGGAGGTTTCAAGGGTCGAGCTATTAGGTGACCCCACAGAAGTAAGAAAGGGTCGGCACACCATAATAACACCCTAGGTAAACCTCGACATGATCAGATCAAGCTCATTACATCGAAATTAGAACCCAAGGCAAGATCGATACAAGACGACCTAGGCTCTCTGAGGTCAAAATTACCTCTCAACCTCCCTAAAAGACTGACATCCTCTCTAAAGACATAGAGACCTATAAGGAATCAAGCTCGTACTATAATATCTCTCCATCTCATTAAGGGAAGAAGCAAATTTGTTTCGGCAGGTGGGAGGAATCTTACAGAAGCTCCATCATTACTAAAAGGCATTATTGTGGTCATTTCAAGCTCTAAAAAGGACCTGAAAAAGGTCAGATCGAGCCCTTGATACCAAGATAAGAACATGGATATACCTTGCCCTTCGAAACAGTGAAATTCGGTAACCTCCATGATGTGTCCTACCAGGGTAGTATACATGATCGTCTTCACTCTCCAACTTGCATTGAAACAATATAGACGTGTAAGGCAAGTGATTGAGCCCAAAAAGGAAACAAACTTATCTCTATCAAAGATATTCTCGATTCTATCATTATGCTAAAGTCAATGACATTCAAACAGAAAATCTAGCTTGATAAGGAGCGATTTGATTCAGAAAATATTGGCGGGAGGATCACAAGTTTAACCAAGTTGGACTATGCATAAATACACCTAAGCATGCATGATAGAAATGAGGAAAAACTATAGATAAAAGAGGAGAGCACACTTTGGCCTAGATTTTATTTGTAAAACATAGGCACCTTCGTTATCTACTTCTCGACAGGCACGAACCATTGAACCCAAGAGAGATTAAGAGTATTTGAGTGGTTCGGGTATAGTATATGTCATTCATTTTGTTAACAATAAAGAAATTCAATTTCCTTTTACATATCGTGTTTACGTTTATCCTAATATGCACCATCATACTCACTATCAAACATGCAAACCACATACCAAAGGTATAAACCCCTGCCGCGAGTGAATTTTTGGTTAACACATGTATTACCTCTCCTAAGAATGTATCGGGACCGGTTAACATTCTATTATTATTGTAAGCTCTCCAGAGCCTATGCGATGTACTGCTTCACCATCTTTGTAAGCTCTTATGAGCAATTCTTATTAATACACAAGGTACAGCCTTGGGGATTTTCACAATATGATCATTCATGATGCATTTTCCCCTTTGGTCAGTTACCTTTCTCTACATAAGACTTGTCATTCTTCTATTTATCTTCTATATTATGAATGTATGTATATGTACAAGCTAGATTCCTACCCCGCAGGACCTAGCGCTCTTGTCCACCTATCTGCTTGTCAAGTCTCATGTCAAGGTGAGGAAAAACCACCCAGACCTTTTGAAGGAAGTCGATGAGCTCTTTTTTTCCCTCATCTCTATGAGAGCGGATGAGGATCCAATTCTAGAGCTAGATGATCCCCCCTTATTACTCTTTATGTAGGTCGGGGAACTACAAGAAGAAATTGGGGTCCAGGACAAAGCTCCAGGTACTAGGACGGGATCTGACCCTGATCGAAAGTACCTAGAGGTGAATAATTAGTATTGGGTGGTCCAATCTTTCACGAACAAGTCTACATCATTCCAGAGCACCAATCTTACCTCCTTGCTCACTACTTGGATCGTGGACACCTAGAGAGGAGACCGGATACTAGGACCGGGGACTAGGACCAACCCTTTTACACTAGCAGGGGAACCTCAAGCCCAATGGGCAGGATGACTTGTCTCCTACCTACCGGACCATCCTTCATATTCATTCAAGATCACCAATGTACAAGGTAACTACCACCCGCTGCCTACCATGTAGTGGGTTGAGGGTGTTAATCGAGATTTTTCACCCAGTGGGAATTTTTGGTTAACACTTTCTGGCACCATTTAACGGAGTTTCCACACCCTTTGTGAAAGCTTTCATGTTTCTACATGAGCATCCTTATACTATTGAGGTGATAGATTTATCAGTCATTGTTTATGATATCCTTTCCCTATATTTATCTATATCGCCTATGCACCACGTGTGGTGCTCATTTTATGGTTTAAGAAGTTTTTTTTATTGTGGAGCAAATATAGTACGTAAGACTCCTGATGGAACCGGTTTATTATGCTGCTCCTATGAAGCGAACATGCTTATATAATCGTGGTGGTCCAATACAGTAGCTCCCCACCTGAAGGTCTCCTATACAGCTAAACTACTCCGATATGTGGATAGATCATGTACAATAAATCTACACCTCTTATGCTTCCTTACTGAAGATTTGCTTTACAACCAGTAGACCTCCGATCCAGCAGATCCACTTGATTTGCACATATCCTTATGGATCTTCTCACATTACCGGATCTGCCCTTCAGAAGCCCCTAGGTAGTGGTAGCAGGTCAACTTATGAATCTGAGAAGCCAACTTAGTTGTGTAGCGTCTGAAGCCACACGACCAGTAGAAGTCTAAGGGCTCCACACTGTAAGGACCTCAATTTTATGATTGGCTTATTTCATGACAAACTACACCACATTGGGGATGATTGTGTAATGGGTAGCTTAGGAACTCATTGGCAAGCTTCCAAGCATCTCCATGACTTCAAGAGAAAAAGGTATATTCACTTGACTTTGCCTCTTAAAGAGTTTAAGTTCACACACACACTTCATGCATGCTTTGTTGATCTTGCATTTGTGTTAATATTGTTTATATGTGTCCATCTCTTCACAATCACACTTGCACTTCATTTGCAGATTTAAGTGTGGTATTGTGTTGTGTTCATGTTTACACGATGGTGTGCTTGTTTTAGCGCGTTGAGTGACTATATGTGAAGGTCTCATTCTTCTCTTGGTTTGGTTATATGGAGTAAGGTGTCTAGTTTCAAAAGAGTGAATTTCAATGATTTAATGTTTTTCAAAACTGACCTTTGTATGGTCTTGTGACCATATCTTTTTATAAAATGATTCAAAATGAGTTTTGAAAATTTCTGTACAAACTAGACACCTATACCTTACCAACGGTATATTATTCGTAATATTTTATGACTATTTGGATTGGTTTTGAAATCTTCATAGTGACCACAAAAATAGGGCATCTCTGTTGTTGTCTGTTTCTGACCTTTGGTCACTCAAATGACCATAACATTTTCTACCGATGTACAAATCTTGTTTTATAAATTGGAGTATAAATTAGACTTTCATACCTTTCCAACGGCATATTATACAAAAGGTTTGGATGTTGTTTGGTCATGTTTTGGGTTACTTGAAACTCAAGCTGTTGTGCTGTCGCATTTTTCCCGAGAGCATAGCGACCTCACTTTCAGGTCGCCTGAAGGTCACTTTTGATGCCCGAAAATTAGTTTTTTCTCTTTCAAAACATCGTAGTTTGATTTTGATCATATATATACTTCATCTTCTTCCCCATTTCGACCTACAACTCAGAATTCCCACATCTTAATGAGAGAAAGAGTCCCCCTAGTGAGAGAAAGCACCAAGCTTGCTTCTTTGACTCTCCAAACCCAAAACCCATCTCCATTTTGCATCATTCTTCATCATATGAGCATGGGTGTTCTTGGTTTCATGACTAGGTAAGTAAGAACTTCATTGAACATCTTTTATTGTTCTTCTTACTCTAGATTAGGTGTTTATTGCATGATTATATACATAGACTCTAGTTTATTGCATATATTTTTGAGTCTTGATAACATGATTCGGTTTGTTTGTTGATAGCTTGAATTTAGGATAAATTCACCCTTCTTGCTAAGTCTTTATGCATTGCATTTAGACATTATTGATTAGGACTCATTGATTGCATTTTGTGATTGCATTATAGTCCTTGCCATGCTTAATGACAACTTGTGTTGATATGGTTTTTGTGATAGCTAGCATTTAGGTCATTGTTGCCTTTAGCTAATTAGGTCATATTGATTTCATTTTGATGATTGCATTTAATGACCATGCCATGCTTAATGAAAACATATGTTGAAATGACTTTGTTTGATAACTAGGATATAATGTTGCATAACTATATCTAGTTAAGTCTTTATGAACATTCATTTAGATAATGATATCTAGGAATTGTACTTAGTGACATTCTTAAATTCCTAGATAAGCATTTAGTGTTTTGCCTAGCATTATTTGCATGTTTGAATATTTCATCATATTCACCTAGGTTGTTGAACTCTTCATTGAGTCAATTCTTGTGGCTTCAGTGTAATGTTACACAAGCAAGAGAAGTCTTGCAACCTAGGGTAGGTTGGCAAGCAATTGGTCGGGTATCTACTGTAAAAGGCCCGAGGGGTAGAGTAGGAGGTGCTCACGCCAAGAGTAGTGGAACAGGGGATATCACTAGGGATTGAACCAAAATTGGTGAGTGGTAGTGGCCATAGCCTGAGGTTGTTGAGAGTGAGAGTCCAAGTATCACTTGAGGGTGTAACTTTTTACTCATATAGTGGATTTCTGCGATCGAGTGTGGCTCACTTAACAACCTATGGTTTTTTCCATTTGGAGGGTTTCCACGTATACATATTGTGTTATTTATATTTCCGCAGCTTACACTTGATGTTGTATGTTTGCTTTATTGGGTGAATTTTGAATATTGACTTATCAAGAAAAATTTGTAATTGAATTGGTTTAAACCTATTCACCCCCCCCCCCCCCCCCCTCTAGGTTTATTGACACACGTTTTTAGGGAAGTTTCACACACCTTATGTATCAAGCCGGTCAACGCCCAAGTGAGCCACTGAGCTCCTGGTTCGTTCCAGCATGATCTAGAGCCTTATTTCAATTGTTGGGGACTTCTTAGATCCCAAGCATGCTTCTAGACCAGTACCAGACCAGTGGCTCCTTTCTATTTGTACTAGGCCATACAACGCCCTAGAGAGCCACCGATGCCCCAATATGTTCAGGAAAAGCCCAGAGGCTTCCCACACTTGTTGAGGCCTCATACATGCCTAAGCAAGCCTCTGGAGTAGCAGCCCCACTGCAAGGCCCAGTGGCTTTTCTCTATTTATACCGTTCGGTCAATGCCCAAGTGAGCCACTGAGCTTCCAGTTCGTTACAGCATGGTCCAGAGCCTTCATTTCAGTTGTTGGGGACTTTTACAATCCAAGCATGCTTCCGGACCAGTACTAGGCATGTGTCTCCTCTCCATTTGTATCAGACCATTCAGCTAAGAGAGTCACCATGGTTCCTACTCATTTTGGAGGGTTATATAGCCCTCTCTCTGTTGCTGGGGACTCCTTAGATCCTAAGCAATCTTATGGACTAGTACCAAGCATTTGGCGCTTCTCCATTTGTATCTGGCTATCCATCACCAAATTGAGTCACCATGGTTCCTACTTATTCCGGAGGTGTCTAGAGCCATATCTCAATTGTTGTGGACTCCTTAGATCCCAGGCATGCTTTTGGACCGGTACTAGGCAAGTGGCTTCCATTCAATTTATATTTGTCCATTCATCGCCCTAGTGAGCTACCGTGGTCCCGATCCACCTTCCTAATTAGTCTCTTTGATAATATCAATTCCTTCATCCCTTTTCCTGCTGCTTGGTTGGAGGAAAAACCATAATCCCCTAACGTTGCTACTTTAGAGCCAACTTTCACCACCATGGTCGAATCAGCTTGAATCAGCCCAGGCTACCATCTATTTAGCTGGATTAGTCTAGATCTCTCCCTCCTTGGTAGGATCGATTTAGACCGCTACCTCCTTGATAGGTTTAGATGGACAAGTACGTAGGTTTGAAGCTCCTCCTACATCCTGAATTTCTACAACAACTTACATCTGTCAAGCCAGTTCAGACCTCTTCTTCCGTGGTACGCAGGTTTGAAGCTCTTCCTACATCCTGAATTTCTACAGCAGCCCACATCTGTCAGGCCAGTTCGAACCTCTCATTCCTTGGTATGCTGGTTTAAAGCTCCTCATGCATCTTGAATTTTTACAGCAGACCACATCTACCAGGCCAGTTCAGACCTTACCTTCCATGGTAGGATCAATCTAGACCTCTACCTCCTTTAAGGGTTCATTTGAAGAGACAAACGGGTTTGAAGCTTGTCCTACATCCTGAGCTTCTGCATTATCAAGGGACTTAGAGGTAATTCCTACCCCGGAATGACTATTCATGAAAGCAGATATGGGCACCAAGTTTTTTTCAACACCTGCGAACCCAGCGGCTCAAGAATGACCAGTTTCAGTAGGGGGCGGACCAAGCAAACTCTGCAGCTTTCACAACTATCACCTCCCGGTTCCGTCCTTTAATGAATCTCAGGTCAGACAGGGGAGAAAGAGCTCGAGCTGCCTAGAAAGCAGCGTAGAAGCATCTTTCAGTAAATAAAGTGCCCATATTAGCTTCTAAGGGAGCCACGCTGCTATACAGAGGTTAGACCACTTCTTCCAGATTTTTTTCCCTCCTTTAGTGCAATCATCGTAAGGCACGATGCATGGAATCAAGTCTCTCCATATCATATGCATGATGGATCCACTCCCTGTCTACCTATGCATTAGCCATAGTTGCCTCATTTCTTGTTAGGGTTTCATTCAGAACTACTGCACCCCTAGCTACCGTGGTTAGCTTCTTCTTCTTCTGGTTTGGCCTCCTCTGAAAGAGCAACTTCCCCATCCAAAGAACATACTTCTGGATCAGCTGGGGGATAACCTAACACTTGCACAGCCATCTCCACTATGCCATTCTAGACCACCACTCTCATCAGTGATGGGTTAATCTGGGTATCTCCCTCTTCAACCAAACCAGTCTGAACCTCTCCCTCATTAGTAGTTTCAGTCTAGTCCAGTACATCCTTAGCAAATCCAGGTGGAAAGGTAGGGTGGTTTGAAGCTCTCTCTTTGGATTGATCCTCTGTTACAACATGGGACTTCGAACCATGGTTTGCTTTAGCAGCCCATGACTGGCCAGCTATAGTGGAAGCATACATAACCATCTCAACGGCTTTTTTCTTGATCCCTTACCTTTTCCATCCATCAATGACACTTAAGGGGAGAGGTAGAGCCTGAACCACCTGGTTGGCTATAAAGAAATAGCCATCCTCATTGGCTTGCACGAGCTCAGCCTTGGCAACATCAGCTAGCTCCTGAAGAGTATCATACCGATGACTCCTTTCCATTAGTATTGGGCCTTTCAACGCCCTAGCTAGCAGCCAATGTCACTATCCATTCAAGGAGAGCCCAGAGTCTTCCCACTTTTGGATAGGTCTCCTAAGTACCTAAGCAAGCCTCTAGAGGCAGCACAACAACAAGATTTGTGGTTTCCAAACTTGTTATAATGGGCTCTTCATAGTGCCTATGTGAACCGCCTAGGTCCTGATTCAATTGAGTGAAATCCAAAGCCTTTTCTCAATTGATAGGGTCTTTTTGAAGCCTAAGCATACCTTTTGACCGATATCAGGCCAGTAGTTTTTCAGTTATTGTTTTGAACCCCTCACAGCACCCATATGAGCTATTGAGGTCCCGACTAGTTCAAACGAAATCTCAAGCCTACTAAAATTATAGAGGATTCTCATCTACCCCGAGCAGCCCTCTAAACCAGTAACATCACTTGGGGACTAAGAGCTCACTATTCTAGTTCCCTTGTGGAAGGGGTGGTGACATCCCCAATATGAGATGATTTCTTATAGTGACCAGTTTATAATGAAAAGAACTTTTTAGGGAAGGTCACTATATCATCTATACCCATAACTCAACTCATTTCAAGAGGTTCTACTTGTGAAAAAGGTGCTAAAGCAAGGCTGGTTACCAACCGGTACCACCTTATGTTGAAACAACCTCGTATTCGTAAAGCCATTAGTTTATATCTCCTTTGATTTTGATCTCCATGATAGTTCTCTTGTGACCATCATTCGCCTATGATCGAGATACTCTGGACCAGATTAAATCTCTCCGGAAGGATGGCCTTGACTAGGAGAGCTAACACACTCTTAATGCCCTATACCAGATTAATCCCTCAAGGAGAGTCGTCTTAACCAGGAGAGCTAAAAGCGCACTTGAGGCCCTAGATCGGATTAATCCCTCCAGGAGGATCGCCTTGACCAAGAGAGCTACACAGTACTTATGATGCCTAGGAACAGATTAATCCCTCTAGGAGGATCGCTTAACCAGAAGAGCTACATATCACTCCTGATGCCCTGGACCGGATTAATCCCTCTAGGAGGATCACAATGGTATATTGAAAATACTCACCTTGAGACCAAGGATTGGTCAGGGAAGCCCCCTCACTGCCCCCTCACTACCCCCTCCGCCTTAGCTGGGCAACCCGCTCCCCCCCCCCCCCCCCCCACTCCTCCTCTAAGAAGGGTCTGGTCCATAAGGTATAATTGGTTGCCACATCTCGAGACCAAGGATTGGTTGGGGAAGCCCTCTCACCACCTCTGATAACTTGGTCGGGCTACCACCCTTAAGAAGGGTCTGAGTGTAAGTGTATAGTTACCAGCCAGACCATAAGACCAGGATAGGCAGACAGACATCATGCTACCTTGGTCAGGCCCCTCCTCCAAGAAGGATCTGAATGGCATAGTTGCCTACCAGGGTCATTTTGCTAGCTCGCCTAAGGACCATGATTTCTGGAAAAGGAACTCTAGGTACCCAGATTAGCCACATGAGCTTCATCCCATATGATCGAGTAGTACAGTTTGATCTATCTTACCTTTCTCTCTTATCAAATTTTACACTGACTAGAGTGTCAAAAATTCCATCGAGGGAATATCCCCATCTGTGGTTCGCCACCGCCCATTTATTTTGTGGGTATGCCGAATTCACCTATGTATAAAGACCTGGTGTGAAAAGGGCTTTAGTAACCTACCAGGATCTTTTTAACCTAAGTACTAGGATTCCTAAAGCCGGAATAACAGGTACCCTGATTCGTCAGAGCCAAGTATGATGGGATCGATTTTTGTTTCAATAATGGCTACCGGTAAGAAACGACATGTAAAATTCTTCAAGCAGTACAAGATCTTGACTCCAACCCCAACAATGTACCAGTGTTAAAGTCATGAGCACTTCTGTTAATAGCCAAATTTGGCTAGGGACCAAAGAAGAATTTTCCACTTCCCAGCCTTCATATAAAGGTCCAAATTTTGGCTTATGAAATGGGGTATCAAGGTCAAGCTACCACACGATCATACAAGAGCAAGGCGAGGTCGACCATACCATATGAGCATCTTGCACGCATCCAGGCTCACCAAATAAAATCCGACATGACCACGTCAAGCTCTTTATAACAGGATGGAAGCCCGAAGCAAGGTCAACATAGGAGGACCTAGGTTCCCTAAGGTCGAAGTATCTCGCGACCTCCCTTAGAGCATGTTACCATCTCTATCTTCACCAAAGGAACTTTAGGGTGTCAAACTTGTCTTGCAAAGCCTTCCTACTTCATCGAGGTATAATCTCAAGCTATCCAATCAGAAAAGGAAGAAGCCCGTAAACGCTCATCATCACCAAAAAGCGTCACCACGATTAAGGCAAGATTTATTAGGTTTGTGAGTTATGTTGGCATTATTCTATATCAAAACAACATTTCCTTTGTTTTGTTTAGTTGTCTAAGATTCATGATGATTCAAGCTTCGAAGAATAAATAACAACTATTCAAGCAAGTTCGAGTGTTCAAAGGGAAAAGTGCTTCAAGATTCTACAAAGGTATATTAAGACTGTTCTTTTTTCTTTTATGGCTTAAGCGCACACACACACAAATCATTAATACGTGTCCCTGCATGGTTATGCACCATAAATACGTACACACACATATCATATATTTGTGTCCCTGCATCGTTGTGCATCAATTGGTATAATACATTTACACACTTGATTTTGAATGCTCATGCATCGGTATGAAAGTAACATGTTTTGAAAAATGCATGATTGGAGACTATGTCTTTGTTGTTTGCATTCCAGTGTGAAATGTGTTTATTTGTTTATATGTTTGTATAACTTGGAACTTGAACTTGATTTTAGCCTTACATTGTTCCTTTTTGAGTTCCGGTCATTTTGGTTACTCATACGTTTGATTTTGAGTTTCGAGTCAAGAGTTAGGACAATTTCCAGTCTTGTTACATACGTTGTCTTGATCTAAGTATATCAAGTTGAATTTGTAACTTCTGGTCAAAGTTTCATAGTTGTTCATGTTTTGAGAGAGTCTCTGTTCGTAATCTTTAAACGGATTCAAATTCAGAATTCGAAGGCCGGAGAACAGTCGAAGAAAGCGAGAGGAGCGCAAGGGAGAGGTGTGATGGCAAAAACCATTAAAAAGGCACCCACACGAGATGGCGCGTGGCCATCTCATATCGGACACAAACCTTTGTTGACCCGAGATGCCTAAGCGCAATATCGGGGAAGCATCTTAAAAGGGGTATTTTTGGTCATTCACATATATCACTTCCCTCTCATTTATATATCTCTTCTCTCTCTGATTTGAATCTAAGGAAGAAGAAAATGTAGTGCAGAAAATTTCCTGGTTTTTTCTCTCAAATTTGAATCACCATATCTCTCTCATTTCTTTTCAGATTTGAGTGATTCAAGTTGTAGAAGTTTTGTATTGAAGTCATCTATTATCTCCAAGAAACCTTGAAGTTATTTTTCCAAGTTTTATGGTGGATCGTACCATTTTCATGATTGTACTCGAAATTGACAAGGTATTTGTTTATCTTTTGATTTCCTTGATTCTAATGTTCAAATACCTTGGGTCTTCTTCCTACTTTTGTGTATTTGACTTAAAACATATGTTGATGAGCGATAGATCTTCAATTAAATGCTAGTTATGCTTAGTTAGAAACTTGATTGTGAGTTTTGTTTTATTCAAACATATGTTTTCACATGATTGTGAGTTGTATTGTGCTAGCTTCTTATCTCGGACTCTTTGTGCTTTGACTGACTTTATTTTCATGTTTAATAGTCTTATCATGTGCTAGAACACAATTAATGAATAGATCTAGGATTAGCACATTTAATTTTATATTTAGAGTCTATTAGGCAGTGTTTGTTACACAGCATTGGACAGGATTGGACAATTTTCAATTATGTTCCCCATGTTTAGTGGGTGGACCGGATGGGATAAATTTTTATCCTCTAAATTTTTTATCCCATTAGTTTGGGATAAATTAATCCCATTCAAATTCATGGGATTCAAATTAGTTCAACTTCTTTCAATATTTGTTTTTTAAGAAACAAACCAAATGATCAGATATGATGCCGATGAAGAAGTAAAATTGCTAGTGCATCGTGCATCACATAAAATCAAACAAATCAATTCAAATTCCAAAATTCCCAAAACAACAATATCAACCATTAACTAACAAAGTTTTGGAGTGAAGATCTGATAAAGGATTGGATCAAATTAACCCAGTTTTGCGCTTTCTCACTTGGGTCTATGGGTTTCACACAAGACCCGTGATCGATCTCGGGTCAACGGCTCCCCAAACCCGTGATCTCACCTAAGTTAGCCGGTTTTTGCACTAGATCGGTGCGATTTGCTACGACGATCATGATCGTTGGTTGTCAATCTAGTCCTGATCGAGTGGTTGTGGATCGTGAGTTGCATCGCCGCTATGCGTCGTTGCTTTCTGTTGACGGCGTGGTGGCTACGATGAATGTGGCGTGGTGGCTTACAGAAGCTTGATTTGGAGAAATGAGAGAGGGAAAGAGAGTAGAAGACAAGAAGCAGAAGACGAATAAGAGAATACAAAGAAGGAAGAAAAAAAAATTGATGGTTTGGGTTAAATTTTAGGATAATGATTTCATTTTTCTTTTTTCTTTTTTTAATTTGATTTTTATTTTTTTAAAATAAGTTTATATAATTTATACCACTATCTTGTCCAATCCCATTACTTAGCCAAACAAAGAATTGGACTATTTTTAGTCCAATCCTATATTGCACCAAACACGGGAAACACTGTAATTAATCTAATCCAGTCCAATCCAATCCAATCATATCCTATCCCGTGCACCAAATGTACCCTTAGAGTTTAATTGACTATTTTGTAAATATATGCTCTAAATGATTGCTGGATATTTGATTTATCATATCTTGTGTTTCTAGAGTTTTTGTTTTAGTTCTAAAGTCTTGAATATGTGCTTCATGAATATGTTTATTTCAAGCTTTAGTAACATGAATAAGATCTTGGTTTAAAGTATGTGTTTGGAAATTTGCCGTGCTTTGGATTTTATTCATGCATAAGATCTAGACAATCTTGTTTTGTGAACTTTATTTCCTATGTCTAGATCTTCATGGTGTGTACCTAATCCATATATTTCATATGATTATGCATCATCTTATGTGTTGTCTTTTTTGGATTATAAACTAGAAAATATACTTTGTGTGCTCATTGGTTAATTCTAGTTTCCATAGAATTTGTTGATCATCTTATTCTATATTGCATGCCTGTTTGCGTTTTGCATTCATGATCACTTATATGCCTTGTGAGAAGGAAGTCTTGACAATAGGTATAAGACCTATGTTGTTGAGCAAGGAAGTCTTGGCAAGAGGTGGGAGACCTCAGAATGTCAAGCAAGAAAGTCTTGCCTAGGGTCGTGAGGATCCGGAAGGGTGAGCGTGGAAGTCTTGACAAGAAGTGTGAGGCCTCGGAATGTTGAGCAAGATGGTGACATATTCATAAGTAGGATATGAGGGTAGTTTCTAGGTGAAGGGGTCACTTAAGAGATTGTACTTTTCTTATCTACTAGTGGATTTTTTTTGCCGATGGTTGCTAACCCATGGATGTTTCCTCTTCAGTGGTTTACAATGTTATATCTTGTGTCAACTTTTCTCTATCCCTATCTCTCATATATATATATATATATATATGTGTGTGTGTGTGTGTGTGTGTGTGAGTGTGTGTGTGTGTGTGTGTAATCGATATTTTGTATATTGTCATATTTGTAATTGACTTCCTTACACAATATTGTTTGTAAATGTTAGATAACTTTGGATCTTGTGATATTCCTTTCAAGTTGTAAAGTACCACATTGTAATACTATAAGTACAACTTATGGAATTTTATTCTACATTGAATATATTTGTTCATAAGATACATTGATTCTTGTTGTATGTTTTGTAGACTAAGAGTGGAGATTTGAGCATACTTGAATATATTGTTTTCTCAAAACAATCATGTTGAATGTTAATTTGTATGCTCATCAAGGTTTTGTCACAAGTCTCGAAAGAATTTGATAGTAGTAAAATTTGGCTAGGGACCAAAGAAGAATTTTCCACCTTCTTGCCTTCAAGCAGGGGTCCAAATTCAGGTCTACGTAGCGAGGTATCGTGGTCCTCTAGGTCAAGGTACCTTACGATCCCGCAAAAGTAGGGCAAGGTAATCAACACCTTCAAAATGCCTTGCATGCATTTAGGCTCTCCAATTAAAGCCCGCTACCCCGCCATGAATCATGCATAATTAGATCGAGCTCCATGATAAAGCTCGGCGTAGCTCAACCAAGCTCCAAATACAAGGTTGGAACCCGATATGATATTTCGCCCCTAAAATTATTAGCACAAGCTCCATGGGAAGACAGGCAAGATCGATCTAGCTCCCCTAGGGACCCCGCCGGTGTACTGGAACCTAGGGTACCTAGCTCTCAAGAAATATCAAGCGTCACCTCAGGTAACCTATACAAAGTACATCTCTGAAGTAACATATAAAACCAGAGCTCTCCTCCAAACAGCGTAGGAAGAGAGGGTTGACCTTCATGACACTTACGATACCATTAATGAGGTCAAACCTTATTAATGGAGATAGTCAACCAAATTAATGAGGTCAAACCATATTAATGAAGGTAGTCAGCCATATTCATGAGGTTAAACCGTATTAATGGAGGTAGTCAACCCTAGTAATGAGGTAAACTATATTATTGGAGGAAACCCTATTATTGAGGTCAACTATATTAATGGAGGAAGTCAACCTTATTAATGAGATGATCAACGCCATTAATGAGAGAATATTCAATTCTTTAATGGCCACCAATAGTAAAAGAGTCCAAAGAGGAAACAAATACATTTGCCTCTAAGATATCCTCCACAACCGATTATTGAGATTCAACTACAACAAAAAATCCCACATATCAAGGAAGCAAGAGTCCGAAGAGGAAACAAACACATATTCTCTAAGATATTAGCTACAATCCGATCAACTACATTAAATAAAGAATCATGTTCAGTAAGGAAATAAGAACAATTCAAGACTCCTGGACTTGTGCTTCAAGATATTTACACCATGTATAAATACACTTGTAATAGCATCGATAAGCAAGGTCATATGAGAATCGACATATCATCTCTAATCCTAAAAATGACCAGCCTTAGGCTAGTCTACATGCTTCGTTTAAAGTTCTCTCTTCATCGTCAGTATATGTGTACCTTTACCAGGATTATACCGGTATCGGTTAACACTCGATCATTGTTGTAAGCTCTCCAGAGAACCATGGTTGTATTATTTCTCCATTGTTGTAAGCTCCCTGGAGCATTATTTGATATATACATAAGGAAGGGTATTCCTCCTTCCACCGGATACTACCTCTAGGTTTTTCAGCATGTAATCATTTGTGATGCTTTTTCCTCCTTGGTTAGTCCACATCCCTCTATATAAGACTTGTATTTCTCTTACTTATCTCCTGTATTATGCATGAGTATATGAGTGCAAGCTAGATTCCTACCTTGTGGACCTAGCGCTCTTATCCTCCTATCTACATGCCAAAGTCGCTTATCAAGATGAGGAGAAACCACCCAAACCAGCTTGAAGGGAGTCGATGAGCCCTCCTACATCCTCTCTATGGAAGAAATCAAGCTCTTTATCACTGGAGCTAGATAAGCCCCCCTTTTAACTTGTTATCTAGGTCGGGGAACTGTAGGAAGGAATCGGGCTCCAGAATCTGGCTCTGGGTGCCAGGACGGGCTCTGACCCCGACCGAGGACAAGGACCAGGGCTAAGATCAACCTCTTTATACCAGTAAGGGAACCTTGAGCTCCATTCATCTCTTACCAACCATAAAGCCCGACGGGTGGGATGACTTCACTCCTACCTCTAGAGCTCCTATATAGCAGACTTGCTCCGGTACATCTAGAGCTCTATGCAGTAGAGTTACACATCCCATGTTTTTTTACTGTAGATTGCTCTGTACCGGTGTATCTCCTCTATACAAGATCCGCTACGCTGCCTTACACTTGGAGGTCTCTTACACAATTGAACCACTCTGATACATTGAGAGCTCCTATACTTGCACCTCTCCTGCTCTTTTACAGTAGATTTGTTCTGCCACCGGTGTATCACCTATCCAGTAGATCCAATGGGCTTCGACTTGTTCATACAAATCCTCTTATGCCTCATGATCCGGCCTTCATAAACCCTTAGGCAGCGGCGCAGATCAACTCATGAATCCAGGGAGCTAACTCAGTTATGTGATTGTAGACGTAGTATAACCAGTAGGGGCTTAGTGGCCTCTAACTTTACATACCGAGCCAGTAAATGCCCGAGTAAGCCACAGATCTCCCAGTTTGTTCTAGCAGGGTCCAGAGCCTTCTCTTAGTTGTTGGTGACTCCCTAGATCCCAAGCAGGCTTCTGGACAGATACCAGACAGGTAACTCCCCTCTATTCTTTTTGGGCCATCCAACGCCCATGTGAATCACCATGGCCTCGACTCATTCCGAAGAGGTCTGAGTCTTCTCTTAGTTGATGGAGACTTCTAGGATCCCAAGCATGCCTTTGGACCATTACAAGATCGGTGGCTTCACTCCATGTGTACCGGGCAATTCACCGAGCTAGCAAGCCACTGAAGACCGATCCGATCGAGGAGTTCCTAGAAGCTTCCCACATTTGGTAAGGCCACCTACATGCTTAAGCAAGCTTCTGGAGCAGTAGCAACGGTACAAGATCGGTGGCTTTGCTTAATATATACCAGGCCATTAATCGTCCTAGCAAGCCATTGAAGCCCGATCTAATCGAAGAGAGCTCAGAGGCTTCCCACATTTTGGTAAGGCCTTCTTTATGCCTAAGCAAGCCTCTAGAGTTACATCCCCGTTATAAGTCCTAGTGGCTTGTCACTTTTTGTATCGGGGCGGTCAATACCCAAGTGAGCCACTCTGGCCTGATCCATTCCACCATGGTCCAGAGCCTCATTTTAGCTCCTGGGGACTTCTAAGATCCCAAACGTGCTTCTGAACCAGTACTAGACCGGTGGCTTTACTCCATGTGTACTGGGCCATTCATTGCCCTAGCAAGCCACCGAAGCCGATTCGATCGAGGAGTTCCCAGAAGCTTCCCACATCTTGGTAAGGCATCCTACGTGCCTAGGCAATCTTCTAGAGCAGTAGCATCGCTACAAGACAGGTGGTATCGCTCCATATGTACCAGGCTATTCATCTCCCTAGCAAGCCACCGAAGCCCGATATGATAGATGAGAGCCTAAAGGTTTCCCATATTTTGGTAAGGCCTCCGACATGCCTAAGCAAACCTCTGGGGTAGTAACCCCTCTGCAAGGCCCAATGTCTTCTCAGTTCTTATAGCGAGCCGGTCAACTCCCAAGTGAGCCACCGAGCTCCCAGTTCATTCCAGCAGGGTCCGGAGCCCTCTCTCAGTTGCTGGGGATTTCTAGGATCCAGAGCATGCTTCTGGACCAGTACAAAACCGGTGGCTTCATTTCATATATACCGGGTAATTCATCACCATAACAAGCTACTGAAGCCCGATCTGATTGAAAAGAGCCCAGAGGCTTCCCATATTTTGGTAAGGCCTCTTTCATGCCTAAGTAAGCCTCTTTATTTGCATCCCCGCTGTAAAGCCTAATGGCTTCTCAATTCTTATACCGGGTCGGTCAACGCCCAAGAAAGCCACTGAACTCCTAGCTTATTCCGGAGGGGTTCAGAGCCTTACCTCAATTGATGGCGACTCTCTAGATCCCAAGCAGGCTTTTGGACCGGTACCGGACATGTGGCTCCTCTCCATTTGTATCTTTCCATCCAATGCCCAAGTAAGTCACCATGATTCCTACTTATTTTGGAAGGGTCCAGAGCCTTCTCTGAGTTACTAGGGATTCCCTAGATCACAAGCAGGCTTCTGGATTGTTACCAAGCAGGTGGCTTTTCTCAATTTGTATCGGACCATCCAGCTTCCAAGTAAGTCATTACGGTCCTAATTCATTTCAGCATGGTCTATAGCCTACTCTCGGTTGCTGGGGACTCATTGGATCCCAAGCATTCCTCTGAACCAGTACTATACAGGTAGCTCCACCCCATTTGTACAGGACCATTCGTCACCCTAGCGAGCTACCTTGGTCCCCATCAACCTCTCGGGTTAGTCTCCTTGATAGTAGCAGCTCCTTCCTCTTTAGTCCCATTGCTTTGTTGAAGGATGGGTCATCATCCATTAACGTCGTTACTTAGGAGCTAGCTTCCACCACCTAGGTTGGATCAGCATGAGTCAGCCTTGACCACATTCTCTACAACATGATCGATCGGGACCACTTCCACCACTATGGCATCAGTACGGATCTCTCATTCTCTGTTAGGGATTTCAAGATAGGTTCTACACTAGTGCGTTTTGGCATGAAGATGGTGATGGGTACCAGGTCTTTCTCGTCATCAGTGCATCCTATGGTTCGAGATGGATTGGCTTCAGTGAGAGTGGACCTAATAAACTCTCAGCTTTCTCCATGATCTCCTTCAGAGCAGTTCTTACAAGGCACGGAGCACGGAGCACGGATTCAAGTCTCTCAATATCATATGCACACTGCATCCACCCTCTGTTTACCTGCATCTTAGTTGCGGTTGCCTCAGCTTTGGTCATGGCTTTTCTCAGGATGATCGTTCCCCTCATTATCCAAATCATCTTCTCCTTGGTCTACTCAAGCTCGACTTTAGCAGCATCAACCTGCTCCTAAAGAGCATCACACCGGTGGCTCTGCTCAACTCATACTGGGTCATTCAATGCCCTAGCAAGCCACCAGAGTCCCAATTAATTCAAGATGGGCCAAGTGGCTTCCTATATTAAGTGAGGCCACCTACGTGCCTGGGGAAGCTTCTAAAGTAGCAGCAGCAGCACCACTGTAAGTCCTGAAGCATCCTCATATCAAGTACAAGACCGGTAGCTTCACTCCATTTGTACTGGGTCATTCATCACCCTAGCGAGCTACCATGGTCCAGATCCACCTCCTAGGTTAGTTTCATCGATAATGGCAGCTCCTTCTTCCCTGGTCCCACTGCTTGGGTAGAGGAAGAACCACCATCCCCTAGCACTGCTACCTCGGAGCCAACTACACCACCTTAGTCATGTTAGCCTGAATCAGCTCGGTCCCTTACCTCTTCAGCTGGATTGATCGGGACCTCTTCCATCACTATGGCTTCAGTACGGACCTCCCTTCCCTGGGTAACGGCGATCTAGATCCTTACCTCCTTGATAGATTTAGACAGACAGATACGTAGGTTTGAAGCTTCATCTACATCCATAACCTTTGTAGTAACCTACATCCGCCAGACCAGTTCGGACCACCATTTCCTTCGAAAGATCAAACTGGACCTTTACTTTAGATAATTCTGATGGAGAGGTAGGCGGGCTTGGAGCCCCCCATGCATCTACATCAGCAAAGGACTTCAGGGTAGTTCCTACCCCAATGCGAGTAGACATGAAAGCACAAATAGGAACCTAGTCTTCCTCATCATCTGTGTATCCATCATCTCAATAAGGTCCAGCTTCAGTCGGAGCGGACCCAGGTAACTCTCAGCTTTCTTTGTGATCTACTCAAGGTATCCATCCTCCAATAATGATCAGGTCAGAGGAAAGAAGAGCTTGAGCTGCCTAGCAAGCAGCATAGAAGCGTCCTTTAGCAAATGAAGCACCCACATTGGCTTTCAAGGCAGCCACGCTGCCAAGCAGAGTTTAAACCACTCCCTCAAGAGTTTACCTCCTTCTTCAAAGCAATCCTTGCATGGCTCTCTCCAGATCATATGCATGTTGGATCCACTCCCGGTAACCTGAACATTAGCCATGGTTGCCTCAATTCTGGTCATATCTTCATTCATAACAACTACGCCCATCACAACCGGTTAGCTCCTCCACCTTTTGGTTTGACGTCCCTTGAGAGAGAAGTTTTCTCCATCCGAAACATCTACTCTTGGATCAACCTGGGCTCACGTACCATATGAACAACCACCTAAGCTGTGGCATTTATTTAAGTGAGAAGCTCTCTCTTTGGATTGATCATCTACTACACCATGGGATTTCGAGCCCAGGTCTGCTTCAGCAACCCAAGACTTGCCAGCCACGATGGGAACATACACAACCATCTCAGCAGCTTTCTTCTTAATCCCCTCCCTTTTCCGTCAATCAATGACTCTTAAGTCAAAAAGGGGAAGTAGAGCCAGCTCTACCTGGAAGGGTGTGAAGAACTAACCATCCTCTTTGGCTTGCACGAGCTCGACCTTAGCAAACACCAGCCTGCTCTCAAAGATTATCATACCGATGGCTCTTCTCCATTTGTATTGGGTCTTCCAATGCCCCAGTGAACCATCGTGGTCTCGATCTGTTCAGGGAGCACCCAGAGGTCCTGATTCGTTCACAGTGAAGTCTCAAGCTTCAGTATGATTGTTGAAGACTCTCATCTACCCCAAGCGGATTTCTAAACCGGTTACATCATTTGGGGACTAGAAGCTCAATATTTTCTTAGTACTCTAGTGAGAGGGGCAATGACCCCAGCATGAGACAATTTTCCCTAGTTTGTAATAAAAAACGTCTTTTATGGAGAGCCATTCTACTATCTACACTCAAATATAGACCATCTCAAGAGATTCTACTCGTGAAAAAACTCCTAGAGCAAGATTGGTTATCAACCGATACCACCATGCATTGTTACAACTTCGTATCAGCTCGCCATGAGTTTGCATCTCTTTCGATTTTGGTATCCGTAATAGATCTCATGTGATCACCATCACCAGGAGAGCTACATCGTACTCCTGATGCCCTAGACCGGAACAAATCCTTCCAGGAGGATAGCCATTACCAGGAGAGCTGCACCACACTCCTGATGCCCAAGACATGATCAAATCCCTCAAGGAGGATCACCTTGACTAGGAGAGCTAGATAGACCTCCTAATGCCCTGGACTAGATTAATCCCTCAAAGAGGATCACCATAGTATTTCAATAGTGATCTCTTCATGACCAGAGACTAGTCGGGGAACCCCCTCAATACCTCTGATGCCTCGGCAGATCACTACCCCCCGCCAAGAAGGGTCTGAATGTAAGAACATTGTTACCATCCAGATCTCGAGACCAGGGATTCATCAGGGAAGCCCCCTCATCACAACTGATGCCTTGGTCAGGTGACCTCCCCCAAGAAGGATCTGATTGTAAGTGCATAGTTGCCATTTGGATTAAAATACCAGAATATAGTTAGATAGCGCTCTGGATGCCTTGGTCCGGCTTCGACCCCAAGAAGAATCTGAGTGTAAGAACATAGTTGCCATCCAGATCTTACTACAAGGAAATAGATAGATAGCACTCCTAATGCCTTGACCGGGCACCACCCCCCACCGAGAAGGGTCTGAGTGTAAGAGCATAGTTGCCATCCAGATCTCGAGACCAGGGATTGATCAGGGAAGCCCCCTCATCACCCTTGATGCCTTGGTCGGGTGACCTCCCCTAAAAAGGATCCGAATGTAAGTGCATAGTTTCCATTCGGATCAAAATACCAGGATATAGCTAGATGGCCCTCCTGATGACCTGGACCGGATTAATCCCTCTAGGAGGAACGCCATGGTATTTCGATAATGATCGCCTCGAGATTAGGAAATAGCTAGATAGCACTCCTGATGCTTTTGTTGGGCTAC
This sequence comes from Dipteronia dyeriana, assembly GCA_032871835.1. NCBI lineage: Eukaryota > Viridiplantae > Streptophyta > Magnoliopsida > Sapindales > Sapindaceae > Dipteronia > Dipteronia dyeriana. The sequence continues at coordinate 76,383,145 of CM065300.1, read as the reverse complement.
CTCCCATAAGAAGGATCTGAGCGTAAGAGCATAGTTGCCGGCTAGATCACGAGACCTAAACAACCAATGGTCATCCTACTGCCACGGCTGGGCCAACCACGCCCAAGAGGGATCTGAATATAAAAGCATAGTTGCCATCCGAATCCCAAGACTAGGATAGCTACTACCTAGCGTTCCCGATGCCTTATCGAGTGACCTCCCCCAAGAAGGATATGAGTGCAAGAGTATAGTTGCCTGCTAGATCACGAGACTAGAACAACTTAAAAGTCATCCTGCTGCCATGGCCGGGCAAAACCCACCAGGAAATGTCTGGGTGGCATAATTACCTACAAATTCTTGGAACAGAAATTTTATGCTCTAAGATTAGCCACTGTAGCTTCATCCGACATGATCGAGCAATACAGTTTGTGATCTTTATCGCTTAAAAAATTTTACAATGACAAGAGCATCGAAAATTCCACAAAGGAAATATCCCCTTCTGTGGTCCGCTATCGCTCATTTATTTTACAGGTATGCCGAATTTCCCTATATTGTGCCTATGTATAAAGACCTGGTGAGAAAGTGACCTTAGTTGCCTACCAGGATCTTCTTCGCCTAATGTATCAAGATTCCTAAAGCAGGAATGACTAGTACCCGGTTCGTTAAGCTCAGCACTATGAGCGATTCTGGTTACCAGTAAGAAGCGACAAGCATAATTCTTCATGTAGTACAAGATTCTGACTCCAACCCCAGCTACGTATCGGTGCTCAAGTTAGAGGAGACTTATGTTAATAGTAAAATTTAGCTAGGGACCAAAGAAGAATTTTCCACCTTCTAGTCTTCAAGCAGGGGTCCAAATCTGGGTCTACGTAGCGAGGTATCGAGGTCTTCTAGATAAAGGTACCTTACAACCCCTCAGAAGCAGGGCGAGGTAATCAACACTTTTTCAACACCTTGCATGCATTCAAGCTCTCCAATTAAAGCCCGCTACCCCACCATGAATCATGCATAATTAGGTCAAGCTCCATGATAATGCTCGGCGTAGCTCAACCAAGCTCCTAGCTATAAGGTTGGAACCCGATGGGATATTTCGCCCCGAAAATGGTTAGTACAAGCTCCATAGGAAGACCAACAAGATCGATCTAGCTCCCTTGGGGACCCCGCCGGTGTACTAGAACCTGGGGTACCTCACTCTCAAGAAATATCAAGTGTCACCTCAAACAACCTCTAAAAAGTACCTCTCCGAAGTAACGTATAAAACAAGAGCTCTCCTTCAAACAGCGTAGGAAAAGAGGGTTGACCTTCAAGACACTTACAATACCATTAAAAAGGTCAAACCTTATTAATGGAGATAGTCAACCATATTAATGAGTTCAAACCATATTAATGGAGATAGTCAACCATATTCATGAGGTCAAATCGTATTAATGGAGGTAGTCAACCCTATTAATGAGGTCAACTATATTATTGGAGGAAACCCTATTAATGAGGTCAACTATATTAATGGAGGAAGTCAACTTTATTAATGAGATGATCAACACCATTAATGAGAGAATATTCAACTTTTTAATGGCCACCAATAGTAAAAGAGTCCAAAGAGGAAACAAATACCTTTGCCTCTAAGATATCCTCCACAACCGATTATTGGGACTCAAATATAACAGAAAATCCCACATATCAAGGAAGGAAGAGTCCAAAGAGGAAACAAACACATATTCTCCAGGATATTAGCTACAATCTGATGAACTACATTAAATGAAGAATCGTGTTCAATAAGGAAAGAAGAACAATTCAAGACTCCTAGACTTGCGCACCAAGATAGTTACACCATGCATAAATACACCTGTACTAGCATCGATTAGCAAGGTCATATGAGAATCGACATATCATCTCTAATCCTAAAAACTACCAGCCCTAGGCTAGTTTACATGTTTCGTTTAAAGTCCTCTCTTCATCGTCATTATATGTGTACCTTTACCAGAATTATACCGGTATCGGTTAACATTCGATCATTGTTGTAAGCTCTCCGGAGCACCATGGTTGTATTATTTCTCCATTGTTGTAAGCTACCCAGAGCATTCTTTTATATATACATAAGGAAGGGTATTCCTCCTTCCACCGGATACTACCTCGTGATTTTTCAGCATGTGATCATTCGTGATACTTTTTTTCCCTTTGTCAGTCCACCCCACTCTACATAAGACTTATATTTCTCTTATTTATCTTCTGTATTATGCATGTGTATATGAGTGCAAGCTAGATTCCTACCTAGCTAAACCTAGCGCTCTTATCCTCCCATCTACATGCCAAAGTCGCATATCAGGATGAGGAGAAACAACCCAGACTAGCTTGAAGGGGGTCAATGAGCCCTCCTGCATCCTCTCTATGGAAGAAGTCAAGCTCTTTAACATCGGAGCTAGATAAGCCCTTCTTCTTACTTGCTATCTAGGTCGGGGAACTACAGGAAGGAATCGGGCTCCAGAATTGGGCTCTGGGTACCGGGATGGGCACCGACCCCAACCAAGGACCTGGACCAAGATCAACCTCTTCATACCAGCAAGGGAACCTCGAGCTCCCTTCATCTCTTACCAACCACAAAGCCTGATGGATGGAATGACTCGTCTCCTACCTACCATGAAGCCCGACAGGTGAGATTACTCCACTCCTACCTACCACGAAGCCAGATGAGTGGGATGACTCCTTTCCTACCTACCACTCCATACTCCATATTCCATATTCATACAAGATCTCTCTATGGTACAAGGTACCAACCCCGGCCACCACCTCCGTGGTAGTGGTCTCGAGGGTGTTAGCTGTAATTCCTCACTCTTAGCGAATTTTCGGTTAACAGAATTGTTAAAAATGAGAGACAACCTATTCACCCCCCTCTAGGTTGTTTAGTATAACCTTGCACATATTTTTTTTAATTGGTATCAGAGCGGGTCACTTAAAGTACTTAGTGTTATTCAGGATCTACAAGGTTATTTAATAATCAATGATAACAACCTTTAGTCTACAATTGTTTTTTTTTTGTCCTCCTTCATTGGTTGTGAAAAAAGTTCTTCTTGTTTTATATTTCATTTGTCTACTAATAATTTTGTTGATAAGCTTGAAAAGATTATTAGTGACAAAAGCAAAGATGAAGAAGCTTTTCTAGAGGATGATCAATCTATACATGATTACTTGTCTTTGCAACTCAATGAAGACAATTGCATGTCAAAGGCCACCAACTTCTACTTGATGGCAAGAGTTCAAACTCTTGACAAGGAAATAGATGAAGCGTTAAGGAAAGTTGAAGTGAAGAATGAAGTGATCAAATGTCTAGAAAAGAAGATTGTTAAAGAGGCTCGTGTGTTAGATAATTTAACAAATGATTTTGCTAATAATTTGTTTTTATTTCTTGAAAGTAATGATCAAAGGCAAGGAAGAGGAGTTGGTAATCATGAAGGCTAAAAAGTTTGGTAATTTTCATGGAGATTCAAGTGACTTAAGCATTGTAGATGAGCAAGTGGAGTCTCTTACCTAAAGACAAGTCACTAAGGAACAAGAGGATTTCAAAGGTTAAGTCTTCCAAGGTTAAGTGCAAAATCAAGGAAATTAAGGAATATTCACCATCGGTACACTCTCACCTAAATAGTAACATCTCGAAATTTATTTTGGTTTGCTATTTTTTGCTATATTGTTGTGAGTATATTAGACTATGCAAACTAGGGAATGTGATGCATGCTAATGAGATGTGAAAATTTTCTATGAATGTTTCTTGCATGATAACACTTTGAATTTTGTGTATGATAATGATAATTGTCTGAAGAAAATAGTTGAGAAGATTTGGGTGAAAATGAGTGTTTCACATATGTATAGTCTTGATAATATCTTTGTTGATGGCAATAATGATGTGTTTGACATGAGTAATATCTTTGTAGAGAAGATAGTTGATGATTTATCTTCTAGATATATTTTTTCCATGAGAAATGATCATGATGGTTTATATGTTTGTGCACCCAAGACCAAATGGGTTAAGGGTTAATGCTCTTACCTCTAGTGTAAGTAGCACATGTGAGTTAGCTTTAAGGCTAAGTGTCAAGTGTGTTGAGAATTCTAGCTAGCTAGCTTGGAATACTCCAGGCCTAGACACGAACTCAGCTATCTCACTTTACTTTGTTTTGATAGTCAAAATTCACTGATTAAATTTTGAGAAGTTGCTTTTATGAAATCTATTTGGTTATTATCTTGTTCAGACTTTTAGAGAGAGTCATTTATATGCTTGCATTGCATCATATAGCATGTCATATTAGAAAACTAGTATAGCATTCATATGGTTCTTATTGACATTTGCTCTCTGAAGATCTTTTAGTGATGTGTTCATAATGATCTTATTCATGATGCTTGAAATGCTTGTTTGATTGATGAGTGGCATACTTTTAGAAAATATGAGCTTCATATTCTTTGAAAGCTACTCATTAGAGAAGTAATGATCCTAAATAAGTCTCTACTTATTGCTCTTAGATCATGTGCTTATGAGCCATAAAAAACTAGATTTTAAAAAATTTCACTTTGCTTCTCTTATATGTTTAAGTTTGAGTAGTTGAGTTTGAAAATGTGAAGATTATGGATGTATCTATATTTCTATTGCTTACTACATGATAGATGACCTATGGTTAGTATCCATTTTGCTTAAGCAATTACATAGAACTCAATGAGCACCTTCATGGAAAGGGCTACACACATTGGTTGTGAAGCTGCCAGTGTAGGAAAAGGCTACACCATTGTGATGAGTGAAAGTCGTCATGAAGAATTTATGTTTATGTATGAAAAATCAAAGAAGTGTTGAAATAGAATCAATAAAAGAAAATCTTTGATTCAAAGCCTAAAAAGAAATGGAGGAAGGCTTAACGATGTTTAGTTGAAAAATTATGATTGCTCGGTTTGAAAAATATAAATGGGATGACGCGCCACATGCACACACACGCTCATATGTTGAAATCTATTGTCTTTAAAGCAAAATTTTTTGAATGATAATCGGTTTGACCTTGATTGGAAATGCTCTAGATGGATGGGTGTTGATGTGGTTTACATGTTGATATCACAATTGCTCTTTTTATATATGCTTGAATTAAAATTAACACACACACACTTTTGCTTATAAAGTAGTTTGATATTCTGGAAATTTTTAGAAGAATTATGAGAGAGATTGAAAATCTTGGTGTATCTCTCTTAGTTTATGGAGCTTATTTTGTTTGATTTCTTTAAAATTGCTTGAACGTATGATTGTGTGGATTTTTTGTGAACATTATTCTATCTTGATCTTAGATAGTGCATTTATCAAGGGGGAGCATAGTATGCTAGACTTTTTTCTTTTTTATTATTTGTTCACATGTTTCAAGTTGATATTTGTTGGCATATTCTTTGGTTTATACAATGAATCTTGTAGATGCTATTTCATATTTCTTGATTTACATGATGGTTCTTTGTATTACAATATGCCTTTGTATTGTTGATCACAAATAATGCATGAAACATTTTGTAATAATTGTAAGATTATATTTGCAATCAACTTCTCCTTGTTTGAGGTTGTATAGTTGTTGAGATTGCAATCAATTCCTTCATTCTTGAAATTGAAATGAGAATAGTTGCAATGAATTCTTCTCTGTTTTGGGGTTGATAGTAATTGTAATTGTAATTAATTCAATTGATTGTAGTTACAGGGAATTCCTCTTGTTTGGGGTCGATAGTAATTGTAGTTGTAATCAATCCAATTGGTTATAGTTGCAGAAAAATCCTCCTTACATAGGGTGATAGTAATTGTGGTTTTAATCAATTCAATTGACTATAATTACAGAAAATTCCTCCTTGCTTTGAATGATAGTAGTTGTGGTTGTAATCAAATCTTTTCTTGTTGAGGTTGATATGATTGTCGTTGATACCAATTCCTTCATATTTGGGGCTGATATGATTGTTAATGCAACTGTTGAACTTGGTAGAAATGACCTATGTGCCTATGAGTAAAATTTATGCATTTGTGATTCACTATACCTTGATGAGTTTGTTGTGGTGTATAGATTTGAATAACCTTTGCTAGGTCGACATGGAAAAGCAAACTAGAATCAAAGGAGAAGATATGAGAGCTTGATGCTTGAAATAAACCAATCCTACAAGTAAGGCATCCATTTCCAAACATTATGTGAGATAACCAATTGTTTCACTATTTGATCTTAAGATATCAGTTTTTTTTTCTTTGGCATCATTTTATGTTAAAAGGGGGAGAAATATGATATTATTTTAGCATATCTTCTTTGAATATTTGTTAAGTATTGAACTTCTTATGGCATGCAATATTGTGATTTCATTTGGTTAAGAATATCTTTGAGGTAGCATGTATTAAGGGGGAGATACATGATTCATTTGGATTTAACTGTTTAATTCTTTCCATAATTATATATTGCCATACGTGTCTTTCTCTTGGATATGTTTTGTGCTTTAAGTGGATTTTAGGTGGCTACAAGAGAGGGTCAAGAAGTAGTTCAAGACTTGTTGAAGATTATTCTTATGGAATTAACTCATTGTAATGTGAGGGTGTGATTTTGTGACCAATCTTCATGTTGTATGTTTTAGTATTTTGTATAGGTGTTTTGATATAGAATTCGCCAAAGGGGGAGATTGTTAGGTTTGTGAGTAATGTTGGCATTATTCTATATCAAAACAACATTTCGTTTGTGTTGTTTAGTTGTCTAGAATTCATGATGATTCAAGTTTCAAAGAAGAAATGACAACTATTCAAGCAAGTTCGAGTCTTCAAAGGGAAAAGTGCTTCATGATTCTACAAAGGTATATTAAGACCTTTATTTTCTCTTTCAAGGCTTAAGCGCATACACACAAATCATTCATATGTGTCCTATGATTGTGCACCATTAAATGTGCACACACACATATCATATATTTGTGTCCCTGCATCGTTGTGCATCAATTGGTATAACATATTCACACACTTGACTTTGAATGCTCATGCATCGATATGAAAGTAACATGTTTTGAAAAATGCATGATTGGAGACTATGTCTTTGTTGTTTGCAATCTAGTGTAGAAATGTTTTTGTTTGTTTATATATTTATATAACATGGATCTTGAACTTGATTTTAGCCTTATATTGTTCCTTACTGAGTTCCAGTAATTTCGGTTACTCATACGTTTGATTTCGAGTTCTGAGTCAAGAGTTATGACACTTTCCAGTCATATTACATATGTTGTCTTCATTTGAGTATATCGAGTTGAATTTGTAACTTTTGGTCAAAGTTTCATAGTTGTCCAAGTTTGTGAGAGAGTCCCGGTTTGTAATCTTCAAACGGATTTGAATTCAGAGTTCAGGGGGTCGGAGAACGGTCGAAGAACGCGAGGGAAGCACAAGGGAGAGGTGTGATGGCAAAAGCCATCAAAAAGGCACCCACCCGAGATGGCGTGTGGCCATCTCGGCCACAAATCTTTGCTGACCCAAGATTCCCACGTGCCATCTCGGGGAAGAATTAAAAGGGGTCTTTTTGGTCTTTTCACATATATCTCTTCCCTCTCCTTTATATACCTCTTCTCTCTCTCATTTGAATCTAAGGAAGAAGAAAATGTAGTGCAGAAAATTTCCAGATTTTTCTCTCAACATTGAATTACCATATCTCTCTCATTTCTTATCTTATTTGAGTGATTTAAGTTGGAGAAGTTTCATATCGAAGTTCTCTATCATCTCCAAGCAACCTTGAAGTTTTTTGTTCAAGATTTCTTATGGATCGCACCATTTTCGTGATTGTACTCGAAATTGACAAGGTATTTGTTTATCTTTTGATTTCCTTGATTCTAATGTTCAAATACCTTGGGTCTTCTTAATTCTTTTGTGTATTTTACTTGAACATATGTTGATGAGTGATAGATCTTCAATTAAATGTTAGTTGTGCTTAATTAGATACTTGATTGTGAGTTTTGTTTTAATCAAACCTATGTTTTCACATGATTGTGAGTTGTATTGTGCTAGCTTCTTATCTAGGAATCTTTGTGCTTTGATTGACTTTATTTTCATGATTATAGTCATATCATGTGCTAGAATATATTTTGAGTCTATTAGAGTTTAATTACCTATTTTGTGAATATATTCTCTAAATGATTGCTTGAGATTTGATTGATCATATTTTGTGTTTCTAGCATTTTTGCTTTAGTTCTAAAGTCTTGAATATGTGCTTTATGAATATGTTTATTTCAAGCTTTAGTAACATGAATAAAATCTAGGCTTAAAGTGTGTGTTTGGAAATTTGACATGCTCTAGATTTTTATTCATGCATAAGATCTAGACAATCTTGTTTTGTGAACTTTATTGTCTATGTCAAGATCTTCATGAAGTGTACCTCATCCATACATTTCATATGCTCATGCATCATCTTATGTGTTGTCTTTTTTGGATTATAAACTAGAAAATATACTTTGTGTGCTCATTGGTTAATTGTAGTTTACATAGAATTTTTTGATCATCTTATTCTATGTTGCGTGATTATTTGCGTTTTACATTCATGATCACTTAGATGCCTTTTGAGTAGGAAGTCTTGCCTAGAGTCGTGAGGATCCGGAAGGGTGAGCGAGGAAGTCTTGACAAGAGGTGTTAGGCCTCGGAATGTTGAGCAAGAGGGTGACATATTCATGGGTAGGATAGGAGGGTGGTTTCTAGGTGAAGGGCACACTTGAGAGATTGTACTTTTCTTATCTACTAGTGAATTTTGTTTGCCGGTGGTTGCTAACCCGTGGATGTTTCCTCTTTGAAAATTTACAACGTTATATCTTGTGTCAACTTTTCTCTATCCCTGTCTCTCATATATATATATATATATATATATATATATATATATATATTGTTAACAGGCTTTTTTGGCTATGGTCCAAAGAAGAATTTTCCACCTTCCAACCTTCAAATAGGGTCCAAATTCGGGTCTATGTAGCGAGGTATCGAGGTCCTCTAGGTCGAGGTACCTACGACCCTACAGAAGCAGGGTGAGGTAGTCAACACCTTGCATGCATCCAGGCTCTCCAATTAAATCCTGCTACCCCGCAAGGAATCCTGTATAATTAGGTCGAGCTCTATGACAAAGCTCGGCATAGCAAAACCAAGCTCCCAGCTACAAGGTTGGAACCTTATGGGATATTTCACCCCTAGAATGGTTAGCACAAGCTCAATGGGAAGACCAACAAGATCGATCTAGCTTCATGACAATTGTGTAGAGAAAATAAAACACACGCATAGTAGAAGCGTGTGAAAATTTAATAAAATTAGGGTTTGCATATAAGCACAAATTTTGCCTTTTAATAACAAGAACCTTAACCCTAGATTATTTGATGTATATAAAAAGTATCATACTTTTTTTTCGTGACGATTGAACTAGCGTCGAATTGAATCCGCAAGATCTTTCAATCCAATCACTAACGTGAATCACCTAGTAGTGTGGGCTCCCTTTCTTTAAATTGTATACCGGAGGATGTCAACAAATAAAATCTTCTTCCTTGCTAGTCACAATAATCCTCCAGGAGAAAAACCAAGAACGTCTGGTCACTTTTGAATTATCAATCAATTTGATTGAAACTGGCGTGAACCATATTCGATAATGTACACAAAACCCTTTTGATGCAAAGGATACTAGTGTACTATTGAAAAAAAAAATCGTTCCCTCTTTTCTCTATGCTTGGCAGAATTCTTCACACAATGAGTTGGATGAAGTTTTTTTTTATATATAACAATAAAAAACAAAAAAGAAAACTTCTCACACCAAAAACTAAAGCTTGGTCGAAATTTATAGGTAGTATATATAGGAGGCAAAATCCTCTCATAAGAAGGATTTACTTGGTGGGCAAAAATCCTTTCCTCAGGTTGATTTACTTAGTGACCAGGAATCCTTTTCCAAAAGGAATTCTTTCCTACACCAAGACTCCTAATCCAACTCATTAGTTTATTTGTGACCATATTAAAGACTTCCTAATTTGACTAGATAAATAATTCCTTTTATTTATCTACTTATCAAATATAGTCTTTAATATTAATTATACTACCAACAATAGTATAATATTAGGAGACCTTCTCCTAATAGAAAAAATATTTTGACTTTTAATTAAATAATCAGTTAATTATCAATTTAATTAATTTTCATTTAATTAAATAATAATAATAAAAAATTAGGCATTTATATATTAGCCTTGCCGCCTATGACAATATATAAGCATATATAATATTTTCTTATTTTATTAAATCCATTGGACTTTTATAAAAAGTCCAGATGTGAAATAGACACATTCTTACTAAAAGAAACAAGTTTACATTCCTTAATACAATTCTAGATGGACCCCTAAATTGGTCCGGTATAATATATCAAGTGATCCATGCAAGTTCGTGTGGATTGGGGACCTTGGCGGGCTATCTAAATTTAAGCTCCAATTGACACAACCCAATCACAATCAACAAATGATTCACTCCGGTCCGATTTATTAATTTTAGTTCATTCCATTAAATAACTAAAATTGAACTCTTAAATAAAGATAGAATAAGTTGATGTTACTTATTCATACCCTAGACAACCTTGTTGGAGAAAGTGTATCCTCGTGAAAAATATCAATACTCGCCAAGAGCTCATAGACTGCCTATAGCTCTCCAAGTTACCATATTTACTAATTTGACCACATTTTGAACTTAGATATTTTGACTTGTCTAGGAAGCCATGTTTCAATAGACACTATTGAAAACTTAATGTTAAGATTTAATATCGAATACCTCAAAACGTCCATATGATGATATTCTACTCTCATTTAATAACTGGAGCCACGATGTCCATATCTATAAATGAAGTCCTCTATCGATTAACAAATGAATACCACCAAACTATCGAAGATAGACAATGCTATATAATCGTACTCTTTGATAGCTCAAATGATAACACTTGTAACCATAAGTCCATCATTTATCTCAGGATTAAGATAGAATCTCCGATTGTCTTCAAATGAAAACTTTTATCCATTAACGGTTCTAGATAAAGTATTTCATTGTGATTCTATTCAATGCACCCAGTGCACTAGATTCTTTTACCCAAAGACACCACACTTTGAGGATTTTAGACTCATCATAACACATTTGATCCCACTCAACTGCTAGCAAAATAATCTACAACTTTGACAAGATAAAAGAGCCCAACCTTTTATCTGAAGTTGTGAATATTATTCAAGACTAACTAAAGAATTGTGTCTACCTCATACATATTTAGATGTATGAACAATTCTTCTTTTCACATAGTCTTTTGACCTTAAGATTATTTACTTTTGACAATTATAATAATTAAACTATAAATGCTATAAGATTTGTTAAACTAGAAATCACTTTAATAATATGAAATGATTGTCAAATACATTATTACACTCTTGCTATCGAGTATAATTCCAACAATCTCCCACTTGCTCTATAGAAAATGTGTCATATTTCTCATCCCATGTTCTCTAGATACCCATCAAAACTCTTTTGTGGAAGAGCCTTTATAAAAGGATCCGCTAGATTATTTGCTGATGCGATCTTGGTAATCGTCATGTCACCCCTATGCACAATTTCCCTTTGAAGGTGATACTTCCTTTCACTATGTTACCCTCTCTTATGACTTCTTGGTTCTCTCGAATTAGCCACTGCTCCACTATTGTAACAACAGATAGTGATCTGCTTATTCGTATCAGGAACCACTTCCAAGTCAATCAAGAATCGGCGGAGCCAAACAACCTCTTTAGCAGCCTCGCATACGGCAACATACTTGGCTTCCATGGTGGAATCGACAATACAAGATTGCTTGATACTCCTCCATATGATTTCCCCTCCTCTAATAGTAAAAAGAGAACTTAATGTTGATCTCCTGGAGTTGAAATCTGACTGAAAATCATAATCTATATACCCAACGGGAATTAAATCCCCTCCAGAGTATACAAGCATATAATCTCTCGTTCTCCTAAGATACTTGAAAATATGCTTGACTGTCGTCCAGTGATCAGGACCAGGTTTCGATTGAAACCTGCTAACTATGCCCATAGCAAAACAAATATCTGGTCTAGTGCAGAGCATTGCATACATGAGACTTCTAACTACCGATACATATGGAACCCTACTCATGAATTGCTCTTCATGCTCATTCTTCCGAACTTGTTCGTTAGAAAGTTTGATTCCATGTCTGAAAGGTAACATACCTTTCTTGGAATCTTGCATGGAAAACCTAGACAAGATTTTATCTATGTATAAAGCTTGAGATAATGCAATCGTTTAACTCTTTCTATCCCTTATGACTTGGATACCAAGAATATAACTTGCTTCTCCTAAGTCCTTCATATCAAATTGTTTTGCTAACCATTCTTTTATTGATGTCAATACACCTACATCGTTTCCGATGAGTAGTATATCATCAACGTAAAGAACAAGGAAAACCAACTTGTCACCTTTAATCCTTTTGTATACACAAGGTTCATCAAGGTTCATCAAGGTTTTGAATAAATTCATAACTTTTCATGGCTTGATTGAACCTTATGTTCCAGGATCTGGATGCTTGCTTCAATCCATATATGGATCTTTGTAACTTGCATACCCTTTCCTCTTAGCCTTTACAATGAATCCTTCTGGTTGCATCATATAGATGCTTTCATGAAGACTTCCATTAAGGAAAGCTGTCTTGAGGTCCATTTGCCAAATCTCTAAGTCTAGAGATTCCGCAATGGATAAGAGTATCCTAATGGATTTAAGCATGGCCATAGGAGAGAAGGTTTCTTCATAATCGATACCTTCTTTCTGTGTATACCCTTTAGCTACCAATCTATCTTTAAAGGTTTCCACCTTTCCATCAATTCCTCTTTTCCTCTTGTATACCCACTTGCACCCGTTGGGTTTTATCCCTTTAGGCAAGTCTACAAGAGACCATACTTTATTTTTGAACATAGATTCAATATCGGATTACTTTGCCTTTTATTGATGGCGACAATCAACATCTTTCATTGCTTCCTTGTACGTATAGGGATCATCGTTGTCCAAAAGATTCTCTGCAGATTCTCCCAGATAGATGTATCTCTCGGGTTGTCTAACAACCCTCCCACTATGAAGAGGTATTGTAGATTGTTGATCTTGTGTTGGTACGGAACTTACAATTGGGCTTGGTTGCGAAACCTCTTGTTGAATTGTATCTCCTAAAAGCTTATTCAGGACAATTCTACTTTTAGGCACAAAATTATTCATATAGTCTTTTTCCAGAAATTTAGCATTTGTTGAAACAAATACTTTAAGATCTGAAGGAATATAAAAATAATATCTTTTTGTTCCTTTTGTTCCTTTTGGATACCCTACAAATATGCATGTTTCTGAACGGGACTCCACCTTTTGTGTCTTTCCTTTTAACACATGCGCAGGAAATCCAAATATCCTTAAGTGTTGTAAACTAGACTTTTCGCCCGGTCCACAACTCATGCCTTATTTTAGGAACCGACTTAAATAGTACATCATTTAGAATGTACAATGTGGTTTGTAAAGCATATCCCCAAAAAGAATTAGAGAGCGTTGAATAACTTAACATAAACCTAACCATATCCAAAAGAGTATTTATCTTTTCTGCCATCCCATTTTTTTGAGGTGTGCCTGGTGTAGAAAACTGAGAAATTATCCTATTATCAATAAGATATTGGTGAAACTCACTAGATAGATATTCTCCACTACGATCAGACCTCAAGATTTTTATACGTTTCTCAAGCTGATTTTCCACTTCAGCTTTAAATGCTTTGAACATGTCAAAAGCATCTGACTTATGTCTCATCTGATACACATAACTAAATCTTTAGTGATCATCCGTGAAAGTGATGAAGTACTCATATCCACCTCTAGCTTGAATGCTCATAGGTCCACACACATCAGTGTGTATCCACCTCTCCCACTACACTAGTAGACACCAATGCTTCGTTGCTTAAATGCATGTTGAATTCATTCTTATTCAGTCTATTCCCACAAAGGAAACACTTCCCCTTGATCTTGGTTTCCTTATAAGAAGGCCCAAGTTGCTTTTTCTTCTGTTGTCTCTTGACCTTCTTACGGGTATTTAACAGTAGCAACTTACCAAGCATATGAATCTCTTGACCCTTGCCTTGCACAAGGATTTTTTCCGCGCTTTGAACATCTTACATCAGGCCTTACAAGGTGTATTCCTTATTATTCAAGGTTTAGTCCAACTTGAATTGATCAAAGGAATCTAATAGTTAGTTAACAATCATGTCAATTTTGGTCTCACCATCTATCTTAACACCATTTAGTTCAACAATGTTGAGATGTGCTATGACTTTCATCATGTGATCTTTCACACCCTGTCCAGGTTTCATCCTAAGATTCATAAAAGAAGTTACTGCCTCTCTCTTAGTTGTCCTAGACCTCATAGCAAACATCTCTTCAAGAGACATTATTATATCGATAGCAATCTCCATTCCTTTATGATACTGTTGCAACACGTCGGAGATATGGCCATAATTTAATGTACATTTAACCATCTCATCTGAAGCCTTCCACTACTAATACACATCTCTTTTCTCCTCAATAGATTCATTAGTTTCGTGGTTAAGGAATAGACTTAACGAATTTATGTTTTTCAGCTTGCCATAAAAACCTAATTTTCCTTTTCCATGTGATATAATTAACATCAGTTAAAGTATTATCTTTTATGATGTTGAATAGGGATGGGGTCATGGTTTCTTTATAATAACAAAAATTATATAAGTAAATAATCATAATAAAGCACTTTCGAATATTTATCTTTAATTAAATAAAATAATTCAATTATAAAATTTCAATGGTCATGCAAAACCCATAACTGTCACACCTCCTTCGGGAGTTCGCAACATTTAATAGATGGACAAGGTCCAACCTAATTGTTAACGTAACAACCAACGTTTTCAATTTTTGCCTTGATATTTTTTTAACAAGATCTCTTTGGAGGATATTAATAAACTCACATTGAGTGTGTTACCAAGTTATCGACCTTCATTATAATCCCTCACGAATATCCCTCACGAATATCCCTCCTTTGGGAGTAGATATCATTTAGGATAATTGTCTAGTCTATCATTGTAAGGATGTATTTTGCTAAATTCCATTCATGAATACCTCTTGGGAGGTTATTACACGAAACATAAAGCTCAACTAAACTTGAAGGCCGTAAGTGTTCCAAAACACCTTCTCCCACTTAATTATTTAAGGCGTGTGATCAAATTCTAAAGAATGATTTACCAAGTTATCAATATGCCAATTTAGATACCTAAACCATTCTATGCATGTTCATACCAAAAGATATACATGAGTGGCACTCGTATTATATACGACATGTTATTCTATATGACATGTTATCAAATAATGACAAACATTGCAATATTTACCAAAAATATAAATAGCTACAATTTTCGTCCATCCTAGAAAACCAAGTAAATTACATGTCTTGGAATACAAAAAAACTCCTTTCTTGGCGAACAAGTCTTCACGTGACCTTCGTCGTTTGGACTCTTTTGGCTGCCTCCCATGGGCATGCACCCTTGGCTCCTACCCATGGGCGTGCGCATGCCACAACCCCATAAAGGGCTGCCATATGCAGCCCATGGCTTCCATAGGGCTGCCGTGCGCAGCCCATGCCACAACAAATGTGGTAGCGTGCTCTTCGCACGCACATTTGTTGCTACGGCTTGCACGGTCCAAAACTTGTTTCGGTTGCTCCCAATTTTTCAAACCTTCGAGTCTTCGATACTTGAATGTATTACAGAAGAATTTAAAATAAAAAAAATACTACAGTTTTTTTTATTACAACAAGTGCATTTTTTTTAATTACAACAACAAAATAAAAAAAACTTAGCAACTACCAAAAAGGTAATTATGGCAATAATAGACCACCCTTCTTGTTACAATCCCAAAAACAAAATACATTGAAATTCTAGGACCAAATTGAGCAATAACAAACCACATATAAATCATATATATTTTTTACGGGAAATTTACTCGAGATGAGAAATTTCTGTTAACACCCTCGAGACCACTACCACGAAAGCGGTGGCCGGGGTCGGTACCGTTGGTTCCCGACCTGTTTAAGAGAGAGATGAGAGGTAATAACAGTAAATGGTAGCTCTATATTTGATATATTGCTTTAAGATACAAATAACTCTCTTATCGGCTCACAATCTCTCGGAGGTGTAGGGTGGTGGCACCTTGGTACCTGTCGAATGGTGGAGATGAAGGTGACCGTGTTTTGTAATCAAAATTTAGGCCCTCCTTCTATATGTAGGTCTGCTGTTTATAATTTTCTGTCTCTGTCATTCGTTCTTTTTTTTTTGTCTATATCCCTTCCCCTTGCTTTGCTTTACACACACACACACACACACATACACACACACACATACACACACACACACACACACACACATATATATATATATATATATATATATATATATATATATCGTCCAAGTAGGTTTTTAGTTTACGAATACTCTACCGTAATCTCATGAATCCGTTCCCTCCTTATCGGACGAGATTTGTTATTTAAATTTGAATTGTTTCCGGATTCGATGGCATCGTTGACAAAGAAAAGTTGGTTCCCTTATTTGAATTTAAACTCTTGACGTGTATGTAGATATCATGTGGAGATGATCCTGTGTGCATTCGTGCCATCGATCTTCATGGAGGTCACCCTGTCAGCTGCCTGTTGCCCTGTAGAGCGAGGTGGATCCATGCTTTGGCTCTGTTCTTAGAAGCTTAAGATGGATTTTCCCTGACCTGTGGGGGCTTGAGGTGCTCCTGTAGACCTCTCCGGGAGGTAGCTGGGGTAGTGTAAATCCAGGCGTGATTCTTCCCTCATGCCCAGGAAGGACAACGGGCTTCTGGAGAGGTTGGCGGGATTCTTTCGAATGTCCTTTGAGCTTGGACACTTCCCTTGGAATTTACAGGAGGTTGTGGAGCTCGACCTTTGAGCCGAGGTTTCCCGATAGATGGGCTGGAGAAGCTCGAGCTCCAGTACTCCTGTGGGGGCTTATCCCAATCTCGTCTAGCTTATCTTCTAGTAACTTTGAAGCCGAACTGGCCTTCCCTGCTCTTACGAGGTGGCTTTTTCGGGCTTCATGATTATCGATTGAAGATGGAAAATTTCTCTTTGACCCCAGGCTCAATTTCCCTATTAACAGAAGTCCCCTCTGACTTGAACACCGGTGGTTGAGTTTGGGTTGGAGTCAGACTACTTGTTTAATTGAGAATTTTTTTCGCCATAGAGATAATTAATGAGAGCGGAATTTTCTCATTAATTACCCAACATTTTGAATTTGAAACTGAGTGTTATTCAAAGAAAAACGGCTGTAATACGGCGGTGATCTTCCTGAGGATATCACCCATAAACCTCTATTTAAGCCCGGTCTGACCTTCACCTTCTTCATACTTCCTCAAATCTCAAACTTACAAATTTATTCTTCCCCGTTTTTTCAGTCAAAAACTTTCACTTGCTCTCTCAACTCTCTTTCCCATCAATGTCGACTTCCACAGATAGTGTTGATTCCTTGGTGAAGGGCTCTGGGGGCCTTAACCTAGCTCCTCTTAAGCGGGTGTGAGGGATTTCAAGAGACGAGGAATCTTCCCCCCTCCGCCAGCGCCATCGTTCGAACAGGAAATCTTATATCAGCACTGGCTTTTTGAATCGGCCTGACAACCCTTTGATTTTAGTCGACGAAGACTCTGACATCAGGGAGAGATAAGATGCTGTCGGGAGAGGCGGGGGTTCAATTCACGGTGGCGGAGCTTCCTCCAATGACAATCCTTCCTTTCGAACCCAGGGTCATCCCCGATTCAACTGTCGATCCTCAGTCGATCCTCAATCGATCGGCCGTCTACGGGATAAGTATGGTATTACTGATACTGTTTCTCTAACCGTCCCCCATCGGAACTACGATGCTTTTAGACCTCCTAAAGGTGTGCTTCCTATCCATGTTGCAGCTTTTGAGAGCGGGGTAAGGCTTCCTCTCCGTCCCACTCTACGGCGGGCTCTCAATGCCCTTCAACTGGCTTTACTTCAACTGATGCCCGGCTTCTGGAGTCATCTAATCAGCTTCCTGGTATTGTGGAGGGAGCAATGCGAGCTGAGAGGTATAACCAGGGAGCCCGGTGCTGAGGAGTTCACCTTTCTTTTCCAAATCAGCAGCCTGGCAGGAGTCCCACGAGGCCAATTCTATGACAAGGCTAAGAACAGGCTCAACTTTATCATCCCCGGGGCTTTAAAAAAGAACCCCGCTTGGAAAGAAGACTGAGTATTGGTAGGGGGAGACTGGGGGAGCTCTGTCATCTTCGGCGGGCATGAGCTCGAGGTTTCCACCACTTTTAGTGACAAACCCACCTAGGGTCGGGATTCCTTGCCCGATGAATCTGAAGCCGTACTGAAGACCATCCTAGCTAGAAATTATTTGAATATAATGTTTCCGACTGCCAACCCTTTCGATCCCTTCAGGGTGAACAGGTATCTGTGGATATCCAGTGCTACCCCTCGTAAGTATCTCGATCTATCTTGCTTTTCTTTTATTTATTTATTTTTTATTTGAGTGTTAAGTTCTGATAATCTTGATTCTTTTCTCTAACAGTATTCGTTGTTGCTCCAGCTTCTCGCTAAGCCCAACAAGCTGGGATTCCTCCTCTTCCTCCTCCTTCTAGATTATCTCTGGGAGCTCTCCCGGCTGTTCTGAAGTTGGGGGGGGGTCAACCTCTAAGGTAGCTGCCCCGTTCTTTCCTTCCCCTTCTCCTTCCCAGGTGAAGTCCAAGATGGCTTTTCTGGCTTCTCGGGCTGCGAAGGCTTTAAACTGAGGAGGGTCTGCTTCCCAAGTTGTTAATAAGTCTATTCCTACCTCTCCTCTAGAAGTTACTGCTCCAAACGATCCCTCCCAATTCTCGCTACCCCTCTCTACAGATCCGGTTGTATCTCGGGTAGTCGAGGTTCCCGGGGACCCGATGCTGATTTTTCTAAGGTCTCCCGTTCTCGCCCCCACCAGCAATCGAGCTTGGTGGGGCAGGATGAGGTTCTGATGCAATTTGTCTCATCTTGTCCAGGCGGCATGCTTTCTAGAATGTCTGCGATGCCTGTAGACATCTTGATCACCAAAGGGTCCGCCCTTTTAGCAGAGGTAAAATGTCGCTTTTACTTCTTTATTGAGCTACTTGACTTGTCATTTTCTAACATGATTTACCTTTGCATGCTTTCAAGTTTCAGGTAGCCAAGGGGCATCAGGTAGCCTTTCTCTGTGATCGTGCAGCCAAGGCTGAGGCTGAAGCTGAGCGAGCCTTTGGGTTGCTAGCGCGGGCTCAGACCCTGGTCCAAGAGATGACCTCCAGCCAACAGCGAATGGAGACGCAGCTAGCTGAGATTCAATGCGATTATGAGAGGCTGAAGCAAGCTTTTGATCAGGAGACTCTTTGGTGGAAGCGGCGAGCTAGCCAGCGGGATTACTGGAGGGGAGAGGCGAATGCCCAAAATGTTGAAAACCAAAACTTGCCGGCTCGAGTTACCCAGCTCCAAACCGAAGTGGAAGCCACTTTTAGCGAGGGGTACTTCTATTCCTCCTATCAGGTTGCAGAGGCTCTACCCCTCCCCCCCTAATTCGATCTTTCTAGTGTCGCCGACTGGGATAGAGCGGAGGTCATGTCGCCGGCTGCGGATATGTCTCGTCCTGAAACTGATAGAGCAGGTCCTTCCAGGGAGGGAACTGAGAAGCAGTTGGGGTGCCAAATCTGCCTCCTCCTGTTCCAGTCTTACCAGCATCCGGTCCTGGCGAATCCTCAAAAGGGTTTCACAACTAGGAGCCAAAAAGAGGCCTTGCTGAAGCCAGTGATTCCTCCGTAGTGCTCTTAGGAATGGAGTCAATAGAAGGCGGGAACATGCCTGAGTCGGTGTTTAGCCCTCTCGAAGCAGCTATACCGCCTGAAGTTATGGCGTTGATCAATGAAATCGTGGAGGAGGATCCTGCTGAACCCGAGGCAGCCAGGGTTGATCCGCAAGAGTAGGTGGAGGGGGCGGCTGATGCAACTGGCCAGGACGAGCCGCGACCGGAAAGGGAAGCAGAGGGTGAGGTTCATTCTGTGGAGAAGGAAGCTGAAGGCCTTCAAAAAGACGAAAAAGTTTAAGTTCTTTTTAGTAGAATTATGTTCGATAGCAAGAGTGTAATATTTTAATTAACAATCATTTCATATAAATAAAGTGATTTCTAGTTTAACAAATCTTATAGCATTTATAGTTTAATTATTATAATTGTCAAAAGTAAATAATCATAAGGTCAAAAGACTATGAGAAAAGAAGAATTGTTCATACATCTAGATATATATGAGGTAGACACAATTCTTTTGTTAGTCTTAAATAATATTCACAACTTAAGATAGAAGGTTGGGCGCATTTATCTTGTCAACGTTGTAGATTCTTTTGCTAGCATTTGAGTGGGATCAAATATGCTATGATGAGTCTAAAATCATCAAAGTGTGGTGTCTTTGGGCAAAAGAATCTAGTGCACTGGGTGCATTGAATAAGATCAAAATGAAATACTTTATCTAGAACCGTCAATAGATAAAAGTTTTTATTTGAAGAAATCGGAAAGTCTATCTCAATCCTGAAATAAATGATGGACTTATGGTTGCAAGTGTTATCATTTGAGCTATCAATGAGTACGATTATATAGCATAGTCTATACTCGATAGTTTGGTGGTATTCATTTGTTAATCGATAGAGGACTTCATTTACAGATATGGACATTGTGGCTCCATTTATTGAATGGGAGTAGAATACCATCTGTTAATAGGGAAATTTGGTCAGGGATCAAAGAGAAATGTTTCACCCATAATCGACAATCATGAAGCTCGAAAAGACCGTAAAGCCACCCCGCAAGAGCAGGAAAGGCCGGTTCGGCTTCGAAGCTAACAGAAGACAAGTCAAGCGCAATCGGGACGAGTCCCCACAAGAGTACTGGAACCCGTGCTTCTCCAGGCCATCTATCGGGGAACCTTGGCTCTGAGGTCGAGCTTCACAACCGCCTCTTAAATGCCAGTGGAAGTCTCCAAGCTTAAGAGACATTCGAAAGAAGCCTGTTGTCCTTGTTGGTCATAAAAGAAGAATCACGCCTAAATCAACACTACCCCAGCTACCTCCCAGGAGGGTCTACAAGAGCACCTCAAGCCCTCAAGGGTCAGGGAAATCCATCTTAAACTTCTAAGAATAGATCCAAAGCTGGGATCTACCTCGGTCTGCGGGGCAACAGGCAGCTGGCAGGGTGACCTCCATGAAGATTCATGGCACGAGTGCACAGAGGATCGTCTCCACGTAATATTTACATGCATGTCAAGAGTTTGATTCAAATAAGGGATTAAACTTATCTCCGTCAACGATATCATAAAATCCCGTAACATTTCAAATTCAAATAACGAATCTCGCCCGATAAGGAGGGAACGGGTTCATGGGATCACAGTAAAGTATTTGCAAATATAAAACCTACTTGGCCGATATAAATAGGTGAAGCCTATCAGAGAAAAAGATAGAGGCAGGAAGAAGGCCTAAATTCTGGATTCAGAACACGGTCACTTACATCTCCACAATTCGACAGGCACCGAGCTGTCACCACCCTATACCACCGAGAGATTGTGAGCAAACAAGAGAGTTATTTGTACATTAAAACGAAGTATCAATAATAGAGCCCCCATTCGATGTTATAGTCACTCATCTCTCTCTCAAACAGGTCGAGAACAAACGGTACCGACCTTGGTCACAGCTTTCGTGGTAGTGGTCTCGAGGGTGTTTACAGGAAATTCTCACCTCGAGCAAATTTCCCCTCAATACTTTCTGGCAGCGTTTGTTGGAAACCTCTCACACCATCATTTATTTACATTCAAAAGGTTCGTTGTTTCAAAATCGTCATGAGGCTCCGCTCCTCACAAGGGCAGCAGGACAACCTTCTACTACATCGAAACGAAAGGTCCCAAGGAAAGGGAAAAAAATCAAGGCTTCATAGCTTGATTCCCACCGAGCCAGCTACTGTGCGGGCTCTGGATCTCCCACTGGTAAGCCAGGTCGAGCTTGACCAACAAGCAGCAGCCTTGTAGAGAATGCCCGCCTTCGATTACTTGCTGAGGATATTGCTATTCAACAAACGGGTCTCTTCAATCAGGGGAATCGAGCAGGCCCGGGGCTAGGCAACCCACATTTGATCGCTTGGGACCTGCCCCTCGAGAATCAACACTTAACAGAGCGGGGCTCCCGAGCTCGATCCGGGATAGGCTTGGGCCCATGCCCAATGTTCACGAAGCGTTGTCGCGCTACCAACCACGACGAGTCAGATCCGCAAGAAATGTCATTCCCTGGGTACGGGAAGAACTCCTCCACCCAACGGCTACAAGGAGGGAAGCTTGGGGTAGAGAAGAAGAAAGCCAGCAAAGCCCCCGAGCAAGCCCCTTCCAAAAAAGGAACCAGGTAGAGGTCACCATTTCATCAGAGGGATCTGATGGTGAGGAATCCGAGATTGACTAAGGGACCGGTTGGCAGAGCTATAGAAAGAGGTCCAATTGATGAACAATGGGAAGTACAAGGAGGACAAGAAAGACCCTCTAAGTGAAATGAACACCCCCGTCACTAGAAGGATCTGGGAGGAAGAGCTTCAGCCAAAATTCAAAATGCCAACTGACAGGTTCTCCAGGACTGAAGATCCGCTGAGCCACTTAGAGAGATTCGTTCAACAGATGGAGGTCCAGATCACAACCAGAGCCGCTATGTGTCAGATGTTCCCCACTACACTCACGGATTATGCTAAGACTTGGTTTAGGAAACTACCCGCTGGGAGCGTAGACTCATTCACCGAATTATCAACTGACTTCTGCTCACAGCTCCAGGGGGTTAAACCCCGACTGAAGAACCCGATTCATATACAATATGTGATCCAGGAGAGAGGGGAAACTCTTCGGGCTTATGTCGAGCGATTCCATACGGAAGTCATCCAGATTGGGGGTCTTCACTAAGAGAAAAACCCTCGCCTACTTCAGAAAAAACCTGTGGGCAGGAAAACTATTCCGGTCTTTTGCCAAGAGACCTCCGAAAACCTATCAGGAAGCCTATGATCGGGCTCGAGAACAGATCGAGGTCGACGAACAGCTCAAGGTCAAGATGGAGCATGACGGCATGAGAACTGAAAAATGATAAAAGAATGAAGCTCACAGACCTGAGCAAGATCAGAAAAGCCGGAACAAACCCCCTAATAAGTCAGCATAAGGTTTCCCTTTTCCTCAGACCAGATCAGACCGGTACACAGACAAACAGGCTCCTCCTCAAGCTTTGCCACCTCCTAGGACAGTGGACCCTATAGCCTGCGATGAGAAGGGGTACGACCATTACACTCCCTTGAATGCATCTCGAGAAACAGTCTACCTCGCCATTCGGGATAAGGGTTTGTTATAGAAGCCTGCTCCTATGAAAGCCCCGGTCGATAAAAGAAATCGTGACAAATATTGTGATTTTCACGAGGACGTAGGGCACAATACCTCAGAATGCTACATCATACGGAACCAGATTGAGGCTTTGATAAGAGGAGGATGCTTGATAGAGTTCTTACAACAAGTCAGTGAGAACATTCACACTGGAAGGGAGGTGCAAGCCGAGATTCGGGAACATGCTGAGAAGAAGAAGGGAGAGCAGGCGGACCTGATGCAAAAAATTCAGATAATACACACTATCAGCGGAGGTCCCACTCTGGTCGGTACCTCTAACAATTCCAGGATAAATCATGCGAGGAAGGTCTCTCGTATGGACGAGGGGCCGGATATCTTCAAGGTCGACCAGAGACCGACTTAGCCCTCCAGTTTACTCAAATCATCTTCACCGAAGCAAATGTCTTTAACACAGTGCAGGCCCATGATGACCCCATGGTCATTACGTTACAAATTGTAAACTTCATGGTGCACCGTGTGCTCGTCTACATAGGTAGCAGCATCGATGTTTTGTTCAAAGACACTTTGAAAAATCTAAACATAAAGCAGTGGTGCTACAACAGTTGTCTACTCTGTTATACGGTTTCACTGGGGACTCCATCACACCTGTAGGGTCAAAAATCCTACCAGTGATCATCAGAACCTCACCTCTCCTGCAAAACATCATGACCGACTTCATGGTTGTGGACACCCCGTCGGCCTACAACGCAATATTAGGGAGGCCATTCCTATCATCCCTGAAGGGGGTCCTGTCTATTAACCACAATGTTTTGAAGTTCCCGGTAGGAGACAAGGTCGGAGAAGTTTGGGGTGATCAACAAACAGCTAGGAAATGCTACGCAGTGTCAACTAACCCAGCAGCTCTAGCTAAACAACTCGCCCAAATAACAACTATCCAAGGCGGGATAACCCCGGCACTAAACCTGGAAGACGCAGGCTCTGTCGATTGTCCTGAAGAAGGCCTTGAGGTGCCCGACATGGAAGAACAGAGAACGGAATGGGCTAGCGGCCACTCGGTCAACAAGTTAGAGGAGATTCTTGTTCGACTAACCGATCCCTCGAAGGTCATCAAGATCGGAGCTACCGTTGACCCAGGAATTAGAGAGGGCTTGATTAGGCTCCTCATGAAGTTCAACTATATTTTTACCTGGAATCATGCAGAGATGTCGGGGATCCCGATGACATTAGTTGCTTATCCACTCGTGGTGGATCCGACCTTCAAGCCTGTCAAACAGAAAAGGTGCCACTTCAACGATGAATGAAACTTGGTTGTTCAATAAGAAGTGGATAAACTCACCCAGGCAGGCTTCATTCGAGAAGCCCGCTATCCTGAATGGCTCGCCATCTTGGTCATGGTCACGAAGGCAAATGGGAAGTGGCACATGTGCGTGGACTACACCGACATCAACCGGGCATGCCCGAATAACAGTTTTTCTCTGCCAAAAATTGATCAATTAGTCGATTCCACCTCTGGGAACATGCTCCTGAGCTTTATGGACGCGTTTTACGGATATAATCAGATTATGATGCATCCTGCGTACCAAGAAAAGACCAGTTTCATCATCGCACAAGGTGTATACTGCTACAAGGTGATGCCTTTCAGGCTTAAAAATGCTGGAGCTACTTACTAGTGGTTAGTCAACCGTTTGTTTAAGCTGAAAATTGAAAGGTCGATGGAGGTATATATTCACGATATGATAACTAAATCTTCAACCTCGGAAGGCTACATGGATGACCTTCGACGGACTTTCGTGATCCTAAGGGAAAACCAGATGAGGTTGAACCCTTCCAAATACTCCTTTGTTGTAACTGCGGGGAAGTTTTTAGGCTTCATGGTCCATGAGAAAGGCATAGAGGCTAACCCAGAAAAAATCACGGCTATTCTGGATCTAGAATCCCCCGTATATCTTAAGCAGGTTCAAGCCTTGACCAGATAGGTAGCAGCGCTCAACAGGTTCATCTCTCGATCTACCGATAAATGCCTACCATTCTTCAAAGCTATCAAGCAGGGAAGAAACATGAAGTGGGATCAAGAGAGCGAACAGGCTTTTCGTGCTTTGAAAAGATACCTAACAAGCCCTCTATTATTGGTCAAGCCAAATCCTGGGGAAGAGCTCCAAATATACTTGGCAGTTTTAGAAACTGCTATGAGTGGGGCCTTGGTCAAGGAATGCGGGGATAGAATCCAGCAACCTATCTTCTATGTGAGTCGCGCTCTAACCAAGCCCGAAAAGAATTATACTCTGCTGGAAAAGCTCGTTTTTGCCTTCGTGACCTCGGTAAGAAAACTCTGTCCTTACTTTCAGGCTCATTCAATAGCAGTGGTGATGGACAAACCCCTCTGTCAGTTCCTACAAAGGCCAGACATTTCTGGAAGGCTGGTTCTAAGGGCCCTGGAGCTTACCCAGTTCGACTTAAAATATAAGCATAGGATCACGATAAAAGCTCAAGCACTAGCAGACTTTGTAGCCGAGCTTTCAGTACCATCGGATCAGGCATCCGTACGGTAATAGATGCCCTTTTGAGAGAATTCCAGAAGCTGACGACTGGCCGGAGGGCAGCGAGTCATGGACTCTCTACACTGACAGAGCTTCCGGGCAGTCTAGGGGATGAGCGGGCATAGTCCTCATCGACTCAGAAGGAACTGAATGCTACCATTATTTCAGGTTCGAATTCAAAGCCACAAACAATAAAGCGGAATACGAAGCCTTGCTTGCTGGGATTAAAGCTGCCATAGAGCTCGGGGTTGATTACCTGAACATCAAGAGCAACTCTTCCTTTGTGGTAAACCAAGTTTTCGAGGATTATATGGCCAAAGGGGATAACATGACCGCTTGCCTAAAACTGGTGCAACAACTCAGGACCAAATTTAGGGGATTCAAAATCGAGCAGATACCTAGACACCTAAATCATCGGGCTGACATCCTAGCCAAGATAACTGCCTATGGTGGCCAGACCTACCTCAAGGAGTCCCTCTTCAAATAATCCCCCTACCTAGCATTATGACTGGTAAGGAAGCCTATACCTTAGACCCACAGTCGTGCTGGATGGATCCATTAGCAGAATATCTATAGGACGAAAAACTCCCTGGGGAGTCTGACCAAGCTAAGAAGGTTAAAAGGCTCTCGGTCCAGTATTGTATAGTGGATGGGCATTTATACTGAAGGGGAAAATTCCTTCCCCTGCTCCGATGTCTGAACCCTGAAGATGCCAAGTGGGCACTAATAGAAGTCCATTCCGGGGAATGCGGGAACCATATTGATGGAGAAGCCTTGGCATATCAGGTTCTCCGCATCGGGTACAATTGGTCGACCATCCATCAAGATGCTAAGGACTTGGTACAAACCTGCGAAGCATGCCAAAAGACCGTAAACTTGAATCACCTCCCCCTGGAGCGCATGTCATCTCTTAGCTAACCATACCCTTTGCTATGTGGGGGGTCGATTTGATTGGACCACTTCCTACAACTCCAGGACAGGCTAAGCATGCTATCGTAGCAATTGATTACTTTACAAGATGGGTTGAAGCCGGACCACTGTCCTAGATATCGGAAGAAAACATAACAAGGTTCATCAAGACCAATGTAGTCTGCAGGTTCGGAACTCCTCTGGTCAGCATAACCGACCTCAGTAAACAGTTCGATAATGCCCGATTCAGAGATTTCTGTCAAGGTTTGGGAATCGACCTTTAGTTTGCCTCGGTAGACCACCCTCAGACCAATGGTTTGGTGGAATCCACGAACAAAACCATCAACAAGTTATTGAAGAAAAAGCTGCAACAAAAGAGAGGCAGATGGGTAGAGGAGCTTCGCAAGGTCCTCTGGGCGTATCGTACTAAAATGAGAACAACTACCGGGGAAACGCCCTACTCGCTGGCCTTCGGAGTTGAAGCAGTCCTACCTATAGAGCATAAGTTGACATCCTTTAGAGTCCAACGGTTTGAACCGAGAAGCAATGAAAGCAAGCTCCGAGCTAGTTTGGACCTCTTGGAGGAAAATCAAGATCGAATAGCTGAAAAGGTAGCAATCTACCAAGGCATGAGTGCTAGGTACTTTAACAAAAGGGTTAAAACCCTAAGCTTCAAAGAAAGGGATTTAGTCCTCCAAAAAGTAACGTTGAACACCAAGAAGAGGTCAGACGGGGTCCTAGGGCCCAACTGGGAAGGACCCTACCTAATAAAGATGGTGATCCGTAATGGGGTGTACAAGCTCGAGGATATAGATGGTCGACTCATAGACCATACTTGGAATGCGGATCACACAAGGAAATTCTACCCTTGAACAGGGGACTCAGGAGCAGGCAACCTCCGACTAGTTTTTTTTATTTTTTCTGACAGTATTGTACTCCAACTTCCATATCAATAAATCTTTCCTTTTCTTGTTTACTCTTTCGTCAACTATTTGGGTTTATATGGAAAGTTCCGATATTATCGCCTCTAGACCAGGGGTAAGCAGGGGAAGCCCCCTTGCTGCTCCTGATGCCTCGGTCCGATACCACTCCCCGCCAAGAAGGGTCTGAGTGTAAGAGCATAGTTGCCGTCCAGATCTCGAGACCAGGAAATAGCTAGATAACGCTCCTAATGCCTTGGTCGGGCTACCACCCCCAAGAAGAATCTGAGTGTAAGAGCATAGTTGCCATCCAGACCAGGAAATAGCTAGATAGCACTCCTGATGCCTTGGTCGGGCTACCACCCCCAACAAGGAATTGAGCTTGAAAGCCCAGAAGCCCTCCTGATCCCGAACCTAAGAAGGGACTAAACAGTTTTTCTCTTTTTAATGTTTTACTCTGGCTACAACCTCCTAAAGGGGCTCGGGGATGGAGGGCTTGACCTACTTAAACTCTAAATACTCCTATTATTTTACTAGCTCTTTTAGATACAGGGTTACTTACTACAGCAAACCCACAATCAAACAAGGGGACTGTTAGCTGAAGAAGTGAAGCTAGGAGTTCCATTGCTCATTTCGATATGAAAGATGGACGATCAGGCAAATACATGGAAGCCAGAGTTAGATCTGGGATTGAAAATTTTATTATCAAATAAGGGAGCTTATCCCCCAACAAGGCTACAACGTGCAAGGGGGGGGGGCTATCCCTGGTTCTGAGCTACAAAGTAAAGATAATGAAAGATCAAACTCAGTTGAAGATGGGATGCCCACCCCTTTTTTTGGGCATTAAAAATAGGTTACATAGGAGAGAGCTCAAGTTTATTCGTCCTCTCGAGGGCCTCCAGTCTCCTCCGCCACATGATGAACCTCGCCATTTGCTCCCTTCTCCCGTTATGGCTCATCCAGGCCAGCAGCATCTGCCGCCTCCGCCGCCTCTTTTTAGAGATTAGCTCTGGCTGCCTCTCATTCACCAGGATCTTCCTCTATTATTTCATTTATCATCGCCATAACTTCAGGCGGTATGGTTGCATCAAGGAGGTGAGCCACCGACTCAGACATGCTCCCACCTTTTGTGGACTCCATTCCTGAGAGCACTACGGGAAGTTTTTGAGATTCAGCAAGTCCTCCTTCATGTTCCTTGTTATGAACCCCCTTCAAGGATTCACCAAGACCAGATACTGGAAAGGCAAGAACAGTAGGAGATAGGTCTGGCAACTCCAACTGTTTCTCAGCTCCTTCCCCTGAAGGACCAGCTCCTAAAGCTTCAGGGAGTGACATCTCAACAACCCGCGACATGACTTTTTCCCTATCCCAGCTTACAATGCTAGAGAGGTCAAATGGAGGAGGAAGAGCCTCTGCAACCTGGTAGGAGGCATAGAAATACCCCTCGCTAAAATAAGCCTCCACTTCAGTTTGGAGCTGGGTAATTCGAGCCTGTAAGGTCTGGTTTTCAACATCTAAGACCTTCACTTCTTCCCTCCAGTCATCCTGCTGGCTAGCCCGCCGCTTCGACTGAAGAGTATCCAGATCAAAAACCCCCTTCTATCTCTAATAATCGTATTGGAGCTTAGTTAGCTGCGTCTACATTCCTTACTGCTGTAGGTCATCTCCTGGACTAGGGTCTGAGCCCGCGCAAGCAATCCCATGGCTCGCTCAGCTTCAGCCTTAGCCTTGACGGCCCAATCACAGAGAAAGGCTACCTGATGCCCCATGGCCAACTGAAATTTGAAAGCCTGCAAGAGAAAACCATGTTAGGAAACGACAAGTTAAGCGGCTGAACGAAGAAGTAAGAGTAATGATTACATCGGCTAGAAGGGCTGACCTCTTGGTTATCATAATGTCCACAAGCATCACGGTCATCCTGGAAAGCCCACCACCCGGACATGATACGACAAACTGCTTCAGAACATTATCCTGACCTATCGAGCTCGATGGCAGGTGGGGGCAAGGGGGGCAACTTCGGGAGCATCACGCTTCCTGGAACCTCGATTTCCCGGGATACGATGGAATCAATAGAGGGGGATAATGTGGCTTGGGGAACACCGGCTGAAACTGTGATTACTAGAGAGGAAGCAGGAGCAGACTTAGCGACAACTTGAAGGCTAGACCCCCATCGGCCTAGGGCCTTTATAGCCTGAGATGCGAGAAGCGCCATCTTGGACTTCGATTGGGAAAGTGAAGGGGAAAAGACGAGAGGGGCAGCTACCATAGTGGTTGACCCACCCTTCTTCGGAGCAACCGAGAGAACTCCTAGGGACGATCTGGAAGGAGGGGGAGGCATCTCAGCTTGTTGGGCTTCATGAGAAGCTGGAGCAGCAACAGAAACTCTAAGAGAGGGAAGCCAGGATATTCAGAACTTAACCTTATAATAAAAAAAACAACAACAGCAGAATAGACCTAGATACTTACGAGGGGTTGCACTAGATATCTGTAGGTACCTGTTCACACCCCGGGGATCAAAAGGGTCGGAGGTCGGAAACTTCAGATTCAGATAGTTTTGAGCTATGATGGTCTTCAGCACGGCTTCAGACTTTGAAGGCAAGGGATCTCGACCCCAGGTGGGTTTGTCACTAAAGGCGGTAGGGACCTTGAGCTCATGCCCACAGACCAAGACGGAGCTCCCCTAGTCTCCCCCCGCTAATATCCACTCTTCTTTCCAAGCGGGGTCCTTCTTTGAAGCCTCGGGGATGATGAAATTGAGCCTATTCTTGGCCTTTGCGTAGAATTTGCCTCGTAGGACTCCTGCCAAGCTACCGATCTGGAAAAAGAATGTGAGCTCCTCAGCCCTAGGCTTCCTGGTTACGCTGCTCAGCTCACATTGCTTCCTCCACAATACCTGAAAGCCAATTAGGTGCCTCCTGAAGCCGGGAGTCGGTTGAAGCGGAGCTAGCTGAAGAGCATTGAGAGCCCACCAAAGGGTGGGGTGAAGAGGGAGCCTAACCCCGCTCTCAAAAGCAGCGACGTGGATGGGGAGCACTCCTTTGGGAGGATAAAAAACATCGTAACTTCGATGGGGGATGGATAGAGAAACTGTGTCTGGGATACCATACTTATCCCGTAGACGGCCGATCAATTGAGGATCAACAGTAGAGTCGGGGATGACCCTAGGTTTAAAAGGAAGCGTTACCACTGGAGGAGGTTCCACCACTATGACTTGAGCCCTCCCACTGCATCTAACCTCTCCCTGACATCAGAGTCTTCGTCGACTAGGTTCAGAGGATCATCAGGACGGTTCAAAAAGCCAAAATAGATAGAAGCATTCCTATTATAACGACGACGCTGGCGGATCGGGGAAGATTCTTCATCTCTTAAAAGCCCTCTCACCCACTTAGGAGGAGCTAGGTTAGGCCCCCCGAAGCCCTCCATCAAGGTATCTACACTATCCGAAGAAGTCGACATTGATGGGGAAGAGGGGTGAGAAAGCAAGCAGAATACTTCGGCAGAGAAAACAAGGAAAAAGGAATTTTAAAATTTGAGGGTTTGAGGGATTGTGAAGAAAGTGACCGTCAGGCCGGGCTTAAATAGAAGTCTGTTGGCGATATCCTCAGAAAGGTTACCTGAAGCCGTATCACAACCATTCTTTTTTCGAATAACGCCCGTTTTCAAATTGAAAATGTTGGGTAATTAATGAGAAAACTTCTCTCTCATTAACTATCTTTAAGACGAAAAACTTTCTCAATTAAACAAGGAATCTGACTCCTACCCCAACTCTATTACCGGTGTTCAAGTCAGAGGGGACTTCTGTTAATAGGGAAATTTAGTTAGGGATCAAAGAGAAATTTTCCACCCACAATAGACAATCATGACGGCCGAAAAGACCTTAAAGCCACCTCGCAGGAGCAGGGAAGACCGGTTCGACTTCGAAGCTACCAGAAGACAAGCCAGGTGCGACCGGGACGAGCCCCCACAGGAGTACTGGAACCCGTGCTTCTCCAGGCCATGTATCACGAGGATACACTTTCCCTAATAAGGTCGTCTAGGGTACGAATGAGTAACATCAACTTATTCTATCTTTATTTAAGAGTCCAATTTTAGCTCTTTAGTGGAATGAACTAAAATTAAATAGATTGGACCTAAGTGAATCATTTGTTGATTGTGATTGGGTCGTGTCTATTGAAGCTTAAATTTAGATAACCCGCCAAGATCCCCAATCCACACGAACTTGCATGGATCACTTGATGTATTCTACCCGACCAATTTAGGAGTCCATCTAGAATTGTAATAAGGCATGTAAACTTGTTTCTTTTTGTAAAAATAGGTCTAGTTCACATGTGGACTTTTTATTAAGGGTGGCAATGGCTATGGTGAATAGCTTAAATATATTAATTTTATTTTATTATTTTTTAAAGAAATGGAAATTAATTAATTTGTTGATTAATTAACTATTTCATTAAAAGTCAAAATCTTTTCCTAATAGGAGATGGTCTCCTAAAAAACTATACTATTTATGGTAGTATAGTTAATGTTAATAACTATATTTGATAAGTAGATAAATAAAAGGAGTTATTTATCTAATCAAATTAGGAAGTCTTTAATATGGTTACAAATACACTTTTGAGTTGGATTAGAAATCTTGGTGTTAGGATATAATTCCTTTTTGAAAAGGATTCTTAACCACCAAGTAAATCTACCTAAGGAAAGGATTCTTAACTACGAAGTAATCCTTCTTAGGAAAGGATTTGTGATCCTAATCTATATCATATAAAATTCGCCAGCCCATATATATATACAAAAGGATAGAATTTCTTTAAGATAAGGATTCTTAACTACCAAATAAATCCACCTAAGGAAAGGATTCTTGCCAACCAAGTAAATCCTTCTTAGGAAAGGATTTATGATCCTGTATATATATGTGTGTGATTTTCGGCCAGCCCTACGAATTCTATGATAAAATTTCGGCCATGCCTAGGTAGTTTTCTAGAGAGAATTTGGCATAGCAAGAGAGAATTTTGATGGAGAAAATTTAGTTTTTGCTATAGACAAAATTCGATCAACTCATAGATAAAGGGTGTGTGTGTGAATTCAGCCTAGAAGAGAAAAAATGGGAACATTTTTGTATTTGATAGTATACTAATATCCTTTACATCAAAAGGGTTTTGTGTACAACATTGAATCAAGGTTCACACCAGGTTCAATCAAATTGATTGATAATTCACAAGTGACCAGACGTTCTTTGATTTTTCTCTTGGAGGATATTTGTAACTAACAAAGAATTTTTTTTTGTGTTGTCTCCATCTTCAGGAATACAATTTAAAGAAAGGGAGCCCACACTCCTAGGGGATTCATGTTCGTGATTGGAATGGAAGATCTTGCAGAATCAATTCGGTGCGTGTTCAATCGTCACGCGAAAAAGGTACGATACTTATATATACATCAATTAATCTAGGGTTAAGGTTCTCATTGCATAAAAGGGAAAAATTTTATTTATACACAAACCCTAATTTAGTTTTTTATCACGCTTTCATTGCGTTATGAACCTTTTTTTCCCTATAATTGGTATTAGAGCCAGGTTGTACCCTTGATTAATTGATGTATGTGTTCGTGAATCTTTTTCTTTTATTGTATATATGCATGTTTTTAGAAAGAGATGGCACTCTAGGTATTCGCATATATATTTTCATTGGAATGTATGGATATTTATATGTTTTATATGTGGATTGTTATTGCTCAATTTTGGTCCTAGAATTTCAATGTAATTTTGTTTTGTGATTGTAACAAGAAGGGTGGTCTATTATCGCCATAATTTCCTTCTTGGTAGTTGCTAAGTTTTTTTTTATTTTGTTGTTGTAATAAAAAAAACTGCAGTATTTTGTTATGTAAATTCTTCTGTAATACATTCAAGTTTCGAGGATTCGAAGGTTTTAAGAATTAGGAGTAACTGGAACAAGTTTGGGACCCTGCGAGCCGTAACAACGAACGTGCGTGCGAAGAGCGCGCAACCACGTTTGTTGTGGCATAGGCTGCGCACGGCAGCCCTTGTTGTATCCATGGGCTGCGCATGGCAACCCTTCATGGGCTTGTGACATGCGCACACCCATGGGTAAGGGCAAGGGGTGCGCATGCCCATGGGAGGTTGCCGAGGGAGTCCGAAAGACAAAGGTCGCGTGAAGACTTGTTCGCCAAGAAAGGAATTCTTGTATTTCAAGATATATGTAATTTACTTGTTTTTCTAGGATTGACCAAAATTGTAGATATTTATATTTTTTGTAAATATTGCAATGTTTGTCATTGTTTGATAACATGTCATATAGAATAGGAGTGCCACTCATATATCTCTTTTGTTATGAACATGCATTGAATGGTTTAAGTCTCTAAATTGGCATCTAGATAACTTAGTAAATCATTCTTTGGAATTCGGTCACACGCCTTAAACAATTGAGTGGGAGAGCATGTTTTGGAACACCTACGGCCTCCAAGTTTAGTTGAGCTTTATGTTTCATGAATAACCTCCCAAGAGGTATTCATGAATGGAATTTAGCAAGAAACTTCCATACAAGGATAGACTAGACAATTAGTCCAAACGATATCTACTCCCAAAGGATGGATATTCGTGAGGGATTATATTGAAGGTCGATAGCTTGGTAACACACTCAATGTGAGTTTATTAATATCCTCCCAAGAGTTCTTGTTAATAAAATCACAAGGCTGAAAATAAAACGTTGGTTGTTATGTTAACAATTAGGTGGTACCTAGTCCAACTAGTAAATATTGCGAACTCCCAAAGGAGGCGTGACATTTTTGAGTGTTGGATCACTGTTGAATTTGTACGATTTAATTATTTTATTTAATTCAAGATAAATATTCAAAAGTGCTTTATCATGATTATATACTTATATAATTTTTGTTATTAAAAAGAAATCATAACCCCATCCCTAATCAATATCCTAAAAAGATAATACTTTAAACTAATGATAATTATGTCACTTGGAAAAGGAATATTGGTTGTTGTTGCAAGCTGAAAAGTATAAGTTCATTCTGTATATTCCTAATGAATCTACTTAGGAGCAAAGAGATGAGTATCAGTAGTGAAAGTCTTTAGAAGAGATGGCTAAATTTACGTTACATTATGGCCATCATCCCCAACGTGTTGCAACAGAAACATGAAGGAATTGAGACTGCTGCCGATATTATGATTTCTCTAGACAAGGATTCATATGGTTGGTAAAGTTGCTACTGTTAAGACCCGTTAGAAGGTCAAGAGATAATAGAAGATAAAGCAACTTGAGCCTTCTTAGAAGGAGACCAGGAAAGTAACCAAGATCAAAGGAAAGTGTTTCTTTTGTGGTGAAAAAGGACAAAGGAATAGATTGGATTAAAATGAATTCAACTTGCATTTAGGCAATGGAGCGTTGGTGTCTACTAGTGTAGTGAGAGATATTAGAATCAATTTTGATTCTTATAGGCATTTAGTATTAATAAACGTTTATTATGTACCAATATTCAAGAGGAATTTAATTTCGGTCTCTTGTCTAAATAAATTTGGATATTCGGTTACTTTTAATAAAGGTTTTATTATTAGTAAGAATAACAAATTTGTTTGCAAAGGTACATTGGAAAACGGTTTATTTTATTTGCATGGAAATATCTCTCACTTGTTAGACATGGAATCAACGGAACCCAATCATAAAAGAGTAAAATTATCAAAAGATGAAACCTGCCTATGCATTTGCGCTTAGGTCATATCAACCTTAATAGGATTAAAATATTGGTATGTGACATACCTTTAAGTGACTTAAAGGTTGTTGAACTACCAACTTGTGAATCTTGTTTGGAAGGTAAAATGACCAAAAGGTCGTTTACGACCAAAGGCGCAAGAGCCATCGAATGTTTAGGATTGATACACACTGATGTGTGTGGACATATGAGCATTCAAGCTAGAGGTGGATATGAGTACTTCATCACTTTCACGGATGATCACTCAAGATTTGGCTATGTGTATCTCATGAGACATAAATCAGATGCTTTTGATATGTTCAAAGCATTTAAAGCTGAAGTAGAAAATTAGCTTAAGAAACGTATAAAAATCTTAAGGTACGATCGTGGTGGAGAATATCTATCTGGTGAGTTTCAGCAATATCTTATTGATAATGGAATAATTTCTCAATTTTCTACACCGAGCACACCTCAACAAAATAGGGTGGCAGAAAGGAGAAATAGAACTCTTTTGGATATGGTTAGGTCTATGTTGAGTTATTCAACGCTCCCTAGTTCTTTTTGGGGATATGCTTTACAAACTGCCATGTATATTCTAAACATGCATATTTGTAGGGTATCCAAAAGGAACAAAAATATATTATTTTTATAGTCCTTCAGATCTTAAAATATTTGTTTCGACAAATACCAAATTTCTAGAAGAGGACTATATGAATAATTTTGCGCCTAAAAGTAGAATTGTCCTAAATGAGTTTTTAGGAGATACAATTCCACAAGAGGTTTCGCAACCAAGCCCAATTGTAAGTCCCGTACCAACACAAGATCAACAATCTACCATACCTCGTCCTAATGGGAGGGTTGTTAGACAACCTGAGAGATACATCGGTCTAGGAGAATCTGTAGAGAATCTTTCGGACGGCGATGATCCCTATACATACAAGGAAGCAATGGAAGATGTTGATTGTCGCCATTAGCGAAAGGCAATGCAATCAGGAACTGAATCTATGTTCAAAAATAAAGTCTTGTCTTTTGTAGACTTGCCTAAAGGAATAAAACCCATCGGGTGCAAGTGGGTATACAAGAGGAAAAGAGGAATGGATGGAAAGGTGGAAACCTTTAAGGCTAGATTGGTAGCTAAAGGTTACACACAGAAGGAAGGTATCGATTATGAAGAAACCTTCTCTCCTGTGGCCATGCTTAAATCCATTAGGATACTCTTATCCATTGCGGCATCTCTAGACCTAGAGATGCCGCAAATGGACGTCAAGACAACTTTCCTTAATGAAAGTCTTGACGAAAGCATCTACATGATGCAACTAGAAGGATTCATTGAAAAGGCCCAAGAGGAAAGGGTATGCAAGTTGCAAAGATCCATATATGGATTGAAGCAAGTATCTAGATCCTGGAACATAAGGTTCGATCAAGCCGTTAAAGGTTTTGGATTTATTCAAAACCTTGATGAACCTTGTGTATACAAGAGGATTAAAGGCGACAAGTTGGTTTTCCTAGTTCTTGACGTTGATGATATACTACTCATCGGAAACGATGTAGGTGTATTGACATCAATAAAAGAATGGTTAGCTAAACAATTTGATATGAAGGACTTGGGAGAAACAAGTTATATTCTTGGTATCTAAGTCATAAGGGATAGAAAGAATAGAAACGATTGCATTATCCCAAGCTTCATACATAAGTTAAAATCTTGTCTAGGTTTTCCATGCAAGATTCCAAGAAAGGTATGGTACCTTTCAGGTATGGAATCAAACTTTCTAAGGAACAAGTTCCTAAGAATGAGCATGAAGAGCAATTCATGAGTAGGGTTCCATATGCATCGGCAGTTGGAAGTCTCATGTATGCAATGCTCTGCACTAGACCAGATATTTGTTTTGCTGTAGGAATAATTAGCAGGTTTCAATCGAAAACTTGGTCTTGATCACTGGACGGTAGTCAAACATATTTTCAAGTATCTTAGGAGAACGAGAGATTATATGCTTGTATACTTTGGAGGAGATTTAATTCCCGTTGGGTATACAAATTTTGATTTTCAGTCAGATTCTGACTCCAGGAGATCGACATCAAGATCTGTGTTTACCATTAGATTAGGGGCAGTCATATGGAGGAGTATAAAGCAATCTTGTATTGCTGATTCCATCATGGAAGCCGAGTATGTTGCCGCATGCGAGGCTGCTAAAGAGGTTGTCTGGCTACGCCAATTCTTGATTCACTAGGAAGTGGTTCTTAAAGCGAATAAGCAGATCACTATCTATTGTGACAATAGTGGAGCAGTGGCTAATTCGAGAGAAACAAGAAGTCATAAGAGAGGGAAACACATTGAAAGAAAGTATCACCTTCTAAGGGAAATTTTACATAAGGGTGACGTGAAGATTACCAAGATCGCGTCAGTAGAAAATCTAGAGAACATGGGGATGAGAGATATGACACATTTGCTATAGAGCAAGTGGAAGATTGTTAGGATTATGCTCGATAGCAAGAGTGTAATATTGTAATTAACAATCGTTTCATATAAATAAAGTGATTTCTAGGTTAACAAATCTTATAGCATTTATAGTTTAATAATTATAATTGTCAAAAGTAAATAATCATAAGGTCAAAAGACTATGAGAAAAGAAAAATTGTTCATACATCTAGATATGTATGAGGTAGACACAATTCTTTAGTTAGTCTTAAATAATATTCACAACTTAAGATAGAAGGTTGGGCGCATTTATCTTGTCAAAGTTGTAGATTCTTTTGCTAGCATTTGAGTGGGATCAAATGTGTTATGATAAGTCTAAAATCATCAAAGTGTGGTGTCTTTGGGCAAAAGAATCTAGTGCATTGGGTGCATTGAATAGGATCAAAATGAAATACTTTATCTAGAACCATCAATAGATAAAAGTTTTCATTTGAAGACAATCGGAGAGTCTATCTCAATCCTGAGATAAATGATGGACTTATGGTTGCAAGTGTTATCATTTGAGCTATCAATGAGTACGATTATACAGCATAGTCTATCCTCGATAGTTTGGTGGTATTCATTTGTTAATCGATAGAGGACTTCATTTATAGATATGGACATCGTGGCTCCATTTATTGAATGAGAGTAGAATACCATCTTATGGATGTTTTGAGGTATTGGATATAAAATCTTAACGTTAAGTTTTCAATAGTGTCTATTGAAAGTGGCTTCTGGACAAGTCAAAATATCCAAGTTCAAAATGTGGTTATATGAGTAAATATGGTAACTTGGAGAGCTATAGACGGTCTATGAACTCTTGGCGATTACTGGTATTCTTCATGAGGATACACTTTCACCAATAAGGTTGTCTAGGGTACGAATGGGTAACATCAACTAATTCTATCTTTATTTAAGAGTTCAATTTTAGTTCTTTAGTTGAATGAACTAAAATTAAATAGATTTGACCTAAGTGAATCATTTGTTGATTGTGATTGGGTTGTGTCTATTGGAGCTTAAATTTAGATAGCCCGCCAAGATCCCCAATCCACACGAACTTGCATGGATCACTTGATGTATTCTACCGGACCAATTTAGGGATCAATCTAGAAATGTAATAAGGCATGTGAACTTGTTTATTTTTGTCAGAATAGGTCTAGTTCACATGTGGACTTTTTATTAAGGTCCAATGGATTTAATAAAATAAGAAAAATAATATATGTCCTTTATACTAGGTATGGGCGGCAATGGCTATGGTGAATAGCTTAAATATATTATTTTTATTTTATTATTATTTAATTAAATGGAAATTAATTAATTTGTTTATTAATTAATTATTTAATTAAAAGTCAAAATCTTTTCCTATTAGGAGATGGTCTCCTAAAAAACTATACTATTGTTGGTAGTATAGTTAATGTTAATGACTATATTTGATAAGTAGATAAATAAACGGAGTTATTTATCTAATCAAATTAGGAAGTCTTTAATATGGTTACAAATACACTTTTGAGTTGGATTAGAAGTCTTGGTGTTAGGATAGAATTCCTTTTTGAAAAGGATTCTTAACCACCTGGTAAATCTATTTAAGGAAAGGATTCTTAACTACGAAGTAATCCTTCTTAGGAAGGATTTGTGATCCTAATCTATATCATATAAAATTTGGCCAGCCCATATATATATACAAAAGGATAGAATTTCTTAAAGATGAGGATTCTTAACTACCAAATAAATCAACCAAAGGAAAGGATTCTTGCCAACCAAGTAAATCCTTCTTAGGAAAGGATTTATGATCTTGGATATATATGTGTGTGAATTTCGGCCAGTCCTACGAATTCTATAATGAAAATTTTGGCCATGCCTAGGTAGTTTTCAAGATAGAATATGGCATAGCAAGAGAGAATTTTGAAGGAGAAAAATTAGTTTTTGCTCTAGACAAAATTCGATCAACTCATAGACAAAGGGTGTGTGTGAATTCGGCCTAGAAAAGAAAAAAGGGGAACGTTTTTGTATTCGATAGTATACTAATATCCTTTACATCAAAAGGGTTTTGTGTACAACATTGAATCAAGGTTCACGCGAGTTTCAATCAAATTGATTGATAATTCACAATTGACCGGACGTTCTTGGATTTTTCTCTTGGAGGATATTTGTAACTAACAAAGAAAAGATTTTTGTTTTGTCTCCATCCTCAGGAATACAATTTAAAGAAAGGGAGCTCACACTCTTAGGTGATTCACGTTCATGATTAGATTGGAAGATCTTGCGGAATCAATTTGATGCTTGTTCAATCATCACGCGAAAAAGGTACGATACTTATATATACATCAATTAATCTAGGGTTAAGTTTCTCGTTGCATAAAAGGGAAAATTTTTATTTATACGCAAACCCTAATTTAGTTTTTTATCACGCTTCCGTTGCGTTATGAACCATTTTTTCTTTACACTTTTCCATTTAATTTATTTTGAATGCCCGGAAAAAGGGGTGGGCATCCCATCTTCAACTGTGTTTGATCTCTTATTATATTTCCTTTGTAGCCCGGAACCAGGGATTGGGCCCCCCTTGCTTGTAGTAGCCTTGTTGGGGGATAGGCTCCCTTACTTGATAATAAAAGTTTCATCTCAGATCTAAATCTTGCACCCACAAAATTGCTCAATCGTCCCGCTTTTGTATCGAAGTGAGCTATCTTTGGGAAAAATTAAGATAAGAAAAACAAGTTATTGGCATTGAGCCCCTATACCAATGGAACTCCTAACTCCACTTCTTCAGCTGACAGATCCCTTGTTTGATTGTAGGTTTGCTGTAGTAAGTAACCCTGTATCAAGGAGAGCTAGTAAAATAACAAGAGCATTTAAAGTTAAAGTAAGTCGAGCCCTCCATCCTCTTAGGAGGTTGTAGCCCAAGTAAAACATTAAGTGGAGAATTGTTTAGTCTTTTATTAGGCTCGGGATCATGAGGGCTTTCGGGCTTTCAAGCTCGATTCCTTCTTGAGGGTGGTAGCCCGACCAAGGCATCAGGAGCGCTATCTAGCTATTTCCTGGTATGGATGGCAACTATGCTCTTACACTCAAATCCTTCTTGGGGCTGGTAGCCCGACCAAGGCATCAGGAGGGCTATCTAGCTATTTCCTGGTCTCGAGATCTGCATGGCAACTATGCTCTTACACTCAAATCCTTCTTGGGGGTGGTAGCCCGACCAAGGCATCATGAGCATTATCTAGCTATTTCCTGGTCTCGAGATCCATATGGCAACTATGCTGTTAAACTCAGACCCTTCTTGGCGGGGGGTGGTGCCCGGCTTACCCCTGGTCATGAGGTGATATTGTCGAAACTTTCCATGTAGACCCAAATCATTGTAGGACATAGTTGAAGAAAGAGTAAATAGGAAAAGGCTAGCTTTATTGATATGGAAGATAGAGTACAATACTGTTAGAAGAAAAATAATAAAAGAAGCTAGTCAGAGGTTGCCTGCTCCTGAATCCCCTATTCAAGGGTAGAATTTCCTTAGGTAATCCGCATTCCAAGTATGGTCGATGAGTCGGCCTTCCATATCCTCAAGCTTGTACGCCCCATTACGAATCAACATTTTTATTAGGTAGGGTCCTTCCTAGTTGGGCCCTAGGACCCCGTCTGACCTCTTCTTGGTGTTCAACGTCACTTTCCGGATGACCAAATACCCTTCTTTGAAGCTTCAGGTTTTAACCCTCTTGTTAAAGTACCTGGCAATCCTGCCTTGGTAGATTGCTACCTTTTCAGCTATTCGATCTTGCTTTTTCTCTAGGGGGTCCAAGCTAGCTCGGAGCGTGTTTAAATTGCTTTCCGGTTAAAACCATTGGACTCTAAAGGAGGTCAACTTGTGCTCTATAGGTAGGACTGCTTCAACCCCGAAGGCCAGCGAGTAGGGCGTTTCCCCGGCATCTGTTCTCCTTAT
This sequence comes from Dipteronia dyeriana, assembly GCA_032871835.1. Classification (NCBI taxonomy): domain Eukaryota; kingdom Viridiplantae; phylum Streptophyta; class Magnoliopsida; order Sapindales; family Sapindaceae; genus Dipteronia; species Dipteronia dyeriana. Next base: position 76,341,219 of record CM065300.1, on the reverse strand, counting down.
AGTGCGGTAGACCCAGAGGACCTCAGGGAGCTCCTATACCCATCTGTCTTTCTTTTATTGTAGCTTTTTCTTCAACAACTTCTTGATGGTTTTGTTCGTGGATTCCACAAGACCATCGGTCTGAGGGTAGGCTACCGAAGCAAAACGAAGGTCGATTCACAAACCTTGACAGAAATCTCTGAATCAGGCATTGTCGAACTGTTTCCCATGGTCGGTTATGATGACCAGAGGGGTTCCGAACCTGCAAACTACATTGGTTTTGATGAATCCTGTTGTGTTTTCTTCCTATATCAGAGAGAGTGGTCTGGCTTCAACCCATCTTGTGAAGGAGTCAATTGCTACGATATCATGCTTGGCCTATCCCGGAGCTGTAGGAAGCGGTCCAATCAAATCGACCCTCTACATAGGAAAAGGGTATGGAGAGCTAAGGGACGACAAATACTCTTGAGGGAGTGACTCAAGTTTATGGCCTTCTGGCACGCCTCGCAGGTTTGCACCAAGTTCTTAGCATCTTGATGTACGTCGGCCAGTAATACCCCATATGGAGAACCTGATATGCCAAGGCCTCTCCTCCAATATTGTTCCCGCATTCCCCAGAACGAACCTCTCTCAAAGCCCACTTGGCATCTTCCGGGTGTAGACATCGAAACAGGGGAAGGGATTTCCCCCTTCGGTATAAATGTCCATCCACCATGCAATATCGGAACGAGAGCTTTTTAACCCTCCTAGCTTGGTCGGGCTCCCCAGGAGGTCCAAGCTAGCTCGGAGCTTGTTTATATTGCTTCCGGGTTAAAACCGTTGGACTCTAAAGGAGGTCAACTTGTGCTCTATAGGTAGGACTGCTTCAACCCCGAAGGCCAGCGAGTAGGGCGTTTCCCTGGCAGCTGTTCTCCTTGTAGTGCGGTAGGCCCAGAGGACCTCAGGAAGCTCCTCTACCCATCTGCCTTTCTTTTATTGTAGCTTTTTCTTCAACAACTTCTTGATGGTTTTGTTCGTGGATTCCACCAGACCATCGGTCTGAGGGTAGGCTACCGAAGCAAAACGAAGGTCGATTCACAAACCTTGACAGAAATCTCTGAATCGGGCATTGTAGAACTGTTTCCCATGGTCGGTTATGATGACCAGAGGGGTTCCGAACCTGTAAACTGCATTGGTTTTGATGAATCTTGTTGTGTTTTCTTCCTATATCAGGGAGAGTGGTATGGCTTCAACCCATCTTGTGAAGGAGTCAATTGCTATGATATCATGCTTGGCTTGTCCCGGAGCTGTAGGAAGCGGTCCAATCAAATCGACCCCCTACATAGCAAAAGGGTATGGAGAGCTAAGGGACGACAAATGCTCTGGAGGGAGTGACTCAAGTTTACGGCCTTCTGGCATGCCTCGCAGGTTTGCACCAAGTTCTTAGCATCTTGATGGACGGTCGGCCAGTAATACCCCATACGGAGAACCTGATATGCCAAGGCCTCTCCTCCAATATTGTTCCCGTATTCCCCGGAATGAACCTCTCTCAAAGCCCACTTGGCATCTTCCGGGTGTAGACATCGGAACAGGGGAAGGGATTTCCCCCTTCGGTATAAATGTCCATCCACCATGCAATATCGGAACGAGAGCCTTTTAACCCTCCTAGCTTGTTCGGGCTCCCAGTGAGTTTTTCGTCCTGTAGATAGTATGCTATTAGATCCATCCAGCATGGCTGTTAGTCCAGGGTATAAGCTTCCTTACCAGTCATAGTGCTAGGTAGGGGGATTATTTGAAGAGGGACTCCGTGCGGTAGGGTCTGGCCACCATAGGCAGCTATCTTAGCTAGGACGTCAGCCCAATGATTTAACTGTCTAGGTATCTTCTCGATTCTGAATCCCCTTAATCTGGACCTGAGCTGTTGTACCAGTTTCAGGTAAGCGATCATGTTATCACCTTTGGCCTGATAATTCCTGGAAACTTGGTTGACCAAGAGTGAAGAGTCGCTCTTGATGTTCAAGTAATCGACCCCGAGCTCTATGGCAGCTTTAATCCCAGCTAGCAGGGCTTCGTATTTCACTTTATTGTTTGTGGCTTTAAAGTCGAACCTGAAACAATGGCAGCACTCAGTTTCTTCAGGGTCGATGAGGACTATGCCCGTTCCTCCCCCGGACTGCCCGGAAGCTCCGTCAGTGTAGAGATTCCATGACTCGCAGTCCTCCAGCCAATTGTCAGCTTCTGGAATCCTATCAAGGGTAACATCAATTACCGCGGGGGTTGCTTGATCTGAAGGTACTGAAAGTTTGGCCACAAAGTTCGCTAGTGCTTGAGCTTTTATCGTGGTCCTAGGCCTATATTTTAAATCGAACTGGGTAAGCTCTAAGGCCCATAGAACCAGCCTTCCAAAAACATTCGGCCTTTGCAAGAACTGACAGAGGTTTTGGTCTGTCGCCACTGCTATTGAATGAGCATGAAAGTAAGGACGGAGTTTCCTTACCGAGGTCACCAAGGCATAAGCGAACTTTTCCAGCAAAGTATAGTTCTTTTCAGGCTTGGTTAGAGCATGACTCACATAGTAGATAGGTCGTTAAATCCTATCCCTACATTCCTTGACCAAGGCCCTACTAACAGCGGTTTCTGAAACAGCCAAGTGTATTTGGAGCTCTTCTCCAGGATTTGGCTTAACCAGCAGTGGAGGGCTTGTTAGGTATCTTTTCAAAGCTTGGAATGCCTATTCGCTCTCCTGATCCCACTTCATGTTTCTTCCCTGCTTGATAGCTTTGAAGAATGGTAGGCACTTATCAGTAGATCGGGAGATGAACCTGTTAAGCGCTGCTACCTGACCGGTCAAGGCTTGAACCTGTTTAAGAGATGCGGGGGATTCTAGGTCCAGGATAGCCATGATTTTTTCTGGGTTAGCCTCTATACCTCTCTCATGGACCATGAAGCCCAGAAACTTTCTCGCAGTTACACCAAATGTGCATTTGAAAGGGTTAAACCTCATATAGTTTTCCCTTAGGATCATAAAGGTCCTTTGAAGGTCATCCAGGTGGCCTTCTGGGGTCGAAGACTTGGTGATCATATTGTCGATATATACCTCCATCGACCTTCCAATTTCGGCTTAAACAAATGGTTAACTAACCTCTGGTTAGTAGCTCCAGTATTTTTTAGCCCGAAAGGCATTACCTTGTAGCAATATAGGCTTTATGCGGTGATAAAGCTGGTCTTTTCTTGGTCCGCGGGATGCATCATAATCTGGTTATAGCCAGAAAATGCGTCCATTAAGCTCAAGAGCTTGTTCCCGGAGGTGGAATCGACCAACTGATCAATTTTGGGTAGAGGAAAACTGTTCTTCGAGCATGCTCGGTTGAGGTCGGTGTAGTCTACGCACATGCGCCACTTCCCATTTGCCTTCGTGACAATGACCACGTTGGCGAGCCATTTGGGATAGCGGGCTTCTCGAATAAAGCATGTCCGGGTAACTCTCAACTTTCTCTGTGATCTATTCAAGGTATCCATCCTCCAATGATGATCAGGTCAGAGGGAAGAAGAACTTGAGGTGCCTAGCAAGTAACACAGAAGCGTCCTTTAGCAAATGAAGCACCCACCTTGGCACCCAAGGTAACCACGCTGCCATGCAGAGTTTAAACCACTCCCACCATGTTGTCGTGGGTTAAAAAAGTAACCGTCCTCCTTGGATGGCACGAGTTCGACCTTAGCAAACACCAGCTTGCTCTTGGAGATTATCATACCGATGGCTCATCTCCATTTGTACGGGGCCTTTCAATGCCCTAGTGAACCATAGAGGTCTCGATCCGTTCGGGGAGCACCCAAAGGTCTTGATTTGTTCACAGTGGGTTCTCGAGCTCGATTACGATTGTTGAAGACTCTTATCTACCCCAAGCGGACTTCCAAACCAGTTACATCACTAGGGTACTAAAAGCTCAATATTTTCTCAGTATTCCAGTGTGAGGGGCGATGACCCTAGCGTGAGACAATTTCCTCCAGTTCGTAATAAAAAGTGTCTTTTACGGAGAGCCATTCTACTATATACCCTCATAATGCAGATCATCTCAAGAGTTTCTACTCATTAAAAAACTCCTAGAGCGAGACTGGTTATCAAGCGACACCACCACGCATTGATACAACTTCGTATTAGCTCGCCATGAGTTTGCATCTCTTTCGATTTCGGTATCCGTAGTAGATCTCATGTGATTACCATCACCAGGAGAGCTACCCCACACTCTCGATACCCTAAACCGAATCAAATCTTTATAGGAGGATCGCCATTACCAGGTGAGCTACACCGCACTCATGATGCCCTAGACCAGATCGAATCCCTCTAGAAGGATCACCTTGACTAGGAGAGCTAGATAGCCCTCTTAATGCCCTGGACTAAATTAATCCCTTCAGGAGGATCGCCATAGTATTTTGACAGTGATCTGCTTATGACCAGAGACTGGTCGGGGAAGCCCCCTCACTACCTCTGATGCCTCGATCGGGCACCACCCCCCGCCAAGAAGGGTTTGAGTGTAAGAGCATAGTTTCCATCCAGATCTCGAGACCAGGGATTGATCGGGGAAGCCCCCTCATCACTCTTGATGCCTTGGTCGGGTAACCTCCCCCTAGAAGTGTCTAAGTGTAAGAGCATAGTTGCCATCCAGATCAAAAGACCAGAAAATAGCTAGATAGCGCTCATAATGCCTTGGTCAGGCTACGACCCCCAATAACGATCCGAGTGTAAGAGCATAGTTGCCATTCCGATCAAAATACCCGGATATAGCTAGATAGCGCTCCTGATTCCTTGGTCGGGCTACGACCCCCAAGAAGGGTCTAAGTACAAGAGCATTGTTGCCATCCAGATCTCGATACCAAGATATAACTAGATATCGCTCCTGATGCCTTGGTCAGGTTATGACCCCCAAGAAGGGTCTGAGTGTAAGAGCATAGTTGCCATCCGGATCAAAAGACCAGGAAATAGCTAGATAGCGCTCATGATGCCTTGGTTGGGCTACGACCCCCGATAACGATCTAAGTGTAAGAGCATAGTTGCCATCCCGATCAAAATACCCGGATATATCTGGATAGCACTCCTGATGCCTTGGTCGGGCTACGACTCCCAAGAAGGGTCTGAGTATAAGAGAATTGTTGCCATCCAGATCTCGATACCAGGATAAAGCTAGATAGCGCTCCTGATGCCTTGGTCGAGCTATGACCCCTAAGAAGGGTCTGAGTGTAAGAGCATAGTTGCCATCTGGATCAAAAGACCAGGAAATAGCAAGATAGCGCTCCTGATGCCTTGGTCGGGCTACGACCCCCAAGAAGGACCTGAGTGTAAGAGCATAGTTACCTGCTAGATCACGATATCAGAACAACCAAAAGGTCAGCCTGCGGCCTTGGCCGGGCCAACCCCGCTAGGAAGGATCTAGATGGCACAGATGCTTACCAGAATCGTTTCGCTTGCTCATCTAAGTACTGTGATTCCTGGAAAAGGAACTCTAGGTACCCATATTAACTGCAAAAGCTTCATCCGACATGATCGTACAATACGCTCATTTTTTTTGCAGGAATGAATAGTACCCCGGTTCTCTAAGCCAATCACTGGGAACGATACTGGTTACCAATAAAAAAGGGTCAAGCAAAATTCTTCATGTAGTACATGATTAAGAGTCCAACCCTAAATACTTACTTGTGTTCAAGTCAGATGGGACTTCTGTTAATGGCAAAATTTGGTTAGGGACCAAAGAAGAATTTTCCACTTCCCAGCCTTCCTGCAAGGGTCTAAATTCAGGCTTATATGATGGGTGTCAAGGTTTCTAAGTTCGACCTACCACGCGATCCTACAGGAGCAAGGCGAGGCTGCCCATACCATCTGAGCATCTAGCACATGTCCAGGCTTACCAAATAAAGCCCGACGAGACCGCGTCAAGCTTCTCATACCAGGATAAAGCCTAAAACTTGGTCTACGTGAAAGGACCTGGGTCTCCAGACATCAAGGTATCTCGTGACACTCCTAGAGCTTGCTACTATCTCTACTTTCACTAGGAGACCTTCAAGGTGCGGAACTTGTCTTGCAAAGGCCCTCTTGTCTGGTCGAGGTATAATCTCTACCTGTCCGAGCATAAAAGGAAGAAGCCCGTAAAGCCTTGTCATCACCAAAAGTGCCGAGATCCATTGTAGATCCTGGCATGGTTAAATCAAGTAGCAAGAGCAGTACTCTAGCGTACCTCTCCACTCTTTCTAGAAGCAAGCCAAGATTGTCTGCTTATGGCGAACACATTACTAGGGCTTGCCAGCCAAGCCCGCTACTTGGCTAGGAAGCCTGCATAATTAGGTCAAGCTCCATGATAAAGTTCGGCGTAGCTAAACCAAGCTCCCAGCTATAAGGTTGGAACCTTATGCGATATCTTGCCCCTAAAATGGTTAGCACAAGCTCCATAGGAGAACCAGCATCTAGCTTTGTGACAATCGAGAGGTCCCCGGGGGACCCCGCCAGTGTACTGGATCCTAGGGTACCTCACCCTCAAGGAATATCAAATGTCACCTCGGGTAACCTCCATGAAGTACCTCTCCAAATTGACATGCAGAACTAAAGCTCTCTTCTCGGCAACGTAGGAATATAGGATTGACTTCCATGACATTTAAAGTACCATTAATGAGGTCAACCGCATTAATGAAGGCAGTCAACCCAGTTAATGACATGATCAACACCATTAACAAGAGAATATTCAACTCTTTAATGGCCATCATTAGTGAAAGAGTCCAAAGAGGAAACAAATACCTTTTCCTCTAAGATATCCTCCACAACCGATTATTGGGGGTCAACTATAACAGAAAATCCCACCTATCAAGGAAGGAAGAGTCCGAAGATGAAACAATCATATCTTCTCTGAGATAATAGCTATAAGCCGAGTGACTACATTAAAGAAAGGATCGTATTCGATAAGGAAACAAATACTAATTGAAGAGTCCCGGACTTGCACGCCATGGTGGTCATCATGTATAAATATGCCTGTAAAAGGCATATGGTATCGGTCTCCAATCAATGACAGAAGATACATGTTTTGTTTAGAGATCTCTCGACATCATCAATGTATGTGTTACCTTTACCTAGAATATATCGGTATCGGTCTACATTCGACCACCATTGTAAGCTCTTCGGAGCGACTACATTGTATTACTTCACCATTCTTGTAAGCTCCCCGGAGCATTCTTTGATATATACATAAGGAAGGGTATTCCACCTTCCTACGAATACTGCCTTGGGGTTTTTCAGCATGTGATCATTCGTGATGCTTTTTCCCCCTTGGTCAGTTCACCTCCCTCTACAAAAGATTTGTGTTTCTCTTACTTGTGTCCTATGTAATGCATACGTATATGAGTGCAAGCTAGATTCCTACCTCACTGGACCTAGCGCTCTTATCCTCTCTTCTACATGCTAAAGTCACAAATCAAGATGAGTAGAAACCACCCAGACCAGCTTGAAGGAAGTCGATGAGCTCTCCTACATCATCTCTATGGCAGATATCGAGCTCTCCGACACTGGTTCTAGATAAGCCCCCTTATTACTTGCTATCTAGGTTGGGGAATTACAGAAAGGAATCGGGCTCCAGAACCGGGCTTTGGGTACCATGACGTGACCCGACCCAGACCGAGGACCAGGACCGGGACAAGGACCAGGACTAGGATCAACCCCTTCATACCAGTAAGGGAACCTCGAGCTCCCTCATCTCCTACCTACTACGAAGCCCGACAGGTGGGATGACTCCTCTTCTACCTATCGCAAAGCCCAATGAGTGGGATGACTACTCTCATACCTACCACTCCATACTCCATATTCATCCAAGATCACCAAGGTACCAAATGTACCAACCCCGGCCACCACCTCTGTGGTAGTGGTCTCGAGGGTGTTAATAGGGATTTCTAATCCTAAACAAATTTCCAGTTAACCGTTAGGTTTTCGATTGTGTTGGTATTAATTCTATATCAAAATGATTTTTACTTGTAATGATTTAGTTGTTTTGATTTATGATGATTCAAGCTTCAAAAAAGAAGGAACAACTAGTCAAAGAAATTTCAAAGTCTTCAAAGAGAAAGGATGTTATATGGTTCTACAAAGGTATACAAAGACCTTATCTTTCTCTTACAAGGCTTAGACACACACACGCAATTCATACATTTGTGTCCCTGCATAGTTTTGCACCATTATAGGCACACGCATACAATTCATTCATATGTGTCCATGCATCGTTGTGAACCATTTATAACACATTCACACACTTGAAGATAAATGCTCATGCATTGGTATAAAAATAACATGTTTTGGAAAATGAATGATTGGAGACTATCTCTATGTAGTTTGCATTCTAATGTGAATTGTGTTTTTACGTGTATATGTTTGTAAAACATGGATATTAAACTTGAATTTTGTCTTAAATCATTCTTGATTGAGTTTCGGTCCTTTCGGTTACTAATACTATTGATTTCAGGTTCTAAGTCAAAAGAGACTACACTTTCAACTCAAGTTGCATACATTGTCTTCGTCTTCATATATTGAGTCAAATTGTTATTTTCTGGGATGAGTATCTTATATGTCCAGGTCTATGAGAAAGTTGCGGTTCGTAATCCGTAAACAGATTAAAATTCTGAGTTCGGAGGTCGGAGAACGGTCGAAAAACGCGAGAGGAACGCGCGAGGAAAAGAAGTTCAACCAAGCACTCTTTCCCGAGATGGCGCATGGCCATCTCGGGACAGAATGCTTGCTGCCCTGAGATGCCAACACGCCATCTCGGGCAGCAAGCATTCTTGGTGCTCACTTAAGGTCATTTTGGTCTTTTTTTTCAATTCTTTCCCTCTCCTTTATATATTATTTCCCTCTCACATTTCATTCAAAGAAGAGATTCAAAATTTGAGTGCAGAATTTTCTCCCAAATTTTCTCACCTTTTAAACACCATAACATCTTCATTTGAACTCCGATTTGAGTGATTCAAAGTTGAGAGTGTTTTTCTATTCATCATCCATCTTTTCTCTAAAGGTTTGAGTTAGTTTAATTGTTGTTTTTGGAGTCTAACTTCACAAAAATGGGACTGCACCAAATCAACTAAGGTATTGATTTTCTCTCAAAGTTTTCTTTTAAAACTTGGTCAACTGCCTTGGGTTTTCTTCTTCAACATATATATGTAACTTCTGATAGTTTTGATTTGAGTTTTGAAATCATTTAAAGCTAGATTGAGTTTCAATTGAAATCTCACATGTTGAGTTAGGTTTTGATTTAGCCTATATTTTCACATGTTTGGGATTGTATTGTGCTAGCTTTGATTCTAGGACTAATTGATGATCTTTAATTGATTGATTTTGTGAAAAATAGTTTTCTCCAAATGTACTAGGCTCACTTTCGCCGAAATATCACTGTAATACATGTGCTTGTGTTCTTTTGAGCTATTCATATGCTTTGTTGAATCTATGAATAGGAAATATGCTCTAATACTTTAGCTTTAATCTAAATGACTTTGTCACATGATTTTAGCATATGTTGAATTGAACATATCCTGTGATTCAATTTTTAGATCTATGAATGTATCTAGGTTGTAATTAATGTTGAACATATCTTACATGATCTAGATGGATTAAACATGCATGATTGACTAGATTACATTTGTTTTTGAGCATTCATGCTCATGTATAGTATTTTCCATAGGATGTGTTGATCATAACATTCTATGTTGCATGCTTATTTACATTTTGTATTCATGATCTCCTAGACGCCTTGTGAGAAGAAAGTCTTGACAATAGGTGTGAGACCTATGTTGTTGAGCAAGGAAGTCTTTGCAAGAGGTGGGAGACCTTTGATTGTCAAGCAAGCGAGTCTTGCCTAGGGTTGTGAGGATCCAGAAGGGTGAGCGAGGAAGTCTTGACTAGAGTCGGGTGGACTAGAATAGTTGAGCAAGAAGTCTTGCCTAGGGTCGTGAGGATCCGTAAAGTTGAGCAAGAAAGTCTTGGCTAGAGTCGTGAGGATCCGGAAGGGTGAGAGAGAAAGTCTTGACAAGAGGTGTGAGGCCTCGGATTATTGACCAAGAGGGCGACATCTTCTTGAGTAGGATATGAGGGTAGTTTCTAGGTGAAGAGGTCACTTGAGAGATTGTACTTGTCTTATCTACTAGTGGATTTTGTTTACCGGTGGTTGCTAACCCGTGGATGTTTCCTCTTCGGAGGTTAACCACGTTATATCTTGTGTCCACTTTTCTCTATCCCTATCTCTCTTATATTTGTATTAGTTATTTGAATACTATGGATAGAACTTTATATGTAACTTCACTTTCTTTCTATAATATAAATTATGTATGTGTTATGATTACTTGTTTGTATCACACTTTGATTGTTTTATATATTGATTAAATATCTTTAAATGATATATATATATATATATTGTGATACAAGCAATCAAGAGGGACAAAATTTTGTTTGTTTCTAAGGGAGTCGAAAAAGGTGCCTAACCTATTAACCCCTCCCCCCCCCCCATCTAGGTTAGCCTTGAGCATTTAACCGTGTTTGTATTTTCAATTGGTATTAGAGCAGGACACTAGATTGTACTAAGGTTCAAGAGGATGGAACCATGATACTCAAGCCAATGAGTGAATGGACAATGATTGAGTTTGAGGTTGCTAAATGGCACCATCGTGCTATGAATGCCATCATTGGAGGAGTTGATGGGCATCAATTCTCCTACATTCAAAATCTTAAAACCGTAAAGGAGGCTTGGGATACTCTAAAAGTTACTAATGAAGGAACCTTAGCGGTAAAGAAATCAAGGTTTCAAATGTTGGCATCTCAATTTGAAGGTTTAAGTATGGGTGAAGAAGAAAAGTTCGAACACTTCCAATTTCGGCTTCTTAACATTGCTAACCGATGTCAAGCACTTGAAGTACCTATCTCAAAAGCTTCAAGGACAAAATATTTAGATATCTTTGGAACAAAGAAGATATTTCAAGAGAGAGGCATTGACTTTGGTAAGTGTAAAGATTCTTATGTTCTTAAGTGCTTAAAGGATAGAAAATGGGAATCTTGGGTGAGCTTGTTAGGGGTTGTAAATGATACTCTTGTTAGAGAGTTTTATCTTGAATATAAGGAACGTGCCACCTTGTTAGATGTTTTGATGGAAATTAGGGGTGTTGTGTTTAGAGTTAACCCGGAAAACATTAACAAATTTTGTGGGCTATCTAATGATATAGATTCTAATTTTTTAGATGTGGATGTTATTGAGAATCTAAACATCATGGGTAGAACTTTTTGGGTAAAACGTTTTGTGACAATGCTTCCTTTCAGTGGAAAAGTAGAGCATATATTAGTCAACATGAGTTAACTAAGGCTAGTGCATTTTGGCATCTATTCATTTGCACTAACATTATTAGATCTTCGAATTCAACCGAGTTGAATAAGGACAAGATCAAAATAGTGTATGCCTTGGTGACTAATCAACCTATAAACCTTGAAGATCTTCTCATGTATTACATTGATAGTGCGGCTTTCTCTACTAGAGGTGATAAAAAGCTTGCATTACCGGGGTTTATTACTTCATTGTGTTTAGTTCGTGGGATTAAGAGTAGAGAAGATGATGTGTTAGTTCAACCCTTGGAAAAATATTGTGATAAATGTGTGTCATACATGTCCTATAATAATAAGGGTAAGACTTGTGATACTTTTGGACTATTTAGTAGTTCTCAAGTTGATAGTCATGTGATTAGCACAAATATTCTTCCGGATTAGGCTATGCAATTGAAGGCGAAGGTTGATGAACTTAGTGCTATAATTGTTCAACAAGATGCTAGGATAAAAGTGTTGGAGGAGTGCATTGCTTCAAGTTCAAGACCACCTCTCAGGCATTATCTTAGATCAACTACTCGCACGACTTTATTTGGTGGAACAAGTAGCTAGTATTTGAGTCTTGAGGTATATTTCTTAACTTTTGGCATCATTTCTTGTCAAAAAGGGGGAGAAAGAGATGCTAGTTGCTTAGTTTCATTTTATGTTGTTTTTGTGAATTTTAGAACTTCCGAAGGCATGTAATAATTAGTCATAAGATTTGGTTAAGAATTCTTGTGTTTTGGCATGTATTGAGGGGGAGATACATGTATTTGTGGACTTTATTGTATATTCTTATCCATATTATATGTTGCCATTTGTTGTTTTTCTCTCATATACGCATTGTGCTTTGAGATGATTTGTAGGTTGCTTCAAGAGAAGATCAAGATGAAGTTCAAGAGTTGATGAAGATTAGTTCTAGGAATCTTACTCATTGTAATGAGAGGAAGTGATTTTTGTGACCTATCTTCATTTTTATATTTGTAGTAAATGTATAGGTGTTTTGACATGGAATTTGCCAAAGGGGGAGATTGTTAGGTTTTAGATTGTGTTGGCATTAATTCCATATCAAAATGATGTTTACTTGTAACGATTTAGTTGTTTAGATTCATGCTAATTCAAGTTTCAAAGAAGAAGGAACAACTAGTCAAAGCAAGTTCAAAGTCTTCAAAGAGAAAGGATGCTATATGGTTCTACAAAGGTATACTAAGACCTTATCTTTCTCTTACAAGGCTTAGGCACACACATACAATTCATACATTTGTGTCCCTGCATAGTTGTGCACCATTATAGGCACACACATACAACTCATTCATATGTGCCCCTGCATCATTGTGCATCATTTATAATACATTCACACACTTGAAGATGAATGATCATGCAATGGTATGAAAATAACATGTTTTGGAAAATGCATAATTGGAGACTATCTCAATGTAGTTTGCATTCTAGTGTGAGTTGTGTTTGTATGTGTATATGCTTGTATAACATGGATATTGAACTTGAATTTAGTCTTATATCATTCTTGATTGAGTTCCGGTCATTTCAATTGCTCATACTATTGATTTCAAGTTCTAAGTCAAAAGATACTACACTTTTAACTCATGTTGCTTACATTGTCTTCATCTTCGTATATCGAGTCGAATTGTTATTTTCTATATGTCCATGTCCGTGAGAGAGTTACGGTTCGTAATCTGTAAACGGATTCAAATACTGAGTTCAGAGGCCAGAGATCGGTCGAAGAACGCGAGGGGAACGTGCGAGGAAAAGAAGTGCAACCAAGCACTCTTTCCCGAGATGGCGTGTGGCTATCTAGGGAAAGAACGCCTGCTACCCCAAGATGCCCATATGCCATCTCGGGCAGCAAGCATGCTTGGTGCATTTAAGGTCATTTTGGTCTTTTTGCTTCTATTCTTTCACTCTCCTTTATATATCCCTTCCCCCTCACATTTCATTCAAAGAAGAGATTCAATATTTGAGTGCAGAATTTTCTCCCAAATTTCTCGCCTTCTAAACACCATAACTTCTTCATTTGAACTCCGATTTGAGTTATTCAAAGTTGAGAGTGTTTGTATATTCATCCTCCATCTTTTATCTGAGGGTTTAAATTAGGTTTATTGCTGTTTTTGGAGTCTAACCTCATAAACACGGGACTGCACTAAATCAACTAAGGTATTAATTTTCTCTCAAAGTTTTCTTTTAAAACTTGGTCAATTGCCTTGGGTTTTCTTCTTCAACATATAAATATATGTGTCTTGTGATAGTTTTGATTTGAGTTTTGAACTAATTTAAAGCTAGATTAAGTTTCAATTGAAATCTCACATGTTGAGTTAGGTTTAAATTTTGCCTATGTTTTCACATGTTTGGGATTTTATTGTGCTAGCTTTGATTCTAGGACTATTTGATGATCTTTATTTGATTGATTTTGTGAAAAATAGTTCCTCACATGTATTAGGCTCTCTTTGGCCAAAATCTCACTATAATACATGTACTTTTGTTCTTTTGAGCTATTCATGTGCTTTTTTGAATCTATGAATAGGAAATATGCTCTAAAACTTTAGCTTTAATCTAAATGACTTTGTCACATGATTTTAACATATTTTTGGTATATGAGATTTAAACTTTATTATGTGTTAATTGAACATATCTTGTGATTCAAGTTTTAAATCTATGTATGTATCTAGGTTGTAATTAATTTTAAACATATCTTACATGATCTAGATGGATTAAACATGCATGATTGACTAGACTACATTTGTTTTTGTGCACTCATGCTCATGTCTTGTATTTTCCATAGGATGTGTCGATCATAACATTCTATGTTGCGTGCTTGTTTGCGTTTTGCATTCATGATCACCTAGATGCCTTGTGAGAAGGAAGTCTTGACAATAGGTGTGAAACCTATGTTGTTGAGTAAGGAAGTCTTGGCAAGAGGTGGGAGACCTCAGATTGTCAGGCAAGGAAGTCTTACCTAGGGTCGTGAGGATCCGGATGGGTGAGCGAGAAAGTCTTGACTAGAGTCGGGAGGACTCAGATAGTCGAGCAAGAAGTCTTGTCTAGGGTCATAAGGATTCGGAAGTGTGCGTAAGGAAGTCTTGCCTATGGTCGTAAGGATTCGAAAGGGTGAGCGAGAAAGTCTTGACAAGAGGTGTAAGGCCTCAGATTGTTGACCAAGAGGGCAACATCTTCATGAGTAGGATAGGAGGGTAGTTTCTACTTGAAGGGGTCACTTGAGAGATGGTACTTATCTTATCTACTCGTGGATTTTTTTTACCGGTGGTTGCTAACCCGTGGATGTTTTCTCTTCGGAGGTTTACTACGTTATATCTTGCATCCACTTTTCTCTATCCCTATCTCTCTTATATTTTTATTTGTTATTTGAATACTATGGATAGAACTTTATATGTAAGTTGACTTCCTTTCTATAATATAAATTGTATATGTGTTATGATTACTTGTTTGTATCACACTTTGCTTGTTTTATATATTGATTAAATGTCTTTAAATGATATATATATATTGTGATACAAGCAATCTAGAGGGATAAACTTTTGTTTGTTTCTAAGAGAGTCGAAAAAGGTGCCTAACCTATTCACCCCCTCTAGGTTAGCCTTCAGCATTTAACCGTGTTGTATTTTCAATTGGTATTAGAGCAGGACACTAGATTGTACTTAGTGAGAGTCCAGGTGATACATTCACGATTTTTGCAAAGCTTTTAAAGTCATGGGTTTACAAGATGATGTAATGGTGGAAAGAGCCTCAAATACTAGGCCATCATTACTTCGAGGCACTAACTATGGGTATTGGAAGTTAAGGATGAAAGCCTACATCCGCTCTATTGATGAAAGGGCTTGGATGGTAGTGGAAGAGGGTTATAGTCCTCCTACTAAGGTTTAAGAGGATGGAACCATGATACTCAAGCCAATGAGTGAATGGACAATGATTGAGTTTGAGGTTGCTAAATGGCACCATCGTGCTATGAATGCCATCATTGGAGGAGTTGATGGGCATCAATTATCCTACATTCAAAATCTTGAAACCGTAAAGGAGGCTTGGGATACTCTCCAAGTTACTAATGAAGGAACTTTAGCTGTGAAGAAATCAAGGTTTTAAATGTTGGCATCACAATTTGATGGTTTAAGTATGGGTGAAGAAGAAAAGTTTGAAGACTTCCAGTTTCGGCTTCTTAACATTGCTAACCAATGTCAAGCACTTTGAGTACCTATCTCAAAAGAGCGTTTAAATTGGAAAATCCTTAGGTCTCTTCCTAGGAGATTTAAATCAAAGATGACGGCCATTGAGGAAAGCCAGGATGTGGATAGCATAAACATCAATGAGTTGCTTAGGTCTCTCTAAACTTATGAGATGTGCTTAAACCAAAGATTAAGAGTAAGGGAATCGCTCTCAATGCTATTGAAGAGGAGAGTGATGATGACAATAAAGAGATGGCTCTTTTGGTTAGAAAGTTCAAGAAGTTTCTAAAGAAGAATGTCAAGCCTAGAGGCAAGTTTTCTATGGAAAAGGGAGTTAAGAAAACATCATCTCCAAGGAATAAGAAAAATAGTCAAGCCCTGAACAAGAAAGATGTTCAATGCTACAACTGTCATGGTTTCGGTCACTTTGCTAGTGAGTGCACCAAGAAGCCATCTAAGAAAGACAAGAAAGGCAAAGTGTTGGCGACTACTTGGAGTGATGATAACTCTAGTGATAATGAGATCTCTAGTAGTGAGTCTTTAAGCGATGAAGAGTTGGTGAGCAACTTTGTAGCTATAACAGCTTCTCATTTTCCACTTGATGTTGATAGTACAATATCTTTGAACAAGAAATTTGATGCAAATCATCATGAAATATCTAGTTCCATTTCTACTAATCTTGAGTTTTTGGCCAAGATAGAAAAGCTTGAAGAAGCTAGAGATAATGCTCTAAGAGAGGTAGTTGAGAATGATTATTTGATTGAGAAACAAATAGAAGAGTTTTTGATTGTCACTCGTAGACTTCTTGGTGAGGAAGGTGATATTATGAAGAAGTTTAGAGAACTTGAAAAGATAAACCTTGAGAAGGATAATGTGATATCTTCTTTGAAGAAAAGAGAACAAGAATTAATAGAAGAGATAGACACGGCTAAGGAGGTCATCATAGACTTAGTGAATGATTTGGTAAGTGTGTCTACTTTTAGGAATCTTGTTAACTCTCATAGTGGTGAAGACGACTTGGTAGTTGAAGAAGAACCCTTGGAAGCACCACTTCTTACTCACTTGGATGAAGTCGTGATTGATAAGAAATCACACAAGAAGAGAAGATCAAAAGCAAAGAAGAAGTTGGCGAACAAGGTATCTTTGCAAACTCCTAGTGAAGATAGTCCAACTCCAAAAGATACAATCTCATCTTTTATTCCAATTTGCCATTATTGCAACACAATAGGTCACATTAAGCCTAGGTGTTATAAATATATTGAAAAATTGAAATTAGGAAATAAATCAAGAGATAAAGAGATTAAACTTCAACTTGAACATGCTAAGGTTTTGAAAGTTGAGAAACATGATAATATTGCTAAGCATGAAAAGAAGTTGTGGAGTAGAAAGAAAGCTAATCTTGTTCAATTTGACAAAGCTTGTGTTGAAAATGTTAAGGAAGAGTGTATTAATGATATTCTGGTTAATCAAGTCATTGAAGGACTTTACTCTAGATTTAACATTGTTATCAAGGATGATATTTGAAATGTTTGTGTAGGTACACCCAAGAACAAGTGATTCAAGGGTGAGTGCTCTTATCACTAATGTAAGAAGCAAATGTAAGGTAGCTTTGAGGCAATATATCAATTGTGTTGGGAATTCTTGCTTGCTAGCTTTGAATACTCCATGTATTGATATGAACTTGGTTATCTCATCTCATGTTTGTTATGATGGTTGAAATTTGTTTGTTAACTTTAGAGAAGTTCTTTTGATATATGTGATGATTGAGTTGAGATATTATGCTTTTTATACTCTTGTTGTGAAACATCGTCTACTTGGTGTCATGAGGACATTCAAGGCAAGAGTGCTCATAAAAAGGGTGGAAGTATGATATTTGGTGAATATAATGTACAAAAGGTATCTCTATACTCTAATGCATGTTCTTTTAGATATTCATCTTTTGACTCAATTTTTGATATACATCTCGTAGCATGTCATATTAGAGAATTTTGTATAGCATACATATGGTTCTCATTGACATTTGCTATTTGAGGATCTAATAGTGATATTGTTTACATTGATCTTAACTTTGATGATTGTTTGTGTATAGTATATTGAGTGGCATTACTTTTGAAAATATGAGCTTCATATTCTTTGAAAGCTACTCATTAGAGAAGTAATGATCTTGAATAAGTCTCTACTTACTGTTTTTAGATCATGTGCTTATGAGCCATAAAATCTAGGTTTTCCAAAATTGCATATTGCTTCTCTTATATGTTTTGCCAAAAGGTTGAGTTTACTAATATGTAAACTTTTGATACACCTTAAATTTTTTGTGCTTAAGTAAATTTAAAAAGCCCTATGGTTAGTATCCATTTTGCTTCGGCAATTACATAGAACTCAATGAGCACCTTCATGGAAATGGCTACACACATTGGTTGTGAAAGCTACCCAATGTTGGAAAGAGACCATTGTGATGAGTGAAAGCCGCCATGAAGTGAATTTTGTTTATGATTAAAAAAAAAATCAAAGAAGTGTTTAAATGGAATCATGAAAAGAAAAATTCTTTGATTTAAAGCCTAAAAAGAAAAGGAGGAATGCTTAAAAAGGAGTATAGTTGAAAAATCAAATGTGCTCAGGTTGAAAAACAGAAATGGGATGACGAGCCACATGCACACACACGCTCATATGTTGAAATCTATTCTCTTAAATGCAAAAATTCCGGATGATAATCGGTTTGACTTTTTATGGAAAAAGCTTAAGATGAATAGTTGTTAGAAATTGTTTGCATGTTGATTATCAAACTACTTCTTGATATATATTTAAATCATATCTCTCACACACACACTTTGTTTATGAGTATGATGATATTTTAACAATTGTTGAAGAATTATGAGAGAACTCAAAAAATCTTTGTGTATCTCTCTTAGCATATGAAGCTTATTTTGTTGATATTTCTTCAAATTACTTGAATGTGTGATTGTGTGAACATCTTTGTGAACTTTATGCTATCATTGATTTTAGTTATAGCATTTATCAAGGGGGAGCATTGTATGCTAGACATTGTTCTCTTGTGTGATATGTTCACATGCTTCATTTTGTTACATGTTGGCATATTTTGACTTAATGATACTTGTAAGATATTGCTCACTATCTTCGTCTTGCATGATGATTCATTCTTAAGTCATATGTCTTTGTTTTTATATCTTTGTGACTAATATGCTTGTTTTGTCTTTCACTCACTTTTGTTGTATGTATATAGCATCTTATAACAGAAGAAAAATGGGAAGAACTAAGATTATCGGTAGTGGAAATCAATTGAATCCTGTTGTGAAAGCCAAGTCTACCTCAAAAGGATCCAAAGCCTCAAGGACAACAGATTTAGGGATCTTTGGAACAAAGAAGATATTTCAAGAGAGAGGCATTGACTTTGGTAAGTGTAAAGATACTTATGTTTTTAAGTGCTTAAAGGATAGAAAATGGGAATCTTGGGTGAGCATGTTAGGAGTTGTAAATGGTACTCTTGTTAGAGAGTTTTATCTTGAATATAAGGAAAGTGCCACCTTGTTAGATGCTTTGATGGAAATTAGGGGTGTTGTGTTCAGAGTTAACCAGGAAAACATTAACAAGTTTCTTGGGCTATCTAATGATATAGATTCTAATTTTCTAGATGTGGATGTTATTGAGAATCTAAACATCATTAGTAGAACTCTTTGTGACAATGCTTCCTTTGAGTGGAAAAGTAGAGCATATATTAGTCAACATGAGTTAACTAAGTTAGTGCATTTTGGCATCTATTCATTTGCACTAACATTATTAGATCTTCGAATTCAACCGAGTTGAATAAGGACAAGATCAAAATAGTGTATGCCTTGGTGACTAATCATCCTATAAACCCTGGAGATCTTCTCATGTATTACATTGATAATACGACTTTCTCTAATAGAGGTGATAAAAAGCTTGCATTACCGGGGTTTGTTACTTCATTGTGTTTAGCTCGTGGGATTAAGAGTAGAGAAGATGATATGTTAGTTCAACCCTTGGAAAAATATTGTGATAAACGTGAGTCATACATGTCATATAAGAATAAGGGTAGGAGTTGTGATACTTTTGGACTATTTAGTACTTCTCAAGTTGATAGTCATGTGATTAGCACAAATATTATTCCGAATTGGGCAATACAATTGAAGGAAAAGGTTGATGAACTTAGTGCTATAGTTGTTCAACAAGATGCTAGGATAAAAGAGTTGGAGGAGTGCATTGCTTCAAGTTCAAGACCACCTCTCAAGCATTATGTTATATCAACTACTCGCACGAATTTCTTAAGATTTGGTTAAGAATTCTTGTGTTTTGGCATGTATTGAGGGGGAGATACATGTATTTGGAGGAGTGCATTCCTCAAAAGGATCCATATTATCTGTTTCCATTTGTTGTTTTTCTCTTGTATATGCATTATGCTTTGAGATGATTTGTAGGTTGCTTCAAGAAGATCAAGATGAAGTTCAAGAGTTGATGAAGATTAGTTCTAGGAATCTTACTCATTGTAATGAGAGGAAGTGATTTTGTGACCTATCTTTATTTTTATATTTGTAGTAAATGCATAGGTATTTTGACATGGAATTTGCCAAAGGGGGATATTGTTAGGTTTTAGATTGTGTTGGCATTAATTCCATATCAAAATGATGTTTACTTGTAATGATTTAGTTGTTTAGATTCATGATGATTCAAGCTTCAAAGAAGAAGGAACAACTAGTCTAAGCAAGTTCAAAGTTTTAAAAGAGAAAGGATGTTATATGGTTTTACAAAGGTATACTAAGACTTTATCTTTCTCTTACAAGGCTTAGGCACACACACATAATTCATACATTTGTGTCCCTGCATAGTTGTGAATCATTATAGGCACAAACATACAATTCATTCATATGTGTCCCTGCATCGTTGTGCACCATTTATAACACATTCACACACTTGAAGATGAATGCTCATGCATTGGTATGACAATAGCATGTTTTTGAAAATGCATGATCGGAAACTATCTCTATGTAGTTTGCATTCTAGTGTGAATTGTGTTTGTATGTATATATGTTTGTATAACATGGATATTGAACTTCAATTTAGTCTTAAATCATTCTTGATTGAGTTCCGGTCATTTCGGTTACTCATACTATTGATTTCAAGTTCTAAGTCAAAAGATACTACACTTTCAACTCATGTTGCATACATTGTCTTCGTCTTCGTATATCGAGTCGAATTGTTATTTTCTATATGTCCATGTCTGTGAGAGAGTTATGGTTTATAATTCACAAATAAATTCAAATTCGGAGTTCGGAGGCCGGATAACGGTCGAAGAACGCGAGGGGAATGCGCGAGGAAAAGAAGTGCAACCAAGCACTCTTTCCTAAGATGGTGCGTGGCCATCTCAGGACAGAATACTTGCTGCCCTAAGATGCACATGCACCATCTCGGGCAGCAAGCATGCTTGGTGCACTTAAGGTCATTTTTTTCTTTTTGCATCTATTATTTCCCTCTCCTTTATATATCTCTTCCCTCTCACATTTCATTCAAAGAAGAGATTCAAAATTTGAGTGCAAAATTTTCTCCCAAATTTCTCACCTTCTAAACACCATAACTTCTTCATTTGAACTCCGATTTGAGTGATTCAAAGTTGAGAGTGTTTGTCTATTGTTCTTCCATCTTTTCTATGAAGGTTTGAGTTAGTTTTATAGATGTTTTTGGAGTGTAAACTCACAAAAACGGGACTGCATCAAATCAACTAAGGTATTGATTTTCTCTCAAAGTTTTCTCTTAAAACTTGATCAATTGCCTTGGGTTTTCTTCTTCAACATATATATGTGTCTTGTGATAGTTTTGATTTGAGTTTTGAACTCATTTAAAGCTAGACTGAGTTTTAATTGAAATCTCACATGTTCAATTAGGTTTTGATTTTGCCTATGTTTTCACATGTTTGGGATTGTATTGTGCTATCTTTGATTCTAGGACTATTTGATAATATTTAATTGATCGATTTTGTGGAAAATAGTTCCTCACATGTATTAGGCTCTCTTTGGCTGAAATCTCACTAAAATACATGTGCTTGTGTTCTTTTGAGCTATTCATGTGCTTTGTTGAATCTATGAATAGGGAATATGCTCTAAAACTTTAGCTTTAATCTAAATGACTTTGTCACATGATTTTAGCATATTTTTTGGTATATGAGAATTAAACTTGATTATATGTCAATTGAACATATCTTGTGATTCAAGTTTTAGATCTATGCATGTATCTAGGTTGTAACTAATGTTGAACATATTTTACAAGATCTAGATAGATTAAACATGCATGATTGACTATACTACATTTGTTTTTGTGCATTCATGCTCATGTCTAGTATTTTCCGTAGGATGTGTTGATCATAACATTCTATGTTGCATGCTTGTTTGTGTTTTGCATTCATGATCATCTAGATGCCTTGTGAGAAGGAAATCTTGACAATAGGTGTGAGACCTATGTTGTTGAGCAAGGAAGTCTTGGCAAGAGGTGGGAGAACTCGGATTGTCAAGCATGGAAGTCTTGCCTAAGGTCATGAGGATCCGAAAGGGTGAGCGAGGAAGCCTTGACTAGAGTCGTGAGGACTCAGATAGTTGAGCAAGAAGTCTTGCCTAGGGTCGTGAGGATCCGAAAGGGTGAGCAAGGAAGTCTTGCCTAGGGTCGTGAGGATCCGGAGGGGTGAGCGAGAAAGTCTTGACAAGAGGTGTGAGGCCTCGGATTGTTGACCAAGAGGGCAACATCTTCATGGGTAGGATAGGAGGGTAGTTTCTAAGTGAAGGGGTAACTTGAGAGATGGTACTTGTCTTATCTTCTCGTAGATTTTGTTTACCGGTGGTTGCTAACCCGTGGATGTTTCCTTTTCGGAGGTTTACCACGTTATATCTTGTGTCAATTTTTCTCTACCCCTATCTCTCTTATATTTGTATTTGTTATTTGAATACTATGGATAGAACTTTATATGTAAGTTGACTTCCTTTCTATAATATAAATTGTGTGTGTGTTATAATTACTTGTTTGTATCACACTTTGCTTGTTTATATATTGATTAAGTGTCTTTGAGTGATATATATATTGTGATACAAGCAATCTAGAGGGACACACTTTTGTTTATTTCTAAGGGAGTCAAAAATGGTGTCTAACTTATTAACCCCCCCCCCCCCCCCCCCCCCTCTAGGTTAGCCTTGAGCATTTAACCGTGTTTGTATTTTCAACCATTAATAAGGTCAATTGTGTTAATGGAGGTAGCCAACCCTATTAATGAGGTCAAGTGTATTAATGTAGGTAGTTAACCCTATTAAGGCCAACCATATTAATGGTGGCAGTTAACTCTATTAATGATATAATCAAACGCCATTAAGGGAAGATTAGTCAACTCTTTATTGGCCACCGTTAAAGAAAGAGTCAAACGAGGAAACAAACATATTTGTATCCAAGATATCCTCCATAACCGATTCTTTGGGGGTCAACTACATTAAACCGAAAATCTTGATGAATATGGAGGGAAGATCAATCCAGTAATCTTCGAAGTGGGCAACAAGCAATTGGAACCTATAAGTGTGACAAAGCTCTCTCCAAGAAAGGACAGGCCAAAAGACATGCTCTAATACACGCTGAATTCAACACCTGACACCTTTTTTGCCAAGAATGTATCGACAACATTATAAAAGGTGTCGTGCCTGAGTTCTCCTTATATCACTATTGTTGTATTATCTCGGCTACATGTATTACCTTTCCCCAGAATGTATCGGGATTGGTTAACATTCTCTTATTATTGTAAGCTCTCAGTAGCGTATACGTTGTACCGCTTCATCATCTTTGTAAGCTCTCAGGAGCACTTCTTATATATATACAATGAAGGGTCTTTCTTCTTCCTCTGGATACTGCCTTGGGGTTTTTTAGCATATGTTCATTCGTGATGTTTTTCCCCCCTTGGTCAGTCCACCCCCCTCTAAATAAGACTTGTCGTTCTTCTATTTATCTCATGTATTATACATGTATGTATGTGTGCGAGCTAGATTCTTACCCTGCTAGACCTAGCACTCTTATCCACCTATCTGCTTGCCAAGTCGCATGTCAAGATGGGGAAAAATCACATAGACCCTTTGAAGGGAGTCGATAAGCTCTCTTATGCCCTTTTCTCTGTAGAAGCGGATGAGGATCCGACACCAGAGCTAGATGAGCCTCCTTCCTTACTCTTTATTTAGGACGAGGAACTACAGGAAGAAATCGAGGTCCAGAACCAAGCTACAGGTACCAGAACGGGTTCTGAGCCCAACCAAAAGTACCTAAAGGCGAATAATCGCTACCTGGTGGTCCAATCTTTCATGAACATGTCTACATCAACATGGAGCACCAATCTTACCTCATTGCTCAATACTTGGATCGAGGACACCTAGAGAGGAGACCGGATACCAGGACTAGGGACAAGAATCAACCTTTTTGCACCAACAAGGGAATCTCAAGCCCCTCATAACTCCTTTATATGCACGAAGGCCGACGGATGGGATGACTTGTCTCCTACCTATAACACCATCCTTCATTTTCATACAAAATCACCATGGTAAGAGGTACCTCCCCCTCGCCATCTACCAGGTAGTGAGTTGAGGGTGTTAATGGAGATTTTTCACCTAGTGGGAATTTTCAGTTAACAAAAATCTCTTGGTTTCATACAACATTCCTATATCATTTGTGGCAAGCAGTATGCCATCAACATATAATACCATAAATATGTGCTTACTCCCACTGAATTTATGATACACATAAGTATCAACAGTGTTTATTTCAAAACCAAACGAGATACTCAATTGATGAAACTTGTAGTACCGTTAACGGGAAGGTTGCTTGAGTCCATATATGGACTTCGTCAAGTTACAAACCATATTCTTTGGGTCTCCCGACTCAAAGTTTTCTAGTCGCACCATATAAATTGTTTCATCAATCTCACCATTGAGAAACGCTGCCTTGACATCCATCTGATGAAGCTCAAGGTCAAAATTTGTTACAAGTGTCATGATTGTCATAAAAGAGTCTTTTGTTGAAACCAGAGAGAAAGTATCCTTAAAGTCAATCCCTTCCTTTGAGGTAAAGCCTTTAGCTAGAAGAAGACCCCCTATACCTCTCCATATTACCTTTCAAATCCTTTTTGGTTTTAAATATCCATTTATATCCAATGGGCTTTGTACCTTTTAGTAATGGGACATGTTCCCAAACCTTATTGTCTTGCATAGACTTATACTTCTCATTCATAAATTCAATCCACTTTTGAGAGTTGGAACCCTGCATGGCTTGATGGAAGTTAATTGGATCATCTTCAACCATTCAAATGTAGTGGAAATGGTGAGGAATTTCACCTTTTTTTGGTCCATTGCAGTGATGTCACCATTATAATAAGTTAAGTTTAAAAGGCACCTATTATAGTGAGCTACCGAAATTGCCCTTAAATAATCGATTTTTTATTCTTTAAAGGCTGTCGTCCAAAAAAGTTGTCTGAAAATCAATCACTTACTCCATTTTATCTTCAGAAAAAGAGCTCCATTCCAGATATTGCACAAGAAGGTAAATTAATATTTCTGATCATCATTTCCATTTTTTATTGTATTTATGTGTGGTATAACACTGTATGAACATTTATGAACATGTTGTCTCAATTTTTTTATGTTTATGTCCTGGAGTTGTAAACTTTTTAAAAAGAATGAATGAACATGTATACATATTTGTTTGTACATATATTTAGCCGAGTTGAGTTGTAGTGGTGCAAACAAGTTTATAATCTTGGGCATAAAAGATAGAAAGGTTTTAAAAAAAGCTCGAAACATTTGAAAAAAAACTCGATCAAATTCTAAAAAAGCTCGATCCAAAAAATAGATGCTGAATACGTAAAAAGAAAAGCTCGATCCCTCAAAAAAAGGCTCGAACCATCAGAAAAAAAGCTCGATCCGTAAAAAAAAGCTCGATCCCTCACCGAAAAAGCTCGATCCCTCCCAAAAAAAGCTCGATCCGTAACAAAAAAACTCAATTCCTAAAAAAAAAGCTCGATCCATAAAATAAAAAGGTCGAGCCATATTTGAAAAAAGCTCGGGCCATATATAAAAAAACTCGATTATATAGAAAAAGAGCTCGGTCTTTAACAAAAAAAGCTCAATCCCGTTAGAAAAAGCTCGATCATTTACAAAAACGGCTCGATCATATACAAAAAAAGCTCGATCGGTTAAAAAAAAGCTTAATATCTTACACTTTTGAATTTTGTTTAATCCTTTATAATTGTAAATTTAATATGAAATATTTTTTTTCTTATTAATGGTTTATGACGTTGGTTTTGACAGGACAATGGATAGGGTGAGAATAGTCATATCTTACAACAGTCGATGGGAGCAATTACTAGACGGAAATCAGAGGTATTTAGGTTCCGATAACCAAGGTTTGTATGTGTCAAAGAATTTGAGTTACGACGAACTGGTGTCGATCGTGCAAACCATTGTGAAGTTTGATGAGAACAAATACAGTGCTGAGCTACAGTCTCTATCAATTGTTCCTGGGACTACATGTCGTACATTTATAAGAAACAATGATGATGTTCAGTTTATGCTAGGGAGAGATAGGGTGATCCCTCAAGTAAGTGTTAGTCTAATCGAGAGGCCAGCAGGAGGTGTCATTGGTGAAGATATCCCTGATCGTGAAAACACCCAACAATTTCGATCGTCAGGCGGAAGCAACCAGTTGTTAACAGAAAGAAGTGGGATTGATGGTCAGAAAAACATATGTGTTGTCCCACCGGAAGTAGCCGCCCATGATAATAGACTGGGACCTCAATTCGACGATGTATTTGGTTGTCAAATTGAGATGAATGGTAGACAGTACAACCAAATGAGATCTACAATGACATTAACAATGAGGAGAATACAGCACTGAATGTTGGGGTGAATCATGAGGTGGATAATGAGGGCAATTTCAATTATGTAGAAAATGTAGAGGACAATCAGATGATGCAGAACCTGTCGAAACGAAAAGACGTGTAAGACATGTACACAGATTTAGTTCCAGTGCACCAGATATAGCTGGGACCTCCAAGGGGAGGGATAATGTAACTCCGGATGATTCTGATAATGCCACAACATGGGTTATTACAGAAGCAGAATCATACTCGTTTGGTATTGGTGGAAGTAGGAACTTGGTTGAAGATGAACCCACAAGAATGATATATAAAGGCCAATTTTTTCTAACAAAAAAAGATTTGAAGAGACTAGTAGGCCATTTTGTAATGCTGCAGAACTTCGAGTGGAAGGTGAAAAGGTCCAATAAGACAACATTACATCTAGTTTGTTTGATGGGAAATTGTACGTGGAAGTTAAGAGCGGTGAGGAGAGATGAAGGCTCATACTTTCAAGTAAGAAGTTTTGTCAACGAACACACTTGTCCGTTAAAGGAAATTCACCGCCGCCACTGACAAGCTAGTGCCGTCATAATTGGAGAAGTTATTGCATCTAGACTTCAACAACAAGATGGTCGACTAATGCTTCTGAAGGACATAATCGCCGACATGAAATCAATGTATGGAATCCAAATCATGTATAGTAAGGCACACGCCGCCCTCGATTATCCGTTGTCACTGACATATGGAACGCATGAGGAAACCTTCCAACTGCTTCCATCATTTGGTTACGTTTTGGAACAACAAAACCCCAGCACAATCACTGACTTACAGTGCGACGAATATGGTAAATTTCTGTACTTCTTCATGTCGATTGGTGCCTCACTTAGAGAATTTTGGACGTGTATGCGTCCAGTCATTGCCGTTGATGGTACCCATTTGAATGGACGATTTCAGGGTATAATGTTTGTTGCAACAGCACAAGATGGGAACGAACAGGTGTATCCAATTGCTTTTGGGCACGGCGACTCAGAAAACAACCTTTCATGGGAATGGTTTTTGGATTGCTTGAAGGGTGCCCTAGGTCATATTGATAAGCTAGTTTTCATTTCTGATAGGCCTGCAAGCATTGAAGCAGGGATTTTTAAAGTGTTCCCTTATGCCACCCATACCATATGTTGCTGGCACTTTGCTGAAAATATTAAGAAGCGATTTCATAGGGAGGATGTTGCCGCAATAATGGACAAAGCAGCTCACCCATACACCGAGTTTGAATATAACTGGCATATGAAAGAGTTAAGAAACTTGCACCAGAATACATATGATTATGTAATTGATGCCGGTCCACACAAGTGGTCCCGTGTACACTGGCCGGAAAGAAGGTACAGGGTGATGATGACAAATGCTGCAGAATGCATAAACTCATGCCTAAAATTTGCACGATAACTGCCTATGTTGACTCTGGCTGAGTTCATTAGGAATATGCTACAACGGTGGTTTCACGATCGCTATAGAGCTGCACAAACCATGCGTCATCAGTTGACCGACGCAGCACATCTTGTGCTCTTAAAACGTGTGGAGAAGAGTGGTTTTTTGAGCGTAAATCCAGTAGACTGGAAAATTTTCTCGGTCAAGCAGTCTGGAAAATAGTGAACTATTGACTTAGCCCGAAAGACTTGTACTTGCAACAAATTTCAAATGGATCATTTTCCATGTTCTCACACCCTTGCGGTGCCACGGTACATTGCTGAAACTTGGACTTGATAACTTTGTGTTCGGACTGATCATTTACTCAGTGAAGCTGATCGTTTTCAATATTTTTTACTGGGAGCGAAACTTGGACTTCACAACTTTGTGTGCAGACTACTACAAGAGACAGACAATTATTAACGCGTACTTGGTTCCTATTATGCCGGTGGGCCATCCTTCTACTTGGGTTGTGCCATCTGACATTGCTCATAGGGTGATTTTGAATCCAAATTCCAGGAGACAAGCAGGACGCCCAAGGGTAGTGGAAGATGTGGACAATCCTGTAGAAGATGTGGACAACCAGAGCATAATTCCAAGAGCAATGTCAAATGGCACAACCCTATCTTCTTCAGAGAGGAAAACTACACAATCCTGTAGAAGATGTGGACAACCAGAGCATAATTCCAGAAGAAGTCCTAATCCACCTATGATTAATGAAGGTACAAGAAGACGTGTTCCCGATGAATACCGCCGCAAGTGTAGCATCTGCTATTCAATTGGACACAACAAACAAACATGCCCTAACATTGACTCTAATAGGGAATGAATGACAAAGTTTTGATCACATTGAAAACTTTTGGAAGTGTATCAGATTGTAATAATTTGGAATTGCAATAATTACTTATTAATGAATGAATTAATATTAATGAATTAATTACATGTCTGTGTACATAAAAATTTATACTATACAACCAATCACTAGGCGGGCCTGGAGTTAGAAAAAATCTCCACAACCATTTTCTTCCGAATGATCCCCATGCCGTCCTCTAACCAATCAAAAGACCTTCGACCAGCCAGTAAGTACTCGATAAGTCTCAAAGTATGGGTACCACAGTTACCTCTGCAATTCGGCACATAAAACACCATTACAAATCGTTCATAAAGAATATCTAAGCACGTGAATGAAATAGAATGTCTTTCGATTTCTTTTGTTGGGGGACTATAGAAGTATGCACCAGGCTGACCGAGAAGGGCTTATTTTCCCCAGGGAACGCCCGACGACCAACTCGTCATGTTGTGCGGAACCCCGCGTCACTCAACATGGAGGGTAAAAACCACAATGGCCGGACCTGCTGGTGCCTGATCTGATAAGGGATTTCCTGTCTCTAGGGTCATAAATGTCAATCTTCCCGCAACAAAGGTCGACGCTAACCATCAGCCAATGTTGGGCCCCAACGTTGCACGGAATCTGCACCTGTAATAGTTTGCATACCATGTTAGCTAAGGATATACGAACAGTTTATTTTTTAAATCATCTCCATCATTTAACATGTACCACATCAACCTCGTGCCATGGGCGGTTTCCACTCGTGGTTGCTCCATGGACTGTCAGAAGGTCCTCTTCCAACCATCGGACTGTAACACATTCCACCTTGCCGTGGTCACAGCATCGTGCGAATCACGAGGCATCATCCTCGCTTACATGTACAACATAAGTGGTTGTACAAGCATTGACAATATCGTATTAATAATACAAAACCAGAAAATGCGATTCGATTCCCAAAATTTATACCTACTTACATAAAATTGTGTATCCAACACGTTGATCATCTGGTTGTACAAATTGGGGAATTCTCGCTAACACTTGTGAAAAATATAGAGGTATGCATCAATATGCTGACAAACAATAAAACCACCAAAATTGTTAACAATTCA
Source organism: Dipteronia dyeriana (assembly GCA_032871835.1). Taxonomy (NCBI): domain Eukaryota; kingdom Viridiplantae; phylum Streptophyta; class Magnoliopsida; order Sapindales; family Sapindaceae; genus Dipteronia; species Dipteronia dyeriana. The sequence continues at coordinate 76,311,410 of CM065300.1, read as the reverse complement.
ACAATACTTACACAAACGTTAATAGGAAATTTAATAAGTATGTACTGTGTCCTCCAAGTCCATGAAGTTGGACTGCATACGCACGTACCATCCCACGGTAATTGGTGCCTGTACATCCACATCACGTCTGTTTAATGATTGAATTACCTTAGCTATACATAAATTTGAATAAACAAGAAATGTACATCCATTTTTATTATAAAAAGTTGGACTCACAGTTCCCCGTTGATGTTCCTCTTGAAGGCCTTGTATGCCGCAAGCTGGTCAGCGTCCACTAGTCCATGGGGGTTAAAAATGTGTTCCACGGACTCGGGTGTTGTCCTCAAACTCTTTGGACAGCATAGATCTGTGTAAGGGCTCACCAACTGCCATCCGCTCTTAACTAAACGCTTCGATGTATTGGCCGGGGGAAGGACCGCTCCGACGGCACATACATGCTAGGTGGGGGAGGGGACCGCTCAAACTACACAAACGTGCTGGGTTGGGGAGTGGACCGCTCCGACAGGAAAGTCGTTCTAGGTGGGGGAGGGCACTGCTCCAATGCCACATAAGTGCTGGGTAGGGGAGGGGACCGTTGTGGCTGAATCGATGTGCTAAGAGGTGGGGGGATCGATGTGCTGGATGGTGGGGGGGACCGCTGAGCCTGTGTGGACCCAGATAGGACTGCTGTATGTGAACCAAGCCTACTCTCACTGGTATACGACTGAGTTTCTCTCTCCAGACCTACCATACAGGTAGGCAGGTCCTGACTACGTCGAGCTGTCATGCCTGTCCTCTCCGGGACTAAATAATAGATAATGAGGTGGGGGACCATCCTGGTGTGTACGCATGGTTGAACCTTGAAGCCCCCGGATCATATCCAGTAACAATCGGTGTCGTTGCTGATGATCCTCATCACTCTTTCGGATCATATCCAACAACTCCAAGTGTTGACGATGTCGATCCTCGTCACTCTTCCGGAGGGCTTCACGCACATCGTTCAACATATCTGCCCACGGAGCCTGAAATCATGTCTACATTGTTAGTAAAAAACTATCACCACGTGTTGATAAAAAACACTAAACTTTGTTTTCAACTTACCTCTCCATCACGTCCAAATCCCCCACGGGGAATCCCCTACAGATGTACCATGTCCAGGGGTGAAAAACCGAACCCGCCTATGCCTATGCCTATGCCTTTCTCGTTGAGGGTCTGTCTCACATCCCTCACTGTCACTGGGCCTTAAACCCCCAGCAGCGGGCTCAGATCCCTCATTGTCAATGGTCCTGTCTGTTAAACCCCCACCCTCTGTACCACTGATCCCGCCTAAGGTGGTTTGATCAGGGACTTACAGCGGCATATCATCTGTGTCATCTTCTACATACAGGCTCCCTCATCCTCTAGCCAGGCATAGTATGGTGCCAGTCTCTCAGCTGGTGTCAGCACCAGTTCCTTTATCGCAAATATCTGAAATATTAGTTAGAACAATGTAATTGTATAAATACTAACTAATAAAAACATTAACAAAATAAATACATACCCTGGCTTTGAAAATCTTTGCTAGCTTCTTCCCTCCCGGTTGTTTGGTCAACTCCCACTTCAAAATATGGGGATTCAGATCAGAAACCCTCCGGACACCGACCTCTTTGGCCAAATCGGGGATCATCTCCACAGCAAATATCTGTATCAAAGATAAGTACGATAAGTATCCATAAAATTTTGGACACCAACAACAAAGTACAATTTGTAGTTCAAAGTTCTTACCAATAGGGCATGAGATAGACCGTATATGTTGTAGGTCTCCACCCTGTGTACATTAGCGCTCTTTTCTTGCTGGCGTCGCTCGAACCTGTGTCTTCATCCATCAAGCGCATACTTGAATGAGTAAATAGAATGCCTGTACATGTGGGCACCCAACGGGAACACGTCGAACGCATCGAGCTCATTAACCAGCCGAAGCTGCCAAACTGGAATCTTAAATCTCTCATCCACCCCCATCAGTATCCAGTTCAGCATATATAAGAGGTAGAGCTTGACAGCATCGTACACCTTTCCAAACTCTGCACCGGTGACAACACCCTTAATCTTCTCCAACGACGCCTCATCGGCTCCAGGAAAGTACCACTCATGTATGCCATTCTTCACTGCTGCATACATGGTGGTGTCTGGTACAACTCCAAACCGTAGTCCGGTGATCAGGCAAAATTCCACCTTCTAAAACCTCACCGACTGGTTTCCTAACATGAAGTGCATCTCATCTGTTAGGCCGTTATGATGGAGCTCCCTCAAAAGCAACAGATGGATAATACCATCGAAAAACTTAATCTCCCGATGCATCATCAGGAAATGCCCGAAACATGACGGCACGAACCGACGGCGGTCTTCATCTGCAAATTCTACAGGGACACGGTTCAGTGTGTCGTCTATATGGGCAAGGGCATTAAAATGGTTGTGTCGAGCCAATTTTCCCTTGTACCAGTATCCTTCTGGAGTTTTAAGCGAATCCCTCAACCTAATTCTCATCTGCAATGTAACAGAAATACAACATCATTAAACAGAACACAAAAAAAATCTCAATCAAATTCAAAAAAAGCTCGAATCTATTGAAAAAAGCTCGAATCCTTTTTAAAAAAGCTCGAATCATTTTTTAAAAAGCTCGAATTCTTTTCAAAAAGCAGGATCCCTTTCAAAAAAGCTCGATTGTTTTACAAAAAAGCTCGATTCCTATTCAAAAAAGCTCGATCCCTTTCAAAAAGCCTCGATCCCTTTTTAAAAAAGCTCAATCCCTTTCAAATACGCTCGATCCAATTAAAAAACAGCTCGAACCTATTCAAAAAAGCTCGAAACCTATTCAAAAAAGCTCGATCCTTTTCAAAATGATTGATCCAATTAAAAAAAACCTCGATTCCTTTTCAAAAAAGCTAGATTCTTTTTCAAAAAAGCTCGATTCCTTTTCAAAAAGCTCGATTCCTTTCAAAAAAGCTCGATCCCTTTTAAAAAAGGCTCGATCCCTTTTCAAAAAAGCTCAATCCCTTTCAAATACGCTCGATCCAATTCAAAAACAGCTCGAACCTATTCAAAAAAGCTCGAAACCTATTCAAAAAAGCTCGATCTTTTTCAAAATGGCTAGATCCAATTCAAAAAAAGCTCGATTCCTTTTTAAAAAAGCTCGATTCATTTTCAAAAAAGCTCGATTCTTTTTCAAAAAAACTTGATTTCTTTTCAAAAAGCTAGATTCCTTTTTGATAAAGCTCGATTCCTTTTCGAAAAAGCTCGATTCCTTTTAGAAAAAGCTCGATTCCTTTTAGAAAAAGCTCGATTCCTTTTCAAAAAAGCTCGATTCCTTTTCAAAATAGCTCGATGCCTTTCAAAAAGGCTCGATACAATTCAAAAAAAGCTCGACCCTATTGAAAAAACTCGATCCCTTTTCTAAAACTCTCGATCCCTTTGAAAAAAGCTCGATCCCTTTCAAAAAGGCTTGATCCAATTTAAAAAAACATCGACTTACCAAAACCTAATTTTCACAAAAATAAAAGCTCGACTAAACAAATTAGCTCTATTCTCTTGAAAAAAGTCTCGATAACCCAGATTTCATCTTCCTCAACTGATATTCAACCAAATTATAAGCTCTAACCTAAACCATAACCATTCTCACGTCTTTATTTTAACCGGTTTCTACAATTCCTATCAACAAAACTCAATGCTAACATGTAATGAAAGTTAACAACAACAAAAACGAGGAAAAATAACCAATCGTACCTTTGTCAATCGCAGCTCTTCCGGTCACTTCACCGTCGATTAGTTTTCCGTCGGTTTGAATGTTGCTTCTTTCTGACTTTGAAAACGACAATTTCCTCACTGTTTTAATATTTCGGGGTATTTTTGTCTCAACGACTGAAATGGTGCCTTTTAAACATACATTAGTAAAGTGGTGATATTTACACAACACACCCCTCAAATACTTTAAATGTATTCATAATGTTCTTGTAGAAAAATGAAAAAAAAATTCGTCTAAAATAACATTTCTCCTTTTTCTAGTGGACCACCTTAGTGGCAAGAGTTTTTGAGGTTATTGAGTTTGTTCCTCAGAAACCATTACCTCATATTGAATAAGGGGTTGTTCAACATTATCTAGTTGAGGATCTGGATTCACTTCTTGATCAATGACATGTATAGAAATCTACTCATTGTCAAAAGCGATAGTGGGAATTAAAATCGATTCCTCCTAAAAGACAATGTCTCTAACCTTATTTCTCTCCCTAGCTCAACTTCCACAAAATATGTTGCAGTTCTCATCTCAAAATTTGATCTAAATGTGGGATCATAAAACTTATAGCCCTTAGATCGCTCAGAGTAGCCAATAAAGTAGCTGCTCAAAGTTTTGGAGTCTAATTTTTTTTCATATAGCCTGTAAGGCCTTGCCTTAGCTGGACATCCCCAAATGTGAAAATGCTTTAGATTAGGCTTTCTGTTTGTCCAAAGCTCATAAGGTGTTTTGGCAGCTGCTTTGGTTGGCATTTGGTTCAGAATATATGTTGTTGTTTTAAGTGCTTCTCCCTAGAGTGACTCTGGTAAGGTGGAATGACTAATCATTCTCCTTACCATATCCTTAAGAGTCCGGTTTTGTTTTTTCATACACGCCATTCATGCTAGGTGATCCTGACATGGTGTACTGAGACGATTCCATATTTCTTTAATAATTAAGCAAACGGTCCTGGACGTTGTTCACCTTAACCGTCATATTTGTCGTAGTATTCACCACCACGATCAAACCTGACATTCTTTTCTCCCTTTTCTTTAGAGGTGCTAGCCAAATGAGCACTTTCGGTTATATCTTGCTTCAATCTCTCTTCCTCTTGCACACAATAAGAAATAAGCTCATTAAGAGTCCATTCCTCTTTTTGAAGGTTGTAATTGACCTTAAACTGGTTATGTTGTGCAGTAAGTGATATTAATACCAAATGCACGAGCAAGCTGTCAGACAGCTCGAGCTTCAGTTGTTAGGTTTTAGATTATGTTGGCATTAATTCCATATCAAAATGATGTATACTTGTAACTCTTTAGTTGTTTAGATTCATGATAATTCAAGTTTCAAAGAAGAAGGAACAACTAGTCAAATTAAGTACAAAGTCTTCAAAGAGAAAGGATGCTATATGGTTCTACAAAGGTATACTAAGACCTTATCTTTCTCTTACAAGGCTTAGGAACACACACACAATTCATACATTTGTGTCCCTGCATAGTTATGCACCATTATAGGCACAAACATACAATTCATTCATATGTGTCCCTGCATCTTTGTGCCTCATTTATAACACATTAACACACTTGAAGATGAATGCTCATGCATTGGTATGAAAATAACATGTTTTGGAAAATGCATGATAGGAGACTATCTCAATGTAGTTTGCATTCTAGTGTGAATTGTGTTTGTATGTGTATATGTTTGTATAACATGGATATTGAACTTCAATTTAGTCTTAAATCATTCTTGATTGAGTTTTGGTCATTTCGGTTACTCATACTATTGATTTCAAGTTCTAAGTCAAAAGATACTACACTTTCAACTAATGTTGTGTACATTGTCTTCATCTTCATATATCGAGTCGAATTCTTATTTTTTAGGTTGAGTATCTTATATGTCCATGTCCATAAGAGAGTTATGGTTTGTAATCCATAAACGGATTCAATTTCTGAGTTCGGAGTCCGTAGAACGGTCGAAGAACACGAAGGGAGGTTGAGGGAAAAAGAAGTGCAACCAAGCACTCTTTCCCGAGATGGCGTGTGGCCATCTCGGGCCAGAATGCTTGCTGCCCCGAGATGCCCATATGCCATCTCGGGAAGCAAGTGTTCTTGGTGCCTTCTTTTCCCTTTTAATCATTTCATATGATATTTTTCCCTCTCATTTATATATCCCTTCACTCTCACATTTCATTCTAAGAAGAGATTCAAAATTTAAGTGCAGAATTTTCTCCTAAATTTTCTCACCTTTCGAACACCATAACTTCTTCATTTAAACTTTGATCTGAGTGATTCAAAGCTGAGAGTGTTTTTCTATTTATCCTCTATCTTTTCTCTGAAAGTTTGAGTTAGTTTTATTGCTGTTTTTGGAGTCTAACCTCATAAAAACGGGACTGCACCAAAAAAACTAAGATATTGATTTTCTCTACAAGTTTTCTTTTAAGACTTGGTCAATTACCTTGGCTTTTCTTCTTCAATATATATATATATATATATTTGTGTGTGTGTGTGTGTGTCTTGTGATTGTTTTGTTTTGAGTTTTGAACTCATTTAAAGCTATAGTGAGTTTCAATTTAAATCTCACATGTTGAGTTAGGTTTTGATTTTTCCTATGTTATCACATGTTTGGGATTGTCTTGTGCTAGCTTTGATTCTAGGACTATTTGATGATCTTTAATTGGTTGATTTTGTAAAAAATAGTTTCTCACATGTATTAGGCTCTCTTTGGCCGAAATCTCACTATGATACATGTGCTTGTGTTCTTTTGAGCTATTCTTGTGCTTAGTTGATTTAATGAATAGAAAATATGCTCTAGAACTTTTGCTTTAATCTAGATGACTTTGTCACATGATTTTAGCTTTCTTTTGGTTTACATGATTAAACTTGATTATATGATTAATTGAACATATCTTGAGTTCAAGTTTAGATTTATTCATGTATCTTGGTTGAAATTAACTTGTCATATATTTTGTATGAACTAGATGAATTAGACATGCATTTTAACTAGACAACAATTGGCTTGTGCATTCATGCTTATGTCTAGTGTTTTCCATAGGATATGTTGATCATAACATTCTATGTTACCTGCTTGTTTGAGTTTTGCATTCATGATCACCTAGATGCCTTGTGAGAAGGAAGTTTTGACAATAGGTGTGAGATCTATGTTGTTGAGCAAAGAAGTCTTAGCAAGAGGTGGGAGACCTCAGAATGTCGAGCAAGGAAGTCTTGCCTAGGGTCGTGAGGATCCGAAAGGGTGAGCAAGGAAGTCTTGCATAGGGTCGTGAGGATCAGGAAGGGTTAGCGAGGAAGTATTGATAAGAGGTGTGAGGCCTTAGAATGTTGAAAAAGAGGGTGACATAGTCATAAATAGGATAGGAAGGTAGTTTCTAGGTGAAGGGGTCACTTGAGAGATTGTACTTTTCTTATCTACTAGTAGATTTTGTTTGCCACTGTTTGCTAACCCGTGGATGTTTCCTCTTCGGAGGTTTACCACGTTATGTCTTGTGTCAACTTTTCTCTATCCCTATCTCTCTTATTTTGGTATTTGTTATTTGAATACTACGAATAGAACTTTATATGTAAGTTGACTTCCTTACTATAATATCAATTGTGTATGTGTTATGGTTGCTTGTTTGTATCACACTTTACATGTTATATATATATTGATTAAGTGTCTTTAATTGATATATATTGTGATACAAGCAATCTAGTGGGACAAACTTTTGTTTGTTTCTAAGGGAGTCGAAAAAGGTGTCTAACCTATTCACCCACCCCCCCCCCCCCCCCCCTCCCCTCTTCTCCTTTCCTTCAAGGTTAGCTTTGAGCATTTAACCGTGTTTGTATTTTCATCAGTGCCTTAAGCTTAGAAGCAATATGGTACATTTCTATAATGTACTCCCTTATGTTCCATTTGCCTTTGTACTTCATAGAAATCAAACTTTGCAAAAGCTTGCATGTTTCTGCCTTATCATTTTTCACAAAATGCTTTTCAATTTCAGCAAAGACCTCTTTGGCATTTGTTATCCCTTTGGATACCGCACCATTAAATGCCTAAGGATTGTCACGCTTGATGATAGTAAGACTCATGCAATTTGAGTGATCCTACTTCTCAAAGTTCTTTTTTTCATCAAAAGAACTTGCATCCGTAAGAGAAGCGGGCTTCCAAGAGACCTCCAGAGACCTACCAAGAAGCCTATGATCGGGCTCTGGAGCAAATTTAAGTCGACGAATAACTCAAGGTCAAGATGGAACACGACAATATGATAGTCGTAAAGCGACAGAAAATGGAAGCTCCCAAACCCGAGCAAGCTTAGAAAAGCTAGAACAAATATCCCAATAGGTGGACGTATCGCTTCACCATTTCTCAACCAGATCAGAAAGACATCCAGCAAAATGTACTCCTCCGCGGGTTTTACCTCATCCTAGGACAATGGATTCAATAGCTCAAGATGAGAGAGGATATGATCGTTACACCCTCTTAAATGCATCCCGTGAAACAATCTATCTAGCCATTCAGTACAAGGGGTTGCTACAGAAGCCCGCCCCCATGAAAACCCCTGTCGATAAGAGGAATAGTTATAAGTATTGTGATTTTCATGAAGACATGGGACATAGCACCTAGGAATGCTATAACCTGTGAAATCAAATTGAGGCTTTGATAAGGGAAGGATATTTGGTAGAATTCTTACTGCAAATCAGAGATAACATTCAGACTAAAAGGGAAGTGGATCTGATGCAACAAATCTAGATAATACATACCATCAGCGGAGGGGCAACTCTGGTTGGGACCTCCAATAATTCCAGGAAAAATCACATAAGGAAAGTCCCTTGTATGGACGAAGGGCGGGGTATCTTCAAGGTCGACCAAAGCCCGACCAACCCTTCCCAGTTGTCACAGATCATTTTCACCGAAGCGGATATCTATAACACCATGCAGCCTCATGATGATCCCATGGTGATCACGGTAGAGATTTCCAATTGCATGGTACACCATGTGCTCGTCGACACAGGCAGCAACGTCGACGTCCTATTTAAAGACACCTTGGAAAATTTAAACTTGAAACAGTGGTGTTACAATAGTTGTACTACCCCACTGTATGGGTTCACTAAGGACTCAATCATACCCGTGGGATCAAAAATTCTGCCAGTAATCATTGGAACCACACCTTTCTAGTATAATATTATGACAGACTTCATGGTGGTGAATACCCCATTAGCCTTCAGTGCAATATTAGGAAGGCCATTTTTATCATCCTTGAAAGGGGTCATATTCATCTACCACAATGTCCTGAAATTCCAGTAGGAGACAAGGTGAAGTTTGGGGTGACCAGCAAGCTGTCAAGAGATGCTATGCAGTGTCTGCCAACCCAACAACTCTAGTAAAACAACTTGCCCAGGTAACAACGATCCAGGATGGGGTAACGCCTACATTGACCTTGGAAGATGTAGAACCCATATATCACCCAAAGGATGACCCCGTCGTGCCAGACAAGGAAAAGCAAAGAAGGGAATGGGTCAACGGCCATCTAGTGGATAAGCTAGAAGAGATTCCCATCCGAATGGGCGATCCCTCGAATGTTGTCAAAGTTGGAGCCACACTTGAGCCGAGAGTGAAGGAGGGTTTGGTCGGGCTTCTCAAAGAGTTCAATGACATCTTCGTTTGGAGTCACGACGAGATGCCTAGGATCCCGATAACTTTCGGTACTCACCGATTGGCGGTGGATCCGACCTTTAAGCACATCAAATAAAAAAGGCGTCACTTCAACATCAAAAAAATGTTGCGGTTTAGGAAGAAGTGGACAAATTGACCCAAGCAGACTTCATCAGAGAAGCTCGCTACCCTGAATGGATCGCGAATGTAGTTATGGTCTTAAAGGAAAATGGAAAGTGGCGTATGTGCGTCGATTATATCGACCTCAACCGGGCATGCCTGAAATATAGTTTCCCCCTAACAAAAATTGATCAGTTAGTCAACTCCACCTCCGAAAATAAGATCCTAAGCTTCATGGATGCGTTTTTAGGATACAATCAAATTATGATGCACCCCGACGACCAGGAAAAGAGCAGTTTCATCACCGAGCGAGGTCTGTGCTGCTACAAGGTAATGCCTTTCGGGCTTAAGAACGCAGGAGCTACATATCAACGATTAGTCAATCGACTGTTTAAGCCCGATATTGGAAGATCAATGGAGGTGTACATCGATTTAATGATCACGAAGTCATCAACCTCTAATGGCCATCTGGGCGACCATCGCAGAACCTTTAAGATCTTAAGGGAAAACTAGATGAGATTGAACCCTTCCAAGTCTGCCTTTGGGGTGACTGCGGGGAAGTTTCTGGGCTTCATGGTCCATGAGAGAGGCATAGAGGCTAACCCATAAAAGATTAAGGCTATCATGGATCTAGAGTCCCCCGCATCACTTAAAAAGGTTCAGGTCTTGAACGGGCAGATAGCAGCGCTCAACAGGTTCATTTCTCGATCTACCGATAAGTGTCTCCCATTCTTCAAAACCATTAAGCGGGGAAAAACATGAAATGGGACAAGAAGAGTGAACAAGCTTTTCGAGACTTGAAAAAATACCTGTCGAGCCCTCCACTACTGGTTAAGCCAAGCCTGGAGAAGAGCTGCAAATCTACTTGGCCATTTAAGAAACTGCGGTAAGCGGGACCTTGGTCAAGGAATATGGAGATAGGATCCATGCTCTAACCAAGCCCGAGAAGAACTATACCCTTTTGAAGAAGCTTGCTTATGCCTTGGTAACCTCAGTAAGGAAGCTCTGTTCTTACTTCCAAGCTCATTCAATGGCCGTAGTGACGGACCAACCTCCAGTCAATTCTTGCAAAGGCCAGATGTTTCCGAAAGGTTGGTTTTATGGGCCCTAGAGCTCACCCAGTTTGATTTAAGGTATAAGCCCAGGACCGCAATTAAAGCCCAGCTCTGGCAGACTTTGTAGTGAAGCTCTCAATGCCCCCTGGCCAAGCAACCTCTATAGTAAAAAACGTAACCCCTGAGAGGATTCCAGAATTTGGCAACTGGCCAGAAGGCCTTAAGTCATGGATCCTCTACACCGATGGAGCTTTCGGGCAAGCTGGGGGAGGAGTGGGCATAGTTATAATCGACCCAGAAAGGACTGAGTGCTGCCACTACTTCAGATTTGAATTTTAAGCCACTAATAATGAAGCGGAGTATGAAGCCCTCTTAGCCGGAATAAGGGCGGCTATAGAGCTCGGGGTCGATTACCTGTAGGTTAGGAGTGACTCGCTGCTCATAGTCAACCAAGTCTCTAGGGATTATCAGGCAAAAGGGAATAACATGATTGCCTACCTGAAGCTAGTTCAACAACTTAGGAGCAAATTCAAAGGTTTTAGGATTGAGCAGATACCTCGACAACAGAATCGTCGAGTAGACATCTTAGCCAAGATAGCTGCGAATGGCGGCCAGACCTTACCACAGGGAGTCCCTCTCCAAGTGATCCCCCTACCAAGCACTGCAGTAGGTAACGAGACTTATACCCTGGATCGGCGGCCATGTTGGATGGACCCAATAGTGGATTATCTCCAAGAAGGAAGGCTCCCTAGGGAGCCTAACCAAGCTAGAAGGATCAAAAGACTCTTGGTTTGATATTGCTTGGTGGATGGGTACTTGTAAAGGAGGGGCAGATCCCTCCCTTTGCTTCGATGTTTACATCCTGAAGATGCCAAATGGGCACTAAGAGAGGTTCATTCCGGGGAATGCAGAAACCACATTGATGGAAAGGCTCTGCATGGGTTATTACTGGCCAACCATCAATCAAGACGTAATGATCTTGGTATGATCATGTGAAGCTTGCCCGAAGAACGTAAACTTGAGTCACCTACCGCCGAAGCGATTGTCATCCCTTAGCTCACCATACCCCTTTGCTATGTGGGAAGTCGACTTGATCGGACCGCTTCCAACTGCTCATGGTCAAGCCATGCATGCTATCGTGGCAATCGACTATTTCACAAGATGGGTTGAAGCAGGACCGCTCTCCCAGATATCGGAAGAAAATATAACAAGATTCATAAAAAATAATGTAGTTTGTAGGTTCGGAACCCCTCTTGCCATTATAGTTGACCTCGGCCAGCAGTTTGATAATGGCCGATTCAAAGACTTTTGTGAGGGCTTGGGAATCGACCTTAAGTTCGCTTCAGTAGCCCACCCCCAGACTAACGGGCTAGTGGAATCCACCAATAAGACTATTAAGAAGCTATTGAAAAACATACTACAACAGAAAAAGGGTAGATGGGCTGAGGAGCTTCCCGAGGTCCTTTGTGCTTACCGCACTACAAGAAGAACGGCTACTGAGGAAACACACTACTCTCTAGCCTTCGGGGTTGAAGCGGTGCTTCCCATTGAGCACAAACTGACCTCCTTTAGAGTCCAACATTTTCAACTAGGGAGCAATGAGGGCAAGCTCCGAGCTAGCTTGGATCTCTTGGAAGAAAAACAAGATCGAGTAGCTAAGAAGGTAGCAGTTTACCAGAGCAGGATTGCTAGATACTTTAACCGGAGAGTTAAAGCCTGAAAATTTAAGGAAGAAGACCTAGTTCTTAGGAAAGTGACGTTGAATACTAGGAAGAGGTCAGAAGGGGTCATGGGGCCCAACTGGAAAGGGTAAAGGTGGTGATCCGCAATGGGGCATACAAGCTCGAAGACATGAATGGCTGACTCATCGATCATACTTGGAATGCAGATCACTTGAGAAAATTCTACCCCTGAGCAGGGGACTCATGAGCAGGCTACCTCCACCTAGTTTTTAATCTCCAGCAATAATGTACTTCTTTCGTTTTATCAATAAAACCTATTTTTTCTCCATCTTCAACTATGTTCTACAAAGATTTAGGTCTACATGGGAAATTCGACTTTATCGTCCCAGGACCAAGGATTAGTTGGGTAAGCCCCGTCGCTCTCCCTGATACCTCGGTCAGGCACTACCCCCCACCAAGAAAGGTATGAGTGTAAGTGTATAGTTGTCATCCAGATCTCGAGACCAGGAAATTGCTAGATAGCCCTCCTGATGTCTTGGTCAGGCTACCACCCCCAAGAAGGGTCTGAGTATAAGTGCATAGTTGCCATCTAGATCTCGAGACTAGGAAATAGCTAGATAGCCCTCCTGATGCCTTGGTCGGGCTACCACCCCCAAGAAGGGTCTGAGTGTAAGTGTATAGTTTCCATCCAGATCTTGAGACCAGGCAATAGCTAGATAGCCCTCATGATGCCTTGGTCGGGCTACCAAACCCAAGAAGGGTCTGAATGTAAAAGCGTAGTTGCCATCTAGATCTCGAGACCATGAAATAGCTAGATAGCCCTCTTGATGCCTTGGTCGGGCTTCACGGGAAGCTGGAAAAACCATAAAAACAGTTAAAAAAGAAAAAAAGAAAAAAAGAAATGAAGGATGTCAGAGGCAAATCAGCTAACAAAACAAAGCATAATAACTTAATATTACTCATGAAGGGGAAGCACCGGAGATCCGCAGATACTTGTTCACCCTGCAGGGATTAAAGGGATCCGCGTTTGGAAACTTTAGGTTCAGATAACTCCTGGCGAGGATAGTATTCAGCACAACCTCAGACTCGGCAATCGTGGGATCCCCGTCCCATGAGGGTTTGTCGTTGAAGGCGGTGGAAACCGTGAACTCATACCCAAGGATGAATATGGAGCTTTCCCAATCTCCCCCTACTAATATCCATTCTTCCTTCCAAGCTGGGTCTTTTCTCGAAGCGCCGGGGATGATGAAGTTGAGCTTGTTCTTGGCCGTCACATAGAATTGTCCCTGGGGACCTCCATACAAACTGCCAATTTGAAAGAGGTAGGCTAGCTCTTCTGCTCCGGGTTCCTGGGTGACCTTACTCAGCTCGTATTGTTCCCCCCACAACACGAGGAAGCCAATCAAATGCCTCCAAAAGCCGGGCGTCAGCTGAAGAGGAGCTAGGTAAAGTGAGTTAAGACCCCACCGAAGAGTAAGGTGAAGGGGGAGTCTGACCCCGTTCTCAAAGGCCGCCAAGTGAATGGGGAGCACGCCTGCAAAAGGGTTAAAAACCTCGTAGTTCCTATGGGTAACTGTGAGGGTGACGCCTTTTGGAATGCCATATTTATCCCAAATACGGTTGATCGATTGTGGGTCAACAGTAGAGTCGGAGATAACCCTAAATTCAGAAGGAAGAGGCTTCACTGAAGAAAGCCCAGCCACTGCAATTTGAACCTCCCCAGAGGCATCGACCCTCTCTTCTATGTCGGAATCCTTGTCAACTAAGTTTAGAGGGTTGTTGGGTTGATTGGAGAAGTCGGAGCCTATCGAAACATTCATACTGGAGCGGCGACACTGACTGACTAGGGAAGAGTCCTCATCGCTTGAGATTCCTCGCACCCATTTCCGAGGAACCAAATTAGAATCGTCAGTGCTCTCGACCATGGCTTCAATGCTGTCAGAGTAGTTCAACATTGTTGGATGAAAAGAGCTTAAAGGTGGGTGAAAGACAATGATGTGGTCGAAGAAAACAGTAAGCGAGAGGAAGTCTGAAAATTTGAAATTGAAAGAAAGCGTGAAAAAAGGGATGATAAGGTCAGGATTAAATAGAGATGGAATAGCCATTATTGTCAGCTAAAACTTCGGTAAGATCACTTCGAATCTCAGAGCGGCCATAACGTAGCCGGATTATTTCGGGGAACATACCTATCCTCTCACGACACGTCATCCGAACAATTAATGAGAAGATTTCATTCGAGATTTCCAGTAATTACCCTGTAATGGAAAATTTCCCAAATAAATAGTGAATCTGACTCCAATCTCAACTCTACCTCCAGTGTTCAAGTCAGATGGGACTTCTGTTAATAATAAAATTTGGCTAGGGGGTCAAAGAGAAATTTTACACTTTCCTTGCCCGAATCAAAGCCTAAATTCGACATTCATGAGGCCTCGAGCAAGTTCTAAAGCTACCCCATAGAATCGAGGAAGGATCATCAAGCATCAAAGCTATCAGGAACGAAGCTAGTCCAGGTCGAGCCCACACGCGAACACTAGAATCCGGGCTTCTCGAGGTCACCTATCCTGGAACCTCGGTTTCTGGGGTCAGACTCCAAAACTACTTCATGAAAGTGAGAAAAGATCACACGAGCTCAGGAAGCACTTGAAGCAAAGCCCAACACAAACAAAAGTGAGCTCCTTGCAGACAACGGCTTCCCAAGGTCAAGTTCGACACATAGCCCAAGCCAGAAGCCCACCAACCTCTCCAGAAGCCCACTATCCATGCTAGGCATGAAAGAAGAATCTCGCTTAAACTACACTACCCCTAGTAAGTGCCTACAAGTCCATTCCCGAGCTTTTGAGAACAATTTACCTCGCTCTACAGGACAATGCGCAGCTAACTCAAAAACCTCCATAAAGAATCATGCCATGAATACACACAATTTCGTATCTACGTTATAACCAACATTAATTCCGCGTGCGTGTAAATCAAAAGTTTGATTCCAAAAAGGAAACAAACTTATCCTCGTCAAAGATATCATCGAATCCGTTATCAATTCAAAGTCAACAACTTTCAAAATAATGAATCTCGCCCGATAAGGGAGGAACGGATTCATAAGATCGTGATGGGATATTTATGAGTTTAAACCTACTTGGACCGGATTTAAAATAAGGCCAAGCAGAGATGAAAAGAAGAGGCAGAAATAGAGTAAAAGAAAAGGATAATTAAGTCGGGCCTAAATTCTGTGATCAGAACACGGCTGTCGTGGTATCCACTATTTGATAAGCATGAAGTTGTCACCTTCCTATGTCGTAGAGAGATTGTGAGTGTTCACGAGAGATTTATGTATATCATGAGAGTTTAATAATAAAGCTCTCATTTGTTATTGTTATTCAGTCATTCGTTTCTATCTAAGCAGGTCAGATATCAAAGGTACCGACCCTGACCACCACCTCCGTGGTAGTGGTCTCGAAGGTGTTAGTTGGAATTTCTCATCTTGAGCAAATTTCCCGTTAACATCTAATTTTGATGATGATATCACACAACCTATTGACAGAGTTCCTCACTTGAACTCTAATGAACCTGCTCAATGGGTTAAGAAACTCCATGATAAAGATGATATCATTGGAGAAGTTAATGAGGGTGTTAAGACTTAGCGTCAAACGGCTAATCTAATTTGCTGCACTTGCAACACCTCTCAAATAGAACCCAAGAAGGTTGATGAAGCCTTAAAGGATGAATTTTGGCTTATTGCTATGCAAGAAGAGCTTAACCAATTCGAAAGGAATGAGGTTTGGACTCTAGTTCCTAGCCTAAGAACACTAATGTGATAGGCACCAAGTGGTTCTATAGGAACAAATCCGATGAGGATGGCAACACTGTGCGAAACAAGGCTAGGCTTGTAGCACAGGGGTACTCTCAAATTAAGGGTATTGACTTTGAGGAAACATTTGATCCCGTTGCTCGGTTAGAGTCCATTAGGATTCTTTTATCCATCTCTTGTTTGCACAAGTTCAAGCTGTATCAAATGAATGTTAAGAGTACCTTCCTCAATGGATTCTTGCAAAAGGAAGTGTTTGTTGAGCAACCCAAGGGGTTTGTGGATCCTCACCATCCCAATCATGTATATTGCCTCAGAAAGCTTTATATAGGTTGAAACAAGCATTGAGGGCTTGGTATGAGCGTCTCATTCAATTTCTTACTGACAATGGCTATACAAGGGGTAGTGTTGACAAGACTCTATTCGTCAAGAAAGACAAAGATAAGCTCATTATAGCTCAAATCTATGTTGATGATATAGTTTTTGGCTCTACCAACAACACCAAAGTCTAAATTTTTTTTGACGTCATGTCTCATGAGTTTGAAATGAGCCTTGTTGGTGAGCTAAGCTACATTCTAAATTTGTAAATTAAGCAAATGGATAATGGGATCTTCATATCCTAACTAAATATGCTAAAAACCTAGTGAAGAAATTTGGCCTCAAAAATGCCAAACAATGTGATACACCGATGAGTACCACTTTGAGGCTACGTAAGGATGCTCATGGTAAAAGTGTGGACCAAACTTTGTATCGGGGCATGATTGGTAGCTTGCTCTATTTGACCGTAAGTAGGCCCGATATCTCTTTTAGTGTGGGTGTGTGTGCTAGGTACCAACCGGATCCTAAGGAGTACCATATCTCTTCCATTAAGAGAATCATTCGCTATGTGAATGGGACATCCAACTATTGGATTTGGTATTCTATTGACACTAATGCTAGTGTTGTAGGCTTTAGTGATACGGATTGAGCAGGAAATTGTGATGATAGGAAAAGTACATCGGGCGGTTGTTTTTTCCTTGGGAACAACCTAGTCTCTTGGTTTTGCAAGAAGCAAAATTCAATTTCCTTGTCCACGGTCGAGGCCGAATACATAGCCGTAGGGAATGGATGCACACAACTCCTTTGTATGAAGCAAATGCTAGTCAACTATGGATTCAATCAAGGTACTCTTACTCTTTTTTATGATAACATGAGTGCTATTAATATTTTCAAGAATCCGATTCAACATTCTAGAATAAGCATATTGACATCCACCATCATTTTATTAGAGAACTAGTTGAGAATAAATGCATAGTACTTGAGCATGTATGTACTAATGATCAACTAGTGGTCTATTTACTAAACCCTTAGATGTTACTCGGTTCAAAACTCTTAGTAGATCTATTGGGATTTGTCTCATGGAGTGATAAGTTTTTATATTTTACCCCATATGGAGAACTCAAGCAAATAGAGCTATTGTATACTTTTTGCATGCAAAAATTTGGAAATTTTTATACTCTTTTATTAATTGCTTGAGTAGCTTGGTTGCATTTATATCATATTATATTATATTTTCTTCAATAAGTGTGAACTCTGCTTTGATTACAATCCATGTCATATTTATGTTTAAACATGCACTTTTGGACTAGGAGATCTACATAGGAAGTACATGTTGAATGACCTATAGTTATCTCTATGACATGATGATTCTTTAATGACATGTAAATGAAAAATGAAATAGCATGAATTGATAATTGCATTTGTTAAATGCAAAACAATGTGTGAGAATGCTAGTGAGACTCAAATGGTTAATCATTGTCTCTCTTTCTTTATTAGTTGAACATGGCTACCATCATACGGGTATCTTACCCGAAAAAATCAAATAGGGTGCAAAGTCGCTCATGTCATGTTTTACTTATAAAGTTGAATATAGTGTTCTTAAAACTTGACACATATGAAAACTTTATATCCTTGCTTCTCTCATGACAAATGGTGAAATTGGTTTGAAGTCTATTGGAAACCTTTGTTATTTGCTTTGTCAAATACCATCTTTTTGGATTTGAATGCAACATGTCTTCTATGCAAAGAATTTTTTATTTACACATTCTCTTACAATAAATCTCCTTGTTTCTCTCCTATTAATTGAGTTTCATAAATATGGCGTATATGATTATTCAAATATCTTCTATGCTTCTTTCTCTTTTTACCTTGAGTGACCCGGTTGGGGACTACTCATTTGCCTATATCATGACAAAAAGGGGGAGTAGCATATGGTTTAAGGGTGAACTTGGTAAGGGGGAGTAGTACATGTCATGTTGGGGAGATTACATTATTCATATACATTGTATGATGTTGTCCTTATTTTCCTAAATGAAAATGCTTTTTATTTTCAATTGATCATCTCACATACACTTGGTTTGGAAAGTGTATTTGTTTTTGTTTTGTGTGTAGGGTTGATAGTTCTACAAGAGATTAAAGATTGAGAAGAATTGAAGTTTTTTTATGTCTCTTTGTAATATAGAATATCTTCCCGGTGCTTTATTTGTTCTTTTTTTAGGATCATTGTGAGTGGTAGTTTTGTCACGAAATAGCCAAATGGGGAGATTTTAAAGTCCTCATTTATTGATTGGCTTATTTCATGAACAATCCACATGTTGAGGTTTTTACGTAAGGGTAGCTTTAGCTATCAAGACCTTAAGAGAAGAAGCACCAAAGGTAAGATTCTAAGTGCTTGCTTGCTTTGAAGAGATAGTTGCACACACTCACATCTCATGCATAATTCTTGTTAATATATGTTGTGTGTTTATATTTGTGCTTTCGTAATTTGATAACTCTTCTTGCATGTTTATTTTGGTCACATCTTTGCATTTGAAATGACATGGATTATGTGTTGCTCTTACACACACACACACACACACATTCTTCTAGCATTTGAATTGTTATATTTGACTTGGTATGCTTATGTGCTTTATTTTCTTACCTTGCTTTCATTGTGTGTTTTGGTACGGTGGATTTTTTTAAGTTGAAAAATTCCATAACAGGGTAATGCACGAGGACCCTACCCGAGCACTACCCGCTCAGTGAGAAGATTGAGAATTTCAATCTCTCAGTGTCAGGTCAATGCATGGACACTTGCGTGGGTCTAGACCCGCGCAGTCCCGCGCATTTCACTGGGTGAAATTTTCATCTCTCTGGTTATGGCCAATGCGCAGGCATTTACGCGGCATAGTGCGAGTGTGAGCGGTCACTGCACAGGTCCGAACCCGCACAAAATCCGCGCATTACGCTGATCTGACAGATTTTATTAAAATGACAGCACTTCATTTTGGACCCATATAAATATGTCTCTTCATATTCAGGTCATTTTAAGAGTTCCACTTTTCATTCTTTTCTCTTAGAACATCCTTCAAGAGAAAAATCTTCCAAGAACTCACCTTTATACACTCAAAGCTTTTCCATTGATCTTAAAAACATCATCTAAGTCTATTTAGAGTGCATCCATACATGGTTAAGTATCATCACATCTTGTTTGGTAAGTCTTTCACTATCTTCATATAAGTTAAGTGTTTTCCTTACCAAACCATCTCTTTTATGATTTGTAAGCTCATAGAATATAATCTAGATACAAATAGAGATTGTTTGTAATGAAATGATTGAGTGTTGTATTGTGATAGCTTCATCGGATTGTTTGATCTATGTTAGCTAAGCTTTATGAACATGTCATTTAGCTCTTGATATTTAGGATCGTTTTATATGCCATCTCATCATCCTAGATAAGCATCTAAGGTTCTCTAGCCTTGTTTGTTCCTTGAATTGCTTCATATATTCACATAGGCCATTTTATCTCTTCATTGAGAAGTAAGTCTTGTGTTGCTTCAGGGGGTAGGTTGCTTCAAGCAAAAGAAAATTGGACTAGGTTCACTCATACCGGGATTAGGTAGTGGTTATGGGTTATTTACCAGGATTAGGTTGTAACACCATTATCATTAGTGGATTCGAGGTTCGAGTGTGGCTCACTTAACAGCCCAAAGTTTTTCTCAGTTTGAGGGTTTCCACGTATATCTCAAGTGTCTTTTATTATTCCGCACTTTTTGCACTTGTGATATTATTATGACTAGTTAGGGGTATTTTTGTCTAAATTGGCCATTAATGAAAATTGGGTACAAAATTTGATTAAAATCTATTCCTCCTCCACCCCCTCCCCCTTCTAGATTAATATTAAACACACCATAATATTTGTTTCAAATGGTAAGTCTCATCTAAAGATACCTATCACAACATTAATATCAAGTTTTTGGACAATAATATTAATTGTAAGTGTTACTCTTGTTGTAGTGATTAAACATTGACAATAAATCATGTCAAATAATAAATCTATCTTTGGATCGACTATTATTGATATATAAAACCTTATATTCGTCACATGTTTACCACTAGAGGTGTGTATATAATTCGGTCAAGTATTAACCTTCCTTTGAGCCGGCTAATACTCGCATGAATTTACACACACACACACACACATAAACATCCAACATCCCTCATGAACAATCTACACACTCATGAACAATTTATACACACACAAACATCCAACATCCAACATCCCACATCTTATTTCAATTAGCTCATTTAGAATGATGGACTACTTTATTTAACCATAAAAGACATACTAGATAGAAATGCCCTTCAGGTTTCAGTAATAAATTGGTCCCAATATTTTGTAAAAATCATAAACGTGCCTATTAATTTTTAATAATTAAAAATTGACCTAAAATCTTTTGAAAATTATAAAGCGACCTCGTAACCTTTCAGCAATTATTAATCTGCCCCAAAACATTTTTTAAATTGCAAACTGGCCCGGTACGTTTTGTTAATTATAAATTGACCCTGAAACTTTATCAATATCATATATTTACCCAAAATAATTACAGAACAGGCCATATACTATATCGAATTCCTAAAACATGGCCCAAGCAAAAAAAAAACTTCTTGAAAATGTAGTTCGTCGCCGCCACCACTTTGGATCATCATGTTGTCACTAGAAGCACTGATAAATGACGAAGCAATAAGTCGACGACCTACAAATACGGATCGAAGCGACGAAGGCTAGTGGTCGAATCCAAACCGATCAAGTGAACCAATGACCGATCTTTGCTCAATATGGACAAGATCGTGGTGGATGACCAACGATCATCCTCATCACCTTGAATCACACATGTTTCGTATGAGAAACCCACCATAAAACCCATCGACTGTGGCATTGACCAAGAGGTAAACAGGTTTGGGTTGGCTGAGTGTGGGATTGGTGATAGGTATTGTGGCATTAAGCAGAGAAGAAAACGATGGGTCTAGGTTGAAACCCACCAACCTAAGAGCAAGCCCAAAATTGAGTTTGATTAGATTTACCACCCCCAGATCAATTGATCTAAATTATCAACCCTATCATCAGATCATAAACAATCCCGTCCAACAAAAAAGAATTCCAGAAAAGGAAACAAACAATCCAGAACAATTTTTAAAAAACCTTAAATTCAAATCTCAAATTCTCAAGAATCGATCATGGGTGGCTTTGATACCACTTGTAAGATTTGATTAGCACTGAATCTAACATGCATAGACACATAATTAATCCTAAAGTTTAACCTAAACATTTTTCTATATCATGTTTTAATCAAACCCTAAATACATGTTACTAACCCATGTCAATTCAAGAGATAGGGGAGATAAGAGAAATTGGAAGTGTACCCGAATCTATTATAGGAGGTTGGTGGATGAGATGTGTTCTTCCAAATTATCACGATCCTTGGGACACAAAAGGTGTTCTCTCTTGTACTATTTATGGGATGCAGAAAAAGCCAAAAGTGATTGTGTAATTTGGGGACCATAACCCTAAATATAATAATAAGATTATTATATGTTTTGCTATTTCTATTTCGGCTCCTCATCAAATTAGAAATAACATTTTGGTATCTATATATTAACTTCATGACAAATATACCCTTAAGCCTTAAAACTTTAATCTTAATTAGACTAATTTAATTTAGGCTTAACCAAAGATAGCACAACACATTTAATATTTACATGTGTGACCCACATGATGGAATTTTCCAACAGTCAAAAGTGAGGACAGTGGCTAATTTTGGAACCAAGCATGAAACATTAGAACATGGAGGACAACAATCTACAAAAGCTCCTGATCATATCATTGATCATGAAGAAGAAGATATAAAGCCAATAGTTTCTCATAAAGGGAAAGAGTAATGGAGAAATGAAGATAGGAAAACCGATAGTGTCTATCTATCTAAGCTGGCAAGCCACCATTTTCCGAAAACTTTCTTTTTTATTTTAAGGGCTTTGTTTTCTATCCCCCCCCCCCCCCTTAAAATAAGCCAATCAGATAGATATGTATCGATGCTTACAATGAACAAGAAATACTTAATAAGATTATAAGATTTCTCAAATTATGTGTGTAAGAGGTGATTTTAAGAATTTTATCTCTTTAAAGGATATTCATATTAGATTATGGCCCAGTTTGGGAATGCTTCATAAACTGCTATTGGGATTAAATGTGATTCCGAATTAGGCCTAGGGTGTTTGGTAGAATTTCTGGGAAGTTCTTTTGGTCACTGTAGGCTTCCCCCCACAGCAATTTTGAGAAGCTAGTTTTTGTTGCTTATAGAAAACAGCTTCCTGGGGAAGCAGTAATGAAATCACGGGGGAGATGAAAGCTTAATGATTTTTTACTAAACTTCATATTTTATCCCTTGCCTTTCATGAAATTTACTAAAATAACAAACATGTCCTCACTCCTCACCTGAATCTCATCTTTCTCTCTCCTTCATTCATCATCATCAAATCCCTCTTTCTCTCATTCTCCACAACACAACTTCATCTTTATCACCCAAAATTCAACATCTTAATCACATTATCACACTAACAATCTTTCATCATCAACACATAAAAAATCCAAATGGATTCGGATTTTATTAATTTTCTTAATTTATTTTTTCATTTTATCTTTTTTCTCCATTTTCATCAGGATCCAGATTTCCATGTCTCTCTCCTCGTCTTCTATATCGAGCCAACATGCCATGACCATCGTTTCTGATTCTCATAATTTTTCGGTGACCATCGTTGTCTGGTTATCGCCATCTTTGATCGTCGTGGTGGTGGCGGTGAGGTTTGTGATATTGTGGCTGAGTTCGATTGAATTTGGTTGTGGATGTGTTGATGGAAGGTTCTAGGTTTGATTACAGATGAGTTAGGTGGTGATAGATGGGTTTGTTTAATCTGGTGGTGGTTATGGTGGTAAATGGTTCTAGTTTGGTTGTGATAACTTGTGAATGGTGGGTAGTTCTGGGTTTGGTTCAGAAATTAAATATTTTAATTTTTTTCTTGATTAATAGAAAAATCAATCATTAATCCATTTGATTAAAGATCATAAACATTCAACTATAACTTGTGGAAAAAATATTATGGGGTGGAGTAAAATGGTGTTGTTTGGCCTGATCATAAATCAACATGATTCTTAAAGAAAAAAGAATATAAGTTAAGTGGATGAATGTTCTATAGAATTGCTTGAATTTTTCTCACACATTATTATATTAAAGAATCTTAAATATTCATGTGTCCTTTCTAGTCATTTTGCACGGTCACAACACTTTTTACTTATAGTTTACCAAACATATTGAAATTGATTTAGGTTCTCACAACAATTTCAAAAATCAGTTTACCAAACACTCATGTGATTTTTCACACAATAAATCCCAAAGTAGTTCCCCCCCATAGCAAAACCAAAAACACTTCCCCCAACAACACAACAATGTCAAACTAATCATATATATTGTTTATAGGGAAAACTACACAAACTTACCTTCATTATATATATAATTGTATTAAAACCGGTGAAAATATAATAATAACAATGACTATCCATTGACTAGTTGACTAACGGTTAACCACCGTTATTTAGTAATGAATAAGGAGTAATGTCACTTTTGCCCCCGAGAAAAATAACAATTAATAAATAAAAATAATAATAATAAAATCAGGAAAAAAACATATAAACAAAATTGAACACCCATATTTTGTTTTTTAATTTATTTTAATAGAAAAACTAAACATCTAAATCTAGGAGCTGACCTCCCAAATCTTTATGGTTTAAGATGGTGGCGATGGGAGGCTATTCAACTATCCGAGGTTTCACACCTCTAGTCAAGACTTGTTGATCAACTATCCGAGGCTTCACACCTCTAGTCAAGACTTCTTGCTCAGCTATCTGATGCTTCATACCTCTAGTCAAGACTTCTTGCTCAAATCAAAGAATCACTCTATGAAATGAGACTTCCAACCTCTTCGAAAAGGCATCTAAGTGATCATGAATGCAAAATATGTAAACAAGCACGCAACATAGAAAATGATGATCAACAAATTTTATGGAATCTAGACATAGGCATGAAAATCCATTTATCAAATATAGTCTATTTAAAATGGATGAATGACAAATCTAGATCTCATGAGAAATATTCAATATCATTTAATCAACTAGATGCATTCATGAATATAAAACTTGAATCACAAGATATGATCATTAAGTACGTGTTACAAATTTTAATCACATATACAAAAACAAGCTAAAATCATATGACATAGCCATTTAGATTTCTAGCACAAGTTCTAGAGCATATTATAATCATAGATTCAATTAAACACAAGAATAGCTCTAAGAACACAACAACATGTATTTTAAGAGTAGTTTCGATCAAGTTGAATCTAATACATCTATGAACTATTGTTCTCAAAATCAATCAATCAAAGATCATCAAATAGTTCTATATTCAAAACTAACACAATACAGTCTCAATCATGTGAAAACATAGGTAAAAGCAAAACCTAACTCAACATGTGAGATTTCAAATTAAGAACAACTACCTTCTAATTGAAGCTCTATCACTCATCAACATATGTTCAAGTCAAATACATAAAAGTAGAAAGTAGACCCAAGGTATTTGAGCATTAGAATCAAAGAAATCAAAATATAAACAAATACCTTGTTAAATTCGATTGCAGTCACGAAAATGGTGCGATCCACCAGAAAAATTGAACAAATGACATCAAGGTTTGCTTGGAGATGATATAGGACTTCAACACAAAACTTCTCCAACTTGAATCACTCAAATCGGATAAGAAATGAGAGAGATTTGGTGATTCAAAGTTGAGAGAAAAATCTGGAAATTTTTCTACACTACATTGTCTTCTTCAATTTGATTTACGGTGAGAGAGGGAAATATAAAGAAGGAGAGAGTTATTCGGTGTAGCGAGCTAACACAAGAAAACTCTCATATGGCCAATAGAAGAACACACCAATTCAACACATGAATTTGATTGATCATGCACACCAAACACTATGTGTATGTAGTACATGTAACAAAAACCCTTGAAGCATGAATTGAATTGTTGGCGAGATGCTCGCGTGAACAGAGGAAATATTTAGGCCAGGTGCCCACATGCCAATAAGACCAAGGGGGAAAATGGAAATTTGCCATCATTTTTCTCTTTTGCTCCCTTTCGCGCACCTATCGTATTCTTCGACCGTTCTCCAGCCTCGGAACTCTAAATTCGTAATCAATTTACGGATTACAAACCGGGACTCTCTCACACACATGGATGACTATGAAACTTTGACTAGAAGTTATAAATCTGACTCGATATACGAATACAAAGACAATATATACAACATGACTGGAAAGTAACATAACTCTTAACTCGGAACTCGAAATCAAATGTATGAGTAAACGAAATGACCAGAACTCAATAAGAAACATTATAGAACAAATTCAAGTCCAAGATCCATGTTATACAAACATATAAACATACAAACACATATCACAAAAGAATGTTTATCATTTTGACATAGTCCACAAACATGCATTTTTCACAACTAGTCAATTCTACACCAATGCATGTGCATTCAATATCAAAGTGTGAATGTGTTATATAAATTGAGCACAATAATGCATGGACACATATAGATGCAATGTGTGTGTATGCCTAAAAGCCTTGTAAGAGGATCGAGGTCTTAAAATACCTTTACAGTCAATAATGCTTTCTCTTCTTAAAGGCTTCACTTTGCTTAAAGAGTTATCCAACTTCCTTGAAGCTTGATAAACCATGAATCCTAAACAACTAATTAATATAAAGGGAATGTCGTTTTGATATAGAATAATACCAACATAACTCAAAATCCTAACAACTACCGCTATCTAGGTACCAATAATAGGATGAGTTAGCTCTAAGAGCATATTGTGCAACAAGACATTGTGAAATGTCTTTTCTAACCCATACTTTCTTAACAAGCTTCTCATTCTTACTTCTATTCACATAATTTGACTTGTTATTAAGCATATTGACTCTATTAGTCACATTTTCAAACACATCAAACAAGGCACTATCAACTTTCGTACGTATAGTAGAATGAGATGCAACATAATGTTTTACAAACAAATCATCAATAACTTTATTCTCAACATGCTTTTCAAAGATCTTTTTAGGTCTAGATCAACATCCATACATTAACAATTGCCTAGGATCATTCAACAAAGATTTTTCATGTAAATCATTGTCATATTTACACTTGCGAATATAAGCAAAACATCTAGGTCTAATATACCCAACCATGTTGCAATAATGATAAATAGGTATGAATTTGAGAGATTTACCATTTGCTTGAGCATTCAACTCATTTTTCCTTCTCACACTTTTACCTTTTTGATGTGCAACACTAGATACTTTGCCTTTTTCATTTGAGGATGATGAAACTTGTCTTTGGCATTGTTGAGTCTTTTCCTTGATCTTCATTGTTGATGTTGAGGCACCTTCGGTAGCATCCATGGCTTTACCGTCAGAGAGTGTACCTACATTTGAAATTCTACAAGCGTTGACAAAAGTAGATTTGTTAGATGAAGGAGTAAATTTTTCATTAACATATCCTAAACCTCTTTTGTCACTTGGAAGATTTCCAACCTTAGTGAGAACTTTCACTTTATTAGAGCTAGATAACATCTTGTTAATTAACTCCTTAGCCTCATTAAGTATGTCATTAAGCACTTTCTCTTGATTCTCATGCTCATTAAGCTCACTTCTAAGCACATTCTCTCATGCTCATTAAGCTTACTTTTAAGCACTTTCTCAAATTGTTTGGCATGATCAAGAGAGTCATCTCTTTGCTCAATCTCTTGCTTCAAAATTCTTAATCTATCATTACTATCATTCAAGTTTTTCTCAAGATTAAGAATTTTGATTTTAAGATCATTAATCTCTTTTGAGCAAAGTGCATGATTTTCTAACTTCTTATTGAGAGACCTATTGACCTTAGAAATCCATTCAATCTCTTGAATGAGATCCGTGATTTTTTGATCCTCCAAGTCAATAGGCTCACCTTCAACAAAAGAAGCCACAAAAAAATAAACTTCCTTAATCATGACTTATCACAAAAACAAGATAACAAACACTATAAAGAATATCTATCTAATGCTTTTAGACACCCGTTCTGATACCAACTGAAAGTTCTCTAGTCTTTATAATGCAAATATACCTAGGGGGTGGGGGGTGAATAGGTACAGGCTAAAATTTTAAACTTCTTTTAAAACGCAAAAAAAATTAATCCACACTTAAAACAATTCACTAGATGATCACTTCAACAACGAAATATGAAAGACAATATAGTAAAAGTTGAAGCAACACAAAGCATATAAGAAAATGAATTAAAATGCTAAAAATAACACGAGAATTTTTACAAGGTAACACCTCAAAAGAGGAAACATCCACGGGTTGATACCACAACCACCGGCAAACTATAATCCACTATATCGAATAAGAGTTACACACTTACAAGCAATCAATACATGATATGCTCTCTAAGCTATCGCCCTTACTCTACCTTTAGGCATAGTGAATTACTTGCCTACTTCCTATCCAAGATGTGACAAACACACCTCTAGGAAGCAACTTCCTATCCAAGACAAACTTGCCTCTAGGAAGATTTCTTGCTTGTCTATCTGGATTCTCCTAATCCTAGACAAGTCTCCTTACTTAGCTATCCGAGTCCTCCGGACTCTAGCTAAGACTCCTTGCTCAAGTTAAAGCTTCACTCACTCTAACAAGAGACTTCAACCTCTAACAAGATAATGATCTAAGTGAGCCAAGCAAATAGAGAATGTTGATCAAACAAAACTCTATGAACATACAACAAGATAACTAGATAAGTCTATCAAAGATCAATCACAAATATATCTAGAAATTTAAGCATGTTATAAACTAATAACTAGATAAGAGAACATGGAAATATCAGTAAAAAATGACCTAGTTCTTAGAACAAGAAATTAAATCTAGAAATTAGCAATCAATCACAAGAACACAAAAGTATTTCTAGAAACATGTTCATGCTAATCAAGT
Organism: Dipteronia dyeriana; assembly: GCA_032871835.1. NCBI lineage: Eukaryota > Viridiplantae > Streptophyta > Magnoliopsida > Sapindales > Sapindaceae > Dipteronia > Dipteronia dyeriana. The sequence continues at coordinate 76,282,955 of CM065300.1, read as the reverse complement.
TTAACTTAAAAATTCTCAAATGAACACAATACAAGCTAAACTTGAAAATTAATTAAACAAATAAAAAAATGAAATCAAAATCATCCTAGTCATTCTTCTTAATCAAATAAGAACAATCACGAGGAAGATCATAGAAGAAATCTAAGAAGAAAATGATTTACCACCAAGAGATGAATTTTCGAGTAGAAATCTGGATACTGCGAAAAATCAGACATGACATCCTTTGGTTTTGAAATTGCTTGGGGTTTGTAAATCTCCTCAAGACACTCGATTTCGGCTTTTGATTCAACTAATTGAAGTAGAAATGAAGGAGATATCAAAAATACAAAAAATCAAAAGTTTAAAGAAAATTTTCTGCACATGTGTTCTTCAATCTTCAACTTATCCAACTCAACCAACTTATGAGAGAAAGGGAGGGAAAACACATATAAAGGGAAGAGAAGCGACCATCCTTCCTGAGATGGCGTGTGGCCATCATAGGGGCAGAAGGATGGCCTTTCCGAGATTGCCACGCGCCATCTCGGGGAGATGTGGCTTGATGGCCTTCGGCCATCGCCACTTCTCTTCGCATTCTTCGACCGTTCTTTGGCCTCCGAACTCTGAATTTAAATCCGTTTATAGATTACGAATTCAAACTTTCTCATGAACAAGGACGATTATGAAACTTTGACCAAAAATTATGAATTAGACTCGATAAACAAAGACGAAGTCAATGCATGTAAAGTGATCGGAAAGTTTCGTAACTCTTAACTCGGAACTCGAAATCAAAATAAAAGTAACCGAAATTACCGGAACTTGATAAGTAACAATATAATACAAAATTCAAGTCCAAGGTCCATGTTATACAAGCATATAAATATACAAACCCATATCACACAAGAATTCTTATTTCATAAACATAGTCTAAACACATGCAATTTACAAGAATAGTCAATTTAGCACCAATGCATGAGCATTCAATATTAAGTGTGTGAATGTGTTTTACAAAATGAGCACAATGATGCAGGGACACATATGAATGCAATGTGTGTGTGCCTAATACGCCTTGTAAGAGGAAGAAGAATCTTGATACCTTAGCATCCAAGCAAGCACCTTTCCTCTTGAAGACGAACTTTGCATGAGTAGTTGCTCTTCTTCGTTTAAATCTCAACCAATCCACGAACCACCTAGGAAACTAAAACATTATAGAGAAAGAGGGTTTTGTTATGGAATCATACCAATGCAAATCTAAAACCTAACACTATGTATTTTAAGTAATTAAATATTATGGTATTTTAGAAATAAAAAAGTGTTATTAAAACATAGGTGTGTAGGATGATATTTTGTGGGTGACACTAGAGACACCTTATTATAAATGATGCATGAATAATTTTTTAGATATTTAAAAAAAATAAGATTTCATAATAGATCTAATAATAAATAACAAAGACAATTATTTAAGTTATTGTTTTATTATTTTGGGTTAGATTCAGTTAAATTTTACATATATATATATATATAATTAAATCATAAGATTATAATTAAGGATTTCAATTTCTATTCGGTTCAATATCACATCATAAAGCTCAAACTTAAGTTTTAAAATTTTGAGTCCAAACATTTGATAATTTACTCAGTTAAGTCAGCACAATAGACCCATTAAATCCAAGTAAATTTATTATAACGAGTTTCAAAATATTTCATCACTTTAAAAATTGTGTAGTAAATTATTTGAAACTAAAAGGTCATAATACTTCTAATTGATTGATAGATAATCTGTTATGCATTATTCTTTTTATTTCCTTGCAACAACATAACGAGTATTTTCTGTCACGAAGTTTATAAAACACTTCATAATAAGATGGAAAATGAATTTCTTGCTAGTTGCATAATGATGTATATTGAAAGAGAACTTCATAATATCATTGATTCAAATATAACAATTGAAGAATTAGGTGTTGTGGGTCATCGTAGGGTGCCACTCAAATGCAATAGTGATGCACTTGTATTTTAGGTTATTTGTTATTTTCTTATTATATATTTTCGAAATATATGGTTTTTTTTTTTTACTATAACATGTAAATTTTGAAGGGTAAGATTCAAGTCTTCCTATTAGGTTGTAACCTTATTATATTACTAAAACTCTTTAGATCATTAAACTTGTTTAAAATTATGTTGCTAGTTATTTAGTTTCGCACTCTAGTTATAAATCATGGCTACGTCACTAGATGTAGGTATAATAAACATTGACATGCCAAAAAAAATATTATAAAACTTGCTTCCTGCATGACTTTTTTTTTTGTTGAAATGACAATATATTAAAAGAAACCCATACACGGTCTGGAAAATCATCCAGTAAAAATTTCCTAACACAGAGGGGTACTCCTCCAAGCAAATTTGGTCCTTATGAACGGACAAGGCTAGTTAAGCTAAACTGTGGGCAACATAATTTTCCTTCCTAGATACAACTTCACATTACAAGAATTCAAACTTTGCATTAGACACCTGATTTCATCAAAAACCATCCCCACCTCTGACTCATAAATTTTTAAATCATTAATCCAACCAATAACGACAACGACATCTGATTCAATCTCAATTGGAACTAATCCAGTTTCACACCTCTGTATATGGCAATTGCTTCCGCCACCTGTGCTGTGTACGTTGCGGCTATCCGTTGAGAGCTCGCCGCCATTACAAATCCTTCAAGAATCATGATCCCTATGCCAACCATCATGCCTGAAGAATCAATGGCTATGTCAGTATTAACTTTATACATTCCTGTTATTGGGGGATCCATCGTACCAACTTTTGTTGCACACTCCCCACCCTCAACTAATGCTTCTTTTAAATCTCATGGAAATCCGACAGGTAATTTTTGGACCAGTTAACAGTCTCATCTAAGCTCAACCTAGTCTTCCCATGAACCAAAAAGTTCCGATGATGCCAGTTCCTCCAAGCCACCACATAGAGCAGACTCAAGTCCACCTCATTCAACTGGTTAAAACACCTCAACATAAATTCTAAAAAAAATTGTCGCTTACTAGGACCAACCTTATTGCCAAATGAGTAGGAATCACGAACCACGTTGAACGACCTACAAGCCTACACTCCATGGATTGTGGTTTCCATACTCTTTTTGCACGGAGAACAAACTACCCCAATAGAGACTCCCTTTCCAGCTAAATTTTGATTTGTCAGCAACCAGTTAAAACAAGCACACCAAATAAATAATGTTACCTTCAACGGAAAAATGATTCTCCAAAGAAATTTCCACCAAGTCACCGTCTCATTCAACCCCGAAGAGCTAGGCACATCAACTATGGCACTCCTAAGCCAATACCCACTTTTAACCGAATACAAACCATGCAACTCATAGTGCCAAATAACAGAATCCTCCATCCGAGATAGCCCCATTAACAAGCCTAGAATTGCCACTGTATCCTCTTTCATGAAGTTTGCCTTAATCTTCCCTGCATCCCAATTTCCTGACAGTGTAATCAATTGGTTCACTATAGCTCTTTCCTTTAGAACCCAGTGGAGAGACAATCTTCAACGTAGTTAATTTCGGCACCCACCTGTCTTTACAACTAGCAATCGAGGACCTATCACCTACTCTCTTCCTGAAGCCCTTTTCCAACAGACCACGTCCCAAAATTAAGCTTTTCCATAAGAACGAGCTAGATGAAATCTCTATAGCTTCTAAAATGGAATTTTTATGAAAAAAACAAGCTTTAAAAATCCTCGTAGCCAAGGAATTTTGGTACTTCAGAATCCTCCAGCATTGCTTGGCTAGGAATGCTCTATTAAAAATCGATCTTGAAAGCCCAATCTTCCCCTATTCTTAGGTTTATAGAGACCAGGCCAACTACACCAATGCATTTTACGAACATTCTGCCCTCCACCCCACCAAAATCATGCCCACATCCGTTGAATCTCACCAATTAATCCCTTATCGAGTTTGTTGGAATTAATTGAATTATGGCCTTAATCAAAATCTCATTTCCCCAAACGGATAAAAAAATTTCTTGCCACCCTTTCAAGCACTGCCAAACCCGATCGACGATATCCACAAATAACTCCCTTCTATTTCTTCCCACATAAAACTTAAAACCTAAATACCGCTCATGGGATGCCACCACTCGAACCCCTAGAACAGCTGCCAACCTAATACTATCGCTATGACTCATAGAAGGACTCACACGTAAGGAAGATTTCGATAAGTTCACAATCCGTCCATAAGCATTCTCGTAGATATCCATCACCATTTTTAGTGCTTCACAATCAGATGTTGTTGCCCTAGAGAACAACATATTGTCGTCAGCGAAGAACAAATATGTAAGTGATGGCCCAGACCTACATTTGAAACCCGATATCAAACCGCTTACATGAGAATTATTTATGAGACTTGACAATCCCTTAGCCTAAATTAAATTAAGAATAAATAGGGTGACAGAGGATCCCCTTGTCTTCGACCTCCCGTTATCATCATCTTATCGCATAATTCCCTGTTAAGGACAAAAAATATGAAACAGATGTAACACACCTTATAACACGATCCACCCAATTCTCCGAGAAGCCTAATATTTGCATCATACACTCAACAAAACCACACTTAACCCTATTATGCCTTAGACATATCTAACTTAATAGCCATCGACCATTCTTTCCTACTCTTTTTTTCGTGATGACATTCAAACCCAACAACTGTGTTAGCAGTTATCATTCTACTGGGCACAAAGGCACTTTACGATGTAGAAATTACCTCATCAAGAGCCATTGCCAACGCCTTTGCAATGATTTTGTAAATCACATTGCAAAGACTAATTGGCCTATAGTCGATCATGTGTCGAGCATTATTAACCTTTATAATTAATGTGATTAGTGTCCCATTAATTGATTCCACCGACTCACCCTCATTCAGACATCTTAAACATGTTGCAGTCACGCTAGGACCTACTGTCCCCCGAAATCTCTAATAAAAGAATACCTATAGCCCACCTTTGCCTGGAGCCTTCATCGACGCCATATCAAACACATCCTTTCTGATTTCCTCTCTTGAAAATAGACCATCCAGATACCTCATCCGTTGCTCCGAAAGTTTCGGCATAACACCCTCTAAAACAGCCTTTAGCATCTCTTGTGTAGGTTGGCTGGAAGTGAACAAATAAGAAAAATACTAGACAACCACACTTTCAACGTCCTCCCTATTCTCCAACCAAAGACCATTCAGCCCAATCATTCCTCTCACCGTACTCTGGGCTTTCCATGCAGATGCTTTTGCATGGAAAAACCGCATGCTTCTGTCACCATCACTAAACCATTCCAGTCGCGACAATTGTCACCAATAACGTTCCTCAATACTCAAAAGCCCATCTAATTGATTCTCAATTTCTCAAACCAGCATCCACGAGTCACAAGTAGCTCAACCAGTTACCATTTTGAGATCCATTCTTTTCTGCTGAGTCCATACCCTCAATCTTTTCTTGCTCTTATGGTTCCACACCCTTAACCACGAAGTACTTCTTTTAATTAAATCCATCACTAAATTCATCGCACTCGAACCACTAGGACCGGACCACGCCTCATGTACCAACGATCATCACATTTATGATCTTATTAGAGGTCTCCATTCCTTAGTTTTTTTTCTCGTTTTCGAGCATTTTTATGGTTTTAATGTGTTTCTTAAGCCTTGTATAAGTCATACTCCCTAAGCAAGGTGTTTGAGCTTGAAGTGAAGATTTAGAGGCAAAGAAATGAACAAGAATGCTTAAACAAAGAATCAAGACCTGGATCGAGAACAATGCGTGGGCCCTAACCAGGTCAAGTGACCTACGCACAGTAAACTTGCAGATCACAAAAAGTGTTTAATGCATGGGTGCATACCCGCGCACTACCAACGCACTATCCGTGCATTGTGGGCAGAGACCTCCAAATTGCATTTGCACGGGTCCATTACGCGGGTCCATACTCGCGTACTACTCACACATATTAGGTCGTAAACCGATGCTAGCTCAACAAATGGATGATTTTCAGCCCATACCAGTAAGAGCAACCTTATCTTTTCACATGATTTTGGGTCATAGCCTCCCTACAATATAAATACACCTCTTGGATTCAGATACGATAATCTATCATATCCTAAACCCTCTCTACACTTCATCTTCTTCCCCAAATCAAGAGAGGCAGAAACCTTTCAAGGCATCCATGGAGGTTTTCCTCCATGGATGGCCTCACCACCACAACTTTCTTCCATCATCAATCCATCTTTGAGGAGGATTCGAGGGGAAAAAGCCATCATTTCTTGTCTATAAGGAGGAGGGACTTCAATGGAGGATGGAGACTCGAGATGAAAATTGGGTTTCTTCTTTTTACTCTTCTCTTGTATTTTCTACTTTGATGTGTATCTCCATTAGGGAAATATGTAAACCTAACACTAGTGCCATTTATTTGAGTGACTTGTATTTAATATCTTCAAGTATTTTCTCATTCAATTACTTTATAACTTGACACTTGACTTATATTAAGTAGATATACCAACTCTTGATGCATGTTTAAGGATAGCTCTTGTCTTTACATTCATGTTCATTTAGGATAGAAATTGATATGTGTTCATGATTGGGATCATGAATAGAATAACTTAATTTTAGGATTTAAATAAGCATCCCATGATTGTATGTATGTTGATGGATAATTCGAAATGCATGTTTTACATTGATGTGAGTACTCTTGGTTGAGTGCGAGGAATTCATGAAAAGTATATACCATGCCTTTGTGGATTTTGGTTCTATAACCTTCATGCTTAACAAGACTTTTGGTTTTTGCTTGCGCGATACACTCACTGTACCATTAGTTGTTGCTTACACATGATAGGTGAGTAGAGATCGATGGTTGATCCTTTAATAATCGTGCGTAATGTGGTCATTGGTGGTTGCTTGCACCATATACCCTCAGTGAGTAGCAATCAAAGACTAGACGACTATCCCCAATTTCATACTTAGAGGTTGTATAAAAGGATAGGTTGAACCCAATCTTGGAGTGTTGATGCGGTTGGTTTTTATGAGTGACACGAATGTTTTAGTGGTCATGAGTACCGTATGTGTCTATTGTCTTGCATCTCTCATATCCACATCATTTTCATGGTTTAGGGTGCTTGCCTTTATGAGTAGATTAATTTAGTTAGGAGTAGTTTAGTTTAGAAAGGTAAGTACCCGGTCACATTTATCTCATTTAATCACCATTCTCACTCCTCCATATTCTCTTATTTTTCTTATTTTCTTTCTCTTTGTTCTTACACACACCATCAAAGCTCACATTTCACACACATCACTCACCCTTACCATGTTCTCATTTATATTGCTTTCAATAAACACTAAAACGTGAGACAGTTGACGAATGACACTTCTCTATGAACGATACTCTCACTTGACGTTTTACTAGTTTTCACACTTTAGAGCACATTGCTAGGACTACTTATAAATATCGTTTGAATCGCAGTTTCCTAACGACAGAAAAAACGAGTCCAACCAACTCCTTACAACCTTCCTCATCTGCCCAACATTCTTCAACATAAAATCTTCTTCCTCTGTTCCCCTTCTCACTAACCACCCCCTCTAAGAGACTCCTTAACTTCTAACAACAAAGGCGGCATGTGATTAGACCTTCAGAAATCAATGTTCTTTATCTGCGAATTTGGAAACAGATTTTTCCACCCCACTGTCCCGTACACCTATCCAACCGCTCTTGGATCAAATACCCCATCCGTTTGTAGCACCAAGTAAACTTCAGGCCTGGAAACCCCAAGTCGTCTAAACTATAACCATCCAGAACTTCGGGAAAAGCAGAAATACATCTCCAATCACTTAGGTTTCCCCTCTGTTTTTCATCATGATCCATAACCTTATTAAAATCTCCCACACACGCCCATGGCAATGTAAACATACCTTTCAACCGATGTAACAAGGTCCACGAGTGTTCTCCCTTAGTCTAGACTCTAGAATCTGGATTCCCAGCCAATAAGTCTCCAGACCCTCTATTGGTGTGATTGGACCCTAATATCTATATAGAATCTAGAGTAAGATAACAAATCAATCACCACCGTATTCTTCCAAAGAAAGCAAAAACTGCCAAACTGTCCATCAGACTCTACCACCAATTTACAATCATACCCAAGCTCAATACAAAGATTCTCCAAACGAACTTAACCTGACTTAGTCTCCATCAGAAACATAATCTCTGGATGGTAATTCCACTTCAATTCTTGGAGGACTAGGAACGCCCAGTTAATGGCTAGGCCTCAAAACGTTCCAAACAAAAAGATTCATTGCTTCCGGTCGGCCGGTAGAGACCGACCTGCCGATATCTGCTCTTCAGAAGTCACAAAATGACTTCCACATTTGTCTTGACACATACATTCATCGCCACTAACTGTAGTCGAAACACCCTCCCTACCACAACCGTCATTTTATAGGGAGAAGTCTCGCTCATCAACCATAGTCACACCCATCTTAGAGAGCGGTGTTGCGCCATGACCACCGACCGCCAAAAGTACTGCGGAAAGTCTGGTCTTTTTTCTCCGCTCATACTTTTCTTCTCCATCCGAGTTAAAATCACGCTTGCCCAAATGAACTAGTGGCTATTGTGCATATCATCTTGGAACCCTTGACCAACGACCACCCCCAATTTCTAATTTTGACCTTTTGCTTAACTTCGCAGAGTTAGGTGTATCATTACACCAAAATCTTATTTTAGTAGGCCCAATTAAAATCTCCTGAACACCCACATTACCCATACTAGCAAAATAGACTTTCCCATCTGGCCCAATAGATTTTGAGGTAGCCTTGGGATCAGCTTGGCCCAATACAATCTTCTCATTCACATTTAACCCATTTGCCTTAGTAACCGAACCCTACTCTCATCATTTCCATTTAATTTTGCGTAAATTCCAATCGTTGTGGGCAAAAGTAGTATCCGTTTTATCCATTCCCATTGATTGTGCATCATTGTGGGACGATCTCTGTCCAACGGAAATGGAGCTACGAATTCCACGGTTGTCATCCACGGTTTCAGCCTCATTATCAAACACCACCTGATCAAGCTTTGTTGCCGTTCCTTCACCACCATAACTGGCCATATTATGTTGGTTCCGGGAACCCTAGGTTTCAATTTTTTTTTATAAAAACAAAATAGATTTAACCAGAACGTTGTGATTATATTGATTATAATATTAAACTGGAAATTGTAAGGAAATAAATAGTTACCCTTATAGACTTTTCTTTATTTCCTTGATCTATGTTCTTCTACTTCAGGATCTTTGTGATTCTATAGAACCAAGTTCTTCCACACCGAATCTTCAACACAATAGAACCGACGAGTGGACGTCTCGGCATTTAACAGAAATTTCGACTCTCGATTTTCAGTTCAAGTTGTGTACTCAAATCTTGAGACAATAAGAAAAATATTGTAGACTCTCTCAGAATATTCTTAGAGGCTAGAATTTAAAAAAACTTTACTTTCAATTTTAAAAAACTTTATTTTCTTTCTTTCTATATATATATATATATATATAGATACAAAGAACCAATAACTTTTCTTTGTTCCTTTTTCTCACAAAAAAAAATACAAGAACACTTTATAATATTTTTAAAAACAAAAACTCATTTCGATTTAATTTAAATTGTGTAAAGAAAACAATACAAAAACCATTTTTATTGTCAAAACATAAAGACTTCTTGTTTGCTCTTTATAACAAAAATAATTATAAATATATAAAACCTTAGTGGTTGGTGCTGCCACCAACTTACAAAGAAAATATATATAATATGTAAAATGATTAATTATCAAATTATTATATTATATAAATATAATTAAATAATCAAATCTTGTTTAGTCAATTAAACAATACATAAACTCAATTATGTATAGATGATTAATTCTAAATTAATCACTTAGCATCATTAGTCATTATACCTTAATATTCAATATAGTGTTATGGAAATGGTATGAGGACACATGGACCAATAATTTCAGATTTATTCCACTAAAAAATTGGAACTTTACTCTTGTCCTTATAGAATTAATTACTTGAATAGGAATCAAACAGTCCATTGATATAATCATTACATACAGATCAATCCTCCATAAACAGTTCGTAATATGGGCTAGGTTCAAATCCGTTGACCTCTCAATTACATATTTATCCTCGAGTGCCTATGATTCTCTAATGGGCAATTATTTATAATCATATCATAAATTACACGCTCTATTGTTCAAGACCTGAATCATTTACTCAAGAGAACCGTTTGTCTATTTCAATAAAGAAGGAATTGATTCCATCCCGTATATTATCATTCCAAGCTAAGAGCATCTCCAATGCAATGCTATTTGAGTGTGCTAATGCTATAATTTGGTACAAAGTGAAAAAAGCATGCTCCAATGCAATGCTAAATGTTGTACTAAATTTGACATATGCTATTATTTGTGCCACATTTGACACAAAGAATAACATATGTCAAATTTGACACAACAATAAATGTTTTTTAATTACAAAATACCATTATATAACTATATTGAATGTATTAATTGTTGGTTTTTATAATTTTAAATAATAAAAAATATTATATAAATTGAATGCATTAATTATATTTGTAGATTTTTATAATTTTAAGTAAATAAAAAAAATAGCATTCAAATATAATTATGTATTAGAGTACAATGCAAAAATGATGTGTCAAATATATTATTTTACTATTTTTTGTGCTAAATTTAGCATTGGCATTGGCATATGCATTGGAGATAGTCTAAGTAAATCATCATGCTCCCAGATACTAGGTTTTAGGTTTGACATCTTGAGCAAACCATACCGAGTAATTCAAAACACACAAGTCAATAAAAAGAAGTCTGTTAAATACTAAGGATTAAGATCGTTCCATATATGACCACCTATTTGATAAATGAGAATATTTTCTTTCAATACGGAGATAATTAAAGATTCAAATTTATCATGTTCATGTCTTGTATAATCTTATTATACAAAGTACCTTCATTTTAATGTCACCACATCAACAGTTTGGATAAAACTGTTTCATACTTAATGGGACTGAACCGTACTAGTAATTTTAATTAATTAAAGATCCCAACTTTAATTATCAATTACAGACAATTAAGATTATTATATTAAACATAATCCTCATGTATATAACAACTTATATACTATATTTAATAATAATGGAATTTTATGTTATTAATGTTGGAGCCTCGTTCACCGGTCACACAACGGAAGTAGATTTTATAAATTTTTAACAGATCATAATCTGTATAAAGTACCAGTGAACTCGGGATCATAATTCTTTTTTGGAACTTATACATATAAAATTATTACAATAATAAAATATACGTATATACAGGAAATTGTAATCAATATAAAGAAGATGAAGAAAATCTTAGAACCGTACCAACGGTTGGAGGCTCCTTCACTTCTTGTAATACTCATTGTCTAAACCAATCCTACCAAGGTTTGGATACTTCTACACTTTACGATGTGCTTCTGAATGAACCACTCGATATTCCTCGCTATCTCCCGGGACTGATAACTGCGTGTGGGCGTATCACGATTTCAGGATCTTAGAATGAAAGATATAGAGAAAATATTTGAAAAAACTCTTTCTTCTCAAGAGAAAAAAGACTTAGAACAATGCTAGTTCTCAAAAGTTAAAAAAAATATATATTATTATTTTTCTTTTTGTCTTCTTGGTGTATACTGCACCAATTTTTTCGCTCTTTTTTATGGTTCTCACACCACTTTTACACACCATCAATTTTTGTTAATACGGTGACATGTGCCTTAGGTCTTAGTTATGATAAATATATCATATATATTATTATAACTAAATTCCCTTTTTGAATTGCACGTTTTTGTGTGTTTCCTTTTATAGAATATATATATATATATATATATATATATATATATATATATATATATATATATATTCTCGTTTAAAAAGATCATGATATTTTTTATTTAAAACAAAATCTTTATTTTATTTTTATTAAAAAATACCATCTTTGAATTTAAACTATTCAAATTCAAAAATTAAATATTTAATAAAATAAAATAATCACATTATCTTATTTTATTCAAAAACAAATATCAACAAGCATCCTCCATTTAGTGATTAATAACATAATTAAATAATCTCATTATTTAATTTAATTAATCACCATTAATCATTAATTAAATAATCTCATTATTCAATTAATTTTCTGAATAAATATGTGTCACTTTCGTAACACAATTAATTGGACAATCCAATTAATTAACCGTGACTCTTGCTACCTTAATCAATCATGCTAGTAGGGGGGCCTAATGGACCCAGAGTATTTTGAACTCCAACAATTCTCGGAATCATTAATTAAACACTTTAATTAATATTCCTTGATTATTAACTCCGGTTTTATTCCACTAAAAACCCGAAACTGCACTCTCTCAACTGCAGAAGCTTTTACACAAACCGATACAACTCGGTGTCCATCGATATATATATTACATATGGTGTGATTCTGACAATAGTTTATAATTCGAGCGGGGTCATAATATTCGTTATACCCCTCTAATTACATATATCCTTTAAGTACCGTTGATTATTTAACGGATAATAAATCATATTTTCGCATGGAATTATGAGAGCGCTCATATTGTTCAAGCCCTGAATCAACCGTTAAGAGAACTACCATCTACTTCTCACAAGAAGGAAAAGATTCTACTATTGTGTACAAACCTTTCCAACCACAAGCCAAACCACAATCCCAACATACGGAGTATATTGATCAGAAAATGCATCCGACCTCACCCATAGTATATCAAAGACCACGATCTAACCTGAAGGAGTCGATAAGTCAATTAGGATTAAGATCACCCACATATATCCATCATTAGTGGATATATACGAATCTTATCGGTAAACAGATCTTAGTGAGAGATTCATATAGATCATGGCTCAGTCCTAAATGATTATATCATACAAGGTTTCTCCATTCTCATATCTCATATGAACGATTCAGGATAGAATCACCGTACATTACAGAATGGACAACAGCTATAAATTAACCACAAATAAAGTACTCAACTTTATTTGCTATCTATGGACTCTTTAGATTGCACGCCTCTTACTGTATCCATCTGTATATGACACTCATATACATAGTTCGTGATTACATTCGGCAATCCAGGATGTTAATATGTAAAGTTATAAAATAAACAACACAACAAGAATGAATTGAAATTTTCCTTTAATTTATTTCATAAATCCATTTACACATTTCATCTTTACGGCATAAGCCCCAAAAATCTCCCACATGCACTAAAGCATGTGAGGCATGTCTCGTAACCCTAGACCATCTAGGTGACCCGAAAACACTATAACCGGTAAGGTCTTCTTAAATGGATCAACATGATTGTCTTGTGAGGCTATCTTGGTAACGATCACATCTCTTCTCTGCACTATCTCTCTAATGAGATGATATTTTCTCTCTATATTCTTCCCTCTCTTGTGGTTTCTTGGTTGTAAGGACCTCAATTTTATGATTGACTTATTTCATGACAAACTACACAACACTGGGGATGATTGTGTAATGGGTAGCTTAGGACCTCATTGGAAAGCTTCCAAGCATCTCCATGACTTCAAGAGCAAAAGGTATATTCACTTGACTTTGCCTCTTGAAGAGTTTAGGTGCACACACAGACTTCATGCATGCTTTGTTGATCTTGCATTTGTGTTGATATTGTTTATATGTGTGCATCTCTTCACAATCACACTTGCACTTCATTTGTAGATTTAAGTGTGGTATTGTGTTATGTTCGCGCTTGCATGATGGTGTGCTTGTTTTAGCGCTTTGAGTGACTATATGAGAAGGTTGCATTCTTCTCTTGGTTTGGTTATATGGAGTAAGATGTCTAGTTTCAAAAGAGTGTATTTCAATGATTTAATATTTTTCAAAACTGACCTTTGTATGGTTTTGTGACCATATATTTTTATAAAATGATTCAAAATGAGTTTTGAAAGTTTTTGTACAAACTAGACACCCATAACTTTCCAACGGTATATTATTCGTAATATTTTATGACCATTAGGATTGGTTTTGAAATCTCCAAAGTGACCACAAAAACAGGGCAACTCTGTTGTTATCCGTTTCTGATATTTGGTCACTAAAATGACCATAACGTTATCTACAGACATTCAAATCATGTTTTGTAAATTGGAATAGAAATTCAACTTCCATACCTTTCCAACGGTATATTATACGAAATGTTTGGATATCGTTTGGTCATGTTTTGGGTCGCTCGAAGCTCGAGTTATTGTGTTGTCTAGCGTGCACTGTGGCCTAGACCGTTGTTGGTGCCATGCCTAGCCAGCGACTTAGGCAGCGATAAAATCCAGTCATGCCTTGTTGTGCAGACCGCGGTCTGGACACTTGCCTAGGCCGCGACATGCACATCGGTCGTGCGGGACTTTGTCCCTCAAGTCCAAAAAGATGCCGTTTTGTGTAGAGCTCCTTTATATATGTTCTCTTCTTCTTTCTTTCCTTTTTGGAGCTCAATGAACCCATCTTTAGAGTGAGAGAACCTCTATTAGAGAGAGAAAGCTTCATGCTTTGTTATTTGACTCTCCAAACCCCAAACTCATCTTCATCTTGCATTCAAGCATCATTCCAAGCATGAGTTTTCATTGATTAGTAAATAGAACCACCATTGTTGTTCATTTATTGTTCTAGCTTACCAAGACATGTCATTTATTGCTAAAATTAGCATTTCTTCATATTAATTGCATATTTATTGAAATTATGACATGTTTGGGGTTTGTATTGTGATAGCTTGCATTATTAGGTCATTTATACCTAAATAGCTAATCCATGAATGTTCATGTATACACAATTGATGATTAGGTTGACTTTATGCATCTAGTCTAGTTTATGAACATTTATGTGTATGCCTCATTGATTGCATTTCTTGATTACAAAATTGCCCTTGATTATTTGTTGTGACAACTTGTGTTGGTTGGACTTTTATTGACAATTAGGCTGTTAGATTTTTTCTACACATCTAATTGAGTCCTTGGTATGGGCATGTAGGCATTGTTTGATAACTAGGATGTTTAATTGCATTATCTACATCTAGTTAAGCATTTTTTGTTTGGCCTTACACATAATTGCATTTGAGCATAGTGTCATATATACACTTAGACCATATACTCTTCATTGAGTCAAAGTCTTGTGCTTCGGTGTGAAGTTGCACAAGCAAGAAAAGCCTTGCAACCAAGGGTAGTTTGGCAAGCAATTGGTCGGGTATCCAATGTAAAAGGCCCGAGGGGTAGAGTAGGAGGTGCTCACGCCAAGAGTAGTGGATCAGGGGATATCACTAGGGATTGAACCAAGAGTGGTGAGTGGCGGTTTCCATAGCCTGAGGTTGTCGAGAGTGAGAGTCCGAGTATCACTTGAGGGTGTAACCTTTTATTCATATAGTGGATTTCTGTGACTGAGTGTGGAGCACTTAACAGCCCGTGGTTTTTCCCATTTGGAGGGTTTTCATGTATAGATCTTGTGTTATTTATATTTCCGCACTTTACACTTGATGTTGTATGTTTGTTTTATTGAGTGAATTTTGAATATTGACTAATCAAGAAAAATTGGTAATTGACTTGATTAAAACCTATTCACCCCCCCTCTAGGTTATAGACACACACATTTTAGGGAACTTTTAATTGGTATCAGAGCGGGTTCCTAGACATACTTAGGTGATCCAAGCTCTTGTTTGTGTGTCTTGCATTTGTTTATTGCATTCATTTGCCTTTATCTCATTCACTAAACAATATGAGTGGCATTAAGATGATAGAGGGAGATTTGACCTCTAAAGTTGAGAGGAAGAAATATGACTTCGATGAGGAGATGACTCTCATGGTTGAGAGATTTAGGAGATTCATAAAATCTCACAAGAAGAGTATGACCTCAAATGTAAAGGAGGAGAAAAGGATGAACTCCAAAGTGAAGGATGTAAACAAGAAGACCTTACTCAAGAATAGTGAAGAACATGTGATTAACTTCATGACCTTGGGTGCTTCCTATGTGGAAGATTTTGGTGTGGTAACAAATGAACAAGGCAAAGGTCTTGATGAGGAAATTGACTCATATGTGGAATGTAAAGTGACCATTCTCAAAGTATCGAAGCAAAATGAAGAGCTCTCTAAGGAGAATGAGATTTTAAAAATGTGGAAGATTTCCTCGGAGGAAAAGATCCATACCCTTGAAGAAAGCAAGCAAAATTGTCAAATTTAACTTCATCGGTACAAAGAGATCATGGAAGACCAAATGGAAGATATCTTCATTCTTGTCTCCAAATTGAAGACCATGGAAAAAGTGACCTCCATTGATGACTCATTGATGATGGACAATATTGATGTGTCCAAGTATGAGAAGGAGATTGAAGATTGCCACCAAAGGATGAAGGCAATGAAAGATAAGCTTGCCAACAAAGAAAACTCTTTGAAAATTGTCAAGGAAAGAGAGATGAGGTGCCTTGAAGAATTAAAGAAGGCTAAGGTCAAACAACCTCAAGCTCAAGGCAAGATCAAAGCTTCATCTAAGAAATCTTCAACTCAAGGAAAGTCCACACAAGCCTTGGCAACTCAACCAAAGCCTAGGCAGTTCAAGAAGAAAGGACAAGTTCTTGAGAAGTCATTCACCTCCTCCAACAAACCAACTATGAGGAAAGAAGGTGACCACAAGAAGCCTGACCAACCAATAAGGCAAGATCAACCGGCTGAACCACCTCAAGAAGCTAGACCACAAATGTGCCACCAATCGGCTTAAGCTCCAAGGAGAAGCCAACCGGTGCATCATCAAAGACAACCTCATCAACATGGCGATGCCTCGATGAGAACACAATGCAATGGTATAAATTCTTACTTTGTACCTACTTGTCATTTTTATGGTATGATTGGTCACTTAAGACCAAACTGCTTTAAATACATTAAGAGGTGTAGATTAGAGAGCATGAAAGTAAAACAGTTGAAAAAGGGAGCAAGTTTGCATGAACCTAGGGAGTTTAGAAATTTACTTATGACCACTAAAAATGAAAAGGTGGAACCTAGGTGGGTTAGAAAGAATTAACCCTCTTGCCTTAGTGCCCATGAGACACCCGTAGATGCTACTAAGTCCTTTGGACTTGGTAAGTTTATAGGGGTTTATGTCTCTCATTGACTTGGTTGGATTTGACCCCATTTGAGAAGCTCAAGCAAAGAGAGCAAACTTGCATGATTTGCTATATGCAAAAAGTTAATTTGTTATATGCCTTTTTGATAATTGTTTGAGATTCTTGGTTGCACATATACTTTTATGTTTTTTTTAAGTAAGTGTGCACCATTGCTTTACTTGCAATCCATGTCATATTTATGTTCAAACATGTATTTTTGGACTAGGAGATTTAATTGGGAAAGTACATTTGAATGACCAATAATTTATCTCCATGACATGTGAACTTGCTTTTAATGACATGTTTTAAAATGATATGCATGAATTGAGTTTGATTGCTTTAATGTAAATGTGTGTGAGTGCGAATGAGAGGACTAATCATTAAGGATATTTTATCCATGCAATTAATAAGGATTTTACATCCAAATTAGTCTTCTCTCTTTTCTTAATGGTGAAACAAGACTACTATCATACGGATAATTATCCGAAAATATCAAAAAGGGTGCAAAAGTCGCTCATGTCTTGATTTGCCTTTAAAGATTGATATAGTTGCTTTATTTTCAATTTTTTGAAACTATATCTTGTTTGCTTATGAAAAAAGGGTACAAATTGGTTTGAATTCTTTTAGAAACCCTTTTGATGTTTACTTTGCCAAATACCATTTGTTTTGGATTTGAATGCAACATGTCTTGCTTGCAAAGCATCCTTGTCACATTTTTTTTTTAAATCAAACTCCTTGAATCTCTCTTAATTACTTATGTTGCATAAAGTTCGTTTATATGATTATGCATTGTAACTATGCCAATAACTCTCTTTGCTAAAGCAACCCGATAGGGGAGCTCCTTTGCCTATCTCATGACAAAAAGGGGGCGAAGTCTTGAGAAATATAGGGGGAGAATTGGTTATACTTTGGGGAGAGAGTTTGAGAGAGAGTAACACATTTAGGGGGAGCATTGCACATGCATTTGTTAATATTGCTTTATTGAGTGCAATTGCTTTTTATGTTTGTTCACCTCACATGCACTTGTTCTTGTAAAGTGCTTTTTTGCTATTGTGTGTAGTTATGATGATCTATGAAGAGATTGAAGACCTTGAAGACTTAGATTCTTAGGTATCTCTTTTTGTAACGTAGAATGGACTCTCATCAACAATAGCTAGATTATTTTTTGTTTTGTGAGGAATTATTTGTGAGTGGTTGTTTTGTCATGAAATAGCAAAAGAGGGAGATTGTAAAGACCTCAATTTGATGATTGACTTATTTCATGACAAACTACACCACATTGGGGATAATTGTGTAATGGGTAGCTTAGGACCTCATTGGCAAGCTTCCAAGCATCTCCATGACTTCAAGAGCAAAAGGTATATTCACTTGAATTTGCCTCTTGAAGAGTTTAGGTGCACACACAGACTTCATGCATGCTTTGTTGATCTTGCATTTGTGTTGATATTGTTTATATGTGTGCATCTCTTCACAATCACACTTGCACTTCATTTGTAGATGTAAGTGTGGTATTGTGTTATGTTCGTGCTTGCACGATGGTGTGCTTGTTTTAGTACGTTGAGTGACTATATGAGAAGGTCCCATTCTTCTCTTGGTTTGGTTATATGGAGTAAGGTGTCTAGTTTTAAAAGAGTGTATTTCAATGATTTAATGTTTTTCAAAACTGACATTTGTATGGTCTTGTGACCATATCTTTTTATAAAATGATTCAAAATGAGTTTTGAAAATTTATGTACAAACTAGACACCCATACCTTTCCAACGGTATATTATTCATAATATTTTATGACCGTTTGGATTGGTTTTAAAATCTCCAAAGTGACCACAAAAACAGGGCATCTCTGTTGTTGTCTGTTTCTGACATTTGGTCACTAAAAAGACCATAACCTTTTCTACAAACATTCAAATCATGTTTTGTAAATTGGAATAGAAAGTAGACTTCCATAACTTTCCAGCAGTTATTATACGAAACGTTTGGATGTCGTTTGGTCATGTTTTGGGTCGCTCAAATCTCGAGCTGTTGTGCTATCTGGCGTGTACCGTGACCTAGACCGCTGTTGCTTAAATTAGCATTTCTTCATATTAATTGCATATTTATTGAAATTACGACATGTTTGGGGTTTGTATTGTGATATCTCTCATTATTAGGTCATTTATGCCTAAATAACTAGTCCATTAATGTTCATGTATGCACAATTGATGATTAGGTTGACTTTGTGCATCTAGTCTAGTTTATGAACATTTATGTGTATGCCTCATTGATTGCATTTCTTGATTGCAAAATTGCCCTTAATTAATAGTTGTGACAACTTGTGTTGGTTGAACTTTTACTGACAATTAGGATGTTAGATTTTATCTACACATCTAATTGAGTACTTGGTATGGGCATGTAGGCATTGTTTGATAACTAGGATGTTTAATTGCATTATCTACATCTAGTTAAGCATTTTGTGTTTGGCCTTACACATAATTGCATTTGAGCATAGTGTCATATATACACTTAGACCATATACTTTTCATTGATTCAAAGTCTTGTGGCTTCAGTGTGAAGTTGCACAAGCAAGAGAAACCTTGCAACCAAGGGTAGTTTGGCAAGCAATTGGTCAGGTATTCATTGTAAAAGGCCCGAGGGGTAGAGTAAGAGGTGCTCATGCCAAGAGTAGTGTATCAGGGGATATCATTAGGGATTACACCTAGAGTGGTTAGTAACGGTGTCCATAGTCTGAGGTTGTCGAGAGTGAGAGACTGAGTATCACTTGAGGGTGTAACCTTTTATTCATATAGTGGATTTCTGTGACCGAGTGTGGTGCACTTAACAGCCCGTGGTTTTTCCCATTTGGAGGGTTTCCAAGTATACATCTTGTGTTGTTTATATTTCCACACTTTACACTTGATGTTATATGTTTGTTTTATTGGGTGAATTTTGAATATTGACTAATCAAGAAAAATTGTTAATTGACTTGATTAAAACCTATTCACCCCCCTCTAGGTTATAGACACACGCTTTAGGGAACTTTCATTGGTTCTTTGGAATTAGCTATAGCATTACTGTTATTGCAATAAAGTATGATGAGCTTATTCGGATCTGGAACAACTTCTAGATCACTCAAAAAGTTACATAGCCAAACTACCTCTTTAGCAGCTTCACCAACGGCTACATATTCTGCTTCTATGGTGGAGTCAGCAATGCAAGATTGCTTAATATTTTTCCTTAAAATTGCTCCACCACCTAGGATGAATACTAGTCCAGACGTGGATTTCCTAGAGTTTCTGTCTGACTGAAAATCAGAATATGTGTATTCTAATGGGATCAAATCCTGCTCTAAATATAATAGCATATAGTCTCTCGTTCTCCGAAGATACTTGAGAATTATCTTGACATCAACCTAGTGATCCAATCCTGGGTTAGACTGGTATCTGCTGACTACTCCCACTGCATAACAAATGTTCGGTCTCGTGCATAACATAGTATACATGAGACTACCTACTACCGATGCATAGGGTACACGTCTC
This sequence comes from Dipteronia dyeriana, assembly GCA_032871835.1. NCBI lineage: Eukaryota > Viridiplantae > Streptophyta > Magnoliopsida > Sapindales > Sapindaceae > Dipteronia > Dipteronia dyeriana. The sequence continues at coordinate 76,262,222 of CM065300.1, read as the reverse complement.
ATATCATTAACTTCTTGAGGTGTCTTAGGACACTATTCATTAGATAAGTGAACTTCATTCCTGGAAGGTAAATTACTTTTCTTGGAGTTTTACATCGAAAATCACACAAGAATCTTGTCGATATATGATGTCTGAGACAGTACTATGAGTTTGTTCTTACGATCCCTAAAACATAACTCGCCTCTCCCAAATCTTTCATTTGGAATTGGCTAGCCAGCCAGCTCTTTACATCAAACAATACTCCCACATTATTCCCAATGAGTAGGATATCATCTACTTATAGGACCAAGAAAACTATTTTTTTGGCAATGATAAGCTTGTAGCCACAAGGTTCATCGACGTTCTGCTCGAAGCCATAGATTTTGATCACTTCATCAAACCTAATGTTCCAAGATCTAGATGCTTGCTTAAGTTCATAGATGGAACTTTACAGCTTGCAAACCTTTTGCTCTTGATCTGGAGACACGAATCCCTCTGGTTGCACCATATAGATACTCTCATCAAGATTGCAATTCAAGAATGCAGCCTTGAAATCCATTTTCCAAATTTCATAATCGAAATAGACAGTAATGGATAAGAGAATCTGAATAGACTTAAACATGGCTACTGGCGAGAAGGTCTCTTTATAATCGACCCCCTCTTTCTGGGTATAACCCTTAGCCACTAGCCTTGCTTTAAAGGTTTCTACCTTCCCCGTCTACTTATCTCTCTCTCTTGTAGATCCACTTACACCCTATGGGTTTTACCCCATCCGGTAAGTCTACAATATCCCAGACTGAGTTAGAGTACATGGACTCCATCTTGATATTCATGGCTTTAAGTCATTCCTCTTTATCAGGATCTTTCATTGAATTCTCAAATGTCAATGGATCATCCACACTATCAGTAGAGGCAACACCTTGCCCCTCACCTATAACTAAATAGCGTTCAAGCTGTCTCACAACCCTCTCACTACGTCTAGGTGGTAGTGTATCCTGATCAGGAACCATCTGACTCTTAAATGTTTGTGGATCAACAACTCTTGTTGATGAAACACTAGTCTCACCACACTCCAACTCATTCAATACAATCTTAGAACGAGGTTTACGGTCACTAATATAATTGTCCTAAAGAAATTTTGCATTTGTCGATATAAATACTTTGTTATCTTCGCGACTATAGAAGTGTCCACCTCTTGTCTCTTTAGAGTATCCTACAAACAGGCATACCACAAAATTGGAGTCTAGCTTTCCACTTCTGTTCTTCAACACATGTGCTAGACACTGTTAGAACCCCGTTCACCAGTCACGCAACGGAAATGGGTTTTAAAATATTTTATACAGATCGTAATCTGTATCTGGGACCAGTGAACTTGTGATCGTATTTATTTTCGGAACAAGTACATATACTAATTATTACAATAATAAAATATATATGTAAATATAGGAAATTGTAATCAATAATAAAAAAGAATATTAAAAGATCCATACCAACGTTTGGAGGCTACTTCACTTTTTCGATATGCTCCTGATCTATACCACTGATCTTCCTCGCTATATCTCGGGACTGGTAACTGCGTGTGGGCGTTACGAACTCAGAAACTAGAATGGAGGATGTAAAAGAGAGAAGAAGAAGAAACTCTTTCTTTTGATATAAGTATACAACACTTGCATACTTTTTTTTTGTGTATTTTTTTTATGCACACAAGCACACTTTTTTTTCTTAAAAAAAAACTCACAGCTACCTTATGTGTTTGACAAAAATCCAACCTATTTCTTTTGTCAATATATATATATATAAGTGTGTTGTGCGTGACAAGTACAACACCTTTTTATTATTATTATGTTTTAAATAATATATATCACATATATAATATTTAAATATTAGATCAAATCTGTATTTGATTTTTAAAAACTTTCAAATAAAAAATATCCTATATCTTTTATTTGATTTTAATTTTGAATTCAAACTATTTAAATTCAAAAATAAAATATTTAATTTAATGAAATAAAATAATCATATCATTTTATTTTATTCAAAAATAAATATCAACATACACCCTCTATTTAGTGATTAATAAAATAATTAAATAATTTCATTATTTAATTTATTTCATCGCCATTATTCATTAATTAAATAATCTCATTATTTAATTAATTTCTGAATAAATACGTGTCACTTTCGTAACACAATTAACTGGATAATCCAATTAATTAACCGTGACCCTTGTTACCTAAATCGATCGGGCTAGCAAGGGGACCTAATGGACCCACAGTATTTTTAGCTCCAATAATCCTCAGAATCATTAATTAAACTCTTTAATTAATATTCTTTGATTATTAACACCGGTGTTATTCCACTTGTCGTATGTAAATTTTATCAGATATACGCGTCATTGACAAAGAGGATAAAATTGCCAGGCGGACATCCGAATAGGCATTCAGAAAATATCCTACAAGACATCACCAAAGAAGAGAAGCCCGAATAAACAAGTATTGAACAAGACCTGCTCAGGGTCAACTGACGCCATATATTACTCAGGGTCAGTTAAACATACTCGGGGCTAGTTGGTGACATTTTCTACTCGGGATCAGATGACGTCACTTGGGACCAGCTGATATCGTTTCCTACTCGGGATAAACATGAAGAAAAATAAAAAGCCCAACACGTAGCTCACACGAATCGAGTCATTAAAATTCAAGAAGATATCCATATCAAAGAGGAATTCCAAGAAGAGCAGAATTATCAAGCAGAGGGTTCCTAATCAGGCAACAATTTTACTTCTTCAAAAAGACTACGTTCTTATAAGGAAATAAGTCCTAATTGGACTACATTACTAGAGTCCCATTCGATCTCAATACAAGTCTCCGAAACAGGAAAGAAGACAAACTACTTCGAACAAGTAAGCAATCATAATTAAATAAAAAGATTTTTTATTACTTTTACAAAGAAGATTAGGGTTCTATGGACATATAAATAGACCCATAATCTCGTCACACAAAAGATGACAGCAATCATAGAAAAATACAGAGAGAAGAAAGAGAGATCGAGAATTGTAATTATATTATTTCATAGTGGATTTTGGCTTGGTTGATCATTCAACCACCTGTGGACGTTTCTCCGATCATCAAAGTTTTACCACGTAAAAAACTTGCTTCCGATTACTTTCTCCTTCTCTTTCTCTTTGAAATCATAACTAAAATCCAATCCTTGTTGACTTTTCTCATACATCCAGGAATCGACGTCAACAATTGGCGCTAGAAGGAGGGGTGCGTTTGAACTTTAAATTTAATTAAAGGTAATGGCATGAAGCAGAAACAGTTCTGGGGATGTCCAAAAATCTCTAGATAACTTCCATGTTGGCAGTAACTCAAGAGATCTCGCTGCAACCATAGAGAACCAACCTACATTTCTGGTAGGGATCCAGCATGTTCCTCCGACCAGCGGAGACCTGACACAACGCTTCAGAGAGGCGTTGCAACAATTGGTGGCAGACGCAGCAAAGGAAGGAGTTGATCTTCTGGCTGCAGAAGAAACACAACCTCTTAACCTCCCATCTGTGAGGCTTCATTCGGTTGTAGTAGTGCCAGAACTAAATGCACCGGAAGTTGGAAAGAACTCTGCTCCAATCAATCAGACTGGTCGTTAAACACCTAAAGAGGAACGGTCACACCAGAAGCATAACCAGGATCAGACAGTCTATGCTAGACACCGTAAACATGATCGGTACAGGGACAGGTCGTCATTAGAAGATAGCGATCAACACCATCGCAAGCGTCATCACAGAATCATATGTGAAACCCGGCATCAAAGTGAAGAGCCAGAAAGAGGAATGACAATCACCCGGCGGTTCAACTATCAGGGAAGTCCGGTGGGAGATAGAGATATCGTAATCTAGAGCTTAACTCGAGAAGTCGAGAACAATAGGTGTCAAATGGACGCACTGGTCAGACGTTATGGGTACAACGATTTATTTGACGAGGATTCTGACAGCCCGTTCACTAGGGACATCCTGCGGACTTCATTCCCAGAAAGATTCAGGATGCCAAACGTGGAGTAGTTCAAGAAGGATACAGACCCAAAAGAACATTTAAGACGCTAAAAAAGTGCTATGGCCCAGTATGCCCATAGCGATCCCTTACTATGCCTCAACTTTCCACAAACTCTAGGAGACATGGGCTCAAGATGGTTCAGGAGATTGCCCCCAGCAAGCATCGAAAGTTTCAGTGAATTGATCAGGAGTTTCTCAAGGCAATTTCTAAGAAATGTTCACAGGAAAAAATCTCTGGCTTACCTTTCTCAAATAAAACAAGGGAAAGATGAGTCGCTGAAGAAATACCTGGGGAGATTCGGCCAAACAGTATCAGAAATCGACAGTGTAATTGATAAAGTGATAATTGCTGCATTCATCAACTACCTACAGAATGGACAGTTGTCTTTTGACCTGAGAAGAGCTTGCCTGACCAGATACGCAGATATGATGGGTATGGCGAGAGGATATGCACTAGCCGAAGAATAAGAGTTAGCCACTGGAGGATGCTACATGCATGGAGGAAAACCCGAAAAAGATGCTGAGTCCAAGGTGCAGAACCAAAAGGGAAAACAAAAAGGAAACAGCAAAGAAAAGAGCAAGGATAGGGTAAACGGGCGTAGTGCAGAACAGACCACGAAAAAATACTGAGGTAGATACACCAACTACACCCATCTTCGAAAAAAGCAGGAGGAAATCCTGGCTATACTGGAATTAAAAAATTTGATATAAGAGCCACGCTGTCAATCACTGTTTGCTCGGTGAGATACAACCAAATACTGCATGTTCCACAAGGAAACCGGTCATAAGACTTCCAAGTGTTACCAGCTCAGGGATTACATAGAAACCCTCATTCGGGAAGGACATCTATAGGATGTAATCTTGAAAAGGGATGAGAAATCAGAAACAAAGACAGAGATCAGGGTCGATCACAGCTCTGGTCGAAATCAAAGGGCCAGTCCATAGGCCAATGAAGTAATACATACAATCTTTGAAGGACCATCCACTGGGAGAAGTAACCGAGAGCGAACACGGGAAATCAGAGAAGCAGTAGAAGCAAAACATAACTTTGACGTGAACTCAGTAAAGCCAAACCCGAAAAGGGTAAAGGAAGGATGGGACCCAATAATATTCACAGAAGCAGACTCGCATGGGGTCGACATTCGACCAAATGACTCCTTAGTCAAAAGTGCTCGGATTGGTCGCCGGGAAGTTAGGAGAATCTTGATAGATAATGGAATGATCGAAAGGACCTACATCATTTCCATACTTCACTCCGAGGATTCGGAGGAATTGAGGTTAGGTCACTCGGGACAGTAAAGCTACCCGTAAAGATCAGAGTAGCACCTTGTCAGAGAACTGTATTGCTCGACTTCGTGGTAGAAGACTTAGACAATTGAACGTATAATGCATTGTTAGGTCGGCCATTCTTAAATAAAACTAAGGTCGTAATAACCACGTATGCCTTAATGATCAAGTTCCCGACCGAACAGGGGTCTGTGTAGTCAAGGGATCCCAAGAGATGGCCCGAAGAGCTAACCTGTCAGTATACAAAGACAAAAATGATGAACAGGTTTGCACTATAACGCAGCCGAGTCAGAACAAAAAGTCAGTGTCATTCGAATTTGATCAAAGGGAAGAGTCGAATGAATCCAAAACTGAACCGGTCGAAGAAATTATCTTGAAAGAAGATGAACCACAAGATCGGGGCCAACCTGGAAGGAAAAGTCAAACAAAGCCTCACTGATCTGCTCAAAGAATACATGGATGTGTTTGCTTGGAGTCATAAAGACATGGTCGGGATAGATGCCCGAATAATATCTCACCATCTCACAGTAGACCCGAATGCAAAACCGGTGATACAAAAGAGAAGATCATTCAATCTCGAGAGAAGTCAGGCAATCAAACAGGAAGTGGAGAAGCTACTCGTTGTAGGGTCGATTAGAGAGATCAACTACCCTCAATGAGTAGCTAATGTAGTCCTCGTCCAAATGAAAAACGGACAATGGAGAATGTGCATAGATTTCACAGATTTAAACAAGGCATGCCCAAAAGACAGTTTTCCACTTCTAAGGATAGATCAGTTGGTGGACGATACATTAGGCCTTGAGTTGCTCAGTTTCATGGACACTTACTCGGGATATAACCAAATCCGGATGAACAAGGCTGACGAGAAAAAACAGCATTCACAACTGATCAGGGTTTGTACTGTTACACAGTAATGCCCTTCGGGTTAAAAAATGCAGGGGCAACATATCAAAGGCTGGTCAACATAATCTTCGCACGGCAAATAGGAAGGAAAATGGAAGTATACATTAATGACAAGCTGACCGAGAGTATCATGGCAGACAAGCATACTTCAGACCTGCGAGAGACATTTGATGTTTTGAGGAGATACCAAATGAAGCTAAATCCGAACAAGTGTTTATTCGGAGTTCCATCGGGAAGATTCTTGGGTTTTCAAGTTCACCAAAGAGGAATCAAAGTCAACCTGAGAAGATCCAGGCCTTGCAGAAAATGACTTCACCAAGGAAACTAAAAGAAGTACAACGCCTAACAGGATGCTTAGCTTCCTTGGGTAGATTCATCTCAAAGGCCACAGACAGATGCGCACCTTTTTTCAAAGTAATTAAAAAAGGAAAAGGACTCGAATGGAATGAAGAGTGCGAGCAGGCTTTTTTAAAAATTAAGGAATACCTAGGGCAGGCTCCCATCCTTTCAAAACCACGGATGGGAAAGACACTCCATTTGTACTTATCAGTTACAAAACTAGCAGCAAGCTCAGTCCTATTTAGAACAGAAGATGGAGTACAGAAGCCAGTGTACTATACCAGCAAGACACTTCTACCAGCTGAGACCAGGTATTCACAGGCAGAGAAAATGGCCCTAGCATTGGTTTCAGCAGCAAAGAAGCTAAGGCCATATTTTCAGGCTCATACAATCCAGGTTCTCACCGACTGCCTATTAAAGCAAATTCCACAGAAGCCAGAAATTTCAAGAAGACTGACCAAATGGGCTATCGAACTAAGTGAATTCGATATCCACTACGTCCCCAGGACATCCCTCAAAGGGCAAGCAGTGAAAAATTTTATAGCAGAGTTCACATAGCCAAACCTGGAAGCAAAAATGATGTTGGGAATTTTTTTGAAATTGTATGTTGATGGCTCTTCAAACACTCATGGCAGCGGGGCAGGGATCGTAGTATGCACTCCAGAAGAAGATGATATCGAATGTGCCATGAGGTTTGATTTCAAAGCAACCAACAATCAAGCCGAGTACGAGGCGCTACTAGCTGGACTCAGCGATTCACAAGTAGTTGTCAACCAAGTCCTGAACAAGTACCAAGCCAAGGATGAAGGCATGATAACCTACTGTGACATTACAAAACAGCTCCTCCAGAAATTCAAAGAATATAAGATTGCCCAGATCCCCAGGGAGGAGAATGAAAAGGCAGTCGCATTGTCCAAACTAGCATCAGCAACAACCATAATCAGGCTAAAGACTATTCTGGTTGCACATCTTCTCAAACCGAGCACAACTGAACCAAGAAACTTAGAAATTTTAGAAATCTGAACACCTCCAGATGGTTGGATGACTCAGCTAAAAAGGTTTCGGGAATAAGGCATGCTCCCGGAAGATCCCTTACCAGCAAAACGTATCAGGTATAGATCAGCAAGGTACACATTGGTTGGAGGAGAACTATACAGAAGGGGGTATTCTCGAACACTCCAAAGATGTGTGTCAGAGGAGGATGCATATCGGATATTACAGGAAATCCATGGAGGAGTTTGCGAAAATCACACTAGGGGTAAAAGTTTAGCACACAAGGTACTCAGGCAAGGTTATTATTGGCCTACTCCCTTCTCAGATGCACAACGATGTTTGGAGAGTTGCAATATTTGCCAAAAGATTGATAATGATATCCGACAACCCCTGAACAGCTTAGAAACCTCACATCCCCATGGCAATTTTCCATATGGGGTTTGGATTTAATCGGCCCAATGCCATCCGGGATAGGGGGTGGAGCGAAGTATGCCATAGTAGCCGTTAACTACTTCACTAAGTGGGCAGAAGCTGAAGCATTGGTGCATATCACAGAAGCAAACACCATAAATTTCATGAAAAAGAATATACTTTATAGGTTTGGAGTCCCAAACACTATAATCACGGACAACGGCACCCAGTTTGATAACCTGAAATTCAGACAGTTGTGCAAAAAGTACCGGATTGCCAATTACTATGCCACACCTGCCCACCCTCAAACAAATGGGCAGGATGAAGCAGTGAACAAAATCATCAAGCACACAATCAAAGCAAAGCTAGGTGCCAAGAAAGGAAGTTGGGTTGAAAAGCTTCCCGAAGTATTATGGGCATATCGGACAATAACAAGAACGTCAACATGAGAGACTCCATTCACTTTAGCGTTTGGAATGGAAGCTGTTATCCCTATAGAAACGTCATATGCATCACCCCGGGTCAGGATATATGATGAAGAACAAAATGTTGATATGCTATTACAAAGCCTAGATGAGCTATAAGAGAAAAGGGAGAAGTCCCGAATTCGAAATTTAGCATATCAGTAAAGAGTAGCTCGCCACTACAACTCTCATGTTCGGGTCAGAAAAATTCCAACTAGGAGACCTGGTACTCAGAAGGTGTCATTGAACACAAAAAATAAAGTTGCAGGTTCCCTGGCCAATAAGTGGGAAGGCTCGTACAAATTCGAAGGACTAGTTGGCCATAGAGCGTATTGGATTGCACGACCCACTGAAGGGGTTTTACCCCGACCACGCAATGCCCAATATCTCAAGATTTTCTATCCTTAAATTATTTTTTTTTCTTTATTTTTTTAGTCAGGACAATTTTAGTTATGTCAGATATTAGCTGTAGAATTTAAATCTTTGTTGATTTTGCAGTTATAAATAAAAATCAAACTCAGGATTTTCGAAAGATAAAATATATGATATTAAGAACATTTGAAAGACAAGCATTATAATAAGAACATGCAAATAGAATACTCGGGACCATTGATTCCCGAATGGGCGGAGAAACTCAAAGGAGCATGCCAGTCGAGCAAGGTCAATTGACCTTAGTAAAAAGGCAAACCCGATGCACCAGATTCTGGAGAAAGGCTCGGGACGTTATCAGAAAATTCTGGTGAAATGCGTAGCTGTGTTAAGCGATTCATAAAGCTTAACGATTCGGCAAACCCTTACGCATAAAAACTGGGGAGACGTCCTTGGTAATGTGTAAGGACTCGAACATATGATCATGGTGAGCCTTGATGTAATGTTCGGGTAGCAACCGTGTATGAAACACAAGTATAAACCTACTTGCCTGTTTTAAGATGACTTGGTATTAACTAGCCAGTTTAATCAGATACTTCGCATAAAGATTGCAAGAGCCAGTTTAATAAGATACTTGGCATTAAAATTATTCGAGGGACAACCGGTTTAATAAGATACTCGGTGAAGTTACCCAAAAATCAGAATTAGCCAGTTTAATAAGATACTTGGAAAGAAGATTGCAACAACCAGTTTAATAAGATACTTGGCGTTATAAATTATTCGGGGAACGAAACCGGTTTAATAAGATACTTGCTTAAGTTACCCGAACATCAGAAATAGCTGGTTTAGTAAGATACTCGGCAACAATAGAGTCAAGTTGAAGGTGAAATTCCTTGAAGCAATAAATCAGATCAAGACCACTCGGTTCAGAAAAGCTAAACTCGGGATTTTATTAATCTCTCCAAAGATTCGATACAAAAAATTGTTACAAAGAATTCTTTACAAAAGAATTGTTACAAAGAATTACAAAGAATTACAAAGAATTTCTACAAAAAAACTTATGAAAATTCTACAAAAATCAAGGTTGTGAGGATTTTGAACTCTTGCCAATACTCGGGTCGGGCACTATCTCGTACTCGCGGAACAGACATTTATTTGAAGGCCAAGCAATCGTGTCGACCGAATCGTCCATCCACTGGCTGTAATCTTCTCCTGGGATCAGTCCGACATCAGAGACCACACCCTCCACGATCGACTTCTGACTAGAATAAAAGGTCGAGAGGGAGTGCTCGGATGGAACCTCCAAATGCATAGGATAGGTTTCTTTGCCTTGGCTACGACAGTAAGCACTACACTCCTTCATCTAAGTCTAAAGAGATTCCAAGGACCGATCCACATGATTCTTGATCGTCAACTCCCAGTTGGTTAGGGCTTACTCAGTTGCCCGATTCTTAACTTTGAAGAACTCGCCAGCTGAAACCAACCCACGCTGAAACTCCTGAAGGATAAGGGGTAGGCAGGGTATCTCTTGAAACGATCCGCCCTTGCACTTCGAGTTCGAGCCTGGCCTCCTTGGATAGGGACTCGACCGTTAGAGCCTGGCGTTCCAAGTCTTCGATCTTCTGCTCATATGCCAACTTAGGCTACTCCGCTTTTTGCTCGGCCCTAAGCATTGATTCTTGGGCGAAAGACAATAAATTTTGAAGTGACTCAGCTTTCTCTTCTGCCAAAAAAGCCCTTTCCTCGGCCTCCACCTGCTTCTCCAAGCTGTGGTCGAAAAATACTTGGGCAGAGCCAACTTCTTGTTGATAAACCGATTCGACCCGAGCATGGCTATCCTCACTTTCCTTCAGTTGAGAATTGAGACGCCTTATTTTATCAGCTTGATGTTGCTACGTCAGAACCAGCTCAGCGAACTCGGCCACCATCTACAAAGAAGTTCAATTAAAAATCTGGCAAACAAACAAAACAATTGATGAAGTTAAAGATAACTTACATAAGATGCACCGTTAAAAACGTTCTGAAGACGGTCTGTTAGCAAGCTATCCCGAAAACAACTCCAGCAGTCATCCCTAATGAAAGCCCGACCGGATGACATCTCCCTCAGCATATCCTGAGGAGAAGGATATGAAGGAACCCCTGAGGATTCAGCCCTTTGATCTTCAACCTCGGGGGGAGGGGAACCCCTGTTCTGCTCCGAAGCCTCCGCATCCGTCGATGCAACAAAAACGCTCGGAGGAATCTCAGCCCGAGTATCTTCATCACTGGAGTCAATGAATGAGACCAACCTAGGGACCTTGAGAGGGCGAGTAGGAGAGCAGACCAACTTCTTCTTCTCAGCTCGAGAACGATAGAAGTTGAGATCAGCTGCGGGATCTTCCTAAGCATCATCCTGAAAAGATTTAAAAAATTAGGGACCTATAGATACTTGTCCTATGGAGGTATTACATCCATCACCGGTGTTTGACCGCTCGGCTACCTCTTCATCAGGACCCTCACTCTGCCTTTCCCCGTCATCAGGCAGTTGAGTATCGGTCGGGCCACTCAGACCACTAGTCTCCCCTGAGGTCGGCTAAACAATGTCCTCGAGGACATATTCGGGGACTTGCTCCTCTGCTACATCGGTTTCCTCATCAGACTCATGTGGGGCAATACCATCATTGCTGTGACGAGAAGCTTCTTTCGGCTGACCTAAAAAATCGACTTCACTTTGCGAGCTTGAAGGTCGTAAACGATGTCCATGTCATACACTTAGAAAAAAAAGAGAAAGAGTCAGAATACAAAAAGCAAAAAATAACAATAAAAAAGAAAAAAAAAGGGTTATAAAGATCACTTACATCGCCTGCGGTAAGCCGAAGTCTGGTTGAAGAGACCGAGCTCTATCATTTTCGTCTCGTTGAAAAGATAAGACATGCTCCTCTTCTCCAGCATGCGAACTGCTGCCCGAGCAAGTCTAGTCAGCTCAGCATTGCTAAATTCAAGCTTCTTTTTGTTCCAAACCTTGAGAGAACAGAAGAAGCGGGGAACTTTCAGCACTCTCCGAGTTTCCACAGCCGAGAGTGTGACTTCAAGACCTAGATTCCCACTGGTAAAAAACCAATTGTTCTTCAAGAACTTGTTGGATGAAGGGAATCTCCATACAAACCCCTTTTTTTGGGGTCATCAAAAGTATCAACTCCCCGGTTTACCTATGTCCCCTTGGGGACCCAGCAGTCTGGCGGATTAGACATGAGGAAATAGGTCCTTGTCTTGCCAGACTGCCTCAGTTTGAAGACATGTCTGATCTCACTCGAGGAAGGCGGTGACAAGTTCATCCGGCTGTACATGTGCCACATGCACATCAATATCTTGTAGCTGTTCAAGGCCAGTTGAGCTGGGGCAATCCCTGCTTCAGCCAAAAACCAGGCAATGAACGGCTGAAGAGGAAGTGTAACGCCGCAGCAGAGCATGGATCCATAGATTGCCACCATGCTTGAGGGAGGATTCCATACAGCTCTATCACCATCAGGAATCAGAGTAACCAAATTGTCCATATTGAATCGGGAACGATATTTCTCGATCTCATTCGCCCTAACAACATTCGGCTCAGTGTCAAACCCACTCGAGCGATCAGCAGAGAAAGTGAGACAAGATTCTCTGAACGCCTCTTCAACATCGTTCTCATTAACAGTCTGCTCCTTGCTCCGAACACTGCCCGAGTGGTGCTTATGGACTTCACTTCTGCTTTAATGTTTTCCCATCCTTCACAGAGGTACCCTGTGATTAGAAATGTTAGATTCAGAACTAGATGAAGAATCAGAACTGGATACATAAAAATGAACGTTAGCGTGAAGCCTAGAAACATCAACTTCTAAAAATGGAGGTTCATCAGGGGGGATTTCCCCCAATAATTGGGGGATTTCCCCCAATAATCTTCGAACACAGGAAACTAGCTGGAAATCCCCACGATCGAGCACTTAGAAAGCGATAGTAAAAAGTCATTGACAAGAAGAAGGATTCATTAACACTAACCTAGAATGAAGAAATCTGAACGTAAAATCTTCTACGGAGAAATGGCAATTTGCTGCGCAAAGAAATCTTGGCTGGCAAAAATTTCTGGTTTTCAAGTTTTTTAGAATGAACCAGCGCAACCCTTCAGTGAAGAACTTAAAGGGGTGATAGCACGAAATCCTAGGGTCTCAAGGCGGGAAAAATCTGTGACGAGACTTGATGACGTAGACTGCGCACAGGGAGACGCGAAGGTCGTTTCTTGTAAATGGTATCGAAAAATAAAAAGGCAAAGGACACGTGTCAAGAAGAGATCTGGCTTTCGCCGTTAGAATTCTAAAACGTCGCTATCATTGAAGATCTGGCGTGAGGGGCAAATCGAATTTACAGGGTCACCATTAAGACACGCCATTATGATAAGACATTTACTCTTGCAAAGAAATAAAAATTGAATTGATTAAAATACTTTTTCCCGAAACAAAATTCTATTCGGTAAAAGTATTTTAAGGGGGTATTGTCGTATGTAAATTTAATCAGATATACACGTCATTGACAAAGAGGATAAAATTGTCAGGTGGACATCCAAATAGGCATTCAGAAAATATACTACAAGACATCACCAAATAAGAGAAGCCCGAATAAACAAGTATTGAACAAGACCTGCTCGGGGTAAACTGACGCCATATACTACTCGGGGTCAATTAAACATACTCGGGACTAGTTGGTGACATTTTCTACTCGAAATCAGATGATGTCACTCGGGACTAGTTGATATCCTTTCCTACTCGGGACAAATATGAAGAAAAATAAAAAGCCCAGCGTGTAGCTCACACGAATCGAGTCATTAAAATTCACAAAGATATCCATATCAAAGAGGAATTCCAAGAATAACAGAATTATCAGGCAGAGGCTTCCTAATCAGGCAATAATTTTACTTCTTCAAAAAGACTACGCTCTTATACGAAAATAAGTCCTAATTGGACTCCATTACTAGAGTCCCATTCGATCTCAATACAAGTCTCCGAAACAGGAAAGAAGACAAACTACTTCGAACAAATATACAATCATAATTAAATACAAAAATCTTTTATTACTTGTACAAAGAAGATTAGGGTTCTATAGATATATAAATAGACTCATAATCTCGTCACAAAAAAGAGGACAACAATAATAGAAAAATACAGAGAGAAGAAAGAGAGATCGAGAATTGTAATTATATTATTTCATAGTGAATTTTGGTTTGGTTTATCATTCAACCACCCGTGGACATTTCTCCTGTCATCAGAGTTTTACAACATAAATAACTTGCGTCTGATTACTTTCTCCTTCTCTTTCCCTTTGAAATCACAGCTAAAATCCAATCCTTGTTGGCTTTTCTCATACATCCAGAAATCGACGTTAACACCACTAAAAACCTGAAGATGTACTCTCTCAACTGCATATGTTTTTACACAGACCGATACAACTCGGTGTTCATCAATATAGCTATTAAATATGGTGCGATCCTCCACAGTAGTTCATAATTAGAGCTGGGTCAAAATGTTCGTTATACCCCTTTAATTACATATATCTTTTAAGTACCATTGATTCTCTAATGGAAATTAAATCTTATTTCCTCATGGAATTAGGAGAGCGCTCATATTGTCCAAGCCCCGAATCAACCCTTACGGGAACTACCATCTTCTTCTCACAAGAAGGAGTGGATTCCACTATTGTGTACAAACCTTCCCAGCCACAAGCCAAAACTCAATCCCAACATACGGAGTATACTGATCAGGAAATGCATCTGACCTCACCCATGGTATATCAAAGACCACGATCTAACCTGAAGGAATCGATAAGACACTCAGGATTAAGATCACCCATATATAGCCATTATTAGTTGATATATATGAATATCATTGGTAAACGGATCTTGGTGTGAGATTCATATAGATCATGGCTCAGTCCTATATGATCACATCATACAAGGTGTCTTCATTCCCATATCTCATATGAATGATTCAGGATAGAATCACTGTACATTACAGAATGGACCGTAACTATAGATTAACCACAAATAAAGTACCCAGCTTTATTTGATAACTATGGACTCTTTAGATTGCACGTCTCTTATTGTATCCATCCGTATATGACACTGATATTATAAAATAAATATCATAACAAGAATGAATTGAACCTTTCATTTTATTTACTTCATAAATCCATTTATAAATTACATGCTTAGGGCATAAACCCCAACAATCTCCCACTTCCACTAAAGCTTGTGAGGCATGTCTCGTAACCCTAGACCATCTAGGTAACCCAAAAACACTTAGCCGATAAGGTCTTCGTAAATGGATCAGCGTGATTGTCTTATGAGGTTATCTTGGTGACGATCACATCTCCTCTCTGCACTATCTCTCTGATGAGATGATACTTTCTCTCTATATGCTTATCTCTTTTGTGGCTTCTTGGCTTTTTTGGAATTAGCCACAGCACAACTATTATCACAATAAAGTGTGATGGGCTTATCCAGGTCTAGGACAACTTCCAGATCACTCAAGAACTTACAGAGCCAAACAACATCTTTAGCAGCTTCACAATCGGCTACATATTCAACTTCCATGGTGGAGTCAGCAATGCAAGATTGCTTGATAGTACTCCACACAATGGCTCCACCACCCAGGGTGAATACTGATCTAGACGTGGATTTTCTAGAATCCCTGTCTAACTGAAAATCAGAATCCGTGTATCCTAATGGGATCAAATCCTGTTCGGAATACACTAGCATATAATTTCTCGTTCACCGAAGATACTTGAGAATAGTCTTGACAGCAACCCAATGATCCAATCCTGGGTTGGACTGGTATCTGCTAACTACTCCCACTGTATAGCAGATGTATGGTCTCGTGCATAACATAGCATCCATGAGACTACCCACTGTCGATGCATAGGGTACACGTCTCATATCCTCAACTTCTTGAGGTGTCTTAGGACACTGTTCCTTAGACAAGTGAACTTCATGCCTGGAAGGTAAATTACCTTTCTTGGAGTTCTGCATCGAAAATCACACAAGAATCCTGTCGATATATGATGCCTGAGACAATGCTATAAGTTTGTTCTTACGATCCCTTATAAGTTAGATCTCTATAACATAACTTGTCTCTCCCAAATCTTTCATTTGGAATTGGTTAGCCAGCCAGCCTTTTACATCAGACAACACTCCCACATCATTCCCAATGAGTAGGATATCATATACGTATAAGACAAGAAAACTACTTTCTTATCAATGATGCGCTTGTAGACATAAGACTCATCGACGTTCTGCTAGAAGCCATAGGTTTTGATCACATCATCAAACCTAATGTTCCAAGATCTAGATGCTTGCTTAAGTCCATAAATGGACCTTTACAGCTTGCAAACCTTTTGCTATTGATCTGGAGACACGAATCCTTCTAGTTGTTTCATATAGATGCTCTCATCAAGATTACCATTCAAGAATGCAGTCTTGACATCCATTTGCCAAATTTTATAATCGAAATAGACAACAATGGATAAGAGAATCTTAATAGAATTAAACATGGCTACTGGCGAAAAGGTCTCTTCAAAATCAACCGCCTATTTCTGGGTATAACCCTTAGCCACTAGCCTTGCCTTGAAGGTCTCTACCTTTCCATCTACTCCTCTCTTTCTCTTATAGATCCAATTAGACCCAATGGGTTTTACCCCATTCGGTAAGTCTATAAGATCCCAGACTGAGTTAGAGTACATGGACTCCATCTCGAGATTCATGGCTTGAAGCCATTCCTCTTTATCAAGATCTTCCATTGCATTCTTAAATGTCAATGGATCATCCACACTATCAGCAGAGACAACACCTTGTCCCTCACATATAGCTAAATAGTGTTCAGGTTGTCTCACAACCCTCTCACTACGTCTAGGTGGTAGTATATCCTGAACAAGAACCATATGACTCTCAGATGATTGTGGATCAACAACTCTAGTTGATGAAGCACTAGTCTCACTAGGATCCAACTCATTTAATACAATCTTGGAATGAGGTTTATGGTCACAAATGTAATTATCCTCAAGAAACTTTGCATTTGTCGATACAAATACTTTGTTGTCTTCGAGACTATAGAAGTATCCACCTCTGGTCTCCTTGGAGTATCCTACAAACAGGCAGACAACCGACTTGGAGTCAGCTTTCCAGTTCTGTTCTTCAGCACGTGTGCTGGACACCCCCATATACGGAAATGTCGCAAACTAGCTTTACGACCATTCCACAACTCTAGGGGAGTCTTAGGAACAGATTTGGATGGCACTACATTCAAAATGTATGCCGATGTTTGTAACGCATATCCCAGAAGTAATTTGGTAATGATAAGAAACTAATTATAGATCTCACCATTTCCATAAGGGTTCTATTTCTCCTCTCTGCTACACCATTTTGCTGAGGTGTACCTGGAGCTGTGAGTTGGAAAACTATCCCATGCTCGACCATAAAGTCTTCAAACTCTTGGTCAAGGTACTCACCTCCATGATCCGATGATAGTGACTTGATAGTCCTACCTAATTGATTCTTAACTTTAGCTCAGAATTCTTTAAACTTTTCAAATGTTTATGGCTTCCGTTGCATTAGGTAGACGTATCTGTATCTGGAGTGGTCATCTATAAAGGTGACATAATACTCATAACCACCCCTAGATTTAACATTCATCGGTCCGCAAACGTCTGTATGTATAAGCGCTAGCGGTTCTTTAGCTCCAAGCCCTTTTCCAGTAAAAGGTCTCTTAGTCATCTTACCTTCCAAACAAGATTCGCAAACAGGTAAGGTGTCAACCTTTAACTCATTTAAAAGTCCACATTTTACTAGTCTGTCTATCCGGCCAAGGTTGATATGACCTAGCCTTAGATGCTAGAGATACATGTCGTTATCTGGAGAAATCTTATGTCGTTTAGTTTTTTGTTTTTCAACCTTAAACATTTCGGTGTTGAGCAGTGTAGTATGTCTTAACGGTCTTAAAACATACAAATTGTTTTCATTAATTCCTGAACAAATATTCAGACCATCCTTTCCAAAAAGAACAAACTTATTATTAAAAGAAACAATATTTTTGTTCTAACAACTTAGAAATAGAAATCAAATTCCGTGTAAATCCAAGAATATAAAAAACATTGTTTAAAAATAAAAAACTATTATTATTACAAAATTACAATCTTATTGCTCCCACTGCTTTGTCCGATACGACATCCCCCGACCCCACAAGCATTGAGAAGGCTTCCTCCTCTAACTGTGTCCAAGTATCAGTCCACTGCAAAGAAGAACAAACATGATTAGTGGCCCCCGAATCAACTATCCAGGGTGAAGAATCATCTTCCACTAAACAAGATTCAAGAACAAGTAAATCATATTTACCCTTCATCTTTTTATTCTTGGCTACCTCCTCCAAGTACTGAGGACAGTTCCTCTTCCAGTGCCCGACCTTGTTACAATGGAAACATTTCCCTTTGTCTTGGTCAGTGGAGGTGCCCTTCTTTTTGCTTTGGGCTTTCTTAGGTTTAGGCATTCTTGGGTTTGGAATTACCTTTTGCCTTCCCAGCGGGCCTCTTCCTCTTCTTATTATTAGAGGAAGATGGTTCGGCAACATTTGCCTCACCGGTCTTGCCCTTGTTGTCCTTAATCAAGGACTCAAAGGTTGAGAGCTCATTAAGCAACTGTGTGAAATTGAACTTTAACTTGTTCATCCCGTATTTGCTTTTAAACTGATCAAAATTCTTCAAAAGATTCGTCAGTATGATGCTCACCTGACTGGGTTCATCAATGGCCCTGCTATTGACTTCTACCGTGTTGAAGTAGGATATCACGCTCAGGATATATTCCCGAACTGACGTTCCTTCCTTCATGCGAGCGAGCAGCTTTGTGTCTCTTTTGCTCGGAGGGCTACCCGAACATAGCTTGCAATGACTCCATGATTTCAATTGTTGAAGTCATTGCTTCATGCTTTGTGACAAGTATGTTTGTCATAGATGCACACAGATATGTTTGGGCCTTCTCATCAGATGAGACCCATCGCTGGTATGCCTCACGAACAGTTCGTATGGCATTGGTAGTAGGCGATGGAGGACATTCCTCCGTAAGCACAAACTTGAGGTCTTTGGTGACCAAAATTGCATTAATATTCAGTTTTCACTTTTTGTAGTTATCACCGGTTAATTTGTTGTTTGCGAGAATTTGAAGTAATACAGAAGACATTGTTGAAATAAATAAAACATTCATTCAGTCATTTATTTAAAACAAGTGCGAGTGATTTGGTATAAATTTAAACATGATGCATGAACATGTTTAACAAACTAGAACTATCCTAAAAATAGTTACTATACCACGACAATCCAACATACCACAAAAAAGTGCCGCATTAAGGTCGGTCAAATCTTTGCACGTTAGACTGAGACATTCTCAATCAAATGATATTCTAGAATAACTCTTATTCCATATCATTCAACCATCGTTTATTTAGTTAGGTTTTTAATTAACAAACTTAAACAAAACCTTCGTGAGTGTAACCCACCATTTCAGATCTCACGAGCTTAACTCGAGAATTGCCGCCTTAAGATCTGTCAATCCCGAAATACCCTCAGAAATCCTATCCGTTAGGAAGTCAACATTGGTATTGACCTTTGTGGAAACCCTCCTTAGGGAGGACGAAAGAAAAGCCGTCACGAGGCCCCACTTGGATCTCACGGTGTTGAACTAATGATGGAGACCGCGGGATATATATGTCATATATCCCTCTCCCACTCACTATTTTAAAACTAGGGGTTTCTATTATCCGTTAATACACCTAGACTCTGCAAGATCAAACGGCTAACTTTAATCAAGTTATCTAGTGCATTAACTAATTCATTATTAGAAACAAGTTCTAATTAACTAATAAATTATTAATGATTTTTAACAATTAAAAATATAATATATTAGTGAATAATCTAAGTCTTTATAAACTATTTACTAAGCTCAGATTATTATGAAAATGTTTACCAAGTTTTAACTATTAAAACTCTAACGCAATATTCGGTTCATTTATAATTAGGCAATTAATCAAATTAATCCGAATTACTATAAATGACCATATTAATCTAACTTATTAAACTCTTTAATAACTAGATTAATATCAATGAGAATTACCAAGTTTTTTAACAATTAAAAAACTAATCCCATTTAATTGCCAATTTAAGTATTTACCCATTTTAATCACATTAAAAAAATACATAAAATATCAGGCTATGATGCATGTATGACATATCAAATATATTTGTGTAGGCACATCTAATCTAAATGACATACGTATGCATGACAATGTTTTTTATCATCATATAATATAAAGCATACATGAATTGACAGAGTACTGTAGATTATTTAACCTAAAAAAAAATTGGAATCTAAAATTATAAAAATACCCCTAAGGCATTCCTTAGTCTTCTTGTAATTTCCAAGTCTTCCAGTCTTTTCAGGTCACTTCGATTCATCTTATGAATCTTTCTTCGCGATTTTTCTAGGTCTTCAACATAGGTTACAATTTTTTTTTACAATACAATAATAGTTAATATATATATATATATATATATATATATATATATATATAAAATATTATACAACCCATAACTCTAAATCCACAATACCATATAATTAACGATCAAACATGTTTTTGTAAATTAAAAATAATAATAATATACATACAGAAACATCATACAGTCAATTTAAATCATGCCTATACAATCATATATACAGGAGCATCGAAAACAATTTCCTGTTCCGAAAATAAAATTGGCTATGATACCAATTGTTGGAACCCCGTTCACCAGTCACGCAGCGGAAATGGGTTTTAAATTTTTTTATACAGATCGTAATCTGTATCTGGGACCAGTGAACTTGTGATTGTATTTATTATCGGAACAAATACATATACTAATTATTACACTAATAAAATATATATGTAAATACAAGAAATTGTAATCAATAATAAAAAAGAATATTAAAAGAACCATACCAACGTTTGGAGGCTCATTCACTTTTTTGATATGCTCCTGATCTGTACCATTGATCTTCCTCGCTATATCTCAGGACTGGTAACTGCGTGTGGTAGCGTCACAAACTCAGGAACTAGAATGGAGGATGTAAAAGAGAGAAGAAGAAGAAACTCTTTCTTTTAATATAAGTATACAACACTTGCACACTTTTCTCTTTTTTTTTGTGTATTTTTTTTATGCAAACAAGCACTTTTTTTTTTCTAAAAAAAAAACTCACACCTACCTTATGTGTTTGACCAAAATCAAACCTATTTCTTTTCTCAATATATATATAAGTGTGATGTGCGTAATAAGCACATCACCTTTTTTTTATATTTTAAATAATATATATCACATATATAATATTTAAATATTAGATCAAATCTATATTTGATTTTTAAAAACTTAAAAAAAATCCCATGTCTTTTATTTGGTTTTTAAAAACTTTCAAATAAAAAATATCCCATATCTTTTATTTGATTTTTAAAAACTTTCAAATAAAAAATATCCCATATCTTTTATTTGATTTTAATTTTGAATTCAAACTATTTAAATTCAAAAATAAAATATTTAATTTAATAAAATAAAATAATATTATTATCTTATTTTATTCAAAAATAAATATCAACATACACCATCCATTTACTGATTAATAACATAATTAAATAATATTATTATTTAATTTTTTTAATCGTCATTATTCATTAATTAAATAATCTCATTATTTAATTGATTCCCGAATAAATACGTGTCATTTTCGTAACACAATTAACTGGACAATCCAATTAATTAACCGTGACCCTTGTTACCTAAATCGATCGGGCTAGCAAGGGGACCTAATTGACCCATAATATTTTGAGCTCCAATAATCCTCAGAATCATTAATTAAACTCTTTAATTAATATTCTTGATTATTAACTCCGGTGTTATTCCACTAAAAATCCGAAGCTGCACTTTCTCAACTGTAGACGTTTTTACACAGATCAATACAACTTGGTGTCAATCGATATAGCTATTACATATGATGCGATCCTCCACAGTAGTTCATAATTATAGCTGGGTCAAAATGTCCGTTATACCCCTCTAATTACATATATCCTTTAAGTACCATTGATTCTCTAATGGATAATAAATCTTATTTCCTCACGGAATTAGGAGAGCGTTCATATTGTCCAAGCCCTGAATCAACCCTTAAGGGAACTACCATCTACTTCTCACAAAAAGGAGTGAATTCCACTATTGTGTACAAACCTTCCCAACCACAAGCCAAAACGAAATCCCAACATACGGAGTATATTGATCAGGAAATGCATCTGACCTCACCCATGGTATATCAAAGACCACGATCTAACCTGAAAAAGTCGATAAGACACTCATGATTAAGATCGCCCACATATATCCATCATTAGTTGATATATATGAATCTCATCGGGTAAACGGATCTTGGTGTGAGATTCATATAGATCATGGCCCAGTCCTATATGATCACATCATACAAGGTGTCTCCATTCCCATATCTCATATGAATGATTCAGGATAGAATCATTGTACATTACGGAATGGACCGCAGCTATAGATTAACCACAAATAAAGTACCCAGCTTTATTTGCTATCTATGGACTGTTTAGATTGCACTCTTACTGTATTCATCCGTATATGACACTGATAAACTCAGTTCTAGATTATATCCGGCAATCCAGGATGTTAATATGTGCACAAGTTTATAAAATAAATAACATAACAAGAATGAATTGAACATTTCCTTTTATTTACTTTATAAATCCATTTACAAATTAAATGCTTAGGGCATAAACCCCAACAGACACCCCCATATGCGTAAATGTCATAAACTAGCTTTAAGACAATTCCACAACTCTAGGGGAGTCTTAGGAACAGATTTGGCTGGCACTACATTCAAAATGTATGCCGTTGTTTGTAACACATATCCCCAGAAGGAATATCGTAATTATGAGAAACTAATCATAGATCTCACCATTTCTATCTGATTTCTCCTTTCCGCTACACCATTTTATTGAGGTGTACCGGGAGTTGTGAGTAGGGAAACTATCTCATGCTTGACCATGAAGTCTTTAAACTGTTAGCCAAGGTTCTCATCTCCACGATCCGATCGTAGTGACTTGATAGTCCTACCTAATTGATTCTCAACTTTAGCTCAGAATTCTTTGAACTTTTCAAATGTTTTTGACTTCCGTTGCCGCATCTGTATCTTAAGTGGTCATCTATAAAGGTGACATAATACTCATAAACACCTATAGCTTTAACATTCATCGGTCCACAGATGTCTGTATGTATAAGCTCTAGTGGTTCTTTAGCTCTAAGCCATATTTCCAGTAAAAGGTTTCTTAGTCATCTTACCTTCCAGACAAGATTCGCAGACAGATAAGGTGTCAACCTTTAACTCACTTAAAAGTCTGCTTTTTACTAGTCTGTCTATCCGGTCAAGGTTTATATGGCCATGCCTTAGATGCCAGAGTTATGTGTCATTATCTGGAGAAATTTATGTCGTTTAGTTTTTGTTTTTTCAACCATAAACATTTCGGTGTACAATAATGTAGTATGTATTAATGGTTTTAACACATATAAATTGTTTTCATTAATTTCTAAACAAATATTTAGACCATTCTTTCCAATAATAACAGACTTATTATTAAAAGAATCAGAATATGATTGTTTTAACAATTTAGAAACAAAAATCAAATTCCGTATAAATCCAGGAATATAAAAAAACATTGTTCAATAATAAAAAACCATTATTACTACAAAATTGCAATCTTATTGCTCCCACTGCTTTGACTGATACGACATCTCCCAACCCCACACGCATTGAGAAGGCTCTCTCATCTAGTTGTGTCTAAGAATCAGTCCACTGTAAAGAAGAACAAACATTGTTAGTGGCCCTCGAATCAACTATCCAGGGTGAAGAGTCATCTTCCACTAAACAAGATTCAAGAACAAGTAAATCATATTTACCTTTCATTTTCTTTTTCTTGGATGCCTCCTCCAGATAGTGAGAACATTCCTCTTCCAATGTCCGACCTTGTCGCAATGGAAACATTTTCATTTGCCTTGGTTGTTGGATGCACCATTCTTTTTACTTTGGGCTTTCTTGGGTTTGGGCTTACCCTTCGCCTTCCTAGCAATCCTCTTCCTCTTTTTATTATTTGAGGAGGAAGATGGTTTGGTAACATTTGCCTTACCGGTTTTACCTTTGTTGTGTCTTTAATCAAGGACTCAAAGGTAGCAAGCTCATTGAGCAACTGTGTAAGACTGAACTTTAACTTGTTCATCCCGTAGTTGCTCTTAAAATGATGGAAACACTTTATAAGAGTTGTCAGTATGATGCTCATTTGACTGGGTTCGTCAATGGCCTTGCCATTGACTTCTGCCGTGTTGAAGTAGGACATCGTGCTCAGGACATGTTCCCGAACTGAGGTACCTTCCTTCATACGAGCGAGCATAGCAAAACGAACATCTTCGTGTCGCTTTTGCTCAGAGGGGCTGCCAGAACATAGCTTGCAATGACCCATAATTTCGAATGCTGAAGTCATTGCTTCGTGCTTTGTGACTAGCACGTCTGTCATAGAAGCCAACCGATATGTTCAGGCATTCTCATCAAATGAGACCCATCACTTGTATGCCTCACGAACAGTTCGTGCGGCATTGGCAGCGGGCACTGGAGGACATTTCTCCGAAAACACAAACTTAAGGTCTTTGGTGACCAATATTGCATTAATGTTAAATTTCCACTTATAGTTTAATTATTATAATTGTCAAAAGTAAATAATCATAAGGTCAAAAGACCATGAGAAAAGAAGAATTGTTCATACATCTAGATATGTATGAGGTATACATAATTCTTTAGTTAGTCTTGAATAATATTCACAACTTAAGATAAAAGGTTGGGCATTTTTATCTTGTCAAAGTTGTAGATTCTTTTGTTAGTATTTGAGTGGGATCAAATGTGTTATGATGAGTCTAAAATCATCAAAGTGTGGTGTCTTTGGGCAAAAGAATCTAGTGCACTGGGTGCATTGAATTAGATCACAATGAAATACTTTATCTAGAACCGTCAATGGATAAAAGTTTTCATTTGAAGATAATCGGAGAGTCTATCTCAATCCTAAGATAAATGATGGACTTATGGTTGCAAGTGTTATCATTTGAGCTATCAATGAGTACAATTATATAGCATAGTCTATCCTCGATAGTTTGGTGGTATTCATTTGTTAATCAATAGAGAACTTCATTTATAAATATGGAAATTGTGGCTCCATTTATTAAATGAGGGTAGAATATCTTCATATGAATGTTTTGAGGTATTGAATATTAAATCTTAACGTTAAGTTTTCAATAGTGTCTATGGAAACATGGCTTCTGGACAAGTCAAAATATCCAAGTTCAAAATGTGGTCATATGAGTAAATATGGTAACTTGGAGAGCTATAGGCGGTCTATGAGCTCTTGACGATTACTGATATTCTTCACGAGGATACACTTTCTCAAATAAGGTTGTCTAGGGTATGAATGAATAACTTCAATTTATTCTATCTTTATTTAAGAGTTCAATTTTAGTTCTTTAGTGGAATGAACTAAAATTAAATAGATCGGATCTAAGTGAATCATTTGTTGGTTGTGATTGGGTTGTGTCTATTGAAGGTTAAATTTACATAGCCAGCCAAGATCCCTAATCCATACGAGCTTGCATGGATCACTTGATATATTCTACCGGACAAATTTAGGGGTCCATTTAGAATTGTACTGAGGCATGTGGACTTGTTTCTTTTTGTAAGAATGGGTGTAGTTCACATGTGGACTTTTTATAAAGGTCAAATGGATTTAATAAAATAAGAAAATAATATATTGGCCCATATATATGTGTTGGGCGGTAAGGATATTTAGTATAGCTTAATTATATTATATTATTTTATTATTTAATTAAATGGAAATTAATTTATTTGGTGTTTAATTAATTATTTAATTAAAATTCAAAATATTTTTCGTATTAGGAGATGGTCTCCTAAAATTATACTATTGTTGGTAGTATAATTAATATTAAAGACTATATTTGATAAGTAGATAAATAAAATGAATTATTTATCTAATCAAATTAGGAAGTCTTTAATATGGTTATAAATACACTATTGAGTTGGATTAGGAGTCTTGGTGTATGATAGAATTCATTTTTGAAAAGGATTCTTAACCACCAAATAAATCCACCTAAGGAAAGGATTCATAACTACCAAGTAATCCTTCTTAGGAAAAGATTAAGTCTCCTAATTAAATTCTATGAAGATTTCGGCCAGCCCATATATATATATATATATATAAGAGGATAGAATTTCTTTTAGATAAGGATTCTCAATTACCAAATAAATCCGCCTAAGGAAAGGATTCTTGTCAACCAAGTAAATCCTTCTTATGAGAGGATTTATGATCCTATATATATGTTAATTTCAGCCAGCCTAAGGTAATTTCAAAGAAGTTTTCAGCCAGCCCTATTTTTCTAAGAGAAGAATTCAGTCACCATAGAAATTTTGAGGGAGAAAAATCTGATTTTACTCTAGACAAAATTCTATCAACTCTAAGAAATAGTGTGATTCGGGAAAGAAGAAAAGGAAGAAAGAACGTTTAGTTTTTTATAGTACACTAGTAGCCTTTACATCAAAAGGTTTTGTATACAACATTGAATCAAGGTTCACGAGAGTTTCAATCAAATTGATTGATAATTCACAAGTGACCTAATGTTCTTTGTTTTCTTCTTGAAGGATTATTGTAACTAACAAAGAAGAAGATTTTGTTTGTTTCCATCCTCAGGTAT
The DNA here is from genome assembly GCA_032871835.1 of Dipteronia dyeriana. NCBI lineage: Eukaryota > Viridiplantae > Streptophyta > Magnoliopsida > Sapindales > Sapindaceae > Dipteronia > Dipteronia dyeriana. The sequence continues at coordinate 76,235,552 of CM065300.1, read as the reverse complement.
ACGATTAAAAGAAAGGGAGCCCACACTCCTATGTGATTCACGTTCGTGATTGGATTGGAAGATCTTGCGGAATCAATTCGGCGCTTGTTCAATCGTCAAGAGAAAAAGGTATGACACTTTTATATACATCAATTAATCTAGGGTTAAGGTTCTCGTTAGTCAAAGGGAAAATTTTTATTTATATGCAAACCCTAATTTTATAAATTTTGATTTTTCACGCTTCCGATGCACATGTTTTTCCCTTCACTTGTAACTTCAGAGTCTTTCAGTTTCTTCAGGTCACTCAGATTCATCTCATGAATCCTTCTTCATGATTTTCCAGGTCTTCAATATAGGCTACAATTTTTTTTTTACAATACAATAATAGTAAAAATAAAAATTAAAAAAATTAAAAAAAATATATACAACTCGTAAACCCTAAATGCACAGTACCATATAATTAACAATCAATCATGTTTGTGTAAATTAAAAAACTTAATATACATACAAAAACCTCATACAATTAATTTAAATTGTGCCTACACAATCATACATACAGGAGCATTGAAAACAATTTCCTGTTCCGATTTTTTTTTTCCTCTGATACCAATTGTTGGAGCCTCGTTCACCGGTCACGTAGCAGAAGTAGGTTTTTTAAATTTTTATACATATCATAATCTGTATCTAGTACCAGTGAACTTGAGATCATAATTCTTTTTCGGAACTTATACATATACAATTATTACAATAATAAAATATATGTATATACAGGAAATTGTAATCAATATAAAGAAGATGAAGAAAATCATAGAACCTTACTAACGTTTGGAATCTCCTTCAGCTCTTGTAATGTTCCTTGTCTGAACCAATCCTACCAAGGTTTGGATGCTCCTACACTTTACGATGTGCTCCTGAATGAACCACTCGATCTTCCTCGCTATCCCTCGAGACTGGTAACTGTTATAGATGCATCACGATTTCAGGATCTTAGAATGGAGGATGTAGAGAAAATATTTGAAGAAACTCTCTTCTCAATAGAGAAAAGAGTTAGAACAATTCTAGTTCTCAAAAGTTTAAAAAAGCATATTATTATTTTTCTTTTTGTCTTCTTGGTGTGCACTGCACCAATTTTTTCTCACTTTTTTATGGTTCTCACGCCACTTTTGCACACTAACATTTTTTGTTAATATGGTGATCTGTGTCTTAGGTGTTAGTTATGACAAATATATCATATGTATTATTATAACTAAATTCCCTTTTTGAATCGCACGTTTTTGTGTGTTTCATTTTATAGAATATATATATAACAAAAAAAAATTCCTTTTTAATTTATATCTTGTTTTGTCGATTTTCAAAGAATATATTATATATATATATATATATATATTCTCTTTTAAAAACCTCATGATATATTTTTATTTAAAATAAAATTTTTATTTTATTTTTATTAAAAGATACCATATTTGAATTTAAACTACTCAAATTCAAAAATAAAATAATCACATTATCTTATTTTATTCAAAAACAAATATCAACAAGCATCTCCATTTAGTGATTAATAACATAATTAAATAATCTCATTATTTAATTTATTTAATCACCATTATTCATTAATTAAATAATCTCATTATTCAATTAATTTCCTGAATAAATACGTGTCACTTTCGTAACACAATTAATTGGGTAGTCCAATTAATTAACCGTGACCCTTGTTACCTAAATCGATCGAGCTAGCAAGGGGATCTAATTGACCAACAGTATTTTGAGCTCCAATAATCCTCGGAATCATTAATTATGCTCTTTAATTAATATTCCTTGATTATTAACTCCGGTGTTATTCCACTAAAAACCCGAAGCTGCACTCTCTCAACTGCAAACACTTTTACATTGACCGATACAACTCGGTGTCCATCGATATAACTATTACATATGGTGTGATCCTTTACAATAGTTCATAATTAGAGCTAGGTCGTAATTTCTGTTATACCCCTCTAATTACATATATCCTTTACGTACTATTGATTCTTTGATGGAAAATAAATCCTATTTCCTCACGGAATTAAGAGAGCGCTCATATTGTCCAAGCCCCGAATCAACCCTTAAGGGAACTACCATCTACTTCTCACAAGAATGAGTGAATTCCACTATTGTGTACAAACCTTCCCAGCCACAAGCCAAATTGTAATCCCAACATATAGAGTATATTGATCAAGAAATGTATCCGACCTCACCTATATTATATCAAAGACCACGATCTATCCTAAAGGAGTTGATAAGACACTCAGGATTAAGATTACCCACATATAGCCATCATTAGTTGATATATATGAATCTCATCGGTAAATGGATTTTAGTGAGAGATTCGTATAGATCATGACCCAGTCCTATATGATCACATCATACAATTTGTCTCAATTCTCATATCTCATATGAATGATTCATGATAGAATCACCGTATATTACAGAATGGATCGCAGCTATAGATTAACTACAAATAAAGTACCCAACTTTATTTGATATCTATGGACTCTTTAGATTGCATGTCTCTTATTGTATCCTTCTATTTATGACACTCATATACACAGTTCGAGATTATATCTGGCAATCTAGGATGTTAATATGCACAAGTTATAAAATAAACAACACAACAAGAATGAATTGAACTTTTTCTTTAATTTATTTCATAAATCCATTTACGAATTACATCTTTAGAGCATAAACCTTAATAATTAATACAATATTAATAACATTAAATGCACACATATTTAAAATGAAATGTCAATCCAATTATTATTTCAATAAAAAAATAACAATATTTGTTCTTAGGACATTTTTCCCAACAGATTATTCCATAAACCCTCTGTCATGATGGATTGTGAGATCCCCTCCTACCCTATAATTGTTTTGTCTGAAATCTATTAGCCCTTTTACTACCACTATTCGTTGCACTTTTCCCTAGACTCGCCGCTCACAACCACGCATACAGCTCCAACCTCGCTGCATCTCTATTGTTCAATCCAGTATCCTCCGTAGTGCATTCCCTACTAGTATGGCCAAGACAACTGCATCGGAATCAGTAGTCTGGTAGTCGTTCATACTTTAGGAACACAATCGTTACCTTTCCATCACCAAGCAAATCCATATGTAGACAACGTAAAAGAGATTTAGCTACCTCTACCACCACCCGTATCCGGATAAAATTTCCCGCACACTCTCTAGAAAGCCTCACATCGATTTTCTTAACCTCACCTATCATACCTTCCAAGAACAAGCCCACCTCTTTATTCATGCACAGTAAGGGGACATTATATATTTGGACCCAAAATTCTACCCCACCAAACACCATGGTGGAGATATCACCTGTCCCAACCTGTTCTTCAACGACAATGAGACTCCTATCAAAACTCCAAGGACTGCCAGTATGGAGACTCCGTCGATCATCACCATTCTTGAAAAAAAAAACTTGAATATGTTTCCGGTCACCACCTCAATCACGACCAGGGGAGGACCCACATGTAGACCAAGTGGGGCCCTTGCCCCACCTCAATTTTTTTTTTTTAAAAAAATATATATTTAATACAGTTTGAAACACAACATTATTTAGCACCTTTGGTATAGCTTCTTCTTTTCACATAAGGGTCGATGGTACGATTCTCACTATAATCAAAATAAATAATATTTTTAATATCTATTTTGTTTTACATTATTTTTCAATTCTTTTCTAAAATTTTCATCTTCTTTTATAACAAAATAATCCATTTTATTTTTTCCTTCATTGCTAAATTCTTAACTACCATTAATTTGTGGTTTACTTAAGATAATTTCATCATATAGTAAATTACCTATTATTATTTTTAATTTTTTATTGATTCTAATATTTTTAGTTTGACATACTTAGCATATCCGATCAATAAACCTTAAAATCTCAAATTTAATTTATCGTATTAAAATAGTTCATTTATTATTATGATTCATTTTATTTTATCATTTATATTTTTTTAAAATTTATTTAGAATCAATAATTAGAATAATAAAAAATTCAAAAAACATTTCTATTAATATTTATTAATCAATTATTTTGTATAAATTTAAATTGAATTAATTATAAATACAAAAAAAATTTGTTTATTATAAAACTATATATATTTTTATAATAATACTATAACTTTTCATTGTTCATATTGTTTTTCTTGTTATTCTCTTTTTTAATATTGTGTTTTTTTAGGTCTTTTAAATGTAAGATTATTTAGTTCATCTCGAATAAGTGTTCTATTTTTTTAAATTTTAAATTCATTAAACAATCAAAAAATGATTATATAAAAACTAATTTTATTATAATTTTAGATTATTATTATTATTATTATAATTATTATTTTATTCGAGTGTCCCACATCGTTAAAAATTCTGAGTCTGCCATTGATCACGACCCCATGATTAGCCCGCCAAATTTTTCAGATAAAGGACATGGTAGCTCGGTTAATCAGGCTAGGGGACAAAACTTTCCCCACCAAGCAAAGAGTCATTCTTCATACACCGTAATTCTTCATATAAATATTCAGCGTATGGACTGGACCCTCTCTCTTCTTTAGAGACAAAGAACCACATAAACGTTCAATTTCCTCCACATTCATCTTGAGAATCTTGTAAAAACACTCAACAGCCACAAGTTTCCCACTACACTTCCACTTTAGGAGTTCAGAGAAATCCTAAAGGGAAGACTATCTTATGACTATTAATAAGGATGTAAGCTTCTCAGTTTTTGATTGGTTCATTTCATTGACAACCACATTTGGGGATTATTATGTAAGAGTAGTTTAGGCCATCATTGCTCCAGACCTAGCTCAAGCTTCAAAAGGTAAATCACTTGCTTAACCTTGTTTGAAGATTTTTAGTGCACATACACACTCGCATGCATGTTTTTGATCATCTGGCATGAATGCTTAATTGTCATAATTGTGTGCCTTTTTGCCATAACTCTTGCTTAGGTGTTTGATGCATTTTGTTTGCCCTTAGAAGAGGGGTTCCCCTTGACCGTGGCCGGGATCGCTCCTTGTGCATTGCCTCCGTCGTGGTATGCACAGTGGTGTTCTCTAGGTGTTACAAGCTGATGCTACCGCGGCCTGTGGACGTTGCATGCACAGCGGTCTCCCAAACAGAGTTTCCTAGGCGATGCATCGTTTGCTCTACCGCGGTATGGACACTGCCTGTACCGCGGTCCAGACAGCGGAGATTCCCAGGAGATGCACCGCTCGTACTACCGCGGTCTGGACACTTGCCTAGGCCGCGGCACGTACAACGGTCATGACGGGAATCAGTTGCCTTTTGTTCAAAACGATGTCGTTTCGTGTAGGGCATATTATTTATATGTTCTTTTCTCTTCTCTTTGGTTGGGGTGAGTCCAAGAAGCCATTTTTACTCACCAAGCTTTCCTTGAGAGAGAAATTGACTCCAAGATAGAGAGAGAGAGAGCTTCCAAGAACCCATATTGACTCAACCAATCTTCAATCTATGAGCATCTAGCATCTTCTTGCATCTTCTAAGCATGGATTCTTCTTGTTTTAATTGACTAGGTAATCTCTTCATGCCCTAGAACTTGTTGTTTCATTACTAGGCCATGTTTACCTAGGAATAACATTTAATTCTTATTGATTGTATGTTTTTATGCTGAATTGCATTTATAACATGCTTAGGTTGTTGATTGTTGGTTGAGATTTATATTTTGTGATAGCTAGGGTTTGTGACCATTTTGCCTTTATAGCTAAATCTCTATGCTTTGCATTTAGATATTGTTTAGGACTCATTGATTGCATTTTGTGATTGCATTATAGTTCTTGCCATGTTTTATGACAACTTGTGTTGATTGGCCTTTTGTTTGATAACTATGATATATTGTTGCATAACCATATCTAGTTAAGTCTTTATAAACATTCATTTAGACATTGATATCTAGGAATTGTACTTAGTGACATTCTTAAATTTCTAGATAAGCATTTAGTGTTGCCTAGCATTACTTGCATGTTTGAATATTTTATCATATTCATTTAGGTTGTGTTTGACTCTTCATTGAGGTTAAGTCTTGTGACTAAGTGGTTACTGCACAAGCAAATAGATCAAGAATCACTATTAAGGCCCGTTGGGTAGAGTGAAAGGGTTAGTAACTGGAGGGTGTGACAGGAGGTCAACCTAGGTTGTAAACTTTCATTCAATAGTGGATTTGAGGATCTAGTGTGGCACACATATCAGCCCGTGGTTTTTCCCATTTGGAGGGTTTCCACATAAATTTATGTGTTGTTATTGTTTCAAGCATAATTGATTTTATTGAATGCTTGTTTATTCAAGGTAATTTGTGTTAATATTGATTAATCGAAAAATCGGTAATTGATTCGATTAAAACCTACTCACCCCCTCTAGGTTATAGACACACACGTTTTAGGAAACTTTCTATTGGTATCAAAGCCGATGCCTAGATATACTTAAGTGATCCGTGCTCTGTGTGTGTCTTGCTTGTGCATTCTTGTTGTTTGCATCTTGTGTGGTGCATTACATTTGCATCTCATTCATTTAACCCAAACACTATGAGTGAGCTTGGGATGAGCAAAGATGGAGCATCAAGTATAAGACCACATTTTCTTAAAGGTGATAATTATGCCTCATGGAAAGGCAAGATGGAGTCTTATATTTGTCAAATAGATGATTGTGCATGGATGGCGGTTGAAGATGGGTACACTCTTCTGAAGATGACCAATGATGATGGAGATGAAGTTCTCAAGCCTAAGTCTCATTGGAGCACATTTGAAGCTTCGAAGTGGAACAACAAGGCTATGCATGCAATCATGTGTGCCATGGGTGACAATCAATACAAGTTGGTTCAAAATACTAGGCATGCAAAGGAGGCTTGGGAGATTCTACAAATGGCTCATGAAGGAACCAAAGTGGTCAAGGACTCCAAGCTTCAAGTCCTTCAAATGCAATTTGAGACAATTCGGATGGAAGAGGACAAGTGCTTTAATAACTTCCAAGTGAAGTTGATGGACATCGTAAATCAAAGCCAACAACTAGGTACCCATATTCGGATAGAAGGATCAAGCAAAAGATCATGAGGTCACTCCCCAAGAGATTTGAGTCGAAGGTGACGGCACTAGAAGAAAATAGCAACTACAAGACTATGAAGCTGAGTGAAGTGATTGGAAGGCTTCTAGCCTATGAGTCTAGGTGGACTTCTACACCTCCATTTCCTAGGAAGCAAAGGAACATAGCTTTGAAGACATCCAAAGTAAAGATGGAAGAGGATGACTCAGATGAGGAGATGGCTATTATGGTGAAGAAATTCAAGAGGTTTATGAAACTTCACAAGAATGACTCAAAGAATAAGATTGAGCCAAGGCAAGAGAAGCCTACAAGAAAAGGCATTCAATGCTATGAATGTAGTGGGTTCGGTCATATTGCCACCGAGTGTACTAATTCGAAGAAGAAAAAGAAAGAAAAAGTGGCGGCTGTCTCATCAAGTGAGAGTAGAAGTGAAGAAGATTCCTCAAGTGATGAAGAGGTTATTTTTAACTACACGGCTTTTGGAGCCTCCTTTGTGGAATATGTAGAAAAAGGCAACAAAGCCTTAAGTAGTGACCTTAAAAAAGGAGTAGATGAAAAGGTAGCTAATAGAGTGATAAGTGAAACTACTTATGTTGATGATGCCATCATGGCAACAAGTGACACTAGTGATGACTCTAGTGATAAGAGTTCTTCATCTCACTCTACAAATGGAAATGTAGAGAGTATGAACCTTGAAGGGTTCATTGAGCATTTTCAAAGATCAAGGTTGAATATGAAGAAAGAGGCTCGAAAGCTAAAGGAAGAGAACCTTAAGCTATCAATCGAAGTGACTCACTTAAGTGAGAAAATGAAGAATGGAAGAAAAGTGGAAGAAAAGTGGAAGAAAGCTTGAAGGAGGAGCTTAGAGAAGCTAGAGAGTTGATTGCTAAGATGACTTCGAGTATGAAAAAGCTTGACCATATGTTGGGAGTTGGCAAGAAGCCAAGTGACAAGAGAGGTCTAGGGTTTGAAGATGACAAGGAGATCTCAACTCCTAGCAAGACGATTTTTGTCAAGAGCTTGGACTTCAAAGAACCTCTTCCTCCACTTCATCCTAAGAAAAAAATTGAACTAGGAGAGTGTTCTAGAAATGTCCAAGTCAAGATGGCACCAAGAATTCAAGCTCAAGCTCAACCAATGAGATCACTTCAAGCAACTATTCCTCAAACTAAAAGCCATCCAGCCAAGAAGCATTTCCTGCATGCTCAACAAAGAAAGCAATCTTCTCCAACTCAACAACAAGGGAGAAGAGAATCAATACCACACCAAAGGAAAGCTCAAAGACATGGGAGAGCACCTTTGTCCTCACAAAGGAATGGTATGACCCCTCATTTTTTTCCTTCATGCCATTTTTATGGTGTTGATGGTCATATTAGACCAAATTGCTTTAAGTACATTAACATGTGTAGAACTAAAAGCATGATTGAAAGAAAAATGGGTATAGCCAATATGCATGTGCCTAGGAAAGCTAGTGTCAATGATCCTAAGAGTAATATGAATTTGTATATGATGCAAATAGATGATGCATATGATATATATTGTATATAACGTAAGAAGATGCGTGTGTGAGATTGAGATAAAAAAAAAGGAAGCAGGGGCGTGAATATAGATTGATGAAACACAAGGCATGAGATGCAAATTTTTGCATGAGATGCAAATTGCATTCATCAAGTGCATGAATCAAGATATAGATTGAAAACGTGAACAACAGTGATATATAAATAAACATGTGTGCAAGATATATATATATATATATATATATATATATATATATATATATATATTTGATATATATTGTTTTTGGAGATACGGAACCACATCTGTCAATATATTTTTTGCATGAGATGCAATTCATGTGTGCGTGAAATCTATACACAAAATTGAGAAGAAAGAGTTTATTCAAGTATTTCTCTACATCATCCATTCAAGTTCCTGAGACTGTGACATGCCCACATGCAGTTACCAGTGCCGGGAGATAGCGAGGAAGATCGAGTGGTTCAGACAGGAGCATAAATTAAAGTGAAGAAGCCTCCAAACGTTGGTATGATTTTCTTCTGATTTTATTGATTAGAATTTCCTGTGTTTACATATTGTATGTATTAGTTTCGAAAAATAATTACGATCCCAAGTTCACTGGTCCCAAATACAGATTATGATCTGTATAAAAAAATTTAAACCTAGTTCCGCTGCGTGACCGGTGAACGGGGTTCGAACAATTGGTATCCGAGTCAATTTTATTTTCGGAACAAGAAATTGTTTTCGATGCTCCTGTATGTATGATTGTGTAGGCACGATTTAAATTGACTGTATGTTGTTTTTTGTATGTATATATTTTTTTAAAATTTACAAAAACATTGATTGATAATTAATTATATGGTACTGTGGATATATATTTACTGTTATTGTATTAAAAAAAATGTAACCTATATTGAAGACCTAGAAAAATCGTGAAGAAGGATTATGAGATGAATCAGAGTGACCTGAAGAGACTGGAAGACTCGAAAATTACAAGAAGACCAAGGAATGCCTTGGGACTTTTTTTGTAATTTTAGATTCCAATTTTTTTTAGGTTAAATAATCCACAGTACTCGGTCAATTCATGTATACTTTATATTATGTGATGAAAAAAGCATTGTCATACGTACATATGTCATTTAGATTAGATGTGCCTACGCTAATATATTTGATATGTCATACATGCATCATAGCCTGATATTTTATGTATTTTTTTTAATGTGATTAAAATGGACAATATACATAATTGGCTATGAATAATGAGATTAGTTTTTAAAGGTTAGAAAACTTGATAATTCTCATTAATATAAATCTAGTTATTAAAGAGCTTAATAAGTTAGATTAATAGGGTCATTTATTGTAATTAGGATTAATATGATTGATACCCTAATAATAAATGAACCGAATAAAGTGTTAGTGTTTTAATTGTTAAAACTTGGTAAACACTATCATAATAATCTGACCTTAGTAAATAGTTTACTGAATTTCAGATTGATCACTAATAGATTAGTTTTTTAACTGTTAAAACTCATTAATAATTTATTAGTTAATTAGAATTTGATTATAATTAGTTAATGCGCTAGATAAATTGATTAAAGTTAGTCGTTTAATCCTGTAGAGTCTAGGTGCATTAATGGTTAATAAAAAACCCTAATTTTAAAATAGTGAGTGGGAAAGTGGGGATATATATTACATATATATCCCGCGGTCTCCATCATTAGTTCAACACCGAGAGATCCGAGTGGGGCCTCTTGACGGATTTGCTTTCGTCCTCCCTAAGAAGGGTTTCCACAAAGGTCAATACCAAGGTTGACTTCCTAACGAAGGTTTTGATTAAGTTTGTTAATTAAAAACCTGACTGAATGAACGATTGTTGAATGATATGGAATAAGAGTTATTCTAGAATATCATTTGATTGAGAATGTCTCGGTCCAACATGCAAAGACTTGACCGACCCTAAGGCGGCACTTCTTTGTGGTATGTTGGATTGTCGTGGTATAGTAACTAGTTTTAGGATAGCTCTAGTTCGTTAAACATGTGCATGCATCATGTTTAAATTTATGCCAAAGCACTCGCACTTGTTTTAAATAAATGACTGAATGGTGTTTTATTTATTTCAGCAGTAATGTCTTCTGCATTACTTCAAATTCTCGCAAACGACATATTAACTGGTGATAACTACACTAAGTGGAAATTTAACATTAATGCAATATTGGTCATCAAAGACCTCAAGTTTGTGCTTATAGAAGAATGTCCTCCCACGCCTGCTGCCAATGCCACACGAATTTTTCGAGAGGCATATAAGTGAAGGGTAAGCCCAAACCCAAGAAAGCCCAAAGCAAGAAGAAGTTCAAGAAAAGTAAATATGTTTTACTTGTTCTTGAGTCGTGTTTAGTGGAAGATGATTCTTCACCCTGGATAGTTGATTCGGGTGCCACTAACCATATTTGTTCTTCTTTACAATGGACTGAGTCTTTGACACAGCTAGAGGAGTAAGCCTTCTCAATGCGTGTGGGATCAGAGGATGTCATGTCGGCACGAGCAGCGGGCGTAATTAGATTACGTTTATGTAATAATTATATATTGTTGGACAATGTATTTTATATTCCTGGATTTACACGGAATTTGATTTCCGTTTCTAAGTTGTTATAACAAAAATATTCTATTTCTTTTAATAATAAGTCTGTTATTATTGGAAAAAATGGTCTGAATATATGTTCAGGAATTAATGAAAACAATTTGTATGTGTTATGCCCGTTAATACATACTATACTGCTAAACACCGAAATGTTTAAGGATGCAAAACCAAGAACTAAACGACATAAGATTTCTCCAGATAATAACACGTATCTCTGGCATCTAAGGCTTGATCATATCAACCTTTACCGGATATACAAACTAGTAAAAAGCAGACCTTTAAGTGAGTTAAAGGTTTGCACCTTACCTGTCTGTGAATCTTGTTTGAAAGGTAAGATGACTACGAGACCTTTTATTGAAAAAGGGCTTAGAGCTAAAGAACCGCTAGAGCTTATACATACAGACATCTGCGGACTGATGAATGTTAAAGCTAGGGGTGGTTATGAGTATTATGTCACCTTTACAGATGACTACTCAAGATACAGATACGTTTACCTAATGCAATGGAAGTTGGAAACATTTGAAATGTTCAAAGAATTTTGAGCTGAAGTTGAGAATCAATTTGGTAGGAATATCAAGTCACTGCGATCGGATCATGGAGGTGAGTACCTTGACCAAGAGTTTGAAGACTTTATGGTCGAGCATGGGATAGTTTCCCAACTCACAGCTCTCGGTACACCTCAGCAAAATGGTGTAGCGGATAGGAGAAATAGAACCCTAATGGAAATGGTGAGATCTATGATTAGTTTCTCATCATTACCAAATTCATTCTGGGGATATGCGCTACAAACAGCGACATACATTTTGAATGTGGTGCCATCCAAATCTATTCCTAAGACTCCCCTAGAGTTGTGGAATGGTCGTAAAGCTAGTTTGTGACATTTTCGCATATAGGGGTGTCCAGCACACGTGCTAAAGAACAGAACTAGAAAGTTAGACTCCAAGTCTGTGGTCTGTCTGTTTGTAGGATACTCTAAGGAGACCATAGGTGGACAATTCTATAGTCCCGAAGATAACAAATTATTTGTATCGACAAATGTAACGTTTCTTAAGAACAACTATATTAGTGACCATAAACCTAGTTCTAAGATTGTATTGAATGAGTTGGAGCCTGGTGAGACTAGTGTTTCATCAACAAGAGTTTTTGATCCATAAACATCTGAGAGCCAGATGGTTCCTGATCAGGATACACTACCACCTAGACGTAGTGAGAGGGTTGTGAGACAACCTGAACGCTATTTAGGTATAGGTGAGGGATAAGGTGTTGTCTCTGCTGATAGTATTGATGATCCATTGACATTTAAGAATGCAATGGAAGACCCTGATAAATAGGAATGGCTTAAAGCCATCAATCTCAAGATGGAGTCCATGTACTCTAACTCAGTCTGGAATCTTGTAGACTTACCGTATAGGGTAAAACTCATAGGGTGTAATTGGATCTACAAGAGAAAGATAGGAGTAGACGGGAAGGTAGAGACCTTCAAGGCAAGGCTAGTGGCTAAGGGTTATACCCAGAAAGAGGGGGTCGATTATGAAGAGACCTTCTCGCCAATTTCCATGTTTAAGTCTATTAGGATTATCTTATCCATTACTGCATATTTCACTTACGAAATTTACCAAATGGACGTCAAGACTATATTATTGAATGGCAATCTTGATGAGAGCATCTATATGATGCAACCAGAGGAATTCTTGTCTCCAGATCAAGAGCAAAAGGTTTTCAAGCTGTAAAGGTCCATCTATGGGCTTAAGCAAGCATCTAGATCTTGGAACATCAGGTTTGATGATGTGATCAAAACATATGGCTTCGAGCAGAATGTCGATAAGCCTTGTGTCTACAAACGCATCATTGATAAGAAAGTATTTTTCTTGGTCCTATACGTAGATGATATCCTACTAATTGGGAATGATGTGGGAGTGTTGTCTGATGTAAAAGGCTGGCTGGCTAACCAATTCCAAATGAAAGATTTGGGAGAGACAAGTTATGTTATAGAGATCTAACTTATAAGGGATCGTAAGAACAAACTTATAGCATTGTCTCAGACATCATATATCGACAGGATTCTTGTGTGATTTTCGATGCAGAACTCCAAGAAAGGTAATTTACCTTCCAGGCATGGAGTTCACTTGTCTAAGGAACAGTGTCCTAAGACAACTGAAGAAGTTGAAGATATGAGATATGTACCCTATGCATCGGCAGTAGGTAGTCTCATGTATGCTATGTTATGCACGAGACCGAACATCTGCTATGCAGTGGGAGTAGTCAGCAGATACCAGTCCAACCCAGGATTGGATCATAGGGTTGCTGTCAAGACAATTCTCAAGTATCTTCGGAGAATGAGAGACTATATGCTAGTGTATTCCGGACAGGATTTGATCCTGTTAGGATACACAGATTCTGATTTTCAGTCAGACAGGGATTCTAGAAAATCCACGTCTGGATCAGTATTCACCCTGGGTGGAGAAGTATCAAGCAATCTTGCATTGTTGAATCCACCATGGAAGCCAAATATGTAGCCGCTTGTAAAGCTACTAAAGAGGCTGTTTGGCTCCGTAAGTTCTTGTACGATCTGGAAGTTGTTCTAGATTTGGATATGCTCATCACACTTTATTGTGATAACAGTGGTGTTGTGGCTAATTCCAAAGAACCAAGAAGTCACAAGAGAGGGAAGCATATAGAGAGAAAGTATCATCTCATTAGAGAGATAATGTAGAGAGGAGATGTGATCGTCATAAAAATAGCCTAACAAGACAATCATGCTGACCCATTTACAAAGACCTTACCAGTTAAAGTGTTTTTAGGTCACCTAGATAGTCTAGGGTTATGAGACATGCCTCGCATTCTTTAGTGCAAGTGGGAGATTGTTGTGTTTTATGCCCTAAAGATGTAATTTTTAAATGTATTTATGAAATAAATAAAAGGAAAAGTTCAATTCATTCATGTTGTGTTGTTTATTTTATAACTTGTGCATATATTTAACATCCAAGATTGCCGGATGTAATCTCAAACTGTGTATATGAGTGTCATATAAGGATGGATGCAGTTAGAGACGTGCAATCTAAAGAGTCCATATATAGCAAATAAAGCTGGGTACTTTATTTGTGGTTAATCTATAGCTGCGGTCCATTCCGTAATGTACGATGATTCTATCCTGAATCATTCATATGATATATGGGAATGGAGGCACCTTGTATGATGTGATCATATAGGACTGGGCCATAATCTATATGAATCTCTCACCAAGATCCGTTTACCGATGAGATTCATATATATCAACTAATGATGGATATATGTGGACGATCTTAATCCTGAGTGTCTTATCGACTCCTTCAGGTTAGATCTTGGTCTTTGATATACCATGGGTGAGGTCGGATGCAGTTCTCGATCAATATGTTCCGTATGTTGGAATTACGGTTTGGCTTGTGGCTAGGAAGGTTTGTACACAATAGTGGAATCCACTCCTTCTTGTGAGAAGTATACGGCAGTTCCCTTAAGGGTTGATTCGGGGCTTGGACAATATGAGCGCTCTCCTAATTCCGTAAGGAAATAAGATTTATTGTTCATTATAGAATCAACGGTACTTAAAAGGATATATGTAATTAGAGGGGTATAACGGGCATTATGACCCAACTCTAATTATGAACTACTATGGAGGATCACACCATGTGTAATAACCAGTGTTCTAGTAAACGCTAGGCGCTAGTCAGATGGTAGAGCAGCGCCTAGCACCTAGACGGTCTAGACAGCGTCTAGGTGGATGCCTAGGCGGTTGATTTTTTTATATATATTTTTTATTTTTCCTACCTATAAAACCAATAATAAAAGTCATATTATGACGAAATTTAAACAAAATCATCAACATAATTCCCTTTTTATTTTTATGTCTTGGACTTGTTTAATATAGTTTTACTTTTTGTTGTATATTTTAGATTTTCATATTGAGAGAGGATATGTTTTGTTATTTAACAAATTTGATTTTTAAAAGTAAAATATCTTTACTTTTCTTTTGTCTCTTCCACGCCTTCTCTCCCAAAACTCTCCTCCACTATTTTCTATCATTTGAAGCTTTCTCAGTCGTCCATTAAACTTGTTTTTGAGTTATTTTTCATTAAATTTTGATGGGTTTTGTTTGTCAACAGCACTTGAATCTAATTTGTGTGTTGATTTTGCTCATTTTTTATCTATTGATTCGATTTGCAAGAAGCCAAGAACACCATAAAATCTCGGTGCTATTTTGGTAGACCTTTGTTGTGGTCGGTGACTGGCAGATGATTGATTTTGGGTTTCATTTCGGGTTTTGGTCTATGCTTGTGATTTTCACGATCTGGGAAGTTGATTTTGGGTTTGATTTTCTTTGTTTTGATAAAAAAAAAAATTGTTGACCACTGTTGACCTTCGTTGACCGATTTTTATGCCCGAATTACTTGGTTCAGGACGGTGGAAGACCGCGCAACGTCTAGGCAGACGCCTAGAGCATTTTTTCGAACAGTGGTAATAGCTATAACGATGGACACCGAGTTGTGTCGGTTTGTGTAAAAACGTCTACAGTTGAGAGAGTGCAGCTTCGGATTTTTAGTGGAATAAAACCGGAGTTAATAATCAAGTAATATTAATTAAAGAGTTTAATTAATGATTCCGATGATTATTGGAGCTCAAAATACTGTGGATCCATTAGGTCCCCTTGCTAGCCCGATCGATTTAGGTAACAAGGGTCACGGTTAATTAATTGGACTGTCCAATTAATTGTGTTACAAAAGTGACACGTATATATTCAGAAATTAATTGAATAATGAGATTATTTAATTAATTAATGATAATAGTTAAATTAATTAAATAATTAGATTATTTAATTATATTGATATTTATGAATTATTAATTAACTATTAATATGGAGGGTGTTAGCTGATATATGGATTTAGGTGAAGATAAAATAATATGATTATTTTATTTTACTAAATCATTTATCTAAGTATTTGAATTTAAGTTTAAATTTAAAATACTAATTATCACTTTTAATATATTTGATATATTATAAAAGGATAATTAAAAGATATATATCAACTAATAACACAAGAAATTGCATTGGATGCAAATTGGTGTGTGCACATGAAACAATAGTCAAAAGAAGAATTTGTATATGATGCAAATAGATGATGCATATGATATATATGTATATAACGTAAGAAGAGGCGTGTGTGAGATTGAGATAAAAAAAAGGAAGCAGGGGCGTGAATATAGATTGATGAAACACAAGGCGTGAGATGCAAATTGCATTCATCAGGTGCATGAATCAAGATATATATTGAAAAAGTGAGCAACAGTGATATATATATATAAACATGTGCGCAAGATATATATATATAAATCGAAAAGGCAGGCGTGGACAAGATTTCTATATATTTGTGAAATAAAAGGCGTTATATATATATATAGGTGCAGGCGTGATAATAGTTGTGCAGGCGTATATATATATATATATATTTGATATATATTGTTTTTGGAGATACAGAATCACATCTGTCAATATATTTTTTGCATGAGATGCAATTCATGTGTACGTTAAATCTTTACACCAAATTGAGAAGAAAGAGTTTCTTCAAGTATTTCTCTACATCCTCCATTCAAGTTCCTGAGACCGTGACGCGCCCACACGCAGTTACCAGTGCCGGGAGATAGCGAGGAAGATCGAGTGATTCAGATAGGAGCATAAATTAAAGTGAATGATCCTCCAAACGTTGGTATGATTTTCTTCTGATTTTATTGATTACAATTTCTTGTGTTTACATATTGTATGTATTAGTTTCGAAAAATAATTATGATCCCAAGTTCACTGGTCCCAAATACAGATTATGATCTGTATAAAAAATTAAACCTAGTTCCGCTGCGTGACCAGTGAACGGGGTTTGAACATGCATTGCTTTTAATAAGTGTGCAAGCTTGCTCTACATGCAACTCATGTCTTATTTATGACCAAAAATGCAATTTTGGACTAGGAGAATTGATTGGGAAGTACTTTTTGAATGACCTAGAATTGATCTCCATGACATGTTGATTATTTCTATGACATGCTTTAAATTGATATGCATGATGAGATTTTTTGAATGCTCTAAAATGGATGCAAAATTTATGTGTGAAAGCAATTTTGAGACTTCAATCAATAAGGTTCTTGTATCCAATTCAAGGATTTTACAATCCAAAAGTCTCTCTCTCTTTACTTGTCAAACAAGTCTACTATCATACGGGCATTCCACCCGAAAAATTCGAAAAGGGCGCAAAAGTCACTCATGTCTTGTTTTGCTTGTAAAGTTTGATATAGTTGTTCTTAAAATGAATTTATTTTACAGTCTATATCTGGCTTACTCCATGACAAGGGGTGAAATTGGTTTGAATTCTCTTAGAAACCCTTGTTATTTTGCTTTGCCAAATACCATGTTTTGATCTTGAATACACCTTGTCTTGTATGCAAAGCATTCGTTGACACATTTTTTTTATATAATAAAACTCCTTGATTCTCTCTTTTTAATTAAGTTGCATAAATTTGGTTACATGATTATGCATATGTCTTGTGCCATAAGCTCTCCTTGCTAATGCCTTCTTAAGGGGATATTCCTTTGTCTATCTCATGACAAAAAGAGGGAGTAGTGTGGATTTAGGGGGAGTTGAGAGTGGCATGATTTAAGGGGCAGTTGAGAGTTGCATATGAGGGGAGTTTGATTCATTGAGGGGGAGTTAACCTTTTTTAAGGAGTTGCATATGAGGGGGAGTTAACCTATTTAGGGGGAGAATTTGCATTTGCATTGTTGATGCAAGTTGCTTGTTTCTATTTTATGCAAATTGCTCTTGTTTTTATGTCTTTGATCACCTCACATACACTTGTCTTGGAAAGTGTAGTTATTTTGTTTTGTAGGGATGTTGATTCTACAAGAGATGGATGACTTGAAGATCTAGTTTATTAGACATCTCTTTGTAATGTAGAAAAACTTTGTTGATCCCTGTTTTTTGTTTTGTTTATTGGTGAGGATGAATTGTGAGTATTGGTTTTGTCACGAAATAGCCAAAATGGGAGATTGTAAGTTCCTCAGTTTTTGATTGGCTCATTTCGTTGACAACCACATTTAGGGATTATTGTGTAAGGGTAGTTTAGGCCATCATTGCTCAAGACCTAGCTCAAGCTTCAAAAGGTAAATCACTTGCTTAACCTTGTTCGAAAAGTTTTAGTGCACACACACACTCTCATGCATGCTTTTGATCATCTTGCATGAATGCTTAATTGTCATAATTGTCATAATTGTGTGCCTTTTTGCCATAACTCTTGCTTGGGTGTTTGATGCATTTTGTTTGCCCTTAGAAGAGGATGTTCCCCTTGACCACGGCCGGGACCGCTCCTTGTGCATTGCCTCCACCGCGGTATGCACAGCGGTGTTCTCTAGGCATTGCACGTTGCTGCTACCGTGGCCTGTGCACGTTGCATGTATAACGATCTCCCAAGCGGATTTTCCCAGGCGATGCACCACTTGCTCTATCGTGGTCTGGACACTGCCTTTACCGTGGTCCAAACAATGAAGATTCCCAAGCGATGCACCGCTCGCACTACCGTGATCTGGACACTTACCTAGGCCGCGGCACGCACATCGGTCATGACGGGAATCAGTTGCCCTTTGTTCAAAACGATGTCGTTTCGTGTAGGGCACATTATTTATATGTTCTCTTCTCTTCTCTTCTCTTTGGCTGGGGTGAGTCCAAGAAGCCATTTTTACTTACCAAGCTTTCCTTGAAAGAGAAATTGACTCCAAGAGAGAGAGAGAGCTCCCAAGAACCCATATTGACTCAACCAATCTTCAATCCATGAGCATCTAGCATCTTCTTGCATCTTCTAAGCATGGATTCCTCTTGTTTTAATTGACTATGTAATCTCTACATGCCCTAAAACTTGTTGATTCATTACTAGGCCATGTTTACCTAGGAATAGCATTTAATACTTATTGATTGTATGCTTTTATGTTGAATTGCATTTATAACATGCTTTGGTTGTTGATTGTTGGTTGAGATTTATATTTTGTGATAGCTAGGGTTTGTGACCATTTTGCCTTTATTGCTAAATCTCTATGCTTTGCATTTAGATATTGTTTAGGACTCATTGATTGCATTATAGTTCTTGCCATGTTTTATGACAACTTGTGTTGATTGGCCCTTTGTTTGATAACTTGGATAAATTGTTGCATAACTATATCCAGTTAAGTCTTTATGAACATTCATTTAGACATTGATATCTAGGAATTGTACTTAGTGACATTCTTAAATTCCTAGATAAGCATTTAGTGTTGCCTAACATTACTTGTATGTTTGAGTATTTTATCATATTCACTTAGGTTGTGTTTGACTCTTCATTGAGGTTAAGTCTTGTGACTAAGTGGTTAGTGCACAAGCAAATAGATCAAGAATCACTATTAAGGCCCGTTGGGTAGAGTGAAAGGGTTAGTAACTGGAGGGTGTGACAGGAGGTCAACCTAGGTTGTTAACTTTCATTCAATAGTGGATTTGAGGATCTAATGTGGTGCACATATCAGCCTGTAGTTTTTCCCATTTAGAGGGTTTCCATGTAAATATTGTGTGTTGTTATTGTTTTAAGCATAATTGATTTTGTTGAATGCTTGTTTATTCGGGGTAATTTGTGTTAATATTGATTAATCGAAAAATCAGTAATTGATTCGATAAAAACCTATTCACCCCCCCCCCCCCCCCCCTCTAGGTTATAGACACACGTTTTAGGGAACTTTCAAAGGATAAATCCCCTACATGACTTAGAAGATATACTTCATATACAACCAAATCAAAAATTGGCTTTCAATACTTCTATTTAAAACTTGTGTTGTAATTATGGACCGGCCCGAGACAGGCCGGTCTGGGTGGTCCGCAAAGCAAAATGGGTCGTACCAAGCACGGCCCATGAAGGAGGCAGGTCAGGCCGAGGCCCGATTCGTGACAGGCTGCATGCCGGGTTGCTGGTACCAGATCCGGCGGGCTGGCTCACCACGGCACACCTAACCGGCTTGCCAGGCCTCTGGACCGGCACATCGGACCGGCTCCGTCAATTCGACCGTTTGTTAATTTAATTTTTAAAATATTCCCTCCAACTAGCCAATGGCTGGATTTTGAATTCCAACCGTTGGAGGCTCTAAAAATTATAAAAAAACCCCTAAAATCTTCTAAATTAAATTTTGACCCACAAATCAACTTTTTCTATAATTACTTCCATCAATTTCATTTTCCATTCACTCTCTCTGTCATTCTTTCAATATCTCATTCTCTCAAATCTCAATCTCTACATTATCCAATTCTCTATATTTTTTCATTCAATTTCATTATTACTCTGTCTACAAAATTCTCTAAATTTTCCACCAATACACCAAATTTTAAAGGTACAATTTTCTTAATACTTTTTTTCAAACATTTTTTGATAGTAAATTTATATTTTTATGTTTAGACTGTAGTTACTAAATGAAAACATTTTTATTTAGTTAGTTAGTTTATCAATTTTTGTGCTTTAATGTTAATTTTATTTGTTTAGTATATTAAGATTTTTAAGTTTAGTAGTAATTTTAATATTTGTTATTAGTAAATTTTTAACTTTTATTTGTATTATTGAATTTAATTTTTTTTAATAAGTAAATTATGAATGTTAAGTGTAGTAGTTAAGTTTAATATTTTTTGTTCATAAATTATGAATTTTTAGTTTAGTTGTTTATTTTAATATTTTTGTGAGTATATTATGAATTTTAAGTGTAGGGGTTAATTTTAATAAGTTTTATTAGTAACTTAAGATTTTTATGTGTAGTATTTAATTTAATATTTGTTGTTAGTAAATTTATCAATTTAATTTGTAGTAGTGAATTTAATATTTTTTGTTAGTAGATTATGAATTTTTAGTGTAGTTGTTTATTTTAATATTTTTGTGAGTATATTATGAATTTTAAGTTTAGCGGTTAATTTTAATAAGTTTTATTAGTAAATTAAGATTTTTATGTGTAGTATTTAATTTAATATTTGTTGTTAGTAAATTTATCAATTTAATTTGTAGTAGTGAATTTAATATTTTTTGTTAGTAGTTTATGAATTTTTAGTGTAGTTGTTTATTTTAATATTTTTGTGAGTATATTAAGAAATTTAAGTGTAGGGGTTAATTTTAATATATTTTATTAGTAAATTAAGATTTTTATGTGTAATATTTAATTTATATTTGTTGTTGGTGAATTTATCAATTTAATTTGTGGTAGTGAATTTAACATTTTTTGTTAGTAGATTATGAATTTTTAGTGTAGTTGTTTATTTTTATTTTTTTAAGTAAAATAATATTTTTAAGTGTCGTATTATTTTTATTAATTATTGTTAGTAAATTGGGATTGTTAAGGGTAGCAATTAATTTAAAAATATTTTGTTAGTAAATATTGATTTTTAATTTGACTATTAATGACTATAGTGCTTATATTTTTACTTCAAAAAATGGATCATAACCAGCAGTCTATTTTCCGGACGGTTTGAACATGCTCAACAATGAATTTGATACTTCAGAGCCGACCCATACTCAAGCGGGACCTTCTGGTTCCACCGTTACACCAATATCACGTCCCATAAAATTAGTATCAGATGTGTGGCAGTGTTTCAACATAGTCCAAATGACACTCTTAGACGGGACGTCCGGGCCCAGAGCTAAATGTAAGTTTTGTCATAAGGATTATGCCACAAGTAGGAGGGGAACCAGACATTTGAGAAGGCATATGCACAAATGTATGCCTGCTCATGGACTGATAGACACTACAACTTAGACACAACTACAACGGCACCCAAACGGTCCGTTATGATGTGGTTGTTCAATGCCATGCATGCTAGATAGTGCTTGGTACGATACAATGCACAAACTGATCAATTGATCATTGCTGGTGAGAGTCCATTTTATAAAGAATTAATCACATCTGCATATAACCCCCAATTTGAACCTGTTTCTAGAACCACTACTAGAAATGATTTGATAAGATTGTTTGAAACCTAAAGAGATGACTTAATTGCTAAAATATAGCATTTAAGTGTCTCTGTTGCATTAAATTATGATATTTAGAATGTATGTTCAAAATAGGACCATTTATGTGTCACGGGACACTATTTAGATCATGACTGGAGGATAACAAAAATAATTATTGGTTTTCGTCCTATGGATTTTGTACATACCGCAGAAAACATTTTTAATGTCATTATTTATGTTTTAGAAACTTATGAAATCACGCATCGCAACCTTTCGATCACATTAGATAATGCATCTGTAAATACTAGCTCTATTGCATTGTTTGTTGCAAGAATTATCCCACAAGATGGAGGTTATTTCTTCCATCAACGGTGTGCATGTCATATTATAAATTTAGTTGTAAAGGCTGGTTTAAAGCAGGTAAGTGACCAAATAGATCGCATCAAAGATGTCATTTCTTGGATTTACAGTTCTAATCCTAGATTCAGTGAATTCAAGAGACACTGTAAATTAAACGGTCTAAAACCCCGACGATTCCAAACTGATATGCCGGTAAGGTGGAACTTTACTTATTTAATGTTGGAAAATTGTTTGGAATATGATACAACCATTACATGTTTTTATAACATGAAATTGGCCAAAACAGGTCATCCTAAAGCAAAAACACTTACCACAGACGATTGGTATGTGGCAAGCGTTTTTGTTCAAATTTTAAAGATTTTTTACAATGCCACTGTAACTCTTTCCGGGATCTATTACCCCATATCTTTCCAGTCTATCCATCAGATAGTGGAAATGTCTGAAGTGCTAAACAGTTATAGAGAAGATGAACATCTAGGCGCTGCAGTTGTTGCCATGGAGACAAAGTTGAAAAAATATTGGGCTAACATTCCTCTACTTTATGCTTTAAGGGTGTGTTTGGCACGGACATGGGACATGACAAGGTGGGACGGGATGGGACGGGACGGGACAGGACATGACAAGCTGTTCTATATTGTGTTTGGTAGGTCTGAAACAAAACTGTTCACTGTACTGTTATGCGCTTGGTATGACTGAGACAGGACGGGACAAGAGGTTAAAATGACCAGAGTGTCCTTCTTGTCTTGTTCAATGTTTGTTACCACATAATAGTGATATATGAGACGGGAAAAGTCAATATTTATTTTATTTAACTAAATAAATATTTTTATTTATCATATTTAACAAAAAATAATAGTATTGTAATTGAAAAATAATTTAATTAATAATTTTTTGGAAGTCATGTTATTTTTTTTTTCAAATAATAATAATATTATTATGGCCATTCCCTCAATTTTTTTTAATAATAATATCAATTATAATTTTACATGCTCGTAATAAGATTATCGATTTCTCACAACATCTTCAACAATCTGTAAAAACCTATTAGACGCGTGATCAATCCTGTACGATCCAAAAATTACCGTTAACAATATAAGTTTCAAATATATTCACGATTCTAACAAAATAATAATAATAATATCTAATAGGTTAGATGTATGTCCCTATCAATAATTTTTTTAATTTTTTTGGCCAAATTTATAAGATCATATTTTATTTTAGAAGTGTAGAAGAAAAAAATCAACAAATAAATATTGCGGTCATGTTCACAGTTCCCCGTTTACCTATTTTTTTTATTAGATTTATTATTTTATATATGTGATAAAAAGCTTAATAAAAAAATCAATCCACGTTTTTTATTTCTTTTATATTGAACATTCATCAAACCAATTTCTTCATTAGATTCAAACACATCCAAATCTTCAACAGATTCGAAAACAAATCCAGATCTTCATCAAACCTCTTCTTCATTAATCTGTAATCAACTTTTATACACAAAATCTTAAAAAAAAAAAACAAATGTAGTACACCACTGAATATCTTCCATGGCCTGCAAAAAGGAGATCTGAGATGGAAATGGGTGAAATAATTCTAGAAAAAAACAGATGGGGATCGTAGAATGAAAAAAAAAATCCAGTAACCAATTTTTCAGCTAAGTATGTATTTCATTTTTTCAAAATTAAAGTAAAGGACTTAACTCATTTAACATCTAGATCTATTTCATGAAAAGTGTTAATAGTGAAATTTGGCCAAGGGTCAAAGAGAAATTTTTCACCCATAATCGATAATCATGAATCCTGGAAAGACCGAAAAGCCACCCCGTAGGAGCAGGAAAGGCCGGTTAGGCTTCAAAGCTACCAGAAGACAAGCCAGGCGCTACCGGAACGAGCCCCCACAAGAGTACTGGAACCCGGGCTTCTCCTGGCCATCTATTAGGGAACCTCGGCTTTGAGTTCGAGCTCTACAACCGTCCCGTAAATGCCAGGGGAAGTCTCCAATCTCAAGAGACATTCGAAAGAAGCCCACCAACCTCTCCAAAAGCCCGCTGTCTTTGCTGGACATAAAGGAATAATCACGCCTAAATCTATACTACCCCAGCTACCTCCCAAGAGGGTCTACAAGAGCACCTCAAGCCCCCACGGGTCAGAGGAAATCCATCTTAAGCATCAAATAACAGAGCCAGAGCAGGGATCTACCTCGCTCTACAAGGCGACAGGCAGTTGGCAGGGTGACCTCCATGAAGATTCATGGCACGAATGCACGCAGGATTGTCTCCACGTAATATTGACATGCACGTCAAGAGTTTGATTCAAATATGGGATTAAACTTATCTCTGTCAATGATATCATCAAATCCCGTAATAATTCAAATTCAAATAACGAATCCCGCCCGATAAGAAGGGAACGGATTCATGGGATCACGGTAAAGTATTTGCGAATTAAAAACCTACTTGAAAGTTATAAATACGTGAAGCCAAGCATGGTAGAAAGAGAGGAACAACAGAAATAAGAAAGAAGAAGAAAAACAGAGAAGAACCTACAAGAATAGATATATGTACAACTAATATAGAGTCAGGGGGAAAGCCTAAATTCTGTATTCAGAACACGGTTACCTTCATTTCCACTATTCGACAGGCACCAAGTTGCCACCACCCTACACTTTCGAGAGACTGTGAGCATACAAGAAAGCGATTTGTACTTTAAAACAATATATCAATAATAAAGCTCCCATTTACTAATTAGCCTCTCGTCTATCTCTTAACTAGGTTGGGAACCAACGGTACTGACCCTGGCCACCACTTTCATGGCAGTGGTCTCCAGGGTGTTAACAGGAATTTCTCATCTCGAGCAAATTTTCCATCAACACTTTCTGGCACCGTGTGTGGGAAACCCCTCACTCCACCATCTTTTTACATTCAAAAAGTTCGTTATTTCAAAGACATCATGAGGCTCCGCTCCTTACAAGGGAAGCAGGGCACCTCGGGACAACCTTCTGCTACATCGACACGAAAGTTTCTGAGGAAAGGGAGAAAATTCTGGCTCCATAGCCAGATTACCACCCAGCCAGCTACTGTGCGGGATCTGGATCCCCCTCTGGGAAGCCAGGTCGAGCATGACCAACAAGTGGCATCCTTTGTAGAGAACGCCCGCCTTCGAATACTCGCCGAAGGTATTGCTATCCAACAAACGGGTCTCTAAAAATCAAGGGGAGTCAAGCAGGCCCAGGGCTAGGCAACCGACCTTTGATCGCTTGGGATCTGCCCCTCGGGAATCAACTCGTAACAGAGTGGGGCTCCCGACCTCGATTCGGGATAGGCTAGAGCCCATGTCCCATGTTCCCGAAGCGCTGCCACGCTACCAACCAGGACAAGTTAGATCCGCGGCAGAAGTCTTTCCCCGGGGATGGTAAGAGCTCCTCTACCCAACGACTACAAGGAGGGAAGCCCGGGGTAGAGAAGAAGAAAGTCAGCCAAGCCCCCGAGTGAGCCCCCTCCGAAGAAGGAACCGGGTAGAGGTCGCCAGTATATCAGAGGGATCTGATGGTGAGGAATCTGAGATAGACTAAAGAAAATCCGAAAGCAAGCGACTAAAGGACCAGTTGGCAGAGATTCAGAAAGAGGTCCAATTGATGAAGAAGGGGAAGTACAAGGAGGACAAGAAAGATCCTCTAAGTGAAATGAACGCCCCCTTCACTAGAAGGATCCGGGAGGCATAGCTCCCGCCTAAGTTAAAATGCTAGCTAACAGGTTCTCCAGGACTGAAGATCTTCTGAGCCACTTAGAGAGCTTCGTTCAGTAGATGGAGTTCCAGAACATAACCAGGGCCGCTATGTGTCGAATGTTCCCCACTACACTCACTGATTATGCTAAAACCAAGTTTAGGAAACTGCCCACTGGAAGCATGGATTCCTTCACCAAGTTATCGACCGATTTCTGTTCACAATTCCAGGGAGTTAAGCCCTGACTGAATGACCTGATCCATCTACAATATGTGATCCAGGAGAGAGGGGAAACCCTCCGGGCTTATGTCGAGCGTTTCCATAAGGAAGTCATCCAGATAGGGGTCTTCACCGAGAGAGAAACCCTCGCGAACTTCAGAAGAAACTTGTGGGTGGGAAAATTGTTCAGGTCTTTTGCCAAGAGACCTCTGGAAACTTACCATGAAGCCTATGATCGGGCTTTGGAACAGATTAAGGTCGACGAACAACTCAAGGTCAAGATGGAGCATAACGACATGAGAGCCGAAAAACGATAAAAGAAGGAATCTCCCAGACCCGAGCAAGCTTGGAAAGGCCAGAACAAACCCCCTAATAAATCAACATACGGTTTCCCTCTTCCTCAGCCCAGATCGGAAAGGTATCCAGATAAACAGGCTCCTCCTCAAGCTTTACCACCTCCCAGAACAGGGGCCCTTATAGCTCACGATGAGAGGGGGTATGACCATTACACTCCCTTAAATGCATTCCGAGAGACAGTCTACCTCTCCATTCGGTACAAGGGTTTGTTATAGAAGCCCGATCCTATGAAAGTCTCGATCGATAAAAGAAATCGTTATAAATATTACGACTTTTATGAGGACGTAGGGCACAACACTTCAGAATGCTACAACCTGCGGAACCAGACTGAGGCTTTGATAATGGGAGGATGATTGATAGAATTCTTACAACAAGTCAAAGAGAACATTCAGACTGAAAGGGAGGTGCAAGCCGAGATCCGAGAACATGTCAAGAAAAGAAAGAGGGAGCAGGCGGTCCTGATGCAACAAATTCAGATAATACATACTATCAGCGGGGGGGTCCCACTCGGGCCGGCACCTCCAACAATTCCAGGAAAAACCATGCGAGGAAGGTCCCTCATACGGACGAGGGACGGGATATCTTTAAGGTTGACCAAAGACCGACCAACCCCTCCTAGCTATCACAGATCATCTTTATTGAGGCAGATGTCTAAAACACCGTGCAACCTCATGATGACCCCATGGTCATCACGGTATAAATTACCAAATTCATGTTGCACCGTGCGCTTGTTGACACAGGTAGTAGCGTCGACGTCCTGTTCAAAGACACCTTGGAAAAACTGAACTTGAAGCAGTGGTGCTACAACAGTTGCACTAATCCATTATATGGGTTCACTGGGGACTCCATCACACCCGTAGGATCAAAAATCCTACCAGTGATCATCGGAGCAGCATCTCTCCAGCAAAACATCATGACCGACTTCGTGGTGGTAGATACCCGGCCTACAATGCAATATTAGAGAGGCCATTTATGTCATTCTTGAATGGGGTCCTCTCTATTTACCACAATGTCTTGAAGTTCCCGGTAGGAGACAAGGTGAGGGAAGTTCGGGATGATCAGCAAGCAGCTAGGAACTGCTACGTAGTGTCAGCTAACCCAGCAGCTCTAGCAAAGCAACTCGTACAGGTGACGACTATCCAAGGTGGGATAGCCCCTGTACTAAACCTGGAAGACGCGGGATCCACCGATTGCCCAGAATACGAACTCGTGATACCCTACACCTTCAAGAGACTGTGAGCATACAAGAGAGCGATTTGTACTTTAAAACAATATATCAATAGTAAAGCTCCCATTTACTAATTAGCCTCTCGTCTATCTCTTAACTAGTTCGGGAACCAACGGTACCGACCCCGGGCACCCCTTTCGTGGAAATGGTCTCGAGGGTATTAATAGAA
Organism: Dipteronia dyeriana; assembly: GCA_032871835.1. Taxonomy (NCBI): domain Eukaryota; kingdom Viridiplantae; phylum Streptophyta; class Magnoliopsida; order Sapindales; family Sapindaceae; genus Dipteronia; species Dipteronia dyeriana. Next base: position 76,207,264 of record CM065300.1, on the reverse strand, counting down.
ATTTCTCATCTCGAGTAAATTTCCCGTCAACAAAAAGGTTGTTAGGTTTTGAGGAAAACAAAGATTTGGGTATTGAAAAGTTCCCTCAAATTTAAAAACTCTGTACTGGATCTTGAAGGTGGTTCAACGAATTGAAGCCGTATAAATGATGCTTCAGACCAGTCAACCACCGAATCCTGCAGTGAGTTAACTCGATTCCGACCCCGATGAGGATGGAGCTGCAGCTGGTGGTGTGCGTGTGAGAGAGAGAGAGAGAGAAGAGAGAAATGAGCGATGGGTGAGTGAGGATGAGAGGTCTGTTATCAAGATTAGGTTTCTAATTTTATAGTTGTAATTTTTGGAAATTTTAAGGGCAAAATTGTTTTTTTTTATGCTTGTCCTATGCATGGGACAAGCCTGGCCGAGGGTCTGAGATGGGACAAGATTTTGTGGTTTTTGTCCCACCTTGTCCCGTCCCGTCCTATGCTAATAGTGCACCAAACGTGGGACAAGAGAAAGTTGTCCCTTCCTGTCTGGTCATGTACCACGTACCAAACGCACCCTAAGTGTTATAGTAGATCCTATGGTTAAATTATCTGGTTTATAAATTTTGCTTGAGTTTATTGGTACTAATTTGTCAATAGATTATTCAGAATAAATTACTAACATTTGAACCAAGTTGTTCGAAATTTTTCGTATTTATGAGAGCAGATTTGGCAACAATGACACCCCCCCCCCCCCCCCCCCCAATCAACACAACCGGAGACAAAGCCGAAGCAAACAAGTTGGAGCCTTCTGAAATGACGAAAAAAGGACAAATCAACAAGTACTTCTCTAGGACAAAGATCTGGCCCACCTTCTTGTACTGATATGATTAGGTACCTTGAAGCACAGTTCGATGTTGTTAAAGACAAGGAAGAGTTTGATTTGTTGTTATGGTGGAAGACCTATACGTACAGGTATCCAGTTCTGTCATACTTAGCACGTGGCGTATTGGTTATTCCCGTGTCAACGTGCCTTCAGAACAAGCTTTCAGCACCAGCGGACACATAATTGAACCAAGAAAAAGTTGTTTGTCTTCGGAGATGGTGGAGGTATTAACATGCCTTCGGGATTGGGAGCATACTAAAAAAAGATTGCAAAATCAAACTGTAGATAAAGAGCTTATTCTAAATTTCAACAATCTATATATTGATGAACCTGCAGGTAGTGGCTAGGGCCAGAACTAGGTTATACTTTTACATATGTATTTAGTATTTACTTATAAGTTGTAATACGATTGCACTCTTTTTCCCTTACCAAGTTTTATCCCACTGGGTTTTTCTTGGTAAGGTTTTTAATGAGCTAATAATGTAAATATGTAATACTGAATTCCATAAGTGAAAAATAATTAAATATATAAAAAAATTGTTCATTTCATACTTTCGTAATTACATCTATTTTTACTATTTTGTATTACTTTATCTTTACTGAATTATTATTTTTCATATTAATTATTTCAAGAGATAAACAAATTAATTTCAAAATTACATTTATATAATTGAATTGTTAAATTGATAGAACAATCAATTTTTTTTGTATATTACTTTGTTTTCCGTAAACCCTAAACCCAAATTCCAAAAAAACTTAATTTTTAAAAATTGGTTTCGAAAATGATTATGGACTAGACCCGTGGACCGGTCCGCCTGAAGTAGACCACTGGGCTGTGCTGTGCCTCCGTTTTCATAAACGGGCTGGGTCGGGTCTGGTCTGGCACACACACTGGTGCGTGTCGGACCAGGCCTGACTCGTTTATGAAAACGGGCCTCGGCAGGTCGTGCCTAATGGGTCGGGCCTGGTCCAGAATTACACCATTATTTAAAACACAACTTATTAATATTGTCTAATTATTTTCTTCATTTTTTTTTACCAAACAACTTGAGTAATACCACAACACCCAATAAATTAATCCAAAATTTGTGACAAATGATTTGTTATTATTAGTTAAATCATGAGATGATATGGTAAATGATAGAATAATGACAAATCACAAACCACATCATTTGAATTGATTTTTTTAATTAAGATATAATTTTGAGGTTGTGTAGTATTATTGAAACAACTTTGTTAATCCTTGAAACCGCCATCGACTTTTAACTTCGGAATGTAAAAGTGTTATTCTCTTCCATTAAAACTCATCTTTTAAGTTAAAATTTTTGCATTTCATTATTTTAATTTGTTTATTGAACCTTTAACTGTTTCCATACTCTTTTAATGGTTTTATTTTTTCATAATATCTTTTAATGAAAAAAATGTTGTATGTTTAGTAATTCAGTTTAGGCTAATTGGTACTGATGTCCCCTAAACTCTTCCAAAATATGATACTTTTTTTTTTCGCCACTAAACCCTTTGAACTCTCATTTTTTGGTAAACAATTGGATTTTTTTTACCTTCTGTGAGAAGGCATCTACAGTCGATTGTTGCCAATTTGAGAGAGTTCAGAGGGTTTAATGGTGAAAAAAAAAAGTATAGTGGGTAAGGTGCAAATTCGGGTATAGTTCAGAGGACATCAGTGTCGATTGGTCTTTTATTTAATTCATCTTAATTTCAAAAAGCCTTATAAACTACTCTTCTAGTCTTCCGACATTAACACAAAAAAAAATCATGATATTTAAGGGTTCGTCCTGTAATCATTTTTCATTTGTTGTTTTTTCAAAATAAAAATGAAAATGAAAATGAAAACAGTGTTTTCGGTTTCAGTTGCGAATTCTGAAAACGCAACTAGTAGCAAATACTGAAATCTGTATTCTAAAAATGATAACAGTAAAAACGCATCTGGCAACTTCACTGAAAGTTGAATTCTGAAAATGAAGAGTAAAAACATGACCGATAGCTTAAATAAAAACATCAAAAACTGAAGAACTTTTACATGTGTAATTTGACTCTCCCATCTCTATAAAATATTTTTATAAGGTCATGATATTTATTTCATTCACTTGAATTTAGAATTTATAATTTTATATATATGTGAAATAATTATACTATTGTTAATAATAATATAATAACTTGAATGATATGGCAATATGATTTGCATCAATCATATTTATTACGAGATAGTCTTCCAATACGGATTAAGTGCTTGTATGTAATTCTCTTCTAAGTAGTGTGTTCCAAAGACACCTTGTAAGATTTTTATAAAATTGTGAGCAACATATGACATTATATTTTGAGTTTATAAAAAACCGAATTGATTGGAATGTTTAAGTAAGTGAGAGTTGACCGGATAAAACCGGTTATTAATGTGATCAATATTTGTTAGGCTCGGTGCACCTTAGCTACATTAAATATATGTAGGATATGGTATGGGCTATTGTATATGTGTGGGCGTAATATCCCTTTTAGGACTAGCCATCCTATTAGGGTTTTGAGAATCCTTTATGGGTTAGAATTCTAGGAAGTTATACTATATATATGGGGTCGCTACGCTCACTTTTAATGAACGTATAACATAATTGTCTCCCAATTAGGCAATCTGAGGAAGGTGAGGAGAGAATAAAAGACTCTCTATTGTTTTATTTTATTCTTTTTAGGTTATTGTTATTACGTTATTCAATGGATTCAAGATTAAACTCTTTACGAATTTGATGTTTTTCGTTGCGCTTCCTAGTATGCGTCTATTCATACTTATACAAACAATACAAAATTTAATTATCTTTATATAATACTTACAGTGGTATCAGATCCAATCGTATTGTTGTATATGTTAAATGATTTTGATATTATATCTATGCGTTCTTTTTATACACACCAGATGAATTGAGTTATTATTGCTACCATAATAAATCTATGTTTGCATTCTAGGATGTGTATGGCGTGCTATTATACCAAAGTTTTGTCTCGTACATGTTAACAAAATATATAAGTTTTATTTTATGTTGTTTTGACATGTTTATTAGAATGAATTCAGTGTAGAAAAGGTTGTGCAGTGACGTGTGTGATTTGAATATGTTAGAATAATTAATAAATTAATAATTATTTCTAAAATATTAAGTTTAGAGGTTCGGATTTGCTTAGTAGATGAATAAGGTCTCGTTTGATTTTTTGTCTAAAGATTGAACAGTGTTGAATGTTACTGAACACTGAATAGTGACTGAAAACTGAAAACTGAAAAACATGTTTGTTTTTTTCACTGAAAACTGAATATAAGTGATAAGTTGTTTGTTTTTTTAAGTTATAAATATCTGAAAATAAATATTTTTTCATCTATACCCTTCTAACTATTATTTGTTATATATTTACATTTTAATATACGAAGGACAACTCTAACATGTAGATTAATTCTAAAATAAATTTATTTAGTTATTAAAAATATTTCATACATTATTCCATTTGTTGAATTACATAAAAAATGAACATAATATTTTATGGTGATATATTCTTAAATTCTCAAGAAATATTAATAAAATATAAAATCAACTATTACTTGATTTTGACCTGATTTTGACCCAAATAGCATAAGCCGGTGCATTTCATCCATATATATATATATATAACATTAACACCTAAAAAAAAATCAACGTTTTTTCTTTCCAAAATTAACATCTCAAAACCAAAAAAAAAATCATGAAAACCATTCTCCAATTAATTTTCAGAACAAGTGAAAAAGATGTACTCAAACTATAATATAAAATTAATAATACTAATTATCAAATTATGGAAACAAGAAAGAGTTCTTACCGGCATATGCTAGGAAAATCAGTCACTAATTGTTTTTGTTTTGAAGAAGTTAGGTTTTCTGATGTTAAAGTTCTTTACAGTGAGAAGAAAAAATAAACAGTAATATGATTAGGATTTTAACAAAAATAGAATTGGAAATATACAAAATAAGTGAGGATAGTTTTAGAAGTAAAAGTTTGTAATTAATTCTACTGGATTTATGTCAAGTGAAATGTGGAAAAAATTCACTTTAAAAAAAAAAGTGGTTTTAATGACTCATTAAGTGATTTTAGCACTTATAAAATCAAACAAAATAGCCGAATGAAAAATATTAAGTGTCATTCAATGTTAAGTCAAAAAATCAAACAAGGCATAAGTGACTAGATCATGGTTGTGACAAACCAATGTTGAAGATCCGTTTGATGAAGGATCAGATTGAACCAGTGTTAGGGATTTCAAACCCGACCCGTGCCTATATGAAGTACTCACAGGACTTGGGTCACTAATCACTTAAGTCGATGGGTTTCACACCAGACCCACCGTCGATCTTGGTCAACGCCACTAGGTCTAAACTGTTTTGGTGGATTTCTTACACATTCGAGGGTGATGATTGCTATTCGTTGACCGCGATCTCGACCACGATCTGGTCAGATCGACTACCTCTTGATGTCGCGCAGCCGTTCTTTCGATCGATTAGAGAGGATTAATCAGCGTCATTCGTCCGTGCGTTGTAGGTCGTCGTCCGCTGGTTACGCTGCCGTGTGCCGTTGCCTTCAGGTGACGGCATGGTGGCTATGGCGGCGACGAAAGAGAACCTAGGGTTTTGGGTTGAATTTGCTTTGGGTCACCTTTTGAGAATTAGATATAGTATGGGAACTGTTTTGAAATTTTCGTAGGTCCCTTTCTAAATTAGTTAGAATATTGGTCTGTTAGGCAATTTTTCTTAGGCCTGTTTGAATTAATTAGAACATTAAGGGATCAATGTGTAATTGGTTATGTGTTGGGACAGATTTATAATTTCAAAAGATATTTTGGACCAATTTAATATTTTGATAAATATAGGGGCCAATTTGAAATTTATTAAAATCATGAGGCAATTTAAAAATATTCCAAATTTTTATGAAAAATAATTGCAGTTCATAAATAATTATTATGATTTTCGGATGATTATGTTTCACGTAGTGATTAATCATTAAGATTTCATAATAATTACTAGTTTGTTTAAATTTATAATTGATAGAATTTTCTCATGAATCGGATGACCATGTTTCACGTAGTGACTAATAATTAAGATTTTGAGAAATTCGTCGGTTATCAGTTATTGAAGAGGTTAAAATTAATAATCTGTTTTGAATATTCATATGAATCGAGTGATAATGATTCACATAGTGACTAATCATTTCGATTTTGAGAATTTAGTTGGTTAACGATTATTAATTTGGTAAGTTTTAATAATTGATAGAATATTCTCGTGAATTGGATGGTTATGTTTCACGTAGTGACTAATCATTAAGATTTTGAGATGTTTGTTGGTTATCAATTATTAAATATGAATTGTAAAGATGGAAATGCATGTTTTAATCATCTCCGTAGGAGGGTTATCACATGTGATAGGTGATGTTCTTCTCCGTAAAAGGTTCATCATCTTGAGTATTCATCTATAGAACTGTAATGATAGAATTATATGCATGTGATGAGTGATGTTCTTCTCCGTAGGAGGTTTATTATCTCGATGTATTCACTTATACAATATGTTGTTAATGTTAGACACATGTGATAGGTGATGTTCTTCTCCGTAAGAGGTTTATCATCTTGAGGTATTTATTTATATAATGTGATATAAATATTAGAATTTTTGGAACTTGCCTCTATTATATTTTCACTTAATTGAATGAAAGTGCCCAGCACTTATTGATGCCTATACATTCTATATGCTCACTGGTAATATCCACTCAACATGAATTTAAGAAGGTTATATATTTCTCATTGTTTTGCATAATTTGAAATAAAAAATTATGTGTGACCGCGTCGGATTGTTTAAAAAAAATATAAAAAATTATGTTGGGTGTAATGATATTGGATTTGCGGTTTATGTCTTACAAATGTATAACCTATGAAGTTATTATGGAATTGTATGGTTACGTTTCTACGTAGTAGACTAACCATTAAGATTTCATTATGATTTATTTATTTCATTGAAAAAATTAATTGATTATATTAGAAATTATTATAAAATTGGATGGTTATGTTTCCACATAGTGGACTGACCATTAGGATTTTATAATTATATAATCAATTGTGTTTGGAATATTTATGGGGTTAGATGGCTATGTATTCAGGTAGTGAACTAGTTGTTAAGATTCCAAAATATTTATTGGATTATCAATGATTAAGGTTTTGAACTGCATTGAGGTAAAATTATACATGTATTGATCATCTGCCTAAGAGAGTCATCACTTGTGTGAGTTTTGTGAGCATTGAAGAATAAAAAGTGATGTTCATATTCCAAAAAGGTTAATCACTTGTAGGAAAGTTTTAACACGTGCATTGTGGTTTTTTTCCAAAAGACAGATCATGATGTTGTGTTGGATTTCCATAAAGGTTAAATCATCATTTATAATGATTATGAAAATCTGCGTGAGCATAAATATACTATGATTTAATCCTTTTTTTAAACACCTCTACTATTTTTAAATTCTTGTCATTAAAATATTGGTTGATAGACCTTTTTGATGGATTAGATGAGACACTCCAATTGGTTTTTACCTTAGCGATGGTTAAAGAATAAATGGAGTTTAGTAAACCCATTGTCGAAAGTTTGTTAAGGTCTAGTGCCTTATAAATAGATGGAGAATAATCTATTCTATGAAGTTATGTCTTTTGTTCGTTATTTTGATAAAGTTTATAGGGTATGAATACCATAGAAAGTAGTATGGAAATTTTGACAATTCAACATAGCAAGTCAAAGAAATACCGAGGACGTAAAATAATTTGTTATCGCAAGAAAAGGTACCCCAAGATTTATGTTTTGAATTATTTGATTAATTATCAATTAAGTTCTTAGTGGGTTAATTCTTGTGATACATTTCATATTATAAATTCTTCCAAGGAACTCAGTATTTAATAGGGACAAAGTAATTTAGAGGTTTTTATCAAAGCTACAATGAATTCATGATAATATTTAGATTATCTTTAACCTCTAAACGTTTTATTAGATGATATTTCTGATTATGGTTCTGAAATACATAGTATAATTTTCATAATGGGATTGAGAATTTAAATTAATATCTTGAAGCTTATTGAAGATAATAGATTAATACTTATGATTTCACCTAGTGAGTTATATGGTGATTTTGCAAATAATTATCTTTATGGGTCTTCGAACTCTTCTCGTATTATAAATTATATTGTTGGGTTTTAGAATTAGATTGATGCTTGTTGTTGTAGTTTAGATATAATTTTTTTTAATCATATGACCAAAGGTAGAATTGAGATAATTGATTTGTAAGACATTTTGATTATTTTATATTCTCATTTTTAAGTCTTTTGATTAATTGTATTAAAAGTTATCTCATAACATATAAGGATATGACTGTAAAAGTTAGAAACTATTGATAATACTTCATAGAACTTGTTCTGTTTTGTTTATGAGAATAATTACATCTATGCATTATACATTCTTAGGGGAAGAGAGTGATGTTGCTAAGTATGTATAATTTCAAAGACTTGCATTAAGGAAGAAATTGTATGCTTGTGATATTTATGTTGAATAAATGTCATGTTTGTTGAATTGCTATTTTGGACGTCATTGGAGTTAATGTTTTGACTTAGTTGTCAAATAGTTGTTGTAAGTTCCTCAGTTTTTGATTGGCTCATTTCGTTGACAACCACATTTGGGGATTATTGTGTATGGGTAGTTTAGGCCATCATTGCTCAAGACCCAACTCAAGCTTCAAAAGGTAAATCACTTGCTTAACCTTGTTTGAAGAGTTGTTAGTGCACACACACTCTCATGCATGTCTTTGATCATCTTTCATGAATGCTTAATTGCCTTAATTGTGTGTCTCTTTGCCATAAATCTTGCTTGGGTGTTTGATGCATTTAGTTTGCCCGTAGAAGAGGATTTTCCTCTTGACCGTGGTTGGGACTGCTCCCAGTGCATTGCCTCCACCGCGGTATGCACGGCGGTGTTCTCCAGGCGTTGCACGCTGCTACTACCACGACCTATGCTTATTGCATGCACATCGGTCTCTCAAGCTGAGGTTCCCAGGCGATGCACCGCTCGCTCTACTGCTGTCTGGACACTACTTGTATCGCGGTCTTGACAGTGGAAATTCCCAGGCTATGCACCGCTCGATATACCATAGTCTGGACACTTGCCTAGGCCGCAGCACGCATAGCGGTCATGACGGGATTTAGTTGCCCTTTGTCCAAAATGTTGATGTTTTATGTAGGGCATATTATATATATGTTCTCTTCTCTTCTCTTTGGCTTGGGAGTCTAAGAAGCCATTTTTGTTGTTCAAGCTTTTCTTTGAGAGAGAAATTAACTCCAAAAGAGAGTGAGAGCTCCCAAGAACTCATCTTGACTCAACCAAACTTCAATCCATGAGCATCTAGCATCTTCTTGCATCTTCCAAGCATGGATTTTCTTGTTTGTCTTTGACTAGGTAATCTCTACATGCTCTAGAATCTCTTGTTCCATTCCTATGACATGTATGCCTAGGTTTAGCAATTACTGTTGATTAAGTGTATGTCATTGAGGTTAATTGCATTTATAACATGCTTGGGTTGTTGATTGTTGGTTGAGATTTATATTTTGTGATAGCTAGGATTTGTGACAATTTTGCTCTTCTAGCTAAATCTTTATGCTTTGCATTTAGATATTGTTTAGGAGTCATTGATTGCATTTTATGATTGCATTATAGTCATTGCCATGCTTAATGACAACTTGTGTTGATTGGCCCTTTGTTTGATAACTAGGATATAATGTTGCATAACTATATATAGTTAAGTCTTTATGAAAATCCATTTAGACATTAATATCTAGGAATTGTACTTAGTGACATTCTTAATTTTCTAGATAAGCAATTAGTGTTGCCTAGCACTACTTGCAAGCTTGAATATTTTATCATATTCACTTATGTTGTTTTGAATCTTCATTGAGGTTAAGTATTGTGACTAAGTGATTAGTAAACAAGCAAATAGATCAAGAATCACTATCAAGGCTCGTTGGGTAGAGTGAAAGGGTTAGTAACTGGAGGGTGTGATGAGAGGTCAACCTAGGTTGTAAACTTTCATTCAATAGTGGATTTGAGGATCGAGTGTGGCGCACATATCAGCCCGTGGTTTTTCCCATTTGAAGGGTTTCCACGTAAATATTGTGTTGTTATTGTTTTGAGTATAATTGATTTTTATCGAATGCTTGTTTATTTGGGGTAATTTGTGTTAATATTGATTTATCAAAAAATTAGTAATTGATTCGATTAAAACCTATTCACCCCCTTAGGTTAGACACACATGTTTCTAGGGAACCTTGAGTTGCAAATTTATTGGTTGAAAATGATTTTTTGAAATAATACTATTTTCAGTTTAATTGGTAGAAAGTCATGTGGTCAGATTTATGACTTGAAGTTTTACTTGGAAAATGAATATTAAGTTTGCATACTTTAAAACTTCGTTGATATAATTAATCAAGTTTCCAAACAATGATGTTTAGTTTAATAAAGTAGTGACATTTAATAACTTTGTTAGAAGTTTTATTTTGCCATTAGACATAACTGAGGGTCATTCAGAGTAAGTTTATTTTCTATGTGCTCTATTTTGTCAATTGTGTTACATTAAGAATTTTATCTCTAGTATTTCGAGGTGAAAAATCTCAAACGAGCTTATTTTGATAATGCTATTGAGAAAATATATTAATATAGCACTTAAAGGGTTAGTATGATTACAAGTTTACTTGTTTGAGGTATCTATTGGTAAAAGTGATAAACTTACATAAGCTTTTCCTCAAGTAAATTGGAGCATTCTCGTAAGAAAAAGGTCATCTATGTATCCGTAAATGATAGTTTGATGTAAGCTTAGTATATATGTATTGATTCTATTATTACATTAATAGACTTTATGGATTTCAAACCAATTTAGCATGTATCATTAGATAGGAAAAAAAAAGGGAGGTTTCATAGTATTTGTAGAGGTTAATTGTTTCATACTCACCGGTATGTATGAATAAAGAAGTATGTGACTTTATATATTGCAACTCTAAAGAATTTCGATTGTGAAATCATATTTTGAGGTAGGCTGTGATAATTTTATTGTATGTATCTTCTCTATATAATGCTAAGAGATTTCGGAGGTTTAATCATATGGATATTGTGGTCAGAGTAGATTTAAGAGTTGTGAGTTTCTAATAGCCACATGTAAAATAACTCTTGATACACTATCCAAGATATTTGACTCCGGAGGTTTTATGGAGCATGTTGTATCCTGCATTGGATTGGAATTTTTGATGTGTTTGGTTAGTGGAAGTTGTTTTTTATTAGATTAACTGCATTTATTCAATTCATGTTGGTTTTATATTCTCGAGAATATATTGTATATGCACGTTAAGATGTTTGTCATATTTGTTATTGTGTGCACACGGATGGTTGGTTATGACAAGAAAATCTTAAAGCTTTTTGCTTTGAGGGAGCAATTCACTCATAAGGTATAAAGTTTCCACCGATGAATGAATATTACTTAAGATAGAAAGATTTGCCCATCTTAAGGGATGTTTAACTCATAGTCAAAATGTTTGACAAATGAGTGCAAGATGCTTAAGACATTAAGTTGCTCGTCATAAGTTGGTTCATATAATGCGAAGTTGGACCTATATCAAAATAGACATGATAATCACATCTGCATTTAATTTCCATACCACAAATACATACCATTTTACCCGGGTAGGTAGAGCTAAGGGTATTTTGATTACATATTGTCTTATGTCGATTAAAGATGTAATGATCTATGTAGTTGGATACTTAAGGTTCTATTAGACTAAGGGGAAGAAAAATGTTACTCTCTTAAACATTCTTTGTGGCCACATATAATTGTTTGTCAATTCGGAGAGTCATTTTCTAAAATGAATTTTTAATTCTAAAATAATAATGTCTATGTAGTTCAAGTGGGAGAATGTAAGATTTTTATAAAATTGTGAGCAACATATGACATTATATTTTGAGTTTATGAAAAACCAAATTGATTGGAATGTTTAAGTAAGTGAGAGTTGACCGGATAAAGCCCGTTATTAATATGATCAATATCTGTTAGGCTTGGTGCACCTTAGCTACATTAAATATATGTAAGATATGGTATGAGCTATTGTACATATGTGGACCTAGTATTTATTTTAAGACTAGCCATTCTATTAAGGTTTTGATAATCTTTTATAGGTTAGGATTCTATAAAGTTATATTATATATGGGGTCCCTACTCTCACTCACAATGAACGTATAACAGAATTGTCTTCCCATTAGGCAATCTGAGGAAGGTGAGGAGAAAGTAGAAAACTAACTATTGTTTTATTGTTTTCTTTGTTTTCTTTTCAGGTTATTGTTATTACGTTATTTAATGGATTCAAGATTAAACTCTTTACGAATTAGATGTTTTTCACTGCGCTTTCAGATACGCGTCTATTCATACTTATGTAAACAATACGAGATTTAATTATCTTTATATAATACTTACACACCTACCTCTTTTAAAAAGTAAATGGTAGCTGTTGTCCCCGTATGGAAAATTAATCAAAGTGAGATTGAAATATACAACTTATCATCCACATGCACCACATTAAGGTTTTTTTTCTTGTTACTTGTTAACATCATATGATAATTAACCTTATCAAGTTAACCTAGAAATGCTTCTCAAAGTTACCCCTTCTCCAAGTAAGTTTAAGAGGCATATGGATCATTATCATTTGTCATGTCCAATAACCTTGTAATTGAATTGATCTTCATTCAACACGAAATTAACATGTACAATCAAATCACCTCACCTTTACAGCTCTACCCATACAATACATTATTCTTGAAGTCCATTTTGCCTACAACGTTATTTGCTAGATTCAAACTTGATAGGGTCAACTTGTCGTATCATTAAACAAATGTAGCATTACTCATGCTCAGGTGGTGGTCTTCTCCTGCAATAAGACACTAAACAGACCCTTAATTAATCATCAGACAACACAACCAATCCAAAGTCCCAACCTAAGAAGATACTTTTGCTTTTAGGCCTAATAACTCAATAGGCCAAACACCATTTGTGGAATCCTTCTCTAAGTTTTTAAACTGTCAATCATGAAATCAGTCCTTCAACTTCTGAATAAAGACACATTTTGCTGCACTTGACATAATTTTCCATAGAATTAACATACTAAAAATTCATGATATAAGAAAATGACTGGTGAACTTAATATCAATTGCGTATGAGCTTCGAGTTGTGCGGGGAATTTCCAAATCTATTTCATTTTTTTAACGGCAAACTTTATTGAAAAAAGCCAAAACTTTGTTGTGATTTTCATTTCTGACTAACTTCATCCTTCAACACACAACTGAGGAATCTTTTCAGATTATGAACTTCAAACATTACAAGCAAAAGAGTATACAATTCAAACATGCAGAAGCTGGACCAAGAAAATTTCCAGCAAATTACATGCTAACTTCTTTACATTGCATCATTGTATGAAAATGTACTGAACCGAAAAGAGATACTGGTCTTTCCATGCTCTGGTAAGACTCAATTCAATATCACACGAATTACAGCATTCCTAATTTAATCTGTCAAATTGACCCCCAACTGTTACCTAAACATCATGGCAAATGGTCATCACGAAAAAGAATATTTTTTTTTTACAAATCAATGACCACTCCTAACTAAATTGGCATCATGTACAAATTCAAATGACTGAACAAAGAGACAAGTAGACAACTGTGACCGAGATAGATTCCTTCTAGAACAACTACAAATTTATCTAAAGGAATCAAAAAGTAAAAGAATCCAAACATAAAAAGAATCGACCTAAAGACTACAGTACCATGAGTAGGGTCATCAACAAAATCTACAAGAGCTTGTAGTAACAATTCCTTCCAGATATAGAAATCTGATATCCTTTTCCGCACGGACAGTTGAAATGAATGATCAAGCACTCCCCATCCCTCTCCACACTCACAGATTCTTCAATATCTACCTTAGAATTTTCCTTCACCGACAAATAACCACACAAAGTTAAGCTAATTCCTCAATTGAGAACATTAAACAAAGATTGAAATGACAATTATGTGAGTTGATATTAGTACCATTGTTGCACCATTTCATATAATAAAATTAGCAAAAATCAGTGTACATCTACATAGATCTACATAGATCCAAGTGGATCCACTAATTTCGGTTTAAGAAAGGAAAAAAATTGAAAAAATTGAAAAAATTGAAAAAATAAAAATAAGAGAAGAAGATGTGTAGAAGAAGAAAATCTGAAGGAGAAGAAGAAGTACCTTGAGACGACTTGAGTCGAATTTGCAAAGATCAGCTATAGAGGAAGAGTTGAGAGCTGAGAGTAGTGGTCATAGAAAGACTCGAGTGTCTATCGAAAGTCTCTGCACTTTTTTATTTTGTTTTTTAAAATTAGAAAGATGTTTTTTAAAATTTTCATTTTTAATCCAGTTTTGATTTTGTTTTTTAAAAATAAAATGAAAAACGGTTAGCGATCGTACAAATTCAAACTCACTAAATATAGCTTCAGGACGAGACAGACCCTAAAATGACGTTTGGTTACTATAGTGGAATGGTAATGAAAATGATAATTGAAATGGAAAGGAATAAAAAACTGTTTTCTTTGTTTGGTTTGACCTTTAGAATCAATATCTAAATTAGTAATATTTTATTTGGTTAATAAATGAATAAATTGAATTAATTGTATTTTGACTAAAATATCCTTGATTACAAAACAATTAGAATAACATGTAATAATAAAATATGAAAGCATGATCCTCATAAGAGGCAAGCATAGAGCATACTGGGACCTTGGAGAACTATAGTTTCAGACACAGAACTATCTGAAGATTGGGAGGAAGAGACTGTTTAGAAAGCCATAAAATTGAAAACACAATCCTCTTTTTATTTATTTTTGTTCTGATTTATATAATAATATATATTTTTTAATATTTATTTATATATAATATAATATATATTATATAGTTGTAATATAAATATTATTAATATTAATATTGTTAATAGCCAAATTTGGCTAAGGACTAAAAGAGAATTATCTACTTCCCAGTCTTCATGTAAGAGTCCAAATTCGGACTTATATCAAGGTCCCTAAGGTAAGCTACCATACGATCTTGTAGAAGCAAGGCAAGACCACACATACCATTTGAGCATCTTGCACGCATCCAGACTCACCAAATAAAGCCCGACATGACCACATCAAGCTTCCTAAGCCAGGATAAATGCTCGAAGCTAGGTCGACGTAGAAGGACCTGGGTTCCCCGAGATCAAGTTATCTCACGACACTTTCCCGGAGCATACTACAATCTCTGCTTTCATCAAAAGACCTTCAGGGTGCCGAACTCGTCTTGCAAATACACTCCTGCCTCGTCGAGGTATAATCTCAACCTGTCCGAGCAGAAAAGGAAGAAGCCCGCAAAACCCATCATCACCAAACAGTACTCGAACGTACCCCGACACTAGATATGCCAAGCGTCACCTCAAATAACCTCAATAAAGTACCTCGCCAAAAGTTATATATAAAACCAGAGTTCACCCACAAACAGCGTAGGAAGATAGGGTTGACTTTCGTGACATTTACGATACATTAATGAGGTCAGCCGTATTAATGGAGGTAGTCAACCCTATTAATGAGGTCAACCGTATTAATGGAGCTAGTCAACCTTATTGTTGCACCATTTCATATAATAAAATTATAAACAAATTAGTGTACATCTACTTAGATCTACATAGATCCAAGTAGATCCACTAATTTCGGTTTAAGAAAGGAAAAAAATTGAAAAAAATAAATAAAAGAAGAAGAAGATAGAGAAAATCAGATGAAGAAGAAGAAGTACCTTGAATCGAATTTGCAAAGATTAGCTATAGAGGAAGAGTTGAGAGCTGAGAGTAGTAGAAAGTCATAGAAAGATTCGAGTGTTTATCAAAAGTCTTTGGACCTTTTAAAAAAAAATAAAAAATTAGAAAGCATATTTTAGATGTTTTTAAAATTTTTCACTTTTAATACAGTTTTGTTTTTGTTTTTTAAAAATACAATGAAAAATGATTAGCGAACATAAAAACAGAAAAGGCCTGAAACACAGCTTCAGGATGAGACATACCCTAAGGTAGCATTTGATTATCATAATGGAATGGTAATGAGAATCTAAATTGAAATGGAAAGGATTGAAAAGCTGATTTTTTGTTTGGTTGAGCTTTTAGAATCAGTATCTAAATCAATATTACTTTGTTTGGTTAACAACCGAATGGAATTGAATTAACTGTATTTTGACCAAAATACCCTTAATTTAAATAACATGATTTATTATGGATAATAACAATAAAATATGAAAGTATAAATAATATTATATTTATTATAATAACATAATGTATATTATAATATATATTTTTTAATATACATTTACATATAATATAATATAGATTATATATTAGTACTATAAATATTAATAATATTAATATTATTAATAGCCAAATTTGGCTAGGGACCTAAAGAGAATTATCCACTTCCCAGCCTTCATGCAAGGGTCCAAATTCGGGCTTATATCAAGGTCCCCGAGGTCGAGCTACCACGCGATCTTGCAGGAGCAAAGCGAGATTGCCCATACCATTCGAGCATCTTGCACGTAGCCGGACTCACCAAATAAAGCCCGACATGACCACGTCAAGATCCTTTTGCCAGGACAGAATCCTGAAGCTAGGTCGACGTGGAAGCACCTAGGTTCCCTGAGATCGAGGTATCTCACGACACTTTCCTAAAGCTTACTACCATCTCTACTTTCACCAAGAGACCTTCAAGGTGCCGAACATGTCTTACAAATGCCCTCCTGCCTTGTCGAGGTATAATCTCAACCTGTCTGAGCAGAAAAGGACGAAACCAGTAAAGCCCCATCATCACCAAAAAGCGCCAAAACGATTATGGAAAGATCCACTGTAGATCCCGGAATGGTTAAATCAAGTCTTTAGTAGCAAGAGCAATACTCGAGTGTACCTCGACACTAGATATGCCAAGCGTTACCTTAGATAACCTACATAAACTACCTCGCCAAAGTGACATTTACAACCAGAGTTTTCCTCCAAACAGCGTAGGAATATAGGGTTGACTTTCATGACATTTACGATACCATTAATGAGGTCAACCGTAGTAATAGAGGTATTCAACCCTATTAATGAGGTCAATCGTATTAATAGAGGTAGTCAACCTTATTGTTGCACCGTTTCATATAATAAAATTAGTAAAAATCAGTGTACATCTACTTAGATCTACAAAGATCCAAGTATATCCACTAATTTCGGTTTAGGAAAGAAAAAAAGTTGAAAAATAAAAATAAGTGAAGAAGATCTTTAGAATAAGAAGAAGAAAATCTGAAAGAGAATAAGAAGTACCTTGAGACGACTTGAGTTGAATTTGCAAAGATCATCTATAGAGGAAGAGTTGAGAGCTGAGAGCTGAGAGCAGTAGAAAGTCACTCGAAAGTCTCTGGACTTTTTTAATTTTGTTTTTTAAATTAGAAAACAACTTTTAAATGTTTTTAAAATTTTTCACTTTTAATACAGTTTTGTTTTTCTTTTTGAAGAATAAAATGAAAAACGGTTAGCGAACATAAAAACAGAAATGAGATGAAACACAGCTTCAGGACGAGACAGACCCTAAGGTGGTGTTTGGTTACCATAGTGGAATGGTAATGAGAATGAGAATTGAAATGGAATTGAAATGGAATTTCGTTTTTTGGTAGGCCCTTTAGAATCAGTATCTAATTTAGTATTATTTTGTTTGGTTAACAAACGAATGAAATGAAATTAATTGTACTTTGACCAAAATACCCTTAATTACAAAACATTTAAATTAACATTATATATTATGGATAATAATAATAATAAAATGTGAAAGTATTAATAATGTTATATTTATTATAATAACATAATGTATATTATAATATATATTATTATAATATAATGTATACGTATATTACATAATAAATAGATTTTTTAATATATATTTATATGTAATATAATATTTATTATATATTAGTATTATAAATATTATTAATATTAATATTGTTAATAGCCAAATTTGGCTAGGGACCAAAAGAGAATTATCCACTTTCCAGCCTTCATGCAAGGGTTCAAATTCGGGCTTATATCAATGTCCCCAAGGTCGAGCTACCACGTGATCTTCCAGGAGCAAGAGAGACCGCCCATACCATCTGAGCATCTTGCATGCATCTAGACTGACCAAATAAAGCCCAACGTGACCATGTCAAGCTCCCTATCCCAGGATAGAATCCCGAAGCTAGGTTGACGTGGAAGGACCTAGGTTCCTCGAGATCGAGGTATCTCGCGACACTTTCCTGGAGCATACTACCATCTCTACTTTCACCAAGAGACCTTCAATGTGCCAAACCAGTCTTGTAAATGCCCTCCTGCCTCGTCAAGGTATAATCTCAACCTATCCAAACAGAAAAGGAAGAAGCCCGTAAAGCCCCATCATCACTAAAAAGCGCCAACATGATTAGGGAAAGATCCACTATAGATCCCAACATGGTTAAATCAAGTCTCCAGTAGTAAGAGCTGTACTCGAGCGTACCTCGACACTAGATATGCCAAGCGTTACCTTAGATATCCTACGTAAAGAACCTCGACAAAGTGACATAAAACAAGAGTTCTCCTCCAAACAGCGCAGGAAGAGAGCGTTGACTATCATGACATTTAAGATACCATTAATGAGGTCAATTGTTTTAATGGAGGTGTTGAACCCTATTAACGAGGTCAACCGTATTAATGGAGGTAGTCAACCTTATTGTTGCACCATTTCATATAATAAAATTAGTAAAAATCAGTGTACATCTATTTAGATCTACATAGATCCAAGTAGATCCACTAATTTCGGTTTAAGAAAGGGAAAAAATTTTAAAAAATAAAAAATAAGAGAAGAAGATCTGTAGATGAAGAATAAGAAGAAAGTCTGAAGGAGAAGAAGAAGTACCTTGAGACGACTTGAGTCAAATTTGCATAGATCAGTTATAGAGGAAGAGTTGAGAGCTGAGAGCAGTAGAAAGTCATCGAAAGAGTCGAGTGTCTATCGAAAGTCTCTGGACTTTTTTAATTTTGTCTTTTAAATTTAGAAAACATCTTTTAGATGTTTTTAAAAATTTTCACTTTTAATACAGTTTTGTTTTTATTTTTTAAAAATAAAATGAAAAACGGTTAGCAAACATAAAAGCATAAACGGGATGAAACACAGCTTCATGACGAGACAGACCCTAAGGTGGCGTTTGGTTACATAGTGGAATGGTAATGAGAATGAGAATTGAAATAGAAAGGAATGAAAAGTTGATTTCTTTGTTTGGTTGGGTTTTTAGAATCAGTATCTAAATCTGTATTATTTAGTTTGGTTAACAAACGAATGGAATGGAATTTACTATATTTTGAACAAAATACCCCTAATTACAAAACATTTAAAATAACATGATATATTATGGATAATAATAATAAAATATGAGAGTATAAATAATATTATACTTTTTATAATAACATAATGTATGTTATATATTTTTTAATATATATTTATATATAATATAATATAGATTACATATAAGTAATATAAATATTATTAATATTAATATTGTTAATAACCAATTTTGGCTAAGGACCAAATGAGAATTATCCACTTCCCAACCTATATGCAAGGGTCAAAATTCGGGCTTATATCAAGGTCCCCGAGGTCAAGCTACCATGCGATCTTGCAGGAGCAAGGCGAGACCGCCCATACAATCCGAGCATCTTGCACGTATCCAGACTCACCAAATAAAGCTCGACGTGACCAAGTCAAGCTCCCTATGCTAGGATCGAAGCCTGAAGCTAGGTTGACATGGAAGGACCTGGGTTCCCCGAGATTGAGGTATCTCACGACACTTTCTTGGATCATACTACCATATCTACTTTCACCAAGAGACCTTTAAGGTGCCGAACCTGTCTTGCAAATGCCCTCCTGCCTCGTCGAGGTATAATCTTAACCTGTCCGAGTAGAAAATAAAGAAGCCGACAAAGCCCCAGCATCACCAAAAAGCGCCAATACGAGTAGGGAAGATCCACTGTAGATCCCGGCATGGTAAAATCAAGTCTCCAGTAGTAAGGGCAGTACTCGAGTGTACCTCGACACTAGATATGCTAAGTGTTACCTTAGATAACCTCAATAAAGTTCCTCGCCAAAGTGACATATAAACTAGAGGTCTCATCCAAACAACGTATGAAGAGAGGGTTGAGTTTTTTGACACTTATGATACCATTAATGAGGTCAACCATATTAATGGAGGTAGTCAACCTTATTGTTGCACCGTTTCCTATAATAAAATTAGTGAAAATCAGTGTACATCTACTTAGATCTACATAGATCCAAGTAGATCCACTAATTGTGCAACTATGTCATCCAGATATTTTCTGGTGGGGTTGGCTCAGCAAAGGCAGCTGGATGACCATTTGGTTGTCTTGGTCTCGTGATCTAGCAGGCAACTATACACTTACGCTCAGATCCTTCTTAGGGGTGATAGCCCGACCAAGGCACTATGAGGGCTATCTAGCTATATCCTAGTCTCGAGATCTGGATGACAACTATGCTCTTACACTCAGACCGTTCTTAAGGTGGTTGCCCGACCAAGGCATCAAGGGTAGCGAGGGGGCTTCCCCAGCTAATCCCTAGTCTCAAGATCTGGATGAAAAATATGCTCTTACACTCAGATCCTTCTTAGTGGGGGGTGGTGCCTGGCCAAGGCATCAGGAGGGCTACCTAGCTATATCCTGGTCTCTAGGCGATCATTGTCAAAACACCATGGTGATCCTCATAGAAGGATAAATCCAGCCCAGGGCATCAAGAGTGCTATGTAGCTCTCTTGGTAATTGTGATCCTCCTAGAGGGATTTGATCCGGTCAGGGGTATCTCGATCATAGTCGAATGGTAATCACAGGAGAACTATCATGAAGATCGAAATTAAAGAAGGTACAAACTCATGACGAGCAGATACGAAGTTGTATCGATGCAATGTGGTATCGGTTAGTAACCGGCCTCGCTCTAGGAGTTTTTTCACGAGTAGAATCTCTTGAGATGATCTGCTTTATGGGTGCAGATAGTAAAGTGACCTTCCATGAAAGACACTTTTTATTGTAAACTAGAAGAAATTGTCTCACGTTGAGGTTATTGTCCCTTTCACAGGGATACTAGAGAGAATAACGAGATTCTAGTCCCCAAGTGCTGTAAACGGTTCAGAAGGCTTTTCGGGGTAGATAAAAGTCTTCAGTAATTATAATGGAGCTTGAGACTCCGCTATAAAGGAAACAGGAGAGCTTCTGAGCTCTTTCGAAATGGATCGGGGCACCGGTGGCTTGCTAGGGCATTGAATGGCCCGGTAAAGATGGTAAGGAGTCACCAGTACGAAACTCTTTGAGAGCAAGTTAGTGTTGTCGATGTCGAGCTCGGGCAGGTCAAAGAGGATGTTTGCTTCTTCACAGCCTGCTAGGTAGAGCTGGCTCGACCTCCTCCCCTTAGTGTCAATGATGGATGGAAAAAGGGTAGAGATCAAGAAGAAAGCTATCGAGATGGCTGTGTATGCTTCCACTGTGGCTGGCCAGTCTTGAGGCTGCTGATGTACATCCTAGTGCAAAGTACCATGTTAAAGTAGATGATCTATCCAAATAAGAAGCTTTAGACCATCATACCTTTCCACATTCGTTAAGGATGTACTGGACCAGACTGAAACTACCAAATAGGGGGATGTTCAGACTGGTTTAGTTGAGGAGCGAGATAGCCGGGTTGATCCAACCTTAAGGCGGGTGGTGGTCCAGGTTGACATAGCCATGGTGGAGGACATTCTTGTTGGTCCCGCTAAAATAAAAGCCACAGCTGAGGCGGTTGCGTAAGTGGCATGTGAGTCCCCTACTGATCTAGAGGTATGTGCTTCGGATAGGGAAGCTGCCCTTTCAAAAGAGGTCAAACCAGGAGTAGGAGGAACTGACCAAGGTAGCGGAGGGTGCATTCATTCTAGACGAAGACCTGACCAAAATTGGGATAATTGCGACTGAGGTACAAGTAGATAGAGAGCCGATGCATATGATACGGAGAGACTCAAGTCCATATACCATGCCTCACAAGGATTTCTCTGTAGGAGGAAATAAAATCTAGAGGAAGAGGTCTAAACTCTATGCAACAACGTGGTTATCTAGGAAGCCAAAACGGATACTTTATTTGCTGAAGGATGCCACTCACCTGATGGCTCAAGCTCTTCTTCCCCCGTCTGACCTGAACGTTATTAAAGGATAGAACCGGAAGGTGACCATGAAATTGGTTCTTCTTGAGCCGCTAGGTTAGCTGGTGATGAGGAGGACTTGGCACCCACCTTTGCTTTCACGTCTAGTCGTGCTGGGGTAGGAACTACCTCGAAGTACCCAGCAAATGCAGAAGATTAGGATGTAGGATGAGCTTTAAACCCGTCTACCTCTCTATTTGAACCAGGTAAAAGAGTTAGAGGTCCAGATCGATCCTACCAAGGATGGGGGAGGTCCGAACTAGTTTGGCATATGTGGGTTGTTATAGAAGCTTGGGATACAGGTGGAGCTTAAAACCTGCGTATCTATCCATCTTAATCTATCAAGGAGGTAAGGATCTAGACTGACCTTACCTAGGAAAGGGAGGTCCATACTGAAGCCATGCTGGTGGAAGAGGTCCCGATCGATCCAGAAAAAGAGATAGTGGACCAAGCTGATTCGGGTTGACCCGACCAAGGTGGTGGAGCTAGCTCTGAAGTAGCAATGCTAAGGGATGGTGGTTAGTCCTCTATCCTAGTAGTAGGACCAGTAAGGAAGGAGCTGCCATTGTCGATGAAACTAACCAGGGAGTGGATCGGGACAACGGTGGCTTGCTAGGGCGTTGAATGGCCCAATATGAGTGAAGAGGAACCACCAGCTTGGTACCAGATATGAGGAGGCTCCAGGACTTGCAACGGTGTTGTTGTTGCTCTAGAGGCTTACTCAGGCAAGTAGGAGGCCTTACTAAATATGGGAAGCCTCTGGGCTCATCTCGAATGAACCAGGACTCCAGTGACTTGCTAGGGCATTGAATGACCCGATATGATCGAAGCAGAGCCACATGTATGATTCTCTTTAGGAGCGGGTTGTTGCTGCTAAAGTCAAGCTTGAGCAAACCAAGGAGGAGATGACCAAGATAATGAGGGGAGCGATTGTCCTGAGCAAAGCCATGAATAGAGCTAAGGCAACCGCGGTTGAGATGCAGGTAGATAGAGAGTGGATACAGTGTGCATATGATATGAAGAGACTTAAATCCATGCTCCATACCTTGTAAGGACCACTCTGAAGGAGATCATAGAGAAATCTGAGAGTTTGTTAGGTCTGCTCTCATCGAAGTCGGTTCTTCTTGAGCCGATGGGTGCATTGATGATGAGGAGGACATGGTGCCTATCTCCACCTTCATGTAAAACCGTACTAGGGTAGAACCTATCTTGAAGTCCCCTGCTGCAAGGTAGGGGATGCATGAGAGGCTTCAATGTTAGGTTTTAGAGTGTGTTGGCATTAATTCCATATCAAAATGATGTTTACTTGTAATGATTTAGTTGTTTAGATTCATGATGATTCAAGCTTCAAAGAAGAAGGAACAACTAGTCAAAACAAGTTCAAAGTCTTCAAAGAGATAGGATGCAATATGGTTCTACAAAGGTATACTAAGACCTAATCTTTCTCTTACAAGGCTTAGGCACACACACAATTCATACATTTGTGTCCCTGCATCGTTGTGCACCATTATAGGCACAAACACATAATTCATACATTTATGTCCCTGTATAATTATGCACCATTATAGGCACACACATACAATTCATTTATATAAGTCCTTGTATCGTTGTGCACCATGTATAAGACATTCACACACTTGAAGATGAATGCTCATGCATTGATATGAAATTAACATGTTATGGAAAATGCATGATTGGAGACTATCTCTATGTAGTTTGTATTCTAGTTTGAATTGTGTTTGCATGTGTATATGTTTGTATAACATGGATATTGAACTTGATTTTGTCTTAAATCATTCTTGATTAAGTTCCGATCATTTCGGTTACTCATACTATTGATATCAAGTTCTAAGTCAAAAGACACTACACTTTCAACTAATATTGCATACATTGTCTTCGTCTTCATATATCGAGTCGAATTATTATTTTATGGGTTGATTATATAATATATCCATGTCCGTGATAGAGTTATGGTTCGTAATCCACAAACGGATTCGAATTCCGAGTTAGGAAGACGGAGAATGGTTGAAGAATGCGAGGGGAGCGTGCTAGGAAAAGAAGTGCAACCAAGCACTCTTTCTCGAGATGGCGTGTGGCCATCTCGGGACAGAATGCTTGCTGCCCCGAGATGCCCACGTACCATCTCAGGAAGCAAGCATGCTTGGTGCACTTAAGGTCATTTTGGTCATTTGGCTTGTATTCTTTTCCCTCTTCTTTATATATCCCTTCCCTCTCAAATTTATTCTAAGAAGAGATTCAAAATTTAAGTGCAGAATTTTTCCCAAATTTTCTCACCTTCCAAACACCATAACTTCTTCATTTGAAGTCTGATTTGAGTGATTCAAAGTTGATGGTGTTTGTCTATTTATCCTCCATCTTTTCTCTGAAGGTTTGAGTTAGTTTTATTGCTTTTTTTGGAGTCTAACCTCATAAGCACGGGACTGCACCAAATCAACTAAGGTATTGATTTTCTCTCAAAGTTTTCTTTTAAAACTTGGTCAATTGCCTTGGGTTTTCTTCTTCAACATATATATGTGTCTTGTTATTGTTTTGATTTGAGTTTTGAACTCATTTAAAGCTAGATTGTGTTTCAATTGAAATCTTACATGTTGAGTTAGGTTTTGATTTTGCCTATGTTTTCACATGTTTGGGATTGTATTGTGCTAGCTTTAATTCTAGGACTATTTGATGATCTTTAATTGATTGATTTTGTGAAAAATAGTTCCTCACATGTATTAGGCTCTCTTTGGCAGAAATCTCACTATAATACATGTGCTTGTGTTCTTTTGAGCTATTCATGTGCTTTGATGAATCTATGAATAGAAAATATGCTCTAAAACTCATTGCTTTAATTTAAAGGACTTTGTCACATGATTTTAGCATAGTTTTGGTATATGAGATTTAAACTTGATTATGTGTTAATTGAACATATCTTGTGATTAAAGTTTTAGATATATGCATGTATCTAGGCTGTAATTAATATTGAACATATCTTACATGATCTAGATGGATTAAACATGCATGATTGACTAGATTACATTTGTTTTGTGCATTCATGCTCATGTCTAGTATTTTCCATAGGATGTGTTGATCATAACATTCTATGTTGGTGATTGTTTGCGTTTTGCATTCATGATCACCTAGATGCCTTGTGAGAAGGAAGTCTTGACAATAGGTGTGAGACCTATGTTGTTGAGCAAGGAAGTCTTGGCAAGAGGTGGGAGACCTCTGATTGTCAAATATTGAAGTCTTGCCTAGGGTCGTGAGGATCCGGAAGGGTGAGCAAGGAAGTCTTGCCTAGGGCCATGAGGATCCGGAAGGGTGAGTGAGGAAGTCTTGACAAGAGGTGTGAGGCTTCAGATTGTTGAGCAAGAGGGTGACATCTTCATGAGTAGGATAATAGGGTAGTTTTTAGGTGAAGGGTCACTTGAGAGATTGTACTTGTCTTATCTACTAGTGGATTTTGTTTGCCGGTGGTTGCTAACCCGTGTATGTTTCCTCTTCGGAGGTTTACCATGTTATATCTTGTGTCAACTTTTCTCTATTCCTATATCTCTTATATTTGTATTTGTTATTTGAATACTATGGATAGAATTTTACATGTAAGTTGACTTCCTTACTATAATATCAATTGTGTATATGTGATAGTTGCTAGTTTATATCACACTTTATATGTTTTATATATTGATTAAGTATCTTTAATTGATATATATATATTATGGTAAAAGCAATCTAGAGGGACAAACTTTTGTTTGTTTCTACGGGAGTCGAAAAAGGTTTCTAACATATTCACCCCCCTCTAGGTTAGCCTTGAGCATTTAACCGTGTTTGTATTTTCAATTGGTATCAAAGCAGGACACTAGATTGTACTTAGTAAGAGTCCAGGTGATACATTCATGATTTTTGCAAAGCTTTTGAAGTCATGGGTTTACAAGATGATGTAATGGTGGAAGGAGCCTCAAATACTAGGCCACCATTACTTCGAGGCACTAACTATGGGTATTGAAAGTTGAGGATGAAAGCCTACATCCGTTCTATTGATGAAAGGGCATGGATGGTAGTGGAATAAGGTTATAGTCCTCCTACCAAGGTTCAAGAGGATAGAATCATGATACTCAAGCCAATGAGTGAATGGATAACGGATGAGTTTGAGGTTGCTAAATGGCAAAATCGTGCTATGAATGCCATCTTTGGAGGAGTTGATGGGCATCAATTCTCCTACATTCAAAATCTTGAATCCGTAAAGGAGGCTTGGGATACTCTCCAAGTTACTAACGAAGGAACCTTAGCGGTGAAGAAATCAAGGCTTCAAATGTTGGCATCACAATTTGAAGGTTTAAGTATGGGTGAAGAAGAAAAGTTCGAAGACTTCCAATTTTGGCTTCTTAACATTGCTAACCAATGTCAAGAACTTGGAGTACCTATCTTAAAAGAGCCAGTTTAAATTGGAAAATCCTTATGTCTCTTCCTTAAGAGATTTAAATCAAAGGTGACGGCCGTTGAGAAAAGCAAGGATGTGGATAGCATGAACATCGATGAGTTGCTTGGATCTCTCCAAACTTTTGAGATTTTCTTGAAACCAAAGATTAAGAGTAAGGGAATCGCTCTCAATGCTATTGAGGTAGAGAGTGATGATGAAAACGAAGAGATGGCTCTTTTGGTTAGAAAGTTCAAGAAGTTTCTAAAGAAGAATGCCAAGCCTAGAGGCAAGTCTTCTAAGGTAAAGGGATTTAAGAAAACATCATATCCAAGGAATAAGAAGAATAGTCAAGCCATGAACAAGAAAGATGTTCAATGCTACAATTGTCATGGTTTCGGTCACTTTGCTAGTGAGTGCACCAAGAAGCCATCTAATAAAGACAAGAAAGGCAAAGTGTTGGTGGCTACTTGGAGTGATGATAACTCTTGTGATAATGAGAGCTCTAGTAGTGAGTCTTCAAGTGATGAAGAGTTGGTGAGCAACTTTGTAGCTCTAACGACTTTTCATTCTCCACTAGATGTTGATGGTACAATATCTTTGAACAAAAAATTTGATGTAAAGCATCATGAAAGCTCTAGTTCCATTCCTACTAATCTTGAGTTGTTGGCCAAGATAGAAAAGCTTGAAGAAGCTAGAGATAATGCTCTAAGAGAGGTAGTTGAGAAGGATGATTTGATCGAGAAACAACTAGATGAGTTTGTGATTGTTACTCATAGACTTCTTGGAGAGAAATATGATATTATGAAGAAGTTTAGAGAACTTGAAAAGATAAACCTTGAGAAGGATAATGTGATATCTTCTTTGAAGAAGAGAGAACAATAATTAATGGAAGAGATAGACACGGATAAGGAGGCCATCAAGGACTTAGTGAATGATTTGGTAAGTGTGTCTAGTGTTAGGAATCTTGTTAACTCTCATAGTGGTGAATACAACTTGGTAGTTGAAGAGGAGCCATTCGAAGCACCACTTCCTACTCACTTGGATGAAGTAGTGATTGATAAGAAACCACACAAGTAGAGAAGATCAAAAGCCAAGAAGAAGTTGGCAAACAAGGTATCTTTGCAAACTCCTAGTGAAGCTAGTTCAACTCCAAAAGGTACAATCTCATCTTTTATTCCAATTTGCCATTATTACAACACAATAGGTCACATTAAGCCTAGGTGTTATAAATTTATTGAAAAATGCAGATTAGGAAATGAATATAGAGATAAGGAGATTAAACTTCAACTTGAACATGCTAAGGTTTTGAAAGTTGAGAAACATGATAATATTGCTTAACATGAAATGAAGTTGTGGAGTAGAAATAAAGCTAATCTTGTTGAACTTGACAAAGCTTGTGTTGAAAATGTTAAGGAAGAGAGTATTAATGATATTCTTGTGTATCAAGTCATTAAAGGACTTTACTCTATATTTAACATTGTTGTCAAGTATGATATTGGAAACGTTTGTGTAGGTACACCCAAGAACAATTGGTTCAAGGGTGAGTGCTCTTATCACTAATGTAAGAAGCACATGTGAGGTAGCTTTGAGGGAATATATCAATTGTGTTGAGAATTCTTGCTTGCTAGCTTTGAATACTCCATGTATTGATATGAACTTGGTTATCTCACATCATGTTTGTTATGATGGTCGAAATTTGTTGGTTAACTTTAGAGAAGTTATTTTGATATATGTGTTGATTGAGTTGAGATATTATGCTTTTTATACTTTTGTTGTGAAACATCGTCAATTTGGTGTCATGAGGACATTCAAGGCAAGCTTGCTCATAAAATGGGCGGAAGTATGATATTTGGTGAATATAATAAGCAAAAGGTATCTCTATACTCTAATACATGTTCTTTTAGATATTCATCTTTTGACTCAATTTTTGATATACATCTCATAGCATGTCATATTAGAGAATTTTGTATAAGCATACATATGGTTCTCATTGACATTTGCTATTTTAGGATCTAATAGTGATATTGTTCACATTGATCTTAACTTTGATGATTGTTTGTGTATAGTATATTGACTGACATTACTTTTGAAGTTATGAGCTTCATATTCTTTGAAAGCTACTCATTAGAGATGTAATGATCTTGAATAAGTCTCTACTTATTGCTTTTAGATCATATGCTTATGAGCCATAAAATCTTGGTTTTCTAAAATTGCACCTTGCTTCTCTTATATGTTTTGCTAGTAGGTTGAGTTTACTAATATGTAAACTTTGGATACACCTTGAAGTTTTTGTGCTTAAGTACATTTAAAATGGTCTA
This sequence comes from Dipteronia dyeriana, assembly GCA_032871835.1. Classification (NCBI taxonomy): domain Eukaryota; kingdom Viridiplantae; phylum Streptophyta; class Magnoliopsida; order Sapindales; family Sapindaceae; genus Dipteronia; species Dipteronia dyeriana. Next base: position 76,178,295 of record CM065300.1, on the reverse strand, counting down.
TGGTTAGTATCCATTTTGCTTCTGCAAATTCATAGAACTCAACGAGCACCTTCATGGAAAGGGCTACACACATTGGTTCTGAAAGCTACCCAATGTTGGAAAGAGCTACACCATTGTGATGAGTGAAAGCCGCCATGAAGTGAATTTTTTTTATGTTAAAAAAAAAAAGGAAAAATCAAAGAAGTGTTGAAATGGAATCATGAAAAGAAAAATTCTTTGATTCAAAGCCTAAAAAGAAAAGGAGGAAGGCTTAAAAAGGAGTATAGTTGAAAAATCAAATGTGCTCGGGTTGAAAAACAGAAGTGGGATGATGAGCCACGTGCACACACACACACATATGTTGAAATCTTTTCTCTTAAAAGCAAAAATTCTGGATGATAATCGATTTGGCTTTTTATGGAAAAAGCTTCAGATGAATAGTTGTTGGAAATTGTTTGCATGTTGATTATCAAACAACTTCTTGATATATATTTGAAGCATATCTCTCTCACACACACTTCGTTTATGAGTATGATGATATTTTAGCAATTGTTGAGGAATTGTGAGAGAACTTGAAAAATCTTTGTGTATCTCTCTTAGTATATGAAGCTTATTTTGTTGATATTTCTTCAAATTGCTTGAATGTGTGATTATGTGAACATCTTTGTGAACTTTATGCTATCATTGATTTTAGTTATAGCATTTATCAAGGGAGCATTGTATGCTAGACATTGTTCTCTTTTATGATATGTTCACATGCTTCATTTTGTTACATGTTGGCATATTTTGACTTAATGATACTTGTAAGATATTACTCATTTTCTTACATGATGATTCATTTTTAAGTCATATGTCTTTGTTTTTATATCTTTGTGACTAATATGCTTGTTTTGTCTTTCACCCACTTTTGTTGTATGTATATAGCATCTTATAACACAAGAAAAATGGGAAGAACTAAGATTACCGGAAGTGGAAATCAATTGAATCCCGTCATGAAAGCCAAGTCTACCTCAAAAGGATCCAAAGCTTCAAGGACAAACGATTTAGGGATCTTTGGAACAAAGAAGATATTTCAAGAGAGAGGCATTGACTTTGGTAAGTGTAAAGATTCTTATGTTCTTAAGTGCTTAAAGAATAGAAAATGGGAATCTTGGGTGAGCATGTTAGGAGTTGTAAATGATACTCTTGTTAGAGAGTTTTATCTTGAATATAAGGAAAGTGCCACCTTGTTAGATGCTTTGATGGAAATTAGGGGTGTTGTGTTTAGAGTTAACCCGGAAAACATTAACAAGTTTCTTGGGCTATTTAATGATATAGATTATAATTTTCTAGATGTGGATGTTATTGAGAATCTAACCATCATGGGTAGAACTCTTTGTGACAATGCTTCCTTTGAGTGGAAAAATAGGGCATATATTAGTCAACATGAGTTAACTAAGGCTAGTGCATTTTGGCATCTATTCATTTGCACTAACAATATTGGATCTTCGAATTCAATCGAGTTGAATAAGGACAAGATCAAAATAGTGTATGCCTTGGTGACTAATCAACCTATAAACCTTGGAGATCTTCTCATGTATTATATTGATAATCCAGCTTTCTCTACTAGAGGTGATAAAAAGCTTGCATTACCGGGGTTTATTACTTTATTGTGTTTAGCTCGTGGGATTAATAGTAGAGAAGATGATGTGTTAGTTCAACCCATGGAAAAGTATTGTGATAAACGTGTGTCATACATGTCATATAAGAATAAGGGTAAGACTTGTGATACTTTTGGACTATTTAGTAGTTCTCAAGTTGATAGTCATGTGATTAGCACAAATATTCTTTCGGATTGGGCTATACAGTTGAATGAGAAGTTTGATGAACTTAGTGCTATAGTTGTTCAACAAGATGCTAGGATAAAAGAGTTGGAGGAGTGCATTGCTTCAAGCTCAAGATCACCTCTCAAACATTATGTTAGATCAACTACTCGCATGACTTTCTATGGTGGAACAAGTAGCTAGTATTTGAGTTTTGAGGTATATTTCTTAACTTTTGGCACCATTTCATGTCAAAAAGGGGAAGAAAGAGATGATAGTTGCTTAATTTCATTTTATGTTGTTTTGTGAACTTTTGAACTTCCAATGGCATGTAATAATTAGTCTTAAGATTTGGTTAAGAATTCTTGTGTTTTGGAATGTATTGAGGGGGAGATACATATATTTTTGAACTTTATTGTATATTTTTATCCGTATTATATGTTGCCATTTGTTTTTTTTCTCTTGTATATGCATTGTGCTTTGAGATGATTGTAGGTTGCTTCAAGAGAAGATCAAGATGAAGATCAAGAGTTGATGAAGATTAGTTCTAGGAAGCTTCCTCATTGTAATGTGAGGGAGTGATTTTGTTACCTATCTTCAATTTTATATTTGTAGTAAATGTATAGGTGTTTTGACATGGAATTTGCCAAAGGGGGAGATTGTCAGGTTTTAGATTGTATTGGCATTAATTCCATATCAAAGTGATGTTTACTTGTAATGATTTAGTTGTTTAGATTCATGATGATTCAAGCTTCAAAGAAAAAGGAACAACAAGTCAAAGCAAGTTCAAAGTCTTCAAAAAGAAAGGATGCAGTATGGTTCTACAAAGGTATACTAAGACCTTATCCTTCTCTTACAAGGCTTAGGCACACACACAATTCATACATTTTTGTCACTGCATAGTTGTGCACCATTATAGGCACACACATACAATTCATTTATATATGTCCATGTGTCGTTGTGCACCATGTATAACACATTCACACACTTGAAGATGAATGCTCATGCATTGGTATGAAATTAACATGTTATGGAAAATGCATGATTGGAGACTATCTCTATGTAGTTTGCATTCTAGTGTGAATTGTGTTTGTACGTGTATATGTTTGTATAACATGGATATTGAACTTGATTTTAGTCTTAAATCATTCTTGATTGAGTTCCGGTCATTTCGGTTACTTATACTATTGATTTCAAGTTCTAAGTCAAAAGATACTACACTTTCAACTCATGTTGCATACATTGTCTTCGTCTTCATATATCGAGTCGAATTATTATTTTCTGGGTTGAGTTTCTTATATTTCCATGTCCATGAGAGAGTTACGGTTCATAATCCACAAAAGTATTCGAATTCCGAGTTCGGAGGCCGGAGAACGGTTGAAGAACGAGAGGGGAGCGGGCGAGGAAAAGAAGTGCAACCAAGCACTCTTTCCCGATATGACTCGTGGCCATCTCGGGACAGAATGCTTGCTGCCCCGAGATGCCCACCAGCCATCTCAGGCAGCAAGCATGCTTGGTGCACTTAAGGTCATTTTGTTCATTTGTCTTGTATTCTTTTCCCTCTCCTTTATATATCTCTTCCCTCTCACATTTTATTCTAAGAAGAGATTCAAAATTTGAGTGCAGAATTTCCTCCCAAATTTTCTCACCTTCCAAACACCATATCTTCTTCATTTGAACTCCGATTTGAGTGATTCATAGTTGAGAGTGTTTGTCTAGTCCTCCTCTATCTTTTCTATAAAGTTTTGAGTTAGTTTGTTGCTGTTTTTGGAGTCTAAACTCACAAAAATGGGACTGCACCAAATTAACTAAGGTATTGATTTTCTCTCAAAGTTTTCTTTTAAAAGTTGGTCAATTGACTTCGGTTTTCTTCTTCAACATATATATGTGTCTTGTGATTATTTTGATTTGAGTTTTGAACTCAATTAAAGCAAGATTGAGTTTCAATTGAAATCTTACATGTTGAGTTATTTTTTGATTTTGCCTACGTTTTCACATGTTTGAGATTATATTGTGCAAGCTTTGATTCTAGGACTATTTGATGATCTTTAATTGATTGATTTTGGGAAAAATAGTTCATCACATGTATTAGGCTCTCTTTGACCGAAATCTCACTATAATACATATGCTTGTGTTCTTTGAGCTATTCATGTGCTTTGATGAATCTATCTCATTGCTTTAATCTAAATGACTTTGTCACATGATTTTAGCATATTTTTGGTATATGAGATTTAAACTTGATTATATGTTAATTGAACATATCTTGTGATTCAAGTTTTAGATATATGCATGTATCTAGGTTGCAATTAATGTTGAACATTTCTTACATGATCTAGATGGATTAAACATGCGTGATTGACTAGACTACATTTGTTTTGTGCATTCATGCTCATGTCTAGTATTTTCCATAGGATGTATTGATCATAACATTCTATGTTACGTGCTTGTTTGCGTTTTGTATTCATGATCACCTAGATGCCTTGTGAGAAGGAAGTCTTGACAATAGGTGTGAGACCTATGTTGTTGAGCAAGGAAGTCTTGGCAAGAGGTGGGAGACCTCAGATTGTCAAGCAAGGAAGTCTTGCATAGGGTCGTGAGAATCCAGAAAGGTGAGCAAGGAAGTCTTGCATAGGGTCGTGAGGATCCGGAAGGGTGAGCGAGGAAGTCTTGACAAGAGGTGTGAGGCCTCAGATTGTTCAGCAAGAGGGCGACATCTTCATGAGTAGGAAAGGAGGGTAGTTTCTAGGTGAAGTGGTTTTTTTTACCAGTGGTTGCTAACCCCGTGGATGCTTCCTTTTTGGAGGTTTACCATGTTATATCTTGTGTCAACTTTTCTCTATCCCTATCTCTCTTATATTTGTATTTGTTATTTGAATACTATGCATAGAACTTTATATGTAAGTTGACTTCCTTACTATAATATCAATTGTGTATATGTGATAGTTGCTTGTTTATATCACACTTTACATGTTTTATATATTGATTAAGTATCTTTAATTGATATATATATATATATATATATTGTGGTACAAGCAATCTAGAGGGACAAACTTTTGTTTGTTTCTAAGGGAGTTGAAAAAGGTGTCTAACCTATTCACCCCCCTCTAGGTTAGCCTTGAGCATTAAACCGTGTTTGTATTTTCATTCAAGCCTGCCTACCTCTCTATCTGAATTTGTCAAAGAAGAGGTCCAGATTGGTGTTACCATGGTAGGAGAGGTAGGAAAGGTCCCGATCGGTCCAACTAAGGAGATGGTGGTCAAGGCTGATTGAAGCTGATCTAACCAAGGTGGTGGTAGCTGGCTTCGAAACAGCGGTACTAGAGGATGGCCACCCTTCCTCCAAACAAGCAATGGGACCAGGTAGGAAGGAGATGCTACTGTTCGAGGAGTATAACCAGAGAGGTGGATCGGGACCAAGGTAGCTCGGTAGGGCGTTGAATGGCATGATACAAATGGAGTGGAGCTACCGGTATGGTACTAGTCCTGAGGCATGCTTGGGATCCAATGAGTCCCCAACAACCGAGAGTAGGCTCTAGACCATGTTTGAATGAATTGGGACCGCAGTGACTCACTTGGACGTTTGTCAGCCCGTCACAAGAAGTTAGGAGTCATAGGGCCTTGTTGCGGTGTTGTTGCTCTAGAGGCTTGCTTTGACATATAGGAGGCCATAATAAATGTGGGAATCCTCTAGGCTTTCCTCGGTCATATCGGGCTTTGGTGGCTTGCTGGGATAATGAACAGCCCGGTACATATGGAGCGAAGCCACCTGTTCGGTACCAATCCAGAAGCATGCTAGGAAGTTAGAAGTCCACAGCAACTGAAATGAGGTTCTGGACCTTTCTAGAACGAAACAGGAGCTCAGTTGCTAACTTGCCCGTTGACTGGCCCAATATAAGAAGTGAGGAGCCACTGAGTCTTACAGTGGTGGTGCTACTCTAGAGGCTTGCTTAGGCATTTAGGTGGCCTTACCAAATGTGGGAAGCCTTTAGGTTCTCCTCTATCAGATCAGGCTTCGGTGGCTTGCTAAGGCAATGAATGGCCGGGTACATATGGAGCGAAGCCACAGGTCTTGTAGAGGTATTACTGCTCTAGAAGCTTGCTTAGACGTGTAAGAGACCTTACCAAACTATATGAGATAAGCAACTTGTCTTGTAGTGATGCTATTGCTCAAGAAGCTTGCTTAGGCGTGTAGGAGGCCTTACCAAAATGTGGGAAGCTTCTGGAACTCTTTGATCAGATCTGGCTTTGGTGGCTTTCTAGGGCGATGAATAGCCTGATACATATGGAGCAAAGCCACCTGTCTTATACTGATCCAGAAGCATGCTTGGGATCCTAGAAGCCTCCAACAACTGAGAGAAAGCTTTGGACGCTCCTAAAATGATCCGAGAGCTTAGTGGCTCACTCATGCGTTGACCGGCCTGGTACACGAGGTGTGGAGCCACTAATCTTCTACTGGTCATGCTGCTCTAGAAGCTACACAACTGAGTTGGCTTCTTAGATTCATAAGTCGACATGCTTTGGCTACCTAGGAGCATCTAAAGGGCAGATCCAGTGACAGGTTGAGATGGGATTTTACAGGCTTCCTCATTTTCTACTCGTACAGGTTGAGATTACACCTCGACGAGGCAGGAGGGCCTTTGCAAGACAAGTTCGGCACCCTGAAGGTCTCCTGGTGAAAGTAGAGATAGTAGCAAGCTCTAGGAAAGTGTCATAAGATACCTTGACATCAGGGAACCCATGTCCTCTCACGCGACCTAGGTTCGGGCTTCTATCCTGGTATAAGAAGCTTGACGCGGTCACGTCGGGCTTTATTTGGTGAGCCTGGACACGTGCGAGATGCTCAGATGGTATATGCGCCTCTCATTGCTCCTACAGGATCTTGTGGTAGCTTAACCTCGGGGACCTTGATACCTCGTCACATAAGCCTGAATTTGGACCCTTGCATGAAGGCTGGGAAGTGGAAAATTCTTCTTTGGTCCCTAACCAAAATTTGCGATTAACAATATTAGTATTGTTAATAGCCAAATTTGGCTAGGGACCAAAGAAGACTTATCCACTTTCCAGCCTTCAAGCAAGGGTCCAAATTTGGGCTTATATCAAGGTCCCCGAGGTCGAGCTACCACGTGATCATGCAGGAGTAAGAGACCACCCATACCATTTGAGCATCTTGCACACATCTAGGCTCACCAAATAAAGCTCGACGTGGTCCCTAAGCTAGAATATAAGCCCGAAGCTAGGTTGAAGAAGAATGATCTGGGTTCCCCGAGATCGAGGTATCTCGCAACACTTTCCTAGAGCATACTATCTCTACTGGTGCCGAACCTATCTTGCAAATGCCCTTCTGCCTCGTCGAGGTATAATCTAAACCTGTCCGAGCAGAAAAGGAAGAAGCCGGTAAAGCCCATCATCACTAAAAAGTGTTGTAAAGTCCTCATTTATTGATTGGCTTATTTCGTGAACAAACCACTTTTTTGGGGTTCTATGTAAGGGTAGCTTAGGCTCTCAAGATCTCAAGAGAAGAAGTACCAAAGATAAAATTCTTGTGCTTACCTGCTTTGAAGAGATAGTTGCACACACTTACAAATTCATGCATAACTCTTATTCATATATGTTGTGTGTTTATACTTGTGTGCATTTCTGTTTAAATGACTCTTCTTGATTTATTTGCATCTTGTAATTAAAGTTCCATGTCATGTTAGGCATTAGTATAGGATGCATCTTCATCACTCTAAGTCTTGTTGAAAATGTGTGTTTGAGTGTTGAAAAAGTGGGCAGTGCGCTGGTGGTGCACTACTCGACTAGCGCAGCCTTACCAATGCAACATTCTAGTGGATCGTCGCTTGTTATGTGCCACTGAGCTGTACCACTTCACCCGCACAACATTGAAAAAGTGGGCAGTGCACTGGTGGTACGCTACTCAACTAGCGCAGCCTCACCAGCGTAACATTCCAGTGGATCATCGCTTGTCATGCGCCACTGAGCTATGCCACTCCACCAGCACCTATTGAAATTTTAGGCTGTGCGCTGGTGGTACGCTACTCGACCAGTGCACCTCACCAGCGCATATAGCGGGAGCTGGAATGTTTTTTTCAAAACGACCTCACTTTGGTTGAATCTCTTATATATATAACTCTTTGTATTCAGGTCGTGTAAGAGTTCAGAACATCATATCATTACCTTAGAACATATTTCGAAAAGAAAAATCTTGTAAGAATTCATCTTTAAACACTCAAAGCATTTTCTTGTGCATAAAAACTTCATATTGCATCATCTATGATCATTTAGAGTGCATCAATGGATAGTTTTGCATCATCACATCTTGTTTGGTAAGTTTCTCACTATCTTCATACAAGTTAAGTGTTTTTCTTGCTAAGCCATCTCTTTAATCATTTGTATGCTCTTAGAATATATTCTAGATACAAAATAGAGATTGTTGTGATGACATGATTAAGTGTTGTATTATGATAGCTTCATTGGATTGTTTGATCTATGTTTAGCTAAGCTTTTTGAACAAGTCATTTAGCTTTTGATTTCTAGGATTGCATTAATTGCCATATCATCATCCTAGATAAGCATATAAGGTTTCATAGCCTTGTTTGTTCTTTGAATATCATCATATATTCACATAGGCCATTTTATCTCTTCATTAAGAAGTAAGACTTGTGTTGCTTCCGGGATTAGGTAGCTTAAATCACAAGCAAGATGGACTACGTTCACTTATACCGGGATTAAGTAGTGGTGGTGGATTATAAACTGGGATTAGGTTGTAATTCCTTTGCCATTAGTGGATTTGAGGTTCTAGTGTGGTGCACTTAACATTCCTTGGTTTTTCTCATTTGGAGGGTTTCCACGTATATCTCTAGTGTCTTTATTATTTCCGCAATTATTACACTTGTGATATTATTGTGACTAGTTAGGGGTATTTTTGTCTAATTGACCATTAACGAAAATTGGGTAAAATTTGATTAGAATCTATTCACCCCCCTCTAGATTAATTTTAATCACACTATAATATTTGTTTCAATTGGTATCAGAGCAGGTTCCTAGATATACATAGGTGATCCTTGCTCATTTTGGTATGTGTTGCATTTTGTGTGTTTGTGTTGATCATTCATACACTTGCATTCATATCATTCATTTATAAACACAATGAGTGGAAACGGTGGCAACAATGGAGATTCTAGCACTAGACCTCCACTTCTCACTAGGTTAAATTATGCCTCTTGGAAAGGCAAGATGGAGTCGTATATTTGCCAAATTCATGATAGGGCATGGATGGCGGTTGAAGATGGCTATACTCCACCCATGATGACTCCTATGGATGGAGGAGATAATGTACTCAAGCCAAAGGCACAGTGGAACACACATGAGTTTGAGGCATCAAAGTGGAATATGAAGGCAATGCATGCCATCCTATGTGCAATGGATGAGAACCAGTACAAGTTGGTTCAAAATACTAGGATAGCTAAGGAGGCATGGGATATCCTAGAAGTTGCATATGAGGAACCGATATGGTTAAGGAATTGAAGCTTCAAGTTCTCCAAACGCAATTTGAATTGCTCAAGATGGATGATAACGAGTGCTTCAATGACTTTGAAGTGAGGTTGATGGAAATTGTGAACCAAAGTCATCAACTTGGTGATCCTTATTCGTATAGGAAAATCAACCAGAAGATTATGAGATCTCTACCCGATAGATTTGAGTCTAAAGTAACTACTTTAGAAGAGAACAATGCTTATAAGGACATGAAGCCAAGTGATGTGATTGGGAGGCTTCTAGCTTATGAATCTAGGAAATTTCCTAACCCTACACCATCGAAAAAGCAAAAGGATATTGCCTTGAAAGCCTTCAAAGTTAAGAAGGAGGAAAGTGATGACTCGGATGAGGAAATGACTTTACTAATAAGGAAGTTCAAGAAATTCTAGGCAAGAAAAGGCTCCAAAGTTACTAATAAGGAAGTCCAAGGGTCAAGACTTGAAGAAAAAGGCTCCCTTCAAAAAGGTTGAGCCTAGGCAAGAAAAGACCAAAAAGAAAGGAGTCTAATGCTATGAATGTGGTGGGATAGGTCACTTTACCTCTGAATGTGCGAATCACAAAGTCAAGAAAAAGGGAAAAGTGATGGCCGCCACATGGAGTGAAAGTGATAACTCCAATGAAGGAGATGAGTCTTCGGATGATGAAGAACTCATGGCTAACTTCATAGCCTTTACGTCCTGTCATAGGAGCACAAATATTAGTGAAGAAAAAAAATGAGAGTCAAGAGGAAAACTACTCAAGTGATGATGGATCTTCATCACAATCCCTAAATGGAAATGTGGATAAGATGGATCTCAATGACTATATGGCTAGGTTTGAGAGTTCAAAGTTAAAGAACAAGAATGAAATTATGAGATTAAAAGAAGAAAACCTAGAACTCTCAACTCAAGTGGACCAACTAAATGAAGAGTTGGTAAGAACCATGAAGAGTAAGCTAAAAAAGGAATTAGACTTATCTAAGAGGAGTGAAGAAGGGTCGAAGAAAGAGCTTGAAGATGCTAGAGAGTTGATGGCCAAGACGAACTCTAGCACTAAAAAACTTGATCACATGTTAGATGTTGGAAAGAGGCCAGATGACAAGAAGAGGCTTGGGTTTGAAGATGACAAGATGTCCTCCACTCCAAACAAGACCTTTTTTGCAAGAAGCATCAATCTCAATGGGTCCTCTTCTCATCAATCGCCGATGAAGAAACTTAACCTAGGAAAGTGTTCAAGTAGTGCTCTAGCGAAGGTGGCACCAAGAAGCCTACCTCAAGCTCATCATACAACAACTCTTCAAGTTAACTTCCCTCAACCGATAGCTCATAAAAGGAAAAAACCTATCATGCAAGCTCAACCAAGGAAGCAATCAAGTCTTGTTCAACAACAAAGAAGGAAAGTTCCTCAATAACAACCAAGACAACCATAAAGACATGGGAAGGCTCCAATGCATCCTCAAGGTTATGGTATGATGCCTAACTTCATTCATACATGTCATTTTTATGGTATTGATGGTCATATTAGACCAAATTGCTTTAGATATATTAGATTGTGTAGAATTGAAAGCATGATAGAGAAGAAAAAGGATAAAGCCGTGATGCATGTCACTAGGAAAAATGGAACATTTTTGCATGATCGTAGGACATTTAGAGCCCATGTACCATTGACCTCTATGAAGGAAAATGTTTCTCCTAGGTGGATTAGAAGAGATGAACACTTTTTCCATGTTGCACAAATTACCTTGAAAGCTCATTCTTCTAATTTTTAGTATTTGGATAGTGGGTGCTCTAGGCACATGACTGGAGATAAGAGTTTCTTTTAGACCCTTGTGATGGAGGAGGGAGGAAATGTCAGCTTTAGTGATGGATCCAAAAAGAAAGTTAAAGGAAAGAGAACTATTTCCATTCCCGGATTACCCTTCTTGTCCAATGCTTTGTATGTTGATGGTCTAAAAGCAAATTTGATAAGCATTTCACATCTTAGTGATGAAGGACTTTTCGACTTGTTTAGGAAAAATGATTGCTCTATCCTATTGCCAAATGGACAAACCTTGTTAAAAGGTATGAGATCTAGCTACAATTGCTATTGTCTTGAAGCTAGAGGTGTCTCTTGCAATGTGTCCAAGGATGAACAAATTGAGTCCTGGCATGGAAGACTTGGTCACATGAACTATCGGGATTTACGAATCTTAGATAAGTTCAATGTTGTGCGAGGTCTTCCCAAGCTTAGAAAAAAGGCAAATGGTGTTTGTGGACCTTGTCAACAAGGGAACCAAACCAAAAGTATGCACAAAAAGGGCAAGTATTTATCCACTAAGGAACCTCTAGAGCTTCTCCACATGGACCTTATGGGTCCCATGCAAACCGAGAGTTTAGATGGAAAGATACATTTTTGTGTGTGTTGATGACTTCTCTAGGTACACTTGGACTTATTTTCTTAGAGAAAAATCTGAAACCTTTGACAAGTTTAAGATGCTTTGTATAAAAATTCAAAATGAAATGAACTCTAAGATTAAAAGCATTAAACGGATTAGGAGTGACCATGGGAAGGAGTTTAAGAATTCCCATTTTGAAAACTGCTGCAATAGTCTAGGCATTTCTCATGAGTTTTCGGCTTCTAAGACACCTCATCAAAATAGAGTTGTTGAGAGGAAAACTAGGGTCCTTCAAGAGATGGCCCGTGTGATATTGCTTAGCAACAATGTCCTTAGGAATCTATGGGCTGAAGCCATCAATACGGCATGCTATATAGGAAATAGAGTCTTTCTAAGGCCTAACACTAGGCAAACCTCCTATGAGTTATGGAAAGGTAGAAAGCCAAATGTTAGCTATTTCCACACTTTTGGAAGCAAATGCTACATTTTGAATGACTATGATCAACTTGGCAAATTTGATGCTAAGTGTGATGAGGGCATCTTCATTGGCTATGCCTTGAATAGTAGAGCCTATAGAGTTTTCAATTTAAAAACTAGAACCGTCATCGAATCATCTAATGTTGTCATTGATGATACTAGACTCAAATCTAATGACCATGAGGAGGAGGTAGATCTAGTTGATGACTCTCCCTTGGAAAAGGTTATTGATATTCCTAATGTTGAAAAGACTAATCTTGATAATGATGTCACATAACCTACTGATATGATTCCTCTCTTGAACTCAAAAGAACCTGCTTCATGGGTTAGAAAACTTCATAACAAAGATGACATCATTGGAGAGGTAAATGAGGGTGTTAAGACTAGGCGTCAAATGGCTAATCTAATTAGCTACACTTGCTACACTTCTCAAATAGAACCTAAAAAGGTTGATGAAGCCTTAAGGGATGAATTTTGGGTTCTTGCCATGCAAGAAGAGCTTAACCAATTTGAAAGGAATGAGGTTTGGACTCTAGTTCCTAGGCCCTAGACCACCAATGTGATAGGCACCGAGTGGGTATATAGGAACAAATCCGATGAGGATGGCAACATTGTACAGAATAAGGCTAGGCTTGTAACACAAGGGTACTCTCAAATTGAGGGTATTGACTTTGAGGAGACATTTGCTCCCATTGCTAGGATTGAGTCTATTAGGCTTCTTTTGTCCATCTCTTGTTTGTACAAGTTCAAGTTGTATCAAATGGATGTTAAGAGTGCCTTCTTCAATGGCTTCTTGCAAGAGGAAGTGTTTGTTGAGCAACCCAAAGGGTTTGTGGATCCTCACCACTCTAACCATGTCTATCGCCTCAAGAAGGCTCTATATGGGTTGAAACAAGCACCAAGGGCTTGGTATGAACGCCTCACTCAGTTTCTTATAGACAATGGCTACACTAGGGGTAGTGTTGACAAGACTCTATTCATCAAGAAAAACAAAGGTGAGCTCTTCATAACTCAAACCTATGTTGATGATATATTTTTTGGCTCCACAAATAACACCAAAGTCCTACAATTTGTTGATGTCATGTCTCATGAGTTTGAAATGAGTATTGTTTGTGAGCTAAGTTACTTTCTAGGTTTACAAATTAAGCAAATGGATGATGGGATTTTCATATCTCAAGCTAAATATGCCAAAAACCTTAAAAGAAATCTGGCCTTGAAAATGCCAAACATTGTGATACACCCATGAGTACCACTTTGAAGCTAAGCAAGGATGCTAGCTGTAAAAGTGTGGACCAAACTTTGTATCGTGGCATGATTGGTAGCTTGCTCTATTTGACCACAAGTAGGCCCGATATCTCTTTTAGTATGGGTGTGTGTGCTAGGTACCAATCGGATCCTAAGGAGTCCCATCTCTCTTCTTTTAAGAGAATCATTCGCTATGTGAATGGGACATATAACTATGGGATTTGGTACTCTTTTGACACTAATGCTAGTCTTGTAGGCTTCAGTGATGCTGATTGGGCAGGAAATTGTGATGATAGGAAAAGTACATCGGGCGGTTGCTTTTTCCTTGGGAACAACCTTGTCTCTTGGTTTTGTAAGAAGAAAAATTCGATTTCTTTGTCCACGGCTGAGGCCGAATACATAGCTGCTGGGAGTGGATGCACACAACTCCTTTGGATGAAGCAAATGCTAGTCGACTATGGATTCAATCAAGGTACTCTTACTCTCTTTTGTGATAACATGAGTGCAATTAATATTTCCAAGAATCTGGTTCAACATTCTAGAACTAAGCATATTGATATCCGTCATCATTTTATTAGAGAACTAGTTGAGAATAAATGCATAGTACTTAAGCATGTAGGTACTCAAGATCAACTAGCGGGTCTATTTACTAAACCCTTAGATGCTACTTGGTTCAAAACTCTTAGTAGATCTATTGGGATTTGTCTCATGGAGTGATGAGTTTTGGTCTTTAACCCCATATGGGGAACTCAAGCAAAGAGAACTATTGTATACTTGTTGCATGAATTTTTTTTGGAAATGTTTATGCTCTTTTATTGATTGCTTGAGTAGCTTGGATGCACTTATACTATATTATATTGTTTTTTCTTCAATAAGTGTGAACCTTGCTTTGATTACAATTCATGTCATATTATGTTCAAACATGCACTTTTGGACTAGGAGATCTACGTAGGAAGTACATATTGAATGATCTATAATTATCTCCATTACATGATGATTCTTTAATGACATGCTAATGAAAAATGATCAAGCATGAATTGATGATTGCAATTGTTAAATGCAAAACATTGTGTGAAAATGCTAGTGAGACTAAAATGTTTAATCATTGTCTCTCTTTCTTTATTAGTTGAACATGGCTGCTATCATACGGGTATCCCACCCGGAAAAATCAAAAAGGGTGCAAAGTCGCTCATGCCATGTTTCGCTTATAAAATGGGATATAGTGCTATTAAAACTTGACATCTATAAAAACTCTATATCCTTGCTTCTCTCATGACAAATGGTTAAATTGGTTTGAATTCTATTGGAAACCTTTGTCATTTGCTTTGCCAAATACCATTGTTTTTGAACTTGAATGCAACATGTCTTGTATGCAAAGCATTTTTGATTCACACATTTTCTTAAAATAAATCTCCTTGTTTCTCTCCTATTAATTGCGTTGCATAAATGTGGCTTATATGATTATGAAAATATCTTGTATGCTTCTTTCTCTCTTTGCCTTGAGTGACCCGGTTGGGGACTCTTCCTTTGCCTATATCATGACAAAAAGGGGGAGTAGCATACGGTTTATATGGTTTTAAGGGGGAACTTGGTAAGGGGGAGTAGTACTTGCTGGGGAGATTACATTTAGGGGGAGTAACCCTTTGAGGGGGAGCATTGCATGTTGTGGAGCATTGCATGATGTTGTACTCATATTCTCAAATGCAAATGCTTTTGTTTTATATTAACTTGATCATCTCACATACAATTGGTTTGGAAAGTCTACTTGTTGTTTGTTGTGTGTGTAGGGTTGATAGTTCTACAAGAGATTGAAGATTTGAAGTTTTTTAGTTTTTTTTTATGTATATCTCTTTATAATGTCGAATATCTTCCTGATGTTCTATTTTTTTTTTGTGAGGATCAATGTGAGTGGTGGTTTTGTCACGATATAGCTAAAGGAGGAGATTGTAAAGTCCTCATTTATTGATTGGCTTATTTCGTGAACAAACCATATTTTTGGGGTTCTATGTAAGGGTAACTTAGACTCTCAAGACCTCAAGAGAAGAAGCACCAAAGTTGAAATTCTTGTGCTTACTTGCTTTGAAGAGATAGTTGCACACACTCACAAATTCATGCATAACTCTTATTCATATATGTTGTGTGTTTATACTTGCGTGCATTTTTGTTTAAATGACTCTTCTTGATCTATTTGCATCTTGTAATTAAAGTTCCATGTCATGTTAGGCATTAATATAGGATGCATCTTCATCACTCTTGGACTTGTTGAAAATGTGTGTTTGAGTATTGAAAAAGTGGCAGTGCGCTACTGGACTAGCGCAGCCTCACCAGCGCAACATTACTAGATTATCGCTTGTCATGCGCCACTGAGCTGTGCCACTTCACCCGCGTAACATTGAAAAAGTGGGCAGTGCGTTGGTGGTGCGCTACTCGACTAGCGCAGCCTCACCAGCACAACATTCTAGTGGATCGTCGCTTGTCATGCGCCACTGAGCTGCGCCACTCCACCAGCGCCTATTGAAAATTCAGGTTGTGCGCTGGTGGTGCGCTACTCGACCAACGTACCTCACCAGTGCACATAACGGGAGCTGGAATGTTTTTTTCAAAACGACCTCACTTTGGTTGAAACTCTTATATATATAACTCTTTGTATTCAGGTCGTGTAAGAGTTCAGAACATCATATCTTTTCCTTAGAACATATTTCAAAATGAAAAATCTTGCAAGAACTCATCTTTAAACACTCAAAGCATTTCCTTGTGCATAAAAACTTCATCTTGCATCATCTATGATCATTTAGAGTGCATCAATGGATAGTTTTGCATCATCACATCTTGTTTGGTAAGTTTCTCACTATCTTTTTATAAGTAAAGTGTTTTTCTTACTAAGCCATCTCTTTAATCATTTGTATGCTCTTAGAATATATTCAAGATACAAAATAGAGATTGTAGTGACGACATGATTGAGTGTTGTATTGTTATAGCTTCATAGGATTGTTTGATCTATGTTTAGCTAAGCTTTTTGAACATGTCATTTAGCTTTTGATATCTAGGATTGCATTAATTGCCATCTCATCATCCTAGATAAGCATATAATGTTTCCTAGCCTTGTTTGTTCTTTGAATATAATCATATATTCACATAGGCCATTTTATCTCTTCATTGAGAAGTAAGACTTGTGTTGCTTCCGGGATTAGGTAGCTTAAATCACAAGCAAGATGGACTAGGTTCACTTATACCAGGATTAGGTAGTGGTGGTGGATTATAAATTGGGATTAGGTTGTAATTTCTTTGCCATTAGTGGATTCAAGGTTCAAGTGTGGCACACTTAACTGTCCGTGGTTTTTCCCATTTGGAGGGTTTCCACGTATATCTCAAGTGTCTTTATTATTTCCGCACTTATTACACTTGTGATATTATTGTGACTAGTTAGGGGTATTTTCGTCTAATTGACCATTAACAAAAATTTGGTAAAATTTGATTAAAATCTATTCACCCCCCCTCTAGATTAATATTAAACACACCATAATATTTGTTTCAAGTGCCAACACGATTAGGGCAAAATCCACTATAGATCCCGATATGGTTAAATCAAGTCTCTAGTAGCAAGAGCAATACTCGAGCGTACCTAGACATTAGATTTGCCAAGCGTCGCCTTAGATAACCTCTATAAAGTTCCTCGCCAAAGTGACATATAAAACCAGAGTTCTCCTCTAAACAACGTAGGAAGAGATGATTGACTTTCATGACATTTACGATACCATTAATGTGGTCAACCGTATTAATGGAGGTAGTCAACCCTATTAATGAGGTCAACCGTATTAATGGAGGTAGTTTACCTTATTAATGATATAATCAACGCCATTAAGGGAAGATTAGTCAACTCTTTAATGGCCACCATTAATGAGAGAGTCCAAAGAGGAAACAAACACCTTTGCCTCCAAGATATTCTCCACAACCGATTATTTGGGGTCAACTACAACAGAAAATCCCGCCTATCAAGGAAGGAAGGTCAATCCATTGATTTCCAAATTGCCAAGAATGAAACCTAATTTTAACATGTATAAATACACCTGATTCAACGCCAAAAGGGAGGGGACACATCTCATCTCTAATCCTAAAATCGACAAGCCCGAGGCAAGCCTATATATTTCGTCTAAGTTCTCCCGATATCATCATTGTATGTGTACCTTTACTAGGAGCATACCTGTATCGGTTAACACTCGATCACTATTGTAAGCTCTCTGGATGCTCCATGGTTGTATTATTTCTCCATTGTTGTAAGCTCTTAAGAGCACCATAATATATATATATATATATATATATACTAGGAAGGGTATTTCTCCTTTTTTTGGATACTACCTCGGGGTTTTTCAGCATGTGATCATTCATGATGCTTTTTCCCCCTTGGTTAGTCCACCTTCCTCCACATAAGACTTGTCTTTCTCCTATTTATCTCCTATTTTATGCATGTATGTATATGTGTGAGCTAGATTCCTACCCCGCTGGACCTAACGCTCTTATCCACCTATCTTTTTGCTAAGTCATGTGTCGAGATGATAAGAAACAACCCTACTCGTTTGAAGGGAGTTAGGGAACTCTCCTGCACCGTCTATGTAAGGGTTGACAAGGATCCGACATCGGAGCTAGAAGAGCCCCCTTCCTTACTAGCTATTTTGGTTGGTGAACCATAGGAAGAAATCGGGATCCAGGACCAAGCTCTAGGTACCAGGATGGGTTTCGACCCTGACCGAGAGTACCTAGAGGCAAAGAATGGCTACGAGGTGGCCCAATCTTTCATTAACACATCTATATCATCTTGGAGCACCAGTCATACCTCTTTGCTCGCTATTTGGATTGAGGACACCTAAAGAGGAGACCGAGACCTGAAAATACAAACACAGTTAAATGCTCAAGGCTAACCTAGAGAGGTGGGGGGGGGGGGGGGGGGGGGGGGGGTGAATAGGTTAGACACCTTTTTCGACTCCCTTAGAAACAAACAAAAGTTTGTCCCTCTAGATTGCTTGTATCACAATATATATATTAATTAATGATACTTAATCAATATATAAAACAAGTAAAGTGTGATACAAACAAGTAAAGTGTGATACAAACAAGTAATTATAACACATAC
This sequence comes from Dipteronia dyeriana, assembly GCA_032871835.1. Taxonomy (NCBI): domain Eukaryota; kingdom Viridiplantae; phylum Streptophyta; class Magnoliopsida; order Sapindales; family Sapindaceae; genus Dipteronia; species Dipteronia dyeriana. Next base: position 76,159,775 of record CM065300.1, on the reverse strand, counting down.
ACAATCTATATTATGGAAAGGAAGTCAACTTACATAAAGAGTTCTATCCATAGTATTCAAATAACAAATACAAATACTAGAGAGATAGGGATAGAGAGAAGTTGACACAAGATATAACGTGGTAAACCTTCAAAGAGGAAACATCCACAGGCTAGCAGCCACAGGCACATAAAATCCACTAGTAGATAAAACAAGTACAATCTCTCAAGTGACCCCTTCACCTAGAAACTACCATAAAGATTTCTTGCTCAACTATCCTACTCATAAAGATGCCGCCCTAATGCTCAACAATCCGAGGCCTCATACCTCTTGTCAAGACTTCCTCGCTCACCTTACCAGATCCTCATGACCCAAGGCAAGACTTCTTGCTCAACTATCCGAGTCCTCCCGACTCTAGTCAAGATATCCTCGCTCACCTATCCGGATATTCACGACGCTAGGCAAGACTTCTTGCTCGACTATCCGAGTCCTCCCGACTCTAGAAAATACTTCATTGCTTGACAATCCAAGGTCTCACACCTCTTGCCAAGACTTCTTGCTCAACAACATAAGTCTCACACCTATTGTTAAGACTTCCTTCTCACATGGCATCTAGGTAATCATGAATGCAAAATGCAAACATGCACGCAACATAGAATGTTATGATCAACACATCCTATGGAAAATACTAGACATGAGCATGAATGCACAAATCAAATGTAGTCTAGTCAATCATGCATGTTTAAATCATCTAGATCATGTAAGATATGTTCAACATTAATCACAACCTAGATACATGCATAGATCTAAACTTGAATCACAAGATATGTTCAATTAATCACAAAATCAAATTTAAATCAAACAAACCAAAAACATGCTAAAATCATATGACAAAGTCATTTAGATTTAAGCTAAAGTTCTAGAGCATATTCCTATACATAGATTCAACAAAACACATGAATAGCTCAAAAAAACATAAGCACATGTATTGATGTGAGAATTCGGCCAAGAGAGTCTAATACATGTGAGGAACTATTTTTCAAAAAAATCAATCAGTCAAAGATCATCAAATAGTCATAGAATCAAAGCTAGCACAATACAATCACAAACATGTGAAAACATAGGCAAAATCAAAACCTAACTCAACATGTATGATTTCAATTGAAACTCAACCTAGCTTTAAAAGAGTTCAAAACTAAAATCAAAAAACTCACAATACACATATATAAGTTGAAGAAGAAAAACCAAGGCAATTGACCAAGTGTTAAAAGAAAACTCTGAGAGAAAATTAATACCTTAGTTGATTTAGGTGCAGTCCCGTTTTTGTGTGTTTAGACTCAAAAGAAAGCAATAAAACTCACTCAAACCTTCAGAGAAAAGATGGAGAATGAATATAAAAACACTCTCAACTTTGAATCACTCAAATCAGAGTTCAAATGAAGATGTTATAGCGTTTGGAAGATGAGAAAATGTAGAGAGAAAATTTCTGCACACTAGTTTGAATTTCTTCTTAGAATGATATGTGAGAGGGAAAAAGAATATAAAAGAGAGGGAATGAAAGAAGCCAAAAGACCAAAATAGCCTCCTTTGATATTGCTTCCCCAAGATGGTGCATGGGCATCTTAGGGAAGCAAGGTTTTGCAGCCGAGATGGCCACGCCCCATCTCGGGCATGCACCACTTCATGGCCTTCGGCCATGGTGCAATTTACTTGCTCTTCCCTCGCGTTCTTCGACCGTTCTCCGGCCTTGAAACTCAGAATTTGAATCTATTTACAGATTAAAAACCGTAACTCTCACATGGACATGGAAATATAAGATACTCAACCCAAAAAATAATAATTCGACTCGATATACAAATACGAAACAATGTATACAACATGAGTTGAAAGTGTAGTATCTTCTGACTTAGAACTTGAAATCAATAGTATGAGTAACCGAAATGACCGGAACTCAATCAAGAATGATTTAAGACTAAATTCAAGTTCAATATCCATGTCATACAAACATATACACACACAAACACAATTCATACTAGAATGCAAACTACATAGAGATAGTCTCCAATCATGCATTTACCAAAACATGTTATTTCTATACCAATGCATGAGCATTCATCTTCAAGTGTGTAAATGTGTCATACATTGTGCACAACGATGCATGGACACATATGAATGAATTGTGTTTGTATGCCTATAATGGTGCACAACGATGCAGGAACTCAAATGTATGAATTGTGTGTATGTGCCTAAGCCTTGTAAGAGAAAGATAAGGTCTTAGTATACCTTTATAGAACCATATTGCGTCCTTTCTCTTTGAAGACTTTGAACTTGATTTGACTTGTTGTTCATTCTTCTTTGAAGCTTGAATCATCATGAATCTAAACAACTAAATCATTATAAGTAAACATCATTTTTATATGAAATTAATGCCAACACAAACTAAAACCTAACAAGACTGAGACCAGAACCAAGACTAGAGACCAGGGACCAGGGACCAGAATCAACCTCTTTACACTAGGAAGGGAACCCCCGAGCTCCCTATATCTCCCCCATATGTATGAAGCCCTACGGACAGAATAACTCATCTCCTACTTACCGCACCATCCATTATATTCATACAAGATCAACCAGGTACTAAAGGTACCTCCCCTGGCCGCGACCTCCGACGTAGTGGTCTTAAGGGTCTTGAGGGTGTGAGCTAAAATTCCTCACCCAATGAGAATTTTTAGTTAACACTTTTTGGCACCGTCTGTGGGAAGTTTCCATACCCCTTTTGAAAGCTTTCATGTCTCTACATGAGCATTCTTATACTATTGAGGTGATAGATTTATCATTCATTAGTTATGATATCCTTTCTCCATATTTGCCTATGTCGCCAATGCACCACGTGTGGTGCTCATTTTGTGGTTTAACAAGTTTTGTTTATTGTGGAGCAAATATGGTACGTGGGACTCTTGGTGGAACCGATTTATTATGTTGCTCCTATGAAGCGAGCCTGCTCATATAATTATGGAGCTCCAATACAGTAGATCCCCACCTGAAGATCTCCTATCCAACTGAACCACTCTAATGCATCGAGAGCTCTTATACAGTAGAGTTGTACCTCTTATGTTTCCTTACAGAAGATTTGCATTGCTATTGGTACACCTCCTATCCAGCATATCCATTAGACTTGTACATAGTCATACGGGTTCTTTCATATCGCTGGATCCTCCTTTCAGAAACTCCTAAGTAGTAGGTTAACTTATAAATATGAGAAGCCAACTCAGCTGTGTAACGTCTGGATTAGCATGACCAGTAGAAGACTAGTGGATCCACACCTCGTGTACCGGGCTAGTCAACGCCCAAGTGAGCCACTAAACTCCTGGTTCATTCTGGAAGGGTGGCTTCTCTTTATTTATATCGATTCATCTAATGCCCAAAGGAGTCTCCATGGTTCCTACTCATTCCTGAGGGGTCCAGAGCCTACTCTCAGTTGCAGGGGTCTCCTTGGATCCCAAGCATGCCTCTGGACCAATACCAGACCGATGGCTTTGCTCCATGTGTACCGGCCCATTCATCACCCTAGTAAGACATCGAAGCCCGATCTGATCGAGGAGAGCCCAGAGGCTTTCCACATTTGCTAAGGCCTCTTACATGTCTAAGCAAGCATGTGGGGTAGCAGCATTGCTGTAAGGCTCAGTGGCTCCTCACTTCTTATACTGGGCTGGTCAATGCCCAAGTGAGCCACTGAGCTCCCGGTTCATTCTAGTAGGGTCCAAAGCCTTCTCTCAGTTACTGGGGACTCCTTGGATCCCAAGCATGCCTCTAGACCAGTACCAGACCGGTGGCTTTACTCCATGTGTACCGGGCCATTCATTACCCTTGCAAGCCATCGAAGCCCGATCCGATCGAGGAGAGCCTAGAGGCTTCCCACATTTGCTGAGGCATCATACTTGCCTAAGCAAGCCTCTAGAGTAACAGCACCGCTGTAGGGCTCAGTGGCTCCTCACTTCTTATACTGGTCCAGTCAATGCCCAAGTGAGCCAATGAGATCCCGGTTCATTCTAGCAGGGTCCAGAGCCTTCTCTCTATTGTTAGGGACTCTTTAGATCCCAAGCATGCCTTTGGATCAGTACTAGACTGGTGGCTTCACTCCATGTGTACCGGGTCATTCATCGCCCTAGCAAGCCACCGAAACTCGATCTGATCGAGGAGAGCCAGGAGGCTTCCCACATTTGTTGAGGCCTCTTACATGTCTAAGCAAGCCTCTAGAGTAGTACCAGGGTTGTAAGGCTCAGTGGCTCCTCACTTTTTATATTGGGTCGGTCAACACCCAAGTAAGCCACTGAGTTTTCGGTTCGTTCCAGTAGGGTCCAAAGCCTTCTCTTAGTTACTGGTGACTCCTTGGATCCCAAGCATGCCTCTGGATTAGTACTAGACTGGTGGCTTCACTCTTTGTGTACCAGGTCATTCATCGCCCTAGCAAGCTACCGAAACCCGATCTGATCGAGGAGAGCCAGGAGGCTTCCCATATTTGTTGGGGCCTCTTACATGTCTAAGCAAGCCTCTAGAGTAGTAGCAGCGTTGTAAGGGTCAGTGGATCCTCACTTATTATATCGGGTCGGTCAACACCCATGTAAGCCACTGAGTTTTCGGTTCGTTCTAGTAGGGTCCAAAGCCTTCTCTTAGTTACTGGTGACTCCTTGGATCCCAAGCATGCTTTTGGGCCAGCACCAGACCGGTGGTTTTACTCCATGTGTTTCGGGCCATTCATAGCCTAGCAAGCCACCAAAGCCCGATCTGATCGAGGAGAACCCAGAGGCTTTCTACATTTGCTAAGGCCTCTTACGTGCCTATACAAGCCTCTAGAGTAGCAGGACCACTGCAAGGCTCAGTGGCTCCTTACTTCCTATACCGGGCCGGTTAACACTCAAGTGAGCCACTAAGCTCCCGGTTCATTCTAGCAAGGTCCAGAGCCTTCTCTCTATTATTGGGGACTCCTTGGATCCCAAGCGTTATTGGGGTTTATGCCATAAAGATGTAATTTGTAAATGGATTTATGAAATAATTAAAAGAAAAAGTTCAATTCACTCTTGTTGTGTTGTTTATTTTATAACTTGTGCATATGTTTAACATCCAAGATTGTCGGATGTAATCTCGAACTGTATATATGATTGTCATATACGGATGGATACAGTAAGAGACGTGCAATCTAAAGAGTCCATAGATAGCAAATAAAGTTGGGTACTTTATTGTGGTTAATCTATAGCTGCGGTCCATTCCGTAATGTACGATGATTCTATCCCGAATCATTCCTATGAGATATGGGATTGGAGGCACATTGTATGTTGTGATCATAAAGGACTGAGCCATGATCTATATGAATCTCTCACTAAGATCCGTTTACCGATGAGATTCATATATCAACTAATGATGGCTATATATGGGTGATCTTAATCCTGAGTGTCTTATCGACTCCTTCAGGTTAGATCGTGGTCTTTGATATACCATGGATGAGGTCGGAAGCTGTTCCTGATTAATATGCTTTGTATGTTGGGATTGAGGTTTGGCTTGTGGCTGGGAAGGTTTGTACACAATTGTAGAATCCAGTCCTTCTTGTTAGAAGTAGATGGTAGTTCACTTAAGGGTTGATTTGGGGCATAAACAATATAAGCGCTCTCCTAATTGCGTGAGGAAATAGGATTTATTGTTCATTAGATAGTCAATGGTACTTAAAGGATATATGTGATTAGAAAGGTATAATGGACATTATGACCCTGCTCTAATTATGAACTACTGAGGAGGATCACACCTTATGTAATAGCTATATCGATGGACACCGAGCTGTATCGGTCAGTGTAAAAATGTTTACGGTTGAGAATGTGCAGCTTCGGGTTTTTAGTGGAATAACACCGGAGTTAATAATCAAGGAATATTAATTAAAGAGTTTAATTAATGATTTCGAGGATTATTGGGGCTCAAAATACTGTGGGTCCATTAGGTGCCCTTGCTAGCCCGATAGATTTAGGTAACAATGGTAACAATTAATTAATTAAATTGTCCAATTAATTGTGTTACAAAAGTGACACATATTTATTCGGGAATCAATTGAATAATGAGATTATTTAATTAATGAACGATAACGATTATGTTAATTAAATAATTAGATTATTTAATTGTGTAATTAATCATTAGTTGGAGGGTGTTGATTGATATTTAATTTTTAAAGATAAAATAATTTGATTATTTAATTTTTAAAGATAAAATAATTTGATTATTTTATTTTTATTAAATTAAAATTTTAATTTTGAATTTAAAGAGTTTGAATTCAAAACAAATTGAATAATATCTTTAAAGATATGAGATATCTTAAAAGATTGAAACTGATTAGTTTTATCAAAATGTAAATATACATATACATATGTATGATATATATGTTTTATATATTTAGAAGAAGATAAAACCAAGACACATATTGTTTGTATAGGATGCAAACTCAATAGTGTGTGAATCAAAAAAGAGAAAGACAAAAACGTGCAATTAAGGATTGCATTATTTAAAAAAAAAATAGAATTGGCAAATGATGCAAGTGCAGGCGTGAGATTTTTTTTTAAGAAAAAAAAAGTTGATTTTGTTGTTTGAGGTGTGTACCTGATACACACAACAAAGAGATGAGTTTTTGGCTTGTTGGCGTGAACAAGTGAAAATAGTAATTGTATGTGTGCTTGTGAAAAGATCAAAGCAAGTATTGCATATTGATCAAGAAGAAAGAGTTTCTTCAAGTGTTTTTCTCTACATACTCCATTCAAGTTCCTGAGATCGTGACGCGCCCACACACAGTTACCAGTCCCGGGAGATTGCGAGGAAGATCGAGTGGTTTAAACATGAGCATATCGTAAAGTGAAGGAGCCTCCAAACATTGGTATGATTTTCTTCTGATTATATTGATTTCAATTTCCTGTGTTTACATATTGTATGTATTAGTTCCGAAAAATAATTATGATCCCAAGTTCACTGGTCCTATATACAGATTATGATATGTATAAAATTTTTAAAACCTTACTTCCGCTGTGTGACCGGTTAACGAGGTTCCTACAATTGGTATTAGAGCCAATTTATTTTTCGGAACAGAATTTTTTTTTGATGCTCTTGTATGTGTGAATGTGTAGGCACCATCTTTATGATTGTATGAATGTTTATAACTAAATTTTTTAATTTAAACATGGTTGATCGTAAAATTTTATGGTACTGTGGATTTAGGGTTTATGGGTTGTATAATTTTTATTTTATTTATTTTTACTGTTATTGTATTGTAAATAAAAAAAATAAAAAAAAAATTGTAACCTGTAAACGAAGAACTGGAAACGCGCGCGACAGAGGTACTGTTCACGGTGGTTGTACTGTTCACCAGGAACTGTTCACGCGACACTGTTCACGTACGGTTCCGTTGGCAAGTGTTGCCTAGTGTGTTCCGTGTAGATTTCCTGTTTCGGATTCATGAAATGAATCGGAGTGACCTGAAGAGACCGGAAGATATCTTAAGTTATTAGAAGACCAAGGAATGCCTTAGATTTTTTTTGTAATTTTAGATTCCAATTTTTTATATTAAATAATCCACAGTACTCGGTCAATTCATGTATGCTTTATATTATGCGATGATAAAAGTATTGCCATGCATACGTATGTCATTTAGATTAGATTTTCCTACACAAATATATTTGATATGTCATACATGCATCATAGCCTGGTATTTTATGTATTTTATTTTAATGTGATTAAAATGGGCAATATACATAAATGACTATGAATAAAAAGAGAAGTTTTTTAATGCTTAGAAAACTTGGTAATTCTCATTAATATTAATCTAGTTATTAAAGAGTTTAATAAGATAGATTAACATGGTCATTTATTGTAATTAGGATTAATATGATTAATAACCTAATAATAAATGAACCGTATAAAGTGTTAGGGTTTTAATGGTTAAAACTTGGTAAATACTAACATAATAATCTGACCTTAGTAAATAATTTACAAAGGCTTAGATTATTCACTAATATATTAGATTTTTAATTGTTGAAAATCATTAATAAATTATTCGTTAATTAGAATTTGTTTCTAATTAGTTAATGCGCTAGATAACTTGATTAAAGTTAATCGTTTAGTCCTGTAGAGTCTAGGTGCATTAACGGTTAATAGAAAACCCTAATTTTAAAATAGTGAGTGGGAGAGGGATATATGACATATATATCCCGCAGTCTCCATCATTAGTTCAACACCGTGAGATCCGAGTGGGGCCTCGTGACGGCTTTGCTTTCGTCCTCCCTAAGGAGGGTTTCCACAAAGGTCAGTACCAAGGTTGACTTCCTAACGGATAGGATTTCTGAGGGTATTTCGGGATTGACCGACCTTAAGGTGGAAATTCTTGAGTTAAGCTCGTGAGATCTGAAATGGTGGGTTACACTCACGAAGGTTTTTATTAAGTTTGTTAATAAAAAACCCGACTGAATGAACGATGGTTGAATGATATGGAATTAAAGTTATTCTAGAATATCATATGATTGAGAATTTCTCGGTCTAGCATGCAAAGACTTGACCGACCCTAATGCGACACTTCTTTGTGTTATGTTGGATTGTCGTGGTATAGCAACTAGTTTTAGGGTAGTTCTAGTTCGTTAAACATGTTCATGCATCATGTTTAAATTTATGCCAAAGCATTCGCACTTGTTTTAAATAAATGATTGAATGAATGATTTATTTATTTCATCAATAATGTCATCTGTATTACTTCAAATTCTAGTAAACGACAAATTAACTAGTGATAACTACACTAAGTGGAAACTTAACTTTAATGCAAATATTGGTCTCCAAAGACCTCAAGTTTGTGCTTACGGAGGAATGACCTCCAGCGCCAGCTGCTAATGCCACACGAACTGTTTGTGAGGCATACGATCGATGGGTCTCATCTAATAAGAAGTCCCTAACATATCTGTTGGCTTCTATGACAGACGTGTTTGTCACAAAGCACGAAGCAATGACTTTAGCATTCGAAATCATGGAGTCATTGCAAGCTATGTTCTGGCAACCCTCCGAGCAAAAGCGACACGAAGTTATTCGTTTCGCTATGCTCACTCGTATGAAGGAAGGTACGTCAGTTTAGGAACATGTCTTGAGCATGATGTCCTACTTCAACACGGGAGAAGTCAATGGCGGGGCCATTGATGAACCAGTCAAGTGAGCATCATACTGGCGACTCTTTTGAAGTGTTTCGACCAGTTTAAGAGTAACTACTAGATGCACAAGTTAAGGTTCAATCTCACACAGTTGCTCAATGAGCTCACTACCTTTGAGTCATTGACTAAGGATAACAAGGGCAAGACCGGTGAGGCAAATGTTGCCAAACCATAATCCTCCAATAATAGAAAGAGGAAGAGGTCTGCTGGGAGGTGAAGGGTAAGCCCAAACCCAAGAAAGCCTAAAGAAAGAAGAAGTCCAAGAATGGTAAATATGATTTACTTGTTCTTGAGTAATGTTTAGTGGAAGAAGATTATTCGCCCTGGATAGTTGATTCAGGGGCCACTAATCATGTTTGTTCTTCTTTACAATGGACTGATTCTTGGACATAGCTAGAGGAGCAATCCTTCTCAATGCGTGTGGGGTCAGAAGATGTCGTGTCGGCACGAACAGTGGGCATAATTAGATTACGTTTTTTGTAATAATTATATTGTTGGACAATGTATTTATATTCCTGAATTTACACGGAATTTGATTTCCGTTTCTAAGTTGTTAGAACAAAATTATTCTGTTTCTTTTAACAATAAGTCTATTATTATTGGAAAGAATGGTATGAATATTTGTTCATGAATTAATGAAAATAATTTGTATGTGTTAAGACTGTTAATACATACTACACTGCTCAACACCGAAATGTTTAAGGTTGAAAAACCTAAAACTAAAACGACATAAGATTTCTCCAGATAATGACACGTATCTCTGGTATCTAAGGCTTGGTCATATCAACCTTGACCGGATAGACAGATTAGTAAAAAGTGAACATTTAAGTAAGTTAAAGGTTAGCATCTTACCTGTCTGCGAATCTTGTCTGGAAGGTAAGATGACTAAGAGACCTTTTAGTTGAAAATGGCTTAGAGTTAAAGAACCACTAGAGCTTATACATACAGACGTTTGCAGACCAATGAATGTTAAAGCTAGGGGTGGTTATGAGTATTATGTCACCTTTATAGATGACTACTTAAGATACGGATACGTCTACCTGATGTAACAAAAGTCGGAAACATTTGAAAATTCAAAGAATTTCGAGCTGAAGTTGAGAATCAATTAGGCGGGACTATCAAGTAATTACGATCTGATCGTGGAGGTGAGTACCTTGACCAAGAGTTTAAAGACTTCATGGTTGAGCATGGGATAGTTTTCCAACTCACAGCTCCCTGTACACCTTAGCAAAATGGTGTAGCGGATAGGAGAAATAAAACCCTGATGGAAATTATGAGATCTATGATTAGTTTCTCATCATTACCAAATTCCTTTTAAGGATATACGTTACAAACAGCGGCATACATTTTGAATGTAGTGCCATCCTAATATGTTCCTAAGACTACCCTAGAGTTGTGGAATGGTCGTAAAGATAGTTTGTGACATTTCCGCATATTGGGAGTCTAGTACACGTGCTGAAGAACAGAAGTGGAAATCTAGACTCCAAGTCTGTGGACTGCTTGTTTGTAGGATACACCAATGAGACAAGAGGTAGACACTTCTATAGTCCCAAAGATAACAAAGTATTTGTATCGACAAATGTAACGTTTCTTGAGGACAATTATATTAGTGACCATAAACCTCGTTCTAAGATTGTATTGAATGAGTTGGAGCCTGGTGAGACTATTGCTTCATCAATAAGAGTTGTTGATCCATAAACATCTGAGAGTCAGATGGTTTTTGATCAGGATACACTACCACCTAGACATAGTGAGAGGGTTGTGAGACAACCTAAACGTTATTTAGGTATAGGTGAGGGACAAGGTGTTGTCTCTGCTGATAGTGTGGATGATCCATTGACATTTAAAAATGCAATGGAAGATACTGATAAAGAGGAATGGCTTAAAGCCATGAATCTCGAGATGGAGTCAATGTACTCTAACTCAGTCTGGGATCTTGTAGACTTACCGGATGGGGTAAAACCCATAGGGTGTAAATAGATCTACAAGAGAAAGAGAGGAGTAGACGGGAAGGTAAAGACCTTCAAGGCAATGCTAGTGGCCAAGGGTTATACCCAGAAAGAGGGGGTCGATTATGAAGAGACCTTCTCGCCAGTAGCCATATTTAAGTCTATTAGGATTCTCTTATCCATTGATGTCTATTTTATGAAATTTGGCAAATGGACGTCAAGACTGCATTCTTGAATGAAAATCTTTATGAGAGAATCTATATGATACAACCAGAGGGATTCGTGTCTCCAGATCAAGAGCAAAAGGTTTATAAGCTGTAAAGTTACATTTATGAACTTAAGGTTTGAAGATATAATCAAAACCTATGGCTTCGAGCAGAAGGTCGATGAGCCATGTGTCTACAAGCGCATCATTGATAAGAAAGTAGTTTTTTTTGTCCTATACGTAGATGATATCCTACTCATTGGGAATGATGTGGGAGTGTTGTCTGATGTAAACGGTTGGCTGGCTAGCCAATCCCAAATAAAGTATTTGGGAGAGGTGAGTTATGTTCTAGGGATCCAACTTATAAGGGATAGTAAGAACAAACTCATAGAACTGTCTTAGGCATCATATATCGATGAGATTCTTATGCGATTTTTGATTCAAAACTCCAAGAAAGGTAATTTACCTTCAAGACATGGAACTCACTTGTGTAAGGAACAGTGTTCTAAGACACCTCAAGAAGTTGAGGATATGAGACGTGTACCCTATGCATCGCCAGTAGGTAGTCTCATGTATGCTATGTTAAGCATGAGACCGGACATCCGCTACGAAGTGAGAGTAGTTAGCAGATACAAGTCCAACCTAGGATTGGATCATTAGGTTGTTGTCAAGAAAATTCTCAAGTATCTTCGGAGAACAAGAGACTATATGCTAATGTATTCCGGGCAGGATTTGATCCCGTTAGGATACACGGATTCTAATTTTTTTAGTCAGACAGGGATTCTAGGAAATCCACGTATGGATCAGTATTCACCCTCGGTGGTGGAGCCATTGTATGGAGAAGTATCAAGCAATTTTGCATTGATGACTCCATCATGGAAGCCGAATATATAGTCGCTTGTGAAGCTACTAAAGAGGTTGTTTGGCTCCATAAGTTATTGAGTGATTTGGAAGTTGTTCTAGACTTGGATAACCCATCATACTTTATTGTGATAACAATGGTGCCGTGGCTAATTCCAAAGAACCAAGAAGACACAAGAGAGGGAAGCATATAGAGAGAAAGTATCATCTCGTTAGAGAGATAATGTAGAGAGGAGATGTGATCATCACAAAGATAGCCTCACAAGACAATCATGCTGATCAATTTACAAAGACCATACCGGTTAAAGTGTTTTCGGGTCACCTAGATGGTCTAGGGTTACGAGACATGCCTCACATGCTTTAGTGAAAGTGGGAGATTGTTGGGGTGTATACCCTAAAAATGTAATTTGTAAATGGATTTATGAAATAAATAAAAGGAAAAAGTTCAATTCATTCTTGTTGTGTTGTTTATTTTATAACTTGTGCATATATTTAACATCCAAGATTGCCGGATGTAATTTCGAACTGTGTATATGAGTGTCATAAACGGATGGATACAGTAAGAGACATGCAATCTAAAGAGTCCATAGATAACAAATAAAGCTGGGTACTTTATTTGTGGTCAATCTATAGCTGTGGTCCATTCCGTAATGTATGATGATTATATCCTGAATCATTCATATGAGATATGGGAATGGAGGCACCTTGTATGATGTGATCATATAGTACTGGGTCATGATCTATATGAATCTCTCACCAAGATCCGTTTACCGATGAGATTCATATATATCAACTAATGATGGTTATATGTGGGTGATCTTAATCCTGAGCGTCATATTGACTCCTTCAGGTTAGATCGTGGTCTTTGATATACCATGGGTGAGGTCGGATTTTGTTCCTGATCAATATGTTCTGTATGATGGGATTGCGGTTTGGATTGTGACTGGGAAGGTTTGTACACAATAGTGGAATCCACTCCTTCTTGTCAGAAGTAGATGTTAGTTCCTTTAAGGGTTGATTCGGGGCTTGGACAATATGAGCGCTCTCCTAATTCTGTGAGAAAATATGATTTATTGTCCATTAGAGAATCAATGGTACTTAAAGGATATATGTGATTAGAGGGGTATAACGGACATTATGACCCAACTATAATTATGAACTACATTGGAGGATCACACCATATGAAATAGCTATATCGATGGACACCGAGTTGTATCGGTCTGTGTGAAAGTGTCTGCAGTTGAGAGAGTGCAGCTTCAGGTTTTTAGTGGAATAACACCGGAGTTAATAATCAAGGAATATTAATTAAAGAGTTTAATTAACGATTTCGAGGATTATTGAAGCTCAAAATACTGTGGGTCCATTAGGTTCCTTTGCTAGCCCGATCGATTTAGGTAACAAGGGTCATGATTAATTAATTGGATTGTCCAATTAATTATGTTACGAAAGTGACACGTATTTATTCGGAAATCAATTGAATAATGCGATTATTTAATTAATGAATGATAATGATTATGTTAATTAAATAATTAGATTATTTAATTCTGTAATTAATCATTAGTTGGAGGGTGTTGACTGATATTAATTTTTAAAGATAAAATAATTTGATTATTTTACTTTTATTAAATTAGATATTTAATTTTGAATTTAGAGAGTTTAAATTCAAAACAAATTGAATAATATCATTAAAGATATGAGATATCTTGAAAGATTGAAAGTGATATTTAATTGTGTGTGAATCAAAAAAGAGAAAGACAAAAACGTGCAATTAAGGATTGCATTATTTTTTTGAAAAATAGAATTGGCAAATGATGCAAGTGCAGGTGTGAGAATTTTTTTTTAAGAAAAAAAAAGTTGATTTTTTTGTTTGAGGTGTGTACCTGATACACACGAACGAAAGAAAAAAAAGTTGATTTTGTTGTTTGAGGTGTGTACCTGCTACACACGAACGAAAGGAAAAAAAGAGAGGAGTTTTTGGCTTGTTGGCGTGAACAAGTGAAAATAGCAATTGCATGTGTGCTTGTGAAAAGATCAAAGCAAGTGTTGCATATTTATCAAGAATAAAGAGATTCTTCAAGTGTTTTTCTCTACATTCTCCATTCAAGTTCCTGAGACCGTGATGCGCCCACACTCAGTTATCAGTCCCGAGAGATAGCGAGGAAGGTTGAGTGGTTCAAACATGAGCATATCGTAAAGTGAAGGAGCCTCCAAACGTGGGTATGATTTTCTTCTGATTATATCGATTTCAATTTCCCGTGTTTACATATTGTAAGTATTAGTTCCAAAAAATAATTTTGATCCCAAGTTCACTAGTCCCAAATACAGATCATGATTTGTATAAAAATATTAAAATCTTACTTTCACTGTATGACCGGTGAACGGGGTTCCTACAAGCGTGCCTCTAGACTAGTACCAGACCGGTGAATCCTCTCAACTTATACTAGGCCACTCATCGCCCTAACGAGCCACCGAAGTCCCGATCGAAGACAGCATAGAGGCTTCCTACATTTGGTAAGGCGTCCTATATGCCAAAGTAAGCCTATGGAGCAGCAGCACAACTGTAATGCCCATTGGCTCCTCGCTTCTTGTGCCGGGCTAGCCAACGCATAGGTGAGCCACTACAGTCCCAATTCATTCCAGCATGGTCTAGAGCTTACTCTCGGTTGCTGGGGACTCATTGGATCCCAATCATGCCTCTGGACCGGTACCAGACAGGTGGCTCCTATTCACTTGTATGGGCCATTCATCGCCCTAGCAAGCTACCGTGGCCCCGATCCATCTCTCTGGTTAGTCTCCTCGACAGTAGTAGCTCCTTCCTCTATGATCCAGCTGCTCTGTTGGTGGAAGGGTCACCATCCTCTAGTGTCGTTACTTCGGAGCCAACTTCTGCAACCTTGGTTGGATTAACCTAGATCAGTATAGGCCTCAATCTTCTCAACCGGGACCTCTTCTATCATTACGGCATCAGCCCAGACCTCTACCATATAGATAGGTTCAGTTGGTGAGGTAGATAGGTTTGAAGCTCCTTCTACATCCTGAACTTCAGCAGCATCCCACATCTGCCAGACCAGTTTGGACTTCCCCTTCCCTGGTAAGATTGATCTAGACCACTAACTCCTTGAGGGGATAGAAAGAGAGGCAAGCGAGTTTGAAGCTCGTCCTACACCTTGAGCTTCTGCATTAACAAGGGACTTTGAGGTAGTTCCTCACTAGTATGACTGGTAGAGATAAGGCACCAAGTCCTCCTCATCACAGACAAACCCAATGGCTTAAGAAAGACTGATTTTAGTAGGGGTAGACTGAGCTAACTCTGTAGCTTGCTCTATGATCACCTCTCGGTTTAATCCTCTAACAACGCTCAGGTCAGACGGGGGAGGAAGAGCATGAGCCACCTAGTAAGTAGCATCCTTCAGCAAAGGAAGCGTCCTCTTTGGCTTCCAAGGTAGCCACGCTGTTACTCCCAGTTTGACCTCCTTTGAAAGAGTAGCTTCCCCATCTGAAGCACCTACTTTTGGATTAGCTGGGGGCTCACTTTCCACTTGCACAGTCGCCCTAACTGTTGTCTTTATTTAAGCATTACCAATAGGGATGTCATCCACCTTTTGCTATGCTAGCCTGGACCACCACCCTCATCAAGGCTAGGCCAACCTAGGTATCTCTATCTTCAACCGAACCAGTCTAAACCTCTCCCTCATTGGTAGTTTCATTCAGGTCCAGTACCTCCTTAGCATGTCTAGGTGGAGAGGTAGGATGGTTTGAAGCTCCCTCTTTGGATTGATCCTCTATTGCAACATGGGACTTCGAACTAGGGTCTACTTTAGCAGCCCAAGACTGGCTAGCTACTGTGGAAGCATACACAACTGTCTCATCAGTTTTCTTCTTGATCCCCTCCATTCTTCATCCATCAATGACACTAAAGGGGAGAGGTACAGCCTGATCCACTTGGTATGCTACAAAAAATAGCCATCCTCATTAGCTTGCACGAGCTCGGCCTTAGCAGCATCAGCTAGCTCCCAAAGAGTATCATATTGATGGCTTTTCTCCATTCGTGTTGGGTCATTCAACACCATAGCGAGCCACCAATGTCACGATCCATTCAAGAAGAGCCCAGAGTCTTCCCACATTTTCTAACGTCTCATAGGTACCTAAGCAAGCCTCTGGAGCAGCAGTACAACTGCAAGATCTATGGTTTCCATACTTATTATAATAGGCCCCTCACAGTGCCCATGTGAGTTACCTAGGTCCCGGTTCAGTTGAGTGAAGTCCAGAGCCCATTCTCAGTTGCTAAGGTCTTTTTGAAGCCCAAGCATGCCTCTAGACTGGTATCAGGCTAGTAGTTCTTCACTTATTGTTTTAGAGCCCTTACAACGCCCATATTATCGAATGAGGTACCGGTTCAATCAAATAGAATCTCAAGCCTACTATAGTTATAGAGGATTCTTATCTACCCTAAGCAGGCCTCTAAACTAGTTACGTCACTTTGGGACTTGGAGAGTGGAAAATTTACCTTTGATCCCTAGCCAAATTTGGCAATTAACATAAGCCTCTTCTGACTTGAACACTAGTGATTGAGTTAGGGTTGAAATCAGATTCTCTATTTGATTTGAGAAATTTTCCCTCTCTTTTAGTCTCTAGAATCTAGGAAGGAATCCTCTCATTAAATGCAAGTGAAACGTGGCGAGTAAGGAACAATGAATTTTTCAAAATAATCCAGCTCATTACGTTAGTCCCTAAGAACCGAGGTAATATTCACTGAAGATCTCACCTTCCCGCTTGCTTCCATCACTGAAGTTACTGGCCACAATGCCATTCATCCTTATTTGAACCCGGTCACATCATCTTCCTGCTCGTGCTTCTCAATCCTTCAAATTTCAAACTTTCAAAAAGTTACTTCTATTTTCGCTTTCTCGAGCAACATCTCTATCTTTCTTTCGTCAAATTTAAAACTTCGCACCACCATGTCAAACTCCAGTCACGATACAGTTAACTTCATGGTAGAGGGTGGTGAGGTCTGCAGTCTCGCTCATGGGAAACAAGCACGAAAAGATTTCAATATTGTCTTCCTTCTCACGCTTCTCATTCCTTCAAATTTCAAACTTTCAAAAAATTCCTTCTCTCTTCGCTTTCTCGAGCAACATCTTTATCTTTCTTTCATCAAACTCAAAACTTCACACCACCATGTTGAACTCTAGTCACAATATAGTTGACCTCATGGTAGAAGGTGGTGAGGACTGCAGTCTCGAACATGGGAAGCAAGCATGAAAAGATTTCAATAGTGAGGATTCCCTTTTAAATCCACAATGTTACCACTCGAGTAGGAACATTTCGATTGGGTTTGGCTTCTCGAACAAACCCGACGAACATCTAGACTTGGTTGGTGTGGACTTAGATAAAGAATCCATGGGTGCGATGGTTGGTGGGGGCCAAGCTATGGTCGTCAGAATTTTTCTAGAGGAAATTCTTCCTTACAAATTCAAGGTCATTCCCGATTCTACAATTGATCTGAAGTCGATTAATCGTTTGAAGGCTAAGTATTGCATTCCTGACAACGTCACTGTCTCCGTTCCTCCCAAGAACTACAATGTTTTTTCCCCTTCTAAAGAAAAGCTTCTGGTCCACGTCACAGCTCTCGAGAACGAGGTCAGGCTCTCTCTTCACCCTCCTTCCGACTGGCTCTCAACGCCTTATCACTGGCTCCTCTCCAATTAACCCCTGGTTTTTGGAGACACATAATTGGCTTCCTCATGATGTGGAGGGAGCAGTGTGAGCTGAGCAAGGTATCCGGGGAGTCAGGAGATAAGAAACTAGCTTACATCTTCCAGATTGCCAGCCTATCTGGAAGCTTGAGAGGCTAGTTCTACACGAAAGCCATGAACAAGCTAAACTTCATCGTTCCCGATGCTTCCAAGAAAGATCCCGCTTGGAAGGAAGAATGGCTTTTGGATGAAGGTGATTGGGGCAGCTCGATTTCCATCAGCGAGCATGAATTTGATGTTCCTACTGCTTTTAGTGACAACCCTCATGGGGCAGGGATTCTCTGCCTGTCTAGTCTGAAATAATTCTAAAGGCTATCATCTCCCGTAACTATCTTAACCTGAAGTTTCCCACTGTTGACTCTTTCGATCCCCGTAGGGTGAATCGATACATGCGCATCTCTGCTGCTTCTCCCTGTAAGAGAGAAAATTTTAAATGAGCTTGTGTCCTTTGTGCCAATCACCTAGATTCTGACACCCCCTCTTTTAATGGTATTTTTTGGGATTATGCTCGATAGCAATAGTGTAATAATGTATTTGACAATCTTTTCATATTAATAAAAATGATTTATAGTTTAACAAATCTTATAGGATTAATAGTTTAATTATTATATTTATCAAAAGTAAATAATCATAAGGTCAAAAGACTGTGAGAAAAGAAGAATTGTTCATACATCTGGATATGTATGAGGTAGACACAATACTTTTGTTAGTCTTGAATAATATTCACAACTTAAGATAAAGGTTTGGCGCATTTATCTTTTCAAAGTTGTAGATTCATTTGCTAGCATTTGAGTGAGATCAAATGTGTTATGATGAGTCTAAAATCATCAAAGTGTGGTGTCTTTAGGCAAAGGAATCTAGTGCACTAGGTGCATTGAACAGGATCACATTGAGATACTTTATCCAGAACAGTCAATGGATAAAATTTTTCACCTAAAGACAATCAGAGAGTCTATCTTAAATGTTGAGATAAATGATGGACTTATGCTTGCAAGTGTTATCATTTAAGCTATCAATGAGTACGATAATATAGCATAGTCTAGCCTCAATAGTTTGGTGGGATTCATTTGTTAATCGATAAAGGACTTCATTTATAGTTATGGGCATCATGGCTCAATTTATTAAATGAGAGTATAATATCATCATATGGATGTTATGAGGTGTTAACGGGAAATTTGCTCAAGATGAGAAATTCCAACTAACACCCTTAAGACTACTACCACGGAGGTGGTGGCCGGGGTCAGTACCTTAGATACCCGACCTGTCACGATAGAAATGAATATTAGAATGCTACTAGGATGACAAATGAGAATTTTATTATTGATCACTTATGGTATACAGAATTCTCTCAAATACGCTCATAATTTCCCTCGGGCATAGGAGGGTCGCAACCTCGTGCCTGTCAAATAATAGATACAATGGTGACCGTGTTCTGATAACATAATTTAGGCTCTGTCCCCTTCTCTATTCATCGATATGTCTCATTTATACAAGGTCCAAGTCATTGGAACGTGTGTATCTCTCGCCATGATTCTCTCGATCAGTCCGTCTTTATTGGGCGGCATCCTCTATTTAAAAATCATTGACTACGAATAAATAACAAACTCAAAACGATCGTTGGTAGAGATAAGTTTGTTTCCTCTTTGGACTCAATCTCCTGCCTTTCCCATACCTTGAGTTTTAATGTTCGTTGGAGTGTAGATTTGATCCTGTGAGTATTAGTAACATGATTCTTTATGGAGGTCGCCTAGTTAGATGTTTGCTATTTCACAGGGTGAGGTAGATCCCTACCTTAGTTTTAGTATCAGAACCTCGGCCCGACCTCTCCTGGACCCTTAGAGATTGAGGCATCCTTGTGGGCACTTTTTAGGGGTGGTATGGATTAGGCGAGTTTCTTCTTTCATGTCCAGGTAAGTTACAAGTGTTCCTTAGCGATCCAGAGCATCATCTATAGCATGAATATGATCCACTTAAAGACTCTCCTTTTGTATATGGTGGGGGCAACGAGCTACTGGAAAGGTTGGTGGGCTTCTGGTTTAGGATACGAGTTAAATTTGACCTCGGGAAGCCCTAATCTAGAAAGAGCTCCCTTTGTTTGTGTCGGGGCTTTACCTCAAATGGTCCATGAGTTTGGTGACCTTTCTTTGCTTACACGGAGTGGTTTTGGAGCCAAACCTCAGTAGCTGAGGTTCCGGGATAAGTGATCTCGGGGAGCACGGATAACCACGCATCGTGCTTTGCCCAAACTCCAGTGTTGGCGTGAGGGGCTCTACCTGGTCATGTCGGGCTCTATTCCTAATAGTCTTGAAGCTCGATGACCCTTCCTTGCTTCCATGAGGTAGCTCTATGGCTCGCCCTTAGGATTCGGGATTCAATGAACTGTGAACTCGGGCTTTGATTCGAGTTAAGAGAGTGGAAAATTTCTCTTTGGTCCCTAGCCAAATTTTGCTATTAGCAGAAGTCCCTTCTGACTTGAACAATGGTGATCGAGTTGGGGTTGGAGTCAAATTTCTTATTTTAATTGGGAAATTTTCCCTCTTTTATCGTTACTAATTCTCAGTCGAATTCTCCCCATTTAATGTATATCCTTGATGTGGCAGGAAAATACCATTGTATTCTTTGAAATAATCCGGCTACGTTACGGCCGCTCTACGATTCAAGGCAATCCTTTCGAAGATTTCGCTAACCTCATTGCCCTTCCCAGCTCTATTTAAACCCAACTTTCTCATCAGTTTCCTCACACTTTCTTTCAAACTTTAAACTTTTAAAAACACCTCTCTTTCACTACTTTTGACAAGCTCTTCATTGTTTCCTTTGTTCTTCAAGCCCGTCCTCCGACACTGTCGAACTCCTCTGATAGTATTAAAGCCATGGTTGAGGGCGTTGGTTCCCCCAACTTGGTTCCCAGGAAGCGGGTATGAGGAATCTCGAGCGACGAGGACTCATTCCCGGTCTGTTAACACTGCCGCTCTGGTAGAAATGTCTTGATCGGCTCTAGCTTCTCCAATCAACTCGACAACCCTCTGAACTTAGTCAATGAAGACTCCGATAAAGAAGACAGGTCAACACCGCTGAGAAGGCTCAAATCACGGTCGCTGGTCCTCTTCCGGTGGAGCTTCTGCCATATGATTTTAGGGTCATTCCTAATTCCACTATTAATCCAGACTCTCTCTATCGTATGAGATCCAAATATGGTATTCTGGACAGCGTCTCCATCACAATCCCTTACACAGATTACGACTTCTTTAACCCTCCCAAGGGCATTCTCCCAATTCATATGGCGACCCTCGAGAGTGGGGTTAGGTTTCCCCTTCATCCTACCCTACGGTGGTAATGCCCTTCAACTAGCTCCTCTCCAGTTGACACCCGGCTTCTGGAGGCACCTAATTAGCTTCCTCGTGTTACGGAGGTAACAATGCGTGCTAAGTAAGATAACCAAAGAGCCTGAAGCAGAGGAGCTGGCTTTCTTCTTTCAAATTGGGAGCCTGGCTGGAGCTCTCTGAGGTCAGTTCTACACCAAGGCCAAGAAGAAACTTAACTTCATCATCCCTGGTGCCTCACAGAAGGACCCAACCTTGAAAGAGGAGTGGATATTGGTCGACGGTGATTTGGGGAGCTTGATCTTCATAGGTGGGCACGAGTTCGCGATTCCCATGGCTTTCAATGACAAACCATAATGGGATTAGGACTCCTTGCCTGTCGAATCTGAAACGGTGTTGAGGATTATCCTAGCCAGGAATAATTTGAATTTTAAGTTTCCAACTGCTAATCCCGTTTATTCCCGCAGGGTGAATCTATACCTGCAGATCTCCGATACTACCCCTTTGTAAGTAATACAAAGTCATTATGCCCTATTTCGTTAGCTGGCTCATTTCTGACATCCTTCTTTTTTTTAACAGTTTTTGTTATTGATCTAGCTTCCCGCGAAGTCCAACAAGCTCTGATCCCTCCCTCTCCTGCCAGATCGTCCCAGGGAGTCTTTCTAGCTATCACGGAGAAAGTGGGGCCAACCATTCCAGCTTCTGCCCAAGCTACGTCTAGGATGGCCATTGTTCTATCAAGGGCTTCCAAGGCGCTAGCCAATGGAGGCTCTGCTTCCCAAGCTGCTGATCCAACCATCTCTACCTCTCTACCAGTTATCCCTACTACCGTTGATGCTTGTTCTATCACCTTGCCAAAAGCCTCTCCCCCTTCGTCTAAGCTTCCAACTTCTCAAGCTTTGGCATGCTCAGAGGCTGGTGTTTCTGAAGCTCCTCCTACCCACTCCCTATGCCAGCCGAGCTCAAGGGGAGGGGGGCAAGATGAAGTTTTGGAGGAGTTCATTGCATCTTGCCCAGGAAGTGGTCTCTCTCGGATAGGATCGATGCCCATTGAGGTCCTGCTTACCAAAGGGTTTTCCCACCTAGCTGAGGTAGATGTTCTCTTTTATATTTTTTTGTGATTACGAGCTTTGATTGCTCTCTAACCTTTGCTACATTTATTACAGGCTTTCAAGGTAAATGTAATGATGGGTCATCAGGTATCCTTTTTTCATGAGCGGGCTGCCCAAGCAGAAGTCGAAACTTAAAGGGTCATGAGGCTTCTCGATCAAGCTCAGACTCTTGTAGAGGAGATGACCTCCAACCAAAAAGAGATTGAGGCTGAACTGGGTGAGCTCCGCTGTGATCATGAGAGCATGAAACGATCCTATGACCAGAAAACCCTCAAGTCAGAGTGGCGGGCCAAGCAGAGAGACTCCTGGAAAGTTGAAGCCAAGAAGCTAGATGTCGAGAATCAAGATATGCATGCCGGGTTGCCAAGCTTAAGGCCGAGGTGGATGCATCCTTCAGCGAATAGTACTTCTATGCTTCCTACCAGGTTACCGAAGCCCTCCATTCCCCTTTCAACCTATCAGTTATCTCCAACAGGGATAGAAAGGAGATTATGTCGAAGGCTATAGAGATGTCTAATCCTGAAGGTGATGGGGCTAGAGCTGGGAAACAAGTAGTTGTGATAGATCCTCCTCTTCCTCCAGTCTTTCCAGTCTCGAGTTCAAGGGAGACCTCCAGCGAGGTTCGGTCAACACAACCCGAGGGGGATCTACCAGAATCCTAGGGAGGGGTCCACAATCGTCCAGAAGAAACCCTTTAAGAAGGACTGGAGGTTGAGCAGGACCGGGTAAAATCCTTGGCGAACCTTCTTGGCGTGGCCATCCCTCTTGAGGTTATGACAGTGGTTAATGAGGTCTGAGAGAAGGACCCCGCTGAGCAGCAAGCAATCAGGAACCCTCTGGTGGTAAGGGTAGCGGAGATGGCTTTCCAAAATAATCCACCATCGGAAGGAGGAGCTGAGGTCGAGGTTTACCAGAAAAAGGGAGCAGCAGAAAAGAACCAAAAAGAAGCAGAAACCTGATGTAAATTATTCACAATTTGTTTTTTACAGCTAGGAAATGGGGTGGGCACCTTGTTTGATAATTGTAGCCTTTCCGGGGGATAAGCTCCCATTTCATTAATGTAACTTGTCTTTAGATTTCATCCATGCTTTCTTTAGTAAATTTTGATTTAATTGATATCCTCTTGCTTCACTCTTTACCGTGATCTAGGTGCAGCGTCTGATATAACTTGACTTAACTCGGCTTGGAAAAATAACGAGATAGAAAAACTGTTTAATTGTGAAAGTAGACAGCTAGCTCGAGCTCTCAATTCTCAATAGAAACTTGTAGCTCCGTGACTTTAGTGCATAGTCCCCTTGTGTGATTGTAGGCTAATTCGCACCTGTTACAGCAAACAACCACATATATATGAAGGATTAGCAACCAGTGGCAACTGGGGTGTTGGAGTTTAAGTAGGAGTGTTTTCCATTCTCGAACCCCTCGTGGGGGTGGTAGCCCGACCAAGGTATCAGGAGGGCTATCTAGCTATTTTATAGTCTCAAGATCAGGATGACGACTATGTTCTTATACTCAATTCGTTCTTGGGGGTGGAAGCCCGACCAAGGCATCAGGAGGGCTATCTAGCTATATCTTGGTCTCAAGATCTGAATGACAACTATGCTCTTACACTCAGATCCTTCTTAGGGGTGAAAGTCTGACCAAGGCATCAGAAGAGTTATCTAGCTATATCCTGGTCTCGATATCTGGATGGCAATTATGCTCTTACACTCAGATCCTTCTTGGGGCAGGTAGCCCAACCAAGGCATCAGGAGGGCTATCTAGTTATATCATGGTTTCGAGATCTGGATGAAAACTATGCTCTTACACTCAGATCCTTCTTAGGGGTATTAGCCCGACCAAGGCATCAGGAGGGCTATCTAGCTATATCCTGGTCTCAAGATCTGGATGGAAACTATGCTCTTACACTCAGATCCTTCTTAGGGGTGAAAGTCCGACCAAGGCATCAGGAGGGCTATCTAGCTATATCCTGGTCTCGATCTGGATGGAAACTATGCTCTTACACTCTGATCCTTCTTAGGGCTGGTAGCCCAACCAAGGCATCGGGAGGGCTATTAAGCTATATCCTGGTCTCGAGATCTTGATGGCAACTATGCTCTTACACTCATATCCATCTTGGGGGTGGTAGCTCGACTAAGGCATCAGGAGGGCTATCTAGCTATATCTTGGTATTGAGATCTGGATGGCAGCTATGCTCTTACACTTAGATATTTCTTGGGTGTGGTAGCCCGACCAAGGCATCAAGAGGGCTATCTAGCTATATCTTGGTCTCGAGATCTGAATGGCAACTATGCTTTTACACTCAGATCCTTCTAAGGGTTGGTAGCCTGACCAAGGCATCAGGAATAACGAGGAGGCTTCCCCGGCTAATCCCCGGTCTTCGAGTTGTTTATGTCGAACTTACCCATGTAGACCCTAAATAGAGAAATCTTGGTAGAATATAATTGAAGATGGAGAAAGCAGGCTTTATTGATAAAAATATTGAGTACATTATTGATGAGGATTTCATTAAAACCTGAATAGCCGTAACCTGCTCTCGATTTCCCTGCTTATGGGTAAAATTTCCTCAGGTGATCTGCGTTCCAGGTATGGTCGATAGGGCGTCCATCCATGTCTTCGAGCTTGTATGCCTAATTTCGGACCATTACCTTTATTTAGTAATGTCCTTCCCAGTTGGGTCACAGGACCTTGTCTAATCTCTTCCTGGTATTCAAGGTTACCTTCCTGAGAACTAGGTCTTCTTCATTAAGGTTTTGAGCTTTAATCCTCATGTTAAAGTACCTAGAGATCCTACTCTGGTAAATCGCTACCTTCTCAGCTACCCGATCTTATTTATCCTCCAAGAGGTCTAGGTTTGCTCGAAGTTTATCCTCATTGCTTTCTTTTTCGAAGTGTTGAACTCTAAAAGAGGTTAGTTTTTGCTCAATGGGAAGAACTACTTTAACCCCAAATGTCAAAGAATAAGACGTTTCTCCGGTGGCTGTTTTTCTTGTAGTACGGTAAGCCTAGAGGACCTAGGGAAGCTCCTCAGCCCATCTGCCCTTTCTTTACTGTAGCTTATTTTTCTATAGATTCTTGATAGTCTTATTGCTGGATTCCACTAACCAGTTAGTCTGATGGTGGGCTACTGAAGCAAATCTAAAGTTGATTCCTAAGCCTTGGCAGATGTCGTTGAATCGGCCGTTATCAAACTGCTTGCCGATGTCGGCTACAATGATAAGAGGGAACCAGAACCTGTAAACTACATTATTTTTAATAAACCTTGCCGTATTCTCTTTCGATATCTGGGATAGTGGTCCAGCTTTGATCCACCTCATGAAATAGTCGATCGCCACAATAGCATGCTTGGCTTGTCTAGGATTGGTAGGTAATGGTCCGATCAGGTCGACTCCCCACATAGCAAAGGGGTAAGGCGAGCTAAGAGATGACAATCGCTCCTGTGGGTTGTGGCTTAAGTTAGAGGTCTTTTGGCATGGTTCACAAGATCGCACAAAGTTCTTCGCTGATAGTTGACTAGTAATACCCCATACGAAGTACCTGATATGCCAATGCTTCCCCACAAATGTGGTTTCCACATTCTCCAAAGTGAACCTCTCTTAATGCCCTTTTGGCATCATCAGGATGCAAGCAACGAATCAAGGTAAGGAACCTGCCTCTCCTGTAGAGGTGTCCGTCCACAATGCAGTATCAGACTAAGAGGCTCTTGATCTTTTTGGCTTGGTCTGGCTCCTCTGGAAGCCTTCATTCTTAAAGATAAACTACTATTGGGTCCATCCAGTATTGTTGTCGATCCAAGACATAAGTCTCTTTACCCGCTATTATGCTTGGTTGGGAGATCACTTAGAGAGGAACTCATTATGGCAAGGCCTGGCAACCATTAGCAGTTATCTTGGCAAGAACGTCAGCTCGACGGTTCTGTTGTCGAGGGACCTGCTCGATCTTAACTCCCTTATACTTATTTTTAAGCAACTAAAATAACTTCAAATACGCAATCATGTTATCCCCTTTTGCTTGATAATCCCCTGAAACCTGATTGACTATGAGCAACGAGTCACTCTTGACTTGCAAGTAATCGACCCCGAGCTCGACGGCCACCGTCATCCCGACTATGAGGGCTTCATACTCTGTCTCATTGTTAGTGGCCTTAAATTCGAATCTAAAACAGTGTCAGTATTCAGTCCCCTACAGGTCTATTAGAACAATGCTCGCTCCTCCTCCGGCTTGCCCGGATGCTCCGTCTGTGTAAAGGATCCATGATTTGTAACCTTCTGGCTAGCTGTCAGACTCTAGAGTCTTCTCAGGAGCTATATCTGCCACTGCGGAGGTCACTCGGCCAGGAGGAACCGAGAGCTCTGCCATAAAGTTTGCCAAAGCCTGGGCTTTAATTACTATTCGAAGCTTATACCTTAAATCAAACTGAGTAACCTTTAATGCCTATAAAACCAATCTTTCGGACACATCCATCCTTTGTAAGAATTGTCGAAGGGGTAACTCCGTCACTACTGCTATTGAGTGAGCTTGAAAGTAGGGACGAAGCTTCCTTGTTGAGGTCACCAAGGCATAAGCGAGTTTTTCTAGAAGGGTATAATTCTTTTTTTGTTTGGTAAGAGCATGACTCACGTAGTAGATAGGCCGTTGGACCCTATCGTCGTATTCCTTGACCAAAGGCCCGCTTACTGCAGTCTCTGAAATGGCCAAGTAGATTTGTAGTTCTTCTTCAGGACTTGGCTTGACTAGTAATGGAGGGCTTGACAGATATCTCTTAAATGCTAGAAAAGCTTGCTCGCTCTCTTGGTCCCATTTCATGTTTCTTCCCTGTTTGATGGCTTTGAAGAACGGGAGACATTTATCGATAGACCGAGAAATGAACCTGTTGAGTGTTGCTATCTGCCTGGTCAAGACTTGAACCTGTTTATATGACGTGGAGGACTCTAGGTATAGAATAGCCCTGATCTTTTCTGGGTTAGCCTCTATGCCTCTCTCATGAACCATGAAGCCTAAAAACTTTCCCGCAGTCACCCCAAATGTGCATTTGAAATGGTTCAATCTCATCTGATTTTCTCTTTGGATCATGAAAGTTATGCGAAGGTCGTCCTGATGGCTTTCAACAGTTGATGACTTGGTAATCATGTCATCAATGTACACCTCCATTGATCTTCCAATTTCAGGCTTGGATAACCGATTGACCGACTGTTGATATATAGCTCCCGCATTTTTAAGCCCGAACGACATCATCCTGTACAAACCTCACCCGATGACGAAGCTGGTCTTTTCTTGGTCGGCGGGGTGTATCATAATCTGGTTATATCCTGAGAATGCGTCCATAAAGCTCATGAGCTTATTTCCTGATATAGAGTCAACCAACTGATCGATTTTTGGCAAAGGGAAATTGTCTTTCGGACATGCCCGATTGAGGTCGGTGTAATCGATGCACATGCCCCACTTCCCATTTGCCTTCGTTACCATGACCACGTTGGCGATCCATTCGGGGTAGCGTGCCTCTCAGATGAAGCCCATTTCTGTCAATATTTTCACTTCTTCCTGAACCGTAGCATTTCTTTCGGTGTTAAACTAACGCCTTTTTGGTTTGAAGAGCTTGAAGATCGGATCAACTGCCAATCGGTGGGCAGTCAAAGACATCGGGATCCTGGGCATCTCATTGTGACTCCAAGTGAAGATGTCATTGAATTCTCTGAGTATTCTGATCAAACCCTCATTCACTACCAGTTCAAGGGTGGCTCCGACTTTGACAACTTTCGAGGGATGGTCCGTCTGGATGGGAATCTCTTCTACTTTATCCACTGGATAACCGCTGGCCCACACCCTCATCTGCTCCTTTTCGTCTGGCACCACAGGGTCATCCTCCAGGAGATTTGTGGGTTCTACATCTTCCAAGGACAATCCGGGTGTTGCCCCATCCTGGATCGTTGTTACTTGTACAATTTGCTTTGCTATAGCTGTTGGATTGGCAGACACTGTATAACATCTCCTGGCTGCTTGCTGGTTACCTTGTACCTCCCTCATCTTATCTTCTACTGTGAATTTTAGGACGTTGCGGTAAATGGATAGGACCTTCAAGGATGACAGGAAAGGTCTTCTCAGTATCGTATTGTGGGCCGCTGGGGTACCTACCACTACGAAGTCCGTCATAACATTTTGCTGGAGAGGTGATGTTTCAACAATTACTGGGAGGATCTTTGATCCCTCTAGTATGATCGAGTCCCCAATGAATCCATACAACAAGGTGGTACAACTATTGTAACACCATTGCTTCAAATTCAGTTTTTTCAAGGTATCTTTGAAGAGGATGTCGACGTTGCTGCCTGTGTCAACAAGCACGTGATGGACCATGCAGTTGGCAATCTGTATCGTGACCATCATGGGGTCATCATGAGGTTGTATAGTGTTATAGACATCCATCTCGGTGAAAAGGATCTGTGACAATGGGGAGGAGTTAGTCGGGCTCTGGTCGACTTTAAAGATACCTCGCCTTTCATCTACACGAGGGATCTTCCTCGCGTGGTTTTTCCTTGAATTATTGGAGGTACCAGTCAGAGTGGGCCCTCTGTTGATAGTATGTATCACCTGGATTTGTTACATCAGATCCGCTTGTTCCCTTTTTCTCTTCTTTACATGCTCGCGGATCTCGGCTTGTAGTTTCCTTCCAGTCTGAATATTGTCTCTGGCCTACTGCAACTCTATCAAACATCCTCCTCTTATAAAAGCCTCAATTTGATTGTGCAAATTATAGCAATCTAAAGTGTTGTGTCCCACGTCTTCATGGAAGTCCAGTACTTATATCGATTTCTCTTATCATCCGGAGCTTTCATAGGTGTGGGCTTCTATAGTAGTCCTTTTTCCTGAATGACAAAATAAATTGTTTCCTAGGATGCGTTTAAGAGGGTGTAATGATCGTACCCTCTCTTATCTCGAGCTATAGTTCTACCATCCTGGGAGGAGGAAGAGAAGCCCGCGTAGCAGTTCTCCTTGCAGGATACTTCTCTAGCCTGGGTTAAGAAATGGGGAAACGGTACGTCGACTTATTAGGGGGTTTGTTCTGGTCTTTCTTAGCTGGCTATGGCTTAGATGCTTCCTTTTTCTGTCGCTTTGTCGTCGTTCTCATATCATTATGTTCCGTCTTGATCCTAAGTTGTTCGTCTATTTCGACTTTCTCTAGAGCTCGGTCATAGGCCTCCAGGTAGGTCTCCGGGGGTCACTTGGCAAAGGATCGGAAAAGATTACCGGCCCACAGGTTCCTCATGAAATTGGCCAAGGTTTCTTTCTTAGTGAAGACCCCCATCTGGACGACTTCCTTATGGAAGCGTTCAACATATGACAAGAGCGTCTCATTTAGATTCTGAATCACATACTGTAGGTGTATGGGGTCCTTCGGATGCGGCTTGACCCCTTGGAACTGAGAGCAGAAATCTGTCGACAGCTTTGCAAACGGTTCTATGCTATCAGCAAACTACTTTCTGAACCACATCTTAGCGTGATCTGTAAGGGTGGTAGGGAACATCCTGCACATGGCAGCCATGATGGTATTTTGGACTTCCAATTACTGGACGAAGCTTTCTAGGTTGGGTCATCCGTTCCGAAAAATTTATCAGTCAACATCTTGAATTTCGGTGAGAGCTCCGCCTCCAGGATCCTTCTGGTGAAGGGAGCGTTCATCTCGCTCAACAGATCTTTCTTGTCCTCCTTGTGCTTTCCCGCCTTCATCAGGTGGACCTCTTTCTGTAGACTTTTCAACTGATCTCTCAGGTGCTTGGTTCTGGGTTACTTTGAGTTGACCTCAGATTCCTCGCTATCGAATTCCTCAAACGAGCTGGCGACCTCCACCCGATTGGGATCTGCTTGGGGCATTTCCAACTACCTCCTTTCTAGCTCAGGCTTCTCCTCCTTTGGCCACCGGGAAAGGAACCTTTTGTTGTTCTCACGGTAAGGCATCTACTGCAGATTTAACTCGCCTAGGTTGGTAAAGTGATTGTTTACCCTGGACTTGGGGCATGAGCCCCAATCTATCCCGGACTGACAGTTGAAGCCTGACCCTCTCACGGGCTGGCTTCAGAGGAAGAAGTCTCAGGCGATCGAAAGCAGGTGTTCTGGTTCAGGGCCTGCTCAGCTCCCCTTGTGTGTTGGGGTTTACTGGTTGGACCACGATGCCTTCAGCGGGTAGACAGAGGTGGATATTTTCCAGAAGAGACGCCGCATGTTGATTGAGCATGGCTTGGCTTATCATAGGAGGACCAGGAGCCTCCGCAAGGGTTGGCTGGACCAAAATTTTGCTGCGGTGCCCATATTTTTTCCTTTCCTCGAGGTCTTTCACGTTGATGCCGCTAAAGGCTGTTCTGAAGCCTCGAGTTGTCCCTGTTAGGAGCGGAGCCTCATAATCACTGCAAAAGAGTATATTTGTAAGTGTAAAGATAATGGTGTGGTTTGTCCCCACAGACGGTGCCAGAAAGTGTTAATGGGGAAATTTTCTCAAGATGAGAAATTTCAACTAAAACCCTGAAGACCACTACCACGGAGGTGGTGGCCGAGGTCAGTACCTTAAATACCCGACCTGTTACGATAAAAATGAATATTCGAATGCTACTAGGATGACAGATAAGAATTTTATTATTGATCACTTATGGTATACATAAATCTCTCAAATACGCTCACAATCTCTCTCGGGCATAGGAGGGTGGCAACCTCATGCCTATCGAATAATAGATACAATGATGGTCGTGTTCCGATAACAAAATTTAGGCTCTGTCCCCTTCTCTGTTCATTCTTATGTCTCATTTTTACATGGTCCAAGTCATTGGAACGGGTGTATCTCTTGCTGTGATTCTTTGAATCCGTCCCTCCTTATCGGACGGGATCCTCTATTTAAAAATTGTTGACTACGAATAAATAACGAACTCGAAACTATCGTTGGTGGAGATAAGTTTATTTCCTCTTTGGACTCAATCTCTTGCCTTTTGCGTACATAGAGTTTTAATGTTCGTTGGAGTTTAGATTTGATCCTGTAAGTATTCATGGCATGATTATTCATGGAGGTCGCCTAGTTAGTTGTTTGATGTTTCGTAGAGCGAGGTAGATCCAGTTTAGGTTTAAGGGGCTCGATCTGGTCATGTCGGGCTCTATTCCTGATATTCCTAAAGCTCGATGACCCTTCCTTGCTTCCGCGGGGTAGCTCTATGGCTCGCCCTTAGGATCCGGGATTCAATGAATGGTGAACTCTGGCTTTGATTCGAGTTAGGAAAGTGGAAAATTTCTCTTTGATCCCCTAGAAAAATTTTGCTATTAACATGAGGTATTGGATATTAAATCTTAACGTTAAGTTTTCAATAGAGTCTATTGAAATATGACTTATGGACAAGTCAAAATATCCATGTTCAAAATGTGGTCATATGAGTAAATATGGTAACTAGGAAAGCTATAGGCGGTTTATGAGCTCTTGGCGATTATTGGTATTATTCACGAGCATACACTTTCTCTATTTAGATTTTTCTAGGGTATGAATGAGCAATATTAACTTATTCTATCTTTATTTTAGAGTTCAATTTTAGTTCTTTAGTGGAATGAAAAAAAATTAATAGATCGGACCTAAGTGAATCTTTTGTTGATTGTGATTAGGTTATGTCTATTAGAGCTTAAATTTTGATAGCCTGCCAAGATCCTCAATCCACACAAACTTATATGTATCACTTGATATATTCTACCGGACCAATTTATAGGTCTATCTAAAATTGTATTAAGGGATGTGGACTTGTTTCTTTTAGTAAGAATGGGTCTAGTTCACATGTAGACTTTTTATTTAAGTCCAATGGATTTAATAAAATAGGAAAAACAATATTTGTCCCATATATATTGGCTTGGGCGGCTAAGGCTATATATAATAGCTTATTATATTGTTTTTTATTTTATTAATTAATTAAATAGAAATTAATTAATTTGTTAATTAATTAATTATTTAATTAAAATTCAAAATCTTTTTCCTAGTAGGAAAAGGTCTTCCAGAGTCATGTTATTGTTTGTAATATGATAAGTATCAAATACTATATTTGATAAGTAGATAAATAAAATGCATTTATTTATCTAGTCAAATTAGGAAGTATTTGATTTCTATTAGGACTCTAATTGACAATTGGTCAAATTATAAAGTTTTTGATTTAGTCACAATTTAATTTATATTCAATATTTGGTTATTGAATAAATACACTATTTGAGTTAGATTAGGAGTCTTTGTGTGTAAAAGAAATCCTTTTTTTAAGATGATTGAATCCAAATTTTGATAGGAGTCTTAGCGAAGTAGAAATCCTCTTTCTAGCAGTATTTTTGGCCACCTATATATACTCCTATATAGAATTTCGACCAAGTTCTAATTTTTGGTGTGAGAAGTTGTTTATTATTTGTTTTCTTATAGTTATTGTTAATAGGGAAATTTGGCCAGGTGTCAAAGAGAAATTTTCCACCTTCAATCGACAATCATGAAGCCCGGAAAAGCCACCCCGTAAGATCAGGGAAGGCCGGTTCAGCTCAAAGTTACCAGAAGATAAGCCAGGCGTGATCGGGACGAGCCCCCATAGGAGTGCCCGGGCTTCTCCAGGCCATCTATTGGGAAAACACGGCTCAAAGGTCGAGCTCCACAACTGCCCGTAAATTCCAGGGGAAGTCTCCAAGCTCAAGGGACATTCGAAAGAAGTCCGCCAACCTCTCCAGAAACCCGTTGTCCTTCCTGGGCATATGGGAAGAATCACGCCTGGATCTACATTACCCAGCTACCTCCCGGAGAGGTCTACAATAGCACATCAAGCCCCCACAAGTCAGGAAAAATCCATCTTAAGCTTCTAAGAACAGAGCCAAAGCATAGATCCACCTCGCTCTACGGGGCAACGGGCAACGGGCAACGAGCAGCTGACAGGGTGACCTTCATGAAGATCGATGGCACGAATGCACACAGGATCATCTCTACATGATATCTACATGCACGTCAAGAGTTTAAATTTAAATAAGGGAACCAACTTATCTTTGTCAATGATGCCATCGAATCCGGAAACAATTCAAATTTAAATAACAAATCTCATCCGATAAGGAGGGAACGGATTCATGAGATTACGGTAGAGTATTCGTAAACTAAAAACCTACTTAGACGATATATATATGTGAAGCCAAGCAAGGGGAAAAGATATAGACAAAAAAAAGAATGAATCACTGAGACAAAATTATAAACAGCAGACCTACACATAGAAGACGGGCATAAATTCTGATTACAGAACACGGTCACCTTCATCTCCAATATTCGACAGGCACCAAGGTGCCACCACCCTACACCTCCGAGAGATTGTGAGAAGATAAGAGAGTTATTTATATCTTAAAGAAATATATCAAATATAAAGCTCCCATTTACTGTTATTACCTCTCATCTCTCTCTTAAATAGGTCGGGAACCAACGGTACCGTCCCCGGCCACCGCTTTCGTGGTAGTGGTCTCGAGGGTGTTAACAGAAATTTCTCATCTCGAGTAAATTTCCCTTCAACACTTTCTGGCGCCGTTTGTGGGAAACCTCTCACACCACCATCTTTTTACGTTCAAAAAGTTCTTTATTTCAAAATAACCATGAAGCTCTGCTCCTCACAAGGGCAGCAGGGCACCTCGGGACATCCTTCTGCTACAAAAACACGAAAGGTTCCGAGGAAAAGGAAAAAATCTGGGCTTATAGCCATATTCCCATTCAGCCAGCTACTGTGTGGGCTCTGGATCCCCATCTAGGATGCCAGGTCGAGCTTGACAAAAAAACGGCGGTTTTTATAGAGAATGTCCGCCTTCGATTGCTCGCTGAGGGTATAGATATCCAACAAACGGGTCTCTGTAATTAAGGGGGATCAAGCAGACCAGAGGCTAGGCAACCCGCATTTGATCGCTTGGGGCCAGCTACTCAGGAAATCAACTCGTAACAGAGCAAGGCTCCCGACCTCGATCTAGGATAGGCTAGGAACTATGGCCCACTCTCCCGAAGCGCTGCCACGCTACCAACTACGACAAGTCAAATCCGTGGTAGATGTCCTTCCCCGGGGACAGGAAGAGCTCCTCTACCCAACGACTTCAAGAAGGGGAGCCTGGGATAGAAATGAAGAAAGTTAGCAAAGCCCCCGAGCAAGGAAGTCACCAGTTCATCAGAGGGATCTGATGGTGAGGAATCCGAAATCGACTCAAGGAAGTCTGAAAGCAAGCGACAAACGGACCAGTTGGCAGAGCTATAGGAAGAGGTCCAATTGATGAAGAAGGGGAAGTACAATGAGGACAAGAAAGATCCTCTAAGTGAGATGAACGCCCCCTTCACCAGAAGGATCCGGGAGGCAGAGCTCCCACTTAAGTTCAAAATTACAACTGACAGGTTCTCTGGGACTGAAGATCCGCTGAGCCACCTAGAGAGATTCGTTCAACAAATAGAGGTCCAAAACACAACCAAGTCCACTATGTGTCAGATGTTCCTCACCACACTCACGGATTATGCTAACACATGGTTTAGGAAACTACTCGCTGGGATCGTAGATTCCTTCACCAAATTATCAATTGATTTCTGCTCACAGTTCCAGGGGGTTAAGCCCTGACTAAAAGACCCGATTCATCTACAGTACGTGATCCAGGAGAGAGGGGAAACTCTCAGGGCTTATATCGAGCGGTTCCATAAAGAAGTCATCCAGATGGGGGTCTTCACTGAGAGAGAAACCCTCACCAACTTCAGAAGAAATTTATTTCCAGGAAACTATTCGGTCTTTTGCCAAGAGACCTTCGGAAACCTACCAGGAAGCTTATGATAGGGCTCTGGAACAGATCGAGGTCGACAAACAGCAGAAGGTCAAGATGGAGCATGACAACATGAGAGCTGAAAAGCGACAAAAGAATTAAGCTCACAGACCTGAGCAAGATCAGAAAAGTCAGAACAAACCCCCCAATAAGTCAATATCTTGTTTCTCTCTTCCTCAGCCCAGATCAGAAAGGTATTTAGACAAGCGGGCTCCTCCTCAAGCTTTACCACCTCACAGGATAGTGGCCCCTATAGCCCGCGATAAGAGGGGGTACGATTATTACACTCCCTTGAATGCATCTAGAGAAACAGTCTACCTCACCATAGGGGATAAAGGTTTGTTACAGAAGCCCGCTCCTATGAAAGCCCCGGTCGATAAAAGAAATCGTTACAAATATTGCGACTTTTATGAGGACGTAAGGCACAATACTTCAGAATGCTACAACCTGCGGAACAAGATTGAGGCTTTGGTTAGGGGAGGATGCTTGATATAGTTTTTACAACAAGTCAGGGAGAATATTGAAACTGGAAGGGAGGTACAAGCCGAGATCCAGGAACATGCTGAGAAGAGGAAGGGAGAGCAGGCGGACCTGATGCAACAAATTCAGGTAATACACACTATCAGTGGAGGTCCCACTCTGGCCGGCACCTCTAGCAATTCCAGGAAAAATCATGCGAGGAAGGTCCCTCGTACGGATGAGGGGCGGGATAACTTTAAGGTCAACCAGAGACCAGCCAACCCCCCTCCCCCCACCTTTCACAAATCATCTTCACAGAAGCAGATGTCTATAACACCGTGCAACCACATGATGACCCCATGGTCATCATAGTACAAATTGCCAACTTCATGGTGCATCGCGTGCTCGTCGACACAGGTAGCAGCGTCGGCATTTTATTCAAAGATACTTTGAAGAAACTAAAATTGAAGCAATGGTGCTACAACAGTTGTACTACTCCATTATACGGTTTCACTGGGTACTCCATCACACCCGTAGGCTCAAAAATCCTACCAGTGATCATCGGAGCCACACCTCTTCCATAAAACATCACGACCGACTTTTTAGTGGTGGATACCCCGTTGGCTTACAACACAATATTAGGAAGGCCATTCCTATCATCACTGAAGGGGTCCTATCTATTTAACACAATATCCGGAAGTTCCCGATAGGAGACAATGTGGGAGAGGTTCGGGGTGATCAGCAAGCAGCTAAGAAATGCTACGTAGTGTCCGCTAACCCAACAACTCTAGCTAAACAACTCACCCAAGTAAAGACTATCCAATGCCGGAAAACCCCGGCACAAAACCTGGAAGATGCGGGCTCTGCTAATTGTCCCGAAGAAGGCCTTGTTTTGCCCGACATGGAAGAACAGAGAAGAGAATGGGCCAGCGGCCACCCAGTCGACAAGTTAGAGGAGATTCCTATTCAACTAACCGATCCTTCGAAGGTCGTCAAGATTGGAGCTACCCTTGAGCCAGGAATGAGAGAGGGCTTGATTAGGCTCCTCATTGAGTTCAACGATATTTTCGCCTAGAGTCATGCGGAGATTCTGGGGATCCTGATGACATTAGCTGCTCATCGACTGGCAGTGGATCCGACCTTTAAGCCCATCAAACAGAAAAGGCCCAACTTCAACAATGAAAGAAATTTAGCGGTTCAAGAAGAGGTGGATAAACTCACCCGGGCAGGCTTCATTCGAGAAGCCCGCTATCCCGAATGGCTCGCCAACATGGTCATGGTCACGAAGGCAAATGGGAAGTGGCATATGTGCGTGGACTACACCGACCTCAATCGGGCATGCCCAAAGGACAGTTTTCCTCTGCCAAAAATTGATCAGTTGGTCGATTTCACCTCCAGGAACAAGCTCCTGAGCTTCATGGGCGCGTTTTTCGACTACAACCAGATTATGATGCATCCCGCGGGCCAACAAAAGACTAGCTTTATCACCGCGCAATTCCTATATTGCTATAAGGTAATGCCTTTCGGGCTTAAAAATGCTGGAGCTACTTACCAGCGGTTAGTCAACCGTTTGTTTAAGCCCAAAATTGGAAGGTCGATGGAGGTATATATCGACTATATGATCACCAAGTCTTCGACCCCGGAAGGCCACCTGGACGACCTTCGAAGGACCTTCAAGATCCTAAGGGAAAACCAGATGAGGTTGAACCCTTCCAAATGCGCCTTTGGTGTAACTGCCGGAAAGTATATGGGCTTCATGGTCCATGAGAGAGTTTCCGGGCTTCATGGTCCCAGAAAAAATCAGGGGTATCCTGGACCTAGAATCCCCCGCATCTCTTAAACAGATTCAAGCCTTAACTTGTCAAGTAGCAGCGCTTAACAGGTTCATCTCCCGATCTACCGATAAGTGCCTACCATTCTTCAAAGCTATCAAGCAGGGAAAAAACATGAAGTGGGATCAGGAGAGCGAACAGGCTTTCCAAGCTTTGAAAAGATACCTAAAAAGCCTTCCACTGCTGGTCAAGCCAAATCCTGGAGAAGAGTTCCAAATATACTTGGCCGATTCAAAAACCGTTGTTAGTGGGGCCTTGGTCAAGGAATGCGGGGATAGGATCCAGCGACCTATCTACTATGTGAGTCGAGCTATAACCAAGCCCTAAAAGAACTATACTTTGGTGGAAAAGCTCAATTATGCCTTGGTGACCTCGGTAAGGAAAGTCCGTCCTTACTTTCATGCTCATTCAATAGAAGTGGTGATAGACCAACCCCTCCGTCAGTTCTTACAAAGGCCGGATGTTTATGGAAGGCTGGTTCTCTGTTCCCTAGAGCTTACCCAGTTCGATTTAAAATAAAAGACTGAGACCACGATAAAAGCTCAAGCACTAGCGGACTTTGTGGCTGAACTTTCAGTACCTTCAGATCAGTCAATCCCCGCGGTAACAGATGTTACCCTTGAAAGGATTCCAGAAGCTGACAACTGGCCAGAGGACTTCGAGTCATGGACTCTCTACACTGACGGAGCTTCTGGGCAGTCCGGGGGAGGAGTGGGCATAGTCCTCATCGACCCCGAAGGAAGTGAGTGCTGCTATTGTTTCAGGTTCAAATTAAAGCCATAAACAATGAAGCGGAATACGAAGCCCTGCTAGCTGGGATTAAAGCTGCCATTGAGCTCGGGGTCGATTACTTGAACATCAAAAGCGACTCTTCACTCGTGGTCAACCAAGTTTCTGGGAATTATCAAGCCAAAGGGGATAACATGATCGCTTACCTGAAACTGGTACAATAACTCAGGTCCAGATTTAGGGGATTCAGAATCGAGCAGAACCCTATCTGACCTCTTCCTGGTGTTCAACATTACTTTCTTAAGGACTAGATCCCCTTCTTTGAAGCTTCAAGCTTTAACCCTTCTGTTGAAGTACCTGGCAATCCTACATTGGTAGATTGCTACCTTTTCAGCTATTCGATTCCGCTTCTCCTCCAGGAGGTCCAAGCTAGCTCGAAGCTGTAGCTTTTTCTTCAACAACTTTTTAATGGTTTTGTTCATGGATTCCACCAAACCATTGGTCTGAAGGTGAGCTACCAAAGCAAACCGAAGGTCGATTTCCATGCCTTAGCAGAAATCCTTGAATCGACCATTATCAAACTATTTTCTGAGGTCGGTTATGATGGCAAGAGGGGTTCCAAACTTGCAAACTACATTAGTCTTGATGAACCTTGTTGTGTCCTCTTCTTATATCTAGGAGAGTGGTCCGTCTTCAACCTATCTTGTAAAGTAGTCAATCGCTACGATAGCGTACTTGGCCTGTCCCGGAGCTGTTGGAAGCAGTCTTATCAAATCGACTCCCAACATAGCAAATGGGTATGGCGAGCTAAGGGACGACAAGCGCTCTAGAGTGGGGTGACTTAATTTTACAACCTTTTGGCATGCCTCACAGGTTTGCACCAAGTTCTTAGCATATTGATGGATGGTCGGCCAATAATACCCCATGCAGAGAACCTGATATGCCAAGGCCTCTCCACCAATATGGTTCCCGCATTCCCTGGAATGAACCTCTCTCAAAGCCCACTTGGCGTCTTCAGGGTGTAGACATCGGAGCAAGGGAAGGGATTTCCCCCATCCGTATAAATGTCCATCCACCATGCAATACCGTACCGAGAGAATTTTAACCCTCCTAGCTTGGTCGGACTCCCCGGGGAGTTTCCCATCCTGTAGATATTCTGCTATTGGATCCATTCAGCATGGTTGTCATTCCAGGTTATAAGCTTCCTTACCTATCATAATGCTAGGTAGGGTGATTACTTGAAGAAGGACTCCGTGAGGTAGGGTCTGGCCACCATATGCAGCTATCTTGACAAGGACGTCAGCTCGATGATTTAGCTGTCGAGGTATCTGCTCGATTCTGAATCCCTTAAATCTGCTTTTAAGTTGTTGCACCATTTTTAGGTAAGCGATCATGTTATTCCCTTTAGCCTAATAATTTCTAGAAACTTTGTTGATCACGAGTGAAGAGTCGCTCTTGATATTCAGGTAATCAACCCCGAGCTCTATGGAAGCTTTTATCCCAGCTAGCAGGGCTTCATATTCTGCCTCATTGTTTGTGGCTTTAAATTCAAACCGGAAACAGTGGCAGCACTCAGTTCCTTCTAGGTCGATGATAATTATGCTCGATCCTCCCCTAGACTGCCCGGAAGCTCCGTTAGTGTAGAAAGTCCATGACTCACAGCTCTTCTGCCAGTTGTCAGATTCTGGATTCCTCTCAAGAGTTACATCTGTTACCATGGGGGTTTCCTGATCTGAAGGAACTGAGAGCTCGGTTACAAAGTCTGCTAGTGCCCGAGCTTTTATCACGGTCCTAGGCTTATACTTCAAATCGAACTGGGTAAGCTCTAGGGCCTATAGAACCAGCCATCCAGAAACATCCAGCCTTTGTAAGAATTGACGGAGGGGTTGGTCTGTCACCACTGCTTTCGAATGAGCATGGAAGTAAGGACGAAGTTTCATTACTGAGGTCACCAAGGCGTAAGCGAGCTTCCTCAATAGAGTGTAGTTCATTTCGGGCTTGGTTAGAGCTTGGCTCATATAGTAGATAGGTCGTTGGATCCTATCCCCGTATTCTTTGACCAAGGCCTCGCTCACGGTGGTTTCTGAAACAGCCTAGTGTATTTGGAGCTCTTCTCCAGGATTTGGCTTGACCAGCAGTGGAGGGCTTGTTAGGTATCTTTTCAACACTTAGAAAGCTTGTTCGCTCTCCTAATCCCACTTCATATTTCTTCCCTCCTTGATAGCCTTGAAGAATGGTAGGCACTTATCGCTAGACCGAGAGATGAACCTATTGAGCTCTGCTATCTGTCCGGTCAAGGCTTGAACCTGTTTAAGAGATGTGGGGGATTTTAGATCCAGGATAGCCATGAATTTTTCCAGGTTAGCCTCTTCTCCTCTCTTATGGATATTGAAGCCCAAAAACTTCCCCGCAGTTACCCCAAATGTGCATTTGGAAGGGTTCAACCTTATCTGGATTTCCCTTAGGATCATGAAGGTCCTACGAATGTCGTCTAGGTGGCCTTCCGAGGTTGAAGACTTAGTGATCATGTCGTCAATGTACATCTTCATTGACCTTCCAATTTCTGGCTTGAACAACCGGTTAACTAACCGCTGGTAAATAGCTCCAGCATTTTTAAGCCTGAAGGGCATCACCTTGTATCAGTACAGGCCTTGCGTGGTGATAAAGCTGGTCTTTTCTTGGTCCACGGGATGCATCATAATCTGATTGTAGCCGAAAAATACATCCATGAGGCTCAGGAGATTGTTCCCGGAGGTGGAATCGACCAATTGATCAATTTTTGGTAAAAGGGAAACAGTCATTCAGGCATGCCCGGTTGAGGTCGGTAGAGTGTACACACATGCACCACTTCTAATTTGCCTTTGTGACCATGAACAAGTTGGCAATCAATTCAGGGTAACGGGCTTCCCGAAAGAAGCCTGTATGGGTTAGTTTATCCACCTCTTCCTGAACCGTCAAATTCCTTTCGGTGTTGAAGTGGCACCTTTGCTGTTTGAAGGACTTAAAGGTCGAATCCACCGCCAGTCGATGTGCAGCTAATGTCATCGGAATCCCCGGCATCTCCTTATGACTCCAGGCAAAAATGTCGTTGAACTCCGTGAGGAGCCTAATCAAGCCCTCTTTCATTCCTAGCTCAAGGGTAGCTCCGATCTTGATGAGGTTCGAGGGATCACTTAGTCGGACAAAAATCTCCTCTAACTTATCGACAGGATGGCCGTTGGCCCATTCCCTCCATGTCAGGCACCATGAGTCCTTCTTCAGGACAATCGGCGAAGCCTGCGTCTTCAAGGTTTAGTGCAGGGGTTATCCCACCTTGGATAGTCATCACCTGGGCGAGTTGCTTTGCTAGAGCTACTGGGTAAGCTGACACTACGTAGCATTTCCTAGCAGCTTGCTGACCACCCCGAACCTCTCCTATCTTGTCACCTACAGGGAATTTTAGGAAATTGTGGTAAATAGAAAGGACCTTTTTCAAGGATGATAGAAATGGCCTCCCTAATATTACGTTGTAGGCTGATGGGGTGTCTACTACCATGAAGTCGGTCATGATGTTTAGCTGGAGAGGTGTGGCTCCAATGATCACTAGTAGGAATTTTGATCCTACAGTTGTGATGGAGTCCCAGTGAACCCATATAATGGGGTAGTGCAACTATTGTAGCACCACTGCTTCAAGTTCAGTTTTTCCAAGGTGTCTTTGAACAGGACGTCGATGATACTACCTGTGTCAACGAGCACACGGTGCACCATGAAGTTGGCAATTTGTACCGTGATGACCATGGGGTCATCATGAGGCTGTACAGTGTTGTAGACAGCTGCCTTAATGAAAATGATCTGTGACAATTGGGAGGGATTGACCGGTCTCTGGTCGACCTTGAAGATACCCTGCCCCTGGTTTGTAAGAGGGACCTTCCTCACATGGTTTTTTCCTGGAATTGTTGAAGGTTCCGGCAAGAGTGGGATCCCTACTGATAGTATGTATTATATGAATCTGATGCATCAGGTCCATCTGCTCCCCTTTTCTTTTCTCAG
This sequence comes from Dipteronia dyeriana, assembly GCA_032871835.1. Classification (NCBI taxonomy): domain Eukaryota; kingdom Viridiplantae; phylum Streptophyta; class Magnoliopsida; order Sapindales; family Sapindaceae; genus Dipteronia; species Dipteronia dyeriana. Next base: position 76,117,534 of record CM065300.1, on the reverse strand, counting down.
CATGTTCTCGAATCTTGGTTTGCACCTCCCTTCCAATCTGAATGTTCTCCCTGACTTGTTGTAAGAATTCTATCAAGCATCCTCCCCTTATCAAAGTCTCAATCTGGTTCCGCAGGTTGTAGCATTCTGAAGTGGTATGCCCTACGTCCTCGTGAAAGTCGTAATATTTATAACGATTTCTCTTATCGATCGGGGCTTTTATTGGAGCAGGCTTCTGTAACAAACCTTTGTCCCGAATGGCAAGGTAGACTGTTTCTCGGGATGCATTTAAAGGAGTGTAATGGTCGTACCCCCTCTCATTGTGGGTTATAGGGGCCACTATTCTGGGAGGTGGTAAGGCTTGAGGATGAGCCTGTTTATCTGGATACCTTTTCGATCTAGGCTGAGGAAGAGGGAAGTCGTATGTTGATTTATTAGGGGATTTGTTCTGGCTTTTCTGAGCTTGCTCGGGTCTAGGAGCTTCCTTCTTTTATCGCTTTACGGCTCTCATGTCGTCATGCTCCATCTTGACCTTAAGCTGTTTGTCGACCTCAATCTGTTCTAGAGCCCGATCATAGGCTTCATGGTAGGTTTCCAGAGGTCTCTTGGCAAAAGACCGGAATAGTATCCAGCCCATAAGTTTCTTCTGAAGTTGGTGAGGATTTCTCTCTCGGTAAAGACCCCCATCTTGATGACTTCCTTATGGAAACTCTCGATATAAGCCCGGAGGGTTTCCCTTATCTTCTTGATCACGTATTGTAGATTGATTGGGTTCTTCAGTCGGGGCTTAACTCCCTGAAATTGTGAGCATAAATCGGTTGATAACTTGGTGAAGGAATCTACGCTTCCAGCGAGTAGTTTCCTAAACCAAGTTTTAGCATAATCCGTGAGGCTAGTCTGGAACATTCGACACATAGCGGCCCTGGTTGTGTTATGGACCTCCATCTATTGAACGAAGCTCTCTAAGTTGCTCAGAGGATCTTCAGTTCCAGAGAACCTGTCAGTTGGCATTTTGAACTTAGGTGGTAGCTTTGCCTCCAGGAACCTCCTGGCGAAAGGAGCATTCATTTCACTTAGAGGATCTTTCTTGTCCTCATTGTACTTTCCCTTCTTCATCAATTGGACCTCTTTCTGAAGCTCTGCCAACTTGTCCCATAGACGCTTGCTTTCGGATTTCCTTGAGTCGATCTAGGATTCCTCACCATCAGATCCCTCTGATGAATTGGCGACCTTTACCCGGTTCCTTCTTTGGGGGGAGGGGGTCTGCTTGGGGGATTTGCTGACTTTCTTCCTCTCTACCCTAGGCTTCCCTCCTTGAAGTCGTTGGGTGGAGAAGCTCTTCCCGTTCTCGGGGAAGGATATCTGCCACGGATTTGACTTGTCTTAGTTGGTAGCATGGCAGTGCTTCGGTAACATGGGGCATGGCCCTAGCCTATCCCGGATCGAGGTCGGGAGCCCTACTCTATTACAAGTTGATTCCTGAGAGGCAGGTCCAAGGAGATCGAAAGTGGGTTGCCTAGCCCTAGGCCTGCTTGACTCCCCCTGATTGCAGAGACCCGCTTGTTGGATAGTGATACCCTCAACGAGTAGTTGAAGGTGGATGTTTTCTACAAAGGCAGCGGCTTGTTGGTCGAGCTCGACCTGACTTCCCAAAGGGGGATCCAGAGCCCGTATAGCGGTCGACTGGCTGGGAACATGGCTTTGGAGCCCGATTTTCTTCATTTCCTCGGGACCTTTTGTGTCGATATAGCAAAAGGTTGTCCCGACGTGCCCTGCTGCCTTTGTGAGGAGCGGAGCCTCATGATTACTATGAAATAACAAACTTTTTGAATGTAAAAAGATGGTGGTGTGAGAGGTTTCCCTCATACTGCGCCAGATAATGTTGACGGGAAATTTGCTAGGGATGAGAAATTCCTGTTAACACCCTCGAGACGACTACTGCGAAAGTGGTGGCCGGGGTTAGTACCGTTGGTTCCCGACCTTTTAAGAGATAGATAAGAGGCTGGATCGTAATAACAGCAAATGGGAGCTTTTATTATTGAAATATTGCTTAAAAATACAAATAGCTCTCCCATGTGCTCACAGTGTCTCTAAGATGGGGGGTGGCAACTTTGTGCCTGTCGAATAGTGGAAAATAAAGGTAGAAGTGTTCTGAATAGAGAATTTAGGCTTCTCCTCTTCTTTTATTTCTCTCTTTTCTCTGTTGCTATCTCTGTTTTTTTGTTTGTCGAATCTTTGTTGTATATCAGTCTCTATCAGTCTCCATTCTACCATGCTTGGCCTCACATATTTATATTGTCCAAGTAGGTTTTTAGTTCGCAAATATTTTACCATGATCCCATGAATCCGTTCCCTCCTTATCGGTCGGGATTTGTCATTTGAATTTAAATTGTTACGGGATTTGATGATATCGTTGGCGGAGATAAGTTCGTTCCTTTTTTGAATCAAACTCTTGACATGCATGTAAGTATTACGTGGAGACGATCCTGTGTGCACTTATGCCATGAATTTTCATAGAGGTCACCCTGTTAGCTGCCTGTTGCCCCGTAGAGTGAGGTAGATCCCTACTCTGACTCTGTTCTTAGAAGCTTAAAATGGATCTTCCCTGACCCTTGGGGGCTTGAGGTGCTCTTGTGGACATTTCTGTTAGGTAGCCAAGGTAGTGTAGATTTAGGCGTGATTCTTCCTTTATGTCCAGCAAGGACAGTGGGCTTCTGAAGAGGTTGGCAGGCTTCTTTCAAATGTCTTTTGAGATTGGAGACTTCCTCTGGCATTTACGGGGATGTTGTGGAGCTTGACCTCAGAGCTGAGGTTCCCCGATAGATGGTGTGGAGAAGCCTGGGTTCCGGTACTCTTGTAGGAGCTCGTCTTGGTCACACCTGGCTTGTTTTCTGGTAGTCTGAAGCCGAGCCGGCCTTCCCTGCTCCTACGGAGTGGCTTTACGGTCTTTCTGGGCTTCATGATTGTTGATTATGGGTGGAAAATTTTTCTTTGACCTCTGGCCAAATTTCACTATTAACAATTTGCTTTATATGTGGATTGTTATTGCTCAATTTTGGTCCAAGAATTTCAATATATTTTTGTTTTGGGATTATAACAAGAAAAGTGGCCTATCATCACCATAATTTCGTTATTGGTAGCTGCTAAGTTTTTATTTTATTTTGTTCTTACATTAAAAAAACTGCATTATTTTATTTGTTGACGGAAAATTTGCTCGAGATGAGAAATTCCTGTTAACACCATCGAGACCACTACCACGAAAATGGTGGCCAGGGTCAGTACTGTTTGTTCCCGACCTGGTTAAGAGATGGACGAGAGGCTGATTAGTAAATGGGAGCTTTATTATTGATATATTACTTTAAAGTACAAATCGCTCTCTTGTATGCTCACGGTCTCTCGAAGGTATAGGGTGGTGGCAACTCGGTGCCTGTCGAATAGTGGAAATGAAGGTAGCCGTGTTCTGAATACAGAATTTAGGCTTTCCCCCTGCCTCTATATTTTTTTTGTACGTATATCTATTCTTGTAGGTTGTTCTCCTTTTTTCTTTCTTCTTGTATCTGTCGTTTGTCCCCTTTCTACCATGCTTGGCTTCACATATTTATATCGTCCAAGTAGGTTTTTAATTCGTAAATACTTTACCGTGATCCCATGAATCTGTTTCCTCCATATCGGGCGTGATTCGTTATTTGAATTTGAATTGTTACGGGATTTGATGATATCATTGACGAAGATAAGTTTGTTCCCTAATTTGAATCAAACTCTTGACGTGCATGTAAATATTACGTGGAGACGATCGTGTGTGCACTCGTGCCATGAATCTTCATGGAGGTCACCCTGCCAGCTGCCTGTTGCCCCGTAGAGCGAGTTAGATCCCTGCTCTGACTTTGTTATTAGAAGCTTAAGATAGATTTTCCCTGACCCTTGGAGGCTTGAGGTGCTCTTGTAGACCCTTCTAGGAGGTAGCTAGGGTAGTGTAGATTTAGGCGTGATTCTTCCTTAATGTCCAGCAAGGACAGCGGGCTTCTGGAGAGGTTGGCGGGATTCTTTCGAATGTCGCTTGAGATTGGAGACTCGCTCTGGCATTTACGGTGCTGTTGTGGAGCTTAACCTCAGAGCCGAGGTTCCCCGATAGATGGCCTGGTTGCACCTGGCTTATTTTCGGGTAGTCTTAAAGCAGAGCCGGCCTTCCTTGCTCTGGCTGGGTGGCTTCATGATTGTCGATTATGGATGGAAAATTTCGCTTTGATCCCTTGGCTAAATTTCACTATTAACAGAAGTCCCCTCTGACTTAAACACTAGTGGTAGAGTTGGAGTTGGAGTCAGATATCTTGTTTAATTGAGAAAGTTTTCTGCCATAAAGATAATTAATGAGGGCGAAATTTTCTCATTAATTTCCCAATATTTGAATTTGAAATTGAGTGTTATTCGAAGAAAAACGGCTACAATACGGCTCCAGGTGATCTTCCGAGGATATCGCAGATAATCCTCTATTTAAGCCTGGCTTGACCATCACTTTTTTCATACTTCCTCAAATTTCAAATTTTCAAATTTCTTCTTCCCTGTTTTCTCTACTGAATTCCCTACTTGCCTTTGTTTATTTCCAAGTCTTCATTACCTATCAATGTCGACTTCCACAGATAGTGTTGATGCCTTGGTTGAGGGCTCCGGAGGCTTTAACCTAGCTCCTCACAAGCGGGTGTGAGGGATTTCAAGAATTGAGGAATCTTCCCAGCTCCGCCAGCGCCATTGTTCTAACAGGAACGTCTTTATTGGCTCTAGCTTTTCGAACCAGCCTGACAATCCTCTAAACCTAGTTGACGAAGACTCTGATGTCGGGGAGAAAATCGATGCGGTTGGGAGGGCTTAAGTTACAGTGGCGGAGCTTCCTTTAGTGGTAACCCTTCCTTTCGAATCCAGGGTCATTCCTGACTCTACTGTCGACCCTCAGCCGATCAGCCATCTACGAGACAAGTATGGTATTCCATACACTATTTCTCTAATTGTCCCCCACCGGAATTACGATGTTTTTAGCCCGCCCAATGGCTTGCTCCCTATCCACGTCGCAGCTTTTGAGAGCCTGGTGAGGCTCTCTTTTCACCCCACCCTTCGGCGGGCTCTCAATGCCCTTCAACTGGCTCCACTTCAACTGACGCCTGGCTTCTTGAGGCATCTAGACGGCTTCCTTGTATTGTGGAGGGAGCTATGCGAGCTGAGCAGAATAACCAGGGAGCCCGGGGCTGAGGAGCTCGCCTTTTTTTTTCCAGATAGGTAGCCTTGTTGTGGTTCCACGAGGCCAATTCTATGCCAAGGCCAAGAATAGGCTCAACTTTATCATCCCCGGGGCTTCAAAAAAGGACCCTGCTTGGAAAGAGGAATGAGTTATGGCGGGGGGAGACTGGGAGCTCCGTCTTTGGAGGCGGGCATGAGCTCGAGATTCCCGCCGCCTTTAGTGACAAACCCACATGGGGTCGGGATTCCTTGCCCACTGAATCTGAAGCCATGCTAAAGACTATCCTGGCTCGGAACTACTTGAATCTGAAGTTTCTAACCGCCGACCCCTTTGATCCCTACAGGGTAAACAAGTACCTTGCGGATATTCGGTGCTATTCCTTGTAAGTATCTCTATCTATCTTTTTTTTTTGGATTGTTCAGTTCTGATGATCTTGATTTCTCTCTCTAACAAAGCTTGTTGTTGCAGAGGCCCTTCCTCTCCCATTTGATCTCTCCAACGTCGCTGGCTGGGATAGAGAAGAGGTTATGTCATGGGCCGTGGAGATGTCTCACTTTGAAAATGATGGAGCTGGTCCTTCTAGGAGGGAACTGGGAAGCAGTTGGAGATGCCAGATCTGCCTCCTCCCGTTCCAGCCTTTCCAGCATCTGGTCCTGGTGAATCCTCGAAGGGGGTTCACAACGAAGAGCTAGAAGGAGGCCTTACTAAAGCCTGAGATCCCCCCGCAGTGCTCTTAGGAGTGGAGTCAATAGAAGGCGGGAACGTGCCTGAGTCGGTGGCTAGTTTTCTTGATGCAGCTATACCGCATGAAGTTATGGCGATTATCAATGAAATCATGGAGAAGGATCCTATTGACCCCAAGGCAGCCGGGGCTGATCCCAAAGAGGAGGTGGCGGAAGCGGTAGATGCAGCTGACCAGGACGACCCGCGACCTAAGAAGGGTACAGGGGCGAAGTTCATTCTGTAGAGGAGGAGGTTGGAGGTCTTTAGGAAGACGGAAAAGCTTGAGTTCTCTCCCATGTAATCTATTTTGAATGCCTGGAAAAGGGGGTGGGCATCCTATCTTCAACTGTGTTTGCCATTTTATTATTGCTTTTGTAGCACAGAACCAAGGATTGGGCCCCCTTGCTTGTTGTAGCCTTGTTGGGGGATAGGCTCTCTTACTTGATCATAAAATTTTAATCTCAGATCTAACTCTGGCTTGCATGTACTTTCTTGATCGTCCAACGTTTATATTGAAACGAGCTATCTTTGGGGGAAAAATAAGATAGGAAAAAAGACTGTTGGCATTGAGCCCTCATTCTAATGAAACTCCTAGATCAACTTCTTCAGCTGACAGTCCCCTTGTTTGATTGTGGGTTTGCTGTAGTAAGTAACCCCGTATCAAGGAGAGCTAGTAACCTGAACTTACTGGCATATTAAGAATTTAAGGAAGTCGAGCCTTCTATCTTTGAGTCCCTCTAGCGGGCTGTAAAACCGAGTGAGGTATTTAGTAAAGGATTTATCCCTTAAGCTCGAATCTTTCCTAAGGGTGGTTGTCCGAACAGGGCATCAGGATGGCTATCTAGCTATTTCCTGGTCTTGAGATCTAGATGGCAACTATGCCCTTACACTCGGATCCTTCTTAGGGGTGGTAGCCCGACCAAGGCATCAGGAGAACTATCTAAGTATTTCTTGGTCTTAAGATCTGGATGGCAACTATGCTCTTACACTCAGATCCTTCTTGGGGGTGGTAGCCCGACCAAGGCATCAGGAGGGTTACCTAGTTATTTTCTGGTCTCGAGATCTGGATGGCAACTATGCTCTTACACTCAGACCCTTCTTGGGGGTGGTAGCCCGACCAAGGCATCAGGAGGGCTATCTAGCTATTTTCTGGTCTCGAGATGTGGATGGCAACTATTCTCTTGCACTCAGATCCTTCTTGGGGGTGGTAGCCTGACCAAGGCATTAGGAGGGCTATCTAGCTATTTCATGGTCTCGAGATCTTGATGGCAACTGTGCTCTTACACTCAGATCCTTCTTGGGGGTGGTAGCCCGACCAAGGCATCAGAAGGGCTATCTAGCTATTTCCTGGTCTCGAGATCTGGATGGCAGCTATGTTGTTATACTCAGATCCTTCTTGGCGGGGGGTAGTGCCTGGCCAAGGCATCAAGAGTAGCGAGGGGGCTTCCCCTGCTAACCTCTGGTTTTGTGGCGATAATGTCGAAACTTTCCATGTAGACCCAAATCATTGTACGACATAGTTGAAGAAGGAGTAAACAAGAAAAAGCAAGCTTTATTGATATGGAAGATGGAGTACACTACTGTCAGAAGAATAAGACAACTAGTCGGAGGCCGCCTGCTCCTGAGTCCCCTCTTCAAGGGTAGAATTTCCTTATGTGATCCGTATTTCAAGTATGGCCGATGAGTCGGCCATCTATATCCTCGAGCTTGTACGCCCCATTATAGATCACCATCTTTATTAGATACGGTCCTTCCTAGTTGGGTCCTAGGACCTTATCTGACCTCTTCCTGTTGTTCAACATTACTTTCCTGATGGCTAAGTCCTCTTATTTGAAGCTTCAGGCTTTAACCCTCCTGTTTAAGTACCTGGCAATTCTGCTTTGGTAGATCGCTACATTCTCAGCTATTCGATCTTGCTTCTTCTCTAGGAGGTCCAAGCTAGATCGGAGCTTGCTTTCATTGCTCCCCGGTTCGAATCGTTGGACTCTAAAGAAAGTCAACTTGTGCTCTATATGTAGGACTACTTCAACCCCGAAGGCCAACGAGTAGGGCGTTTCCCCGATAGCTATTCTTCTTGTGGTACGGTAAGCCCAAAGAACCTCGGGAAACTCCTCTACCCATCTGCCTTTCTTTTGCTATAGCTTTTTCTTCAACAACTTCTTGATGGTTTTGTTCGTGGATTCCACCAATTCATTGGTCTGAGGGTGGGCTACCGAAGCAAACCGAAGGTTTATTCCCAAACCTTCGTAGAAATCTCTGAATCGGTAATTATGGAACTGTTTTTTGAGGTCGGTTATGATGACTAGAGGGGTTCCGAACCTACAAACTACATTGGTACGAAAGCGTGCTTGGCCTGTCCCGGAGCTGTAGGAAGCGGTCCAATCAAATCGACTCCCCACATAGCAATGGGGTATGACGAGCTAAGGGACGACAAGCGCTCCGGAAGGAGGTGACTCAAGTAGACGGCCTTCTGGCATGCCTCGTAGGTTTGCACTAAGTTCTTAGCATCTTGATGGATGGTCGGCCAATAATACCACATGCAAAGAACCTGATATGCGAAGGTCTCTTCACCAATATGGTTCTCGCATTCCCTGGAATGAACCTCTCTCAAAGCTCACTTGGAATCTTCAGGGTGTAGACATCGAAGCAAAGGAAGGGATTTCCCCCTTCAGAATAAATGCCCATCCACCATATAATACTGAACTGAGAGCATTTTAACCCTCCAATCTTGGTCGGGCTCCTAGGGGAGTTTCCCGTCCTGTAGAAATTCTTCTATTGGATTCATCCAGCATGGCTGTCGTTTCAGGGTATAAGCTTCATTACCTGTCATAATGCTAGGTAGGGGGATTACTTGAAAGGGACTCCGTGAGGCAGGGTCTTGCCACCATAGGCAGCTATCTTGGCTAGGACGTCAGCCCCATGATTTAGCTATCGAGGTATCTGCTCGATTCTGAATCCCTTAAATCTGGTCTTGAGTTGTTGCACCAATTTCAGGTAAGCGATCATGTTATCCCCTTTAGCTTGGTAATCCTTTGAAACTTGGTTGACCACGAGTGAAGAGTCGCTCTTGATATTCAGGTAATCAACCCATATCTCCATGGCAGCTTTTATCCTAGCTAGCAGGGCTTCATATTCCGCTTTAATGTTCGTGTCTTTAAATTCAAACCTGAAACAATGGCAGCATTCAGTTCCTTCTAGGTCGATGATGACTATGCCCGGTCCTCCTCCAGACTGCCCTAAAGCTCCGTCGGTGTAGAGAGTCAATGACTCGTAGCCCTCCGGCAAGTTGTTTGATTCTGGAGTCCTCTCAAGGGTGACATCTGTTACCGCGGGGGTTGCCTGATTGGAAGGTACTGAGAGCTCAGCTACAAAGTCTGCTAGTGCTTGATCTTTTATCGCGGTCCTAGGCTTATACTTTAAATCAAACTGGGTAAGCTCTAGGGCCTATAGAACCAGTATTCTAGAAACATCCGGTCTTTGCAAGAACTGACGGAGTGGTTGGTCCGTCACTACTGCTATTGAATTAGCATGGAAGTAAGGACGGAGTTTCATTGCCGTGGTCACCAAGGCATAAGCGAGCTTCTCCAGCAGAGTATAGTTCTTTTCGGGCTTGGTTAGAGCGTGACTCACATAGTAGATAGGTCGATGGATCCTTTCCCTGCATTCCTTGACCAGCCGTTTCTGAAACGGCCAAGTATATTTGAAGCTCTTCTCCAGGATTTGGTTTGACCCGTAATGGAGGGCTTGTTAGGTTTCTTTTCAAAGCTTGGAAAGCCTGTTCACTCTCCTGATCCCACATTTAATGCTTCTTCCCTGCTTGATAGCTTTGAAGAATGGTAAGCACTTATCGGTAGACCGAGAGATGAATCTGTTGAGCGCTGCTATCTGTCCAGTCAAGGCTTGAACCTGTTTAAGACATGTAGGGGATTCTAGATCCAGGATAGCCATGATTTTTTCTGGGTAAGCCTCTATGCCTCTCTCAAGGACCATGAAGCCTAGAAACTTCCCTGCAGTTACCCCAAAGGCGCATTTGGAAGGGTTCAACCTCATCTGGTTTTCCCTTAGGATTATAAATATCCTACGAAGATCATCCAGGTGGCCTTCCGAGGTTGAAGATTTAATGATCATGTCGTCGATGTACACCTCCATTGACCTTCAAATTTCAGGCTTGAACAAACGGTTAACTAATCGCTGGTAAGTAGCTCCAGCATTTTTGAGCCCGAAGGGCATCACCTTGTAGTAGTACAGGCCTTACGCGGTGATGAAGCTGGTCTTTTCTTGGTCTGTAAGATGCATCATAATCTGAATATAGCCAGAAAATACGTCCATGAAGCTCAGAAGCTTGTTACCGGAGGTGGAATCGATAAATTGATCAATTTTTTGTAGAGGGAAACTGTCATTTAGGCATGCCCGATTGAGGCCGGTGTAGTCCACGCATATGCACCACTTCTCATTCGCCTTCGTGACCATGATCACGTTGGCGATCCATTCGGGGTAGCGGGCTTCTCGAATGAAGCCTGCATGGGTGGTTTTATCCACCTCTTCTTTAACCGCCACATTTCTTTCAGTGTTGAAGTGCCACCTTTTCTGTTTGACGGGCTTGAAGGTCGGATCCACCGCCAGTTGATGTGTAGCTAATGTCATCGGGATCCTCGGCATCTCCGCATGACTCCGGGTGAAAATGTCGTTGAACTCCACGAGGAGCCTAATCAAGCCCTCTTTCATTCCTGGCTTAAGGGTAGCTCCAATCTTTATGACATTCGAGGGATTATTTAGTCGAACATGAATCTCCTCTAACTTATCGACCTGATAGCCACTGGCCCATTCTCTTCTCTGTTCTTCTATGTCGGGCACCATACGGCCTTCTTCAGGACAATCGGTGGAACCCACATCTTCCAGGTTTAGCGTGGAGTTATCTTACCTTAGATAGTCTTCACCTGGGAAAGTTGTTTAGCTAGTGCTGTTGGGTTGGCTGAAACTGCATAACATTTCCTAGTTGATTGCTGATCACCCAAAACTTCCCCCACCTTGTCTCCTAACAGGAACTTCAGAACATTGTGGTAAATAGAGAGGACCCCTTTCAAGGATGATAGAAATGGCCTCCTAATATTGCATTGTAGGCTGACGGGGTATCCACCACCATGAAGTCGATCATGATGTTTTGCTAGAGAGGTGCAGCTCCGATGATCACTGGTAGGATTTTTGATCCTACTGGTGTGATGGAAACCCTAGTGAACCCATATAATGGAGAAGTACAACTGTTGTAGCACCATTACTTCAAGTTTAGTTTTTCCAAAGTGTCTTTAAACAGAACGTCGACGCTGCTACCTGTGTCGATGAGCACGCGATGGATCAAGAAGTTGGCAATTTGTATTGTGATGACCATGGGGTCATCATGTGGCTGCATGGTGTTACAGACATCTGCTTCGGTGAAGACGATATGTGACAGCTAGGAGGGGTTGATCGGTCTCTGGTCGACCTTGAAGACATCCCGCCCCTCTTCCGTACGAGAGACCTTCCTCGCATGGTTTATTCTGGAATTGTTGGATTTACCGGCCAGAGTGGGACCCTCGTAGATAGTATGTATTATCTGAATATGTTACATCAGGTCCGCCTGCTCTCCCTTCCTCTTCTCAGCATGTTCTCAGGTTCTCGGGTTCTCGGCCTGTACCTCCCTTCCAGTCTAAATGTTCTCCTTGACTTGTTGTAAGAACTCTATCAAGCATCCTCCCCTTATTAAAGCCTCAATCTGGTTCCACGGGTTGTAGCATTCTGAAGTGTTGTGCCATACGTCCTCGTGAAAGTCACAATATTTATAACGATTTTTTTATCTACCGGGGCTTTCATAGGAGCGGGCTTCTATAACAAACCCTTGTCTCGAATGGCGAGGTAAACTGTTTCTCGGGATGCATTTAAGGGAGTGTAATGGTTGCACCCCCTCTCATTGAGGGCTATAAGGGCCACTGTCCTAGGAGGTGGTAAAGCTTGAGGAGGAGCCCGTTTATCCGGATACCTTTTCGATCTGGGCTAAGAAAGAGGGAAGCCGTATGTTGATTTATTCGGGGGTTTGGTCTTCAAGCTTCCTTCTTTTATCGCTTTACGGCTCTCATGTCGGCATGCTCCATCTTGACCTTGAGTTGTTCGTCGACCTTAATCTGTTCCAGAGCACGATCATAGGCTTGTTGGTAGGTTTCCGAAGGTCTCTTGGTAAAAGATGGGAATAGTTTTCCCGCCCACAAGTTTCTTCTGAAGTTGGCGAGGGTTTCTCTCTCAGTGAAAACCCCCATCTGGATGACTTCCTTGTAGAAATGCTCGACATAAGCCCGTAGAGTTTCCTCTCTCTTCTGGATCACGTATTATAGATGGATCGGGTCCTTCAGTCAGGGCTTAACTGCCTGGAATTGTGAGCAGAAATCGGTTGATAACTTGGTATAAGAATCAACGCTCCCAGCGGGTAGTTTCCTAAACCAGTTTTAGCATAATCCATGAGTGCAGTGGGGAACATTCGACACATAGCGGCCCTGGTTGTGTTCTAACATCTATTTTTTGGACGAAGCTCTCTAACTGGCTCAAAGGATCTTCAGTCCCGGAGAACCTATCAGCCGGCATTTTGAACTTATGCGGGAGCTCTGCCTCCCTGATCCTTTTAGTGAAAGGAGCGTTCATTTCACTTGGAGGATCTTTCTTGTCCTCCTTGTACTTCCCTTTCTTCATCAATTGGACCTCTTTCTGAAGCTCTGTGAACTGGTCTCTTAGTTGCTTGCTTTCGGATAAATTGGCAACCTCTATCTGGTTCCTTCTTCAAAGGGGGTTCACTCATGGGCTTTGCTGACTTTTTTCTTCTCTACCCGGGGCTTCCCTCCTTATAGTCGTTGGGTGGAAGAGCTCTTCCCATCCCCGGGGATGGACATTTACCACAGATCTGAGTTGTCTTGGTTGGTAGCGTGGCAGTGCTTCGGGAACATGGGGAATGGGCCCTAACCTATACCGGATCGAGGTCGGAAGCCCCTGTTATGAGTTGATTCCTGAGGGGCAGGTTCCAGGCAATCAAAGGCAGGTTGCCTATCCCCAGGCCTGCTTGACTCCCTCTGATTACAGAGACCCGTTTGTTGGATAACGAGTAGTCAAAGGCGGACGTTCTCTACAAAGGTCGTCGCTTGTTGGTCAAGATCGACTTGGCTTCCAAGAGAGGGAACCAAATCCCGTATAGTTGCCGGCTGGCTGGGAATCTGGCTATAGAGCCCGAATTTTCCCCCTTTCCTCGGGACCTTTTGTGTCGATGTAGCAGAAGGTTGTCTCGAGGTGCCCTGCTGCCATTGTGAGGAGCGGAGCCTCATTATGACTTTGAAATAACAAAATTTTTGAATGTAAAAAGATAGTGGTGTGAGAGGTTTCCCACAGACGGCGCCAAAAAGTGTTGACGGGAAATTTCTCGAGATGAGAAATTTCTGTTAACACCCTCGAGACCAATACCACGAAAGTGGTGGCCGGGGTCAGTACCGTTGGTTCCCGACCTGGTTAAGAGATAGACGAGAGGCTGATTAGTAAATGGGAACTTTATTATTGATATATTGCTTTAAAGTACAAATCGCTCTCTTGTATGCTCACAGTCTCTCTAAGGTGTAGAGTGGTGGCAACTCGGTGCCTGTCGAATAGTGGAAATGAAAGTAGCCGTGTTCTGAATAAAGAATTTAGGCTTTCCCCCCTGCCTCTATATTTTTTTTGTACGTATATCTATTCTTGTAGGTTGTTCTCTGTTTTTCTTTCTTATTGTATCTGTCGTTTGTCCCCTTTCTACCATGCTTGGCTTCAAATATTTATATCGTCCAAGTAGTTTTTTAATTCACAAATACTTTACCGTGATCCTATGAATCCGTTCCCTCCTTATCGGGTGGGATTCGTTTTTTGAATTTGAATTGTTACGGGATTTGATGATATCGTTGACAGAGATAAGTTTGTTCCCTAATTTCAATCAAAATCTTGACGTGCATGTAAATATTACGTGAAGACGATCCCCTGTACATTCGTGCCATGAATCTTCATGGAGGTCACCCTGCTAGCTGCCTGTTGCCCTGTAGAGCGAGGTAGATCCCTGCTCTGGCTTTGTTCTTAGAAGCTTAAGATGGATTTTCTCTGACCCTTGGGGGCTTGAGGTGCTCTTGTAGACCCTCTCCTGGGAGGTAACTGAGGTAGTGTAGATTTAGGTGTGATTTTTACTTTATGTCCAGCAAGGACAGCGGGCTTCTCGAGAGGTTGGGGGGCTTCTTTCGAATGTCTCTTGAGCTTCCAGACTTCCCCTGGCATTTACGGGGTGATTGTGGAGCTTGACCTCCGAGCCGAGGTTCCCCGGTAGATGGCCTTGAGAAGCCTGAGTTCCAGTACTCTCATGGGGGGCTCTTTTTGGTTGTGCCTGGCTTGTTTTCTGGTAGTCTTGAAGTAGAACCAGCCTTTCTTGCTCCGGCGTGGTGGCTTTACAACTTTTTCAAGCTTCATGATTGTCGATTATGGGTGGAAAATTTCTCTTGGACCCCTGGCCAAATTTCACTATTAACATTATTATTTAAAATTCTTTTGTAATACATTCAAGTAACGAAGACTCGAAGGTTTGAAGAATTAGAAGCAACCGGAACAAGTTTGTGACCGTGCAAGCCATAGCAACAAACGTGCGTACAAATGAGCACGCGTCCACGATTATTGTGGCATGGGCTGCACACGGTAGCCCTATGAAATCCATGGGCCGTTCATGGCAGTCCTTTATGGGGTTATGGGGTGCGCATGCCCATGGGAGGCAGCCAAGGTGTGTGCAAACGATGGACGCATGCATACTTGTTTGCCAAAAGCATTTTTTGTATTCCAAGACATATGTAATTTACATGGTTTTCTAGGATGGACCAAAATTGTAGCTATTTATATTTATGTAAATATTGCAATGTTTTTCATTGTTTGATAACATGTCATATAGAATAACAGTGCCACTTATATATCTCTTTTGGTATGAACATGCATTGAATGGTTTAGGTATCTAATTGGTACTTGGTAAATCATTCTATGGAATTCGATCACACGCCTTAAACAATTGAGTGTGAGAAGGTGTTTCAGAACACCTACAGCTACCAAGTTTAGTTGAGCTTTATGTTTCGTGTAATAACCCCCAAGGGGTAATCATGAATGGAATTTAGCAAGATACTTCCTTACACGGATTGACTAGACAATTGGCCCAAACCATATCTACTCCCAAGGGAGGGATATTTGTGAGGGAATATACTGAAGGTCGATAACTTGGTAACACACTCAATGTGATTTTATTAATATTTTGCCAAGAGTTCTTGTTAATAAAATCACAAGGCTAAAATTGAAAACGCTGGTTGTTATGTTAACAATTAGGTGGGACCTAGTCCAACTAGTAAATGGTGTGAACTCCTTAAGAAGGCATGACATTTATGGGTGTTGGATCACCGTTGAATTTTTCGATTGAATTTTTCGATTGAATTTTTCGATTGAATTATTCTATTTAATCGAAGATAAATATTCGAAAGTGCTTTGTCATGATTATTTACTTATATAATTTTTGTTATTAAAAAGTGTTGTTGACGGGAAATTTGCTCGAGATGAGAAATTTCTAATAACACCCTCAAGACCACTACCACGAAAGCATTTGCCGGGGTTGGTACCGTTGGTTACCGACCTGTTTAAGAGAGAGACAAGTGGCAATAACAGTAAATGGGAGCTCTATTATTGATATATTTCTTTAAGATACAAATAACTCTCTTGTTTGCTCACAATCTCTCAGAGGTGTAGGGTGGTGGCACCTCGGTGCCTGTCGAATAGTAGAGATGAAGGTGACTGTGATCTGTAATCAGAATTTAGGCCCTCCTTCTATGTGTATATCTACTGTTTATGATTTTCTGTCTCTATCCTTCGTTCTCCTTCTTTACCATGTTTTGCTTCACATATATATATATATATATATATATATATATATATATATATATATCTGTTAATAGGGAAATTTGGCTAGGGATCAAAGAGAAATTTTCCATCTACAATCGACACTCATGAAGTCCGAAAATACCGTAAAGCCAATCCGTAGGAGCAGGGAAGGCCGGTTTGGCTTCAAAGTTACCAGAAGACAAGCCAAGCGCGACAGGGACGAGCCCCCACAAGAGCACTGGAACCCAGGCTTCTCCAGGCCATCAATCGGGGAACCTCAGCTCTGAAGTCGAGCTCTACAACCGCCCCGTAAATGCCAGGGGAAGTCTCCCAGCTCAAGAGACATTTGAAAGAAGCCCGCTGTCCTTGCTAGGCATAAAGGAGGAATCACGCCTTTGTCTGTATTACCCCAGCTACCTTCCAGAAGAGTCTACAAGAACACCTCAGGCACTCACGGGTCAAGGAAAATCTATCTTAAGCTTCCAGGAACAGAGCCAGAGCAGGGGTCTACCTAGCTCTACGGTGCAATAGGCGGCTGGCAGGATGACCTTCATGAAGATTCATGGCACGAGTGCACATGGGATCGTGTCTACGAAATGTTCACATGCACATCAACACTATAATTCAAATAAGGCAACAAACTTATCTTCATCAACCATATCATCGAATCTGGAAACAATTCAAATTCAAATGAAAAATCCCGCCTGATAAGGAGGGAACGGATTCATGGGATCACGGTAAAGTATTTACAAAATTGAAACCTACTTGGACGATATTTTATAGATGAACACAAACAGAAAAAAAAAAGAACAACTGAGATAGATCGAGCGATATACAGAAAAATCATAAACAACAGATATACACATAGAAAGAAGGCCTAAATTCTTATTTCAGAACACGGTCACCTTCGTCTCCACCATTTGACACGCACTGAGTTGCCACCACCCTACTCTTTCGAGAGATTATGAGCAAACAAGATAGTTATTTGTATCTTAAAGCAATATATCAATAATACAGCTCCCATTTACTGTTATTGCCACTCGTCTCTCCCTCTTAAACAGGTCGGGAACCAACGGTACTGACCCTGACCACCGCTTTCGTGGTAGTGGTCTCGAGGGTGTTAACTGGAATTTCTCATCTCGAGCAAATTTCCAGTTAAGACTTTCTAGCGCCGTCTGTGGGAAACCTCTCACACCACCATCTTTTTACATTCAAAAAGTTCTTTATTTCAAAGTCATCATGAAGCTTCGCTCCTCGCAAGGGCAGCAGGGCACCTCGGGACAACAATCTGCTACATCGACAAGATAGATTTCGAGGAAAAGGAAAAAATCTGAACTCCATAGCCAAATTCCCACCCAGCCAGCTACTGTGCGGGCTATGGATCCCCATCTAGGAAGCCAGGTCGAGCTCGACCAACAAGCGGTGGCCTTTATAAAGAACGTCCGCCTTCGATTACTCGCTTAGTGTATAGCTATCCAACAAACGGGTCTCTACAATCAAGGGGAATCAAGCAGGCCTGGGGCTAGGCAACCCGTCTTTGATCGCCAGAGGCTAGGCATTTGGGAATCAACTCGTAACAGAGTGGGGCTCCTGACCTCGATCCGGGATAGGCTAGGGCATATGCCTCACGTTACCGAAGTGCTGCCACGGTACCAACCATTACAAGTCAAATCCGCGGTAGATGTCTTTCTCATGGGACATGAAGAGTTCATCCGCCCAACGACTTAAAGGAGGGAAGCTCGGGGTAGAAATGAAGAAAGTCAGCAAAGCTCCCGAGCAAGCCCCCTCTAAAGAAGGAATCGGGGAGAGGTCACCAGTTCATCAGAGGGAGTTAATGGTGTGGAATCTGAGATCGACTCAAGGAAGTCCGAAAGCAAGCGAGTAAGGGACCAGTTGTCAGAGCTACAGAAAGGGGTACAATTGATGAAGAAGGTGAAGTACAAGGAGGACAAGAAAGATCCTCTAAGTGAAATGAACGCCCCCTTCACCAGAAGGATCCGGGAGGCAGAGCTCCTACCTAAGTTCAAAATGCCTGCTGACAGGTTCTCCGGGACTGAAGATTTGTTAAGCCACTTAGAGAGTTTCGTTAAACAAATAGAGGTCTAGAACATAACCAGAGCCGCTATGTGTCTATTTTTCCCTACCACACTCACGGATTATACTAAGATTTGGTTTAGGAAACTACCCGCTGGGAGCGTAGATTCTTTTACCAAATTATCTACTGATTTCTGCTCACAGTTCTAGGGGGTTAAGTCCCAACTGAAGGACCCGATTCATCTACAGTACGTGATCCTGGAGATAGGGGAAACTCTCCGGCCTTATGTCGAGCGATTCCATAAGGAGGTCATCCAGATGGGGGTCTTCACAGAGAGAGAAACCCTAGCCAACTTCAGGAGAAACTTATGGGCGGGAAAACTATTCCGGTCTTTGGCCAAGAGACCTCCCAAAACCTACCTGGAAGCCTATGATCTGGCTCTGGAGCAGATCGTGGTCGACGAGCAGCTCAAGGTCAAGATGGAGCATGATGACATGAGAGCCGAAAAGCGACAAAAGAAGGAAGCTCCCAGACCTAAGCAAGATAAGAAAAGCCGGAACAAACCCCCTAATAAGTCAACATACGGTTTCCCGCTTCCTCAGCCCAGTTCGGAAAGGTATCCGGATAAGCGAACTCCTTTTTAGGCTTTACCACCTCCTAGGACAGTAGCCCCTATAGCCCGCGATACGAGGGGGTACGACCATTACACTCCCTTAAATGCATCCCGAGAAACAATCTACCTTGCTATTCGGGACAAGGGTTTGTTACAGAAGCCCGCTCCCATCAAAGTCTTACTCGACAAAAGAAATCGTTATAAATATTGCAACTTTCATGAGGACGTAGGGCACAACACCTCAGAATGCTACAACCTGCGGAACCAGATTGAGGCTTTGATAAGGGGAGGATGCTTGATAGAGTTCTTACAACAAGTTTGGGAGAACATTTAAACTGGAAGGGAGGTCTAAGCCGAGATTCGGGAACACGCTGAGAAGAGGAAAAGAGATCAAGCGGACCTGATGCAACAGATTCAGGTAATTCACACTATCAACGGAGGTCCCACTCTGGCCGGCACCTCCAACAATTCGAGAAAAAGCCATACGAGGAAGGTCCCTTGTACGGACGAAGGGCGAGATATCTTCAAGGTCGACCAGAGATCGACCAACCCCTCCTAGCTGTCCCAAATCATGTTCACCGAAGCAGAAGTCTTTAACACTGTGCAGCCACATGATGACCCCATGGTCATTGCATTACAAATTGCCAACTTTATGGTGCACCGTGTACTCGTCGACACAGGTGGCAGGGTCGACATTTTGTTCAAAGATACCCTGAAGAAGCTGAACTTAAAGCATTAGTGCTACAATAGTTGCTCTTCTCCATTATACGGGTTCACTGGGGACTCCATCACACCCGTAGGATCAAAAATATTACCAGCGGTCATTGGAGCTGTACCTCTCCAGCAGAACATCATGACTGACTTCATAGTGGTGGACACCCCGTCAGCATACAATGCAATATTATGGAGGCCATTTCTGTCATCTTTGAAATGGGTCATTTCTATTTACCAGAATGTCTTGAAGTTCCAGGTAGGAGACAAGGTGGGAGAGGTTTTGGGTGATCAACAAGCAGTTAGGAAATGCTACACAGTGTCAGCTAACCCAGCAATTCTAGCAAAGCAACTCGCACAGGTGACGACTATCCAATGTGGGATAGCCCTTACACTCCACTTGGAAAACGCAAGATACATCGGTTACCACGAAAAAGGACTCGTGATGCTCGACATAGAAGTACGAAGAAAGGTAGATGGGTAGAGGTGCTTCCCGAGGTCCTCTGGGCTTACCGCACTACATAGAGAACAGCTGTCGAGGAAACGCCCTACTCGCTGGCCTTCAGGGTTGAAGCTGTCCTACCTATAGAGCGCAAGTTGACCTTTTTAAAGTCCAACGGTTTGAACCAGGAAGCAACGAAAGCAAGCTCTGAGCTAGTTTGGACCTCCTTGAGGAAAAGCAAGATCTAATAGCTGAAAAGGTAGCAATCTACCAAGGCAGGATTACCAGGTACTTCAACAAAAGGGTTAAAACCAGAAGCTTCAAAGAAGGGGATCTGGTCCTCAAGAAAGTGACGTTGAACATCAAGAAGAGGTCAGACGAGGTCCTAGCGCCCAATTGGGAAGGACCTTACCAAATAAACATGGTGATCCGTAGTAGGGCGTACAAGCTCGAGGATATGGATGGCCGCCTCATCGACCATACTTGGAATACGGATCACCTAAGGAAATTCTACCCTTGAACAGAGGACTCAGGAGCAGGCAACCTCTGACTAGCTTCTTTTTATTTTCTAACAGTATTGTACTCCATCTTCCATATCAATAAAGCTTACCTGTTTTCTTATTTACTCCATCTTTGACTATGTCCTACAATGATTTGGGTCTACATGGAAAGTTTTGACATTATCGCCTCAAGACCAGGGTTAAGTCGGGGAAGCCCCCTCGCTGCTTCTGATGCCTTGGCCTGGTACCACCCCCTGCCAAGAAGGGTTTGAGTGTAAGAGCATAGTTACCATCTAGATCTCGAGACCAGGGATTGATCGGGGAAGCCCCCTCATCACCCTTGATGCCTTGGTCGGGTGACCTCCCCCAAGAAGGATCTGAGTGTAAGAGCATAGTTGCCATCCAGATCTCGAGACCAGGAATAGCTAGATAACGCTCATGATGCCTTGGTCAGGCTACTACCCCCAAGAAGGATATGAGTGTAAGAGCATAGTTGCCATCCAGATCTCGAGACCAGGAAATAGCTAGATAGCCCTCTTGATGCCTTGGTAGGGCTATACCCCAAAGAAGGATCTGAGTGTAAGAGCATAGTTGCCATCTAGACCAGGAAATAGCTAGATAGCGCTCATAATGCCTTTGTCGGGCTACCACCCCCAAGAAGGAATCTAGCTTGAAAGCCCGAAAGCCCTCCTGATCCCGAGCGTAAGAAGGGACTAAACAATTCTCCACTTAATGTTCTATTCGGGCTATAACCTCCCAAAAGAGCTCGGGGATGGATGACTCGACTTACTTAAACTCTTAATGCTCCTGTTATTTTACTAGCTCTCCTTGATACAGGGTTACTTACTACAGCAAACCCACAATCAAATAAGGGGACTGTCAACTGAAGAAGTGAAGCTAGGAGTACCATTGGTATAGGGGCTCAATGCCAATAACTTGTTTTTCTTATCTTAATTTTTCCCAAAGATAGCTCGCTTCAATATAAAAGCTGGACGATCAAGCAAGTACATGGAAGCAAGATTTAGATCTGAGATTAAACTTTAATTATCAAGTAAGGGAGCCTATCCCCCAAAATGGCTACTACAAGCAAGGGAGGCCCAATCCCTGGTTCCGGGCTATAACGGAAACATAACAAGAGATCAAACACAGTTAAAGATGGGATGCCCACCCCCTTTTTCGGGCATTCAAAATAAATCACATGGAAGAGAACTGAAGCTTCTTCATCTTCCTGAGGGCCTTTAGCTTCCTTCTCCACAGAATGGTTCTCGCCCCCTGCTCCATTCTCTAGTCGCGGCTCATCCTGATCAACTGCATCCATCGCTTCCGCCACTTCCTCTTGGGGATCAGCCTCGACTGCCTCGGGGTCAACAGGATCTTCCTCCATGATTTCATTAATCATTGTCATAGCTTCAGGAGGAATAGCTGTATCAAGAAGGCTAGTCACCGACTCAGGCACGGTACCGCATTCTGTTGACCCTATTTCTGATAGCACTATAGGAAGATCTCGGGCTTTTATGAGGCCACTTTCTAGCTCCTCGTTATGAACCCCCTCCTAGGATTCACCGGGACCAGATGCTGAAAAGGCTGAAACAGGATGGGGCAGATTTGGCACCTTAAACTGCTTCTCAGCTCCCTCCCCAGAAGGACCAGCTCCATCAATTTCAAGGCGAGACATCTCTGCAGCCAGCAACATGACCTCCGCTTTATCCCAGCGGTCAATACTAGAGAAATCGAATGGAGGGGGAAGAGCCTCTGCAACCTGATTTGAGGCATAGAAGTACCCCTCGCTAAAAGAAGCTTCCACTTCGGCTTGGAGCTGGGTAATTTGAGCCTGCAAGGTTTGGTTCTCAACATTTAGGGCCTTCGCTTCTCCTCTCCAGTCATCCCGCTGGCTAGCCAGCCGCTTTGACCTTAGAGTCTCCTGATTAAAAGCCCACTTCAGCCTCTCATGATCCCATTGAAGCTCAGATAGCTACGTCTCCATTCCCTGTTGGCTTGAGGTCATCTCTTGGACCAGAGTCCGAGCTCGAGCAAGAAACCCCATGGCTCGCTCAGCTTCAGCCTCAGCCTTGGCTGCCTAATCACGGAGGAAGGCTACCTGATGCCCCATGGCCACCTGAAACTTGAAAGCCTGTAAAGGAAATTCAGGTTAGAAAATGACAAGTCAAGCAGATCAATGAAGAAGTAAAAGCGACAATTACCTCAGCTAAAAGGGATTACCCTTTGGTGATCAAGATATTCACGGGCATTGCGGTCATCCTTGAAAGCCCACCGCCTGGACAATATGTTACAAATTACTTCAGAACCATGTCCTGACCCACCGAGCTCAATTACTGGTACGGATGAGAAGGGGCGACCTCAAAAAAATCGGCGTCGGGCTCCTTAGGAACCTCGACTACCCTGGATACAACAGAATCTGCAGAAATGGGGGGTAGCGGGACTCAGGGGGTATCATGTGGAGCAATAACTTCTGGAGGAGGTGCAAAAATAGACTTATAGACGACTTGGGAAGCAGACCCTCCTCGGTTCAGAGCCTTCGCAGCCCGAGATGCCAGAAGAGCCATATTGGACTTCACTTGAGAATGAGAGGGGGAAGGAACGAACATGGTAGCTACCTTAGTGGTTGACCCCCTCTTCTTTGGAACAGTCGGGAGAGCTCTTAGGACGATCTGGAAGGAGGAAGAGGTATCCCAGCTTGTCAGGCTTCGCAAGAAGCTGAAGCAACAACAAACACTGTTAGAGAAAAGAGTCTGCTCCTATGGGGTGGCTTTACGGTCTTTTCGGGCTTCATGATTGTCGATTATGGATGGAAATTTGCTCTTGGATCCCTGGCAAATTTCACTATTAACAGAAGTCCCTTCTGACTTGAACACCGGTGGTAGAGTTGGTGTTGGAGTCAGATTCCTTGTTTAGATGAGAAATTTTTCCGCCATTAAGATAATTAATGAGAGCGAAATCTTCTCATTAACTACTTAGCATTTTGAATTTGAAACTGAGTGTAATTCTAATAAAAATGGCTGTAATATGGCTCTAGGTGATCTTCCCGAGGATATCGCCAATAAACCTCTATTTAAGCCCGGCCAGACCGTCACTTTCTTCATACTTCCTCAAATCTTCAGACTTTCAAATTTCTTCTTCCCTGCTTTCTCTGTCTCTCTTGCCCATCAATGTCGACTTCCACAGATAGTTTTGATGCCTTGGTGGAGGGCTCTGGAGACCCTAACCTAGCTCCTCTTAAGCGGGTGCGAGGGATGAAGACTCTTCCCCCCTCTGCCAGCGCCGTCGTTCTAACAGGACCGCTTCTATCGGCTCTAGCTTTTCGAACTGGCTTGACAACCCTCTGAACTTAGTCGATGCAGACTCTGATGTCGGGGAGAGATTAGATACGGTCAGGAGGGCTCAAGTCATGGTGGTAGAGCTTCCTCCAGTGATAACCCTTCCTTTTGAACCGAAGGTCATCCCCGACTCTACTGTCGAACCTCAGTCGATCGGCCGTCTATGGGACAAGTATGGTATTCCTGATACCGTTTCTCTAACCTTCCTCCATCGGAACTACGATGTTTTTAGCCCACCCAAAGGAGAGCTTTCTAACCATGTAGCGGCTTTTGAGAAGAGGGTGAGGCTCCTTCTTCACCCCACCCTACGACGGGCTCTCAATGCTCTTTAGCTGGCTCCGCTTCAACAGATGCCCGGCTTCTTAGGGCATCTTATCGGCTTCCTGATATTATGGAGGGAGCAATACGAGCTGAGCGGCGTAACCAGGGATCCCAGGCCTAAGGAGCTCACCTTCTTTTTCCATATTGGTAGCCTGGCAGAAGTCCCATGAGGCTAATTCTATGCCAAGGCTACGAATATGCTCAATTTTATCATCCCCAAGGCTTCAAAGAAGGACCCCGCTTGGAAAGAAGAATGGGTATTAGATGGGGGAGACTAAGGGAGCTCAGTCTTCATCGGGGGGCATGAGCTCAAGGTTCCCACTGCCTTTAGTGAAAAACCCATCTAGGGTCGGGATTCCTTGCCCGATAAGTCTGAAGTCGTGCTGAAGACCATCCTAGCTTGGAACTATTTGAATCTGAAGTTTTCGACTGCTGACCCTTTCGATCCCCGTAGGGTAAACAGGTACCTACGGATATCCGGTGCTACCCCTCGTGAGTATCTCGATCTATCTTTTTTTTTTTTTTTATTCGAGGGTTCAGTTCTGATGATCTTGATTATTTTCTCTAACAGTGTTTGTTGTTGCTCCAGCTTCTCGCGAAGCCCGACAAGCTAGGATACCTCCTCCTCCTTTCAGATCATCCTCGGGAGCTCTTTTGACTGTTCTGAAGAAGGGGGAGTCAACCACTAAGGTAGCTGCCCTTTCGTTTCTTCCCTCTCTCCTTCCCAGGTGAAGTCCAAGATTGTTCTTCTGGCATCTCGGGCTGCGAAGGCTCTAAACCGAGGAGGATCTGCTTCCCAAGTCATCAATTATTCTATTCCTGCCCCTCCTCCAGAATTTACTGGTCCAAACGATGCCCCTTGAGTCCCGCTACCCCTCTCTGCAGATCCGGTTGTATCCCGGGTAGTCGAGGTTCCTAGGGAGCCCGATACCGATTTTTCTGAGGTCACCCCTTCTCCCCTCTACTAGCAATCGAGCTTTGTGGGTCAGGACGAGGTTCTGAAGCAATTTGTCGCATCTTGTCAGGCGGTGAGCTTTCTACGATGACCGCGATGCTCGTGGACATCTTGATCACCAAAGGGTCCGCTATTTTAGCCGAGGTAATTGTCACTTTTCCTTCTTCATTGAGCTGCTTGACTAGTCATTTTCTAACCTGATTTTCCTTTGCAGGCTTTCAAGTTTCAGGTGGCCTTCCTATGTGATCGGGCAGCCAAGGCTGAGGCTGAAGCTGAGCGAGCCATGAGGTTTCTTGCACGGGCTCAGACCTTGGTCCAAAAGATGACCTCTAGCCAACAAGGAATGGAGACGCAGCTAGCTAAGCTTCAATGCGATCATGAGAGGCTGAAGCGAGCTTTTGATCAGGAGACTCTCAAGTCAAAGTGGCGGGCTAGCCCACGGGATAACTAGAGGGGAGAGACGAAGGCCCTGGTTGTTGAAAACAAAAACTTGCAGGCTCGAATTACCGAGCTTCAGGCCGAAGTGGAACCTTCTTTTAGCGAGGGATATTTCTATGCCTCCTATCAGGTTATAGAGGCTCTCCCTTCCCCATTTGATCTCTCCAGCATTGCCGGTTGGGATAGAGCGTAGGTCATGTCAAGGGCTGTGGAGCCCCGAACCTTATAGAGCTGGCCCTTTTGAGGAGGGAGCTGGGAAGCAATTGGAGGTGCCAGATCTGCCTTCTCCAGATCCAACCTTTCCAGTATCTGGTCTTGGCGAATCCTTGAAGGGGGTTCACAACGAGGAGCTAGAATGAGGCATTACTGAAGCCCGAGATCCCCCCACAGTGCTCTTAGGAATGAAGCCAACAGAATGTGGGAACGTGCCTAAGTTGGCGAGCAGCCTTCTTGATACAGCTATACAGCCTGAAGTTATGGCGGTGATCGATGAAATCGGGTAGAAAGATTCTGTTGACCCGATGGCAGCCAGGGCTAATCCCAGAAGAAAGTGGCAGAAACGGTAGATGCAGCTTATCAGGATGAGCCGTGACTGGAGAGGAGAGCAGGGGGCGAGGTCCATCCTATGGAAGAAGCTTGAGTTCTCTTCCATGTGATCTATTTTGAATGCACGGAAAAGAGGGTGGGCATCTCATCTTCAACTGAGTTTGATCTTTTATTATTTTTCTTTTGTAGCCCGGAACCTGGGATTGGGCCCCCCTTACATGTTGTAGCCTTGTTGGGGGATAGGCTCCCTTACTTGATAATAAAATTTTAATCTCAGGTCTAACTCTGGCTTGTATGTACTTGCTTGGTTGTCAAGCTTTTATATCGAAACGAGCTATCTTTGGGGGAAAAATAATATAAAAAAAAAGTTGTTGGCATTGAGCCCCCATACTAATGAAATTCGTGGATCAACTTCTTCTGTTGACAGTCCCCTTGTTTGATTGTGAGACTGCTGTAGTAAGTAACCCTGTATCAAGGAGAGCTAGTTAAATAACAGGAGAATTTAGAGTTTAAGTAAATCGAGCCCTCCATCCCCCAGCTCCATTGGGAGGGCTGCAGCCCGAATAGAAAATTTAAGTAAAGACATGTTTAGCCCCCTTCTTGGGCTCGGGATCAGGAGGGCTTCCATGCTTTCAAGCTCGATTCCCTCTTGGGTGGAATGGTGGCCCGACCAAGGTATCAGGAGGGCTATCTAGCTATTTCCTGGTCTCGAGATTCGGATGGCAACTATGCTCTTACACTCGGATCCTTCTTGGGAGTGGTAGCCTGACCAAGGCATCAGGAGGGCTATCCAGCTATTTCCTTGTTTCGAGATCTGGATGGTAACTATGCTCTTACACTCAGATCCTTCTTGGGGGTGGTAGTCCAACCAAGGCATCATGAGGGTTATCTAGCAATTTCCTTGTCTCGAGATCTGGACAGCAACTATGCTATTACACTCAGACCATTCTTCGAGGGGGTGGTGCCCGGCCTAGGCGTCAGGTGTAGCGAAGGGGCTTCCTCGGCTTACCCCTGGTCTTGAGGCGATAATCACAAAACTTTCCATGTACACCCAAATCATTGTAGAACATAGTTGAAGAAAGAGTAAACAGAAAAAGGAAAGCTTTATTGATATGGAAGATGGAGTACAATACTATCAGAAGAAAAAATAAAAGAAGCTAGTCGGAGGTTGCCTGCTCCTGAGTCCCCTGTTTAAGGTTAGAATTTCCTTAGGTGATCCGCATTCCAAGTATGGTCATTGAGTCGGCCATCTATATCCTCGAGCTTGTACGCCCCATTACGGATCACCATCTTTATTAGGTAGGGTCCTTCTCAGTTGGGCCCTAGGACCCCGTTTGACCTCTTCTTGGTGTTTAACGTCACTTTCCTGAGGGCCAGATCCCCTTCTTTGAAGCTTCGGGTTTTAACTAGGTACCTGGCAATCTTGCCTTGGTAGATTGCTACCTTTTCAGCTATTTGATCTTGCTTTTCCTCTAGGAGGTCTAAACTAGCTCGGAGCTTGCTTTCATTACTTCACTGTTCAAATCGTTGGACTCTAAAGGAGGTCAAATTGTGCTCTATAGGTAAGACTGCTTCAACCCCGAAGGCCAGCGTTTAGGGTGTTTCCCCGGTAGTTATTCTCCTTATAGTGCGGTAAACCCAGAGGACCTCGGAAAGCTCTTCTACACATCTGCCTTTCTTTTGTGTGGCTTTTTCTTCAACAACTTCTTGATGGTTATGTTCGTGGATTCCACCAAACCATTGGTTTTTGGGCGGGCTACAGAAGTAAAATGAAGGTCGATACCCAAACCTTGACAGAAATCTCTGAATCGAACATTGTCGAACTATTTTCCGAGGTCGATTATGATGATAAGAGGGGTTCTGAACCTGCAAACTACATTGGCCTTGATGAACTTTGTTGTGTTCTCTTCCGATATCTGGGACAGTGGTCTGGCTTCAACCCATATTGTAAAGTAATCAATCGTTACGATAGCGTGCTTTGCCGAACCCGAAGCTGTAAGAAGCGGTACAATCAAATCGACTCCCCACATAGCAAAGGGGTATGGTGAGCTAAGGGATGACAAACGCTCATCCGGGAGGTGACTCAAGTTTGTGGCATTCTGGCATGCCTCGAAGGTTTGCACCAAGCTCTTATCATTTTGATGGATGGTCGGCCAGTAAAACCCTTTGCAGAGAACCTGATATGCCAAGGCCTCTCCACCAATATGGTTCCCGCATTCCCCGGAATGAACCTCTCTCAAAGCCCACTTGGCATCTACAGGGTGTATACATCGGAGTAGAGGAAGGAATTTTCCCCTTCGGTATAAATGCCCATCAACCATACAATACCATACCGAGAGCCTTTTGACCCTCCTAGCTTGGTCGGGCTCCTTAGGGAGTTTCCCATCCTGTAGATATTCTACTATTGGATCCATCCAGCAAGGCTTTTAGTCCAGGGTATAAGCTTCCTTACTGGTCATAATGCTAGGTATGGGGATTACTTGAAGAGGGACTCTGTGTGGTAGGGTCTTGCCACCAAAGGCAGCTATCTTAGCTAGGACGTCAGCTCGATGATTTAGCTGTCGAGGTATCTGCTCGATTCTGAATCCCCTAAATCTTGTCCTGAGTTGTTGCACCAGTTTCAGAAAAGCGATCATGTTATCCCCTTTGGCCTGATAATCACCGAAAACTTGGTTGACCATGAGTGAAGAGTGGCTCTTGATATTCAGGTAATCAACCCCAAGCTCTATGGCAGCTTTTATCCTAGCTAGCAGAGCTTCGTATTTCGCTTCATTGTTCGTGGCTTTTAATTCGAACCTGAAACCATGGCAGCATTCAGTTCCTTCTAGGTCGATGAGGACTATGCCCGCTCCTCCCCTTCCCCAGACTACTCCGAAGCTCCTTCAATGTAGAGAGTGCATGACTCGCAGCCCTCCGGCCAGTTGTCAGATTCTGGAATCCTCTAAAGGGTGGCATCTGTTACTGCGGGGGTTGCCTAATCTGAAGGTAATGAAATCTCAGCTACAAAGTCCACTAGTGCTTAAGCTTTTATCATGGTTCTTGACTTATACTTTAAATCGAACTGGGTAAACACTAGGGCCCATAGAACCAGCCTTCCTGAAACATCAGGCCTTTGTAAGAACTGACGGAGGGGTTGGTCCGTCACCACTGCTATTAAATGATCATGAAAGTAAGGACGGAGTTTCCTTGCCAAAGTCAACAATGCATAAACGAGCTTCTCCAGCAGAGTATAGTTCTTTTCGGGCTTGGTTAGAGCGTGACTCACATAGTAGATAGGTCGATGGATCCTATACCTGCATTCCTTGACCAAGGCCCCACTTACAGCGGTTTCTGAAGTGGCCAAGTATATTTGGAGCTCTTCACCATGATTTGGCTTGACCAGCAGTGGAGGGCTTGTTAGGTATCTTTTCAAAGCTTGGAAAGCCTGTTCGCTCTCCTGATTCCACTTCATGTTTCTTCCCTGCTTGATAGCTTTGAAGAATGGTAGGCACTTATCGGTAAACCGGGAGATAAACCTATTGAGCGCTGCTACCTGACCGGTCAAGGCTTGAACCCGTTTAAGAGATACGGGGGATTCTGGATCAAGGATATCCGTGATTTTTTTCTGGTTTAGCCTCTATGCCTCTCTCATGGACCATGAAGCCTAGAAACTTCCCTGCAGTTACACCAAAGACACATTTGGAAGGGTTCAACCTCATCTGGTTTTCCCTTAGGATCATGAAGGTTCTTCGAAGACGGTCTAGGTGGCCTTTCGAGGTAAAAGATTTAGTAATCATATTGTCGATATATACCTCCATCGACCTTCCAATTTTAGGCTTGAACAAATGGTTGACTAACCGCTTGAAAGTAGCTCCAGTATTTTTGAGCCCGAAAGGCATCACCTTGTAGCAGTATAGGTCTTGCGCGGTGATGGAGTTGGTTTTTTCTTGGTGCGTGGGATGCTGAATAATCTGATTGTAGCCGTAAAAAGTGTCCATGATGCTTAGGAGCTTGTTCCCGTAGTTGGAATCGACCAACTGATCAATTTTTGGCAGAGGAAAACTGTATTTCGGGCATGCCCGGTTGAGGTCGGTGTAGTCCACGCACATGTGCCACTTCACATTTTCCTTCATGACCATGACCACGTTGGCGAGCCATTCGGGATAGCGGGCTTCTAGAATGACGCCTGCCTGGGTGAGTTTATCCACCTCTTCTTGAACCGCCACATTTCTTTCATTGTTGAAGTGGAGCCTTATCTGTTTGACGGGCTTGAATGTCAGATCCACCGCTAGTCGATGTGTAGCTAATGTCATTGGGATCCCCGGCAACTCCGTATGACTCAAGGCAAAAATATCGTTGAACTTCATGAAGAGCCTAATCAAGCCCTCTTTCATTCCTAGCTCAATGGTAGCTCCGATCTTGACGACCTTCGAGGGATTGGTTAGTCCAACAGGAATCTCCTCTAACTTATCGACCTGGTGGCTGCTTGCCCATTCCCTTCTCTGTTCTTCCATATCGGGCACCACAAGGCCTTCTTCAGGACAATCGGTGGAGCTCGCGTCTTCCAAGTTTAGTGCCAAGGTTATCCCGCCTTGAATAGTCTTTACTTAAGCGAGATGTTTAGCTAAAGCTGATGGGTTAGCCGACACTGCGTAGCATTTCCTAGCTACTTCCTAATCACCCCATACCTCTCAAACATTGTCTCCTACCGGGAACTTCAGAACATTGTGGTAATTAGATAGGACCAACTTCAGGGATGATAGGAATGACCTCCCTAATATTGCGTTGTAGGCCGACGGGGTATCCACCACCACCAAGTCGGTCATGATGTTTTGTTGAAAAGGTGTGGCTCCATTGAGCACTGGTAGGATTTTTGATCCTACGGGTGTGATGGAGTTCCCATTGAAACCGTATAATGGAGTAGTACAACTATTGTAGCACCATTGCTTCAAGTTTAGTTTTTCCAAAGTCTCTTTGAACAGAACCTTGACGCTGCTACCTGTGTCGACGAGCACGCGGTGCACCATGAAGTTGGCAATTTGTAATGTAATAACCATGTGGTCATCATGGGGTTGCACGTTGTTAAAGACATCTACTTCGGTGAAGATGATTTGAGACAGCTGGGAGGGGTTGGTCTGTCTCTAGTCCACCTTGAAGATATCCCGCCCCTCGTCCGTACGAGGGACTTTCCTCGTATGATTTTTCCTTGAATTGTTAAAGGTGCCGGCCAGGGTGGGACCTCCGATGATAATGTGTATTACCTGAATTTGTTGCATCAGGTCTGTCTGTTCTCCCTTCCTCTTCTCAACATGTTCCCGGATCTCGGCTTGCACCTCCCTTCCCGTCTGAATGTTCTCCATGACTTGTTGTAAGAACTCTATCAAGCATCCTCCCGTGATCAAAGCCTCAATCTGGTTCCGCAGGTTGTAGCATTATGAAGTATTGTGCCCTACGTCTTAGTGAAGTTGCAATATTCGTAACGATTTCTTTTATCGACAGGGGCTTTCATAGGAGAGGGCTTCTGTAACAAACCCTTATCCCGGATGGCGAGGTAGACTATTTCTCAGGATGCATTCAAGAGAGTGTAACTGTCGTACCCCCTCTCATCGCGGGCTATAAGGGGCACTGTCTTGAGAGGTGGTAAAGCTTAAGGAGGAGCCCGTTTATCTGGATACCTTTCTGATCTGGGCTGAGGAAGAGGGAAACCGAATGTTGATTTATTAAGGGGTTTGTTCTGGCTTTTTTGATCTTGCTCGGGTCTGGGAGCTTCCTTTTTTTGTTGCTTTTCTGCTCTCATGTCGTCATGCTCCATCTTGACCTTGAGCTGTTCGTCGACCTCGATCTGTTCCAGAGCCAGATCATAGGCTTCCTGGTAGGTTTTCAGAGGTCTTTTGGCAAAAGATCAGAATAGTTTTCCAACCCACAAGTTTTTTCTAAAGTTGGTGAGGGTTTCTCTCGGTGAAGACCCCCATCTGGATAACTTCCTTGCGGAACCGCTCGATATAAGCCCGGAGAGTTTCCCTTCTCTCCAAGATCACATATTGTAGATGAATCAGGTCCTTTAGTCGTGGTTTAACCCCTTGGAACTACGAGCAGAAGTCAGTTGATAATTTGGTGAAGGAATCTACGCTCCCAGCGGGTAGTTTCCTAAACCAGGTCTTAGCATAATCCATGAGTGTAGTGGGGAACATCCGACACATAGAGGCCCTGGTTGTGTTCTAGACCTCCATCTGTTGAACGAAGCTCTCTAAATGGCTCAGTGGATCTTCAGTCCCGAAGAACCTGTCAGCTGTCATTTTGAACTTAGACGGGGAGGATCTTTCTTGTCCTCCTTGTACTTCCCCTTTTTCACCAATTGAACCTCATTCTGTAGCTCTACCAACTGGTCTCTTAGTCGCTTGCTTTCGGACTTCCTTGAGTCGATCTCGGATTCCTTATCGTCAGATCCCTCTGATGAACTGGTGACCTCTACTCGGTTTTTTCTTTGGTAGAGGCTTACTCGGGGACATTGCTGACTTCTTCTTCTCTACCCCGGACTTCCCTCCTTGTAGTCGTTGGGGGAGGAGCTCTTCCTGTCCTCGGGAAAGGACATCTACCGCGAGATCTGACTTGTCCTGGTTGTTAGGGTGGCAGCGCTTTGGGATCATGGGGCATGGGCCCTAGCCTATCCCTAATCGAGGTTGGGAGCCCCACTTTGTTACTAGTTGATTCCTGAGGGGCAGGCCCCAAGCGATCAAAGGCGGGTTACCTAGCCTCGGGACTGCTTGATTCCCCCTAATTGCAGTGACCCGTTTGTTGGATAGCGATGCCCTCACTGAGTGGTCATGCTCGACCTGGCTTCCCAGAGGGGGATCCAGAGCCCGCACAAAAGCTGGCTGGATGGGAATCTGGCTATAGAGCCTGGATTTTTTATTTTTCTTCGGGTCCTTTCGTGTTGATGTAGCAGAAGATTGTCCCGAGGTGCCCTGCTGCCCTTGTGAGGAGCGGAGCTTCATGATGACTTTGAAATAAAGAACTTTTTGAATGTAAAAAGATGGTGGTGTGAAAGGTTTCCCACAGACGGCGCCAGAAAGTGTAGACGGGAAATTCGCTCGAGATGAGAAATTTCTGTTAACACCCTTGAGACCACTACCATGAAGCCAGTGGCCAGGGTCGGTACCGTTGGTTCCTGACCTGTTTAAGAGAGAGACGAGTGGCAATAACAGTAAATGGGAGCTCTATTATTTATATATTGCTTTAAGATATAAATAACTCTATTGTTTGCTCACAATCTCTCGGAGGTGTAGGGTGGTGGCACCTTGGTGCCTGTCGAATAGTGGAGATGAAGGTGACCGTGTTCTGTAATCAGAATTTAGGTCATTCTTGGCTGTGTATATATGTTGTTTATGATTTTCTGTCTCTGTCCTTCGTTCTCCTTCTTTACCATGCTTGGCTTCACACACACACACACACACACACACACACACATATATATATATATATATATATATATATATATATATCGTCCAAGTAGGTTTTTAGTTCACGAATACTCTCCCATAATCTCATGAATCCGTTCCCTCCTTATTGAAC
Organism: Dipteronia dyeriana; assembly: GCA_032871835.1. Taxonomy (NCBI): domain Eukaryota; kingdom Viridiplantae; phylum Streptophyta; class Magnoliopsida; order Sapindales; family Sapindaceae; genus Dipteronia; species Dipteronia dyeriana. Next base: position 76,084,225 of record CM065300.1, on the reverse strand, counting down.
GGGATTCGTTATTTAAATTTGAATTGTTTCCTGATTCGATTATATCGTTGACGAAGATAAGTTTGTTCCCTTATTTGAATTTAAACTCTTGACGTGCATGTAAATATTATATGGAGATGATCCTGTGTGCACTCGTGTCATGGATCTTCATTGAGGTCACCTTGCCAGCTGTCTGTTGCCCCGTAGAGCGAGGTAGATCCCTACTCTGGTCTGTTCTTAGAAGTTTAAGATGGATTTTCCCTGAACCTTGGGGGCTTAAGGTGCTCTTGTAGACCCTCCTGGGAGGTAGCTGGGGTAGTGTAGATTAAGGCATGATTCTTCCTTTATGTCCAGCAAGGACATCGAGCTTCTGGAGAGGTTAGCGGGCATCTTTCGAAGCTCTCTTGAGCTGGGAGACTTCGCCTGGCTTTTACAGGGCATCTATGGAGCTCGACCTCGGAACCGAGGTTCCCCAATAGATGGCCTGGAGAAGTCCAGCTTCTAGTACACTTGTGGGGGTTTGTCCCGGTCGTGTCTGGCTTGTCTTCTGGTAGCTTTAAAGCGGAACCTGCCTTCCCTGCTTCTACGGGGTGCCTTAACAGTCTTTCCGGGCTTCATGATTGTCGATTATGGACGGAAAATTTCTCTTTGATCCCTGGCCAAAGAGAAATTTGGCCAGAGAAATTTTCCACTTTCCCGCCCTTAGTCAAATCCCATAGTTGACGTTCATGAGACCCGGGTAGACCATAAAGCGACCTCACAGGAGCAGGAAAGGTCAGCCCCGCTTTAAAACTATCGAGAATCAAGCTATGCGCGACCAGGATGAGCCCCCACAAGAACACAAGAACCCGGGCTTCTCGAGGCCACCTATCTGGGAACCTCGGTTCTTGGGGTCGAGCTCTTCAACCACCCTGTGAAAGCCAGGGGGGTTGCCAAGCTCAAGAAACATTCGAAAGAAGCCAGACAAGCAAAGTAAGTACTACTCAGGTTAAGACTTTAAGAGGTCAAACTTAATTCGCAGCCTGAATAAGAAGCCTATGAACCTCTCAAGAAGCCCGTTGTCCCCTCCGTAATTCTAAGAGGAAGAGGGCCTCTAAACGAATTAGATCCGTGTTACCTCCCTGGAATGCCTACCAGGATGTCCTTTCCAAGCTCCCGAGAATAGAGTCGAAGTATAGATCCATCTGGGGCCGAAGCATAGTCTAGTAACCTCCATGAAGAATCATGACACGAGTGCACACAAGATCATCTCCACGTAATATTTACATGCAAGTCAAGAGTTTGATTCCAAAAAAGGAACAAACATATCTCCAACAACGATATCATCGAATCCTGTAACAATTCAAATTCAAATGACGAAATCCCGCCCGATAAGGAGGGAACAGATTCATGGGATCACGGCAAGATATTTGCAAACTAAAAACCTACTTGGACCATATATATATATATGTGTGAGGCCAAACATGGTAGATGGGATATAAGAAAAAACAGAGAAAGAAAATAGAAAAAGAACGACAGAGAGACGAGAAGAAAGGAGGAGAGGAGAACCTAAATTCTGTATTCATAACAGGGCCGCCATTGTTTACACTATTTGATAAGCATAAAGTTACCACATTCCTAGGTCCTATAGAGATCGTGAGCATATGAGAGAGAAATCATTATATCTAAGCGAGTAATCAATAATAAAAGATCCCATTTGTTATTGTTATAATCCAGACTCTCGTTTACCTCTAAACAGGTCAGGTATCAAAGGTACCGACCCCGGCCACTACTTCAGTGGTAGTGGTCTCGAGGTGTTAATAGGAATTTCTCATCCTAAGTGAATTTCCCGTTAACACTTTCTGGTGTCGTCTGTGGAAGACTCTCACACCACCATTTTTATATTCAAAAGTTTATTATTTTACAGGAATCATGAGGCTCCGCTCCTTACAAGGACAACCAGGCGCATCAGGACAACCTTCTGTTTTGTCGACATGAAAGGTCCCGAAGAAAGGGATAAAATATAGGCTCCGTAGCCAGGTTCCAGATCAGCCAGCCACTATGCGGGCTCTGGATCCCCCTTTGGGAAATCAGGTTGTGCTTGACCAACAAGCGGCGACCTTCATAATCAGGGGGTATTACTATCCAGCAAGAAAACCTTTGTAATCAGAAGGAGTCAAGCAGACCCGGGGCTAGGCAACCCGCCTTTGATCGCCTGGGACCAACCCCTCGAGAGCCAGCTCGTAATAGAACATGACTCCCAACCTCGATCCGGGATAGGTTAAGGCCCATGGCCCCGTTTTCGAAGCGCTGCCACGCTACCAACCCAGGCAAGTCAAATCTGGGGTGGACATCCTTCCCTAAAAGCGGGGAGAGTTTCTCCACCCAACGACTTTAATGAGGGAAGCCCGAAGTAGGGAAGAAAAAAGTCAGCAAAGCCCCCAAGCAGCCCTCCTCCGAAGAAGGAACCGGGTAGAGGTCGCCAGTTCGTCAGAAGGATCCGATGGTGAGGAAACTGAGATCAACCCAAGGAAATTCAAAAGCAAACACCTGAGGGACCGGTTGGTAGAGCTTCAGAAGGAGGTCCAATTGATGAAGAAGGGGAAGTACAAGAAGGACAAGAAAGATCCTACCAGTGATCATTGGAGCCACACCTCTCCAGCAGAATATCATGACAGACTTTGTGGTGGAAACCCAATCGGCTTACAATACAATATTAGGGAGGCCGTTTTTATCATCCTTGAAAGGGGTCCTATCCATTTACCACAACGTCCTGAAGTTCCCGGTAGGAGACAATGTGGGGGAAGTTATGGGTGATCAGCAAGCAGCCAGGAGATGCCACGCAGTGTCGGCTAACCCAACGGCCCTAGCAAAACAACTCGCCCAGGTGACAACGATCTAACATAGGGCAACCCCTACATCAAACCTATGAGATGTAGGGCCCACCAATCACCTTGAGGCGACCCCATAATGACAGACGGGGAGGAACAGAGAAGGGAATGGGCCAGCGTCCATCTAGTGGATAAGTTAGAAGAGATTCATGTTCAAGTGGCCGATCCCTCAAAGGTCGTCAAAATCGGAGCCATCCTTGATTCAGGAGTGAAATAGGGTTTGATCAAGCTCCTCACAAAATTCAACAGCATTTTTTCTTGGAGTCATGCTGAGATGCAAGGGATCCCGATGACATTGCTTCCTCATCGGCTGGCAGTGGACCCGATCTTCAAACCTATTAAACAAAAAAAGTGCCACTTTAATACCGAAAGAAATGTTACGGTTCAGGAAGAGGTGGACAAACTAACCTGGGCGGGCTTCATCCTAAAAGTACGCTATCCCGAGTAGATAGCCAACATGGTCATGCTCACAAAGGCAAATGGAAAGTGGCACATGTTTGTTGATTATATCGACCTCAACCGGGCATGCCCGAAGGATAGCTTCCATCAACCAAAAATTGATCAGCTAGTCGACTCTACCTCCAGAAACAAGCTCTTGAGCTTTATGGACGCATTTTCAGGGTACAATCAAATTATGATGCACCCCACAGACCAAGAAAAGACCAGTTTCATCACAGCATGAGTTTTGTACTTGTTGACAGGAAATTTAATCGAGAAGAGAAATTTTTGTTAACACCCTGAGACCACTACCACGAAAGCGGTGGCCGGGGTCGGTACCGTTGGTTCCCGACCTGTTTAAGAGAGAGATGAGAGGTAATAACAGTAAATGGGAGCTCTATATTTGATATATATCTTTAAGATACAAATAACTCTCTTATCTGCTCACAATCTCTCGGAGGTGTAGGGTGGTGGCACCTTGGTGCCTGTCGAATAGTGGAGATGAAGGTGACCGTGTTCTGTAATGGAAATTTAGGCCCTCCTTCTATGTGTAGGTCTGTTGTTTATAATTTTCAGTCTATGTCATTCGTTCTTTTTTTTGTCTATATCCTTTCCCCTTGCTTGGCTTCACATATATATATCGTCCAAGTAGGTTTTTAGTTTACGAATACTCTACCGTAATCTCACGAATCTGTTCCCTCCTTATCGGACAGGATTTGTTATTTAAATTTGAATTGTTTCCTGATTCGATGGCATCGTTGACGAAGATAAGTTGGTTCCTTTGTTTGAATTTAAACTCTTGACGTGTATGTATATATCATGTGGAGTTGATCCTATGTGCATTCGTGCCATCGATCTTCATGGAGGTCACCTTGCCAGCTGCCCGTTGCCCCGTAGAGCAAGGTGGATCCATGCTTTGGCTTTGTTCTTAGAAGCTTAAGATGGATTTTCCCTTACCTGTAGGGGCTTGAGGTGCTCTTGTAGACCTCTCTGGAGGTAGCTGGGGTAGTGTAGACCCAGGCGTTATTCTTCCCTCATGTCTAGGAAGAATAACGGGCTTCTGGAGAGGTTGGCGGGCTTATTTTGAATGTCCCTTGAGCTTGGAGACTTCCCCTGGAATTTACATGCAGTTGTGGAGCTCGACTTTTGAGCCGAGGTTTCCCGATATATTGTTTGGAGAAGCCCGGGCTCCAGTACTCCTACGGGGGCTCATCCCGGTCGCGTCTGGTTTATCTTCTGATAACTTTGAAGCCGAACCGGCCTTCTTTGCCCTTACGGGGTGGCTTTTCAGGCTTCATGAATGTCGATTAAATGCAGAAAATTTCTCTTTGAACCCTGGTCAAATTTCCCTATTAACAGAAGTCCCCTCTGACTTGAACACCGGTGGTTAAGTTGGGGTTAAAGTCAGATTTCTTGTTTAATTGAGAAAGTTTTTCGCCATAAAGATAATTAATGAGAGTGAAATTTTCTCATTAATTACCCAACGTTTTGAATTTGAAACTGAGTGTTATTCAAAGAAAAATGGTTACAATACGGTGGTGATCTTCCCGAGGATATCGCCCATAGACCTCTATTTAAGCTCGGTCTGACAGTCACCTTCTTCATACTTCCTCAAATCTCAAACTTCCAAATTTCTTCTTCCCTGTTTTTTCCATCGAAATCTTTCACTTGCTCTCTCACCTCTCTTTTCCATCGATGTCGACTTCCACAGATAGTGTTGATGACTTGGTGGAAGGCTCCGGAGGACCTAACCTAGCTCCTCTTAAGTGGGTGCGAGGGATTTCAAGCTATGAGGAATCTTCCCCCCTCTGCCAGCATCGCCGTTCAAACAGGAACGCTTCTACAGGCTTTAGCTTTTCGAACCGGCCTGACAACCCTCTAAACATAGTCGATGAATACTCTGACGTCAGGGAGAGATTAGATGCGGTCAAGGGGCGGGGGAGGGGGGGCTCTAGTTACGGTGGCTGAGCTTTCTCCAGTGATAATCCTTCCTTTCGAACACAGGGCATCCCCGATTCTACTGTAGATCCTCAGTCGATCGGCCGTCTACAGGACAAGTATGGTATTCCTGATACCGTTTCTCTAACCGTACCCCATCGAAACTATGATGCTTTTAGCCAACCCAAAGGGGTGCTTCCTATCCATGTCACTGATTTTGAGAGCGGGGTGAGGCTTCCTCTCCACCCCACCCTACGGCGGGCTCTCAATGCCCTTCAGCTGGCTCTACTTCAATTGACGCCCGGCTTCTGGAGGCATCTAAGCGGCTTTCTAGTATTGTGGAGGGAGCAATGAAAGCTGAGCGGTGTAACCAGGAAGCCCGGTGCTCAGGTGATCGCCTTCCTTTTCCAGATTGACATCCTGGCATGAGTCCTACGAGGCCAATTCTATGCCAAGGCTAAGAATTGGCTCAACTTTATCATCCTCGGGGCTTCAAAGAAGGACCCCGCTTGGAAAGAAGACTGGGTATTAGCCAGGGGAGACTGGAGGAGCTCCGTCTTCGTCGACGGGCATGAGCTCGAGGTTCCTACAACCTTTAATGACAAACCCACCTAGGATCGGGATTCCTTACCCAATGAATCTGAAATCGTACTGAAGACCATCCTAGCTCGGAATTATTTGAATCTAAAGTTTTCGACAGCCGACCCCTTCAATCCCCGAAGGGTGAACAGGTACTTGCAGATATCTGGTGTTACCCCTCGTAAGTATCTCGATCTATCTTGCTTTTCTTTTTCTTTTTCTTTTTTCTTTTTTTTATTTGAGGTTTCAGTTCTGATAATCTCGATTCTTTTCTCTAACAGTATTTGTTGTTGCTCCAGCTTCTCGCAAAGCCCGACAAGCTGGGTTTACTCCTTCTCCTTCCAGATCAGCTTTGGGAGCTCTCCTGACTGTTCGAAGAAGGAGGGGTCAACCACTCAAGTAGATGCCCCATTAGTTCCTTCCTCTTCTCCTTCCCAAGTGAAGTCCAAGATGGCTCTTCTGGCGTCTCGGGCCACGAAGTCTTTAAACCGAGGAGGGTCTGCTTCCCAATTTGTTAATAAGTCTATTTCTGCCCCTCCTCTAGAAGTTATTGCTCCAAACGATCACCCCAAGTCCCACTACCCCTCTCTGCAGATCCGGTTGTATCTCGGGTAGTCGAGGTTCTCGGGGAGCCCGATGCTAATTTTTCTGAGGTCACCTCTTCTCGCCTATACCAGCAATCGAGCTTAGTGGGTCAGGATGAGATCTTGAAGCAATTTGTCATATCTTGTCCAGGCGGCGGGCTTTCTAGGATGTCTGCAATGCCTGTAGACATCTTGATCACCAAAGGGTCAGCCTTTTTAGCCGAGGTAAATGTCGCTTTTACTTTTTCATTGAGCTACTTAACTTGTCATTTTCTAACATGATTTTCCTTTGCTTGCTTTCAAGTTTCAGGTGGCCATGGGGCATCAGGTAGCCTTTTTCTGTGATCAGGTAGTCAAGGCTGAGGCTGAAGCTGAGCGAGCCATGGGGTTGCTTGCGCTGGCTCAGACCCTAGTCCAAGAGATGATCTCCAGCCAATAGGGAATGGAGACGCAGCTAGCTGAGCTTCAATACAATCATGAGAGGGTGAACGAGCTTTTGATTAGGAGACTCTCCTGTTGAAGCGGCAGGCTAGCTAGCGGGATGACTGGAAGGGAGAGGCGAAGGCCCTAAAGGTTGAAAACCAAAACTTGCAGGCACGAGTTACCCAGCTCCAAACCGAAGTGGAAGCCTCGTTTAGCGAGGGGTACTTCTATGCCTCCTATCAGGTTACAGAGGCTCTTCCCCCTATTCGATCTTTCTAGTATCACAGGCCGGGATAGAGCGGAGGTCATGTCGCGGGCTACGGAGATGTCTCGCCCTGAAACTGATGGAGCTGATCCTTCCGGGGAGGGAACTCAGAAGCGGTTAAAGGTGCCAAATCTGCCTCTTCCTGTTCCAGTCCTACCAGCATCCGGCCCTTTTCGAATCCTCAAAAAGGGGTTCACAACGAGGAGCCAGAAAGAGGCTTTGTTGAAGCCAGAGATTCCTCCGTAATGCTCTCAGGAATGGAGTCAATAGAAGGCAGGAACGTGCCTGAGTCGGTGTCCAGCCTTCTTGAAGCAGCTATACCGCCTGATGTTATAGCGGTGATCAATGAAATCATGGAGGAGGATCCTGCTGAACCTGAGGCAGCCAGGGTTGATTCGCACGATGAGGTGGAGGGGGCGGCTGATGCAGCTGGCCAAAACGAGCCACGACCGGGAAGGGGAGCAGAGGGCGAGGTCCATTCTGTGGAGGAGGAAGCTGAAAGCCCTTAGGAAGACGATAAAGCTTGAGTTCTCTTCCATGTAATTTATTTTGAATGCCCGGAAAAGAAGGTGGGCATACCACCTTTAACTATGTTTGATTTCTTATTATTTTTCTTTTGTAGTCCAAAACCAGGGATTGGGCCCCCATTGCTTGTAGTAGCCTTGTTGAGGGATAGGCTCCCTTACTTGATAATAAAAGTTTAATCTCATATCTAAATCTTGCTCCTACGAACTTGCTTGATCGTCCAGCTTTTATATCGAAGCGAGCTATCTTTGGAAAAAATTAAGATAAGAAAAGCAAGTTATTAGCATTGAGCCCCCATACCAATGGAACTTCTAGCTCCACTTCTTCAGCTAATAGTCCCCTTGTTTGATTGTAGGTTTGATGTAGTAAGTAACCCTGTATCAAGGAGAGCTAGTAAAATAACAGGAGCATTTAGAGTTTAAGTAAGTCGAGCCCTCTATCCCCGAGCCCCTTCAGGAGGTTGTAGCCCAAGTAGAACATTAAGTGGAGAATTGTTTAGTCCCTTCTTAGGCTCGGGATCAGGAGGGCTTCCGGGCTTTCAAGCTCGATTCCTTCTTAGGGGTGGTAGCCCGACCAAGGCATCAGGAGCACTATCTAGCTATTTCCTAGTCTGGATTGCAACTATGCTCTTACACTCATATCCTTCTTGTGGGAGGTAGCCCGACCAAGGCATCAGGAGGGCTATCTAGCTATTTCCTGGTCTCGAGATCTGGATGGCAACTATGCTCTTACACTTAGATCCTTCTTGGGGGTGCTAATCCTTCTTGGGGCTGCTAGCCCGACCAAGGCATTAGGAACGCTATCTAGCTATTTTCTGGTCTCGAGATCCAGATGGCAACTATGCTCTTACACTCAGACCCTTCTTGGCAGGGGGTGGTGCCCGTTCGTGGCATCAAGAGCAGCGATGGGGCTTCCCCGGCTTACCCCTGGTCTTGATGCGATATTTTCGAAACTTTCCATGTAGACCCAAATCATTGTAGGACATAATTGAAGAAGGAGTAAATAGGAAAAGGCTAGCTTTATTGATATGGAAGATGGAGTACAATACTGTATGAAGAAAAAATGTAAAATAAGCTAGTCGGAGGTTGCCTGCTCTTGAGTCCCCTGTTCAAGGGTAGAATTTCCTTAGGTAATCCGTATTCCAAGTATGGTCGATGAGTCGGCCATCCATATCCTTGAGCTTGTATGCCTTATTATGAATCACCGTTTTTAATAGGTAGGGTCCTTCCCAGTTGGGCCCTAGGACCCCATCTGACCACTTCTTGGTGTTCAACGTCACTTTTTGGAGGACCAAATCCTCTTTTTTGAAGCATTGGGTTTTAACCCTCTTGTTGAAGTACCTGGCAATCCTGCCTTGGTAGATTGCTACCTTTTCAGCTATTCGATATTGTTTTTCCTTTGGGAGGTCTAAGCAAGCTCGGAGCTTGTTTTCATTGCTTCTCGGTTCAAACTGTTGGACTCTAAAGGAGGTTAACTTGTGCTCTATAGGTATGACTGCTTTAATTCCGAAAACCAGTGAGTAGGGCATTTTCCCTGTAGTTGTTCTTCTTATAGTGCGGTAGGCCTAGAGGACCTCGGGAAGCTCCTCTACCCATCTGTCTTTCTTTTGTTGTAGCTTTTTTTTCAACAACTTCTTGATGGTTTTGTTCGTGGATTCCACCAGACCATTGGTCTGAGGGTGGGCTACCGAAGAAAAATGAAGGTCGATTCCCAAACCTTGATTGAAATCTCTGAATCGGGCATTGTCGAACTGTTTCCCAAGGTCAGTTATGATTACCAAAAGGGTTTCGAACCTGCAGACTACATTTGTTTTGATGAATATTGTTGTGTTTTCTTCCGATATTAGGGAGAGTGGTCCAGCTTCAACCCATCTTGTGAAGTAGTTAATTGCTACGATAGCATGTTTGGCCTGTCCCGGAGCTGTATGAAGCAGTCCAATCAAATCGACCCCCCACATAGCAAAGGGGTATGGCGAGCTAAAAGACGGCAAATGCTCTAAAGGGAGGTGACTCAAGTTTGTGGCCTTCTGGCACGCCTCGAAGGTTTGCATCAAGTTCTTAGCATCTTGATGGATGGTCGACCAGTAATACCCTATGCGGAGAACCTGATATGCCAAGGCCTCTCCTCCAATATGGTTCCCGCATTCCCCGAAATGAACCTCTCTCAAAGCCCACTTGGCATCATCCAGGTGTAGACATCGGAGCAGGGGAAGAGATTTCCCCCTTCGGTATAAATGTCCATCCACCATGCAATATCGGACCGAGAGCCTTTTAATCCTCTAGGCTTGGTCTGGCTCCCCGGGGAGTTTCCCGTCCTGCAGATAGTCTGCTATTAGATGCACCCAACATGGCTGTCGATCTAGGGTATAAGCTTCCTTACCAGTCGTAGTGCTAGGTAGGGAGATTACTTGAAGAAGGACTCCGTGCGGCAGGGTCTGGCCACCATAGGCAACTATCTTAGCTAGGACGTCAGCCCGATGATTTAGCTGTCGAGGTATCTGCTCTATTCTGAATCCCCTTAATCTGGACCTGAGCTATTGTACCAGTTTCAGGTAAGCGATCATGTTATCCCCTTTGGCCGGATAATTCCCGGAAACTTGGTTGACCACGAGTGAATAGTCGCTCTTGATGTTCAAGTAATAGACCCCGAGCTCTATGGCAGCTTTAATCCCAGCTAGCAGGGCTTCGTATTCCGTTTCATTGTTTGTGGCTTTAAATTCGAACCTGAAACAATGGCTGCACTCAGTTCTTTCTGGGTCGATGAGGACTATGCCCGCTCCTCCCCCAGACTGCCCGGAAGCTCCGTCAGTTGTCAACTTACAAGCAGTCCTCCGAATAGTTGTCAACTTCTGGAATCCTCTAAAGGGTAACATCTATTACCGCGGGGGTTGCCTGATCTAAAGGTACTGAAAGTTCAGCCACAAAGTCCGCTAGGCTTATATTTTAAATCAAACTGGGTAAGCTTTAAGTCCTATAGAACCAGCCTTCCAGAAACATCCGGCCTTTGCAAGAACTGACGGAGGGGATGGTTCGTCACCACTGCTACTGAATGAGCATGAAAGTAAGGACGGAGTTTCCTTACCAAGTCACCAAGGCATAAACGAGCTTTTCCAGCAAAGTATAGTTCTTTACGGGCTTGGTTAGAGAGCGACTCACATAGTAGATAGGTCGCTGGATCCTATCCCTGCATTCCTTGACCAAGGCCCCACTTACAGCGGTTTCTGAAACGGCCAAGTATATTTGGAGCTCATCTCCAAGATTTGGCTTCACTAAAAGTGGAGGGCTTGTTAGGTATCTTTTCAAAGCTTGGAAAGCATGTTCGCTCTCCTGATCCCACTTCATGTTTCTTCCCTGCTTGATAGCTTTGAAGAATGGTAGGCACTTATCGGTAGATCGGGAGATGAACCTGTTAAGCGTTGCTACCTGACCGGTCAAGGCTCGAACCTGTTTAAGAGATGCGGGGCATTCTAAGTCCATGATAGCCGTGATTTTTTCTTGGTTAGCCTCCATACCTCTCTCATGGACCATGAAGCCCAGAAACTTTCCTGCAGTTACAACAAAGGCGCATTTGGAAGGGTTCAACCTCATCTGGTTTTCCCTTAGAATCATAAATGTCCTTCGAAGGTCGTCCAGGTGGCCTTCCGGGGTCGAAGACTTGGTGATCATATCGTCCATATATACCTCCATCGACCTTCCAATTTCGGGCTTAAACAAATGGTTGACTAACCGCTGGTAAGTAGCTCTAGTATTTTTGAGCCCGAAAGGCAATACCTTGTAGCAGTATAGGACTTGCACGATGATAAAGCTGGTCTTTTCTTGGTCCGCGGGATGCATCATAATTTGGTTGTACCTGAAAAACGCATCGATAAAGCTCAGGAGCTTGTTCCTGGAGGTGGAATCGACCAACTGATCAATTTTTGGCAGCGGAAAACTGTCCTTCGGGCATGCCCGGTTAAGGTCGGTATAGTCCATGCATATGCGCCACTTCCCATTTGCCTTCGTGACCATGACCATTTTGGCGAGCCATTCGATATAGCGGGCTTCTCGAATGAAGCCTGCCTGGGTAAGTTTATCCACCTCTTCTTGAACCGCTAAATTTCTTTCATTGTTGAAGTGGGGCCTTTTCTATTTGAGAGGCTTGAAGGTCGGATCCACTGCCAGTCGATGAGCAGCTAATGTCATCAGGATCCCCGGCATCTCCGCATGACTCTAGACAAAAATATTGTTGAACTCTATGAGGAACCTAATCAAGCCCTCTCTCATTCCTGGCTCAAGGGTAGCTCCGATCTTGACGACCTTAGAGGGATCAGTTAGTCGAACAGGAATCTCCTCTAACTTGTCGACCGGGTGGCAACTGGCCCATTCCCTTCTTTGTTCTTCCATTTCTGGCACCATAAGGCCTTCTTCGGGACAATTGGCAGAGTCTGCGTCTTCCAGGTTTAGTGCCGGGGTCATCCCGCCTTGGATAGTCGTTAATTGGGTGAGCTATTTAGCTAGAGATGTTGGGTTAGCCGACACTGCGTAGCATTTCCTAGCTGCTTGCTGATCACCTCGAACCTTTCCCTCCTTGTCTCCTACCGAGAACTTCAGGACATTGTGGTAAATAGATAGGACCCCCTTCAGGGATAATAGCAATGGCCTCCCTAATATTACGTTGTAAGCCGACGGGGTATCCACCACTATGAAGTCGGTCATGATGTTTTGTTGAAGAGGTGTGGCTCCAATGATCACTGGTAGGATTTTTGATCCTACGGGTGCGATAGAGTCCCTAGTGAAACCGTATAATGGAGTAGTACAACTGCTTTAGCACCATTACTTCAAGTTTAGTTTCTCCAAAGTATCTTTGAACAGAACATCGACGCTGCCACCTGTGTCGACGAGCACGAGATGCACAATGAAGTTGGCAATTTGTAATGTGATGACCATGGGGTCATCATGTGGCTGCACGGTGTTATAGACATCTGCTTCGGTGAAGATGATCTGTGAAAGCTGGAAGGGGTTTGTCGGTCTCTGGTCGACCTTGAAGATATCCCGCCCCTTATCCGTATGAGGGACCTTCCTTGTATGATTTTTCCTGTAATTGTTAGAGGTGCCGGCCATAGTGGGACCTCCATTGATTGTGTGTATTACCTGAATTTGTTGCATCAGGTCTGTCTGCTCTCCCTTACTCTTCTCAGTATATTCTCGGATCTCGGCTTGCACCTCCCTTCCAGTTTGAATATTCTCCCTGACTTGTTGTAAGAACACTATCAAGCATCCTCCCCTGACCAAAGCCACAATCTGGTTCTGTAGGTTATAGCATTCTGAAGTATTGTGCCCTACGTCCTCGTGAAAGTCACAATATTTGTAACGATATCTTTTACTGACCAGGGCTTTCATAGAAGCGGGCTTCTGTAACAAACCTTTATCCCGGTTGGCGAGGTAGACTGTTTCTCGAGATGCATTCAAGAGAGTGTAATGATCGTGCCCCATCTCATCGTGGGCTATAGGGGACACTGTCTTGAGAGGTGGTAAAGCTTGAGGAGGAGCCCGCTTGTCTGGATACCTTTCTGATCTGGGTTGAGGAAGAAGGAAACCGTATGTTGACTTATTTAGGGGTTTGTTTCGGCTTTTCCGATCTTGCTCAGGTCTGTGAGCTTTATTTTTTTGTCACTTTTCAGCTCTCATGTCGGCATGCTCCATCTTGACCTTGAGCTGTTCGTCGACCTCGATCTATTCCAAAGCCACATCATAGACTTCCTGGTAGGTTTTCGGAGGTCTCTTGGCAAAAGACAGGAATATTTTTCCTACCCACAAATTTCTTTTGAAGTTGGCTAGGGTTTCTCTCTCAGTGAAGACCCCCATCTGGATGACTTCCTTATGGAACCGCTTGACATAAGCCTAGAGAGTTTCCCCTCTCTCCTGGATCACGTACTGTAGATGAATCGGTTCTTTCAGTCGGGACTTAAACCCCTGGAACTGTGAGTAGAAATCAGTTGATAATTTGGTGAAGGCATTTACGCTTCCAGCGAGTAGTTTCCTAAACCAAGTCTTAGCATAATCCGTGAGTGTGGTGGGGAACATCTGACTCATAAGGGGCCCTGGTTATGTTATGGACCTCTTTTTGTTGAACGAAACTCTTTGAGTGACTCAGTGGATCTTCAGTCTCAGAGAACCTGTCAGCTGTCATTTTGAACTTAGGAAGAAGCTCTGCCTCCCGGATCCTTCTAGTGATGGGGGCATTCATCTCATTTAGAGGATCTTTCTTGTCCTTGTTGTACTTCCCCTTCTTCATCAATTGAACCTCTTTCTGTAGCTCTGCCAACTGGTCTCTTAGTCGTTTGCTTTCAGACTTCCTTGAGTCGATCTCGGATTCCTCACTATCAGATCCCTCTGATGAACTGGTGACCTCTACCCGGTTCCTTCTTTGGATGGGGCTTGCTCAGGTGCTTTACTGAATTTCTTCATTTCTACCCCGGGCTTCCCTCCTTGAAGTTGTTGGAGGGAGGAGCTCTTTCTATCCCCGGGGAAGGATATCTACCTCGGATTTGACTTGTCATGGTTGGTAGCGTGGCAGCACTTCGGGAGCGTGGGGCATAGGCCCTAGCCTATCCCGGATCAAGGTCGGGAGCCCTGCTCTGTTACGAGTTGATTCCAGAGGGGCTGGCCTCAGGCGATTAAAGGAGGGTTGCCTAGCCTCTGGCCTGCTTGATTCCCCGTGATTGCAGAGACCCATTTGTTGGATATCTATACCCTCAGCGAGCAATCGAAGGCGGACATTCTCTACAAAAGCCGCCGCTTGTTTGTCAAGCTCGACCTGGCTTCCCAGATTGGGATCCAGAGCCCGTAAAGTAGCTAGCTGAATGGGAATCTAGCTATTAAGCCAGGATTTTTTCCTTTTCCTTAGGACCTTTCGTGTTGATGTAGCAGAAGGTTATCCCAAGGTGCCCTATTGCCCTTGCGAGCGGAGCTTCATGGTGATTTTGAAATAAAGAACTTTTTGAATGTAAAAAGATGGTGATGTGAGAGGTTTCCCACAGACGGTGCCAGAAAGTGTTGACGGGAAATTTACTCGAGATGAGAAATTTCTGTTAACACCTTCGAGACCACTAAAACGAAAGGGGTGGCTGGGGTCGGTACTGTTGGTTCACGAGGTGGATCCATGCTTTGGCTCTGTTCTTAGAAGCTTAAGATGGAGGTCACCCTGCCAGCTGCCTGTTGCCCCGTAGAGCCAGGTGGATCCATGCTTTGGCTCTGTTCTTAGAAGCTTAAGATGGATTTTCCCTTACCTGTAGGGGCTTGAGGTGCTATTGTAGACCTCTTCGGGAGGTAGATGGGGTAGTGTAGATCCAGGCGTGATTCTTCCCTCATGCCCAAGAAGGATAGCAGGCTTCTAGAGAGGTTGGCGGGCTTCTTTTGAATGTCCTTTGAGCTTGGAGACTTCCCCTGGAATTTACCTTTGAGCTCGACCTTTGAACCGAGGTTTCCCGATAGATGGCTTGGAGAATCCCGGGCTCCAGTTCTCTTGTGGGGGCTCATCCCGGTCGCGTCTGGCTTATCTTCTAGTAACTTTAAAGTCGAACCGGCATTTCCTGCTCTTGCGGGGTGGCTTTTCCAGGCTTTATGATTGTCTATTGAAGGTGGGAAATTTCTCTTTGACCCCTAGCCAAATTTCCCTATTAACAGTACTGCTACAAGGTGATGCCTTTCGGGCTCAAAAACGTTGGAGCTACATATCAGCGGCTAGTCAATCGGTTGTTCAAGCCCAAAATCGAGAAGTCAATGGAGGTGTATATCGACGACATGATCACCAAGTCTTCAACCTCGGAAGGCCATCTGGGCGACCTTCGTAGAACTTTCATGATCCTAAGGGAGAACCATAAGAGATTGAACCCTTCCAAATGCACCTTTGGGGTAACTATAGGGGAGTTTCTAGGCTTCATGGTCCATGAGAGAGGTATAGAGGCCAATCTGGAAAAGATCATGGCTATCCTGGATCTAGAATCCCCCAGCAGGTAGCAGCGCTCAATAGGTTCATAGCAGCGCTCAATAGGTTCATCTCTCGGTTTACCGATAAGTGTCTCCGATTCTTCAAAGCCATCAAGCAAGGAAGAAACATGAAATGGGATCAGGAGAGTGAACAAGCTTTTCAAGCCTTGAAAAATATCTGTCAAGCCCTCCACTACTGGTTAAGCCAAGTCTTGGAGAAGAGCTTCAAATCTACTTTGTCATTTCAGAAATCATCGTAAGCGGGGTCTTGGTCAAGGAATGCAAGGATAAGGTCCAGCGGCCTATTTACTACGTAAGTTACACTCTAACCAAGCCCGAAAAGAACTATACCCTGTTGGAGAAGCTCGTTTATGCCTTGGTGACCTCGGCAAGGAAGCTTCATCCCTACTTCTATGCTCATTCAATAGCATTGGTGACAGACCAACCCCTCCATCAATTCTTACAAAGGTCGGATGTTTTCGGAAGGTTGGTTTTATAGGCCCTTGAGCTTACCCAGTTTGATTTAAGGTACAAACCTAGGACCGTAATAAAAGCTCAGGCACTAGCAGACTTTATAGCAGAGCTCTCACTACCTTCAGGCCAAGCAACCCCTGCAGTAACAGATGTAGCCCTGAGAGGATTCCAGAATCTGACAGCTGGTCGGAGGGTTACGAGTCATGGATCCTCTACACTGATGGAGCTTTAGGGTAAACTGGGAGAGGAGCGGGCATATTTCTAATCGACTCATAAGGAACTAAGTGCTGCTACTATTTCAGATTTGAATTTGAAGTCACGAACAATAAGGCAGAGTATGAAGCTCTTCTAGCCAGAATAAGGGCAGCCATAGAGCTCGGGGTTGATTATCTGAATGTTAAGAGTGAATCTTTGCTCCTGGTCAACCAAGTCTCTGGGGATTATCAGGAAAAAAGGGATAATATGATTGCTTACCTGAAATTGGTTCAACAGCTCAAGAGCAAATTTGTAGGATTCAAAATCGAGCAGGTACTTCGACAACTGAATCATCGAGCTGACGTACTTGCCAAGATAGCTGCATATGGTGGCCAGACCTTACCCTATGGAGTCCCTCTTCAAGAGATCCCCCTACCTAGCATAGTGACAGATAAGGAGACTTATACCTTGGATCGACAACCGTGCTGGATGGATCCAATAGTGGATTATCTACATGTTGGAAAGCTTCCCGGGGAGCCCGACCAAGCTAGGAGAGTCAACTGGCTCTCGGTACGGTATTGTTTGGTGGATGGGCACCTATACCAAAGGGGAAGATCCCTTCCCTTGCTCTGATATTTGCAACCTGAAGATGCCAAGTGTGCTTTGAGAGAGGTTCATTCCGGGGAATGCAGGAACCACAAAGATGGGGAGGCTCTGGCATATCAAGTTCTCCACATGGGGTATTATTGGCAAACCATCCATCAAGACACAAAGAGTTTAGTGCAAGCCTGCGAGGCACGCCTGAAGGCCGTAAACTTGAGTCACCTCCCTCCGGAGAGGTTTTCCTCCCTTAGCTCGCCATACCCCTTTGCTATGTGGGGAGTCAACTTGATCGGACCGCTTCCTACTACTCCGGGTCAAGCCAAACATGCGATCTTGGCAATCGATTATTTCACAAGATGAGTCAAAGCCAGACCGCTCTCCCACATATCAGAAGAAAACACAACAAGGTTTATCAAGACTAATGTAATTTGTAGATTCGGAACCCCTCTTGCCATTATAGCTGACCTCGAAAAACGGTTCAACAATTGTCTATTCAAAGATTTTTACGAAGGCTTGGGAATCGACATTCGTTTTGCTTCGGTAACCCACCCCCAGACAAACGGTCTGGTGGAATCCACGAACAAAACCATTAAGAAGCTATTGAAGAAAAAGCTACAGCAGAAGAAAGGCAGATGGTTAGAGGAGCTTCCTGAGCTCCTCTGGGCTTACCGCACTACAAGCAGAACAGCTACCGGGGAAACGCTCTACTCTCTAGCCTTCGGGGTTGAAGTAGTCCTACCTATCAAGCACAAATTGACCTCCTTTACAGTCCAACATTTCGAGCCAGGGAGCAATGAAAGTAAGCTCCGAGCTAGCTTGGATCTTCTGGAAGAAAAGCAAGATCGAATAGCCGTGAAGGTAGCAGTCTACCAGAACCGGATTGCCAAGGAAGAGGAAGAGGACCTAGTTCTCAGGAAAGTAACATTGAATACTAGAAAGAGGTCAGACGGGGTCCTAGGGCCCAACAAGGAAGGACCATACCTAGTAAAAATGGTAATCCGTAATGGAGCATACAAACTCGAGGATATGAACGGCAGACTCATCGATCATACTTGGAATGCAAATCACATAAGAAAATTCTACTCTTGAACAGGGGACTCATGGGCAAGCGGCCTCCACCTAGTTTTTTATCTCCGTAATAATGTACTCTATCCATCTTATCAATAAAACCTGTTTTTCTTATTTTCTCAATCTTCAACGATGTTCTTTAATGATTTGGGTCTAATGTGGAAAATTTGACATTATCGCCCCAAGTCCAGGGGTAAGCCGGGGAAGTCCCCTCTCCACTCCTGATGACTCAACCAGGAAATACCCCCCGTTAAGAAGAGTCTGAGTATAAGAGCATAGTTGCCATCTAGATCTCGAAACCAGGAAATAGCTAGATAGCCCTCTTGATGCCTTGGTCAGGTTACCACCCCCAAGAAGGGTCTGAGTATAAAAGAATAGTTGCCATCTAGATCTCAACACCAGGAAATAGCTAGATAGCCCTCCTTATGCCTTGGTCGGGCTACCACCCCCAAGAAAAGTCTGAGTATAACAGCATAGTTGCCATCCAGATCTCGAGACCAGGAAATAGCTAGATAGCCCTTTTGATGCATTTGTCGGTCTACCACCCCCAAGAAGGGTCTGAGTATAAGAGCATAGTTGTCATCCAGATCTCGAGACCAGGAAATAGCTAGATAGCCCTCTTGATGCCTTGGTCAGGCTACCACCCCCAAGAAAGGCCTGAGTATAAGAGCATAATTGCCATCCAGATCTCGAGACCATGAAATATCTAGATAGCCCTCCTGATGCATTTGTCGGGCTACCACCCCCAAGAATGGTCTGAGTATAAGAGCATAGTTGCCATCCAGATCTCGAGACCAGGAAATAGCTAGATAGCCCTCTTGATGCCATGGTCGGGCTACTACCCCTAAGAAGGGCCTGAGTATAAGAGCATAGTAGCCATCCAGATCTCGAGACCAGGAAATAGCTAGATAGCCCTCCTAATGCCTTGGTCGGGATACCACCCCAAGAAGGGCCTTAGTATAAGAGCATAGCTGCCATCTAGATATCGAGACCAGAAAATAGCTAGATAACCCTCCTGATGCCCTGGCCGGGCTACCACCCCCAAAAAGGGTCTGAGTATAAGAGCATAGTTGCCATCCATATCTCGAGACCAGGAAATAGCTAGATAGCCCACTTGAAGCCTTGGTCGGGATACCACCCCCAAGAAGGGTCTGAGTATAAGAGCATAGTTGCCATCCAGATCTCGAGACCAGGAAATAGCTAGATAGCCCTCCTAATGCCTTAGTCGGGATACCACCCCCAAGAAGGGCATGAGTATAAGAGCATAGCTGCCATCCAGATCTCGAGACCAAAAAATAGCTAGATAACCCTCCTGATGCCTTGGCCGGGCTACCACCCCCAAAAAGGGTCTGAGTATAAGAGCATAGTTGACATCCATATCTCGAGACCAGGAAATAGCTAGATAGCCCTCTTGAACCCTTGGCCGGGCTACCACCCCCAAAAAGGGTCTGAGTATAAGAGCATAGTTGCCATCCATATCTCGAGACCAAGAAATAGCTAGATAGCCCTCTTGAAGCCTTGGTCGGGATACCACCCCCAAGAAGGGTCTGAGTATAAGAGCATAGTTGCCATCCAGATCACGAGACCAGAAAAATAGCTAGATAACCCTCTTGATTTACTGGTCGGGCTACCACCCTAAGAAGGATTCGAGTTTAAGAGCACGGAAGCCCTCCCGATCCCTAGCCTAAGAGAGGGCTAGACAGTTCTTTACTTGATTCTTCACTTGGGTTATAACCCCTAAAGAGACTCAAGGATGGAGGGCTCGATTTACTTAAACTCTAAATATCCCAACTATTACTGGTTACTAATTCTTCTTGTACATATGATTGCTTACTATAACAGGTCTACAATCAAACAAGAGTACTACCGACTAAAGCCGTTGAGCTACAAGTCTTTGTAGTCGAATAGCCCAAGCTAGCTATCTGTTTTCACGCTTAAGCAATGTTCTTATCTTGTTAATTTTCCCAAACTAAGTCAATTTGCAATAGAGGTTGATCCTAGAGAGAGATCAGAAAAGAATCAAGTACATACAAGTCAAAATATGAACCAGATCTAAAGTTAAGTTGCATTGATAAATGGGGAGCCTATTCCCAGTAAGGCTACAGAACACAGGAGCCCAACCCCTAATTTTGGGCTATTATAAAAAATGAATGATCAAGCATGGGTAAAGATGAGATTCCCACCCCCTTTCCGGGCATTCAGAGCAAGCTACAAGAAGGTGTACTCAAGCTTCTGCATCCTCTCGGTCTCCTTCAGCTTCTCCCCCTTCCGGATGAACCTCGCATTTTGCCCCGCCTTTGGGTGATAGCTCATCCCGGATGACCGCCTTGTCCACCTCCTCCTAAGGATGCGTCTTGGCTGCCTCATGATCAGTATGATCCTTCTCCACCTCAACTGCTTCATAATCAACAGCGTCCTCCTCTACGACTTCATTGATCACTGCCATAACCTCAGGTGGAACGGCTGCATCAAACAAATTGGACATTGACTCTGGCATGCTCTCTTCCCCTGCTGTTTCTTCCTTTGAAGAAATCTGGAAAGGTCTTGGGCTTCTGTAAGATCTCCTTCTGGATTGGTAGGTAGAGCCCCCCTCGAAACTCTCCTGGACCCGACGTTGGGAAGACAGAAGGAGGAGAAGGAATGTCTAATCCAGCTGTTTACTTCCCAGCTTCGGCCACGTCGAAGGGATCTAAGTCATCACCTAAGAGGTGAGACATCTTTGTTGCCTTGCCCAATATCTCCTCAATATTCCAGTTAGCAATGATTGACAAATCAAAAGGAGAGGAGAGGGCTTCGGTGACCTGGTAGGAAGTGTAGAAGTAACCTTCACTGAAGAACGCATCCACCTCGGCCTTGAGCTTGGCAATCCAGGCATGCATATCTTGATTCTCAGCGTTTAGCTTCTTGGCTTCGGCCTTCCAAGAGTCTCTCTGCCTAGCCCACCGATCTAACTTGAGAGTTTCTTGGTCAAAGGATCTTTTCATCCTCTCATAGTCGTAACGAAGCTCGCTCAGTTCAGTTTCCATTTCCCACTGATGATTGGAGGTCAACTCCTCTACAAGAGACCGAGCTTGCGCAAGAAGCTCCATGACCCTTTCAGTTTCAGCTTCAGCATGGGTAGCCCGGTCACGAAGAAGGGATACCAGTTGACCCATTGCAACATTAAACTTGAAAGCCTGTAAAATATGAAACAAAGGTTAGAGAGCAACCAAAGCTCGCAATCATAAGAAACAAAGGCAATGGCTACCTCGACCAGGAGGGCAGATCCCTTGGTAAGCATGATGTCTGTAGGCTTTGAAGCCATCCTGGAAAGCCCTCCACCCGGGCAAAACGCCACGAACTGCTTTAGAACCTTATCTTGGCAAGTCAAGCCAGACTGATAGTGGGGGCGAGAAGGGGGAGTCTCAAGAACACCAGCCTCGGGATCCCCTGTAGCCTGAACTGAATGGGGGGCAGGTAGGTCGATTGGAGCAGTGGGTAATGTAACTGAAGGAGCGGTAACTGTAGCGGGGACCGCTGATGAAGGGTTAGATGTGGTCGTAGTAGCAACCTGGGAAGTAGGGGCTCCTTTGATTAGAGCCTTGAAAGCCGGCGATGTAAGAATATCCATCCTAGACCTAGCTGGGGTAGGAGATGGAGCTTAAAAAGGCAAAGCAGCAGCTAGGGTGACATGCCCCTCTTTCTCTGAGGTAATCGAGAAGACCCATCGGGGCAATCTAGCAGGAGGGGGAGGGGTCCGAGCTTGCTGAGCTTTGCCGGAAGCTGGAGCAACAACGGAAACTGTTTAAAAAAAAAAAGAAAAATGGTGTAAGAAGTAAGCCCGCTTATAAGGACAAAGCATAACGTTTTGAGATTACTTACGAGAGGTAGCATCAGAGATCCGTAGATATTTGTTAACCCAATGGGAATCGAAGGGATCAGCGGTAGGGTATTTCAAACTCAGGTAGTTCCTGGCAAGGATTGCCCTCAACACTATTTCGGATTCAGCGGGGAAAGGAATCCCCATCCCACGTTGGTTTGTCACTGAAAGTTGTGGGGACCTTGAAATCGTGCCCACCAATGAAGATAGAGCACCCCCAATCATCGCCGACCAGTATCCATTCCTTATTCCAGGCTGGATCCTTCCTTGAAGCTCCAGGGTTGATGAAGTTGATCTTGTTCTTGGCCTTGGCATAGAATTGATCTCGAGGGACCCCAACCAGACTCCCAATTTGGAAGAGGAAAGCCAACTCCTCTGCTCCGGGTTCCCGGGTTATTTTCCTGAGATTGCACTGCTCCTTCCACAGCACAAGAAAGCCGATTAGGTGCCTCCTGAAGCCAGGCGTCAACTGGAGAGAAGCTAATTGAAGGGCGTTAAGGGCCCGCCGTAAGGTAGGATGGAGGGGAAGCCTCACCCCACTCTCGAGGGCCGCCATGTGAATCAGAAGGATTCCTTAAGGAGGATTGAAGACGTCGTAGCCTCTGTAAAGGATGATGAGGGAGACGCTGTCAGGAATGTAGTACTTAGATCTGATGCGACTGAGGGAGTCCGGGTCAACAGTGGAGTAGGGAATGACCCTAAAATCATACGGCCGAAGCCCCACCGGAAGAGGACCGAATTTCATGACTTGACCCTTTCTAGCGGTGTCTTCCTTCTCTCCTATGTCAGAGTCTTCATCAACCAACTCCAGAGCGATGTCAGGTTGATTTGAGAAGCCTGAGCAGATGGAGACGTTCCTAATAGAACGACGGTGCTGAAGGGTCGGGGAAGTATCCTAGTCGCTCGAGATTCCTTGAACCCATTTCTGAGGAACTAAGTTAGAGCCAACAGTGCCCTCGACCAAAGCTTCAATGCTATCATAAGAGTTCAACATTGCTGAACGAGGAGAGCTTGAATGTGGATGATAGACTGTGGTGAGGTTAGGGAAAATAACGAGAGAGGAAGCATGGGAATTTAAAATTAAAAGAAAGTGTGAAAAAAATGAATGGTGAGGCTAGGATTAAATAGAGGTTAAGGGTGTAATGATGTCAGCGATATCCTCGGGAAGATCACCAAGAGCCACACAGAGAGCCGTAGCGCGATCGTTTTTTCCTCGAAGAACACATTAATTCAAATTTGATATTGGGTAATTAATGAGACGATTTTGTTCGAAATTCTCATTAATTACTTTATAACGAAAAAATTTCCAAATTAAACAGGGAATCTGACTCCAACCCTAACTCTACCTCCGGTGTTCAAGTCAGAGGGGACTTCTGTTAATAGTAAAATTTGGCCAGGGGTCAAAGAGAAATTTTCCACTTTCCCGCCCCAGGTCAAATCCCATATTTGACGTTCATGAGACTCGGGTAGACCATAAAGCGACACCACATAAGCAGGAAAGGTCGGCCCAGCTTCAAAACTATCGGAAAGCAAGCTATGCGCGACCAGGAAGAGCCCCCATATGAACATTGGAACCCAGGCTTCTCAAGACCACCTATCTTGGAACCTCGGTTCCTGAGGTCGAGCTTCTCAACCACCCTGTGAAAGCCAGAGGGTCGCCAAGCTCAAGAAACATTCAAAAGAAGCCCGACAAGCAAAGTAAGCCTCCTCCGGGTTAAGACTTTCAGAGGTCAAACTTAATTCGTAGCCTGAATAAAAAGCATACTAACCTCTCAAGAAGCCCGTTGTCCCCTTCATAATTCGAGGAAGAATGGGGCCTCTAAACGAATCAAATCTGTGTTACCTCCCTGGAATGCCTACCGGGACGTCTTTTCCAAGCTCTCGAGAATAGAACCGAAGCATATATCCAGTTGGGACCGAAGCATAGTCCAGTAACCTCCATGGAGAATCATGACACGAGTGTACATAGAATCATCTCCATGTAATATTTACATGCAAGTCAAGAGTTTAATTCCAAAAAAGGAACAAACTTATCTCCGTCAACGATATCATCGAATCCAATAACAATTCAAATTCAAAATATGAAATCCCACCCGATAAAGAGGGAACGGATTCATGGGATCACGGCAAGATATTTGTGAACTAAAAACCTACTTGGACTATATATATATGCGAGGCCAAGCATGGCAGAGGGATATGAGAAAAAAAAGAGGAAGAAAAGAGAAAAAGAACGGCAGAGAGACGAGAAGAAAGGAGGAGAGGAGGGCCTAAATGATGTATTCAGAATAGGACCGCTGTTGTTTCCACTATTCGACAAGCATAAAGTTACCACCTTCCTAGGTCCTAGAGAGATCGTGAGCATATGAGAGAGAAATCTGTATATCCAAACGAGTAATCAATAATAAAAGCTCTCATTTGTTATTGTTATAATCCAGACTCTCGTTTATCTCTAAACAGGTCAGGTATCAAAGGTACCGACCCTGGCCTTTACTTCCGTGGTAGTGGTCTCGAGGGTGTTAATAGGAATTCCTCATCCTAAGCGAATTTCCCGTTAACAAAAAGAAATCATGACCCTATTCCTAATCAACACCCTAAAAGATAATACTTTAACTGATGATAATTATGTCACATGGAAAAGGAAAATTGGGTTGTTGTTGCAAGATGAAAAACATAAGTTCGTTCTGTCTATTCCTAAACCACCAACTCTTGTTCATGAATCTACTGAGGAACAAAGAGACGAGTATCAGCAGTGGAAGTCTTCAGATGAGATGGCTAAATGTTACATTATAGCCATCATCTCCAACGTGTTGCAACAACAACATGAAGGAATGGAGACCTCTACCGATATAATGATGTCTCTAGAAGAGATGTTTGCTATGAAGAGATGTTTGCTATGAAGTCCAGGACGACTAAGAGAGAGGTAATAATTGATTTCATGAATCTTAGGATGAAACCTAGACAGGATGTGAAAGATCACATGATGAAAGTCATAGCTTTCAAGAGGAATTTAATTTTGGTTTCCTGTCTAAATAATTTTGGATATTCGATTACTTTTAATAAAGGTTTTATTATTAGTAGGAATAACAAATTTGTTTGCAAAGGTACATTGGAAAATGGTTTACTCTACTTGCATAGAAATATCTCTCACTTGTTAGACACGGAATCAACACAAACTAGTCATAAAAGAGTAAAATTATTAAAAGATGAAACCTACCTATGGCATTTACGCCTAGGTCATATTAACCTTAATAGGATCAAAAGATTGGTTAGTGATGGACCTTTAAGTGACTTAAAGGTTAATGATCTACTAACTTGTGAATCTTGTTTGGAAGGAAAGATGACCAAAACGTCATTCACGACCAAAGGCATAAGAGACACTGAATGTTTAGGATTAGTACACACTGATGTATGTGGTCCTATGAGCATTCAAACTAGAGATGGATATGAGTACTTTAACAATTTCACAAATGATTACTCAAGATTTGTATATGTGTATCTCATGAGGCATAAGTCGGATGCTTTTGACATGTTTAAAGCATTTAAAGCTGAAGTAGAAAATCAACTAAAGAAACACATAAAAATCTTAAGGTCTGATCGTGGTGGAGAATATCTATCTGGTGAGTTTCAGCAATATCTTATTGATAATGGGATAATTTTTTAGTTTTCTGCAACAGGCACACCTCAACAAAATGGGGTGGTAGAAAAGAGATCAACAATCTACCATACCTCATCGTAGTGGGAGGGTTAGTAGACAACTCGAAAGATACATCGGTCTAAGAGAATCTATAGAGAATCTCCCGGATGATGATGATCCTTATACATACAAGAATACGTACCGGTATTCTTCACGAGGATACACTTTCACTATTTAGATTGTCTAGGGTATGAATGAGCAATATTAACTTATTCTATCTTTATTTAAGAGTTCAATTTTAGTTCTTTAGTGGAATGAACTAAAATTAATAGATTGGACCTAAGTGAATCATATATTGATTGTGATTAGGTTATGTCTATTGGAGCTTAAATTTAGATAGTTCACCAAGATCCCCAATCCACACGAACTTACAGGGATCACTTGATATATTCTGCCTGACCAATTTATGGGTCAATCTAGAATTGTATTAAGGCATGTGGACTTGTTTATTTTAATAAGAATGGGTCTAGTTCACATGTAGACTTTTTATTTAAGTCCAATGGATTTAATAAATTAGGAAAAACAATATTTGGCCCATATATATTGGCTTGGGCGACTAAGGCTATATATAATAGCTTATTATATTGTTTTTTATTTTATTATTTAATTAAATGGAAATTAACTAATTTGTTAATTAATTATTTATTTAATTAAAAGTCAAAATCTTTTTCCATGTAGGAAAAGGTCTCCTAGAGTCATACTATTGTTCGTAATATGATAAGTATCAAATACTATATTCTATAAGTAGAAAAATAAAAACAATTTATTTATCTAGTCAAATTAGGAAGTATTTGATTTCTATTAGGACTCTAATTAACAATTGGTCAAATTAGGAAGTTTTTGATTTATTCATAATTTAATTTATATTCAATTATTGGTTATTGAATATATACACTATTTGAGTTTGATTAGGAATCTTAGTGTGTAAAAGAAATCCTATTTTTAAAATGATTGAATTCAAATTTTGATAGGAGTCTTGGTGAAGTAGAAATCCTCTATCTATGAGGATTTTCGGCCACCTATATATACTCTTATATAGAATTTCGACGAAGACCTAACTTTTGCTGTGAAAAGTTCTTTTTTATTTGTTTTTTATAGTTATAAAGAAAATTCGTCTAACTCATGGATATTGTGTATTGAATTCGGCCAAGGAGAAGAGAAAAGAGGAACGTTTTGTTTTCGATAGTGCACTAGTAGCCTTTATATCAAAAGGTTTTGTGTACAACATTGAATCAAGGTTCACGTGAGTATCAATCAAATTGATTGATAATTCACAAGTGACCGGACGTTCTTGGGTTTTCTCTTAGAGGATTATTGTGACTAACAAATAAAAGATTTTATTTGTTTTCATCCTCAGGTATACAATTAAAATAAGGGGAGCCCACACTCCTAGGTGATTCACGTTCGTGATTGGATTGGAAGATCTTACGGATTCAATCAACGCTAGTTCAATCGTCACGAAAAAAAAGGTATGATACTTTTAATATACGTCAATTAATCTAGGGTTAAGGTTCTTTCTATTAAAGGGAAAATTTTAAAATATATCAAACCTTAATTTCACGTTTTCGTAGTGTTTTGAATCAATTTTTCCCTACATTTTTGTTGTTTCCCCAGCTACCTATAAAGTTCAGCAAGCTCGCACACTTCCCCCTTCTGTCAGACCAACCCAGGGGACCACCTTGGATTTTTCAGAGAAAGAGGAGCCATCTATTTCAGCCGGGGTTTCACCTGCCCTTATCTCGTCCCCTTTCCAGCATAATTCCAAGATGGAGATCTTCGCATCATGAGCTTCTAAGGCACAAGACAAGGGGATCTCTACTCCTCTTGTTGTTACTGCAACCATCGCTGCCTCTATCTTGGTTGCTCCTCCTAC
Source organism: Dipteronia dyeriana (assembly GCA_032871835.1). NCBI lineage: Eukaryota > Viridiplantae > Streptophyta > Magnoliopsida > Sapindales > Sapindaceae > Dipteronia > Dipteronia dyeriana. The sequence goes on along the minus strand of CM065300.1, from coordinate 76,056,891 downwards.
TGTCACTACTACTTCTTCCACTCCCATGGTCAGCCTCCCTGATGTTTCTACTCCTCCATCAGTATGTCTTACTTCTCGAGCTTCACAGGGCCTTGAGGCCGGCGTTTCGGATGTTCCTCTTGATTAGCCAAGCTCTACTGGATAAGACTAAGTCTTGGAACAGTTTGTCACTTCTTGCCAGGTGGTAGCCTCTCTTGGATAGCTTCGATACCCATCGACATTCTGCTTACCAAGGGATCCGCTCTCTTTTTTGAGGTAACTATCCTCTTTCACCTTTACATGTGGTTGCCAGCTTGATCGATTTCTAACTTAAGCTTCACATCCTAAAGGCTTTCAAATTTGACGTGGTTATAGGCCACCAAGTGGCTTCTCTTCATGACCGTGCGACAAAGGTTGAGGTTGAAGCTGAGAGGGCTATAGGATTACTTAAGCAGGCTCAAAGCCTATTGTAAGAGATAACCTCCAGCCAGAAAGAGATGGAGAAAGAGCTGATTGAGCTTCAGTGTGACTAAGAGAGGCTGAAACGGTCTTTCGACCAAGAGACTCTCCAATCTGAATGTCGGCTAAGTAGAGGGATACCTGGAATGCAGAGGCCAAGGTGCTGGATATCAAAAACCAGGATCTACATGCTCAAGTGGCCAAGCTGCAGGCCTAGGTGGATGCCTCTTTTAGTGATGGATATTTTTACTCCTCTTACCAGGCCACTGAAGCTCTCTCTTCTCCTTTAGATATGTCTATCATCGCCAACAGGGACAGAGAGAAGATTATGATCAAGGTCATAGAAATGTTCCTTCCTATCGGTAATGAAGCGAGTCATTTGAGTGTAACCAAAAACAGAAAATAAACGATTGAGGCAGATCTTCAACTCCCTCCTTCAGTCCTTCCACACTTTAGACTAGGGGAGTCTTCTGTCGAGGTCCAGCCTGTGCAACCTGAAAGAGATCATCCTAAATCTCAAGAGAAATTTGAAGATTGCTCTGAAGATCTCATCGGGGAAGAGTCAAGAAATGAACAGAAGCAGATAGAGGAAACTACTACCTCTTAGGACGCGATTATTCCCCCTGAGGTTATAGTAGTGGTCGACGAAGTCTTAGAGGAGGACCAGGCTGGGCAGTAGGCAGACGAGGAGCCTCCTAATGAATGGGTAACAGGAGAGGACAATTTGGTTAATCATCCTCCTGAAGGAGTAAATAGAGACCAACTGGAAGGAGGAATGGTGGGAAGGAGCTAAGAGGATGTCGGAGTTTGATATAATCCCTTTGACGACCTATCTTGATTACCTGGAAAAAAGGGTGGGCACCCTGTTATACTCATGACCAGTTCTTTTATTTTATTTTTCATTGTGGATGTTGCCCAGAACTAGGGGTTAGGCTCCCTAATTGATTAATGTAGCCTTGCAAGGGGAAATGCTCTCTTATCATTGACGAAAATTTATTATGATTTCCTTCATGTTCATTTTGATTGATCCCCGATCATGAACTTCAAAACTTGGTTTAATATTCATTGTTTCACTCATAATCTCGACCTAGATGCAGCCTTTAATGTAATCCTGACTTAATTATATTTGGTAAAGAAAAGAATTCTGAATCTGTTAAGTACAAGCCTATTATCTAGGTAGACAACTATTTTTGATTCTCAGCACTTGGTAGGAATTTATATCTTAGAGAGGAGTCCCATTGCATTGCGTCGCGCACATTTGAAGATTCCTCATGCAAACTTTAACCTGGTGGTATAGGAAATCACACGTTTATGAAAAATAAATTGTTAGTAATAACCAGGTGTATGTTACTTAAGCAAAGGTTGTGTTGTAAAAACATAGATACCCCTTCTCCCGATGTTCGGGGAGGTATCTTATTATGGCGACCTCGATCTAATAGGGAAACCTGTATTTACGCTTGGATCCTTCCCGGGGGTGGTAGCCCGACCGAGGCATTAGGAATGCTTATCCAATTATCCTAGTGTTAACCAAACATTCACTCGGGGTGAGGAATTTTGGTTAGCACCCTCAAGACCACTACCATGGAGAAGAAGGCCAGGGTTAGTACCTTTGGAACCAGGTTTGTATATTTGATGGTGAAAATGATAAAGTATGACAGTATGAAATATTAATACACGTAAGGAAAAATGACACTAATTTTATTATTAAATCGTACGGTGTACACAGAAGTCGTTCAAACGATCCTTGTCATTCTTGGGTACAATTGGTATGGTGGCTTCGTGCCTGTCGAGAAGTAGATAACAATGGTGGACGTGTTCTGATCATAGAATTTAGACCCGAGTCAAAACTCCTCTCCATATGTCTCCGGTTCTATCTGTTGTTCCACCTTAGTATTAGTGCATGCTCGGGCGTATTTATACACAGTCCAACTAGGTTTAAACTCGTCACTCTCCCGCCATTATTTTCTGAATCAAATCCCTCCTTACCGGGTGCAATATGCCTTTTAAAAGTCATTGACTTTGGCTTAATAGCGGATTCAAGAATATCTTAGATAGAGATAAGTTTGTTTCCTTTTTGGACTCAATCCCTTACCCTACACGTACAAAGTGTTTCAATGTAATTTGGAGAGTGAAATTGATCATGTGTATTACCCTGGTGAGATACATCATGGAGGTCTCGAAACATGGTGTTTACTATTTCAAAGGGCGAAGTAGATCCGTGCTCTTATCCTGATGTTAAGAGCTTGATCTGACCATTCCAGGGCCTTTTTTTAGCTTGAAATGACCATGTTAGTGCCTAACGGAACTTCTACGAGCTTCCTCCCACTAGCCTAGATAGATTTTCTTCCTCCCTCGACGAGATGGAGAGATATCGTAGTATAAGCTTGATGCCTTATAGGCCTCTCTCTGTGCTTGGAAAAGATAGCAGACTTCTAGGGAAGCTGCGAGATAATTTCGATCTCGAGGAGCCTAGGTCATCCTGTATCGGCCTTGCCTTGTATCATTATTTCGGTGACAGGAGCTCGATTTGATCATGTCGGGCATCACCTAGGGTGTTCCTAGAGAGCGACGACTTTTCCTTGCTTCTGTAGGATCGCCTAATAGCTCGGCCCCGGGATCCGCGGTATCATGTTATGTAATCTCGGATCTGGACCCTAGTTAAGAGAGTGAAATTTTTTCCTTTGGTCCCTTTCCAAATTTGGATATTAACAGAAGTCCTCTTTGACTTAAACACCGGTGATTGAGTTAGGGTTGGAGTCAGACTTCATTTTAATTGGGAAATTTTCCCTTCAATGTTGTTACCAGAATCTTAGTGGAAATCCTCTCATTAAATGCACGAGTGACTTGGCAAGCATAGACAGATGCGTTTCTCTAGATAATCAGGCTGTGTTATGCCAATTCCCGGGATTCGAGGCAATCTCCATCAAAGATTTTGCTTTTGTGTCCTTGATATCACTACTTCATTCACTTCTATTTAAACCCGACTATCTCGTTGTCGTCTCCATGCTTTCCTCTTTTCAAATTTCAAATTTTCAAATAAAAGAAAACCTCATCTCATTACCTTTTTGAGCAACGCCTCCATCTTTTCTTTCGTTTGACTAGAAGACTCCTTCTACCATGTAGAAAACCAGCCGCGATTCTGTTGATTCTGTTAATTCCATAGTAGATGGCGAGGAGGTCGCTAGTCTCGTCCATGGAAAACGGCCGAGAAGGAACTTTGACAGGGATGATTCCCCTCTTAACCTACAACGTCGTCTATCAAATAGAAATATGACTATCAGGACCGGGTTCTCTAATAGACCTGATAGCCCTCTAAATTTGGTTGATAAAGATTTGGACAGGGAACCCATGGATGCTTCTGCTGGGAAGGGCCCAGTTGCAGTTGTTGGTCCTCCTCTAGAGAAGCTTATTCCTATGACTTCAAGGTCATCCCGGATTCTACCATGGATCTGAAGTCAATTATTCGTCTGAGGTCCAAGTATGGCATTCCCGACAGTGTTTCCATCTCTGTTCCCCCTGAAAATTATGACATTTTTAATCCTTCTAAAGGCGTGCTTCCAATTCACGTCCCGGCTCTCGAGAATGGGGTCAGGCTTTCTCTTCACCCCTCCGACTAGCTCTTAATGCCCTACAACTTGCTCATCTCCAGTTGACGTCTGGCTTCTAGAGACATCAAATATGCTTCCTCGTGCTGTGGAGGGAGCAGTACGAGCAGAGCAAAGTTGTTAGGGAACCAGGAGCAGAGGTTTTGGCCTACATCTTCCGGGCAGGAAGCCTGTACGGTGCCCCCTGAGGTCAGTTCTACGCGAAATCTAAGAACAAACTCAACTTCATTGTTTATGACGCTTACAATAAGGACCCCGCCTGGAAGGAGGAATGGATTTTGGTGAGGGATGATTGAGGAAGCTCGATCTTCATCGGCGGGCATGAGTTTGAGGTCCCCACGACTTTCAATGACAAACCTTCGTGGGATAGGGATTCTCTGGCCGCTGAATATGAAACAATCTTGAAAGCCACCCTCGCTAGAAATTATTTGAACTTGAAGTTCCCTACCGCTGATTACTTCGATCCTCTTAGGGTAAATCTATACCTCTGTATCTCCGTTGCTACTCTTTGTAAGTAAAGTAACGTCGAGCTATCTTGCTCTGATTCGTTGGCTAGTTTGGTTCTGACACCTTTCTTTCTCTTTCTTTATTTTTAAGTTTTTGTTTTTGCTCCAGCTTCCCGCAAAGCCTAGTAAGCTTGCACCCCTCCCCTTCATACCAGATTGACCTAGGGAGTCCCTTTGGCTACCTCAGAGAAAGGGGGGCCAACTGTTTCAGTTGGGGCTTCGCCTGCTTCTGCTCCATCACCTTCCCAGCTTAGGTCCAAGATGGCGCTCCTCGCATCGCTGGCTACCAAGGTATGGGGCAAAGGGGCCTCTGTTTCTCAGGCTACTGATGTAACTACTGCTGCTCGTTGGAACCCCGTTCACCGGTTACGCAGTGGAACTAGGTTTTAAAATTTTTATACAAATCATAATCATAATCTGGGACAAGTGAACTTTGGATCATAATTATTTTTATAAAATCAGAAGAACATAACAACGTTTGAATGCTCCTTCACTTTACGTTATGCTCCTGTCTGAACCAATCTTACTAATGTTTGGAAGCTCCTTCAGTTTACGATGTGCTCCTGTCGAATCACTCGATCTTCCTTGCTATCTCCCGAGACTGGTAACTACGTGTGGACACATCACGATCTCAGGAACTTGAATGGAGGATATAGAGAGAATTGAAGAAACTCTTTCTTCTATGTGTTTCAAAAACACACAAAACATGAAACAAGATATATATCAATATATATCTATCTATTTCGCTGCACATGAAGCAAGATATATGTATATGTTTTTTTTGCTTTGACTTTTTCCTTAAAAATAAACACATCTCCACCCATTTTTTGTTTTCAAAAGAAAAATATATAAATCTACAACTTTTGTTGTGCGTTTGCACTTGTATATTATATATCTCCTTTATATATATGTATATATATATATATATATATATATATATATATATATAAAATTCTCTTTTCTATATCTATATATCCTTGTTTGTATCGGATACAAACACTTATATATGTCAACACATCAATTTGCATCCAATGCAATCTCTTGTGTTATAATTGATATATATATATATATATATATATATATATATATATATATATATATATATATATACATCTTTTAATTATCATTTTCAAATATATCTAATTTATTAAAAATGATAATAAGTATTTTAAATTTAAACTTAAATTCAAATACTTAGATAAATGATTTAGTATAATAAAGTAATCCTATTATTTTATCTTCACCTAAATCCATATATCAACTAACACCCTCCAATTAATAGTTAATTAATAATTCATAATTATCAATATAATTAAATAATCTAATTATTTAATTAATTTAACTATTAACATTCATAAATTAAATAATCTCATTATTCAATTAATTCCCGAATAAAAACAATTAATTGGACAATCCAATTAATTAACTATGACCCTTGTTACCTAAATCGATCGGGCTAGCAAGGGGACCTAATGGACCCACAGTATTTTGAGCTCCAATAATCCTCGGAATCATTAATTAAACTCTTTAATTAATATTCCTTGATTATTAACTCCAGTGTTATTCCACTAAAAACACGAAACTGCACTCTCTCAAATGTTGACGCTTTTACACAGACCGATACAACTCAGTGTCCATCGATATAGCTATTACACATGGTGTGATCCTCCACAGTAGTTCATAATTAGAGCTGGGTCATAATGTCTGTTATACCCCTCTAATTACATATATCCTTTAAGTACCGTTGATTCTATAAGGAACAATAAATCCTATTTTCTTACGGAATTAAGAAAGCGCTCATATTGTCCAAGCCCCGATCAACCCTTAAGGGAACTACCATCTACTTCTCACAAGAAGGAGTTGATTCCACTATTGTGTACAAACCTTCCCAGCCACAAGCCAAACCTCAATCCCAACATACGAAGTATATTGATCGGGAATTGCATCCGACCTCACCCATGTATATCAAAGACCACGATCTAACCTGAAGGAGTCGATAAGACACTCAGGATTAAGATACCCACATACAGCCATCATTAGTTGATATATATGAATCTCATCGGTAAACAGATCTTGGTGAGAGATTGATATAGATAATGGATTAGTTCTATATGATCACATCATACAAGGTTCCTCCATTCCCATATCTCATATGAATGATTCAGGATAGAATCATCGTACATTACGTAATGGACCGCAGTTATAGATTACCCACAAATAAAGTACACAGTTTATTAGCTATATCTATGGACTCTTTAGATTGCACGTCTCTTACTGTATCCATCCATATATGACACTCATATACACAGTTCGAGATTACATCAGGCAATCTTGGATGTTAAATATATACACAAGTTATAAAATAAACAACACAACATGAATGAATTGAACTTTTCCTTTTATTTATTTCATAAATCCATTTACAAATTACATCTTTATGGCATAAACCCCAACAATCTCCCGTTGCTACTTCTATCACCCCTCAGTTAAGTTGCCTAATGTTTCTACCTCTCCCACATTGTCCCCGATTCCTCCAGCTTCGGAGGACCTCGAGGTTGGTGTTGAGGAGGTTCCTCCTCCTGCTCACATAATCGACCGAGCTCTGTCATGCTTGATGAGGTATTGGGGTAGTTTGTTACATCCTACCCATGTGGCAGTCTTTCCTTAATGGATTTAATGCCTGTTGACATCTTGATCACCAAGGGGTCCACCCTTTGGGTCGAGGTAACCATCATATTTCATCTATTCTTGTGACGGCTAGCTTGATTGTTTTCTAATTTGAACTTTTAAAAAAAATGTAGGCTTTCAAATTCAAAGTGGCCATGGGTCATAAGGTGGCCTCTCTTCACAACCGTGCCGCTAAAGTTGAGGCTGAAGCCAAGTGGGCCACAGGGTTACTGGCGCGAGCTTTAGCTTCAGTGCAGGAGATGACATCTAGCCAGAGTGGGATGGAGACGGAGCTTGCCGAGCTTCACTACGAATATGAGAGGTTAAAGGGTTCCTTTGATCAATAAACCCTTCACTCTGAACATCGGGCTAAGCAAAGGGACACTTGGAAAGCTAAGGCTAAGATGTTAGACATCGAGAACCAGACCCTGCATGCTTAGGTAGCCAAGTTGCAAGCCAAGATGGTGCCTCCTTCAATGATGGGTATTTTTATGAATCCTTCTAGGTCGCTGAAGCTCTCCCACTTCCCTTAGATCTATCCACTATTGCTAACTGGGATAGAGAGGAGATCATGACTAAGGTCGCAGAGATGTCTCGTCCTAATGGTGATGGAGCGGGGCTCTTCTAGCATGGTTGGTGGTGGGAAACTTCCAGTTATGGCAGATCCTCATCCTTCTTCTTCTATCCTTCCAGTCTCGGGTCTTGGGGAATCCTCAAGTGGGGTTCAACTTGTACAGCCCAAAGGCATTCGACCAGAAACCCGGGAGGGAACTGAAGACCGCTTTGAAGAATCCTCAAGAACAAAGTTGAAGGTTGAACAGAGCAAAACGGAGGCAACAACTATCAATATGGATGCGGCCATTCCCATTGAGGTTATAACCGTAGTTAATGAAGTCTTGGAGGAGGACCATATGGAACTACAGGCAGATGAGCAGCCTCAGGAATAAGGAGCAGTTAAAGGAGACGATCAAGTGGATCAACCGCTGAATGGAGAGGATGCAGGTAAGGATCAGCAGGAAGGGGAAGCAGGTGAAGGAAACCAGAAGGATGCTGGAGCTTGATACCGTTCATTCATGACTTGTTTTGATTGCCCAAAAATGGGGGTTAGGCACCATTTTTCTTGACAAGTTTAATCGATTTTTTTCTTTATTTTTTTTGTATAGCCCGGAACTGAGGTTGGGCTCCCAATTTGATGAATGTAGCCTTCACGGTGGGCTAGGCTCCTTCATTGTCAATGAAAATTGGTTTTCCTTCTTTACTTTGATTAGTCATGATTGCGAACTATAAACTTAGTTGGGAATTCTTCGCCTGATTTCTGACCTCGACTTGGATGCGACCTTCTGAATAATCCTAACTTAATTAAATTTGGTAAAGAAAAACTTTGAACCTGTTATGTGCAAGCATACTAGCTAGATAGAAAGCTAGCTCCAATTCTTTGCACTTGGCAGGAATTTCATGTCTTTGGGAGGAGTCCTCTTACCTTGTGTCTTGCATCTCTGATGATCCCTCTTTCCAACCTTAACCTAACGATATAAAAAATTGCACGCTTATGAAAAATCACCGGTTAGTAGTAATCAAGTGTTTGATACTTAGGCGATACCCCTTTTCCGGGCATTGGGGGGGGGTATCTTGTTATGGCGACCTCAGTCAATTAACAAATCAATGTTGAAGCTTAGATCCTTCTTGGAGAATATAACCAGACCAAGGCATCAGAAAGGCTATTTAGCTATATCCTGGCCTCGAGACCTAGATAGCAATTATGCTCTTACACTCAAACACTTCTTGGGGGCAGTAGCCCGACCAAGGCATCAGAAGGGCTATTTAGCTATAACTGGTCTCGAGATCTGGATGGTAACTATGCTCTTACACTCAGACCTTTTCTTAGGGGTGGTAGCCTGACCAAAGCATCATTAAGGCTATTTAGTTATATTCTGGTCTAGAGATCCGGATGGCAACTATGTTATTACACTCAGACCCTTCTTGGGGGTTGTAGCCTGACCAAGGCATCATGAGGGCTATTTAGCTATATCTTGGTCTCGAGAACTAGATGGCAACTATGCTCTTACACTCAGTCCCTTCTTGGCGAGGGTCGTGTCAGGCCAAGGCATCAGGGATAGCGAGGGGCCTTTCCCGACTGATCCCTGGTCTCGAGGTGGCTATGGGGAACTTGCTTGTGGAGAACCTAATCGGATATGAAGAGATTAACAGCTTATGGAGAACACAATCGGAGATGGAAAAATCAATAGCAAACTTTATTAATGATCAAAATGGAGTACACTATTGTTGAGAATTTTATTGAAACCTAATTAGAGGTAGCTACTTAAGAGTCCCCAGCCTAGGGATAGAATTTCCTCAAGTGATCAGCATTCCAGGTGTGGTCGATAGGTCGACCATCCATGTCTTCTAGCTTGCATACCCTATTGTGGACCACCATCTTTACCAAATATAGCCCTTCCTAGTTAGGTCCTAAGACCATATCCAACCTTTTTCGGGTGTTCAGGGTCACTTTCCTGAGAACCAAATCCCCTTCCTTGAAATTTCAGGCTCTGACCTCTATGTTGAAATACCGGGCAATCTTGCTTTGGTATATCACTACTTTCTTAGCTACCTAGTCATGTTTCCCCTCTAGGAGATCTAGATTAGCTTGGAGCTTGACCTCGTTGCTCTAAGGTTCAAAGTTTTGTACCCTGAATGAAGTCAATTTATGCTCGTGGAAATGACTGCTTCAACCCTGAAGGCTAAGGAATAGGGTGTCCCTCTGGTAGCTGTTCTCTTTGTAGTTCGTGTTAGGTTTAAGTTTGTGCTGGCATTAATTCCATATCAAAATGATGTTTACTTGTAATGATTTAGTTGTTTAGATTCATGATGATTCAAGATTCAAGGAAGAAGAAACAACTAGTCAAAGCAAGTTCAAAGTCTTCAAAGAGAAAGGATGCAATATGGTTCTACAAAGGTATACTAAGACCTTATATTTCTCTTACAAGGCTTAGGCACATACACACAATTCATACATTTGTGTCCCTGCATCGTTGTGCACCATTATAGGCACACACATACAATTCATTCATATGTGTCCCTACATCGTTGTGCACCATGTATAACACATTCACACACTTGAAGATGAATGCTCATGCATTGGTATGGAAATAACATGTTTTGAAAAATGCATGATTGGAGACTATCTCTATGTAGTTTACATTCTAGTGTGAATTGTGTTTGTATGTATATATGTTTGTATAACATGGATATTGAACTTGAATTTAGTCTAAAATCATTCTTGATTGAGTTTCTGTCATTTCGGTTACTCGTACCATCATTTCGGTTACTCATACTATTGATTTCAAGTTCAAAGTCAAAAAATACTACACTTTCAACTCATATTGCATACATTGTCTTTGTCTTCGTTTATCGAGTCGAATTATTATTTTCTGGGTTGAGTATCTTATTAGTCCATGTTTGTGAGAGAGTTACGGTTTGTAATCCGCATACAAATTTGAATTCCAAGTTCGGATGCCGGAGAAAGGTCGAAGAACGTGAGAGGAGTGCAAGGGAGTTGCACCATGGCCAAAGGCCATCAATTGGAGCAAGCCCGAGATGGCGCATGGCCATCTTGGCCGCAACTCTTTGCCGCCTCAAGATGGCCACGCACCATCTTGGGGAAGCATTCTAAAATGAGGGCATTTTGGTCCTTTTGCTTCTATTCTTTCCCTCTCCTTTATATTTCTCTTCCCTCTCACGTTTCATTCTAAGAAGAAATTTAAAACTTGAGTGCAGAATTTTCTCTCTACATTTTCTCACCTTCCAAATACCATAACTTCTTCATTTGAACTCCGATTTGAGTGATTCAAAGTTGAGAATGTTTGTCTATTCATCCTCCATCTTTTCACTAAAGGTTTTAGTTAGTTTCATTGCTTTTTTTGGAGTCTAAACTCACAAAAGCAGGACTGTACCAAAATCAACTAAGGTATTGATTTTCTCTCAAAGGTTTCTTTTAAAACTTGGTCAATTGCCTTGGGTTTTCTTCTTCAACATATAAATGTCTTGTGATTGTTTTTATTTGAGTTTTGAACTCATTTAAAGCTAGATTGAGTTTCAATTAAAATCTCACATGTTGAGTTAGGTTTTGATTTTGCCTATGTTTTCACATGTTTGGGATTGTATTGTGCTAGCTTTGATTCTAGGACTATTTGATGATCTTTGATTGATTGATTTTGTAAAAAATAGTTCCTCACATGTATTAGGCTCTCTTTGGCCAAATTCTCACAATGATACATGTGCTTGTGTTCTTTTGAGCTATTCATGTGTTTTGTTGAATCTATGAATAGGAATATGCTCTAGAACTTTAGCTTCAATCTAAATGACGTTGTCATATGATTTTAGCATGTTTTTGGTTTATGAGATTTAAACTTGATTATATGTTAATTGAACATATCTTGTGATTCAAGTTTTAGATCTATGCATGTATCTAGGTTGTAATTAATATTGAACATATCATACATGATCTAGATGGATTAAACATCCATGATTGACTAGACTACATTTGTTTTGTGCATTCATGCTCATGTCTAGTATTTTCCATAGGATGTGTTGATCATAACATTCTATGTTGCGTTCTTGTTTGTGTTTTGTATTCATGATCACCTAGATGCCTTATGAGAAAGAAGTCTTGACAATAGGTGTGAGACCTATGTTATTGAGCAAGAAAGTCTTGGCAAGAGGTGTGAGACCTTGGATTGTCAAGCAAAGAAGTCTTGACTAGAGTCGGGAGGACTCGGATAGTTGAGCAAGAAGTCTTGCCTTGGGTCGTGAGGATTCGGAAGGGTGAGTGAGGAAGTCTTGACTAGAGTCGGGAGGACTCGGATAGTTGGGCAAGAAGTCTTGCCTAGGGTCGTGTGGATCTGGAAGGGTGAGCGAGGAAGTCTTGACAAGAGGTGTATGACCTCGGATTGTTGAGCAAGAGGGCGGCATCTTCATGAGTAGGATAGGAGGGTAGTTTCTAGGTAAAGGGGTCACTTGAGAGATTGTACTTGTCTTATCTACTAGTGGATTTTGTTTGCCGATGGTTGCTAAGTCATGGATGTTTCCTCTTCGGAGGTTTACCACGTTATATCTTGTGTCAACTTTTCTCTATCCCTATCTCTCTTATATTTGTATTTGTTATTTGAACAATATGGATAGAACTCTTTATGTAAGTTGACTTCCTTTCTATAATATAGATATTGTATGTGTTATGATTACTTGTTTGTATCACACTTTACTTGTTTTATATATTGATTAAGTGTCTTTAATTGATATATATTGTGATACAAGCAATCTAGAAAGACAAACTTTTGTTTGTTTCTAAGGGAGTCGAAAAAAGTGCCTAACCTATTCACCCCCTCCCCCCCCCCCCCCTCTAGGTTAGCCTTGAGCATTTAACCGTGTTTGTATTTTCAGTCAGGTATGCCCAAAGAACCTCGGGAAGCTCTTCGGCCCATTTTCCTTTCTTCTACTGTAATTTATTCTTCAACAGCTTCTTGATAGTCTTATTGGTAAACTCTACCAGCCCATTAGTTTGAGGGTGGGCTACCGAAGCAAACCTCAGGTCGATTCCCAAACCTTCACAAAAGTTTTTGAATCGGGCATTGTCAAACTGTTTGCCTAGGTTGGCTATAATGATAAGTGGAGTCCCGAACCTGCAAACCACGTTGGTTTTGATGAACCTCGTCGTATTCACTTCTGAAATTTAGAATAGAGGTCCTGTCTCGACACATCTTGTAAAATAGTCAATTGCCACTATAGCATGCTTGCCTTGCCCATGAGCGGTAGGAAACGGTCCGATCAGGTTGACCCCCAACATGGAAAAGGGGTAAGGTAAACTGAGAGACGATAGCCGCCCCGGTGGTAGGTGACTCAAGTTCGAAGTCCGCTGACACAGTTCACAGGATTGTACAAAACACTTTGGTCTTGGTGAATTGTTGGCCAGTAATACCCCATACGGAGTACTTAATATGCTAAAGCCTCCCCACCAATGTGATTTCCGCAGTCCCATAATGGACCTCTCTTAAGGCCCAAATGGCATCGTTCAGATGAAGGCATCGAAGTAGAGGAAGGGAATTTCCCCTCCGCTAGAGGTATCCGTCTACCAAGCAATACCGAACTGACAATATTTTGACCATTCAGGCTTGGTCAGGGTTCTCGGGAAGCTATCCTTCCTGGAGGTAAACAGCTATCGGGTCTGAAATTCCATAGAAAGTGTGTGTCTATAACCTAAAGGGGGGGTGAATAGGTTTTAATCCGATTGATTACCAATTTTGTGAATTAATCAATATTATCAAATCTACCTCATTCTACTAAGTGTTCAAATAAAAGACAATAAACATAACGTAATAACAACACGCAATATATACGTGGAAACCCTCCAAATGGGAAAAACCACAGATTGTTCAGTGCGTCACACTCGATCCTCAAAATCCACTATTGAGCGAAATTTTACAACCTAGGTTGACCTCCCGTCTAACCCTCCAGTTGCTAACCCTTTCACTCTACCTAAAAGGTCTTAATAGTGATTTTGGATCACCAACCTTGTGCACTAATCACATAGCCACAAGCTTAATCAACAATGAAGAGATAATGGCAACCTAAGTGAATATAAAAGAATATTCTATATGCAAAAATGCTATGTCAAGACATTTATGCTTATCTAGGATTAAAGATGACAATTAAAGCAATTCCTTGATATCAATGTTCTAAATGCAAAGGCAAGAAGAATTAGCTAGAAGGGTAAAACCGTCCTAAATTCTAGCTATCACTAATCAATACTTTTAACCAACAAACATTACCACAAGCATGTCATAAAAGCTATTAAACATACAAGCATGCATTTAATTTGCAATAAAGACTAAAACCTAGGTATACATGTCTTAGTAATAAAACCATATAGTATAGAGCATGTAGAAATTACCTAGTCAAGAAGAATATGATGCTCCATGCTTAGATGATCCTAGAATGAAACTAGATGGCCATGAGATGAGGTTAGGTTGCGTAAAAATGAGTGTTTGGGAGTCTTTCTCTATCTAGAAAAGCTAGGTTGCTCAATAATGGCTTCTTGGACTCCTTAAACTAAAGAGAAGAGAAAATAAAATATATATATGGTGTCCTACACAAAATGACGTCGTTTTAGATGAAAAGAAGCAAAATCCTGTCAGGACCGCTGGACAACACCACTCTGTAGACCATTGTGCATGCAAGTGCATATCCCGCGGTCTGGACAGCATGCAACGCCTGGGAAACTCCGCTTGGTAGACCGCGGTGCATGCAACAAGCACAGGCGTCGATAGCCACAGCGTGCAGCCTCTGGTAAACACCGTTGTGCCGACCACGGCATAGGCAATGAACAGAGAGCGGTATGAACCGCGGTACAGAGGAAAAATCCTCTATTAAGGCACACAAGATTATCACAACACCTAAGCAAGAGTTAAGGCACAAAAGGCACACAAATTGACATATAAGCAAGCATGCAAGATGATCAAAACATGCATAAGAGTGTGTGTGTGTGTGTGTGTGTGCACTAATACCTCTTCAATGAAAGTTAAGCAAGTGATTTTACCTTTGAAGTTTGAGCTAGGTCTTGAGCAATGATGACCTAAACTACCCTTACACATTAATCCCCAAATGTGGTTGTCAACGAAATAACCCAATCAAACACCGAGGAACTTACAATCTCCCCATTTGGCTATTTAGTGACAAAACTGTCACTCACATATCATCCTTACAAATAAAAAGAGACAACAAGAGGTCAACAAAAATATTCTATATTACAAGAGATACCTAAAGCTAAATCTTCAAATCTTCTATCTCTTGAAGAATGATCATCCTACAAAATAAAGAGCTACATTTTCCAAGACAAGTGTATATGAGAGATCAAGATAAATAAAAACAAGCACGATTTGCATGAAATAGAAACAAGTAACATGCAATCAATAGTGCACATGCAAATGCTCCCCCTAAGAGAGTCAACTCCCCCTAAAAAAACAGTATACCCTTATATGCAAAAGCAACATAAACTCCCCCTAAATCCGTCATTACTCTCATTTATTGTCACAAGATAGGCAAAGGAGTAATCCCCAACCGAGACACTTTAGCAAAGAGAGAAATTCGCAATGTAAATGCATAATCATATACAACAACTTTATGCAATTTAAGTAAGAGAGAGAGAAATTCATGGAAGTTTTATTTTTTGGAACATGTGTAAAAAGATTGCCTTGAATGAAATACATGCAACATCAACTTCCAAAAGCATGGTATTTGGCAAAGGAAAATAGCACATGAGGTTCCAAGAGAAGTCAAACTATTTTGCACCAATTTGTCAATGGAACACAAGATATAGTTTAACAAGAGATAAGAGCAACTATCAAGCTTTACAAGTTAAACAAGACATGAGCGACTATTGCTCCCTTTTAGATTTTTTCGGGTGAAATGCCCGTATGACAGTAGCCTTGTTCAATAAGTAAAGAGAGAGAGACTATTGGATTGTGAAATCCTTAAAATGGATACAAGATCCTTATTTGATTAAAGTCTCAAAAGTCACCCTATTACAAATTTGCAACCATTTGAAAGCATTCAATAAATTCACCATGCATATCAGTTTAAGCATGTCAAGATCAAGTTTTCATAAACATGAAGATAAACTTTGGGTCAATCAAATTTCCTAGTCCAAAAATACATGTTTGAACACAAATGAGACATGCATTTCAAATAAGGCAAAGGCACACTTATTGAATAAAAATTCATATAATAATATATGCATCCAAGATACTCAAGCAATTAATTAAAGAGCATAAAATTGAACAATATTTGCTTATTAAAATGCAAGTTCCCTCTCTTTGCTTGAGCTCCCCATATGGGTCAAATGCCAAAACTCATCAATGCATATGACAAATCCCAATAGACCTACTAAGAGATTTAAACTTAGTTGAATCTAATGGTTTTGTAAACAAGTCCGCTAGTTGATCATTTGTGCCCACATGTTCAAGTGCAATGCATTTGCTCTTAACTAGCTCTCTAATGAAATGATGTCTAATGTCAATATGCTTGGCTCTAGAATGTTGGACAGGATTTTTTGAAATATTAATGGCATTCATGTTATCACAATAAAGGGTTAGAGTACCTTGCTCAAAGCCATAATCCACAAGCATTTGCTTCATCCAAAGGAGTTGTGTGCAAGCACTCCCAGCGGCTATATACTCGGCCTCGGATATGGATAATGATATGGAATTTTGTTTCTTACAAAACCATGACATAAGATTGTTCCCTAGGAAGAAGCATTCGCCCGATGTACTCTTCCTATCATCATATTTACCTGCCCAATCTGCATCACTAAAGCCAACTAAACTAGCATTAGTATCAAAAGAGTACTATATCCCATAGTTGGATGTCCCATTCATATGTCGAATGATTCTCTTCACATAGGAGATATGGGATTCCTTGGGATTGGCTTGATACCTAGCACACACACCAACACTAAAGGCTATATCGGGCCTACTAGCCATCAAGTACAGCAAGCTTCCTATCATGCCCCGATATAGACTTTGATCCACACTTTTTCCACTAGCATCCTTGCTAAGTTTCAATGTTGTACTCATAGGTGTGTCACAATGCTTGGCATTCTCAAGGCCAAATTTCTTTACTATGTTCTTGGCATATTTAGCTTGGGATATGAAGATCCCATCATGCATTTGCTTGATTTGCAAGCCTAGGAAGTAATTTAGTTCACCAACCATGCTCATTTCAAACTCATGAGTCATGACATCAACAAATTGTTTGACTTTCAAGTTGTTTATGGAACCAAAAACGATGTCATCAACATAAATTTGAGCCATGAATGGCTCATCTTTAGTACACTTGATGAACAAAATCTTGTCAACACTTCCTCTAAAGTAGCCATTGTCAACAAGATAAAGAGTGGAGCACTCATACCAAGCCCTTGGTTCTTTTTTCAACCCATATAGAGCCTTTTTGAGACGATAAACATGATTGGGATGGTATGGATCCACAAACCCCTTGGGTTGCTTAACAAACACTTTCTCTTACAATTAGCCATTGAGGAAGACACTCTTAATATCCATTTGATGCTATTTAAACTTGTGCACACAAGATATGGATAAGAGAAGCCTAATGGACTCTAATCGGGCAACGGGAGCAAAAATCTCCTCGAAGTTGATACCCTTAATTTGAGAGTACCCTTGTGCTATAAGTCTAGCCTTGTTCCGCACAATGTTGCCATCCTCATCGGATTTATTCATATAGACCCACTTGGTGTCTATCACATTAGCGTTCTTAGGTCTAGGAACTAGAGTCCAAACCTTATTTCTTTCAAATTGATTTAGCTCTTCTTGCATAGCAAGAACCCAAAACTCATCACTAAAAGCTTCATCAACCTTTTGGGGTTTAATTTTAGAGGTGTAGCAAGAATAGCTAATTTGATTTGCTAATTGATGGCTAGTCCTAACACCTTCATTCACATCTCCAATGATGTCACTCTTGTTGTGAAGATGTCTAACCCAATGAGTAGGTTTCTTAGAGTCCAGAGTAGAATCTCTAACAAGAGAGTGAGATACCACTTTCTCAAGATTTGACTTTTCATCACTTGAAGTCTCACCAATCTTCTCTAAGGGAGAATCATCAACCATACTAATCTTCTTATCATGGTTAATAACCTTAGGCCTACAATCATCTATGATCACATTGGATGATTCCATAACACTTCGTGTCTTCAAATTAAAAACTCTATAGGCCTTAATATTTAGGACATAGCCAATGAAAATCCCCTCATCACTTTTAGCATCAAACTTGCCAAGTTGATCACGGTCATTTAGAATGTAACACTTGCTTCCAAATGAGTGGAAGTAGCTAACATTTGGCTTCCTTCCCTTCCATAATTCATAAGAGGTTTGCCTAGTATCAGGCCATAAAAACACTTTATTTCCTACATAACAAGTTGTATTCACTGCCTCGGTCCAAAGATTCCTACAAACATTGTTGCTAAGCAACATCACATGAGCCATCTCTTGGAGGACCCTATTCTTCCTCTCTATAACTCCATTTTGTTGAGGAGTTCGAAAAGCCGAGAACTCATGGGATACTCCAAGACTATCATAAAAAATTTCAAAGTAAACATTTTCAAATTCTCTCCCATGGTCACTCCTAATTCTCTTAATGCATTTTATGTGAGAATCCTTCACATTTTGAATTTTAGTGCAAAGCATTATAAAAATTTCAAAAGTTTCAGATTTCTCTCTAAGAAAGTAGGTCCATGTAAATCTAGAAAAATCATCAAGACACACAAAGATGTACCTCTTGCAAACGTAACTCTCGGTTTGCATGGGACCTATAAGGTCCATATGAAGAAGCTCTAGTGGCTCCTTGGTGGCAAGATACTTACCTTTTTTATGCACACACTCCCTCAATCCTATTTCCAAACTTAGGAAGGCCTCTCACAACATTCAACCTCTCAAGAACTTTCAAGTCTTTGAAATTCATATGACCAAACCTTTGATGCCACAATTCAACTTGATCACAACTAGACAAATTACAAGAGATGTCATTGGAATCAAAACAATAACAATTGTCACTTGATCTCTTGCCTTTCAATAGAACTTGTCCATCTTCTTTTAGAATAGAGCAATAAACTTTGCCAAACATAACTGAAAGCCCTTCATCACTTAAATGTGATATGCTAATAAGATTGGCTTGCAAGCCATCTACATAAAGCATTAGGCAAGGAGGGCAAACCGGGGATGGATATGTTTCCCTTTCCTAAAACCTTCTTACGTGAACCATCACCAAAGGTGACAAATCCACCATCCTCCATCATAAGTGTTTCAAAGAAGCTCTTGTTTCCGGTCATATGCCTAGAACACCCACTATAAAGGTACCAAGTATTGATAGCTTTAGCTTTCAAGGCTACTTGAGCCACACGACAACAATATTCATCCTTTCTAGTCCACTTAGATGAAATATTACTATTTCTAGAAGCCATGGGATCATTTTCTCTAAAATTCCTAGGTGTATGCATTTTGGCTCTTCTAAGCATATTCTTCTCAATCATGCTTTCAAAACGACAAATTAATAAATTTAAAACAATTCGGCCTTATCTGACCTTCAACACCATAATAATGAAAAATGAGAGTAAAGTAAGAATTCATACCATATCCTTGTGCAAGCATGGAAGACTTTCCTCTCCTTTGAGTTGTCCTTTGGTGTTGAGCCGAATCTCTTCTTTGAAATACCCTTTGTGGTTGAGCCAAATTAGCTTCCCTTCTTGGTTATAGGTGACAAATCCATTGTTGACTTTGAGAGCTTCTTAGAAGTTGAGGTCATGTTTGATGAGCTCTAGCTTTTCGTAGATGAGTTTTAGCTTGAGACTTTGTTTGAGCCTTCATTTTAGCTTGCTTTGATGATTCTCCAACTTTATTCAATCTCATTTGTTGGTGTGAACCTTGAACCTCTTTATCATTTTGACTCTTGACACAGATGGTCTTCTTCGAGGAAGTGGCATCCTTGTCTTCCACATATCCTAAGCCCGTTTTATCACTAGGACTCTTCCCAAACGATAGCATCTTGTCAAGTTTCTCGATTCTGAATGTCATCTTGGCAACCAATTCTTTCGCTTCCCTAAGCTCAATCTTCAAGTTCTCTTCACTCTTCTTAGTGATCACAAGCTCCAATTTCAAGCTCTCTTCTAACTTTTTTCCACTCTTTACTTTCTCACTCAAGTGAGTTATCTTGAAAGTCAACTCTAGATTCTCCTTTTTCAACTCTTGAATCTCCTTCTTCTTTTTCAATCTAGACTTTTCAAAAAACTTCATGAAGTCTATATAGTCCATTTCCTCATCAATCTCAAACCTATAGTTAGAAGAGGTACTCCCATCACTAGAGTCATCTGTTTCTTTCTTATCTTTCACAACTTCCTTGCCATTATGAGATGTTGTGAAGGCAATGAAGTTTGCAACTCTATCTTCATCATCCGAAGATTTTTCTTCCTCTTCTAAGTCTTCATTATCGCTCCAAGTGGCCGCCATCGTCTTCCCCTTCTTCTTTTTCTTCAAATTTGCACATTCTAGAGCAATGTGACCAAAGCCACTGCATTCATAGCATTGAATGCCCTTCTTGGAGTCACTTTCTTGAGACTTTTCCATCTTCTTGAAAGGAAGGAGTTTTCTTTTTCACCTCCTTTCCCTTGGACCCAAATCCTTTCCTCTCAAACTTCATGAATTTCTTGAATCTCTTAACCATGAGGGCCATTTCTTCATCTGAGTCCTCCTCCTCTTCTTTAACCTTGGTGGTCTTCAAGGTAATACTCTTTTACTTCTTTGGAGGTGTGGGTGTGGTGTTCCATATTGACTCATAAGCTAGAAGTCTTCCAATGACTTCACTTGGCTTCATATTCTTGTACTCACTATTCTCTTCAAGTGCCATCACCTTTGATTCAAACCTTGACATAAGTGACCTCATAATTTTTTACTTGATTCACCTATCTGAATATGGGTCACCAGGTTGATGGCTTTGGTTAACGATATCCATCAACTTCACTTGAAAGTCATTGAAGCATTCATGCTCCTCCATCATGATCATCTCAAATTACATTTGGAGGACTTGGAGCTTTGAGTCCTTGACTAATTCGGTTCCCTCATGTGCCGTTTGAAGAATGTCCCAAGCCTCATTTGCAATCCTAGTGTTTTGGACTAACTTGTATTGATTATCGTCCATGGCACAAAGGATGGCATGCATAGCCTTGTTGTTCCACTTGGATGCTTCAAACTCTTGAGTACTCCAACTAGTCTTGGGCTTAAGAGCTTCTACACCATCGTCAGTGGTCATTGTTGGAGGAGTATACCCATCTTCAATAGCCATCCGAGCACGGTCATCTATTGCTTTCATCTTACCCTTCCAAGAAGCATAATTAACCCCATTAAGCAAAGGGGGTCTTGTGCTTGAGGCTCCCTCATGACTATTACTGTTTCCACTCATAGCATTTGAGGGTAATGAATGTAATGCAAATGTAATGTCACACATAAAAAAAACAATCAAACTACACCAAACAAGATACACATAGAGCACAGATCACCTAAGTATATCTAGGCACCTGCTGTGATACCAATTGAAATTCCCTAGGAAGTGTGTCTATAACCTAGAGGGGTTAATAGGTTTTAATTCGATTGATTACTAATTTTGTGAATAAATCAATATTATCAAATCTACCTGATTCTACTAAGTGTTCAAATAAAAGACAATAAACATAAAGCAATAACAACACGCAATATATACGTGGAAACCCTCCAAATGGGAAACACCACGGGCTGTTCAGTGCGCCACACTCGATCCTCAAAATCCACTATTGAGTGAAAGTTTACAAACTAGGTTGACCTCCCGTCTAACCCTCCAGTTACTAACCCTTTCACTCCTAGAAGGCCTTAATAGTGATTTTAGATCACCAACCTTGTGCACTAATCACATAGTCACAAGCTTAATTAACAATGAAGAGATAATGGCAACCTAAATGAATATGCAAGAATATTCTATATGCAAAAATGCTAGGTCAAGACATTTATGCTTATCTAGGATTAAAGATGACAATTAAAGCAATTCCTAGATATCAATGTTCTAAATGCAAAGACAAGAAGAATTAGCTAGAAGCGTAAAACCGTCCTAAATTCTAGCTATCACTAGTCAATACTCTCAACCAACAAACAATACCAGAAGCATGTCATAAAAGCATTAAACGTACAAGCATGCATTTATTTTGCAATAAAGACTAAAACCTAGTTATACATGTCTTAGTAATGAAATAATAAAGTCTAGAGCATGTAGAAATTACCTAGTCAAAAAGAAGATGATGCTTCATGCTTAGATGATCCTATAATGAAACTAGATGACCATAAGATGAGGTTAGGTTGCGTAAAAATGAGTGTTTGGGAGTCTTTCTCTATCTAGAAAAGCTAGGTTGCTCAATAATGGCTTCTTGGACTCCTTAAACTAAAGAGAAGAGAAAAGAAAATATATATATGGTGTCCTACACAAAATGACGTCGTTTTAAATGAAAAGAAGCAAAATCCTGTCAGGACCGCTGGCAGGATCGTGGTTCAGGTAAGTGTCCAAACCGCGGCACAGAGAGCAGTTCATCGCCTGGACATCACCACTCTATAAACTGTTGTGCATGCAAGTGCACAAACCGCGGTCTGGACAGCATGCAACACCTGGAAAACTCCGCTTGGTAGACAGCGGTGTATGCAACAAGCACGGGTCGCGATAGCCAAAATGTGCAGCCTCTAGTAAACACCGTTGTGCAAACCGCGGCATAGGCAATACACAGAGAGTGGTCTGAACCATGGTACAGAGGAAAAATCCTCTTTTAAGGCACACAAGATGATCACAACACCTAAGCAAGAGTTAAAGGCACAAAAGGCACACAAATTGACATATAAGCAAGCATGCAAGGTGATCAAAACATGCATGAGAGAGTGTGTGTGTGTGTGTGCACTAACATCTCTTCAATCAAAGTTAAGCAAGCGATTTAACCTTTAAAGCTTGAGCTAGGTCTTGAGCAATGATGGCCTAAACTACGCTTACACATTAATCCCCAAATGTGGTTGTCAACGAAATAACAATCAAACACCGAGGAACTTACAGGGTCCATCCAGTAGAGTGATCTATCTACTTGGTAGATTTCTTTACCTGTAGTTATGCTCGACTGGGAGATCACCTGGAGAGGTACTCTATTGGCTAAAGCTTGACCTCCATTCATGACTATCTTTTCCAAGACGTCCGCCCGATGGTTTTACTATCAAGGTATCTGCTCGATCCGAAATCCTTTAGCATTTCCCTTAGTTGCTGGATTAGCTTCAGGTAGGCTACCATGTTATCGCTCATGGCCTTGTAAAAACCTATAACATGGTTGACAATGAGCAGTGAGTCATATTTGACATACAAATAATTGGCCCCAAGCTCGATGGCGACCTTCATTCCGGCTACGAAAGCTTCGTACTCTGCTTCATTATTGATTGCTTTAAATTTGAACCTAAAACAGTGGCAACACTCTGTCTTTTCAGGATCGATCAGGACTATGCCAGTACCTCTCCATGCCTGCTCAGATGCTCCATCAGTGTAAAGGGTCCAGGCTTTATAGTCATCCGGCCAATTACGGCTCTCTTGGAGTTTCTCAGGAGTTGGACCTGGTGTTACCGATGTCTCTTCACTGAAGAGGGCTGAGAATTCAGCTATAAAGTTTACTAGGGCCTAAACTTTGATCGTCATTCAAGGTTTGTACTTCAGGTCAAACTAGGTGAGCTCCAAAGCCCACAGAACTAGCCTTCCAGATATATCTGGCCTTTGTAAAAATTAGCGAAGAGGTTGATCCGTTACCACTACCACTGTATGGACTTGAAAATAAAGGTGGAGCTTTCCAGCTAGGGTAACCAAGGCGAGGGTGAGCTTCTAAAGAAGGAGGTAGTTCTTCTCGGGTTTGGATAGCGTATGGCTAACATAATAGATAGGTCGTTGGATCCCATCCTCGCATTCCTTGACCAAAGCCACACTTACTGTCGTTTCTGACACTGCTAGCTAAATCTGTAATTCTTCCCCCGGTATTGGTTTAACTAACAGCAGTGGACTGGAGAGGTACTCTTTTAAATCCTAGAAAGCTTACTCGATTTCCTTGTCCCATTTCGTGTTCCTCCCCTGTTTGATGGCTTTGAAGAAGGGGAAATATTTATCCATGGAACGCGAGATGAACCTGTTGAGCGTTGTTACCCTCCCTGTCAAAGCTTGGACTAGTTTAAGAGTGGTGGGAGAATCTAGGTTTAGGATAGCTTAGATCTTTTTTGGGTTTGCCTTAATTCCCCTCTTATTCACCATGAAGCCCAAACAATTCCCAGTTGTTACCCTTAAAGCACACTTGGAGGGATTCAACCGCATTCGGTTCTCCCTCACTATCTGGAAACTCTTACGCAGATATTCATGGTGTTCTTCTGCTTCCCGGGATTTGGTAAACATATCATCTATGTACACCTCTATTATTCTCCCTATCTCCGGTTTGAACAATCGATTAACCGATCACTGGTAGGTGGCTCCTGCATTTTTTAGGCCGAAAGGCATTACCTTGTAACAATAAAGACCCTGCCCCGTGATAAAGCTAGTCTTGTCTTGATCGACGGGGTGCATCATAATCTGGTTGTACCTCAAAAATGCATCCATGAAGCTGAGAAGCTTATTTCCAGTTGTGGAATCGACCAACAGGTCGATTTTTGGTAGAGGGGAGTTGTCTTTAGGACACGCATGTGTTAGGTTTAAGATTTGTGTTGGCTTGATTCCATAAAAAAATGCTCTTTGTTTGTATTGCTTAGTTGCTTAGGTTGTTCGTGATTAAACCGGGCTTCAAGGAAGGAAAGTAATTTCGCATGAAAAGTTTGTCTTCAAAAGGATATGTGCTTACTTGGATGCTAAGGTATCAAGATTCTTCTTCCTCTTGCAAGGCACAGGCACATACACACAATTCATACATACGTGTCCCTGCATCGTTGTGCACCATTATAAGGGCACACACATACAATTCATTCATATGTGTCCCTGCATCATTTTACACCATGTATAACACGTTCACACACTTGAAGATGAATGCTCATGCATTGGTATGGAAATAACATGTTTTGGAAAATGTATGATTAGAGACTATCTCTATGTAGTTTGCATTCTAGTGTGAATTGTGTTTGTATGTGTATATGTTTGTATAACATGGATATTGAACTTGATTTTAGTCTTAAATCATTCTTGATTGAGTTCCAGTCATTTCGGTTACTCATACTATTGATTTCAAGTTCTAAGTCAAAAGATACTATACTTTCAACTCATGTTGCATACATTGTCTTCGTCTTCATATATTGAGTCGAATTATTATTTTTGGATTGAGTATCTTATATTTCCATGTCCATGAGGGAGTCCGAGTTTGTAATCTTTAAACGGATTCAAATTTAGAGTTTGGAGTCCAAAGAACAGTCGAAGAATGCAAGAGGAGCGCAAGGGAAGAGGTGTGATGGCATAAGCCATCACTTGGCACCTTCCCGAGATGGCGCGTGGCCATCTCTGCCCCAAAGCCTCGATGAACTGAGATGCCCACTCGCCATCATGGGGAGGCACTCAGGCATGAGGGCAATTCGGTCTTTTGGTTTGTTTTTCTTTAAAACCTCTCCTTCTCTCTTATTCATCACAAGTTGAGAAAAACGAATTTGAAGAACAAATGCAGAGTTTTTCTCTCAACATTTTGATTTTTGTTTTTGTGATAACTTCTTCATTTCAACTCCGAATCACTTGATTCAAAAACCGATTTTGAGTGTCTTGAAGAGATATACAAACCTCAAGCATTTCCAGGACCAAATGATGTCTATATTTTTCGTTGTGATCAGATCTTCAGTTCGTGATTTTCATCCTTGTTGGTAAAATCACCTTCTTCTTAGTTTTCTTCTTAGATCTTCTTATTGATTGATGTCTTTTGATTAAGAAGCATGAATAAGATGATTTTGATATCATTTTGTGTTTTTTTATTTGTTTTTAAAGTTTAGCTAGATTTGTGATAAGTTGATTGATTTGTGCTAAACTTGATAAACATGAAATTATTTCTAGAAATCTTTTGTTCTTATGCTTGATTGACTATTTCTAGATTTAATTTCATTTTCTAAGAACTAGGTCTACATCAATTGGTATTCATTTAATTTATTTGGTTCTTAGTTGATAATATGCTTAGGTTGCCTAGATACATTTGTGATTGTTCGTTGAAAGGATAATCTAGCTATCTAGTTACATGTCCATAGAATTTGTTGATCATCATTTTCTATGTTGAGTGCTTGTTTGCGTTTTGAATTCATGATCACTCAGAAGCCTTTTGAAGAGGACGAAAGTCTCATATCTTAAAGTGATTCTTTGATTTTAACAATTGGAAGTCTTATCTAGAGTCGGGAGGACTTGGATAGCTAAACAAGTGGAAGTTTCAACAAGAGGTGTGAGACCTCAGATTGTTAAGCAAGGAAGTCTTAACTAGAGTCAGGATGACTCGGATTATTGAGCAAGAAGTCTTGCCTAGGGTCGAGAGGATCCGGATAGGTGAGTAAGGAATATTCCTAGAGACAGGAGGTCTTGGATAGGAAGTCGGCTTAGTAGATCACTAGGTTCAAGGGTAGAGTAAGAGTGACAGCTTGGAGAGCATGTGTTGATTGCTTGAGTGTGTAACTCTTATTTGAAATAGTGGATTTGCTTTTGCCGATGGTTGTGGTACCAACCCGTGGATGTTTCCTCTTAGGAGGTTTTACCACATAAATATCTTGTGTTGATTTTTAGCATCTTTAATTTCTTCACTTAGTTTATTTTTGTTGCTTGAACATTTGCTTTGTCATTTATCATTTTGGATATTATACTAAGTGTTGTATAAGATTGCTTGTGTTTTTAAAGAAGATTAAAATTTGAGCATATACCTATTCACCCCCCCCCCCCCCACCCCCCCGTCTCTAGGTATATTTTACACTATAATTGGTTAAGGGAATTTACAGCCCGGTTGAGGCCGGTGTAGTCGACACACATACGCCACTTCACATTTGCCTTCGTGACCATGACCACATTGGCGATCCATTCAGGGTAGCTTGATTTTCTGATGAAGCTTGCACTTATCAACTTATCCACTTCCTCTTGAATCGCAGCGTTCCTTTCGGTGTTAAAGTGACACCTTTTTTGCTTGATGGGCTTGAAGGTTGGATCCACTACTAATCGGTGAATAGCCAATGATATCGGTATCCTAGGTATCTCATCATAACTCCAAGTGAAGATGTCGTTAAACTCTCGAAGAAGCTCGATCAAACCTTCATTCACTCTTAGTTCGAGGGTTGCCTCAACCTTGACAACCTTAGAGGGATCGTCACTTGTGACAGGTACTTCCTTTAGTTTGTCCACTAGGTGCCCGCTTGCCCATCCTCTAATCGGTTCTTTCTCTTCCAGTACCAAAGGGTCATCCTCTAGATGATCGGTGAGCTTTGTGTCTCTCTGGGTCATCACCGGTGCTTTCATATCTTGGATTATCGATACTTGCATGAACTATTTCACCAAAGTTGTTGGATTGGCAGACATTATATAGCATTTTTTGGCTACTTATTGATCCCCACGTACCTCTTATACCTTGTTCCCCACTAGGAATTTTAAGACATTATGGTAGATAGACAGGACTCCCTTCAAGGAGGATAGGAATGATCTCCTTAGTATCGCGTTATAGGCTGACGAGGTGTCAACCACAATAAAGTCTGTCATAATGTTTTGTTGGAGGGGTACGGTTCCAACGATTACTGGGAGAATTTTTGATCCCACTGGTATGATCGAATCCCTAGCGAATCCATACAATGGGATTATGTAGCTATTGTAACACCACTACTTCAAATTTAGCTTTTCCAAAGTTTTTGTGAAAAGGATGTCTACACTAATGTCTTTATCAACGAGCACGTGGTTAGCAATCTATACCGTGATCACCACGAAATCGTTATGAGGTTGCACGGTGTTGTAGACATCTGCCTCGGTGAATATGATCTGCACTGATTGGGATGGGCCAGTCGCGCTTTGGTTGACCTTGAAGATTCCCCGGCTTTCATCGACACAGGGAATCTTCCTTGCATGGTTTTTCCTGAAACTATTGGAGGTGCCAGCCAGGGTGGGTCCCCCACTGATGGTGTGTATCACCTGGATTTGTTGCATCAAATCCTTATGCTCCTCATTTTTCTTATCAGCATGGTCATGGATCTCTGCTTTTACCTCTCTTCCAGTTTGTATGTTGTCCATGACCTGGTGTAAGAATTCTATCAAACAACCTCCTCTTATTAGAGCCTCAATCTGGTTACGCAGGATATAGCACTCTTAAGTGTTGTGCCTTACGTCTTCATGAAAATAACAATACTT
Organism: Dipteronia dyeriana; assembly: GCA_032871835.1. Taxonomy (NCBI): domain Eukaryota; kingdom Viridiplantae; phylum Streptophyta; class Magnoliopsida; order Sapindales; family Sapindaceae; genus Dipteronia; species Dipteronia dyeriana. The sequence continues at coordinate 76,028,714 of CM065300.1, read as the reverse complement.
GTACCTATTTCTCCTGTCTGCCGGGACTTTCATGGGTGCAGGCTTCTGGAGTAGCCCTTTTTCCTGAATGGCGAGGTAGATTGTTTCTCACGATACGTTCAAAGGGTTGTAGTTATCATACCCTCTTTCATCTCGTGTAATGGGGGCTACCGTCCTTGGAGGAGGTGAAGCTCGCGGAGGGGTTCATCTCTCAGGGTACCTCTCTTGCCTAGGTTGGGAGGCAGATAACCGGTACGTCGACCAATTGGAGGTTTGTTCTGGTTTATCAGAGTCTGCTCATTCCTGGGGGATTCCTTCTTCTTACGTTTGGATATTCTTATGTTATCATGCTCTATTTTGACCTTGAGTTGTTCGTCAATTTTGACCTGCTCAAGAGCCCGATCATATGCCTCTTGGTAGGTCTCTAAAGGTCACTTGGCAAAGGAAAGAAAGAGATTGCCTGCCCATAGGTTCCGTCGGAAGTTAGTGAGGGTCTCTTTCTCGGTAAAGACTCTCATCTGTATGACTTTCTTGTGAAAATGTTCCACATATGATCGGACTATTTCACCTCATTCCTAGGTCACAGATTGAAGGTGTATGGGATCCTTTGGACTCGGTTTGACCCCTTGGAACTATAAGCAAAACTCAGTTGATAGCTTCGTGAATGAATCTATGCTACCAGTGGGCAATTTCCTGAACCAAGTCTTCACGTAGTTAGTCAAGGTGGTTAGGAACATCCTACACATGGCGGCTCTGGTTGCACTCTAGACTTTCATTTACTGGACGAAGCTTTCCAGGTGGCTCAATGGGTCCTCTGTGCCAGAGAACTTGTCTGCTGGCATTCTGAATTTTGATGGGAGCTCAATATCCCTGATCATTCTAGTGAAGAGAGCAATTTTTTCACTCAAGGGATCCTTCTTGGCCTCCTTACTTTTCTCCTTCTTCATCTGATGAATCTCTTTCTATAGTTGTGCCAGTTGATCCCTTAAGTGCTTGTTCCCATGCTTCTTTGAATCAACCTCAGATCTCTATATGTCAGATCCCTATGATGAATTGGAGATTTTGACATAATCTTCTTTACGAACGGGATATGCTCGGGGGATTTGCTGGCTACCTTCCTCTCCAGCCCGGGTTTCCTTTCTTGATGCCACTGGGCAGAGAGCTTCTCGTTGCTCCTGTGGTAAGGCATCTGCTGAAGATTTTACTCACTTGGGTTGATAACACAATGGCCTGCCCGAAACTGGGGGCATGGGCCCTAGTCTGTCTCAGATCGAGGGTTAAGGTCCTGTCCTATAGCTGGTTGGATCTGGCGGGGGAGGTTCCAACTAGTCAAAGGTAGGTTGCTTGGTTCTAAGCCTGCTCGACTCTCTCTTAGTGTTGGGATTTCCTAACTGGATTGTAATGCCCTCTACAAGCAGGTAAAGGCAGACGTTTTTCGTGAAGGCCGCTGCTTGTCGGTCGAGCATGGCCTGGCTTGGCTTATCATAGAAGGGCCAGGAACCCTTGCGGCGGTTGGGTGGACCGGAGATTTGCTATAGTGCTCGAATTTCCTACCCCTCCTTAGAGCCTTTCCGATCGATGCAGCAGAAGGTTGTCCCGATGCCTCGTGCAGTCCCTTGAGGATCGGAGCCTCATAATTCCTGTAAAACAATGAACTCGTAAGCTTTTGGTGTGTTTAGTTGGGTGTGGGTTTTTCCCACAAACGGCGCCAGAAAGTGTTAACCAAAAATTCACTTTGGGTGAGGAATTTCGGTTAGCACCCTCGAGACCACTACCACGAAGGAGGTCGTCGGGGTTGGTCCTTTTGGTACCAGGTTCGTATATTTGATGGTGAAAATGATAAAGTATGACAATACGAAATATTAAGACACGTAAGGAAAATTGACACTAATTTTATTATTAAATCGTATGGTGTACACAGAAGTCGTTCAAACGATCGTAGTCATTCTTGGGTACAATTAGTATGGTGGCTTTGTGCCTGTTGAGAAGTAGATAACATTGGTGGCCATGTTTTGATCACAGAATTTAGGCCCGAGTCAAAACTCCTTTCTATATGTCTCTGGTTCTGTCTGTTCTTCCACATTCGTCTTGGTGCATGCTCGGGCGTATTGATACATAGTCCAACTAGGTTTAAACTCGTCACTCTCCCACCATTTTTTTTTGAATCAAATCTCTCCTTATCGGGCAAGATATGTCATTTAAAATTCATTGACTTTGGTTTAATAACGGATTCGAGAATATCTTAGATGGAGATAAGTTTGTTTCCTTTTTGGACTCAATCACTTGCCCTACACGTACGCAGTGTTTCAACATAATTTGAAGAGTGAAAGTAATCTTGTGTATTACCCTGGTGAGATACATTATGGAGATCTCCGAAAATGGCGTTCATTGTTTCTAAGGGCGAAGCAGATCCTGTTGCAACCTCGTTCACCGGTCGTGCAGCGGAAGTAAGGTTTTAAAAAAAATTATACATATCATAGTCTTTATGTGGAACCAGTAAACTTGGGATCGGAATTATTTTTGAAACAAATACATACAATATGTAAATACAGAAAATTAAAATCGATATAATCAGAAGAAAATTAACAGTGTTAGGTTTTAGATTGTGTTTGCATTAATTCCATATAAAAATGATGTTTACTTGTAATGATTTAGTTGTTTAGATTCATGATGATTCAAGCTTCAAGGAAGAAGGAACAACTAGTCAAAGCAAGTTCAAAGTCTTCAAAAAGAAAGGATGCAATATGGTTCTACAAAGGTATACTAAGACCTTATATTTCTCTTACAAGGCTTAGGCACATACACACATTTCATGCATTTGTGTCCCTGCATCGTTGTGCACCATTATAGGCACACACATACAATTCATTCATATGTGTCCCTGCATCGTTGTGCACCATGTATAACACATTCACACACTTGAAGATGAATGCTCATGCATTGGTATGGAAATAACATGTTTTGGAAAATGCATGATTGGAGACTATCTCTATGTAGTTTGCATTCTAGTGTGAATTGTGTTTGTATGTATATATGTTTGTATAACATGGATATTGAACTTGAATATAGTCTTAAATCATTCTTGATTGAGTTCCGATCATTTCGGTCACTCATACTATTGATTTCAAGTTCAAAGTCAAAAGATACTACACTTTCAACTCATGTTGTATACATTGTCTTCGTCTTCGTATATCGAGTCGAATTATTATTTTTTGGGTTGAGTATCTTATATTTCCATGTTTATGAGAGAGCTACAGTTTGTAATTCGTAAACGGATTCGAATTCTGAGTTCGGAGGCCTGAGAACAGTCTAAGAACGTGAGAGGACTGCAAGGGAGTTGCACCATGGCCAATGGCCATCAATTAGTGCAAGCCCGAGATGACGTGTGGCCATCTCGGCCGTAACTCCTTGCTGCCCGAGATGCCCACACGGCATCTCGGGGAAGCATTCTCAAAGGAGGGCATTTTGGTCCTTTTGATTCTATTCTTTTCCTCTGCTTTATATTTCCCATCCCTCTCACATTTCATTCTAAGAAAAAATTTAAAACTTGAGTGCAGAATTTTCTCTCAACATTTTCTCACCTTTCAAACACCATAACTTCTCCATTTGAACTCTGATTTGAGTGATTCAAAGTTGAGAGTGTTTGTCTATTCATCCTCCATCTTTTCTGTGAAGGTTTGGGTTAGTTTTATGTCTTTTTTTGGAGTCTAAACTCACAAAAACATGACTGCATCAAAATCAACTAAGGTATTGATTTTCTCTCAAAAATTTTCTTTTAAAACTTGGTCAATTGCCCTGGGTTTTCTTCTTCAACATATATATGTGTCTTGTTATTGTTTTGATTTGAGTTTTGAACTCATTTAAAGCTAGATTGAGTTTCAATTGAAATCTCACATGTTGAGTTAGGTTTTGATTTTGCCTATGTTTTCACATGTTTGGGATTGTATTGTGCTAGCTTTGATTCTAGGGCTATTTGGTGATCTTTGATTGATTGATTTTGTAAAAAATAGTTCCTCACACGTATTAGGCTCTCTTTGGCCAAATTCTCACAATGATACATGTGCTTGTGTTCTTTTGAGCTATTCATATGCTTTGTTGAATCTATGAATAGGAATATGCTCTAAAACTTTAGCTTTAATCTAAATGACTTTGTCACATGATTTTAGCATATTTTTGGTTTATGAGATTTAAACTTGATTCTGGGTTAATTGAACATATCTTGTGATTCAAGTTTTAGATCTATACATGTATCTAGGTTGTAATTAATATTGAACATATCTTACATAATCTAGATGGATTAAACAAGCAAGATTGACTAGACTACATTTGTTTTGTGCATTCATGCTCATGTCTAGTATTTTCCATAGGATGTGTTGATCATAACATTCTCTGTTGTGTGCTTGTTTTCATTTTGCAATCATGATCACCTAGATGCCTTATGAAAAGGAAGTCTTGACAATAGGTGTGAGACCTATGTTGTTGAGCAAGAAAGTCTTGGCAAGAGGTGTGAGACCTTGGATTGTCAAGCAAGGAAGTCTTGAATAGAGTCGGAAGGACTCGGATAGTTGAGCAAGAAGTCTTGATTTGAGTCGTGAGGATCCGGAAGGATGAGCGAGGAAGTCTTGACAAGAGGTGTGAGGCCTCGGATTGTTGGGCAAGAGGGCGGTATCTTCGTGAGTAGGATAGAAAGGTAGTTTCTAGGTGAAGGGGTCACTTGAGAGATTGTACTTGTCTTATCTACTAGTGGATTTTGTTTGTCGGTGGTTGCTAACCCGTGGATGTTTCCTCTTCGGAGGTTTACCACGTTATATCTTGTGTCAACTTTTCTCTATCTCTATCTCTATCTCTCTTATATTTGTATTTTTTATTTGAATACTATGGATAGAACTCTATATGTATGTTGACTTCCTTTCTATAATATAGATTGTGTATGTGTTATGATTAATTATTTGTATCACAATTTACTTGTTTTATATATTGATTAAGTGTCTTTAATTGATATATATATATATATATATTATGATACAAGCAATCTAGAGGGACAAATTTTTGTTTGTTTCTAAGGGAGTCGAAAAAGGTGCCTAATCTATTCACACCCCCCCCCCCCTTCCTTCTAGGTTAGCCTTGAGCATTTAACCGTGTTTTTATTTTCAATTGGTATCAGAGCAGGACAGTAGATTGTACTTAGTGAGAGTCCAGGTGATACATTCACGGTTTTTGCAAAACTTTTGAAGTAATGGGTCTACAAGATGATGTAATGGCGGAAGAAGCCTCAAATACTAGGCCACTATCACTTTGAGGCACTAACTATGGGTATTGGAAGTTGAGGATGAAAGCCTACATCCGCTCTATTGATGAAAAGGCTTGGATGGTAGTGGAAGAAGGTTATAGTCCTCCTACCAAGGTTCAAGAGGATGGAACCATGATACTCAAGCCAATGAGTGAATGGACAACGAATGAGTTTGAGGTTGCTAAGTGGCATCATCGTGCTATGAATGCCATCTTTGGAAGAGTTGATGGGCATCAATTCTCCTACATTTAAAATCTTGAATCCGCAAAGGAAGCTTGGGATACTCTCCAAGTTACTAATGAAGGAACCTTACCGGTGAAGAAATCAAGGCTTCAAATGTTGGCATCACAATTTGAAGGTTTAAGTATAGGTGAAGAAGAAAAGTTTGAAGACTTCCAATTCCGGCTTCTTAACATTGCTAACCAATGTCAAGCACTTGGAGTACCTATCTCAAAAGAGCATTTAAATTGGAAAATCATTAAGTCTCTTCCTAAGAGATTTAAATCAAAGGTGACGGCCATTGAGGAAAGCAAGGATGTGGATAGTATGAACATTGATGAGTTGCTTGGGTCTCTCCAAACTTATGAGATGTGCTTGAAGCCAAAGATTAATAGTAAGGGAATCGCTGGCAATGCTATTGAGGAGGAGAGTGATGATGAAAATGAAGAGATGGCTCTTTTGGTTAGAAAGTTCAAGAAGTTTCTAAAGAAGAATGTCAAGCCTAGAGGCAAGTCTTCTAAGGAAAAAGGGAGTTAAGAAAACATCATCTCCAAGGAATGAGAAGAATAGTCAAGCCATGAACAAAAAAGATGTTGAATGCTACAATTGTCATGGTTTTTGTCACTTTGCTAGTGAGTGCACCAAGAAGCCATCTAAGAAGGACAAGAAAGGCAAAGTGTTAGCGGCTACTTGGAGTGATGATAAATCTAGTGATAATGAGAGCTCTAGTAGTGAGTCTTCAAGTGATGAAGAGTTGGTGAGCAACTTTGTAGCTCTAATGGCTTCTCATTCTCCACTAGATGTTGACAATATCTTTGAACAAGAACTTTGATACAAATCATCATGGAAGCTCTAGTTCCATTCCTACGAATCTTGAGTTGTTGGCCAAGATAGAGAAGCTTGAAGAAGATAGAGATAATGCTCTAAGAGAGGTAGTTGAGAAGGATGATTTGATCAAGAAACAACTAGATGAGTTTGTGATTGTCACTCGTAGACTTCTTGGTGAGAAATGTGATATTATAATGAAGTTTAGAGAACTTGAAAAGATAAACCTTGAGAAGGATAATGTGATATCTTCTTTGAAAAAGAGAGAACAAGACTTAATGGTAGAGATAGACACAGCTAAGGAGACCATTAAGGACTTAGTGAATGATTCGGTAATTGTGTCTAGTGTTAGGAATCTTGTTAACTCTCATGGTGGTGAAGACGACTTGGTAGTTAAAGAGGAGCCCTTGGAAGCACCACTTCCTACTCACTTGGATGAAGTTGTGATTGATAAGAAACCACACAAGAAGAGAAGATCAAAAGCCAAGAAGAAGTTGATGAACAAGGTATCTTTGCAAACTCCTTGTGAAGCTAGTTCAACTTCAAAAGGTACAATCTCATCTTTTATTCCAATTTGCCACTATTGCAACACAATAGGTCACATTAAGCCTATGTGTTATAAATATATTGAAAAATGCAAATTAGGAAATGAATATAGAGATAAGGAGATTAAACTTCAACTTGAACATGCTAAGGATTTGAAAGTTGAAAAACATGATAATCTTGCTAAGCATGAGAAGAAGTTGTGGAGTAGAAAGAATACTAATCTTGTTCAACTTGACAAAGCTTGTGTTGAAAATGTTAAGGAAGAGTGTGTTAATGATATTCTTGTTAATCAAGTCATTGAAGGACTTTACTCTAGATTTAACATTGTTGTCAAGGATGATATTGGAAATGTTTGTGTAGGTACACCCAAGAACAAGTGGTTCAAGGGTGAGTGCTCTTATCACTAATATAAGAAGCACATGTGAGATAGCTTTGAGGCAATTTATCAATTGTGTTGAGAATTCTTGCTTCCTAGCTTTGAATACTCCATGTATTGATATGAACTTGGTTATCTCACATCATGTTTGTTATGATGGTCAAAATTTTTTGGTTAACTTTAGAGAAGTTCTTTTGATATATGTGTTGATTGAGTTGAGATATTATGCTTTTTATACTCTTGTTGTGAAACATCGTCAACTTGGTGTCATGAGGACATTCAAGGAAAAAGTGCTCATAAAAAGGGCGGAAGTACGATATTTGGTGAATATAATGTGCAACAAGGTATCTCTATACTCTAATGCATGTTCTCTTAGATATTCATGTTTTGAATCAATTTTTTATATACATCTCATAGCATGTCATATTAGAGAATTTTGTATAGCATGCATATGGTTCTCATTGACATTTGCTATTTTAGGATCTAATAGTGATATTGTTCACATTGATCTTAATTTTGATGATTGTTTGTGTATAGGATATTGAGTGTCATTACTTTTGAAAATATGAGCTTCATATTCTTTGAAAGTTACTCATTAGAGAAGTAATGATCTTGAATAAGTCTCTACTTATTGCTCTTAGATCATGTGCTTATGAGCCATCAAATCTTGGTTTTCTAAAATTGCACATTGCTTCTCTTATATGTTTTGCTAGTAGGTTGAGTTTACTAATATGTAAACTTTGGATACACCTTGAAGTTTTGTGCTTAAGTACATTTAAGATGACCTATGGTTAGTATCCATTTTGCTTCGGTAAATACATAGAACTCAACGAGCACCTTTATGAAAAGGGCTACACACATTGGTTGTGAAAGCTACCCAATGTTGGAAAGAGCTACACCATTGTGATTAGTGAAAGTAGTCATGAAGTGAATTTTGTTTGTGTTAAAAAAATATGAAAAAATCAAAGAAGTGTTGAAATGGAATCATGAAAAGAAAAAATTCTTTGATTCAAAGTCTAAAAAGAAAAGGAGGAAGGCTTAAAAAAAGTATAGTTGAAAATCAAATGAGCTCGGGTTAAAAAACATAAATGGGATGACGAGCCATATGAACACACACGCTCATATATTGAAATCTATTCTCTTAAAAGCAAAAATTCCGGATGATAATCGGTTTGACTTTTTATGGAAAAAACTTAAGATGAATAGTTGTTGGAAATTGTTTGCATGTTGATTATCAAACTATTTCTTGATATATATTTGAAGCATATCTCTCTCACACACACTTTATTTATGAGTATGATGATATTTTATCAATTGTTGAAGAATTATGAGAGAACTTGAAAAATCTTTGTGTATCTCTCTTAATTATGAAGCTTATTTTGTTGATATTTCTTTAAATTGCTTGAATGTGTGATCGTGTGAACATCTTTGTGAACTTTATGCTATCATTGATTTTAGTTATAGCATTTATTAAGGGGGAGCATTGTATGCTAGACATTGTTCTCTTTTATTATATGTTCACATGCTTCATTTTGATACATGTTGGCATATTTTGACTTAATGATACTTGTAAGATATTACTCACTATCCTTGTCTTGCATGATGATTCATTATTAAGTCATATATCTTTGTTTTTATATCTTTGTGACTAATATGCTTGTTTTTGTCTTTCACTCACTTTTGTTGTATGTATATAGCATCTTATAACACAAGAACAGATGGGAAGAACTAAGATTACCGGAAGTGGAAATCAATTGAATCCCATTGTGAAAGCAAAGTCTACCTCAAAAGAATCCAAAGCTTCAAGGATAAAAGATTTAGAGATCTTTGGAACAAAGAAGATATTTCAAGAGAGAGGCATTGACTGTGGTAAGTGTAAAGATTCTTATGTTCTTAAGTGCTTAAAGGATAGAAATTGGGAATCTTGGGTGAGCATGTTAGGAATTGTAAATGATACTCTTGTTAGAGAGTTTTATCTTGAATATAGAGAAAGTGCCACCTTATTGGTTGCTTTGATGGAAATTAGGGGTGTTGTGTTTAGAGTTAACCCGAAAAAAATTAACAAGTTTCTTGGGCTATCTAATGATATAGATTCTATTTTTCTAGATGTGGATGTCATGGGTAGAACATTTTGTGACAATGCTTCTTTTGAGTGGAAAGGTAGTGCATATATTAGTCAACACGAGTTAACTAAGGCTAGTGCATTTTGGCATCTATTCATTTGCACTAACATTATTGGATCTTCGAATTCAACCGAGTTGAATAAGGACAAGATCAAAATAGTGTATGCCTTGGTAACTAATCAACCTATAAACCTTGGAGATCATCTCATATATTACAATGATAGTGCAGTTTTCTCTACTAGAAGTGATAAAAAGCTTGCATTACCGGGGTTTATTACTTCATAGTGTTTAGCTCATGGGGTTAAGAGTAGAAAAGATGATGTGTTAGTTCAACCCTTGGAAAAGTATTGTGATAAACGTGTGTCATACATGTCATATAAGAATAAGGGTAAGACTTATGATACTTTTGGACTATTTAGTAGTTCTCAAGTTGATAGTCATGTGATTAGCACAAATATTCTTCCGTATTAGGCTATACAATTGAAGGATAAGGTTGATGAACTTAGTGTTATAGTTGTTTAACAAGATGCTAGGATAAAAGTGTTGGAGGAGTGCATTGCTTCAAGTTCAAGACCACCTCTCAAGCATTATGTTAGATCAACTACTCGCACGACTTTCTTCGATGGAACAAATAACTAGTATTTGAGTCTTGTGGTATATTTCTTAACTTTTTGCATCATTTCATGTCAAAAAGGGGGAGAAAGAGATGCTAGTTACTTAATTTCTTTTTATGTTGTTTTTGTGAACTTTTGAACTTTCAATGGCATGTAATAATTAGTCTTAAGATTTTGTTAAGAATTCTTGTGTTTTGGCATGTATTGAGAGGGAGATACATGTATTTGTGGACTTTATTCTATATTCTTATCCATATTATATGTTGTCATTTGTTGTTTTTCTCTTGTATATGTATTGTGCTTTGAGATGATTTGTAGGTTGCTTCAATAGAAGATCAAGATGAAGTTCAAGAGTTGATGAAGATTAGTTATAGGAATCTTACTCATTGTAAAGTGAGGGAGTGATTTTGTGACCTATCTTCATTTTTATATTTGTAGTAAATGTATAGGTGTTTTGACATGGAATTTGCCAAAGGGGGAGATTGTTAGGTTTTAGATTGTGTTGCCATTAATTCCATATCAAAATGATGTTTACTTATAATGATTTAGTTGTTTAGATTCATAATGATTCAAGCTTCACGGAAGAATGAACAACAAGTCAAAGCAAGTTCAAAGTCTTCAAAGAGAAAGGATGCAATATGGTTCTACAAAGGTATACTAAGACCTTATATTTCTCTTACAAGGCTTAGGCACATACACACAATTCATACATTTGTGTCCCTGCATCGTTGTGCACCATTATAGGAACACACATACAATTCATTCATATGTGTCCCTGCATCGTTGTGCACCATGTATAACACATTCACACACTTGATGATGAATGCTCATGCATTGGTATGGAAATAACATGCTTTGGAAAATGCATGATTGGAGACTATCTCTATGTAGTTTGCATTCTAGTGTGAACTGTGTTTGTATGTATATATGTTTGTATAACATGGATATTGAACTTGAATTTAGTCTTAAATCATCCTTGATTGAGTTCCGGTCATTTCGGTTACTCATACTATTGATTTCAAGTTCTAAGTCAAAAGATACTACACTTTCAACTCATGTTGCATACATTGTCTTCGTCTTCGTATATCGAGTCAAATTATTATTTTCTGGATTGAGTACCTTATATGTCCATGTTTGTGAGAGAGTCTCGGTTTGTAATCCGTAAACGGATTTGAATTCCGAGTTTGGAGGCCGGAGAACGGTAGAAGAAAGCGAGAGGAGGGAGTTGCACCATGGCCAAAGGCCATCAATTGGTGCAAGCTCAAGATGGTGCTTGGCCATCTTGGTCGCAACTCCTTCCTGCCCCAAAATGCCCACACGCCATCTTGTGGAAGCATTCTCAAAGGAGGGCATTTTGGTCTTTTTGCTTTTATTATTTCCCTCTCCTTTATATTTCCTCCGTCTCACATTTCATTCTAATAAGAAATTTAAAACTTAAGTGCAGAATTTTCTCTCTACATTTTCTCACCTTCCAAACACTATAACTTCTTCATTTGAACTCCGATTTGAGTGATTCAAAGTTGAGAGTGTTTTTCTATTCATCCTCCATCTTTTCTCTGAAGGTTTGAGTTAGTTTTATTGTTATTTTTGGAGTTTAAACTCATAAAAACGGGAATGCAGCAAAATCAACTAAGGTATTGATTTTCTCTCAAAGTTTTTCTTTTAAAACTTGGTCAATTACCTTGGGTTTTCTTCTTCAACATATATATGTGTCTTGTGATTGTTTTGATTTGAGTTTTGAACTCATTTAAAGCTAGATTGAGTTTCAATTGAAATCTCACATGTTGAGTTAGGTTTTGATTTTGCCTATGTTTTCACAAGTTTGGGATTGTATTGTGCTAGCTTTGATTCTAGGACTATTTGATAATCTTTGATTGATTGAATTTTGTAAAAAAAAAATCCTCACATGTATTAGGCTCTCTTTGGCCGAATTCTCACAATGATACACATGCTTGTGTTCTTTTGAGCTATTCATGTGCTTTGTTGAATCTATGAATAGGAATATGCACTAGAACTTTAGCTTTAATATAAATGACTTTGTCACATGATTTTACCATGTTTTTGGTTTATGAGATTTAAACTTGATTGTGTGTTAATTGAACATATCTTGTGATTCATGTTTTTGATCTATGCATGTATCTAGGTTGTAATTAATATTGAACATATCTTACATGATATAGATGGATTAAACATGTATGATTGACTAGACTACATTTGTTTTGTGCATTCATGCTCATGTCTAGTATTTTCCATAGGATGTGTTAATCATAACATTCTATGATGTGTGCTTGTTTGCATTTTGCATTCATGATCACCTAGATGCCTTGTGAGAAGGAAGTTTTGACAATAGGTGTGATACCTAGATGCTGAAAAACCCCAAGGCAGTATCCAGAAGAAGGGGGAATACCCTTCCTTATGTATATATCAAAGAATGCTCCAGGGAGCTTACAAGAATGGTGAAGTAATACAATGTAGTCGCTCCGGAGAGCTTACAATGGTGGTCGAATGTAGACCGATACCGGTATATTCTAGGTAAAGGTAACACATCCATTGATGATGTCGAGAGATCTTTTTAACGAAGCATATATGTCCTTTGTCCTTGATTGGAGACCTTTTACTATGCCTTTTACATGCATATTTATAAATGGTGACTACCTTGGCGTGCAAGTCCAGGATTCTTCAATATTCCTCTTCGGACTCTTTCTTCCTTGATAGGCTGGATTTTCTGTTATAGTTAACCCCTAATAATCGGTTGTAGAGGATATCTTAGAGGAAATGGTATTTGTTTCCTCTTTGGACTCTTTCATTAATGATGGGCATTAAAGAGTTGAATATTCTCTTATTAATGGTGCTGATCATGGCATTAATTGGGTTGACTGCCTCCATTAATGCGGTTGACCTCATTAATGGTACTTTAAATGTCATATAAGCCAATCCTTTCTTCCTACATTGTCGAGAGGAGAGCTCTAATTCTGCATGTCACTTTGGAGAGATATTTCATGGAGGTTACCTGAGGTGACATTTGATATTCCTTGAGGGCGAGGTACCCTAGGATCCAGTACACTGGCGGGGTTCCCCGGGGACCTCTCGATTGTCACGTAGCTAGATGTTGGTCTTCCCATGGAGATTGTGCTAACCATATTAGGGGTAAAATATCCCATAGGGTTCCAACCTTGTAGCTGGGAGCTTGGTTTAGCTATGCCGAGCTTTATCATGGAGCTTGACCTAACTATGCAGGCTTCCTAGCGGGGTAGCGGACTTGGCTAGCAGGCCCTGGTAAGGTGTTTGCTATAAACAAGCGACCTTGCTTCTGGAAGGGTGGAGAGGTACGGTCGAGTACTGCTCTTGCTACTTGATTTAACCATACCAGGATCTACAGTTGATCTTGAGGCTTTTGGTAACGACGGGGCTTTACGGGCTTCTTCCTTTTTTGCTCGGACAGGTCGAGATTATACATCGATGAGGCAAGAGTGCCTTTACAAGACAAGTTTGGTACCTTGAAGGTCTCCTAGTGAAAGTAGAGATAGTAGCAAGCTCTATGAGTGTGTCACGAGATACCTTGATGTCAGGGGACCCAGGTCTTTTCACGTCGACCTAGCTTCGGGCTTTATCTTGGTATAAGGAGCTTGACGCGATCTCGTCGGGCTTTATTTTGTAAGCCTGGACACATGAGAGATGCCCAGATGGTATGGGTGGCCTCACCTTGCTCATGTAGGATCGCGTGGTAGCTCGACCTCGGGGACCTTGATACCCCGTCATACAAGCCCGAATTTGGACCCTTGCGGGAAGGCTGGAAAGTGGAAAATTCTTCTTTGGTCTCTAGCCAAATTTTATTATTAACAGAAGTCCCCTCTGACTTGAACACCGATAAGTATTTAGGGTTGGAGTCTGAATCTTGTACTACATGAAGAATTTTGCTTGTCGCTTCTTACTTGTAGCCAGAATTTCTCCCAGGCTTAGAGAACCGGGGTACTATTCATTCCTGTAAAATAAATGAGCGTACTGCTCGATCATGTCGGATGAAGCTTCTGTTGTTAATATGGGTACTTAGAATTCCTCTTCCAGGAATTGCGGTATTTAGACGAGCTGGTGAAATGATCCCGGTAGGCATCTGTGCCATCTAGATCCTTTGCCTGGCCAAGGTAGCAGGATGACCTTTTTGTTTGTTATGATCTCGTGATCTAGCAGGTAACTATGCTCTTATGCTCAGATCCTTCTTAGGGGAGGTCACCCGACCAAGGCATCATGAATGCTAGCTACCCAGTTCTTGGGATCCGGATGGCAACTATGCACTTATACTTATATCCCTCTTGGGCGTGGTAGCCCGACTAAGGCATCAGGAATGCTAACGAGCTGTCTTGGTCTCGAGGTTATCATTGTCGAAATACCATGGTGTTCCTCCTGGAGGGATTAATCTGGTCCAAGGCATCAGGAGGGTTATCTAGCTATATCCTGGTATTTTGATCCTGATGGTAACTATGCACTTATAATCGGATTTTTCTTGGGGGAGATCACCCGACCAAGGCATCAGGGGTGATGAGGGGGCTTTCCCGATCAATCCCTAGTCTCGAGATCTGGATGGCAACTATACTCTTACACTCAGACCCTTCTTGGCGGGGGGTGGTGCCTAGTCAAGCTGTCAAAATACCATGACGTTCCTCCTGGAGGGATTTATCCAGTCTAGAGCATTAGGAGGGCTATCTAGCTATATTATGGTATTTTGATCCGGATGGAAACTATGCACTTATACTCGGATCCTTCATGGGGGAGGTCACCCGACCAAGGCATCAAGGGTGATGAGGGGGCTTCCCTGATCAATCCCTGGTCTCGAGATCTGGATGGCAACTATGCTGTTACACTCAGACCCTTCTTGGCGGGGGGTGGTGCCCGGCCGAGGCATCAAGAGCGCTATCTAGCTATTTCATGGTCTCGAGGCGATCATTTTCGAAATACCATGGTGTTCCTCCTGGAGGGATTTATCCAGTCTAGGGCATCAGGAGGGCTATCTAGCTATATCCTGGTATTTTGATCCGGATGGTAACTATGCACTTATACTCGGATCCTTCTTGGGGGAAGTCACCCGACCAAGGCATCATGGGTGATAAGGGGGCTTCCCCGATCAATCCTTGGTCTCAAGATCTGGATGGCAACTATGCTCTTACACTCATACCTTTCTTGGCGGGGGGTGGTGCATGGCCGAGGCATTAGAAGCGCTATCTAGCTATTTTCTGGTCTCGAGGAGATCATTGTCAAAATACCATGGCATTCCTCCTGGAAGGATTTATCCAGTCCAGGGCATCAGAAGGGCTATGGAGCTCTCCCGGTGATGGCTATCCTCCTGGAGGGATTTTATCCGGTCCAGGGCATTAGGAGTGCGGTGTAGCTCTCTTGGTAATGGCAATCCTTCTAAAGGGATTTTATCCGGTCTAAGGTATCTCGATCGTGAGTGAATGGTGATCATAGAAGAACTATGACGGAGATCAAAATCGAAGGAGATGCAAACCCATTGTGAGCCGATACAGAGCTGTATCAATGCAAGGTGGTATCGGTTGATAACCATACTCGCTCTAAGAGCCTTTTCACAAGTAGAATCTCCTGAGATGATCTGCGTTATGGATGCATATTGTAAACTGACTTTCCGTAAAAGACACTTTTTATTGTAAACCAATCACTAGGTGAGATCGCCCCACGTTGGGGTCATTGCCTTTTCCACATGGTTACTGGAGAGAATAACGAGCTTCAAGTCTTCAAGTGATGTAACTGTTTCGGAAGCCAGCTTGGGGTAGATGAGAGCCTTCAACAATCATAATGGAGCTCGGGACTCCATTTTGAACTAATCGGGACCTTTGGGTGCTCCCCGAATTGATCGAGACCTCGATGGCTCACTAGGGCATTGGAAGGCCCAGTACAAATAGAGAAGAGCCATCGGTATGATAATCTTAGAGAGCAAGCTGGTGTTTGCTAAGGTCGAGCTCGTGCCAGCCAAGGAGGATGGTTACTTCTTCACAACCTTCCAGATAGAGCTGGCTGTACTTCCCCCATTTGACTTAAGAGTCATTGATGGACGGAAAATGGAGGGGATTAAGAGGAAAATTGTTGGGATGGTTGTGTATGTTCCCATCATAGCTAGCAAGCCTTGGGTTGCTGAAGCAGACCCGACTCAAAATCCCATGATGCAGTAGATGATCAATCCGAAGAGAGAGCTTCTCCTTCAAATAAAGGCCACAACTGAGGTAGTTGTTTCTATGGCAGGTGAGCCCCGGTTGATCCAGAAGTAGATGTTTCAGATGGAGAAAACTTCACTATTAAGGGACGTCAAACCAAAAGGAGGAGGAGATGACCACGGTAGTGAGGGGCACAGTTGTTCTGAATGAATACATGACCAGAATTGAGGCAACTATGGCTAATGTGCAGGTAACCCGGGAGTGAATCCAACATGTATATGACATGGAGAGACTCAGGTTCATGCGTCGTGTCATGCATGGATTGTTCCGAAGGAGGAGGTAAACTCTTGAGGGAGTGGTTTAAACTCTGCATGGGAACGTGGCTACCTTGGGAGCCAATGTGGGTACCTCATTTGCTGAAGGTCGCTTCTATGTTGCTTGCTAGGCAGCTCGAGCTCTTCTTCCTTCTGACATGATCATTGTTAGAGGATGGATACCTTAAGTAGATCACAAAGAAAGTTGAGAGTTATCTTGGTCCGCTCCGACTGAAGTCGGACCTTATTGAGATGAAGGATGCGCAGATGATGAGGAGGACTTGGTTCCCATTTATGCTTTCATGTCTAGTCGTGTTGGGGTAGGAACTACCTTGAAGTCCTCTGCTATTGTAGATGCATAGGGGCTTCAAGTCTGCCTACCTCTCTATCCAAATCTGTCGAAGTAGAGGTCCAGATTGGTGTTACCAAGGTATGAGAGGTAAGAGAGGTAGGAGAGATATCAATTGATCCAACTGAGGAGATGGAGGTCAAGGCTGTTAAAGTTGATCCAAACAAGGTGGTGGAAGCTGGCTCTAAAGTAGCAGTGTTAAGGGATGATGACCCGTCCTTCAACCAAGCAATGAGACTAAGGAGGAAGGAGCTGCTACTGTTGAGTAAACTAACTAGAGAGGTAGATCAGGACCAAGGTAGCTTGCTAGGGCGATGAATGGCCCCATACAAATGGAGAGGAGACACCCGCCTAGTAACTGTTTGGAGACATGTTCAAGATTCTAGAATTTTCCTGCGACTAAACGAAGACTTAAGACCCCTCTGGGATGAGTGGTGACTTACTTGAGCATTGGATGACCCTATATGAATGAAGATGGGCTATCTGTCTGGTACTGGTCCAGAGGCATAATTGGGATTTCAAGGAGATCCCTACAATTGAAATGAGGCTCTGGAACTTCCTGGAATGAAACGAGAATTTAGTGGCTCAACTGGGCATTGACCGGCCCGGTATAAGAAGTGAGGATGCACTTGGCCTTACAGTGAGGCTGCTGCTCCAGAGGTTTGCTTAGGCATGTATGAGGCCTTACCAAGAGTGGGAAACCTCTGGGCTCTCCTCGATCAGATCGGGCTTCGGTGGCTTGCTAGGGCGGTGAATGGCCCAGTAAACATAGAGCGAAGCCACCGGAGGTACTGGTCCAGATGCATGCTCAGGATTCTAGAAGTCCTCAGCAACTGAGAAAGGGTTCTGGACCCTGCTGGAATGAATCAACAGTTCAGTGGCTCACTTAGGCGTTGACAGACCCTGTATAAGAAGTGAGGAGCCACTTGGCCTTACAGTGAGGCTGCTCCTCCAGAGGTTTGCTTAGGCATGTAGGAGGCCTTACCAAGAGTGGGAAAACTCTGGGATCTCCTCGATCAGATCGGGATTCAGTGGCTTGATAAGGCGATGAATGACCCGGTATATATATAGCGAAGCCATCAGTCTTGTAGCGATGCTACCGCTCTAGAAGCTTGCTTAGGCACGTAGGTTACCTTACCAAATGTGGGAAGCTTCTGAGACCTCCTCGATCGGATCGGGCTTCGGTGGCTTGCTAAGGCGGTGAATGCCCCGGTAAACATGGAGCAAAGCCACCGGAGGTACAGGTCCAGATGCATGCTCGGGATCCTAGAAGTCCTCAACAACTGAGAGAGGGTTCTGGACCCTACTGGAATGAATCGAGAGTTCAGTGGCTCACTTGGGCGTTGACTGGCCCTGTATAAGAAGTAAGGAGCCACTTGGCCTTACAGTGAGGCTGCTGCTCCAAAAGCTACACAGTTGAGTTGGCTTCTTAGATTCATGGGTCGACCTTCTACCACTACCTAGGAGCTTACGAAGGGCGGACCTGGAGGCATAAGGGGATCCGTATGAACAAGTCGAAGCCCAGTGGATCTGCTGGATAAGTGATACACTGGTGGCGGAGCGAATCTGTTATAAAAGAGCGGGAGAGGTGTAGTTTTACTGTTTATGAGCTCTCGATGTATCCGATTGGTTCAGCTATATAGAAGATCTTCAAGCGGGGAGCTACTGTATTGGAACTCCATGATTATCTGAGCAGATTCATTTCATAGGAGTAGCATAATGAACTAGTTCCAACAGGAATCCCACGAACCATATTTGCTCCACAATGAACGAAACTCGTTAAATGATAAAATGAGCACCACATGTGATGCATAGGCGATATAGAAAAGTATGGAGAAAAGACATCGTATATAGTAAATGATATTCCATGAATAATGAATCTGTTACCTCGATAGTACAATGATACTCATGAAGAGACATATATGCTTTCAAAATGGGTGTGGAAACTTCCTACAAACGGCGCCAGAAAGTGTTAACAGGAAATTTGTTTAGGAAGAGAAATCCCTATTAACGCCATCGAGACCACTACCGCGAAAGTGGTGGTCGGGGTCGGTACCGTTGATACTGGACCTGATCTTGTATGAATATGAAGAAGGTGAAATCGTAGGTAGGAGACAAGCCATCCGGCTCGTCGGGCTTCATGCTTATGTAGTAAATCCGGGGAGCTCGAGGAGATAAGCCATCCCGCCAGTCGGGCATCGTGCTTATGAAGTAGATCTAGGGAGCTCGAGGTTCCCTTGCTGGTATGAAGAGGTTGATCTTAGTCCTGGTCCTGGTCCTGGTCCTGGTCCTGGTCCTGGTCCTGGTCCTGGTCCTGGTCCTGGTCCTGGTCCTGGTCCTGGTCCTGGTAATGGTCCTGGTCCTGGTCATGGTCCTGGTCCTGGTCCTAGTCCTGGTCCTGGTCCTTGGTCAGGGTCGGAACCCGTCATGGTACCCGGAGCCTGGTTCTGGAGCCCGATTCCTTCCTATAATTCCCCGACCTAGATAGCAAGTAAGGACGGGGGGCTTTTCTTGTGTCGCAGAGCTCGATTTTTGCCATAGAGATTATGCGGGAGAGCTCATCGACTTCCTTCAAGCTAGTCTGGTTGGTTTCTCCTCATCTTGATGTGCGACTTTGGCGTGTAGATGGGAAGATAAGAGCGCTAGGTCTAGCGAGGTAGGAATCTAGCTCGCACTCATATCTAGTATGGAGGGAGGTAGACTGACCAAGGAGGAAAAAGCATCACGAATGATCACATGCTGAAAAACCCCAAGGCAGTATCCGGAGGAAGGGGGAATACCCTTCCTTATGTATATATCAAAGAATGCTCCGGAGAGCTTACAAGAATGGTGAAGTAATACAACGTAGTCGCTCCGGAGAGCTTACAATGGTGGTCGAATGTAGACCGATACCGGTATATTCTAGGTAAAGGTAACACATCCATTGATGATGTCGAGAGATCTTTTTAACGAAGCATGTCTGTCTTCTGCCTTTGATTGGAGACCTTTTACTATGCCTTTTACAGGCATATTTATAAATGGTGACTACCTTGGCGTGCAAGTCCAGGATTCTTCAATCTTCCTCTTTGGACTCTTCCTTTCTTGATAGGCGGGATTTTCTGTTATAGTTGACCCCCAATAATCGGTTGTGAAGGATATCTTGAATGAAAAGGTATTTGTTTCCTCTTTGGAATCTTTCACTAATGATGGGCATTAAAGAGTTGAATAATCTCTTATTAATGGTGTTGATCATGGCATTAACTGGGTTGACTGCCTCCATTAATGCGGTTGACCTCATTAATGGTACTTTAAATGTCATGGAAGCCAATCCTTTCTTCCTACGTTGCCGAGAGGAGAGCTCTAGTTCTGCATGTCACTTTGGAGAGGTATTTCATGGAGGTTACCTAAGGTGAAATTTGATATTCCTTGAGGGCGAGGTACCCTAGGATCCAGTACACTGGCGGGGTTCCCCGGAGACCTCTCGATTGTCACGTAGCTAGATGTTGGTCTTCCTATGGAGCTTGTGCTAACCATTTTAGGGGCAAAATATCCCATAGGGTTCCAACCTTGTAGCTGGGAGCTTGGTTTAGCTATGTTGAGCTTTATCATGGAGCTTGACCTAACTATGCAGGCTTCCTAGCGGGGTAGCGGGCTTGGCTAGCAGGCCTTGGTAAGGTGTTTGCCATAAACAGGCGACCTTGCTTCTGGAAGGGTGGAGAGGTACGGTCGAGTACTGCTCTTGCTACTTAATTTAACCATACCAGGATCTACAGTGGATCTTGGCGCTTTTGGTGACGACGGGGCTTTACGGGCTTCTTCCTTTTTTGCTCGGACAGGTCGGGATTATACCTCGACGAGGCAAGAGTGCCTTTGCAAGACAATTTAGGTACCTTAAAGGTCTCCTATTGAAAGTAGAGATAGTAGCAAGCTCTAGGAGTGTGTCACGAGATACCTTGATGTCGGGGGACCCAGGTCCTTTCACGTCGACCTAGCTTCGGGTTTTATCCTGGTATAAGAATCTTGACGCGGTCTCGTCGGGCTTTATTTGGTAAGCCTGGACACGTGCGAGATGCCCATATGGTATGGGCGGCCTCGCCTTGCTCCTGTAGGATCGCGTGGTAGCTCGACCTCGGGGACCTTGATACCCCGTCATACAAGCCTGAATTTGGACCCTTGCGGGAAGGCTGGGAAGTGGAAAATTCTTCTTTGGTCCCTAGCCAAATTTTGCTATTAACAAAAGTATTTACCAAGTTTTAACCATTAAAACGCTAACACTTTATTCGGTTCATTTATTATTTTGTTATTAATCAAATTAATCCTAATAAATGAGCCTATTAATACTTCTTATTAAACACTTTAATAACTAGATTAATATTTAATGAGAATTACCAAGTTTTTAACTATTAAAAACTAATATCATTTTCATAGCCAATTATGTATTTACCCATTTTAATCACATTAAAAAAATACATAAAATATCAGGTTATGATGCATGTATGACATATCAAATATATATTTGTGTAGGCACATCTAATCTAAATGACATACGTATGCATAACAATGCTTTTATCATCACATAATATAAAGCATACATGAATTGACTGAGTACTGTGGATTATTTAACCTAAAAAAAATTGGAATCTAAAATTACAAAAATACCCCCAAGGCATTCCTTGATCTTCTTGTAATTTCTGAGTCTTCCAATATATTCAAGTCACTTCGATTCATCTCATGAATCCTTATATTCCAGGTCTTCAATATAGGTTACAATTTTTCTTTTTTATAATATAATAACAGCAAAAATTGAAAAAAAAATTAATAATAAAAAATAATACAACGCATAAACCCTAAATCCACAATACCATAAAATTAATGATCAATCATGTTTTTGTAAATTAAGAAGTATATATACAAAAACATCATACAGTCAATTTAAATTGTGCCTACACAGTCATACATACAGGGAGCATCGAAAACAATTTCATGTTCTAAAAATAAAATTGTCTCTGATACCAATTGTTGGAACCTTGTTCCCCGGTCACACATCGGAATTGAGGTTTTAAATTTTTTTATACATATCATAATCTGTATGTGGGACTAGTGAACTTGTGATCATAATTATTTTCGAAACAAATACATACAATATGTAAATACAAGAAAATGAAATCGATATAATCAGAAGAAAATTAATAGAACCATACCAACATTTGGAGGCTTCTTCAAATCTTGTAATGCTCTTGACCTGTACCACCGATCTTCCTTACTATATCTCGGAACTGATAACTGCGTGTGAGCGCGTCACGGACTTAGGAATTTAAGAGGATGTTGAAGAGAAAAGAATAAGAAACTCTTTCTTTATATTAGTGCACAACACTTGCAGACAAAACCTTTTCTCTCTCTTTGGTGTTATTTCATGGCCACACTTACACACAATAACTCACGCACAAAAAACAAAAACAACCTTTTTCGGTTGAACTGATGCGTTTCACAGGGCACACACTTTTCCCTCTTTTGGTGTTATCTCATGTGCACACACTTGCACACTAACAGACTCGCATAAAATGACTCAATCACACGCTAGCATTCTCACATAAAATGACTCTCGCACATGCTTTGTTGCATGCATAAAAATCAAATTCAAAAGTAATCAGATTTTTAATATATATATATATATATATATATATATATGAGAAAAAACTGACGTCAACAATATGTGATGTCAACCACTTCACTTTCAAAATATATATCTAATATATATATAAACGAAATCATCTTAGATTCCCTTTTTAAAAAAATAATATATATCATATATATATAATATTCAAAAATACGATCAAATCGATATTTGATTTTTAAAAACTTTCAAATAAAAAATATCTCATATAATATTATTTTTTTGATTTTATTTGAATTAAAACTATTTAAATTTAAAAATAAAATAATTAATTTAATAAAATAAAATAATCATATTATCTTATTTTATTCTAAAATAAATATCAACATACATCCTCCATTTAGTGATTAATAACATAATTAAATAATCTTATTATTTAATTTATTTAATCACCATTATTCATTAATTAAATAATCTCATTATTTAATTAATTCCCGAATAAATACGTGTCACTTTCGTAGCACAATTAATTGGACAATCCAATCAATTAACCGTGACCCTTGTTACCTAAATCTATCGGGCTAACAATGGGACCTAATGGACACAGTATTTTAAGCTCCAATAACCCTCGGAATCATTAATTAAACTCTTTAATTTATATTTCTTGATTATTAACTCCGATGTTATTCCATTAAAAACCCGAAGCTGAACTCTCTCAACTGCAGACGTTTTTATACAGACCGATACAACTCGGTGTTCATCGATATAGCTATCACACATGGTGTGATCCTCCACAGTGGTCCATAATTAGAGCTGGGTCATAATGTTCGTTATACCCCTCTAATTACATATATCCTTTAAGTACCGTTAATTCTCTAATGGACAATAAATCCTATCTGCTCACGGAATTAGGAGAGTGCTCATATTGTCCAAGCCCCGAATCAACCCTTAAGGGAGCTACCATCTATTTCTCACAAGAAGGAGTGGATTCCACTATTGTGTACAAGCCCTCTTAGCCACAAGCCAAACCGCAATCCCAACATACGGAGTATATTGATCAGGAAATGCATCTGATCTCATCAATGGTATATCAAAGACCATGATCTAACCTAAAGGAATCAATAAGACACTCAGGATTAAGATCACCCACATATAGCCATCATTAGTTGGTATATATGAATCTCATCGGTAAACGGATCTTGGTGTGAGATTCATATAGATCATGGCCCAATTCTATTTGATCACTTCATACAATGTGCCTCCATTCTCATATGAATGATTCAGGATAGAATCACTGTACATTACGGAATGGACCACGACTATAGATTAACCATAAATAAAGTACCCAGCTTTATTTGCTATCTATGGACTTTTTTAGATTGCACGTCTCTTACTGTATCCATCCGTATATGACACTCATATATACAATTCGAGATTACATCCGACAATCCAGGATGTTAATATATGCACAGGTTTATAAAATAAATAACATAACAATAATGAATTGAACCTTTCTTTTTATTTACTTCATAAATCCATATACAAATTACTTGTTTAGGGCATAAACCCCAACAGATCCATGCTTCTATCTTGATGTTAAGCACTTGATCTGATCATTTCAAGTCCCTTTTGGAGCTTGAAATGACCATGTTAGTGAATGACGGAGCTTCTGCAAGCTTCCTCCCACCTACCTAGATAGATTTTCTTCCTCCCTTGGTGAGATGAAGTGATATTTTAGTACGGGCTTGATGCCTTATAGGCCTCTCTCTGTGTCTGGAAAGGATGGCGGGCTTCTAGTGAAGCTGCGAGGTAATTTCGACCTCGGGGAGCCTGGGTCGTCCTGCATCGGCCTTACCTTGGATCCTTATTTTAGTGTCAGAAACTCGATTTGATCATGTCGGGCTTCAACTGGGGTGTTCCCTATGCGCGACGACCTTTCCTTGCTTCTACGGGGTCACCCAATAGCTTGACCCTAGGAACCGCAGTACCATGCTAAGTAATCTCGGATTTGGTCCCTGGTTAAGAGAGTGAAAAATTTTCCTTCGATCTATAGCCAAATTTGGCCATTAACACCTAGTCTTGAGATTTGGATGTCAGCTATGCCCTTACACTCAGACCCTTCTTGGAGGTGGTAGCCCAACCAAGGCATCAAGAATGCTTATCTAGCTATCCTGGTCTTGAGATATGGATGGTAGTTATACCCTTACACTCAAACCCTTCTTGTGGGTGGTAGCCCGACCAAGGCATCAGGAATGCTTATCTAGCTATCCTGATCTCAAGATCAGGATGGCAGCTATGCCCTTACACTCAGACCCCTTCTTCAGAGTGGTAGCCCGACCAAGGCATCAGGAATGTTAGCTAGCTATCCTAGTTTCAAGATCTGGATGGCAACTATGCTCTTACACTCAGACCCTTTGTGGCGGGAGGTGGTGCTTGGCACATCCTAAATAAGTGTTCTTAATCCCAAGTATAAGAGTGTCAAAGTAATAAATTAACCGGTAAGAACGGGTCAAACCACAGGGAAGTTGTTCACTTGCCCTTATAGAATTAATTATCTAGATTAATTACTAAGCATTTTATAAAAATGCAAATCAATTAAAATTAAAAGTTGGGCTAAGGAATCCACTGTTGGTAATTTGAATATGATCCAATTATTAATATTTAGTCCAAATTTAAGGGGGGAATTTCAACTCCCCTATCTACTCTACTGATAGATATGAGTAAAGTACCCATTGTGCCAAACAACATCTATCTGTCTACAGTGAGTCAAAAACTTCAAAAAAAACAAAGGGGAGAAAGCAAACAAATAATAAACTTACCAAAATTGGATCATATATTCCATACCAACAATATCACCTTTGACCCCAACTATATCAAATTAGCCAGACATAATTTAACTAGGAAATAACTATTTTATTTAAATTGAAAAATTTGAGAACATTAGAGAGAGAATTTCACAAATTTAAGGTCAAACTTGGATTCAGAATGTCCAAATTAGGGGGGAAGGTCCCCTATTTATATAAAATACGGATGAAAATTGATCATATAATGGATTTAGAATGGAGCGTCTAGATTTCACCACGTCTTAAGTGAATAGTGAACCATGAACAGTGAATAGTAACTGCGTCAGTGAAGTCAACAGTAAACACTACACCGGCTTCTAGAATGTGATTCCCTACAGTCGCGTGTATGGTGCACTCACAATTCGATCCAATAGAAATGTGCTACGTCATCAGTCAATAGATAAAGTCAACAGTATTCTAGAATATGATTCCTCGTAGTCGCGTGTACGGTGCACTCGCAATTCGATCCAATAGGAATGTGCCACATCATCAGTGAACATTGAAAGTCAACTGTGAACAGTGAAAGTCAATTGTGAATAGTGAATAGTCAAAATTATGAAAATGCCCACCCTAGTGACGTTCTAAACTTGAAAATGATGTTTGTTTTGTCATCTGACTTCTCCATAATTCTGTATTGACCATATTATTTCTAGAATACAAAGAAAAATATACTAATTACTACACAACACAATTATTTAAGCAAACGAACAAAAATATGTCAAAATTGGGGAATTAATCATATTAGAAATGTAAATTGATGATATTATCTCTTTGTAAACATACACTTTTAGTGTTAATCACACCCCCAAACCAGCTTATTGTTAGTCCCTAACAACTAAAGCAAAATAGTAAAAACTCAAATTCAAATCTAAAAAACTACCATATAGATAAAGTCTCCCAGACCTCTTTTCTCACCCTCTGACAACCAGTTATCAATCGAGATATCAATCAAAATTTCTTGTGCTCAATAAAGACCAACACAATAACTATGAGATTCAACTGAAATCAAGCAACATTTTCATTCTGAAATCTCATCAGGGTTTCTTCCTTAGGCAGCAGTTTTATTCTTTTCTTCTACTTCCTTTTTTTTTATTTTTTTTCTTTTTTTTCTTTTTTTTTTAACTAGAAAATATAACAAAATTGAAAACAAACATTCCATCTTTAATCCATGTAGTGAGTTTTCGGCCAATGACTCCCAAACTAGTTGGCTTTAGGGCATTAAGTGTTGAAACACTTCTACGGGCTTAATTACTCGGATTGTAGATGTTTATTAGTATAATTCCCTTAAGCTTTCTCTTTAACCCGTGTAGCAAGCTTTGGCTCAATGGCTCTCAGACAAGTTGATCTTAGGGCACTAGGTGTTGAAGCACCCCTCGAACTTAATTGCTCGAGTTAAAGAGGCTATGAAACTGCACCTTTATTCTTATCAAGACTCCACCATTTTGCACAATCACTCTATGCTTGCTAAGGTATAAGGCCCGGCTACTAAGTAAGAGTTTTGGTCAAAACACACAAAATTATTATTATTATTATTATTATTATTATTATTATTATTATATATATATATATATATATATATATATATAAAACAAGAGTACTGCCTTCGGTTGTTACCCTTGAATGATGTTTCAGAACTAAATATCGTAAAATCTCGACTTATTGCACATAATCACGTGTCAATGTGCTTGTGTCTAGAAAAGTTTAAAAAATCTCTCAAGATGACGAAATGAACAAAAGGACTAGTCAATAATATCACAATAGGAAGTTCATTTATTTGAATAGTTTGAAAAATTAACTAAAAGATGTGTCTTATGAGAAATTGAAAGAACTCATTACTCGACCATCTTTACACACAAACAAAATGGTCAAAAGTTAGTTTTTTTTTTTGATAAACAGAAGTTATTAAATCAACTATCCCCTCCCCCCAACCAGAACGAGACATTTTCCTCAATGTCTTTAGAAAGAGGTAAGGATTAGAAGATATCTCCTGAACAACTTGAAAGACAACAAAATCCTCCAAAAACAACAAAAGTATTACAAAATAAAAGAAAATAAAATGCATAAAAACCATTGGATAATTACAAAATGAGATTCAAATCAATTCTGTGTTTCTTGTTGTCTTCATCAGTGGACTAATCTATTTTGGAAGTTGAGGGATTTGGCTCATATTTAAAAGCTTGTAACTAGTCAATCAGCTCATGAGGATTTGAAGCAGAGATAAATATTTTTCGAATTGAAGATGGAATGTAATAATTTTTCTGAGCATTATCAAGAAATGAAAGCAATCCATCATAAAATTTATTAACATTCAACAGACCGATGGGTTTCTCATGGATATGTAGTTGCACCCATGATGCCATTGTAAAGATTTCTTCTAAGGTTCCAAAACCACCTGGCAAAGCTATAAACGCATCAGCATGATGTAACATAGCAGTCAATATTTCCTGCGTACCTGAAACAAATAGCTCTTCGCCGTTTGTCTTTCCTATGATGTCCACTGTGGCCATAGGTTTTGGGATAATACCCAAAACTTGACTGCCTCTGTCACGTGAAACACACCCCATTAATCCAAAGTTATCTCCTCCATACACTAGGTGTATTTTCCGTTCAGCCAAAACCTTACCAAGATGAGTTGCAACCTCAACAAACTCTATGTGTTTCCCATAATTAGTGCCACCAAAAACACAAATGTTTATAAATCGTTTAGCTGAATGTGACACCATTAATGCACTCTCTGAATTTTTCTTTTGAATGCTTATGAGTGCATTGAAGAAAAAAAGGACAACAGATGCTTGTATTTATAGATCCTGAAATGGTAACATAATGATACACCTATATGTATAGAGCGATGCATTTGTCAATGATATTATATCCAAATGGTTCAAAAATCAGAAGTAAACAACAATAATTACAAAAGACATTAAATGTAGAAGGAAAAAGATAATAAAAACAAAAGGATATTTACTGGTAGTTGTGAGTGTGGCTCACATCTTCCTCCGGTTTCATGTCCAGTAATGACTTCAACGCCCTCTATGGGTCGGGGATATGCTTCCCATCCAATTTTCTTATAAATTGGCAAACAAGGACTTTTAAAGTCAGATTTCCGAATTGTGCATGTTCTTTTTGAAATTGTGGCCATAATCGTTCAATTGCCATTTGCACATATCCACTAGGATGTGCATCAAGAGTCGTTAAGATATTATCCAATGACTCTCTATGCAAACCTTGCCTAATGAATAAAATTTTATCCTCCCGATTATTAGACACCATTTCTAAAGAACGATAACGTTGTTGCAAGTTGTGCATGCACATTTGTGACAAGTAATGCCTAACTTCTAAGCTCTTCATTTTCTTGCAAGGATACTTCTTCCAGAACCAGACATGTAAGATATAAATGAACCAGCGGACTCACCTGCTAGACGTACCTTAGCTTCAATCAACCAGTGAATATCAGTAGGAATGTTGTACATCATCAGTAAGCGTAATCTTTAGGACCGTGCTTTGTAAATCTTTTTCACAGCATTTTGAGGTAATTATGGAAAATGTTTTTACAAGTTTGTGAAAATTTCATCCATGCCATGTTTTTAGAAATCAGTTATTTGGGAAACTGAATTAAAAAGACTTGAATTGTCACGGAGTACCGTTATCCGCCACTTAACCGGGGTTATATAGCAAAACACACCAAGTAAAAAATTAAACCTAGAAATTTATCCTATAAAAATTCAAATCGGTAAAAGTGAACAAAAACAAAAGTAATAATTGCAAACACAAATAAAATCAAAAGCAAGAGATTTGTTTACTCACCGTTGTAACAAGGGACAGAAAGGACGGCAGAGTATTTTTGAAAATCTGAATTTTCTAAGAATGGTTTCACACGTTGTCTGTTTACTTTAAACACATTACCATTCCTAGGATTCTCAATGTCAAGGGCACCATATGGATACACGTGTTTCACAACAAATGGATAACTCCACTTTGATTTCAATTTACCAGGAAATAAATGAAATCGAGAATTACAAAGCAAAACCTTTTGACCAACTTCAAATGATCTTCTTAAAATTCGTTTGTCATGAAAGGTTTTAGATTTTTCTTTAAGAATATTTGCATTTTCATATGCATCATTTCTTAATTTTTCAAGTTCATTTATTTGCAACTAGCACAATTCACCGCATCATTTAGGTTAGAATTGAAAGCTTTAATGGCCCAATATGCTTTTTACTCAAGTTCAACAGGTAAGTGGAAAGATTTTCCATAAACTAAACGATAAGGAGACATACCCAAAGATGTTTTCAATGCAATTCGGTAAGCCCAAAGTGCATCATTTAGTCTAAGAGACCAACCTCTTCAATTAGGGTTAACCCCCTTTTGCAAGATCTGTTTTATCTCCCTATTTACTAACTCAACTTGACCACTTGTTTTGGGGTGGTATGGTGTGGCAATTTTATGTGTAACTCTATATTTCTTCATCAAAGACTCAAAAGGTTTGTTACAAAAGTGTTTGCTTCCATCATTGATAATGGCTCGAGGGATTCCAAATCGACTCAAAAGATTTTCCTTTAAAAACTTAATCACTGTTTTGTGATCATTATTTCGACAAGGAATTGCCTCAACCCATTTTGACACATAATCAACGGCAACCAAAATGTACAAAAATCCAAATTACGGTGGAAATGGACCTATAAAATCAATTCTCCAACAATCAAATATTTCAACGATAAGAATGGGGTTTAAAGGCATCATGTTTCGCTTGGAAATGGATCCTAATAGAGTGAATAGTCAAAATTACAAAAATGCCTTTCGTGGCCTTCCTAGGGTTTTTGACGTTCTGAACTTGAAAATGATATTATTTTTTTTTGCCATCTGACTTCTCTATAATTCTAAATTGACCATATTACCTCTGAAATACAAAGAAAAATACACTAATTATTACACAACATAATTATTTAAGCAAGCGAGCGAAAATATGTATAAATTGGGGAATTAATAATATTGGAAGTGTAAAATGATGATATTTTCTCTTTGTAAACATACACTTTTCAGTGTTAATCAGTGCTCGGCCAAGGCATCAGAAATGCTAGCTAGCTATCCTAGTCTTGAGATCTAGATGACAATTATACTCTTACACTCAGACCTTTCTTGACGGGGTGTGGTGCCCGGTCAAGGCATCAAAGAAGCTATCTAGCTTTCCTTGGTTCATGGCGATCGTGGTGATTTTATGGAGAACATAATCGGAGAAGGGAAAATAGCTTGCTGAGAATACAATCGGAGATGGAGAAATTAACAGCAGACTTTATTAATGTTCAAGATAGAGTATAATGCTATTGAGAAGTTTATGGGTGCCTAGTCGAGGGTAGTCTACAAAGGAGTCCCTTGCCTAGGGATAGAACTTCTTTAAGTGATCAGCATTCCAGGTGTGGTCAATGGGTCGACCATCCATGTCTTCAGGCTGGTATGCTCCATTGCGGGCCACTACTTTCAACAAGTATGGCCCCTCCCAATTGGGTCTTAGGACCCCATTTGATCTTATCTGGGTGTTCTGGATCACTTTCTTAAGAACCAAGTCCCCTTCCTTAAAACTCTTGGCTCTGACTCTTCTGTTGAAATACCTGGCAATCTTGCTTTGGTAAATTGCTACTTTCTCAGTAGCCCACTCTTTTTTTTCTTCTAGGAGGTCTAGATTGGCTCGGAGCTTGACATCGTTGCTCTCTAGCTCAAAGTGTTGTACCCTGAACGAGGTCAACTTATGCTCGATGGGAAAGATTGCTTCAACCCCCAATGCTAGAGAGTAGGGTGTTTCTCCGGTATATGTTCTCTTCATGGTTCGATATGCCTAGAGAACCTCGATGAGCTCCTCGACCACTTGCCTTTCTTCTGCTATAATTTCTTTTTCAACAACTACTTGATGGTTTTGTTGGTAGACTCGACCAGCCCATTAGTCAGAGGGTGAGCTATTGAAGTGAACCTGAGGTTGATTTTCAAGCCTTCAAAGAAATCTCTGAATCGGGCATTGTCGAACTGCTTGCCTAGGTCGACTATTATGATGAGTGGGGTTCCGAACCTATAAACCACGTTGGTTTTGATGAACTTGGTTGTATTCTCTTCTGAAATCTAGGAAAGATGTTCTGCTTTGACTCACCTTATGAAATAATCAATTGCAACGATAACGTGCTTAACTTGTCCAGGAGTGGTAGGGAGCAAACCGATTAGGTCAATCCCCTACATGGCGAATGGGTAGCGCGAACTGATTGAAAATAGCTGCTCTGAAGGAAGGCAACTCAAGTTCGAAGTCCTCTGGCATGATTCACAAAACTGCACAAACTCCTTCGCATTTTAGCGAATAGTTGGCCAGTAATATCCTATACGAAGCACTTAATACGCCAAAGCTTCCGCTCCAATGTGATTCCCGTAATCCCTAGAATGGATATCTCTTAATGCCCAACTAGCATCGTCAGAATGTAGACATCGAAGCAAATGAAAGGATTTACCTCTCCTGTAGAGGTACCATCTATTAGGCAGTACCGAACGGATAACCTTTTGACTTTTTAGGCTTTATCGGGATCTTCGGGAAGCTTTCCTTCTTGGAGGTAGACAACTATTGGGTCCATCCAACAAGGTAGCAGTTTAAAGGGACAAATTTCCTTGCCTGCTGTTATGCTTGACTAGAATTCACCTGGAGGGGCACTCCCCTCGGTAGGGTTTGACCCCTAATTGTAGCTATCTTTACTAAGACGTTTGCCTGAAGGTTTTGCTGTCGTGGTTTTTGTTTATTCCAAAATCCCTTGAACCTTTACCTGAATTATTGGACCAGCTTCAGATAGGCAGCCATGTTTTTGCCCTTGGCCTGGTAAAGTCATGTAACCTGGTTGACAATGAGCAACGAGTCACTCTTGACATGCAAATAATCAGCCCCAAGCTCAAGGGCGAACTTCACTCCTGCTATGAGAGCTTCATACTCCGCTTCATTATTGGTTACCTTGAACTTGAACCTAAAACAGTGGCAGCATTCAGCTCTTTCAGAGTCAATCAGAATAATGCCAACTTCTTCCCCTGCTTGTCCAGATGCTCCATCGGTGTAAAAAATCTAGGCATTATAGCCATCTAACCAATTATTGTTCTATGGAAGCTTCCCTAGAGTTGAATTCGGTGTTGTCAGGGTCTCTTCACTTGAGAGGGCTGAGAATTTAGCTAAAAAGCCCGCTAAGGCTTGAGCTTTGATTGTTGTTTAAGACTTGTACTTCAGATCAAATTGGGTGAGCTCCAAGGCCTACAAGAATAGCCTCCCAGATACGTTCGACCTCTGTAAGAATTGACGGAGGGGTTGATCTGTCACCACTGCCACTGTATGTGCTTGGAAATAGGAACGAAGCTTCCTAGTCGAGGTAACCAAGGCAAGGGCAAGCTTCTCAATGAGGAGGTATTTCTTTTCGAGCTTGGATAGTGCATGACTTACATAGTAGATAGGTCACCGGACCCCATCCTCGCACTCCCTAATAAAGCCTCATTTACTATTATATCTGACATGGCCAGGTAGATCTATAATTCTTCTCCCGACATGGTCTTAACTAGCATTGATGGGCTGGCGAGGTACTTCTTTAAGCCTTGGAAAGCTCGTTCGCTGTCTTGGTCTCATTTCATGTTCTTTCCCTACTTTATGGCTTTGAAGAAGAGAAGACATTTATTTGTGGAATAGGAAATGAACCTGTTGAGCGCTGCTATTCGCCCTATCAACACTTAAACTTGCCTGAGAGTGGTTGGAGAATCTAGGTTCAGGATAGCTCGGATCTTTTCAGGGTTTGCCTCTATTCCTCTCTCGTTCACTATAAAACCCAAAAACCTTCTTGTAGTTACCCGAAGGCACATTTGACAGGGTTCAACCTCATTTGGTTTTCCTTTACTATCTGGAAAGCCCTACGATGGTGGTCTTGGTGTTCCTCTACTTCTTGAGATTTGGTGATCATATCATTTATGTACACCTCCATTGTCTTTCCTATCTTAGGCTTAAATAGCCGGTTGACCAATCGTTGGTAGGTAGCGCCCGTATTCTTACAGCCGAAAGGCATCACCTTATAGCAATACAGACCTTGCCCCATGATGAAGCTGATCTTATCTTGATCGGCGAGGTGCATCATAATCTAGTTGTACCCTAAAAATGCATCCATGAAGCTTAGGAGCTTCTTTTCGGCCGTGGAATCCACCAGCTAGACGATATTTGGTAGAGGAAAACTATCTTTTGGGCACATCCGATTGAGGTCGGTGTAATCAACACACATACGCCACTTTCCATTTGCCTTTGTAACCATGACCACATTGGCAATCCATTCGGAGTACCGGACAGTTAGGATTATACTCGATAGCAAGAGTATGAGAATGTATTTGACAATCTTTTCATATTAAAAAGGTGATTTCTAGTTTAACCAATCTTATAGAATTTATAGTTTAATTATTATAATTGTCAAAAGTAAATAATCATAAGGTCAAAAGACTATGAGAAAATAAGAATTGTTCATACATCTAGATATGTATGAGGTAGACACAATTCTTTAGTTAGTTTTGAATAATATTCACAACTTAAGATAAAGGTTTGGCGCATTTAGCTTGTCAAAGTTGTAGATTCTTTTGCTAGCATTTGAGTGTGATCAAATGTGTTATGATGAGTCTAAAATCATCAAAGTGTGATGTCTTTGGGCAAAAGAATCTAGTGCACTGGGTGCATTAATAGGATCACATTGAATTACTTTATCTAGAATCGTCAATGGATAAAAGTTTTCACTTGAAGACAATCGGAGAGTCTATCTCAGTCCTGAGATAAATGATGGACTTATGGTTGCAAGTGTTATCATTTGAGCTATCAATAAGTACGATTATATAGCATAGTCTATCCTCGATAGTTTGGTGGTATTCATTTGTTAATTGATAGAGGACTTCATTTATAGATATGGACATCGTGGCTCCATTTATTAAATGAGAGTAGAATACCATCATATGGATGTTTTGAGGTATTGGATATTAAATCTTAACGTTAAATTTTCAATAGTGTCTAATGAAACATGGCTTCTGAACAAGTCAAAATATCCAAGTTCATAATGTGGTCATATGAGTAAATATGGTAACTTGGAGAGCTATAGGCGGTCTATGAGCTCTTGGTGATTACTGGTATTCTTCACGAGGATACACTTTCTCCAATAAGGTTGTCTAGGGTATGAATGAGTAACATCAACTTATTCTATCTTTATTTAAGAGTTCAATTTTAGTTCTTTAGTGGAATGAACTAAAATTAAATAGATCGGACCTAAGTGAATCATTTGTTGATTGTGATTGGATTGTGTCTATTGGAGCTTAAATCTAGATAGCCCGCCAAGATCCCCAATCCAAACGAACTTTTATGGATCACTTGATATATTCTATCGGACCAATTTAGGGGTCCATCTAAAATTGTATTGAGGCATGTGGACTTTTTTCTTTTTGTAAGAATGTGTCTAGTTCACATTTGAACTTTTTTATAAAGGTCAAATGAATTTAATAAAATAAGAAAATAATATATTGGCCCATATATATGAGTTGAGCGGTAAGGCTATTTAGAACGCTTAATTATATTATATTATTTTATTATTTAATTAAATAGAAATTAATTAATTTGGTGATTAATTAATTATTTAATTAAAAGTCAAAATCTTTTTCCTAGTAGAAGATGGTCTCCTAAAATTATACTATTGTTGGTAGTATAATTAATATTAAAGACTATATTTGATAAGTAGATAAATAAAATGAATTATTTATCTAATCAAATTAGGAAGTCTTTAATATGGTTACCAATACAGTATTGAGTTGGATTATGAGTCTTGGTGTATGATAGAATTCTTTTCAAATTCATTTTTGAAAATAATTCTTAACCACCAAGTAATCCACCTAAGGAAAGGATTCTTAACTACCAAGTAAATCCTTCTTAGGAAAAGATTAAGTCTCCTAATTGAATTCTATAGAAATTTCATCCAGCCCATATATATATATAAGAGGATAGAATTCCTTTCAGATAAGGATTCTTAACTACCAAATAAATCCACTTAAGGAAAGGATTCTTGCCAACCAAGTAAATCTCTCTTGGGAGAGGATTTATAGTTCTATATATATGTTAGAAAATTTAACCAGCCCTAAGGTTTTCTATGAGAGGAATTTGGCCTAGCAAGAAAGATTTTTAAGGGAGAAAAAATTAGTTTTTGCTCTAGAAAAAATTCGATCAACTCATAGATATAGGGTGTAGAATTCGGACAAGGAGAAAAGAGAAAAAGAGAACGTTTTTATTTTTGATAGTACCCTAGTATTCTTTACATCAAAAGGGTTTTGTATAAAAAAAATCAAATTGGGTTCACGCGAGTTTCAATCAATTAGATTGATAATTCACAAGTGATCGGATGTTCTTGGATTTTTCTCATTGAGGATAATTGTAACTAACAAATAAAAAAAAATTGTTTGTTTCCATCCTCAGGTATACAATTTAAAGAAAGAGATCCCACACTCCTAGGTGATTCACGTTCGTGATTAGATTAGAAGATCTTACGGATTCAATTCGGCGCTTATTCAATCGTCACGAGAAAAAGGTACGACACTTTTTATATATATCAATTAATCTAAGGTTAAGGTTCTTGTTATTAAAAAGAGAAATTTTTTTATTATATCGAAACCCTAATTTTATCAATTTTCACGCTTCCGTTGCACGGGTTTTTCCCTACACAGACTTCTCTAATGAAACCTGTTTTGATCAGCTTGTCCATTTCTTCTTGAACCGCAACATTCCTCTCAACATTAAAGTGATGTTTCTTCTGCTTGATGGGCTTGAAGGTTGGATCTACTGCTAGTCGATGGCTATTAGTGATATCGGGATTCCCGGCATCACATCGTGGCTCCAAGCGAAGATGTCGTTGAACTCTCGGAGAAACTCGATCAAACCTTCCTTCACCCTTGGCCTAAGGGCAACTATAATCTTAACCACCTTGGAAAGGTCATCACCTCTGATGGGTATTTCCTCTAGCTCATTTACAAGGTGCCCACTGGCTCATTCTCTGCTTTGCTCTTACTCATCCAGTACTAGGGGATCATTATTTGGATGATCAGCGGACTTTGCATCTTCCAGAATCATCACGGGTGCTTCCAAATCAGGGATTGTTACGACTTGCGTGAACTGTTTTGCCAAAGCTGTTGGGTTGGCAGATACTGCATAGCATTTCCTGGCCGCTTGTTAATCCCCGCATACCTCGCCCACCTTGTTCCCTACCAGAAACTTTAAGACATTATAGTAGATAGATGAGACCTCCTTCAAGGCTGACAGGGATAGCCTTTATAGTATCGCATTGTAGGCCGACGGGCTTTCAACTATAACGAAGTCTGTCATGATATTTTGTTGGAGGGGTACGGTTCCAGTAATCACTGGAAGGATCTTTGACCCCACTGGTATGATCGAATCCCCAATGAAGTCGTACAACGGGGTTGTGCAGCTATTGTAGCACCAATGCTTCAAACTGAGTTTCTCTAAGGTATCTTTAAAGAAAATGTCTACATTGATGCCCTTGTCGACGAGCACGCAGGAGACCACGCAATTGGCAATCTACACTGTGATTACCATGGGATCATCTTGAGGTAGCACAGTGTTGTAGACCTCTAACTTGGTGAAAATAATCAGGGCTAATTGGAATGGGCAAGCCTGACTCTAGTCGACCTTGAAGATACCCCGACCTTCATCAACACGGAGAATATTCCTTGCATGGTTCTTTCTAGAATTGTTGGAGGTGCCAACCAGGGTGGGCCCTCCACTGATGGTATGTATGACTTGGATTTACTACATTAAATCCTTATGTTCCCCCTTTCTCTTCTCGGCATGGTCATAAATTTCCGCTTGTACCTCCTTCCCGATCTGGATATTATCCCTGACCTGTTGTAAGAACTCTATCAAGCAACCTCCCATTACCAAAGCCTCAATCTAGTTACGTAGGCTATAACACTCCGATGTGTTTTGCCTTACGTCTTCATAGAAATCACAGTACTTGTATCGGCTCTTCCTACCTGCCGAAACTTTCATGGGTGTCGGCTTTTGGAGTAGCCCCTTGTACCGAATGGCAAGGTAGATCATTCGCGGGATGCATTTAAGGGGTATAATAATCACACCCTCTTTTATCTCATGTCACCGGGGTAACGGTCCTAGGAGGAGGCGAAGCTAGTGGAGGGATTCGCCTTACAGGCTACTGCTCTTGTCGAGGTTGGGAAGGATGGAAACGGTACGTCGACCTGTTAGGGGGCTTAATTTGGGTTTCTAAGATGGCGCAGGTCTGAGAGCCTCTTTCTTCTAGCATTTTGCTGATCTCATATCGTCATGCTCCGTTTTGACCTTAAGTTATTCATCAATTTATTCCTACTCTAGAGCTCGATCATAGGCTTCTTGGTAGGTGTCTGAAAGACACTTGGCGAAAGATCAAAAAAGTTTAGCCGTCCACAGGTTCCACCTGAAGTTGGCAAGGGTTTTCGTCTCCGTAAAACCCCCCATCTGGATGACTTCCTTGTGAAAACGTTCTACATAAGACCAGAGAGTTTCGCCTCTTTCCTGGACCATATATTGAAGGTG
The DNA here is from genome assembly GCA_032871835.1 of Dipteronia dyeriana. Lineage (NCBI taxonomy): Eukaryota > Viridiplantae > Streptophyta > Magnoliopsida > Sapindales > Sapindaceae > Dipteronia > Dipteronia dyeriana. The sequence continues at coordinate 75,990,869 of CM065300.1, read as the reverse complement.
TATGGGATCCTTTGGGCGAGGTTTGACCCCATGAAACTGCGAGCAAAAGTCGGTTGATAGCTTTGTGAAAGAATCCATGCTACTAGCGGGCAACTTCCTAAACCAAGTCTTTGCATAGTCGGTCATGGTGTAGGGAACGTCTTGCACATGGCAGCCCTGGTGGTATTTTGGACTTCTATTTGCTGGACGAAGCTCTCCAAATGGCTCAGAGGGTCCTCTGTTCCTAAGAACTTGTCTACCGGCATCTTAAATTTTGGTAAGAGTTCAACTTCTCTGATCCCTCTGATGAAGGGGGCATTCATTTCACTCAAATGATCCTTCTTGGCTTCCTTGTGTTTCCCCTTCTTTATCTACTAGATCTCTCTCTGTAGCTTCGCCAACTAATCCTTCAAGTGTTCGTTCCCATGCTTTTTTGAATCGACCTCAGGTCCTCCGCTATCAGATCCTTCTGATGAATTGAAGACCTCAAACTTGTCCTTTTCATGAGGAGGATTTGCCCGTGGGCTTTACTGGTTATCTTCTTCTCTAGCCTGGGTTTCCTTCCTGGAAGCTGCCGGGTAAGAGGTTTCACGCTGCTCATGTGGCAATGCATCTGCTGTAGATTTGACCTGTCAAGGTTGGTAGCATGATGGCCTGTAAGGAACTAGGGGCATGGACCCCAATTTATTTCGAATCAAGGGTTGAGGTCCCGTCCTGTTACCAACCGGTACCGGTGGGGGAGGTCCCAATCAGTCAAAGGTAGGTTACCGGGCTCCTGGTCTACTTGTTTCCCCATTAAATATGAGAATTTGCCTGCTGAGTAGTGATTCCTTCCGCTAGCAAATGAAGACGAACATTCTCTACGAAGGCCACTGTCTGTTGATCGAGCGTGGCCTGGCTTACTGTTAGAGGGCCTCGAGCCCGCGTAGCGGTTGGTTGTACTTGAGCCTGGCTATGATGTTTGGACTTTCTACCCTTCTTCAGAACATTTTGGTTTGATGTAGCAGATTGTTTCCCCGAAGCTTAGGGCTGTCCCTGAGAGGATCGAAGCTTCATAGTTCCTACGAAACAATAAACACGTAAACCTTGTAATAATTGGGTGTGGGTGTCCCCACAAACGGTGCCAGAAAGTATTAATCAAAATTTCACTCGGAGTGGGGAATTTTAACTAGCACCCTCGAGACCACTACCTCGGAGGTCGCGGTCAGAGGTGGTACCTTTGGTACCTGGTTTATGCGTGAGATAGTGGAGATAAAGATGAGTGATAACCCGATGTATCAAAGATATGTAAAGGAAAATGGCATTATTCTATTACTATTAATGAATCGAACGTCATATATAGAGAAATCACTCGTAACTCTCAATCTCTCTTAGGTATAAAGAGGATGGTGACTTCGTGCCTATCGAGAAGTAAATAACAATGGTTGCCATGTTCTGTGAATAGAATTTAGGCCAAGGCAAAACTTTCTTTTTGTGTGCGCTCTGGAACCTCCTTTTACTCGTGCATGCTTAGGCCCATTTATAAATGGTCCGATTAGGTTAAATCTCTTATCCTCCTGCCATAAATCTCTGAATCCACTCCCTCCTTATCGGGTGGGATATTCCGTTTAAATGTCATTGACTTTTGTTAATCAACAAATTCGAGGATATTTTGGAGGGAGCTAAGTTTGTTTCCTTTTTGAACTCCATGACTTGATCTGCACGTATGTAGTGGTTTTACGCACGTTGGAGTGTAGATATGATCCTATGTGTCGTCAAGGTCAGGTGCCTTATGGAGGTCGTCGAATATGGCGTTTGCTATCTTGAATGGCGAGGTACATCTATGTACCAGTCTTGGTGCTAGGAGCTTGATCTGACCTTCTCAGGTCCTTTCTGGAACTTGACATGATTGCGTTGGAGCTCTTTAGTGGTAACGGAGCTTTGCGAGCTTCCTCCTATTTGCATGGATAGATTCGGTTCTTCCCTCGGTGAAACAGAGAGACATTGTAAGACTAATTTGACACCATGAGGGTCTCTTCGTATAAGTGGAAGTGGTAGCATGTTTTAGGGGAGGTCGTGAGATATCTCGACCTCGGGGAGTTCAGGTCTTCACCTATTGATCTTGCTTCGGGTTCTTATTTCGATGTGAGGAGCTCGATTTGATCACGTCGGGCTTCACCTGGGGTGTTCCTAGGGTGTGACGATGCTCGACCCCGGGAACTTCAGTACCCTGCTGTGTAATCCCGTATTTGGACTCTGGCTAGGAGAGTGAAAATTTTACCTTTGGTCCCTAGCCAAATTTGGCTATTAACAATACATAATAATAATAATAATATATATATATATATATATATATATATATATATATATTTTCAAGTCGGTGCGTTGGATGTTGAGCATTATATTTACATACTTTGACTCAAAGTGTTTGCACTCGTCAAAACTTCTCCATAATCAATGGTTCACAAGCAACACAATAATATAAGTTATATCAGTGCACACTGATATAAAAACCACAAATATATATATATATATATATATATATATATTATTTTATAGTATTTTTAGACTAGAGTTTATGCACATGAAGGTATTCATGGAATACTAATTTTAGTTTGGAATTGGAATGGGTATTCCATTGATTTGTAGATAGAATGACCAATCCACTAAAATGGTGGAATCAACATTCCAATGGAATTCTCTTTCCATTACATTTTAGCAAACCAAACATTAAGAATGATTTTCTTTTTATTCCATTCTATTCCACCTAACCAAACTAAAAGTTCCCTAAAAACGTGTGTGTCTATAACTTAGGGGGGGTGAATAGGTTTTAATCGAATCAATTACCAATTACTAACACAAATTACCCCAATAAAACAAACATACAACATCAAGTATAAAGTGCGGAAATATAAATAACACTTGATGTTTACGTGGAAACCCTCCAAATGGGAAAAACCACGGGCTGATATATGCGCCACACTAGATCCTCAAATCCACTATTGAATAAAAGTTTACAACCTAGGTTGACCTCTTGCCACACCCTCCAGTTACCAACCCTTTCACTCTACCCAACGGGTCTTAATAGTGATTCTTGATCTATTTGCTTGTGCCCTAACCACTTAGTCACAAGACTTAACCTCAATGAAGAGTCAAACACAACCTAAGTGAATATGATAAAATATTCAAACATGCAAGTAAAGCTAGGCAACATTAAATGCTTATCTAGGAATTTAAGAATGTCACTAAGTACAATTCCTAGATATCAATGTCTATATGAATGTTCATAAAGACTTAACTAGATATAATTATGCAACAATATATCCTAGTTATAAAACAAAGGCCAATTAACACAAGTTGTCATTAAGCATGGCAAGGACTATAATGCAATCACAAAATGCAATCAATGAGTCCTAAACAATATCTAAATGCAAAACATAGAGATTTAGCTAGAAGGGTAAAATCGTCCTAAATGCTAGCTATCATGAAATCATACATCTCAACCAACAAACAACTACCCAAGCATGTTATAAATTCAATACAACTTAAAGGCGTACAATCAATGAGTAATTAATGCTATTTCTAGGTAAACATAGCCTAGTAATGAAACAATTAATTCTAGGTCATGTAGAGATTACCTAGTCAATGAAAACAAGAAGAATCCATGCTTGGAAGATACAAGAAGATGTTAGATGATCATGGATTGATGGTTGTATGAGCCAATATGAGTTCTTGGAAGCTCTCTCTCTCTAGGAGCCACTTTCTCTCTCAAAGATGTGATTTTTGGCTCATAAAAATGAATGAAGGAGAAGATGATACATAAATAGGGCCCTAAATGAAACTATGTCGTTTTGACAAAAACGCCCAGAAAATTGCCTTGTGCGCTGGTCGAGTAGCGCACCACCAACGATAACCCACTGGACAAGTTGCGCTGATGAGGTGCGCATGACGACCAGCGCACCACCAGCGACAAGCTACTGGAAAGCTGCGTTGGTGTTGGCGCTGGTGAGGGCGCTACTCGAGTGGTGCACGACTCACTTCCTTCACACTCATACACAAATTATGCAAGAGAAAAGAGGTGAAGGGAATGCATCATAATGCCTAACATGACATGGCATTTTAATCATAAGATGCAATCAATTTAATCAAGCAAGAAATAGCAAAATTAGGCACACAACAAGTCAATTAAGCACACATGCAAAGTGATCAAAAACAAGCATGAGAGTGAGTGTGTGCCCTAAACCTCTTCAATGAAGGTTAAGCAAGTGAATTTACCTTTGAAGCTTGAAAGAGCACTTGAGCAATGCTGACCTAACTGCCCTTACACAATAAACCCCAAATGTGGTTGTCAACGAAATGAGCCAATCAAAACCGAGGAACTTACACAAACATAGCATAAGTGATCACTTTCTTGTATTTTATAAGACCATCTCCAACCTTGGCTATATTCTTCAAAGTGGAGCCAAAATCATCTCCAACCCAGCTGCTTTCTTTGCACTAAAATAGCTCCAGTCACTTTGTTGCCCCAGAAGTAGCGAAATCTGCAGATTGCACTACTTTGTTGGCCTTTGTTTATTTTTTGTCCCTCATATTTTATTTATTTACACTTTAAGCAACAATATTTAATACATCTACGATTTGATCCCTCATTTTATAAAATTATTAAATTATAGTTTTACCCTATTAGATATAATTTATTAGAATTGTATCCTTACAATTATCTAATACTTTTGGCTAATATATATATTAATCCAATCATTACTAAATGTCATTAATAAAATAAAACAAAACAATTTAGGCAACAAAAATATTAAATAAAACAATAAAAACATTAATGACAAATACAATAGAAATGACAACAACAATTTATTAATCTGGGAGATCATTTATGGATCCTCTAAGATCATTGAAATATTGGGTAAAAGAATGAGAGGTATTTTGAGATCCATGGGCCTGTTTTGATAATACTCACGTACGGTTGGATCAGATTCGGAATTCAAATCTTTAAAAAAAATCTTTTGCTCCTCCCGTAATTCTTTCACAACCCATTTTTTTTTGCCTCATTTTGAGCTACTATGAACCGGAGTTCTAAATTGGTTTTCACTAACATCGGTGGATTTTTGAAAAATCCCCTTGATTTCTTAACTATTTTGTTTTATACATTCAAGCGTATTTTTTTTTCCTCTTCTATCGTTTTTAGTTTTGCTTTTTACACCCCAACCAGCCTTTGAAATGAACTATCGACAATATCTTCATTAGTTATATGAAGAGAAAATGTAGATAAAGCTGGATTGGCTGATGTAGAGGATTCTGTACTCGGGGAGTCTGATTGGAATGTAAGGTTTTATTTAATTATTGTCATTTTAGTTAATTATATTTAATTTTGAAAAATATTTAATGCAATATTAAATACAATATTTTAATTAATTCAGAAAATATTAAATGTAATATTTTAATTAATTATATTTAATTTCTTAATTTTTTAATTTATGATTTTATAAACTTATCGTAATATTGTGTTAATTTATGGGTGGAATTTTAATCGTTGAGATTCAATAAAAAAAAAATTAAGAAATATTCTTTTTAGAATAAAATTTGTTACAATAGATTGAAGACGGTAGAGTTAATGGTGTCCACGGTTCGGTACCGGTTACGAACCGCCGGTTTCGGTTACGAACCTCCGGTTTCGGTTACGAACCTCCGGTTTCGGTTACGAACCTCCGGTTTCGGTTACGAACCTCCGGTTTCGTTTACGAACCTCCGGTTTCGGTTCCGTGGAAGACCGAACCGTAACAGTAACCGTAACCGGAATGGGACGGTTTGGGGTGGTTTCGGTTTGGTCCGTTTTTTTTTTCATTTCCATTTCCATGTGTCAGCAATTGATTGATTGATGCATAATATTTTTTTTTTTTGAGAAACCGACAGTTTTTGGGCGGTTTTTTAGAAATCTTAACCGTAACCGAACCGTTGGAAACCGATTTCTAACCGGTTTTATAACCGACAGTTTCGGTTACGGTTTTAAAAGGACGATTTTGGTTCAGTTTCGAACGGTTTAACCGAACCGTGGACAACTCTAGTTAGAGTTGATGCAACGATGTAAAGTTGCAAATGCTCTAATAAGCTTTTATGGCGCCATTTATCTCCTTCGTCCATTTAAACAAAAGCTGTAAAATTTAACCACACAAGACACGCCACGTCAGCCCCAATCGATACGACGCTGCACTCGATTAAAGATCTCGAATTTTGAATTTGTTCACAGACCTTGACTGCTCCAAGACCCCAGTAGCAGTAGAATACTACATAGATCTAACTATATATTCTATCCATTGGAGGCTCGCTCAAATAACAAAAACAAAAATACTCTACTCTTCTTCTCTGCAACAATGCCAGTCACTGATACCGACTTCGATCTCAGGGTAAGATTTCTTAAACCCTCACCTTGTAATTTTTGATTTTCTTTTAAAATGAACACACTTGATAATGGCTTTGTTTCTTCACAGTCGCCCACTCAGTCTTCTTCGTCTTTCATTGGGTGAGTTCTCTCTCTGATTTTGTTTTTCCTGTTTCTCTGTAGTTTGTATTTGAAAATGGAAATGTAAGTGGTTTCGGGTTTTTGATTTGGTGGGTTTAGGGAGTACGCATTTGCTGATGTGGGGAACTTGGACCATTGTGCAAAGTACTTGAACCAGACGCTTGTTACATTTGGCTTCCCGGCTTCGCTTGATCTCTTTAACAATGATCCTGTGCGTTTTCCTTCTGTTTCCTATTTTTTGCATTTCTCGTTTTCTGTTTTTTGTTAGATATTTTTTGTGTATTATAATGTGGGGTTTAGTTTTATTGTTGTTGTTTTGAGTCAGGTTTCCATTGCCAGGACTTGCAATTGTATATACTCTTTGTTGCAGCAGAGGCAGCGGGATGTTGAGTTTAGAGAGTCTGCAAATGATCAGAGACAGAGGTAATTGTTGTTTTCTTAATGTGATCCTTTGTGAAGGTATAGATCCATAACTTCTTTACATTTTGGTTTAGGAAACAAAGGTAAGAGATTGATAAACTTTGATGTTCATTTTATGCAACTTTATGAAATTTTGTTTTATTAGAAAAATTTGTATGGCAATTTGGGTTCAACATCTAGTGATTTGTTGACATAGCAAATTAAGGTTGATTCACATGTGCATGTGTTTGTTTATCAATTTATGAATGTATGAACACAATCCCATAAGTTGATGTTTAAATTTGTATTTATCTTGTATAGTCCTAGGACAAAAATGAGAACTTCAATTTTGGTGAGTGGAATTAGACTCCTTTTCTTTTTTATCGTATAGATTGTTATCAGACATATCAAGATTAGAGGCTAAAGTTGAGAGGCTTGAAGGACAGTTACAAGCCAAAGATAGGGAGATTGCAACAATTACCCGAACGGTTAGTAACATTGTAATTTTAAGAGTGAAACTTTGTTTGCCTGATAAATTTGTTGACACTTACAGCAATTTGCTAATATTAGGAAGCCAAAGCTACAGCTGCTTTCAAGGCCCAAATTGAGAAGCTACAACAGGAACGAGATGAATTTCAGAGGATGGTCATTGGTAATCAGGTTGAAAGAATTGACTATTTTTTTTTCCTGTTTATTCTCAGTTTACATTTTGACAAGTCCTAACGTGATTCGTTTATGTGCAAAAGCAAGTGAGGACTCAACAAATACATGAGATGAAGAAAAAAGAAAAGGAATACATAAAGTTGCAAGTTAGATTTAACTTTAAATGGGTTTAAACTTTTGAAGTGATTATTTATGTTTTGCCAAGTAGGATTATTTTCCATGAGTGGACTGTGATTCAGGATTTGTTGTATGGGATTTCTAGGAGAGATTAAACCAAGTGTTGATGGAAAAAAAGAAGGAATCAAGATCAGGCATGGAGATCATGAATCTGTTGCAGGTATTGTATGCAGTAACGATGGTGATATTATCGGAAGAATTTCATTTTTTTTTTGCTAATTTTCTTACAAATTAGATTTTATGGGTTTTGTGAACTTATGAACAGAAAGAAGGGCGTCAGCGTGGGACATGGAATGGGAAGAAGACCGATAATGATTTTTACAAAAAAATTGTATGCATGCCATTAATTATATAGAGTTTCCTATCCACTAATGGACATATGTTTGACAATATGCTAATGGCAGGTGGATGCTTATGAATCTAAAAATCAAGAATTGATGGCAGAGAATACTGATTTGAGGGCATTGTTACGTTCAATGCAGGTATTTGTTAGTCATTCAATCACTCATTTATACTATAAACTGATGGTGGTGCCTTGGAATCCTGTTTAGTTTGAATGGAGAGTAACATTAATTATTCCCATATTTTCCCTCTTAATGGAATGGGGCGAAATTGAATTTACATTGATGGTGCACTATATTTCATCAATTCACACTAAAATCATATTAGAGTTAGGCAGTTAGAGTGCTTGTTTCTTAATTTACCAATGATTTCGCTTGGTGTATCTCCTTTGAATTAAGGGGACATTCCCTGCCCACATGATTAGAAAACTAACTTGCATGAGGTGTGACAGAAATCTTGTTAGTAGAGCTTAGAACAAATTCCTGTGGCTCAAAACAATTATGTCCACATGAGGTTAAATAGTGAACAAATTTATTTTACCAAATTTGAAGTTTCTTTTGCTATTTGTCACCGCTTTGGCATGCTACAGTTGTATTTTCAATCCACTTGGGGTTTATGACAATATAGTTGTCTAATATAATTATATAGAGCAGCTGGTTGATATGTTGATTGTAGAGGATTGCTGCGAGTTCATGGTTGTCACCCTAAAAACAAACCCTTAAAGTCCGCGACCACTTAGTATCTCTTCTAAAATTTCTGTATATAGGAGCAGTTGGGTACTCATTGTGCCAGTTACTCCATCTCTGCAGCAGCTTTTCTTCTCATCTTTATCCGTGCAGTCACTCCCTCCTTACCTGTTTATTCTTGCTTACTTTCTATAGCACATACAACTGTTGCCAATGCTAATTGATAATTCCTTTCATGAGACTTTTACTGCCTAGAACCACTGGCCTACGTCTGTTACAATTGCAGGAGGCATCCAATTAGCTGTAAGAAGCGTCTGCTAGAACCATTATAGTGCATTGTTGCTTTGAACAATGAGAATGGCAATGATAATCAATCTTTGTTTCAACATTGAGAATTCTTTCTTGCAATGATTAGCCCATTTGTACTTAATTTCCTAATTAGTCAATCCTGTCAATTGATCATGCAGGATAAACTTTTAATAATTTTTGGTAGCATCTCGCCAAATGAAGAAGCTGTGAATCTCAAACATTCTTGCAGCTCTCATGAATTAGGATGTCTCAGTCATGGTGGTGTTGATTGCAACTATATCTAAAGCCATTGCATGCCGAGTAAATAAACCTTAATCAACCATAATCCCAATTTATTTTAGGAATTGCCTTTCGAATTTGTAAAGATTCCGATAGTTCAAAACTGATTTTCAAAGATTCTTATGGTCCATGAATGCCTTGTGTATATGGCTAAATAGGACACCGAAGAATCTTTAACAAAATATGAAAATATTGACTCAACAGAATTATAATTCTACTAGGTTTTTACAATCTTTACTAACTGAGACTAGGTGAAAAACATGATGAGAAAGAATGATAAAAGACGATCGATTTATCTTTGAGATTTGATAATAATCTTATACTTTCGTTAACTTGTCGAGAACGAAGACTTATTTGTTCCTGACTATGAAAATATAAACTAAATACAAGAAATGGAAGACTTGCTAAAGTCACATTCTTTTATTAATGATGCTTTAATTACAAATGGAAGATTACAACTTCTAGAAGATAGTATTTTTTTTGCTTTGATGTTCTCTCTTGCTTTTTCTCACTAACTATTATGAACAAACACTATTATATAATACAAATACTTTCTCTAATATTTTACATGATGATGAATTCCTTGAAATCAAAGAACTCATTATTGTTTTAGTAAAAGCAAACTTTGTATTTTTGTTACGTTGTAAATGAAAGTTTTGTATTTTTTGTATAGATATATAGATGATATTTTAGTTTTTAGTAACCATAGATATATTCATACACCGCATGTACATAAGATATTAGATAATTTTAAACAACATAACATTGTTATATCTAAAAAGAAAGTAGAATTGTTTAAACAAAAGATAGAATTTTTAGGATCAACTATTAACAAAGGAACAATAGAATTACAACCACATATAGTTACCTTTGTCTTGGATATCGTGTAGATAATCATATATCTCTCTAGGCTAAGAAAAGCCAAGGTATTGGATATTACAGTAATGGCTGATCAAGATTCCTTGCGAATATGGACATATGAGGAGTTTGTGCCACGAGCCTTGGTTTGTGTGAGTTTATGCAATCAAAATACTTGTGAGCTTTGTATTGTTGAAGATAGTTAACACAAAAGTCATTATTTTGTGGTTGTGGTCTATCCATGAACTGAACAGGATAGTTATACGAAACTATAACAATATAATGGTAGGCAGGTAGATGTTTAACAGGAGAATCTGGATTCCAAGAGTTTACTTATGAAGGTGAGGATGATGTACATGATGACGAGGCCTATCACAACCTTGACACCTAGAAGAACCAAAGCGTGCCACATAAAAAAAAGTATACAAAAGGACAAAAGGATGAGCGGGCTCTTAAAGATTGGAATTTTAAAGATCAATATTCGGTTGTTTGAATTATGTTGCAAAAAATACAAAATTTTCATTTACAATGTGCATTAACTAAAATAATGAGTTCTTTGATTTTAAAGATTTCATCATCACGTAGAATATTAGAGAAAGAATTTTGTACTATATAAGAGTAGTATTCGTTCATAGAATCATAGATAGTGAAAAATAAGAATGAGAGAGCATCAGAGCAATCAAAATACTATTTTCTTGAAGTTTTGATCTTCCATTTGTAATCAAAGCATCGTTAATAAAAAGCTGTGAATTTTGCAAGTAAGTTTTCCATTTCTTGTATTTGGTTTTTATTTTTCATAGTTGGGAACAAAGAAATCTTGCAAATTTAACGAAGTATAAGATTATTATCAAATATGAAAAATAAAATGATCGACTTTTTTCATTCTTTCTTTTCATGTTTATAAACTGGTCTCAGTTAGTAGAGATTGTAAGAACCTAGTAGAATTTTGATTCGGTTGAGTCAAGATTTTCATATTTTGTTAAAGATTCTTCTGTGTCCTATTTAGCTATATACACAAGGTGTTCATGGACCGCAAGAATCTTTGAAAATCAGGCTTGAACTCCCGAAATCTTTACAAATTCGAAAGGCCATTCTTTTACACCACATAGCTAAGGAGCTTTGGATGTTTGTAGAGATAATTGGTATTAGGGGCTTAGAGCTAATTATCTTTTTGTTTTTTAAAAAAAAAATATTTTTTTGAGTAGTTACGATGGTAGACTTCATTAACAATCATCCTTATTCATTTCTTATTTTATTAATACAAGTGAAAATTATAATTCATACAACGACCTTTTTATAACATCTAATAGTGAAAACCCATGTTTCTTGAAAGCACTTAGAAAAAGGTATCTTTTCCGTTATTATTTAATTCTAGGATAATTGGAATATCATTATAAACAATTAGACAGAGAAACTTGGCCTCTACTAGAAGATCACTCATCGTATTTAGAAAGAGGGAGATTTTACTGAAAATCAATTAATAAAATAGATCAACTATTAGAAGATTTAAAATATTTTGCAAGAATACTAAAAAATAAATCTAGTAGTGGTAATACAATAATATCGATATTCGTAATGATTAATTGTTATTTTCATGATTGTTATCTTAATATTTTACATTCTGGTAGTGTAAGAGAATTTTTTTAGTATCTCCAATATCTAAATCAAATTGTTGTAGAAACTATTAATTGTGTTTTAACTTTTAACCCTTGAGAAACTAAAGACACTCTTCCCACAACCCTTAGTTATAGAAAAATTAAAATTAGTTAAGATTATTGGAACTTAAGAGAGAATCTAAAAGGTTAGAATATTTAAATTTAAAAATAGATTTGGACATATACATTTGCAAAATGGATCTTAAAAGAAGAATTTTACCATAGATATGAATTTCAAGAAACTTGAATATTTTGATCTAGAAGTTGCAGATTGTAGAAAGTTAAAATTAAGTCTACAAGATAAAATTAAACTCATGTAATATAGAACATTTAGAAAACCAATATAAGCATATATCTCATTCTAGTAATAGTCAACAAAATTTTATAGTAGATTTACTTATAAATTTAGGACAAAACCTAGAAGAAAATATAGATAAAACTAATAAAAACATGACTGATTTAGTAAGTTTCTTTGAGCAAACTAAAGTAAGTACATTAAAAAGAAATATAGTCTATATAAAAGAATTACTTTCAGACTTTAGTAATCAAGTCAAGAAATTTCCAAATAAGATTGAAATAGTAGAATTAATAAACTTAGTAGATACAAAAACACCTAAACACATAGAATTAGAGATCAGAAAATTAATAAATGATCCACATATAGAAGTAGAAAATATAAAACAAACTCAAAAAGATTTACAACATCAATTAGAAACCATAAAAAAGATAGTGAATGAGTAATACTTTAGCTTTAACTTTAGAAGAACTTTCTAATGAAATACCTAGTAACATTCCAATAGGAATAAGTGATAAAAAATTTAATAAAGATTGTAATAATAATAGTCAAGGACAAAATAATACTATTATAAAACTCCCAAAAACTATTGAAAAAATTAATACACTTGAAATGGAGATCTATAATAGTTTTAAACAGAATATAGATAAACTAGAAAACTTAACAGAAAGAGTAAGTAATTTAGAGCACAAAACATTAACATCTATACCAAATAAATCAAGAGTTGATATTAAGGACATTTTAGGACCTAAGTTAATATTTTAAAATGGAATTGGTAAGAAAATCTAGTGTAGAACAATCAGCAATAGATATGTTAAACTTTAATAATAATTGTAAAGAAATAATAGAAAAAACATAAAATTTAATAAATGAAATAGATGCTGACAAATTATTAGAAATAGGATTTGAAAAAGTTAAAAAGAAAAAATTATTTATAGAGATGAATTTAAATTAGCAGTAGTTAATGATCGAGAAGAAATTACTTAAATAAGCCCTCAAGGTGCTAAACTACTTAAAAAGCAAAAAATTTCAGATATACATTTTGGAGTAGTAGTTATTGGAATTATGAGTGAAACTAGAGAAGGATTAGATACCAAAGCACATTTATTTTTATATGATGGTAGATTTAAAAACCATGAACAGGCACGGATAGCTACCGAAGAAGTGGACTTAAGAAATAAAATAGCAGTAGTAGGATGCTTAGCTAATATAGATGTAGATATAAAAGATTTTTGTGTAAAGATAAATCTTAGTATACAAACAAAAGGTTTTAGAATGAATGCTGAATACAAAAAACTTTTTTGTTTTAGGAAGGTGTTATAATAGATATCATAAGAAATTTAGATATATAAATTCAAGCATAAATACAAGCATAGTTGAATATTTTTCAAGTAAATATGTTAAGATGCAAGTGCCAAAAAGATTAAACATTAGTCAACTAAAAGGTTTAGAATGGAATTTACCTAATCTAGAAGAAAATGCAACTATAGACGTTCTGGAAAGTTGTAAAATTTATATAGACAAATAATAAAGCCACACTCGGCAATTATAAAAAACAAGATCCTTTAGAGATAAACGAAGAAGAGTTAGAAGAATATGAAATAAATATGGTATTCTGTGGTAATAAAACTTTACAAGAAAATAGAGATAATATAATTAATAAACTTTAGGTTGTAATACAAATAGAAAATATACAAATAAATATAAAAAACGTAGATTGCATAAAAATTATAAAAAGCGTAGACCTTACAAACCCTATAGAAGAAAACGATTCTTTAAATATGCCCCTAGTAAAACAAAAGTTAGACAAGGTTTTAAAAGAGGTGAAAAGATATATAAAAGAAATACTAGTTAATGTAAGTGTTATTTATGTGGTTCTCAACTATGTGGTGTAAAGGAATGGCCTTTCGAATTTGTAAAAACTCCGAGAGTTCAAGACTGATTTTCAGCAAATATGCTTCCTCACGGTGTTAGATTATGCTCAAATAGTCAAATGATGCACATTCTTCTCTTGAATCATAGAATAAATAAGCACACTATCAATGAAGATGACTATGAACTTGGTGAAATTACAATGTTCCTTGAGGAGTGTAGTGTGTCATAACACTTTGCATGGTATATATACTTCAGCCTTCTTGTATCCCAAAGAATCTCCTAAAATAGTGGAGGGGACGGGAGTGTTGAGAGACATAAAAGAAGAGTAATGTTTTATCTAACTATGCCCTTTTTTCTTTTTCTTTTTCTTTTTTATTATTTATTTTGTATTATCATTTTTGGCTTCTTTACCAAGTGTAGTTTAAAATTTTCATTTCTTTGATTTAGAGAGGATTTTTTTTTTTTTTGTTGTATTGTATTGTATGGCAATGAATTATGTCTTTAATACGCATACTTGGATTACAGGTGGATATGCGCGACTTCTTAAATGCTCCAAATGGGCCGTCCAAGCAATCTGTGACCGTCAATGAAAGACTTGAAACCGACTCCTCACAGTCTCCATTGGGTGGGAGGACGGTATGGCAGTCGATTATGATGCAGATTTGTTTATTTTCAATTGATTAAGCTGTCCACTTCAATAGCTCATCATTTACAGGATGTCTTCGACTTGCCGTTTCGCATGGCTAGAGATCAAATAGAAGAAAGTCTTCGAAACAAGATGGCTTCTATAAAAGTAATTGTCATCATAATCATTTATCATTTGTTTATCTAATGAGTCTTGTTGAGGATGTGCTTTACTTTTTTATTTTGAAGGAGCGCATGGTTCAGTTACAAGATGCACAGAAAGAAGCAGAAGTTACTTCTGAAGCAACGGAGAGAGAGCTTGAACTTGAAGCTCAACTTGTTGAGGCAAGGAGTATCATTCAAGAGCAGGTACCTCCAGGACAGACTAGAACAAATTAATTGAACAATTTGTTTTCATTTGTGTCATTGCTCTACCATATAGATTAGATTTAAGTTGATTGGATGAACTATGCTGCAAACATTGACCCCAAAAAAGTTAGGGATGGCGAAGCTAGTTGATAAACCCCCAATTATTGCATTGGAATTTGGAGGTTCGATTAAACTTATTCTTAGACTAATCGCTACCATGTTTATCATCTTTGTATCAAAGCCGATCATTTTTTTTGTTTCATGTAGCCCTATAATTTTTTTTGCTAAGAGTTGTTTCTTACTTATTTTGGTGTCATTTACCATGTTGGAATCTTCTTCTTTTGCTTTCTATTCTACCTCACTGAGTTTCTTTCTCTGATTATCTGAATTTGTTAAGGTTTTGTTGATATATTCTGCCATAAATGTTTGAAGAATTTGTTTCATTATCCTCAGTGTTTGATTTTTATATTTTTTAAATTGAGTTTATTTATTATTGAATACTAGATAGGTTAATAACAACCCAAAATACTTGCTTATTGGGTTATGACATCCATTGCTAATAATTCCTTCTCATTCTTTTATGTTTCGTTTGTGAGGTTTTTAGACACTCCCCCTCACATGTGAGTCTAGGCTGGCAATTGATTGGCACCGTTCTTATTTTTGTTTATTAAAATTTTGAGTTGCCATTTGACAGCTTGTGTCATTGTTTTAGTCATTGGCGTTTGACAAATGCTCTGATGACGTGTTATATAGTTTTTCTCTTCTCAAGACCGAACTGAACTTTTAAGATCATGACGAGATTTGTGAGTCATTGATTAAGTTTAAGAAGACTTTGACTATGTTTAAGTGTGTGAATCTAATGATTGATAGTTTTGGAACTGATATAATTAAAATTAGTTCGTTCTAAGGAGCGAAAGGCTAATATATATAGTTAGATTAGTTTTATAAATGATTGGATAGCCGTACAACCCAAACGACCAACCTCTTGGGTTGTGGCATGCATTGCTATAGAATTCTTTCTCATTCTTTTGTGTTTTCTATATGGGATTTATCCCCATCTTGAGCTTCACATGTGGGATCTCTAACACACAAAATTGTTCACGAGTGTATCATTTTAAGAAGATTGTGCATCATTGCTAATTGCAAATCGAATGAAACTGTGTTGATGGATACTTTGGATAGTTTTATTGATCGGTTGATAAAAACCTTTTCTTTACTTAAAATTGTTTCCATTTGCTTTATCCTTAGAGCTAAAGCCATTGATGACTTTATTGACTTCAAATATCTGGTGGCATGATGTATAATTGCTTTATTTTTCTATGTTTTTGCAGGCATCCATAATGTCCAAACATTTAGCTAAGTCTGAGAGGCCAAGGTATTCCACACGCCTATTCTGTCTTTCATTAGAGTGAATGCTTAAGTTTTTACATATATTGTATGCAGGAGACTGAATGGCCATTTTAACTCTGACAGGGAATCCATCATCTCTTCACCAACCGAGGTATGAAATTAAATTATGTTCTTTAGATCTTTATCAATCTTAATATATCTTCTCGTTTAGAGTCTGTAGAATTATTTAATTTTGAAAAATACATTGGAGTATGGTATAATTTAAGGGCAGTTCAAATACCTAAAATATCCTTATTAACATATTTATATAAACACGGGTCGGCTTCTGAGCCAGAATACAAGTTTGACACCGACCCTTGTGTTTTTTATTATGTTCTCATTTTTCAAACTTCTTTCCTTCCTAATTTTTGGCGTAATAATCAACCGAGAGCCTAATACACACAAACATGACATATGCTGTCTTTCATACGAATGCAATACATGATTTTATGTGTTGTTTTTCAATTTAAATTTCCTTGATATTCATGAGGTTGAACCCTGGGGAGCCTCTGACATTTTTTTTTTCATTTTTTGTTTTAAGAAAAATAGAAAGTGCCAATGAATGTATATACATATCAAAAGATTAAACTTTGTAATGTTACCGCATCATTTGTGGTGTTGCTCATATTGTCTTTTTTATGTTCAGGGGGTATAAGAAAATAAAAGAAAGCTGGATAATACTGTGAAGTTTTGGCCTCAAGATTCCTTGAAGCCCTACCGTATTTGAAAATGCATGGCATTGAGCAAACATGTAAAAGCCTTTTGTACACATGTTTCTAACCACAGTATCTTGTAGTTCATTGGGTTTGTTGTAAGACCTTAAAAGCCTACTTTAGAGATGTATTCTAGTGTAATTAGTATATTTAAAGTGGTAATGTATGCTGCAGCTCCATGCTCTAGACCTCTAGTATATCATATCTGTTAGCACCAAAATTTCGTACTGTGTACGCATGAGTCTACATTTGCATATTTATATCACATATTAGTTCCGACTATAATTGATGTAGGAGAAAACCCCTAACAACAATATCTATTTTAGCATATTAAGGAATTATCTTTATGGTTATATTATATGTATTAAAATTGCCTCACCTATAACTTCTCATAGTTTTTTAATATAGTTTTAAGTTGGGTTAAAGACCAAAGGGAATAGAACTCGTCGTCTTTCAACGGCTCTGCTCCAAGTCGGCCTTTTTTTATTTACTTTGTAAGGGTCAAATGTGATGCATCTTGGAATTAATGTGTAAGAACTGTTGTGGGATGTAAATATAGGTGTCATCATGTGAAGTGTATCTAGTGTTCCGGGTGTGTATTAGTATCGTGCCATATGTTGAGTATCACTTGAATTAAAACTCTTCACAATTGGGATTGTATCTAAAACCCTAAAACCTAATAATTCCTATAATCTGATTCTATACAGAAAAATAAGACAATCTAAATTTATCTGATCGGTAGTATAACAATTTTTTATCTTATCAAAATCGTTTTTATTTTTTTATGCAGAAACACTCTTGATTCATATGGCTAATTGTTATAATCATGATAACCAAACAATCATGCATTGATAGTTAAGTTGTAGCCTTGTAGTTAAGTTGTATACGGTTGCCATATGATTCAATTTGTAGTAGTAGTTTGAGATCGAGAAAGTGTTTAGGTGGGTAGAGAATTGCTGTAATATGGCGGTTGTGTCCTTTTTTGTTTTTCTTGTAAAATTTAATGTTTTTTCCTTTTTGGTTTGAACACTAATTAGAGAATCAATTTAAGTTCTTCAAAACAAATCGCAATATCTGGTGCGTTTTTTTCTTTTATCATTTCTTTTCTTTTTGTTATTTGTGGAGAGCACCTGCATGTATTTCCAATTCACGGAACATAAAAAACGATATGAATTGTTGATGGGGTTCAAAAATTATGTGGGACTTTTTTGGGAGTGTATTTTAAGACTATCGTTGTTTTAATAATTTGAGTTTAAATTGTACATATTACGATGAAAGGGTAAAAGTGGCTCCACAATTTTGATTATTATTATTATTTTATGTTTCACTTTCAAAATTTCCAATTATTTTTTTGGTCTTCCTCGTCTTATTCGTTGGACCTCCAATGGATGTCGAAGTCGTTGACCATCGTTAGAGGTCTAATCGACCTTCACCAATGTAGGTCAATGAAGAAGATGTAAAATTAAAATTAAATTTTTTATTTTTGTCTAATAAATCTTTAAAATTATAAAAATACCCTAGAAGTCTCGAAAACTACAAAACAAGTTTCGAAAAAACCCAATAAGTCTCGGTTTTACCGAGTATTTTTTAGACTTATTTTGTAGTTTCTGAAACTTTTGAAGTATTTCCGAGACTTACTAAGTTTTTTTTATATAATTTTTTAGACTTATTGAGTTTTTTTAGGGTTATTGGCACTAGTCTCCCCTAAACTATACGCGAGTTTACATTTTCCTCCTTAAACTTAATTTTAGGCGTTAAACCCCCTAAACTCATATAAATTGGCAACCAGCGACGAAATGGGGACGGAACCCTTATTTCGTCTTCTGACATAGAGATGCGTGCCTCATGTGTCAAACGACTAAGGGTAATTTAGTCATTTCAGGTTGATAATCTATTTATAAATTTAAAAAAATCCAAAGAAATAAAATTAAAAAAATTTAAGTTTTGTAATAAATAGGAATTTTTTGAAGTGGATCTACACTGTCCATCATGGTTTAAAAAATAATAATTAAAAAAACAAAAACCTTGACCAACAAATAATTAGGAAAAAAAAGGTGCAATTACTTTTTTTTTACAAAAAAGAATATGTTACTAAATCTAAAAAAAAAAAAATAAACTAATTGAGATCTCCCTCATCTACCAACCAACCCTTACTACCATCGCTCATCCATCTCCGATCTTTTCCTTCCACACGCCTCTGTCGACGAAGACATCATGCTTTCCACTCTACTCACTCCACGCACCATCATCGTTCAGGTGGCCACCCAAACCATTCATTGCCCATATCGCTCTCTGTCTCTATCGCTCTCTCTCTCTCTCTCTCTCTCTCTTCGTTAATCTGTCTCAATCGATCCCCTCCCTTGTCGATCTTCTATCCATATTCTCTCTTCCTTCTTTCTCTTCGATTTCGTGTTTGGGTTTTGGTTGTGGTTGACTGGTGCGATTTATGGGTTATGGTGTTGTGTTCATGGTGCGATTTTGTAAGAACTTCATTTTTTATGATTGGCTTATTTCATGACATGCTTATTACATGATAAACCACATTCGGAGATGTTTTTTGTAATGGGTAACTTAGGCTTTCGATGGTAAGCTTCCAAGTATCTCTGTGACTTTAAGAGCAAGAGTGAAAGATAAATTACTTGACTTGACTCTTGAAGAGATTTAGATGCACACACTCACTAGCTTGCATATGATAATTAATCTTGCATTGAATTTCATTTGCTTACATGTCTTGCATGATAATTAGGCTTCTTTTGTGTGCATTTACTCTCTTCACATTTGCACAACATTCACATAAGTTAGGCTTTTTTTGTGTTGTAAAGAGACTTTTCCCTTGTATCGCTGCACAGACCGTTGGGCAAGCTCTTGTTTGTACCGCGGCACTCGGAGCGGTAAACTCTAATATGCCATGTGTGGTGGGTACTGTGGTTTCTGCGGTGCCTGCACAACGGTTCCTATCATGCTCCTCTCCAGTAGATATCTCGCTGATTGCAGGTGTTCTTGTCTGTCCGGCGGTATCGACCACACTCTTCCCCAGTAGTGTCACGATACATGCACCGCAGTCTGGACACCTTGCATGGACCACGGTATGTACAACGATTTTGACGGGATTTTGATTCTCAAGTTCAAAATGGCGTAGTCTTGTCTAGGGCTTCATATATATATATATATATATATATATATATATGCTATCTTCTCCCTCACTTCATTTTTTAGAGATTCAAGAACCCATTTTTAGTGAAAGAGGGCTCCAAGACTTGTTTTTTTAACTCTCCAAAACCTAAACCCATGAGTATCCAAGCATAGACATGCATCATCCCATAATATGTCTTCTTTATTAATTGACTTGGTTAGTAGAACAAACTTCATCTTTTATTAATTGTTTTATCTATTCAAGATTTAGTCTTTATTGCATACTTATTGCAAAACTCATGCTTTAATTTCATATTCACATGAGTTATGAGTTGTTTGAGTTTTGTTTGTGATAGTTTGAACTTTTGACATGTTTGCTCTTTAGCTAAGTCTCTATGCTTTGCATTTAGACATTGTTGATTATGACTCATTGATTGCATTTCGTGATTGCATTTATTATCCTTGCCTTAATATGACAACTTTTGTTGATTTAGTTTTGTTTGATAATTATGTTATTAGATTTGCATATCAACATCTAATTAAGCATTTAGTATCTTGTCTTGAACTCTATAGCATCTAGAATATTCATATATTCACTTAGTTTTTTTTTATCTATTATATGAGTTAAGTCTTGTGACTACAAGGTGTAGTGCACAAGCAAGTGAAAGCTTGCAACAAAAGAGTTGGTTGACAAGCATTGGTCTAAAATAACTTTTAAAGGCCTGCGGGTAGCAAAAACGGATTAGTAACCGTTTAGGTGTGATGCGGTCAACATAAGTTGTAATCGCTTTTGTAAATAGTGGATTTGATGACCGAAGTGACTATGTGGTTAGCTCGTAAGTTTTGCCCAGTTGGAGGGTTTATCACATAAATCAATCATCGTGTCATTTATTGTTTTCCGCACCTTAATTAAGTTGATTGTATTTGATTGGATGTTTGTGTCGGGTAAATTGTGATTAATACTAACTAATTGAAAAAAAAATGTTAATAATCGCTTAACAACCCATTCACCCCCCTTTAGGTTGTTTAGACACACGCTTTTAGTTTATTTTCGGATTTCATGTTATGGTGTTGTGTTATTGGTGGGTGTTCTTGGCGTTCTGGGTAGGTGGTTTGATTGGTGTTCTTGATGGGGTATGCTTGGTGTTCCTGGTTTCCGGGTTTTTGGATGGGTATTCTTGGTGTTCTTGTTTGATGATGGTTTTTGGGTAAAATTTTTGAGGGCTTGGGTTTGGTGATTGAGATGAATGGTGGTGTGGGTTTGGTCTTGGAGATTGTGTTAATTTCTTGTGTTGAAGAATTAGAGAAATAATCAAAATTGATTTTGACTTCAATTTCTTTTTAATTTTGGAAAGTTTTGATCTTGGACGGTTTTTAATTTTTTGATTTTTAATTTTTTGGTTTTTAATTTAATTTAATTTAAAGTTACCATTTGCAACATGCCCCCAAAAATATAACCTTTAAATGACTAAATTGCCCTTAGTCGTTTGACACGTGAAGCACGTGTGTCTAGGTCAGAAGACGAAATAAGGGTTTCGTCCCCATTCCATCGCTAGTTGCCAATTTATGTTGGGGGCAATTGAAAGTTAGGGATTTTCAATTCAGGTTTGCAATTAGGGATCATGAGTTGATGCGTTTGAAGTCAAGTTAGGAGTCTGGTCTATGAAGTCAAAGCTTTTATATTTTTTCTAAGGCGAAACGCCATCGTCTTGTAGAGTGAGTCTAGAGGCTAAAGCACAGTCATTTTGGGTGTAGAAATGGTTGCTTAAAACGCAACTATTTCTTGTAGTTGAGTCAAAATAGTCTTCTGTTAGTCAATTATTTTTTTTGTCAAGGTATGTTAGTTTTCTGTTTGGCTGAGGTCAGCTTGTAACAAACTCTTGTTACTTTCCAGCTAAGAAGTTTTGTATTTAACTTGGATCGAAGAAATGAAAAGGCAAACAAAAAATTTCACAATTATCTTCTCTCTGATTCTCTCTCTCTCTTATTTCATTCTCTCTTCCTCATATTTCTTCTGTTATTACATAAAGATTCACCAAAAAATTATTACAAATCAAGCTTGGAATTACCAGGCATTACATCTGGTATCAGAGCAACCTCCTTGGACCTGAAAACCATGGTAGAATGCACTAGACAACACCAACAATTTGAGTCCAGATTCTCGGAGTTAGGAGCTAAATACGAACAAATGGTGAACAGCCTGCAGAAATCAGATGAAAGGTTAGAGGCATTCATGTAGAAGTTGGGAACTGATTTGCGAAAATGGATAACCAGTTCGAAAAAATTCACGAACTAATTATGAGCAGTCTAGTAAGAGGAAATCTTGATGGAGATAAGCAGAAGGGAATACTTGGGTCACCACTAAGTGGATCTAACAATGACTTAAATAGTCACGGGCATTCAAACACCATAACTAAGGTAACTCTTGATTCTACCTTGAAACCACCTAAACAGTCGTTTCCTAAATTTGATGGTGAAAACCAAAAAGCATGGATTAGAAAATGTGAGAGGTTCTTTTAAGTTCACCATGTAATAACAAATCAAAAAGTCTTAATAGCCTCAACCCATTTTGAAAAAAAAAAGCTGAGATATGGTTTCAGACCAACTATGACTTAAAGGAAGGAATTGGGTGGGATGAATTTACTCAAGTAGTACTTACCAGGTTTCTAGATGTTGACCGGGAAGATGTTTTCTAGGAACTCCACAAACTACATCAGGTCACCGTTGTGATTGACTACCAACACAGGTT
This sequence comes from Dipteronia dyeriana, assembly GCA_032871835.1. Taxonomy (NCBI): domain Eukaryota; kingdom Viridiplantae; phylum Streptophyta; class Magnoliopsida; order Sapindales; family Sapindaceae; genus Dipteronia; species Dipteronia dyeriana. The sequence continues at coordinate 75,967,865 of CM065300.1, read as the reverse complement.
TGAAGAATTGCAACCATAAGAGATCTGGACTGAGAAAAAGGTAAAACTTTCTCATTTTAAAGTGTTTGGATGTATTTCTTATATACATGTAGGTGATCATGCGAGGAGTAAGATAGACGCCAAGTCAGTGAAGTGTACCTTGGTAGGCTACGGAGAAAAAGAATTTAGTTACAATTGTGGGATGACCAAAACCGTAAGATGATCGGAAGTAGAGATGTAGTCTTCAATGAAAGGGTCATGTACAGAGATAAGAACACACAAGTGTCTGAGCCGGAAGAGCCAGAGTATTTTGACCGAATGATGTACAGGATAAAGGGATCTTGGAACAAATTAAACAGAATGACGAAGAACAAGGTATGCAGCCCCAGGTTCAAGAACCTATCCCACTTAGAGATGTTCCAGCGACACAGGTCCAGAATACATTGAGAAGATCAACTCGAACTCCTATACCAAATAGAAAGTATTTGCAATACATACTACTGACAGACGCGAGAGAACCTAAGTGTTATGATGAAGCTTGTTAGGGAGAAGATGCGAGCAAGTGGGAGCGCCTAAAAAATGTTTAGGGGGGAAATGTTGTTGGGGTTTATGCCCTAAAGATGTAATTTGTAAATAGATTTATGAAATAAATAAAAGGAAAAGTTCAATTCATTCTTGTTGTGTTGTTTATTTTATAAACTTGTGCATATATTTAACATCCAAGATTGCCGGATGTAATCTCGAACTGTGTATATGAGTGTCATATACAGATGGATACAGTAAGAGATGTGCAATCTAAAGAGTCCATAGATAGCAAATAAAACTGGATACTTTATTTGTAGTTAATCTATAGCTGCAGTCCATTCTGTAATGTACGGTGATTCTATCCTGAATCATTCATATGTAGATATGAGAATGGAGGTACCTTATTTGATGTGATTATATAGGACTGAGTCATTATCTATATGAATCTCTCAACAAGACCCGTTTACCGATGAGATTCATATATATCAACTAATGATGGCTATATGTGGGTGTTCTTAATCCTGAGTGTCTTATCAACTCCATCATTAGATTGTGGTATTTGATATACCATGGGTGAGGTCGGATGAAGTTCCCGATCAATATGCTCTGTATGTTTGGATTGCGGTTTGGCTTGTGGCTGGGAAGGTTTGTACACAATAGTGAAAATCCACTCCTTCTTGTGAGAAGTAGATGGTAGTTCCCTTAAGGGTTGATTCGGGGCTTGGACAATATGAGCGCTCTCCTAGTTCCGTAAGGAAATAAGATTTATTGTCTATTAGAGAATCAATGGTACTTAAAGGATATATGTAATTAGAGGGGTATAAAAGACATTATGATCCAGCTCTAATTATGAACTATTGTGGAGGATCACACCATGTGTAATAGCTATATCAATGGACACCGAGTTGTATCGGTCTGTGTAAAAGCGTTTACAGTTGAGAGAGTGCAGCTTTGGGTTTTTAGTGGAATAACACCGGAGTTAATGATCAAGGAATATTAATTAAAGAGTTTAATTAATGATTCCGAGGATTATTGGAGCTCAAAATACTGTGGGTCCATTAGGTCCCCTTGCTAGACCGATCGATTTAGGTAACAAGAGTCACGGTTAATTAATTAGATTATCCAAATAATTGTGTTATAAAAGTGAAACGTATATATTCAGGAATTAATTGAATAATGAGATTATTTAATTAATGAATGTTAATAGTTAAATTAATTAAATAATTAGATTATTTAATTATATTGATAATTATGAATTATTAATTAACTATTAATTGGAGGGTGTTAGTTGATATATGGATTTAGGTGAAGATAAAATAATAGGATTATTTTATTTTATTTTACTAAATAATTTATCTAAGTATTTGAATTTAAGTTTAAATTTAAAATATTTATTATCACTTTTAATATATTAGATATATTTGAAAAGGATAATTAAAAGATATTTATCAATTAATAACACAAGAGATTACATTGGATGCAAATTGGTGTGTGCACGTGAACAATAGTCAAAAGAAGAATTTGCATAGGATGGAAATACTTTATATATATATATATATAATGCAAGTGGTTGCTTGGAGGCTTGCTCTGTTATCCACATAGAAGTGCGTGAGAAATAATATATATATATATATATATATATATATAAGATATATATTATGATTTTAAGAACCGAACCACATTGGTTGATATAAATTTTGCATGAGATGCAATTTATGTGTGTTTGAAATCAATACACCAAATTGAGAAGAAAGAGTTTCTTCAAGTATTTCTCTACATCCTTCATTTAAGTTTCTGAGAACATGACACGCCCAAATGCAGTTACCAGTTCTGAGAGATAGCGAGGAAGATCGAGTGGTTCAGACAGGAGCACATTGTAAAGTGAAGGAGCTTCCAAACGTTGGTAAGATTGGTTCAGACAGGAGCATAACGTAAAGTAAAGGAGTCTCCAAACGTTGGTATGTTCTTCTGATTTTATTGATTATAATTTTCAGTATTTACATATTGTATGTATTAGTTCTAAAAAATAATTACGATCTAAGTTCACTGGTCTCAGATACAGATTATGATCTGTATAAAAATTTTAAAACATAGTTCCGCTACGTAACTGGTGAACGAGATTCTAACAAATGCAAACTCTCGTATAGTTTAGGGGGGAATAGTGCCAATAACCCTTAATTTTTATAATTTATAAGAAAGGCCAATAAGTCTAAAAAATTATAAAAAAGTCCAACAAGTCTCGAAAATTACAAAAAAACCTATTAAGTCTCAGAAATTATAAAAATATCTAATAAGTCTCAGAAATACTCAATAAGTCTCGGAAATACTCCAAAAGTCTAGGAAACTACGAAATAAGTTTTAGAAATGCTCATTAAGTCTCTAGAACGAGACTTATTGGGTATTTTCGAGATTTATTTTGTAGTTTCCAAGACTTTTATTGTATTTTTATAATTTCTAACACTTATTGGATAAAAATAAAATTTTCTTATTTGTTTTTAAATTTTTTCATCATCTTCTTCTTCATCGAACTCCATTGGAGGTAGATTTAAATCTCCATTGAAGGTCGATTAGACCTTCAACGGTGGTCAAATGACTTTGACCTCCAATGGAGCTTGATTTCAACCTCCAATAGAGCTCGATTTTGACCTCCAACGGAGGTCAAACGAACAAACCTCCATTGGAGGTCGTTGGAGCTCGATTTCAACCTCCAATGGAGGTCCAATGAAGAAGATGAAGAAGAATATTTTTTTTTTGGAAAACTGAAAAGTTAAAAAAAAATGGAAAAAATAAAAAATGTGGAGACATTTTTATCCGTTCACCGTACTAGGACGCTATTTAAACTCAAATTATTAAAGTTGTCGTAGTCTTGCAAACCCACTTTAAATGAGTGACAAAAACCTCATATTTCCACATCGGTGAAGTTGTTAAGAATTCGTGTCTCATTTTCCCTTTTTGTAGTTACTTGTTGATGTTATCAAATCATAGTTAAGTGGTATAGTCAAACTTTATGAGGTTTGTAATATTAATACTTAATATACAAGGAGTTTTGTTCTCTATTAAAAAAACAAAAACAAGCCAACAAGATGAGGTTGATCCAGTGATATACCTCTCACACCTAAATCAAGAAGTTGTGAGTTCGAGTTTCTGGTTCTCTTTAATCCTTAAAATATTTCAAATAATAATAATAATAATAATAATAATAATAATAATAATAATAAAACCATTTCCTAATCAACTAGCATAGGCTTAAATCAAAATGATACTACTTTTTATTTTTAAATCTATATATCATACAAACTTAATTCTGCATACTTGTAACAACAAAATTCCCAATTATTTCCATATACTTGTGTTAGAAAAATTCTATTAGAAATTATGATCGTTGTTTCTCGAACACAAATATCACACTGTCTATAAATAAATTCAGCGAGGAACAAAATTAACCCAAAACATAAACTCTAATATAATTGGCCTCAAGGCACGATATGTTGTCGTCCTTCTTAAGACATTATTCGTCTCCACCAATTGTGATGCACTGAGTTTGTGAATATGTCATCAGGATACAATGAAGCCTTTAATTGTTTGCATTGAGCACTTACAAAAACAAACCAGAACACCTCTGAAAAGTTGCAATTCTATTTATGATAGTATTATATTTTCTATAGGGACCGTTTGGTATGTGAGATTGAATTGGACAATTTTATAAGATTGGATTGGATTAAGATGAGATTGAGATTAGATAAGATTGGATTGGATTGGAATGAACTAAATTAATATTATGTTATGTTTAGAGAAACATAAGACTGGACTGAAATAATATCACGTTTTATTTGGTGAAATATGATATTTGACTAAATATAATAATATTTTAAATTTAAAATAAAAATATGATATTTTTTGTTTAAATAGATACACAAATCTGATTTGTCCTGTCTCTCTCCCTCCTCATCACTATCTGTCTCACTCATTCAATCTCACCACAGACTTTCTCTTCCGTCCTCTTTCTCTCCTCACCACGATCTCTCTCAATTCAATGATCACCACCACCTCTCTGTTTTGATTTTTCTCTCTTCCACTCACCATAATCAAACCCATAAATCAACAAAAAAATCAATTCAAAATCCCTACCACTATCAATTTTGAGCTTGAAAGGGCCCATCGATATGGTTTGAAATCGAGATGTACTCAGGCATGAGAGTTGCCATTGATTCACACAGCAAAGAAGAGAGGGATTTGCTGAGATTTTTTATGAAAAAGAAAGTGAAGAGAGAGGAGGATTCTTGAGATGTGATGAAAGAGACAATGGATTGTGGAGTTCGTCAATGGTGAGATGAAAAAACGAGTGGGGTGCACATGGAAGATAATCTCAGGACAAATATAGACATGGTTGATGGTGGACTTATTTTATCATATGAATATGAGACTATTTTGGTGTTCGGGCTAATAATCCCATGTACCAAATCTCCACCAAACATGGAATATTGGACTAAGTAGTCCATTCCCAAACCAACCCTGGGCACCAAACATGCCCATAGTGAATAGAATGTATGATTTTTCAAAAAATAGAGGAGGAAGAAGAAAATAATATAATTGAAGTTTGTACACTGGTCTGATACTAGTATATGTTTGAAACGATGCATTCTTTCATTTATGAAAGAAAGTTGTGTCTTTTCAAATTTAATTTGTTTTAAAAAAATTCTAACAATCATCCACCATTTTCAAGCTAAATGTATTTGAAAATCTTTGTTGCATAGACTTGGAAACCTTAATACATAAATGAAGTTGTCTTTCGACTTGAACCTCAACTTAGTGAAAATACATCAAGGTGAATCAAGGTGGTATGATTGGATCAATATTAGATCATTATCTCTTTTTATAATTTTATACCCAAAATCACATCTACATGCCTTTGTCTTTCATATCGAAATTGGATGATAACAATGTTTTTGTGAATACAATATTCTCATATCAATTCCAAAAATTATCCATGTTTTATACTGGTGAGGGGTTTGAATCCCATCATACGTATTTTACAAACATGTTTGAGGAGTTTTCTTCTGGTTTTTAGGAGTAGTTATTCTGACTACACATGTATTGTCTCTTTTCTTGACAGGTCCCGATAATTCTATTGTAATAGTTGTAATTTATAATACTTTAAATAATAATAGTAATAAATAAATCAAAGAAACTTAATTTGCTATGGGACTAAAGGATAGACGGTTGCAACTCAAGTATGACAGCAGGGTGAGTGCCATATTGGGCTTCACGGCAAGATAAAAGTTCCATTCAGTCGGGCATAAAAACTTAGTTGTTAGCCTAAATACATTGAACTATGGTCATATTGATTTAATACATTCCAAATCCATCCATCCATACATACTATTTATTTATTTATAAAATTTATAACTTCTAAATCAACAAGATGTTAATTAGACAGGACATTTAGACAAATTCAATGATGGGAATTTCTTGGGACGGGTGAGAATAATTTTTAACATATAATAGCCCTGTGTGTCCAAATGCTTTCAGGAACTTTTGCCTTCTAATATTTGTTGAACATTTTCAACCATTTGGTTAACCACCCCTTCCATATTGTTTTCATTAATATAACCATCTCTCACTTTGTTGGTGAAATCACATGTACAAGGCAGCAACCCAAACAGGGGTCGGCTGCTATGCAGTCAAGGAGAAAATGGCCGTATCATACAGTTATAAATAGTGATGTATTTGGTCCATTAAATCGTTCAACAAGTTGATTTAACAAACCTGTATTTATTTTAAAAAAGGAAAAAAATTAAAAAAACAAAAAAACATGTTTAACTAACCGGTTATAAGTTCTAACGCAATATATTTCTCCACCTCTGTTGACTTTCATTTTTTCCCCTTCTGAGTTTTGGTTCTCACATTTTTCTCTTAACCGATTTACCTCTCTTTGGAATCCACATCTGCTCCGACCGGCACCGTCGACTGATCGCCACCTCCTATTGCATATCGCTACCTCCACTGTCGCCAATGCCACCACCATCTATTCATGATCGTCGGGACTATGAAAGGAAGCCGCTTGCAGGACGCTATTTTCTTCAGAGATGAAATGAAAGCCACCGGCTTGCTTCCTGATGTATGCGTTTTTTTTTTTAGCTCTGATTTTCGAATGAATTGTGTTTGTATTTCTTCGAATATAGTGAAATTGTATTTTCATAAGTGAGTGGAATTCGATTATAAATCCTATTAGTTTGTTGAGATGGATCATACATGTGCATGCTTTCTTTGTGTTATAGGTTGTCTTGTACAATTCTCAACATGTGGAAAATGCAAGAATTCTGATCAGGCAGTTCGAGTATGATTGTGCATTTGTATTCATTAGAACTAACTTTTATTAATATTGTATATTGTTAGTATTTATATTCTATTTTAATTGAAGATATTTGAGGAAATGAAGAAGTATGAAGTGAAGCCAAATGGACAAACCTATGTCCGTTTACTTAATGCATGTGCAGCAGCTAGCCAATTAGATCGAGTGTATGTTTCTTGTTCTGTTTATGATCAAACTCTTCTTTCCTTTAGATCAATGACTGTGTTCAGATACTTTAATCTGGGGCCCCTTCACTAGTTGGAATTTCGGCTCCCATGCAATACATAGACTGATGGGACATGTTTATTATCATTTAAAGAAACTTTTAATGCTTTTTTTAGTGAACTTACAATTTTACTTTTTGTAGTTAGTTCAGTGATAAGTTTAGTCTTTTGCCTAATGTATTGGTTGATTAAGCACTTTCTTTTTGAATTTTTTAAATTTTTTGGCTCATTGTTTTGAGTTGCCATAAACATCTTTGCATTATCCTAATGAACAATTTTTGGCTGATCTTATAGATAATGTAATTGCAGATGATGTAGAGGTCTTTTAAATGATAAAGGTTGAATAACTTGAAAGATTTATTTGATTTTGTATATAAACAAATAGCTCATGAATCAATTGAAGTGACGTCATTTGCAATACTAGTCAGTTGAAAGAAAAAATTTTGTATTGGAGAAGTGTGAATGATTGCCATTTAATGGTGATGAATTTTTCAATCACCCGACTGTGTACATTATAAAACCTGAGCTCTATTCTATTATAATTTTCCTTACAGCCTGGCTAACTGCATCATGTTATAAACAAACATGTTACAGGTATGCTATTGTTCGAGATATGACTGTAGCTGGTGCTGGTTTAAACAAGTTCTGCTATGCTGGACTTATAATTGCACATATGAACAAATTGCCAATTGCAGATGATACAGCCTCCAAAGTAATTTATGAATTCTCTTTACTTTGAAAAGGTATTACTCTGTGCTTTTGGAGGTTTTCTAATATTTGTCTTTTGTTGAAAGATTATTGAGTTCGTTGAACGGTCAAAGAGTTGGTCATCAGTTGAGACATCAAGTGTCAATGCTGAAAATGTGATGATGGGTATTTCTGAAGAAGAGTTGTACAATTTACCCACTGTTGAATATATTCATAGGCGTGGAGGATTTTTGATGAGGCCACTAACTGTATATAATGTTGCATTTCACGCTTGTGCTGAGCTGAGGAATGTAAAGGTAGTATATTCACATTATGCTTGATTTACCAACTCTATATGATGCAATTTTTACTAGATTCTCTCTTGCTTTCTTTGAGTGCACGTGTGTTATTTACTTTTTTGTGCTCGTGCATTTTCATAAGGAGTGTTATAATATATTTTTGATTGTTCCTTTCCATTTCCCCATGATATTGACAATATGATATCAGTGTTTGACATAGTGGATGTCGTATTGCATGTGCCCATTTTTAAATGTCTCTCCCTCTATCTTTCCCTTCTCTCTTTTTCACTAATGGTTGTGATAGTAAATTGTACTTGTGCCATGTTTGTTTTCTGATTAGACTAAACTTCATGAGAAATATGCTAACTTACCTGGGCAGCCTTTAAGTTTGTTAATGGCTTGTATAATATTCAGGATCCACTAGTTCTGTTTTACGTATATGAGATATTATTATAATAATTTATGTTATGTGCCTATATTGACACCGAAACATTGTAAGATATATCCTTAGCATCATTATGTGAGGTTCTCCATCAAGGTTGCGAACAAATTTTAGCTTTCCACTGGCAAGCGTGTAGCACAGACACTCCTCAAGAGGCACGTATCCTTCTGTGTCGTACACATATCGCCGGACACGGCTGGATACGTGTTAGACACGTCAAAAGACTTGTCCGTTGACTTTTTTAAAGGTCAACCAAGGGGACATGAGGACATGGCAGGGTAGTTTTGCAAGTATTTAAAAAAAAACACAGGGTCAAAATATGAATTTTAAAAAAATAGGGGTCAAAATCAAATTATTCAAACATTATCAGTTATGGTTTTTTTTAGTCCTGATATTAGACAATTAGGGTAAGTTTTAAACCTCATTCAAACATTATAAAATGGTTACCAAAGCAAAATTTATGCCGACTGTTTTCAACTAATTGCTGCAGTTTAAAATGGTGCATACAATTTGTAAAAGAAGAAAGACCGTTGGTGGGGGTATTGTCTCTGATGAAGGAGGCACTCGGTCCACAACTAGTGCAAAACTGAAGCTTGATAATATGGCTTGGATAAATTATCAATAAGTTAAAAAATATTTCCGTAATATACACAAAAAGATTGACATGTAAATTGATACATTACCTTTCCATGTTTAATACTCGGTGTGTTTTTGGTCATGAATTCTTTTTCCTTTCTCATTTTTGGTAAAGGAGCTTGGGGGATCATTTTTGTACAAGTGAAAAATGTAAATATCAAGTAGGTGTAAATAGAGGAGATGGTTATTAATCAAATGTATATATATTTTATTATATGAAATTCAAAAGGAACACATTTTTGTTTTTATTTATTGTTTGGTGATTATTTGAAATAATGTGATTGCTAGAAGTTACACCTATTAGGTTTTGCATTCGAACTCGATTACCCTAATCATTTAATGTAGGGTTTTTTTTTTAAGAACATGACAATACAAATTCTATTCACCAAACCCATTTAATTAGGATAAGTATATGTCACGTATGAAGCATCCAATTCCAGGTATTGACAATGGTCAGTTTTGAAGCAATTTTGGGACAAAAAGTTATGTTTTTCTCGGGGCTTGTGATATATGACTTCAATTCTTTGAATGAAATGTAAATGATGTGAAGAAAGTATAAGAAAGTATGATAACAACCTTTGTATATATCTATTAATATCCAAATGATCTTTTTATTTTTCTATTACAAATCATTAGATTGCACTTACATTTTATATAACTGATTACATGTCGATTGTTTTTATTCTAAATTTTTTGAAGCAACTATAGGAAGTAATGGATTTTGATTCTAAATTTTTTAAAATATGGGACATACCATGCTAGAATAAGTAGTTACAAATTTTGAAAAACCTATTAAACAATAATCAATATGAAAAAACAAATTAACAGGTTGCTTCAATACAAAGTCAGCTTGATATCATTCTAAAAAGAAAAAATTCAAACCTACTTTTTATAATATCCTAAAAAATTGGGCCAAATCGTCCTCAAATAGTTGGTTCCAATTATTATGAATTTGGGCTCAACTTAGTTTCTATAAGGTTTGAGGTCCAAAATGACAGTGTTGTTGAGATTATAATAGTGACAAGAGAAATAATGATTTGGGCTGGACCCAAATCGATTAGTATTTGGGCTTGTCCTTATTTTAAATGCTAAGGTCTAAGCTTGTTTAAGTTGCTAGTTGACCTAAACTTAATTTAGGGTAACTCAAAAGGTAAGTTTATAATGTCCTATGCATTCGATGAGTTGAAAGGGGGAAAAGAAAAAAAAAAGATGGAACAAACAAACGAATGGAGAGAGAGAGAGAGAGAGTTGTGTTGGGATTTTTGAGTCACTGTCCAGTTTTCTTTTGGTGACAATTCGGAGATCAATTTGTGGTCCGATTGAGCTCGAATTTTGTCAGTATGTTCTACTCCGATAGTTCTTGATTTAGGTTCATGGAGATGTAAATTGAAGTTCCCTATGAAGAGATCTAAGGCTCCGAACAGAGCTGGGCAGAAACATAAGACGAACAATAGTTTGAAGATATTGGTGCTAAGTAAGTTGTTCTATCCTTCCCATGTCAATGATTTCTTAGATATGTTAGACTGATTTTTATGAATCATTTATGATAATAGACATGTATAGGATTGATTTATATTCATTCCATAGTTCATGGTCCAGATCATGATTTCTTTATAGAATTTTCGAATTGGCATAGTGGTTGCTGAAATCCTCTGTTTTACTAGACTAGCCACATTTTGTAAATCTGTTTTAGGTTAGTTATTAATGTGGGAAAATTATGAAAATTTACACAGATGTAGGAATATGAGTATATTATCACCCTGCCAAATTTCGTGATCTTTAGATGTGTATAAATATTTTTATAATTCCTAGAGTAGATAGAGGTCGGATTTCCTTTTCTGCTGGATAGTTTCGTGAACCATGAAATATTGGTATTTTTGTATGATCTAATCACTCCGTATTGATCTGAAAGTTTTACTGTAGATTAACCTATATATCTAGATTACATCTACAAAGTTTCATAATTTATACATGATTATAAATATTTATATAAATTTCGGAGTGGACTGTGGTTGACTAAGGTCTCTACTGGACAGATTTGGGATAAGTAAGAATATAATTAATTGTTTGGACATACTATCGATCCTAGATTGAATTGAAAATTTTAATGCAGTATTTTCATAATTTCTAGACAATCCATGTTAAATTTCGTAATATTTGGAGCTGCATAGAAATTATTAAAAATCGGAGATCAAAGGATAGTCAGTTGTATTAGCTGGAAACTTGATTTCTAAGTATAGTTCTATATATGTGAAGCTTATGTTGATTTACCTTACTGCGGTGACAAGGTTATGACAGTAAATCAATTTGTAAATTGATAGGTTTGAGTGATGCTTAAGCTTCTAGAACTAGAGCCGATTCGTTCGTATTCGAGGTAAGTAAACTCATCCATAATGTATTATGTTTTTCCAAAATGTTTATAATATGTAACAAGCTCTTTCATGTTTCAAGTGTTTATATGGCATATTTATGTTTCAAATTATCGAACTATTGTTTCTAATATCACTACCATTTTATACTCTATCGTATTTTGTTAAGGATTTCACCGATTTTAAGTAAGGTTACTGTTGGTTTTAATTGGGTACACCCAAGATGGGTCCAAGCCCAATACCATGGCATTGGCCCATGAAGTCCAACCCAATGTATCCGGTAACTGCAATAACTGCTCTTGTTAGCCTATAAAAGGCAAGCAGTTAATACAATAGAAAATAGATTGTCTGTGAAGTATTATTACGTATAATACAATACAGTGAGAAACAGAGAAAGCAGAGTAAAGATAAAACATACTGTGCATTGAGTTAGAGTTCCAATACCGGTGACTCTATCCGACCTGTGATACATTCTTATTGATCCGAAGAAAGGTAAACAATTCCCTGCAACTTTCTTCTAAATTTAGCATGAATCATCATTGGTATCAGAGCTTTGTTGAATGTATTCAAGTTTTTTATGACATTGAGATGTTTTCATAGAAGTATGAAAATTTTTATTTTATAAATTATTTACATATATTATCACTGTTATATGAATAATATAATGAGGAAGTATGTAAATATTTTTTTTCGGATTCATGTTATAATCCATGAATATATATATGACATGCAATGACATTAATAAGTTTATTGTTAGAATTTTTTTTGATAATTTTCTTTACTGCCTTTAATAAATTCATATATATATATATATATATATATATATATATATGAATATGTTTTACTGTGATTCTTTGTTTTGGAACAAGTAAAATATATAATTTCGTTTTGAATTTATTATACAATTATCATGACTCCATAAAGTTAGTTTCAATTTATGTTAATATGCCATGAGACTTAATTTATGCATATAAACATCAAGGCATAGAGCCCTAAAACTGAAACTTTGAGGGAGTCGTAAAGGGTAAAAATGACAGTAGTTTATTGTCAAAATGGTATCGTTAGAAACTAGAGTTCCCAAGCTTTCTATAGATACCAGGATCGTAAAATTTGATTTAGTAATGAGTGAGAACGAAACAATTGAAAACTGGATCGGAAACAAATTTTTCCAGAAATTTTGTTCATGAGGTTGAAGAAAATGAATAGTAACACGCCCCTTAGAGGCGGCGAGTGCGACTCACCTCCGATCCAATTTCCAAACATAAGGGCATTAATGGAATTAATATAAAATTTGGAACCAAATGATGGTAGTCCGATGACCGGAAGAGGAAGGAAAGGTGGTGCATTGGTTACACACACACCTGATGAAATTGGGCAAATTCATTTCAATTTGCTTTGTTGAATTTGGACCATCCAACTTGTGACACATGTCAAAGTGTAGGAAGAATTTGACAAATGGTCATGTAATTGGAGGACACATGGCACTGATGTGGTGACTTGGTAACCGGCCACCGGAGCGGTTTCCGACGACGGTTTCCGGTAGCGATTTTCAGCAGCGGTTTTCGACCACTTTCCGGTGAAGTTTTCCGGTCACTTTCCGACGAAGTTTTCCAATCACTTTCCGGCGAAGTTTTTCGGCCAACTTTCCGGCATTTTTAAAGCGGTTTTCCGGCCAAAATAGGTGGTTTTCTGGTAAACAAAAGTGGTTTTCCGACAAACATGGCGATTTTTCAGAAAAAAAAGGATTTTTTTTTTATTAATTCCATTGACTAAATTTTCGCTCTAGTGGGAGTTGAATATGCCTGATAAATTTTTTTAAGTTCTCAAAATTTTACTAACAAATTATTAATGGTATCTGTTTTTCATTTCTCTGTAGATTGAGGAAATGAGTAACCACAACTCATCTGACTTTGATCCTCAAGAGGAATACTCACCACTGTTGGTGGAGGAAAATTCACTACAATTGGTTGAAAACTATTCACCATTGTCGGTTTAAATGTCCACAGAGGAAAATACTATTGATGAGTATATACCTGGGACACTCGAGGACGATAAAAGTCAACAGTCTCCAAGAATGGAGATAGATGAAGTGGATATTGAAAGATATAGGAATTACGAAAAGTCTCTTGCTAAGTTCATAAACAAACTAGAAGATCATAAAATGGATTTTAGCACTAGTTTATATGAACAGTTGTTAAGGTTTGGGGATCTCATAGTTTCTGAATGGTCTTGGAGTGATAGTGGAATAGAGTTTATATGGAAATACATAATTCATGCACTCCTTAAGGTTCTACTAGAGGAATTACGACAATATAATAATGTAATACTTACATTGCTAGAAGCAGATGTTCTTACCACTTTTAATGAAGCTTTAGAAATGTTACTGGATTATGATGACAATCGAGTGCGTAGAAATCTTAGAAAGCATGCGGCTTTGAGTATGGGTTCTAGTTTAAGAATTCAAAAAGGTTACAATTCTAAAGCTGGGTGGTATATAAATGCTGCTTTTGGAAAGTATTGGGTAGATGAACATTACAATCTACCAAAGACGAATGAGCGAAGTATCTATGCACACTTTGAACGAATCTTGTATGAAATCCCAGAGAGTTTTAGAATTACTGATTGAGATTGTAATTCTTAGGAAGTATATTTTTAAAAATACTCCTAATGTATATAAACTCTTTGTTATTAATGAAATGGGATATTAGTATACATGATTGTGCATATTTTTAAAACACTTGTGCTTATTCAAAGTGGGTGTTCTAAATTGTAAGAGACAATGTTAGAACTGATTTTCCGCAAAGGACACTAATAAATATAAATTAGTGAATGTTGTGGACTTGGATGATGATCAAGAGCTTTGATTCTTGTTTCGATTCCTATCCTAATATTCCCCTTATTATATTTTTTAGTATAAGTTTGCTGCATAGCATTTGAGCTAAGTGTGAAATTATTAGAAAAACATGCTAGAATAACTATTAATTAGACTATGTGTTAAATAAAATTTCAGGAAATGGCTTCTGCATCTAAGTCAATTGTTGATGAGTTGAACAAGGGAGAGAAGTTGAACGGTGACAACTATGAGATGTGGTACCGAAAAATTCAGCTAATCCTTAAAGAGCAAGAGGCTTTGGAAACTCTTACGAACACTATGGTAGAACCACAAGATGGTAGCACTGCCCAACACATGAGAGATATGGAACCATATCAGACCTGGAAAAGGAAAACAGTCTAGCTCGCATAACGATGCTAAGTAGCATGACTGATGCTCTCATGTGTGTATATGAAGAGTATGACACTGCGCAAGACATGTGGATTGCGTTGAAGAACAAGTTTGGTGGTACTTCTACTACCAAACTTAGGAGACTTACAATTAAGTTTGACACCTACATGAAGTGCCAGAATCATGATATGAGGCAGCACCTGAGAGATATGTCAAACATGATACGTGAATTGAAGTCTGCAGGTCATACTTTAACTGATGAGCAACAAATTCAAACTGTTATTCGGTCTCTTCCTAATAGCTGAGAAAATATGAAGATTAACATGACCCACAATGATAATATCAAGACTTTTGATGATATATCATGTCATGTTGAACTGGAAGAAGAGCGCATAGGGGCAGCTAAGGCTTCCAGTCAGCTTTACATGGTTGAGTCCAGCAAGCGCAATGCTAAGAGCTTCATGCGCAAAGGAAAGAAAGGGAACTTCCAAAATCAAAAGGGGAAGGGTCCTAAACAAAATTTTAACAAGAATAAGACTGGAAATCAGAAAAGAGGCAAGAGTGCTGGTGTTAAGAAGGACAAAGTCAAGTTGAAGTGTTTCAATTGTGGCAAACTGGGTCATTTTGCTCGTGAATGCGCCGAGCCAAAAAAGGTACGACCCAACTTAATAACTGATAACTATTCTTTGGTTTTTAGTTCTGTTTTACTTACTGAATCTCGTCTTTTGTGGACTGTAGACTCAGGAGCCACATACCATATAACTAGAGACAGAACTACATTTGTAGAATATCGTCGAATCTATCAAGGGACTAGATGGATTTACGTGGGGTACAAATCGAGAGTTGAAGTGAAAGGTATTGGCACTTGCAAATTAATGTTGCATGGTGGTCAAATACTTTATTCCATGATGTTTTATATGCTCATGAGATTCGACGAAATTTAGTTTCAGTTATTGTCCTCTTAAGTTTAGGTTATGAACTTAACTTTCATGGTGGTTGTATGAATATTATTTATAATTCTGTTCGTATAGGTACTGGATATTTGTTGAATGGTTTTATTGTATTAAATACTGCGTTGGACGGTTTTAATTATGATAATGGTTGTTTTTCATTAATTGCTTCCGCTAATGATGTCAATGTTGAAGTAAACATTTGGCATGCTAGACTGGGTCATATTGGCCAAGATAGGATAAACATATTGACTAGAGAAGACCTTTTAGGTTCATTTAATAAAACAGAGTTACCTATCTGTGAAAATTGTCTAGCTGGAAAAACAACTAGAAAACCATTTGGAAAAGGAACTAGAGCTGAAAATCCATTACAATTAATTCACTCTGACATTTGTGGTCCAATGAATGTAAAAGCAAGGCATGGTGCCTCATACTTTATTACATTCATAGATGACTTTACCTATTTTGGTTATGTCTACTTGATTTCTCATAAGTCTAAAGCATTGGATTGTTTCAAATCATACTTGAACTTAGTAGAGAATCAATTAGATAAAAGGGTTAAAGCATTACGTACTGACAGGGGACGTGAATACCTTTCAGATCAATTCAAGAAATTGTGTGATGAAAAATGTATTCAAAGACAGTTAACTATTCCTAGGACTCCACAACAAAATGGTGTAGCAGAAAGGAGGAATAAAACATTACTTGAAATGGTTAGGTCTATGATGGCTCAAGCAAATCTACCAGTACACTATTGGGGAGATGCTTTGCTAACTGCCACATATGTACTTAATCGAGTCCACACCTTATGAGTTATGGACATGTAGAAAACCTAACTTAACATATCTGCGACCTTGGAGGTGCGCGTGTTACGTACATGATCCATTTGACAAATATGGAAAATTGGGTGCAAGAGGAAAGAAATGTATCTTTGTTAGATACTCTGAGCATTCAAAGGGATATGTACTCATAGGTGAAAACTCAAATGGAAGTGTGACTGAGATAGAATCATGAGATGTGAATTTTTTAGAGAGTGAATTTCCTAATAGAGGTGAAGTTGATAGAGATATCCGATTCTACGAATTGGGTAATCAAAACGATGAATCAAATCTAAATATTCCACTAGAAGTTAATGTGGATCTATTTAGGACTTCTATCCCTAGTGGGAGTGATACTCCACTTAAAATAAATATAGATCTACCTGGACCTTCTGATCCTAGTGGAAGTAATAAAGTTGTTGAGACAACATTTTTGGATTTACCAACTCGTAGAAGCAATAGTGGAAATGTTCCTCGTCGTCATTTTGAGATTGAAGAGGAATCATTTATGATTGCTTCACATGATTCTGATGAGCCTAAAAATGTTAATGAGGCTCTCAACTCACATGATAAGGAATTATGGATAAAAGCTATGCAAGAGGAGATGGATTCGATGAAAAGTAACCATGTCTGGGACTTGGTTGACTTGCCGCCTGGAAGAAAAGCCATTAGTAATAAATGGGTTCTTCGTATCAAAAGAAAGGCGTATGGCACAGTAGAGAGACATAAAACGCGCTTAGTTGCAAAAGGTTATACTTAACAAGAGGGTATTGACTATAAAGAAACTTTTTCCCCAGTGGTTAGGTTTGCTTCAATACGCCTCATTTTGGCAATCGTTGCACATATGGACCTAGAATTACATCAAATGGATGTAAAAACAACGTTTCTCAATGGAGAACTGGATGAAGAAATTTACATAGAACAGTCTATAAATTTTGTTTCAAAAGGCCAGGAGCGTAAAGTTTGTAAGCTCAAAAGGTCAATATATGGTTTGAAACAATCATCCAGACAATGGTACCTACGGTTCCATCAGGCTGTTGTGTCTTATGGGTTCAAAAGGGCTGAAGAAGACCATTGTGTGTATATAAAATGAAATAAAGATAAGTATGTGATATTATCTTTATATGTGGACGATATTTTGTTGGCTGGAAATTGTAAAGAGTTTGTGTTGACCATTAAGAAATGGTTATCTTCAAAATTTGAGATGAAAGATATGGGTGAGGCTGCCTATATTTTAGGAGTCAAAATTACAAGAGATCATTCGAAGAAACTTCTTGCTATGTCGCAAGAGCCTTATATAAGGAAAATTCTTGAACGTTTTAACATGGCTGATTGTAAGCCTATGAATACACCTATATCAAAGGGATAAACTCTTAATCTCGATATGTGTCCTAAAACTCCTCAAGAAATTGAAAAAATGAAAAATGCTTCTTATTCCAGTGCTATCGGCAGTCTCATGTATGCTATGATGTGTATAAGACCTGATATCTGCTCTGCGGTTTGTTTCGTAAGTAGATATCAATCCAATCCTGGAAAGAAACATTGGGTTGCTGTGAAGAGAATATTGGCATATCTTAAGGGTACTGCTGATTACTTCCTTTGTTACCAATGTGGAGATTTACGTCTCATTGGATATACAGATGCCGATTGGGGAGGTGATCTGGATGAACGAAAATCAACATCAGGATATGCTTTCCTACTCAGTGATGGTGCTATCTCTTGTAGTAGCAAGAAACAGACATGTATTGCTCTGTCAACTATGGAGGCCGAATTTGTGGCTTGTTCGGCAGCAATACAAGAAGCTGTCTGGCTCAAAAGATTTATAAAAGATTTGGATGTCTCTAAGGACAAAGGGAAGCCAATAACCATTTACTGTGATAGTCAAGCAGCAATTGCTTATACTAAAGACTCCAAGTATCACAGTAAATCCAAACACATAGAGACAAGATATAATTTTGTCAGAGACATCGTGTTGAAGAAAGAAGTAATGATTCAATACATTTCAACCCATGAGATGGTAGTTGATCCTCTCACTAAAGCTGTGACTAGAGATGTTTATGAGTCACATGTCAAGTCATTAGGGTTGTGCATATTATAATGATAGATTGAATCACTGTACTAAACGATGTTATTATAGTTATAAATAAAATTGATTTCTGTTTGAAATTGTACTAGTATGTTATATTTCACATATAATTATGTCATCAGGTTGAGACCATCATTCTTACACGTGTGGTCGCCTCAGTTGTTTAGAGAAACAAGCTGAGATGAGACACATATATATATTAAAGGATATATGAGAAATATATTCTTAAAGGAGCTTGTATAAATATATATGAAAATGTCGCATTGACTATGTCAAGATGAGGTTCTTAGCAAATATACATATAAATATCTTAGAACTGATCATGATAGACCCCACTATCATTGATGCCTACTAAGCCAGATGTGAGATCTTAATATGGCGCTAAAAGGTGGCGAGCTTTTAAGAACTCAGGTTAGTCGCAGGGTGTGTGACTGAACTTGAATCTGTACAGTGATTTTTCTTTTTTAAAAGACAGCCATTCCTATTTAGTATGAAGATCACTGTAACATGTGTTTCATACCGCGTGTGTTATTTGTGGCCGATGTGGAAAATGAGAGAATGAATCCCTGCTTTCTCATTGTGTAAGTTCCACTGAAGTTATATTAAAAAACTTCAAAAGATGTCCTTATGACTATTCACTTCGTCTTGAAGTGACAGAATAGTGTTAGCACCTTTAGCATGTTATTTCTATGGTTATGATAATCCATCTTATGAGACATGTCTAAGGTAGCAACTGTTTTTGAGACTAAAAGACAAAGATGGAATGGGAAGATTTAAAAAAAATTTATCTTAATTATGTATTTACAGGCTAGCCAATTGTATTTGGAGATACAATTGTAAATACATGAAAGGTGTGATAAATTCAAGCATAGCTTCTTGAGGGATTAAGTATGCTTTTTGGACTGATAAAAATTTAAGAAATTAAATCTAGGACATAACAAATGAACAATGTTGTATCTCTTGTAAATAGTGGATTTACAATTGAGATTCCAAAGCTCATCTTATTTATATTGATTGTTCATAGGTCACATGGTATATTTATATGTATGAATACTCTTTTATAATTTTATGATGATATCATAAATGTGTTGTTTCTAATGGAGTTATGTTGGACCCACTTGTGCGAGTGGGAGATGTTGGTTTTAATTGGGTACACCCAAGATGGGTCCAAGCCCAATACCATAGCATTGGCCCATGAAGTCCAACTCAATGTATCTGGTAACTGTAGTAACTGCTCTTGTTAGCCTATAAAAGGCAAGCGGTTAATACAATAGAAAATAGTTTGTCTATGAAGTATTATTACGTATAATACAATACAGTGAAAAACAGAGAAAGCAGAGTAAAGATAAAACATACTGTGAATTGAGTTAGAGTTCCAATACCGATGACTCTATCCGACCTGTGATACATTTTTGTCGATCAAAAGAAAGTTAAACAATTCCCTGTAACTTTCTTCTAAATTTAGTATGAATCATCAGTTGCTTTTATAAGTATTTGGTATTAATGACTTTAAACTAAATTCCTTACTTACATATTTGGAATACAATTTGACTATTTTTATTTATACTGAAATGGTTCTACTGAGAATTATATTGTTATCTATACCGAGTACCGACATGCTATTGATTTCAAATGTATATGAATTTGTAAAACCGTTTTGGCTCATTGTTCTGTAGTTACCGTTATTGTTATTGGCTCAAATGGGTTATTGTGTGCACACATACTGTTGACGCGTCACTCTTGTAATTGTGACATACTGTTGTTGCCGCGTCACTCGAGTAATTGTGACATACTGTTATTGCCGCGTCACACGGGTAATTGTGACATACTGTTATTGCCGTGTCACACGGGTACTTGTGATACTACGAGACATGAGCTTACCGCTTTCCAAAATTGATTAATGCATACTGTTTATATTATAATATAGTTCACTTACCGTTTTATAAAGTGAATGATCTGTACCGTTTACTTCCGTAACATTTTAGTGTTTTAAATAAGGATTAATATATGATAGTTTGATTTAATATTGTATATCCTATTTGATGAAATGATTTATGATTTAAGAATATCATTGAAGATGTTTTGAAATATTGCTTCAACTGTTTTAAAGACATTAAGTACATATATTGTATTAAAATGTTAATTTATGTTTTATAATGCGTTTTATTGTTTAAATTACCTGGAATGTTTATTATCAAGATTTTAAAGGTAATGGTTTTACAAATGCCATTTTATTTTTACGTGTTATGCATGAATTTACTTACTGAGTTGACGGTTCACCCCTCGTCACCATCATTTTGCAGATTGAGTTTTTGGTCATAGAAGTGATGGAGATTACATTATCATATTGGAGATATGTATCGCCCGGAAGAATTAGAAACTTTGTGTGTATGTATTGTAAGTGTCCGGTATTAGTTAATATTGTAATTAAGTTAGACTCTAGAGATTTTAGTGAAATGAATGGTATCAGATATACATGTTGTAATTTGTGGATACATTATTGATGATATAAGTTGTGACTATTGTAAATTAAGGTTTTTGTAAGGTCCGGATCACGTAGCATTCCGATCCGTTGGGTCCCGGATTTGGGGGTGTTACACTTTTAGATAAGGAATTGTTTCCATATGCCTAATACCATTCTAAAAAAACTCTTGCCGTGAAATAGTTAAAAGTCAATTTTTTTTTTTAAAAAAAATGGTTACTAAAGTTGTTTAAATGGTTAATGGAGACATAAAAGTGGTTACCAATACTGTGAAAATAGTTACAAGTCAAAATTTTAAAAATAAAAAACTGGTTACTAGAGCCGTAAAATGGTTACTTCAGACGCGAAAATGGTTACCATAGCCGTGAAAATGGTTACAAGTCAAAATATCTAAAATTCAAAAGTGGTTACTGAACCCGTAAAATGGTTACAAGTTAAAATTTCAAAAAAAAATAAAAAGTTGTTACCATAGCCGTAAAATGGTTAAAACTTCAAATTTTAAAAATTAAAATGTGGTTTTCAGATCTGTAAAATGGTTACTGGAGTCGTACAAATGGTTACCATCATCATGAAAATGGTTATAAGTCAAAATTTAGAAAAACTAAAATTTTGTTATCAGACCCGTAAAATGGTTACTGGACACGTGAAAATGGTTGCAATCACAGTGAAAATGGTTACAATCACAGTGAAAATGGTTACAAGTCAAAATTTAGAAAAATAAAAATTTGGTTACCAGACCCATAAAATGGTCAATAGACCTGTGAAAATAGTTACCAATGCCGTGGAAATGGTTTTACTATTTAAGATATTAAAAAATATAAAACGGTTACAAAATCTGTAAAGTGGTTACCAGTACCGTGAAAATGGTTACAAGTTAAAATTTCTTAAATTTATAAATGGTTACCAGAGCCGTAATATGGTTACTGAAACCGTTAAATTGGTTACCATTGCCGCGAAAATGGTTACAAGTCAAAAATTCAAAATATTTAAAAGTGGTTACTAGACCCGTGAAAATAGTTACTATTGCCGTGAACATGGTTTTACTATTTAAAATATTAAAAAAAAATGGTTACCAAACCCATATAAACAGTTATGAAATCCGTAAAATGGTTACCAATGCCGTTAAAATAGTTACAGTTAAAATTTCTTAAATTTATAAGTGGTTACCAGAGCCGTAATATAGTTACTGGAACCATGAAATTGGTTACCATTGACGTGAAAATGGTTACAAGTAAAAAATTCAAAATATTTAAAAGTGATTACCAAACCCGTGAAAATAGTTACCATTACAGTGAAAATGGTTTTACTATTTAAAATATTAAAAAATATAAAACGGTTACCAAACCCGTATAAACGGTTACAAAATCCGTAAAGTGGTTACCAATACTGTGAAAATGGTTACAAGTCAAAATTTCTTAAATTTATAAGTGGTTACCAAAGCCGTAATATGGTTACTGGAACCGTTAAATTGGTTATCATTGCCGTGAAAATGGTTACAAGTCAAAAATTTAAAATATTCAAAAGTGGCTACCAGACCCGTAAAATGGTTACTGAGTACAAATGGTTACCGAGTACAAATGGTTACCATCGCCATGAAATTGGTTACAAGTCAAAATTTAGAAAAATTCTAATTTGATTACCAGACCCGTAAAATGGTTACTGGACCCGTAAAAATGGTTACTGGACCCGTGAAAATGGTTACTGTTGCCGTGGAAATGGTTTTACTATTTCAAACATTAAAAAATATAAAATGGTTACCAAACCCGTATAAACGGTTACTAAAGCCGTAAAATGGTTACCAATGCCGTGAAAATAGTTACAATTCAAAATTTCTTAAATTTTAAAGTGGTTACCAGAGCCGTAATATGATTACTGGAACCGTTAAATTGGTTACCATTGCCGTGAAAATGGTTACAAGTCATAATATTCAAATTTATAAACTGGTTACCGATACCGTAAAATGGTTACCAGTACCGTGAAAATGGTTACAAATCAAAATTCCAAAAATTATAAGTTGTTACCAAAACCGTAAAACGGTTACCGGAACCGTGAAAATAGTTACCATCACTATAAAATGGTTACAAATTAAAATATCAAAAATTATATAAAAATATATAATTAATTAATTTATCTTAATTAAATAAATTTTCTAATTTTTTAATTTGTTTTTTTAGGTTTTATTTTAATTTTTAAACTATTTTAATCAGAAATTTGAAAGAGTTTGAAAATTTAAAAATATATATATATATATTTGGTGACAACCGGTTGTTCCTTTATTTTTTTTATTAGTATTGTTGCCACTATTAATGGCTGTATGTGCAGCCAACTGCACAGCAGTCGGTCCCACGAAAACAATCTTATAAAAATTAAGTCAAACCTTATAAAAATTTATTCTCTTTTGTAAAATTCAATAAACCTATCTTAAGGTTTCTCCAAATTGACAGTTTTGCTTTCTTTGATCTGAGAAAGAGACTCAACTTGCCTCACTTAGCTGTGGCCATAAATGAGAAGAAATGTTACGGCTTACAGCTACAGAAGGGCACTCTTGTCATGTGATGGGGTGGTGACATATGGCTAACTACGTTGAATTAAAGATCACTATATGATAAGCAGGGAATATATAACGATTTAAATCATTTGATAAAAATGTTATTTTAATTTACATCAAATCAATTAAATTTGAATATATGTATATATATATATATAATTTTATTTTTCAATTTCTTCTATAAATATAGATAAATATCTCAATTTAATTGATTAAATACATATTAAAACATTATTTTTAAATGGATGATTTGACTTTGATATATAACGAGTGAGAGGTAAGTAGCAGGAAAGGATAGGCCATATCTTAAGGGTTTGGTAATTTGCACATGCAATAGAAACCGCCCAACACAGCTACAAAATTATCAATCTTTTAAACGTAACCTTGAACAAAGATAAATTCTATGGTTTTTTTTTTCTTTGGTTTGCTATTCAAGTCACTCAAAACAGAAGTAACATCAAAACTCCCATTGGATGAAAAAAAAAATATAAAAGATTTGTGTCATACACCCTTCAAATTTTTTTTCCTTTTCTTTTAGTTATCAATTGGAATTAGATTCAATTACTCAATTTACAAATTTTACCTAATAAATTTGGTTAGATTTTTTTTTTCATTGCATTCAATTGCACCTCACCAAAACCCCTAAACTGTAAAACATGTTCCTACAGCCATTAGCGATTGAAATCGCCTTTCCCTTGTTAGAATTTTTGATCGGTAAACTTCTAAACTTACCCTAACTCTATCATATTTGCAATTCTTATCGGTCAAACTTTTTCCTTAACATTTAGTGCCCTTGAAATTGACATTAACAAAATCTATTAATACCGTAATTTCAATAGTCAAAAGACTCAAACCAAGGGGAGTCATGTGCCCTAAAACCCTATCATTCGCCTGTGTAACCGGCTAATAGAATCCTCTATATATACACACAACATTAAATATAAACTCTAACACATTCTCTATAGATCACCATTTCGTCACAATCCCACAAAAACTAACAACGTAGTCGATCAAAGCTATCAACACAATCACACCATTCAATTTCGTCACGGAAAAAAAAAATGGAGTACAACCATTGTAATAAAGGCAAAAAGGTTTCAGTTCTTGAAGGAGAGGAGTTGTTCTTCAACAAAGTTCTTTCAAGAAACTCTTCCGTTGGATGCTCTTCACGTATACTTTACTATCGGAGCGCTGGAGGAGTTCCATTTAAATGGGAAATGCAGCCGGGAACACCCAAAGATCCACCGACAGAAGACATTCTACCACCACTCAACCCGCCACCGGCAGTGCGCAGCTTAGGGTTACCTAAACCATGCTTAAGTATCGAAGAACCAAAGGCTTCCGTGAGAACAAAGCTCATGTTTTGGAAACACAAGAAGAAATATGGAGAAATTAAAAATAAAAAGGTCCAAAAGGGCTGTGAAGATAAGTTTGTGAACTTGGAGTTGTATAGCTTCGATGGTGAAGAATATTTTATGGGATCGCCCGGTAATTCAAACTCTTCGTCTTCCTCCTCTTTTTCTTTCTCTAATGTTCATTCTTCACAGTCCTCCAGACTGCAAAGTCCGGCGTGGGATTCAATGGATCATGGAGATATTCACGGTTGCAGTCCTTGGAACTTTACTTCACTTCTTGTTCGCGTTGGAAGAAAAGTTTGATAATTAAAATGTTTGTTCATGTATTATAGGGTGGATTTTGATTCATTTTTTATTTTTGATTTTTACTTTTCGTTATATTGTGTTTTGTAGTACTATATATCCTATGCATGTATCATACTGTTGGTGAATCTACAGTACAGCAATTGTTGTAATTTTTTTTCTATGGCGGAATTAACATGAAATATATCCATTGATTTTGATGCCCGTAAGTATATTTCTCTCTACTTTATTTATATACGCATGCCATTGCAGGGGTTTACTCAATATAAGCTTGATAAAATCCAATCAATTTTAATGAATTTACAATAATATTCATAAGATCTCCAATGAATTCCAAACAAAATTAATAACTTTTGATATGATTTTTTTTAATATACGGTAAGTTCAACGAAGTATAATTATGAAAATATTTCAATATGTTACATGCACTAAAACTATATATATTTTTTATCCAATATTTTGAATATGATACACTAGAAAATGGAAGAAACGATAAAAAAATAGCTTCATTCAAGTGCTCTTCAAAATGGTTTTACAAATATATTATATGAAACTTATAATTGATAAGAGATATTATTAATTTCTCCTAACGTTTTAAAAAAAGATATTATTACTTACTCCTAACGTTTGCATCGATATTGTTTTACCCCGTTTAGTTTCAAAATTAACCATTTCCTCCCTACTGTTAAAAATCTGTTAGAAAAGTGTCTTACGACACCAACCCTAGTTTCAAAATTAACAATTTCCTCCCTACTGTTAAAAATCTGTTAGAAAAGTGTCTTTTGACACCAAAGCGGGAAGACACGATTACCCTTGAGTTTTAGTTGAAAACTTAAAAGACATATTTACCCTTAAGAATATTGTGATATTGGGGTAAATAGGTAACTTAATAAAAATAATATAAATAATTAAAAAAAAATATCCACAAACAGTCAAACACCAAACAATAACTACCGATCACCACCGCCCTTTTTTTTTTCAAAAAAAAAAAAAAAAAACTCAATCTGGTTTTCTGAAAAAACAAGATTGGATTACAAATTTTTTCTTAATAATTTGTTTTTCTCCATCGTCATCTCAAGTAACAACTTTTTTTTTTAGCTTAATAAACCACCATAATCTCCATTTCCAATCAAAGAAACATCCATACATAAACAAATACAAAATCCATTATCCATCTAATTAATACAAAAATTAAGTTTTTACCTAACAAACACAGTCTTCCATCAAAATCGAACCCACCAAGGGACCCGCATAGATTTTGCAATTCTTCACTCTATTAAAAAACTGAGTATTCACACAAGATCAATTTGACCTCCACGAATCAAGATCCGATATGGTAAACTCACAAATCTCTGAACCCTTGAAATTCTGTACCAAGACTTGGTTTTGTTTGTGTCTAAAACCCGACGAATCCCGAATCGGTTAACTTGTTGTCTTTTCGGGTATTGAAATGGTGTCGGATTGTGGGATTCGGGGTCTCGATCTGGGGGTTAACTTTTTTTGAAGGAGAATTTCTTCTTGGGTATCAATTGAGAGGTCGAGACTCTGTTTCAAGTCGGAGACGGTTTTAAGGGCGGACCGGATTTCGTAGGAGGGGAAGAGGTAGGAGCCTCTGCGACGAACTTCTCGAGGTCAGAGATGGCAGTGGAGATGGTTGGGAGGCGAGATGGGTCGGTGGAGGATTTGATTTGGGCGGCGATGGATATCTTCGAGTCGTTGAAGCTGGAGAGGGAAGCGGAGGTGGTGGATGAGTCGTACGGTTCGGCGGCGAACCGTGACTGTGGCGACCAAACAACCAACTACGGTGGTGTCTGGAGCGTAGTTTAACAGGAGAGAATTTTTTTTTTAATCTTTAAATGGAAAAATATATTATTTTATTAAAATATCTCATTTTCTTTCGTAATCTACCAAACTACCGTTAAACTCAACGGTAAAACCATATTTTTTTAACAGTTGTATAATGGTAGAGGAAAAATGACTAATTCTGAAATTAAAAAGGTTAAAACGACGTTGATGTAATAGTCATAAAGAAGTTAACATATCTTTAAAAAAAAATCATATCAAAATTCATTAAAATTGATTGGATTTCATAAGAATTCTTATGAATGAATGAATGATAATGTAAAACCATTAGAAGTGACATAACTGAGCCATAAATTAAAGATCGGAGAGTTATTATATAAAAAGAAAAAGATTAGTTAAAGTTTTCATGAGAAAAATCCCTCAAGAGAAAACCGCATATCATATAAACGTATCAAGAGAGGGATGTAGTCATGAATAAACTAATATTTCTATGAAATTAGAAGTCATTTCTTTGAGAAAGGTAAAAGAATTATAAAAACTTGAATATTTGTGGATACTTCTCTTCTTTTTTAAAAATATTTGTTGATACCAAAGAGTTTTTATAAAACAGGGAAAAGTTTTAAAGAACGTTTGCTCCATAATTTTTGTATTTTCTAATTTCTGTATTTACGAAAAGAAGAGCTTTGTAATATCCTGGATATGGGCCAGACCATTTTTATATACATTGCCTCAATTATTATGAAATTGGGCCCAATTTCTCTTTTTATATGAATTAGGGCCCAAGCCCAACTAAGGATGGTTGATCTGAACTGGGGATGTACATTTGGGGAATGGGGAATGGGGATGGATATAGGTCCCCCCATCCCCATCCCCATCCCCACTTCCTATACCCTTTCCCCATCCCTCCCCCCCATTTTTCTATTTGGGAAATTTTGGGGGGAGGTATATCCATCCCCATCCCCATTTCTCCATTTTTCCTGTTTTTGTTCATATTTTTCCGTTTTTTCTGTTTTTCCATTTCACTATTTAACTAAAAATTACAAATTAAACTAAAAAAAAACAAACATTCCATTAGAAATACAAAATAAAACCCATTAATATATTATAAATACAAATATATATTATAATTAATAATATATATTATAATTATATCTATATATGTTTGGGGGAAATGAGGAAATGGGGATGGGAGATCTCATCTTCATCCCCATTTCAATATAATTGTGGGGGAAATGGGGAAATGGGGAAATGGGGATGGGGAGGGGTTCCCCCATCCCCATCCCCATCCCCATTTCAATTTGGGGATGAAGTTCATCTCCATCCCCCCCATTTTCCCATTTTTCCCCAAAAAAAATCCCCAAATAGAGATGTGGATGCGGGAAATTGGGGTCCCGAGGAAAAATGTGCATCTCTAATCTGAACACAAAACTGAATTTAATGTGATTCATGAGGAAGACATTATAATTTTCCAATGCAATTTGATGAGTTGAAAAACGGTGGCCGGTTGAAGAGACATGTATATTTGTAAAGTAAAGTCAAGGACACAAAGGAGATAAAAAAGAAAAAAGAAAAAAAAAAGAGTGATAAACATTGAAAATAAAGTCACCGAGTGGAATTCGGTGGAGCAAAGAAGAAAAAGGAAAAAAGAAAAAAGGAAAAAGGAAAATAGAGGAGAGAAAGGGAGCACGTGAAAAGAAAAAAGGAAGAAAAAAAAGAGAGGAGAAAAGTTGATTTCATCCCAGTTAAATAGCAGGTCCGACCTTAACCTTTTAAAGGTTCACAGTGAATATCTGAAATGGATCCCTTAATCTTTAAAAGAAATAAATGATGATTGATACCAAGATGATGAATAGAAAGTTTGAAGTGTTAAGAATGCTAGTAAAAAGGATCTGAATACAAATAAATGAAATTGGACCTTTTTTTTTTTGGAAAAATTGTATAGACTTTCCATGAGTTTAGCCAATATTACACTCAGATGTAACTTTTATCAAAATTATACATACTTTCCCTACTTTCATTGAATAAATGTTTGACTAGCCTTAAAATTCAAAATGACCAAATTACCTTCGAATTAATTATTTTATTATAATAATTATTATATTTGAGGATTTTATTATAATAAAATTAATTAACTAACCATTTTTTTATTTAAATCGTTAATGATTTTATTACAAATAGAACCTAATTATTTTAAAAACATATATTTTTAAGAAAAATAAAAACAAGTCGATAAAAATATTTTTTTAAATAAAAAACAGTCAGTTAATTAGTTATGTTCTATTTGTAATAAAATCCCTAACAATTTAAATAAAAAAAACGGTTAATTAATTAATTTTATTATAATTAAATTCTCAAATATAATAATTTTTATAATAAAATAATTAATTCAACGGTAATTTAGTTATTTTAAATTTTAAGGCTAGTTAAACAATTAGTCAATAAATAGTAGAGGAAGTATGTACAATTTTGAAAAAAATTCCTTATAAGTGCAATATTGATTAAACTGATGATAAGTTTGTGCAATTTACCCTTTTTTTTAATAGTGTCTTTAACTTGTTTTAAAATAAATATGGTTAGTAGCACCAATATCCCCTGAACTTATAATGCGTTAGTAAAGTGCTCCCCTGAATTTTTTTCTTGACATTAAAGCCCCTAAACTTTCATTTATTGGCATTAGCTGAGAAATGAAACGGAAGTCAAGAGAAAATTACACTTACATACCCTGATTATATGAATAATTGTCTTAAAACTAAAAAAAAATTATAATAATATCACACAAATACCCTTTGACCTGTTTCACTAATGTTCAAAAAAATAAAAAATAAAAAAATTAATAATATTAATTATTATTTTTAAATAATAATAATAATAATAATAATAATAATAATAATAATAATAATAATAAACTTTGATAATAATAATAATAATAATAATAATAATAATAATAATAATAATATGGGGCATTGGTGCTATTAACCCATATATTTAAAATATATATGGGTAAAAAGGTAAATTAATAAAAATTTAAATTTAAAATATTTAACAAATTATAAATACATATAATAGTTTATTACAGGGATAATATTATTATTATATAGTATTAAGAATATAATTAAACAAATTAAAATAAAAAACCAAAATTTGAAAACAAAAATTAAACCGAAAAGAACACGATCTGGACTCTTTATAAAAAACACGATCTAGGCCAGAATAGGATTTGGAATTCATCATCACCAAATCGTTTTCCGCTCTATCTCTCTCTCTAAACACTCTCGTGAATCTCTCTCTCTCTAAACTCGTGGGTATGATTTGGTTGTGATATTGGCAGTTTCTAGTGCATGTTGATTTGGCTACAAGAGTGGTTTGATTCAGACATCTGTTGATCCTCGTTTGGTGTTGATTTTTTTTTTTGGCTCTTTGGAAGAGACTCTTTCACTCTGCTGCTGCCAACGCTCTCTCCTGATTCGAAATTGCTTCTCTTTAACTGATTTGTATCAGTTTTTTATTTTCTGGATTGATTTCAGTGTATTATGTTTTTTTTAGTGGTGTGTGAGATTTGAAAATCACTGGGACATGCTCTCAAGTGACAGTTATTTGGTGGGGTTTCTGATTCCTTTTAATGCATTAAAATTCAGGTTTCTTAATTTAAGTTTCATATTGTTTTGTGGGGGATTTGTAGGGTAGATTTGATATAGGTTTTTTGAAAACATTTGAGATTTTTTAAAATTTTCTGGGCAGACTTCCATTTATGAAGTTTTTTGATATGAAAATTGAAGTTAACAGAACCCATATATATAGTTATGGGTTTGTTTATTTGAAATAATTTATTTTTATGCACATGATATCATGTGAACTCATGTCCCTGAAATCATTTATTTTTATACATATATCGGGTGAACTCAAGTCCCTGAAATCATTTATTTTTATGCACACATCATGTGAATTCATGTCCCTAAAATCATTTATTTTTATGCACAGGATATCGGGTGAAATTTGTTGGGATTATGCTCGATAACAAGGGTATAATAATGTATTTGACAATCTTTTCATATAAATAAAGTGATTTCTAGTTTAACAAATCTTATAACATTTATAGTTTAATTATTATAATTTAAATCTTATTTTGTCATGATCACATGTAACTTATATGTGATAACATTATATACATGAGATCACATGCAACAATATTTTCGGTACACCAAACACCGATTTTCTATAGATTGTGTCATATATACACATACTCACACACATATAATTGTGTGTATGAAATTGTGATTGTACATGTATGGTGTTCGGGGGAGAGGATACAACTCGAAACAAACTATATATATATATATATATTAGGTAGGATTCATATTTTTTTTTGAAATATCACAATAATTCAGGGTTTGGGGGACGGAATACAACTCGAACCCACAGCTTCAAGGTGTAAGTGTGAGGGACATACTATTGTGTCAGACACATCTTGTCTATAATAAGATTGAATTAGGGGGTTCAAAAATTTAATAGCACTCTTTAAAAACTGAGTTTTAAGACTCTATTTAAAGTGTGGATCTGATAAAAATAATTTTAAAACACACTTACAAAAATAAGTCTCACTTTTTATGAGACTTATTGTAGTTTTTGAGGCTTATTATGTATATTTACAATTTCTTAGACATATTGAGAAAAATGAATTTTTCTATTTTTTTGTTCTTCTTCTTTATTGACCTCCATTATGTATCTGTATCTCCATTGGAGGTCTGTTCCATCTCCGATAGAGGAAGACCTCTATTGGTCCTTCATCGATGGAGGTTTTTGAAAAGAAAATGAAAACTCCTGAAAATAGCAAAAACGTAATAAAAGAAAGAGATGCGGGTATTTTTTTATAGCGGTGTCATTTAAACTTTACTTAGTAAACTAATGTTACTCTTAAAAGTCCACATAAAAAGAGTGTTATTTCCCCATTTCCACTTGAAATTTGGAGTCACTATTTTTTTATTTAAAATTAACAATAATAATAAGTATGGTTCAAATTTTCACTCTCAAATTTTATTCCAAAGCTCAAGGTTTGACGGTAGACTTAGACCCAGATTGGCATTGCTTCCCCAGCTGCTTTTGGGGCCAAAAGTGATTCTAGACCTAAGACATGGTGTTTGGTAAAATTGCTGGGAAGTGCTTTTGGTCACTTTTAGCTTCTTCCAACTGAGTTTTTGAGAAGCTACAAATACATGCTTTTGGATTTTGGCTTCTGCTTTTAGAAAACGCGCTACAGTGATATTAAATGAATTTTTACTAACTTTCCAACTTTGTCCTTACCTTTAATGAAATTTAGCAAACAAAAAATTGTACTTATATTTTTGTACAAAAAAAAAATATTGTCATAACTGTATAAAAATTTTGGGATAATTAATTCAATAAAGTAGAATAAAATGAAATTAAAAAATAAAGTAGAATAAAATAAAGAAATAAAGAAATAAAGAAATTGGACTAATTAGTTAAATAAAGTAGAATAAAAAATGTGGCTAATTAATTCAATAAAGTACCATAATTATATAACACTTAACACTAAATACAAATAAACAAGAAAAATGTAAAGTATAACACATTAGTACCATTTAGATGTCTATGTACTTTCAGTAATTTTACACACGCACAACACTTTTTATTTCAGTTTACTAAACACATTGAAATTACTTTTAGTTCTCACAACACTTTTGAAAATCAGTTTATCAAACACTCAGCTGATTCTTCCCACAGCAATTCCAAAAGCAATTCCCCCACAACAATTCCAAAAGCAATTCGCCCACAGCAATTTTAAAAGCACTTCTCCTCACAGCACAACAATACCAAACTGAGCCTTACTATAATGGTAACCTTGAGCTAGACTTATATATAAATAAGAAATAGAAAAAAACTTGAACTTTTAGATAGAAAATCAGTAAATGAAGGAAAATTATATGGTATAGTACACGGTATTTTTCAAATTAAGAAACATATATTATAGAGATAATTGCTCGCCTGGAAATTAAATTTTCATTTTAATTTTTAATTTTTTATTCAATATCTTGACTAAGAGCATTTCTAATATAACAATGGTTTGCATATCAATAATTTTTGACATAACGACAATGTCAATAGACTTGTTTCCTAAAGATGGATTTGATAAACAATCAATAAAAAACTTGATATCCAGTGTTTCTGTTTAAAACACGTTTATTTTAAATAATGTGTCCAATTTTTTTTTTTACTGAGTTCTTTTTTATTTTATTTCATCACCAAAAATAGATGGCAAATTAATAACAATTTTACATACTTGCCGAGTCAATTGAAAAAATGGTTATGCAACATACCATCTTTGAGAAGACGATAATGTTGATAATGTCTAATATCTTTTTGCCACCACAGCTTAAGGTTGAATATGCATAACCGCATTGGAGATATATTTAATGGACAATTGCCAAATTGATACTGGACTTTTATAAAAGGAGAGTTTCTTTTAACAATCCAATTTTTTCTTTTTACATTTCATTTCTAAAGACACTCAATTCTCAAAATTTAAATTAAAAAAAAATCTGAAGACATTTTTTTTTATTCCAAAATTATCACTTTTATCTTTTGACACACACTCCTTTTTAAAAAATAAAATTTATAAAGATACTCCATTATATTTTAATATTTTACCTATTTTTGAATTAGAATTTGAATTTTAACATATTACAAAACAAAAAAAAAAAAAAAAAAGTAATTTGAATTTAATCTCTTTTGTCCACAAATACAACAGTGGCACAACTTACATAATGGACTCATTTTTTATTTTGTATATTTGTTGTTTAATTCTTCAAGCAAAACTTGATCAATTTTGAAAAACAACAATTCAATCAAAAGGAGGAATATCAGCTGATCCGACATTTGTAGAACAAGAGGCCTCAGGCTCAGTGTAGTGATATATTGGTCTTCAAAGCATCACTGCAATAGCTATCAGATTTTTTGACAAAGTAACACCAATCTTCCCATCAGAATCATCTTCTTGAGTAACGCGGCCAAAGCAGTATTCATCAGCACCTTAGTGCGTGCGAACAGTGTCCATCAATCCCTATTTGGATCCATCTGTTCGAAAGCAATATTGATGCTCCTCCCATTCGAAACAAGCTTTGACCGATCATTGCCAAATCTCCATACTGATAACCAGTGCATAAGAGTTCGGATGGACTTGAAGAAGATCTTTCGCAAGATCGATAGAAATCAAACCTCCAATGCAACCCATCCCTACCAAACTGTAGCTAAATCAAAATTTTAAAATATTTGGAAAAGAAGAAGATATTTTAGGGTTTATATAAAAAAAGCACACAAAAAAAATGTTATTTTCTTAAACAAAACTAGTTTGGAGTGTTTTATTTTGTTTAATAATTTTAATTTGGGTTAAAATTGTCTTTAATAAAAAAAAAATACGAATGTAAATAGAAAATTTATGGAATGTAAGGAGAAGCTCTCTTTTAAAAATTCAAAATAGTTTACGATTTTTATAAAAGTGATCAAATGGGTTCTCATATTTTTCTTAAGTACTAAATTGGTCCTCGACTTTTTTTAAATACCAAATTGGTCCATGTTGATTGTCAATTTAGACGTTTGACTTAACTGAAGTTATGAAATTACTTTAATGCCCCTATTCAAAAATGATAAATTAATTTATGCAATTAAAAAATGATAAATTAATTAAAAAAATTATTAAGCTTTTATTTTTCAGATCGGTTGCACCTCTTTGGATTAAAGAAGATCGGCCATAGCTAACAACAATGGAATGTTGTTCTCTTTCCCTTCCCCCTTCGCCTTCATGTACCCCTTTCCATCCATAGGGCTAATGCACAGAAAACAAAGATGAAGCTTAGAGCTAATAATTAACCCTAAAAGAAGCAGTCAACATTTTCATAGTGGAAATTGAATTCAATGATCAATGTGAAAATCTTACAGGGGTATTTTTTTTATTTTTTTTTTGGAAATATTACCTGCGGGAACTTTTTGAAGCGTTGATTCTTGATTGCTTTTTTGAAAAAAAAAAATACTGGTTTTTTTTTTTAAAAAAAAGCGTTGATTCAGGATTTTTTTTAAAATTTTTTGGCTGGGAATAATTTATTTGATGTTGTGATTGATTCTTGAAGTCGTTTCCAGTGTCCAGACTATAAACAACTCATGGTAATCAATTTACAGACAAATTCTCATAGTCAGTTAATGGAGTATACTCTGGAAAAAGCAGTAATTTTTTAAATGAAATTTTTTTTTTTTGTTAAAAAAACAACAACTAAAATTTGGAAATAAAGTTTTAGTCAAAAAGAAAAATAAAAGGAAAGAATGATTTTGATCCACGATCTGGTTTTCAGATTATGAATTTTTTAAAATATTATTATTATTGATTTTAGAGTTTTGTACTTTTTATTATATAAATTTTTCTTTTAGTATTTTAATTTTTAGTTTTGGTTTCATTTACACAAGTTAAAAATATTAAAATACCCATCTACCCTTAAGTTTGACTAGCAGAAAGTTAACATTGGGACTAATTTGCTACTTAAAAAAAGTCAAGGTCCAATTTAGTCATTTTCAAAAAGGTCATAAATTATTTAGATTTTTTTAAAAAAAATCTAGGACTTCATTAGTAATTATCCTATATTTATTAACAAACTGTTTATTTATCTTGTATGGCATTTTTTTTTCAAACCACAGTAAAGATGCTCTAAATTTTCTATGAATTTTTATATCAGTTATTAAACTAATTAGGGATTTGTGAGATTATCTACTTTCTAAATTACGATTAACATATCAATTATATCTTTCGGTTGATTAGAGTCCACCCAGCTCAACTGGTATTATATATTATAAATGAAAATATAACATTGGATTTTATCGGAAAGCAAATAAAGAAAATGATTACATTTCGAAACACCAATAAGAATATAGCAGTTTAAAAAATAACTGAGGGGTCATTTGTTTTTTAGTCTGAATACTGAATGGTCCTGATTTTTTCTATAACTGAGTAGGGATTGAAATCTGAACCTGAATTATATGTTTGTTTTTTTTTTCTCACATCTGAATGTGTTGTCAACACGTTTGTTTTTAAAAAGGAAATTGTTTGAATATAAGTAATTTTACATTTATACAAATATGGAATAAAAACAATCCAAAAATAATAATTATGTATGAACATATATGATCATGATCTTCATCTTCAATTACAAACAAACTTCAATTTTCTAAGAAAAGAAAAAGGTTTTTTTTTCAAAAAATAAAAAGGAGATCAGGAAAATTCGCACAAAACACTCTAATATATATATATAATCATAATAAAGTATTGATATTAAACACCAATATGAACAGTGATTATGATTCTTTTTTATTTGGGTTTTTTTATTTATTTTTAAAGCTATTCAAAATAAACAACATATTAAAATAAAGATTTCTATACCATATATAATTTTGATTAAATTAGAAATATGTTATATATGGGGAATAGTATCAGAAGAAAATATTTTAGATTGCATTTAATGCAATTAAGTGATTTACAATTAAGTTAAAAGTCATAATTTTTTACTTTTTATTTTATGTTGTTTTTTAGGATTTTTAAGTTGTTTGACCACTTACAAAAACAAATAAAACAACTTAATAATTATGATTCATACCCATTAAGTTTTAAGTGGAAAAAACAAACGACTCACAAGAATTTAGCACCACCAAATAAGGAATGTGAGAACCACATGCATTCACTGTCAGATTTAGTCTCTACTTATTTAGTAAATCTGAATATATAGACATGGAGGTGGTTCGATTCAAACCGAAAAACTGAACCTGAACCGGAACCAGAACATTAAAAATTGGAATTGAATCGATTTTTTCAGTTCTGGTTCGAGAACCGAATCGGAACCACTACAGTAGTGGTTTCTATTCCGGTTCTAGTTCTTGTTTTGTTGGAACCGCCCAGTTCAAATCGGACTAGAACCGTCGGTTTCGGTTCGGTTAGAACCGCCGGTTTCGGTTCGGTTCGAACAGGACGGTTCCACCAAACTTAAAAAAAAAAAAAAAAAAAACCTGTGGGCTGAACCGTTGGAGGCCTAACGGTCGACTGACGTCAGCCGACCACTGGGCCCAATGTACTGCTGACATCAGTAGGCCGTTAGGACTCCAACGTTCACATTTTCAACTTTTTACTTTTTTTTTTGTTTTCTATAAATACCCCCTACCCTCATTTCTCCTTGCTCCAATTTCCTCCAAATTCTTTCTAATCCTCATTTTTCTCTCAAGTCTCAATTCTCCAATTCTCCAAGTTTTCAATTCTCTCTCAAATCTCAATTACTAAGGCCCAGTCCTGCAGCTGTTTTTCAGTCCGTTTTCGTTTTAAATTTTCAAAAACGATTTCAAAACGCGTTTGTTAACCGTTTTTCATTTTATTTTCAGAAAAAAAAATGAAAAACAAAACCAGTATTAAAAGTGAAAGATTTGAAAAACATAATGGCCCATCCTGTAAGCGTTTTTCAGTTGCTGTTTTTCGAAAATAAAAATGAAAATGAAAACAGTATTTTTGGTTTCATTTTCGATTTCTGAAAACGCGTCTGGTAGCAAATACTAAAAGCTGTATTTTGAAAATGAAAACGGAAAAAACCCATCTGGTAGGTTAATCGAAAACTATCAAAAATTGAAATATCAATTTTAGTATTTTGTTTAATATTATTACAACTATAAAAAAAAATTGATTAAATAATTAACCAATATAATTTTTGTATTGTAATTTTTAAATTAAACAAAAGTAACACATCAAAAATTAATTTAAAAAACATATTAAAAAAATGAATTAATCAAAACTAAACTCTTAAATTATGAATAAATAATTATAATATATATATATATAATATTATATAATATTATATAATATATTACTATATATTTATAAATATATATATATATATATATCATAATATATATAGTATTAATATACATATATATATATATATATATTATAGAATATTATTTCATAATATTTACATAATTATATATAATATTTTATTTATATATTGTAATATATATTATAATATTAATATATATATATGATATATTAATATTTTATGATATAATGTAAATATTATAATATATAATATTTTATATAATATATAATATACATAAAATATATAATTATAATATATATATATAAGAGGGGCACTTTGGTAATTTATAAATCTTGTTCCGTCTTGTCCTAGTCATATCAAACGCATAACAGTACAAGATTTATTTTAATATAAAAAAAAAATGAAAAAAAAAATGAAAAACAAAAACGAAAAACGAAAAATAAGTATTTTGTGCTTTTCAAATCTTTCACTTTTAACACTGGTTTTGATTTTCGAAAATAAAATGAAAAACGATTAACGAACGCGTTTTTGAAACCGTTTTTGAAAAATAAAAACGAAAACGGACTGAAAAACAGCTGCAGAACGGGGCCTAAAATACTTTTTTTTGGTTTTGTTTTTGTTTTTGTTTTTCACTTTGTTTTATATAAAAAAAATCATTTTTTTTAAACTATTAATTGTACAATTATACGTTTCATGTGGTTAAGACAAGACGATATAAGATTTTCAAATGACCAAAATACCCTTCATATATATTCCAGAATAATTTATTTCTAATTAGAAGTAAAAGCATTCATGCAATAATATATATATATACATCATTATAATTGATATATATATATATATATATATATAATATATATATATATATATATTATATATATTACTATATATAAATATTATATAAAATATTATATATTATAATAATATATTATATAATATATATATATATATATAATATTAAATATTATATATTATATAGGATATAATGTATAAAAATATAATATAATATAATATAAAAAATATAATAATATTTAATATATATTATTATAATATAAATTATAATATATGTAATAATATTTAATATATTTTTTATATATTATTATAATATATATATATATATATAATATACAGTTATATTTTTATTATATAATATATATATATATATATATATATATATATTGTAATTATTTATTCATAATTTATGAGTTTAGTTTTGATTAATTCATTTTTTGATATGTTTTTTTGAATTAATTTTTTATGTGTTACTTTTGTTTAATTTAAAAATTACAATACAAAAAATATATTGGTTAATTATGTAATCAATTTGTTTATAATTGTGATAATATTAAACAAAATGCAACAATCGATATTTCAATTTTTGATCGTTTTCTGTTAACCTACCAGACGCGTTTTTTTCATTTTCATTTTCAAAATACAACTTTCGGTATATGCTACCAGACGCGTTTTCAGAATTCAAAACTGAAACCAAAAACATTGATTTCATTTTTATTTTTATTTTCAAAAAACATCAACTGAAAAACGCTTATAGAACGGGCCTTAAGTTTCCAATTTATTTTAATTGTATTTAATTTGCAATTAAAAAGTTTCCAATTTCATTTATTTGCTATTTATTTTATTTGCAATTAAGCTTCCAATTTATTTTATTTACAATTAAGTTTCAATTTATTTTATTTACAATTTAATTTGCAATTACTATTTACTAAGTTTCGAATTTCATTTATTTGCAATTTATTTTATTTGCAGTTACTAACTACTAAATTTCCAATTCTCTACCAAATTTATTTCCAACCATTTATTTTCATCAATTTTTTTTACATTTTTTTCTAGGAATTTTACAATTCAATTTTTTAAATGGCAAGTGAAAGTTGTGATGGCCCTAGGCATTCAATTTCAATGATAGGTAGGGGTCGTATGACCGATAATCTCTATTCTGATGACATGGCATATCACGAGTATCTGCAACACTAAGTTTATGATGAAGATTTAGGCCTAAATCGCCATCAATCTCATCCCCCTCTAATAATTTTTGAATCCGATCCCGATCGACCCGATTCCATCTCTAATTTCACAAGCCAATCAGAAAATATATCTGAACATCCT
This sequence comes from Dipteronia dyeriana, assembly GCA_032871835.1. Lineage (NCBI taxonomy): Eukaryota > Viridiplantae > Streptophyta > Magnoliopsida > Sapindales > Sapindaceae > Dipteronia > Dipteronia dyeriana. Next base: position 75,927,795 of record CM065300.1, on the reverse strand, counting down.
GTAGATTTTGAATTTCATCCACCTTCGGAAGAGGATGTATCGAAGAAGGTCAAATCTGATCTTTTCGTACTCCATATGAAGAAAGTTACGCAAGACGATAGAACTATTAAAGTGGTTTGCAATTATTGTTAAGTGGAACAAATCTGGAAGATATGACACATATCGGAAGCCTATAACGAACAATCATCCAGATGCAGAGTCCATATCGAGCTCACAATCCCAAATTGCTAGGTACGCTACCTCTAACCAACAATTATTTAAATATAGTGATGAAAACAATAGAGACGAATTAGCTAGAATGGTTGCAACAGAACACTCATCATTTAGTTTTGGTGAAAAAATTGGTTTTATTAATTATTGTAAACAAGCATTAAATCCCGCTACATGTCTTATTCAAAGAGCCACGCTAACAGAAACACTTGGAAATTTTTATGACAGCAAAAGGAAAGTTGGAAAAATATAATGGTCGTGTTTCCGTATGTGCCGACATATGGAGTGATCATTGGAGAATGCATTCATACTTGAGTATCACTTGCTATTATATGGATAATGCATGGATTCTCTAAAAAAGAATTCTTGCATTTAGAGTTTTTGATGAGACGCACACTGCTGTTAATATTTTTAGATATTTTAGAATTATTTTTACAGAGTATAATATTGAAAACAAAATTTTTACAATTAGTTTTGAAAATGTTTCTAACAATACTGTTGTTGTTCCTGCTTTAATTGAGTTATGCAAACCTTATATTGGTGGTAATTTTTTTCATCAACGATGTGTATGCCACGTGTTAATTTTTTGTGTTTAAAAAGGATTAGAAACTCTTTAAAAATTTATTCAATCTATTAAAGATGCTCTCTATTATTTGTGGAGACATCCTTCTGCAATGAAAGCATAGGCAACATATTGTAAACAAAATGGTAGTCGTATAGTTAGATTTTCTCATGACGTTCCAGCACGTTGGAATTCTTCATATAAATTGGTTGCTAGAAGTTACGATTATAGAGATTTATTAGTTAATTTTATTCAATTTAATGTTAGTTACATTAATCTTTATCAAGGTCGTTGGGATATTTGTAACAATGTTTGTGGTTTGTTAAAAGTCTTTAATATTGCTACTAACAATTTATCTGGTATTTATTATCCTACAATTAATTTATTTATTGTCGAGAGTCTTAATATTATTGGTGCCTTAGTTCATTGTAAAACCGACCCACAATTGATGGAGTTTGTTACTGCTGTGAAAGCTAAATGGTTAGAATATTATAAGAAGTTTCCAAATATCCATGTGTTTTGATCCACGTTGTAGATTAGAAAGTTTATCTGATTATCTATCTGTTTATTATTAACAAGGTTTAAAAATAGAGTATGATGTTATATGATGAATATAACATCATACTCTATTTTTAAGACATTATTGTATAAGTTATATGATAAATATCTTAGAGTTTATGGTCTATCATTTAACATAGATGTTCCACAAACTCAGAATGCATCTCAGTCCTCATCATCTTCTGGATTTATGAGTTTAGGGTATAATATGTTCTCCAAAAAAACTAAAAAGTTAAGAGGTTCTTCTTCATCAAGCTTCAACACGTATTCCGAGCTTGAATCTTATCTAAATACCTCTTTTGAGTTTATAGAAGACACTAAAGATAAAAAAATTGAGCATGAAAGGTGCTTTCCAATCTTGGCTATGATAGCCAAACAAATTCTTTCTACACCAGTTTCTACGGTGTCTGTGGAACAACAGTTCAACGTCGGTGGGAATATTTTAGACTCCAGACGTTCGCTTTTAAGTCCAAAATAAATTCAGATATAAGCTTGTGTAAATGATTGGATGAAGGCAGAATATAGACAACAAAAAATCGACCAGGAGGAACTCTACGATTTCTTTAAAGATGACCAACCGGACGTTGTAATGGAACGGATGATCAGAACAATGTTTAGTCCACGACTTCACGTCATCACCTAACCTACAATAAAAGATAAAAGAACTACGTGATCTTTGATTCCTCTAAAGTCTAAACCCCAATAAGATACTTAGGCAACTTAATCATGATAAAAATTACATGCAAGACCAATTTTACATTTTTTTAAGTTTTATTTAATTTTTTTAATTTGTAATTTATTTTAGTTATTTTTTTAGGTGACCTAATGATATGAATTTACAATTTTAGATATGTAATATTTTTTAGTGAACGAAAAAAAAAATAGAACTGAACCACCTAAACCTCCCGAACCAGAACCGGAACGGGAACCAGCACCGAAACCGGTAAAGGTCGGTTCCGGTTACCCTAGAACTGGAACCATCGGTTTCGAACAAAAATCAGAATCGGTGACATGTTTACTAATATTAACAAAATCGGAACATAATCTTGGTCAAATATGTCATGATTTTAATGGTCTTGATCATGGAGTTTTAATGAGGTGACTTATGAAAAAAAAGATGTCACTTATGATTAGTAGACATTTTGTTAATAAATCTTTCTTCAATGCAGCTATGCATATTCAACCTCAAATTGACGTGGTAAAAAAATAGTAGATATTGTCAACATGACCGTCAACTTTCAGACAGTTTGTTGCACAACTATTTTTTCGGTTGACTAAGTAAATATTTAAAACTAAAATTAATTTTTCATCTATTTTTGGCAAGTAAATAAAATAAAAAATTAAACAAGAAAAACAAACGGACACGTCATTAAAAAATACGTTTTAAACAGAAGCATTGAATACCAAATTTTGAATTGCTTGTCTATCAATTCTATTTTTACACTGTATAGGAAGTAAGTCTCTTAACATTGTTGTCATGTAACGATTATTTGTATGCAAACCACTTTTACATTGAATATGCTCTCATAGTCGTGATAGTTCTTGGTTATGACACAATTTTCAAGATTATAAAAACTTTACTTATATTAATTAATCATGGAGTTAGGATCATTTCTTTGATTTTTTTTTAATGTTATTGAAACACCCATTTGTATAAAAGATAAAAAACAAAGATAAGGATAAAATCATGATCCTTAATCAAGGACGGCACTAATAACCTGTTAATTTTAACACCAAACTTATTTGTAATGTGAGAATATAAGGGAATAAACTCCTTACATAATTCAAGTAAAATTCAATACAAAATAATAATTATTTAATTAATACCTAAATAGGCAATGTACTGGTCAAAGAAAGATTTTTTTTTTTTTTTTGAATTGAGTCAAACAATGAACTGATTGCGTGTAATAGAAGTATTAAAATAATAAAATGTACTAGCGACAAGATTGTGAAAACGGACCTAATGTCTGGATAAGGAAGTGGATATCGTGAGGGATTATTTTTTGGCGAATTAAAGATTTGGTGTCTTAAATTACTTGCTATATCCAAGTTGATATGATTTTCGATTTACTTGCCAATTACAAACATGTAACAGCTATATGTATATTCTCGGTTTTCTTGAAATCGATGCAATTAATCTACCTAGAAAAAAAAATGCATAGAAAAAGAGTGAAAGAAAAACCAGTTTCTGTGCTTCAAGGTGATGAAAAATTCTTGAATAAAATTCTTTCAAGAAACTCTTCTGTGGGGCGATCTATGCGTGTTTCTTCCTATGGAAGCTCTGGTCAGGTTCCTTTTGAATGGGAAATGAAGCCGGGAATGCCTCGAGATCCATCAACAAGAGAGATCATGTCCGATGATGATGATGATGATGATGATGATGATGAGACTGATCCACCAATATTCCAGCCACCGCCGCCAGTGGTGCAATTGCAAAGCAGCCTCGACCGCACGAAGCAAGGCATCTTAATTAGCCTACCTAAAATAGGTGCAGGGTTTTGGAGGAAGATGATATGGAAGAAAATCAAGAAGAAGATCAAGAAGAAGAAGAAGGTTCATCAGGATAGCGTGGATCATGATCAAGGAGGAGACTGTGGTCATGTGTTTAGCAATTCAGAGTTTTCGAATTCGGATATTGCCGATTTTAGGGCATCGGTTAGTGATTCATCAAGCTCAACAACATCATCAGCACTGTCATCGTTGCATTCCTCTCATGGTCATGGGAATGTGCAAACTTCAATTCTTAAAAGCTTTGCGGGGAGATTTGTAAAACATTTTACTGCTAAATCTTTGTAATGATACACTGCTAACTTTTTAGATCACCTACATGCTGATATTCTATTTTCTTTTTTCACAATTTCAGATTTATGAAAAGAAGAATTATAATTATAATTAAAGGGGTTGGATATTTTTATTTTTTAATTGTAAATTCGGATCTCAAGAGAGGGAATGGGTATGAGAGTCTGCAGTAACCTCAACTTTTTTTTTTTTTTAATAAAATTGATGGTGATCGTGATTAGGAGATGTATCGGAATATCCCAACTAACCTGGCATCTTTGTAGCACCCTCTTCATCTATCCAAATCTATTATATTATAAAAAAGAATAAAGAAACCTCAACTTTTGTTAATTCAAGTGGTTATAGATATATATTTCTCCATTAATTTTTTTTAATCTAATACAGATAGACATGTGGGTAATAAGTAATAATGAATATGAATAATAATAATAATAATAAAAAAAAAAGGAATGTTTTGCTAAAAATATATACACATTGTTTTTCTGGAAATAATATTTACACATCTGTACTGGTTTAATTATACATATTTAGGGTAAGTTTGGTACTGTTGTAACTTTTATAATAATGCTGAAAGAACAATCAGCTATGAAGTTAATCATCAGATATTTGGTTAATTGTATATTTATAATTACTGTATAGCTTAAAAACAATATACATATGTTTAGTAATTTTATTACAAAAGTGCTGAAATTAGTTACAATGACTAAAATATACATGATTTTAGGACTCTATTTCATTTTTTCTCCATTAATTATATATATTAAACCAATATTTAAGTAGAATATTTAAATTAGGATAAAAATTTCCATAAAGAACAATAAATTATTTTTAAAAGATTTTTTATATCAAATCAATATTTAAATATAATATTTAATTTTGAGATGAAATAAGATATATAAATGATTTTAATTTGATTTCATAAGGATAAAAACGATATTTTAAAAGATGCATTAAATGCTAAAATAGATTCTTACATAATCACTTTCAAAACGTAACCCTACTCATAAGATTATCCATGAATCACTTTTGAAAGTTTTACGAAATATCTTTTTATGTCAAAATTGAAAAATAATCTGATTTTAACTTTTAAAAAACAATACCAAACTGACACACACACACACACACACACACACACACACACACACACACACACACACACACACACACATATATATAATCCGTCATTTTAATTTCGGTAAGGACTTTGATAAAATCACTTCTGGTGTGTTTACTAATCAGGAATCCTAGTTGGGAAAGGGAATTAAGTTCCCCATTTCAAATTCCTGTGTTTGCTAAATTTGTGGGGAATTAAGTTCCATAGACCCCACACACATATCAGGAATTAAGTTCCTAAATGAAAGGGAACTTGATTCCCCTTACCCACCCAATAAATCAAGTTCCCCTTCCTGATTGAAAAGAAGAATTCATATCATTTTACTAAAATATCCTTAATTATTTTTTTTACAAAACTATATGCATATATATATACACACACACTTCACAGTTCACTGTATATAAATATATAGACTTCACATTTCACTCTTTTATTCATACTTCACTTTTCATTTTTAATATATTCAGAATTGTGAAAAAAAAACTTTATTTAATTATTTATTAACTATACTCATACATCTCTTATATGTATATGTATATGTACATATACAATTAGTTTGTGTACATAAGGATGTTTTTGTAATCAACTTTGTAATTTTGTTTCCATTTCTAACTCAAAAAAAGTTAGTAAACATGGTAATTGAATTTGTAACTTAATTTTAATTCCCTTTCATTCTCTTTCCAATAGAACTCGATTTCGATTCCACTCATTACCGATTAGTAAACGCGTCATTCAATTTTTATGAGTTTTGATCTAAATTTTTTGTAGATGGTAAATTCAATGAAATATACCTATGACTATAACTTGAGAATTATTCAAGTACTAGATCTACTTTTTCTGATTTTGTTAAATATGGAGGCATCGGAAAAATGAGTGAAAAATAAAAAATTCAAGAAAAATAGCTCTAGTGCTTGAAAAATTCTCAAATTATATTCATAGGTAAATTTTATTGAACTTATCTTCCACACAAAAATTCAGATCAAACTTTAAAAAAATCGATGTGATTTCGTTAAGGTTTTTACCGAGATTAAAATAAGAATTCCCCAAAGAAAGAACAACTATATATATATATATATATAGTTTTACTTTTTTTGGAAAGATGTTGGAAACTGGACTTTTTGCTGTGAACTAAAATCTAAGCATGGTATTTTCCCTCAATTTTCACAAAATCCAAACCAATAATTTCACTTTGTCCAAATTTGGTGTCCAAATCTAGTGTCTATAGTCGACTGTACCACAGGAGGGAATGTTCCCCTGGGGGACTTTCCGACGCTCAAGTCAGTGTAATAATCAAACGATAGAGAAGAAATTAAATAAATAACAAACCGTGTTGCTTAATATCAATGGTCGAGTTGTAGGTTGATCTTATAGGATTGACACTGGGTGTTGATGTTCACGACTTGATCCCCTGGGATTTGTTATGTCGATATAGATCGAATGAGAGCTGAGCAGATATATGATATTGATGCCCATGTGAATCTCTTCATTCGAAGTGGGTCGATCTGAGACTGGATTGTGGTTATATCGGTTGACCTCGATCAGATGGTGGATCCCTATTAATGCAGAGGTGATGTCCGTAATAATTGTAAGAAAGATCAAAGAGGTTTAGCAGTTTTGAGAGAGCTTTCGCATGAGTTGAGAGAGAGAATTTAGACCCCTTCCTTTGAAGAGGAGCCTAGCTTTTATCGGGAAGTTCAAAGACACTTTAATGTTCGTGCTCATTAAAGATGCGTGGATCATGGGCATTCAATCATCTATTTTGATTCACATGAATCGGACCATGAAGGCTTTGTCAGTTATTGGGACTAGTGCAACGTCTGACTTGATTGCTTTCGATATTGACCACATGTTTTCAACTGTCTAATATCTTGGACTAAGATTGTCTTTACGCCAACGCTAGTTCAATTGATTTGACTTCCTTGGGCTTTGTTGGTTAGATGGGACTGAGAGGTTGATTCTTTCAAATTCCAAATTATAGGACTGTCATTTAGGCCTACGTATTTTTTGACCACTACAGTTTGCCCCTCACTCTTCAAGCTCGAAGCATTCAAATTGGACAGTTGATATGGTCAAGCTCGAAGTTGATCAGTTACATCAAACTTGACTAATGGTTATATTGGATCGATCCCTAGTGTCAAGCAAGGATTTTTTATCATGATTTTATTTGTGATCGATTATCAAACCACCAGAAGTTTTCGGATTATTTAACTATGAGTCTCAGAATTTTGGTTGATGATGAGTATCGAACAATGCTATACTAGTGGAACATGGTCTAGCGCTTCGCGTGAGTCAGATTTCTTGAGGTTTTTAGCCCTTTTAGGGCTGACATGACCAGATCTTCTATTAAAGCTAAGGAATTTGAATTGGCACCTTTTATGTTCCCAAAGACAGCAGGTCTTTTTAGATGGTGTCATTCGAAGCGACTTGCTCTGTCATTTTGCGACACGTGTCTGTTAAGTCTATATAAGTTTTCAAAGCCTTCTATTTCTTCTTCACTTTAGTAAAACAAAAATTTTCCTCAGTTTCCTCTGTTCAGACGTCTCCTTTAGATACTCCGAGTATTTTCGGTAAATCTCAGGCCTTTTTTCAAGATTTTCCTATTAATATCCGACAAGTTTCTTGTTTCTCACTTTTTTTTTTTGCTTTTTATTTCTTATGAATGCATTTGTTAAATTTCTGGAGAGCTTCACCTATTTTGCCTTTTGACCATCATATGTGTTTTGAATTTTTTCTGGTGTTTGATATATATTATGTGGATTTTTGTTTGATAACTTTGTTTGTGATACTTAATTAGGAAACAGAGCCTTAAAATTTGGAGATATCATCATAGGGTTTTGATTTGCTTTAATTTTCCGCTTAGTTTAGTTCGACTTTTAGGATCTTCGATTTAATCTTCGTAGAATATGTTTTTAGACATCTGTGGTCGCCTAGTTTTAAGATAGTTCGATTTTGGTCGACTTTAACTTTTAGCTCACTTTGGTCGTCCTGTTTGAGATAGCTCTTTTCATTCAAATTTTCTTGTTCGATAGCGTTTGGAGCTATATCGAGTCAAGGCGATGACTCGTTGAACTTCTTGTTGGCGAGGATGATCGATGAATTTCAGGATGCCCAAACGAAGTTGACCTCGTATCCACAGATTAGATATTTGATTCGGACCATCGTGATAGGGTGACAATTTTTGAGCCCCCACACCGACTCTGGCGTCGGTGAGGTTGAAGTCAACCTACCAAAGTTAACGATGGTGGGTCATTTGGTGACCCATGCTGAGTTAAACGTGGAGCCACCATCGACCTCTAAATGCGAAGCAGGGCAGTTCTTATTGAAGAATTCTACCTCGAAGTTGTCATATCAATATGTTAAAAATCAAGAGTTTGAGCTAGGAATTCCTGAGTCAATGAAGTTACGAGTGAAAACCCCGTTCGAGCGTGCCGATTGGTCGATACAAGGTTGGACCTATTTCTACTATCTACCTTTCAAACTAGACTTAGGCTCCCAATTCCATCGCTGGCTCGAAAACTGTTAAACCTTTTAGAAATTGCTCCAAGTCAGTTGATGCCCAATGGGTGGAGGATTTTCTTATTGGTCGATGTTTTGATCGAGATCGAGAAGTTAGACTTTTCTTTTGAAAACTTCATGTCTACATACCATTTGAAGGAACATGATACCGACTATGAGAGGTATTTGACAACGGCACATCTTTATAGAGGCCATCTGATCTCTTAGCTTATGACTAAAGATCCTGATAGGAAGCCGAAGTTCTTCTTTGATCAAGGGGATATGGTCGATAGGGTTAGGTCGATCTGGACTAGTGCTAGTGGGTGTTCAACTTCAATAAGCACTATTTTGTATAATAGTTTTTGACTTAAATCTTTTTTCTTTTTAGTGGGCCTTTATGGGAAGACGAAGTTTATCCAAGGAGTGGACGTCATGAGTAGGACTCAGAATTCTCCTTATCAACCCAAAAGAAAGGAGTTGGAAGAGACTGCTATAGGAGAATAGCATTAGGAGCATCTCTTTGTGGAATCACACCACGTTCGGTTGGTCAGGTAAACCTTATCCTTGACTTGAAGATTTGACCAAGTACACTTGGATAAGATATGAGTTCAAAATTTTATATGGTACTCGATTTCTCGAGCCTATTACTGATGTCAAAAGGGTTTTTGCTGTAGCAACTATGTCGAACATAAAACATATTTCTTTTGAAGAGGTCTTGAAGAGAAAAATAGAAATGCTTGAGAAGAGAAAGGGGAAAAGAACTACGAGCGTACACGATACTAAGGTTGTCGACTGGTTTGAGCCAATTATCCTTGTTGTTGAGAATGTGATAGAGCATCCTTGCCAAGATGAAGCCTTGAGTAAAGGCGTCGCGGCTAGGTTCCCAATAGACAACTCTATATACTCCGATCATGGGCCGATGTTGAAAGAAGTAGATCAGCTCTTATTCCCTAAAGACGACACTTACCTTTCCCAGATAAAAGCCTTACTAGTTTTCGACTGAGGACTGACTGGAACTTTTCAGGTTCTGTACTTAAGGATTTCTTTCTATGTTCCATTTTAAATTTATTCTCTCCAGGTTAGGGTTGAACTTTTTAGGTTTCTTCTTGCAGACTTTTCAATCCAAACTTTTGTTGAGGAAAGATATCAAATATCTTTCCAAGAAGGTTTCCTCTCTAACTTCTTAGAATTCAAAGATGAAAAATGAGGTCGAGTGGACCAAATCGAAATTGGAGAAGGTTCTAAATGAAGTGTTTGAAAAACTCGCTAAAGCTGAGGAGGAGAATGCTCAACTGTGCACTTCTCTCTTGTTGAGTAAGGATAAGTTATCGTAGATTGATGAATTGCTCACAGATTCCATAGAGAGACTTGACAAGGCTATTGATGAAACCATTATCTAGACCAAGGTTGAGCTTATGCATCAGTATTCTCACGGAGACACATATACCTGGGACTCGAAAAAGAACATCAAAATCTAGGAGCAGTATAAGGGACGTGATGCAACAGTTCATTCGGAGAAGGAGGCAATTGGGGGATGAAGATGACTTGGAAGGTGCTCATGAGGATCAGGATTAAGAAGATAGTTGAATTTTTTTTTCTCATTCTTTTTGTCAAAGGTATGGACGATCTATTACCGCCTTTGTTAGTTTGTAATATATGGATGTTTCAAATATTTTCATCTAGTTTAGAAATGCATTGGTAAAACATTATCCACATTTCAAATTTTAAATCGACAGAATTAGTTTACAGAAATAGAAGTTGAGGTTCGAGAGAGATTTTGAGTAAAACCATTAGTTAGTTGACTTATAAGAAATTGATTTAAGTTTACAATGTTCGTAGCTCGACATAGAGCGTTTTGATTACACGAGTATTGACATAAAAGAGTCGAGGCAGTTACAAATTGCTCGACATGGAGCATTTCGATTGCAGAGGTTTTGCGTTTTGTTTAATTTAATTACATGATTACTCAATCCCTTTAATGGGTAAGTCATACTTCACGTGCTCTATCCCCCAAGTGCAGATTTGCTCTATGTATCGAGGAGACTTATGCTTGATTCTTCAGAGAGCTTAATCCACGAATGCAAGTTCATCTTGTGAGTTGAACAATTTGAATTTTTGAATACAAGATTGCTTTTCTAGTTAAACCTGCACTAAAGAAGGAGAAATTTCCAGTACTTCTAGGTGTCTTTAAAGCTCTTGGGCTTTTTGTAATTGGCAACCTTCGCTAGTGAGGATCTTTATTTTATAGACCTTAGATGACACTTTATTGCCCTTGGTTACTCATCATTGCTCTTGTTCAAATTTGTTAGTTTTCATTTAATAGAAATTAATCGAGCAAAAAAGATTGAATGATTTAGAAGTAGTACCTCTTTAGGTGAACCACATTTCAACTGTTATGTAGCTCACGTCCATTTTGCGTTTGAATTTAATTGGCCCTATGCCCGATCACTTTCGTTATCTGGTAGGGCCCTTCCCACGTTGACTTGAACTTTTCAGTGCCCAGTTCTATAGTATTCTTGAAGACTCTTCGTAGAACCCAATCGCCTTCTGAGAAAGTTCATGTAAGGACATCAATTTTTGATTGGTTTATTCATGACAAATCACATTGGGGATGTTTGTGTAATTAGTAGCATAAGTTCTTCATTTATGGTTTTCTCGAAGACATACTTTAGGTCATCTTATGAACTTCAAGAGGCAGTTCACTTGTGCTTAATTCACTTTGAAGAGATTTTATTTGCACACACTCACATCTCATGCATTTATTGTTGCACACATACACACACACTTAATGTATTTGAGTTGTTATGCATTTGCAATCACTTGCACTTCATTCCTAGTCTTAGGTTTGGTTTTGTGTTGTGTGCTTGTGTTGTATCCACGATTGCATTATGGTGTGCTTGTTTTAACGTGTTGAGTGACCATTTGAGATGGTCCCATTCTTCTCTTGTTTTGGTCTTTGGAACGAGTTTGGGCATTCTTGTTGTTGTCCGAATCTGGTCTTTGGTCATTCATCTTACCATAACTCTTTCTACAATCATCTAAATCATGTTTTGTTAATTGGAGTAGAAGGTAGACTTCCATACTTTTCCATTGGTATATTATACAAAAGGTTTGGATATCATTTGGTCAAATTTTGATCCCTTGGAAATTCATATTTTGAATTTCCCACGGTGCGCATCTTTTTAGCGACCGTTGTTTGATCTGCGGTATGTGTTGTGGATGTTGGAAGAGTTGTTGGGTGCGTTGGTGTGTGCGAATGATCGTACGGGTGGTGTTCGGGTCAACAACCCATGTGCTACACTGTTTTTATAAGCAAAATTGTATTTTCACTTGTGTCATTTTTCACCCCTATATATTCGTCATCATCTTTCCCGCTTAGACCTAGAACTTATAATTACAAGATCCTAGTAAGAGAAAGAGTTCCCTTAAAGAGAGAAATCTTCAAGCTTTGTTCTTTGACTCTCCAAACCCCAAAACGCATCTTCTTCTTACATCTCTAGCAGCATTCAAGCATAGGTCTTCATTAATGTCTTTAATTGGTAAGTAGAACTATCATCCTTGCTCATTCATTGTTCTAACTTATCAAGACATGTCATTTATTGCTTAGGTTAGTAAATCTTCATATTTATTATATATCAATTGATATTATGACATGTTTGGGGTTTGTTTGTTGACGGCTTGCATTTAGGACTATTTTGTCCTTCTAGCTAAATATATGTGCTTTTCATTTAGATATTGATTAGGTCTAATCGATTGCATTTATTGTCCTTGCCATGATTAATGACAACTTGTGTTGATATGGCTTTGTTTGATGACTAGATTTTAGACTTGCATATCTATATATAGTTAGGTCTTTATGAGCATTCATAGAGACTTTGATATCTAGAATTTGTACTAAATTAAAATCTTTAAATCTCTAGATAAGCATTTAGTGTTGCCTACCATTAATTGCATTTAGAATATTTTACATATTCACATAGGTTATTGATCTTTTCTTTGAGATTTAAGCCTTGTGATTACAAGGTGTAGTGTACAAGTAAGTGAAGTCTTGCAACTAAGGTGTGTTGGCAAGCATTGATCAAGATTCACTATAAAGGCTCGTTGGGTAGTAGTGACAGGTTAGTGACCGAGAACGGTATGACTATAGTTCAACCTAGGTTGTAAACATCATTACAATAATGGATTTGAGGATCGTGGTATCTAAGTGGTTAGCCCGTGGTTTTTCCATTGTTGAAGGGTCTCCACGTAAAAATCAAGTGCTATTTAATTTCCATATTTTATACTTGATTTTGTATGTTTGTTTATGGGGTAAATTTTTAATATTGACTAATCAAGAAAAGTTGGTAATTAACTTGATTAAAACCTATTCACCCTCTTCCAGGTTGTTAGACACATTCTTTAAGTTTATTTTGAGTTCGAGACTGAACGTTTTTGTTGTAATATCGAACGACTTGTTGTTAATATGTTGCGAGTCTGAGCTGGGCCTTATCTCTTTTCTCATCTACCAGGTCAAGCTCGAGAAACATAAAAGAGTTGTTCTGATCTTCATCAAGATGCTTGACTCGAGTTGAGATTACATTTTGCTCGACGTGTATAACTACTTCCGCTCCATATACGAGTGAGAAGTAGCTCTAGTTGATGTCCGACTTGTTGTTCGATATGACCACACGACCTCTTGCAGTTTATCAGCCCATAGTCCTTTCGCTACTTCTAGCTTCTTTTTCAGGGTCCCATTTTCATCTTTTTATTGACTCGGCTTCGCCGTTTGATTGTGGATATCGGGGTCGAGAAGTGGATCTTAATCCCCTAATCTTCGTAGAAGTCTTGGAAGTCGAAGGAGATGAATTGCGATATGTTATCGGTCACGATCTCTTTTGGTATGCCAAACTTAAAAATTATATTTTTCCATAGAAAACTTTTTACTTCGGTGTCTTTAATTGTTTTATAATATTTTTCCTTAACCCATTTCATGAAGTAATATGCCATTAAGAGTACATAGACCTTGCCCCCCTTGTTCGAGGTCAACCACTTTCCAATTACATCCATTCCCTAATTCATGAAAGGCCATGACGACTATATCAAGCTGAGATTTTCTGTGTATTGATGAGACGTCTATGTATGCCGTAGACACTTATCACATCTTTTTACGAAGTCGAGTGTATTTGATTTCGTTGTCAACTAGTAGTTCACTATAGTGATTGCTCAATTGGGCTAGATTCCTCGATCCAAAATGGTCTGTTAGGTTTTTGAGTTTTGTGTTGGTATAATTCTATATCAAAACAATATTTGCTTTGTATTGATTTGTTGTCTAGGGTTTGAGGATTATCGAGCTTCAAGGAAGTTTGGACAACATTTCAAGCAAAGTGGTGGCTACAAGAGGAACAAAGCTTTATTACATAGCACAAGGTATATCGAGACTTCTTACCTCTTGCAAGGCCTAGGCACACATAAAAATAGTTATCATAGGTGTCCCTACGTCGTTGTGCAAAATTTGATATAACACATACACACACTTATTCATAGATGCACATGCATTAGATTTACAGTTGACAATTTTTGTAAATTGCATGTTCTAGGACTATATCTAGAAAATTGCATACTTGTGTGTTCTTGTGTTCATTTTATTATATTTGTATGATATTGAACATGAATTTGTGCTTAAATAATTTCACATTGAGTTTCGGTAATTTCGGTTACTCAGTTATTAAGTTTCGAGTTCACATTAGGAAGTTAAGAAACATTTCCTGACTTTATCAAGCATGGTTTTCAGCTTTGTATTTCAATTTAAATTCCATATCTTTTGAAAAAGTTTACTTGACATATTTTGTACATGAGGGAGTCCTAGTTTATAATCTGAAAACGGATTCTAAATCAGAGTTTGAAGGCCGAAGAAATGGAACAAAAGGGACTCAAAGAAGGAAGGAAGGAAGGGGACAACACCCCTTTCTCGTGGGGCGTGTGGAACCTCATGGGAAATGAATCCTTCTACCCCCGTGGAAGGCCAGACACCTCCAAAGGATGTAGAGGTGTCCCTATCCCATTGGTTTGCCTTTTCCCTCTTTCCTTTTCCCCATTTACTTTTCCCTTTAAATATTTTGGTTCCCTCTCATTTTTTTGTAAGAAGAAAAACTTGAAAAGTTGTGTAGAAAATTTTCACTCTAATTTTCCTATATGCCAAACATCATCACTTTCTCTACCGGAGTCCGAATCGAGTGATTCAAATTGGAGAATTCTCATCTACTAGTTCTCTATCTTTTCCACAAGAGTTTGGAGTCATTTGATTGAGTTTTCTATTAGCTTCACTCACAAAAACGGGACTGCACAGTTTTCGCTTGAGGTATTGATTTCTCTTTTGATTTTTGAGCTTCAAGTCTTCAATTACCTTTGGTTTTCTCCATCAATACATGTATGTATTATTTGTAAAGTTTGATTAGAGTTTTAGATTCTATCAAAGCTAGATTGAACTTGATTGAATCTTACATGTTGAATTAGGTTTTGGTTAAAGCCTATGTTTTCACATGTTTGTGTTTTGTATTGTGCTAGCTTTTTATCTTGGACTATTTTGGACTTTGATTGATGGATTTTGATGAACAATAGTCTTGACTTGTGTTAGGTCTCTTTAATCGACTATTTTCAAGATTAGCACAATTGCTTGTACATATAGAGCTTAATAGGTTTCTATTAAATACTTTGTGAATACATGCTCTATATTTCTTGCTAGAACTTTAATTGATCACATCTTATGATTCTAGCATGATTTTTTTATACTAAATCTTGATTATGTGCTTAAATGAATATGATTAATTCAAATTTTAGTGTCATAAATAAATCTAGAAGCTAAATGTGTTTTGGTGTTTTCACATTTTTCTAGAATTGTTATTCATTCACAGTAACTAGACATATTTGGTATGTGAAATGTAATGCATAAGTCTAGTTCCCGTAGGATGTGTTGATCATCATATTCTAAGTTGCGTGCTTATTTATGTTTTGCATTCATGATAACATAGTTGGCCTTGTGAAAAGGTTGAAAGTCTCATTCCTTAGAGTGATTCTTTGGATTGAGCATTGGAAGTCACATTCGGTGAGTGATTCTTCAAGTTGTGCATTGGAAGTCACATTCTTAGAGTGATTCTTTAGATTGTGCATTAGAATTCATATTTCTTAGAGTGATTCTTTGATTTATGCAATGAAAGTCTTGGCTAGGATCAGGGTGATCCAGATAGCTAAGCATTAGAAGTCTCATTTCTTAGAGTGATTATTTGATTTTAGCATTGGAAATCACATTTTGGAGAATGATTCTTCGATTTGTTCATGGTGGCATCTCTTTCATTGTGTAGGGTTGAAGGGTAGATTTCTAGGTGAAGTTGGTCCCTTGAGAGATTGTATCTTTTTATCTTACTAGTGAAAGGTGTTTGGCTGTGGGTGTGAAATCAACCCGTGGATGTTTCCTCTTCAAAGGTTTTATCGCGTAAAAATCATGTGTTAATTTCTCTATCCTTATCTCTTGATATTTGTATATGTGTTGATATACATATCTTGTTTAATATACTTGTAATTGATATTCATTGCATATCAAACTTTGAACTTGCTAAAGGCTTATGTTTAATAGCCTATGTAAAAAGTAAGTTTGTATCATATGCAAGTTATTATCAACATTGACTTTGTTTGACTAAGCATATCTTTATTGAATTGATTTTACTTGTGTTTGGTTTATAAAATTTTGATACAAGTTATCTAGAGCGACAAACTTAAGTTTGTTTCAAGGGAATGAAAAAGGTGTACTAACCTATTCATCCCCCTCTAGGTTAACTTAAGGAAAATTAACTGTGTTTGTATTTTCATTTGGTATCAAAGCGGGTCACTAGATTGCACTTATCGAGTATTCCAGGATATACTCATGGTGATTTACTAGTTGTAGATAACAATCTTGAGTCTTATATTGTTTGTGTTGATTGTCCACCTCTTGTTGATAAAACAAAAAAGGCATGGGAAATTCATCAAGCTATCCATGAATATGATTATTTATTTTCTTCTTGGTATTTGTCTACTAACAATTTTATTGATAAACTTAAAGAGAATATTAGTGACAAAAGCAAAGATAAGGTGGAACTAGATTCCTTGGAAGAAAATGTTTATGTAGGTAACTACCTATCTGACACGACTTCACATCAAGAATAAATTAAAGAAAGATGAGAATTTCCCGATGGACAATCAAGCTAGACATGATCACTTGTCTTTGCAACTCAATGAAGAGAATTGCAAGTCAAAGGCCACCAACTTCAACTTGATAGAAAGAAACGAAGCTTTGAAGGAGGTTGAAGTGAAAAGTGAAGTGATCGAATGTCTTGAAAAGAATGATATCTTGAAGAGACTAAATGAGGTAGAGAGATTTGTCTACAATAGTATAAAGATTGCCTCAAATATGAGGAGTAGAGAGCAAGCTTACATTGAAGAGATCGCATAGCCAAACAAGCAATCAAAGACTTGGTAAATGGCTCGGTCAAGGTGAATAATGTCACAAAACTTGCTCAACCTCATGGAGAGCCTAGCAACTTGAAAGGAAAAGGGAAAGCTTGAAATAACATCACCTATTTCAAGGAAGGCTAAAATAAAATAGGTGAAAAAGTCTCATAAGAACAATCTTCTCAAATACAAAGGTAATGTGAAAGACAAGGTATCTCCTCAAACTCTTCCTACGTTTGAGAAGTAATGATCCTTTGTAATTCTCTTGTATTGCTTTTAGATCATGCGCTTGTAAGCCATCAAAACTTGGTTTTCAAAAATGCGCTTTGCTTCTCTTGTATGTTGAGTAAGTTGAGTTTGTTAATATGTAAGTTGTGGATACACCTTGAAGTCTTTTGAATTGTACATTACAGATGACCTATGGTTAGTATCCATTTTGCTTCAGTAACTACATAGAACTCAACGATCACCTTCATAAAAGAGCTACATATAGTGGTTGTGAAGTCGCCTAATGTAGAAAATAGCTACACCATAATGGTGAAAGCTATCATGAAGCGTATATGTTTATGTTTAAAAAAAAAATCAAAGAAGTGTTGAAAAGAATCAATAAAAAAAATTCTTTGATTCAAGTCTATAAAGGAAACGAAGAAGGCTTAAAAGGAGTATAGTTGAAAATCATGTATTCTCGAGTTGAAAAATAGAAATGGATTGACGAGCCACATACACACACTCTCATATGTTGAATTCTATTCTCTATAAAATAAAAATTTCGGATGATAATCGGTTTGACCTGTTATGGAAAAGCTTAAGATGAATAGATGTTAATAGGATTTGCATGTTGATTATCAAATTACTTCTCTACATATATTTGAAGCAAAAATCACACACACACACACACACACACACACACACACACTTTTGTTTACAATTATTTTGATACTCTAGCAATTAAAGAAGAATTATAAGAGTGATTGAAAATCTTGGTGTAACTCTCATAGTCTGTGGAGATTATTTTGTTTGATTTCTTTAAAAATGCTTGAATATATGAATGTGTGAATATTATTGTGAATAATATGCTATCTTGATCTTAGATAGAGCATCTATCAGGAGGGAGCATTGCATGTTAGACTTTATTCTCTCTCATGGTATGTTCACATGATTTGCTTTGCCATTTGATAACATATTAGTTGGATAGAATAATTGAATTATGAGATGCATGATATCAATCTTGAAATAATTGCAAGAATGTGTTGGCAATGAATATGTCTTTGGTTGAGGTTGATAGTAGTTGATATTGCAATGAATTCCTTCATTCATGTGGTTGATCGTAGTTGTGATTACGACCAATTTCTTCTTGCTTGAGGTTGATTAAGTTCCTTCTTGCTTGGAGTTGATAGTAGTTGTTGTTACAACCAATTCCTTCATGTTTTGAGGTTGATAGTAATTATGATTGACACCAATTCCTTCATTTTAGGATTGTTGTTTGTTGTTAAATGCATTTGTTGATTTTGGTAAAATATACCTTTATGCTTAAAAGAAATATTTATGCATTTACGATTCATTATTTTATCATGTCTTTTTATGTTTATATTGTTGTCTAATACTCACATGATCTCTTTTTACTTCTCATGTGTTTTAATGTTGTAGTGTTGACAAGAAAGCCATGGGAAGAAACAAGATTTCTAATCCTATCCATCCACCAAAACCCATATCCAAACACAAATCCACACCAACAACCTTTAAAAAACCCAAACCCAAAAAGTTAAAAGCTTATTCAAGATAGAGGTGTTGATTTAGTAGAGGGTTCTTACATTCATCATGTTTTACATGAAAGTATGGATAAATACTATTGGGGAAGTAAATGAGAGCCTTATTAGAGAGTTTTACTTTGAGTATAAAGATATTACAACCTTTAAAAATGCTTTGATGAATGAAAGGTGAAAAACATTTAGGATCTCCTCGGATAGCATTAGCAAGTTCTTTGGTCTTTCCAATGAGATTGTGTCGGAACTACTTGATATGGACAACATAGAGCACTTAAACCTTATGGGGAGGACTTTATGAGAAGATGAAAGATTTGATTGGGGCAAGAGAGCTTACATAAGCCAAAGTGAGTAAGCCAAGGTTAGTGCCTTTTGCCATCTATTTGTTTGTGCAAATCTTGTAGGATCTACTAATGCTTCTGAGCCAAACAAAGAAAAGATCAAGATTGTGTTTGCCTTGGTGAAAAAAAAGTCCTTGAACATTGGTGATCTCTTTATAGAACATATATAGAGTGTGGCTAGTTCTACAAGATCGGATAATAAGTTAGCTTTTCTAGGGTTCATTACTTATTTTAGCATGAAACTAGAAGTTTCGAAGCTTGTTGATGATGTGCTTCTACCTCCTTTAGAACGTTTTGTTTTTTTGAAAACTGGTTGGCATTCATGTCATACAAATAAAAAAGGAGGCCAAACACTCACCTGTCTTTTGGAACCACATTACACCATATAGCTTAAACCTAAACACATGCCTACCCTCGTTGCCAATCTTGTTAGGATGTGTCGTGTTGTGGTTAAATGTTGGAAAAGCTCTAAATATGAAAAGTTAGTGTGTATTTAGGCTATATTTGTAAATGTGCAAGAGAAAAGGCTCAAAAATATAAAAGTGTGAAAATGTGCACTTATGAGCTTAAAGTGTAAAAAAAAAAGAGAAAAAAAAGAGAAGAGAATAAAAAAGAAAAAGAAAAAGGGAATAAGAGTCTTGTATGTAATTGTAAAGTACTCACTAGTAGTGTACTCATGTATAGCACAAGTGTAATGAAAAGTCAAGCCTAATCACTAGTGCCACGAGTGATATGAATAGAGCTTAAGTATTGGGTGTATTGTGTAGTGTCTTAGCATGATTGGTGACTTTTGAATGCCAGTTCCTATTCTTTGTTCACCAGATTTCACCCAATAGCCCCATTACAACCAAAGGGAAGACCTAAATGATCTACTATGAAATCTAGATTGGAAATGTTTGTTGAAGCATGATCTTCCACATCCATGGCATTTGATTCATTTCCTAGGCTAGTTCACAATAATAATAATGTTTCATTTCTTATTGTATGCAAGTATTTGATTCCCATACATAACTCTATCATTGCATACTTTGTATGAGTGTGAACTTAGGACTCCAAGAGAAAAGAAAAGAGAATGTCCACGTGAGGTTTAGAGTCAAAGCGAATTATGCTCGAGGTGTGAGAGTGAGTAGTTCCCGACATGAGAGTACTTTAGGTGTGAGATTCATGTTGTTCGAGTGTCCTGTGAGAGCCTTCGAGTTGCTTGAGAATATTTTGCATGTGTCTACTCTCATTATCCACACCTCTTTGCATCTTATCAACAGTTGAAAATGCGACTTTTGTGTTATTGTTGTTTGAATTTCTTTTATTTTTACCGAGTCTTCGTGTTGTTTGCTTGTTTGTTTTTGTTGGTGTTTTCACTTGATTTTGCTCGAGGACGAGAAAAAGTCTAGGTTTGGGGGTGTTGATTGAGCCGTTTTAACACTAGTTTTCGAGTCCCCATTAGTATTTTTACTGCTTAATTCTCGAGTAAAATCAAATGTTTAATGACTCGATTGAGTGTTTTTTACAGGATTTCATATTAGGGGTATCATTTGGGTGATTTGAGTGAAGTTGAGACTCAAAAGTGCTGGAAATCAGAAGTTTGGACAAAAAGCCAAGCTGTCACTGTTGTGGAGCGTCGTCATGGGAAACCGCAACACCATGAGCGACAACAACTTGTTTTAGAAGTCGCCAAGAAATGTCGCTTGGAGAGCACGCAAGAACTACCAAAGAAGCGCATGTCGCGGTCCCAATTTCATCATGGGAGACCGCGACATACCGGGCGATAGCAACTTCCTTGGCCATTGTCGCTCAAGGTGTCGCCTGAAGAACTGTCGCGAAGCAAAGAGGCAAGGTGTCACAGCTGGATTTATGTCATGGACAACCGCGACAATCAGTGATGCGACAGTACAATACACGTATCTCTAGGTTGATTCTTCATCTATTTTTGGACCCATATAAATACCTATATGAGTTTTGGAAAGGTAACATCAGCCACAAAAACATTTTGACATTTCCATCCCTCCATTACCATCCTTGGACATTATCATTCATCCATCCACCTTGGAATATTGGAAAGCAAGAAGAGGAAGCTTACAAGTCAAGGAACCTCAATGACCAACTTTGGTTTCTTCTTTCACTCTTCTTTGTTTTATTTCCTTTCTTTGATGTGTAACTAATTTCTAAGTTAGGGGGTTAATGTAAACCGGTTGAACAACTCTTTGTAATCCTATGGCCTATGTTTATTAATTAATTACATTAGTAGTCTCTTTTGTTGCAATACTTGCTCTAATTCCTTCACTTATGTTCAAATGAGACCTCAATGAATGTTTGTGTTAAGATTAGTTAATCTATGATGTTGAGGGTTAGATGTGGGTGACCATCCCATTTAGTCCTTAACTACAAGCTTAATAACTGAGAAAATTTCCATATGCATAACCATGCTATGTGTGATTTAGTTTAGAGTTTTTTAATTAAAAACTAATTCTAACCCTTACTCATTACATGACTTTGTGTGAGTAATAGGAAAGATTAGGTGCTTCATGAAACAAACCCTATTAATTAGAATTAAGTGCTTTAATGAGATTTATGGATTACATTGAGAAGTTTAACTAGGTTGCCTTAATTCCCTAACATTCCTTCATCTTCGAATTTTCGTGTGAGCTTTTGTGTTACTTAGTTTATTGAAATTTTTACATATTCGTGAGTTAAATTACCACCAAAAGACAAGCATTATACCATTTAGTTTTCAGGCACTTAGATTAGGATTAAATTAGATTAATTAGAGTTCAACTAGTAGAATCATCTATCTCAGTGAACGAACTTTTCTTTAAATTGATTTAAAAGATAAAAAAAATACTGCAATCAACATCAAATATGAACATTTAAGTTCTGCCTCGCAAGGGCGCAAGTCACAGAGACTTGCACAGCGGCAAGCAAGGGATCAATCCATAAGGAGGTGGGATTTATTGACCATATCTAGTTCTAGCTATTATAACAACACTCCGAGCGGACTCGTGCGTTGCGTGTGCGAAAAAATGAATAATAATATAACTAAATAACTTATATAAATAATATATGCAATGATAGATGGAATGGAGATATGCATAAAATATGGTTACACTAGGGAAACGACTCAACCTTAACAATCCTCCTAATTACGTTATAGACTCACCTAATCCTCAAATGTGCAAGTATATCATAGGCTCGTATCCCCTTAATTAATCTCTAATCTCTCTCGATGTCTTAGAGATAGTATCCATATATACCCGAAATCTCTCTTGAGCAATCCAGACATTATATATGAACCCATTAAGCACGTGGAATACAAATCGGGCCCTATACGCTAGCCTAGTGGTTCTAGCACTTTCTAGTCAAGCATAGTGAATGTTTATCTAAGCATTGTCTAACGCGTCTCCTCTTGGTACATAGCATCTAACCATGGATCAATTATAAAGTGATCAATTAAGCAAAAGCTTTAAGCATTCAAAACATCCATATAACTACATAAGCACAAAAGAAATGTCGGTGGTTTTTACTTCTAGGTCAAAGATTCAGTTCAGCACAAAACAAGTACTCCAAAGGCAACAAGAAATACAAAGAAATGAGCAAATAAGAGCAAACCATTGAAGACAAGTCCTCCAAAGATGCTCCTAGCATTCCTAGATCGAATTTGGCTCCTAATTCCTTTGTAATCTACTCTAAGATGGATGAAGGAAGTGTATAGTGGTAATGTGGAGGTGTATGGTGAGCTCCCATTGAGGAAACACCTTCATGGGAGGAAAAGATGAAAGAAAATGTAAGAAAATGTAAGAAAATGGAAGAGAGAAGAGAAAAGGCGTGAGAGGGGAAAAGAGGGGAAGACAGATCTGAAGAATGAGGAGAAAATCGGGTATTTATAGTGTGGGAGGTTAGGACAAGACGTTTGTGTGAAAAGACAAGAATACCCTTCTGAAAATGGCTGAAAAACACATTTATGCCAAGAAGTGCTATTCGATGTGCTGTACGCATCAACACAGCGTACTGCACATCACTTTTTGGAGCTTTCGTCCCAAAAATGCGGTACAAAACGCGGTACGTAACTTGGTCTCGCGCGGTTGCATACTGCACTTCTCTGCGCACCGTTACGAAAAAGGTCATTACTTTCTTCAAAAATCTCGGAATCATGATCTGTAAAATGCGTTAGAAAGAATACTTCTGGGGCTTTCCGAAAAGTGGTTATGGAAAATGTAGTTCAATAGAAAAAGAGAGATATGACCCTCCGAAGTTCGGGTTTCTGCATATGCTATTGTAAATTCTGCCATTTAACCTCCAAAATTCTTCAATTAAGCTCAAATACCTTCCGTAGGGAACATGTACATACACAAGGATTATAAACACATCAAATACCAAAATATACTTGAAAACAAGAACAAAAGCTAGAAATGGGGACCTCAAAAGGTATAAAAATCGCTCCGATCAATACCCTTAAACCTATCTTTTGCTCGTTCTCAAGCAAAACTAGAACGAAAAAAAGTCAAACAAAATAAAAGTAATTAAAAACTAAGCTAGTCTAGTCCACTTTCGTAGAAAACACGATGACACTTAGCATGTGTCATAAGCCTTTCAACCACTAGGCGCTCCCTAGATGGAGAAGTTTTATCTTCTAAGGGCTTACATACATGAACACCCACAAACGTATTACTCTGCAAGAAAGTTGAGATGCAATCCAAACAAATCAAATAAAGATTACATGCATGCTAGTATCTCAAATATACCAATCAATAACAATGCTTCACACAATACAAGTATGTCAATACTTAGGATGTTTTCGGTTTACAAAACAAATACACTTGAATTGTTATTCATGCACAATAACTAGATATATTTGGTTTGTGAACTTTTATGCATAAGTCTAGTTCCCTTAGGATGCGTTGATCATCATATTTTATGTTGTGTGTATTTGTTTGCATTTTGCATTCATGATCACATAGTTGGCCTTGTGAAAAGGTTGAAAGTCTCATTTCTTAGAGTGATTCTTTGAATTGAGCATTGTAAGTCACATTTGGAGAGTGATTCTTCAAGTTGTGCATTGGAATTCATATTCCTTAGAGTGATTCTTTGGATTGTGCATTGGAAGTCACATTTTTTAGAGTGATTCTTTGATTTATGAATGGAAGTCTTGGTTAGAATCGGGGTGATCCAGATAGGTAAGCATTGTAAGTCTTATTTCTTAGAGTGATTCTTTGATTTGAGCATAGAAGTCACATTTTGGAGAGTGATTCTTCGATTTATGGAAGGTGGCTTCTCTTTCATTGTGTAGGGTTGAAGGGAAGATTTCTAGGTGAAGTTGGTCACTTGAGAGATTGTATCCTTTTATATTACCAGTGAAAGGTGTTTACCGGTGGATAGGGAATCAACTCATGAATGTTTCATCTTCGGAGGTTTTACCATGTAAAAATCATATATTAATTTTCCCTATCCCTATCTCTTAATATTTGTACATGTGTTTTTATACATATCTTGTTTAATATACTTGTAACTGGTATTCATTGTATCAAACTTTAAACTTGTTAAAGGCTTATATTTAATAGCCTATGTAAAAAATAAGTTTGTATCACATGCAAGTTATTATCAACATGGACTTTGTTTGACCAAGCATATCGTTATTGAATTGATTTTACTTGTGTTTCGTTTATGAAATTGTGATACAAGTTGTCTAGAGGGACAAGCTTAAGTTTGTTTCAGTAGAATGAAAAACGTGTACTAACCTATTCACCCCCTTTTAATTAGCTTAAGACAAATTAACCGTGTTTGTATTTTCATGGTTTCCACATTTATCTACGTGTAGCTCGACTAATATCGATTTCACCTCTGAAGGCTTTGTGCAGAGAAGATATGGGTCTGCAAAAGAGCGCTTATACAGTTTACCTCTTATGATACATAATTTGGTTGCTTTTGCTCGAACTCTCCTTGCCTTGTTCCGATATGTTAGAAGCTTATCGCACTCGAGATAGTCGACTAGAAAGGTCATCCAGTTAAAATCCGGGTCGATTATCGATACTTCCAGTTGGGATCTGTCTTTCCAAATCGATGCCCATTACAAGTAAACCATTAGGATCATTCTGATCATGGTTGCCTGTATTTTCGAGCCAAGGTTGGATAAGGAGTCTACTTAAGCCTTTTCATTTCATAGGATTTGCTCGATATTGATTACTTCAAAGCTCGATTTCAATTAATGAGCCTGCTTGAGGAAAATAGTCATTTTTGGGTCCCTCACTTCATATGAACCCTGCATTTTCTGTACTATTAATTGTGAGTCACTAATGACCTTGATTCACCTTTTGGTCAAGCTTCTTGCTAGAGTGAGCCCCACGATAAGAGCCTCGTGTTCGTCCTCATTATTAGTCACCTTGAAACCGTAACTTATGGCTTGTTCGACCACGATACCCTCTGAAGATATGAGGTCAATACCAAGGCCCTTCCCTCTGATATTGCTCAAGCCATCGATCGATAATTCCTACATTTTTAGGGCCGGGTTATCGACCATGTTTATTGCTTCTGTCTCGACTTGTTCCAATAAACTAGGAGAAAAATCATTTATAAAATCAACTGCACTTGTGCCTTGATTGCAGTTTGTGGCTGATAAAAGATGTCGTGCTCACTGAGTTTGACTACCAATTTGGTCAAGCGATCGGATAGTTCAGGTTAATAGAGAATGTTCTTGAGTGGATACATCGTGGGTACGCTATCAGGTGACATTGGAAGTATGGTCAAAGTTTTTTAGCAGTAACCACGAGAGCGAGAGCGAGAGCTTTTCCAGTTGACTATGATGAGTTTCAGCATCGAGCAAGGGTTTGCTAACATATTAAACCAAAAATTAACTGTCATTCTCCTACCTGACCAATACTGAGCTTACAACAGTGTCTAACATTGCTAGATATATGTAAAGGGACTCCCTATTGATTGGTTTCGTAGGGAGGTTAGGTAGACTTTAGGCTTCTGTAAGGCTTTCTCACATTCTTCTTTCCATTCGAACTTCTTATTCTTATTCAAGGTTTCGAAGAAACCATGGCATCTCTCTGAGGATCGAGAAATGAATAGACCCAGGGCCGCGATACAATCCGTCAATTTTTATACATCCTTGATGCATTTGAGGGAATCAATCCTCATGATTGATTGAATCTGTTGAGGGTTTGCCTCGATCCCTCTATAGTTGATGAGATATCTTGGAAACTTCCCTGAAGAGACACCAAATGCACATTTAGTTGGCT
This sequence comes from Dipteronia dyeriana, assembly GCA_032871835.1. Taxonomy (NCBI): domain Eukaryota; kingdom Viridiplantae; phylum Streptophyta; class Magnoliopsida; order Sapindales; family Sapindaceae; genus Dipteronia; species Dipteronia dyeriana. Next base: position 75,901,258 of record CM065300.1, on the reverse strand, counting down.
TAAGTTTCATATTATATCTATTGTGTACTTCGAACGATTGCCTCAGGTGTTCAAGGTATTGGTCCACCATGAATGACTTAACCATCATAACATTGGTGTAAACTTCAATCGTGTCTTTGAGGATTTTTGCAAACATCTTGTTCACCAGTCGTTGATACATCACTCCTGCATTGTTAAGGCTGAAAGACATTACCATATAGCAAAATGTTCCTTGCTTTGTTACAAATGCCATTTTCTCCTATTCATCAGGGTGTATAAGGATCTGATTATAGCCCAAGAAGGCGTCCATGAAGCTCAACAATTCATGTTCCGTAGTGGCATCGACCAACATATCGATATGTAGGAGCGAGAATGAATCCTTCAGGCTGGTTTTTTAAGTCACGGTGAAGTCGACTCACGTAGACCCTCCACTTTCTATTCTTTTTTTCACCATGATCGTGTTTGCCATCCAATCGTGATAGTTGACCTCTCTGGACTAACCCGATATCGATCAGCATCTGTACCTTTTCATTGATCACCCTGTTCGCTCAAGTGTGAACTTTCGTCTCTTATACTTTACTAGTCGATGATCTAGATCGATTTGTAATTGATGAACCATGACCTTCGGGTCGATTCCGATTATATTTGTGTGCGTCCTTGTAAAGGTGTTATAGTGCTCTTTCAAGAAATCGATCAGTTTCTCCCTGATTGCAGGATCGAGCCTTGAACCTATCTGGACCTTATGCTCTAGGACATTGAGATGAATCTATATTTCATCGATTTCTTCTACTTGGGGTTTATCGGGGTCGAGCTTCGGGCTTGGTTCCTGTTATTGCTATAAGTCGCGCTTATTTTTCTTCAAAGTTGTCTGATATCATTCCCTAGAGATTTTCTGTTCTCCTTTGATCTCTTAAATTCCCCATTTGGTTGGGAAGCGTATTACCTGATGGAAGGTTGAAGGGACCCCTTGGAGTTCGTGGATCCCTGGTCGACCAACGATCACATTATACGCCGATGGATAATCAAACATAAGAAACTTTGTATGCACGTTGACTCCATCTGTATATATTAGGAGAACAATTTCTTCTGTTGTGTTCTTGGCCACCTTACTGAATCCCACAAGTGTTGTCGATCGACGGGTGATTCCAGATTAGTCGATCTGTATTTCTCTAAACGCAGTTAAGAAAAGAATGTTAGTTGAGTTGCCATTGTCAACCAAACAACGTTTAATCAGACATTGGCAATAAATAATGAACTAACCAATGTATCGTGGTACGGGAAAAATAAATTTGAGCTATTTATCGTGCTGAAAGAAATTATTGAGTCAACTAGAGGGTTGTTTTTATGAATAGGTTTTACCTCCTTGTTGGAAACCTACCGAGTATTCTCCTTGGCAGCTGAGTACGATATTCCACTTACCTCAGACCCACCTGATATAAAGTTGACAGTACGCTCCGAACGTGTTGGTACTGGTGAGGATATTTCTTTTTAGCTTTGTGTTGTTCGTCTCGATGGGCTATAATTGCCTTCCTTTTATCGGTCAAGAATTCTTTAAGGCATCATAGCTTTAATAGTTTTGGAATCTCGAATTTTAAGGTGATGCATTCCTCTGTTCGATACCAATGATTTTCATGGAACTCACACCATCTGTTTGAGTCTCTATGCTTTGGGGGCGATGTCATCTTTGGGGGCCACCTCACCGAGTTTCCCATACCTCTCAGCAAGTTCACGTCTTCGAATGTTCAGTACTCAACGTATATTTAGGGACGCACATTCTTTATCGGCTATCATTTCTAGGTGTGGATGTCTTTTATCCTCTGACCTTTCTTGTTTGCTGATGTTTCATCGATCATTCGACCTTCTATCTATGCATTGATCGAGCTTGTAGTCCTTCTGCGGTTGGGTTGATGGTCGATAATTTGCTTGATCTTCCTCCCACTTGATCTGGCCCAAGCTTTTTCCAACACGTCTTCTGTCGTTTGACAAGGTTACTTTGTCATCTCCTTGTACAAATCTGAGTCGTACTGTAGCCCTTTCTTGAAAGAAAAAATATAAGTAGTGAGGTTACAGTTAGGGATCGATACCTTTTCTTTGTTAAACCGGCTACTTAGTGTCTCATTCGTTCCCTTATCTGTTGGGTAACAATGTGGAGGACGTCCGACCATTTCTTCAGCTTCCTGCTGCTTATGATTTTTCGATAAAGGTTTCGGTCAACTGAGTAAAATATCCAATCAAGTCGTTTGGCATGTTAGTGTACCATTGAAGTGCAAGACTTGTTAGACTCGAATCGAACCCCTTGCACATGCATGCCTCCCCGTGATCTCTGGGATAGTTGTTGTGAACATGCGTTTTTTGTACTGCATGATATGGTCATTTGGATCCATCGTTCCGATGTATTGTTTCATGTTTGGAAAATTAAACTTCTTTGGCATCTCTTTGAGCGCGATCTCGTCTGTAAATGGGGAGTCGGTGAAGCTGTTTGTTGCATTTCACCTGATAGAAGCAGGTACCCTTGGGATCTTTTGTATCATCGCTTCCATTTATGCGAGCCAGCGAAAAACATCAAGGTCAGAAAAGATGTTTGATTTTACTGTGTCGATTTTCATGAGATATTGATGGTTCGAGTTCCTCTGTGTTCCAAACGGGGTAGACGGATTCTCTGGGGCAGCGTTGACATTCGTTGCTAGTATTGGTTCGTTAAGATCAACGAAGGGTGGATCGAGCGACCCTTTAGTGGATCAATTTTCCTACCGTATCATGCTTGGTCCCGGATCTCCATTTGGCTCATGTAGTTGACCGTCAATCATGTTTTGTTTTATTATCTATGCTGCTGAAATCAGATCAAGCTTCGGCTACATCTCCCTATTCTTGGCTCGAACCTCTTTGTTTTCTTTTTCGAGGCTCCATAGTCGGATTGTGTTTTCCATTATTTGTGCTGCTAGGACCCCGAGTCCTTCCTCGATATCTCCAAGTCATTCATAGTTGTCGATTTGGATCACGTCGTATTTGATAAGAAAGAGATTGCTAAGGCCCTACGGTAGACACCAAATTGTAGTCGATCGGATCTACGATTAATCTTTGATTGTTGAGGTGAGCACTGGTAACTTGTAAAACAAAAGAGGAGTGGTAGCAGACCATAGGAGGGGGTGTTCTTTGAGGGCATTCTCCAACGCTCAAGTCAAAAAAATATTCAAACGATAGAGAGGAAATGAAATAAATAACAATCAGTGTTGCTCGATATTTATGGTCGAGTTGTAGATCAATCTTATAGGATAGACAATGGGTGTTGAAGTTGGCCACTCGATCCCTTTAGGGTTTATTGAGTCAATTAGATCGAACGAGAGTTGGGCCGATATAAGATATTGATTATGCCCAGGTGGATCTGTTCGTCCGATGTGGGTCAATTTGAGATTGGATAGATCGACTTCGAAGGTTACTCTAGACGACCTTGATCACTTAGCGGATCTGCTATTAATGTGGAGGTGAAGGCGGTAATAAATGTAAAGAAAGACTAAAGTGGTTTGAGGGTTTTGAGAGAGCTTTTGCGTGAGTTGAGAGAGAGAATTCAGACCCTTTCCTTTGAGGAGAAGTCTGGATTTTATAGGTAAGTTCAACGACACTTCAATGTTTGTTCATACTAAAGGTGTGTGGATCACGGGCATTCAATTATCCTTTTTGATTCACATGAATTGGACCATAAAGGCTTTATCAAGCATTGGAACTTGTGCAACGTCTGACTTGATTGCTTTCGATGTTGACCATGTGCTTCAATGGTCTAATATCCTGGACTAAGACTGTCTTTAGGCCCACGCTAGTTCAATTGATTTGACTTCCTTAGGCTTTGTTGGTTAGATGTGCCTAAATTTTGCCTGAAGGGTGGATTCTTTTGAATTCCAAATTATAAAACTGTCATTAGGCCTACATATTTTTTGACCACTACAGTGCCCAAATGATGTGTATCCTTGATTTTTTTTATTTAAAATTGCATGATTGAATTGATTGGATTTTAGAGAATAGAGATGCCACATCTATTGGGCACCATCCCCATTTGGGGAAAAATCATCATTAAATGTGGATATGGATGGGGATAGGGATGGAGTTGGGGATAAGTCCCCCATTCCTCACAATTTTTTTAAATACGTATCCATTTTCTTCATTTTACCATTTTACCCTAATGGATGTTGACTTCATACAATAACTTTTTTTTTAAATGTTGTTATGATCCGTATAATTTTATTTGTATTTGTATTGATTTTTTTAGCACGATATAACATTAGACTTTTATTTGTTTTTTTTTGTTGAATTTTTAATATGTAATTTTTATTTGAATGACTAAGTTTTAGTAATTATTTTAAGTTAAACGACGTAAAACTAAGAAAATTAGGATTATAGATTAGGATAAATGAAGGAAATGAGGGAGGATGGGGATACCTTCCCCAATCACCATTTTCTCTAGATGGGGAAACAGGGAAGGACGAGGGAAGGGTTTGGGGAATGGGGATGGTAGAACCAATATTCATCCATGTTTCCCTAATTGCCATCGCTACTTAATCTGGAAGATTATTGTATTGTAATATGGTATTAAAGATTATATTTGTTTTGATGATCTTATTATTGTCATATATATGGGATCCTAGCTCTTCAGTGGATCGGGGCACTCATCGTGATCATGTCTTTTTTAGCACGATCATATTAACTCATATATAATCACATACAACTCATATGCGGTCACATTAAAAATTAGCATTGTTTTTGTGTGATTATATGCAACTCATATGTGATAACATTATATGTATGTGATTACATTCAACTATATACAGTATTGAGTCAGGGTCGTCTCTAGACATTTTGGGGCCCGAGCGATTTTTTAATATTAACAAAAATCGAGGCCCTATATTATTTAAAAAAAATAAAAAATTTGTTCATATACCAAATACATTGTATTTCATATAAATTAAAACAAAAAAGATTTATTGTATCAAAAAACATAAAAACAAAACATTGTTTACGTTTCTATTCTTCTTGCTTTCTGAAGTGCAAATTTACTAATTATACTACTACAATCAAGACTTTTTTCTCGATAGATAACATAGTCAATCCACTCAACCTATCTTGTGACATTGTTGATAGAAGATAATTTTTAATCAACTTCAACTTTAAAAAGCTGCTCTCCGTAGTAGCAATTGTAATTGGAACAATAAAGGTTAAAATAGACTTTGGAACAATATTCTTTATCTTACTAAAGAGACTTGAGACTCTATGCAAAAAGATTAAAAGAATCAAAGCTAAAAGATTCAAAATAGCACCCGTAATGCCGTAATCTACATGACTATATTACATGATGAATTATTTCAAAGCAAAATATGGTAGTATTCAGAAGAACTAGGGTTAATTTAAACTTATTCAGCCATTACATAGAATACAACACACACACTGATCTACTATTGTAAATAAAATAAATAATTAAAAGATGAATCAAAATCAACATGTAGAAACTAATTGAAAACAAAAACCATACTTTTAAATCTTCAATTCTTCAATATTGACAAAGAACAACACACTAACATAAAGTAAGAAGGCGTAAGCCAGAATCAAAACGAAGCAAACCAAATATATATATATATATATATATATGAAAGACCAAAAAACAGAAAGAGTAAGTAAAGTGAGTAAAGAAATTTGTTTTTGTTTTAAATAAATTAGTGGTGTTTAGAAATCAGAATCAGTGAATCACAATGACATATATATATATATATATATATGAAAGACCAAAAAACAGAAAGAGTAAGTAAAGTGAGTAAAGAAATTTGTTTTCGTTTTAAATAAATTAGTGGTGTTTAGAAATCAGAATCGGTGAATCACAAGTACTAAGTTTATTGGGCATTTGGATTGTGGGCCTGATTTTTTGTTTTTAATTGAATTGATTTATTACCATATTAGGTCGAACCAAATCTTTATTTTGAGCCCTATTTATATATAAATATATTGGGTTCTGAGGTCCTAAAGAAAAAGAAGAAAATTAAGTCAGTTTGGAGCCCTAGCAAAATGCTAGTTTTGTTTGGCCCATGGGTCGGCCCTGTATTGAGTAATGCTACGTTGCCTAAGAAATTTTCCAAATGAGGTAATATGGTGAATGATATAGTGTTGACAACTCACATGACATATCATTTGGAAAAATATTTCTGACAGCCTAACGTTACCCTTAACTTCATTTTCTCATTTGCCTAACTGACAAACATCTTCGTGGAGCAAGTTGCAAGCAGTAGGAAGCTAGAAAAGCACTCGATCTCTACATCATTACTCAAAGGCGGGTAGAGCTACTCTACGACTATGTTGATCACTTTAACAAGAAGAAGGTCTTGATCTCTCACTGCAATCGGACGATTTTCATTTCAGCATTCAAAAAGGTTCTCCTACACAACTTTGATATGTATAAGAAATTGAACAAGTACTTGTGCAAGAATATTGAAGACATCTTGGAAGGCATGGGCATAAATCAAGTGTGAAAATGAAAAACCGAACTACACCCAGTTGACCTACAAGACGAGCGATAACAGACACAACGATTGCATTGAGAGGAGGTCGACCAAAAGGAGAACATAACCTTACTAAACGGTCAACCGCAAGGATAACTGACCACACGACAGTGGTTGACCAATCAATAGGCCACGACGGCACGTCAATTGTTCAAGAATATGAATCTCGTAGTATAAACTCAGTATCGAACCCGTAGAGATTGTAGCCATCATGAAGAGTATATGTGACTCTGTTAGGTGGGCAGGGAAGATGAAGAACACACCATACCAAAAGGACGCAAAAAAGTGGTGCAACTTCAACACGTTGATCACAAGCACAAGAAAACAGACCAGATAATCCTCAAGCTCGAATTCGCTGAGCGCTTAATGAGAGATCACCTCAAAGAATACCTCACCAATAAGGGAAATAACACCGAGATGATCACAACAAGAAAGTAGACCAGTCACTCCACCATAACCACCATGACTCAAGCGAATGGTTAACTTTATCATAGGTGGGTCAGAAGTGGGTAGGTTTACTCACTTGGCTATAAAAAGGTACATTCAACAGGTGCAAACTCAAAGGTCCTTGTTCGACCACCCAACGACCGACAATACAATCATCTTCACGAGCTCCGAGGATAAAGATTTGTTAAATCGTCATCATAATGTTTTAGTTAAATCTTTAATTATTTTTAATTGCTTAACTAAATGTATCTTAATCGATAACAGTAGCTCTTGTAATGTGTTGGCTATAGATGCTTAAAGGGAGATGAAGATCGATGAATGCAACATCACATGCGATCGATCTTCCACATGGATAGTGGAGAGCATACGAGCACAATAGGGGAAATCATCCTACCCATCTTCGTTGAATGCGTCAACCTGTACATGAAGTTCTTAGTGCTCGACATTCCTTTGGCCTACAACTTGATAATGGGTAGACCATGAATCCATGAGATGACAGTTGTGCCCTTGACATACCACTAACTCATTCAGTTCCCAACCAAATGGGAGTCCGACATATCTGTAGATTACAATAGGTGTCGAGAGAATGCTATTGAAATACCTTAAAGAAGAAACATATGAAATTATATCAAGTACAGAAGCCGATACCATAGATCGACCCGAATCAACCTCACGTTTAAAAGTTCAACCTACCAGTGCTCATCAAGTCACTCGTTGCATAATAACACTCCTACGGTATTCATTTGAAGTGGCTAACAACTATAGTATTAAGCTTAATCTCTCTAAGTGTTTGGTCGATGTGTTATCAATTATGTTCCTTGGCTATTTAGGTGGCGTTTGGTTACCATGGTGGAATGAGAATTGGAATAGTAATGGGAATGAGAATTGGATTAAAAAGGAATGAAAAACTGATTTCTTTGTTTGGTTGAGACTTTAGAATCAATATATGAATCAGTAATATTTTGTTTGGTTAAAAACTGAATGTAATGGAATCAATTGTATTTTAACTAAAATACCCCTGATTACAAAACATTTATAATAATATTATATATTATGGATAGATACCATTTCGGTGGCAGAGAGCTCCACGACCATCTCATAGAGAGCATAATTGTCTAGTTTTCCCCACAAACGACATTACCTCAATGACCTAAACAGGGTACTCACTTACAAAACACTATCAGAGATAGGTGGAGATCTTAAGCCAAATATGTTTTGATATGCAGGATCCTCATAGGAGGCAAGCATAGAGCATACTGAGATTTTGGAGAACTACAGATCTCGACTGAAAACTATCTAAAGATCAGGACGAGAGAAACTTAGAAAGTCATAGATAAACAAACACTCACAATATTTTCTTCGATTTATTTTACATTGAGAGCATCTCAAGCTATTTATAGAGGAGAAGAGAGCTCTGGAAAAGATAAGGCCAAGGCTTATGGCCGACAAGCATATCTTACAAAAAGAAAATTTAATCCCTGTCAGACAGGTGACAGGCCTACATCAATGCAAACAAAAGAAAAGCTGTCTGGCAGCTGGCAAGCACGATACTAATTAGACATCTAAAAGATAAATATGAGATAAGCTTGGAGAAAAGTTATGGACTGCTGAGGTTACAGGTGGCATGATATTCATCATCAGAGTCAAGAGCTTCGTAAATGGAACAGGGCTACTTGTCATCCTGTAGCAGGTCTTGTGAATCCAGAAGATAAGAATTCTGAAAAGGGTACCAACTTCGAGATGGGTCCCTTGGGACATCTGGAAGGATAAAGAAGACACCAGTCGTGTCACCATTGACGTCACAGAGGAAATTGAGGAGAGGGATCTGGATACTGATCGGCTACAGTCTTTCGTAATCATACAATGTATCCATTCGTAGCTGATATTAGAAGTCCACAGAAGTCCGGTATATTAATTGTGATGATAGGGCCTGTGAAAGATCCAGATACAACATATCTTGGTTGCCAAATCTGGGTCCATCTTCCAAAGATGGTATTGACCCATGAGCCTAGTAAGCTCAGTATGCCAAGAGGACAGAGGATTAAACCAGTGAAGGAAGGTCTGAAGATTTTCATTAAGGGAGGACGAGTCTTGGATAAGACCATATAATGCTTGGAGGGGAAAAATCATAGCATGATGATGTAGGACAGATAAACACCATAGGAACCATAAGACCTGAGGAGAATAATAGTAAAAAGGGGGACACACAAAGGGATCAAGAAATGGTTTGGTAGGATTGACAAGTTGGTGTCTGCAGTCTTGGTCATTGATCTGGGAGAGATAAATTGGGAGGTATGTCTTGGCAAAGCTTTGTATTTGCAAAACATAGGAAGATTGACCTGGTGGTATGGTCGCCATTAATTATGGCGGAAAAGGAGGAGGATGAGGCATAGATAGAGAAGAGGCTGAGGAAGATGCCGAAGAGGTTATCACATAAAGTAAAGGAATGGGTCCAGCTTGAGAGATAAGGGTGACAGGATGAGGTCTGGAGAGCATATCAGGAATGATGTTATTTTACCCTTTAATGTGTTTCACAGAGAAATCATATCTAGAAAACCAATATTTGAGTCTTAGAAGTTGAGGGTTTGGAGGGAGGTTGTTACGGAAATCAAGGACCTTTGGAAAGGATGAATTGTCCATTTCTATGATGAAGCTCCTAGTCCTAAGATGGAAGTCAAACTTGGAGATCTCATTCTTTACCGCAAGAATCTCTTTATAGATTGTGTGATAGTGCTTTTGGGCATCTTTGAATTGTCCACTGCCATGATCGCAGTAGTGGCGCTTTCCTTTTATCTCTTCAATGAGGATGGCTCCCTAAAAATGATCACTAGCATCAGTTTGGAGGATGAGCTACCTTGAAGAGGGTATGTGCAAAGGAGGTGGTTTCTGGGAGTTTATCTTTAGATGGGCAACTGCTTCAGAATGAGATATGTTCCACTAAGGAGGGTTCTTCTTAAGCAGATTTGACAGGATTGTAGTGTAGTGGCTAGCCTGTGGGATAAAATCCCTAATGTAATTGACGATGCCAAGGAATTGTTGAACTTGCTTTTGAGTGAGGTTCAAATAAGGGAAATCAAGGAGCTGCTTGGCCAAATGAGGACCAGGGTGGTAGGCCCCTTCTCTTATCTGCATGCCGAGGAATTTGATTTTAGCAACGCCAATTGAACTCTTCTTCTTAGAGAGCATAATTCCATACTGGTCTACGATATGATGGAATTGTCATAAAAGCTTGTCATGAGACTCCTCATATGGGAAGAAAAGCATAATGTCATCAATATATAGTAAGGCAGAATGGAGGATAGGACAGAAAATTCTAGTGATGGCCTTCTGGAAAAGTGAATGAACAATTTTAGGCCAAAAGGAAAAACAGTCCATTGGTATTGAGCGTTTGGGAAACAGAAAGTCGTCGTGTATCTTTCTTCAAGATGGATGCCTATCTGTCAAAAGGCTCCTTTTAAGTCAAACTTGGAAAATATAGTAGCTCCAGGGAGCTGTGAGAACAGAGAGTTAGCTCTCGGGACCGGAAACTTGTCATCTTGGAGGAAGAGATTCAGAGGCTTGTAATCAATGACCAGTCTCTTCTTTCCTCTGAGCTGTTCAGATCTTTTTTCAACATAAAAGGCTTGGCAGGCCCAAGGGGAGGAAGTGGGTTCTATCAATCCTTGTCGGAGGAGTTCTTCACATTATTCGTTTGCTAGCAAGAGGTCCGTGGGTGACATTCCCGAATGAGAAGCTTTGGTAGGGTTGGCATCCTCGTTGAGCTTGAAGGGAAGCTTGATGAAGAAATCTGGATTTTTCCACAATGGATTTGGGTGTTTAAAGTCAACATGATTGTTCGTACAAAATCCAATGAATTTTTCTTGAATTTGTTGGAAGTTAGGATTGATGGCGGAGAGAGGGAAAATCTTGGGTATGTTGGTGAAAGGTTTGAATTCACGTTTGAATCGGATGCCGGTAGGAAGAATTCTGATGGATTTGGATTGGCTATAAACATCCCATCCAATTAGAATATCTTTGTCTGGAAGGGGAGTACCAATAACATGAGTTCACAGAGTGTATGAGGGGAAAAATTGGATGCCAATCTTCTTCCTAGAGACCAGGTTGGTAATAAAGATCTGGCCATCAGCTGCTAGGAACTCATTGCTCTTTTCTTTCCAAGCTTCTGGGGGTAGAACCCTAGGGTTTATCGCTGTGGATTGTGCGCTAGTATCAAAATAGGAAATGGCAGGGACCGACTTGGAGTATTTTTCTGCCAGAATCTGAACCTGGATTTGAGGGCCCAGGTTAGTATCACTAGTTGGCTGGTAGGCTTCTGAGGGGAGGTTTGGTTCCGAATAGTCTGAGGTTTCTGAGGATGAGCTGGAGTCATCTGAATCTTGGATCATGAAAGTGGTTAGTTGGTTGACATCTTCTTGTTATGAGAAGATGGATTCTATGTCAGCATCAGAAGGAACTTTATCAGCAATTTGTCTGAGCTGTTGAATGAGCTTGGCTGATTTCGTTTTTTTGTTAGGGCATTGCTTGGCATAGTATCCCTTTTGTCCACAAACAAAACACTTGTCTGATTTGTTCCAGGATCTCCTAGCCTTCTTTCAAAAATATTTATATTTTCTATTTCTCTTGTTATTAGAGAAATTCTTCTCTTTCTGTGGCTATCTTCTAGGAGGCTGACCCCTGGAAATGCGGTAGGATCTGCAATTGCAGTGATCTGTATTTTTACATTTTAGGTGGTATGAATCAGGTATTTATAGATCATACTTCCTGCCTTCAATATATACATATATAGTATTATAATATATAATAATATATTATATATTTCTATATTATATAATATTAATACTATTATATATCATATTTATATTATTATATATATTATTAATATTATTATTATATATTATATAATATATATCATATAAATATATTACATAATAATATATATTATATATTATATATTAGAAATATTAATATTATTAACATTAATATTATTAAATATATAAGTATCATATATTATTATATATTATTAATATATATACAATATAATAATATATATAATTATAAAAATAAAATATAAAAGTATAATATTGATATTATTAATATTAATATTATTAAATATATAAATATTACATAATATATAATATAAATAATTAGAAAATATAATATATCCTAATTTAAAAATATAAATTATATATATATATATATATATATATATATATTATCATTAAGTGCATCAAGTAAATACAAAAGCTTATTAGTCGAATCACATCACTTAGTCGATTCATCTCCAAGTCAAATGACTATATGATTGCAATCAACACCTTTTTAACACGCTAACAAATAACAAGGAGTTTTGAATGGACGGAAGCCTGTTAAAGCACTTTACAATAGTTGAAGCAATACTTGACGAGTCCTCCACTGCTCTCCAAGCCAAATGATGAGGAAACGTTCTGCGTCTACTTGGCAATGTCCAACACGATGGTTAGTGCCGTCTTACTCAGGGAAGACAAAGGGAGGCAAGTATCAGTCTACTACATCATCAAGTCTTTGCTCGAATGGGCACCCAAAACCTTTAAAATTAGGAAAATGATAATGGATCGAATACTTGGGCCATTAGAGTGGTGCTAGCCAAGTTCCGATGCTCAAGTCAATAAATTATGTAAGGAGTAGAGCAAAAATAAGCAAAGGAATAAGTTAAAAATCTTGATCAAATTGTGAGTGAACATTGAATATATAGTAGAGGATGATGGGACTGTTAGCAATAATTACTACGTGGAAACATTTCCGGATAGCTACAAACAAATAATAGTATGGAAAAATAAGATGAAAGCAAGTAAAGCAATTCAGTCATACACAAAACATAAAATTTACGTAGGACCTAAGAACAAGAAAAAATTCACAGCCGTCAGGATGATAAGAGAAATAATCCACTATATAGAAATTTATTACAATCACACATACAAGATTCTCTCTCTAATATCCTAAACTCAAGTACACCCAATGATTACTCTCTTGAGATTCTCTCTACTATTTGCTTTTACGCTTCACACCCAATAACCCATTTATTATGATATATTTATACTAATTACAGAGTGTTTGAATCCTACTAGGAAATACTATTCTTTTACACATAAGACTTCTTGTTTCAAGCAAAGTCTTACTCCTTTATCCACAAGAACTTCTTATTCCAAGGGAAGTCTTTTTCCATTACGCACAATAACTTTCTAGAAGAAAACCTTTCTTTTTTCCGAACAACTTTTCAGATCTATTTAAAATACTCCATCATTGTGGTTTGGGATGCGGTTGGCTACCCGCATCCTACACCACGGAATGTCTCTAGAAATGACTGCACAGAATATAGTGGTCTACACTGCGTTGTACTCACTTGAATTGACTGCGGTTTTTACTGTTGTCTATGCAATGCACTTGCATCATTGTTTACTCCGAAATCTGATTCTTCAGTTCATCTTCGGTCTTCAAACCTCCTTCAAACACATTCTTCAACTTTCAAACGTTTCTCACATCTCCAGAAAGCTTCCGCATTGATTGAATCTCATTTGGTAATTATGCGAATACAAGCCATACTCAATAGGACCTAGATAGGTCAAGTGGTAGTGTGGAGTCTGGACAGTCGATTGTGGAATGAATGCTTACGGGTCGATTATGGAGTGGTCTACAATATCAATTGGTTCTTATAAATTATAGGATGAACTTCCCATTAGCATTTGGGACTAATCAATGGGTACCACTACAATATACACACAATTCAACATAGCATATTTTTGACATGTTCATCTAAGATTCCAAGTGAAACCAAACCAATAATGTTAAGTTTTTTTTCTTTGGAAATGATGATCATTGACCTTGGATTGGATGTAGTATAGTAAGTACTACCATAAAACTATTTTGAAACCCGTCATAGGGCCAGTTATATATTCTTGTAGCTTTTAAAATAAAAGTGAATATATTTACACTCCTTAAAAACTGTATGTACACCCTAAATTAGTATATTTTCAAAAATCCAATAATACGATTGAGTAAAATTAATAAGAGGACTAATTGTTTGTTAGTATATCTAACAGTAATTATTAATCAGTTTCCTATTTTAAACATTTTTAATTTTTTTTCCTATTATTGGTTTGAAAGTAACATATATTATAAAAACTCTTTCCGTTTTAATAAACCATAAATTCTCTTCTAAACATATTTTCAATCTCTTTTAAGCAAATACAAATTGATTGCTATGTATGGAAAATTAATCAAAATCAAGAGACAAATTTGGTTGTGAAAAAGTAAGTTTTAAATTAATTTTTATAATTTTTGTTAGAAGAACAAAATCATATATAAACATACTCATAAATTAACCATATTATCTATATTTTTTTATTTCTTTAAAATACACTTTTGAATTTTTATTTGTTTATCAATATTAGATGTTCTTTCTTGTACAAAAAAATTTATTAGATGTTCTTCAATTTCATTGAATACCTATTTTTTTTATATAAAAATATCATTTCTACATCAATTGGGATATGACACAAATTTTACATCCCTGCAACTTTCAAATAGAAAGTGGTTCTCCAATAAAAAGAAAATCTTAAAATAGATTTTTAACGAAGAATAGATAACAACAAATGGAGTTTGCTTTTGAAAAAAAATGAGAAGAGAAAAGAGGTAGGGAAGAGAAAGAATAATAACAGAATTAAAGATAACAACAAAATTTGAAATAATAATTAAGTTGATTAAACATTATAGATGGTGTGTACTTACATAAATACAATACAATATAATTAAAGAAATTATATTTTTACATTAAGTGGGGTTTATTTAGAAATTAAAGAATTTTTAAATTTTTGATGGGGAGTGATTACGAAAGGGATGTAAATACAACTTTTGATATGTGTCATTATCTTTGTAACTGGTCGAGCTACGGTAAGTTGGTGATTAGGTCGGGCCGTATTGCGCCCAAAGCAACTTTGGTCGAACCGGGAGAAACCAGGATGTCGCTTCCTTTGTGAACCTGTTAAAATAAAAGGTCTGTCGACTAGTCTTCGGAACCTGCAAAAGATCAAGAACAATGAAAAATATATTGATGATGGGCTGAGCTATTTTTACTAGGATCCTAGAATCAGACTCAGATTCAATTATGATGGTTACAGATGTAGACCTACACCCAGAACTTGTTACATATGTAGAAAACCTGGTCATCATTCGAATGCATGTCCTGATTGTCGACCAGTAATTTGGGTAGAAGGATGTAAAGAAGATCAAGATGTTTTCCTGAGTGTGAAGAAGAAGGTGACTTGTATGAGAGAGTAGAATTCGTTGAAGAAGATGGTAAACGGGTTAATTGCGTGGTGCAACGGGTGTTGTAAGCACCAAAGCAAGAGGACCACAGTCAGCGTAACAATATATTTCGATCTTGTTGCACAATCAGTCAAAAAGTCTATGACCTGATCGTGGACAGTGGAAGTTACAAGAACTTTATCGCGAAGAGGTTGGTGGAACACCTGAAGTTGCCAACTGAGAACCATCCCAATCTGTATACTATTGGTTGCATAAAGAAAGGACCGACAGTAAAGGTAACTGAGATTGGTCGTGTTTCTATTTCTATTGGTAAGATATATAAAGAGGAAGTAGTTTGTGATGTGATTGATATGGATGCTAGCCATATATTGTTGGGTCGGCCATGGCAGTATGATGTCGATATTACTTATAGGGGTGGGGGTAACACTTACTTATTTTCCTGGGGATCACAAAAAGTTGCTATGACTCCTTCCAAACGTCATGCAGTACCTAACAAGCCCTCTGAAGTGAAGAAGCAGTCTTTCCTAACCGTGACCGGATTCGACACAGAATTCATGATAGATGTTAAGGGTGAACATGAGGTCTATGCTTTAATACTCTTGTGGTAGAGGGGGAAGAAACACCAGTGGTAACTGTTCTTGAGAAAATACAGTCGTTGCTGGAACAATTCAAAGATATTACTTCAGAAGATTTGTCCAACAACTTACCTCCATTAAGAGACATTCAGCACCATATAGACCTTATACCTGGGGGTGAGTTTGCCTAACCTGCCATATTACCGAATAAGTCCAAAGGAGAATGATATTTTGCGGGGGAAAATAAAAGAATTTTTGCAGAAGGGTTTCATACGTGAGAGCATGAGCCCATGCGCAGTTCCCGTATTGCTGACACCAAAGAAGGATAGGAGTTGGCGCATATATGTGGACAGTCGAGCTATAAAAAAAATAACCGTCAAATATCGATTTTCGATTCCCCGCCTAGATGACATGTTGGATCAACTGGAGGGTTCGAAGCTGTTTTCGAAGATTGATCTAAGTAGTGGGTATCACTAAATTTGGGTAAGGTCGGGGATGAATGGAAGACGGCGTTCAAGAGCAAGGATGGTCTGTATGAGTGGCTGGTCATGCCGTTCGGTCTATCAAATGCATCCAGTACTTTCATGCGGGTGATGAATAAGGTATTGAGGCTTTTTGTAGAAAAATGTTTGTTGTTGTTTATTTTGACAACATTCTTATCTATAGTAGGACTGAAGAAGAACATGTGGAGCAGTTGCGGGAGGTGTTAAAATTTTTACAAGAAAATCAACTGTTTCTTACTTTGAAGAAATGCAGTTTTATGACCAACAGTTTGTTATTTTTGGATTACGTGGTGAGTTCGGAAGGAATTCATGTGGACGAAGAGAAGGTGCTAGCAATTCGAGAATTGTCTGCACCGA
Source organism: Dipteronia dyeriana (assembly GCA_032871835.1). Classification (NCBI taxonomy): domain Eukaryota; kingdom Viridiplantae; phylum Streptophyta; class Magnoliopsida; order Sapindales; family Sapindaceae; genus Dipteronia; species Dipteronia dyeriana. Next base: position 75,884,560 of record CM065300.1, on the reverse strand, counting down.
AAACCGTAAGTGAAGTTCATAGCTTTCATGGCTTGGTTACTTTCTATCGCCGGTTTATTCAAAATTTTAGCACTGTCATGGCACCGATAATAGAATGCATGAAGAAAGGTCGATTTCAATGGGGAGAAGAAGTAGAGATGAGTTTTGCGTTAATTAAGGAGAAATTGTGTGTTGTACCAGTACTGGCTCTACCCAGTTTTGAGAAGATTTTTGAAATGGAGTATGATGCTAGTGGGGTGGGAATTGGAGCTATGCTGTCGTAAGAAAAGTGACCAGTGGCTTTCTTTAGCAAGAAATTAAGTGAAGCTCGCCAAAAGTGGAGTACTTATGATCAGGAGTTCTACGCAGTAGTCCGAGCCTTGAAGCACTGAGAACATTACCTAGTACATAGGGAGTTTGTATTGTACATCGTCCATCAAGCTTTGAAATTTATCAACAGTCAGAAGAACTTGGATAACATGCATGTCAGGTGGGCCATTTTCCTTCAGAAATTTCCTTTTGTTATCAAGCACAAATCAGGGGTTCTGAACCGAGTTGCTGATGCATTGAGCCGCCGTGTCACTCTTCTCATAACCCTAGATCATGAGATTGTGGGGTTTGATTCTTTGAAGGAGTTGTATGAAGAGGATGAAGATTTCAAGGAAATTTGGTCCAAGTGTATTGAAAAATAGCCTATCAGTGATTTTCATGAAAATGATGGGTATCTGTTTCGTGGCAATCGTTTGTGTATTCCCAGAACGTCTCTGTGGGAGAAATTAATCAAAGACTTGCATGGTTGTAGATTGAATGGACACTTGGGATGAGACAAAACGGTGGATAACTTGGAGGAATGTTATTTATGGCCATAACTGAAACGAGATGTTACACTTGTCAGGTGTCTAAAGGCCAGTCACAAAATACTGGTCTTTATATACCTTTACCTGTTCCTAACAATATTTGGGAGGACTTGTCTATGGATTTTACGTTGGGACTACAACGTACCCAGCGAGGAGTAGATTTTGTTTTCATGGTGGTTGACAGGTTCTTTAAAATGGCTCACTTTATCCCTTAACGGAAGACCTCTGATGCTTCACACATAGCCCGATTATTTTTCAGAGAAGTGGTCCGACTACATGGGGTAGCGCAGTCAATTACCTCTGATCGTGACACGAAATTCCTTAGCCACTTTTGGCTGACCTTATGGAAAATGTTTAATACATCTCTGAAACGAAATACTACTGCACACCAACAAACTGATGGACAAACGGAAGTGATGAATAGAACCTTGGGAAATCTGGTCCATTGCGTTTGTGGAGATAAGCCAAAATAGTGGGATCATGCATTGCCTCAAGTTGAGTTTGCCCACAATAGTGTTATACATAGTGCCATAGGAAAATCTCCTTTTGTTGTGACATATGTGTCACTACCGAAGCACACTGTGGATTTAATTCATTTACCAAAGGGTCCGGGAGTTAGTGTCGCTGCAGAAAATATGGCTACTCAAGCTCAAGCGGTACAAGCAGAGGTGAGACAGAAACTGAAGAAACCAATACGAAATACAAGGCAGCCGCAGACAAGTATAGGCGTCGCAAGGTGTTGAGAAGGGTGACTTAGTAATGGTTTTCTTGCGTAAAGAAAGGTTCCCAGTTGGGATTTATAATAAACTGAAGCCCAAGAAGTATGGTTTGTATCAGATTCTGAAAAAGATCAATGATAATGCATATGTGATCGATCTACCTGAGACCATGGGAATTTCCAATACCTTCAATGTTGCTGACTTTTTCCAGTATCATGCAGAAGAGCCTCTTTATTCTGAGCCTAACTCGAGGTCGAGTTTTTTGCAAGTATAGGGGACTAATGTAGAACAAGTGGCTAAGTCCTACATGACTTGGTGGGACCATCATAAATCTAAGAATAAATGACCTTAAATGAAGGGAATCGGCGAGATCTTCAGAAGTCAACACCTTTGGTGTTGAGGCACGTCCTTTTTCGGCCAAATTCCATCATTTATACCCCGAAATCACAATTCTTTCATTTTGGGGAAATTTCCATTTTTGTCATAAGTTGACTTTGACAAGCCAGAATCGCCTACTGTTAATTCTGGCTTGATTGTGGTCATTAGTATTTTTTATTTCCGTAACTTTTTTGATTTTGTTATTTTTGGCAGCTTTTGCTATTTTAAGCAGCTTTTGATATGCATATGTGATCGATCTACCTGAGATCATGGGAATTTCCAATACCTTCAATGTTGCTGACTTTTTCCAGTATCATGCAGAAGAGCCTCTTTATTTTGAGCCTAACTCGAGGTCGAGTTCTTTGCAAGGATAGGGGACTGATGTAGAACAAGTGGCTAAGTCCTACATGACTTGGTGGGACCATCATAAATCTAAGAATAAATGACCTTAAATGAAGGGAATCGGCGAGATCTTCAGAAGTCAACACCTTCGGTGTTGAGGCACGTCCTTTTTCGGCCAAATTCCATCATTTATACCCCGAAATCGCAATTCTTTCATTTTGGGGAAATTTCCATTTTTGTCATAAGTTGACTTTGACAAGCCAGAATTGCCTACTGTTAATTCTGGCTTGATTGTGGTCATTAGTATTTTTTATTTCCGTAACTTTTGTGATTTTGTTATTTTTGGCAGCTTTTGCTATTTTAAGCAGCTTTTGATATGTAATTCTGTTTCTTGTTCAACAAGAATTCGGGTTAGAGTTCTTTCGTTTTAAATAGCCTTTTAAGCCAAAAAGCTCAGACAGCTTATTATTCAATAAAATTTCAGAAGTTTTAACTTTATTCTGGTGGATTCCAGTTTTCATTTAGACGTCGGTATAATTCTTTCTACGTTTTCACTACATCAATTGGATTCCAGTTTTCAATAGAATTTAGACGTCTGTCTAACTCAGAAACCTACCTATCGTTAGTTGTTTCATTCTACGCCAGGTTCTCAAAATTGCCTTTCCTTGTCACTGACTGTTCTTCTGCAACTGATCCCACCAGACTGCAGCCCCTCATTTCAGCCAAAAGGCGACAAATCTAGCCATCTTCTCATCTGGAATCTCCATCATCTTGAAGAACCGCTCTACCTCTGTGATCCAGTCAAGAAAATCTTCTATATACAGATTTTCATTAAAGCTTGGAAGATCTGCCTTCAACCGGTAGTCATCATGCTCTCTGGAACGTCTCACTGGTTGAATAACACTATATCATCTATCTCCTTCATCTTCAGAGTCATCCTCGCTATCAGGTTGATGACGAGGGGGACGTCTTCTGTTAATAGGTAGGCCTCGGGCAAACCTCTCAGCTCACACTTTGTTATCCGGTTGCGGCTACCTGTTGTTAGCGTTGAGGTTCATCCCGACAAGCAGTTCATGAATCTCCCTTAAATGTTGTCATTGTTCCTCCACCATTGCCCATAAGGCCTCTACCACTGCCCACAAGGCCTCCACCCCACGATCACCATCAGTCGGGTTTTTGTCTCCTGCTCCGTTAGTTGACATCGAGATCGGCAAATCCGTCCTCTGATATCAATTGACACAGTGATAACGTAGCAAGAATTAGACCGGCATCTAAATTCTATTGAAAACTGGAATCCACCAGAATAAAGTTAAAACTTCTAAAATTTTATTGAATAATAAGCTGTCTAAGCCTTTCAGCTTACAAGGCTATTTAAAGCGAAAGAACTCCAACCAAAATCCTTGTTGAACAAGAAACGAGATTACATATCGAAAGTTGTCTAAAATAGCAAAAGTTGCCAAAAATAACGAAATCACAAAAGTTACGAAAATAAAATATACTAATGACCACAATCAAGCCGGAATTAACGGTAGACGATTCTGGCTTGTCAAAGTCAACTTTTGACAAAAATGGAAATTTCCCAAAATGGAAATAATTGCGATTTTAAGGCCTAAATGATGGAATTTGGCCAAAAAAGGACGTGCCTCAACACCAAAGGTGTTGAGTTTTGAAGATCTTGCCGATTCCCTTCAATTAAGGTCATTTAATCTTGGATTTAGGATGGTCCCACCAAGCCATGTATGACTCAACCAATTGTTCTACATCAAGAATGAACTGAGTTTTGATACGCTAAATGAGCTTGTTTTTCTCTCTAGTTTTCTGTTCAAAGAGTTTTTGTCCCTAATTTCTGATATTTGTAGCTCAACATGTCCCAACGTTCATACATCAGTTACTAAGGTTAAGCATGATTAAAGGAAATATTTCCTCTCATTTGAAACCTCATTGAATCAACGGATACAATTGTTTGTAACCGACATCCAACTTCTCATTCAAACTCATCCCTTTGTGTGCGATGGGTTGAATCAATATAATGGGCCTGGATAGCCTAATATTTATGAAGGCCTTGCATACTAGGCCCATAAGCCATTTTTTGGATACCACAGTTTGTCCCCCACTCTTTAAAGACTGGATCACTAGATTTGGAGAGTGATTTCAATCGAATATGTTCTTTGTCAATAATTGTCGAGCCGACCGTGTCAGATTGTTCAAGTCCTTCGAAAGGTTTTATTTTTATCGAGCAGAACGATGATAATGCTACGATTTTTGGTTCACTTATCAGAGAATCTTGTCATTCGACGGATAATAGTGTACATTGGAAGTTAAATCGATGAGATAGTTATACTTCGGTTTTCCAACGCTGATGTCATGGTAATTTTAGGGCACGTTTCTCGAAGTGCTTTATATTTCAAAACCGCACAGTTGCCTTAATGGGTGAGCAACTGAAGGGACATGTAACTGAAGGGGCACCGACATGTGGTGCCTAGGGTTGAGTGCCTTTTCTGGCTTTATGAACCAACAGCAGGAAATGTTTTTGTTTTACTTTCGAGTTTTGGAAGAGCATTTTACCTGGCGATTCTTTCTCAAGATTGTTTTTTAGACCGTTCCTCCTTTCAATCAATTTGCTTCAGAGGTTTAAGGTTAGTAAGAATGTTCACTAACTTCTTTCCCCTTCAAGACTTGTCCTTTTAGAATTGATTGTATGTAAATTATATGTAATTTTTCCTAAGAATACTCGTGTTCTTCAATGCTTTGGTTTTTGGTTTGGTGATTTTTGAAATTTTTGCCATGTTGAATTTTCCCTTGTAGTGTATTTGTAGGTTTTGTTTTATTTATGTTGTGAATAACTGGCTTAGTGGTTGCTCGATTTAGGCCACCAGAGAGTTGGTCGATTCTTTTTTAGGGAACCCTATGTTTGAGTCTAGAAAGCCCTAGGTTGTGATTGGAGGTATTATGTCGAGCGATGGTACAATTTCAAAGCCTCCCCCGAGTGACAAAGAGGATATCAGCTCTGATGCTGTAAATGTCGAGCGACGTATTAGTGTAGTCGATCCTTCCGATGTCAATGTCAATGTCAATAGGGCTAGCATACTAAAGCATGGTGTCACTCGTGCTATTGCTTTATGGGGAGAATATCCGGGAATTTAAACTATCGAGTCGTATACGTCAGGTCGACCCTTGGGAATCTTATCCGATAGTCCAGTAAGTATGGTTATGAATGTCGATCTAACCAGTATTCAGGCGATCTATGGGATTCTAGACTCTATTGAACTTCGTGTCCCCAACACGAATGGGCGGGCAGACTGGGATGTACCCGGGTGGATGTGTTTTTATGAATATGCCTTTTACTTAGGTTTTAGATTTCTAGTCCCATCCTTGGCTCAACCCATGCTGGTCTACTACGACATTGCTCCTGGCTAGTTGATGCCAAATAGTTGAAGAATACTTTTAAGTTTAACGGTTTTACGGGAGAGATATGGAATAAAGTTTGGAATAGGGTGTCTCTTACATAACTACTACTTAAAGGAACACATTTCTGACAAAGGTCATTATATGTTGATTCCAAGGTCGAAAGACCACCAACTTATTCTAGATACCACAACAAATGACCGTCATTGGAAGGATACTTTTTGTTTTGCATGAGGTCCTCTAATTAATGGTCCATGAAGGGGGGGAAGGGGTTGGCATATACTTATCATCGTATTTGGAACCGATATGGTAAGTGCCGACTGAATACGTTTTCTTTTTTTAAACGAGTCTACTTGCTCATGTAGAAATCACGAGCAAAGAGATTAAATTTCCATGTCCCGATGCACCTGAAAGAACTAGGAATGTCCTAGAAATGCTTGTAGAAGATAGAAGTTAGCGAGTGCTCCTTATAGAAGGTAAACTTAGACCTAGTAGTGTGTGGAGATGGTCGACGCATAATAGATCACGGGAACCGTATCCTCATGTGAAATATTTCGTTTCATATGTTTGGGATAGAATAAGCCTTGAGATTCTAGAGTGTGATGTGAGATTTTTATCTCTATTTACTGATGTTGGATGTTGTTTCGCAGTGCTTACGACGGGGAGTGCAAAAATTAACATCTCTGACGTAGCAGACGCTTTGAGGTAGTATAGGGAGCGTAATAGTAAGAGAAGGGCAGAAGAAGCGAAGAAAGCTACAAGGAAGTCAAAATAGGTTTTGCCTGAGGTAGAAGACCGTATCTACCTCTCTTCCTCATAAGTGAGTCTGTTGAAGAAGAGGAAGAAGGATTCTGCTGGTGGTGGAGATGGTGTCGAGTTGAGCCCTAAGAGGAAGTCGACAAGTGCTACTTCGACGGCTAATCAGTTGACCATTCACATCCTGAACCAACTGTCATCTTTTAAGGACCCAAAAATTTTCCTCCAAAATTGGAACGACCTTAGATCTTCAATTGATGAGGAGTTCTTGAAAGGTAAGAAGACAGATGAGGTATTTGAAGCGGGTATTCTATCGACATTTCGGGTGAGTTTCATCTTTTCTTCTTTTTATGGCTTGCATAAATACTTATCAAAGTGCGTTTATTTTACAGTCCCTACAAGTCTAGCTTCATCTACACCAATACGAGATCGTGAACGACAGGTGCTCAAAGCTTCGTAAGCTGAACGACAACAATAAAGAAAAAAATGCTAGTCTTGAGAAGTCGATGAAAGAGTTGTCTGAGAAGAACTTGGTTTTGGAGGACGAAGCGAAGGGTCTGAAGGAGGAAATCAGTCGACGTCAAGAAGAATCGATGAGATCCAGGAAGGTTATAATGAACCAGGAGTGGGACATTGCTGGCTTGATGGAGCAGTTCTTGTCGATCACCGTTGAAGCCATGTGTAAAGCCAGGGCTAAACTTTTTAAGTAGTATTTATCTGAGGAGAACGCCCAATGGGACCCTTGTAAAATGCAGTCAGAAGTCAACAACTACGATGAAATGGAGCGTATGAAGAATGAAGAGCCTCTTGCTGCAATGGAGACTGTCGACGAAGACTCGGTTGACAAGGACCCGACTGACGGTGACAACGTGACTGTTTGACTTAGTTCATCTCTCTATTCTCTTTTGTAAATCCATGGTTTGTAAATTAATCTTTGGAAGAATTGGTCAGACGACTTTCTGTTTAAATATAGTATTTAATTTGTTTGGATGACTTTTCGTCTTTGATAAACGGCTAGTCTAAAAATTTTCTTACTCACCTGTTTACTATACTTGAACAAGCCTATAAACTTGTGTAAAAATATTTGCTTGATCGACAATATTGTCTAGATATGTATTCTTATAGGTTGGCGAGTCATCCGTTACATTAGTGCGAGTTGCATATTTTTGGCCGATACGATACTTTATTTCAAAACAACTTGCGTATAAGATTTTTTATTGTAGGTCGACTCAACCATATCCACATGGGATTCGCTTCTGTAAGTATTGAAATTAAATGGAGTTCACGTTTATGCGATCCTTTTATTTCTGAGTCGACACGACAATGATTATATTCGTGTACATGCATTCCTTTTTGAGTCGATACGACTATAAATTCGTTGAACCCGCTTACACATATATTTGGCCGACTTTATTCCCAATGTTATTCCCCCACTTTAATGACGCAGATATCATGTCGCTCGATTCCTGTAAAATCAAAGTTTTGCTTGTCGAGGATGACAACACAAGAAGTAGTGGAGATTTTTTTCATCGTTGCTCCTTAGGGTCAACTTGTTAGTCTCAATTTTCTGATAAAAGAGAGAATTAAAATGTTAAGAACATAAAAGTTTAGATTTAGAAATGGTACTGTTTCAGATGTAGTGCGCTCCAGCTGTTATGTATTTCTCGACCGTCGATTGCTCGAAGCTTCCCATGTAGAGCCCAATTTTCATGCTCCTTCTTCCTTGGTGTTTTGGAAGACTCGTCTAAGTACGCAGTTGTTGATTTTAAACATTTGGGTCTTCACTTTTTTGTTGTAATAGCGTGTGATTTATTGTTGGTACGATTGAGTTCGAATGGCGGCTCAATCTCGACGTTCATCAATATTATCCAATTCAATGGCGAGTTCTAAATTGTTTCGTTCCTCGTCTGGGTTCCTACTTCGAACTGTTACAAGTCATGTCTCAATTGGAATCATGACCTCAGATCCATAGACAAGTGAGAAAGGGGTTTCGCTTGTCAATCGATAGGGGTCGTCCTTTATGCCCAGACTACTTCTTGAAGCTTTTCGGCCCATTCCCCTTTTCCTGCCTCCAAACGTTTCTTCAAAGTATTGACGATGGTTTTGTTTGTTGATTTCGCCTATCCATTGGCTTGAGGGTAACGGGGTTTAGAGAAACTCAATTTGATCTCATACTTATCGTAAAAATTTTGGAATTCGTATGAGATAAATTGGGATCCGTTACCTGTAACAATCTCTGAGGTACTCCGAACCTACAAATAATGTTTTTCTAGACGAAGCTACGTACCTCAGAAACTCGTACTTGTTGGAGTGCATAAATTTCAACCCATTTGGAAAAGTAGTCCGTCAATACAAGCATGTTGACGAATCCTCCTGGCTCCAGTGGTAGCTTGCCTACAATGTCCATTCCCCATTTCATAAAAGTCCAAGGGGCCAAAATTTGATTTAGCGTGCCTGGGGTGAGGTACAATACTAGTGCGAACCTTTGGCATTTGTCACTAGTCTTCATGTGTTTCTCAGAATCACTCCTCATTATCGACTAGTAATACCCGGCTGTGATAGCTCGATTTGACAAGTTTCGAGCGCCTGAATGGTTTCCACATTCTTCATCATGTAGGCTCATGAGAATGTCATGTGTTTCTTATGGGGCGACACACCTCAAGTAAGGACCTGTGAAAGATTTCTTGTATAGCATGCCATACAGGATGCAAAATTTCACAGCCTTTGCTTTGTCCTTTCTTGCTTCTGATTTGTCTTCAGGCAGAATATCGGCCCACAAGTAGTTAAGCAATGGATTCATCAAACTAGCGGTTTGGTCAACTGGTGTTACTACTTCATCTCCTTGAATTATTGTTGTCGTGAGATGTATGATGGGGATCGACCTCAAACCATCGGTCGATGTTGATTCGAGGTTAGCCAATACGTCCGCCCATGAATTCTCCGATCTTGGTACTTGCTGAATCATAAATTTGTCAAAAGTAGATTGTAGTTGTTTAGCCTTTGCCAAGTACGCCGTCATTCTTTGGTTTCTTGTTTTGTACAATCCATTCTTCTACCAGACGACCTGTTGCAAGTCGCTATGTACTAGAATGTCTTGACTCCCAGGCTGTTCGCAAGGTCGAGTCTGGCAATCAGTGCTTCGTATTTGGGGTTCATTGTTCGTCGCTCAAAAACCGACTGCTCTAACGTATCTCCTTATGGGGATATGAGTACCAATCCAAGTCAGCAACCTCTAATGTTCTAGAGCTGTCGATCGACAGGATCCATTGATCGATCGTAGGGCCCTCTGTCAGAGCTATTAGTTCCTATTCAACCTGCATACTCTCGCAAGGGGTAAAATTCGAGATAATGTCAACTAATACCTGCGATTTCTTGGTCGTTCGAGGATGGAAGTTGATATCGAATTCGCTTAGCTCCACTCCCCACTTTGTCAACCAACCTGAAATTTCAAGTTTATGAAAAATATTTTTAAGTGAAAAAGTAGTTACTACCTTAATGGAATGGCATTGGAAGTAAGGCCTCAATTTACGTGCTGTAATGACAAGGGCTAGCATAAGCTTTTCCAGTCTACTATACCTAGTTTTTCGCATCAAGTAGTGATTTACTTACGTAGTATATTGGGTGCTGCTCGCCATCTTCTTCCATGATTAGTATGGCACTTACGGGTTTGTCGGATACTGCCAGGTATAACAACAATTGTTCTTCGTCCTTTGGTTTCGACAGTAATGGGGGTGCCATCAAGTATGCCTTCAAATCTTGTAACGCTTTCTCACAATCGCCGACCCATTCGAAGGCTTTGTTCTTAGGGTGTTGAAGAAATGGTGATAGTGTTCAGATGATTTCAAGATGAACCGGTTTAGGTCTGTTATCCGACCTATGAGCTTTTACAGGTTTTTGATGCATTTGGGTGACTCAATCCTTTGGATCGAGCGGATCTGATTCGAATTGGCCTCGACCCTTCTTTGAGTGACCAAGTAACCTAAAAACTTCCCTGAAGAAACACCAAAGGAACATTTAGAGGGATTTAATTTCATACTGTACTTGTCGAGAACGTTGAACGATTGTCTCAAGTGCTCGATATGTTGCTGTGCCACTAAGGATTTGACAAGCTTATCGTCGATGTTGACCACCATTGTAGTGCCAAGCATCTCAACAAACATTTTATTTATGAGCCTTTGGTAAGTTGTCTCTACATTTTTTAAGCCAAACGACATTACTTTATAGCAAAAGGTTCCTCATTCTATGAAAAAAGACGGTCTTCTCCTACTCGTCGGGGTGCATCAGGAACTGGTTGTAGCCTGAATATTCATCCATGAAGCTGAGTAACTCATGTCCTGCCATTGCGTCAACCAACATATCGATATGAGGAAGCAGGAACGAATATTTGGGGCAGGCCTTGTTAAGATCCGTGAAGTCGATGCAAACTCACCATTTTCCTTTTTTCTTCCTTACAACCATGACCTTCGCCGCCAGTCTGGGTACTTTACTTCTTTGACTTACTCGATATTGAGTAGTTTTTTGAACTCTTCATTGAATACTTTGTTTCTTTCTGGGGTGATTTTCCTTCATTTTCGTTTCACAGGCCGGTGATCTTGGTCTACCTAAATTTGATGAACTATTATCTCCGGGTCGATGCCGACCATATATGAATACGACCAGACGAAACTGCTACTTTCATCCCCTTAAGAATTCAATCAGACATTCACGGATTTTGATTGGCAATCTAGATCCAATAGAGTTCCTCCATCTTCGACTCATTGGTTGTTGACACGATTATCGATTCCTATAATTGCTATAACTCCTCTTTCTTTTTCTTCATGGAGTTCTAGTAGCATTCTCTTGCCGCCCTTTGCTCCCCTTTAATTTCTTGCACTCTCCATTTGGTTGGGATCTTTATCATTTGATGGTAGGTCGATGGTATTGCTTTCATCTCGTGTATCCATAGTCTGCCCATTATGGCATTGTACAGTGACTAGCAGTCGAGCATTAGGAATTTGATGTGGAGATTTACCCCTTTAGCATATACTGGCAGTATGACTTCTCCAAAGGTGTTTTTCTATTCCCCGTTGAACCCTGTCAATACTGTTGTTCGTCGGTTGAGTTTAGACTCGTCGACATGCATTTCTTTGAGAGCACTGTGAAACAGAATGTTACATGAACTACCATTATCAACTAAAACGCATTTTGTTAGACAATTCGCGTTATGTAAAGAAATTACAAGTGCATCATGGAGGGGAGAGAACAAATCTGTTTTATTTGTACATTTGAAAGTGACGGTCTCGTCGACACTAGAGGGGTGCTCCCGATTGGGTCGAATTTCCATATTTGACACCTGTCATGTGTGCCTCTTTACTGCAGAATAACTCACTCTACTATCTTCCAATCCTCCCACGATGTAATTGATTATTCTATCTTGCTGAGGCAGCCTTGGAGGACTACTCATTTTGCTTTACAATCTGTTGTTGTGTCGAGCAAATGTTTGCATCCCCTTGTCTGTCAAGAATTCTTACAGATGTCCTTGCTTGAGAAGCTCTGCAACTTCGAGTTTAAAGGTGACATAATCCTCCGTTTGATAGCCATGATCCCCATGAAACTCACATCGTAACCTTGTATCCCTGGATTCCGAAGGGGCACTTATTTTTCGTGGCCACTTTACCGTCCTACCCATCTCTCGCATCACCGCTACGAGGTTGATTGGCTAGATACTAAGGTCATATTCTGGAACGTGGGCTTGCGGTCAACTAGACCTTGTTTGATCCCGATCATAAGGCTATCTTTCGTTCGAACTCTCTTGCCGACATGAATTTCACCTACTATTGGTCGGAAATGGTTCTGCCCTAATGCCGTTCGACATTCTATCCATATTATCGTTTCTTCTGCTGAGATGATTGTTGGTCTTTCTTACGAAGTTGGCCTCATCTTCCTCTCATTTGATTTGAGCCCATTCCTTTGCCAATACGTCTTCCATTGTTCTGCATGGATACTTCGTAAGTTCTTTATATAAATCGGAATCAAACCTGAAGCCTTTCCTGAAGGCATATATGGTGGTCGCTTCGTTGCAATATGGGATATACACTTTCTCTCGATTGAAGCGACCAACGTATGTCCTTAAGTTTTCACCGTGTCTTTTTACGTTATTGTGTAAAAGTCATCCAACTGCTTTTCCAGTTTGCGACGGCTTGTAAATTGCTCCACAAATGTGTCCGTTAGATGTACGAAGGAAGCAATTGAATTGTTAGGGAAATTTGTATACCATTGCAAAGCTAGGCCATTAAGGCTGGATCCAAAGGCCTTGCATATGCACGCTTCTCGTAGTTTGCGTGGGATTGCTGCGGTGAACATCCTTTGCTTATACTGGGTTATGTGGTCGTTTGGATCTGTCGTTCCTTCATACTGCTTCATATTCGGGAAGCTGAATTTCCTGGGCATTTTGATTAATCGATCGCTTCGACAAAGGGCGAGTCTGTGAAGCTGTTCACTGTGCTTTTCTTTATTGTGACTAAGACTCCTGGAATCCTTTGAATGAGGGCCTCCATTTCTATAAACTTACGGGACAGTTACATGTCAGTAGATAAAGGTAGGGAAGATCCCGGTTTTACCAAGCCCGTTGTCGACTGAATTGTTATCGGTGTCTATAATTCGTTATTTGGCCGTATATTCAAGGTCAGGTCCTGTACCGTTTCGTTCCGGACTGGCAGGTTGATGAGATCAACTTCTACGCGAGCCGTCTGGAGCATCTGCTGGGTTGCTGGTCATCTTGGCCAGTATTCATCTCTACAACTCTTGGTGTTATCGACGTTGTTCGATCAATTACTTGTTCTGATTTTGGCGCATAGGTTGCGTTGTTTGGTGCTGCACCGCCGATCAACGTTCTTAGCTCGACGTTGGTCACTCGGATCACATCATTTTCGGCTTCAAGTGCTCGTAACTTCTCTGTGTTTGCTGTCATTTGGGCAGTCAATGTGGCGATCTGCTCCTCGATGGTTGGTGCATTTCCATCCCCCGACATGTTGATAAATCGACAGACTGGTTAGACTTGTTTGTCTTGAAAAGTTTCAATGGGCACTATTGTGGGTGCCAAATTGTAGCTGGTCGAGCTACGATAATTTGTGGATCGGGTCAGGTTGTATTGGGCCCAAAGCAACTTTGGTCGAACCGGGAGAAACTAGGATGTCGCCTCATTTGTGAACTTATTAAAATAGAAGGTCTGTCGACTAGTCTTCGAAACCTGCAAAAGATCACGAACAATACAAAATATATTGATGATGGGGGTTAATTTCTTAGCCTTAAGTATGCTTGGGTTGAGCATTTTTTACTAGGATCCTTGAATCAAACTCAGATTCAATTCTTATGGCTAATAATGAACAGAGTTTTGATGCCCTAAATAGGCTTGTTTTTCTGTCCAGTTTTCTTTTCAGAGAGTTTTTGTCCTTGAGTTCTGATATTTATAGGTCAACAAGTCCCAACGTTCAGACGTCAGTTACTAAGGGTAGGCGTGATTAAAGGAAAGATTTCCTCTCCTTTGAATCCTCATTGAATCAGCGGTTACAGTTGTTTGTAACCGACATCCAACTTCTCATTCAAACTTATCCCTTTGTGTGCGATGGGTTGAATCAATATAATAGGCCTGGATAGCCTAATATTCATGGAGGCCTTACATATTGGGCCCATAAGCAATTTTTTGGTTACCACAATCTTCACTTTTAAAATAATCACTAAATGAATAATCTGTTGTAAAATTAATCAGACAATCGTTTGGATAATGTTGTGAGACTCAATACTTTTGTTAAATTTTGGTTTTAATTGTTATGATTTGATATAATGACTAAATAGGCTCAAAATTAAAATCCTGATGGACCAAATAGGCTCAAAATTAAAATAAACCGAACGGAATCGAACTGAGATAAAAGTGTTGGGTTCATTTTGGTTTTAAGGTCCAAAACGTTTCAAACCGATTCGTTTTTTTGAAAACCAAAAGAGTGGTGATAATAACATCTTTTAAAAAGTGTATGTTCACCCCTTTCGTAATCACACACATCATAAAAAAAAATATAGATTGTAAATGAAACCCACTTCATACCAGAAATATCCATTTTATCATTATCTTTAATTCCATCACTGTTTTTTCTCTTCCCTCACTTTTTCTCCTCTATGTTTTCATTCCACAAAATCAGAATTTTGTTTTCTTTCGTTTATTCTCACTCGTCATGTCAAACAACTTTCTCAGTTTCTTATTGATTGTTTTTTTTTATCTAAAAAATCACTACGATTTGAGGTTTTTTGGTTGGAGATCCATTTTTGTTGAGTAATGCTAGGTTTCCCAAATTTTTTCTCAAATTTTTTTAAAAATGTTGCTGGCATGTGAGGTTTCATTATCACATCACTCACCATATAACCTCATGATATACAAAATGTTGACACCTTAAGTGCCAATACTATTTGAAAAAAAAAATAGGAAGCCTAGCATTACTCTTTTCTATTTGTGAAAGTGGTATGGATGCAAGGTTTGTGTTATGTCTCAATTGATTTACAAGTAGAAAAGTTTCTAATGATATTGAGAACATCTCCAATGCAAGAGTGACTTGTAAAAAAAAAGGTGTCATATAGGATAAACAGACATTCTATTAAAAAATGTATCTCCAATACAACTGTGCATATTCAACCTCATGTTTATGTGGCAAAAAGAAAAAAATTAGACACTGTCAACATGACCGTCTAATTCCAGACGACCTGTTACACAACTATTTATTCGGTTGACTCAGCAAATATTTAAAAATGATATCAATTTATTTATCTAATTTTGGTAAGAAAATAATTTTTTTTAAAAAAAAAAATTGGACGCATCATTAAAATTAAATATTTTTTAAACGGAAGCATTAGAGATAACATTTTGAGTTAATTTTCTATCAAGTCTGTCTTTATATCACATATGAAGCAAATCTTTTGACATTGTTACCATGTCAATGATTTTTGGTATGTAAGTCATATTTGAATTTGAGATGCTCTAATAACAAAATAAAAATCTAAAGAGATTTTGATTTTGACTAATAATAGTTAATTTAAAACTTTCACAATCTATTTTGGATGATTTGATTCATTTTTCGTATTTAGGGGTCATTTATTTTTTTTGTCTAAATGGGTTAGTAGTAGCAATGCCCCCTGAATTTATAGCGCAGTTGCATAGTGCCCCTTTTTTTTTCTTGACATTAACCACCCTAAACTTCCATAAAATTGCAAAAACTGACGGATTACTAACTTCTGTCCAATTTTTGTCACGTGGTCGTCACGTGCATTCAGACTTAGGGGTAAATTTGTAATTTAATAATAAATATTTATAGAAATAAAAAAAAGCATCAGACATCAGACACAAAACGTATCTTCATCAGTTCATCATTCACTCTTCAAAAGCTTTATCAGACATTCACTTGGTTCATCAGTTCATCAGCTCCTGATTCATCAAACTTCTTCATCCTAGGTACAAACTTCTTCTTCATCCTCAATCAAACATAATCTTCGATCAAAGTCCATATAAAACATCTTCTCAATCAAAAAACCTATAACACTAAAATCAATAACCTTCTGTAAAAACCAACACTCATCTCTAAAAATCAACACCCACAAGCAACCCCACTAAAAATCACCACCACCTCATACAAGAATTCACACACAAAAAATCACTAAAAAATGATTGCTCAAAAAATTGGAAATATTTCCCTCGTCCGCAGTGAAGCTTTTAGATAATGATTGCTTATACAAACCAATAAAATAAAAACACAAATCCAAGCTTCCAAATTCCACAGAAAATCCAACATTCCAGACTCCCTCGTCCGCAACGAAAAGGCCTCGATCCATTTGGATCACATGGAAACCCGATGATGGGTCCTTTTAGTATAGGTCTTCTCCGTCGATGATGATGGGTCTCTTTCATCGGCGATGGTGTTCTAGGTTTGATTTGGTGGTTTTTATAGGTTCAGGTGGTTTGATTTGGACGTTTTCTTGTGTCTAGATGATTCGATTTGGTGGTGTGGTTTCCATGGTTTTGGGTTCCAGTTGGAGATAGTTTTTGATTTGGTTGATGGATGATAGGTGTGTGGATTTGGGTTTTTGGAGAAGGTGATGATATGGAGAAGAGGGCTTGAGAAAGAGAAGGGGATCGGTTATGGGTTTGAAGTTTGAGTGGTTATTGGAGATGGGGATTTAGGTGTTGAATTTGGTTCTGGATGGTGGGGGGGTTTGTGGGTTTGATTGGGTTTTACAGATGAATTTTAATTTATTATTATTATTATTATTAGGTGGAGATCCAGATTGGATCTCCACCTAATCAAAAAAATTTATGTAATTTTTTTTTTCTGTAATTCGTATTAAGAGGATGAAAAGACTGATTATAGTACGACCTCACATGATGACCACATGACAAAAAATTGGACGGAAGTAAGTAATCCGTTAGTTTTTTAAAATTTATTGAAGTTCAGGGGGTTAATGCCAAGAAAAAAATTCAAGGGGCAATATGCAGTTGCGCTATAAGTTGAGAGGGTATTGGTGCTATTAACCCTTGTCTGAATATTGAACAGTCCTGGATTTTTCTGAAGACTTAGTAAGGATTGAAATCTGAACCTAAATGACATGATTGTTTTTTATTTTTCATATCTGAATGAACTGTCGACATATTTGTTTTTAAAAAATAAAATTGGTTGAAAATAGGTAATTTTACATTCATACACATGCTTATTAAAAGAAGTATTTTAACGTGTATTATTCTTTATAAGATTTTGTAAGTTCTTCTGTAAATAAAGTTCAGTTTAACAAAATAAAAAAAAATCATCATAGAATATAATTTTGCATGTTCTGCAAACAAATTTCAAGTTTAATTTATTGTAAAAAATTGTTCAAGTTCAATTTTACATGTTATCCACATTTCTGGTGTATATAATTCAGGAAATTATTTTGTATTTTTGGTTTCCTGGATCATATGCATCGGAAACTAGAATTATATACACCGGTTTTAATACACCGGTTTTAATACACATGCACACACACATACACACAAACATACTTATATATATATATATATATATATAATAATTATATATATATATATATATATATATATATATATATTAACGATTATTCTATAACATCTTCAAACCATAAAATAGTTAAATAAATAAAATAAAGAGTTCTTATAGGCTTTGGTAGGGGAGAAATTCAATTTTTTTAAAGCAATTTAAAATAAGAAATATAATAAAATAGAGAATTATACACCACATCAAATGATGATAAATTTAGAAATATATCTTTTTTTTAGAGGATACACATGGAAAAGAATATTTTAATTATAATCCAGTGATTTGGAATTAAGTTAAAAGTCAAGATTTCTTACTTAATTTTTAAAAGAAGTGATAACATAAGAGGTGTAAAGAAAGAAAAAATGGAAGATGACCAACCCAAGACATTCTTCGATTTGCCACCATCACCAATTGTCAAGGCCTATGTGCCACTAATTCCATATCCTCAACGCCTCAAGACCCAAAAGGAGGATAAGAGCTTCTCCAAATTCCTTGAAGTGTTCAAAAGATTGCACATCAATATTCCTTTTATAGAAGCCTTGACTCAAATGCCATTGTATGTGAAGTTTCTTAAGGTGATCATATCCAAGAAAAGGAGGATTGAAGATTTTGAGACAATTGCTTTGACTGAGGAATGTAGTGTGATCATTCAAAACAAGCTACCTCCTAAGTTGAAGGATCCAGGCAGATTCATCTTGTTGGAACCCTGTTCACTGGTAACGTAACAGAAATAGGTTTTAAATTTTTTTATACTGATCATAATTGATCTGGAGCCAATAAATTTGAGATCGTAATTATTTTTGGAATTAATACATACAATATGTAAACATGGAAAATTGAAATCAATATTAAGAAGATAGCAGAACCCTACCAACCTTTGGAGGCTCCTTCACTTCATGCAATGCTTCTTGTCTGAACCACTCGATCTTCCTCGCTATATTCGGGGACTGGTAACTATGTGTGGGCGCGTTATAGATTCATGAACTTAAAATGGAGGATGTAGAGAAAAGACTTGAAGAAACACTTTTTTTGATATCAGGGCATAACACTTGCACACAAATTCTTTTCTCTGTTTCAAAACACGCAAACTTTCACCAAAAATGCACTGATTGTGTTTTGTGTTCACTGTGTTCTCACACACACTTGCTTAAATAAAATGATGCATGTATGAGTGTTGGTTTTTATTTTTTTTTAAACATCTACATATCACATATATTTTTGTAATTTTAAATAACGATATCTTTTTTTTAATGTTATCTTTGACTCAGTTTCTCAAAAATAATATATATCACATATATATTTTATTTAACTTTTGACCTAGCTATTTTTAGTCGTTATAAAATGAACGTCAAACAAATAATCATAAAGTCCTTAGCTATGTCCTTAAAATGTGAAAACAAGTATAATGACAAGCAATGGTATCGTCCACATGGAAAGGGAAATCGAATGGCTAAAACTAGTTAACTATTATTAAACAAAAACTATGCATAAAAACGTAAAGATAAATAGTTTTGGTTTTGAAATGTTAATTAACTACAATGCAATTACAATTACGCTAGTTAATCTAACATGCAATTAGTGTTAATGAGAATGAGTGTTAAAATATGATGGTTATGGCTAGGGCATTGATGGATCACACAAGCAAACAATGGGCTTATTGGAAATTAACATAAATGAACATTAATCTATTGTAACCAATCTGAGGGTATAGCATTGGTTGTATATCCCTTATGGGTTTCCAATCTAGAGGGTATAGTATTGGCTACCCACAAGTGATTGTTCATTAAAATGCACATCTATCAAATTAAGGGACTAATCTCTTTATAAATTCACCAACCTATAGGGTATAGACTTGGTGCTTAATCTCTCACAGGCAACCAACCTATAGGGTATAGACTTGGTGCTTAATCTCTCACAAGCAACCAACCTAGAGGGTATAGTTTTGGTCACCCATTTGAACTTAGTTAGAGATTGAGATTAAAATGTCCAGATTTCACTTGATGAGGGTACTCTTGTTCAATCCTTCAATTCAAATGAGCTTAAGAGAATCGAATATAGTGTATACCCAATTCTCTACTCAAATAATTTCTCAAACAATTTGCAAAGAAAGGAGGGTACAATTTAAGACAAACTATTCTTGAAATCAACTAAAACAATGAGTGAAACATATTCAGTAGATTTAATAAAGTAAATAAAATTCAATACATGCCCAAGGTTCACAAATGAATCACATCAATCCCCTAGTGTGATGATTAGTTACTCATGATAAATACATAAAAATAACTAGGAGATAGGAGATAGAGAAGACCCATGTAGAGATTCTGCTTTCTTCAAGTTCAAATACAATCTCCAAGTGTCCTTGAGTAGATGATGATGAAGGATGGTTAGATTTTGAGGGGAATGTTATTGTTTGGGAGAGAGAAGAGTGGAAGAGTTGTTGAAGGAGTTGAAGAGTGAGCTTTCAATAAGAAAATGGTGTATTTATAGGCTTGGGGAGGCTAGGGTGTGATTTGGCTTGAAAGATCACATTTGCCCCTCTAAAAATGGTTGATTTTTGTCCCAAGAGCTGATCCCGTCAGATTCACGACTCTCAGTGCGCGGACAAATGCGCTGGATGTTACCCGTGCAAGACCCGCGTATCTCTACACAACAGTCACTAAAATAGGCATAACTCCCTCTTGATATCTCAGAATTATAATCCGTAAAACCTGACAGAAGCTAGACTTCTGGGGCTTTTTGATTATATTTGATTCTACATGTGGTTTGATATTATGAGGGAGATATAACCCACCGAAGTTGGATGACTTGCATGACCTTTTTACAATTTCAGCTCTTTTTGCCTCCCAAACTTACTTTAAGGTTAAACACCATCCGGGTGGTAATATAACCTTTGCTCTTTTTGGCTCGTTTTATGTCCCGTACTATGACTAGATTGCCTCTGATCTGCTTCCGAGTCTTGATGTTTATGCGGATTATGTGATTGTTGAAATTCGTGTTTATAAAAACAATACTCGCAAGTGCACTAATCGTGAAGATAAGCACAATAGCAAGTAAAGATCGTTCCCACTAGGACTAGAGATTTATCGATTGAAAACTAGTTCTTATTAAAGCTAAATTAAAGTAATCAAAAGATTGTTGAGTTTGATTTAAAGCTAAAACTAAATTAAATTAAACTAAAAAAAGCAATTAAAAAGATTTGGTTGTGATCAAAGGTGAGAAAGCACTAGGTCATCAGTGCTCCCCTACTATGTTTACTCAATGTTTCGATTTGACTGTGAAAGATATTAATCAAGTTAAGGGTTTTTTCTTATCTTAAGTATGATTGTTACCGTATGATCCTGGGATGAATCAAGTGTTCTCAATTACAATTTACCCATAAATCAATGGCACAAACTAAATCGAGAACCCATTGAGTGCAAGAACAATGAACCAAAACCTACTTGCATAGATCAATGTCAAGATCAGTTTTATCCATTCAATTAAATATTAATTAAGATTACATATAGATCAATACTCCAACCTCAATCATTAAATTATCAAAACCCTAAATTCGTGTCAACGTATGATCATGCATTAACAAGAATAAAGAATTAAGACATGATGAATTGAATAAATCAAAACTCGAATTAATGAAAATATCATCAATTTTAATAAAGAGCATTCATAGAGGTTCACATTGATTCCTTAATATGAGTCAGATACACATGATGAAAATAAGAGAAGGGAAAGAAAAGATAAAACCCATCTTGGCCTTCAATGAGTTCTTCAAGTGTTCAATGATGAATTCTTCTTTGTCTATGAATATTCGATGTGTAAAGATGAATGGAAGGTGTATGATGATGAAGCGCAGGGGACGTCCCCCTTGGTGGCTTAGGACCTACCTTGGCTTCTATATCCTTATTTGAATTGTAAAGAATAGGAAGTATTTATATGTGATTTTTCCTTGTGAACCCCCAATTCTTCTTAGGTTTAGGAAATCCATCAAGTGGGAAAGTAGAATGAAACAAGGAATGAGAATCCTTTCCGAAATTGAATTTCCTCTTTTGATGTTTGACTCATAATTTGAGTTTTGGAAGTTTTCCAAACATGTTTTTGTCTACTAAAATCATTAGAATATGATTAGGAAATATTTGGAACAATTCTGGACCAATTCGGAGTGGTTCTCCACCAAAACTCTGTCAGACCGTAGTCTGGGTCGCTCCGGAGGTCACCGCGATCCAAACTGTGGAATTCCTCTGCCATGTACCGCTCCGTAGACCGTTGGCTAGGTCTTGTACCTGGACGACGGTCTAAGCCTCGGTTGACTTTCCAGCACTGACTATTGGTTAATAAATTGCCCATAACCTCTTCTAGGAATATCGGAATTGCAATCCGTAAAGTGCACCGAAAACTAGTCTACCGGGGCTTTCAATCCATAGATAGTAGGACACACAATTAGATCTGAGCTGAGAGATATAGGCCCCGCAATCTAGCTATTCTGTATTGCTCCGAAATTCAACTTTTTACTCTTTTTCTCCAAAATAATATCTAACACCTCTTGAATGGAATGTGACCTATACATGCTCAACAAACTTATACAATACCTAATTTAACCAAAGAATAAAGCACAAATAATAGGAAATGGGATCTAAAACATGTATGGAAATAGACCGATCTTTATGAGCGGGTCCAGACCCGCGTATTGACCAGATGCTCTGTTTTCATCTCTGGGGTGTTGGCAAATGCGCGGACAAATGCGTGGGTTTAAGACCCATGTAGTGACCTACACGCTGATGTCTTTCTTCATTGATTTCGGCCTGTTTTCGCCCAATTACCACATTTTTCATCCTTTCTTCCCAAATGTACCTAATTGCCTGCAAATTTATCAAACAAGCTATAATACAAGCAAAAACACTCGAAAACAAGACAAGGTAATGGAACTAAGGGCAAAAATATATGACAATTTTGGTCTGATCAAATGCCCCCAAACCAAACCTTTGTTCATCCTCTAGCAAACCTTAAAACAAAACAACAAGACTCAAATAAAAATGACTCGATCTAAGACACACCTAAACTCAAAAAAAATAATTCGATAAGTTGCATGTCCAACAAGTGATGAGATGCAAGGATGTGTGATAGAGAGAAGCAAACATATGCAAAGTAATCTAAAACAACTCAAAGACACTTGAGGGAAATTCGCACTATCATGAATCCCACACCTAAGAGTGCTCTCATATCGGGAGCTACTCACTCCCACACCTCGAGCATAATTCGCTTTGTCTCTAAACCTCACCTGGTTCCGCTTTTCTTTTTCCACTTAGAGTCCTAAGTTCACACTCATTCAAGGTATGCAATGATGGAATTTATACATAGAAATCTAATGCATTGCATACAATGTATATTCAACAACCGATAATGTTTCTGAACTAGTCTAGGAAAGATTCACTATGCCATGAACATGGAAGATCAAGCATCAATAAACATTCCCAATCAAGACATACTATGAATCATATTGGGCTTCCCTTTTGGTTGTAATGTGGCCATGGAGTTAAATTTGGTGAACAAAGTAAATAGTAGAATTTTGAGTTCAAATATCACCAATCATGTCTAAACATACTCGCACACCCCACAACAAGCTCTATTACATATTCACACACTTTAGCAACTAGGCATTTCCTTCATACACACATTGTGTTTTAAAATTTGTACTCCACATTGTGGGTACTTAGCATTTACTTTCAAGGCTCTTTTCTTTTCTTTTGCCTTTTTCTTTCTTTTTGATTCTTCTTTTTCTTTTCTTTTCTTTTTGCACACTTACACATTACATTTTGACAATCATGCTCATAAGTGCAAATTGAGCACTTTTACATTTTTGAGCCATTTCATACACAATTTCAGTGTTGCCTATATACATGCTTTCTAAACTTTAGAGCTCATATCTTTCAATTACTTCACATAGCACACACACACCCCACATGATTGGCAATAAAGGGTAGGCTTGTGTTTGGCTCTGGCTATATGGTTCATTTTTGGTTCCAAATGAAAGGTAAGTGTTTAGCCGTAAATTGGCTATGAAGCACACATAAGGGATAAAGGATGTGTTTAGGTAGTTAATCACACACATCACCTAAAATCATTTCCATAATTAGTCTATCTAGAGAATGAATGCATCCAACAAGCAATCCACACTATATATGCAATGTATGTCCTATGGCATGTGACATTAATGACGAGAAAAGTGTTTAAAGAATAGAACAAAATTTACACTCAATTACGCTTTTATTGGTTTGTGTTTGTGAACTCACGGGTGTCTCCACTATTAGAACAATGCACAAGAGCATCAAGTCCCCTCAAATCAAGCACACAAAAGATGAGACAAGCTCATGACAATGCAAATATACCCCACGAGTGACAAAGATTGTTACACAAGATCACAATGCATGTATAGACTAGCCAAAAACACACGCTCAAGGAATCATATCCAAGCTAGTTAAAGCTCGAAATTCTGGTCATTGCGACAAAATCGAAAAATTTGGACAAAAAATGACAAATAAAAAAATCAATAAAAATAAAAAGACGACTTGATAAGGCGTTTACACCCCCAAACCAAATCCCAACCTTGTCCTCAATGTTCAAGACAACAGAGCCTGGCCTAGCGGCATGCACCTTGCTAGACACACAACACACAACACACAAACTGAAATATATTAACAAAAACACAATGCGAAAGAACATCTCAACATGGAGGACAAAATTCCAAAAACTTGTGACTTTTGAAATCAACCTATATCCGTTCTTTAGTGTATATTTCCAAATATACTCAATAAACCTTGCTCAAATTTTGGTATAGAAAACTACACATGCAAATGCACACTTTTCATTTAGAAAATATTTAAAAATTCAAACTGTAAAAGTGTATAAACGGACGTCGAATATGGTTCTCGTGCAGATTTTCAAAACAGGGCATCGCCCATGACTTTTGGTCGAAGAAACATTCATAACTTTTTAACCCCTACCCAGAATTTTTTGTTCTTTATATCGTTGGAACCGTATCGAAAAATTAAAGAATGCATCATGTAAAAAATAATTTATTTCCTCACCAAAAGATACAGTTTAAATGAAACATTTGGCTTCAAAAGTTTCAAAACAGTGTACTTTCCCAAAGGTTAAAGAAAAACATAAAAAAAAAATGAAATGAAAAATAAGGCAATCAAGTGCAATATAGACATTTCAGCACAAACCAACATCAACCAATTCACAAAATTGACAGAATGGGGACATAACTGTTGGGAAAAGTGTCATAAGAACAAATGTTGTTAATTTTTTGTTGAAATAATAATTGGATTGATATTTCATTTTATATTTGTGTACATTTAATGCTATTAATATTGTATTAATAACTTAAAATTCCATGATTATTAAATGTAATATTAAACATAGTATATAAGTTGTTATATACATGAGGATTATGTTTAATATAATAATCTTAATTGTTTGTAAATGATAATTAAAGTTGGGATCTTTAGTTTATTAAAATTACTAGTACGGTTCATTCCCATTAAGAATGGAATAGTTTTATCCAAACTGTTGATGAGATGAGATGAGAATGAAGATACTTTGTATAATAAGATTGTACAAGACATGGACACGATAGATTGGAATCGTTAATAATCTCTGTCTTGAAACAAAGTATTCTCATTTATCAAATAGATGGTCATATATGGAACGATCTTAATCCTGAGTATTTAACAGACTCCTACTTATTGACTTGTGTCTTTTGACTCACTCAGTATGGTTTGCTCAAGATGTCAAACCTAAAACCTTGTATCTTGGAGACATGATGATATACTTAGCTGGGAATGATAATATACAAGATGGAATCCATTCCTTCTTAATTGAAGTAGACAAACGGTTCTCTTGAGTAAATGATTCAGGTCTTGAACAATAGAGCGTTCTATTTATGATATGATCATAAACAATTGTTCATTAGAGAATCACGGACACTCAAGGATAAATATGTAATTGAGAGATCAACGGATTTGAACCTAGCTCACATTACGAACTGTTTATCGAGGATTGATCTGTATATAATGATTATTATATCAATGGATTGTTCGATTCCTATTCAAGTAATAAAATCTATAATGACAAGAGTTCAGTTCTAGATTTTTAGTGGAATAAATCTGGAATTAATAAATCTAATATTTAATTAAAGATTTTAATTAATTATTAAAGATTTATTGGAGCTTGAAATTATAGGTCCATGTGTCCCCATACCATCTCCATAACACTATATTAAACATTAAGGTAAACTGAGGCTCAGTGATTAATTTAGAATTAATAATCTATACATAAATGAGTTTATTTATTAAATAATATTTGATTATTTAATTATAAGTGTAATATAATAATTTGATTATATTTTTTCTTTGTTGTAGGTGGGTGGTGGTGACTTCGACCCACCAAAACGTTTTTAATTTTTTTTTTATAAAAAAAGGTAAAGACTAATGGTGATGGTCAAGTGAAGAAAAACAAGAAGAATAAAAGCAAATGACAATTGCTCTGCTTTTTGTTTTCTTGCTTTTGACATTGATAAAAGGTTTTTGTTTTAATTTTTTCACATACATTTAAACCGAGTTGAATTGAAGCTCCTAATCTATGCTTCATTTTGCCAACCACCCTAGCTCTCTCTCCTTATATACAGTCCATAATGAAGAAAGAACGAAACAGTGAGTTCTTGAATTTTTGCATGGGAGGGAGAGGAACAAAGAAGAGTTCCTAGTTCATTGTAACGAGAGAAATATATAGAAAGAAAAATAATTTTTTTTAATACTAGCCTCTAAAGAATATTGTGAGAGAGTCTCTCTCAATATTTTTCTTGTTATCTCAAGAGTTGAGTACATAACTTTAATAGAAATTTGAGAGTTGAAATTTCTGTTGAATACCGAGACGTACACCCGTCGGTTCTTTTGTGTTGGAGATTCGGTGTGGAAGAACTTGGTTTGAGGGAATCACGAAGATCAAGAAGTGGAAGAACTTGGATCAAGGGAATCACGAAAAGTATACAAGGGTAACTATTTCTCTCCTCACTATTTCCAGTTTAATATTAGAATCAATATAATCACAACGATCAGGCTAAATCTGCTTTGTTTTTATGAAAAAATTTAAAACCGGACCCACCGCCCTTCTGTTGAACGGATGCCGGTTTCTAGTTCCCAGAACCAACAATAACGACCCTCAAACCGATTTACACTATAAGCTCAAAATATGTACAAGGTATATTTAATTGTGCTACCCCAAAACTGAATGAGGCAATATATGCAAACTAAGCACCTATACATTCCTATGCAAAATCTTAAAGATCTTTCTGCTCATCATGCCAAAAATGAAATAATCAATCAATCCATGCAAAAACTTGGAAACCAAAATTGTATAATCACTCACAAGTGTTTCCCTTCACCCTATTCACACACAACCAAAATTGATATTCAATGATATTCTCATCCATTCATATGCACAATTTTGTAGACAAAAGATATATCAAGATAAAGTGCAAGAGGTTGAGATAGAAAGAATAAACCAATGTGAATGCTCAATAGTCTAAAACTTTGAATAGGTTCCCTCCCTTTTTATGAGCACTCTTGGCTTGCTTGTCCCTCCAAGACTTGCAAGTGGCCGGTGTGTCGAATCCAAGAGATGAACCTAGCCTTGAAGCACAATACTCATTCATAAAGGTTAACATTCATAACATAGATCTCAAATCAAATATACTCTCAAAGGGATATCACTCTCCACAAATCTCTCATGTCCACCAAAAATTATTAAACTAAACTAACAAAAGCAACTAAAAGCAAAACAATAGAATAAAATAACAAAAACAAACATAAGGAGATTGCATCAAAAAATGTTCAATGGGATGCTAAGCTTGGTGTAACCAAGTTGAGAAACTCTTTCTTCTTGACTACCCAAGCAAATTTAGGCAATTTCCCTTTCAATTCCTTTCCCATATTCCTCACTTGGCTCATTAAATCTTCTCACCCATATTCTCTTTATCCTAGGTGGACTCCTCCTATTCCTAGGACTTCTTGATGCATGCTCTTTTTTTGAACAAAAATAGTAAATAGGATTAAGGGTAGAGTGACTCCCCTTTGATGAATGACTTTGAGGTCATTTTAGTTAATCCACTTGTAATTCTTTGACCTCTTGCTCCACCTTTCTCAACTTCATGATAAAATCACCTTCCCTTTCCTTTGCTAATGTGAGAGCTTTATCTTTCTAGTTGCGAGCTTTCATGGTTTCATCTAAGGCATTGTTCTTCAGCTTGATATCCAATTGCATTTCCTTTGACTTGGGAGCTGTTCTTTCTTCAAAATCCCTTGATGCCTTTGTGAATTCTAATAACTCTTCTAGTGCTTTATTTTTTGGGCCTCAAGTCTCTTGATTTGCTCTTCCAATTCTTTGTTCTTGCTAGAGACTTCACTATTCTTCTCCTTGAGTGTACCATTCTCCACTCTGAGTGTTTGCACTTCAAGTATGAGCCTCTTGTTTAGCTCTTGGAGTTTCTCAATCGTTGACACTCCCGAGGCCTCTTTGCCTTCTAACTCCTTCAAGAGATGCACATTTTTCTCACATTGTTCCCAAATAACTTTTTTTTTTCTCGGGAAACTTCTACCAACTTCTCTTGAAGTTCTTCATTCCTTTTCTTCAACAACCCTATTTCTGAAACTGCTTCTTTGAGGATGTCCAATAATTCATCATTCATCTTCATCATCATGTTTCGTTCATCCTCAAGGCTACTTTGTTCAAGATCATCCAAAGCAAAACAACTCCTTTGATTGTCTTCATGTGATAGAGGTGTTGGGGTTTATGCCCTAAAGATGTAATTTGTAAATGGATTTATGAAATAAATAAAAAGAAAAGTTCAATTCATTCTTGTTAAGTTATTTATTTATTTTATAAACTTGTGTATATATCTATAAACTTGTGTATATATCTTTAACATCCAAGATTGCCAGATGTAATCTCGAACTGTGTATATGAGTGTCATATATGGATGGATACAATAAGAGACGTGCAATCTAAATAGTCCATAGATAGCAAATAAAGCTGGGTACTTTATTTGCGGTTAATCTATAGTTGCGGTCCATTCCGTAATGTACGGTGATTCTATCCTGAATCATTCATATGAAGATATGAGGATGGAGGCACCTTGTATGATGTGATCATATAGAATTGGGGCATGATCTATATGAATCTCTCACCAATATCCATTTACCGATGAGATTCATATATATCAACTAATGATGGCTATATGTGGGTGATCTTAATCCTGAACGTCTTATCGACTCCTTCAGGTTAGATCGTGGTCTTTGATATACCATGGGTGAGGTCAGATGCATTTCCTGATCAATATACTCCGTATGTTGGGATTGCGGTTTGGCATGTGGCTGGGAAGGTTTGTACACAATAGTGGAATCCACTCCTTCTTGTGAGAAGTAGATGGTAGTTCCTTTAAGGGTTGATTCGGGGCTTGGACAATATGAGTGCTCTCCTAATTCCGTGAGGAAAAAGGATTTATTGTCCTTTAGAGAATCAATGGTACTTAAAGGATATATGTGATTAGAGGGGTATAACGACATTATGACCCAGCTATAATTATGAACTATTGTTGAGGATCACACCATATGTAATAGCTATATCGATGGACACCGAGTTGTATCAGTCTGTGTAAAAGCGTCTACAGTTGAGAGAGTACAGCTTCGGGTTTTTAATGGAATAACACCAGAATTAATAATTAGGGAATATTAATTAAAGAGTTTAATTAATGATTCTGAGGATTATTGGAGCTCAAAATATTGTGGGTCCATTAGGTCCCCTTGTTAGCTCGATCGATTTAGGTAACAAGGGTCACGGTTAATTAATTGGATTGCCCAATTAATTGTGTTACAAAAGTGACACGTATATATTCAGAAATTAATTGAATAATGATATTATTTAATTAATGAATGTTAATAGTTAAATTAATGAAATAATTAGATTATTTAATTATATTGATAATTATGAATTATTAATTAACTATTAATTGGAGGGTGTTAGTTGATATATGGATTTAGGTGAAGATAAAATAATAAGATTATTTTTATCTAACTAAATCATTTATCTAAGTATTTGAATTTAAATTTAAATTTAAAATACTTGTTATCACTTTTAATATATTAGATATATTTGAAAACAATAATTAAAAGATATATATCAATTAATAACACAAGAGATTGCATTGGAGATAAATTGATGTGTACCTAAAACAATAGTCAAAAGAAGAATTTACATAGGATGTAAATACTTAATACATATATGATATATATATATATATATATATATATATATATATATATATATATATATATATATATATATATATATATATAAGCAACAACAGGCGAGATTGATAATTGGTAGTCATATAGCAAAAGCAAGTAAAGGTCGTTGAATACATATAAAATAGCAAGTGCAACATATATATATATATATATATAAAGCAAACAGCAGGCGTGATTGTTTTTTTGGTCATATAAAAGCAAACATCAGGCGTGATTGAGATTTTGGTCATATATAAAAGCAATATATATATATTCATGAAAAAAACGAAGCAAGCTATATATATATATATTTTTTGTTTCATGTTTTATGAGTTTTTGAAACACATAGAAGAAAGAGTTTCTTCAATTCTCTCTACATCTTCCATTCAAGTTCCTGAGACCGTGATGTGCCCACACGCAGTTGCCAATTCCGGGAGATAGTGAGGAAGATTGAGTGGTTCAGATAGGAGCACATCGAAAAGTGAAGAAGCTTACAAACGGTGGTAAGATTGTTTCAGACAGGAGCATAACACAAAGTGAAGGAGCCTCCAAACGTTGGTATGTTCTTCTGATTTTATTGATTACAATTTCCTGTGATTACATATTGTATGCATTAGTTCCGAAAAATAATTACGATCTAAAGTTCACTGGTCCTAGATCCAGATATGATCTGTATAAAAAAATTTAAAACCTAGTTCCACTGCGTGACCGGTGAACGGGGCTCCTACAAGATGTTGCTTAAGGGTGATGTTCTCACTATAAGTCCATGTGGAGTCGTGGTAAATGCTCCCATCTTGGTTGTGAGAGTTGTTGTACAACTTGTAAATTGGCTCCGGGCTGTAGGAATCTCTTAATGTGCTCGTAGTTTCTTGACAACATGGCTTAGATGTTTGAGCTTTCTTTCTACAAAACTCTGGAAATATATCTCTTAACCGACAACTCTCAAAGTCATGTCCAACTTCACCACATATCTTGCACCCTACAGTCTCTACTTGCCTATAAAAGTCCATCGTATCTGAAACAAAGAAAAACAAAAATACCAAAAGAAGTAAAAAGATACAAAAGAAAAATGAAAACAAATAAGAATCCTAACTAGAAAAATAGATAACTAAGATTAGCCACCTAATTAACGCCTTTCCCCAGCAACGACGCCATTTTGACGGAGCTACTTTTAGTCGTATAAAATGCTCGTCAAACAAATATTTATAAAGTCCTTAGCTATTTCCTTAAAATGTGAAAACAAGTATAATAACAAGCAAGGGTATCGTCCACAGGGAAAGGGAAAGCGAACGGCTAAAACTAGTTAACTATTATTAAACTAAAATTGTGCATAAAAACGTAAAATTAAATGGTTTTGGTTTTGAAATGTTAATTAAATACAATGCAATTACAATTAGGCTAGTTAATCTAACATGCAATTAGTGTTAATGAGAATGAGTGTTAAAATATGATGGTTATGGCTAGGGCATTTATGGATCAAACAAGCAAACAATGGGCTTATTGGTAATTAACATAAATGAACATTAATCTATTGTAACTAATCTTGAGGGTATAACATTGGTTGTACATCCCTTATGGGTTTCCAATCTATAGGGTATAGTATTGGCTACCCAGAAGTGATTGTTCATTAAAATGCACATCTATCAAATTAAGGGACTAATCTCTTTATAAATTCACCAACCTATAGGTATAGACTTGGTGCTTAATCTCTCACAAGCAACCAACCAAGAGGGTATAGTTTTGGTCACCCATTTAAAATTAGTTAGTGATTGAGATTAAAATGTCTAGATTTCACTTGAGGAGGGTACTCTTGTTCAATCTTTCAATTCAAATGAGTTAAGAGAATCGAATAGAGGGTATACCCAATTCTCTACTAAAATAGTTTCTCAAACAATTTGCAAAGAAAGGAGGGTACAATCTAGGACAAACTATTCTTGAAATCAACTAAAACAATGAGTGAAACATATTCAGTAGATTTAATAAAGTAAATACAATTCAATACATGGCCAAGGTTCACAAATGAATCACAT
This sequence comes from Dipteronia dyeriana, assembly GCA_032871835.1. Taxonomy (NCBI): domain Eukaryota; kingdom Viridiplantae; phylum Streptophyta; class Magnoliopsida; order Sapindales; family Sapindaceae; genus Dipteronia; species Dipteronia dyeriana. The sequence goes on along the minus strand of CM065300.1, from coordinate 75,852,690 downwards.
CAATCCCCTAGTGGGATGATTAGCTATTCATGATAAATACATAAAAATAACTAGGAGATAAGAGATAGAGAAGACCCATGTAGAGATTCTCCTATCTTCAAGTTCAAATACAATCTCCAAGAGTCCTTGAGTGGATGATGATGAAGGATGGTTAGATTTTCAGGGGATTGTTAGTGTTTGGTAGAGAGAAGAGTGGAAGAGTTGTGGAAAGAGTTGAAAAGTGAACTTTCAATAAGAAAATGGTGTATTTATAGGCTTAGGGAGTCTAGGGCATGATTTAGGCGTGAAAGGACACATTTGCCCCTCTAAAAGTGGCTGATTTTTATCCCAAGAGTTGATCCTGTTAGATTCATGACTCTTAGTGCGTGGACAAATGCGCTGGTTGTTACCCGCGCATCTCTGCATAACATTCACTAAAATAGGCATAACTCCCTCTCAAAATCTCAGAATCGTAATCTGTAAAACCTGACGGAAACTAGACTTCTAGGGCTTTTCGAATATATGTGATTCGACATGTGGTTTGATCTTAGGAGGGAGATATGACCCTCTAAATTTGGATGGCTTGCATGACCTCTTTACAATTTCAGCTTCTTTTGCCTCTAAATCTCACTCTTTGCTAATTTTTGCCTCCCAAACTTACTTTAAGCTTAAAATCCATCAGGAGGGAATATAACCTTTGCTTTTTTTGACTCATTTTATGTCCCGTACTATGACTAGATTGCCTCTGATATGCTTCCGGGTCTTGATGTTTGCGCGGGTCTAGACCCACGTATTGACCTGATGCTCTGTTTTCATCTCTCGGGTGTTAGCAAATGCACGAACAAATGTGCAGTTGGTGAGCGAGTTTAAGACCCGCGCAATGACCTGCACACTGATATCTTTCTTCATTGATTTCGGTCTGTTTTCGCTCGATTACCATGCTTTTTTATCCTTTCTTCCAACATGTACCTAATTGCCTGCAAATACATCAAACGAGCCATAAGACAATCAAAAAAACTCGAAAACGAGACAAGGTAATGGAATTGAGGGCCAAAATATATGACAATTTTGGTCCGATCAACTTTTGAAAACCTAATCATATCTTTATTTGATTTCTAAAAACTAAAAAATATCTCATATCTTTTATTTTAAAAAAATAATTAAATATTTATTTTGAATTTAAAAATTTTAAATTCAATTTCAAATATTTAATTTAATAAAATAAAATAGTCATATTATCTTATTCTATTTAATATCAAATATCAACTATCACCCTCCATTTAGTGATTAATAATATAATTAAATAATCTCATTATTTAATTTATTTAATCACCATTATTCTTAAATTAATTAATCTCATTATTCGATTAATTCTTGAATAAATACGTGTCACTTTCGTAACATAATTAATTGAACAATCTAATTAATTAACTGTGACCCTTGTTACCTAAATCGATCGGGCTAGCAAGGGGACCTAAAGGACCCACAACATTTTGAGCTCAAATAATCCTTAGAAATAATTATTTAAACTCTTTAATTAATATTTCACGATTATTAACTTCGGTGTTATTCCACTAAAAACCTGAAGTTGCACTCACTCAACTACAGATGTTTTTACACAAACCAATACAACTCGGTGTCCATCGATATAACTATTACATATGGTGTGATCCTCCACAGTAGTTCATAATTAGAGTTGGGTCATAATGTTCGTTATACCCCTCTAATTACATATATCCTTTAAGTATCATTGATTCTCTAATGGATAATAAATCCTATTTCCTCACAGAATTAGGAGAGCATTCATATTGTCCAAGCCTCAAATCAACCCTTAAGGCCACTACCATCTACTTCTCACAAGAATGAGTGGATTTCACTGTTGTATACAAACCTTCCCAGCCATAAGCCAAACCGCAATCCCAACATGCACAGCATACTGATCAGGAACTGCATCCCATCTCACCCAAGGTATATCAAAGACCACAATCTAAACTGAAGGAGTCGATAAGACACTCACAATTAAGATCACCCATATATAGCCATCATTAGTTAATATTTATGAATCTCATCGGTAAATGGATCTTAGTGAGAGATTCATTTAGATCATGACCCAGTCTTATATGATCACATCATACAAGATGCCTCCATTATCATATCTCTATATGACTGATCCAAGATAGGATCACCGTACACTACGGAATGGACCACAACTGTATAATAACTACAAATAAAGTACCCAGCTTTATTTGCTAACTATGGACTCTTTAGATTGCACGTCTCTTACTGTATCCTTCTGTATATGACATTCATATTCATAATTCGAGATTACATCCAGTAATATTGTATGTTAAATATATGGTAATCTTGTATGTTAAATATATGCACAAGTTAAAAGATAAACAACACAACAATAATGAATTGAACTTTTCTTTTATTTATTTCATAAATCCATTTACAAATTACATCTTTAGGGCATAAACCCTAACAATCTCCCACTTGCACTAAAGCATATGAGGCATGTTTCGTAACCCTAGACCATCTAGGTGACCCAAAAACACTTTAGCCGGTAAGGTCTTCGTAAATGGATCAACATGATTATCTTGTGAGGCTATCTTGGCGACGATCACATCTCCTCTCTATACTATCTCTCTATTGACTTTCTCTTTATATGATTCCCTCTTTTATGGCTTCTTGGTCCTTTGGAATTAGCTATATCACCACTGTTATCATATAACAGTGGTGATATGCTTATCCAGATCTGGAACAACTTCCAGATAACTCAAGAACTTACGGAGCCAAACAACCTCTTTAGCGGCTTTATAAGCAGCAACATATTCAGCTTCCATGGCGAAGTTAGCAATGCAACATTGCTTGATACTTCTCTACACAATGACTCCACCACCCAGGGTGAATATTGATCCAAACGTGAATTTTTCAGAATCCCAGTTTGACTGAAAATCAGAATTCGTGTATCCTAACAGGATCAAATCCTATTTGGAATACACTAGCATATAATTTCTTGTTCTCCAAAGATACTAGAGAATAGTCTTGACAACAACCCATGTTAGGTTTTAGATTATGTTGGCATTAATTCCATATCAAAATAATGTTTACTTGTAATGATTTAGTTGTCTAGGATTCATGATGATTCAAGCTTCAAAGAAGGAATAACAACTAGTCAAAGCAAGTACAAAGTCCTCAAAGATAAAGGATGCTATATGGTTTTACAAAGGTATATTAAGACCTTATCTTTCTCTTACAAGGCTTAAGGCACACATACACAATTCATACATTTGTGTCCCTACATAGTTGTGGACCATTAAAGGCACACACACACAATTCATACATTTGTGTCCCTGCATCGTTGTGCCCCATATATAACACATTCACACACTTGAAGATGAATGCTCATGCATTGGTATGAAAATAACATGCTTTTGAAAATGCATGATTGGAAACTATCTCTTTGTAGTTTGCATTCTATTGTGAAATGTGTTTGTATGTGTAAATGTTTGTATAACATGGATATTGAACTTGATTGTAGTCTTAAATCATTCTTGATTGAGTTCCGGTCATTTTGGTTACTCATACTATTGATTTCAAGATCTAAGTAAAAAGATACTACACTTTCAACTCATGTAACGTACATTGTCTTCATCTTCGTATATCGAGTTGAATTCTTATTTTCTGGGTTGAGTATCTTATATGTCCATGTCCGTTAGAGAGTTATGGTTCGTAATCTATAAACGGATTAAAATTCTGAGTTTGGAGGCCAGAGAACGGTCGAAGAACGTAAAGGGAGATCAAGGGAAAAAGAAGAAAGCACAAAGCTCTTCTTTCCCGAGATGGCGCGTGGCCATCTCGGGCAAGAAGGCTTGCTGCCCCAAGATGCCCACGCACCATCTTGGGCAGCAACCAAGCTTGGATGCTTCTTGTCCCTTTTGGTTATTTTGCCTCTATTCTTTCCCTCTCCTTTATATATCCCTTCCCTTTCACATTTCATTCTAAGAAGATATTCAAAATTTGAGTGCAGAATTTTCTCCCAAATTTCTCACCTTCCAAACACCATAACTTCTTCATTTGAACTCCGATTTTAGTGATTCAAAGCTAAGAGTGTTTGTATATTCATCCTCCATCTTTTCTCTGAAGGTTTAAGTTAGTTTTATTGCTTTTTTTGGAGTCTAACCTCATAAAAACGGGACTACAGCAAATCAACTAAGGTATTGATTTTCTCTCAAAGTTTTCTTTTAAAACTTGGTCAATTGCCTTGAGTTTTCTTCTTAAACCAACACAAGTTGTCACAACATATAATCAAGGGCAATATTTTACAATAAATAAATGCAATCAATGAGACATAAACAATAATATCTAAATGCAATGCATAAAGACTTAACTAGATATGGATATGCAATATTACAATCTAGTTATCAAACAAAGCCACTTCAACAAAAGTTGTCAATAAACATGGCATGATCAATAAATACAATCATGAAATGCAATCAACATGACCTAATTAGCTAGATGGAAAATATGTCCTAAATGCTAGCTATCAACAAACAAACCCAATCATGTTATCAAGACTCATAAATATATGCAATAAAGTAGAGTCTATATATTTAATAAAACAATAAATACCTAATCTAGAGTAAGAAGAACAATAAATGATGTTCAATGAAGTTCTTACTTACCTAGTCATGAAACCAAGAACACCCATGCTCATACGATGAAGAATGATGCATGATAGAGATGGGTTTTGGGTTTGGAGAGTTAAAGAATAACTCTTGGAGCTTCTCTCTCAAAGGAAATACTTTCTCACACTAAAAATGGTTTTGAAGCTTTGAAAAAACGAGTGAGAAAGAAGATGACATATAAATATGAGCCCTAGAGCAAGACTATGTCATTTTGAAAAATGCCTAAAATTTACTCAGTACGCTGGTGAGCTGTGCTGGTCAACAAGGCACCATACCAGTGCACACCTACTGTCCAAAAGGCTCTGGTGAGGGCGCTTGTGGACTAGTGCAGATGCAACAACGCAACAACCCAAAATTCGAGCGACCTAAAACGTGACCAAACGACATCGTAACCTTTCATATAATATACCGTTGGAAAGGTATGGAAGTGTACTTTCCATTCCAATTTACAAAACATGATTTGGATATCTTTAGAAATAGTTATGGTAATTTAAGTGACCAAAGCTCAGAAACGGGCAACAATAGAATTGCCCTATTTTTGTGGTCACTTTGGAGATTTCAAAACCAATCCAAACGGTCATGAAATATTACGAATAATATACCGTTGGAAAGGTATGGGTGTCTAGTTTGTACGAAATATTTCAAAACTCATTTTGAATCATTTTATAAAAAGATATGGTCACAAGACCATACAAATGTCAGTTTTGAAAAATATTTAAATCATTGAAATACACTCTTTTGAAACTAGACACCTTACTCCATATAACAAAACCAAGAGAAGAATGAGGCATTCTCATATGGTCACTCAACACGCTATAACAAGCACACCATCGTGCAAGTGAGAACACAAGACCATACCACACTTAAATCTATAAATAAAGTGCAAGTGTGATTGTCAAGAGATGCACACATATAAACAATATCAGCACAAATGCAATATCAAGAAAGCATGCATGAGGTGTGTGTATGCACCTAAACTCTTCACGAGACAAAGTCAAGTGAATATACCTTTTGCTCTTGAAGTCATAAAGATGCTTGGAAGCTTGTCAATAAGGACCTAAGCTACCCATTACACAATCATCCCCAATGTGGTGTGGTTCGTCATAAAATAAGTCAATCATAAAATCAAGGTCCTTACAATTCCGCACTTTTTGCACTTGTGATATTATTATGACTAGTTAGGGGTATTTTCATCTAAATTGGCTATTAACGAAAATTGGGTAATTTTTTTGTTAAAAATCTATTCACCCCCCCTAGATTAATATTAAACACACCATAATATTTGTTTCAATTGGTATCAGAGTGGATTCTTTGATATACATAGGTGATCCTTGCACATTTTGGTATGTTTTGCTTTTTGTGTGATTGTGATCATTCATACATTTGCATTCATTTGCACTCATATAACCCTAAACACTATGTGTGATTTTGAGAGACTTGAGGGTGCATTGATCTCTGAACCACCTATGCTCACCAAGGATAACTACCTCTCTTGGAAAGTGAGGATGGAATTCTGTTTATGTGACCTTGATGAGCATGTGTGGATGTGTGTGGAAGAATGATACTCACCTCCCACAGAGACACAAGAGAATAGGACTTCTATATCTAAGCCCAAGTCCAAGTGGACTAACGATGAACTCGAGGCTACCGAATGGAATTCAAAGGGCCTTGGTGTCTTATATCGTGTAGTTGGTGAGAGTCAAGCAAAGCTCATCCACTCCGCTCGAGATGTTCAAGAAGCTTAGAAGATTCTATGAATCACCCATAAAGGTACCACGAAAGAAGAAGACAAGAATTTGGGTACCTCAAAGAACAAGCTTCGATGTTTTGATTATGGAGGCTATGAGCACATTTCCACGGATTGTGGAAATTCGAAGAGCAAGAGTCAAAGAGGTAAATCAAAGGCCTACTCTTCTAGTAAAAATGAAGAATGCTCATTGGGTTCCAAGGGATGTGTAAGGAATCACATAGCCGTGTACGCTTTACACAATGACAACTCTAAAGTGGCCACAATACACTTATCACTCAAGGTCGATATTGAAGAATCTAGTTTAGATGATGATTGCCATGACAACACAAGTGGTAGAAGCTTCGATGAAGAAAGTTCAAGCTCCAAGAACTAGAGTGATGAAGGATTTGATTATGAAAACTTCTTAAAAAGTCTTCAAAGGTCCTTAAGAGAAGAAAAACGAAGAAATCAAGAAGTTGAAGAAGGAAAATCTTCAACTAAGGACCAAGTTAGATGACTCCTTGAAGATGGACATAATTGATGTGTCTAAATGTGAGAAGGAGATTGATGATTGCCATTAAAGGATAAAGGCAGTGAAGGATGAACTTGCCAACAGAGATAAATCCTTGAAGATCTCCAAGGATAAAGAGAGGAGGTGCCTCAGAGAATTGAAGAAGGCCAAAGTCATGCAACCTCAAGCTCAAGGCAAGAGAAGAGCTTCACCTCCACGTCATCCTAGGAGGAAGATTGATCTTGGAGAGACATCAAATAATGGCCAATTAAAAGTGCCAATGAAGAATGGAGCTAAACCTCAACAATCAAGAGTTCTACTTCCAAGCCTTCCTCAACCAAGAATGCATGTTCAACTGGCTCATCCACCTCAACAAGCTAGACCATAAAGGTGCCATCAATCGGCTCAAGCTCCAAGGAGAAGCCAATCGGTGCATCATCAAAGACAACCTCATCGACATGGTAATGCCTCGATGAGATCACAATGCAATAGTATAATTTCTCATTTTATATCTACTTGTCATTTTTATGGTATGAGTGAACATTTAAGACCAAATTGCTTTAAGTACAGTAAGAGGTGTAGATTAGAGAGCATAAAAAAAAACTACTAAAAAAGAGGGAAAGTATGCATGAACCTAGGTTTTAAAGAAATCTATGTTTGACCACTAGAAAAGAGAAAGTTGAACCTAGGTGGATTAGAAAAAATGATCCCGCTTGCCTTAGTGCCTATGAGATACCAGTAGATGCAACTAGGTCCTTTGGACTTGGTAAGTCTATAGGAGCTCATGTCTCCCAATGACTTGGTTGAATTTTGACCCCATATAGAGAACTCAAGCAAAGAGAGTTATTGCATACTTGTTGAATGCAAAATTTTGGAAATCTTTATGCTTCTTTATTAATTGCTTGAGTAACTTGAATGCACTTATATTATATTGTATTTTCTTCAATAAGTGTGAACTTTGCTTTGATTACAATCCATGTCATATTTATGTTCAAACATGCATTTTTGGACAAGGAGATCTACATAGGAAGCACATATTGAATTACCTATAGTTATCTCCATGACATGATGATTCTTTAATGACATGTTAATGAAATATGAAAAGCATGAAACTCATATGACATGCTCAAATGAAAACACATGAATTGATGATTGCAATTTTTAAATGAAAAACAATGTGAGAAAAGCTAATAAGACTCAAATGAATAAGTCTCTCTTTCTTTATTAGTTGAACATGGCTACTATCATACGGGTATCTTACCCGGAAAAATCGAATAGGGTGCAAAGTCGCTCATGCCATGTTTTGCTTATAAATTTGGACATATTGTTCTTAAAATTGAAATCTATAATATCTCTATATCCTTGTATCTATCATGACAAATGGTGAAATTTGTTTGAATTCTATTGGAAACCTTTGCCATTTGCTTTGACAAATACTATTGTTTTTTGGACTTGAATGTAACATGTCTTGTATACAAAGCATTCTTTATTCACACATTTTCATAAAAATAAATCTCCTTGTTTCTCTTCTATTAATTGTGTTGCTTAAATGTGGCTTATATGATTATGCAAATACCTTGTATGCTCCTTTCTCTCTTTGCCTTGAGTGACACGGTTGAGGACTACTCCTTTGCCTATATCATGACAAAAATGGGGAGTAGCATATGGTTTAAAGGGGAAAATTGGTAAGGAGGAGTAGTACATGTTGGGGAGATTACATTTAGGGGGAGTAACCTGTTGAGGGGGAGCATTGCATTTACATACATTGCATGATGTTGTACTTATATTGTTAAATGCAAATGCTTGTTTTATTTTCACTTAATCATCTCACATACACTTGCTTTGGAAAGTATACTTAATATTGTTTTGAATGGTTGATAGTTCTACAAGAGATTGGAGATTGAAGATTGAAGATTGGAGATTGAAGATTGAATATTGAAGATTGAAGATTTGAAGTTAATTTTTATATATCTCAGTAATGTAGAATATCTTCCCGGTGCTTTATTTTGTTTTGTGAGGAACAATGTGAGTGGTGGTTTTGTCACGAAATAGCCAAAGGGGGAGATTATAAAGTCCTAATTTATTGATTGGCTTATTTCCTGAACAAACCACATATTGGGGTTTTATGTAAGGGTAGCTTAGGCTTTCAAGACCTCAAGAGAAGAAGCACTAACGGTACATTTCTTGTGCTTACTTGCTTTGAAGAGATATAGTTACTTACAATCACAACTCATACATATTTCTTATTCGTGTGAGTGTGCATTAATGTTTTGATAAATCTTCTTGCATGTTTATATTGATCACATCTTTGCATTTGTAATGGCATGCATTATGTGTTGCTTACACACACACACACACTTACATGCAATTGATTTGTTATACATGTGTGTTTTATTGATGTCTTTATGCATTCATAAAGTGTTTGTTATGGGTTTAATTTGCATTCCGTTGCTTGATCGGATACATCCGTGCTTGCACGATGGTGTGCATGTTTTAGCGCGATGAGTGACCATTTGAAAAAGTCCCACTATTCACTTAGTTTGGTCTTTGGTCACACGGTTTTATTCCATGAGTTTGGGCATTCTTGTTAAAGTCCAAATCTGACCTTTGGTCACTCATTTGACCATAACTCATTCTAACATCATCCAAATCGTGTTTTGTTAATTGAAGTAGAAATTATACCTCTATACCTTTCCAACGGTATATTATACGAAAGGTTTGGATGTCGTTTGATCATGTTTTGAGCCTCTTAAAAATGGAGCTGGGATGTTGAATTTGTAGTGCGCAGGTTATACGCGGGTCGGGTCCGACCCGCGCATTCAACCGCGCAATGACCTGACGAGTGTTTTTATAGCCTCTATGCGCAGACACTTCTGCGGTTACTCTGCTGGTAGCACGGGTCCAGACCCACGCACTACGCGGATCTGGGAAGTTTTTTATCAAAACGATTTCGTTTTGCTTGTATATATATGTCATCTTCACACCCATTTAGACCTAGAACTAAAAAATTTCCAGATCTTAGTGAGAAAAAGAGTTCCTTTTTAAAGAGAAAACACCAATCTTGCTTCTTTAACTCTCTAAACCCTAAACCCATCTCCATTTTGCATCGTTCTTTATCATATGAGCATGGTATTCTTGGTTTCATGACTAGGTAAGTAGAACTTCATTGAACATCTTTTATCGTTCTCCTTACTCTAGATTAGGTGTTTATTGCATGATTACATACCTAGATTCTAGTTTATTGCATATATTTATGAGTCTTGATATCATGATTGGGTTTGTTTGTTGATAGCTTGAATTTAGGACATATTTGTCCTTCTTGCTAAGTCTCTATGTATTGCATTTAGACATTGTTGATTAGGACTCATTAATTGCATTTAGTGATTGCAATATAGTCTTTGCCTTGCTTAATGACAACATGTGTTGATATGGCTTTTATGATAGCTTTATATGATTTCTTGTTCTATTTTTAGCTAAGCTTTATGACATGTCATTTACCATTTGATATCTAGGATTGCATTAATTGCCTTTTCATTATCTAGATAAGCATATAAGGTTCCTTACCTTTGTTTGTTCTTTGAATATCATCATATATTTACATAGGCATTTTATCTCTTCATTGAGGAGAAGTAAGTCTTACGTTGCTTCCGGGAGTAGGTTGCTTCAAGGGTAAGCAAATTGGACTAAGTTCATTAATACCGGGATTAGGTAGTTGTAATGGGTTATATACCGGGAGTAGGTTGTAATGCCTCTATCATCAGTGGATTCATTGTTCGAGTGTGACGCACTTAACAGCCTATGGTTTTTCCCAATAGGAGGGTTTCCACTTATATCTCAAGTGTCGTTTATTATTATGCACTTTTTGCACTTGTGATATTATTATGACTACTCAGGGGTATTTTCATCTAAATTGGCCATTAACGAAAATTGGGTAAATTTTTTAATAAAAATCTATTCACCACCCCCCCCCCCCCCCCCCCCCCCCCCCCCCTCTCCCCTCATGTAGATTATTATTAAACACACCATAATATTTTTTTTCAATTGGTATCAGAGCGGGTTCCTAGACATACATATGACATGCTCAAATCTATAATATCTCTATATCCTTACTTTTCTCATGACAAACGGTGAAATTTGTTTGAATTCTATTAGAAACCTTTGTCACTTGCTTTGCCAAATACCATGTTTTTTTGACTTGAATGTAACATGTCTTGTATACAAAGAATTTTTTATTGACAAATTTTCATAAAATTAAATATCTTTGTTTCTCTTTTATTAATTGCATTGCATAAATGTGCTTATATGATTATGCAAATACCTTGTATGCTTCTTTCTCTCGTTACCTTGAGTGACCCGGTTGGGGACTACTCCTTTACCTATATCATGATAAAAAGGGGGAGTAGCATATGGTTTAAAGGGGGAACTTGGTAAGGGGGAGTAGTACATGTTGGGGAGATTACATTTAGGGGGAGTAACCCGTTGAAGGGGATCATTGCATTTACATACATTGCATTATGTTGTACTTATATTGTTAAATGCAATGCTTGTTTTATTTTCACTTGATCATCTCACATACAATTGCTTTGGAAAGTGTACTTGATATTGTTTTGAAGGGTTGATAGTTCTACAAGAAATTGGAGATTGAAGTTTGAAGATTTAAAGTTTATTTTTATATATCTCTTTGTAATGTAGAATATCTTCCTGGTCCTTTATTTTTTTTTGTGAGGATCAATGTGAGAGGTGGTTTTGTCATGAAATAGCCAAAGAGGGAGATTGTAAAGTCCTCCTTTATTGATTGGCCTATTTTCTGAACAAACCACATATTGGGGTTTTATGTAAAGGTAGCTTAGGCTCTCAAGACCTCAAGAGAAGAAGCACCAAAGGTATATTTCTTATGCTTACTTGGTTTGAAGAGATATAGTTGCACACACTCATAACTCATACATATTTCTTATTCGTATATGTTATGTGTTTATATGAGTGTACACTCATGTTTTGATAACTCTTCTTGCATATTTATATTGATCACATCTTTGCATTTGTATTGACATGCATTATCTGTTGCTCAAACACACACACTTACTTGCATTTGATTTGTTATGCATGTGTGCTTTATTGATGTCTATGTGCATTCATAGTGTGTTTGTTATGGGTTTAATTCATATTTCGTTGCTTGATAGGATACGTCCGCGCTTGCACGATGGTGTGCTTGTTTTAACGCGTTGAGTAACCATTTGAAAAGGTCCCACTCTTCTCTTCTTTTGGTCTTTGATAACATGGTTTTATTCCATGAGTTTGGGCATTCTTGTTAATGTCCAAATCTGACCTTTGGTCACACATTTGACCATAACTCATTCTAGCATCATCCAAATCATGTTTTGTTAATTGTAGTAGAATGTAGACCTCCATACCTTTCCAACGGTATATTGTACGAAAGATTTGTATGTCGTTTGATCATGTTTTGAGCCTTATGAAAATGTGGTTGGGATGCTTAATTCCCAGTGCACAGGTTATACGGGGGTCTACCCGCACATTCACCCGCGCAATGACTTGATGGGTGTTTTTTTATCCTTTGTGTATGGACACTTGCCCGGTTACTGCACCGGTATGCTCGGGTCACTACACGGGTCCGGACCCGTACACTACACGGATCTGGGCAGTTTTGTATCAAAATGATGTCATTTTGCTTGTGCCTATATATATGTTATCTTCACACCCATTTAGACCTAGAACTCAAAAACTTCCAGATCTTAGCGAGAGAAAGAGTTTCCTTTTGAGAGAGAAAGCACCATGCTTGCTTCTTAAACTCTCCAAACCCAAAACCCATCTCCATCTTACATCATTCTTCATCATATGAGCATGGGTATTCTTGGTTTCATGACTAGGAAAGTAATAACTTCATTGAACATCTCTTATTATTCTCCTTACACTAGATTAGGTGTTTATTGCATGATTAAATACCTAAACTCTAGTTTATTGCATATATTTATAAGTCTTGATAACATGATTGGGTTTGTTTGTTGATTGCTTGAATTTAGGACATATTTTCCCTTCTTGCTAAGTCCTTATGCAATGCATTTAGACATTGTTGATTAGGACTCGTTAATTGCATTTAGTGATTGCATTGTAGTCCTTGCCTTGCTTAATGACAACATATGTTGATATGGCTTTTATGATAGCTTTATAGGATTGCTTGTTCCATGTTTAGCTAAGCTTTATGACATGTCATTTAGCTTACGATATCTACGATTGCATTAATTGTCATCTCATTATCCTTGGTAAGCATATAAGGTTCCCTAGCCTTGTTTGTTCTTTAAATCTCATCATATATTCACATAGGGTATTTTATCTCTTCATTGAGGAGAAATAAGTCTTGTGTTGCTTCTGGGAGTAGGTTGCTTCAAACGTAAGCAAATTGGACAAGGTTCATTTAATGCCGAAATTAGGTAGTGGTAGTGGGTTATATACTGGGAGTAGGTTGTAACGCCTCTATTATCAGTGGATTCGCTGTTCGAGTGTGGCGCACTTAACTGCCCGTGGTTTTTCCCAGTTGGTTGGTTTTCACGTATATCTCAAGTGTCTTTTATTATTCCCACTTTTTGCACTTACAATATTATTATGACTAGTTAGGGGTATTTTCTTCTAAATTGGCCATTAACAAAAATTGGGTATTTTTTTGTTAAAAATCTATTCACCCCCCTCTAGATTAGTATTAAACACACCATAATACTTGTTTCACTTGCTCATTGATGTCTCAAATGATAACACTTGTAACCACAAGTCTGTCATTTATCTCAGGATTGAGATAGACTCTCTTATTGTCTTCAAGTGAAAACTTTTATCCATTGACGGTTCTGGATAAAGTATCTCATTGTGATCTTATTCAATGCACTTAGTGCACTAGATTATTTTGCTCAAAGACACCATACTTTGATGATTTTAGACTCATCATAACACATTTAATCCCACTCAAATGCTAGCAAAAGAATCTACCACTTTAACAAGATAAAGGCGGCCAACCATAATCTAAAGTTATGAATATTGTTCAAGACTAACTAAAGAATTGTGTCTACCTCATACATATCCAGATGTACAAACAATTCTTCTTTTCTCATAGTCTTTTGATCTTATTATTAATTACTTTTGACAATGATAATAATTAAACTATAAATGCTATAAGATTAGTTAAACTAGAAATCACTTCATTAATATGAAAAAATTGTCAAATACATTATTACATTCTTGATATTGAGCATAATCCTAACACTTCTGGGGATTCCTAATTACTTGGCTAACCTTCTTAGAGAAAGAGTTTCTAATTTTATCTATGAGGTATATGGGTTCTTGACAATAGTTTTCTAGCTCGTTATCCATATATCTGTTTTCGGATCGATAGGATTGTTATCTCTCCAGTTGTAGATTATTTGGTGTGGGCTCATTCTTAGGATGGGCAGGTTTCTTGTAAGTCAAATTATTCTCGTATGATTCGAGATTCTCTGGAGGTTCCTTGGTGGAGGGATGTTTTGTGCCATTTTATCCCTTCTTCCCTGTCAGTTTTGACTTGGCGTTCTTTGTTGAATCGGCTTCTCACAAAGGATCGCTTGTGTAGAGCTGGGTTTTAATTAGCTTTCCGATGCAGTGTTTGTGGGGTTAACAGTGAGTAGTCTGATCATATTTTCATTCTGTACCCCCTAGGGACTGCTCATTGGAAGAAGGTTTTTTCAACTTTTTAGCAACTTATTTATGCCGATTCATGGAGTTTGTTCTTCTCCTAGGCCATGTCAGCTTCATTTAACAATTAGGTGTGGGTTTTATGCAAGACAGCTATTCATGTCGTGGTTTAGAGTGTGTGGCTTGTCCATAACAAGTGGATTTTTTAGAGTAAGGATATGGATTTCATATGTGCTTTGTCTTTGGTTTAGTGAGCAATGTCTGACGCTAACCAGTTAGAGAGTGGGTGTATGCGTAATTGTATATATGTTCTGTGGTTGTCCGGCTAGAGCCCTGGTTACCAGGAGTGTGATTTTTTCGCCTTCGGCTCTTAGTTAGAACAAAGTTAATACCGATGGTGTCACCTTGAGTTCTCCAGGTGTTGGGGTTGTGGGGGTGTCTTCTGTAATTATGGAGCTTTTTTGAAGGGTTGTTTTGTTGTTCCTCTTGGTCAGGTGTGTGTGTTTGAGGCAGACCTTCTTACAGCTTCGATGGCCATTAATTTTGCTTGGCAGAATGAGTGGCATCGAATATGGCTTGAGAGTGATTCTTCTTATGTGATTCAACTGTTCTCCTCTCGCTCCGAGCAGGTTCCATGGCAAATTCGGCAAGCTTGGCAGCGTTATATCTATTAGATATCGAAAATGGAGTTTCAAGTTTCTTATATATTTAGGGAGGGAAATCAGGTTGTGAACGCTCTTTCTAAGCATGATTTGGGGTTGGAGATCGATTCGTGGTGGCAAACACCCCTTCTTTCTGCCATTTATTTGTTTACAATGATTACATTGGTCGAGAGTCTTTTCGTTTTTCTTAATGTTTTCTGTTTCTTTATTATACGGCATGCGTGCCAATGTTTTTGTTGGGATTGTTTCCCTTGGTTTTTATGCTTTTCTAGTTTTAATTACTTTTTATTTTATCCTTTTATAATATGGATGGATACTGCCTAGTGATTTTTCAACATGATCACTTATGTTGCTTTTTCCTCCAGGTCGGTCCAATTTTATAAATAAATATATATATATATATATTCTACCCGAAACCCTAACACATTAAAACCCCTATTTTATTTTATTTTTGAACTTCAATTCATTTAGGGGCAATTTTATTCAATATTGGAAAAAAGTGATGAAATCAATAGAAAAACAAATTGGTGGCTAAAAATAGTAAAACCATAAATTTTTTGGCGCTCCTTAAATTTACCAATTAAAGCTTCTATGGTTATAACGAATGAGGGCAGTTGTACCATTTTAAATTCTTTTATAATTTATAATTTGTTACACATTCAAGAGACATTTGTAGCCATTATAAACATATAAATTTACATCATACATATCTACCAAATAATATGATAAGTATGAATATGTCTTTTTGTTCAGAGAATTAGGGTTTTCTGAAACTTGGTTTGTACTTTTTTGTAATCTGATAGGGGGTCCATTGCCGTGAATTTTATATGAATTTGTTTGAAAGTATGAAGACTAAAATACCCCTTCAAGATTTACAATTGTATACAAGAGCTAATGGTGTAATTATGTACCGGCTCGAGACAGGTCGGTATGGTCAGTCCACGAAGCCAACGGGCCGTGCTTGGCACGGCCCGTATAGGAAGCGGGTCAGGCCGAGGCCCGATCATTGTTAGGCCCCGTGCCGGGCCCCTGGACCGGCCCGCCGGTCTGTGATATCAACTTGTTATTTTATTTTTATTTTTTTCAATTCCAGCCATTGCAGCAAAAAAAATTACAAAAACAGCCCCTGAAATCTTTTAAATTACATTTTGACCCACAAATCAAATTTTTCTATAAATACTTCCATCCATTTCATTTACCATTCACTCTCTCTATCATTCTTTCTATCTCTCATTCTCTCAAATCTCAATCTCTATATTCTCCAATTCTCTACACTTTTTCATTCAAATTCATTATTACTCTCTCTACAAAATTCTCTACATTTTCCACCAACACACCAAATTTTAAAGGTACAATTTTGTTTTTACTTTTACTCAAACATTTTTTTATAGTAAATTTATATGTTTATGTTTAGAATGTAGTTACTAAATGAAAACATTTTTATTTAGTTAGTTAGTTTATCAATTTTTGGGCTTTAATGTTAATATTATTTGTTTAGTATATTAAGATTTTTAAGTTTAGTAGTAATTTTAATATTTGTTATTAGTAAATTTAGAAAGTTAATTTGTATTACTGAATTTAATTTTTGTAATAAGTAAATTATGAATGTTAAGTGTAGTAGTTAAATTTAATATTTTTTGTTCATAAATTATGAATTTTAAGTGTAGTATTTAATTTGAATAAGTTTTATTAGTAAATTAAGATTTTTATGTGTAGTATTTAATTTAATATTTGTTGTTAGTAAATTTATCAATTTAATTTGTAGTAGTGAATTTAATATTTTTTTTGTTAGTAGATTATGAATTTTTTGTGTAGTTGTTTATTATAATATTTTTTCAGTATATTATGAATTTTAAGTGTAGTGGTTAATTTTAATAAGTTTTATTAGTATATTAAAATTTTTATGTGTAGTATTTCATTTCATATGTGTTGTTAGTAAATTTATCAAATTTATTTGTAGTAGTCAATTTAATATTTTTTGCTAGTAGATTAGGATTTTTTTGTTTATTCAAAAAAAAATTCAAGTAAAACAATAATTGTAAGTGTCGTATTATTTTTATTAATTATTGTTAGTAAATTAAGATTATTGTTAGTAAATATTGATTTTTAATTTGACTGTTAACTACTATAGTGCTCATATTTTTACTTCAGATAATGGATCCTAACCAGCAGCCTTGTTTTCCGGACGGTTTGAATATGCTCAACGATGAATTTGATATTTCGGAGCCGACCCATACTCAAACAGGACCTTCTGGTTTCGCCGTTACACCAACATCACGTCCCAGAAAATTAACATCAGATGTGTGGCAGTGTTTCAACATAGTCCAAATGGCACTCCCAGACAGGACGTCTAGGCCCAGAGCTAAATGTAAGTTTTGTCATAAGGATTATGCTACAAGTACGAAGGGAACCGGACATTTGAGACGGCATATGTACAAATGTATGCCTGCACATGGACAGGTAGACACTATAACCCAGACACAACTACAACGGCACCGAGACGGGTCCGTTACGACATAGCAGTTTGACACCATGCACGCTAGAGAGTGCTTGGCACGATACATTGCACAAACTGATCAGCCGATCAGTATCGGTGAGAGTCCATTTTATAAAGAATTAATCACATCTGCATATAACTCCCAATATGAACCTGTTTCTAGAACCACCACTACAAATGATTTGATACGATTGTTTGAAACCCAAATGGATGACTTAATTGCTAAAATACAGCATTTAAGTGTCTCTATTGCATTAACTTCTGATATTTGGAATGCATGTTCCAAACAGGACTAATTTTGTGTCACTGGACACTATTTAGATTATGACTGCAGGATAACAAAAAGAATTATTGGTTTTCGTCCTATAAATTTTGCACATACGGTAGAAAACATTTTTAATGTCATTATTTCTGTTTTAGAAACTTATGCAATCACGCATCGCATCCTTTCGATCACATTAGATAATGCATCTGTAAATACTAGCTCTATTGCATTGTTTGTTGCAAGAAATATCCTGCAAGATGAAGATTATTTCTTCCATCAACAGTGTGCATGCCATATTATAAATTTAGTTGTACAGGCTGGTTTAAAGCAGGTAAGGGACAAAATAGATCGCATCATAGATGTCATTTCTTGGATATGCAGTTCTAATCCTAGATTCAGTGAATTCAAGAGACATTGTAAATTAAACGGTCTCAAACCCTGACGATTCCAAACTGATTTGCCGGTAAGGTGGAACTCTACTTATTTAATGTTGGAAAATTGTTTGGAATATGATACAACCATTACATGTTTTTATAACATGAAATTGGCTGAAACAGGTCGTCCTGAAGTAAAAACACTTACCACAGACGATTGGGATGTGGCAAAGATTTTTGTTCAATTTTTAAAGATTTTTTACAATGCCACTGTAACTCTTTCCGGGACCTATTACGCCTCATCTTCCTAGACAATCCATCAGATAGTGGAAATATCTGAAGTGTTCAACAGTTATAGAGAAGATGAACATCTAGGGGTTGCAATTGTTGCCATGGAGACAAAGTTGAAAAATATTGGGCTAACATTCCTCTACTTTATGCCTTAAGTTTTATAGTAGATCCTAGGGTTAAATTATCTGGTTTAGAAGTTTTGCTTGAGTTTATTGGTATTAATTTGTCAATAGATTATTCAGAACAAATTATTGACATTCGAACCAAGTTGTTCGAGATTATTCGTATTTATGAGAGCAGGTTTGGCAACATTGACACCCCCTAATCAACACAACCGGTGACATAGCCAAAGTAAACAAGTTGGAGCCTTCTGAAACGGTGAAAAAAGGACAAATCAGGAAGTACTTCTTCAGAGCAAATATCTGGCCCATCTTCTTGTACCGAGCTGATTAGGTATCTTGAAGCACAGTTCGATGTTGTTGAAGACAAGGAAGAGTTTGATTTGTTGTTATGGTGGAAGACCTATGCGTACAGGTATTCAATTCTGTCACACTTAGCATGTGACGTACTGGTTATTCCAGTGTCAACGGTGTCTTTAGAACAAGCTTTCAACACCAGTGGATGCATAATTGAACCAAGAAGAAGTAGTTTGTCTCCGGAGATGGTGGAGGTATTAACATGCCTTCAGGATTGGGAGCATGCTAAAAAAAGGTTGTAAAATCTAACTGTAGATAAAGAGCTTATTCTAAATTTCAACAATCTATATATTGATGACCCTACAGGTAGTGACCAAGGCCAGAACTAGGTTATAATTTTACATATGTATTTATTACTTACTTGTAAGTTGTAAAACCGTTGCACTCTTTTTTCCTTACCAAGTTTTTATCCCACTAGGTTTTTCTTGGTAAGGTTTTTAAAGAAACAATCATGTAAATATGTAATACTGAATTTCATAAGTGAAAAATAATTAAATAAATAAAAATTGTTAGTTTTCTTTATTCATTTCAAATCTTAAACCCTAAACCCTAAACCCTAAATCCAAACATACTTAATTTGAAAAAAAATTATGGACAGACCCGTCGAGCCCGCCGGACCAGGATTGCCTGGCCTGCCAGGCTAGGCCCACAGAACTGACCAGGCACGGCCCGCCTGAGAGAGGCCGGCGTGTTGTGCAGAGCCTCAGTTTTTGGAAACAGATCGGTACGTGCAGGACCAAGCCCGGCCCTGCCAGTTTCCAAAAACCGACCTAGCCAGGTCGTGCCTAATGGGTCGAGCCAGTCCATTTTTACAGCTCTGACAAGAGCTGGTAATAACCAAGCATGAATGGGCAATTTCTTATTAACAATTTTTTTTCCTAAAGAAAATCAGCGTTGTTCAACTGCCACTCTGCCAGGTATGGACGAAGAGTGTAAAATTAGAGACAGAAAATCTAAAGAATTTTTGAGGTCCACCTGTCTTCATTGACATTGAAAAATCAAGAAAGAGATAGAAGAGTGTTTCAGAATCCAGAAGTTCTCTACTTTATGTCTTTCAATGTAACTATAGTTTCAATTTATATTCGTGCTTTGTGCGTGTTAGGGTCGATGACCCCTCAAAAGTTGTTGATTTTAGAGCAGGTTTTTGTCTAATTTTTCCATCATGGAAATGGTGAGATATGCCACCTTTTTTATGTTGCAATGATGTCACCGCTTTAATAATTTAAGTTTAAAAAGGACCTATTATGGTGAACTACCCAAATTGCCCTTAAATAATCTATTTTTTGTTCTCATTGTGCTCCCATCTACACTTTGAAAACAATAACTCATCTCTCTCTATAAAAAACTTGTCTCTCTCCAGATTCTGCACAAGAAGATAACATATATTTATGATATTCATTTATATATTTTCATATATTTCTGTGTGGTTTAACAATGTATTTATTCAAGGATTGAGATTTGTTGTCCAGTCTTTGTATGAATATGTATGAACATGTATGAACATTTTATTTTTCAAAAGATCGATCATTTTATTTTTTAATATAGGGTTTAGTTAAATCGAACATATTTGCAATCAAATCGAGCCTTTTTTTTAATATGATTGAGCCTATCGATCATATTTTTGAAAGACTTAAAAGAATCGAGTATTTCTCAAAGGATCGAGAATTTTTCAAAGAGTCAAGAATTTTTTTCAAAGGATCGAGATTTTTTTCAGCGGATCGAGATATTTTTTCAAAGGATCGAGAATATTTTTCAAATGATCGATAATGTTTTTCAAGGGATCAAGACATTTTTCAAAGGATCGAAAAAAAAATTCAAGGGATCGAGATATTTTTCAAATGATCGAGATTTTTTTTCAAAGGATCGAAAATTCTTTTCAAGGGATCGAGATTTTTTTTTAGAAAAATAGGTTTAGTTAAATCGAGTATACTTGAAGCGAAATCGAGCATACGTTAGAAAGAATCGAGGATTTTTTTTTTAAAGAATCGAGTATATTTTTCAAATGATCGAGCATTTTATTTTTAAAAATAAGGTTTAGTTAAATCGAGCATATTTGTAGTAAAATCGAGCCTTTTTTTAATATGATCGAGCTTATCGAGCATATTTTTGAAAGAATTGAAAGAATCGAGCATTTCTTATAGGATCGAGAATTTTTCAAAGGATATAAAAATTTTCAATGGATCGAGAATTTTTTTCAATAGATCGAGATTTTTTTCAAAAAATCGAGATTTTTTTTCAAAGGATCGAGAATATTTGTCAAAGAATCGATAATTGTATTCAAGGGATCGAGATATTTTTCAAAGGACCGATATATTTTTTCAAAGGATCGAGATTTTTTTTCAAAGGAGCGAGATTTTTTTTCAAAGGATTGATAATTTTTTTCAAGGGATCGAAGTATTTTTCAAAGGATCGAGATTTTTTTTCAAATGATTGAGAATTTTTTCCAAGGATTGATTTTTCAAATGAGCGAGAATTGTTTTTAAAAGGATCAGGAATTTTGTTTTAGAAAATTAGGTTTGATTAAATCGAGTATATTTGTAGTGAAATCGAACAAATATTAGAAAGAATCGAGGGTTTTTCTGAAAGAATCGAGTATATTTTTCAATGGATCGAGCATTTTATTTTTGAAAATAAGGTTTAGTTAAATCGAGCATACTTGTAGTCAAATGGAGCCTTTTTTTTAATAAGATCGAGCTTATCGAGCATATTTTTGAAAGAATTGAAAGAATTGAAAGAATTGAAATGATCGAGCATTTTTCAAATGATAGAGAATTTTTCAAAGGATCGAGATTTTTTTTCAAAGGATCGAGATCATTTTTCTAAGGATCAAGATTATTTTTCAAATGATTGAGATTATTTTTTAAAGGATCGAGATTTTTTTCAAGGGATCGAGATTATTTTTCAAGGGATCGAGATTATTTTTCAAGGGATCGAGAATTGTTTTCAAGGGATCGAGATTTTTTTCAAAGGATCGAGATTTTTGTTCAAAGGATCGAGATTTTTTCAAAGGATCAAGAATATTTTTCAAAGGATCGAGAATTTTTTTCATAGGATCGAGAATTTTTTTCAAAGGATCGATATTTCTTTATAGATTATTAGGTTTAGTTAAATCGAGTATATTTGTAGCAAAATCGAGCATATATTAGAAAGAATCGAGGGTTTTCGTTTTGAAAGAATCGAGTATATTTTTCAAATGATCGAGCATTTTATTATTGAAAATAAGGTTTAGTTAAATCGAGCATATTTGTAGTCAAATCGAGCCTTTTTTAAAATGATCGAGCTTATCGAACCTATTTTTGAAAGAATTGAAAGAATCTAGCATTTCTCAATGGATCGAAAAAATTTCAAATGACAGAATTTTTCAAAAGATCTAGAATTTTTTTCAAAGGATCGAGGATATTTTTCAAATGATTGAGATTATTTTTCAAAGGATCGAGATTTTTTTCAAAGGATCAAGAATATTTTTCAAAGGATCGAGATTTTTTCAAAGGATCAAGAATATTTTTCAAAGGATCGAGATTTTTTTTCAAGGGATCGAGGTTTTTTTTTTCAAGGGATCGAGATTTTTTTTCAAAGAATCAAGAATATTTTCAAATGATCGAGAATTTTTTTCAAAGGATCAAGAGTTGTTTTTACAATATTAGGTTTAGTTAAATCGAGTATATTTGTAGTGAAATCGAGCATATATTAGAAAGAATCGAGGATTTTTTTTTGAAAGAATCGAGTATATTTTTCAAAGCTTCGAGAATATATTTTTTTGAAAAATTGGTTTAGTTAAGTCGAGTGAGCTTTTAAGCAAAGGTTTCGAGTCTTTTAAGCACTGATCAGAAAAAAAAAAAAAAAAAAAAAAGAAGCTATAAGGTCACTCCCCCCTCCGCTAGCTGGCCAGACCGCAAGCTCGGCGG
Organism: Dipteronia dyeriana; assembly: GCA_032871835.1. Taxonomy (NCBI): domain Eukaryota; kingdom Viridiplantae; phylum Streptophyta; class Magnoliopsida; order Sapindales; family Sapindaceae; genus Dipteronia; species Dipteronia dyeriana. The sequence continues at coordinate 75,829,639 of CM065300.1, read as the reverse complement.
GAAGTTCAACCCCCGAATGCGTCTGCTTAGCGTCTGAGTTTCAACAGAAATTTCTCTCTCACAACTTTCACTGTAAAAAAATGAATTAGAGAAATCTGATGGAACAACTATTGGGGACATCTTTATCCATTCACCATAATAGATGTCTTTCAATTATAGGTTATTAAAACAGTGACTATATTGAAATGTCACCTCCAAAAAGTGCTATTTAATTTTTGAACCCCTTTTTCCATCAAAGGAGAACTCATAAAATGGGATGACACCGAAAGAGAAAGAAATGTTTTTGATGGTGAGACTCACTAATGCTCTGTTCTCTAAGGTATTATACTAATCAGTTATCAATGTGGTTAGATAATAGTTTTTATTTTAATCCAATTTAATGTATTATGATTCCCAAATTTTAGATTCGTAGTAGGATGTATAGATTTGTATGAAATCGTTTGTTGATTCGTTCTCTTTAGGGCTTTGTTTGTTTCCAAAAAATTTCAAAAATAAATAAATTAAATTGATTAGAGCAGGATTGGTTTTGATTGTTATAATGCTTACAAAATGTTTGATAAAAAGTTCTTGCTACTTATAAATTTATTTGTCCCCGTAAGATTATAAGCTGTATTATTTTAATATATTTTAATTGTATATTTCAATATTCCATTTTGATATGTTTACAATTCCATTAAATAGCCTTTAAATTAAACTTAAATTCAAGAATATGCACCTTCAATAAATTTATTATTTTTATCCACTATTATAGGTGAATTCACCAAAATACCCTTTTTGAATTTAATAAAAAATATTTTTTCAATTTAATGAAAATACCTTTTCAAATTATATCTCCCAGACACAAATTAATAATATGTTTCTCTTTCATCAATATTTGTCTCTCTATCAACATTCTATCTCTGCCCTAAACCGCTCTCTATCTCTCTACACAACATTCTCTCTCTACAATACAGAAAACGACTACACACATGACTCTTCTGTTCTTTAGATCTACTCGTACTACAGATCTACATTGTCCACAAATAAATCGTCTCACATCTTCACCGTAACTGTTTTAATTTGTAATTGAAGTTATATTGCTTTTGTTTTTGTTTTTGTTTTCGTTTTGAAACTCTTATGTGAATGTATATTGTTGTTTTCTTGTATTTAGGAAGAATATGAAATCGACTTTGAATGTTTTGTGAACTGTATTTTTGTTAACCCAAAATCATTGGACGACGGAAAATTTTATCGTGTAAAGATGCGCATATTTAATTGTGTAATCATATTAACATGTCTTCGTGTAATGAAATATATATTAAATCGTGCAATAATATATTATTTTGGCATGCTGTTTTTGAAGAGTAATGAGAGAGTTGTGATTGCTTATGTCATAAGGTGGCCAGAGTTTTAATCAGAAATATGAGGGTGGTGATTCAGAAAGGGTATTTGTACCTCGTGATTTAACATATGATGGCTTAACAATACAATTGAAGATATTGTGACGATTGATTCATCTAGTTGCAACATTGAATTAATGGTTGTTATGACTACAAGTGGGAGGTGTGTCATACCAAGAATTAAAAATAACAAAGATGTGGCATTTTTAATGTCTGAAGAGAGGGTTAATCCAGAAGATTAGGATTCCATCAACTGGAGATTATCTTGGAAAGAAATCTAGAACATGTTCATGGTGCAAACAAGCTGGCCATAATCGACAAAATTGCCCAACACTCCAACACCCATCGGATTCACATCGTCAATACAACCGAGACACAGCCTATTAAAACACGTACACAACGCAAATGTAGTGGTTGTGGCAGCCAAGGCCATAACAAACGAACATGCCCCCACGGGTAGACTAGCACAAGAGATTCGGAGCATGATGAAGATGTTACTGGTGTTTGAACCTTTTCTATTTATTGATTTCAGAACTTATAGTTGAACTTAAATATTTTAGATTTCAGATCATCCATTTAAACTTAAATTAATGTTTTATTATTATTGTTTTATTTATGTGAAAGTTAAACTTGTTTTATTATTGTTTTATTATGTTAAGTTATGTTAAATTATTTATGACTGTGAATTAATGTACCATGTACCAGATACATTGTTGCAGATGCCCAAAAAAAATACTTTGATAAAAGGTACCACGTACAGAAAACATTACACGATGTGAAATTTAGAAAACATTACATGATAAATTTTAGAAACCATTACACGATAAAGACCAAAATTGACTTCACAAGTATAATAATTATGTTAACCTGTAAAATCATGAACATGCTACCTGCAAGTATGTAATCAAAATGACAGTATAAATATTCACATCACACATGTAATCTGAACGTATTCTACAAATTCATAAAATAATTAAAATACGCTACAGTTAACCTTATATAGTTCATTGAATTGCTAAATATTTCAAAAGCAATCTCTAAATAAAATATTTCAAAGTTGACCACATTACAGTTAACCTAATCTTCGTCCATTGAATTGCTAAATATTTCAAATCAATCTCTAAACAAAATATTCTATGATTAACCACGCTACAGTTAACCTAATCTTCATCCATGGAATTGCCGCGATCACACAACACACTTTCACTCTGACGTATGAATGTATGTTTGTAGTGAGGGTTTATCATTTTGTTATATGATCATGTATCCCTTGGCTATACCAAATACTGATCTAGGTCTTCATCTTCATTAATAGCAATCTTCATTCAAATAGTTGCAATACACTGTTAAAAATTATTTCCATAATGATTACACGATATAATACAAAATACATTACACGATGTAATATAGAATATATTACACGATGTAATATAAAATACATTACACGATAAAATTAAAAACAATATACTCAAGCCAATACCAGATGAAATTTTACAATTTTAACACATCTTCGATCATCACAACAAATCATTTCTCAACCTAGAAAATCAATCAATAATTATATGCATATATGTTTATATCTCCTAGTCAATTTTTTAGCACAACTGTAAGCTGCAACTCCCATGGTAAATTAGCACACCACAGAACAACAAAAAATCTCAACCTCATTTACAAGTCATAACCTATAAAACAACAATGGTCCTAATTGGACTGTCCCACATTCAAGACTAAAATCAAATCTACAAATTAGTATGCTTCTTATCATTTGTGTTACATTCAAACCACACATATCCTCTTGCCAATTTGAGTATATTTTTATTTGTCCCTTAGCTAAATGAATAAAGATTGTAGAAATTCAAGACCGAATGAATTGTCCCTACTCTAAATTCAAGCAATTGTTTCATAGAAAAACTCAATTAAAATATATGTGTAATCCCCTTTTAGACACGTAAATTTACATTAATATATCTATCTTCACATTACATGTGAGACACATGTTAGCGTATTACAATAAATCTCAGGTCTTACATACTAACAATAGAGACACATGGGTACAAAATTTTCATAGAATCTCCAAGCAAAATTGGGTTGTCATAAGAATTGAAGAAACAGTAACTAATATAATCACCTAATTAAATATATAAGAATCTAGTTGAAGCTAGCATAGACCACAGAGCACTTGTATTGTGTGAGTATATAACTGCAGTTATGAGTGTGTGATGCTCTGTTGTAGTTGATGTTGGTCCAGACTCAAAAGAACGATTTTGATAAAGCTTTTTTTTTTTAACAAATAACATAATTTTTCAATTCAAGAAAGTATGGGTTAACAAAAACTAATGTTGACCCTACACAACAAGCATTCCTTCAACCTTAAATCTTAAAACACATATTTTCAAAACAAACAGTGTGACAAAGACATATTTATACATCAGAAAATCTTATAAATACCCCAAACACATATTTTTGAAGCAAATAGTGTGACCCAAGTTTTTCTAATTATTATGTTTTCTTAAATTATTTGTTTAAACTCTTCTAATCCTAACCAAAATCTCATCATGTTCATGTCAAAGCTTATCACTAGAAGAAATTAATAGTTCCAGACAAATCAAATTAACACCCATTGGAATAAACACAAACCTATTTCAAATCAGAAAAGAAAAATTATCTTTGGAAAACCTAATTTCACAAATCAATCCATAAAACCCAAACAGATTTAAATCTTATTTTAAATCCAAGAACATACCTTCATCGATTTTTATATGAAAGCTTCGTCTTCGTCAAGCTTCGTCTTCGTCTACTATAGGTTCTTCGACTTCGTCAAGATTCATCTTCGTCTTCGAACTCTCCAAAATCAATTTCTCTCTCTACAAAACCCCCTTTCTATCTCTATGTAAACAACACCCTCAGTTTTTTTTACGGTTTTACACTTTTACTTTAACAATTTATTAATTTAATCTTTTTCTTTAAAACTTTATAAAACAAATAAAAATGTATGACACATCATTTTCCACTGAGGGCATTAATTTCTAAAAAAGTTTTCTCTTGGATAAAAACAATCAACTTATTGAATATGGATATTATTGAATAAAAGCTTAATTTTGTGGCTATTTAAGAAAAGCCCCCTAAAACAAATGAGACCTCATGTTTTATGTGGTGATATTTCTTTTTTACTTTTATTTTGGATGAGTATAACTGTATAACAATATCCGTTTTATTTTGTACCTAAATTTTGGTTCAATTGCTAATGTGAAAAATATGACATTGGGGAAACATTTTGTTTTTGAATTTTTGCCCTTTTATTTTTATTATTATTTTTAATTATTATGGTTATTATTTTTTTGAGCAAATTGCACTCAATCTTTTTGAGGTTTGATCTCTTACACACAGAAATAACTTTATCATTAGTTGACAATCACACCCTCTGTCGTTAGGTTAAACTTAACTGTTAACTAACTCTTTATCTTTAAAATACTAAACTACTAATGAACCTTAAATTAAATTAATAAATGGGTAATTTCACTAAAGTCCCAACTTTTCAACGAAATGTCACTTATTTAAACGTTTTTATCATATTAACAACTTAAGTCCCTTAATTTTCTAAAATTCATCACTTTAGTCCATTTGACCAAACTACCAATGATCAACTCTAACTGTATATATAAAAATACAATTTTACTATTGACAATATGATTTATTAAGTTTTTAAAATAAAAATTAATAAAAAGGTATAAATAAAAGTTAACAACAAAAATTTGTTTAAAAAAAACATAAAAAAAAACTAATCGTTTGATAATGGAAAATATAAAGTCAATAAATAATAGGGGAATTATCATTTTGGTTCCTGTGTTTTGGCGCGTTCTGAATTTTTTAACTGTCTTTCCATTTTTCACTGGTATGGTCCCTATGTTTTTAAAAAATCCATCAATTTGTATGAATTAAATGAATGGATTAGATTGTTATCACATCATTTGGACACCATATTTGAATACCAAATTTAGGTAAAGTAACATTATTTATTATTATTATTATTATTTGACATAATGCACAACATTTCAAAGTTGTTATATTTTAGAGTTTGGAATTGGAATTTTAAAATGTGGACTATTTATCTTTCAATATGGAGGATTAGGTTGTGGTAATGTCCATGTTTATTCACATTTTAACAATCCAATTCAGCAAATTTATATGCGACTTTTCATATCTAATAATTGATCCTAATAATTACTAATTAGACCATCTCTAATGCATTAGACCATCTCTAATGCATGTACTACTGTTAATGCTAAATTTGGTATAAAAAGTGTAAAATTCTATATTTGACACAACAATTTAGCATTGTGCTCCAATGCACAGTTGTATTTAACATGTTATTTTTATTATTTTATTAATTAAAATTATTAAAGCCAACACTTACCATTAATACATTTATTAAATTTCTGATGAATAATTGGTAGAAATAGATTTTGATTGAAACATCATTAATATACATTAAATTTAAATTGTTTAAATATTTAAAATAATAGATATAATGGTATTTTTGTAATTAAAAAAGTAACATTTATTGTTATACCAAAATTTGGTACACAATATAGCATATGTCAAATTTGACACTGTATTGGAGGAAGGTTTTTACATTCTATACTAAATTTTAACATTAGCACACTGATTTGGTATAGCATTGGAGATGCTCTTAGAGCTAAAGAAAAAAAGGTCAACTAATGTTTTATTTATAATTTCAAAATTGCATTAATATGATTAATATAAATAAAAGTCTCTTATAAATTTGTTGGTAGTTGACAGTCTCAACTATTATCTAATGCTCAATCAAATATTATTTTTTCACTGATACCATATAACTTTGTATAAAGGTAAAAGTCCAAAAAAAGCCAAATATAAAATTCTGACAAAATTTCTATATGGAACCTATTATTTATTTTTATATTCAATAAAACAGTTTCTGAGTAGTCATCGCAATTACTAATACTTTATTATATTGAATAAATTTAAGTCCAATTATGGATATTATTAATTTATTACTATCGCAAGTAAAAAAAAAATACAAATTATTGACAATTGAAGTTCGTTTATCACTCCAAATAGAGAACCCGATGAAAACACAATCAAGAATCAAATATTAACGTATTGCGCTTATGAACAAAGAAGAAGTTGTTTTTCATTGACTGCAACAAATAGCACAACGAATGTTCAATAATTCAAATGAATTCAACATTTTAAACCCTTATTCAAAGGAACAAAACAAATCATAAAAAGCATTTAGTTGAACTTATATAGTTATTCTTCATAAATCATAAATCCATTCAAGAAGTGACCGTAGGCTTAATAGCCTTTGGGAGAAGAGGGTGAGTTGTAAACGTAGTATGCATGAGGTGGTGGAGCCTTGGATAGATGAGGTGATTAATAACGGTATGGAGGCGACAGGGACTTATATATGTAAGGAGGTGGAGATGGAGGCTACTTATAGACATAAGGAGGGGGAGGTGATGGTGATGGTGATGGTGATGGAGCTGGAGGAGGTGAAGACTTGTAAACATATGGAGGTGGAGGTGGTGATGGAGGTGGTGGAGATTTATATATGTAAGATGGTGGGGGTGAAGGAGGTGGTGGAGGTGGGGACTTGTAAATATATTGAGGGGGTGGAGATGGTGATGAAAGTGGCGAAGATTTATATATGTAAGGAGGCGGTGGCGATGGAGACGGTGGAGGTGGAGACTTCTAAACATAAGGAGGGCGTTGAGATGGTGATGGAAGATGTGGAGATTTATATATGTAAGGAGTTGGTGGCGATGGAGATGGTGGAGGTGGAGACTTGTAAACATAGGGAGAGGGTGAAGATGTTGAAGGAGGAGGTGGAGATTTTTATACGTATGGTTGTGGTGGTGATGGAGATGGTGAAGGTGGAGACTTGTCAACGTAAGGAGGGGGTGGAGATGGTGATAGAGGTGGTGGGGATTTATATACGTATGGTGGAAATGGGGATGGAGGAGGTGGAGATTTATATATGTAAAGAGGTGGCGGCGATTTATATACGTATGGTGGAAATGGGGATGGAGATGGATGAGGTAGAGACTTGTAAACTTAGGGAGGGGGTGGAGATGGTGACGGAGGAGGTGGAGATTTATATACATAAGGAGGTGGCGGAGATGGAAATGGTGGAGATAGTGGAGATTTTTACACATTAGCCAATTATGCAGCACAAGACTACCTTTTCTCTCTCTTGTCTAATCAACGAAACGAAACGTAACAAAAGCTAGAGGCAGAAACCAAAACAACGAAGAAAAACAAAAGCCAAAGGAGACAACAACAGCACAACAAAAACAAACCAAAAAGAGACGAAGAGGAACAAAATAAAAACCAGAAAAGAAAAGAGCATCACAAATTCCATTCAAGCTTGTCGCCACACTCGATCGAACCCAACTTGGCAAAATTTAATTCAAAGTTCAAACCATATAACCTATAAGCAATAAAATTCAATTCAAACACTAAAATCCAAAAATTGATAATTTGAGAACCTACCTCAAAAATTGAAGAATAATAGAAGTGAAGAAGAAGAACTGGAGGCCGACGGTGACGAGGACGAGAGGCGAAACTAGAGGCGACGAGGGGTGAAATCTGAGGTGACGAGTTGGACGACGATTTTGTTTTGGTTTCGTGTTTTGCGAATTAAGATTTACGAATAGGGTTCTCTCTTCTCTATTGAGTGTTAAGCCAATTTCAATTATATTTTAAATGAAACCCAACAAAACGGTGACGTTTATGGCAAAAGTCGGTCAACATCGGTTTGACTGACCAGACCGCCTAAATGTCGACTTACCGACTTGCTCTGACTATGCGGTGATTGCACTTTTTCCGTTTATTCTAGCCAAATTCTTTAAAATCACGGTGATTGGGCTCTAACTAGTGACTAGTCACCGACTAGGCGTCCTTATTTTGAGACTTTTGCAACACTGCTATTAAGAAAAGAAGACACGGAAGACCGTGCCTAAAATACATTATATAATAAAAAAGTCTAAACACTCAAGTTGTCAATTGGGGCAAGACCTTGCGTGCCTGGCCCGTTAAGACGACACAGCATGCTTCATACAAAGACTTGTGTTGTGCGGGATAGGAAATATCAACTCCTCATGCTGATAGCATCAGCCCCCCGTGCTAGCACCGCACGGTATGCCAGGCCCCGGTGCCGATCGTTGGCTTGTCATAAATTTTTTTTTTCTAGTTTCCATTTGTACGTATTTGAATTAAGAATTAGTTGACTTATTTGGTGTCATTTATGGCGCTTTAAATGGTGAAGGGGTCAACCTTTTTTTTCCACGTTGCTAGAGGAGAAACTTTGATTTTGTACCTCTGTGGCATGGTATCTTGTTAGTGTCGTGCTTGTAATAGCGTGATGGTATCTTCTTGGTACTATTCCAGTTTTGCTTGATAATAGGTGATATGCGTGTCGTGGTACTGATTCTTCCCAGATTGTGTGGTAGACTTCTCATGGTACCTAGGAACTGGTCCCGATCCAGATCCTGCTAGATACCAAGTAGATGGAAAATTCTTCTTTGGTCCCGCATAAAAAAAAGTTGTTAACAGAAGTCCCCCCTCACACGAACACCGGTACCTGATTAGGGTTGGAGTTAGGATCTTGTGATGTTTGAAGAATTTTCTTTTTCCATTGGTAACCAAAATCTGGGAGGAAATCTTACATTAAATGCATGTTCCACATGTCGAGCTGGGAGAGGTCAGTTCTTTGAAAAAATACGATGACATTTTTACATCTCGTGTTTCTCGTAATTGCCTTTCCGCTGCCCGAATATATCGCCTTCGAGGTAACATATTTGTTACAGACTCTCACATCTTATTCACAATTCCCTTACTTTTAAACAAAAACAAAAGAAAAAAAACCCTAATCTTCTTGAATCTCAGTCCCTTTCATCTTCCTCGATCTTCAACTTCAAAACCAGCCACTATGTCCTCTTCAGAAATCTTGGAGCATATCTTTGATGACGTTTTCATCACAAGTAGGAGCCTCATCCATAAAAAGAGGAACCATCAAGATGGTGACGGTGGAGAGGGCGGTTCTTCCTTCTAGTGTCATCTGTCAAACCGTAATATCGCTACCCGGTCACGTTATAGCAACGATCATGAGACCACAGTCGATGTAGATGATAAGTCGAATGGGGAGTCTGTTGAGGTCGTGGAAGGTGGATATCCGGCCAGAGATGCGACGACCACGGCTAGGGGTGCTCATCCTTTCTAGTGATTTCTGATACATTCCCGACTCTACTTGATCAACCGAGAAAATAAGGCACTTTATGAGGGATTTCATAATCTCGTCTGACATCACCCTCAACATACCATTCCATGGGTGCGACATGTACTCCCCTCCATCTAGCTAGCTTTCAATCCACACGGTGGCCATCGAGTGCGGGGAGAAGCTACCTCTCTACCACACTCTCTACCGAGCGCTTCATGCTTTGTAGCTTGCCCCTTTACTGCTGACGCTAGGGTTCTAAAGGAACCTGATGGTATTCCTCATCCTATAGAGGAAGCAGTGCGAGATGAAAAAGGTCACCAAGGAACCGGGGATAGATGAGCTTAGATTCCTATTCCAGATTACTGCTACGTTCGGTCCGAAAACTCTCTGGAATTCACGGTACCTAGTGCCAGAAAGAATGACATCTCCTAGCGAGATGAGTGGGTTATCATTGGTGGTGACTAGGGAAGCTCAATCCATATCGAGGGATCAGAGTTCGAGGTACCCAACCGGTTCAGTGGTAGAACAGGGTAGGAGAAGGGCAATATCTCGACCAAGTTGGGGAGAATTGTAAATAGCATAATGGCTCGGAATTACCTTAACATAAAGTACCCCACCTCTGAGCCCTTTGAATCTGTGAGGGTTGTCCACTACCTCTGTATCTCTCACTCATCACCAGGTAGTTAGATCCCCTATCTCTATTTCCTTGATACCCACTGAGAATTAACACGTACTAAGTTTATTGTCTTGGCAGGTTTTGTAATGCCTATACTGGTCTCGGATGTGCCCAACCAATATGAGGACCGGTTCTCTTCTCAACAAGCTTCTCCTATCAGGCCTCCACCTCACCATGATTCCTTGGTGGGCTCTAGTACCACGACTGGATGTGATAGCCCTACAACGAAACCAGTCTCGGTACCAGTCGGATCTCTTGCTCATCCTTCTCATGTACTGTAGTCTAATCTGGAAAAGATGGTCGCAAGCCTTACTAGGATCAGGGGGCTCTTTCAGGCAGGTTTGGAGCCAGGTTCCTACTGCTTCTGTTGTTATTCCTTCACCACCAGTCCTCTTTCCTCCCTCTATTGTGGTGGCCGATTAATCTGTCAGGGTTGAGAGAGGCCCTGATTTTACTTTCGCTGCTCCGATCATTCCTCAGAATCGATCTCGATTGCAGTTGAGGGGCAGCAGCCAAGATGAGGTCCTGGTTTGATTTGCTGCTTCCTGCCTAGGTGGGGGGTTATAGGCGATGACCTTGATGCCCATGGACATCCTGATTACCAGGGGATCTACTTTTCTGACTGAGGTATGTGTCTTTACTCAACAACTTCTTTTCTTATATATATAACAGGTATCAGGGAGATAGCTAACACCTACCTTGTATCTTGCAGGCCATCAAGTTCAACGTGGCGATAAACCACGAGGTTGTCAATCTCCGAGATTAGGCTAGTGCTACTAAGGCCGAACTCAGACAAGCCAAGGAGTTGCTGACCAAGGTAACGAGGGGCATATTGGTTCTACAAAAAACCTTAGAGGAATTCGAGGCAACCACAACCTAGGCGTAGGTAGATAGGGAACAGATCCAGCACACTTTTGATACAGAGCGACTTAAGGCCACCCACCGTGCCCATCAGATGATTGAGCTAAAAGAGAAAAATGGGCAACTGGAGAAGGAGATCTAAGATTTGTGCAGTAGGGTGGCTGCTTTGGAAGCCAAGGTAGATGCTTCCTTCACGAATGGATACTTCTTTGCTGTCTGCTAAATGGCGCAAGCTCTTCCTCCCCCCATTGACCTAAGCATTATTAAAGGATGGAAATAATGAGAGATCATGGAGAAAGATGTAGAGCTAGCTGGGTCTGCTTCTACTAAGGTCGGCCCTTCTCGAGCTGATAGATCCTCAGTTGATGAAGATGACTTGGTGCCCATCTTCGTATTCATACCGAGCTGCACTAGGGCAGAACCTACCTCGAATCCCTAATTGTTGAAGAGGTTCAGTCCAACTGAGTGGATTCTAACCTACCTACCTCTTCATCTATACCTGTCAAGGAAGCTGAGGTCTAGATTGATCCCACTAAGAAAGAAGAGGCCTGGACTGGTTTGGTTGTGAATGACATTTAGAATATTCCCACCAAGTAGGGGGGGACCCAGAATGGTCTGGCGGAAGTGGAGGGCATTCAAGTCGATCCAGCCTAAGTGAAGGTTGATCCTAAAGTTGCAGAGCAGGCAGAAGGTGAAGCCCATATTAATCTGGCAGCAGAAAACATGGAGGAAGGAGTTGCTTCTACATAGGAGGCTAATCAAGGAGTTAGAGAAAGAGCAAAGGGAGTTAACCAGGAGGAGGCTGCAAAACTCAAAGTCTTTATTTTTAAAGTTTTTTTGTATTTTTTACATGAATGTAGCCCGGAATTGGGGAATGGACTCCTTGATTTAAGAAATGAAACATACCCCTTTTTTATACATACCTGGTTAACTTCTATCCTAACTCTCTGGTTGAATTTGTTCTAATTTAGTTCTGATCTGAGAAGTAGCCCTCTTCATATACCTATCTTAACAATTTCCTGGTAACACAAAAATCCTTAAAATTTGTTAAGGACAAATATAAGGTGCAACTGACTGCTGGTACCAAAATTTCCTAGTACTTAGGTCATGAATCTTAGTAATTTTCCAGGGAAATATTCCTAATAACTGATTTTCCCACATGGGGAGAACCAATGTACCTAGTATTCCTACTATGGGAATATTGGTGCTTAGGTGAAAACACGTTCAAAAGAGTCTATGTACCGGGTATTCTCATTTTCTAGAATCTCGATACTTAGGTAAAAACACGTTTACATATATGTTTATATAAGTGAATCTGGGTACCGGGCATTCCCAAATACTTGGAATCCCGGTACTTAGTCAGTAATAAATAGGTGTATCATGGTACCTGTCACTCTTATTTTTTGAGCCTTTGCACTTAGGCAAAATTGATCCTGGTAAGCAACTATACCATTTATATACTAGATCCTTCCTAGAGAGATTGGGTTTCAACCAAGGCATCAGGAGTGCCATTTGGTTATCCTGGTCTTAGGGAAACGGGTAGCCAGGGCCATAACTTCACAACCTTGGTCTGGTAGGCAACTATGCCTTTTATAAACCAAACCCTTCTTGGTGAGAATGGGTTTCGGCTAAGGCAGCAGGAGAGCCATTTAGATTTCCTAGTCTTGAGGAAGTGGCAGGCAACCAAGGCCACAACTTCGCAACCATGGTCTGGTAAACAGCTATGTCTTTTATGAACCAAACCCTTCTTGGATAGGGGTGGGCCCTATCTAAGGCATCGGGATGGCTTTCCCGGTTTCAAGGTGATCGTGGCAAACTACCACAACGACTAATGGCTATAAAATATAGTCAAGGTTGAAGGTGTAGAAAGAGAAGGAGATTCTTCTTTAGTGAATATTCAATATGGTGATACAAATTTTGGGTAATGCAAGTACCAGGTGGTACCTACCCAGGGTGGTACCGGTCGACAACCACTGAAGTTCTCATTTCTTCTAACGTAGAATCTCTTAAAGTGATCAGTGTTCTAGGTATGGTCGATGGGACGTCCTTCCATATCTTCCAGCTTGTAAGCCTCGCTACAGACTACCGTCTTAACTTGGTAGGGGCCTTCCCAGTTCGATGCTAGCACCCTGTTAGATCTCTTTCGGGTGTTCTAGGTTACTTTCTTGAGGACTACGTCCCCTTCCTTGAAGTTATAACTCTTGACCTTCTTACTGAAGTACCGGGTGATATGACTCTGGTAGACTGCCACTTTGTCCTGCTTCTCTACTAAGAGGTCCAGATCTGCCCATATTTACCTTTTAGTTCAAAATGTTGAACCCTAAAGGAGGTTAGTTTATGCTCAATTGGTAGGACTTCTTTTACCCCAAAAGCCAACAAGTAGGGGGTCTCTCCAATAGTGATCCTCTTTATGGTGTGGGAGGCCCACAACACCTCTTGAAGCTCCTCTGCCCACTACCCATTTTTCTGTTGGAGCTTCTTCTTCAAGAGCTTCTTGATTGTCTTGTTGTTAGCCTCGACCAGTCCATTGGTCTAGGGTGAACCACTGATGCAAAATAGAGCTTGATTCCCCAGTCTTCACCAAAATCCCAGAATCGCACGTTGTCGAATTGCTTGCCTAGATCGGTTATAATGGCCATTGAGGTACTGAACCTGCAGACCACGTTCTTTTTGATAAACTTGGTCGTGTTCTCCACTATTATCTTGGAGAGGGATTCTGCTTCTACCCATATGGTAAAGTAATCGTTTCGTTTGACCAGGTGCGGTTGGGAGCGGTCCAATAAGATCTACTCCTTAGATGGCGAATGGAAAAGGTAAGCTGATAGAGGAGAGTCATTCTGGTGGTTCACAAGAACATACAAACTGTCTTGCATCGTGGTACAAGGAGGGCCAAAAGTAGCCCATGTGAAGTACCTGGAAGGCCAGCGCTTCTCCCCATAGATAGGTTTCACAATCCCATGAGTGTACCTCTCTGAATGCCTAGACCGTGTCATCAAGGTGTAGGCATCTAAGTAGAGAGAGGGACCTTCCCCTACGATAGAGGTACCCTTCTATTAGGCAGTATCGCAATGTGACTCTTTTGAGTTTGCACTCTTGATCAGGATTTTTGGGCAGCTTCTCTTCTTAGAGGTAGTTCACAATATGATCCATCCAATAAAGGATACGATCCATTGGGCTAAATTTATTTCCCTCGGGTATGCTTGATTGGGTAATCAACTGGAGCAGTACCCCTTTAGCAGTGTCTATCCTCCACTTGCAACTATCTTGTCAAGGACATCCGTTTGATAGTTTTATTGTCTAGGTATCTGCTCTATCTTGAATTCCTTGAACTGGGTCATGAGTTTCTAGACCCTTTCAAGGTAAGCTGCCATGTTCTCTCCCATTACTTGGTACTGTCCCGTTACCTAGTTGACCACCAGTTGTGAGTCGCTCTTAACATTGAGGTAATCTACTCAAATATATATGGTTACCCTCATTCCTGCAAGCAAGTCTTCATATTTTGCCTCGTTATTGGTGGCATTAAACTCAAATCCGAAGCAAACTTGACTTTCTCTGGATCGGTCAGAATAATTCCTGCTCCACTTTCTTCTTGGCTGGAGCTCCATCTGTATATAGAACCCCAAATTCTTAGTCAACGGGCCAATCTGTATGTTCATTTTCTTTTTAGGGACCAGGTCCAAGCTTGGCGTGGTACCAGGGTTAGACATCATGTTGAACTCTGCTATGAAGTCGACCAATGCCTGAGCTTTGAATGTGGTTCTAGCTTTGTATCTGATATCATATTGGGTGAGCTCTAGGGCCTACAGTACTAACTTTCTCGATAAGGCTGGTCTCTAGAGGAACTGTCTTAGTGGTTGATTGGTGACCACCGCGATTGAATGAGCTTAGAAATAGGGGCAGAGCTTTCATTTGTGGTCACAAAGGCAAAGGTGAGCTTCTTTAGAAAAGTATAATTCTTTTTTGGTATGGACAAAGCACAACTTGGTTATTGAACCCCATCTTCATTTTCCTTTACTAGGGCTCCACTAACAACGGTCTCAGAGACGGTAAGGTACTATTGTAGTTCTTCTCCCGGTACAGGCTTAACTAGCAGCAGCGGGCTAGCAAGATATTCCTGTAAGTTCCTCATGATGTGATTGGCTAATTTCGTTGACAAACCACATTGTGGATTTTCTTGTAAGGTTAGATTAGACCTCCTTGTTTATGACCAAGCTTTAATGGCACGTCAAACTCAAGAGCACGTCAAACTCAAGAGCACTTCAAAGGTATATCACTTTGCATAAAATCTTTGAAGAAGGTTAGTTGCACACACTCTATTCTCATGCATGTTTATTGATCTGGGACTGTGCCATTGCTTACATGTGTGCATGATTTTCTTGTCTCTTCCTTGCTTGTTTGGTGTGTCATTTTGTCTTGCTTGTATTCTCTAAAAAATCCCTTTAAAATCTGGTTGGTATGCATGTTCTACATCGTCCGCTTAAGCCTCCCGCAGAGTATCTCATGAAGAACTCTCCAGTGGTTTCCACGGGACACGTCTCCGCTGGAGCATCCCACGAAGTCTCTCACATAGAACTCTCCAGTGGTTTCTACGGGACATGTCTCCGCTGGAGCCTCCTGTGGAGTCTCCCATGTAATGCCCTCTAGTGGTTTCTACGAGACATGTCTCTACAGGAGCCTCCCACGGAGTTAACTGCATAAAGCCTTCCAGTCCTTTCCAAGAGGCATGTCTCCATGGGAGCGTCCCGTGGAGCCTCTCGCAGAAGACTTAGTTTAGGGTTTTTTTGTCTTTTCATTGTAACTTGGAAATCCATCTTACAGTTCCTTCTGCAATTGTAAACACATAACCAGTATTAGATTTTCTTTCATCGAGATCTCCAATAAAAGCTGAATCTACACCCTTGACAGTAAATTTTGATCCTCCATAACATAATGCATCATCTAAGGTTCCTCTGATGTATCTTAGAATCCTCTTCACAACATTCCAATGCTCTATACCAGGATTCACCATGTATCGACTTACTGCTCTCACTTCTTGTGCAATGTCTGGTCTTGTACATATCATAGCAAACATCATACTTTCCACTGCTGATGCATATGGTACTCGAGACGTTTTCATCCTCCTCGTGTCAATGCTACGACTCATACTTAAAGATAACTTGAAATTAATAGGAAAAGAAGTAGAAATTGGCTTGCAGTCTAGCATATTGAAGCGCCTTAAGATTTTATTGAAATAATTCTTTTGAGAAAGCCAAATCTTCCTGTTATTTGTCTTGGTTAATTTGCGTCCCTAGAATCTTGTTTGTTGGTCCCAAATCCTCCATATCAAACTCTCTAGCTAACTGCATTTTTAATTCCTGGACTCAATCTTTGTTGGGGCCTGCTACCAACATGTCGTCCACATACAACAATACGATAATGAAATCTCCATCACCAAACCTCTTGTAATAAGTACAATGGTCTGAACTAAGTTTGTTGTACCCAAGACTTATAATGAAGGAATCAAATCTCTTGTACCAACACATCACCTTCTGTTTGAGACCATACAGAGATTTGGTTAACTTGCAAACCAAGTTCTCCTTACCTTTTTCAGCTAAACCTTCTGGTTAGAGCATATAAATTTCTTCTTCATGGTGACCATGAAGAAAGACAGTTTTCACATCCAACTGCTCTAGGTGTAAGTCAAGTGTAGCACATATAGTCAGGACTACTCAAACTGTTATAAGTTGAACCACCGGGAAAATATCTCATTGAAGTCATTGCCTTCTTTCTGAGCATATCCTTTCACCACCAGTCTTGCACGATACCGCTCCACTTAGTCATTGCCATCCCGTTTGATCTTATAGACCCATTTGTTTCCAATGGCATTTCTTCCATATGGTAGTGGAACAAGCTCCCATGTCTTTTTCTTGTGTAGAGCTTTAATTTCTTCATGCATTGTTGTTGTCTATAGAGATGCATCTGAGCTATTTGTAGGTTCATGGAAATTCAATGGCTCTCCATCCTCTATTAGAAGACAGTATGCTATATCGCTCTCTATAATATACTTCAAGTGAGGTCTCCTCTAACAAGTAGACCGTCGAACTTCTAGAACCTTGGACTCAACTGGTTCTTACACCTCATGCTCCAGTGCCACTTCAGAAGGATTTAAACCTTCTTGTTCTGGATTATCTTCTACCTGAACTTCAGTAGTCTCTGGATTTTCTTTTGAAGTGCTGTCGTTTCTCTCTTTTTAATTTATTCTCTACAAAGATAACCTCTATGATGACTATAATCTTATGAGCAGTGGGTTCCCACAGGCGATACCCTTTCACACCATCAGCATATCCCAAGAATATACATATCCTGGATTTCGAATCCAGCTTTTCTCTTTCTTGGGCATTGTACATCACGTACACTGGACATCCAAATGAATGTAGATTAGAGTAGTCAACTGGCTTACCGGTCAACATCTCTATTGGTGTTTTCAACTCAATTGCTATCGATGGAGATCGATTTATAACATAATATGCGGTTTTGGCTACTTCTGCCCAAAATGAATTAGATAGGCATGCAGCCATCAACATAGGTCTTATTCTTTCAGCAAGAGTTTTATTCATCCACTCTGCCACTTCATCTTGCTGATGAGTGTATGTAACAGTGAATTGTCTTTCAATACCTTCTTGCAAAGTGCAAGATACTCTCCATCTGTATATTCTCTTCCATTATCTATCCTCAAACACTTGATCTTCTATAAATTTCCACCCCTGTTTTGAAGGCTTTAAATACTTCAAACACATCTAACTTTTTCTTGATCGGGTATATCCAACATCTCCTGGAGTATGTTAGTTTTGTGAGTTTTGTTGGTATTATTCTATATCAAAACAACATTTCCTTTGTATTGTTTAGTTGTCTAGGATTCATGATGATTCAAGCTTCGAAGAAGAAATGATAACTATTCAAGCAAGTCCAAGTCTTCAAAGGGAAAAGTGCTTCATGATTCTACAAAGGTATATTAAGACCTTTCTTTTCTCTTTCAAGGCTTAGGCACACACACACAAATCATACATATGTGTCCATGCATCGTTGTGCACCATGTATAACACATTCACACATTTGAAGTTGAATGCTCATGCATTGGTATGAAAGTAACATGTTTTGGAAAATGAATGATCAGAGACTATCTCTATGTAGTTTGCATTCTTGTGTGAAATATGTTTGTATGTTTATATATTTGTATAACATGGATATTGAACTTGATTTTAGTCTTAAATCATTCTTGATTGAGTTCTGATCATTTAGGTTACTCATACTATTGATTTCAAGTTCTAAGTCAAATTCTTATTTTTTGGGTTGAGTATCTTATATGTTCATGTCCATGAGAGAGTTACAGTTCATAATCCATAAAAAAATTCAAATTCCGAGTTCGGAGGCCGGAGAACTGTCTAAGAATGCGAGAGGAGCGCAAGGGAGAGATTTGACTGATCATATCTTGTGTTTCTAGCATTTTTGTTTTAGTTCTAAAGTCTTGAATATGTGCTTCATGAACATGTTTATTTCAAGCTTTAGCAACATGAATAAAATCCAGGTTTAAAGTGTGTGTTTGGAAATTTAGCATGCTCTAGATTTTTATTCATGCATAAGATCTAGACAATCTTGTTTTGTGAACTTTATTGTCTATGTCTAGATCTTCATGGAGTGTACCTAATCCATACATTTCATATGCTCATGCATCATCTTGTGTGGTGTCATTTTTGGATTATAAACTAGAAAATATACTTTGTGTGCTCATTGATTAATTCTAGTTTCCGTAGAATTTGTTGATCATCGTATTCTATATTGCATGCTTGTTTGTGTTTGCATTCATGATCACTTAGATGCCTTGTGAGAAGAAAGTCTTGACAATAGGTGTGAGACCTATGTTGTTGAGTAAGGAAGTCTTGGCAAGAGGTGGGAGACCTCGGAATGTCAAGCAAGGAAGTCTTGCCTAGGGTGGTGAGGATCCGGAAGGGTGAGCAAGGGAGTCTTGCCTAGGGTCGTGAGGATCCGGAAGAGTGAGCGAGGAAGTCTTGACAAGAGGTGTGAGGCCTCAGAATGTTGAGCAAGAGGGTGACATTTTCATGAGCATGATAAGAGGGTAGTTTCTAGGTGAAGGGGTCACTTGAGAGATTGTACTTTTCTTATCTACTGATGGATTTTGTTTGTCGATGGTTGCTAACCCGTGGATATTTCCTCTTCGGAGGTTTACCTACGTTATATCTTGTGTCAACTATTCTCTATCCCTATCTCTCATATGTGTGTGTGCATGCGTGTGTGTGTGTGTGTGTGTGTGTGTGTGTGTGTGTGTGTGTGTGTGTAATTGATATTTTGTATATTGTCATATTTGTAATTGACTTCCTTACACAATATTGTTGTATATGTTAGATAACTTTGTATCTTGTGATATTTCATCCAAGTTGTAAAGTATCACATTATAATACTCTAAGTACAACTTATGGAATTTTGTTCTACATTGAATATATTTGTTCATAAGATACATTGATTCTTGTTGTATGTTTTGTAGACTAAGAGTGGAGATTTGAGCATACTTGAATATATTGTTTTCTCATAACAATCATGTTGAATGTTAATTTGTATACTCATCAAGGTCTTAATGAGAGACAGCCTATTCACCCCCCCCCCCCCTCTCTAGGTATAACCTTGTACGTATTTTTCAGAGTAATCATCAATAAAAGTCACCAAGTACTTTGCTCCTCCTAGGGATATATTTGGCGATTCCCAGACATCAGAATGAATCAAGTCTAGAATGCATTTGCTCCTAGTAGTAGAATTGCTTAACTTCAATCTATGTTGCTTACTTGTAACACAATACTCACAGAACGATAGATTTACCGATTTGAGCCCAAGAAGCAGATTCCGGTCGGAAAGAATCTTTAAACTTCATTTCGATATATGGCCTAGTTTTTGATGCCACATCATCGTTGACATTTATCCATCGTTGGAAGATGCAACACATGCATCAGTTTCCTGTAATGTTTCTCCCTTAAGCATGTGTAGATTTTCAACGATCTTCTCTGCCCTCATAACTACAAGCACGCTTCTAACAATCTTCATGATCCCATTTTCTATATGGGATTTGCATCTAAGATCATCTAATTGTCCTAAAGACAACAGATTCTTCTTCAGCCCCTTCACATGTTGTACTTTCTAAATAGTGCGAACGGTACCATCATGCATCTTTATCTTGATAGTACCAATATCAGCGATCTCCATTGCATGATCATTACCCATAAATACAGATCCTCCTGAGATAGGTTCATATTTGTGAAACCATTCTCTTCCAGAGGTCATGTGTCAGGTTGCCGTTGAGTCTAAATGCTAGACGTCAACAAACTGCTTTCTGCCTTCAACAATAGTTATTGTCTCGTTGTATAGAACTTCGCCATCGTCTGAAGTACTTGCTACACATCCTTGAGAATTTGATGACTCAGGAGCTTTGTTGCCTTCATTCTTCTTGTTTAGCCAACACTCACTTTTGACATTCCCTCTCATGCCACAACAGTAGCATTTGATGTTCTTCTTAATTCTTGATTTTGATCAACCATGATTGTAACTCCCACTTGGGCCACATTCCATTGATCTCCCTCTTGTCATCGACAAAGCTTCTGCTTGCTATGAATTTGTCAACTTGTCTTCCCTATTCTTACGTCTACTTTCTTTTTTTAACACAGCAGCTGCAATGTCATCGAATAGTAGATAGTCTGAAAGGATATTGTTGGTCAAGTTGATCATATAAGTTAGGTAGACTTTGAAGTAGAAGTTTTGCACATTCATTTTCATCTATTTTATGGCCCAGCACAGTGAGCTGAGAAAATAGTATATTAGGGTGTTGCAATGGTCGGTCACTGATGAGGATTCCGTCATTCGAAGAGTGTAAAGTCTCCTTTTCAAGAAAATCTTGTGGTGTAGTGATTTGGCCTCGTATAACTTTGTCAGAGTATTCCATATCTCTTTTACCGTTTTCTTCTCTACTACACTTGATAATACTCCATCGGCTAGTGCTAGATGTAGATTGGCAACTGCATTGCCATCAATCTTGTTCCACTCGCCATCATCAGTGATCTCTGTTGGCCTTGCACTAATTACTGTCAAGCAATTATCCTTCGTCAAGATTGCATTTATCTTCATTTTCCACAACATGAAATTACTTCCTTTGAAATTCTTGAATTCGAATTTTGCTCCCGTCTTTTTGAAATTCACACAAGACATTTGATAAATAGTGTCTGTGAACAGTACCGTATACAGGAATAGTAACCATAATTGTGAACAATACAACAGGTGGGTTCCAGTGTAAGAAAGGTGGGTCACAATGCACCTTTTGGGTGTGTTTGGTACGCGGGACGGGACGGGACAGGACAGGACGGGACAACTTTTGTTGTCCCACGTTTGGTGCGCCATTAACATGGGACGGGACAGAACAGCATGGGACAAAAACCATGAAAACTTATCGCACCTCACACCCTAGGCTTGACTTGTCCCATGCATGGGACAAGTCTGGAAAAGATATTTTTACCCTCAAAGCTTTTTAAATTTATAAAACTATCAACTATAGAAAAAAAAACTTCCTGATCGGCCGCTTGGCTGTCTCTCATCATCGCCCGCTCGTCTCTCTCTCAAACCCACCGGCTGCAGATCCATCTTCGACGATGTCACGCAAACTCGCCGTCATCAAGGTCACATGAACTCGCCGTCGTCGAGGTCACGCATCCTCTCTTCACTCAAAACAGCCGTCGGAAACTTTTGTCTCTCTCTCAGACCCACCGGCTGCAGATCCATCTTCGTCGGCATCAAGAGAACTCGCCGTCATAGGGGTCATGCGAACTCGCCATCGTCGGGGTCACACATCCTCTGTTCACACAAGAACAGCCATTGGTGCCTCTCATTTCTCACCTCACAACTTGATTCACTTCTTCTCCAGTTCAGGCACCGCCGCCGTCAGACCGAAATCGGTTTCTCTCTCACCTCTCATTATCTTGAGTGGGTTACTCGGTAATATTCTTTTCCATTTCATTATTATTTTCAGTTAATAATCTGAATTTTGTTTGTGAAATCCATGATTAGTTTAGCCAAATCCATAATTTTCAGGCGATGTAGTTCTTTTCACTTCAATTCATTTCTAATAATCAGATTTTCGGTGTTGAGTTTGTCGGGACTGGTCTGGTGTCATTTTTGGTTGTTCTGTTCTGATATGTTTTGGTGGCTTTGGGTGTTTTTTGTTTCTGTCTGAGGTGTGGATTGATTCGGTCTAGATTGATTCATGTTTTGAGGTGTGGATTGTTCTGATATGTTTTTTGTTTCTGTCTGAGGTCTGGATTGTTCTGATATGTTTTTGGTGGCTTTGGGTGTTTTTTGTTTCTGTCTGACTACTTGCTTCATCTGTAATGAAAACAAGAGTCCTTATTGTGGCAAATTTTGATATGTAGCTATAACAAGCCAGTAGTCATTTAGATGCTTTATTGAGATAACAAGCGAGAGTGATCATATGCTTTATTGAATTAATTTACAACATATATTCTAATGTTTCTTCTGCAAGACAGTTTACATAAATGCTTTGTTGACATACATGCTGATTAATCAATAAGTAGTTGGCTCACTATTTAATCTCATTTGCAGTGGTTGTGTTAAGCTTTCACAGTTTTTGAGGGTTCTACGACTCAAGCCTTGTACTCTTTCTGAGGAGGTGTGTCTCGTGCAATTCTTGCTCCCTTTTCTGCGACTACAATTTTTGCAAGGCTAATTGTATCTCATGCTTTTAGAACTCTGGATGGTAGATGTCAAAAGTAGTTTTATACATAAGAATGTGATTCGAAAACTAATTAGAACAATTTGTATGCATATTATTCTTTTAGTTAATCACTATTTTAGACTAAGTGTGGGAAGTTGTATTGTGCTTAGATATTAGGTGTTGAGTTAGAGGGTATGGGTCTTAATCATATGCAAGTGATACGGGTTGCTATGTATTTTGGAAATAAATCAAACCAGTTGCGCATTTGGAATGGCTTGAATGACTCTTACAAGCTGGATTTCGTGAAGGCAATTCTAGAGTGAATATGTTTAATATTGTAAACATGTTTGAAACTTATATTTTGTTGGAATTGTAAACATATTTGAAACATGTTTGAAACTTTTATTTTGTTGGAATTGTGAACATGTTTGTGTTATGGATTTGGTTATTAGGTTCATGAACAAATATATATTAACTTTTTTATTGGATCATGTTATTAAGTATTATCCGTAATTTACTATTATGTGAAAAGAAAAGATGTGTGGTTGAATAATTAAAACTTATAAAATATATTTTTCTTTTCTAATATTCACAATTACGAGCATGTAAAATTGAATACTAATTTTATTTAAAAAAATTGAGGAAATAATATTATTAATTGATATTATTATTAAAAAAAATGAGGGAATGGCCATAATAATATTATTATTATTTGAAAAAAAAATCACGTCTTCCAAAAAATTATTAATTAAACTATTTTTTAATTACAATATTATTATTTTTATGAAATATGATATATAAAAATATATTTTTTAATTAAATAAAAAAAAATATTGACTTGTCTTGTCCCAAATATGATATATAAAAATATTTATCACTATTATGTGGTAACAAACATTGGATAGGACAAGAAGGGCAATCTAGTCATTTGAACCTCTTGTCCCGTCATGCCCCAGTCATTCCAAACATATAACAGTACAGTGAACAGTTATGTCCCAGGCCTACCAAACACAATATAGAACAGTCTATCATGTCCTGTCCTGTCCTGTCCCGTCCCGTCCCGTCCCACCTTGTACTGTCTCATGTCCGCGCCAAACTCACCATTTAAGTACCAAGTCTTTCCTTAGCCAGAACCTTTCCTAGACATGCACTTTCCACACCACCACACTTATTTCCAGCACCTGTACAATCCGTAGCTTTGATACCACTGTTATGAAACTGGGGTGTTTCGATTCCCAACGTAAATTCGAATTTAGAATAAAATATGAGGTAAAAATAATAGACACAAGATTTACATGGTAAAACCCCATATGTGAGGGAAACATCCACGGACAAAGACCAGATGGATTTTATTAGACCAAAAACGATTACAAACTTTCTCTAATATTTTGATAGAGAACTACAATCATTCTCTCAAATAAGAGGAAAGAACATTTTAGGGAGAATGAAGAGAAGAATTTATTAGCTTGGGATGAAAATAGTGGAGAAACATAGACTTCTATTATAGAAAGAACCCATCCAGGCCATTAATACATCTAGTTGAGAGAATTAACTACCATCCATAAACTTCAAAAGTCTTCAAGTCACTAATGCATATTAACCAAGATTCTCAATCTAGAAAAAAAATAACTATAATTCCTTCGGATTCTTATCAGGAATTGATGTTGAAATTCACTTTTAAGATCTCTTTGTTTTCCTCTATTTCATTTTTACTCTTTTACCTCCAACAACGAAAGTGCTTTCAATTTTAGTCTTTCTCGCGTAATGTTTCCTAATTAGATCCCCATGAATCAACTTTAAATGTTGAGTTAAATTAAAATAAATACTTTTGTTTCCAAAACAAATTTCCTGGAAAGTCAAAACCTTTGAAGTCTCTAATTTTTCTCGACACTCAATTATGATCCGGTGCTTTTTGAGAGAAAACAAATGGAGTCAGGTCTTCAACAGCACCACCCCCACGATCTTCATGATCTTCAACATCTAAGCCGTAGTTCATTTTTGATCTCGTTTTGATCTTCAACACCAACATCATTATGATCTCTCCCTATTCGGGTTAGATCTCCACGGATCCCTATGTCTCCATATTGGATCTCTATGATGGACGTTGGATCTAGGGGTGTGTAATTTTTGTTTGGTTTGGATTGAAGCTCAATATCAAACCAAACCGTTATGTTTCGATTTGATTATATTTTAATCAAAACCAAACCAATGTGATTTGTCAAACCGATTCAAACCAAACCAAAAAAAAAATCAGGTTGGTTTGGGTTGATTTAACGGTTTAAGTTTAAACCTAAAAATCATTTTGTTATATTATTATAAAAAAATATTTAAATATAAAAATATTAAATATTTTTGTTATATTTTTTTAAAATTAATTTATATTTTTAACATTATTGTTTAATTTTTAATATTTTTTAATGTTTGAAAGGTCAAAAATACCCTTATTTTTACTTTCAAACTTAATCTACAGTAGGGGATATGAATGTTAATTTGTGATAAAGTTGTTTCTGAGTGTAAGATAGCAGGTTTAGTGTAATTTGCTCTACAATAAATAACACTTAGGGATCGTTTGTTTTTTTCACTTAAAATTTAACGAGTCTAAATCATAATTATTAAGTTGTTTTGTTTATTTTTTTAAGTGGTCAAACAACTTAAAAATACCAACAACAAAAAAAAACTTAAAATAAAAAGTAAAAAATCATGAATTTTCACGTAATAACAAATCACTGAATTACATTAAATACAATTCAAAATCTTTTCTTCCGATACTATCCCTCATATATAACATATTTTCAATTTCATCATAATTATATATAGAATTATCTTTATTTTAATATATTACTTATTTTAAACAGTTTAAAAAAAAACTCTAATTATTTTCCATATTGGTGTTTAATATAAATACTATTGAATAATATTATGGTGAGATATATATATAAAGTTTTGTATGAGTTTTTCTATTACCCCTTTTATTTTTTTAAATAAAAAACTTTTCTTTTTTTAATAAAAATGAAATTTATTTGTAATCGAAAAATAAAATCATGATCATATATATTCAATTATAATTATTATTTTTAGATTTTTTTTTATTCCATATTATATATATAATTGTTTAATATAGATATAAGTGTAAAATTACTTATTTTCAAATAATTTTACTTTTAAAAAACAAACTTGTTGACAATACATTCAGATATGAGGAAAAAAAATAAAACGTCATTTATGTTCAGATTTCAATCCTTATTCAGTCTTAAAGAAAAATTCAAGACCGTTCAGTGTTCAAACAAAAAAAAAAAACAAAGAACCCTTACTATCAAATCATTTATTGTATCAATCCGTTTATAAGCTCAATTTTTCATCTTAAAGAAAATTTTGATATAATTGCAATTTATTTTATTTTATTTTTATAAAAGAACTAATCATACAAGAGACTGTTAACCAAATAATTATAAAGCAGAAATACCCACTCCATTATAGTTCATTCTAATGAACCAATCATATCTAAATCTAAGGAATAGAAGATGAAATAAAAATAAAAAAGTATCTTATTCATTTAAAACAGAAATATCATCCAAATTTGAAAGAAAATTAGAAATTAAGTAGAGCACAATCTTTCACCAGAATCACCACTACAACAATATAACATTTAGAAAATTTAACAAAAATACTATAAACATGCAGCAGCCTTCTCTTTTTTTTTTCCCTTTTCTTTAAATTACAGATGCTGAATGAATGCAACAGAGTAACATAACAAGTAAAACCTACATATATAATACCTAACTTTCTAACAAATACAAGCTAATCTAACAAGTACATTGTGAGCTGAGAAAGTGAGAGCAATGATGATGGGTGGGCAGTTTTACACAAACCTTACAAAAAAGCAAACATGGATTCAAGTCACTCATTGAAATGTTCATCCCGAGCCAGAACAATCTCGTACATGAGAAAATCCGTTACAAATGTCCTGATTGGACTGATATATTGTCAACAGTGTTTTCAGTAACTAGCCACAACATTCTCTACTGGGTGAACTCTTTCCATTAGCATATATTCTACAGAGCTGTTTCTTATCCTTCACAGCAGTTTGGTATTTGCTATTTTCTCAATCAGATGGCAGAACTCGCCAATGATAACTCATGGATCTCACTTAGCATCCACTCCTCTCCAGTTTGGCCACCAAGGACTATAGCCCTTGTCCCCCCTACAACACAAGTACTGTGTCCCCATGCAAATCTGGGAGGCCGCCCAGGTACATTCAGTATCCTCCATGTAGGTTTTTCATCAGTTGGGTCCAGGAGATAAAGCTGGGATGCGGAGTGAAGACCAGCCACAGACCCACCAAATATCAGAATTCTCCCACCTGGGAGACTCACAGCAACATGATCAAGTCTCGGAGGAGGAGCTATGCCCCCTGGGTTTCCAGCACCAGGCATTCCACTTCCGGTTACACATCTCCAACAGGGTTCCTCCTCGCTTAGATCCATTGTGAACACATCACTAGATCGAAACCGTAGGGGACCACTCTTGGCCAAGCCTCCGAACATCAATATTTTCCTACCGCCATAAACTGACAGTGTATGGCCCAACCGAGAAGGTGGGGTCCATGCTACAGGTATCTCTCTCCAAACAGGTTTCTCCATCGAAAGATCAAGCAGAAAAGTATCACTTAGAAGTACTCCAGAATCTGCACAACCACCAGAAACTATCAACTTAGTGCCATCAAGAGTGCAGGAGCTGTGCCATGATCTTGGAAGTGGAGGAGCTAATCCAGAGATTTCACGCCAAGTCGGAGGCTTGGCATCCAAATCTAAAACAAAAACATCATTGAGTAAGCCCTGCCTTCCACAACCACCAAATACCACCAAGTTAGAACCATTTACACAAGAAAGTGTATGACCCCAACGACCAGGAGGAGGAGAGCTCACTTGGACATGTTGCCACTCCGGGTTACTAGAACTCAGGTCCAACACAAAAGTATCATTCATGGGTTGCATATTGACCCCTTCCCCACCAAAAAGAACTACCCGATTCCCAACTGCACAGGCACTAAAGTTGCACCGTGAGGGTTCAACAGCTCCTCCAACAGTTAGCTTCCTCCATGCTGCAGCTTCAAGAGTAGTCAATTCCCTTGCCAGCCGACCCCAGCCTAGTCTCTTCGCACCAGGCACGGTCTCTAAAACACGAGTTGTTTCACTACCCCAGGCATTCTGGCAGACCATTCTCCAGAGGTCCTCATTCTTTGTCAGCTCATATAGTTGCCTACAGACAGAACCAACTGATGCAATATCTCTTGGTGTCAATCGTGAAAGTATCTTAAGAGACAGCACCTCATCACTCAATTGCAATATCCCACAAACCCCACGACAAACATTCCGGTCTCCCACAGCAACTGGACGGTAAGTGGATAAACCAGAACGAAACCAATCAGATGATTTTGCAGACTCCTTTAGTGAATATCCAGGTACTGGACCCAGATCGATATTTGATTCTGTGAAGAACTGTATCCCAATAACATGAGTTATTGTCTCGTCATCTCCATATATGGGAGTCAGACGCAATCTGTTCATCAGAGGAGATCCATCTTTCCGAAAGTTCAACAAATCGCCTTGGAATTCAATACCCTCCTCTAGACATCTCCTAATTTCTGAAACTACTGTGGAATCCACTAATGGATGTCTTCTCTTTGCAAAAGGTCCTCTACATTGCAAGAACCGGCTGTAATGCCACAACAGAACAAAGACAACTCATAAATGCAGTATGTAATCATATGATAAACAAAGCATCTTCAAGATCGAACAGTATGCAATACAAAAGAAAGAGATCAAGAAGAGAAAACAACATCACTCAGTTAAAACTGATTTTTTAGAGATCAATACAACTAGAAAACTGTCAAACCAATGTGATACATCATACAGGATGAACCATGACCATATAATAAACCATACAAACTATTATAATTTGAATAATGGCACAAGTTCAACTAAAAAGCATGAAATAAAGGTCCTAACAGGTCATTCCCAAAATTACTATCTCATTGTTATGGCAAGGACAAATAAACTGAAACTTTCTTTTCTTCGTCAAGTTCATGAGCAAAAATAATACAGAAAATAATAAGTATGAGAGGAACTGAAGCTAGAAACAAATAAAAAAGAGAAGCACCATTAATTAAAATGAGAACAAACTAATCTGATCAAATTTCTATAAGGCAAAAACCAGGTAGCCACTTGGACTCTGGAGGCACCCTCTATTTTATTTCCCTATCCAACACGTCAATTTTTTAATAGCAATTATGCACTGAAATAAGCATCATATACTTATAATATTCCTGCACACTGTTATCAGAGTGCCATGGTGCACTTGAGCTCAGAGATCCAGTACACAGAGTAGTCTGTAGGGTGGAAAGTGAAGCGCACACTTGGTTCAAATTTCTATTTTATTTCAGCAAGAAAGAAAACAGTAGGTAGGCGTGCACTTGAGCTCAGAGATCCAGTACACAGAGTAGTCTGTAGGGTGGAAAGTGAAGCGCACACTAGATTCAAATTTCTATTTTTTTTCAGCTAGATAGAAAACAGGAGCTTTTACCAACAAGCCTAAAAATGTGAACAGCCAGTCCACCTTGGCTACCAAAAATGATCCTGCTGCAGATGATAAAAACCACAATAGTAAACAGACAATTCTGCTTGTAGCCTACCAATAAACAAAAGGCAGTTCCATCCTTTGTTATTAGAAACAAATAGAAATCTTATTGAAGAAAAGTAGATACCAAGGCTGTCTCATTACAAAAAAGTTATCACCGACATGTACAAAACTAACCACAATTCCCTCCGAATTAAAATGAATGAAGAAAGCACACACTTGAACTAAGTGAAACACGGTTTTTTTATAAATAAAAAAAATAGTAATTATACTAGCAAGACAAGAAGACTAAAATCCAACAAAAAGAATAGAACTGCCAACTGCCGTAGCCTATAAGCTCAAATGATTAAAGCACACTCTCCAACCTCTTGTCTAACATGCTTTAGGCATCCTCAACAAAGTTGAAATAGCATCAGACAAACAAGATGTTCCTACTCAAGACAATATATTTCTAATCCTGGAATATAGCAGACTACAACAGTTTTGTAAGTACAACTCAATGAATGACTTACTTCAGTTACGCTGAGCTGTAGTTAAATACCATTCAACATTTGTTAGAGACAAAGAAATGATTTCTTAGACCTTTTGATTTTTTATTTTCTTTTCATTTTTCCTTTTCATTTTTTCAACTACAGACCTAGAAGGCACTCTCTAAGTCCATACTCTCCTAGGAAAGCTTTTAATAACACTTCCCACTTAAACAGAATGCCATGCTATTTCTAAGATTAATTGCCTTGCGTTATACACTGAAATTATGAGTAGAAAAATTTACAAAAGCGAAAAAAGTAGAAAATTTGAGACTAGTGGTTAAAAGTTTTCCTCAAGATCCTAACGGCTAGAACACATGGAACTTACCGATTCGTGGGGTTCTCTTTAATTTTTACACAATACAAAATGAAAACTGTGGTAGTGCACAATTCAGCACTAACCTCAATAGTAACTCAACTTTCTAATATCAACTTGAAACCTTAAATATCACCTTCTAATACGTGTAGAAAACATCTCATTGTACCAATCATTCAAGAACATATAAAAACACAACAATGAATCATATAAGTAAATAACAAACTAAAACCACCGAAAATTAGATGACATCAATTATCTACAAAACTTCTATATATATATATAGGAAAATTATCAAGTGCGGAACCGCTGATTAACGGAGAAGATAATCGATGTAAAAAAAATTATCGTTTTTAGCTCTCAGATACAATCGGTTCCATAAGATAATAATATGTTGTTAGTCACAAAATATCTCTTTTATGCTGTAGGAAATAAAGTAATCAGTTCCAAACTAGTCTTGTGAGCCAAGAAAAGGTCACTTTATAATCCAGAAGAGTTACTGCAGAAAAGAAGGATTTTATTCATAACTCCCAAAAACGGATTTATTTTTTTTATCAGACACATGATTAAATAATACTAAAAATATTAAATTCATATGATTGATTTAACGCTGACAATATGCCTCCATATAAGTTAAAAACATAAAACGGTTCTCCAAGTACTCATCTTTCAAGCATTAGGTGACTTTATTTATCAAATTAATTAATTCACATTAACTAGATTTTTTATTTATTATTTCAATCAAACAACTGTACAGAAGCTGCACATGGAAAAGATACCGGTAAATTAATATGACAGCTCAAAGTTTGATAAATACATGAAAAGCCGATGAAACTAAAGATGCAATGCTATGAGCATAGTACCTATATTAAGAAGAAGAAAAAAGTTCAATCTTCAGATCATATAGCATATTTGCCATAGATCATGATCAATCTAGCATATTCATACTGGTTATGATAATTGAAAGTCAATTTCATCCACCATAAAATAATTTTACAGTCACTTTCATCCACCATAAAATAATTTTACAGTCACTTTCATCCACCATAAAATTGTTTTTCAGCACTGGATTTATTATAAGTACTAAATTGTGTCCAACATAGAATAACAGCCAAATTGTATTGCTCAATGCTGAGTGAAGGATCAGAAACTCCATTGTAGCATGCGTATGAGCTCTTGATGATCTCATGGCTGAAACAGGGGCATCGAGAGTTATCAAAACTAGGAGAAAGCTGTCTCTAGGGTCCAAGAACGATCTACAAGAAAATCTGAGCACCACCTTCGATGAGATTGCCACGGTGAACAACTTAAATGCTCAACTCAATGTGGGTTAGAATATAGTCGCAAACCTATATTGTCATTAGAGGCTTGCCACCATACTCTTACCTCCACTAACTTGAGTGTTAAAGCTCGCTCACTAACAACGATGATGATGGTCTGATTGGATTTTCTTTTATAGGTCGATCCTACACCCTCATGACAAGATTCTCCTATTTTAGACAGCTCTTTAGGACCTTTTTTCAACCATGAGAACATCAAGAGCTCACACATGCCACAATGGAGTATCAGAATAAAAATTTGATGTCAACAAGAGGTTTTGTTGATCTTGATTCTGATCAAACATACAAATATGTACACACTACAGTCTACACACAAATGAAAAGGAGCCAAGGATGCAATCTTCAAAATATTACTTAATTTCTTTATCTAGGTGAAAAGAAAAGAAGTTGTGGGGCAATTGATCAAGTCACTTATATCATGATAGTAGAATACCCAACAATATGGAAAGTAATATATGTCTATAAGTTAGGCATTAAAAACACATGCTCATCTACGTCATAAACCTTGTTAGCTATCATTTCATTATACTATTTTAGACAAAAAGAAAGATTCTAAATCTCCTATTGAAGTTGCAACCCTCAAGACCAAATAAACAATACTCGTTTAGTGACTGATAGTACCACTAACACAAAGGGTTCAATTACATTCGTGCACTGCAAAGTACTGCTTTTTATTATGAGTCTTGGAATTAATAATTCATCTCATTGCGAAGCAAATGAAACACTGAAATCAGTAATCCTATACACGACGACTTTATTATATCACCAGACACCCCTAATAATTACAAAACAATGCATGAACATAATACTGTAACTTTAATAACAATCTTTAACACTAATTTTTCAATATGCATCTAATCATACTCTTTTTTATCATAACTCCTAAAACAACTAAATATCTAATCTTTTTTTTTAAGGATATCTAAACATTTTCTATTGACCATAATTCCTAAAACAACTTATATTTTATTAATAAATTGTCATACAAAATTCAGTACACCATCATTATTTACAAGGTTTATAATATCTTAAGCAGGCAAAAAAATATGTTCAATATAATTGATCATTTTTATATAAAAATGACTAGTAGAAACATGACGGGGGAATGGCACAAACACAGATACCTAATTCCATTTGAGCAAGAAGCTAATTGGCATTTAAATATAGCCTTAATAATTAATATGTCATTAGTACCCAAGACTTTACAAGTTCTGATCAGTCAATGCAATCCTGACAGTTTGTGTAAGCTGGGGCCTGTTCTTTGTAAGTGTTATTCTTGCTTAATGGCAGTATCTTGTTTCGTTTTGTTTAAAATCATTTATATATGTGTGTGTGTGTATATATATATAAAAATATATATATCGTCAAAAAAGAAAACCAAAGACAAAATACATTGCATCAAATACCAAATTTTGTAAGATCAAAAAATTCAGGATTCAATTAAACCATGCACCTTCAAGAATGCAGATAACTGCAGAGTCAACTAAAAAAAAATGAATTAACTTCTTTGCGACAGAAATCCTAAAATATCACCCTCCAAAATCATATTTGTTTTATGATTTATATTTGTATACTCAGCTATACTATCAAATCAAAATGACAAGGATTAAGGAAGATCTTTGAAACTCCCTTGGTGTGAAGATACATGTTACTGCATGTGAGCATCCATCTACTCGTAAATATATATCTTATCTGTTTTGACTTTTGAGAAGGTTAAACATTTAATGTTTTTAAATAACCAGTGAATGGTGCTGCATTCACACGTCAACTCATTTCTACTAAACTAATTGTCTTGATCCCCGCACTGCCAAGTTGTGGTGATGGCCTATATCCGTAATAAGGCACTACATGTAAGTTAATGAGCCTATAGCTGCAGTGGTACAAAAATGGCAAGACTTGTCTCACTAGCCTGCTTTCTTAACCCATTCAGACAAGTGAACTTTAGCATACAACTATGTAAGACAGAATGATGGAGGAGCATAGTTTTCAAGAGGCAGGCATTTGTGGCTGATTGAATGATTTAATAGCTAGTTTGGTGACGTGTCAAGTTTGTTGCTGATGTGTGAAGTTAGTTTC
Source organism: Dipteronia dyeriana (assembly GCA_032871835.1). Taxonomy (NCBI): domain Eukaryota; kingdom Viridiplantae; phylum Streptophyta; class Magnoliopsida; order Sapindales; family Sapindaceae; genus Dipteronia; species Dipteronia dyeriana. The sequence continues at coordinate 75,795,807 of CM065300.1, read as the reverse complement.
TATTGTTTGAATCTTAGCACCCTAGAAACTCAGCAACTTGGTTCAACCGTTTCTATACTATTGTTCTGCTGGTTTTGTTCATTTTGGCATTTTTTGCATTGTTCTCAGATTGTAATTTATTTTGGAATCAATAGATTCCTCTCGTGTTTTGGTTCATCAAACCGATCACATTATTCTCTAGAGAGCTTCAACACCAAATAGACTTAGTAGTTAGTACCAGGAGCTAGCTTACCAAATTTACCCCATTACAGAATTACCAATTAAACTCGGATTATTGAAGACTTGCTCCGGAAATAATTAATTCAAGTAAGATTAAGACCTAGAGTTGTTCCACTTTTAATCTCAAAAAAGTAGGCACATGGAGGATATGAGGGGATAGCAGCACTGCCAACAGGATTACTGTGGAGGGAAAATGCTTAAACAATTTATTGGAACATTGTAGTGGTTTACTTCGATGGTATACTCATCTTCAGCAAGTGTTGCAGAACATTTAGAACATATTAAAACAGTCCTTTCAGCCCCCATAGAAAAGAAAATAAATTGTATTTGAACATCAGGAAGTGTGAATTCCTAACTAATCAATTGCTTTTCTTAGGTTTTGTCAACAGTGAACAGGGCATCCGAGCTGATGAAAAGAAAGTTGAAGCTAATAGAAGTTGGTCTACTCCTATCATCATCATTGAAGTCAAAAGTTTCCATAGTCGAGCTACCTTCTATAGAAGGTTTATCAGAGGTTTCAACAGTATAGTAGCTCCAATTGCCAACTGGTTGTTAAACAAGCTTGAATGGGGATATGAACAAAAACTTAGGTTTGCTTTTATTAGCACAACTCATATGTTTTCTCTCACAATAGCCTGCTTTGTTTTTATAAGACTAATGCATCCATGGTGGGAATAGGTGTTGTTTTAACTCAAGATGGCAGACCTATTGAATACTTCAACGAGAAGTTGAGTGATGCAAGGCATAAATGGAATACCTACAACTCTATGAGCAAGAACTTGATGCTATTGTGAGAGCTCCTCATCCAAAGGGATTTGTATTGCACAACAACCATCAGGCCCTAAATTTTGTTAAATTCAAAGAAGTCTCTCAACATATCGCATGCTAGGTGGATACTCTTTCTACAGAAGTTCGCTTTTGTGTTCAAGCATAAGGCTGGACAACTCAATAAAGCAGTAGATGCCCTAAGTAGAAAAGCTTGTTTACTGAATTTAGGAGACTTCTTTTTTCTTAATTTACTTTAATTGGGAAGGTGACATTGGTTAATTTGTTCTGCGTTGAACTCCCTTTTGTTTTGTAGGCCTTGCTTTTGTCTTGTATGCCCTCTTTGTTACCCTAGGTGGTTTTTGGCAGCCTAGGTGGGCTTCTTGTTCACTCTTGCCTAGGTGGGCTTCTTGTTCACTCTTGTACAGGGCTATGTTGCTACAACCAATGTTCTTTGTATAGGGATCTTTTATTACATTCCTATTTTTGCAATAAATTTTTGTTTCCTATGAAAAAAAGAAAAGGAAGCCACATATATGACAAGATGTGCCTAAATATGGATTGTCAGCATAGAAATTTCAAAAAGGATATTGTATAAGAGAACGGAATAATTTGGCTAAGAAAGTTATTTATTACATATGTTTTACCAGGAAGTATCTACATTAAATAATATGTACTCATGCAAAAGTAAACTAGCCAACAAAACTAGTACTTTTATAGCAACCAACCATTCATCAATAAAGTCCTCATTGTACACCAATTAGATAGATGTAAACTATTCAGGTAACTATGACTCGAATAAGGAAGCATCAACATGCCCCACACCACATGTTGCCCAAAGAAAGCATATTTTTCTCTCCCTCTCTTCCTCCCCTGCAGTCCAATTCTCTCTACTTCTACCTCTCTATATTTTAGCATCTTTTTTTTCTAAGACATTACAAAACTTCATTTATTGCTCAAAGGTAACAACAAGTTGACTCCATACATATGTCTACCTTTTGTTCCTCATCCATCATTATGATAATGTTAAATCAAATGGAAATTAATTCTGGCAAAATCATTTAGTGTAGCACTAACACCCACGCACCCCACCCCCTTCTCTTTCTCCTTACTCCCAATCTCAATAAAAGGGTATCTAAGCATCCTGTAAGGCATATTAGTCAAAAAAAAATCATATGCCAAAAATCTACATTATAATGCATATTAAGGCTGAATAATTTAAAAGTGTTTGGGGCCAAATGATTATTAGAAAGATTTCATGTGTTACAACATTAATCTCATAAAAGCCCTCCCTCCTGTAATGTCTAAAACTAATTACCAGTTTGAATGCAGTACCTAATATTTGTATGCCTCCTAATGTTCACACTTCAAACTTAAAGAAACATAATCATCTAACTTATGAGCTCAAACTCAAAGAAACATAATCATCTAACTTATGAGCTCAAACTCAGTTGTGGTCATAGTACATTCAGTTTTCTTATGTGAGTAAGCACATCCAAGCATGTACCTTATCAACACACATCACCAATATTGGCCCATCCTAACACCATTGTCCAGAGAAACCCACTATAGCTATAGCGCTCCTCTAAGAAAGCCATTACCAAGCTCTAGACTCACTGGACCGCAATAATTGATATAGATAAAGCTTCACTAAGTTTATGCAACTACTAGTAAAAAAAAATTATAAAATCCCTAAATCCGGACACTGCTCTATTGATAAACTCAATCAAACAATAACATTCATTTTCCCCCATATATTGAGAAAAATGGAGAGATGGGCATTCAAGGATGAAAATTAGAACAAGCTAGAGGCTAAAATAAAGGCAAAAAAACCTTTTAAAGAATACCCATCATGTAACCTGTATTACCAAAATTCAAGCTCTACTATGCTTAGCAGAAACTACAAACCTTTAACAGCTCCAATTTCATACACTAAACAAGAAACACCACAACAAATTTCAAAGCATACCATAATCACAAGCTTGAACTTACAAGAACAGAGAATATAAACATTGAATAACCAAGAAATAATGTTAGAAACTGACCAATTACGACCGAGTACTTCCTCTGCGCGATATCCAGTGACCATCTCGAAGACAGTATTGACATAAATAATGGGATGGTCAGGTTCAAGCGCATCCGTGACAACGAACCCACACGGCGCCGTCTGGAGCAAATTCTCAACGGGGAAGGGAAGGGGGCCAACGCCGCCATCGCCGAGCGTGAACTCCTCGTCGTCGTCACTAAGATCCGAATTACTATCCCACTCCATTCAAAGCTTGAAAATGAAGCAAAGAAAAAGAAGAAGCAAAAGTGACCAACTTCAACCCATTTGATATAAAAAATAAAACCCTACCCAGGTCAATCAAATCAGAAGATTGAAGGTGAGAATAGGAAAATTACGTGGACGTGGTCTGGGTCTGTTTGAGAAATGAAGCTGAACTAAGAGAGACAAAAACGTGTGGTTAGCAATTTTCCGAGAATTAGCTAAGGACTAGCTTCACTGACTTTCTTTCAAAACACCGTCTTTTTGTTTGGATGGAAAAAAAAAATTATATCCTGAAACTGCCTTCTGTTTTTTTGGTTTCTCTTTTTTTTTTCCATCATTTTTTATGGATTTGGGTTTTTGGGTTTGGCCCAGACTAGGCATGTGTGGCACTGTGGCTCGGCCCATATAATGCATGTGTGTGTGGATGGCTCTCAAAAATTGATTTTAGCCACCGGCACATGAAGGCTGAAGACTTGAACTATGTGGGTTAGTATTGAAATCTGACATCAAATGCATCAAGGCAGGGGCGAAGCTTAACGGGGGGCTATACGGGGCTATACTGCTGTAGCCCCGTCTGTCTTTTTTAAAAAAATTATAAGTTTTTCATAGTATATTAAATTTATATATATTCAAGTATCTAATATAAGTGATCCAAATTATCATGTAGGTATGTAGACATTATTATAAATAATTACCTAATAGTATATTAAATTTTTACAAATCCAAATGTAACTGTACAAGCCTTGACTTTTAAACGTTTATTTATTTTTTATTAACAGATCCCACCACATCACCACTCTTCTCCATCAGATGTTCATACTTCATTTTTTTTTCTTTTGTTTTCTTCTCTAATATTTTTCTTAATTCTTCAATCTTACTCTATTAGTTAGGTTAGTACATTGGGTACTGACTACCTATATATTGTTCTACATTTATTATATCTCATTACTCATTATGTATTTACGTTTTATTAATGAAATTCATCTTTATACTAAGGTTGTTTAAAAAAAATTATAACTAGTATTTGGTTCAGCCCCGCTAGATAGAAAATCTTGAATTTGCCCCTGCATCAAGGGTCTACCGATTACATGCATGTATCGGATATCTACTCTATAACCGAAAGACATCAATCATTAAATGCGGGATGATGGTGGCGACTGAAAATTCTTCAGGCAATCTTTGGTAACTTGCTATTCCAAGATTAAGTCTCAGTTTGGCATTGTTGTGCTGTGGGAAGAAGTGGTTTTGAAATTGTTGTGGGGGGAATTGCTTTTGGAATTACTGTGGGAAGAATCAGCTGAGTGTTTGATAAACTGATTTTCAAAAGTGCTGTGAGAACTAAAATCAATTTCAATGTGTTTGGTTAACTGAAATAAAAAGTGTTGTGAGTGTGTAAAATTACTAAAAGACATAGACATAGACATCTAAATGGTACTAATGTACTATACTTTACATTTTTCTTGTTTATTTGTGTTTAGTGTTATATAATTATAGTACTTTATTGAATTAATTAGCTCAATTTTTTATTCTACTTTATTTAATTAATTAGCCTCATTTTTTTATTTCTTTATTTCTTTATTTCTTTATTTTATTCTACTTTATTTTTTTATTTTATTTTTATTCTACTTTATTAAATTAATTATCCCAATTTTTTTTATACAGTTATAGCAACATTCTTTTTTTACATAAATATTAGTTCAATTTTTTTGTTAAATTTCATTAAAGGCAAGGACAAAATTGGAAAGTTAGTAAAATTTCATTTAATATCACTGTAACACGTTTTCTAAAAGCAGAAGTCAAAATCTAAAAGCATGTATTTGTAGCTTCTCAAAAACTCAGTTAGAAGAATCTAAAAGTGACCAAAAGCACTTCCCCACGATTTTACCAAACACCCTATCTTAGGTCAAGAATCACTTTTGGCCCCAAAAGCAGTTGGGGAAGCAATGTCAAACTGAGCCTAACTCAAGTAAACAAAGCTGCATAGTTTCACAAGTTATCACAGGTATGTTGTAGAAATCAATAAGAAAGATAAATTAATTAACTTGAAGAAGAGGAAGAACCTTTCGAGGAACATTTTTTTTAGAGGTTTGGTAGATAAATGTTTACATGTCTGTTAGGACGGACTCATAATTCATGTGGGAGATTTTGCTGCTTTTCAAGAACTGGTAGCAGATCAAATCGGCTCTACTTACCAACCAAATAAGGGTGAAATTATCAAACGTTTTGACAAAATCTTTTGACAACCCTTCCCGAGAAAGAATTCATATAAAAATTATATATTAAACAGGAATGATCCGATTAGAACCCCTATCTTTCAACCTCAAAAACAACTCTAAGACAACCACAAAATGTTTATTATATTCTCAATATCCTTACAATTAATGAAAACCAACTCTATTATAGGCTCTGTTCTCCGGCTTCCATCTCAAAAAGTTACTTTTAACAAACTTTCTTTACAAATATGACATATGGCCAATCCCTAAAAATTATGGGAGGGTAAAAACCAATAAACTGAACAAAATCGGTGGATCAAATCGATCCAATCGGTTTTTTTTCGATTTTCTTATATTGACAAATTCAGTTCGGTTCAATTTTTTAAAAACCGATTGGACCAGCTTTTTTCCCGATTCGTTATCTTGAAAACCAAACCAAGATGCACTTATATATATATATATATATATATATATAAACTCTATTATAATGTTCAACGGTCCATAAAACTATAAAACTATGAAAGTGTGTCATATCATATTTTTTTTCCTTTGTTTTTTTATATAAATATTATTTTAAATTAGTATTTTCAATTTGTTCAAACCTAAAATTTAATTTGGTCGAAGACCTAAAAGGATTAAAATATAAAAATATGTGTACTAATTAAAGCCAATGAATTTGGTCCAGTATGACTAAAACTGAAAAAACCGAACCGAACTGAACCAGTCTAATTCGATTGGTTTTTGATCGCTTGACAATTGTAAATTTTATTGGATCGGTTCATATTTTTAGAAACCATTATTTATCGGTTCTATTGAAAAATGAACGGATCCCTTAAATGCTCACTCCTATTAAAGCTGGCTTCTGGCTTCTTATCAATTACTCTCCCTTAAGACAAATAAGTTTACTGACAGTAAACTATTGTATAAAGAAAAATGTCAACCAGCTCCAGTTAAACCCTTAGCAATTGATATCTTCCCAAATAAAAGTCAATGAGTAAGAGAAGCAGCATCAAACTTGGGCATCAAATCTGGAAACCTAGCCGTCAAGCCATAGTAATTTTCCCATGTGGCATCTTCCTCAAAGTGATGTTTCTAGTGGACCAAAACATCAACCCTTACAACATTACCTCTTTTCACCATTTTCCTGCCAATAATAGCTATCGGTTCTTCTTTGTCAACTAGCCCATCCTCAGTTACCTGTGGTAAAATCGAAGTGGGTGTAACTTGACCTCCCAAGTGCTTCTTCAAACATGAGACATGAAATACATGATGGATTTTACCATCCTTTAGCAATTGGAGCTTATAAGCAACTGGTCCCAGTTCATCTAGGATCCTGTATGGACCATAATACTTTGGCAACAATTTATGGAAAGCATGTGGAGCCAAAGATTGAACCCTATATGGGATAAGCTTCCAATAGACCATGTCTCCAATCTGAAACTCCTTCTCTCTTCTATGTTTGTCAGCTTGGACTTTCATTCTATTTTGTGCCAATTCCAAATTGGATTTAAGCAAACTCAGAATTTGATCTCTTGCACTCGAGCTCCTGTCAACAATAGCAAATCCAGTATAACCAGGTTCATAAGGAAGTACAGTAGGGGCAGGTTGGCCATAACCAACTTCAAAAAGGGTAAGTTTTGTAGTAGAATGGACAGTTGTATTGTAGTTAAATTTTGCCCAAGAAAGCCAATTAACCCACTTTTTAGGTTGTGCTGCCGTAAAACACCTTAAATATGTTTCCAGACACCTATTAACCACATTAGTTTGACCATCAGTTTGACCATCAGTTTGAGGTTGGTAACCTAAGCTCATTTTTAATGAAACAGCTTGCAACTTAAAAAAATTCTTCCAAAAATCACTAATAAAAATGGGATCCCGTCTCACACGATGGAACTAGGCATGCCGTGCAACTTGAATATATTATCCACATAAAGTTAAGCCACTACAGTAGCAGTGTAAGGATGAGCCAAAATCAATAAAAGGAGCATATTTAATCAACATATCAACCATTGCAAAGATCATTGATTTACCTTGGTAAGGAGGTAATCCACTAATGAAGTCCATCAATAAGTGAGTCTAAACAGATTCTAGAATTGGAAGGGGATGTAACAAACCTACAGGAGAGAGTGTCTCACACTTGTGGAGGCACTCTGAGACCATCTCTTGTATACTAGATTTCATCCCATTCCATTAAAAAGATTTCTTTAATCTTGAATATGTCTTCAAGAAACCAGCATGACCAAAAGATGGAGAAGAATGTTGAGCTTGAAAAACTTTTATTATCTAAGTAGAACCCGGACTCAGCACTACTCGGGACTAGAACATAAATAACCATTGTCAATGTGAAATTTATGAAGATGGTTATCTGCTGAAGAGGCATGTGATGCAATGACATCCCTATTTCCCAAAACAGCCACATCCTTCATCTTCTGCTGGATTCAAGGGTCTGCTTCATTGTACCTCTTCAAGTCATCCATCCAGCTATGATAGGGATAAGTAATTGCCATAATGATTGGTACTTCATTTAGAGATATTTGGCCAAAATAAAAAACAACTAACTGATGGTTATCTTTTAAATAGCAAGTGGATATAGTGAAACTGGAAAAATCATCAACAACTTTACTGTTAGAGCCTTGCATATAAAGAATCTCATAATCAAAACCAAGTAGCTTGGACACTCATTTCTGCTGGAAAGGAGTAGTAGCTTTTTAGTTCAAAAAATACTTTAGACTGTAACGGTCAGTCTTGATAATGAAATGCCTGCCTTATAGCTATTGTTGTCATTTCTTGATAGCATGTACAATGGCAATCATCTCTCTTTCGTATGTAGACAAAGTCTGGTTTCTAGGTCCTAAAACCTTGCTAGTGAAGGTCACTAGTTTCCCTTTTTGCTACAAAACAGCTCGAATACCAATACCAGAAGCATCACTTTCAATAATAATTTTTTTTATGAAATCTGGTAAGGCCAATATTCTAGGAGACAGCAATACAGCCTTAAGTTTGTGAAAAGCCTCAGTGGCAGTGACAAACCATTTGAAACTATCCTTCTTGGTTAGTTGAATCAAAGGGTGGATGAGCTTGCAATAATTAGGAATAAACTTCCTATAATAACCAGTTAGGCCTAAGAAACCCCTTAAACTTTTCACTGAGGTTGGAATCAGCCAATCAGATATAGCCAACAGTTTTAAAGGGTTAGCAGACACCCAATCCCTGGAAACAATATGGTACTCTATGTTGGACAGTCCAAATGCACACTTGGATAGCTTCACAAACAATTGATGTTGGAGAAGAATTTCAAAATCAGCTTCAAATGTTCCATATGAGTAGCCCAAGAAACACTGTAAATTAAAATATCGTCAAAAACACCAACATAAACTACCTTAAGAACCTTTTGAAAATAGCATTCGTCAGCCCTTGAAAGGTAGCAGGAGCATTAGTCAAGCCAAATGGCATCACCAAGAACTCATAATGTCCTTTTAGGTTCTAAATGTTGTCTTTTCAATGTCTATAAGGTGCATTCGTATCTACTGGTAGCCACTTCTGAGAGCCAACTTGAAAAATGTTGGACACCCTGTAATTAGAGCTGGCAAAATTGACCAGCAACCCGTCAACCCGACACGAACCCGAGGTCAATAAACAGGTTGGATTGGCTTTAAAATGGATTCGGGTTGTAATCGGGTCAACCCGTTTAACTCATTTATTATACGGGTCATGTCGGGTTTGGATAAACGGGTTCGCGGGTGACCCGTTTAACCCGTATAGTCTTATAGATATATTTATAATTATTATTATTACAGGGGTTAAAAATAAATTTTAGCATACTATATAATCATTCTTTTAACATAATTTCACAAACCCTAACACTCTCAAATCGCTCATTGCCCTCAGACTCTCAGAGTTTCAGTCACCGTCTATCACTCATTCCCAAAGGCCAAACCTGGATCTACTTTCAAACTCTCATCGACAGATCGCCAACCTCCTCTCCGGCTCTCCCACATCGTCGTCGTCGTCGTCCCTCACCGGTCGTCAGATCTGCTTGGTTGCTCATCTGTCGTCACCCTCATCGACTCACTACTTGGTTACGACTCTCCCTCACTTGCTACTCCGCTACTGAGATTTTGAAATGGCAATTAAAGCTCTACCCTTTGCTTGGTTTCTTTTTTGTGTCGAAAAATAGTCCATTTAATCTGGCAGTGGAGCCGTGGAGGTCTTTGATGTCTCTGTTTGACAGTTTGTGCTCTGTTTCGTTTGTTGTAGTGTATGGCTGTATGGTTTAGACGTTTAGTGATTGGTTTGTTTACCTATAAACATATGTTTGTAGCACTCCTTGCTGTTTTGTTGTTTTGTTTTTGGTGTTGTCGTTTTGCTCTGTTTTTGTTTGGTGGCCAGTGCCTTAGGGTTGTTCGTTTTACTGTAGTGTTTCTCTGTTTTATTGTTGCTTGGTGTACCTCGTCTTATGAATAAATTTTCTCGTAAAAAAAAAGATATGCTTGAGATAAACCCATAGGTTTTAATCTTGAATTTGATTGTGATATTAATATTTATAATATATATAGTTGCTTGGTTGTTTTCCGATTTAAACTTGGTAGTAATTTTTGTTATATTTGGTTGTTATATAAATAATTTGTTGATAAGCAGGGGCCTCACAAGTCACTGAAGAGTTTGTGGATCCAGGAATTTTAGAAGAACATTAACTGTTGATACTTAGGAACATTAACATCATGAAAATTACAACCATTGTCCATTGATTAAACACACATCAATATCTATCTATCAAAAATAAACCAAGAAAAAATATACAAATTGTATGTCATGTCATCAGAAATCACAATGAACTCTTAAGTCTTAACATTGACATGATTTTTCTATGTATAATAAGCTTGACAAACGATCTAGTATTGACAACATCAGACCCATTTACAGTAAATTGTTTGAAGGTTTTGGATTAGAAATAGGCCCACTTCTTTATTGGTTTGTATGTAAGCTACAAAAAAACAAGTAATTTTAATTCATTATGTAGAAGTTTATTTTCAAAATAATAAATGCCATAAGTAATCTGATTATAAAACCATAATTTATAATTATTACATAAAAAAGTTTAACCATGTTGGAATTTAAATTGATCGGCTGCTAGTTAAGCTCTCAATTTCATGTCACTCCTTAATTTACAAAGTAAAATGAAACATAACATTACAACACACCAGATCTCGTTTTATAGGTGGTTTTGTTATGAGATTGACTAGCTTTTTGTCTTAAAATATTTATGTAAAATGTACCGATTTGATTCATTGGGATTGTATTTCTTGAGAAGTCTTGAATTGTGTTAAATAAGATAAGGATTTATAGAGCTATCAGCCTATCAATTTTTTTTTTTTGTCAGTGAGTTTGTGTTACATACTCGTGTCCTTCACTGAATTATTAGTACAAGACATTCTTGTGTGAGTGGAAAATTGAGAACAAATTTTTTTTGATTACTTTGGACAATGCTTCATCCAATAATTCATTATTGCATAATTTAAAAAGTCATTTGAGCATAAACAAAGCACTTTTATGTGATGAAGAATTCTTACATATTCGTTGTTGTGCTCATATCATTAATTTGATTGTTCAAGATGGATCAAAGGAAATAGATGGTGTTGTCCATAAGGTTCGTGAGAGTGTGAAATATGCAAGAGCTTCGCAAACTAGGAAGCAAAAGTTTATATAGTATATCAAACGAGTTCATTTAGATTCTAAAAGGGGTTTAAGGCAAGATGTTCCTACTAGATGGAATTCCACTTACCTTATACTTGATAGCGCTATTTATTATCGACTTGCTTGGACTGCGTTAGAGTTGGTTGATAGTAATTACAAGCATTGCCTTTCTGAAAGTGAGTGGGAAAATGTTGAGAAACTTTACAAGTTTTTGCGTCATTTTTATGACATTACTAATCTTTTTTCGGGAACAAAATATCCCACTTCAAATTTGTACATGCCTAAGGTGTTTATCACTTATTTGATTTTGATGCAAAACTTGGTAAGTGATGATCCGTTCTTCAAAGCGATATCAAATCAAATGTATACCAAGTTCCATAAGTATTGGTCTGATTTTTCCACTATTTTAGCAATAGCTATTATTTTGGATCCTCGTTACAAAATGGAGTTTGTGATGTTTGTTTATGAGAGATTGTATGATGCCGAATCAAAGCAATTGGAAGAAGTTAAGGGAAAATTGTTTGCTTTGTTTAATGAGTATGTGACTAGCTCGACAGGACGATCTACCATTAGGCCATCTCCATCATCTTATCCTAGTACTTCTAGCGGACGACAAAGAGTAGATGACCTTGATCTAGTTTTACCTGGTAATAAATTCTTTATTTATTTAATCAGTATTTGTTTATAGTGATAACTTTTTTGCTTTAATATTTTAATTACACGTGTAGGACTTTGATAATAATATAAATGGTGATATTGTTGACATTCAAATAACACAATTGGATTTGTATTTGGAGGAGAGAAGACTTGAAAAATCAATTGATTTAAACATTTTAGACTTTTGGAAGGGCAATGAACATCGTTATCCTGAACTTGCTGCCATGGCTCGTGATGTGTTAAGCGTTCCAATATCTACAGTGGCATCTGAATCAGCATTTAGAATGGGTGGTCGGATTGTTGATCAATTCCGGAGTTCACTTCTTCTGAATGTAGCAGAAGCCTTAGTTTGCAGTCGTGATTGGATACTTGGAAATGGAGGTAATGATTTTACTGTAACTTTGATAATATTGTTGTTGATTTCATTTTTAATAATTGATATTTGTATCTAATTTTATATCACCTATTCATTATTGTAGAGAGTGCAATTTTGAAATGTGAAGAAATTACTAAAGATTTGTGAGAAATGGAGAATGACAGTACTCAAACAATGCACGAGCAAAGTTCAATTCAAGGCTATTAAATACATGCCCATCAATTTCTTTGGACAACAATTTGGACCAATTTGTGATTATGGATGACTGTATGGATTATTTATGGATTCATTTATTTTTAACTTTGTATGGACTATGGATAACTATATTTACCTTTCGAGATGACTGTATTTAATTTTATATTTGTTGCATTATTTAATGGTATTAGATTGGATTGGATTGGATTATTAAAAATTATTACTCTATAAGGTTGGATGTATTTGTGGTAGATTAATATGATTTTTTTTTAAATCTTAGGCAAATATGTTAAATGGGTTCAGGTTAAACGGGTCACACCAGACCCATCATGACCCGATCAGATTATTAAACGTGTTACGGGTCAACCCGTTTAACCCGTGCATTTATTCGTATCGTGTTGGGTTTCAGAAGGTTAACCCGTTCGGACCGTGTCGGGTTAAAGGTTAATTCTATTCGAGTCGTGTCGAGTTGAGGTCAACCCGACCCATGAACCCGAATTGCCAGCCCTACCTGTAATTCATCCAACAAGTCGTCTATGATAGGTATATGATACTTATCATTTATAGTAAACTCATTTAGTTGTCTGTAATCCATGCACATTCTCCGAGTTCCATCATTTTTCTTTACTAATAGAACTGGTGAAGAGAAAGTGTTGTGGTTGTTTCTTATGAAACCAGTATCCAACAATTCTTGTACACATTTCTCTATTTCAGTTTTTTTAAGGGGACCATAAGCATAGGGTCTAATGCTTGTAGGTTTGCTACCCTTAATCAAAGGTATCCAATGGTCATATTCGTTTTTAGGAGGCAGAGTTGTAGGAACTGAAAAAAATTGAAGAGAAATAATCCTGCAACTTGCTCAATTCTTGTTGCTGTAAATCTGTCAAGTCTGTAACTACCTTATTGGCTACCACACTATCTAAAGCATACAACAAAGCATCATAGTTGAACTCTGACTTAGACTTGTAACATCTTGTTGACTAGTTATCTGTTGCAGAGGACTGTGGTTTGGTAGACAGACTTTAGCTCCCTTGAGCTAAAAATCCATCGATAGTATTTCAAAATTCCACAGTACAAAACCCGAAGTCCTCAACCATTGCACCCCTAGCACAACATCACAACCCCTCAATGGCAATGATTGTTGGAAAATTTTGTGACAAACTCTTATTTTGAGAGCAAAAATTGAGTATGATAAATTCCATAAAAGTGGAAGAGTAAAGTGGATTTGAATTCTCCTCCGTGAGGACTTCGAAATGGTATACTCAAATTCATAAAATGGTTAATGGGTGAATGAGAAATTGAGTCTCAAAGTGAACTCATTGTATAAGGATTAAAGGAATTCCACATTACTTATGGAAATCATTTATATATAGTATATAAGTGAATGTGTGATATGAGCTATCAACAATATGTGGCATAGAGGCTCTCTCTCAGCACGCAGGGGGGAGGGTGCAAATCATGGACCTCGAACCTTCAAATGCACGACTCGTGTGTGGGCGCGACCCACGGACACGAATACCGCTCCGATTGGACCCTGAGAGTCCAGTTGACCTTTTGCCACTTCCCTAAGTCAACGTTTTTGTTTTGTGAAGAATAATGAAAGCTTTAATTGTTTGGATTTTGATTTCTTACTTGATCACTAAGAATACAGAATTGGTTTTGATTAGAAGTAAATCTCATTGGAGAATATTATCTAATTAAATTATTTGCTTATTAAATCAAAAACGTATTTACCAAGATAATCCAAATTAATCCCTAAACCCTAGTGCTTCAGTTTGGCTATATAATAGGTCTAGTATTCTATTCATAATATATCGGAAAAAAATATACAATATTTTTTTAGCAGCTGAATTTTTTTTCTTCTCCGTTTTCTTGGTGAGTTTAAACTCGGTTTAAGTTCGCTGGTGGATAGTGCTTAGGCTTACCACTGTTGAACCGTTGTATCCTGAGAGACAATTGCCTAACACATACGGTGTTGCCCGACGAAATTGTCTTAAGGACACTGTGTGAAACACGGGCCTCGGTTCTAACACTGTTTCTAACATGATTTTCTTGTGCTATTACTTTATGATTTCCATATACCAACCAGGTTTATTTTAGATTACAATGATAACATATCAAAAGTGTATTCATACCGATCAAACTTAATGGTTATAGCAGAACAACCACCTTTGCTCTTAATTTGTCCCCCATCCCCAATCATAATATCAAAAACCACTGATGCATCCATTGGGAGTCCTAATTTCTTGACCAACGCATGATCAACAAAATTATGGGAACCACTAGAATCAAAAAGTACATTCACATGAACATTCTTAATTACTGATCTCACTTTCATAGTTTTGATTACAACAGATGGAGTTCCAAACAAAGCATAAGCAGTAATGCAGCAAGCAGTGATCTCAATTGTTCTCTATTTTGGAAATCTTGAATTATCTCATTCTCATCAGAGCTATTTATAGCCAATATCCAGTAATAAGATTTGCTTCTTAGCACACTTATGTCCTCTAACATATCTATTGTCACAATAAAAGCATAAGTTGTTTTCTCTTTTGTATTAAATCACTTCACGTGTGAGTTTCCTAATTGGAACCTTTTCTTTTGTCTCAATATTAGGTTTAATTGGTGAAATTTCATCTTTAGTTTGCAAAGTAGACATTTTCAGCCTATTTAATCCAAATAATCTTAACGTTTGGAATTTGAAATCTACCTCAATAGCAAGGTTCATTGCATCATGAACTGTTGTATGCCTCAATAGCTTGACATCATGCTTAAGTTCCTCATTTAACCCCCAGTGAAACAACTCAAACGAAATGTTGGACTCAAATTTTTAATTCGAGTTGCTAATCTTCAGAATTCAGAGATGTAATCTCGCAAGAAACTAGTCTGACATAGTTTGAACAAGGATTCTGCACAATCTTCGAACCCTTGAGGCCTAAATTCCCTACAAAGAGCTTTTGTGAAGTCTTCCCAAACTGGTAAAGTTTTAGCACAATCTACCTATTAATACCATTGCAAAAATTCTCGGTCTAAATGGAGTGACACCATTTTTACTCGCTTATCCACTACAATTAAGAAGTAATTGAAGTATTACTCAGCACGATACACCCAATCCAGAGGATCATCACCTTCCACAAATTTTGAGAACTACAATCAAACAATTGGAACACACAATTCTCATCGAATATCTTATGGGTTTTTTTTTTGTTTTTTGTTTTTTACTTTTCTTTTGTTGTCTGGATGTGGAGATCCAGACCGTCTATTTGAGATGTACGATGGAGATCCACTTGGATCTTCACATTTAAATTTAATTTTTTGTTAAAAAAAATTATTCCAATTTTGCCTTTACACGTGCAAGGCATGTGACAAGAAGATGAACGGAATAAGGATTCCATCCTTATTCCATCCATTATTGCCAATTTCCAACAATTTGAGAGATTTAACGTCTAAAAAAACAAAAAAAACATTTAGAGGACAGTTTGCAATTTCATGTACAATTCAGGGTCCAGTGCCAATTAGTCAATAGTTTATAACAAAATAATAAATTAACAAAAACAGTATCAAGAACAAAAATATACACTCGCAACAGGCAACAAAGCCACAGTTGACCCAGCAAGACCCTGAAAGTTAGCCACCCTGAACTTCATTCACTTGCCCATTTGCGCACTGCAGAACTTCCCTGGCGGACTTCCAAGTAACAACAAGCTTGCCTCTATCAATGCAAGTATTCCCATTGAATAATCCTTCCGATACAGGCTTTCAATATCGTAGCGATATCATAAACTCCATAGCTCATTGAGCTCGCTGTGTTCAAGCATTATTGCAGACTAAAAAACCGATGAACAAAGCCAACAGACTTCCTACAATCTTTCACGATACCCGATTGTGCTTCAGATAAGAAATGTCACAGCAAAAAGACCTTCATACTTACCATCTCCTAAGCTCTCAATTCAATTACAGCAATGTTAAAAGTTAAACATCTGTGCAACACTGACAAGCAGTGAGCTGGTTTTACAAGTGTATCACAGTTGATCCGGCCCTGAGAATCTAAGAGCAGTGGAAAATAAGAACCCCATAGAGATTTTTAACAAAACTCATGATTCCAAATTCTCTCGAACACGTAAAGAGAGTCTTCGAACTGATTCATCATCAAAGGAATTATCCATCTCCATAATATTTGTCACAAAATCCATGGCTTCCTTATATTTTCTTGCTTTACAATAACCATCCACAACAATCTTGTACGTCATCTCATTGGGTTTACAGTCATTCTGAAACATATGGCTAAGCACTTCATCTACTTCCTTAAACATACCCTGCCCAGCATAGCCGGTTATAAAAGTATTGTAGGTAAAGATACAAGGTCGAATACCCACTGTTGTCATTTCATAAAGCATTCTTATGGCCTCTTGCATGAGCCCTTGCCTACAAAAACCTTTGATAACAGTATTATAAGAAACAAGGTCTGGCTTCCCACCGGACTTTATAAGTCCTTTGACGATTTCTTCCGCTCTCCAGCACTCTCCGCCTCTAGCATACATGTCAATCAAGTTATTGTAGGTTAAAAGATTAGGATGCATCCCACTTTCACGGATCAACTGCAGCATCTCGTTGGCCTTGTCATACATGTTGTTTTTGGCGAAAATTGAAAGCATCAGATTGAAAATAACCAAATCAGGTTTGTATCCATTCTTTTGTAACTCGAGAAATGCCCTCTCAGTACCCTCTAGTGATCTACACTTGAAGTTTGTGAGAAAAAGGGTTCGCAGAAGCATCCAACTAGGAAAGATATGACCATCATAAATTTCTTTCTCCAGGTTCTCTATTCCCTTTATAATCCCTCCCTTTGCATAACAATGGAGCATCGATGAGTATGAGGTTTCATTAGGCTTAAAGCCCTTATTTTTCATGTCTAGAATGACAGATTCTGCTGATTTCCAATCCCCTCTCCGTGCCAGAGAATTCAGAAGTGCATTGTAAGTTGAAATACATGGACTGAATCCTGCCTTCATCATCTCTTCAAACATTTTTGTAGCATCAATTCCTGAGCCACAGCGACCATAAGCACTAATCAGGGTATTAAATGTGTCTCTATCAGGCTCAAAACCACAACTCTTCATTTCTCGAAAGATCAGATTCACATATTTCTGCATACCCTTATTACCACACATGGAAAGCATTGTATTCCATGTGATACGGTTAGGAGTACATCCACTTGATTTCATATCACAGAGTATCTTTACCATCTCCTCCACTCTAGATTTCTTCCCCAACATCCCAAGAATAGTATTATATGTACACACATTAGGAACACAACCCAACTCCTTCATGTGGTTGAACAGACTCAAAGCTTTCTTTACCCTCCCTGCTCTTCCGTAGGCATTTATTACAGTAGTATAGGTAACAGCATTTGGCATTACTCCTTTACATGCCATTGTATCTATCACAGCTGCCCCTTCCTCATAGAATCCGGCCCTCACATGAGCAGCAACGAGCTCATTATATGTCACAGAATCAGGAGGGCAATTATTTTCCTCCATTTCTTTCAAAATACTCAAGGCCTCAAAGTAAATACCTGCCTTCCCGAAAACCTGTAGTAATGAATTATAAGTAACAGTCCCTGGGACATATCCCTGCAACTTCAATCCATCAAAAAAATCTTTTGCTTCATTCAACAAGCCCTCTCTCCCGCACGCAGATATGACAGTACTACAAGTGAACTCATCAAATTCAAGTCCCCTGCTTTTCATCTCATCCAAAAGGCCTAAAATCTTCAACCAAGATCGACCCATCTTTCCGTAAACATCTAGCATGACATTATAAGTAACCAATGTAGGAGACAACCCAGTCTCATTCAATTTCTCAAACAGAGCGATCGCTTTTTCGTACTTCCCAGTTCGAGAATACGCATGAAGAATACTTGTATATGCTCTTACATCCAGTGAATATTCCTCAATTGGAATTTCATCAAATAGCTTAGCAGCAATTGAATGCTGTGACTCTCTCCCTAGAATCCTAACCATAAATTTAATAACCTCAGTGTCTAGTTTCTCATTTTCTAACCTTGCATTCGAAACAACCCATTCAAACAATAAAAGGGCTCTTTTCCATTTGCCTTTAACATCTAATGCTTTCAAGATACTAACCAAATCAACCCCAAGCAACTCAAACGTACAAGAATCAAAGAAATCATTCAAACCATGTAAAGGGGATTCCACAATTGAATTAAATAAGAACCTACCCTTGCTTGAAAGGAATTCAGACGAACCATCATCTGATAAACCCGAAGTGGGTTTTCTGGAACTGATTTTCTTAAGCTGTTTTTGGCCAGAATCAGAAGAAATTGGAAGAGCAGGTAAATGGGAGGCAGTGGGCTTGTTTGCTGGTGAAGAGAGATGGAGAAGCTGTTGAAGGAGGGTGTCCAAAGGAACCGACGGAGGAGACGGTGATTGTGGAGAGAGTGGCAGTGTTGCTGAGCTGAATTTGAGAGGTGGGTTGGTTCGTGTTTGTCTCTTTATTGGCACTGGATTCACTGGCCTGTTTGGAAAAATCGTACCCTCCATTTGAAAGAGAGATTAAGTTCTAGATTTTGGGAGACGAGAGAGAAGGCAAGAGATGTGCGAGAGAAGATGAAAACATGTCCGATATTTTTTTAGAAAAAGTTTTGGATTTTTGGCGAGTGTGATAAAGTGCGTGCGTCAATCTATCTTGGATGATCGGTGTTCATTGAAGATTGATGATACGGATATTGTTTTATAAATTTTGTTTTTCGAATAAAATGTTATATGAAAAGAAAATTTTCATATAATATTTCATATATATATATATAGTACGGAAATTTTCAAATCAGTACGTTCTGATATAAATTCGTAATAGTATTAAATATGGACCATTAGATATACATACTTTGACCTAAAGTGTATACATTTATCAAAACTTTTCTATAATTAATGATCCATATACAACGCACTAATATAAGTTATATCAATACGTACTGACAAGAAAACCACTAATATATAATATTAATATATATATATATATATATATATATATATATAAATTTTCAAGTGAGGTATTCCTAACTTTAATTTCGGTAAGGACCTTAATGAAATTGTTGAGAGTGATTTTTAGATCGTTGAAAAGTTAACCGCCAAATATTAACACGGAGGCAAATCGAAGCTTGAACCAGTCTAAAATTGTATAATCAAAGTTTTTTCTCCATACGGATGTGATACGATTTGTAAGTATTTGAGAATGATGATGTAGAAGAGTACGAAATAAAGAATAAATCAAACATAACACATGTTTTACATTGTAAAACCCTAAGGTGGGAAACTGTTGGGATTATGCTCAATAACAAGATTATAATAATGTATTTGACAATATTTTCATATTAATAAATTGATTTCTAGTTTAACAATTCTTATAGCATTTATAGTTTAATTATTATAATTATAAAAAGTAAATAATCATAAGGTCAAAAGACTATGAGAAAAGAAGAATTGTTCATACATTTAGATATGTATGAGGACACAATTCTTTAGTTAGTCTTGAATAATATTCACAACTTGATAAATTTTGGGTGCATTTATCTTGTCAAAGTTGTAGATTCTTTTGCTAGCATTTGAGTGAGATTAAATGTGTTATGATGAGTCTAAAATCATCAAAGTGTGGTGTCTTTGGGCAAAAGAATCTAGTGCACTGGGTGCATTGAATATGATCACAGTGAAATACTTTATCCAAAACCGTCAATGGATAAAATTTTTCACTTAAAGACAATCGGAGAGTCTATCATAATCTTGAGATAAATGATGGACTTATGGTTGCAAGTGTTATCATTTGAGCTATCAATGAGTACGATTATATAGTATAGTCTATCATCGATAGTTTAGTGGTATTTATTTGTTAATCGATAGAGGACTTCATTTATAGATACGGACATCATGACTCCATTTATTAAATAAGAGTAGAATATCATCGTATGGATGTTCTGAGATATTGGATATTAAATCTTAACGTTAAGTTTTCAATAGTGTCTATTGAAACATGGCTTCTGGACAAGTCAAAATATCAAAGTTTAAAATATGGGCATATGAGTAAATATGGTAACTTGGAGAGCTATAGGCGGTCTATGAGCTCTTGGCGATTACTTGTATTCTTCACGAGGATACACTATCTCCAATAAAGTTGTCTAGGGTATGAATGAACAATATTAACTTATTCTATCTTTATTTAAGAGTTTAATTTTAGTTCTTTAGTGGAATGAACTAAAATTAATAGATCAGACCTAAGTGAATTATTTGTTGATTGTGATTGGGTTGCGTCTATTGGAGCTTAAATTTAAATAGCCCGCCAAGATCACCAATTCATACGAACTTGCATGAATCACTTGATATATTCTACCAGACCAATTTAGGGGTCTATTTAGAATTGTATTAAGGCATGTGGACTTGTTTCTTTTTGTAAGAATGAGTATAGTTAACATGTTGACTTTTTATAAAGGTCCAATGGATTTAATAAAATAAGAAAAATAACATATATGCCTATATAATGTCATGGGCGGCAAGGCTAGTATATATAAGCCTAATATATTATTTTTTATTTTATTATTTAATTAAATGAAATTAATTAATTTATTGATTAATTAATTATTTAATTAAAAGTCAAAATCTGTTTTTCTAATAGGAGAATGTCTCCTAATATTATACTATTATTGGTAGTATAATTAATATTAAAGACTATATTTTGATAAGTAGATAAATAAAATGAATTATTTATCTAGTCAAATTAGGAAGTCTTTAATATGGTCACAAATGCATTATTTGAGTTGGATTAGGAGTCTTGGTGTAGGAAATAATTCTTTTTGGACAAGGATTCTTGGTCACGAAGTAAATCCACCTAAGGATAAGATTCTTACCCACCAAGTAAATCCTTCTTAAGAAATGATTAAGTCTCCTAAACTAAATACATATATATTTCGGCCAGCCCTAGTATTCTAAGAGTGATAATTTCAGCCAATCTAAGGATTTTCTAAGAGATAATTTGGCTTAGCAAGAGAGAATTTTGAGATAATTTTTTTTTGTTTTTTTACTCTAGATAAAATTCAATCAACTCATAGATATAGGATGTGAATTCGGCCAAGAAGAGAAAAATGGGAACGTTTTTATTTTCGATAGTACACTAGTATCCTTTACATCAAAAGGGTTTTGTGTACAAAATCGAATCAGGTTCACGCAAGTTTCAATCAAGTAGATTGATAATTCAAAAGTGATCGGACGTTCTTGGATTTTTTCTTGGAAGATTTTTGTGACTAACAAAGAAGAAGATTTTGTTTGTTTTCATCCTCAGGTATACAATTTAAAGAAAGGGAGCCCACACACCTAGTTGATTCACGTTCGTGATTGGATTGGAAGATCTTGTGGATTCAATTCGGCGCTAGTTCAATCGTCACGAGAAAAAGGTACGATACTTTTTTTATACATCAATTAATCTAGGATTAAGATTCTTTCTATTAATGGGAAAATGTTTCATTTATACCAAACCCTAATTTTAATATTTCTACGTTTCCACTGCACGATTTTCCCTACAATTGGTATCATAGCCTGGTTGTACCCTTGATTAATTGATATATGTGTACGTGAACCCTTTTCTTTTTATTATGATTATGCATGTTTTAGAAAGAGATGACACTCTAGGTATTCGAACATATATATTTACATTGGAATGTATGGATATATATATATGTTTTATTATGTGGATTGTTATTGCTCAATTTTGGTCATAGAATTTTAATGTATTTTAATTTAGGATTGTAACAAGAAGGGTGACCTATCATCGTCATAATTTCCTTCTTGATAGTTGCTAAGTTTTTTTTATTTTTTTTGTAATAAAAAAAAATTGCACTATGTTGTAAAAAAAACTGCAGTATTTTTTTTTAAATTCTTCTGTAATACATTCAAGTATCGAAGACTCGAACGTTTAAAGAATTGGAAGGAACAGGAACAAGTTTGGGTCCGTGCGAGCCATAGCAACAAACGTACGTGTGAAGAGCACTCGACCACGATTGTTGTGGCATGGGCTGGGCACACTAGTCCTTTGGAAGCCATAGGTTGCTACAGGCAGCCCCTTATGGGGTCATGGGCTGCGTACGCCCATGGGTGGAAGCCGAGGGAGTCCAAACGACGAAGGTCGCGTGAAGAATTGTTCGCCAAGAAATGAGTTTTTTCTATTCCAAGACATATGTAATTTACTTGCTTTTTTAGGATTAACCAAAATTGTAGCTATTTAAATTTTTGTAAATATTACAATGTTTGTCATTGTTTGATAACATGTCATATAGAATAGGAATGCCACTCATATATCTTTTTTAGTATGATTATGTATTGAATGGTTTGGGTATCTAATTGACATCTAGATAACTTGGTAAATCATTCATTGGAATTCGATCACATGCCTTAAACAATTGAGTGGGAGAAGGTGTTTTGAAACATCTACGGTCTCCAAGTTTAGTTGAGCTTTATGTTTCGTGTAATAACCTCCCAAGAGGTATTCATGTGTAAAGTCCTCATTTATTGATTGACTTATTTCGTGAACAATCCACATGTTGGGCTTTTTATGTAAGGGTAGCTTAGGCTCTCATGACCTCAAGAGAAGAAGCACCAAAGGTAAAATTCTAAGCGCTTGCTTGCTTTGAAGAGATAGTTGCACACACTCACATCTCATGCATAATTCTTGTTAACATATGTTGTGTGTTTATATGTGTGCTTTTATTATTTGATAACTCTTCTTGTATGTTTATTTTGATCACACTTTTGCATTTGAAATGACATGCATTATGTGTTGCTCTTACACACACACACACACACACACACACATATTCTTCTAGCATTTGAATTGTTATATTTGACTTGATATGCTTATGTGCTTCATTGTCTTACCTTGCTTTCATTGTGTGTTTTTGTGTGGTGGATTTTTTCAAGTTGAAAAAAACCGTAACAGGGCAATGCTCGGGGACCCTACATGCGCACTACCCGCGCAGTGAGAAGATTGAGAATTTCAATCTCTCAGTGTCAGTTCAATGCCCGGACACTTGCACGGGTTCGGACCCACGCAGTCCTGTGCATTTCATTAGGTGAAATTTTCATCTCTCTAGTTGAGGCCAATGCGCAGGCATTTCGAGGCATAGCGCGAGTGTGCGCGGGTCCAGACCCGTGCACAACCCGCGCATTACGCTAATCTGGCAGATTTTATTAAAATGACAACACTTCATTTTTGACCCATATAAATATGTCATTTCATATTCATGTCATTTTTAGAGTTCCATTTGTCATTCTTTTCTCTTAGAACATCCTTCAAGAGAAAAATCTTCTAAGAACTCACCTTTATACACTCAAAGCTTTTCCTTTGATCTTAAAAACATCATCCTGCATCATCTAAGTCTATTTAGAGTGCATCCATACACGGTTAAGAATCATCACATCTTGTTTGGTAAGTCTCTCACTATATTCATATAAGTTAAGTGTTTTCCTTACCAAGCCATCTCTTTTATGATTTACATGCACTTAGAAATTGTTTGTGATGAAATGAATGAGTGTTGTATTGTGATAGCTTAATAGGATTGTTTGATCTATGTTAGCTAAGCTTTATGAACATGTCATTTAGCTCTTGCTATTTTGGATTGTTTTATATTCCATCTCATCATCTTAGATAAGCATCTAAGGTTCCCTAGCCTTGTTTGTTCTTTGAATATCTTCATATATTCACATAGGCCATTTTATCTCTTCATTGAGAAGTAAGTCCTATGTGCTTCCGGGAGTAGGTTGCTTCAAGCACATACAAATTGGACTAGGTTCACTCATACCGGAATTAGGTAGTGGTTGTGGGTTATTTACAGGGATTAGGTTATAACACCATTATCATTAGTGGATTCGAGGTTTGAGTGTGGCTCACTTAACAGCCCGTGGTTTTTCTCAGTTGGAGGGTTTCCACGTATATCTCAAGTGTCTTTTATTATTCCGCACTTTTTGCACTTGTGATATTATTATGACTAGTTAGGGGTATTTTCGTCTAAATTGGCCATTAACGAAAATTAGGTAAAAAGTTTGATTAAAATCTATTCACCCCCTCTAGATTAATATTAAACACACCATAATATTTGTTTCAATTGGTATCAAAGTTGGTTCCTAGATATACATAGGTGATCCTTGCTCTTTTTGGTGTGTTTTGCATTTTGTGTGATTCTTTGATCATTCATATATTTTCATTCATTTCATTCATTCATAAACACTATGAGTGGAAACGGTGGCAACAAGGGCGCTTCTAGCACAAGTGCTCCCCTTCTCACCGGGTTTAATTATGCCTCTTGGAAAGGCAAGATGGAGTCGTATATTTGTCAAATCCATGATAGGGCATGGATGGAGGTTGAAGACAGCTACACACCACCGATGATGACTCCTACAGATGGAGGAGAGGATGTACTCAAGCCAAAGGCACAATGGAACATGTAAGAGTTTGAGGCATCAAAATGGAATAGGAAGGCAATGCATGCCATCCTATGTGCAATGGACGAGAATCAATATAAGTTGATTCAAAACATTAGGATAGCTAAGGAGGCATGGGATATCCTAGAGGTTACGCATGAGGGAACCGATGTGGTTAAGGAATCAAAGATTCAAGTTTTCCAAACGTAATTGAATTGCTCAAGATGGATGAGAATGAGTGCTTCAATGACTTTGAAGTGAGGTTGATTGACATTGTGAACCAAAGTCATCAACTTGGTGACCCTTATTCAGATAGAAAGATCAAGCAAAAGATTATGAGATCTCTACCAGATAGATTTGAGTCCAAGGTAACGGCTTTAGAAGAGAACAGTGCTTACAAGGATATGAAACCAATTGAGGTGATTGGGAGACTTCTAGCTTATGAATCTAGGAAATGTCCTACCTCCACACCTTCTAAAAAGCAAAAGGGATTTGCTTTGAAAGCCTTCAAAGATGAGAAAGAGGTGACATATGAATCGGATGAAGAAATGGCCTTACTGATGAGAAAGTTTGAGAAGTTATACAAATCCGAGAAGAAAGGTTTCGGATCCAAGGGCCAAGACTTAAAGAAAAAGACCCCCTTTAAAAAGCTTGAGCCTAGGTAAGAAAAGACCGAAAGGAAAGGGGTCTGATGCTACGAATGTGGTGGGATAGGTCCCTTTGCCCCAGAATATGTCAATCACAATGTCAAGAAAAAGGGAAAAGTGATGGTTGCCACATGGAGTGGAAGTGATAACTCCGATGGAGGAAAAGAGACTTCGGAGGATGAAAAACTCGTGGCTAATTTCATAGCCTTTGCATCTTCTCACAAGAGTAAAGATGCTAGTGAAGATGAGGAAAATGAGTCAAGTGATGATGAATCTTCATCACAATCCACAAATGGAAATGTGGATAGAATGAATCTCAAAGACTATATGGTCAAGTTTGAGAGTTCAAGGTTAAAGAACAAGGAAGAAATTTGGAGATTAAAAGAAGAAAACCTAAAGCTCTCAACTCAAGTTGAACAACTAAGTGAAGAATTGGTGAGAACTATGGAAGTGAAGATAAGCTAAGAAAAGAGCTAGACTTATCTAAGAGGAGTGAAGAAGAGTTGAAGAAAGAGCTTGAAGATGATAGAGAGTTGATGGCCAAGATGAACTCTAGCACCAAAAAACTTGACCACATGTTAGATGTTGGAAAGAGGCCAAGTGACAAGAAGAGGCTTGGGTTTGAAGATGACAAGATGTCCTCCACTCTAAGAAGACATATTTATCAAGAGCATGAATCTCAAGGAGTCTTCTCCTCATCAATCACCTAGGAAGAAACTTGACCTAGTAGAGTGCTCAAGTGAAGGTGGCACCAAGAAGCCTACCTCAAGCCCATCCTACAAGAACTCCTCAAGCTAACTTCTCTCAACCGAAAGCTCATAAAGGGAAGAAACCTATCATGCAAGCTCAACCAAAGAAGAAATCAAGTCATGTTCAACAACAAAGAAGGAGAGATCCTCAACAACAACCAAGATAACCACAAAGCCATGGGAAGGCTCCAATGCATCCTCAAGATTATGGTATGATTCCTAACTTCATTCCTACATGTATTTTTTTTGTGTGGTATTGATGGTCATATTAGACCAAATTGCTTTAGATATATTAAATTGTGTAGAATTGAAGGCAAGATAAAGAAGAAAAAGGCTAAAGCCAAGATGCATGTCACTAGGAAAAATGAAACACTTTTACATGATCTTAGGACATCTAAAGCCCATATACCATTTATTACTAGGAAAGAAAATGTTTCACCTAAATGGATTAGAAGAGATGAACACTTTTGCCATGTTGCACAAATTTCCTTGAAAGCCAATTCTTCTAACATTTGGTATTTGGATAGTGGGTGCTCTAGGAACATGATGGGTGATAAGAGTTTCTTTGAGACTCTTGTCATGGCGGATGGAGGTAATGTCACTTTTGGTGATGGATCTAAGAAGAAAGTTAAAGGGAAAGGAACCATTTCAATTCTCGGATTACCCTCATTGTCCAATGCTCTGTATGTTGATGGCCTTAAAGCCAATTTAATAAGCATTTCACATCTTAGTAATGAAGGACTTTCCGTCTTGTTTAGCAAAAATGATTGCTCTATTCTATTTCCCAATGAACAAACCTTGTTAAAAGGTATGAGATCTAGCGACAATTGTTATTTCTTGAAGCTAGAGTAGTCTCTTGCAATGTGTCCAAGGATGAGCAAATTGAGTTGTGGCATGAAAGACTTGGCCACATGAACTATCGGGATTTACGAATCTTAGATAAGTTCAATGTTATGCGATGCCTACCCAAGCTTGGGAAGAAAGACAATGGTGTGTGTGGACCTTGCCAACAAAGGAAACAAACCAAGAGCATGCATAAAAAGGGCAAGTATCTCTCTACCAAGGAGCCTCTAGAGCTTCTTCACATGGATCTCATGGGTCTCAGGCAAACCGAGAGTTTAGGTGGAAAGAGATACATTTTTATTTGTGTAGATGATTTCTCTAGGTACACATGGACTTATTTTCTTAGAGAAAAATCTGAAACATTTGGCAAGTTTAAAATGCTTTGTACTAAAATTCCAAATGAAATGAACTCAAACATTAAAAGTATTAAACGGATTAGGAGTGACCATGGGATTTGAGAATGCCCATTTTGAAAACTATTGCAATAGTCTAGGCATTTCTCGTGAGTTTTCGGTTCCTAGGACACCTCAACAAAATGGAGTTGTTTAGAGGAAGAATAGGGTTCTTCAAGAGATGGCCTGTGTGATGTTGCTTAGCAACAATGTCCCTAGGAACCTTTGGGCCGAAACCGTCAATTCGGTGTGCTATATAAGAAATAGAGTCTTTCTAAGACCCTGCACTAGGCAAACCTCTTATGAGTTATGGAAGGAAAGAAAGCCAAATGTTAGCTACTTTCACACATTTGGAAGCAAATTCTACATTTTAAATGACCGAGATCAACTTGGAAAATTTGATACTAAGAGTGATGAGGTTATTTTTATTAGTTACGCCTTGAATAGTAGCCTATAGAGTTTTCAATTGAAGACTCGAACTGATATGGAATCGTCTAATGTTGTCATTGATGATACAAGGCTCAAGTCTAATGACAATGAGGAGAAGGTAGATATAGTTGAAGACTCTCACTTGGAAAAGGTTGCGAAGACACCTAATGCTGGAAAATCTAATTTTGATGATGATATCACACAACCTATTGATAGAGTTCCCACTTGAACTCTAATGAACCCACTCCATGGGTTAAGAAATTCCATGATAAAGATGATATCATTGGAGAAGTTAATGAGGGTGTTAAGACTAGGCGTCAAATGGCTAATCTATTTAGCTACACTTGCTACACCACTCAAATAGAACCCAAGAGGTTGATAAAGCCTTATAGGATGAATTTTGGGTTCTTGCTATGCAAGAAGAGCTTAACCAATTCGAAAGAAATGAGGTTAGGAATATAGTTCCTAAGCCTAAGAACACTAACGTGATAGGCACCAAGTGGGTCTACAAGAACAAATCCGATGAGGATGGCAACATTGTGTGAAACAAGGCTTGGCTTGTAGAACAATGGTACTCTCAAATTGAGGTTATTGACTTTGATGAGACATTTGCTCCCGTTGCTCAGTTAGAGTCCATTAGGCTTCTTTTATCCATCTCTTGTTTGCACAAGTTCAAGTTACATCAAATGGATGTTAAGAGTGCCTTCCTAAATGGGTTATTGCAAGAGGAAGTGTTTGTTGAGCAACCCAAGGGGGTTTGTGGATCCTCACCACCCCAATCATGTCTATCGCCTCAAGAAGGCTTTATATGGGTTGAAACAAGCACCGAGGGCTTGGTATGAGTGCCTCACTTGATTTCTTGTTGATAATGGATATACAAAAGGTAGTGTTGACAAGACTCTATTCATCAAGAATGACAAAGATGAGCTCTTTATAGCTCAAATCTATATTGATGATATAGTTTTTGGCTCGACCAACAACACCAAAGTCTAACAATTTGTTGATGTCATGTCTCATGAGTTTGAAATGAGCCTTGTTGGTAAGCTAAGTTACTTTCTTGGTTTGCAAATTAAGCAAATGGATGATGGGATCTTCATCTCCCAAACTAAATATGGCAAAAACCTAGTGAAGAAATTTGGCCTTGAAAATGCCAAACATTATGATACACCCATGAGTACCACTTTGAAGCTAAGCAAGGATGCTAGTTGTAAAAGTGTGGACCAAACTTTGTATTGTGGCATGATTGGTAGCTTGCTCTATTTGACCGTAAGTAGGCCTGATATCTCCTTTAGTGTGGGTGTGTGTGCTAGGTACCAATCGGATCCTTAGGAGTCCCATCTCTCTTCCCTTAAGAGAATTATTCACTATGTGAATGGGACATCCAACTATGGGATTTGGTACTCTTTTGACACTAATGCTAGTCTTGTAGGCTTTAGTGATACGAATTGGGTAGGAAATTGTAATGATAGGAAAAGTACATCGGGCGGTTGCTTTTTCCATAGGAACAACCTATCCTCTTAGTTTTGCAAGAAGCAAAATTCAATTTTCCTGTCTACGATCGAGCCCGAATATATAACCGCGGGGAGTGGATGCACACAACTCCTTTGGATTAAGCAAATGCTAGTCGACTATGGATTCAATCAAGGTACTCTTACTCTTTTTTGTGATAACATGAGTGCTATTAATATTTTCAAGAATTTGGTTCAACATTCTAGAACTAATCATATTGACATTCGCCATCATTTCATCAGAGAACTAGTTGAGAATAAATGCATATTACTTGAGCATGTAGGTACTAATGATCAACTAGCGGATCTATTTACTAAACCCTTAGACGCTACTCGATTCAAAACTCTTAGTAGATCTATTGGGATTTGTCTCATGGAGTGATGAGTTTTTATATTTGACCCCATATTGGGAACTCAAGCAAAAAGAGCTATTGTATACTTATTGCATGCACAAATTTGGAAATTTATATGCTCCTTTATTAATTGCTTGAGTAGCTTGGTTGCACTTATATCATATCATATTATATTTTCTTCAATAAGAGTGAACTCTGCTTTGATTACAATCCATGTCATACTTATGTTCAAACATACATTTTTGGACTAGAACATCTACATATGAAGTACATGTTAAATGACCTATAGTTAACTCTATGGCATGATGATTCTTTAATGACATGCAAATGAAAAATGAAATAGCATGACTTGATAATTGCATTTGTTAAATGCAAAACAATGTGTGAAAATGCTAGTGAGACTCAAATGGTTAATCATTATCTCTATTTCTTTATTAGTTGAACATGACTACCATCATACGGGTATCTTACCCGAAAAAATCAAATAGGGTGCAAAGTCACTCATGTCTTGTTTTACTTATAAAGTTGGATATAGTGCTCTTAAAACTTGACATATATGAAAACTTTATATCCTTACTTCTCTCATGACAAATGGTGAAATTGGTTTGAAGTCTATTGGAAACCTTTGTTATTTGCTTTGCCAAATACCATTGTTTTGGACTTGAATGCAACATGTATTGTAGGCAAAACATTTTTGATTCACACATTCTCTTAAAATAAATCTGCTTGTTTCTCTCATATTAATTGAGTTGCATAAATATGGCATATATGATTATGCAAATATCTTGTATGCTTCTTTCTCTTTTTACCTTGAGTGACCTGGTTGGGGACTACTCCTTTGCCTATATCATGACAAAAAGGGGGAGTAGCATATGGTTTAAGGGGGAACTTGGTAAGGGCGACTAGTACATGTCATGTTGGGGAGATTACATTTAGGGAGTAACCCTTTGGGAGTAATCCTTTGAGGGGGAGCATTGCATTCTCATACATTGTATGATGTTGTCCTTATTTTCCTAAATGCAAATGCTTTTTAGTTTCAATTGATCATCTCACATACACTTGGTATGGACAGTGTATTTGTTTTTGATTTGTGTGTAGGGTTGATAATTCTACAAGAGATTGAAGATTGAGAAGAGTTGATATTTTTTTTATGTCTCTTTGTAATGTAGAATATCTTCCCAGTGCTTTACTTGTTCTATTGTGAGGATCAATGTGAGTGGTGGTGTTGACGTCGATTTCTCGATAGGTGAGAAAGTCAACAAGATTGGATTTTAGCCGTGACCTGTCAAAGAGAAAGATAAAGAGAATGCAATTTAAAGCTAGTTAGACACGAGTTTATGTGGTAAAACTCCGGTGATCAGAGAAACGTCCACGAGTGGTTGAACGAGCAACCGAGCTAAAAACCACTATCGAAATAAAGATTTACAACACTCGATCTCTCTTTTCTCTCTCTGTTTGTTATTCTATATCCTTTCCAATGAGATTATGGGTATATTTATATATGGATAGAACCTTAATCCTTTTTGTACAAGTAAAGAATTTGTATGTATTATAATTGGTTACTTGTTGGAGTAGTCTTTATCTTCTTTCCTATTTCGGAGATTGTATGGAGGTCGAATGGGACTCTGGTGATATAGTCCATTTAGGACTTATTTCCATATAAATGCAGCATTCTTGAAGATATAAAGTTGTTGCCTGATCTGGAACCTTTTTCCTGTTTGGTATTTTATTCTTCTAGGAAATCTTCTCGATATGGAATTCTTTGCGTATTTTAGTATGACTCTTGGTTCATATGCGAGTTATGTACTAGACTTCTTTATTCGGGTTTATTCATATTTGTCTCAAGCAGAACATGTCTTCACTTGGTCCCCAAGCAGGTTATGGCTTGCCGAATACTCGTGTTCACACTTACTCGGGTTTTCATTCTTTAGCGTTTTTTTGAAGGGCATTTTCTGAATGCCTACTCGGATGTCTCTGGCAATATTTAAGGGATTGTCCACCTTGTCAGTGATGTGTACATTCGGTAAAAATATACATATAACAATACCCCCATAAAATATTTTTGCCGAGCAGGAATTTGTTCCAGACGAAAGTATTTTAATCGACCATTCAATCATTTATGCTAGAATAATAATTTTTTAAACAACGCCTCACAGTAATGATGTGTCTTAATGGCTACCATGTAAAAGTGATATGCTCATCCACGCGAGATTTTAATGATTACGACATTTTGGAGTTCTGACGGCTTGGTCAGTTCATTCCTCGACACGTGTCTTTTAACCACTTGGTTTCCTTAGTAGTATTTATGAGACGTGACTGGTGGGTTAACTGGTGCGCCGCTTTCATCATCAAATCTTTTATTTTGATTTTTTCCCTCTTTTTGAGACATAGGGTTTCGTGTCATTGCCCCTTTAAATGTTCCATTGAGGGGTTGCTCCGGATCATTTTTACAGAAGCAATCTTCAACCCAAATTTTCTCACGCAGAAATTTATCTCAACTTCTCCGTCGAAGCTTTTACAACAGGTTTCTTTTTTTCGAAGGTTAGTTTTAATGGATCTAACTTCCCGTCGTCGCCTTTTTACTATAGCTTTCGAGGTGCTTGAATGCGGAGATTTTCAACTGGTTTCTTGCGTTCGTAGACTATTGAGGGAGATCCCTCGTGCTCGATTTGACTTGGATGACTCAGTTACAATGTCTCCTGCCTGTGATAGAGCCGCATGGAACCCTCCTCCGGGTATGGTGGCGATTTATGGGTCCATGCTCTGTTGCGGCGTCACTCTTCCTCTCCAGCAGTTTATTGTCTGGTTTCTAGCCGAAGCAGGGATTTCTCCAGTCCAACTTGACCCGAATAGCTACAAGATTTTGATGTGCATGTGGCATATATGGAGCTGGATGAACTTATCACTACCTTCCCAGGATGAAATTAGGTATTTTTATACATTAAGGCAATCTGGTCGGACAGGAACTTATTTTCTTATGTCCAATCTGCCAGATTTTTGGGTCCCTAAGGGGACAAAAGTGAACCGGGGAGTTGAAACCTCTATTGATGCAAAAAATAGAGGTTTCATGTGAGGATTTCCTTTATCGAATAAGCATTGGAAGAATAGTTGGTTCTTCACCGGAGGGAACTTAGGACTTCAGGTTACTCTCTCGGAGGGGGGAATCAGACGGTGCTGAAGGTTCCCCATTTTTCTGTTCTCCTGACGTATGGAACAAGAAAAAACTTGACTTCTCTAATGCTGAGCTGACCAGACTTGCTCGTGCTGCAGTGTGTACTCTGGAAAAGAGGAGCAGGTCCTATCATTTTAGCGATAAGAAGATGATAGAGCTTGGATTTTTTAGCCAGATTTCAGGCTATCGCAGGCGACGTAAGTGTTTTTTTTGTTCTATTTCGCTTATTACTTGTTTGACTTGGTTATCTATCATGTTAGTGTATGACTCGGACATCGTCTGCGACGTTCAAGCTCGCCAGGTGAAATCGATCCTTCAAGCGAGCCAAAAAGAAGCTTCTCGCCAAAGCAATTATGGTATTGCTCCACCTGACTCAGATGAAGGATCTGTTGAAGCTGACGAGCAGATCCCTGAGTACGACCCTGAATAAGTCATTCAACCAACCGTGGGGGAATCTAGTGGTCCGAGTGGTCCTGTTGAAACCTCCGATGACCAAAGGTTTCCCAAGACTGATGGTGGGCATGAAGAGTGTCTTGGCAGAGTTTCTGGTATGCCAAAGTCCCTGATTGATGAGGTTCCTACCGAACAGTTTGTTATCGGGGATGAAGATAAAGCTGGAAAGCCTTTAGACGAACAAGTAAATCTTAATCCTGGTTTCTTCGAATCTTTCCTTGATAGGATGATCATGCGGGTGATCTCAGTTTTCATCGTACTCAGGCTGAGAAAAGAAAGATGGCTGACTCTTCCACTCGTCCTCATAAAGTCCCTCGGGTGGTATCGTTTATCGAATCAAGTGATGATGATACCAAGGCTGGAATTCCCCCAAACGTTCAAGTTGAAGCATCAGCAGGAGCGGAAACCTCAAGTCTGAACATGGACTCCTTACCTTGTGAGGCTGAAGATGTAAGGGTTGAATCCTCAGGAGGCCCTTCCTATCCTTCTCCCTAGGATATGTTAAAGGTGATGTTATCCAGTCGGGCTTTCATTTTGGATGACCATTGGAGTTGTTTTAGGGATGACTCTTCAACGGATCGTCTTCAGAACATTTTCAACGGCGCATCCTATGTAAGTTCTATTCTATCCCAACTATTTTTAAGTCTTTTGCCTGTTAGATTTTTAACTTTAACTCTCTTGCAGATGGTGGCCTAGTTTGCTGAGTTGGTTCAGACATAACATCATCAAGCTGATCGAATAAGGCGTCTCGAAGCTCAGCTGAAGGAGAGTGAGGATAGCCGTACTCGTGTCGAGGTGGCTTATCAGAGGGAGGTGCGTTCTGCCCAGGAATTCACCGATCATTGCTTAGCTAAGCAAATGAGAGCCGAGGAGAGAGTTTCTTTGGCAGAAGAGAAGTCTGTGTCATTTCAAAACTTACTGTTCGCTACCCAGGAATAGATGCTTAAAGCCGAACATGAAGCTGAACAGGCCAAGTCGTCCTATGAATGGAAGATTCAAAACTTGGAACGCCAAGCTTTGATGGTTGAATCCCTATCAAAGGAGGCTAGACTGGAACTTGAGGTCTAGGAGGTCGATCGTTTCAAAAGGTCCCCAGCTTACGACGCCCTTCTTTTTCGGGAATTTCAGCGAGGGTTAGTTTTAGCTGGCGAATTTTTTAAAGTCAAGAATCTGCAACTGACAAAGCCCGAACCAACAGGGAGTTGTCGATCAAGAACCATGTGGATCGGTCCCTGGAATCTCTTCAGACTCAAATGAAAGAATAGAGAGCTTATTGCTGCAGTCGAGGTAAAGAGCCTTATCCTATGCATTTGGAGATCCCATTAGAGCATTCTCTCTCTCGACCTTCTATGCCAGTCAGGAATCTGGTGTGGATGGCATGACACCTGATGTTGGTCCGGTCCCTAGAGCAGATTACAGTGAGTGGATGAATGACTTGGTTGACACAATTGCCTGGCCTTCAAATGAGAGTCTTCTCCATGAATACGAGATGGTGCCTGACTCGAGTATTAGTGAAAGTTCCAAATTCTCATCTCAACCTTAGATCATTTTTGTAGAATTTTTCACCTTGTAAAGATTTTGATCGATAAAGTTTCATATTTTTGTGAGTTGCTTTATTTAGAAAGCCAAGTATTTTGCTTAAATCGGCTAACTTATTGCTGAAGTAATTTCACCGAGTACTGAATATCTTATTTAACTTGGTTTTGTTATTTGGAATAGAAGCTAACGCCAAGTATCTTATTGAACTGGCTAACTCTGTTGTCCGAGTAACTTTACCAAGTATCTAATTTAACTTGGTTTTGTTTTTTCGGAACGATTTCTAATGCCAAGTATCTTATTAAACTGGCTAATGCAATCTTTTCGTGCCAAGTATCTTATTAAACTAGCTAATATTATTAACCTAGCCATCTTGAAACAAGCAAGTAAATTTATACTCGCATTTTATACTCTGTTGCTACCCAAACATTACATCAAGGCTCACTATGATCATATGTTCGAGTCCTTACACAAGTTACTGGGGACGTCTCCTTAGTTTTGTCTGTGTAAGGGTTTGCCGAATCGTTAAGCTTTTGAACTACTTTACACAGCTGCGCATCTCACCGGGATTTTTCCTGAAGGTGCCCTTAGCCGTTTTCTAGAATATGGTGAATCGGGTTTGCCTTTTGGTTAAGGTCGACTGACCTTGCTCGGTTGGCGTGCTCCTTCGAGCTTCTCTGTCCATTTGGGAATTTTGCCAAATTAATGGTCCCGAGTATTTTATTTGCATGTTCTTATTATCATGCTCGTCTTTCATATGTTCTTATTATCATATGCTTTAGATTTTTGAAATCCCGAGTTGGATTTTTATTTATAATTGCTAAACTAACAATGATTAATTTACAAAACTAATAACATGACTAAAATTGTCCTAACTAAAAAGGAAACAAAATTTCAAGGATAAAAAATCTTCAAATATTGGACGCTGCATGGTCGGGGTAAAACCCCTCCATCTGGTCATACAATCCAATATACTCCATGATCAGCTACTTCTTCAACCTTGTACGGGTCTTCCCACTTGTCGGCCAAGGAACCTGCAACTTTGTTTTTTGTGTTCAGTGATACTTTTCTGAGTACCAGGTCTCATAGTTGAAATTTCCTGGTTCGAACATGAGAATTGTAGTGGCGAGCCACTCTTTGTTGATATGCCATATTTCGTATTCGGGAGTTCTCCATTTTCTCTTCTAGCTCATCTAGACTTTGTAATAACATATCAACACTCTGGTCTTCATTATATAGCCTGACCCAAGGTGACGCGTACGATGTTTCTACGGGGATAACAACTTCTGTTCCAAACGCTAAAATGAATGGAGTCTCTCTTGTAGAAGTTCTTGCCGTCGTCCGATATGCCCATAATACCTCAGGAAGTTTTTCAACCCAACTTCCTTTCTTGGCATCTAGCTTTGCTTTGAGTGTATGCTTGATGATTTTGTTTACTGCTTCAGCTTGCCCATTTGTTTGAGGGTTGGCAGGTGTTGCGTAGTAATTGGCAATTTGGTACTCTTTGCACAACTGTCTGAATTTTAGATTATCGAACTGGATGCCGTTGTCAGTGATGATAGTGCTTAGGACTCCAACTCTGTAGAGTATATTTTTCTTCATGAAATTCGTGGTGTTTGCTTCTGTGATATGCACTAATGCTTCAGCTTCTGCCCATTTTGTGAAATAATCAACAGTTATTATTGCATGCTTCGCTCCACCCCCTGTCCCTGCTGGCATTGGGCAAATTAAGTCCAAGCCCCACATGGCAAATGGCCATGGGGACGTAAGGCTTATGAGTTGTTCAAGGGGATGTCGGATATCGTTAGCGATCCTTTGACATGCATTACATCTTTCAGAACATCACTGTACCGAGAATAAAGTGGGCCAATAATAACCTTGCTTGAGTACCTTGAGTGCTAAACTTTTACCCCCAGTATGGTTTCCGCATACTCCACCGTGGATTTCCTGTAGTATCTGATGTGCATCTTCCTCTGATATACATTTTTTGAGTGTTCGGGAAAATCCCCTTCTGTACAGTTCTCCTCCGATCAATGTATATCTTGCTGACCGATACCTGATGCATTTGGCTTGTAGGGGATCTTCCGGAAGCACGTCTTCTTCCAGGTACCTTTTTAGCTGAGTCATCCAACCATCTGACGGTATTCAAATTTCTGAGATTTTAAAGTTTTTTGTCTCAGTTGTGCTCAGTTTAAGGATATGCGCAACCAGAATCTTTTTTGGCCTGATTATGGTTGTTGCTGATGCTAGTTTAGACAAGGCATCCACCTTTTCATTCTCCTTAATGGGAATCTGGACAATCTTATATTCTTTGAATTTCTGAAGGAGTTGTTTTGCTAGGCCACGATAAGCTATCATACCTTCATATCTGGCTTGGTATTCATCCAGGACTTGGTTGACGACTACCTGTGAGTCGCTAAATATTTCGACCCCATCTGCTCTGAGGGCTATGCATACTCTGAGTCCAGCTAGTAGTGCCTCGTACTCAGTTTGAATATTCGTTGCTTTAAAGTTGAATCTCATAGCACACTTGACATCATCTCCTTCTGGGGTGCATACTACGATCCCTACCCCGCTGCCATGAGTGTTCGAGGAACCATCAACATATAATTTCCATGAGAAACTCTTGCCCAACATTTTTTTTCCTTCCAGGTTTGGTTATGTGAATTCTGCTATGAAATTTTCCACTGCTTGTCCTTTGAGAGATGTCATGAGGACGTACTGGATATCGAATTCACTCAACTCGATGACCCATTTGGTTAGTCTTCCTGAAATTTCAGGCTTCTGAAAGATTTGTTTAAGTGGGCAGTCGGTGAGGACCTGGATTGTATGAGCCTGAAAGTATGGCCTCAGCTTCTTTACTGCCGAAACTAATGCTATGGCCATTTTTTCCGCCTGTGAATACCTAGTTTCAGTTGGAAGAAGTGCCTTGCTGGCTTAGTATAATAGCCTCTGTACTCCATCTTCTGTTCTGACTAGAACTGAGCTTGCTGCTAATTCCGTAATTGATAAGTACAAGTGGAGCATTTCTCCCATTTTTGGTTTTGAAAGGATATGAGCTTGCCCTAGATACTCTTTGATTTTTAGGAACGCCTTTTCGCATTCTTCGTTCCATTCGAGTCATTTTCCTTTTTTAATTAGTTTAAAAAAAAGTAGCACATTTGTCTATGGCCTTTGAAATAAATCTGCACAAGGAGGCTAAGCATCTTGTTAAGCGCTGCACTTCTTTTAGCATCCTTGCTGAGGTCATTTTTTATAGGGCTTGGATCTTTTCAGGGGTTACTTCGATTCCCCTATGGTGAACTTGGAAACCCAATAATCTTCTTGAAGGAACTCCAAATAGGCACTTGTTCGGATTCAGCTTCATTTGATATCTCCTCAAGACATCGAATGTTTCCCGCAGGTCTGAAGCATGCCTATCTGTCGAGATGCTCTTGGTCAACATGTCATCTATTTAAACTTCCATGTTTCTTCCTATTTGACGTGCAAAGATTCTGTTGACCAGCCTTTGGTATGTTGCTCCTGCATTCTTTAGCCTAAAGGGCATTACTGTGTAACAGTATAAGCCCTGATCAATTGTGAACGCCATTTTTTCCTCATCAGCCTTATTCATCCGGATTTGGTTATACCTTGAGTAGGTGTCCATGAAACTGAGTAATTCGTGGCCTGACGTGGCATCAATCAGTTAGTTTATCCTTGGAAGTGGAAAACTGTATTTTGGGCAGACTTTATTCAGGACCGTGAAATCTACACATATTCTCTACTGACCATTTTTCTTCTGGACAATGACCACATTGGCTACTCACTGAGGGTAGCTGATCTCTCTGATTGATCCTACAGCAAGTAACTTCTCCACTTCTTGCTTGATCGCCTAACTTCTTTTGAGGGTAAAAGATCTTCTTATTTTGTATTACTGGTTTTACATTTGGGTCCACTGCAAGATGATGTGATATTACTAGGGCATTTATCCCTACCATGTCTTCATGACTCCAGACGAACACATCCTTGTATTCTATGAGCAGATCAATAAGATTTTGCTTAACCTTTCCTTCTAAACTAGCCCCGATTTTGATCTTCTTTCCTGGTTCATCTTCCCTTAAGACTATTTCCTCTTTGGTTCACTTTTAGACATTTTCGACTCTTCCCTAGATCGAACTCAAACAACAGTGATTCTTGCTCGGTCTGATCTGATCTGATCGGGTGATGGTGAACACTTTTTCGCTATTGTCTGTGTCTTTGTAAGCCGAGAGATTAGCTCTTCTGGCCATCTCCTAGGGATCCCTTGACTATTCCTACCCCCTGTTCGGTTGGGAATTTGATCATCAGAGCATAAGTAGCTGTTACTGCCTTAGTTTTATTCAAGAATGGCGGACCTAACAACGCGTTATAAGGCCAATTGTCTAGGTCTACCACTACAAAATCGAGCAACACTGTTCTCTGACAAGGTGCTACTCCGATTTTTTACGAGCAACTTTACCGTCCAGAGAGACCTGACCTCAACTCCCCCGAATCTTTTAAGTGGGGTATGAAAAGGTTACAAATCCTTTCGGTCCAACCTGAGTTGATTGTAGATAGCTATATTGAGTATATCAGTCGAACTCCCATTGTCTATTAAAAATCTCCTAACTTCCCTATGGCCCAGTTTGGCATTGCTGTGTTGTGGGGAGAAGTGCTTTTGAAATTGCTGTAAGGGGGAATTGCTTTTGGAATTGTTGTGGGAAGAATCAGCTGAGTGTTTGGTAAACTGATTTTCAAAAGTGCTGTGAGAACTAAAAGCAATTTCAATGTGTTTAGTAAACTGAAATAAAAAGTGTTGTAAGTGTGTAACATTACTAAAAGAACATAAACATCTAAATGATACTAATGTGCTATACTTTACATTTTTCTTGTTTAGTTGTGTTTAGTGTTAAGTGTTATATAATTATGGTACTTTATTGAATTAATTAGCCCCATTTTTTATTATACTTTATTAAATTAATTAGTCTAATTTCTTTATTTCTTTATTTCTTTATTTTATTCTACTTTATTTTTTAATTTCATTTTTATTCTACTTTATTGAATTAATTATCCCAATTTTTTTATACAGTTATGACAACATTTTTTTTTGTAAAAAAATATAAGTCCAATTTTTTTTGTTAAATTTCATTAAAGGTAAGGACAAAGTTGGAAAGTTAGTAAAACTTCATTTAATATCACTGTAGCGCGTTTTCTAAAAGCAGAAGCCAAAATCCAAAAGCATGTACTTGTAGCTTCTAAAAAACTCAGTTGGGAGAAGCTAAAAGTGATAAAAAGAACTTCCCAGCGATTTAACCAAACACCTTGTCTTAGGTCCAGAATCACTTTTGGCCCCAAAAGCAGCTAGGGAAGCAATGCCAAACTGGGCCTATGTCCAATTTGGGCACTTATGAAATGGGCGTCATTTGGTCGAACATCGACCCCATGTGAGTCAGCCTCTGTGAATATTATTGGGTCCCATCATTCTTTTACCCATTTCGGGTCTGGTTAAACAGAGTTGACATCAAAGTCCTACCTTGCCTCCACCGCTTCTCTGATTTCTTGAGTTTGCTCCCGGTTACTTCTTCCAGTTGATGATCCTCCAAAGATTGTTTGTATTACTTCATTGGCCTCGAGGATGGCCCTTTTGTTTCGACCAGAACTATGGTCGGCCCTGGTCTCTTTCTTCGTTTCTGACCTTTCATCTCTTTTCAAGATTATATCTTGTATGTGTCCTTCCCTGAATGAGGGTCTCTATGTGGTCTCTAAGCTTGTAACATTTGGAAGTCGCATGACCGGTTTCCTTGTGGAATCTTTAGTACTTTGTTGTATCTCGCCGAGCAAACTGAGACTGTCAGCGTGGCTCATTTACCAGATTTTTTTTCTTCTAATATGGCCAGGATTTCTTTCTGCTTTTTCCGAAGAGGGGTGTAGTTTGTGTATTTTCCTCAGAATTTCTCTGTGGTCTTGTTAGCATTACTCCCGTTTCCCCCATCCTTGGTTCTTTCTTTACCGTTTCCTTTTTGTTTTCCTTTTTGGTTATGTACCTTTGACTCGACATCTTTTTGTTCGGGTCTCCTTCCATGCATGTAGCATCCTCCCGTGGCTAACTCATCTTCTTCGGCTAGTGCATATCCTCCAGCCATATCCATCATGTCTGCATATCTGGTTAGACGGCTACTTATGTCAAAAGATAACCGTCCATTCTGTAAATTTTTTATGAATGCAGCAATTATTGCTTCATCATTTGCACTGTCGATTTCCGAGACTGCCTCACCGAATCTCCCCAGGTATTTTTTCAACGACTAATCTTTCCCTAGTTTCAACTGAGAAAGGTAAGCCACTGATTTTTTCCTGTGTACATTGCCCAAAAATTGTCTTGAGAAACTTCTGCTTAATTCACCGAAACTTCCGTTGCTTGCTAGAGGCAACCTTCTGAACCATCTTGAGCTTGTGTCTCCCAGAGTCTGTGGAAAGTTGAGACATAGTACAGGGTCATTGTGGGCATACTAAGCCATAGCGCTTTTATACCATCTGACGTGTTCTTTTTGATATGTATTCTTCTTGAATTGTTCTACGTGTGGCATCCTGAACCTTTCTAGGAAGGGGATTCGTAGGATGTCCCTAGTGAATGGACTATCGGAATCATCGTCAGATAAGTCATTATACCCATATCGCTTAACCAGCGTGTTCATTTGACGCCTGTTGTTTTCGACTTCTCAGGTCAAGCTGTGAATCATAACATCTTTGTCTCTCACCGGTTCTCTATAAGATGGTGCTGATCACTATCCTCTGATGATCACGACCGATCCCTGGGCCGGTCATGTTTACGGTGTTTATCATGGGCCATATGACCATGGCTCTGCCTTTAGCGTGGTCGTTCCTCTTCGGTTGTTTCACGTCCCTTATCCTGATTGTGTGTTACACCCCCAACTTGATTGATTGGAACAGAGTTCCTACCAGCATCTAGTGTATTTGGTTCCGGCCCAACTATAACCAAACGAAGCCTTATAAGTGGAGGATTTGGAGGTTGCGTTTCTTCTGCAGCAAACAAATCAACCCCTTCTTTTGTCGTATCCGCTAACAGTTGTTGCAGTGCCTCAAGGAAGCGTCGTGCCATGTCTTCACTGTTCGGAGGGATTTGTTGGATCCCCGCC
The DNA here is from genome assembly GCA_032871835.1 of Dipteronia dyeriana. Lineage (NCBI taxonomy): Eukaryota > Viridiplantae > Streptophyta > Magnoliopsida > Sapindales > Sapindaceae > Dipteronia > Dipteronia dyeriana. Next base: position 75,753,707 of record CM065300.1, on the reverse strand, counting down.
AGAGATGTTGGTTGGTTCTCGGTGGTCGTGGCGAGATCTCGTGAGCTACCGCCTATATGAACATTATCTGTAGATTTTTGGACATCCCCATAACTGTTTCTGCTTCCACTTCCAGCCATTACATTTAATCAAATCGAGGGTTCAGGCCCCTCCTTTTAGTGCCAATTGTTGACGTCGATTTCTCGATAGGTGAGAAAGTCAACATGATTGGATTTTAGCCGTGACCTGTCAAAGAGAGGGAGAAAGAGAATGCAATTTAAAGCTAGTTAGACACAAGTTTATGTGGTAAAACTCCGGTGATTAGAGAAACGTCCATGGGTGGTTGAACGAGCAACCGAGCCAAAATCCACTATCGAAATAAAGATTTGCAACACTCGATCTCTCTTTTCTCTCTCTGCTTGTTATTCTATATCCTTTCCAATGAGATTATGGGTCTATTTATATATGCATAGAACCCTAATCCTTTATGTACATGTAAAGAATTTGTATGTAATTATAATTGGTTATTTGTTGGAGTAGTCTTTATCTTCTTTCCTATTTCGGAATTGTATGGAGGTCGAATGAGACTTTGGTGATATAGTCCATTTAGGACTTATTTCCATATAAATGTAGTCTTCTTAAAGAAATAAAGTTGTTGCCTGATCTGGAACCTTTTTCCTGTTTGGTATTTTATTCTTCTAGGAATTCTTCTCGAGATATAAAACTCTTTGCGTATTTTAGTATGACTCTTGGTTCATATGCAAGTTATGTACTGGACTTCTTTATTCGGGTTTATTCATATTTGTCCCAAGCAGAACATGTCGTCACTTGATCTCGAGCAGGTTATGGCTTGCCGAATACTCGTGTTCACACTTACTCGGGTTTTCATTCCTTATCATTATTCTGAAGGGCATTTTCTGGATGCCTACTTGGATGTCTCTAGCAATATTTAATGGATTGTCCACCTTGTCAGTGACGTGTACATTCGGTAAAAATATACATATAATAGGTGGTTTTGTCACGAAATATCCAAAGGGGGAGATTGTAAAGTCCTCATTTATTGATTGGCTTATTTCTTTAGAAATCCACATGTTGGGGTTTTTATGTAAGGGTAACTTAGGCTCTCAAGACATCAAGGGAAGAAGTACAAAATGTAAAATTCTAATTGCTTGCTTGCTCTGAAGAGATAGTTGCACACACACTCACATCTCATGCATAATTCTTGTTAATATTTGTTTTGTGTTTATATGTGTGCTTTCATTATTTGATAACTCTTCTTGCATGTTTATTTTGATCACATTTTTGCACTTGAAATGACATGCATTATGTGTTGTTCTTACACACATACACACAAATTCTTCTAGCATTTGAATTGTTATATTTGACTTGGTATGCTTATGAGCTTCATTGTCTTACCTTGCTTTCATTGTGTGTTTTGGTGTGGTGGATTTTTTCAAGTTGAAAAAATCCATGACAGGGCAATACGGGGGGACCTTACCCGTGCACTACCCGCGCAGTGAGAAGATTGAGAATTTCAATCTCTTGGTGTCAGGTCAATGCGCAGACACTTGCACGGGTCTGGACCTGCACAGTCCTCCGCATTTCACTGAGTGAAATTTTCATCTCTCTGGTTGAGGCCAATGTGCGGGTATTTACACGGCATAGTGCGAGTCTATACGGGTTTGGACCCGCGCATTACATTGATCTAGCAGATTTTATTAAAACGACAACACTTCATTTTTGACCCATATAAATATGTCTGTTCATATTCAGGTCATTTTTAGAGTTCCATTTTTCATTTTTTTCTCTTAGAACATCCTTCAAGAGAAAAATATTCCAAGAACTCACCTTTATACACTCAAAGCTTTTCCTTAGATCTTAAAAACATCATCTTGCATCATCTATGTCTATTTAGAGTGCATCCATACATGGTTAAGCATCATCACATCTTGTTTGGTAAGTCTCTCACCATCTTTATATAAGTTAAGTGTTTTCCTTACCAAGCCATCTCTTTTATGATTTTTAAGCTCTTAGAATATAATCTAGATACAAATAGAGATTGCTTGTGATGAAATGATTGAGTGCTGTATTGGGATAACTTCATAGGATTGTTTGATCTATGTTAGCTAAGCGTTGTGAACATGTCATTTCGCTCTTATTATTTAGGATTGTTTTATTTGTCATCTCATCATCCTAGATAAACATCTTGTTCCCTATCCTTGTTTGTTCCTTGAATATCTTCATATATTCACATAGGCCATTTTATCTCTTCATTGAGAATAAGTCTTGCGTTGCTTCCAGGAGTAGGTTGCTTCAAGCACAAGCAAATTGGACTAGGTTCACTCATATCGGGATTAGGTAGTGCTTGTGGGTTATTTACTGGGATTAGGTTGTAACACCATTATCATTAGTGGATTTGAGGTTCAAGTGTGGCTCACTTAATAGCCCGTGGTTTTTTCCAGTTGGAGGGTTTCACGTGAAGGGAAAATCGTGCAACGGAAGTGTGAAAAATCAAAATTATGGTTTTGGTATAAATAAATAAATTTCTCTTTTTAATAACAAGAACCTTAACCTTAGATTAATTGATGTATATAAAAAGTACCATACCTTTTTCTCTTGACGATTGAACTAGCACCAATTTGAATCCGTAAGATTTTCCAGTCCAATCACGATCGTGAATCTCCTAGGAGTGTGGACTCCCTTTCTCTAAATTGTATACCTGAGGATGGAAACAGACAAAACCCTTTTTTTGTTAGTCGCAATAATACCCCAAGAAGAAAACCAAGAACGTTAGGTCACTTGTGAATTATCAATCAATTTGATTGAAACTCGTGTGATCCTTGATTCGATGTTGTACACAAAACCTTTTAATATAAAGGCTACTAGTGTACTATCGAAAACTAAATGTTATTTCTTCCTTTTCTCCTTCGTCGAATCTCACACTATCTATAAATTGATCGAAGTTTGTTTTAGAGCAAAAACAAATTTTCTCTCTCAAAATTATATGGTAGCCGAATTCTCTCAAAATATTCTTAGCCCTTGGCCGAAATTATGTAAGTCACACACACACACACACACACACACACACACACACACACACACACACACACACACACACACACACACACACACATATATATATATATATATATATATATATATATATATCATGGCCTAATTCCTAACCCTAAAATTTATAGGGGTAAGCCGAATTCAACTTATATTTGATTTAGGAGACTTAATTCTTTTCTAAAAAGGATTTACTTGATGGACAAGAATCTTATCCTTAGGTGGATTTATCTGGTGACCAAGAATCCTTTTCCAAAAAGAATTCTTTCTTACACCACGACTCCTAATTCTACTCAATAGTGTATTTGTAATTATATTAAAGATTTCTTAATTTGACTAGTTAAATAATTCTTTTATTTATCTACTTATCAAAAATAATCTTTAATATCAATTAAACAACCAGCAATAGTATAATATTAGAAAACCTTCTCCGACTAGAAAAAGATTTTGACTTTTAATTAAATAATTAATTAATTACCAAATTAATTAATTTTCATTTAATTAAATAATAAATAAAAATAATATAATTAAGCTAAACTATATAGCTTTGCCGTCCAGCACCATATATGGGCCATTATATTATTTTTCTATTTTATTAAATCCACTAGACCTTAATAAAAAGTCCACATGTAAACTAGACCCATTCTTACAAAAAGAAACAGGTCCACATTCCTCAATACAATTCTAAATGGACCTCTAAATTGGTCCCGTAGAATATATCAAGTGACCCATGCAAGTTCTTGTGGATTGAGGATCTTGGCAGACTATCTAAATTTAAGCTTCATTAGACACAACCCAATCACAATCAACAAATAATTCACTTACGTCCGATCTAATCATTTTAGTTCATTCCACTAAAGAACAAAAATTGAACTCCTAAATAAAGATATAATAAGTTAATATTTCTTACTCATACCCTAGACAACCTTATTGGAGAAAGTGTATCCTCGTGAATAATATCAGTAATCGCCAATAGTTCATACAACGCCTATAGCTCTCCAACTTACCATATTTACTCATATGACCACATTTTGAACTTGGATAATTTGACTTGTCCAGAAGCCATGTTTCAATAGACACTATTGAAAACTTAACGTTAAGATTTAATATCCAACACTTCAAAACATCCATATGATGATAATCTACTCTCATTTCATAAATGGAGTCACGATGTCTATATCTATAAATGAAGTCTTCTATCGATTAACAAATGAATACCACCAAACTATCGAGGATAAACTATGCTATATAATCGTACTCATTGATAGCTCAAATGATAACACTTGCAACCATAAGTCTATCATTTCTCTCAGGATTGAATACTCTCTGATTGTCTTCAAGTGAAAACTTTTATCCATTGACGGTTCTAGATAAAGTATTTCACTGTGATCCAATTCAATGCACCTAGTGCAATTGATTCTTTTACCTAAAGACACCACACTTTGATGATTTTAGACTCATCATAACACATTTGATCTCACTCAAATGCTAGCAAAAGAATCTATAATTTTGACAAGATAAATGCGTCCAACCTTTATATTAAGTTCTGAATATTAATCAAGGCTAGCTAAAGAATTGTGTCTACCTCATATATATCTAAATATATGAACAATTCTTCTTTGCTCATAGTCTTTTAACCTTATGATTATTTACTTTTGACAGTTATAATAATTAAACTATAAATGCTATAAGATTTGTTAAACTAGAAATCACTTTATTAAAATGAAAAGATTGTCAAATACATTATTATACTCTTGCTATCGAGCATAATCCCAACAATCTCCCACTTGCTCTATAGCAAATGTGTTATATTTCTCTTCCCTGTGTTAAATCCCCTTCAGAGTATACAAGAATATAATCTCTCGTTCTCTCCTGAGATACTTGAAAATATGCTTGATTGTTGTCCAGTGATCAGAACCAGACTTTGATTGAAGCCTGCTAACTATGCCCACAGGAAAAAAAATATCTGGTATAGTACAGAGCATTATATACATGAGATTTCCAATAGCCGATGCATATGGAACCCTACTCATGAATTGCTCTTCATGCTCACCCTTAAGAACTTGTTCCGTAGAAAGTTTGATCCCATGTCTGAAAAGTAACATACCTTTCTTGGAATCTTACATGGAAAACCTAGACAATATTATATCTATGTGTGAAGCTTAAGATAATACAATCGTTCTATTCTTTCTATCCCTTATGACTTGGATACCAAGAATATAACTTGCTTCTCCTAAGTCCTTCATATCATATTGTTTTACTAACCATTCTTTTACTGATGTCAATACACCCACATCGTTTCCGATGAGTAGTATATCATCAACGTAAAGAACTAGGAAAACCAACTTGTCGCCTTTAATCTTTTTGTATACACAAGGTTCATCAAGGGTTTGAATAAATCCAAAACTTTTCACGGCTTGATCGAACCTTATGTTCCAGGATCTGGATGATTGCTTCAATCCATATATGGATCTTTGCAAGTTGCATACTCTTTCCCCTTGGCCTTTTTCAATGAATTCTTCTAGTTGCATCATATAGATGCTTTCGTCAAGACTTCCGTTAAGGAAAGCTGTCTTGACATCCATTTGCCAAATCTCTAAGTCTAGAGATGCCGCAATGGATAAGAGTATCCTAATGGGTTTAAGCATGGCCACATGAGAGAAGGTTTTTTCGTAATCGATACCTTCCTTCTGTGTATAACCTTTTGCTACCAATCTAGTTTTAAAGGTTTCCACCTTTCCATCCATTCCTCTTTTCCTCTTGTATACCAACTTGTACCCCGATGGGTTTTATCCCTTTAGGCAAGTCTACAAGAGACCAAACTTTGTTTTTGAATATAGATTCAATTTTGGATTGCATTGCCCTTTGCCAATGGCGACGATCAACATCTTCCATTGCTTCCTTGTACGTACAGGGATCATCGTCGTTCGAAAGATTCTCTACAGATTCTCCTAAACCGATGAATCTCTCGGGTTGTTTACTAACCTTTCACTACGATGAGGTATGGTAGATTGTTGATCTTGTGTTGGTATGAAACTTACAATTGGGCTTGGTTGTGAAACCTCTTGTGGAATTGTATCTCTTGAAAGCTCATTCAGGACAATTATACTTTTAGGCACAAAATTATTCATATAGTCCTCTTCCAGAAATTTAGCATTTGTCGAAACAAATACTTTAAGATCTAAAGGACTATAGAAATAATATCATTTTGTTCCTTTTGGATACCCCTACAAATATGCGTGTTTCAGAATGGGACTCCATCTTTTCTGTCTTTCCTTTTAACACGTGCGCAGGACATCCAAATATCTTTAAGTGTTGTAAACTAGGCTTTCGCCCGGTCCACAACTCAAGCGGCGTTTTAGGAACCAACTTAGATGGTACATCATTTAGAATGTACATAGCAATTTGTAAAGCATATCCCCAAAAAGAATTAGGAAGCGTTGAATAACTCAATATAGACCTAACCATATCCAAAAGAGTTTTATTTTTCCTTTTCTGCCACCCCATTTTGTTGAGGTGTATCTGGTGCAGAAAACTGAGAAATTATCCTATTATCAATAAGATATTATTGAAACTCACCAGATAGATATTCTTCACAACGATTAGACCTCAAGATTTTTATGGGTTTCTCAAGCTGATTTTCTACTTCAGCTTTAAATGCTTTAAACGCTTTAAACATGTCAAAAGCATCTGACTTATGTCTTATGAGATGCACATAGCCAAATCTTGAGTGTTCATCCGTGAAAGTGATAAAGTACTCATATCCACCTCCAGCTTGAATGCTTATAGGTCTACACGCATCAGTGTGTATCAATCTTAAACATTCGATGGATCTTGTGCCTTTAGTCATAAATGATCTTTTGGTCAGTTTATCTTCCAAACAAGACTCACAAGTTGGTAGATCATCAACCTTTAAGGCACTTAGAGGTCAGTCAGTTACCAATCTTTTAATCCCATTAAGGTTAATATAAACTAGGCGCAAATGGCATAGGTAGGTTTCATCTTTTGATAATTTTACTCTTTTATGATTAGGTTCCATTGATTCCGTGTCTAACAAGTGAGAGATACTTTTATGCAAATAGAATAAACCGTTTTCCAATGTACCTTTGCAAATAATTTTTTCATTCTTACTAATAATAAAAGCTTTATTAAAAGTAACCGAATAACCAAATTTATTTAAGCAAGAAACTGAAATTAAATTCCTCTTGAATTGATGTACATAATAAACGTCTATTAAATCTAAATGCCTATAAAAATCTAAACTAATTCTAATATCTCCCACTGAACTAGCAGACACCAACGCTCTATTGCCTAAACGCAAGTTGAATTCGTTCTCATTAAGCCTTCTCCTTTCCTTAAACCCCTGTAAGAAGAAAGAAACATGATTAGTGGCTCCGGAGTCTATGATCATAGAATCCATAGAATCCGCCAAAAAACATGTTTCAAGATAATTAATATTACCTTTTTCCTTCTTTTCTTGAGACTTTGGGCAATTTCTTTTCCAATGTCCCATTTCACCATAAAGGAAACACTTCCCTTTGATCTTGGTTACTTTCTTTGTCTCCTTCTTAGTAGGTCCTATTTGCTTTTTCTTCTATTGTTTATTGACCTTTTTACCGGTCTTAACAGTAGCAACTTTACATACGGTATGAATCTCTTAACCCTTGCCTTTCATAAGGATTTTCTCGATGCTTTGAACATCTTGCATTAGGCCTTACAAGGTGTATTCCTTATTATTCAAGGTGTAGTCCAACTTGAATTAATCAAAGGAATCTGATAGTGAGTTGACAATCATGTCAATTTTTGTCTCACCATCTATCTCAGCACCATTCAGTTCAGCAATGTTGAGATGTGTTATGACTTTCATCATGTGATCTTTCACAGTCTGTCCATGTTTCATCCTAAGATTCACGAAAGCAGTCACTGCCTCTCTTTTAGCCGTCCTAGACCTCATAGCAAACATCTCCTCTGGAGACATCATTATATCGGCAGCAGTCTCCATTCCTTCATGTTGCTGTTGCAACACGTCGGAGATGGTGGCCATAATGTAACATTTAGCCATCTCATGTGAAGAATCCCACTGTTGATACTCGTCTATTTGCTCTTGAGTAGATTCATTAGTATGAGTGGTTAAGAAATAGACATAATGAATTTATGTTTTTCAGCTTGCAATAACAACCCAATTTTCCTTTTCCATGTGACGTAATTATCATCAGTTAAAATATTATCTTTTAGGATGTTGATTAGGGATGGGGTCATGATTTCTTTTAAATAACAAAAATTACATAACTAAATAACCATGATATAACCCTTTTAAATATTTATCTTGAATTAAATAAATTAATTCAATCGTAAAATTCAACGATGATCCAACACCCATAAATGTCAAGTCTCCTTTAGGAGTTCGCACCATTTACTAGTTGGACTAGGTCCCACCTAATTGTTTACATAACAACCAACGTTTTCAATTTAGCCTTGCAATTGTATTACAAGAACTCTTGGGAGGATATTAATAAAATTACATTGAGTGTGTTACCAAGTTATCGACCTTCAATATGTTCATTCGTGAATATCCCTCCTTTGGGAGTAGATATCGTTTGGGCTAATTGTCTAGTCTATCCTTGTAAGGAAGTATCTTGCTAAATTATATTCATGAATACCCCTTGAGGGGTTATTACACGAAACATAAAGCTCAACTAAACTTGGAGGCCGTAGGTGTTCCAAAACACCTTCTCCCATTCAATTATTTAAGGCGTGTGATCGAATTCCATAAAATGATTTACCAAGTTATCTAGATGCCAATTAGATACCTAAATCATTCAATGCATGTTCATACCAAAAGAGATATATGAGTGGCACTCCTATTCTATATGACATGTTATCAAACAAAAACATTGTAATATTTACAAAAATACAAATAGCTACAATTTTGGTCCATCCTAGAAAAGCAAGTAAATTACATATGTCTTGGAATACAAAAACTCCTTTCTTAGAGAAAAAGTCTTCATGCGACCTTCTTCGTTTGGACTCCCTCGGCTGCCTCCCATGGGCATGCACACCCTTGGCTCCTACCCATGGGCGTGCACATGCCACAACAATATAAAGGGCTGCCATGCGCAACCCATGGCTTCCATAGGGTTGCCGTGTGCAGCCCATGCCACAACAATCGTGGCCGCGTGCTCTTTGCACGCACGTTTGTCACTATGGCTCGCACGGTCCCAAACTTGTTCCGGTTGCTTCCAATTCTTTAAACCTTCGAGTATTCGATACTTGAATGTATTTCAGAAGAATTTTAAATAAAAAAATATTGCAATTTTTTTTTATTACAATATAGTGCAGTTATATATACATATATTACAAAAAAAAAAAAAAAACTTAGCAACTACTAAGAAAGAAATTATGGCGATGATAGACCACCCTTCTTGTTACAATCTCAAAACAAAAATACATTGAAATTCTAGGACCAAAATTAAACAATAACAAACCACATATAAAACATATATATATCCATACATTCCAATGTAAATATATATGCGAATACCTAGAGTGTCATCTCTTTCTAAAATATGCATATTTACAGTAAAAATAAAAAGATTCACGTACACATACATCAATTAATCAAGGGCACAACCAGGCTCTGATACCAATTGTAGCGAAAATTGCGTAACAGATGCGTGAAAAATCGAAATTAGGGTTTCGGTATAAATAATTTTTTTTCCCTTTTTAATAACAAGAACCTTAACCCTAAATTAATTGATGTATAAAAAAAGTATGGTACATTTTTCTTGTGACGATTGAACTAGCGCCGAATTGAATTCGTAAGATCTTCAAATCCAATCACGAACATAAATCACCTGGGAGTGTGGGCTCATTTTCTCTAAATTGTATACGTGAGGATGGAAATAAACAAAATCCTTTACTTTGTTAGTCACAGTAATCCTCCAAGAAGAAAACCAAGAACGTTAGGTTACTTGTGAATTATCAATCAATTTGATTGAAACTCGCTTGAACCTTGATTCGATGTTGTACACAAAACTTTTTAATGTAAAGGCTACTAGTGTACTATCGAAAACTAAATGTTCTTTCTTCCTTTTCTTCTTTTTCGAATCTCACACTATTTCTATATGTTGATCGAATTTTGTTCTAGAGCAAAACAAATTTTCTCTCTCAAAATTCTATAGTAGCCGAATTCTCTCAAAAAATTCTTAGCCCTTGGCCGAAATTATGTAAGCCATAGATATATACATATACATATATATATATATACATATACATATATATATATATATATATATGTATATATAGATATATACATATATATATCATGGCCGAGTTCCTAGCCCTAAAATATATAGGGTTCGCCGAATTCTACTTACATTTGATTTAGGAGACTTAATTCATTTCTAAGAAGGATTTACTTGATGGGTAAGAATCCTATCCTTAGGTGGATTTATTTGGTGACAAAGAATCCTTTTCTTAAAAGAATTCTTTCCTACGCCAAGACTAATAATCCAATTCAATAGTGTATTTGTAACCATATTAAAGATTTTCTAATTTGACTAGCTAAATAATTCTTTTATTTATCTACTTATCAAAAATAATCTTTAATATTAATTATACTATCAACAATAGTATAATATTAAGAGACATTCTCCTACTAGAAAAATATTTTGACTTTTAATTTCCAAATTAATTAATTACCAAATTAATTAATTTCATTTAATTAAATAATAAAATAAAAATAATATAATTAAGCTAAACTATATAGCTTTGCCGCCCAACACCATATATGGGCCATTATATTACTTTTTCTATTTTATTAAATCCATTGGACCTTAATAAAAAGTCTACATATGAACTAGACCTATTCTTACAAAAAGAAACAAGTCCACATGCCTCAATACAATTCTAGATGGACCCCTAAATTGGTCCGGTAGAATATATCAATTGATCCATGCAAGTTCGTGTGGATTGGGGATCTTGATGGGCTATCTAAATTTAAGCTCCAATAAACACAACCCAATCACAATCAACAAATTATTCACTTAGGTCCGTTATATTAATTTTAGTTCATTTCACTAAAGAAAAAAATTGAACTCTTAAATAAAGATAGAATAAGTTAATATTTCTTACTCATACCCTAGACACCTTATTGAAGAAAGTGTATCCTCGTGAAGAATACCAGTAATCGCCAAGAGCTCATAGACCGCCTATAGCTCTCCAAGTTACCATATTTACTTATATGACCACATTTTCAACTTGGATATTTTGACTTTTCCAGAAGCCATGTTTCAATAGACACTATTGAAAACTTAACGTTAAGATTTAATATCCAATACCTCAAAACATCTATATGATGATATTCTACTATCATTTCATAAATAGAGCCACGAATTCCATATCTATAAATGAAGTCCTCTATCGATTAACAAATGAATACCACCAAACTATCGAGGATAGACTATGCTATATAATCGTACTCATTGATAGCTCAAATGACAACACTTGCAACCATAAGTCCATCATTTATCTCAGGATTGAGATAGACTCTCCGATTGTCTTCAAGTGAAAACTTTTATCCATTGACGGATCTAGATAAAGTATTTCACTGTGATCCAATTCAATGCACCTAGTGCACTTGATTCTTTTACCCAAAGACACCACAATTTGATGATTTTAGACTCATCATAACACATTTGATCCCACTCAAATGCTTGTAAAAGAATCTACAACTTTGACATGATAAAGATGCCCAACCTTTATATCAAGTTTTGAATATTATTCAAGACTAACTAAAGAATTGTGTCTATGTCATACAAATCTAGATATATGAAAAATTCTTCTTTTCTCATAGTCTTTTGACCTTATGATTATTTACTTTTGACAATTATAATAATTAAACTATAAATGCTATAAGATTTGTTAAACTAGAAATCACTTTATTAAAATGAAAAGATTGTCAAATACATTATTATATTCTTGTTATCGAGCATAATCCCACCCCTTCTAGATTAATATTAAACACACCATAATATTTGTTTCATCATGAATGGAATTTAGTAAGATACTTCCTTATAAGGAAAGACTAAACAATTAACCCAAACGATATCTACTCCTAAAGGAGGGATATTCGTGAGGGATTATATTGAAGGTCGATAACTTGGTAACACACTCAATGTGATTTTATTAATATCCTCCCAAGAGTTCTTGTTAATAAAATTGCAGGTCTAAAATTGAAAACATAGGTTGTTATGTTAACAATTAGGTGGAACCTTGTCCAACTACTAAGTGGTGCAAACTCCCAAAAGCGGCGTGACATTTATGGGTGTTGGATCACCGTTGAATTTTTACGATTGAATTATTTTATTTTATTCAAGATAAATATTTGAAAGGGCTTTATAATGATTGTTTACTTATATAATTTTTGTTTTAAAAAGAAATCATGATCCCATCCCTAATCAAACATCCTAAAAGATAATACTTTAACTGATGATAATTATGTCAAATGGAAAAGGAAAATTGGGTTGTTGTTGCAAGTTGAAAAACCATAAGTTCGTTCTGTATATTCCTAAAACACCTACTCCTATTAATGAATCTAATGAGGAGCAAAGAGATGAGTATCAGTAGTGGAAATCTTCAGATGAGATGGCTAAATGTATGTTACATTATGACCACCATCTTCGACGTTTTACAAAGCAACATGAAGGAATGGAGACTGATGCCGATATAATGATATCTTTGGAAGAAATGTTTGCTATGAAGTCCAGGACGGCTAAGAGAGATGCAGTGACTGCTCTCATGAATCTTAGGATGAAACCTGGACAGGTTGTGAATAATCACATGATAAAAGTCATAGCATATCTCAACATTGTTGAACTCAATGGTGCTGAGATAGATGGTGAGACGAAAAATTGACAAGATTGTTAACTCACTGTCGGATTCCTTTGATTAGTTCAAGTTGGACTACACCTTGAACAAATAAGGAATACACCTTGCAAGGCCTGATGCAAGATGTTCAAAGAGCCGAAGAGATTCTTATGAAAGGCAATGGTCAAGAGATTTATATGGTTGGTAAAGTTGCTACTGTAAAGACCTGTAAGAAGGTCAAGAAACAACAGAAGAAAAAGAAATTTGGGTCTACCTAGAAGGAGACCAAGATAGTAACCAAGATCAATGGAAAGTGTTTCATTTGTGGTGAAAAGGGACAAATGAATAGAATGAATGTGAATGAATTCAACTTGCGTTTTGGCAACAGAGCATTAGTGTCTACTAATGTAGTGGGAGATATTAGAATCAATTGAGATTCTTATAGGCATTTAGATTTAATAGACGTTTATTATGTACCTCAATTCAAGAGGAATTTCATTTCAGTTTCTTGTTTAAATAAATTTGGTTATTCGGTTACTTTTAATAAAGCTTTTATTATTAGTAAGAATGGAAAAATTATTTGCAAAGGTACATTGGAAAATGGTTTATTTTATTTGCATAGAAATATCTCTCACTTGTTAGACACGGAATGAACATAACCTAGTTATAAAAGAGTAAAATTATCGAAAGATGAAACCCACATATGACATTTGTGCTTAGGTCATATTAACCTTAATAGGATTAAAAGATCGGTAAGTGACAGACCTCTAAGTGACTTAAAGGTTGATGATCTACCAACTTGTGAATCTTTTTTGGAAGGTAAAAGGACCAAAAGGTCGTTTACGACCAAAGGCACAAGAGCTATCGAATGTTTAAGATTGATACACACTAATGTGTATGGACCTATGAGCATTCTAGAGGTGGATTTCACAGATGATCACTCAAGATTTGGCTGTGTATGGCATGAGATATAAGTCGGATGCTTTTGAAAAGTTCAAAGCATTTAAAGCTGAAGTAGAAAATCAGCTTGAGAAACAAATAAAAATCTTGAGGTCTGATCGTGGAAGAGAATATCTATCTGGTGAGTTTCAACAATATCTTATTGATAATGGGATAATTTTTTAGTTTTCTACATTAGGTACACCTCAACAAAATAGGGTGACAGAAAGGAGAAATATAACTCTTTTGGACATGGTTAGGTTTATGTTGAGTTATTCAACACTTCCTAATTCCCTTTGGGGATATGCTTGACAAACTGTCATGTACATTCTAAACGATGTACCATCTAAGTCGGTTCCTAAAACACCGCATGAGTTGTGGATCGGGCGAAAGATAAAAAAGATAGAGTCCTGTTCAGAAACATGCATATTTGTAGGGTTTCCAAAAGGAACAAAATGATATTATTTCTATAGTCCTTCAGATCATAAAGTATTTGTTTCGACAAATGCTAAATTTCTGGAAGAGGACTATATGAATAATTTTGTACCTAATAGTAGAATTGTTCTGAATGAGCTTTCAGAAGATACAATTCCATAAGAGGTTTCACTACCCAACCCAATTAAAAGTTCCGCACCAACACAAGATTAACAATCTTTCATACCTCATCGTAGTGGGAGGGTTAGTAGTCAACCCGAGAGATACATTGGTCTAGGAGAATTTGTTGAGAATCTCCCTGATGACGACGATCCCTATACGTACAAGGAAGCAATGGAAGATGTTGATTGTCACCATTGGCAAAAGACAATGCAATCCAAAATTGAATCTATGTTCAAAAACAAAGTCTGGTCTCTTATAGACTTGCCTAAAGGGATAAAACCCATCGGCTGTAAGTGGGTATACAAGAGGAAAAGAGGAATGGATGGAAAGGTGGAAACCTTTAAAACTAGATTGGTAGCTAAAGGTTATACACAGAGGAAGGTATCAATTATGAACAAACCTTATCTCCTGTGGCCATGCTTAAATCCATTAGGATACTCTTATCCATTACGGCATCTCTAGACCTAGAGATTTGGCAATTGGACGTCAAGATAGCTTTCCTTAACGGAAGTCTTGACGAAAGCATCTATATGATACAACCAGAAGGATTCATTGAAAAAGGCCAAGATGAAAGGGTATGCAAGTTGCAAAGATCCATATATGGATTGAAGCAAGCATCCAGATCCTGGAACATAAGGTTCGATCAAGCCGTGAAATTTTTTGGATTTATTCAAAACCTTGACGAACCCTGTGTAAACAAAAGGATTAAAGGTGACAAGTTAGTTTTCGTAGTTCTTTACATTGATAATATACTACTCATCGGAAACGATTAGGTGTATTGACATTAGTAAAAGAATGGTTGGCAAAACAATTTGATATGAAATACCTAGGAGAAGCAAGTTACATTCTTGGTATCCAAGTCATAAGAGATAGAAAGAATTGAACGATTGCATTATCCCAAGCTTCATACATAGATAAAATCTTATTTAGGTTTTCCTTACAAGGTTCCAAGAAAGGTATGTTACCTTTCAGGCATGGAATCAAACTTTTTAAGGAACAAGTTCCTAAGAATAAGCATGAAGAGCAATTCATGAGTAGGGTTCCATATGCATCGACAATTGGAAGTCTCATGTATTCAATGCTTTGTACTAGACTAGATATTTGTTTTGCTATGGGCATAGTTAGCAGGTTTCAATCGAAGCCTGGTCCTGATCACTGGATGGTAGTCAAGCATATTTTCAAGTATCTCAGGAGAACGAGAGATTATATGCTTGTATACTTTAAAGGCGATTTAATTCCCGTTGGGTATACAGATTCTGATTTTTAGTCAGATTCTGACTTCATGAGATTAACACCTGGATCTGTACTTACTATTGAAGGAGGGGCAGTCATATGGAGGAGTATCAAGCAATCTTATATTGTTGATTCCACCATGGAAGCCGAGTATGTTGCCACATGCGAGGCTGCTAAAGAGGCTGTCAGGCTCCGCCAATTCTTGATTGACTTGGAAGTGGTTCTAGATGCGAATAAGCAGATCACTATCTATTATAACAATAGTGGAGCAGTGGCTAATTCGAGAGAACCAAGAAGTCATAAGAGAGGGAAACACATTGAAAGAAAGTATAATCTTCTGAGGGAAATTGTGCATAGGGGTGATGTGACGATTACCAAGATCGCGTCAGCAGAAAATCTAGTGATCCCTTTACAAAGGCTCTTCCACAAAAGAGTTTTGGTGGGCATCTAGAGAACATAGGGATGAGAGATATAACACATTTGCTATAGAGCAAGTGGGAGATTGTTGGGATTATGCTCGATAGCAAGAGTATAATAATGTATTTGACAATCTTTTCATATTAATAAAGTGATTTCTAGTCTAACAAATCTTATAGCATTTATAGTTTAATTATTATAATTGTCAAAAGTAAATAATCATAAGGTCAAAAGACTATGAGAAAATAAGAATTGCTCATACATCTAGATATGTATGAGGTAGACACAATTCTTTAGCTAGTCTTGAATAATATTCACAACTTAAGATAAATGTTGGGTGTCTTTATCTTGTCAAGTTTGTAGATTCTTTTGCTAGCATTTGAGTGGGATCATTTGTGTTATGATGAGTCTAAAATCATCAAAGTGTGGTGTATATGGGCAAAAGAATCTAGTGCATTGGGTGCATTGAATAGGATCACAGTGAAATACTTTATCCAAAATCATCAATTGAATGCATTCGTACACTTGCGAGTATTGTTTTTATAAACACGATTTACATCACATCAAGTTTTTGGCGCCGTTGCCGGGGACTAGTTGAATTTATTGGTCACTTCTAGTTTTAGTTTTAGTAATAGATAAAATTAGTTAGGTAGTAGAGTCATTAATTTCAGATTTTTAGTTTATTTTATTTTATTTTATTTTCGTAGTTTATTGTATGTCTACCTTTTGTTTCAGGTGTTAGCGGTGAATGCAAGGTAGAAGATCACTGCAAGGAGTAGTACTACCATTGAACGACAACATTGATCGCATTGGACAAAGAACAATGGGTGACAATTTCAAGAGGTTCCAGATCTACCAGTTGTACCTATCAAGACCATGAAGGATTACAGTAGGCCTATAGTTGATAATCACATTCTTTGCATTGCACTGGATGAGGCAGCTAGAAACTATGAACTGAAAAGTTTCCATTACAATCTCATGCCTGCTTTCTATGGACTTCCGAATGAAGATGTGCTTAAATTCCTTAGAGAGTTCTATGCAGCAATTCAAGCTTTTCCAAACACCAGGGTAACAGAAAACCAGTTGCGTATGAGGTGTATTCCACATGCTCTCAAGGAAAAGGAAAAGACATGGCTTTTGACTTTGCCTCCAGCTTCACTGACAACATGGGAAGAGGTAGTAGATAGACTTACTGATCAATTTTATTCTCCTCAGAAAACCAGTGAGATCAGGTCCAAGATTACAAATTTCTTTCAAGGGGACCAAGAGTCATTCTATGATGCATGGGAACGTTACAAGATGCTTCTATTTGATTGTCCTCAGCATGGATATCAAATGCACCAACTCTGGCAGCGTTTTATGATGGACTGAATGACGTCTCAACTGTCTCAGTGAATAATGCATGTGGAGGATCCATGACTGACAAGACTCCAGAAGAATTGCAAATTATCTTCGAAAAACTTGCTAGAAATTCCCACGAGAAGAACTCTAGGAGAAGGAATGGAGTTTATGAAGTAGATACGAGTGTCGAGAACTCAATGAAAATGTCACAAATGCAGAAAACTATGGAAGTTCTTGTCAATCAGGTGTGGGACAAATGAGAGAAGAACAAAGCAAGGGATATGAGCAACCAGGGTATGGTGCAGAAGTTTTTTAAGCAAGAGGTCCTGGACTGAATAATGATGAAGAAGTACAAGCTATAAACAATTTCAACTCTCGACCTCGGAATGATCCTTTTTCAAACACATACAATCCAGGGTGGAGAAATCATCCAAACTTCTCTTGAAGAGATAATCAAGGCACCGAGAACCAGTGGGGAAATAACACAATTATGGCCAGAGACAGTATAATGATGGTACCTAGCAAAATCTTGTATCTCAACCCACAAATCTATCATTAGAAGATACAATGAAGCAGTTCATACAAAATGTGGACAAAAGACTCCAAGACTCTGATATGAGAATGTATAATTTAGATGCTTCATTAAGAAAGATGGAAACACAGATTGGGCAACTAGCTGAAGCCAATCAAAGGAATGAACCAGGAAGATTTCCAAGCCATACTAAGCAAGCAAAGACCATCACAGCCCAGTGGAAAGGTAAAGATTTAAATAATAATAAACTTGCTGAATTATTTAATGCTGCTATTAATGTTACAGGTTTCTCGGAGAAGAATAGTGAACTAGGAGAAAAGGAAGAGCTTAAGGTAGAAAAGTCCAAGGATACATCAAAAATTCACAAATCACCTATTCCTTTTCCATCCAGAGTTCAAAAGAACAAGCTCAATCAATCATTCAAGAAGATCTATAATATCCTGTCAAATGACAATGTTAGTCTGCAAACCATGGAAGAGATTCATAAGATGCCAGCCTACGTAAAGTATTTCAAGGAACTCAATTCAAGAAGTAGGAAGACTGATTCACACGAGACAATGCCAATTCCAGATGGAGCAAGTGCAATACTCCAACAGAAATTGCCCCAGAAACTCAAGTATCCTGGAAGTTTCAACATCACCATCACAGTGGGAGAAACAAGGAAGGAGAGAGCCACACTGGATCTAGAGGCGAGCATTAATTTGATGCTGTATACTGTATATAAAGAGATGGGGCTGAGTAATCTAAAACCAATCAACATGGAGCTTTCACTTGCCGACCGATCTATTAGGCATCCTCGTGGAATTGTGGAAGATGTTCTAGTCCAAGTTGGCAAGCTTATTATACCTGTAGATTTTATCATACTAGATATGGAAGAAGAAGGCACCAATACAATTGACTTCCCTATCTTGCTCGGTAGACCATTTATGTCAACCACAAAGGCTATCATAGACGTGCATAATAGGAAGGTTTCCATGACGGTGTTTGATGAGACAATCAATGTTGACGTTTTTGAACATTTGAAACATCCGGTAGGTGTTGCTGATTGTTTCAATGTGGAATTAGTAGATCCAGGAGTTTGTCCAGAATCAAATTCGGCCTTAAAAGAGTCTCGAAATGGCAAAATGAGCAAAATTTCACATTCTGCAAGATATGAGAACATTATTGAACAGTTAAAAGAAGACAAACAAATGATTGTCGCTCTTAACTCTGAATTGACAACAAAGATCATTGAATTACTGGAAGAAAAAGAGACTTCATTACAAA
Source organism: Dipteronia dyeriana (assembly GCA_032871835.1). Lineage (NCBI taxonomy): Eukaryota > Viridiplantae > Streptophyta > Magnoliopsida > Sapindales > Sapindaceae > Dipteronia > Dipteronia dyeriana. Next base: position 75,734,467 of record CM065300.1, on the reverse strand, counting down.
GGTATGAAGTACTTTCTCAAGAGGTTGAAAAGCTCAAAGAGGAGTTTGATCACCGGATGAAGCTAATAAAGGCTGAGATTGAACAAAGAGATAAAGCCTTAGAGATTATGAAGATTAAGGAACTTGAAGACATTGCAAACCTTAAAAGGTTGGAGCAAGAGATCAAGTCAATGGTCATGGATGAGAAGAAGCTATTGGAGGAAGTCAAGATCAATAAGGTGAATAAAGATGAGTCAAGTAATTCCATCACCAAAAAGGAAGATCGAATTCCAAAAAGAAGAAGGAGAAATAGAAGGAATCAAGATCGATCATTGATCAACAGCCACCAGAGAGGTAACTTTCATAATTTTATTCCCGTTTGTCACTTTTGTAACAGGAAAGGTCACATTCGACCAAGATGCTACGAGTATATAAGACAATATAAACAATGGAGAATGAATCCAACGAATGTGAAGAAAGTATGGATCAAAAAGGCTGAGCTAAGGAACGTTGAGAGTGGTGGAACTTTCAAGTTGAAGAAAATAGGTAATGAATATGAGATTGTTGCATCACCATTAGAGCCGTAGCACTCTCATACGTCTCGCCTAGACGTTAAATAAAGCGCTTGGTGGGAGGCAACCCACCCAGGTACAATTCTTTTTGTTTTTATTTTTATTTTGATTTTTCTTTATTTTCGAGTCATAATTAGTGTATTACAAGAATCTTTATAGCAAGAATTAAATATCGTCAGATTTTTAATCTTGTGCTTAATTCAAGGACATTGTTTAATTTAGGTTTGGGGATATCTTGTGGTTTTGAATGACAAAGAACATGTGCTTCTAATTTGTGTATATTTAACTGTGCAGAGGAAGCTTTGGAAACAATTTCGTTCAAGCACCGCTGTCAAGACAGCTCTCTAGACACATGTCTATACTGCGGTAGGCAAAGCCTGTACCCTCTGCCAAACTTCACGGCACAGACCCCCCCTGAAGCACATGCCTCCACCGCGGCCCAGCAAGCAGATACACACTGGAATTTCTCATGGCATAGACCGCCCCATAGACTTGATGTCTATATCGCGGCATGCAAAACGATGATCCGCTGTGAAACATCGCGGTACAGACCGCTTGAGAGGCAATGCTTGAACCGCAGTCCAGACCGCGGTAGCTTGAGTTAAACGGTGCGTTTTGAAATTTTTGGTAAGTAATTTTAGGTATCATCGCTGCCCAGACCGTGGCCCAGGTAAGAGACCTAAACTGCAGTAAGGCATGATTTCATGCACCTATATAAGTGTGTTGTCTGGGTTATTTTTCCTTTATTGTTCCTCTTTGGCTGCACCTGTTCCTCTTCTCCCTCCATTTCTCTTTTTGTTTCATTTTAAATTTTTTTTTTTTATACATTGAGGACAATGTTTAGATTAGGTTTAGGGGTGTGAATTCATGTTTATTTTATTTTATTGAGCGATTTGTTCAAATCTACAAAAAAATACCCTGTTTTGATTTTTTTTAGGCAAACGTTTTATTAAAACTGTATTCATTGGTGAGGAAATAAAATTTTATGTCCATGTAGAGTTATTTTATTTTTCGATACGAATCTAACGGTATAAAGAGCGTAAAATTCTGGGCAGTGGTTTAAAAGTTATGAATGCTTCTTCAACCAAAGGTCATGGGTGATGCCCTGTTTTTGCAAATCTGCACGTGAACTGTTTTTAACGTCTGTTTCCTTATTTTTAAGATTCGAATTTTGAAATAGTTTCTAAATAAAAAGTGTGGATTTATATGTCTAGTTTCTTGTGTTAAAATATGGTTAAATTGTATTGAGTAATTTTAGATATATAAATTAAAGAACAGACGTAGGTCTTTTTAGAAAGTCACCAGTTTTGAATTGTTTGTCCTCTATTTTTCGATGCTTCTTTTGTGTGCTTTAAGAGCCGTAATATATGCTTTAATCACTGAGTTTAGGCTAACTTTTTTCCACTTAGAGTAGTGCATTGCATTTTTCAAAATTTATGGCATGCTCTTGATATGATGGTGGATAGGATGTTTAGTTGGATTGCCATGATTAATAGTGGAGACTACCCTTGTGAGTTCACTAAGCCAAAAAGTGTACATCAATATCATTATAGAGGGTTCGTTTGTTTCTACTCCTAAACACTCATTAGGTTCTTAGCATTAGAAATGATCTCAATAGATTATGCATTGGATATTAAAGAACATTCATCATAAAAAAAGATATCACATGTGGACTTTGTTCTTGTTTTGGTTAAACCATTAGAAGTGATATAGGCAATGTGTGCTTTAACTCACTTAAAAAGCCTTAAATATTTCTTACCTTATGTGTATGCTCCATAGCCAATTTTGAAGCCAAACACTATAAGACTTTTTCTTTCATCACCCACATTAACTTAACCCCAATGAGCTATATATTAGCCATACCTTATAGCTGGGATCATATTGAGGTGATGAAGATAATTGAAGAGAGTTCGAAATGGGTAATTCGACATGTACCAAGACAAAGCTAGAAGATCAAATGCAAAAAAGGTGCTGGAAGAATTATGTAATTGATGTACAAATTCTCATCTTATATAAAAAAAAAGTGAATAAAAAAAAGTTGAAAAAGAAAGAAAGAAAGATAAATGAATGAGATTGAATATAAATGAAAGGGAAAAAGCTTTATTATGAAAGTGATGAGAAATCAAAATCAACTCAAGAAGGAGAATGAACGAAAATTGTTCAAGAAGCCTGGAAGCAAGTGGAATGAAGAATTTGAAGAAATTCAATCGAGTATGAAGATTACCGAAGAATTCCTCGATATGATCCTAGGTTTGTTTGCTATCCTTTTCCCATTCTTTCTTAACCTTCACCCAATGGCCCCGTTACAACCAAAGAAAAGACCTAATTGATCTTTTGGGGATGCTAGCTCGAGAGTAAAGGTAAACATGTGCTCTATCTTGTTCTTAATATCTGATTCCATTCATGAGATCCTTTGCATAAAATCAAGCGTTCTTTTTATTATATATTCATATGCGATTATATCTTTAAATTTCTTGTGCATAAACTCCATTCGCATATGCTTGATGAGTGTATTTGCCTAGGTTATGTGTGAAATCAATGAGTGACATCCTGTGAGAATTAGAGTCGAGGCGAATTATATCTATGGCATTTAACGAATGCCTTTTTTAAGCTAGAGTGTCTTGAGTATGGGCTTTTCATTTAAAAATAAGCATGCATTCAAATTTGTGGCATAATTTTAATCTTTATTCAGTGGCTCTAGCATGTATTGGTTTTGAATGGTACATGTGATTTTGCGTTTTGATTATTTGTTTTTTTTCGTAGAAATATGTTTGTGGGTAGCATAACTGTAAACCCTCACGAGACAAAACTCCTCCTACTAGGGACACCTAGAGGTTTAAAGGCTTGTAGCATACGCTCAATGCTATCGTGTTCCCTACGAAAGTGGCTTAGTTTATTTTTATTTTATTTTTAGTTTTTGTTTTTATTCCAGTTTTGCTCGAGGACTAGCAAAAGATAGGTTTGGGGGTATTTGATCGGTCTATTTATGTACATGTTTTAGGTCCCCATTTCCTATTATTTGTGCTTTGTTCTTAAGGTAAAATTAGGTATTTTATATGTTTGTTGAGCATGTGTAGGTCACATTCCATTTAAGAGGTGTTGAATGTTATTTTGGAGAAAAAGAGCAAAAATATCAATTTTCAGACCAGTGCAGAACAGTAATATTGCGGGGCCTATATCTTTCAGCTCAGATCGAATTGTGTGTCCTACTTCCTATGGATTGAAAGCCCTGGAAGTCTAGTTACCAGGGCACTTTACGGATCGTAATTCCAAAATTCCTAGAAGAAGTTATGCGCAATTTAGTAACCAAAGGTCAGTGCTGGATAGTCAACCGCGGCCTAGACCGTCGTCTAGGCACAAGACCTAGCCAGCGGTCGACGGAGCGGTACTTGGCAGAGGAACTCCGCGGTCTGGACCGCGGTGACCTCCGGAGCGACCCAGGCCATGGTTTGATGGATTTTTGGCGAAACCACTCCGAATTGCTCCACAATTGCTCCAAAACTTCCCAAATCAAATTCTAATGATTTTAGAAGACCAAAATATGTTTGGGAAACTTCCAAAACTTAAATTTTGAGTCAAATATCAAAAGTGGAAATTTAATTTAGGAAATAATTATCATTCCTTGTCTCATTCAACTTTCCCACTTGATGGATTTCCTAAACCTAAGAAGAATTGGGGGTTCACAAGGAAAAATCACTTATAAATACTCCATATTCTTTACAATTAAGTGAGATACCAGCCGCCTATTACCAGTCCACCACCCCACCATCACCATACATCACATAACAATTCTTTCATCTATCGTTACGCAGTCGAAGATTCGAAGACGAAGAAGAATTCATCATTGAAGATTTAAAGAATCCGTTTGAGGCTTCAATGGGTTTTATCTTTTCTTTTTCCTTTTCTTTTCCTTCTATTTTCATAATGTGTAACTAAATCCATAACTAGGGAATCAATGTGAACCTTTTTTCAATGCTCATGTTTGGATTAATAATATTATTTCATCAACTCAATTCTTGATTTGTTCATTATTCTTAATTGCTTGACTCTCATTAGTTTTAATATTTATTCACACCATAGACCAAGGGTGGATAATTATTTGGCATTATTTTAGGGTTAAGATTATCTGAGAATTAGGGTTAGAGTATAAACCAAACCTAACATTGATTAATGCTCTTTTGAATGAATGAATTTTATCTTTAGCATAGACCAAGCAAAGTATAGAATTTGGTTCTTATTTCTTATGCTGAAAGGGTTTTTGATCATTGTTCACACCATAGACCAAGGGTGAATAGTGGTTGGGAATACTTGACTCATCTCGCGATCATACGGTAATAGTTATATTAAAGATAAAGAATGAACCCTTGAATTGATTGAATCTTTTTACAAATTAATCCATGCAATGAGTAATTATAATTGGGGATCATTGATGACCTAGTGTTTCTCACCCTTGACCACAACCCAATCTTTTCAATTGTTTTCTTTAATTTAATTTAATTTAGTTTAAGTTTTAAATCAATCATCATCAATCTTTTGGTTACTTTCAGTTCAACTTTAATTAGAATTAGATTTAACCGAATAAATCACTTTTCCTCCTGGGAACAATCCGTACTTGCCGTTATACGATATCTTCACGATTCGTGCACTTGCGAGTATTGTTTTTATAAACACGATTACAACAATCAACTAACAAAAAAAAAAAAAGTTGTTTGTTTCCATCCTCAGGTATACAATTTAAAGAAAGGGAGCCCACACTCCTAGGTGATTCACGTTTGTGATTGGATTGGAAGATCTTGCGGATTCAATTCGGCACTAGTTCTATCGTAACGAGAAAAAGGTACGATACTTTTTATATACATCAATTAATATAGGGTTAAGGTTCTTGTTATTAATGGGAATATTTTTCATTTATACCAAACCCTAATTTTAATATTTCTACGCTTCCGCTGCGCGATTTTCCCTACGGGAACATCCACAGCGCCGGTGACAGCCATAAAAGATCCATTATGAATAGAATAATTACACACCCAATACTCACTTTCTCTTAGATAATTGCTCATGTTTCGTATCTTTTTCTCATTAAGCATAAAAATTGCTGTTGATAATGATCTGTTAAAATGAATACATGGTTGTATTTATATGATTCGATTTAGGGTTGCCCTAGTTCTTGTCGTACAAGCAGCAGATTCATTAATTAGAATCTTGTTGAGATTCTAGTAGAATATATCGATTAGGACTCATTTCCCATTTGGTGTTTATCCTTCGGGAAGGTTTAATTTCTTTCCTGATTAGAATTCTCTGATACTGGAGAGGAAATAGGGATATTTCTCTACTGGAGTTTGATTCTTATGTTCAGTATTTGAGTGAATCTTCGCTTGATATGGTGTGTCCTGATAGGGTCATATTTCATATTTCGGCCGAGTAGACCTCACTGAGTAGAGATCTTCGACGAGCATGATCTTCATTCATTAAGACTTCTTAGTTAGACGACTTTACTTGGTGCATACGCTTCTTACTTCCATATCATTTTTCTTGATGATGTGTCCTCAGTTCGCGTCCCTTTCATTGGTTGGTTGACTTTTGATGACGTGAAATTACTATATTTTCGTACTACCCGCTATATTTGCTGACGTGTCAAGCTGATAACAAACCCCTATAACAATACCCCCTCAAATCTGCGAGATGAGTTCTTAACAACTCAATGAAGAGGATTTGAATAGTTTTCCTTTGATATTTTAACACTCTAACCACATCATTTTATTTCTCTCTTGCAAACTGACAATCTTCACGACAGGTTAAGTTGATGAGATACTTTTTTAGGCCTATATCTGCAAGCGTCTTTGGGACACAAATCAGGTCGTTGGGATGCCTTTGGATAGTTAGATGAACTTGCACTTGGTCTGGTCAAACCATGTCTAATCACTAAATTATCCTAGTTATCTTTTTAAGTGATCGGCTTCTAATTCCTTTTTTTTATTGGTTGTCTCTCTTAAGACAGAGATGCCAAAAGGAATATTGAGGCAAAATATTTATATACCTCTTTAACTCTTCCTTTCTTGTAATATTTTCCTTGTATACTTCCGTAATGCCCTGGTGTGCACTGCTACATTGCATTTGGTTCTAATCATGTTCGGCGAACTACCTTGTCTCCACAATCCTTGATTTCTGAGATTTTTTTTATTAAAGAGCTGAAGAGCCAACAAGCTAAATAGATATGGCGAGTTGAATTGCCACAGCGAGCTGCAAGCTAAATAGATTGACACCTAATATTTGGTGCTCGGGTGCTTTTAAGTCTCTTTATTCCTATGAGGTCCCAACTTTTTGATACTTCATCCGATCTTGTAAAAGCAAAAAATAAAAAACGTTCGCATAGATAGGGTATTTTTGTTGCGAGTGGAGCCATGTCTCATTGTCATGTATGGAACGAACATTTTTCTATTCAGCTAATTTTGACTTCACGCTATTTACCTTAGCTTAACTTTTTTTTTTCTGGATGATGCTCAAATCCTCTCGCTCATTTTTATGAATCTGATATTTTTTTTTTTGTTTCGCTTGCTTTCATTACATTCCCTTTGCATGATCGCTTTGTTCGTCATCATCATGCTCTCATCTTTCTCGCATTTTCTTCTAACAGTGCAGTATTTCACTATACCATGCTTTTATCGACGTGCATAAAATATATTTTAAATGCAAGTTCCGACGATCTTTCAAAGTTTTAGTGCTCAAGACAACTTGAAATAATAAGAAAAGCTAAAAATAAAAAACAAACTAAAAATATCTTAAATAAAAACTAAAAGCAACTAAGCTATCTTTCTCAAGAGTAGGGTTTTTTTTAAAGACTGAGTTCCATCATTCAAGAGCTTGTGCAAGGTTCTCAAAAGATAGTGTTGACAGTCCCTTAGTAGCTGCCTCGACTCGGGCTTCGCTTATTTTCCTGATTTCCCATTGACTGATCACCCTAGTGGGGATCATTCTGCTGATTGTCTGTCCTTTTAAGAATTAAATCTTTGAGATGACCTTCTTGATGAGTGTTTCAATGTGGTCTCTAAGTTGGTAGCACTTTGATGTGTCATGACCACTTTTCTTATGGAACCTACAGTATTTTGTCGTGTCTCTTCGGGCGTAGGTTGACAGTCTTGGAGGATATTTGACTAGATTCCGGTCTTCTATGATTGCCAGGATTTCCTCTTGCCTCTTGGTGAAGGGCGTATAGTTGGTGTATAGACCATGGAACTTTTCATCGTTCCTACTGTTTTTATAATTATTGACTAGACGACCATCTTGGTTACCGTTACTCTCCTGGTGATCACCCTTCTAGGTTTTTACATTGCCATCACTTATTTTGGCGTTCTCCATGGGACGATCCTCGTGCACATAACTACCCCCTTAAGCCAGCTTTTCTTCTTAAGTCATTGCGTAATTGTCTACCAAATCCATCAGGTCGGTATATGTATTTGAGCATTCCCTTATCAAATCAAAGGAAAGCCGACCCTTCTATAGGTTGTTGGTGAAGGCAGCTACCATAACCTCATCATTGGGATTACGAATCCCTGACACTTCTTGAAAGAACCTTTTTGTTAGGATTTTGCTCGATAGCAAGAGTGTAATATTGTAATTAACAATCTTTTCATATGAATAAAGTGATTTCTAGTTTAACAAATCTTATAGCATTTATAGTTTAATTATTATAATTGTCAAAAGTAAATAATCATAAGGTCAAAAGACTATGAGAAAAGAAGAATCGTTCATACATCTAGATATGTATGAGGTAGACACAATTCTTTAGTTAGTCTTGAATAATATTCACAACTTAAGATAGAAGGTTGGACGCCTTTATCTTGTCAAAGTTATAGATTCTTTTGGTAGCATTTGAGTGGGATCAAATGTGTTATGATGAGTCTAAAATCATCAAAGTGTGGTGTCTTTGGGCAAAAGAATCTAGTGCACTGGGTGCATTGAATATGATCAAAATGAAATACTTTATCTAGAACTGTCAATGGATAAAAGTTTTCATTTGAAGACAATCGGAGAGTCTATCTTAATCCTGAGATAAATGATGGACCTATGGTTGCAATTGTTATCATTTGAGCTATCAATGAGTACGATTATATAGCATAGTCTATCCTCGATAGTTTGGTGGTATTCATTTGTTAATCGATAGAGGACTTCATTTATAGATATGGACATCGTGGCTCCATTTATTGAATGAGATTAGAATACCATCATATGGATGTTTTGAGGTATTGGATATTAAATCTTAACGTTAATTTTTCAATAGTGTCTATTGAAACATGGCTTCTGGACAAGTCAAAATATCCAAGTTTAAAATGTGGCCATATGAGTAAATATGGTAACTTTGAGAGCTATAGGCGGTCTGTGAGCTCTTGACGATTATTGGTATTCTTCACGAGGATACAGTTTCTCCAATAAGGTTGTCTAGGGTATGAATGAGTAACATCAACTTATTCTATCTTTATTTAAGAGTTCAATTTTAGTTCTTTAGTGGAATGAACTAAAATTAAATAGATCAGACCTAAGTGAATCATTTGTTGATTGAGATTGGGTTGTGTCTATTGAAGCTTAAATTTAGATAGCCCGCCAAGATCCCCAATTCACACGAACTTGCATGGATAACTTGATATATTCTACCGGACCAATAGGGGTCCATCTAGAATTGTAATAAGACATGTGAACTTGTTTCTTTTTGTAAGAATAGGTCTAGTTCACATGTGGACTCTTTTATTAAGGTCCAATGGATTTAATAAAATGAGAAAAATAATATATGGCCTTTATACTAGGTATGGACGGCAATGGCTATGGATAATAGCTTTAATATATTATTTTTATTTTATTATTATTTAATTAAAGGGAAATTGATTAATTTGTTGATTAATTATTTATTTAATTAAAAGTTAAAATCTTTTCCTATTAGGAGATGGTCTCCTAAAATTATACTATTGTTGGTAGTATAGTTAATGTTAAAGACTATATTTGATAAGTAGAAAAATAAAAGGAGTTATTTATCTAATCAAATTAGGAAGTCTTTAATATGGTTACAAACACACTACTGAGTAGGATTAGGAGTCTTGGTGTAGGAAAGAATTCTTTTTGAAAAAGGATTCTTGGTCACCAAGTAAGACTACTTAGTGGTAGAATTCTTATTTGAAAAGGATTCATAACCACCAAGTTAATCTACCTAAGGATATGATTCTTGTCCATCAAGTAATCTTTCTTAGGAAAGATTAAACACTCCTAATCTACTTCAAACAAGGGAAATTCGGCCAACACAATACATAGTTAAAGGAGTAGTTAGTTTTCTTCTAAGATAAGGATTCTAACTTCCAAATAAATCCACCTAAGGAAATGATTCTTTCCAACCAAGTGAATCCTTCTTAGGAAAGGATTTATGAACCTATATATATGTGGATGATGAATTCGGCCAGCCCTAAGGCATTAGAGGTGAATTTCGGCCAAGCTATATTTTTCTTAGTGAAGAATTCGGCCATCATAGAATTTTGAGGGAGAAAAATCTGATTTTACTCTAGACAAAATTCAATCATCTCTAAGCAATATGTGTGAATTCGGCCAAGTAGAGAAAAAAGGGGAACGTTTTTGTATTCGATAGTATACTAATATCCTTTACATCAAAAGGGTTTTGTGTACAACATCGAATCAAAGTTCACGTGAGTTACAATCAAATTGATTGATAATTCACAAGTGACCGGATGTTCTTGGATTTTTCTCTTGGAGGATATTTTTTACTAACAAAGAAAAGATATTTGCTTTGTCTCCATCCTCAGGAATACAATTTAAAGAAAGGGGGCCCACACTCCTAGGTGATTCAAGTTGGTGATTGGATTGGAAGATCTTGCGGAATTAATTCGGCGCTTGTTCAATCGTCACACGATAAAGGTACGATACTTTTATATACATAAATTAATCTAGGGGTAAGGTTCTCGTTGCATAAAAGGGAATTTTTTTTATTTATACGTAAAACCTAATTTCATTTTTATCACGCTTCCGTTGCGTTTCTAAACCGTTTTTTCCCTACACTTTTCAGGTAATCTTTAAAGGATTCATTCTTTCTTATTTGAGGGTGGTGAGGCGAGTTATTGGTTTCCTTCTTTGTATGTTTCCTAGTAATTATCGTGAAAAAGCTTGGATCAATTCTCTAAAATTCTTGATTGTTCCCCAAGGGAGCCTTCCAAACCACCTAGACCCTATGTCCCCAAGCATTTACGGGAACGTTAAGCACAATAATGGGTCATTATAAGCGTACTGTGCCATCGCACTACAGAAATGTCTCACATGTCCTTTTAGATCCATGTTTGATTTAAATTGCTTAACCTGAGGCATTCTAAATCTTTTCGGAAAATAAGTTTGGAGAATGCTGTTCACGAAGGGGCTTTCGAAATTGTCATCCAGTAAATCTTTATTCCCCTAGCGACGTTCTAGTGCTTCTACCTTTTGGGTTAATTTTTGTATCAGGATATCTTGCTTTTTTTTCGGCTCGTTATCCATTCCGTAATCGCTGATGGTCGATGGGCCCTTGTTGGAATCTTAACATGGACTTACCCTTTCCTCATGTTCTGCGGGGTGGTTGTTAGTTGTCATCTGACGAGCTAGATCTATCCCGCCTATGAACACCTCTACGGATTTTTTCTGGCTCAAAGTCTACTTGATGCCCACCCCGTTCACTACTTTTTTCATCCCCCTTTTGGGAACGTTCCCCTTTTCCACGATGATCTGCTCTTTCTCTACTACTTTTACGGGGTGCACTTGGGGTCACGTCCACTATCTCAGAATGCACCTTGAGGTCTTACGCCGCCATAGGTGTAGACAATTGATATGGCGAGGTCGGATTAGTCGTTGCTGTTATATTGATTCCCTGTCTAGCGGCATCTTCAATGACTCTCCGTATGTACTCTTAGACCTGCTGGAATGCGACTGGGGAAATCCTCGGGGAAGCATTTGTAGAGGTTATGGCGGCATCTCTAGTTGAGGTTGGAGTCGTAGAGGGCAGGCTTCCTCTACCAATATTGGCATCTATTAGGCAAGAGTTGTTAACACCACACATGGTGCTAGCATCATTTAGGGACTAACTGTTATCTCTATTATCTACCATGTCACCGCTTCACAAGACCTTCGAGATTAACTTAGCAAAAGTTAGTGCACCACCCCCTCATTCTAGTGCCAATTGTTGATGGTGATTTTTGGATCACGTAGGATTGAACATGCGTCTAACAAGTTATTGCCAATTGCTAAAGATGTTGTGAAGAAAATAGAAAAAGGGAAAAGAATTCATACATAAGTTTATGGGGTAAAACCCCAAGGTGGGGAAACATCCACAGTTGCCTGTAACGACGAGAATAATTCACTATGATGAAACTGTTACACAATCAATCTCTCATTCTTTTCGATATATCTTTTTTTTTCTATGTCTATTTTATTTGGTATATATTTTACAATGAGATTATAGGTCTATTCATATGTGCATAGAACTCTAATCCTTATTATACAGATAAGAAAGATGGTGGTGTTTAATCAGGACTTGTTACATGTTAAAGTCGTCTTTGTCTTATTTCCTGTTTTGGATATCTTGTGCATTGAATTAGAATCTTAGTAGGATTTTAGTTGAGCAGTCCGTTTAGGGCTTATTTCCTTATTGGTGTGCAATATTTTTGAAGAGCAGAGTTACTGCTTAATTTAGACTCTTTGATATGTAGGAGGAAATAGTAATATTTCCTTATTGGAATGTAGTTATAGATTCCTTGTTTGAGTAAGATCGTTTTTCTTCGTATTTGAGTCGTAGTTACCTTTAATGTCTCTCATGCGTTGTTTAACTGACCAATCATCTATTCCAGACCAGAGCTTTTGTGTCCCAATCTGGTGGTCTTTACCTGATCAGGTTGTCTCTACCTGATCGGTTAGTTTTCCTCACCATCTTGGGTAATCTTAACTAGGCCTTGTGATAATATACTAATTACCTTAGGTTGATCTTTCCCGGTTGTTTTTTGTGATGTGGCATATCTAGTTACAGTACTTTCAAGTGATCATGTTATCAAAAAAACCTATGAAATGTGTTTCATCTGTTTATACTGCAGTCGCCGGGATACTTTTGATTTATGTGGATGTGACCCATTGTAATGACTCCTTTAAGATCTGACTTCTCTTCTCGGTTGATCTTTTAATAGACCAAGCCTCCCTCTTTTTTTTCTTAGTGCTCAAATCTTTTCGCCTATTTGGACTATTCTAAGACCCATTTAAGGGTTGTTTTGCTTTGCTAGAATCCTTTTATCTTTGAACGGTTCTTACTAACACTCGGATCCTCTTTCAACCTAGTTCGATGTTGCTTGGATCCATCTTTGAACTGATCTTACTAACACTCAGATCTTCTATCAGCTTTGCTTGGATCTAACTTTTACCGGATCTTACTAACGCTCGGATCCTCTCTCGGTAATTGATTTGTTTGGTGTCCAGGCTCTTTGCTCAAGATAATTTCTATCTATCTTCACCCACTTTAGGCTTTTGTAACTGTTTTAGCCCTCTTTAGACTTTACAAATGAAGCTCCTTTTGATCAGACTTATTGATAATCTTGCTTGACTCTTGGATTCCTTGATTTCTTGCTATTTGCTGCTAGACTAGTCGGTGTCGTCTTAATTTTGGCTGAATCTTTGACAGACCAAATTTTTACCTTTAACTGACCAGAAACATTAAATTACCATATTATATCTTTGGCCAACCATAATTTTGGCCGAACATGTTCTATCTTTCACTGACTAGATTCCATCGTAAGCTGACCAGAAACTCAAATCGATCAGATTCAGTCGAACAGGTTCTTTGGCAAATAGTGTACGTGGTGCCACCCAAGTAATTAACGAACACGGTTATAGTTTGGAGTTTTTTTGACCTGTTCGCTTAAGTTGCTTTCGGAAAGCAACCTTATCTGAGTCAAACTTGACAAACCATTCACTATACAAATTCTCAATAAATTGTTAGTCAAATGACGACATTTAATTACTGTTTTTACGGAGTGACCCTTACTCGGATTTTTTTTTATAAAAAATATGTTTGGCTCCATTACGGTTCTGAATTATAAATAATAAAATATGGTTGATCAGGTAATAAAAGACAATCGTCAGTCATACACAAGTTATATTTGTATAAGGCATAGAATATATGATTAAAAGGGCAATAAATATGCAATTAAGAAATGCAATTAATGAGACCTAAATATCAATGTCTAGATGCAAGGCATATAGGCTTAACTAAAGGGCATTTATGTCCTAAATACAAGTTATCATAAAATAAAACCCAATTATACAAAGGAACTCAATAGGTGCAATAAATAGAGTCCTAACATTTAATCAACTAATAAATGCAATAAAAACACAATCTTAGGAAGTTTGAACAATTAATAAAGATGAAGTGATTGTTCAACTTACCAAGTCAATTAGTGATGAAAACTTATGCCTTAAGGATGCTCAAAGATGCATGAAGATGATGAGTTTTGGGTTAAGAGAGTTAATGAAACACTATTGGAGCTTCTCTCACTAAGAGGACCCTTTCTCTCTGTAAAAATGGATTTTATAAAGATTTAAAAATTGTCCAAGAGAAGGATACGGTATATATATATATATATGAAGTCCTAGCCAAGATGACGTTGTTTTGACAAAGAGACTGCAAAAATGCATCAGACCGCGGTGCGTACGACAGTCCGAGCAAGTGTCCAGATCGCAGACCGTGGTATACACCACGTCACACATATTGGAAAACTTCACGGTGGAGACCGCGTCAGAGACAACATGCATCAACCGTGTTACACCACCGAGACAACAGTGGATAAAACCGCGGTGTAGGCATGAAGCACAACCAGTGGTAAACCTAGCGACCCAGGCCACAGTAGAGAGAAAAACTCTCTTATCAACACAACAACCACACCTAACCTATAAGAATGTTTTGCAAGTGTGAAATGTGTAATGAGCATGCATGAAGATAGATATAACATGAATTTGCATCAACATGTAACACACAAAAATATGCAAGATATGCAACTAAATGAAATTCAATGCAAGATAAGAAAATATACATCCAAGTGTGTGTGTGTGTGTGTGTAACTAACCCTCTTCAAGAATCAAGTCAAGTGATATATCTTTTGCTCTTGCTCTTGAAGTCACGAAGATGTTTGGAAGCTTGCCATCGAGAACCTAAGCTACCGATTACAAGATCATCCCCAATGTGGTTTGTCATGAAATATGTCAATAATAAAATAGAGGTCCTTACGGCCCTAATTAATGCAAGAAATTTCCTTTCTTTAATCATAATGTAATTGTATTTTATAAGAACACACCACCTACATATATTATTTTAATGTTTTATCAACTTTATTATTATTCAAAATTTTATTATTATCTTTAATTCGTTTAATTCTATCACTGTTATTTAAAAAATAAAAAACTTTTATCACTGTTCTTAGAAAAAAAATCTATCATTGTTCTTTCTCGTCCCTTACTTCCTTTTATTTTCCACGTTTTCGAGTTCACTTTTGCTCACCCCCTCTAAAAAACATAACATGTGTCTATGGAGGCCATAAATTTGTCCAAACCCTATTTTTTTAGACAATTTAACCCCTTCATAGACATATGTCATGTTTGGAGGAGAAAGGGGTGGGTAATGCCACTTGAAGAGGGTGAGTAAAAATGGATTCCATATTTTTCTTCCACAAAATAAATTTCCATTGTTCTTTTTCTCTCTCCGCATGTCAAGCAGCTCCCTCTGTTTCTTCTTGACTGTTTTCTATCAACAAAATCATTCCGTTTTGAGGTTTTTCCTATTGGAGATCCATTTTCTGTTTGTAAAAGTTGTAGGGAAGCAATGTTTATGTCATGTACCAATTGATTTGGAAGTAGAAAAATAATTAATAAAATTGAAGAACAACTAATATTGGAAAAAAGAAAACAAAGTCTAAAGCATGTTTGAAAGAAAAAATATATAATTCGAAACTTGTTTTTTTACAACCAACTTCAGAAAATTCTGATTTGTTATCCGGCAGTCAATTTGTATTTCCTTAAAAGAAATTGATAATATATTTAAAATTAAAATTTAAAATAAAATCTATGGTTTAAGAAAATGGAAAGAATTTTTAATGATATATTTTAATATCAAATCATTCAAAAGGAAACATTTTTTTTCACAAGATATTAATATAGCAAACTAAATAATAATTATTGGTGTGTACTTACAAACTATTTAATCTTATTGGTAATTTTACTCAAGGGGATTATTGAATTTTCAAAAACATACTAATTTGGAGATTTTCTCCTTACAATCCAATTTTTTTCTTTTTACACTCATTTTCTAAAGAGAATCCAACCTAAAAATTTAAATTAACAAAAAAACTCTAAAGACAGTTTCTTTTGTACCAAAATTATCATTTTTATCTTTTGGCACTCGTATTCTAAAAGCACATCATTTAAGAATTTTTTTTTCTAAAAATACTTTTTTATATATATTTTAAACTCAAAAACTTCATTCAAGAGAAAAAAAAACTACATATAATAAATCAATAGAAACTAAAAGCGTCATACAACTAGGTGTTAGGTTTTGACTCGTATTCTCAAATGAACTGATCGAGTCATTTCATACATCTAAAACAACCTCTATTTCCAATACTTATGTTTGGTTTTTCGAGTAAACTCGTGTATTTTATGGCTCGATTTTGTATTGTGAATGTACTTTCGAGATAAAAGGTTGATTGATAAAGAAATAGACAATTGTGGACTGAAAGCAGTTAAAGCCAAACTTTATGGATAGAAATGTAAAAAGCCAGAAGAAGAAGCATTCTTGGCCATGGCCATCGTTTTCAACCGTCGTTCAACATCATATTTCGCAAGTGATCAGGTGTAATTTAGCTATCAACTTCGGCGAGGGTGATCACCGCCGTTCCAACTGTAGACCAAGTCCAGTAGGTGCACCTTCATTTGGCGGTTCCTTCGAAGTTCATAGGGACCGTCGTTCTGACCGCTATTCATCTCTAATACCTTTATCTCTAATTCAACGTTCACCACTCTACGGCCTCACCGCCGAATGTAACCATCGATCACTGCCATTTCAGCAAATTCAATAAGTCAACCCTAACCTTTTAAGTCCCACTATAAATACTCCCTCTTCTGTTTTTCTCCAAGGAGGATGAAAACTTCCCAATATCCAAATCCCATGACCATCTATTGTATATCTCCATCACTAAGACAACAACCTTACCATTTTCCTCATAAAACCCATTCACATATTGAAGATTTATTGAAGAGAAAAGGGGAGATTCACCAAGGCCAAGGGAATCTCAAGCACATCAAAGAACAAGAAGACTTAGTGAAGACTTTCATGGGTTTTCTCTACAACTTTGCTCTCTTTATTTGCATTTCCATTATGTTTAACTACCCTTTATTGAGGGATTGATGTGACTTTACTTGAAAACCCTATGTAATAATTAGTATATTTTGTGATTAATCCACTCTTGATTTTCTTTAGTCATGAGATTTGAAGTTGCCATTTTACATTACTAAGCTAATATTGGGGTTCAATTTAGTTTTGTTCGTAAATTTGGTTCACATACGATGATTGTGGTTTAGAGTTTTAATGGCTTTCAAATCATTCTCCAATCCCTAGCCCAAATGAATAGGAAATATGCTTGTAAATGTTTTATCAAATTAAAGATTAACTAATTGTTCTTAAAAAGAAAGGTTTAATCAAAACTCATAGTGGGGCTCACTTGAGTAGAGACTTAACCTATGTTCTAACAAAAATTCATAGTAGGGATTACTTGAATTGAGGTTGGAACATGAGCTCTTAATGAATTTAATCAACTTTAGAACAAACCTTGAGTTGGATTGTTGTGCTTAATTGAACTAAATTGCATTGGGTCCCTTCATTTTGTTGTTCATCAATTCCTCAATATCCATTCCAATACATTTCCACTTCCTTAGCTTTAATTATTGCTCTTATATTTACTTACTTTAGTTTAATTTAGTTTTCAAAACAACTTTCAAAACCAAAAATGAATTTTACTTTTGAGCACATAGTTTAGTTTAGAGTACATATCCTAGATATAACCGAATATCCTACCTTTCCATGAGGAACGATCCCGCTTGCCGTTGTACAATTCAATGAGATTTGTGTATATCATGTATGGTATTTTTGGTACCGTATAAAGACGATCATGATCACATATGAACCAAACGAGACTCAACTGATGTGAAACTTCCTAGAGACATAGAAAAAATTTAGAAGTTAAAGATGGTGCATGAGAGAGGTTTGAAGACTGAAGAAAAATTGATGAAACAAATTCTAGAAGTACCAAAGGCATGGACCGCGGTGTGGATAAGTCGCATAGGTTGCAACACATGGAATAATCAATTCTAGGAGATCAGCGTGGTGCAGACCACGGTAGAAGTAAGAGTTATAGACCGTAGTTTACTGAACGGTCGTTTCTAGAAGTATTTCGCGGTGTAGGAAGCGGGGTACACACCGCGATCTAGATCGAGAATGTTGTGCGAAAAATGAAAGATTTTCTTCTTGGAAGTTCTTGTGCTTGAAGGAAAAAAAATACTTTTTACGTTGAATAAGAAGACTTGTGCATAAATGGAAATTGTCTTTTGTTGAATAAGAAAGTCTTGTACGTTTAGGAGTATGATTTTCTTTTATCTTAAACTCCATGTAACTAGTATAGATAGACCTGATATCTTTATGGAGAAAAAAGAAACACCATGTAACATTAGAGAGTAGTGACATTTGGATGAGAGACCCATGGAAATATCTGGGGAGGGATCCAGGTGAATATTAGTTGACCAAGTTAAAGATCCGTGGGTGATATGCAGGGGAAACCTAGGGGATATTGGGGGTTCTTGGTGAGGATCTTGTGAGCTGAGAGTCATGTTGTAAAGCTCGGTTTGTGAGCTTGGGGATTTGGTAAGGGTCAATAGTTTGAGGTTTAGGTGTGAGAGAGAATCCTGGAATATATATGGTTGTAACAATTTATCATGTAATGGAATTTCCTCTGTTGTCCTGACCTCCCGTGGTTTTTTCCCTGTTTTAGGGTTTTTTCATGTATATCTTGTGTTGTTATTGGTTTATTTTCTATCAACTATTTTTCTATTATAGACTTTAGTAATTGCTATGAGTAAAAGACGAATATTAGGCATGTCATTTTCGCGTTCATAGGTTCAAATTCCCAACAACGGGATTGTCCTCAATCCGAAAGGAACTGATCAACATCTAAACTAGAAAATTTTGCTAAGCCATGTGCAACCATGTTAGAATCTTAAGACATGAGCTATAGTCTTTACACGATTATAGTCCATGTACTTTTTAATATTGTTATTGGTAAAATCTAAAAGGAGATGAGTCAGCATAATTACCAAAGGATACATAAATTATAAATGCCACGTCACCAACAGTCAACCATCCTTTGCTGACCAAATATGGTTTCATAACACCCAGTCAGGGCTATCAAGATTGTTGGAATAAGGTCCTTGGTCAGGAATGAATCGTTGGTCGGGATGAGTAAAGGTTTGGTCAGGTTTTCGTAGATGGTCAGCAGATCAACACGTGGCTATTATCGAATACATAGAGAATAAGTCTTACTCCAATAAGGTGTCTCGAAGCACACTTTGGCAAGGAAGCAAATTTCCTTATTGATTCCAGAGTCCAAATTAGGCCAGGAAGTCCAATGCGAGAGAACATGATGTTGGTTCCGGGAACCAAAAATCGGCATCCGCACAACGAAAGGGCGGTGGGCCTGGTTTTAAAATTTTTCATAAAAACAAAACAGTTTTAGCCAGATCATTATGATTATATTGATTATAATATTTAACTATAAATATTAGGGAAAGAAATCGTTACCCTTGTAGACTTTTCGTGATTCCCTTGATTCGAGTTCTTCCACTTCAGGATCTTCGTGATTCCCTTGATTCGAGTTCTTCCATACCGAATCTCCAACACAAAAGAACCAACGGGTGTGTCTCTCAGTATTCAATAGAAATTTCGACTCTCGAATTTCTATTCAAGTTGTGTACTCAACTCTTGAGACAACAAGAAAAATATTGAGAGGCTCTCTCACAATATTCTTTAGAGGCTAGTATAAAAAAAACTTTATTTTTCTTTCTATATAGTTCTCTCATTACAATGGATTAAGAACACTTCTTTGTTCCTCTCTCTCCCTTGTTAAAATTACAAGAACACACTTTGTTTTTTTTTCTTTCTTCATTGAGGATTGTATATAAAGAGAGAGAACTAGGGTGGTTGGAAAAATGAAGCATAGAGTAGGAGCTTCATTTCAACTCGGTTTAAAAGAATGTGTGAAGAAAACAACACACAAAATATTTTTATTGTCAAAGCAAGAAGACTTCATGGTGGCATTGTAAAAACACAAACTAGAACCATGAACATTTGCTTTTATTGTTATTTTCTTTTCTTCATATGTCTTTGACAAGAGCTTAGCTCTTTATGATAACACATATTTTTTTAAAAAGAAAAACGTTTGTGATGTCACCACACCCACCTAAAACAAAGAATTTTTTTTTTTAAATAATTAAATTATTATTATTATATATATAATAAATAATCTAATTATTATATTATATATATATAATTAAATAATCAAATATTATTTAATCAATAAAGCAATACATAAACTCATTTATGTATAGATGATTAATTCTAAATTAATCACTTAGCCTCATTAGTCATTATACCATAATATTCAATACAGTGTTATGAAGATAGCATGGGGACACATGAACCTATAATTTCAAGCTCTAATAAATCTTTAATATTTAATCAAACTCTTTAATTAAATATTAGATTTATTAATTCCATATTTATTCCACTAAAAAACTGGAACTGCACTCTTGTCATTATAGAATTAATTACTCAAATAGGAATCGAACAGTCCATTGATATAACTATTACATACAGATCAATCCTCCATAAACAGTTCGTAATATGAGCTAGGTTCAAATCCGTTGACCTCCCAATTATATCTTTATCCTTTAGTTCCCGTGATTCTCTAATGAACAATTATTTATGATCTTATCATAAATTGAGCGCTCTATTGTTCAAGACCCGAATCTTTTACTCAAAAGAACTGTTTGTTTGCTTCAATTAAGAAGGAATGGATTTCATCTTGTATATTATCATTCCCAGCTAAATATATCATTATGTCTCCAAGATACAAGATTTTTGGTTTGGCAATATGAGCAAACCATACCGAGTAAGTCAAAAGACACAACTCTACAAGTAGAAGTTTGTTAAATACTCAGGATTAAGATCGTTCCATTTATGACAATCTTTTCGATAAATGAGAATACTTTGTTTCAAGACGGAGATTATTAAAGATTCCAATTTATCGTGTCCATGTCTTGTATTATCTTATTATACAAAGTACCTTCATTCTAATGTCACCACATCAACAGTGCGGATAAAACTATTCCATTCTTAATGGGAATGAACCGTACTAGTAATTTTAATTAATTAAAGATCCCAACTTTAATTAACAATTACAGACAATTAAGATTATTATATCAAACATAATCCTCTTGTATATAACAACTTATATACTATGTTTAATATTACATTTATTAATTATGGAATTTTATCCTATTAATACAATATTAATAACATTAAATGTACACATATATAAAATGAAATGTTAATCCAATTATCATTTCACAAAAAAAAAATTAACAACATTTGTTTTAAGGGCACTTTTCCCAACAATCTCCCATTTACCCTAAAGCAAATGAGACATGTCTCTCAACCCTAGTCCTTCTAGATGGCCTTCAAAACTCCTTACAGGAAGAGTGTTTGTGAAGGGATCTGCGAGGTTGTCTTCAGATCTAATCTTCAGAACAGACACATCGCCACGATGGATAATCTCCATAATCAGGTGATACTTTCCCTCTATATGCTTTCCTCTTTTATGGCTTCAAGGTTCTTTCGAATTAGCCACGGCCCTACTATTTTCACAATAAAGTGTCATGGGTTTCTCCATGTCCAGAACAACTTCCAGATCAAATAAAAAATTTTAGAGACAGACTGCTTCACATGCAGCTACGTATTCAACCTCCATAGTGGAATCAGCAATACAGGATTGTTTGATGCTTCTCCAAACTACGGCTTCACCACTAATGGTAAACACAGATCTAGACGTCGAATTTCAATTATCTTTGTCTGATTGAAAATCAAAATCAGTATAGCTAATAGGAATCAAATCTCTACCCGAATATACTATCATATAGTTTCTCGTTCTCCTAAGATACTTGAAAATGTGTTTAACTACTACCCAATGATCGAATCCTAGGTTAGACTGATACCGGCTGACTACTCCCACTGCATAGCATATGTTAGGTCTAGTATATAACATATCATACATAAGACTGCCTACTACAGAGGCATAGGGAATGTGTCTTCTATTTTCTTCTCTTTAGGTGTTTTGGGACACTGCTCTTTAGAAAGAGTAACTCCATGACGAGAAGGCAGATTACCTTTCTTGGAGTTATGCATCGTAAATTTGATTAACATTTTATCAAAGTATGATGCTTGAGACAATGCTAACAGCTTGTTCTTACGATCTCGTATAAGTTGGATCCCAAGAACATAGCTTGCTTCTCCCAAATCTTTCATTTGAAATTGGTTAGCTAGCCATTTCTTTGCACTTGATAAAGATTCTATATCATTCCCAATGAAAAGAATATCATCAACGTAAAGAACTAAGAAGACTACCTTATTTTATTTAATGTACTTGTAGACACAAGATTCATCAACATTTTGATCAAATCCATATGATTTAACTGTTTTATCAAATCTAATATTCCAAGATCGAGAAGCTTGCTTAAGTCCATAGATGGACCTTTGTAACTGGCAAACTTTTTGCTCTTGGCCTTTAGCTATGAACCCTCTGGTTGCACCATATAGATGCTTTTATCAAGATTTCCATTCAGAAAAGCTGCCTTAACGTCCATTTGCCATATTTCATAGTCATAATATGCGGCAATGGATAAGAGTATACGAATGGATTTGAGCATAGCTTCTGACGAGAAAGTATCTTCATAGTCAACTCCCTCTTTTTAGGTAAAACTCTTTGCCACTAGCCTAGCTTTGAAAGTTTCCACTTTCCCATCCAATCCTCTCTTTATCTTGTAGATCCATTTATAATCAATAGGTTTAACCCTTTCGGGTAGGTCTACAAGTTTCTAGACTGAGTTGGAGTACATTGACTCCATCTCGCGATTCATTGCTTGTTGCCAATTCTCATTGTCGGAATCTTCCATTGCACATCGATATGTCAATGGATCATCTGTACCAAGATCAAAAATTGCAACTTGTGCTTCTCCGATTTGTTCATAGCAAATAGGTTGTCTCATAACCCTCCCACTATGATAAGGTGGTAAATCATTCTAATTTTGAGTTGTGGTCTTCTCACTTTGTCGTTCGACAACAGTTGTCGTTGTTTGTCTGATCTCATCAGAAAGTAACTCATCAAGTATAACTTTACTACGAGGTTTGAAGTTTGTCATATAGTTGTTTTCAAGAAAAGTTGCATTTGTCAATACAAATACTTTATTATCTTGAGGTCTATAAAATAAACCTCCTCTCATTCCCTTTGGATATCCTACAAATATACATACTTCAGATCGAGGTTCCAACTTCCCAGTCTTACCCTTAAGTACATGTGCAGGACACCCCCAAATGCGAATGTGACGCAAACTAACTTTGCCACCATTCCACAACTCTAAGGGTGTCTTAGGTATAGACTTAGATGGAACTAAACTAAGTATGTATACAGAAGTTTGTAATGCATATCCCCAGAATGACATAGGCAATGATGAGTAACTCAACATGGATCTCACCATATCAAGCAAAGTTCTATTTTTTATTTTCGCGACACCATTTTGTAGCGGTGTCTCAGGTGCAGTCAATTGGGACAAAATCCCATGTTCAATTAAATGATTCAAGAATTCTGTATCAAGGTATTCACCTCCTCGATCTGATCGAAGAGTTTTAATCGATTTATTTAACTGCTTTTCAGCCTCAGCTTGGAATTCCTTAAACTTTTCAAAAGTTTCAGATTTCTTTTGCATTAAATAAATATAACCATACCTACAATAATCGTCAATGAAAGTGACGAAATATTCATAACCCCTTCTTGCTTGTACATTAATCGGACCGCACACGTCAGAGTGTATCAATTCAAGAGGGTTTTTGGCTCTTTGACATTTTGCCAAAAAATATCGTTTTGTCATTTTACCTTCCAGACAAGATTCACAGACTAGAAGAGTGCCAACTTATAGCTCGCTTAAAGCATCTTCCTTTACCAGTCTTTCAATCCTATTTAGGTTTATATGACCCGTTCTAAGATGCCAAAGGTATGTGTTATCGACAAGAGAAATCTTTTGCTTTTTAGACTTTGGTTGTTCGACTTTGAACTTTTTGGTGTTAAACAGTGAAGTGGAAGTTGGTCTTAAGAAATAAAGACCATTATCTAAAGTTCCAGAACAAATATTTAAACCCTTTCTAGAAATAATAACAACTTTATTATTAAAAGAAACCTTAAATAGTTGTTCATACATTCTAGAAACATAAATCAAATTTCTACAAAAATCGAGAATATAATAAACATTGTTCAAAACAAGAAATTTATTATTAAAGAGAAGTCAAACTTCTCCCACAGCTTTAGCCGACACCGTAGCCCCATTACCCACTCTCATCGTGTAGTCCCCATCGGCTAACTTTGTTGCAGAATTAAGTATCTGTATAGAACAACAAACATGGTTAGTCACTCCTGAATCAACTATCCAGAAAGATATATCATCTAAAACTAAACAAGCTTCGAGGTACTTTTTACAGTTCCTCTTCTAGTGACCATCTATGCCACAGTGAAAACATTTTCCTTTGGCCTTTTTGTCAGAGATCTTTACCTTCTTGTTGTTGTTGTTGTAGTTATTTTTCTTAGCTTTGAAATTGCCCTTTTTATTTTTCAACTTGCCACCTCCTTCATTCTTATTCTTCCTCTTTTTGGACTTTCCAGAAGAGGAAGTTATAGCTTCTACAACATTTGCCTCACCTCATTTTTCATTCAAAATGGATTCGAATGTTTGAAGCTCGTTAAGCAACTGAGTCATGTTGTATTTCAATTTATTCATGAAATAGTTGCTTTTAAATTTAAGGAAGTTAGGGGATAGTGTTTCTAAAATCATCCCCACTTGTGTGGCTTCATCGATTTCAGCGCCATGAATTTTAGCCTTATTTATGTGTTCAATCATTTTGAGCTTGTGCTCACGAACTGAAGTACCCTTTTCATTCTGGCGTTCACAAGCGCCTTAACAGCCTCATAGCGAGATTGTTCAGAAGGGCGCACAAACATTGCCTGTTGGGAGTCCATAATCCCTTTTACAATTTCAACCGACTCACGCTTACACCTAAGCACATCAGACATGCCTGCTAACAGGTAACAACGGGCTTTGTTGTTGGCATTTTGCCAACGGTCATATGCTTCATCAACAATTGCTGATGACTTGGCATGAGGGCGTGGAGGACATTCCTCTGTTAGGACAAACTTGAAGTTTTCACATACAAGCACGATGTTCATGTTACTTTTCCATTTGACAAAATTTTCACCGGTTAGTGTTTCAGTCACGAGTATCTTGATTATTGGATTGGACATGTTTGGTCTGCTGAAATTAATAACAATCATTCATATTTAATTGGTGTCCACAGTATACGTATATATCACATATATAAAATTTGGTAATGTAAATATGATGCATGATGCATACAGAAAATTATTTACTCAATTACCACGATAATCCAATTTTCACAAATAACGTGCAGTCGTAGGATAGGTCACGTATTCGACAATTGAATTGAGACTTTCTCAATTAATAAAAGTTAAATCAAAATATCTCATATTTTCAACTTTCATTAACCACCGTTGAATTTAGTCAAGAATTGTAATTAACTAGCTTAATTACATCTTTTGAGTGTAACCTACCATTTCAGATTTTTCAGACTTAACTCAAAAATTGTCATCGTAGGGTAGGTCAATTTTGAAAAACATTTAAAAATCCTATCACATGGAAAATAACCTTGCTATTGACTCAAATGGACACCCTCTGTAGGGAGGACGAAATCAAAGAGTCTCAAGGCGCCATTTAAATCTAACGGTGTTGTACTAATGGTAGAGACTATGGGTAATATTGTCATATTACCCTCTCCCACTCAATTAAATTGTTGTATTTTAATTACAAAATATCTAATATTATCTAATAGTAACAATTTTTACAAATAAAAATCTATTTCTAATCAAAAACAATTTCAGAATAGAATATGTATGCATGACATGTCATAACTATTCCAGTAGGCACTAATTAATAGAGATGACATATTATATGCATGAACATATTATATAATTATCACATATAATATAATATGAAAAGGCAAATAAGAACTAAATAAATTTTGGCCAAGTTCCTTTGGATATTTAAATTACAACCCACAAATTAATCAAATTACAAATTTGGTCTTGTTGTAATTTCCGTCCTTGATGGAATCCAATCTCATCGGTTTGCTGATAACACCGTCTTCTTCAATTTTACATTTAAAAAAAAATCCTATACCACATCGGGTTTACAATTTTTTATCCAAAAATTGAAGAAACGATATACAGTTAAAATTAATAATAAATCCAAAGGAACCATATAATTAACGACCAAAATCATTTTATTTACCATTCATCACATGAATAAAAATAATCATTAAATCATATCTAATGCAAAGTGCCTACTACCGGAATCAATTCTAATATTAGAATTAATATGAACAATAACCAGACTCTGATACCAATTGATGGTTCCGAGAACCAAAAACCAGCATCCACGCAGCGAAAGGGCGGTGGGCAGTTTCAAAAAATTTCATAAAAACAAAATAGTTTTAGCCGGATCGTTGTGATTATATTGATTCTAATATTTAACTATAAATATTAGGGTAAGAAATTGTTACCCTTGTAGACTTTTCGTGATTCCCTTGATCTGAGTTCTTCCACTTTAGGATCTTTGTGATTCCCTCGAACCAAGTTCATCCACACCGAATCTCCAACATAAAAGAACCGATGGGTGGACGTCTTAGTATTCAACAGAAATTCCGACTCTCGAATTTCTAAGTTGTGTACTCAACTCTTGAGACAACAAGAAAAATATTGAGAGACTTTCTCACAATATTCTTTAAAGGCTTGTATAAAAAAAAACTTTATTTTCCTTTCTATATAGTTCTCTCATTACAATGGATTAGGAACACTTCTTTGTTCCTCTCTCTCCCTTGTTAATAATCATGGAATTTTATGTTATTAATACAATATTAGTAACATTAAATGTACACAAATATAAAATTAAATGTTAATCCAATTATTATTTCACCAAAAAAATTAACAACATTTAAGGGCACTTTTCCTAACACAAGAAACAGGAAAGAATGATAAAACGACTCAAACACGTCAATTCCACTTACTTGTATAGCACAGATTAGGGTTCTATGCATGTATAAATAGACCCTTATAGCACCCACAAAAAGTTAAGGACAATATAAAGAGAGCACGAGAGATTGAGTGTGTAATTATTACAATATAGTGAATTTCTTCTCATCGGCACCGGCAACCGTGGATGTTTCCCCGTATTGGGGTTTTACCACGTAAAATATTTGTGTTCTCTTTAATTCTTTAATCATTCATAACTAGCAATTGTGTGATCTCATATATATTCTTTTCGAAGTGTGATCGATCCAAAAATCACAGTCAACAACTGGTGCTAGAAGGATGGGTGAACCTCCAGCTTTTTGACTGGACAGGGATTTAGTCATATAAGGTAAAATTATGGTTTCCAGCACGGACATAGATTCGTCTCCACACAAAGTTAGCGGTTCGTAGGAGGCAAACGTCGTGGATGCCAATGTACCAAGAACAGATCCACCTCCAAGAACTCCACCATCAAACAGACAGGATGCCATCACAACCACGGGCTTGACTGTAGAAATATATCCAGATGGGTTTAGGCAAGTTCAAGAATCCCTACGGAGAGTCATTGATGATGCCAGTAGATAGGGAATTAGCATAACTGCAACTGCAAATCTAAGTTCACCATACTAGCTCTCTACACCCGTGGTAGCTCAAGGGCCCAAGGTGAGCTCTGAGATAGTGACAACTGCTACAGACGCACCCCAAAAATCTGGAAGAGATAGAGCAGAGAAGCGAGTCAAAAGAGAGCGTTCACATAGAAGAAACAACCTACATTAGGATAGAAGAGTGGAGAAATATGAGGGGTCAAGCTCACACGAGGATACCGCGAGGTATGACGATGCAGGACAATACTATGAGCAAGAAGATAGGTATGATGGATGGGGAAAGAAACCTCGATCGAATATATGAATACAAACACGCCCTCCGAAGGCGAAGGGACCCTTATGGGCTCACAATCCCTCAAAGGTTGGACAAGCAAGGTGAACCCAAAAGAGAACGTGAAGTTCCCCTTAGAAGGATAGAAGCCTCGGAGAAAAAGCAAAGTCAAGAAAACCCCTTAGTCGGGAATTTTAGGAGTCCGTTTGCTGACACCATAAGGCAGGTTCGTTTTTCTACTAAATTTCAGATGCCGTATGTGGAGCAATTCAAAGCCAATACTGATCCACAAGAACATATTAGAAGATATCATAGCGATATGGCTCAGTACGACTATGATGATGCTCTCATGTGTCATATGTCCCCTTAGACATTGGGAGATCAGGGATTCAGATGGTTCGGTGGATTAACTTCAGCGTCCGTTAGGAGTTTTGAAGGATTGACACGAGCATTCACTATACAATTTATGGGAAATATCCTGCAGAGGAAATCGGTGTCAGCTCTTTCTACCTTGAGGCAAAGAAAACATGAAAAGCTAAAAGATTATTTAACTAGGATTTTGCAAGAGGTATCGGAAGTTCAGGATCCCAATGATGATACAGTGGTATCCTCATTCATAAACAGCTTGTAATACAGTCACCTAACCTAGAACCTAAGGCAATAGGGACTGGCCATATATGCAAGCATGGTAGATTATGTAGAGGGATACGCTATGGTAGAAAAAGAACAAATTTCCCTTTGGGGAGAGTTCATACATGGGGGTCCTGCCATCAGTCAAAAGAGCCAAGAAGGTGGTTCAAAAACAATGGTAAGAATGACTCGAAGGGCAACATAGGAAAAGGAAAAGATGGCTGAAAAGATGATGATAGAGCAGGGAGGAATCTGAGGCGCCCGTACACCAACTATACCCCATTAGCCAAAAAGCAGGAGGAAATCTTAAATATAATAGAAGACAAAAACTTATATAAAAAGCCCTCGCGGCAATCAAATTTCTCCAGAAGAGATACCACAAAATACTGTCGATTCCACCAAGAAAATGGCCACGAAACATCCAAATGTTACCAACTCAGGGATTACATTGAGAAGCTAATCCGAGAAGGTCACCTCACTGATGTCATCCTCAGAGGAGGGAAGGATTGACAAAAGAATACCTATGTAGGGGATCGGGACAGAAGTTATAGGAGCCCGAAGAAAGACTCGGATGGCGGGCCAATCAACACCATTTTCGGTGGCCCCAATACCGGAAGCAATAACCGCGAAAGGATGTCTGAAGTTAGGGAAGCCATGAACAACCAAAGAAGCATGAAGGTGAATCATCTAGGTCCCGATCAGAAAAATGTAAAGCAAGGATGGGGGCCGATAACTTTCACTGAAGCAGACGCACACGAGTCGGAGTTCAGACCAAACGACACGATTGTTGTGTCAGTTCGCATTGTGCACAAGCAAGTAAGGCTAATCCTAATTGAAAATGGTAGCTCGGCAGACATTTTGAACATAGAGGCATTTGACCAACTCGGGTTACAGAGGAATGATCTCCAACCATTGAAGGTTCCGTTGAGGGGTTTTGGAGGAACCGAAGTCAGGGCGTTAGAGACTGTTAAACTACCAGTAGAAGCTGGAAGCTTTCCTTGTATGAAGACTGTATTACTGGATTTCATGGTCGTAAATGTTAAAAATTTTCCATATAACACTCTGCTAGGCCGACCTTTCCTGAAAAAAATAAAAGCAGTAACGGCAACCTATATGCTCATGGTGAAATTTTAGACTGAAGCTGGTGTAGGGATTATGAAAAGCTCACAGGAATGGGCCAGGAAACCCGTATACAGTGGGAGGACAGAGTCGGGGGTAATGTAGGTGGATGCTGTTGAAAAAGGTGAAGACCTAAAAGTAGACCCAATTGAGGTAAAGGCCAAGACCCCGACCAGGTTCGACCTGGACCCGAGAGAAGCGATGTCAAAGAACAACAAAGGCCCCTGAGAACCAACCATGGAAGTTGCCATAAGCAACGATGACCCGAAGAAGACAATTAGGCTTGGGTCCCAGTTGACGAAGCTTAATGAAAGTAGGATGGTCGAGCTCCTAAAAGAATACAAGGATATGTTCGCTTGAGAGCATGCAGACATGCCAGGGATCGATCCAATGAAAATTTCACACTACTTAGCAGTGAATCCCGATCAAAATCCAGTTATCCAGAAGAGGAGACGCTTTAACCCAGAAAGGAGAAATACGATCAAGGAAGAGGTGGACAAGCTATTAGCCGCAGGATCCTGTTCAGGAGGTGAGATATCCTGACTGGGTCACCAGCATAGTCCTGGTAAAAAAGAAGAATGGCCAATGGAGAATGTGTGTAGATTTCACCGACCTTAACAAAGCCTGTCCAAAGGATAGCTTCCATTTGCTTAGGATTGACCAGTTGGTAGATACAATGGCCTGTCATGAACTGTTAAGTTTCATGGACACTATTTAGGTTACAACCAGATCAAGATGTTCGAACATGAGGAAACAACCTCATTCACAGCTGACCAGGGATTGTATTGCTATAAAGTCATGTCGTTTGGATTAAAAAATGTCGGGGATACTTACCAAAGGTTGGAAAATAAAATGTTTGCTCGACAAGTTGGTAGGAAAATAGAGGTATACACGGACAATATGCTAACAAAAAGTGTAACATCCAGAGATCATCCAACCGACCTAAGAGAGACGTTTGAGGTGCTACGAAAATATGGGGTGAAGTTGAATCCAAAAAAGTGCTTGTTTGGAGTACAATCAGGTAAGTTTTTGGGGTTTCAAGTTCACTAAAGGGGGATCAAAGTAAACCCAGAGAAAATAAGAGCCTTGAAAGAAATGAGATCTCCCAAGACATTGTAGGAAATCCAAAGACTGACAGGTTGTCTAGCGTCTCTGAGTCGGTTCATAAGTAAATCAACGGATAAATGCCTACCCTTTTTTAAGGCAATTAAGCAAGGAAGGGGTGTAGAATGGAGTGATGAATGCGAGCAAGCATTCAGAAAAATCAAAGAATACTTAGGAAAAGCTCAAATATTGTCTAAACCCCTTTAGGGGGAAGTGCTCTATCTCTACCTATCTGTTACAAAAGTAGCGGTAGGATAGGTACTACTCAGATTCAAAGAAGGAATGCAGAAACCTGTATACTATACCAGCAAAGCCCGTTTACCTGTGGAAACAAGATACTCTTCAGCTGAAAAAATGGCTTTGGCTCTGGAAACGGCAGCGAGAAAGCTGAGGCCATACTTTCAACCTCACAATATTGAAGTGTATACTGATTGTCCCTTAAAAAAGATTTTATCAAAACCTGAGGTGTCGGGAAGGCTGACTAAGTGGGCAGTAGAACTGAGTGAGTTTGACTCAGTCTATTCGCCAAGAGCGGCGATCAAGGGACAAGTTGTAACGGATCTGGTTACGGAGTTCACTGAGCTGAACACCGATGTGATCAGGATGTTAAGAGAAAAGGACTTGTTTGCTTGGAAACTACATGTAGATGGATCGTCAAACACGCAAGGCAGCGGGGTAGCTAGAGTCATATCCACACCAGAAGGTGACCAGATTGAATGTGCCTTGTGAATTGACTTCAAAGCCACTAACAATATGGTAGAGTATGAGGCGCTCCCGGCAGGCCTTAGGGTATGCACGACACTAGGAGCGGATGAGTTCGAAATATTCAGTGATTCACAAGTGGTAGTCAATCAAGTTCTGAATGAGTACCAAGATAAGGACGACAACATGGCTACATATTTAACTATAAACAAGACACTCATTGAAAGGTTCAAAACATACAGAATCACCCATATCCTAAGGGACAAAAATGAGAAAGCAGACGCGTTGTCAAAATTGGGGTCAACCACCAGTGTATGGTCAAAAACTATCCCAATAGTCTGTCTGTAAAGGTCGAGTATCGAGAATGAAAATCAATTCGAAGCGTTAGAGGTAGAAGTAGTTAAAGAGCAGCCAGCTACTTGGATGACCCCGATCAGAAAATATTTAGAGAAGGGTGTGCTTTCGACAGAGACACTTGAGGCGAAGCGTCTCAGATACATAAAAATCTTGGCACATAAAGCATTTTTGCAAATCATTCTGAAATGTGTGGACCCGATCAGAGGTAAGCAAATATTAGAAAGCATCCACAGGGGAGTCTGTGGGAACCACTCAGGTGGTAAAATCTTGGCACATAAAATGCTTAGGCAAGGTTTTACTAGCCGACTCTATTTGAAGACGCACAAGGTGTTGCAAATCAATGTGTTGGCTGTCAAAAGGTAACTAATGAGATCCGAAGACCACCTGAGCAGTTGAAAAATTTGACATCGCCATGGCAATTCGCCATGTGGGGAATATATCTGATTGGTCTGATGCCAACTGTGACTAAAAGAAATAGCAAAGCATGCTATAGTGGTCGTCGACTACTTCATAAAATGGGTTGAAGCGGAAGAACTAGTACATATCACTGAGGCTAACACGACCAATTTTGTAAAGAAAAATATCATTTATCGGTTTGGAATCCTGAAAACTATAATCACAGATAATGGAACTCAATTCGATAGTGACAACTTTAGAAATATGAGTCAAGACTTCAAGATAAAGATCTATTACACCAAACCAGCTCACCCTCAGACTAATGGTCAAATGGAGGCGGTGAACAAAATAATCAAGCATACTGTAAAGGCGAAGCTGCAGGAAGGGAAGGAAAGGAAATAGGGCAGATAAATTACACGAATTCCTATGGGCCTATCAGACTATATAAAGGACTTCAATAGGGGAAACACCCTACTCGTTGGCATTCAGGATGGAAGCAGTGATTCCAGTTGCAATAATTCACAAGTTTCCTAGGGTACAGCTCTTCGATCTCGAAGGGAATGTGGAGATGTTAAAACAAGACTTGGACGAGTTGGAAGAGAGAAGAGATATGTCCTAGGTGAGAAACGCCGCCGAACAACATAGGGTAGCAAGATACTATAATTCGCATGTCAAGATAAGAAGATTCCAGCTTGGAGACCTAGTTCTGAGGAGAGTGTCACTCAATGCAAAGGATATGTCCGCAAACTAGCTAGCTGACAAATGGGAAGGACCATACCAAGTGGTCAGGATAACAAGACATTGAGCATATCGACTTTCCTGACTAGAGGGAACCAAGCTTCCCAGGCCATGCAATGCACAGTATTTCAAGATCTTCTACCTATGAGAAGATTCTTAGGTTTGTTTTTATTATTTATTTCCGTAATGTAAGCTTTAAATTATTATTATTTGTAATTGTCTTTTATCTTCTGAGAAATTAATAAAAATCCCCAGGGGGAGCGATTATAAATATCAAGAACAGTGTTCGAAACCAAGCATTCGCTCATATGAGCATTTACAAGATACCACATATAATCGGTTAAGACCGATAGGGATCCCACGGGGCCAAGTGAGAGGGCCGAAAGCATTAGTCGTCAAGTCAATACACACTCACTGAAACTAAATGGGTGCATATGAAGAACTGGTAGGACGCATTCGGGTACATAAACCAGATAGGATGCTCCAAAAGTTGAATAAGGTGAGAATCCTACCTAAAAGATAAGGCATACACAACCATAGATGCTTATAAAGATGGTCGGACAAGTTACATATTATCGCAACGAATCTTGATCAACAGACTGCCGAGAGACATCCCAACGACCTAGTTGACAGATAAAAGATGAAAGTTTATAAATATAAACTACACAATTGATTTACAAATGAACACTGCTCAACTGAAAGATATACATCAAACGTTTGGGAGCAGTCAAAACCCAAGCGAGAAAATGCAATTTGATCATTAAAAATGAGGCAAATAATTTGATCACTACATGACGACGCAGGTTCAGAAAATTTGGTTATCAATCCCAAACAATTCGTATATAAGCAATTCTGCTTAGCCTAACTCATAATCATCAACCTGGCATGGGTCAGCATGCTTAGTTCGGGTTGAGATAAAAAATGAAAGAGTTCAAGTATAAGAAAACACAAACCAAAAATGGTAAACGTCTCGAAGATGTGCAAATAAATAAATATATATATACATGATCGGTAAAGTGTTACAAATGTAAATACACATATAAAAAATAGGAGAGAGAGCCATAAAAATAGAGATGCATCAGTTAATCCTAGCAACGAAGAAACCTCTGGGATCGAAGGAAAGAGCATTATCATCTTCATTGATGTCTCCAAAATCTGGCTAGGAAATGTTGTCATCAGGGTTACCTTTGATGGGAGCTCGAGATGCATTGGAAGGGGATCCTTTCTGATAAATCTGTAATAGGCCTACCTCCGAACCTGTTGATTCTTGATCGCTTCTAAAGACTCTCTCTGTTGCTTAGATATCGTCCGGTCCCATTTCAAACGGGCATCTTTTGAAGGCCTATCCTTTGCACCAAAGAACCTCCTAGCAGTTGCTAGACCTCTCTCAAATTCCTTCAATAGCGTAGCATCGAAAGCAGGGGACTTCTTATACCGATCAACATTTTGGACTTCGAGGTCTAACTTGGCTCCGTGCGAAAGGACCTCCACACTGACCTGATGCTGCTCCAAGTCTTTGGCAAGTTGCTCATAGTGAAGCCTAGCCTCTTCAGACGCCTGCTGAACCTTAGACATCTTCTGCTGAGCTATGGTAAGGGAATCCTAGAAAACCTAAGCCTCTTCCAGAGCCTTCTTCGTTGCTGTCTAAGCCAATATGGCCCTCGATTCGAGTTCAACACTCCGTAATTCAGCTTTAGCAACTCTCTTCTCCAGCCCAACATTTCTTTTAGTGAGTTCCCTAAGAGCTTCATCAGATGCAGCTGCTCTATTCTGAACATTCACGTGTTTTTCTCAAAGCCATCTCGGTTGTTGTATGCGTCTTTAGCTTCTCTACATACTGGCTAGCTTTGAAAGCACTGGCAACAGAAGACTTTAAAGCCTCATCTTTTTCAGTGAGAGTCATCTTCAGTTGAGAAATCTCAGCAGCCAGTTTATTTTTCTCAGAAATTGCTCGAGTTAATACTTCCATCGCCTGTAAAAGATCAATGAAAAGCAAATTAGACAGACAGAATGACCGGAAGAAAAACAACAAACATGATGGGGAGACTTACAAAAACACCATTATTAAATATCATACAGATCCACTCAAAATCCGTTGCATCTTAGGCATCCTTCCAGTACCCTTCACCAATATATCCAACCCTAGATGACATATAGCGAAGCATGGAAAGAGGGTCAGTCTGAGAATTGTTGGATGATGGGAAATGAGAAAGCTCAGCAGCAGAAACAGTAAGAGCAGATTGATCATGATTAGATGGGGAAATAGTACGACCAGTAGAGGTGTGAGTCTTTGAGATCCCAATATCTTTCCGAGGAAGATTATCCGGTGTAGAAACTCGGGGGCCTTCACCTTTAGAAATTTGACCTTCGGTAACAACATGCATAATGGAAGGGGTACCAATAGGCTCACTCATCTCGATATCCCCCTCAAACTGCATAGTTGCTTATTCCCTTGGTTTAAAAACGGAACGGAGAGCTTACTCCTTAGACAAATCAAGGAAGCTTTCATCAGTTATCTTCTCTTCCTCATCAGGACCACCCTTATCATTTTCAGAATCAGTGAAAATGATTTGACACCTTACAGTAAAATGCATTGGAGCATCCATAGGGCAGTAGATGGTGGCACAACCGGAACCTCGGGAGACTTATTTTAGAGGAACGTCTGGTCCGCAATCTTGATTGATTCGGAAAGAGAAGAAGACACATTAATGTACCCCGATCACTCCTTCTCTTGGATCGCAATTCTCATGACATAAGATCAAAAACCGTCTCCTGGTCTTCCTCTTCCTCCAAGATGATCGGATCAACCATCAGGGTAGGCAATGCCGGATCAACCTCTGATGCAAGATCTGCTCTTATACGAAGGGCATTGGAAGCGGGTGACCCTTCAGCAATCTTAGCAACCTTATGGCTTGGAGCCTTGACAGTCATATCTACTTCGTGTGACATCTCCCTCCGTGAATCTTCCCTTCCTCGATGCTCCATTTCAGACCTCTCAAGGCCAGGTCTTCCACAATCGGATGCTTCAGAACTAGATCTAACTCGACCGACCCTTTCTTTGGAACGACTCAAATGATCACTTTTAGATCGGGGATGATAATGATCACTCACACCAACCTGTTCAGAGGGGATATCGAAAGAATGGCGATCAGACTCATACACATGTTCCACCAGGTCATGTTCAGGTGGAGCAATTACCTAAGCAAATTGATCGGCTATAGCCTTCCTACTGACCCGATCAACATGTTTAGCCTTCTCATCCTGATCACCTAAGACGATATCCACATCGTACACTGATAGGAAAAATCAATGATTAGCATAGGGAAAAAGTACACACGACGGTCTATACTAGAAAATGAAACAAGATTGACTAACATCGTCTACGACAGGAAGAAATCATAAGAAAAAACCCTGCATTGATTAAATTTGCATCAATATAAAGGACACGACAGTCCCTCTTTTCCCAAGAAGTCTCAACCACCTTGACCACCATATCAGCATGGCTCTTTATTAGGGAGGGGGAAGTTTTGTTCTAATGCTCGGGGTTACAAAAGTGCCTTGGAACTCTATTCCGTATCAGCCCTTGTGTGGGGTCAGCAATAACTATTTCACCCCAGTCATCTCCAATGAATAACCAAATGTTCTTCTAGTATTTGTTTGAGGAAGGGAACCCTCAGATAAATCCTTTGTGATCTTTATCAGAAGAGGGTACAGGTTTCCTCTTATACCCATAAGGAATCCACAGACTTTGAGGTATGGATTGTAGGTAAAAAGTGCATCCACTATCAGAGCGATTCAGCGTATAAAAGATACGAATCTCTTGATGGGTCGGGTGTTGTTTTTCCCCAAGCTTTTTCCATAGATGCCTCGAACTGACCAGCACCCGGTAAGAATTAGGGGTCAGTTGGGTAGGAGCAATACCAGCCTCTGTTATGAATTGGGCTATGAAAGGTTGAAGGAGGTGAGTAACCTTGAGGAAAACATAGCCCTTATATAGTGACTGTTCCAGGGGCAGGGTTCCATACAGCCCGATTGCTGCTACTATACAGTTTTTGTGCACCAGTCAGATCAAATCGGTCCTTCAATTTTACTAGCTCAGTCTCAGTCACAACGTTTATCTCTGAATCTAATGAACAAGGGTGATCGGTGCTAAACCTTAGCATCCGAGTTTGATGCTCCCGTGGTACGTCTTTCATTTTAAGAAGTTATGAAGGTATCTTCAAATCGATTGTCGCACGAGCAAACTATTTGGGAGAGGCTCTGGTAGTCCGCCTGGAGATGCCTTACATTGACATATCTACACAAACATTAACTGAATCAGAGTTAGAGAGATCAGAAGAGAAGGGGACAAACTCTGGGCAAGCTATAGAGTAATCCACGTTAATGCAGTAGGTTGATAAGAAGAAGAAAGATGCCCTCAAAGAATAGATTCAAGCCTAGTGACATTTTTGTTATTACCAGCCTCGATGGTACAAAGAAGAAGCTCAAAATATCGATCGAGAATAATAGGTTCCATACCTTGAAAAGCGTCTGAAAGGATGAAAGATCTTGGAAAAGCATGAGTTTAAAGGGAAAAAAAGAGTTAGAGATTGTCTTCTGGTATAAATGGAATATCGAGTTGCAAAGAAGAGAAGTGAAATGCCTCAAAGCTATATATACTAGTAAGTGATGTCACCAGGTAAGACGTGCATCATCAGCCAAAAGTGGGGGTAGGTGCATCAGAACCAAAAAACACGTGCCATTTGAATTTCGAAAGAGATACGCAATGATTTCATCAGTCGAAATATGTGTGGTTGATAACTGTAGCGCATTAAAGAACATTAATGGACTACAAGACAAAAAGGGATAAGAGTGAATTAAACACACACAGCCGGATGCATCCTACTTGCGATAGTTATGTTAGGTTCTAGATTTGTGTTGGCTTGATTCGATAACAAAACTTCATTTCTTTGTAATGCTTAGTTGCTTAAGTGGTTTGTGATGATAAGAGCTTCAAGGAAGAAAAGCAACTTCTCATGATGCAAAGTTCATCTTCAAGAGGATTGATACTATTCTTGGATTCTAAGGTATCGAGATCCTTCTTCCTCTTGCAAGGCGTAGGCACACACATACACAATTCATTCATATGTGTCCCTGCTTAGTTGTGCATCATTAAATGTGCACACAAACACATAATTCATTCATATGTGTCCCTGCTTAGTTGTGCATCATTAAATGTGCACACAAACACACAATTCATTCATATGTGTCCCTGCTTAGTTGTGCATCATTAAATGTGTACACACACACAATTCATACATTGGTGTCCCTATATCGTAGCGCATCATTTGGTATAACACATTCACACACTTGAAGTTGAATGCTCATGCATTTGGTATGAAAGTAACATGTTTTGGAAAATGCATGATTGGAGACTATCTCTATGTAGTTTGCATTCTTGTGTGAAATGTGTTTGCTCGTTTATATATTTGTATAACATGGATCTTGAACTTGATTTTAGTCTTAGACTGTTCATGATTGAGTTCCGATCATTTCGGTTACTCATTCTATTGATTTCAAGCTCTAAGTCAAAAGATACTACACTTTCAACTCATGTTGCATACATTATCTTCGTCTTCATATATCGAGTCAAATTCTTATTTTTTAGGTTGAGTATCTTATATGTCCATGTCTATGAGGGAGTCTTGGTTTGTAATCTTCAAACAGATTCAAATTCAGATTTCGGAGACCAAAGAACGGTTGAAGAACGCGAGGAGAGCGCAAGGGGTGAGGTGCGATGGCTTAAGCCATCACCAAGCACCATCCCGAGATGGCGCGTGGCCATCTCGTCCACAAGAGTGCTCTGCCGCAAGATGCCCAAGCACCATCTAGGGGAGACACTAAAGAAGAAGGGCAAAATGGTTCTTTTGGCTTTTCACTCTTTAAAACCTCTCATTCCCTCTCATTTCAAAAAGATAAGAACAAGTTGAGAAATTGAAGAACAAGTGCAGAAATTTTCTCTCAACATTTTGATTTTTGTTTTTGTGATAACTTCTTCATTTCTACTCCGAATCACTTGATTCAAAAACCGATTTCGAGTGTCTTGAAGAGTTCTACAAACCTCAAGCATTTCCAGAACCAAAGGATTTCTACATTTTTCGTTGTGATCCGATCTTCAGTTCGTGATTTGCATCCTTGTTGGTAAAATCTTCTTCTTCTTAGTTTTCTTCTTAGATCTTCTTATTGATTGATGTTATTTGATTAAGAAGCATGACTAGATTGATTTTGATATCATTTTGTGGTTTTTTGATTTGATTTTCAAGTATAGCTAGATTTGTGAAATATTGAATGATTTGTGCTAAACTTGATAAACATGAAATTGTTTCTAGAAATCTTTTGTTCTTATGCTTGATTGACTATTTCTAGATTTAATTTCATTTTTCTAAGAACTAGGTCTACATCAATTGGTATATTCATTTCATTGATTTGGCTCTTAGTTGATAACATGCTTAGGTT
Source organism: Dipteronia dyeriana (assembly GCA_032871835.1). NCBI lineage: Eukaryota > Viridiplantae > Streptophyta > Magnoliopsida > Sapindales > Sapindaceae > Dipteronia > Dipteronia dyeriana. The sequence goes on along the minus strand of CM065300.1, from coordinate 75,694,938 downwards.
GTCTAGATGCATTTGTGATTGTTCTTTGAAAGCATAATCTAGCTATCTATTTGCATCTAGTATCTCCTCGGAAGCTGTTATATCCATGGGTGTGGCCTTAGTATCTCCTCAGAAGTGTTCAAGCAGATCCAGGAGTCCTTACGTAAAGTCATCGAAGATGCCGCTAGGCAGGAAATCAGCATATCAACCACGACTAACCTAAGTTCGCCATATCAACTTTCCATGACGATTGTGGCCTAGGATCCCAAGATATGCTCTGAGATAGTAGCGGTCGCTCCAGAAGTGCCTTAGAAATCTGGAAGAGATAAGAACATCATGAAAAAAGGAGCGTTTGAATAGAAAAGTTAGCCGAGAAGATCGGGAAGCAAGGGACACCGAAAGTCTAGTTTGCGGGAAGATACGAAGAGGTACAATGGAGCGGAAACCAACCACGAACAAGCCCACAGATTGATAGCCAGCGGAAAAGGTCCCGCTAACATTCAAGTGACGATGAAGCATCCCCTAGAAGGCGTAGAGAGCCAACCCATACAGTCAGGCGTGACCTCTTCGATGTCCAGATCAGCGGACGGGTCTCTAGGGACCCATATGGGCTCACTATCCGTCAGAAGTTTGATGAGCGTGGAAAGTCTGAGGGGGATCGAGAGATTCTTCTTAAGATGGTAGAACCTGGGAAACCCACTGATCGGGAGCTCCAAGAGCCCATTTACTGATTCTATAAGGCAGGCCTATTTTTCAAAAAAAGTCAGAATGCTGCATATGGAGCAATTCAAAACCAATACAGAGCTAGAGGAGCATGTAAGAAGGTACCATAGTGCAATGGCGCAGTATGATTATGATGACGCCCTAATGTGTCGGATGTTCCCATAAACGCTAGGAGATTAAGGGTCCAGATGATTTGGTGGGCTGTCCGTAAGCTCCATTAGGAATTTTGAAAAGTTAGTACAAGCGTTTACCTAGTAGTTCAAGGGAAACATCCAATGAAGGAAATCCACATCAGCCTTGTCGACTCTAAAGCAAATGAGAGACGAGAAGTTGAAAGACTATCTGGATAAATTCTAACAAGAGTTATTAGAAGTGCAAGATCCCAATGATGATGCAGTAGTGTTGGCATTCATCAACAATTTACAACACAGTCATCTGACCCCATGCCTGAAGCAAAGGGCACCGACTGATCAGTTTATTTCTATACATGTTTTAAGTCCCTATTTCATATTATTTGTGCTTAGTTCTTGGGTGAAAATAGGTATTTTATGTGTTTTTTGAGCATGTGTAGGTCACATTTCATTCAAAAAGCGTTGGATGTTATTTTGGAGAAAAAAAGCAAAAAGACAATTTTCTGTTCAGTGCAGAACAGTCATATTTTGGGGCCCATATCTCTCAGCTCCAATCAAAATGTGTATCCTACTACCTATGGATTGGAAGGCCCTGAAGTATAGTTTCCAGCGCACTTTACATATTGTAATTCCGATATTCCTAAAAGAAGTTATGCACAATTTAGTAACCGAAGGTCAGTGTTGGAAAGTCAACCACGGGCTAGACCGCCGTCCAGGCATAAGACCTAGCCAGCTGTTTGAGGAGTGGTACATGGCAGAAGAATTCCAAGGTTTGGACCGTGGTGACCTACGTAACGACCCAGACCACGGTTTCACATATTTTTGGTATATAACTACTCTGAATTAGTCCAGAATTGTTCCAAAACTTCCCAAATCAAATTCTAATGATTTTAGAATACGGAAAAATTTCAAAACTCAAATTAAGAGTCAAACATCAAAGAGGAAATTCAATTTAGGAAAGTATTCTCATTCCTTGTTTCTTTCTACTTTCCCACTTGATGGATTTCCTAAACCTAATAAGAATTGGGGGTTCACAATGAAAAATCACCTATAAATACTTAATGTTCTTTGCAATTCAAATACACAAACCAAGGGAGGTCTCAAGCCACCAAGGGGGTCGTCCCCCACCACTCTATCACCATACATCACATCATAACTTACATTCATCTTTACACATCGAAGATTTGAAGACGAAGAAGAATTTATCATTAAAGACTTGGAAGAACTCATTGAAGGCCAACATGGGTTTTATCTTTTCTTTCTCTTCTCTTATTTTTATGAAGTGTACCTAAATCCATAACTAGGGAATCAATGTGAACCTTTTGTGAATGCTTATGTCTAGATTAATATTATTATTTCTTCAATTCAATTCTTGATTTATTCATTGTTCTTAATTGTTTGACTCTCGATAGTTTTAATATTTATTCACACCATAGACCATGGGTGGATAATTATTTGACATGATTTTAGAGTTAAGACTATTTGAGAATTAAGGTTAGAGTATAGACCAAACCTAACCTTGATTATTGCTCTTTTGAATGAATGAATTTTATCTTTAGCATAGACCAAGAAAAGTATAGAATTTGGTTCTTATTTATTACGCTTAACGGGTTTCCGATCATTGTTCACACCATAGACCAAGGGTGAATAGTGGTTGGGAATACGTGACTCATCCCGCTATTATACGGTAATAGTCGTATTAAAGATAAAGAATGAACCCTTGAATTGATTGAATCTTGTTCACAAATTAATTCCATACATTGAGTGTTCATAATTGGGGATCATTGATGACCTAGTGCTTTCTCATCCTTGATCACAACCAAATATTTTCAATTGCTTTCTTAGTTTTAATATAATTTATTTTTAGTTTTAATTCAATCTTTAAGCAATCTTTTGGTTACTTTCAATTTAGCTTTAATTGTAATTAAATTTAATCGGTAAATCTCTGGTCCTCATGGGAACGATCCTTACTTGTCGTTGTATTTATCTTCTCGATTCGTGCACCTGCGAGTATTGTTTTTACAAAACATGAATTTACACATCACCGACCACGTATGCAAGCATGGTAGACCATGTTAGAGGGTACGCCATGGCAGAGGAAGAAAAACTAGCCCATGGTGGAGAACTTATACATATTGGTCGACCCGAATGTAGTCAAAAGCACAAAGATGGTAACTCAAAGAATAGCAACAAAGGGGAGCAGAAAGGCAGTGGAGGAAAAGGTAAGGACAGACGAAAAGATGTCGACAAAGGTGGTAGGCAATTCAAGCGCAATACACTAATTACACTTCACTGGCCAGAAGGCAAGATGAAATCTTGAATGTGATAAAAGATAAGAGTTTGTATAAGAAACCCCCCGAAGCAGTTGAGTTTTGCCAGAAGAGACACCACCAAATACTACAGATTTCACCAAAAGAACAGTCATGAAACCTCCAAGTGTTGTCAGCTGAAGGACTACATCGAAAAGCTAATCAGAGAAGGACACCTCAAGGACATGATCCTTATGAGTGGGGATGACAGGTGTAAGAATACCATAGTCGAATATGAGCCCCATGAGAGATTCAGATAATAGAGCAATCGATACCATCTTTAGCGGGCCATACACATGGAGTAGTAGTCGGGAGAGGATGTTCGAAGTTAGAGAAGCTATAGATGGTCAGAGAAACCTAGAGGTGAATCAGCTAAGGCTAGATCAAAAGAAATTTAAACAAGGTTGGGACCCAATAATTTTCACAGAAGCAGATGCACATGCATCGAAAGTGAGGCCGAACGAAGCGAACATGAAGTCGGTTCACTTAGGACATATGGAAGTACGAAGAGTACTGATCGACAATGGAAGCTTAATGGATATTCTAAGTGTGGAAGTGTTTGATCAACTCGGGTTGCAAAAAAAAGACCTCTAACCACTTAAGGTCCCACTTAGAGGCTTTGAAGGAGCAAAAGTAAGATTGTTAGGAACAGTGAAGTTACCTGTGGAGATCGGAAGCTTTCCCTGTACCTAGACATCATTATTGGACTTTGTGATCGTGAATGTAGAGAATTGGCCATACAATGTCGTAGTAGGCTGGCCTTTCCTAAACAAGATGAAGGTTGTGACCACCACATATGCACTAACAGTGAAGTTCCCTATGGAGGAAGGAGTAGGAGTCATGAGAAGCTCACATAAATAGGCGAGAAAGGCAAATTTGGCCTTGTACAGAGAGAAAACAGAGTCGTGGGTAATGCAAGTGTACACCATCGGGAAATATGAAAACTAGAAGATGGATGATGTGGAGGTTGAAGCGGAAACTCCAACCCGATTCGATCTGGACCCGAGGGAGACACTTTCCTCTGCTCCGGATTGAACAGTTAGTGGCTGCAACGGCCAATCATGAGTTGTTGAGCTTTATGGATGCGTACTCGGGATATAACCAAATCCGGATGTTTGAATCTAACAAAGATAAAACATCCTTTACTACCGATAAGGGGCTATATTGCTATAAATCCATGCCTTTAACTTACCAGAGATTGGTAAATAAGATGTTTGCTCGACAGATATGTAGAAACATGGAAGTATATCTGGATGATATGCTGACAAAATGCATAACATCAAAAGATCATGCAGGGAATCTCAGGGAAACATTTAAAGTGTTACGGAGGTTCGGTATAAAGCTCAACCTAAAAAAGTGCCTTTGGAGTACCTTCAGGGAGATTTCTAGGATTCCAAGTTCACCAAAGGGGAATTGAAGTTAACCCAGAGAAAATAAAGGTGTTGGAGGAAATGAGGTCTCCAAGAAAATTAAAGGAAATCCAAAGGCTAACAGAGTGCTTGGCATCTCTGAATTGATTCATAAGCAAATCGACTGAAAAGTGTTTTCCCTTCTTTAAAGCAATTAAGAAGGCTAAAGGGGTGGAATGGAACGATGGGTGTAAACAGGCCTTTAGAAAGATCAAGAAATATCTAGGAAAAGCACCGATTCTATCCAAACCAATTAAAGGAGAAGTGTTTTACTTGTACCTGTCAGTAACGTTTATAGCAATAGGTTCAGTACTAGTCAAATTTGATGAGAGGATACAAAAGCTAGTATATTAAACAAGCAAAGTTTTGTTACCAGCTGAGACAAGATGTTTATCAGCCGAACAGATGGCAATGGACCTTGTGACTACAGTAAGGAAGCTAAGGCCATATTTTCAAGCCCACAGGATCGAGGTCTATACAGACTGTCTGTTGAATCAAATTCTATCAAAACCCGAAGTGTTCAGGAGACTGACTAAATGGGTTGTGGAGTTGAGCGAGTTTAAGAGAGCATATCTACCAAGGGCCACAATAAAAGGGCAATTTGTGGCTGACATGATCATAGAATTCACCAAACCAAACAGCAAGGTGATCAGGATGTTGAAGGAGAATGATGAGTTCACATGGACACTACATGTAGATGGGTCATCAAACGCGCATGGCAGTGGGGTCGGGATAGTCATATCTACTCCAGAAGGTGATCAGGTAGAATGTGCCATACGGTTTAACTTCAAAACCACTAACAACAAGGCTGAGTATGAGGCACTTTTGGCAGAGCTAAGAGTTTGTACGGCTTTAGTGAAGGATGAGCTAGAAATATTCAGTGACTCGCAAGTGGTGGTAAACCAAATTTGGATGAGTATCAAGCCAAGGACAATAACATGGCCACATATTTGGGGATAACCAAAATGTTGCTAGGAAGTTTCAATACGTATAGGATCACCTAGATCCCGAGAAAAAAGAATGATAAGGCAGACGCTCTGTCAAAATTGGTGTCAGCTACTATCGGTGTACAATCAAAGACCATCCCAGTTACTCATCTTAAAAGGCCAAGCATCGAGGACCAAGAAGAAACATTGGAGATATGAGCGATTTTAGGAGAGCAGACCATTTGAATGACCCTGATTAGGGAATACATGGAGGATGGAACACTACCAATAGAAATAACTGAAGAAAAACATCTCAAGTATAGAGCTACCAGGTACTCAATGGTCAAGGGAGAATTGTACATGAGAAGATTCTCAAAAGCCTTGCAGAGATGTGTCTACCTAGTGGAAGACAGGCAAATATTAGAAAGCATCCATAGAGGAGTATGTGGGAACCACTCCGGAGGTAAAAGCATGGCACACAAAACTCTTAGACAAGGCTTCTATTGGTCGACCCTATTCCAAGATGCTCAGACAGTCATGGATCAGTGTGAAGGTTATTAGAGGATAGCTAATGACATAAAAATGCCTCCCGAGCAGTTGGAGAGCCTGTCATCACCTTGGTCGTTCACCATGTGGGGACTAGACTTGATCGGCCTAATGCCAGCTATAACAAAAGGTGAGGCAAAGCACGCCATTGTGGCTGTAAATTACTTTACCAAATGGGTCAAGGCAGAAGCAATGGTGAATATTACCGAGGCCAATACGACAAGTTTTGTCAATAAGAACGTCATTTAACAGCATGGAATCTCATACACGATAATCACGGACAATGGAACTCAATTTGACAATGACAATTTCAAAAATGTGTCGGGATTTCGGCACAAAAAATTACTATGCCACACCAACTCACTCTCAGACCAATGGTCAGACATAAGCAGTAAAAAAGATAATCAAGCACACCCTGAAGGCAAAGCTAGGTGATAGGAAAGGGAACTAGGAAAACATGTTGCATTAAGTTCTATAGGCATACCGAACCACATAAAGGACTTCAACGGGGGAAACCCCTTATTCACTGGCGTTCGAGAAAGAGGCAGTGATCCTGGTTGAAGTAATTCATAACTCACCAATGGTGCATCTCCTCTATTCCGAGTCAAACGTTGGTATGCTAGAACATAACTTAGACAAGTTGGAAGAAAAAATAGATATGTCAAAGGTTAGACTGCGGCATATCAGCAAAGGGCTGCTAGATACTATAACTCACATGTTTGAATCAGGAGATTCCAACTTTGAGATCTTGTTCTAAGAAGGGTGTTGCCCAGTACAAGAGATAAGTCAGTTAGGGCTTTGACGGATAAATGGGAAGGTTCATACCTGGTGGTCGGGCTGGCTGGAAATAGGGCATACCGCCTTGCCCGATCAGAAGGAAACAAATTACCTAGGCCATGCAATTCTCAATACCTAAAGATGTTCTACCCCTAGGGGTCCCTCAGTTTTTCTTGTCTATTTTCATTTCATTAGAGATTTATTTGCTTTGTTATCTAATTGTTTTATGTTTCCTATTAGCATTCAATAAAAACCTTTTTGAGGGAACAGTTTCAGAAATCAAGAATAGTGTTCTAAAATTTTGCTTTCGTATATAAAAGCAGTCTCGGGGCACCTAGGAATCGCTCAGTATCAGTTGGGAGCGCCCGAGAGGCCAAGTGAGGGGGGCCAAAAACATGTGTCGCAAAGGCAATGTACACTCACCGAGACTAACTGGGTGCAATAAAGCACCGTTAGGGCGTCTTCAAGTCATAAGCACCTGATGGGATGTGCCAAGAGTTTAACAAGGGATAAGTATTTTACTCAAAAAACAGATGTAATTAAAGCACCTACTAAGTCAGTAAAGTACGAGGTGCCCAATTGTAATGAATCTTGATCAACAGACTATTGGGAGACGTCATCAATGACCTAGTTGACAAATAAAAGACAAGAGTCTATAAACTAGTTACCATGTAAATGGGTTATAAAAGAACACTTCTAGATATAAAAGCAGCGAGATGATCGGGGGCTTGAGTAACCGATAGGCTAACGGCTCCCCCGACCCTGCCTATGTAAGGGCTATTACAAACCCTGTCAGACGAAGTTACTTGACCAAAGCCAGGATAATAGACTCAATACAGCTTGGGTTATTGAACAGTCCTAGTTAAGTTAGAGAAACTGGGTTAGCGATAATGCGTCAAAGTCTAGTGCAACCAAAAGCAAACATGGAGCTGACCAAGAAATAGCCGTGACCAATTGCACTAGTATGGTCACAACTGAGTCAGTTAGCCTGCGTACAATCCGAGCTAACTCGTAGCAGCAACCAATGAAGGTTTGGGACAGGCGAGAGGATGTGATCGCAACCGAAACCATTAACTTAGGTGTGGCTCGACATGCATAGTTAAAGTTAATAAGCGGTCATAACTATTCATAAACCATTCGATTTTTAGATAACTATTGTTACCAGCTTATAGCCTGGGTTATCACTAATGCGCAGTGGGACGACCAATTCAAATGAAGTCACTAGTTTACGTAGAAACAACAACAACAAAATTAAATTCATTTTATTTATAAAATAGAGCAATTACAAGGCAGCATTTACATAGGTAGTGAAGCATAAGACTCTTAAACATCTGGGCTGCCGAAAGGACCTCCAGGTCCAAAACTTCCAGAAGCGAGATCACCACCATAGTCTTGACTCAAGTCTTCAAAATCTGGCCAAGTAATATCATTCTCAGGCTCATTGACCATGAAGGGGGAATAGTCTGTACCCAGTAAAGGTGCATTTGGTACGCGAGACATGACAGAACAACGTGAGACAGTTTGTTCTTGTCCCACTTTTGGTACGTTCTTAACATGGGATAGGACGGGACAAGGTGGGAAAAAAATCACAAAAAATTGTCCCACCCAAGACCTTAGGACAACTTGTCCCATGACATGGGACAAATGTCAAAAATACCAATTTACCCTTTAATTTTTCAAACAATTACAATAATGTCCAATAAATTATATATTATACATTATATAATATATACATATATAAATATTATATTTTCTATATATACTAATATTTAATATTATATATCACATATATAATACATGTAATATTTTATATTAATATATAATAATATCAAACATATATATATATAGTATGTTATAGATCATTATATATAATATTATTTAATATTATTATATATTAATATATAATATTAGAGTATATATTGTTATATATATAATAGGGGTACTCTGGTCATTTAAACTTCTTGTTCCATCCTATCCTAGCTATACCAAACATATAACAATACAGTATACAGTTTTGTCAAGGCCTTCCAAACACAATATAGAACAACATGTCTTATCATGTCCAATCCAGTCCAGTTTCACCTAGTCCTGTCCTATCCAGTCCAGTTTCACCTGGTCATGTCCTATCTCCATGTCAAACGCACCATAATGGACCAACATCAGCCTCTTTGGTTAAGGCATTATTTTCTTCACTGGTATTAAAAACCACTAGAGAAGACTTTGAAGGAAGCTCTAGGTGCATGGGGGTGAGGATTCTTCCCGATAGACCTGCAGTAGGCCCTCCAATAAATCCTTTGATTCCTTATGTCTTATAGGGACTCATCTTTGTACCTCTTGATAGTTCTGTCCCATTTCAGTATGCCTCCTCTAAGGACCTCCCCTTACCCTCGAAGAAAGCTTGAACGGTGGTCAGCCCTCTCTCGAATTCCCTCAGCATGACGGCATCAAAAGCTGGGGATCTTTTGTAGTTGTCCACGTTCTAGACTTCAAAGGTCGACCTAGCTTCTTGAGAAAGCACTTTCATACTGACTTGTTGCTGCTCTAAGTCCTTGGCCAAGTGCTCATAGTGGATCTGACCCTCATCAGATGCCTGCTGTGTTTCAAGCATGATTTGTTGGACAGAGGTAAGAGTGTATTGGGCAAGCCGGGTCTCCTCATAGGATTTCTTCCCTACCCTCTCAGCCAAGATAGCCGTTTACTCAAGTTAAGCATTCTGTAATTCCTCTTTTGTGATCCTTTTCTATAACTCAGCATTCCTCGTAATAAGCTGCCTAGGGGTTGTCTTAGCTGTAGAAGACCTACCTTGGACGTCGGCTATGGTTTTTCTCAGGGCAAGCTCAGTAGTAACATGGGCCATCAGCTGCTCTTCGTACTGATTAGCTTTGGTAGCATTGGCAGAGGATGACTTGAGGGCATAATCGTTTTTGGTAAGATCCTTCTTCAACTGAGATATCTCAACAGCTTGCCTCTTTTGATTGGCCAAGGCTCGAGTCAGCTTCTCCACCGCTTGAAAAAATTGTAAGAATTTGAGAAACCGAAAAATATAAGAGTAAAAAATGATGCAGAAGGCACTTATAAAAACTCCAATGTTAAAAATCATGTGGATCCGTTCAGAAGTACTGGTAGCCCTAGCCTCCCTATAGTAACCATCATCAATATACCCCTCGTCGGTTGACATGGATCGAAGCATGGAGAAAGGATCTGCCTGAGAATCACTTGAGTGAAGGGGATGAGAGGATTCATAAACTGGAGCATCTGGAATCCCCAATAGGATGGATTGATCATGGCCAGAGGCAAAAGTGGTCGGAATCATCATTGGAAGGGTCAAGCCAGCAATGTTCGGTGGCTTTGAGACCACAACATCCTCACCAGCCTGATAGGCAGTTACAAAAGCTTTAAAGCTCTGCCCATCAGGAGCTTAACCTTTACTTACACCATCCTTAGGGAGAAACCCGAGTGGTGTAAGATGGGGAATATCCCAAACTGGGCTACTTGAGCATCCTCAACCAACTTGACTGTAGCACCAGTCCTTGACTTCAGCACAGGTCTAAGCATTTGCTCCTCCAAGATGTCAAGCAGATCATCGTCAATAAATCGATCCTCCAAGTTAAACTCCCTATCATCAGAGTCAATGAAGACTATCTGGAGTTTAATGGAAAACCCCATGGGTATATATATAAACAACCATTAAGAAGTTTAGAAACAGAGACTTACGATGCCTGCGTCAAACAGATATCTTAGGAAAGAGTCCCAGTTCAATCAACTCTTTCTTTGAGTATAGATTGTGGCGGTCCCTGACCTCCCAAAGAGTTTGACCCACCTTAACAATTGTGTCAGCCTGTTCCCTAGTAATAACAGATGCAGTCTTGTTTCGTAGATTGGTGCTACAAAAATGCCTCGGGACACTGCTTCGGTTTAGCCGATGGGCAGAATCAGCCACAACGACCTCACCTCAAACACCACTAATAAAGAACCAAATTTTCTTCCAGTACTTGTTGAAAGAGGAAAACCGCCATATGAAACCTTTGTGGTCTTTATGCGTTGGAGGGGGAGGTTTGTTAGGTTTTAATTTGTGTTTGCATTAATTCCATTTCAAAATGATGTTTAGTTGTAATGATTTAGTTGTTTAGATACATGATGATTCAAGCTTCAAAAAAGAATTAACAACAAGTCAAAGCAAGTTCAAAGTCTTCAAAGAGAAAGGATGCAATATGGTTCTACAAAGGTATACTAAGACCTTATCTTTCTCTTACAAGACTTAGGCACACACACACAATTCATACATTTGTGTTCCTGCATCGTTGTGCACCATTATAGGCACACACATACAATTCATTCATATGTGTCCCTGCATTATTATGTACCATGTATAACACATTCACATCACTGAAGATGAATGCTCATGCATTGGTATGGAAATAACATGTTTTGGGAAATGCATGATTGAAGACTATCTCTATATAGTTTGCATTCTAGTGTGAATTGTGTTTGTATGTGTATATGTTTGTATAACATGGATATTGAAATTGAATTTAGTCTTAAATCATTCTTGATTGAGTTCTGGTCATTTCGGTTACTCATACTATTGATTTCAAGTTCTAAGTCAAAAGATACTACACTTTCAACTCAAGTTGCATACATTGTCTTCGTCTTCGTCTTCGTATATCGAGTCGAATTATTATTTTTTTTTGGGTTGAGTATCTTATATATCCATTTCTGTGTGAGAGTTACGGTTCATAATCCATAAACAGACTAGAAATACGATTCGGAGGCCGGAGAACGGTCGAAGAACTTGAAGGAAGGTAGAAGGAGAAAAAAGTCAGCAAAGCACTTCTTTCCCGAGATGGAGCGTGACCATCTCGGGGCAGAAGGCTTGCTCCCCTGAGATGCCCACGTGCCATCTCAGGCAGCAAGCATGCTTGGCTACTTCTTGCCCCTCTTGGCCATTTTACATGCCCAATTTTCCCTCTCCTTTATATTCCACTTCCCTCTCACATTTCATTCTAAGAATAAATTTAAACTTGTGTGTAGAAACTTTTCTCTCTACATTTTCTCACCTTGTAAAAGTCATAACCTCTTCATTTAAACTCCGATTTGAGTGATTCAAAGTTGAGAGTGTTTGTCTATTCATCCTCCATCTTTTCTCTGAAGGTTTGAGTGAGTTTTATTGCTTTTTTCGGAGTCTAAACACATAAAAATGGGAATGCACCTAAATCAACTAAGGTATTGATTTTCTCTCAAAGATTTCTTTTAAAACTTGGTCAATTGGCTTAGGTTTTCTTCTTCAACTTATATATGTGTATTGTGAGTGTTTTGATTTGAGTTTTGAAATCTTTTAAAGCTAGGTTGAGTTTCAATTGAAATCTTACATGTTGAGTTAGGTTTTAATTTTGCCTATGTTTTCACATATTTGGGATTGTATTGTGCTAGCTTTGATTCTAGGACTATTTGATGATTTTTGATTGATTGATTTTGTGAAAAATAGTTCCTCACATGTATTAGGCTCTCTTGGCCGAATTCTCACATTAATACATGTGCTTATGTTCTTTTGAGTAATTCATGTGTTTTGTTGAATCTATGAATAGGAATATGCTCTAGAACTTTAGCTTTAATCTAAATGACTTTGTCATATGATTTTAGCATGTTTATGGTTTATGTGATTTTAAACTTGATTATGTGATTAATTGAACATATCTTGTGATTCAAGTTTAGATCTATGCATGTATCTAGGTTGTGATTAATGTTGAACATATCTTACATGATCTAGATGATTTAAACATGCATGATTGACTAGAATACATTTGTTTTGTGTATTCATGCTCATGTCTAGTATTTTCCATAGGATGTGTTGATCATAGCATTCTATATTGCGTGCTTGTTTGAGTTTTGCATTCATGATCACCTAGATGTCTTATGAGAAGGAAGTCCTGACAATAGGTGTGAGACCTATGTTGTTGAGCAAGTAAGTCTTGGCAAGATGTGTGAGACCTTGGATTGTCAAGCAAGGAAGTCTTGGCTAGAGTCGGGAGGACTCGGATAGTCGAGCAAGAAGTCTTGCCTAGGGTCGTGAGGATCTGGAAGGGTGAGCAAGTAAGTCTTGACTAGAGTCGGGAGGACTCGAATAGTTGAGCAAGAAGTCTTGCCTTGGGTCATGAGGATCCGGTAAGGTGAGCGAGGAAGAGGTGTGAGGCCTCAGATTGTTGAGCATGAGGGCGACATCTTCATGAGTAGGATAGGAGGGTAGTTTCTAGGTGAAGGGGTCACTTGAGAGATTGTACCTGTCTTATCTACTAGTGGATTTTGTTTGTCGGTGGTTACTAACCCGTGGATGTTTCCTCTTTGACGGTTTACCACGTTATATCTTATGTCAACTTCTCTCTATCCATATCTCTCTAGTATTTTTATTTGTTATTTGAATACTATGGATAGAACTCTTTAAGTAAGTTGACTTCCTTTCTATAATATAGATTGTGTATGTGTTACAATTACTTGTTTGTATAACAGTTTACTTGTTTTATATATTGATTAAGTGTCTTTAATTAATATATATATTGTGATACAAGCAATCTAGACGGACAAACTTTTGTTTGTTTCTAAGGGAGTCGAAAAAGGTGTCTAACCTATTCACCCCCCCCCCCCCCCCCCGCCCTCTTGGTTAGCCTTGAGCATTTAACCGTGTTTGTATTTTCAATTGGTATCAGAGCAGGACACAAGATTGTACTTAGTGAGAGTCCGAGTGATACATTCACGGTTTTTACAAAGCTTTTGAAGTCATGGGTTTACAAGATGATGTAATGGCAGAAGAAGCCTTAAATACTAGGCCACCATTACTTTGAGGCACTAACTATGGGTATTGGAAGTTGAGGATAAAAGCCTACATCCACTCTATTGATGAAAGAGCTTGGATGTTAGTGGAAGAAGGTTATAGTCCTCCTACTAAGGTTCAAGAGGATGGAACCATGATACTCAAGCCAAGGAGTGAATGGACAACGAATGAGTTTGAGGTTGCTAAATGGCACCATCGTGCTATGAATGCCATTTTTGGAGGGGTTGATGGGCATCGATTCTCCTACATTCAAAATATTGAATCCGTAAAGAAAGCTTGGGATACTCTCCAAGTTACTAATGAAGGAACCTTAGCGGTGAAAAAATTGAGGCTTCAAATGTTGGCATCACAATTTGAAGGTTTAAGTATGGGTGAAGAAGAAAAGTTTAAAGAGTTTCAATTCCGGCTTCTTAACATTGCTAACCAATGTCAAGCACTTGGAGTACCTATCTTAAAAGAGTGTTTAAATTGAAAAATCCTTAGGTCTCTTCCTAAGAGATTCAAATCAAAGGTGACGGCCATTGAGGAAAGCAAGGATGTGGATAGCATGAACATCGATGAGTTGCTTGGGTCTCTCCAAACTTATGAAATGTGCTTGAAGCCAAATATTAAGAGTAAGGGAATCGCTCTCAATGCTATTGAGGAGGAGAGTGATGATGAAAATGAAGAGATGGCTCTTTTGGTTAGAAGGTTCAAGAAGTTTTTAAAGAAGAATGCCAAGCCTAGAGGCAAGTCTTGTGAGGAAAAGGGAGTTAAGAGAACATCATCTCAAAGGAATGAAAAGAATAGTCAAGCCATGAACAAGAAAGATGTTCAATGCTATAATTGTCATGGTTTCGGTCACTTTGCTAGTGAGTGCACCAAGAAGCCATCTAAGAAAGATAAGAAAGGCAAAGTGTTGGCGGCTACTTGGAGTGATGATAACTCTAGTGACAATGAGAGCTCTAGTAATGAGTCTTCAAGTGATGAAGAGTTAGTGAGAAACTTTGTAGCTCTAACGGCTTCTCATTCTCCACTAGATGTTGATGGTACAATATCTTTGAACAAGAAATTTGATGCAAAACATCATGGAAGCTCTAGTTCCATTCCTACTAATCTTGAGTTGTTGGAAAAGATAGAAAAGCTTGAAGAAGCTAGAGATAATGCTCAAAGAGAAGTAGTTGAGAAGGATGATTTGATCAAGAAACAACTAGATGAGTTTGTAGTTGTCACTCGTAGACTTCTTGGTGAAAAAGGTGATATTATGAAGAAGTTTAGAGAACTTGAAAATATAAACCTTGAGAAGGATAATGTGATATCTTCTTTGAAGAAGAGAGTACAAGAATTGATGGAAGAGATAGACACTGCTAAAGAGGCCATCAAGGACTCAGTGAATGATTCGGTAAGTGTGTCTAGTGTTAGGAATCTTGTTAACTCTCATAATGGTGAAGATGGCTTGGTAGTTGAAGAGGAGCTCTTGGAAGCACCACTTCCTACTCACTTTGATGAAGTCGTGATTGATAAGAAACCACACAAGAAGAAAATATCAAAAGCCAAGAAAAAGTTGGTGAACAAGGTATCTTTGCAAACTCCTAGTGAAGCTAGTTCAACTCCAAAAGATACAATCTCATCTTTTATTCCAATTTGCCATTATTTCAACACAATAGGTCACATTAAGCCTAGGTGTTATAAATATATAGAAAAATGCAAATTAGGAAATGAATCTAGAGATAAGGAGATTAAACTTCAACTTGAACATGCTATGGTCTTGAAGGTTGAGAAACATGATAATATTGCTAAGCATGAGAAGAAGTTGTGGAATAAAAAGAATACTAATCGTGTTCAACTTGACAAAGCTTGTATTGATAATGTTAAGGAAAAGTGTGTTAATGATATTCTTGTTAATCAAGTCATTGAAGGACTTTACTCTAGATTTAACATTGTTGTCAATGATGATATTGGAAATGTTTATGTAGGTACACCCAAGAACAAGTGGTTCAAGGGTGAGTGCTCTTATTACTAATATAAGAAGCACATGTGAGATAGCTTTGAGGCTATATATCAATTGTGTTGAGAATTCTTGCTTGCTAGCTTTGAATACTCCATGTATTGATATGAACTTGGTTATCTCACATCATGTTTGTTATGATGGTAAAAATTTGTTGTTTAACTTTAGAGAAGTTCTTTTGATATGTGTTGATTGAGTTAAAATATTATGCTTTTTATACTCTTATTGTGAAACATCGTCAACTTGGTTTCATGAGGACATTTAAGGCAAGAGTGCTCATAAAAAGGGCGGAAGTATGATATTTGGTGAATATAATGTGCAAAAAGGTATCTCTATACTATAATGCATGTTCTCTTAGATATTTATCTTTTGACTCAATTTTTGATATACATCTCATAGCATGTCTTATTAGAGAATTTTGTATAGCATACATATGGTTCTCATTGACATTTGCTATTTTAGGATCTAATAGTGGTATTGTTCACATTGATCTTAACTTTGATGATTGTTTGTGTATAGTATATTGAGTAGCATTACTTTTGAAAATATGATCTTCATATTCTTTGAAAATATGATCTTCATATTCTTTGAAAGCTACTCATTATAGAAGTAATGATCTTGAATAAGTCTCTACTTATTGCTTTTAGATCATGTGCTTATGAGCCATAAAATCTTGGTTTTCAAAAAAATTGCACCTTGCTTCTCTTATATGTTTTGCTAGTATGTTGAGTTTACTAATATGTAAACATTGGATACACCTTGAAGTTTTTGTTCTTAAGTACATTTAAAATGACCTATGGTTAGTATCCATTTTGCTTCGGCAATTACATAGAACTCAACGAGCACCTTCATAAAAAGGGCTACACACATTGGTTGTGAAAGCTACCCAATGTTAGAAAGAGCTACACCATTGTGATGAGTGAAAGCCGTCATGAAGTGAATTTTGTTTATGTTTTAAAAAAAATAGAGAAAAATCAAAGAAGTGTTGAAATGAAATCATAAAAAAAAAAACTTTGATTCAAAGCCTAAAAAGAAAGTGAGGAAGGCTTAAAAATGAGTATATTTGAAAAACAAATGTGCTCGGGTTGAAAAACAGAAATGGGATGACGAGCCACATGCACACACACACTCATATGTTGAAATCTATTCTTTTAAAAGCAAAAATTCAGAATGATAATCGGTTTGACTTTTTATGGAAAAAGCTTAAGATGAATAGTTATTGGAAATTGTTTGCATGTTGATTATCAAACTACTTCTTGATATATATTTGAAGCATATCTCTCCCACACACACTTTGTTTATGAGTATGATGATATTTTAGCAATTGTTGAAGAATTATGAGAGAACTTGAAAAAATCTTTGTGTATCTCTCTTAGCATATGAAGCTTATTTTGTTGATATTTCTTCAAAATGCTTGAATGTGTGATTGTGTGAACATCTTTGTCAACTTTATGCTATCATGGATTTTAGTTCTAGTATTTATCAAGGGGGAGCATTGTATGCTAGACATTGTTCTCTTTTATGATATGTTCACATGTTTCATTTTGTTACATGTTGGCATATTTTGACTTAATGATACTTGAAAGATATTACTCACTATCTTTGTCTTGCATGATGATTCATTCTTAAGTCATATGTCTTTGTTTTTATATATTTGTATTATGCTTGTTTTGTCTTTCACTCACTTTTGTTGTATGTATATAGCATTTTATAACACAAGAACAAATGGGAAGAACTAAGGTTACTGGAAGTGGAAATCAATTGAATCCCGTTGTGAAAGCCAAGTCTACCTCAAAAGGATCCAAAGCTTCAAGATCAAAAGATTTAGGGATCTTTGGAACTAAAAAGATATTTCAAGAGAGAGACATTGACTTAGGTAAGTGTAAAGATTCTTATGTTCTTAAGTTCATCAAGGATAGAAATTGGGAATCTTGGGTGAGCATGTTAGGAATAGTGAATGATACTCTTGTTAGAGAGTTTTATCTTGAATATAGAGAAAGTGCCACCTTATTGGATGCTTTGATGGAGATTAGGGGTGTTGTGTTTAGAGTTAACCAGGAAAACATTAACAAGTTTCTTGGGCTATCTAATGATATAGATTCAAATTTTCTAGATGTAAATGTTGTTACGTCTGTGAGTTTTGTTGGCATTATTCTATATCAAAACAACATTTCCTTTGTATTGTTTAGTTGTCTAGGATTCATGATGATTCAAGATTCAAAGAGGATATGACAACTATTCAAGCAAATTCAAGTCTTCAAAGGAAAAGTGCTTCATGATTCTACAAAGGTATATTAAGACCTTTCTTTTCTCTTTCAAGGCTTAGGCACACACACATATATCATACATTTGTGTCCCTTCATCATTGTGCACCATTATAGACACACACATATAATTCATTCATATGTGTCCCTGCATCGTTGTGCACCATGTATAACACATTCACACACTTGAAGATGAATGCTCATGCATTGGTATGAAAATAACATGTTTTGGAAAATGCATGATTGGAAACTATCTCTATGTAGTTTGCATTCTAGTGTGAATTGTGTTTGTGTGTGTATATGTTTGTATAACATGGATATTGAACTTGATTTTAGTCTTAAATCATTCTTTATTGAGTTCCGGTCATTTCGGTTACTCATACTATTGATTTCAAGTTCTAAGTCAAAAGATACTGCACTTTCAACTCATGTTACATATATTGTCTTCGTCTTCATATATCGAGTCGAATTATTATTTTCTAGGTTAAGTATCTTATATGTCCATGCCCGTGAGAGAGTTATGGTTTGTAATCCGTAAACGTATTTGAATTCCGAGTTTGGAGGCAGGAGAACGGTCAAAGAACGCGAGGGAAGCGCATGGGAGTTGCACCATGGCCGAAGGCCAACAAGAGGTGCAAGCCCGAGATGGCGCGTGGCCATCTCGGCTGCAACTCCATGCTGCCCCGAGATTCCCACACGCCATCTCGGGGAAGCATCTTGAAGGGGTAGCTTTGGTCTTTTCACATATATCTCTTCTCTCTCTCATTTGAATTCAAGGAAGAAGAAAATGTAGTGCAGAAAATTTCCAGGTTTTTCGCTCAACTTTGAATCACCATATCTCTCTCATTTCTTATCCGATTTGAGTGTTTCAAGTTGAAGAAGTTCCGTATTGAAGTCCTCTATCATCTCCAAGCAACCTTGAAATCATTTGTTCAAGTTTTCTGGTGGATCACACCATTTTCGTGACTGTACTTGAAATTGTCAAGGTATTTGTTTATCTTTTGATTTCCTTGATTCTAATGTTCAAATACCTTGGGTCTTCTTCCTACTTGTGTGTATTTGACTTGAACATATGTTGATGAGTGATATATTTTCAATTAAATGCTAGTTGTGCTTATTTAGATACTTAATTGTGAGTTAGGTTTCAATCAAACCTATGTTTTCACATGATTGTGAGTTGTATTGTGCTAGCATATTATCTAGGACTATTTGTGCTTTGATTGACTTTATTTTCATGATTAATAGTCCTATCATGTGCTAGAACTCTTTGTTGAATAGATCTAGGATTAGAACATTTGATTTTATATTTAGAGTTTATTAGAGTTTAATTGACTATTTTGTGAATATATGCTCTAAATGATTGCTAGAGATTTGATTGATCATATCTTGTGTTTCTAGCATGTTTGTGTCAGTAATAAAGTCTTGAATATGTACTTCATGAACATGTTTATTTCAAACTTTAGTAACATGAATAAAATCTAGGTTTAAAGTATGTGTTTGGAAATTTGGCATGCTCTAGATTTTTATTCATGCATAAGATCTAGACAATCTTGTTTTGTGAACTTTATTATCTATGTCTAGATCTTCATGGAGTGTACCTAATCCATACATTTCATATGCTCATGCATCATCTTGTGTGGTGTCATTTTTGGATTAGAAACTAGAAAAATATACTTTGTGTGCTCATTGATTAATTCTAGTTTCCATAGAATTTGTTGATCAACTTATTCTATGTTGCGTGCTTGTTTCCGTTTTGCATTCATGATCACTTAGATGCCTTATGAGAAAGAAGTCTTCACAATAGGTGTGAAAATTATGGTGTTGAGCAAGAAGTCTTGGCAAGAGGTGTGAAGCCTTGGATTGTCGAGCAAGGAAGTTTTGGCTAGAGTCGGGAGGACTCGGATAGTCGAGCAAGAAGTCTTGCCTAGGGTCGTGAGGATCCGGATAGGTGAGCAAGAAAGTCTTGACTAGAGTCGGGAGGACTCGGATAGTTGAGCAAGAAGTCTTGTCTTGGGTCGTGAGGATCCAGATAAGGTGAGCAAGGAAGTCTTGACAAGAGGTGTGAGACCTCTGATTGTTGAGCATTATGGGGACATCTTCATGAGTAGGATAAGAGGGTAGTTTTTAGGTGAAGGGGTCACTTGAGAGATTTTACTTGTCTTATCTACTAGTGGATTTTGTTTGCCGGTGGCTGCTAGCCCGTGGATGTTTCCTCTTCGGAAGTTTACCACGTTATATCTTGTGTCAACTTTTCTCTATCCCTAATTCTCTAGTATTTGTATTTGTTATGCGAATACTGTGGATAGAACTCTTTATGTAAGTTGACTTCCTTATATAATGTTGTTTATGTATGTTAGATAACTTTATATCTTGTGATATTTCATTCAAGTTGTAAAGTATCACATTGTAATACTCTAAGTACAACTTATGGAATTTTATCTACATTGAATATATTTGTTCATAAGATACATTGATTCTTGTTGTATGTTTTGTAGAATAAGAGTGGAGATTTTAGCATTCAAGAATATATTGTTTTCTCATAACAATCATGTTGAATGTTAATTTGTATGCTTATCAAGGTTTTGTCACTAGTCTCGAAAGATTTGTTAAAAATAAGAGACAACCTATTCACCCCCCCCCCCCCCCCCCCCCCTCCCCTCTAGGTTGTTTAATATAACCTTGTACACATTCTTTCAGATGTCATTGAGAATCTTAATATCATGGGTAGAGCTCTTTGTGACAATGCTTCTTTTTAGTGGAAAGGTAGAGCCTATATTAGTCAACATGAGTTAACTAAGGCTAGTGCATTTTTGAATCTATTCATTTGCACTAACATTATTGGATCTTCGAATTCAACCGAGTTGAATAAAGACAAGATCAAAATAGTGTATGCCTTGGTGACTAATCAACCTATAAACCTTGGGGATCTACTTATGCTTTATATTGATAGTGCGGCTTTCTCTACTAGAAGAGATAAAAAGCTTGCATTACCGAGGTTTATAACTTCTTTGTGTTTAGCTCGTGGTGTTAAGAGTAGAGAAGATGATGTGTTGGTACAACCCTTAGAAAATTATAGTGATAAACGTGTGTCAAATATGTCATATAAGGATAAAGGTAAGACATGTGATACTTTTGGACTATTTAGTAGTTCTCAAGTTGATTATCAAGAGACTATCACAAACATTCTTCTGGATTAGGCTTTACAATTGAAGAAGAAGGTTGATGAACTTAGTGTTATAGTTGTTAAACAATATGCTAGAATAAAAGAGTTGGAGGGGTGTATTACTTCAAGTTTAAGACCACCTCTCAAGCATTATGCTAGATCAACTACACGCACATCTTTCTTTGGTGGACCAAGTAGCTAGTATTTGAGTCTTGTGGCATCATTTCATGTCGAAAAGGGGGAGAAAGAGATGCTAGTTACTTAGTTTCTTTGTATGTTGTTTTTATGAACTTTTGAACTTTCAATGGCATGTAATAATTAGTTTTAAGACTTGGTTAAGAATTCTTGTATTTTGGCATGTGTTGAGTGGGAGATACATGTATTTGTGGACTTAATTGTATATTCTTATCCATATTATATGTTGTCATTTGTTTTTTTTCTCTTGTATATGCATTGTGCTTTGAGATGATTTGTAGGTTGCTTCAAGAGAAGATCAAGATGAAGTTCAAGAGTTGGTGAAGATTAGTTATAGGAATCTTACTCATTGTAATGTGAGGGAGTAATTTTGTGACCTATCTACATTTTTATATTTGTAGTAAATGTATAGGTGTTTTGACATGGAATTTGCCAATGGGGAAGATTGTTAGGTTTTAGTTTGTGTTGGCATTAATTCCATATCAAAATGATGTTTACTTGTAATTATTTAGTTGTTTAGATTCATGATGATTCAAGCTTCAAAGAAGAATGAACAACAAGTCAAAGCAAGTTCAAATTCTTCAACGAGAAATGATGCAATATTGTTCTACAAAGGTATACTAAGACCTTATCTTTCTCTTACAAGGCCTAAGCACACACACACAATTCATACATTTGTGTCCCTGTATCGTTGTGCACCATGTATAACACATTCACACACTTGAAGATGAATGCTCATGCATTGGAATGGAAATAACATGTTTTGGGAAATGCATGATTGGAGACTATCTCTATGCAGTTTGAATTCTAGTGTGAATTGTGTTTGTATGTGTATATGTTTGTATAACATGGATATTGAACTTGATTTTAATCTTAAATCATTCTTGATTGAGTTCCGGTTATTTCGACTACTCATACTATTGATTTCAAGTTCTAAGTCAAAAGATACTACACTTTCAACTCATGTTGCATACATTGTCTTCGTCTTCGTATATCGAGTCGAATTATTATTTTCTGGGTTGAGTATCTTATATTTCCATGTCCATGTGATAGTTACGGTTCATAATCCGTAAATGGATTCGAAATCCGATTCGGACGCTGAGAACGGTTGAAGAACGCGAAGGAAGGTCGAAGGAGAAAGAAGTCAGCAAAACACTTCTTTCCCGAGATGGCGCGTCGGGGCAGAAGTCCTACTTCCCAGAGATGCCCATGTGCCATCTCAAGCAGCAAGCATGCTTGGCTGCTTCTTGCCCCTCTTGGTCATTTCACATGCCCAATTTTCCCTCTGCTTTATATTCCTCTTCCCTCTCACATTTCATTCTAAGAAAAAATTTAAACTTGTGTGCAGAAACTTTTCTCTCTACATTTTCTCACCTTCCAAACACCATATCTTCTTCATTGGAACTCTGATTTGAGTGATTCAAAGTTGAGAGTGTTTTTCTATTCATCCACCATCTTTACTCTGAATGTTTAAATGAGTTTTATTGCTTTTTTTGGAGTCTAAACACACAAAAACGGGAATGTAACTAAATCAACTAAGGTATTGATTTTCTCTCAAAGTTTTCTTTTAAAACTTAGACAATTGCCTTAGGTTTTCTTCTTCAACTTATATATGTGTATTGTGAGTGTTTTGATTTGAGTTTTAAACTCTTTTAAAGCTAGGTTGAGTTTCAATTGAAATCTTACATATTGAGTTAGGTTTTGATTTTATCTATGTTTTCACATGTTTGGGATTGTATTGTGCTAGCTTTGATTCTAGGACTATTTGATGATCTTTGATTGATTGATTTTGTGAAAAATAGTTCCTCACTTGTATTAGGCTCTCTTGGCCGAATTCTCACATAAATACATGTGCTTATGTTCTTTTGAGCTATTCATGTGTTTTGTTGAATCTATGAATAGGAATATGTTCTAGAACTTTAGCTTTAATTTAAATGACTTTGTCATATGATTTTAGCATGTTTGTGTTTTATGTGATTTTAAACTTGATTA
The DNA here is from genome assembly GCA_032871835.1 of Dipteronia dyeriana. Lineage (NCBI taxonomy): Eukaryota > Viridiplantae > Streptophyta > Magnoliopsida > Sapindales > Sapindaceae > Dipteronia > Dipteronia dyeriana. Next base: position 75,671,711 of record CM065300.1, on the reverse strand, counting down.
TGTGATTAATTGAACATATCTTGTGATTCAAGTTTAGATCTATGCATGTATCTTGGTTGTGATTAATGTTGAACATATCTTACATGATCTAGATGATTTAAACATGAATGATTGACTAGACTACATTTGTTTTGTGTATTCATGCTCATGTCTAGTATTTTCCATAGGATGTGTTGATCATAGCATTCTATGTTGTGTGCTTGTTTGAGTTTGGCATTCATGATCACCTAGATGCCTTGTGAGAAGGAAGTCTTGACAATAGGTGTGAGACCTATGTTGTTGAGCAAGTAAGTCTTTGCATGAGGTGTGAGACCATGGATTGTCAAGCAAGGAAGTCTTGGCTAGAGTCGGGAAGCCTCAGATAGTCGAGCAAGAAGTCTTACAAAGGGTCGTGAGGATCCAAAAAGGTGAGCGAGGAAGTCTTGACTAGAGTCGGGAGGACTCGGATAGTTGAGCAAGAAGTCTTGCCTTGGGTCTTGAGGATCCGATAAGGTGAACGAGGAAGTCTTGAAAAGAGGTGTGAGGCATCGGATTGTTGAGCATGAGGGTGACATCTTCAAGAGTAGGATAGGAGGGTAGTTTTTAGGTGAAGAGGTCACTTGAGAGATTGTACTTGTCTTATCTACTAGTGGATTTTGTTTGCTGGTGGTTGCTAACCCGTGGATGTTTCCTCTTCGAAGGTTTACCACGTTATATCTTGTGTCAACTTCTCTCTATCCCTATCTCTCTAGTATTTGTATTTGTTATTTGAATACTATGGATAGAACTCTTTAAGTAAGTTGACTTCCTTTTTATAATATGGATTGTGTATATGTTACAATTACATGTTTGTATCACACTTTACTTGTTTTATATATTGATTAAGTGTCTTTCATTAATATATATATTGTGATACAAGCAATCTAGACGAACAAACTTTTGTTTATTTCTAATGGAGTCGAAAAAGATGTCTAACCTATTCACCTCCCCTCCCTCCCCTTTCTAGGTTAGTCTTGAGCATTTAACCGTGTTTGTATTTTCAAGGTTTTTCCTTGTAACCAAGGGGAATCTAGCAGTTTGGTGACGTCAATTGGAGATAGAGAGTCCCACCCGTATCAGACCGACCCAAAGTATAAAAGTTATGTATCTCCTGGGGGGTCGGGGGGGTATCCCAATCTGCTTTCATAAATATCATAAACTTATCAACACCCGGTATGAGTTGGGGGTCAGCTGAGCAAGGGTAACACCCGCGTCTGCTAAAAATCGGGCGATGAAAGGCTTGTAAGGGGAAAGTGACCTCAGAAGACAGCATGGCCCCATAAATCCCAACCGCACCAAGATACGGATTCCACAATGCGCGCTCGCTACTGTAGGACAATCACACCGAACGAGGGAGGTCAAACCGGTCCCAAAAGTTCACGAGTTCCTCATCTGTCACCACATTTATCTCGAAATCAAAGGCACAAAAATGGTCCACCGTAAATCTTGACATGCGTGCCCACTGTTCCCTCGGGACATCCTTCATCTTTAATGTCTGCGAGACTATCTTTAGGTCATTCGCTAGAAGAGTGATTTCTTTAGGAGAAGCCCTGAAAGTCTACCTTGTTGTCTTCGACATATCTGAATAACCAAAAGGGTTAGCAAAGGAAGGAACAAACACGTGGTTGGCCATAGAATAATCTACATTCAAAGCGATAGGTTGAGATGATGGAATATAAGCGTGAAAACGACCACAAATATGGATTCAAGCCTAGCAATATTCTCATTATCACCAGCCTCAATGGCATGTATGAGAAGTTCAAAATATCGATAACGAAGAGTTGGGTCCATACCTGGAATATAAGCGAACGCAACGAAAACATGGAAGTTTGAAAGGGGAGAATGGTGAAAATTTGAAGAAGAAGAAAAACTAGGCTTTTTTTATAGAAAAGCTCTTTGAAGTCGTGAGGGGAAAATGAAAAGTCCTTGAACTATATATAGGAACAGATGACGTCACGATAACACATACACGTCACCAGAAGTGAGTGGGAGTAGGTGCACAAGAAAAGAAAAGCACGTACCGTTTGAAAATCGAAAAAGTGTCTAGATGATTGCGTCAACTGAAACGAGCGTAATTGATAATAACGTTCGGTCACGAAGCATTTAATGCGCATTAATGAATGACACAACAAGAAAAAAGAATACGTTTGAAATTCCCGTAAAAGTGTGTGTCCATAAACCTAGAGGGGAGTGAATAGGTTTAAATCTAATCAATTACAAATTTTTTGATTAATCAATATTCCAAATACTACCCTAAATTATAAAGCATTCAATTAAACTAATTATGCTTAAAACAATAAATGACACACTATATATACTTGGAAACCCTTCAACAAGGGAAAAAACCACGGGCTATCCTTTAGCCACATCCAATCCTCAAATTCACTATTGTAATAATGTTTACAACCTAAGTTGACCACCTAGTCACACTTCAAGGTTACTAACCCGCCACTACTACCCAACGGGCCTTAATAGTGATTCTTGATCAATGCTTGCCAACCTAACATTGGTTGCAAGACTTCACTTGCTTGAGCACTACACACCGTAGTCACAAGACTTAACCTCAATGAAGAGTCAAAACAACCTAAGTGAATATGATGAAATATTCAAACATGCAAGCAGTGATAGGCTACACTAAATGCTTATCTAGGAATTCAAAGATGTCAATAAATGCAATCCCTAGATATCAATGTCTCAATGCAAGTGTAAGAAGACCTAACTAGATATAGCTATGAGAGACTAATATCTAGTTATCAAACAAAAGCCAACCAACAAAAATTGGCATAAACAATGGTAAAGAACAATCAATGCAATCAACAAATGCTATCAATTGGACCTAAACAATATCTAAATGAAAAGTATAGAGATTTAGCTAGAAGGGTAAAATTGTCCTAAATACTAGCTATCACAAACAAACATCTCAACCAACAATCAACAAACCAAACATGTTATAAATGCAATTAAACATAAAAGCATACCTTCAATTAGCAATAAATGTTATTCCTAGGTAAACATGACCTAGTAATGCAACAACAAGTTCTAGAGCATGTAGAGATTACCTAATCAATTAAAACAAGAGGAATCCATGCTTGGAAGATGCAAAAAGATGCTAGATGCTCATGGATTGAAGGTTGGTTAAGTCAAAATGAGTTCTTGGGAGCTCCCTCTTAATAGAAATTACTTTCTATCTCTAATGATAGATTTTCAGAGCTCTAGGTCTGATTTGGGGAAGAATATGATGTATTTATAGGGTCCAAATCAAACTACAACATTCTGGGAAAGAAAAAAATGATTTTCGGGCATCAAAAGCGACCTTAGGGCTATATGGATGATAGGTCGCTTCAAGGTTGCTTTGCTTTCGGGTTTGGGAGCCAAAATATGCTTGAAAAAATGACTTGGAAGTCAGGTCACCCTGAGGTCGCCCTAGGGTAGCCCTGAGGTCGTTTTGCTCTCGGGAAAAATGCTACATCACAATAGCTTTAGATTCGAGCTACCCAAAACATGACCCAACCATATCCAAACCTTTCATATAATATACCGTTGGAAAGGTATGAAAGAGTACTTTCTACTTCAATTTACAAAACATGATTTTTATGTCTTTAGAAAGAGTTATGGTCAAATGAGTGACCAAAAGTCAGATTTGGACAGAAACTCATGGAAACAACCATGTGACTAAAGACCAAAACCAAGAGAAGAATAAGACCTTCTCAAACGGTCACTCAATGTGCTAAGATAAGCACACAACCGTGCAAGCATGAACACACTCAAAACCACACTATGAATGCACATAGACAACAATGAGGCACACATGCATAACAAACCAAATGCAAGTGAGTGAGTATGTGTGAGCAACACATAGTTCATATCAATACAAATGCATAATATGTGAGTGTGCAACTAAATTATCTTCAAAGAAAGTTAAGCAAGTGATATACCCTTAAAGCTTGAGCTTGGTCACGAACAAAGACGGCCTAAACTACCCTTACATGTTAATCCCCAAATATGGTTTGTCATTCGAAATAAGTCAATCAAAAATTAAGGAACTTACAATCTCCTCATTTGGCTATTTCGTGACAAAACCACCACTAACAATCCATCCTCACCAATAAACAAACTAAATGACAAGGGGTCAACAAACACATTCTACATTGCATAGAGAAACCTAAGTCTAGATCTTCAAATCTTCTATCTCTTGTAGAATAACCATCCCTACAAGGCAAAGTAACTACACTTTCCAAGACAAGTGTATGTGAGGTGATCAAGATAAATAAATAACAAGAGCAATTTGCATATAATATAAACAAGCAACATGCAATCAACAATATAGGTCAACTCCCTCTCAATAGGTCAGTCTCCTCTTGAATCATGTCATTTTCAACTCCCTCTAAATCTGACACTACTCCCCCTTTTTATCACAAGATAGACAAAAGAGTATTCCCTAACCAGGTCACTTTAGCAAAGAGAGATATTTGCACTTTAAATGCATAATCATATACAACAACTTTATGCAAATTAATTAATTAAGAGAGAAGAGCAAGTGAGTTTTATTTTTAAAAACATGTGTAAAATAATTGCCTTTAAAGAAATACATGCAACATCAACTTTCAAAAGCATGGTATTTGACAAAGCAAATATCAAAAGGGGTTCCAAAAGAACTCAAACCAATTTGCACCTTTTTGTCATTAAAAACAAGATATAGCTTTTAGAAACATTTTAAGCACACATAGCAATTATTTCAATCCTTAATGATCAACCAAGACATAGATATAAAATCCTTATTGATTGATTGGATATGAAATCCTTATTGATTGTTGTCTTGTTCAACCATTAAGAAGATAGACAATACTAAGTTGGATAAGACATCCTTATTAATTGAATGGACACAAGGTCCTTATTTGACTTAGCCTTGTCAATTGCTTCTCCATAAAATTTCACACACATAATTCATGCATAATATTTAAGCATGTCACAAACAAGTTCACACGAACATAGAGATAAACTTTGGGTCAATCAAATGTACTTCCCAATCAATTTTCCTAGTCCAAAAATGCATGTTTGAACACAAATGAGGCATACATTTCAAATAAGACAAGGGAACACTTATTGAATAAAAAGTCATATAATAATATATGGACCCAAGATACTCAAACAATTAATTAAAGAGCATAAAATTGAACAAAATTTTGCTTATTGTAATGCAAGGTCGCTCTCTTTGCTTGAGTTCCCCATAAGGGGTCAATCCAAATCATGTCAAAAAGGGATATGAGTCCCTATAGACCTTCCAAGTCCATTGGACTTAGTTGAGCCTATGGGTGAAATCTTAACACAATGACATGTGGGTTCATCTTCTAATCCATTTAGGTGACACAATGTCATTCCTAGTGGTCATAGTCATCATATTTTTCCTAGGATCATTAACTCTAGACTTCCTAGGCACATGCATATTGACTCTAGCTCTATTCTTTTCAATCATGCTTCTAGTTATACATATGTTAATATACTTGAAGCAATTTGGTCTAATATGACCATCTACACCACAAAAATGACATGTAGGAATAAAACGAGGGGTCATGCCATTCCTTTGTGAGAACAAAGAAGCTTTCCCATGTCTTTGAGCTTCCCTTTAGTGTGGTATTGGTTCTCTTCTCCTTTGTTGTTGAGTTGGAGAAGTTTGCGTCCTTAGTTGGTGGAATTTGTGTTGAGGAAGGCTTGCTTGATGTGCTCTCTTTAGTTGAGCTTGAGCTTGACTACTTGGTGCAATACTGACTTGGGCATTTTTAGAGCACTCTCTTAGTTCAATTTTCTTCCTAGGATGTGGTGGAGAAAGAGACTCTTTAATATTCATGCTCTTGACATACACCATCTTGTTAGGAGTTGAGGTCTCCTTATCATCTTCAAAACCTAAACCTCTCTTATCACTTGGCTTCTTGCCAACTTCTAACAAATGATCCATCTTCTCTGTGCTTGAAGTCATCTTAGCAATATTGTTCTTTGCCTCCTCGAGGTCTTTTCCCAACCTCACTTCATTCACTTTGACAAGTGTCATTTCCTTATCCAACTGAGTCACTTTAGTTCTTAATTAAAGATTTTATTTTGTCAACTTAAGAACTTCATCCATTTTCTTCTTCAAACAAGCTTGAAGATAGTCAATAAACTCTTGATAGTTCATTGCATTACCATAAGAGTTATTGGAACATGAGCTATCTTGGTCCGTGCTACTATCACTTATGTTATCATGGCTCATTACTCAAAGATAGTTTATCTTAATGTTGTTCCCTTTTGATCTCCATTTTGTAAGTCACCATTTTTGAATCCTTCAAGTGAGAAACACTTGGTGACAACTTGAGCTTCTTCATTGTAGGAGACCGGAAAGGCAAAGTAGTTCTTCTCACAATCATACAAGTTTGAGGGACACTCTTCAATAACTTTCACTTTGTTGTCCGCCTTGTGAGAAGTAGCAAATGGTACAAGGTTGGCCACTTCCTCCTCATCACTAGAAGAGTTACTAGAAGAGTTATCATCTATTTCAGTGTCATCACTATCACTCCAAGTAGTGATCATTGCCTTTCCTCTCTTCTTATCCTTTAAGTTTGCACAATTTGTAGAGATGTGCCCGAATCCTCCACATTTGAAGCATTGAATGCTCTTTCTTGAGTGCTTCTCTTTACTTGGCTCAATCTTCTTGAAGTGAGCCTTCTTCTTGAAGTCATCTCCCTTAGAGCTATAACATTTCTTTTGTAGCTTAAAAAATCTCTTGAAGCTCTTCACTATTAAGGCCATGTCTTCATCCGAATCATTCTTCTCCTTTTTTACTTTGGATGCCTTCAAGGTTATGCTCTTTTGTTTCTTAGGAGGTGTAGGTGTAGAAGTCTACCTAGACTCATATGCTAAAAGCCTTCCAATCACTTCACTCGACTTCATTATCTTATAGTCACTATTTTCTTCAAGTGTCGTCACCTTGGACTCAAACCTCTTGGGAAGTGACCTCATGATCTTTTGCTTGATTCTTCTATCCTAGTATGGGTCACCTAGTTGATGGCTTTGATTCACTATGTCCATTAACTTCACTTGGAAGTCATTGAAGCACACATGCTCCTCCATCCTAATTGTCTTGAAGTGCATTTGGAGAATTTGGAGTTTGAAGTCTTTGACTACCTCTGTTCCTTCATGAGTTGTCTCTAAGATCTCCCAAGCCTCCTTAGCACTCTTAGTTGATTAAATCAACTTGTACTGGTTATCATCCATAGCACATAAGATGGCATGCATTATCTTGTGGTTCCACTTAAAGGCTTCAAATTCTTGTGTGCTCCATTGGGACTTAGGCTTGGAGACAAAATTTCCATCTACAATGGTCATTGTTGGAGGAGTAAAGCCATTCTCTATAGCCATCCATGCACGGTCATCTATTTGGCAAATGTAAGACTCCATCTTGCCTTTCCATGCGGCATAGTTCACTCAATGAATTAAAGGAGGTCTTATGCTCGATGCTCCCTCTCTACTCATCCCAATCTCACTCATTGTGTTTGGGTTATAAATGAAATGTAAATGAAATGCAACAAAAAAAAATGCAAAGAGCAAGACACACACAAGGAACAGATCACCTAAGTATGTCTAGGCACCAGCTCTGATACCAATTGAAATTCCCTTAGAAATTGTTAGGTCTTAGATTTGTGTTGGCTTGATTCCATAACAAAACTTCATTTCTTTGTAATGATTAGTTGCTTAAGTGGTTCGTGATGATAAGAGCTTCAAGGAAGAAAAGCAACTTCTCATGATGCAAAGGTCATTTTCAAGTGGATTGGTACTATTCTTGGATGATAAGGTATCGAGATCCTTCTTCCTCTTGCAAGGCGTAAGCACAAACACACAAAATTCATTCATATGTGTCCCTGCGTAGTTGTGCATCATTATAAGCACACACAAACATAATTCATACATTTGTGTCCCTATATCGTAGCGCATCATTTGGTATAACACATTCACACACTTGAAGTTAAATGCTCATGCATTGATATAAAAGTAGCATGTTTTGGAAAATGCATGATTGGAGACTATCTCTATGTAGTTTTCATTCTTGAGTGAAATGTGTTTGTTTGTTTATATGTTTGTTTAACATGGATCTTGAACTTGATTTTAATCTTAGATCATTCATGATTGAGTTCTGGTCATTTCGGTTACTCATACTATTGATTTCAAGTTCAAAGTCAAAAGATACTACACTTTATACTCATGTTGCATACATTGTCTTCATCTTTGTATATCGAGTTGAATTCTTATTTTCTGGGTTATGTATCTTATATGTCCATGTCCTTGAGGGAGTCCCGGTTTGTAATCTTCAAACGGATTCAAATTCGGAGTTTGGAGGCCAAAGAACGGTCAAAGAACGCGAGAGGAGCGCAAGGGAAGAGGTGTGATGGCATAAGCCATCACTAAGCACCATCCCGAGATGGCGCGTGGCCATCTCGGCCCCAAGGGAGCTCTGAACCAAGATGCCCAAACACCATCTCGGGGAGACACTAATTAAAGGGGGAAATTTGGTCATTTGTTTGTTCTCTCTTTAAAACCTCTCCTTCTCTCTCATTCTTTACATGTTGAGAAAATTGAAATTGAAGAACGAGTGCAAAATTTTTCTCTCAACATTTTGATTTTTGTTTGTGTGATAACTTCTTCATTTCTACTCCGAATCACTTGATTCACAAACCGATTTCGAGTGTCTTGAAGATTTCTACAAACCCAAGCATTTACAAAACCATAGGATATCTAGAGTTTTCGTTATGATCTGATCTTCAGTTCGTTGTTTTTCATCCTTGTTGGTAAAATCATCTTCTTCTTAGTTTTCTTCTTAGATCTTCTTATTGATTGATGCTATTTGATTAAGAAGCATGACTATGATGATTTTGATATAATTTTGTGGTTTGTTGATTTGATTTTCAAGTTTAGCTAGATTTGTGATAAATTGAATGATTTGTGCTAAACTTGATAAACATGAAATTGTTTCTAGAAATCTTTTGTTCTTATGCTTGATTGATTATTTCTAGATCTAATTTCATTTTCTAAGAACTAGGTTGTGTTTCAATTGGTGTCTATATCTTCATATCTATGTTCTTAGTTGATAAAATGCTTAGGTTGCCTAGATACATTTGTGATTGTTCTTTGAAAGCATAATCTAGCTATCTAGTTGCATGTCTATAGAATTTGTTGATCATCATTTTCTATGTTGAGTGCTTGTTTGCGTTTTGCATTCATGATCACTTAGATACCTTGTGAAGAGGTAGAAAGTCTCATATCTTAGAGTGATTCTTTGATTTGAGCAATTGGAAGTCTTAGCTAGAGTCGGGAGGACTTGGATAGCTAAGCAAGTGGAAGTCTCGACAAGAGGTGTGAGACCTCGAATTGTTGAGAGGTGAAGTCTTGACTAGAGTCGGGAGGACTCGGATAGTTGAGCAAGAAGTCTTGCCTAGGTTTGGGAGGATTCGGATAGGTGAGCAAGGATTCTTTCAAGAGACAGGAGGTCTTGGATAGGAAGTCGGCTTAGTAGATCACTAGGTTCAAGGATAGAGTGAGTGTGATAGCTTGGAGAGCATGTGTGATTGCTTAAGTGTGTAACTCTTTTGAAATAGTGGATTTGCTTTTGCCGGTGGTTGTGGTATCAACCCGTGGATGTTTCCTCTTTGGAGGTTTACCACGTAAATATTGTGTGTCATTGTTTGCAATTTTCATTAAGCGTTGTTAAAATTGCATTGTTTTTAAATGAAGATAAAAATTGGAGCATATACCTATTCACCCCCCCCCCCCCCCTCTTTAGGTATATTTTACTATAAAGATAAAGGGAATTTCAATTGGTATCAGAGTCGTTGTCTAGACGCACTTAGATAGATCTTCTTTGTAGTGTTTGTTATCATCGTTTGTTTCATCATGATTAAAGAAATGTATTCTTTTGTGGCTTCTCCTGTTGAAGGTGAGTCTATTGACTTAGATGATCAAAATATGAAAGATCTTATTCAAGAAAATGAAAGGATCTCTAAGATCAATAAGTCTCTCACTAAGAAGTTAGAAAATCATGATTGTAGCTCAAAATGTGTTATTGATCTTAATGACAAAACTCTCAATCTTGAGAAAAACTTGATTGATAGCAATGATAGATTAAGTATTTTGAAGCATGAAATTGAGCAAAGAGATGAATCTCTTGATCGTGCTAGGAGAATTGAAAATGTGCTTAAAGCAAAACTTAATGAGCATGAGAATCAAGAAAAAGTGCTTAATGACAAACTTAATGAGGCTAAAGAGATGATTAACAAGATGTTATCTAGCTCTAACAAAGTGAAAGCTCTCATTAAGGTTGGAAAGCCTTCAAGCTACAAAAGAGGTTTAGGATATGTTAATGAAAAATCAACTCATTCATCTAACAAATCTACTTTTGTCAAAGCTTGTAGCAATTTAAATGTAGGTACACTCTTTAACGGTAAAGCCATGAATGCTACCGGAGGTGCCTCAACATCAACAATGAAAGTCAAGGAAAAGACTCAACAATGCCAAAGACATGCTACATCATCATCAAATGCAAAAAGCAAGACATCTAGTGTTGCACGCCAAAGAGGTAAAAATGTGAGAAGGCAAAATGAGTTGAATGCTCAAGCAAATGGTAAACTTCTCAAATTCATACCTATTTGTCATTATTGCAACATGGTAGGACACATAAGACCTAGATGTTATGAATACATTCGCAAATGTATAATTGGCCAATGATTTGCATGATATGCCTTTGAATGGTCCTAAGCAATCAGCCATGTATGGATCTAGAATTAGACCTAAGAAGACCTTGGAAAACCATGTTGAGAATAAATGTGTTGATGATTTGTTTGTTAAATCTTGTGTTGTGCCTCGTTCTACTATGCATAAGAAAGTTGATAATGCTTTATTTGATTTGTTTGAAAAAGTGACTAATGGAGTCAATGTGCCTAAAAACAAGTCAAAGCATGTTAATAAGAGTAGGAATGAGAAACTTGTCAAGAAAGTTTGGGTTAAGAAAAACACAACACAATGTTTGGTTGCACAATATGCTTTAAGAGCTAATTCATCCTATTGTTGGTACCTAAATAGCGGTTGCTCTAGGAATATGACCAGTAACAAGGAATTCTTTAAGAATCTTGTTATGAATGATGGTGGATGGGTTACATTTGGTGATGGCACTAAAAAGCAAGTTCTAGGCAAGGGAACAATTTGTATCCCCGAATTGCCTAAACTTCGTGACACCTTGTATGTAGATGGTATACAAGCTAATCTAATAAGCATCACTCACTTGTGTGAAATTTTTAAAGAAGTTAGCTTTAACAAGGATGTGTGCACGATAATTGATAAAAAGAGCACAATTATTTTGAAAGTCAAAAGGTCTTCGGACAATTGCTATTGTTTAGACGTTGACCCACTAACATGTAATATGGCACATGAGTGCAACAAGCTTGAATTATGGCATGAAAGATTGGGCCACATGAATTATAAAGATTTAAAGAAGCTTGAGAAATATAACATTGTTAGAGGTCTTCCTAGTCCTGGTAAAAAGCTTGATGGTGTTTGTGAACCATGTCAATTAGGTAAACAAACAAAAGTGTCTCATAAAAATAACACTAATTTTGCTACCAATAAGCCCTTAGAACTTGTGTATATGGACCTAATAGGACCAATTCAAACCGAAAGCATAAATGGTAAGACATACATTTTTGTATGTGTTGATGACTTTTCTCGGTTTGCTTGGGTATATTTTCTTAGAGACAAGACCAAAACTTTTGGTTACTTTAAGAAGTTTTGTAATCAAGTTCAAAATGAAAAAGGTCTTGGGATCAAGAAAATATGTCGCATTAGGAGTGATCATAGGAGTGCATTTGAAAATGCTAGATTTAGTGAGTTTTATAATGATTATAGGATTTCACATGAGTTCTCGGCTCCTAGAACTCCTCAACAAAATGGTGTTGTTGAGAGGAAGAATCATGTCTTGCAAGAGATAGCTAGGGTCATGCTCAATAGCAAGAAAGTCCCTAGAAATCTTTGGGCCGAAGCGGTCAATACAGCATGTTATGTCACTAATAGAGTTTTTAAAAGGCCCGACACAAAACAAACCTCATATGAACTTTGGAAGGGCAAGAAGCCCAATGTGAGTTACTTCTACACTTTTGGGAGTAAGTGTTTTATTTTGAATGATAGAGATCACTTAGGAAAGTTTGATGCTAAAAGTGATATTGGTCTCTTTCTTGAGTATGCTAATAATAGTAATGCATATAGAGTGTTCAATTTAAAATGTAAGACTATTATGGAGTCTATTAATGTGAAAATAGATGATCTTAGCATGCTTGATTTGTGTGATAACCATGGTGTCAATGAATCTAAAGAACATTTGTTGAATGACACTAAAGCACCTATTGATGTGACTAGTTGTGATGAAAGTGAGTCTAGTCATAATGATGATAATGGTAGTGTTGCTAGAGAAGAAAGTCAAGAGTTAGAAAATGGTTTAAATGATGACCAACAAGATGTTAAAAATTCTAATTCTCGACTTAGGAACATGCATTACCAACAAGACATCATAGGAACTAGAAGGCAACTAGCTAACCAAATTTCATATGCTTGCTACGCTTCTCAAATTGAGCCCAAAAATATTAATGAAGCAATTATTGATGAATATTGGGTTAATGCCATGCAAGAAGAACTAAATCAATTTGAGAGGAATGAAGTATGGTTCTTAGTTCCTAGACCAAAAGATGTTAATGTGATTGGTACAAAATGGGTGTTTAGGAATAAGACCGATGAATGTGGCAAGATAGTGAGAAATAAAGCAAGACTAGTGGCTCAATGATACATTCAAGTTGAGGGTGTAGACTTTGATGAGACTTTTACACCCGTTGCACGTCTTGAGTCCATTAGGCTTTTGTTGTCCATTGCATGTCTTAAAAATTAAAATTGTTTCAAATGGTTGTCAAAAGTGCTTTTCTCAATGGATACCTTCAAGAAGAAGTGTATGTTGAACAACCTAAGGGTTTTGTAGACCCACACTCTCCTAATCATGTGTTTAAGTTGAAAAAGGCTCTTTATGGCCTTAAGCAAGCTCCTAGAGCTTGGTATGATAGGTTGACTCAATATCTTATTAACAACCAATATAGGAGAGATGGTATTGATAGAACATTATTTGTTAAGCATTATGACAATGACATTTTTGTTGCACAAATATATGTTGATGACATTGTGTTTGGGTCTACATGTAAAACCAAGGTTGATGATTTTGTGAATGTTATGTCAAGAGAATTTGAAATGAGTATGGTAGGTGAACTCAATTACTTTCTTGGTATGCAAGTGAAACAATCTAGCAATGGTATCATGTTGTCTTAATCTAAATATGCTATAAATCTTGTTAAAAAATTTGGCCTTGAAAGTGGAAAAGAATTTGAAACACCTATGAGTACAACTTTAAAACTCGACAAAGATGAAAAAGGAAAAAATGTTGATCAAAGTCTCTATAGGAGCATGATAGGTAGCCTTCTCTACATAACGGCTAGTAGGCCGGATATTTGTTTTAATGTTGGTTTTTGTGCTAGGTTTCAAGCTAATCCAAAAGAATCTAACTTGAAAGCCATTAAAAGAATCATTTTGTATATAAAAAGAACACATAACCTTTGATACTAATGATATTCTTGTTGACTATTGTGATGTGGATTGGGCAGGAAACATTGATGATCGTAAAAGCACATCGGGCAGTTGCTTTTACTTGGGGAATAATTTGGTTGCTTGGCTAAGCAAGAAGCAAAATTCCATCTCTCTTTCATAATCCAAAGCTGAGTACATTGCGGCCGGAAGTGCTTGCACACAGCTTCTTTGAATGAAAAAAATTCTCAAGGATTATGAGATCAATCAAGGTAAAATGACTCTCTATTGTGATCATATGAGTGCCATTAACATCTCTAAAAATCCGGTTCAACACTCACGCATAAAGCATACAGACATTAGGCATCATTTCATTAGAGAACTTGTTGAACATTCAATAGTAACTCTTGAACATATGCCAACTAAGAATCAACTTGCGGACTTGTTCACAAAGCCCTTGGACAAAGAGAGATTTGTATCTCTTAGAAGATCCATTGGCATGATTTGTGTTTATTAATGCTTGTGTGTGGTTATGAGTGGCTTGATAAGCAAAACTATATTGTATATCTATTTCTTTGAGAGCTACTCATATGAGAAGCAATGATCTTGAAAAAATAGCTTTTATTGCTTCTAGATCATGCACTTAAGTCTATGTAAATCTTGTTTTTCAAAGTGCACAAATGCTTCTCTTATATGTCTAAGTTTGAGTAATTGAGTTTGAAAGCATGTAGATTATGGATGCATCTTGAAGTTCATTGTCTAGTACATGATAGATGACCTATGGTTAGTATCCATTTTGCTTCGGCATCTATATAGAACTCAACGAGCACCTTCATAGAAAGGGCTACACACCTTGGTTATGAAGCCGCCCAATGTAGGAAAGGGCTACACCATTGTTGATGAGTGAAAGCCGTCATGAAGAGTATATGTTTATGTATGAAAAATCAAAGAAGTGTTGAAAAAGAATCATTTAAAAAACAAATCTTTGATTCAAAGCCTAAAAAGAAATGGAGGAAAGCTTAAAATGGAGTATAGTTGAAAATTGTGATTGCTCGAGTTGAAAAACAGAAATGGGATGATGAGCCACATGCACACACACGCTCACATGTTGAAATCTATTCTCTTTAAAGAAAAAATCCAGATGATAATCGGTTTGACCTTGATTGGAAAAGCTTTAGATGGATAGGTATTGAAGTGGTTTGCATGTTGATATCACAATCACTCTTTTTATATATGCTAGAAGCATTTTCACACACACACACACACATTTTTGCTTAATGTGCTTGATTCATTAGCAATGAGAGATTATTTTTTAGAGAATATTGAAAATCTATGATTCTCTTATTAATTTTGAAAAAATAATGGTTTCCTTTATTTTATTGCTTGAAATGAGTGATTGTGTGATTTCCTTATGAACAAGTTTATCTTGCTTATTAATATGTTGAGCATATGTTAAGGGGGAGCTTAGTTTGTTAAACATAGTTCTCTATACAACTTTTTTGCTCACTATCTCATGATTTCATTATGCATCCCTTATAACCTTGTAGGTATTTTCAATTGGCATTTATCTCTCTCTCTAAGTTGTGTAATATGTTTTTGTCTATTCCTTGTCAAAAAGAGGGAGAAAGTGTTTTTCTCACCATGTTATTTACTTTTGATATAAAGGGGAGACAATCCATTAGGGGGGGGGGGGGGGATTTTGTCTTAAAGGGGAGAAAGAATTCTTGTTTGCATGAGATAAGAAGAGTTAAGGGAATTTTTGTTTTGTTTCGTATATTGTTTGTTTATCTCACCTATCTTCTTTGCAGAAGATTTCTTTTGGTTGTTCTTGTCTCACAGGTGCTTTGAATGTGTGAAGATATTCTTGAAGATTCTTGAAGACATGTTAGTCTAGGAATATCTCCTTGTAATGTGAGAATGCAATCAACATTGATTATGAATGATCTTTGTATGGTGAGGTAGAGGTTTTGTCATCGAATAGCCAAATGGGGAGATTGTTAGGTCTTAGATTTGTGTTGGATGGATTCCATAACAAAACTTCATTTCTTTGTAATACTTAGTTGCTTAAGTGGTTCATGATGATAAGAGCTTCAAGGAAGAAAAGCAACTTCTTATGATACAAAGTTCGTCTTCAAGAGGATTGGTACTATTCTTGGATGCTAAGGTATCGAGATCCTTCTTCCTCTTGCAAGGCGTAAGCACACACACACAAAATTCATTCATATGTGTCCCTGCTTAGTTGTGCATCATTATAAGCACACACACACACAATTCAATCATTTGTATCCCTACATCATAGCGCATCATTTGGTATAACACATTCACACACTTGAAGTTGAATGCTCATGCATTGATATGAAAGTAGCATGTTTTGGAAAATACATGATTGGAGACTATCTCTATGTAGTTTGCATTCTTGTGTGAAATGTATTTGTTTCTTTATATGTTTGTTTAACATGTATCTTGAACTTGATTTTAGTCTTAGATCATTCATGATTGAGTTCCGGTCATTTCGGTTACTCATACTATTGATTTCAAGTTCTAAGTCAAAAGATATTACACTTTCAACTCATGTTGCATACATTGTCTTCATCTTCATATATCTAATTGAATTCTACTTTTCTGGGTTGAGTATCTTATATTTCCTTGTCTATGAGGGATTCTCAGTTTGTAATCTTCAAACGGATTTGAATTCAGAGTTCGGAGGCCAAAGAACGGTCGAAGAACGAGAGAGGAGCGCAAGGGAAGAGGTGTGATGACATAAGCCATCACTAAGCACCATCCCGAGATGGCGCGTGGCCATCTCGGCCGCAAAGGTGCTCTGCCCCAAGATGCCCACGCGCCATCTCGGGGAGGCACTAATGAAAGGGGGCAATTTGGTCATTTATTTGTTCTCTCTTTAAAACCTCTCCTTTACTCTCATTCTTTACATGTTAAGAAAATTGAAATTGAAGAACAAGTGCAGAATTTTTCTCTCAACATTTTGATTTTTGTTTTTGTGATAACTTCTTCATTTCTACTCCGAATCACTTGATTCACAAACCGATTTCGAGTGTCTTGAAGATTTCTACAAACCCAAGCATTTACAAAACCATAGGATATCTAGAGTTTTCGTTATGATCTGATCTTCAGTTCGTTGTTTTTCATCCTTGTTGGTAAAATCATCTTCTTCTTAGTTTTCTTCTTAGATCTTCTTATTGATTGATGCTATTTGATTAAGAAGCATGACTATGATGATTTTGATATAATTTTGTGGTTTGTTGATTTGATTTTCAAGTTTAGCTAGATTTGTGATAAATTGAATGATTTGTGCTAAACTTGATAAACATGAAATTGTTTCTAGAAATCTTTTGTTCTTATGCTTGATTGATTATTTCTAGATCTAATTTCATTTTCTAAGAACTAGGTTGTGTTTCAATTGGTGTCTATATCTTCATATCTATGTTCTTAGTTGATAAAATGCTTAGGTTGCCTAGATACATTTGTGATTGTTCTTTGAAAGCATAATCTAGCTATCTAGTTGCATGTCTATAGAATTTGTTGATCATCATTTTCTATGTTGAGTGCTTGTTTGCGTTTTGCATTCATGATCACTTAGATACCTTGTGAAGAGGTAGAAAGTCTCATATCTTAGAGTGATTCTTTGATTTGAGCAATTGGAAGTCTTAGCTAGAGTCGGGAGGACTTGGATAGCTAAGCAAGTGGAAGTCTCGACAAGAGGTGTGAGACCTCGAATTGTTGAGCTAGGAAGTCTTGACTAGAGTCGGGAGGACTCGGATAGTTGAGCAAGAAGTCTTGCCTAGGGTCGAGAGGATCCGGATAGGTGAGCAAGGAATCTTCCTAGAGACAGGAGGTCTTGGATAGGAAGTCGACTTAGTATATCACTAGGTTCAAGGACAGAGTGAGTGTGATAGCATGGAGAGCATGTGTGATTGCTTGAGTGTGTAACTCTTTTGAAATAGTGGATTTGCTTTTGCCGGTGGTTATGGTGTCAACCCTTGGATGTTTCCTCCTCGGAGGTTTACCACGTAAATATTGTGTGTCATTGTTTGCATTTTTCATTAAGCATTGTTAAAATTGCAATTTTTTTAAAAGAAGATAAAAATTGGAGCATATACCTATTCATCCCCCCCCCCCCCCCCCCCCTCTCGGTATATTTTACTATAAAGATAAAGGGAATTTCAAGTGCGTGTCTATAAACTTAGGGGGTGAATAAGTTTTAATCGAATCAATTTCCAACTTTTCGATTAATCAATATTCCAAATATTACCCCAAATTATAAAGCATTCAACTAAACTAATTATGCTTAAAACAAAAAATGACACACGATAAATACGTGGAAACCCTTCAACAAGGGAAAAAACCACAGACTATCCTTTTAGCCACATTCGATCCCCAAATCCATTATTGTAATGATGTTTACAACCTAAGTTGACCACCTAGGCACACTTTAAGGTTACTAACCCACCACTACTACCCAACGGGCCTTAATAGTGATTCTTGATCAATGCTTACCAACCCAACCTTGGTTGCAAGACTTCACTTGCTTGAGCACTACACACCGTAGTCACAAGACTTAACCTCAGTGAAGAGTTAAAACAACCTTAGTGAATATAATGAAAGATTCAAACATGCAAGCATTGATAGGCTATACTAAATGCTTATCTAGGAATTCAAAGATGTCAATAAATGCAATCCCTAGATATCAATGTCTAAATGCAAGTGCAAGAAGACCTAACTAGATATAGCTATGAGAGACTAATATCTAGTTATCAACCAAAATCCGACCAACAAAAGTTGTCATAAACAATGGTAAAGAACAATCAGTGCAATCAACAAATTCAATCAATTGGACGATTTAGCTAGAAGGGTAAAATCGTCCTAAATACTAGCTATCACAACAACAAAAAACATCTCAACCAACAATCAACAAACCAAACATGTTATAAATACAATTAAACATAACAGCATGCCTTCAATAAGCTATAAATGCTATTTCTAGGTAAACATGGCCTAGTAATGAAACAAAAAGTTCTATGACATGTAGAGATTACCTAGTCAATTAAAACAAAAGGAATCCATGCTTGGAAGATGCAGGAAGATGCAAGAAGATGCTAGATACTCATGGATTGAAGGTTGGTTGAGTCAAAATGAGTTCTTAAGAGCTATCTCTCACTAGAAATTACTTTCTCTCTCTAAGGATAGATTTTTAGAGCTCTACGTCTGATTTGGGGAAGAATATGATATATTTATAGGGTCCAAATCAAACTGCGATGTTTTGGGAAAGAAAAAAATGATTTATGGGAGTCAGAAGCGACCTGGATGATAGGTCGCTTCAAGGTCACTTTGTTCTCGAGTTTGGGAGCCAAAATATGCTTGAAAAAGTGACTTGAAAGTCAGATCGCCCTAGGGTTGCCCTGAGGTCGCTTTGCTCTCGGGAAAAATGCTACAACACAGCAGCTCTCAATTCGAGCTACCCAAAACATGACTAAACCATATCCAAACCTTTCGTATAAGAAACCGTTGGAAAGGTATGGAAGTCTACTTTCTATTTCAATTTAAAAAACATGATTTGGATGTCTGTAAAAAGAGTTGTTGTATGTGAATTTTACCAAGCATACATGTCATCGACAGGAAGGAGAAAATTGCCAGGTGGACATGCAGATAATCATACATAAAATATCTTATAAGATAGTGCCGAAGAAGAGAAACCTGAGTAAGCATATATTAAATGAAACCTACTCGGGATAAGTTAACAAACACTCAGGACTGGTTAAACAACGCTTCCACTCGGGCTTAAACGGCTCTACTCGGGACCAACAAGTGTTATTCTTACTAGGGATAAATGTGACCCGAGTAAGAAACTTGGTGCATAATTCACACGGATTCAGTCATTAAATACGCGAAGATATCCATCAGGAAGAATCCCAAAGAGAACAGAAACTGAGCTAGAAGAATCCTCAATCAGGAAACAACTTAATTTCACTACAAAGACTAAACTCTTATAAGGAAACAAGTCCAAATAAAACTGCACTACTGGAATCCCACTCGATTTCCATAAGAGACTCCGAAACAGGAAAGAAGACAAATCAACCTCAAGCAAGTAACCGAATCACAATTAAAAGTAAAGATCTTGTATTACTTGTACAAAGCAGATTAGGGTTCTATAAAATATATAAATAGACCCATAATCTCATCCCAAAAAGATATATAGGCAATATAGCATACACAACAAGCAACGAAAAAATACAGAGAGAAGAAAGAGAGATCGAGAGCTTGTAAACATCATATTTTCATAGTGGATTTTGGCTTGGTTGATCCTTCAACCACCCGTGGACGTTTCTCCAGTCATCGGAGTTTTACCACGTAAAACTTATGTCTTCATTACTCTCTCTGATTCTTTTTCTCTTTGAATTAATAGCCGAAATCCAATCCTTATTGGCTTTTCTAATACAATCCAGAAATCGACATCAACAATTGGCGCTAGAAGGAGGGGCCTGAACCATCGAACTTGTTAAAAGCGATGGCAGGAAGCAGAAGTAGTTCAGGGAATGGCCAAAAATCACCAGGCGATTTCCAAGTTGGCAACACGTCACGAGATCCTGCAGCAAACACAGAAAACCAGCCCGCACACCTGGTAGGGATCCAGCAGGTTCCCCCAACCAGCAGAGACCTGACGTTGTGTTTCCGAGAGGCGTTACAGCAATTGGTGGCAGACTCAGCAAGGGAAGGGGTTGATCTATTGGCTACAGAAGCACAGACTGTTGATCTAATGACTACAGAAGTACAGACTCTTAATGCTCCACCTGCAAGGCTTCTCTCAGTGGTAGTAGGGCCAGGAATAACTATGTTGGAAATCGGAAGGAACTCTACCCCAATCAACCAGACCAGATGTAAGAAGCCTGAAGAGCGACCATGCTAAAAGCAGTACCAAGATCAGACAGTCCACACTAGACACAGTAAATATGACCGGCACAGGGATCGGTCGTCATCAGAAGATAGCGATCGGCCTCATCGCAAACGTCATTACTGAGTCATGCGAGAAACTCGGTATCAAAGTGAAGAGCCAAAAAGAATGACAGTTACCCAACGGTTCAACCGTCGAGGAAGCCCGGTGGGGGACAGAGATGTCATGATCCAGAGCCTAACTCAAGAAGTCGAGAACAATAGGCGTCAGATGGATGCATTGGTCAGACGTTATGGCTATAACGATTTATCTGACGATGACTCAGATAGCCCATTTACCAAGGAAATCTTACCGACCCCTTTCCCAGATAGTTTTAAGATGCCGTACGTGGAGCAGTTTAAGAAAGACACGGACCCGAAAGAACACATGAGATGCTATAAAAGCGCCATGGCCCAGTATGCCCACAGCGATCCCTTATTATGTCTCAACTTCCCACAAACTCTGGGAGACATGGGGTCGATGTGGTTCGGAAGATTACCTTCAGCAAGCATCAAGAGTTTCAGTGAACTAAGCAGGAGCTTCTCAAGGCAATTCCTGAGTAACGTTCACAGAAAAAAGTCAATGGCTCACCTTGCTCAAATAAAACAAGGGAAAGATGAGTCACTGAAGAAATATCTTGGGAGATTCGGCCAAGGAGTATCAGAGATTGGCAGTGCAAACGATGAATCCATAATCGCTGCATTCACCAATAATTAGCAGAATGGACGGCTATCCTTTGATTTTAGAAGAGCACGACTGACTAGATATGCTGACATGATGGATATGGCAGGAGGATACGCACTGGCCGAAGAAGAAGAATTAGCTACATAAGGGAGCTATATGCACGGAGGAAGGCCCGAACAGAAAGATGCTGAAACCAAAGGGCAGAATCTGAAGGGAAAGCTAAAAGGGAACGGTAAGGAGAAAAACAAGGATGGGGGTAATGGGCTTAATACCGAACGGTCCACAGAGAAATACCGAGGCAGAAATACCAAGGCAGATATACCAATTACACCCCTCTTCGGAAAAAACAAGAAGAAATTTTAGCCATCTTGGAAGAGAAGAATATGGTGCAAGACCCGCGGCGATAATCTCAGTTCGTCCGGAGAGATACAACCAAGTATTACATATTTCACAAGGAAACCGGGCACGAGACTTCAAAGTGTTTCCAGCTCAGAGATTACATAGAGACTCTTATTCGGGAAGGGCACTTGCGGGATGTAATCATAAAAAAAGATGAGATATCAGAAACTAAGAAAGAAGTTAAGGCAAATCACTTTGGACGAAATCAATGGCCCGGTCCCGAGGCCAATCAGGTAATACATACAATTTACGGAGGACCCTCTACCTGGAAAAGCAACCGAGAACGAACTCAAAAAATCAGAGAAGCAATAAAAGCAGAGAATAACTTTGACGTAAACTCGGTTGAGCCAGAACCGAAAAGGGTGAAGGAAGGATGGGACCCGATAGTCTTTACAGAGGCAGATTCCCATGGCGTCGATGTTCGTCCTAATGACGCCTTAGTTATAAGTGCTTGGATTGGCCATCGGGAAGTCCGGAGAATTTTAATAGATAATGGGAGTTCAGCAGACATCCTCAATGTGGCCGTCTATGACCAGCTAAGGATAGAACGAAAAGATTTACAGTCTTTCCATACTCCATTAAGGGGGTTTGGAGGGATAGAAGTTAGGTCACTCGGGATGGTGAAACTGCCCGTGAAGATTGGAACAGCACCTTGCCAGAGGACTGTCCTGCTCGACTTCGTGGTAGTTGACTTAGACAATTGGCCGTATAATGCATTATTGGGTCGGCCATTCCTGAATAAAACAAGGGCCGTGACGGCCACTTACACATTAATGATCAAGTTCCTAACAGAACAAAGGGTTGGGATAGTTAAGGGATCCCAAGAGATGGCCCGAAGAGCAAACCTGTCAGTATACAAAGGCAAGAATGATGTTGAACAGGTGTGTACCATAATGAAGCCAAATCAGTGTAAAGAGTCCTTATCATTCGAACTGGATTCGAGAGAGAACTCGAATGAGCCCAAAACAGAATTGGTTGAAGTAGTACTTAAAGAAGATGAACCGGATAGGAAAATCAAGATCGGGGCTAACTTGGATGGAGAAGTCAAGCAATACCTAACTAATCTGCTTAAAGAGTACAAAGATGTGTTCGCTTGGAGTCACAAAGATATGGTAGGAATACATGATCGAGTAATATCCCACCACCTCGCAGTTGACCCGAATGCAAAACCAGTAATACAAAAGTGAAGATCTTTCAAACCTGAAAGAAGTCAAGCAATCAAACAAGAGGTGGAAAAGTTACTGGCAACTGGATCAATCAGAGAAGTCAGCTACCCTTAGTGGGTCGCCAACGTAGTCCTCGTCCAAAAGAAAAATGGACAATAGAGGATGTGCGTAGATTTCACGGATCTAAACAAGGCATGCCCAAAGGATAGATTCCCACTTCCAAGGATAGACCAACTGGTGGATGCCACAGCGGGACATGAATTGCTCAGCTTCATGGACGCTTACTCAGGATACAATCAGATCCGGATGAGCAAAGCTGATGAAGAAAAAACATCTTTCACAACGGATCAGGGTCTATATTGCTACACAGTAATGCCCTTCGGTTTAAAAAATGCAGGTGCTACGTATTAAAGGTTGGTCAATAAAATCTTCACTCGGCAAATAGGAAGGAACATGGAAGTGTACATTGATAACATGTTGACTAAAAGCGTATCGGCAGATGAGCATGCCCGGGACCTCCGAGAGACATTTGATGTTCTGAAAAGATACCAGATGAAATTAAACCCGAACAAATGTTTATTCGGAGTCCATTCGGGGAGATTCTTGGGTTTTCAAGTACACCAAAGAGGAATCGAAGTTAATCCCGAGAAGATCCAGGCTTTGTAAGAAATGACCTCACCTAAAATATTGAAAGAAGTACAGCGCTTAACAGGGTGTTTAGCTTCCTTGGGAAGATTCATCTCGAGGCTACAGACAGGTGCGCACCCTTTTACAAGAAAATCAAAAAAGGGAAAGGACTCGAGTGGAATAAAGAGTGCGAGCAGGCATTCTTAAAAATAAAAGAGTATCTGGGACAGGCACAAATCCTCTCAAAACCGTAAAAAGGGGAAGTGCTTCAGTTATATTTGTCAGTCACCGAGCTTGCAGCAAGTTCAGTCCTAGTCAGAACAGAAGGTGGAGTGCACAAACCAGTGTACTATACCAGCAAAGCACTCTTACCGGCTGAGACCAGGTACTCACAAGCAGAGAAGATGGCCTTAGCATTGGTTTCAGCAGCAAAAAAGCTGAGACCATATTTTCAGACCCATACAATCCAGGTTCTCACCAATTGCCCATTAAGACAAATTTTACAAAAGCCAGAAATATCAGGAAGACTTACCAAATGGGCAATCGAGCTAAGTGAATTCGATATTCATTATGTCCCTAGAACCTCCCTCAAAGGACAAGCTGTGGCAGACTTCATAGCTGAGTTCACAGAACCAAACCTGGAAGCAAAAAGACTCTTGGATAAGAGTTTCCCATGGAAACTGTATGTTGATGGTTCTTCAAATACTCATGGCAGCGGGGCAGCGATCGTAGTTCACACCCTAGAAGGAGATGATATTGAATGTGCCATGAGATTTGATTTCAAAGCAACCAATAATCAAGCCGAGTACGAGGTATTGTTAGCTGGACTCAGAGTCTGCATAGCTCTCGGGGCAGATGAAGTTGAGATATTCAGCTATTCACAGGTAGTTGTCAACCAGGTTATGGACGAGTACCAGGCCAAAGATGAATGTATGATAGCCTACCGTGACATCGTGAAACAACTCCTCCAAAAATTTAAAGAATTCAAGATCGCTCAGATCCCTAGGGAAGAAAATGAAAAGGCTGACGCGTTGTCTAAATTAGCGTCAGCAATAACCACAATCAGACCAAAGACCATTCCGGTTGCACACCTCCTTAAACCGAGTACAGCTGAACCTAAGCATTTGGAAATTTCAGAAATCTGAACACCTCAAGACGATTGGATGGTCCAGCTGAGAAGGTTCCTGGAAGAAGGCGTGCTCCCCGAAGATCCGATACTAGCAAAGCGCATCAAGTATCGATCGACTAGGTATACCATGATCGGAGAAGAATTATACAGAATAGGGTTTTTCCGAGCTCTCCAGAGATGTGTACCCGAAGAAGATGCACATCGAATACTTCAAGAGATCCACGGAGGAGTTTGTGGAAACCACACTGGGGGTAGAAGTCTGGCACATAAGGTACTCAGGCAAGGCTATTACTGGCCTACGATTTTCTCAAATGCACAGCAATTTTCGGAAAGTTGCAATACCTGTTAAAGGATTGCTAACGATATCCGACAACCCCTAGAAAAGCTCAGAAACCTCACCGCCCTATGGCCATTCGCCATGTGGGGCCTAGACCTGATCGGCCCAATGCCAGCTGGGATAGGGGGTGGAGCAAAGCACGTCATAGTTGATGTCGATTATTTCACAAAATGGGCAGAAGCTGAAGCGCTGGTGCATGTCACAGAAGCTAACACCATAAATTTTGTAAAGAAAAACATACTTTATAGGTTTGGAGTTCCGGACACTATAATCACTGACAATGGCACCCGGTTTGATAACCTAAAGCTTAGACAGTTGTGCGAGAAGTACCAGATTGCTAATTACTATGCCATACCAGCCCACCCTCAAACAAATGGGCAGGTAGAAGTAGTAAATAAAATTATCAAGCACACCATCGAAGCAAAGTCGGATGCCAAAAAAGTAAGCTGGGTTGAAAAGCTTCCCGAAGTATTATGGGCATACCAGACGACAGAGAGGACTTCAACATGAGAGACTCCATACACTTTAGCATTTGGAACAGAAGCTATTATCCCCATAGAAACATCATATGCGTCACCACATGTCAGGATATACGATGAAGAACAGAATGTTGATACGCTACTACAAAGTTTGGATGAGCTAGAAGAAAAAAGGGAAAAGTCCCGAATAAAAAATACAACATATCAACAAAGAGTGGCTCACCAATACAACTCTCGTGTTCAGATCAGGAAATTCCAGCTAGAAGACCTGGTGCTTAGGAAAGTGTCATTGAACACAAAAAATAAAGTCGCGGGATCCCTGGCTGATAAATGGGAAGGTCAATACAAGATCGAGGGGATAGTTGGTCATGGAGCTTATTGGATTGCTCGACCCAATGGAGGGGTTTTACCCCGACCATGCAATGCCCAATATCTGAAGATTTTCTATCCTTAATATATATATATATATATGTTCTTTTTTTTTTAGTCAGGACAATATTAGTCAGGATAAATATTAAACTGTGGAATTTAAATCTTTGTTGACTTTTTGCAGTAATAAATAAAATCACTCGGAGTTTCCAAAAGAAAGCATATGATAATAAGAACATATGGAAAAAGAGCATGATAATAAGAACATGCAAATAGAATTCTCGGGACCATCAAATCCCGATTGGGCGGAGAAGCTCGTAGGAGCATACCAGCCGAGCAGGGTCAAAATGACCTTCGCAAAAAGGCAAACCCAATACACTAGACTCTGGAAAAATGCTCAGGACGCTATTGGGAGAAATTCCGGTGAAATACGTAGCTGTGCTGAAGCAATTTTTTTTAAAAAAAAAAGAGCTCAACGATTCGGCAAACCCTTGCGCATAAAAACTGGGGAGACTTCCTTGGTATTGCATAAGGACTCGAACGTATGATCATGGTGAGCCTTGATGTAATGTTCGGGTAGCAACCGGGTATAAAACTTAAAGTGTAAACTTGCCTATTTCAAGATGACTCGGTTAATAATAAAGAGCCAGTTTAATAAGATACTTGGCAATTGAAGTCATTCGGGTAACAACCAGTTTAATAAGATACTCGGTTAAGTTACCTGAACATCAAAGAAGCCAGTTTAATAAGATACTTGTCAATTGAAGTCATTCGGGTAACAACCGGTTTAATAAGATACTCGGTTAAATTACCCGAACATCAAAGAAGCCAGTTTAATAAGATACTTGTCTATTGAAGTCATTCGGGTAACAACCGGTTTAATAAGATACTCGGTTAAGTTACCCGAACATCGAAGAAGCCCGTTTAATAAGATACTTGGTAATTGAAGTCATTCGGATAACAACCGGTTTAATAAGATACTCGGTTAAGTTACCCGAACATCGAAGAAGCTAGTTTAATAAGATACTTGGCAATTGAAGTCATTCGGGTAACAACTGGTTTAATAAGACACTCGGTTAAGTTATCCGAACATCGAAAAAACCAGTTTAATAAGACACTTGGCAATTGAAGTCATACGGGTAACAACCGGTTTAATAAGATACTCGGTTAAGTTACCCGAACATCGAAGAAGCCAGTTTAATAAAATACTTGGCAATTGAAGTCATTTGGGTAACAACCGGTTTAATAAGATACTCGGTTAAGTTACCCGAACATCGAAGAAGCCAGTTTAATAAGATACTTGGCAATTGAAGTCATTCGGGTAACAACCGGTTTAATAAGACACTTAGTTAAGTTACCCGAACCTCGAAGAAGCCAGTTTAATAAGACACTTGGGAATTGAAGTCATTCGGGTAATAACCGGTTAAATAAGATACTCGGTTAAGTTACCACTCGGCAACAAAATTTTATTGCTCCTAAAAGAATGGTTACAGATCAAAGAGTGGTTCTTTACAAGTAAAAAATAAATCAGAATTTTCTTTAGTTCTACAAAATTAAGGTTGCGAGGATTTCGAGCTTTTGCCAATACTCGGATCTGGCACCATCTCGTACTCATGAAGCAGGCTAGCATTAGACGGCCAAGCGATATTGTCGACAATATCATCCCTCCATTGGCTGTAATCTTCACTCGGGACTGGCTTGACATCTGGGACTACACCCTCAACCAACTCTTGACTTGCATAAAAGGTCGAGAGAGAATGCTCGGACAGAATCTCTAAATGCATGGGATGAGGCTCTTTGCCTTGACTACGACAGTAGGCTCTCCATTCCTTCATCAGAATCCGAAAAGACTCAAAGGACCGGTCCACGTGATATTTGATTGACAGCTCCCAATTAGCTCAAGCTTTCTCGGTCGCCCTATTCTTAACTTTGAAGAACTCGCCAGCAGAAACTAACCCACGTTGAAACTCCCGAAGAAGTAGGGCATCGTAAGTAGGGGATCTTTTAAAACGATCCACCCTTTAGACTTCAAGTTCCAACCTGGCCTCTCGGGATAGGGATTCAACTGTCAACACTTGGCGCTCCAGATCTTCGATTTTTTGGTCATATGCTGACCTTGACTACTCCGCCTCCTGCTCGAACTTAAGCACGGATTCTTCAGCAAAAGATAAGAGATATTGAAGTGATGCAACCTTCTCCTCTGCGAAATATGCCTTCTCCTCGGCTTCAACCTGATTCGCCAGACAATGGTCGGTGAATATCTTTACAGAACTGACCTCCTGCTGATAAGCTTCTTCAGCTCAAACACGACCTTCCTCACTCGCCTTCAACTGAGCCTCCAGACACCTTATTCGATCAGCTTGATGTTGTTGCGTCTGAACTAACTCAGCGAATTCGGCCACCATCTGTAAAGAGATATATTCAAAAATCTGACAAAAGCTAAACAATAGAAGAGTCAGATTTAACTTACATAAGATGCACCGTTGAAACATTTTAAAGACGTTCGGTCAGGGAACCATCCCGAAAGGCCCTCCAGCTGTCTTCCCCGATAAAAGCCCGACCGGAGGACATCTCCCGTAGCATATCCTTGGGAGAAAGGAATAAAGGAACCCCCGAGGGTTCAGCTCCCAGATTTCCAAACTCGGGGGCAGGAGAAGCCCTGTTCGGTTCTAAGGATGAAGAAGGAACCCCTGAAGGTTTAGCCCCTATATCTCTAACCTCGGGGGTAGAAGAAGCCCTACTCAGTTCTGAAACGGCCGCATCTACTGATGCTCCAGTGCCAACACTCGGGGCAATCTCATCCGTAACATCTTCATCACTGTTCAGTCTCATATATTATAAACACAATAAGGGGCACTTTGGTCATTTGAACATCATGTTCCATTCTATTCTAACTATACCAAATGTATAGCAGTACATTTAATTGTTCAATCTCATATATTATAAACACAATATGGAACAACTGTCCTATCATATCCCGTCCCGCCATGTCCTGTTTCGTCCCTATACCAAATGCACCCTTATTTTTTAAAAATAAATCACTTTAATCCTTCATTTAGTCAACCATTAATTTTGACTAACAATGATAGGGGTATTTTTGACTTAAAATATACCACTTTTCAAAATATGCCATGTGTCAAATAATAGAATAATCAAAATTTAAAAATAATAAAAATTTAAATAAATATAAAAATAAATAAACATGAGAATCGCACCACCGGACTTGGTGCAATCTCCCAAGAGCTTCATACTTCATAGAGACTTGCAGTACCTCCATTTTTTTTTTTACTCCTCCCAAACCTCTTCCTTTCTATTGACCCCAAAATTCCAAATCAATATGTTTTGCTTTTGTTTTGTTTTGTTTTGTTTTGACTTTATTGGGTTGATGTTCTTGATTTTGGTGATGGATTTGGAGATGGGATGAAGTTGGAAATGAGTATTGAGTTGGAAATGTGGTTTGTGATGGTCTTGGAGATAGGAATGGAGTTGTTGATGGTGTTGGAGATGGGCATGGAGTTGGTGATGGTGTGGGACTATGGGTGGAAATCTTCTTTCTTCAACAATTTTTTTTTTCATTTTTGATTTAATTTTTCTTTACTTTTCTTTTCTTTTTTGTATATATACAATTATGGATATATACAAATTAAAAATGTTATTTTGTTTAAGAACACATAAAAAGACAGACATAAAAACTGAAGGAATTTTATTTAATATTTTAATTATTTTATGTAATGTTTTATTTTTAAAACGGTTTTGATATTAATATTAATTTAATTAGTTCATATTTTTTTGTTTAGTTAATAATAATTTTCACATTTTGCTAAGTGTGTAAAAATCTTATAATGTTTGAGGAAATTTTAGGCAATGCATGTAAACATAATGGTGTAATATTGTAATAAGTTTGAAGGTAAAACCGTTATTTTAGCTTAATTTAATTATACTAAGGGTAAAATTGTAATTCAATAAGTTTTGTCACAGTTGACCCCTGGAAAAATGAGGGACTGAAGTTATTAATATAAAAAAGACATTTAAAAATGTGACATTTCATAAAAAATAATAAGAATTTATGTAAAATTTCCCTAAAAAATATAAAACATGCCCTCATCATTACTCAAAGTACTTGTTTGGCCTTCTGTGCCACCTTTCCACTTATTTATGTTTATTCTTCATTGCCTTCTTGAGTGCACTGCACAAAATCGAACCATAATAGAAACAAAAATCAATCACTAAACAAGCAAAATTAAACAGAGCTGAGATTCAAACAAAGTGTTAGAGAGAGACTTTTTGCTTATGATCTCTTCGAGAGCGAAAGGATTGGCCGATAAATATATGGTTAAGTTAGAGACGACTTTTGTTGTTTCTTTAATGGACCCCTCCATGTCGAGAGATTGGGAGGTTTCGAAATTGAAAAAATAAAGTTAGGGACAAAATGAATTGTGAAACATAAGGTCCAATGAGGAAGTGAAGCTAGCCACTGCGAGTAAATTAGGGTTTTGGTGAAGAAGGTGGACTTTTTATTTTGGCTTTGGGTTTTCTCTTCTATGATGTTTTGTGCTATACCGTTATCTATCCCCAACACCTCTATATGACCCCATTTTTAGATACTATATACACTTACAAATTTATGGGAAATTACACTAGATCCTTTAAGGTTTGGTATTAACTTTCCGTTAAGTTGACCCATTTCTACTTGTGAATTGGGAAAATTGTCGTAATATAATAAAAATAAAACTAAACCAAAAGGAAGACGAAAAGCATTAAATAAAAAATAAATAACATAAAAAGTGTTTTGAAACAAATATTACGGTGTGTTTAATATTAATCTAGAGGGGGGTGAATAGATTTTAATCAAATTTTACCCAATTTTCGTTATTGGTCAAGTTGATGAAAATACCCCTAACTAGTCACAATAATATCACAAGTGTAATAAGTGCGGAAATAGTAAAGACACTTGAGATATACGTGGAAACCCTATAAATGGGAAAAACCACGGGCTGTTAAGTGCGCCACACTCGAACCTCGAATCCACTAATGGCAAAGGAAATTACAACCTAATCCCAGTTTAAAATCCACCACCACTACTTAATCCCGGTATAAATGAACCTAATTCATCTTACTTACGATTTAAGCTACCTAATCCCGGAAGCAACACAAGTCTTACTTCTTAATGAAGAGATAAAATGTCCTATTTGAATATATGGTAATATTCAAATAACAAACAAGGCTAGAAAACCCTATATGTTTATCTAGGATAATGAGATGACAATTAATGCAATCCTAGATATCAAGAGCTAAATGGCATATTCAAAAAGCTTAGCTAAACATAGATCAAACAATCCTATGAAGCTATCATAATACACAGTTGAGAGAGTGCAGTTTCGGGTTTTTAGTGGAATAACATTGGAGTTAATAATCAAGGAATATTAATTAAAGAGTTTAATTAATGATTCCGAGGATTATTGGAGCTCAAAATACTGTGGGTCCATTAGGTCCCCTTGCTAGCCTGATCGATTAAGGTAACAAGGGTCACGGTAAATTAATTGAATTGTCCAATTAATTGTGTTACAAAAGTGACACGTATATATTCGGGAATTAATTGAATAATGAGATTATTTAATTAATGAATGTTAATAGTTAAATTAATTAAATAATTAGATTATTTAATTATATTGATAATTATGAATTATTAATTAACTATTAATTGGAGGGTGTTAGTTGATATATAGATTTAGGTGTACTAAATCATTTATTTAAGTATTTGAATTTAAATTTAAATTTAAAATACTTATTATCACTTTTAATATATTAGATATCTTTGAAAAGGATAATTAAAATATATATATCAATTATAACACAAATGATTGTATAGGATACAAATTGGTATGTACACATGAAACATTAATC
This sequence comes from Dipteronia dyeriana, assembly GCA_032871835.1. Taxonomy (NCBI): domain Eukaryota; kingdom Viridiplantae; phylum Streptophyta; class Magnoliopsida; order Sapindales; family Sapindaceae; genus Dipteronia; species Dipteronia dyeriana. The sequence continues at coordinate 75,640,024 of CM065300.1, read as the reverse complement.
AAAAAGAAGAATTTGCATATGATGCAAATACTTGAAACAAATAAACATAATATATATAACGCAAGTGAGAGGCGTGTGGTATAGATATAGATATTTTTTTTTTTTTGTAAAAAGTGTGACATCAGATGTTTTTTTTTGTTGGTGGGGTCAATCAAAAAAAAATGTGCAGACGTGCAGTGTATATATATATATATATATAAAGAAAGGTTTTGATGTTTCATTGTTTTTAGATATATATTATTTATATCTTGTTTTATGTTTTGTGTGTTTTAAAAACACATAGAAGAAAGAGTTTCTTCAATTCTCTCTACATCCTCCATTCAAGTTTCTGAGACCGTGATGTACCCACACGTAGTTACCAGTCCCAGGAGATAGCGAGGAAGATCGAGTGGTTCAGACATGAGCATATCGAAAAGTGAAGGAGCCTCCAAATGTTGGTAAGTTTTTCTTCTTCTGATTTTTATTGATTACAAATTCCTGTGTATACATATTGTATGTATTAGTTTCAAAAAATAATTACGATCAAAAGTTCACTGGTCCCAGATACATATATGATCTGTATAAAAATTTTAAAATCTAGTTCCGTTGCGTAACCGGTGAACGTGGTTCCAACAATTGGTATCAGAGCCCATTTATTTTTCGGAACAGGAAATTGTTTTCGATGCTCCTATATGTATGAATTGTGTAGGCACAATTTGATTGAGAATGTCTCGGTCCAACATGCAAAGACTTGACCGACCCTAAGGCGGCACTTCTTTGCGGTATGTTGGATTGTCGTGGTATAGTAACTAGTTTTAGGGTAGTTCTAGTTCGTTAAACATGTGCATGCATCATGTTTAAATTTATGCCAAAGCACTCGCACTTGTTTTAAATAAATGACTGAATGAATGTTTTATTTATTTCAGCAATAATGTCTTCTGCATTACTTCAAATTCTCGTAAACGACATACTAACTGGTGATAACTACACTTAGTGGAAACTTAACATTAATGCAATTTTGGTCACCAAAGACCTCAAATTTGTGCTTACGGAGGAATGTCCTTCAGCGCCTGTTGTCAGTGCCACACGAACTATTCGAGAGGCATACAAGCGAAGGGTAAGCCCAAACCTAAGAAAGTTCGAAGCAAGAAGAAGTCCAAGAAAAGTAAATATGATTTACTTGTTCTTGAGTCGTGTTTAGTAGAAGATTATTCTTCACTCTGGATAGTTGATTCATGGGCCACTAACCATGTTTGTTCTTCTTTACAATGGACTAATTCTTGGACACAGCTAGAGGAGCAAGCCTTCTCAATGCGTGTGGAGTAAGGGGATATCGTGTCGGCACAAGCAGTTGGCGTTATTAGATTACGTTTTTGTAATAATTATATATTGTTGGACAATGTATTTTATATTTCTGGATTTACACGGAATTTGATTTCTGTTTCTAAGTTGTTAGAATAAAAATATTCTGTTTCTTTTAATAATAAGTATGTTATTATTGGAAATAATGGTCTGAATATTTGTTTAGGAATTAATGAAAACAATTTGTATGTGTTAAAATCGTTAATACATACTACACTGCTCAACACCGAAATGTTTAAGGTTGAAAAATAAAAAACTAAACGATATAAGTTTTCTCCAGATAATGACACGCATCTCTGACATCTAAGGTTTCGTCATATCAACCTTGATCGGATAGACAGATTAGTAAAAAGCGGACCTTTCAGTGAGTTAAAGGTTGGCACCTTACCTATCTGTGAATCTTGTCTAGAAGGTAAGATGACTAAGAGACCTTTTACTGGAAAAAGGCTTAGAGCTAAAGAACTGCTAGAGCTTATACATATAGACGTTTGCGGACCGATGAATGTTAAAGCCAGGGGTGGTTATGAGTATTATGTCACCTTTATAGATGACTACTCAAGATACAAATACGTCTACCTAATGCAACAGAAGTCGGAAACATTTGAAATGTTCAAAGAATTTCGAGCTGAAGTTGAGAATCAATTAGGTAGGACTATCAAGTCACTACGATCGGATCATGAAGGTGAGTACCTTGACCAAGAGTTTAAAGACTTCATGGTCGAGCATGGGATAGTTTCCCAACTCACAGCTCCCGGTACACCTCAGTAAAATGGTGTAGCGGAGAGGAAAAATAGAACCCTAATGGAAATGGTGAGATCTATGATTAGTTTCTCATCATTACCAAATTCCTTCTGGGGATATGCGTTACAAACAGCGGCATACATTTTGAATGTAGTGCCATCCAAATATGTTCCTAAGACTCCCCTAGAGTTGTGGAATGGTCGTAAAGCTAGTTTGTGACATTTTCACATATGGGGGTGTCCAGCACACGTGCTGAAGAATAGAACTCGAAAGCTAGACTTCAAATCTGTTGTCTCTCTGTTTGTAGGATACTCCAACGAGACCAGAGGTGGACACTTCTATAGTCATGAAGATAACAAAGTATTTGTATCGACAAATGCAACGTTTCTTGAGGACAATTACATTAGTGACCATAAACCTCGTTCCAAGATTGTATTAAATGAGTTGGAGCCTGGTGAGACTAGTGCTTCATCAACAAGATTTGTTGTTCCACAAAAAATCTGAGAGTCAGATGGTTCTTGATTAGGATACACTACCACTTAGACGTAGTGAAAGGGTTGTGAGACAACCTGAATGCTATTTAGGTATAGGAAAGGGACAATATGTTATCTCTACTGATAGTGTTGATGATCCATTGACATTTAAGAATGCAATGGAAGATCCTGATAAAGAGGAATAGCTTAAAGCCATGAATCTCAAGATGGAGTCCATGTACTCTAACTCAGTTTGGGATATTGTAGACTTACCGGATGGGGTAAAACCCATAGGGTGTAAGTGGATCTATAAGAGAAAGAGATAAGTAAATGGAAATGTAAAGACCTTCAAGGCAAGGCTAGTGGTTAAGGGTTATACCCAAAAAGAGGGGGTCGATTATGAAAAGACATTCTCGCCAGTAGCCATGTTTAAGTCTATTAGGATTCTCTTATCCATTGCTGCCTATTTCGATTATGAAATTTGGCAAATGGACGTCAAGACAGCATTCTTGAATGACAATCTTGATGAGAGCATCTATATGATGCAACCAGAGGGATTCGTGTCTCCAGATTAAGAGCAAAAGGTTTGCAAACTACAAAGGTCCATCTATGGACTTAAGCAAGTATCTAGATCTTGGAACATTAGGTTTGATGATGTGATCAAAACCTATGGCTTCAAGCAGAACGTCGATGAGCCTTGTGTCTACAAGCGAATCATTGATAAAAAAAAGTAGTTTTCTTGGTCCTATATGTAGATGATATCCTACTCATTGGGAATGATGTAGGAGTGTTGTCTGATGTAAAGAGCTGGCTGGCTAGCCAATTCCAAATGAAAGATTTGGGAGAGGCAAGTTAAGTTCTAGGGATCCAACTTATAGGGGATCGTAAGAACAAACTCATAGCACTGTCTCAGGCATCATATATCGACAAGATTCTTATGCGATTTTCGATGCAAAACTCCAAGAAATGTAATTTACCTTCTAGGTATGGAGTTCACTTGTCTAAGGAACAGTGTCTTAAGACACCTCAAGAAGTTTAGAATATGAGACGTGTACCCTATACATCGACAGTAGGTAGTCTCATGTATGCTATGTTATGCATGAGACCGGACATCTGCTATGCATTGGGAGTAGTCAACAGATACCAGTCCAACCCAGGATTGGATCATTGGATTGATGTCAAGACAATTCTCAAGTATCTTCTGAGAACGAGAGACTATATACTAGTGTATTCCGGGCAGGATTTGATCCCGTTAGGATACACGGATTCTGATTTTAAGTCAGACAGGGATTCTAGGAAATCCACTTCTGGATCAGTATTCATCTTGGGTGGTGGAGCCATTGTGTGGAGAAGTATCAAGCAATCTTACATTGCTGACTCCACCATGGAAGCCGAATATGTAGCTGCTTGTGAAGCTGCTAAAGAGACTGTTTGGCTCCGTAAGTTCTTGAGTGATCTGGAAGTTGTTCAAGATTTGGATATACCCATCGCTCTTTATTGTGATAACAGTGGTGTTGTGGCTAATTCCAAAGAACCAAGAAGCCACAAAAGAGGGAAGCATATAGAGAGAAAGTGGCATCTCATTAGAGAGATAATGCAGAGATGAGATGTGATCGTTACTAAGATAGCCTCACAAGACAATCATGCTGATCCATTTACGAAGACCTTACCGACTAAAGTGTTTTAGGTCACCTAGATGGTCTAGGGTTATGAGACATGCCTTACATGCTTTGGTGCAAGTAGAAGATTGTTGAGGTTTATGCCCTAAAGATGTAATTTGTAAATGGATTTATGAAATAAATAAAAAAGTTCAATTCATTCTTGTTATGTTATTTATTTTATAACATTGTGCATATATTTAAACATCCAAGATTGCCAGATGTAATCTCGAACTGTGTATATGAGTGTCATATACGAATGGATACAGTAAGAAACGTGCAATCTAAAGAATCCATAGATAGCAAATAAAGTTGGGTACTTTATTTGTGGTTAATCTATAGTTGCGGTCCATTCCGTAATGTACGATGATTCTATCCTGAATCACTCATATGAGATATGGGGATGGAGGCACCTTGTATGATGTGATCATATAGAACTGGGTCATGATCTATATGAATCTCTCACCAAGATTCGTTTTCCGATGAGATTCAAATATATCAACTAATGATGGATATATGTGGGTGATCTTAATCCTGAGTGTCTTATCGACTCCTTTAGGTTAAATCGTAGTCTTTGATATATCATGGGTGAGGTCAGATGCATTTCCTGATCAATATACTCTGTATGTTGAGATTGCGGTTTGGCTTGTGGCTGGGAAGGTTTGTACACAATAGTGGAATCCACTCCTTCTTGTGAGAAGTAGATGGTAGTTCCCTTAAGGGTTGATTCGGGGCTTGGACAATGTGAGCGCTCTCCTAATTCCGTGAGGAAATAGGATTTATTGTTCATTATAGAATCAATGGTACTTAAAGGATATATGTAATTAGAGGAGTATAATGGACATTACGACCCAGCTCTAATTATGAACTACTGTGGAGGATCACACAATGTGTAATAGCTATATCGATGGACACCGAGTTGTATCGTTCTGTGTAAAAGCGTCTACAGTTGAGAGAGTGCAGCTTCAGGTTTTTATTGGAATAACACCGGAGTTAATAATCAAGGAATATTAATTAAAGAGTTTAATTAATGATTCCGAGGATTATTGGAGCTCAAAATACTGTGGATCCATTAGATCCCCTTGCTAGCCCGATCAATTAAGGTAACAAGGGTCACGGTAAATTAATTGGATTGCCCAATTAATTGTGTTACAAAAGTGACACGTATATATTCGGGAATTAATTGAATAATGAGATTATTTAATTAATGAATGTTAATAGTTAAATTAATTAAAAAATTAGATTATTTAATTATATTGATGATTATGAATTATTAATTAACTATTAATTGGAGGGTGTTAGTTGATATATGGATTTAGGTGAAGATAAAATAATATTGTTATTTTATTTTACTAAATCATTTATCTAAGTATTTGAATTTAAATTTAAAATACTTATTATCACTTTTAATATATTAGATATATTTGAAAAGGATAACTAAAATATATATATCAATTATAACACAAGAGATTGTATTGGATGCAAATTGGTATGTACACATGAAACATTAATCAAAAAGAAGAATTTGCAGAAGATGCAAATACTTGAAACAAATAAACATATTTTTTTATATATATATAAAAAAAAACGCAAGTGAGAGGCGTGTGGTATAGATATAGATATATATATTTTTTCGTAAAAAGAGTGTTTTTTTTTGCTGGTGGCGTCAATAAAAAAAAGGTGTGCAGACGTGCAGTATATATATATATGTAAGAGAAAGGTTTTGATGTTTCATGGTTTTAAGATATATATTATATATATCTTGTTTCATGTTTTGTGTGTTTTTGAAACTCATAGAAGAAAGAGTTTCTTCAATTCTCTCTGCATCCTCCATTCAAGTTCCTGAGACTGTGACGCGCACACAAGCAGTTACCAGTCCCAGTAGATAGCGAGGAAGATCGAGTGGTTCAGACAGGAGCATATCGAAAAGTGAAGGAGCCTCCAAACATTGGTAAGTTTTTCATCTTCTGATTTTTGTTGATTACAAATTCCTGTGTATACATATTGTATGTATTAGTTTCAAAAAATAATTACGATCAAAAGTTCACTGGTCCCAGATACAGATATGATCTGTATAAAAAGTTTAAATTCTAGTTCCGCTGCGTAACCGGTGAACGTGGTTCCAACATCTAAATGATCTTAGATGATGCAAGATGAAGTTTTTGTGCTCATGGGAATGCTTTGAGTGTTTAAAGATGAGTTCTTGGAAGAGTTTTCCTTTTGAAATGTGTTCTAAGGAAAAGATATGAAGTTCTGAACTCTTACATGACCTGAATACAAAGAGTTATATATATATGAGTTTCAACCAAAGTGAGGTCGTTTTGGAAAAAACGTTCCAAGTCCCGCTATGTGCGTTGGTGAGGTGCGTTTGTCGAGTAGTGTACCACCAGCGCATAGCCTAAATTTTCAATAGGCGCTGGTGGAGTGGCGCAGCTCAGCAGCACTTGACAAGCTACGATCCACTGGAATGTTGCGTTGGTGAGGCTGAGCTAGTTGGGTAGCGCACCACCAACGCACTGCACACTTTTTCAACGTTGCGCAGGTGGAATGGCGCAGCTCAGTGGAGCATGACAAGCGTCGATCCACTGGAATGTTATGCTGGTGAGGCTGCGCTAGTCGAATAGCGCCAACCAGCGCACTGCCCACTTTTTCAACACTCAAACACACATTTTCAACAAGTCCTAGAGTGATGAAGATGCATCCTATACTAATGCCTAAAATGACATGGTTCTTTAATTACAAGATGCAAATAAATCAAGAAGAGTCATTTAAACAAAAAATGCACACAAGTATAAACACACAACATATATGAATAAGAGTTATGCATGAATTTGTGAGTGTGTGCAACTATCTCTTCAAAGCAAGTAAGCACAAGAAATTTACCTTTGGTTCTTCTTCGCTTGAGGTCTTGAGAGCCTAAGCTACCCTTACATAACACCTCAAAAATGTGATTTGTTCACGAAATAAGCCAATCAATAAACGAGGACTTTACAATCTCCCCATTTGACTATTTCGTGACAAAACCACCACTCACATTGATCCTCACAAAACAAAACAAAACACTGGGAAGATATTCTACATTACAAAGAGATTTACATAAAAAAAAAACCTTCAAATCTTCAATCTCTTGTAGAACTATCAAACCTACACACAAAACAAACACAAATACACTTTCCAAATCAAGTGCATATGAGATGATCAAGTGAATATAAAACAAAAGCATTTGCATTTAAGAATATGAGTATGACATCGTGTAATGCTCCACATCATGCAATGCTCTCCCTCAAAGGGTCCCCCTAAATGTAATCTCCACAACAAGTACTACTTCCCTTAAAACCAACACATGATACTCCCCTAACACCACAATGCTACTCCCCCATTTTGTCATGATATAGGCAAAGGAGAAGTCCTCAACCGGGTCACTCAAGGCAAAGAAAGAAAGGAGCATACAAGATATTTGCATAATCATATAAGCCACATTTATGCAACTCAATTAATAGGAGAGAAACAAGGAGATTTATTTGAAGAAAATGTGTGAATCAAAAATGCCTTGCATACAAGACATGTTGCATTCAAGTCCAAAACAATGGTATTTGGCAAAGTAAATGACAAAGGTTTTCAATAGAATTCAAACCAATTTCACCATTGGTCATGAGACAAGCAAAGATATAGAGTTTTTATAGATATCAAGTTGTAATAGCACTATATCCAACTTTATACGCGAAACATGGCATGAGCGACTTTACACCCTATTTGATTTTTTCGGATAGGATACCCTGTATGATAGTAGCCATGTTTAACTAATAAAGAAATAGAGACATTGATGAAACATTTTAGCCTTACTAGCTTTTTCATACAATGTTTTGCATTCAATAATTGCAATCATCAATTCATGCTTTATTATTTTTCATTAGCATGTCATTAAAGAATCATCATGTCATGGAGATAATTATAGGTTATTCAATATGTACTTCCTATGTAGATCTCTTAGTCCAAAAATGCATGTTTGAACATAAATATGACATGGATTGTAATCAAAGCAAAGTTCACACTTATTGAAGAAAATAAAATATAATATAGTATAAGTGCAACCAAGCTACTCAAGCAATCAATAAAGAAGCATAAACATTTCCAAAATTTTGCATGCAACAAGTATACAATAGCTCTTTTTGCTTGAGTTCCCCTTATAGAGTCAAAGACCAAAACTCATCACTCCATGAAACAAATCCCAATAGACCTACTAAGAGTTTTGAATCGAGTAGCATCTAAGGGTTTAGTAAATAGATCCGCTAGTTGATCATTAGTACCTACATGCTCAAGTGCTATGCATTTACTCTCAACTAGTTCTCTAATGAAATGATGACGGGTGTCAATATGCTTAGTTCTAGAATGTTGAACCGGATTCTTGGAAATATTAATTGCACTCATGTTATCACAAAAGAGAGTAAGATTACCTTGATTGAATCCATAGTCGACTAGCATTTGCTTCATCCAAAGGAGTTGTGTGCATCCACTCCTAGCAGCTATGTATTCGGCCTCAACCGTGGACAAAGAAATTGAATTTCGCTTCTTGCAAAACCAAGAGACAAGGTTGTTCCCAAGGAAAAAAGCAACCGTCCGATGTACTTTTCCTATCATCATAATTTCCTGCCCAATATGCATCACTAAAGCCTACAAGACTAGCATTAGTGTCAAAAGAGTACCAAATCCCATAGTTAGATGTCCCATTCACATGGCGAATGATTCTCTTAACGGAAGAGAGATGGGACTCCTTAGGATCCGATTGGTACCTAGCACACACACCCATACTAAAAGAGATATCGGGCCTACTTGAGGTCAAATGGAGCAAGCTACCAATCATGCCATGATACAAAGTTTGGTCCACACTTTTACCACTCGCATCCTTGCTTAGCTTCAAAGTGGTACTCATGGGTGTATCACAATGTTTAGCACTTTCAATGCCAAATTTCTTCACTAGGTTTTTGACATACTTAGCTTGGGATATGAAAATCCCATCATCCATTTGCTTAATTTGTAAACCTAGAAAGTAAAAGGCTCATTTCAAACTTATGAGACATGACATCAACAAATTGTTGGACTTTGGTGTTATTTATAGAGCCAAAAACTATATCATCAACATAAATTTGAGCTATAAAGAGCTCATCTTTGTCTTTCTTGATGAATAGTCTTATCAACACTACCCCTAGTGTAGCCCTTGTCTATAAGAAATTGAGTAAGGCACTCATACCAAGCCCTTGGTGCTTGTTTCAACCCATATAAAGCCTAGGAGATGATAGACATGATTAGGGTGGTGAGGATTCACAAACCCTTTGGGTTGCTCAACAAACATTTCCTCTTGTAAGAAACCATTGAGGAGGGCACTCTTAACATCCATTTGATACAATTTGAATGTGTGCAAAAAAGAAATGGATAAAAGAAGCCTAATGGACTCAATCCTAGCAACGGGAGCAAATGTCTCCTCAAAGTCAATACCCTCAATTTGAGAGTATCATTGTGCTACAAGCCTAGCCTTGTTTCGTACAATGTTTCCATCCTCATCGGATTTGTTCCTATATACTCACTTGGTGCCTATCATATTGGTGTTCTTTGGCCTAGGAACTAAAGTCCAAACCTCATTCCTTTCAAATTGGTTAAGCTCTTCTTGCATGGCAAGAACCCACAATTCATCCTTTAAGGCTTCATCAACCTTCTTGGGTTCTATTTGAGAAGTGTAGCAAGTGTAGCTAATTAGATTAGCCGTTTAACGTCTAACCTTAACACCCTCATTAACCTCTCCAATGATGTCATCTTTTTCATGGAGTTTCCTAATCCATGGAGCAGGTTCTTTTGTGTTCAAGAGAGGAATCCTATCAATAGGTTGTGTTATATCATCATCAAGATTAGTCTTTTCAACATTAGGAATATCAACAACCTTTTCCAAGGGAGAGTCATCAACTAGATCTACCTCCTCCTCATGGTCATTAGATCTAAGCCTAGTATCATCAATGACAACATTAGATGATTCCATGACGGTTCTAGTTTTTAAATTGAAAACTCTATAGGCTATACTATTCAAGGCATAGCCAATGAAGATACCCTCATCACTCTTGGCATCAAATTTGGCCAATTGATCACGGTCATTCAAAATGTAGCATTTGCTTCCAAAAGTGTGGAAATAGCTCACATTTGGCTTTCTACCTTTCCATAACTCATAGGAGGTTTGCCTAGCGTGGAGCCTTAGAAAGACTTTATTTCCTATGTAGCACACCGTATTGATGGCTTCGGCCCATAGGTTCCTATGGACATTGTTGATAAGCAACATCACACGAACCATTTCTTGAATAACCCTATTTTTCCTCTCAACAACTCTATTTCGTTGAGGTGTCCTAGGAGCTGAAAACTCATGAGGAATGCCTAGACTATTACAGTAGTTTTCAAAGTGTGCATTCTTAAATTCCTTCCCATAGTCACTCCTAATCCATTTAATGCTTTTAATCTTAGAGTTCATTTCATTTATACAAAGCATCTTAAACTTGTCAAAGGTTTCAGATTTTTCTCTAAGAAAATAAGTCCAAGTGTACCTAGAGAAGTCATCTACACACACAAAAATGTACCTCTTTCCACCTAAACTCTCGATTTGCATGGGATCCATAAGATCCATGTGGAGAAGTTCTAGAGGTTCCTTGGTGGATAAATACTTGCCTTTTTTGTGCATACTTTTGGTTTGCTTCCCTTGTTAGCAAGGTCTACAAACGTCATTTGCCTTTTTCCCAAGCTTGGGAAGGCCTCGCACAACATTGAACTTATCTAAGATTTGTAAATCCCGATAGTTCATGTGACCAAGTCTTTCGTGCCACAACTCAATTTGTTCATCCTTGGACACATTGCAAGAGACACCTCTAGCTTCAAGACAATAGCAATTGTCACTAGATCTCATACCTTTTAACAAGGTTTGTCCATTTGGCAATAGGATGGAACAATAATTTTTCCTGAACAAGACAGAAAGTCCTTCATCACTAAGATATGAAAATGGTTATCAAATTAGCTTTTAGACCATCAACATACAAAGCATTTGACAATGAGGGTAATCCGGGAATGGAAATAGTTTCCTTTCCTTTAACTTTCTTTTTGGATCCATCACCAAAGGTGACATTTCCTCCATCCTCCATCACAAAAGTCTCAAAGAAACTCTTATTTCCGGTCATGTGCCTAGAGCACCCACTATCCAAATACCAAAAATCAGAAGAATGAGCTTTCAAGGCAATTTGTGCAACATGGCAAAGGTGTTCATCCTTTCTAATCCACCTAGGTGAAATATTTTCCTTCCTAGTGGTCAATGGTACATGGGCTCTAAATGTCCTAGGATCATGCAAAGATGTTCCATTTTTCCTAGTGACATGCATCATGGTTTTAGCCTTTTTCTTCTCTATCATGCTTTCAATTCTACACAATTTAATATATCTAAAGCAATTTGGTCTAATATGACCATCAATACCATTAAAATGACATGTAGGAATGAAGTTAGGAATCATACCATAGCCTTGAGAATGCATTTGAGCCTTCCTATGTCTTTGTGGTTGTCTTGATTATTGTTGAGGAACTTTCCTTCTTTGTTGTTGAGCAAGACATGACTGCTTCCTTGATTGAGCTTGCATGATAGGTATCTTCCCTTTGTGAGCTTTCGGTTGAGGGAAGTTAACTTGAGGAGCCTTTGTAGGATGGGCTTGAGGTAGGCTTGAGGTAGGCTTCTTGGTGCCACCTTCACTTGAGCACTACTTGAACACTCTCCTAGGTCAAGTTTCTTTCTGGGCTATTGATGAGAAGAAGACCCATTGAAATTCATGCTTCTTACAAAAATGGTCTTGCTCGGAATTGAGTACATCTTGTCATCTTCAAACCCAAGTCCCTTCTTGTCACTTGGCCTCTTTCCAACATCTAACATGTGGTCAAGTTTTTTGGTGCTAGAGTTCATCTTGTCCATCAACTCTCTAGCATCTTCAAGCTTTTTCTTCAACCCTTCTTCACTCCTCTTAGATCTCACCAACTCTTCATTTAGTTGGTCAACTTGAGTAGAGAGCACTAGGTTTTCTTCTTTTAATCTCTTAATTTCATTCTTGTTCTTTAACCTTGAACTCTCAAACCTAGTCATATAGTCCTTGAGATCCATCCTATCCATATTTCCATTTGTGGATTGTGATGAAGATCCATCATCACTTGAGTAGTTTTCCTCTTGACTCTCATTTTCTTCTTCACTAGCATCTTTGCTCATATAAGAGGTCCGAAGACTCATCTCCTTCATTGGAGTTATCACTTTCACTCAATGTGGCGACCATCGCTTTTCTCTTTTTCTTGACCTTGTGATTTGCACATTCAGGAGCAAAGTGACCTATCCCATCACATTCATAGCATTGAACTCCTTTCTTTTCGATCTTTTCTTGTCTAGGCTCAACCTTTTTGAAGGAGCAATTTTCTTCAAGTCTTGACCCTTGGATCCAAAACCTTTCTTCTCGGACTTGTAGAATTTCTTGAACTTCCTCATTAGCAAAGTCATTTCCTCATCCGAGTCATCACTATCCTCCTTCTCAACTTTGGAGGTTTTCAAAGCAATATCCTTTTGATTTTTCGATGGTGTGAGGTTAGGACATTTCCTAGATTCATAAGCTAGAAGCCTCCCAATCACTTCACTCGGCTTCATATCCTTGTAACCACTATTCTCTTCTAAAGCCGTCACCTTAGACTCAAATCTATCGGGTAAAGATCTCGTAATCTTCTGCTTGATCTTCCTATCCAAATAAGGATCACCAAGTTGATGACTTTGGTTCACAATGTCTATCAACCTCACTTCAAAATCATTGAAGCACTCGTTCTCAGCCATTTTATGCAATTCAAATTACGTTTGGAGAACTTGAAGCTTCGATTCCTTAACCATATCGATTCCCTCATGTGTAACTTCTAAGATACCCCATGCCTCCTTAGCTATCCTAGTGTTTTGAACCAATTTGTACTGATTCTCATCCATTGCACATAGGATGGCATTCATTGCCTTCCTATTCCACTTTGATGCCTCAAACTCTTGTGTGTTCCACTGTGCCTTTGACTTGAGTACATCATCTCCTCCATCCGTAGGAGTCATCATGGGTGGAGTGTAGCCATCTTCAACCGCTATCCATGCCCTATCATGAATTTGGCAAATATATGACTCCATTTTTCCTTTCCAAGAGGCATAATTCAACCAGGTGAGAAGCGAAGGTCTAGTGCTAGAAACTCTCTCGTTGCCACCGTTTCCACTCATTGTGTTTATGAATGAATGATATGAATGCAAGTGTATGAATAATCAATACAAACACACAAAATGCAACACACACCAAAGTGAGCAAGGATCACCTATGTATGTCCAGGAACCTGCTCTGATACCAATTGAAACAAATATTACGGTGTGTTTAATATTAATCTAGAGGGGGTGAATAGATTTTAATCAAATTTTACCCAATTTTTGTTATTGGTCAAGTTGACAAAAATACCCCTAACTAGTCACAATAATATCACAGGTGTAATAACACTTGAGATATAAGTGAAAACCCTCCATATGGGAAAAACGTTGTTAAGTGCGCCACACTCGAACCTCGAATCCACTAATGGCAAAGGAAATTACAACCTAATCCCGATTTAAAATCCACCACCACTACCTAATCCCTGTATAAGTGAACCTAGTCCATCTTGCTTACGATTTAAGCTACCTAATCCCGGAAGCAACACAAGTCTTACTTCTCAATGAAGAGATAAAATGTCCTATGTGAATATATGATGATATTCAAATAACAAACAAGGCTAGGAAACCTTATATGCTTATCTAGGATAATGAGATGACAATTAATGCAATCCTAGATATCAAGAGCTAAATGACATGTTCAAAAAGCTTAGCTAAACATGGATCAAACAATCTTATAAAGCTATCACAATACAACACTCGATCATGTCATCACAACAATCTATAATTTGTATCTAGAATATGTTGTAAGAGCATACAAATGATTAAAGAGATGGCTTAGCAAGCAACACACTTAACTTGTAAGAAGATAGTAAAGAACTTACTAAACAAGATGTGATGATGCAAAACTATCCATTGATGCACTCTAAATGATCTTAGATGATGCAAGATAAAGTTTTTATGCACATGAGAATGCTTTGAGTGTTTAATGATGAGTTCTTGGAATAGTTTTCCTTTTGAAATGTGTTCTAAGGAAAAGATATGATGTTTCGAACTCTTACACGACCTGAATACAAAGAGTTATATATATATGAGTTTCAACCAAAGTGAGGTCGTTTTGGAAAAAATGTTTCAACTCCTGCTATGTGCGCTGGTCGAGTAGCGTACCACCAACGCATAGCCTAAATTTTCAATAGGCGCTGGTGGAGTGGCTCAACTCAGCGGCGCATGACAAGCGACGATCCACTGGAATGTTGCGCTGGTGAGGCTGCGCTAGTCAAGTAGCGCACTACACACTTTTTCAATGTTGCGCGAGTGGAATGACACAGCTCAGTGGCACATGACAAGGGGCGATCCACTGGAATGTTACGCTGGTGAGGCTGCGCTAGTCGAGTAGTGCACCACCAGCGTACTGCCCACATTTTCAACACTCAAACACACATTTTCAACAAGTCCTAGAGTGATGAAGATGCATCCTATACTAATGCCTAAAATGACATGGTATTTTAATTACAAGATGCAAATAAATTAAGAAGAGTCATTTAAACAAAAAATGCACACAAGTATAAAGACACAACATATATGAATAAGAGTCATGCATGAATTTGTAAGTGTGTGCAACTATCTCTTCAATGCAAGTAAGCACAAGAATTTTACCTTTGGTGCTTCTTCGCTTGAGGTCTTATAAGCCTAAGCTACCCTTACATTACACCCCAAAAATGTGATTTGTTCACGAAATAAGCCAATCAATAAATTAGGACTTTACATGTTTGACTAGCTGAAGTTAGCTGCGTCTTCAAAACCTGTGTTGTGCCTACCAGATTTTGAGAAATCGTTTTGAAGTGCACACTGATGCATCATATAGAGCTCTTGAGGGATTTTTGGTTCAAGAGGGGCGTCAAATTGCTTTTGAAAGCAGGAAGTTAAAGGAAGCACAACAGTGCTATTCAACCTATGAAAAGGAGATGGCAGTATTGATACATTGTCTTGACACTTAGAAGCACTACTTGTTGGGAACCAAGTTCATAGTGGTGACTGATAACGTAACAAATACTTATTTCAAGACACAAAAGAAGCTGACTCCTATAACCATGTTGACAGGAATACTTGGTTGAATTTGACTTTGAGTGGGTGCATCGTCCTGACCGTCAGAATTAAGTGGTTGATGCTTTTAGCCGAAAAGAAATACAGGGGTATGTTTCTACATTAGCTGTATTGCAATCTAACTTTTTTGCAACGATTGAAGGAACAATCTGGGAGTGATTCTAACTGTACCAAACTAAGGCAAGAGGTGTTAGATGGCCTGGTGCAAAGATATTGTGTAAAAGATAACCTGTTGTATGTCAAAGGCAACATGTTATTTGTTCCAAGTAGGGGTGGGTTAAAATAGGAATTATTGAAGGAGACACATGACCCGCAGTGACCGGGATATCCAAGGGTTGAAATAATGGTAGCTTTGATGTCTAGGAATTACTATTGGCCCAATATGCATAAGGATGTATAGATATATGTCAAGACATGCTTAGTTTGTCAGCTCGACAAAACTAAGTGAAAGAAACAAAATGGTTTGTTGTAGCCACTTCCAATACTAGAGAAGCCATGAGTTTCATTTTCGATGGATTTTATTGTGGGATTTCCTAAAGTAAAAGGTATGTGATCAATTTTAGTGGTGGTTGACAACTTTTCAAAGTATGTAGTGTTTATTACAGCTCCAAATGCATGTCTAGTAGAAAGACAACGGAGTTGTTCTTTGTAAGCTCCTCATATTTCGATTGACTTATTTTATTGACAAACCACATTTGGGATTTTTCTTGTAAGGGTAGATTAGGCTTTCATTATGTATGATCAAGTTTCAAAGACATTCTCAAGACCTCAAGCTCAAAGGCACTTTCAGGTATTTCACATGTGCTTAACTTTTTAAAGAGAAGTAGTTGCACACACACACACACTCTTTAATACATGCCATACACATCTTGCATGTGTGTTTCAATTCTTATCTGTGTGCATTCCTTTCACCTCTCACACGTGCACTCTTTGGTTAGAACTAAGTGTGGTTTCATGTTTTGTAATTTCTTTCTTGATGTTTGATCGAAAACGTTTGTGCATGCACGATGGTGTGCTTGTTTTAACGCGATGAGGGTCCTCGTGCGTAAGTCTACGTGCATGGCCTCATGGGTCCCCACTTGTATACCCTCCTACAAAGTGCCTCTTATATCTTCTCAGATCTCAAAGTGCGGGTAAGTGCGCGAGTCCCTAGCCATGCACTCACCAGTGAATTTCCTACCAAGCGTTTCTCTGATTCTTGTTTGCGGGTCCTTACCCGTGCACCTAACCATATTGTCCCTGTTTTTAGCCATCGTTTTCAAAACGACGTAATTTCCCTTAGGGCTAATATATATATATATATGTCATCTTCTCTCCACTTCGTCTTCTAGAGTCCAAAATCCCATTTTTGAGAGACCAAGTGTTCTTTAAGTGAGAGAGACTACCAATAACCAATCTTTATTCAACCAAACACATTCCCATTAGCGTTATTCAAGCATCATCTAATCTTGGGTCTTCTTTGGTTTCATAACTAGGTAACTTGAACATGCCCTAAAACTCTTTGTTTCATTTATATGTTCATCTTGCTTAGGATTAACATTTATTTTCTTGATTGAATGCATGAATCCTTGCTTAATATAGTTTCTAATATGTTTGAGTCATTTTTGTTGGTTGAGATTGCTTGTTTATTGGTAGCTAGCATTTAGGACCATTTTGCCCTCTAGCTAATTCTTATTGCTTTTCATTTATATATTGATATCTCAGATTGTTGTTTGTTGCCATCTTTAAATCTATAGATAAATATTTAGTGTATCCTGGCATTAATTGCATATTAGAATATTTTTATATATTCACTTAGGTTGTTTAATCTCTTTATTGATTGTCAAACTTTGTGACTAAATGGATTAGTGCACAAGCTAGTTGGTTTAAAATCACTATTAAAGGTTTGTTGGGTAGAATGAAAGGGTTAGTGACAAAGAATGGTGTGACTTGATGTGATGACCGTATGTGGCTAGATGGATAGCCGTGAGTTTTGCCCAGTTGAAGGGTTTCTCAAGTAAAATAACTTGTGAGTTTTATTATTTTCCGCTTGACTTGTGTTAATTAATTGCTTGCTAATATGAGGTAATTTTTGGTAATATTGATTAAGTTGAAAAAGTTGGTGATTAATTAATTAAAACCTATTCACCCTCTTCCCACTCTAGGTTGATTTCGACACACACTTTTAGTTTTATTCTTTAAGAATGTGGTGAAGCATTTTGGAGTGTCATCTGATATTGTGAGTGACAAGAATGCTCGATTCACTGGAAACTTTTGGACATACTTGTTCAATTTGATGGGTTAAGGATTGAAGTTTTCTACAACAAACCATACAAAGGATCAATGCACTATTAGAAGAGTACTTGAGACATCGTATGACCGTAAGTCAAAAGAACTGGTTGGATTTGCTTAATGTGGCACAATTTTGCTACAATTTGCACAAATCATAATCTATTGGTTTGAGTCCATAAGAGTTATGTATGGGTTTTCAACCCCTAACTCCATTCGAGGTAGCTTAGCAGAAGGATCAGGGTTTATATCCATCAACCTACAGGTTTGCTCGAGAGAAAACTGAGTTAATTGAAGGAGCCATTTAGAGTTTGGCTAACGCTGTAAGAAGGATGAAAAATGTCCTGGTCAAAATCGTCATGCATTAAAGTTCAATGTGGGTGATACGGTGTTGCTAAAGCTTACTCTACATATTTGGAAGAAAGTCATAGACCGTAGGTTTCATAAAGGCTTAATTTAGAGGTTTGATGGGCCATTCATGATCAAGGAAAGAGTTAGGAATGTGGCTTACAGATTGGCTTTACTAAATAGGTTGAAGATACATTCAACATTTCATGTTAGTTTCTTAATGCCCTACCATGAAGAGATTGATGATCAAAGTAGGGTACAACTGAGGTAGGCGCCTTCTGTTATTATAAAAAAATGACAAGGTAGTTCTAAGGGTGACCATAAGATAATGAGGGAAAACAAACTGAACAGAAAGATGTATTTTCTGATTTAGTGGAAAGGCAAGAGTGTTTCAAATACCACTTGGGAGGGAGGGGAAACTTTGTGCCAGTTAGAAGATTTGATCCAACAGTACTTGGAGAGCTTCTTGACGAGGACGTCGGCTTCCTCAAGTGAGGGTGGTTTGTTACAGCCCCAAATATGAGCATGGGTTGTTGCATATGCAAATGGCTTGGTGTGTGTGTTATCAAGCCAAGCTAAGGCATGTTGGGTGGGCATAGCCATGAGGCAGCAAGTTTGTTGTGTGTTAGCTTGGATGAGCCGACAATATGCAACAACAAGGCATCGTTGGGGTGATGTGTGCCATAAACAAGCTTAGTTTAGAGAAACAAGCTTAACATGTGCAACATTCAAGCATTTGTGTACAAGAAACAAGAGAAACAACCTTGGCATGTTGGAAACAACCTTGGTGTGCATAAACAAGCTTGGCGTGGTGAAAACAAGCTTGGCGTGGTGAAAACAAGCTTGGCGTGGTGAAAACAAGCTTGGCATGTGTAGTATTCGGGTATTGTGTGTAGGAAACTAGCTAGACGTGTAGAAACAAGCTTGACATGTGAAATACATTGGTGGCTGACTGTAAGTAAGACGTGCGAATGGTACATGCTACTTAGACACACATGTAGGGGAACAATGTGTGTGCAAACATGTGTAGGAAACATGTGCAAATCAATTGTTATCTGGCATGTAATTGACGTGTGAGGAAATCAGATTGCTGACAAGGGTGTCAGTTACCTGTAAATTACTTGTTGTAGCTTTATTGTTGCTGTTTCATTTAAATACTCAGATGGCTGTGTATTTTGGCATAGAAATCAATGTGTGATTATCCTGCAGACATTGTATATATGTTCCTGATTATTAATGAAAGATAGTTGGGTTGAGATTGGCTACTGTAATTGATATATTCATACTTGTGTATTGTAGTGTGTGTGTGTGTGTGTGTGTGTGTGTGTTGTAAGACTTGCTTGCTATGTGCTTACTGCAAACAGGCTTGTTGTGTGTTTGCCTTGTGCAGTGTCTGTGTGTGCAACAATCAAACTATGTGGATGAGTGTTGTTAGGATTTTGGGAAGCACTGAAAAGAGAATAACTTGGTGTGACTGTCAAGGAAAAGGTTGGCTGGCTGGATAGGGTTTCAGCGTCTAAACCAAGCAAAAATTCGTTGTGAATTTTTACTTGTGTAACACCATCTACCATTAATATAAATGGATAGGGAATCAAGCATGTGCCTCCTTCGCTTCATTACAGTGGAAGAGGCCATGCTTCATCCATTTTGATATTAATCCATCCACTGTTTTTTTTTTTTTAAGTTTCACCAAAAATCATTGTAACAGAGAAATTGATAGCTCTACCGAAATGAAATCAGTGGAGAAGGCCACTCCTCCCTTGATTTCAAGCCAAAAATTCTTTTCAATTTCAGCTAACTTCACACCTATTTCATGTCCATCAAAATCCAACACTTCAAATTCATGAAAACCCAACAATTTCAACAACACATCAAACCCACAAAAACTCACTAACCATCCTAATTTGACGTGGAGGAGATGAGTACCTATGGTAGATGCCGCTAAAGAAGGCTGATGTCGGTGAATGAGTGAGGTGCCGATGGTAGATGAGATATCAGTGTTGGTAGGTAATGGGATGTGAGTGTGCATTTGTTGACATGTTAGGGTTTATAACAAATAAAGATTTTTATTTATGTGTTTGTTATAAAAGTAATGAATACCTTTTTATAAATAAAAATGAAAAGACTAAAATAAACTTCTACTATTAGACAATAATAGAAGGATTTTAAGTCTTAGGGTGTTTGTGTATAATACACAAACTTCTCCATCTAGATGTATAAGGATCAAACCTTAGGGGTTTAATGTAGTTTCCCCTTTCGAAATTTCAACATGGAGAGTCGATAGAATTTTAAAAGCCAAACAACTGTACCAGAGTCTTGACAAGTATTAAATGGGCCAAAGGCCCACCATCTCTCACCACTACATGCCAAATACCAACAGTTTTCACAAACAAAACTCACTACAATAAAACCTCGATAAATGAATGTTTGATAAATTAATAACCTTGCTTAAATAATAAAATCTTTCGGTCCCAACTCCGGCCTATGTACTAAATTAATAGTCTCACTAAATACATAAGATAATATTTTTTTGAAGTCCTTTAGATCCCAACGAATATATAAATTAATAATTGATTAAATATATAAAAATTTAAAATACATATCAACACTTTTAACTTAACAACTTCCTTTCAAAAAAAATAATTAACAATTTCTATTTTCCCAATTCAAATCTTTCTTAAAATATGTATCTAATTTTCTTACATTTTCTTTGTACCGAAACCAAACTCAATATGATCCTTAATTTTTTACAAATCTTACACCATATTGGTATTTTTTTTTATTTTGTAGTACGAAGTTATTTAATAATACTATTGATTGAAAGGCCTCTTTTAGAGAAATGCTTGGTAAAAACATTGTTGTCATCTGGATCATGATCATCGATAGGCGTATTCATTACCCCTTGAATAATTTCTTCATCAGTAGACGATTTCTTCACTATATCATTTTCACAAAGATAATTCAAAAGGTGATCAACATCCATCACATTTCTATAGTGTAAACTAGAAAAGACTTTAATCCACCGATGTCTTAATCTTTACCAAGTCACAAATCAACACAACCAGGATCTTCATCTCTCTCTCAACCCGGATCTTCATCACCCTCTCAGTCTCTCTCTCCCAAATAAACTCAGATGGATCAATCTTCTTCTTTCTTCTTTCTTCTTTCTTCGTTTGACTGGTTTGGATCGATCATCATGAGTCTTCGTCTTTTTCTTCCTTCGTCTTCTTTGTCGTTGGTCGCCGGTCGGTGGTGGGTCATCTGTTTGAAAGAATGAGAAGATTTTTAGTTTGAGAGAGAAGAGTTTGAAAAAAAATGAAAAATTTGCGTTGAAAGGTTTAAAAGAAGTTGAAGTTTTTATAGTGGTGTCAATTAGGGTTATAAAAATTTAAAAAATATTTAAAAAAAAAAACATAAGAACCACCGGTTCCAGTTCGTTTCGAACCGGATGATTCCACCAAATCGGGAGTCGGAACCGGAACCGGAACCGAATCTGAAACCAGAATCTGAAACCAAAATCAGAACCGTCACTGTAGCGGTTGGGTTTTGGAATCAGAATCAGAACCAAAACCGGAACTGAAACCGAAACTGGAACCGGAACCGAAAAATATGATTCGATTCTGATTTTTTACGTTCCGATTTTGGTTCTGATTTGGTTCCTCAGTTCGAACCGAACCGCAACCATATTTAGCTATATCCCTGGTCGTTCCATCAAATATCATTCAATCTGATGGAGCGACTCTATTTTAACGGAATTCGCTCCCCTACTCCATCAAATGAAGTAGATATATGCATTTTTGTTTCAGTTGATGTCAATTTTTTTCAAATATTTTATTCGATTTATATTTTTGTATTGTATTGCTATGAGTTGTGATGGATATGAATTTAGGAAGAAATGGGTGGACCCGTGATGACGTTGAAGATGAGTTGTAATGTTAGAGCATCTCCAATGCAAATATGTATTTTTGAGTTTCTAAATGGTCTCACATCAATATTTCTATTTATTATGGGTCCACTTTTAAAAAAAATTAGAGAAATACATATTCACATCTCCAATGCAATTATATAAAATCAAATATGCATCCATTTTATGACCAATCAAAATAAAACAATTATTACATTCTCTCTCCTCTTTTAGTTTACAATTAAATGAGCTTTAATAATATGGGTTGAATTAGTTAGAAATCCTAGTCAGCATTTCTATGAGAGTTTCTACAATTAGAAACTCAACTCTATAATTTCTAACTTTTTGTTTGCCACATCATCTCCATATTGAAATTAGATAACTTTTTGTTTGCCACATCATCTCCATATTGAAGTTAGATAATTGCATTGGATAGAGTTTTTCTAACTTTTTAACTATCTATCATATGTGGCAATCAATTTTCTCCAAATGTATATTTACATTGGAGATGTTTTTAAAAGGAAGTTTTTTTTTGTATTTTCTTATATTTTTTAATTGATTACATGATAGTCGTAATTTGTTATTTTATTGATTTGAATGTTCAACGTTAAAATTAACGGTTTAATTTTAATGGTAAGGTATGATTATGACAAATTTTTTAAACTTAACAATATTTTGCTTTGAGAGATTAATCTGGAGTAATTTAGTGCAATTAACTCTAATAAAAAAAAAAGTTGCCGACAGAATTTGAAAAGCTGAACAAATGTAACCCGAGTCCTGACAGGATATTAAATGGGCTAAAGGCCCACCATCTATCACCGCAGAGAAAAGCTTAGATGCATTGGGTACGTCAAGCTAGAATCTGATAGTGTGCATCGGATGCAATCATTTTAGAACCAACTATCGTATTAGATTGGAGAAACACCTAAACAAGACAAAGAGTCAAATAAGAAGAAAATGGTTAACTGAACGCGAAGGAAACAAGACAGAGTTGAGAGTTGAGAGTTGAGAGTTGAGGTGGGTGATGAAGACCGAAGAGAGAGCTATAAACATAAGACGAAAGTCAAGCTTATCCTGCCACGTAATTTTTTCCTTTTCTTAATTTTAAATCAGTGACAAATAACATCACATTCGTGGTCACAACAGCACCAAAAACTCATCGATTATATTTGCCATTTCACCTGTATCTAGTGGGTAGAGGTGAGTATAAAAACAAAGCGAATTGAACCGAATCGAAAAAGGGTGTTAGGTTCAGTTTATAGTTTCTATTCGGTTCAAACCAATTTAAAATTTGAAAACAGAATTGAATTCAGTTCGATTTCGGTTTCGGACATATAAAACCGAATCGAACTGAACCGACCGAATTGCTTTAATTAATTATTTTGTAAGGTTCAATTTTATTATGGATTGTTTGTTGATGATGTTTTATTTTTGGACTATATTATATACTACATATTTTTACTTCTATTTATAGAAGTTATGATTATTTTATATTTTGATTGAGTATGTTGACAAAATATGATTGGAATTTTAGATTTTGATTCAAAATTGTGTTGTATTTTGTTTGAATTACTTTTTATATATTATGTTTTCTTAAAAAAGTTTAAGTTTAAATACCAAAAATACAACTTAAAAACACAAAAAATTGAAAAACATATTAAAAAACCTTCAAAACCGAATTGAACCGAACCAAAATAAAAGTGTTCGGTTCAATTCGGTTTTCAGATTCAAAACGGTTCAAACCGATTCATATTTTTAAAAACCGAATATATATCGGTTCAATACGGTTTTGATCAAAACCGAATCGAACCGAACAATATCACCCCTACTCGTAGTTTCAGATTTTTTAAATTTCAACGTAGAGAGCTGACAGAATTTGAAAAGCTAAATAAACGTAACCTTAATAATCCTGACAGGCTATTAAATGGGCCAAAGGCCCACCATCTCTCACCACTGCATGCCAAATCCCAATCGCTTGCATAATCAGAAGTCGCTACTCGCTACTAATAATATTTTCTTCTTCTTGCTAAATTCTTTCCTATTAAAGAAAGCCATTTAAAGCTAAAGAAAAAGTGTGATTCAATGGAATCTCTGCTTTTCGGATCCTCCTCTCCTAAAACTCCTTTACTTTCCTCTGGTATGAGTTTTTTTCCAATTCATTTTGACTTGTGTGTTGTTTCTTTCTCTTCTTGTGTATGAGTGCTCGCTTCGTT
Source organism: Dipteronia dyeriana (assembly GCA_032871835.1). Classification (NCBI taxonomy): domain Eukaryota; kingdom Viridiplantae; phylum Streptophyta; class Magnoliopsida; order Sapindales; family Sapindaceae; genus Dipteronia; species Dipteronia dyeriana. The sequence continues at coordinate 75,615,767 of CM065300.1, read as the reverse complement.
TTGTACTCCAGTTGATACATTTCTTGTTCTGGGTTATGATTATTTTTTCTTTTTCGTACCAATCTGCTATTTATTTGGTACTTCAGTCAATTAGTTACTGTTTTGTTACATCTGGGTACATTTTTTTTGTTGATTCACTAAAGTAAAACTGATTATGTCTTTTTGTTTTGGGAAAAGAATAATTTTGTAGAACAAGATAGATAAAATTATAAAGGCTCAGATTAATTCAACCTATTTGTGCTTTTATTGGAAGCAAACCCATTTCAAGCTGTTTTCTATCTATATTTGTTCATTGTTTATTTTGGTTTAAATGGTTAAATCATGCTGATTTCATACTGTGTGTGTGAGTCTGTCTGTATCTGATGTATGGTGTATGCATTGGTGTATGTACGGTCTGTATGTATCTGATGTATGGTGTATGTGTCTAATGTATGTGTCTAATGTATGGTGTATGCATCTGATGTATGGTGTCTGATGTATGGTGTATGGATCTGATATATGTGTCTGATGTATGGTGTATGTGTCTGATGTATGTGTCTGATGTATGGTGTATGTATCTGATGTATGTGTCTGATGTATGTTGAATTTTTATAGGTAGTGATGTATGGTGTATGTATCTGATGTATGGTGAATTTTTATAGGTAGTGATGTATGGTTTATGTGTCTGATGTATGGTGTATGTATCTGTGTGTATCTGATGTATGGTGTATTTATCTCTGTGTGTGTGTATCTAATGTATGGTGAATTTTTATAGGCAGTAATTGTTGGAGTACAAATTTAAAGGCAGGTCATTTTCCAGGTAAGTTTCTAATCTTGGTTACACAGAGATAATAAGATTGGAGTTACTTTTTTTTTTTGTTTTTGTCAGTTTGAATTAAATATATAATAATATGACTAAATGAAGGTAATTCCAGGATCCAGCCAACCAAAGCATAAGGGGGTTGATTTAGAATAATACTGTGATAGTAATAAATATTGAATGTTGGTCAGATATTTTTATGGTATTGAAGTTTTGATCGTCATTGTCATATTTATGATGCTTAAAGTCAGGCAATATGCATTTTTAGTATTTTAACTTTGACAAATTTTTATTAAAACTGGAGTCTTTAAGGTCAAATAACATGAAATTGTTTGCTTCCTCAATTCATACAGTTTTATTCTTGGAACTTTCACCCGAAAGACCTCATATTAGTTTGAGAAGCAAATCTAATTATAATGCTAAGGAACCCTCTCTAACTAGGAAATGTAGGATTTGGATAGTTTATCCTGAATTTATCCATCTTAGCCTTTATGTCTAAGTAGTTTAGAATTGTTCATATCGATGGCTCTGATGCCAACTGTAGCAATCACCACCAACATTAGTATTAATTTGTCTGTTTTGTGCCTTAGCCACATGTTTTCATGTTTGGGTTACTTAAAAGGTCTTAGTTTCGTTTAGGAGAGCTTCTTCGAGTAGATCTTTTAGGAGTAGACCTTTTAAATAGACATTTTACAAGTAGAGCTTTTAATAGGAAGATGTTGGTTGTTTGATTGTCATTTAGAAAAAGCTTTTTTAAATGGTAAGATTACCAAAATATTCAAAAACTATTTTAAATGATAGGGTTATATTAGACTTTTTAGTGTTGTTAAAAAAGCTCAAAACGATCTACTTGGAAAAGCCTAAAATTTGAGCTTCTCTAAACAGACGTAAAACAGTTTTTTTAAACTGAGTGACAACCAAACGACACAATTATTTTTAAAAAGAGTTTTTTTTTTTAATTTAAAAAGCTCATTTAACTAGTAGACATGCTCTTTCAAACGGGCACTTATGCTAGTTTAGGAAACCAAGTGTACGTATAAAGTCTAATTACCCTCTTCAACAAGAGATGGTGGGATTTTATATTTACATCACCTTTTCCGTCTTGGCCTCTATGCCTTGAGAGTCTATGATCTTGGCATAAGGTCATTGTGCATATCATTTGTATCGATGTCATATGTTGTAAGCTATGTCATATACTTGTTAAAAGTCAATATTCTTAGAGAACCTTCAACTAGAACCATATAATTCTTTTTTTTTTTTAATTGCACACTAAGTTATCCAATTATCTTTATGACTTTAGTTTCTTAGTGTTAGAATGCTTTAATACTATTTTTGGACATTTTCCTAATAGCTTAAGCTTTTGGGTTAAGTGGTTATTGACTTGGTATCAAAGCCTTGTTTACTAGGATGGGTTTGAGTCCTCCCATGTGATTATTGTTATATGCTTTTTGAATCTTTTAAGTGTTGAGTTTGGGCTTAAACCAACGTGGCAAGGCCAAAGTGTTAAGAGTGGTTAAAAACTATTGTTGAGTCCTTTCCTAATAACCAAGTGTTTGCATTGAGTAATTGTTGACACATGAACATTCAATTTAGTACCTCCAGTTTAACTATGCTAATTTTATGGACACATTTATCATATTGATAAGCCCAGTGATGTTTTTATAAAAGCAATTAGATTATGCGATAGATGTTTTAATCAAACACATGACCCTTCATTATTTCAATTATCTTTAATGCTTCTGTCTGGAAAGTATTTGCAATGGTTTCAAGAAATTGTGCTAGATAAACTAGTGTTGATTATTTGTATTTTGTCTACTCTATTAAATCTAGTTCCAAAATGTGATAGAGAATATGCAATTAATAGTTTGGCATACATAAATTGGTCTTATCATCCACCTTGGTTTTGCTTAAAATCTGTTTCAGATATTTATTTTCATTAATATAAGAACATTTTTAAAAGTCATTATGCCCACTTCTAATACTATTTTCAATCCTTGGAATGCCAGGTACTTATGTAGGGGTGCAGTTTTTGAGGTGCAAAGCATGGAACTTCTTAGAAAGATGTTCTGTTGTGAGGTCACAGTGGCATCATGACAGAAGTGTAGAGGAAAGATCTATATTTTACACAAAAAAAAAAACGAACTTTCTAGCTAATGCAGCCGCTGGTCACCCTCTTGAGTCTGAGTCTGAGTCCAGTGCTTATAAACTCAAGAGCACTTCAAATCCCGTTACAAATGCCTTTGATGCCTTTTACAGGTTTTCAAGGCCTCACACAGTTATAGGCACAGTTAAGTTTACATTTAATGATATAGATTCTGCAAAAGTAAATGCCATTGTGTATCTCAACCAAATGCTGTGTAATTTTGTTTTGAATCTGATATATGCAACCTTTACTATATTTTTGCTTTCTATAGGGAGAAGGGGAAAAAAGGAGCTAACCTTTTCTCTCAACAGGCATTGAGCATTGTATCAGTTGCTCTTCTAGCAGTTGAAAAGTTGTCAGATATTTCTCCACTATTTTTTACTGGAGTTTTGGAGGTGATGTCCCAAATATCTTGATCAATTAAAGAGCTGATTGTTGCACTTAGTGAATATAATTAAAATGTTTGTATTTTGTTTTTTCAGGCTGTTGCTGCTGCCCTCATGATGAATATATATATTGTTGGTTTAAATCAGTTGTCTGACATTGAGATAGACAAGGTAGCTTTAAGGATGATTCTTTCTCATAGCATTTTATTATATTTTGTTTTTGAAGAACAATGCTTTCTAACTGCCTCCTTGTGGACTTTAAAGTCCTTTTCACTTATTGTGGATGATATAATTAGTGCAATTTTCCGAGAGAATCTGTTATTCGAATAATCTATCTGGATATAGAATTTCTGACCGTGTATTGAACTGATCAAGCAATCTGTGACCATCCACTCTTGATTCTTCCTTGTAAAATTTTGGTGTGTTTTGAAATGTTTCTGTATGTGGAAACCGGCTATATGTTGCATTGTTTTATTTAGAGACCTTCTAATTTCTGTACTTTGTATACTAGAAAAACAATTTCAATGATAAAATTATTTGGATCATCTAATTGTAGACGTGATTGTATTTGGCATTACAGATTAACAAGCCGTATCTTCCGTTGGCATCAGGGGAATACTCTTTCAAGACTGGTGTGATGATTGTTACATTGTTTTCCATCATGGTATGAAAATTTAGAGTTTTTCCACTTGTTAGCTTGGATTTATATGTAATAAAATGATGCTGTATTTTTTTGCTGACAATGCAGATGTAAACAATATTTACACTGTTATAGCCACCTAATATCCACCAATGTTTACTACTAAAGAAGTAAATACATTTTTAATACTAATTACAGTTGTGTTTTGGAGAAAGTATCTTATAATAGTAATTTATTTGTTATTTTAACATGATCTTTTTTATTTCTATATTTCTTTATTATCGTTGAAGTATCTAGTATCTTTTAATGAAAGAGAAAAAAAAAATATAATGACTGGCATTGGCATCTCATTGTGTTGCATATATATTATTTTGACACTTCGATAGTTAATTGAGAATATGTTCCCTGTAAGCACAACCTGCTTTTTACTCTTAAAATTTGATAACACATTGACCTCCTTTTTTTCATTTTCCAAGTAATTTGTTATCATCATTCTGAATTGTCAATAAAATTCACCCTTCTCTTCATTTCCATGTGCATGAATTTCTCAATGTGGAGAAACCTAGTAGGTAAGGTCTAAGCATTTGAATGTTCAGTATTAGTAAATAGTATGTCAAAGTGTAATGTCATTTATGAAAATAGTATACTCCTTAAAATTATTTAGTTGTCAAATTTTTTTTTTGGTCTAGAATGCAGTTGGATTCATAACTGCAAAGATGCTAATATTCACATTTTTTTTTTCTTTACAGAGTTTCTGGCTTGGATGGATTGTTGGTTCATGGCCGTTGTTTTGGGCTCTTTTCATCAGTTTTGTACTTGGAACTGCATATTCAATCAATGTGAGTTGGTATTAAAATAATCACGTGTGTTCTTTTCACCTTTTAAGTAGTTGTTGGATGCATTTTTCAGTATGTATTATGGCGTGGCTATATAAGGCAGTTTCATTCTTGATCTTGCACTTAAATGGTCTTCATCGTGCCTTTCATCTGTTGCAATAAATGTCAAAAAAGAACAGTGAGACTAGAGTTGGTAATGCTAATAATTATCTGGTATGACAATGCTCTGCAGTCACCAAGGGTAGCTGAGATTTATGTGGTCGATATGTCCTTGTTGACCATACAATGCCCTCTTATAACTTATCAATTATCATGCAAAATTGAAAGCTGTGCTTCAATCTCAATTTTTTCTTTTACACAATATACTATAAAGTGTTCAACTGAATTATCTATGTTCTGTTGAATAAATTTGAATTGGTCAAGATGGCTAATAAATTAAGATCAACGCCTATTTATGGTTGTGTTTTTCTGTGCTGCATGGGATGGTTACATGGTATGCATGCTATTGTTGGAATAAGCACTGAGATTCAGTCTGTGTGGGCCCAGATGATTTGACTGGATCAACTATTGCATCGTAAAAGAGCCAGTTTAGGGATTACACGAGTAATAACACATACATGGACTTGACAATATTGCTAGACCGTTTTTAATTTAATAAAGTGAGCATAAACAAAGTAGCAGTCTTTTGCATACAGAAGGTGGTGTGCATGGAGATAGTAACTTGCTGTCTCCATGCATGGTTTTTGAACTAGTCTAATGTAAAAAGCTGGTTTAGGGAAGGATTTTTACAGACTGGTTGGAAAGAACATAGACCCAACAATACCAAAGCCAAGCATGTTTACAATTGAACGCACTTGTGCATCTAATGTTGGCCAAATTATCTACTTTGTTTCCTTTGATATACCTAGTGTTTACGATGACTTATTCCTTGTTTAACTCATGCAAAAATCTGCTTTATTCAACTGTCAAAGGTTACATCAATATTTATTCCTTTTACCGGTCTGTTTGACCGATACATGATTCTATCCCACACCAGGAATCAATATTTTAAAAAGCATGAGGCATTAAAAATGTTAAATAATCAAAAAAAAAAAAAAACAATACCAAGAACAATATATATGTGATTAAATATTTTTTTCCATTTTATATAGAAGTTTAAGGTTTTCTATAAATAAAGTTAAATATATCAAAAGAACAATAAGAAGATAAAAATAAAATATCTTTTGCACAAGCATGCTTGAGGGCGAGAAAAAGAAGAAAATACCCGTGGGTTGCTTCAACTTTGTCGCACGTTTAGGGCGCCTCAGGATTTCATTTTATTTTTTCCGTTCCAAAGGCGATGAGGTTTAGGGTTTTCTTTTTGTTGTTTTGGGTTTTCTTTTTATATTTTTTTTTGGGGCATAGAAGCCCTTAAGGTGAGGCAACTGCTTCACTGCCTTAAGGTGGTTTAGGGTATAGCCTTAATGGGGTGGAAGGTTAGGGCCGGGGCGAATTGAGGCGCACCTCAAAGTGGCCGCCTCGGTCGATTTTTAAAACATAGCCCAAAATAAAAGGTATTGGTCCTTGTTAAAGTTTAGATAATAGATGCCCCAAAAATTAGTAAGATGTTTCAATATATTGATGATTGGTTTTATGACTTGACAGTTTTCACTCTTTTAAATTTCTTGTAATCTTAGTCAGTCAAGCTCAAGAATCTCTAAAATTAGGGTTATGCTTTTAACATGATAATAATTAGAAGTTAGTTTCAATAGTAGTATTTAAACTTTGTGCATTTCAGTTGCCACTATTGAGATGGAAGAGGTTTGCAGTTGTTGCTGCTATGTGCATCCTCGCAGTTCGAGCAGTGATTGTTCAACTTGCTTTTTATCTTCACATGCAGGTCATTCCATAACTTTTTATTTTATAAGTCCTCTCTCTCTCTCTCTCTCTCTCTCTCTCTCTCTCTATATATATATATATATATATATATATATATATATATATATAGCTATTACACACGCACACATGATCATGAGATGCATAGCTCATCAAGGCTATTAGATTATGTATAAGAATGTCTTTATAACAACATTTATGTAATTGTTTATGTAAGATGGAACCTGAAAAAATATTTGAGTGTGACGCAACACAAGGGTCTCCCATCTCTATTTTTTTAGTGTTTTTGTTTTTGTTTTCCAAAAACGATTTCGAATTCGCGTTTGTTTAGGCCCTGTCCTACAACTGTTTTTCAATCCGTTTTCGTTTTTATTTTTAAAAAATGATTACGAAAACGCGTTCGTTAACCGTTTTTCATTTTATTTTCAAAAAAAAAAAAACAAAACCTTTGTTAAAAGTGAAAGATTTGAAAAATACAAAATACTTGCTTTTTGTTTTTTATTTTTGTTTTTCACTTATATATATATATATATATATATATATATATATATTAAAACTATTAATTGTACTGTTATGCGTGTGATATGGTTAGGACAAGACGGGGCAAGATTTTCAAATGACCAAAGTGCCCCTCTTTTATATATATTCCAGAATAATTTATTTCCAACTAGAATTAAAAACATCCATGCAACAATATATATATATATTATAATTATTATTTATATATATGATATAATTTATTTTATTTATATTATAATATATAATATTATAGAATATTAATATATAATATATATAATATTTTATAATATATAATATTTTGATAATATTATAATATTTAAATATTTCGTATATTAGTATATAATATTATGTTATATATTATTATATATAATAATAAAATATTATATATAATATATATGTAATAATATATATAATATTATAATATATCTATATATATACTAATACTATATATATTATGATATATATATAATGTTATTATATACAACAATATATTGTATAATATTATATATATAATTTATCAAATATTATATATTTATATAGGATATAATGTAATATATTATGTATTATTATATATAAAAATATAATATAATATAATATAATATAAAAAATATAGTAATGTTTAATATATAAAATATTATAATATATTATTGTAATATAAATTAAAATATATGTAATAATATTTAATATATAATTTATTTATTATTATAATATGTATATATATACAATTATATTTTTATTATACAATAATATATATATATATATATATATATATTATAATTATTTATTTATAATTTATGAGTTTAGTTTTGATTAATTTATTTTTTGATATGTTTTTTTGAATTAATTTTGGATGTGTTACTTTTATTTAATTTAAAAATTACAATGCAAAAATTATATTGGTTAGTTATTTAATCAATTTGTTTATAGTTATAATAATATTAAACAAAATGCCAAAATTGATATTTCAATTTTGATAGTTTTCGGTTAACCTACCAGACACGTTTTTTCCGTTTTCATTTTTAAAATACTGTTTTCAGTAAATGCTACCAGATGCGTTTTCAAAATTCGAAACTGAAACCAAAAATACTGTTTTCATTTTCATTTCATTTTATTTTCGAAAAACAACTGAAAAACGCTTACGGGACGGGCCCTTATTATTTTTCATTTTGTTTTCAAAAAAAAAAAAAAGGAAAAACATGGAAAACACATTAAACATGTTTTCCATTTTGTTTTTTAAAAAAAAAAACTATTTTTTTTCTTCTTCGTCATTCAATTGTTCTTTTTTCTTCTTCTTCATTCAAGCACAGATAGACCCTGCCGATTTGCCCTTCTTCTTTGTTGCTGATCCACCCTTCTTATTCGTTGCCAATCCACCCTTCTTCTTCGTTGACGATCTGCCCTTTTTGATCTCTTTTCGTCTTTTTTTGCTGATATGCTTTTCTTCTTCTTCGATCTTCATCTGCCGATCTAAATGTCTTTGTTTCCTCCTCCTCCATCGTTGGCTGCTTTATTTTTATTTTATATATATATATATATATATTTATTTATATTTTTTATAGTTATTTATATTTAATAAAAGGAATATTTATTTATAATTTATGAGTTTGTTTTGATTAATTGATTATTATTTGTGATGTGTTTTTTTTAAGTAATCTTTGATGTGTTATTGGTCTACTTTTTTTGTTTAATTTATAAATTACAATACAAAAATTATATTGTTTAATTATTTAATCAATTTTTTTTATAATTGTTATAATATTAAACAAAATGTAAAAATTGATATTTTAATTTTTGATATTTTTCGGTTAACTTGTCAGACGAGTTGATATTTATTAGATGGGTTTTCCGATTTCGAAATTGAAACCAAAAACATTGTTTTTATTTTCATTTTTATTTTTAAAAAACAGTAAATGAAAAACGATAACAATACCAGACGCACCCTTAAATTTTACAAAAATAGGAGTAATTTCAATGTATTACTCAGTGCAACTTTAGGGGTTGAGAACTCTAATTAAGACCTTAAAGCTCAGGCCCAAAATATTTTTTCATTTGCATCCTGTTGATTTGCAAAATCATTAAGCTTGAGGTTCTTCTTTTACATTGTTTGATACACCTTGATTTCCCGAATACTAATGTGGTTGGCAATTTCCAGACCCATGTGTACAGAAGACCAGTTTCTTTTTCAAGGCCTCTAATCTTTGCAATTGCATTCATGAGCTTCTTCTCAGTTGTTATAGCATTGTTTAAGGTAAATGGTGCAATGAAGATCCCCTTAAAATCGTATAAATGTTATATTACTTGTTTTTTTTTACCATGCAAATATCATAAGGTGATTGATTTTGATTGGACTTTTGAGCTCAAATTGCACTTTATGCAGGATGTACCGGATATTGAAGGAGATAAAATATTTGGAATCAAAACTTTTACAGTGAATTTGGGTCAAAAGCGGGTTAGTTTCAATACATGCTATCTTCTTAATGCAAGTCTCCCAACTGAAAGATTTAGGTTTATAGTGTGGCCGTGGGGGTTAAAAAGCTTGCATTTAAAAACAAATCTTGAACTAAACCTTTTTGGAAAAACTTTTCAAGGTTATAAAAATGCCTTATAAAACCTTTGTAAGAAACAATCAATATATACAGGGAATTAATTGCTAAATACTTGATTAAGTAGGAAACAATTTTTCCTTCGGATCATATTAAATATAGATAATGAACTGAACTATATAAACATTAATCTGTATATAAAACTGTTTTAATAAAACACTTTCCTTTTATGCATACTTTTATAAATATGATAATTATTATTAAAACTTTGATATAAGAGGTTGATAACATAGTGATGGGGAATTAGATAGGCATTATTAGATTATGTTAGTAGTTATTATCTTGAGAATAAATTATCTCCTTTAGAGATAAGTTTAGGTTTATTTATCATTATCAGGATTCAGTTGTTATCCTTTTGTCAGCTATAAATAGGCTCATTCAGAACCTATTGTAATTAGACTTGATGAATTGAAATGAATTGATTATTGTGATTCCCAATCTCTACTTCTGTGTTTCTCCCTTTCTGCTTCCAATCCATAATTGTTCTATGTTTCTTCCCTTTCTGTTTCTAAACCCTAATTCTATCCATCTCTCTAGTTTCTATTTCTACTTTTCGTCCTACATCAGTTTGGTATCAGAGCAAATCGTATCCTTAAACACTTTCGCAACCCTACTCAAAATCATCTACCGTGTCACCAAATACCAAAAAAGAAAAAAAAAACTAAATCAGCCACTGTTCCGGTTAATACCTCCACACACCACTGCTCGTGCCCCCACGTGCCGCCGTCGGAAACTGCTTGTGGTTCCCATAGACGAAACCATCAGATTCAGACAACGCCGGCCATCAACTCTTCCTTCTTCTCCGGTCGCCGATTCTGCCTCCATCAACACAGATCGACGGTTCAAAGTGTTGGAGGGACTTTTTTCAAAATTAACCACATTGGCAGATTTTTAAATTCAGATCATGCAAGTACCTCGTTCTGCCTTTTATTATTCCTCAACGAACCAATCGCGTGCCGACACTAGGATGAGTCGAACCGAGTTTTACTTGTCACAATCCATCATGTGCTTTATCCTATTACCGAGGAAGTGCTACATCAAGTTTTTTCTCCTTGTGGGTTTGTGGAGAGGATCAAAATATTTCAGAAATCAACTTGTGTTTCAGCTCCACCAGAGTGTCTTTTTAGCGAAAGGTTCTCTTCAAGGTTGAAATATTTATACCGGTTGTTGTCAGCTGGACATCCTATATTGGCAAGATGAGCATTATGCTCACCAGCATAAACAACAAGAACTCATTGTTGCATGTCGAAATATCCTTTCCAAATATTTTAAGCAGATAAACGACCTAATTACAGAATAAAATAATGGTAAACTACATCTGGCCACGGATACAGTTGATCCATCACAACCCACTTCACAAGTATATGGACCAAGTGGTCATGTTCAAGAAGTTCAAGTGGGCAATCGCTCATCTTCACTTACGGTTCAAACTCATGAAAATGTGAACATGGTTGTCACTAAACCGATTAAGCTTGCTGAGGCGATATACAAAGGATTAATAGATGTAACAATGGGCTCGAAGATTACTCATTTTTCTATATCTATGACGAATGGACCTTGGGTTGATGAATTCGCTGCCCCAAAAAGGAACAAGCTGTGGTATTTTCTTGTTCGTTGGTTGCAACCCATTTGACTCGACAGGAGTCGAGTTCTTCTTAGTGCGGGAGAATGATGGGGAATTAGATAGGCATTATTAGATAATGTTAGTAGTTATTATCTTGAGAATTATCTCCTTCAGAGATAAGTTTAGGTTTATTTATCATTATCTGGTTTTATATATCATTATAAGGATTCAGTTGTTATCCTTTTGTTAGCTATAAATAGGCCCCTTCAAAGCCTATTGTAATTAGACTTGATGAATTGAAATGAATTGATTATTGTGATTCTCAATCTCTACTTCTTCTGTGTTTCTCCCCTTTCTACTTTCAATCCCTAATTCTTCTGTATTTCTCCCCTTTCTGTTTCTAAACCCTGATTCTATCTATTTCTCTCTAGTTTCTATTTCAAGTGTTCGTCCTACATCACATAATGTTTAAACAAAATATTAGTTTTGCATATATGTGAGGATTTATGAAGAAATCATATAAAATTAGTTTATGCAAATGTTCTATATGGAATCGTCACCACAACAAAGTAAATAGGATTTAATTGTGGAGCCTGTTCATGTGTAATTTCTCAGTTGGTCTTATTATCTCTTGCCGTGATTGAAGCTCCTCTTCTGGACTTTTTTTTTTTCTTGACATTATAGAACTTACCTCATGTCATATTTTAGAGGAAAATCAATCATGCAATTTCTTTTACCATTATATTATTAATTTGACTTCAAGCACTCAATGAAGAAAAAAAAAAGTTCTTCTGTCAATTACCAGTGATTAACCAATTGAAATATATCTTAAACTTTAAGGCACAATAAAAATCATTCACATAACTACTGTATTTTCTATCAACTCCACTAGATTAAAACATATAATAGGCACGACTCTAATATATTAGAAATTAATTATAAAAAATAAAAATAAAAATAAAAACATAAATAATGTATTGGGGTGAAGCCAGCTTCATTAAATTTTAGGGAGGCTATAATAAAAAATTTAAACTGAAGATGTAAATAACAAAAAAAATTAGGGTAAAAATTAAATAAAATTACATTATATATATTTTTTTAAAAATGGTAAACCTTGGTGTGGTGGTCATGGAAATAACTCAATACTCAGCGAAACAAACACAGTATATAAAGATAACTAATCAATCAAACAATTAAACAAGCATGCATAATTTCAAAACTAATTATCATATGCCTCTCTGTCTCTGAAACCGTCACGCGACAACGAAGTAAATAGCCCTCATGAACAGGCTCAAAGCTATATAAATTAAATTACACATGCACTCAATTGCTTGCTGAGGACTAGGCTATGTGTAGGACTCAAATCATTCAATAACTATGATGTAGAAACAGAAGGAAATAGAATCAGAAAAGGAGATTGGAAAAATATAGCAATTCTTTATTTAATTCAATTCATCAAATCTAACCTACAAAAGGCTCTAAACGGGCCTTTATAAGGATCAAATACAATAGATAAATTCTAAGAGTTTAAATAAAAAACAAATACTCAAAGATAATAACCTAAATCAGTTATCTCCAAAGGAGATAATATCCTAAGATAAATACTAATAAAATAACAAAAGATAATATCCACAAAATCCCTAATTATCTATCCTAAACTTACGTCTAACGTAAGTTCTCAAGTCCCTAACCACTTCCCCATCATTCTCCCCTGGTTGAAAAGAACTCGTCTCTGGCAAGTGATGCCGTAAATATTCTTCCAATAAGGATTGGGCAAGACCACGAACTTCGGACTCTGAAATCCAAGTGTCCTCAATTGAAGAACATCCGTGCCAACGAACTAAAAATTGTCGACAACCACCCTGAGTAGAGGTAACAAGGCGATCATCCAAAATTTGCTCAATCTGATTGACATGATTAGTTGCAACATGCGAAATGCAAGGCAATGGGCTACTAGAAGGACCTGTAGAGACATCAAAGGAAATAACAGGAGACTCGAACTTACCCCAGTAAAGATACAAGTCCGATACGTTAAATACTGAACCAATTGTTAAATCAGCAGGCAAATCAAGCAAATAAGCATTAGATCCAAGCCGTTTGAGAACACGAAAAGGCTCAATGGTGCGGGCATGCAATTTTTAATAGAATGTGGGGGAAAACGGGCGGGGCATATGCAAACCATGACAAAGTCACCCTTCCCAAACTCTAACGGTCTACGGTGCACATCAGCAGTTAATTTATAATTATCTTTACTTAATGTAATTTGGCGACACACTTCAGTATGTAAGTCAAGCATATGAGTGGCAAAATCAATAGCAAATTCATATGTACGTGACTCAAGTGGTAATGGTGTCAAGTCAATAGGTTAACGAGGTGAAATGCCGTGATCAATCATAAATGGGTTTTATCCGTTGGTTCGGGTTCGGTGGATAGAGTTATTGTAAGCAAATTCAACCATAGGAAGAAAAAGGTTCCAATTACCAAGTTTATCACCCACCACACATCAAAGAAGGTTGCTTAAGCTACGATTAACGACCTCAGTTTGGGAATGAAAGACGGAGGAGAACTTGACGGTAGTACCAAATAATTTGCATAAAGTCTTCCAGAAATAACTCATAAAACGCATATCATGGCCAGACACAGTGGTAACAGGCAATCCATGTAGACGTACAATATCCCTAAAGAACAATCGTGCGACAATTGAAACATCAACTGTTTTGGAACAGGGGATGAAGTAGGCCATCTTAGAGAATCTATCAACTACCACCAATATTGAGTCACGAGCTCAGACCGTTTTGGGCAACCCTAAAACAAAGTTCATGCTCAAATCTCGCCAAGGGGTGTGGGGAATAGGCAAAGGTGTATAAAGATTGGTGTTCTGTTTTGTTGCCTTAGCTAAATGACAAGTCCTGCACTGAGAAACTATCCTAGCAACATCACGTTTCAAAGAAGGTCAATAAAACCTATCTTTAACCAAACTATGGTTTTATCACGACCCCAATGACCGGCTAACTCACCAGCGTGCCTTTCCCAAACTAAAAAGTCATGAAGGGAAGTACAAGGGAGACAAAGGTGGAACCCACGGAAGAGATAACCATCTCTAATGACAAATTCTACATGGTCTCGTCGATTATTTTATTAGTATTTATCTTTAGGATATTATCTCCTTTAGAGATAATTGATTCAGGTTATTATCTTTGAGTATTTGTTTTTTATTAAAACTCTTGGTATTTATCTCTTGTATTTGATCTTTATAAAAGACCCTTTTAGAGCCTTTTGTATGGTTAGACTTGATGAATTGAATTAAATAAAGAATTGTTGTGTTTTTCCAATCTCCTTTTCTGGTTCTATTCCGTCAAGTTCTACATCAAAATCAGTGTACCGGACCTCGATACGGGTAAAAGTGTCATGCATTTCATTTGTAAGGTCAAGTATTTGCTTCCCAATGTCATTTTGGACTGCCATGATTTTGTCATTAAGAGTTTGGTTAGATTGTTTAAAGTCTTGTTTGGTAACCGTTGTGTGTATTACTAATGTGAAAACACTAATAATAAAAATAAATTAGCCGGATGTACACAATAAACCACCTTTGACTCTAAAGGGTTTGTTTATAGGATAGTGTACGCAATTGCAAACAATAAACCAGGTAAGTTCCCAGGAAATGGTGGAGGGTCACAATGGGCACACTTAAGTACCAGTCTCCTTTGACGGAACATTCCTAGACATGTACGTCCATAACCAAATACCCAATTCCAATAAACGGTTGACTAACACTAGGGTGTTTTTTTTTTTTGTGTTTTATGAATCTGATTGTGTTTATGAAAATGCAATTGTTTAATAAAAGACAACTAAAACAAAAGTAAATAATAACAGAAAGAAAAAACAATAATAAAAATAAATAAATAAACCTGAAACTCAAATAATAATAATAATAATAATAATAAAAAGACTAGATCAATGTAAATAAATAAGAAAAGCATGCGAATTTAACAAAAAACCAATGAATTTCAAAATCAGAATAGCCAACCTCTCCTCCAAAGTAAGCTAACCGTTGATGAAACTGAAATTTGTTGCTGTAGAAAATCATTGAAAAGTCCCTCTAGTAGATCGGCAACTGGACTTCCGGTCAGAGGAAGCGGAAGCCGGCTAATCGGTTGGGACCAGTGATGAGGTTCAAAGCTCCAGCGATCGACAACGATGGCAAGTTGGTTGTAGGCTGTCGGTTTTGTGCAGATTTGTGTTGATGGAGGCGGAATTGGAGGTCGGCGACTTCCGATTCTGATGATGTGGTTGGTGATTGTTGCGGCGGTGGTGCGTGGGCTGGCGAACTTCAAGTGTGGGAGGTTTTGGTCGTGTATGTTGTCTGATTAGGTGTTTATGAGTTTGGGGTGCAGATTTGTGTGAATAAAAAAAATATTATAGAAACGTATAGGAACGAAAATAAGCTTTGATACCAATTGATGTAGAACCAGAAGGAAATAGAACTGAAAAAAGAGATTGGAAAAATACAACAATTCTTTATTTAATGGGGTATTATCATTTTAGTCCCTACGTATCGGTGAAAACTCAACATTTTAAACGTGTTTATTTTTTTACAACCCATGGTCCCTTACTTTTCAAATATGCATCATATAGATCCCTTCGTTAGTTGACCGTTAGTTCAATTTAACAACTCCACGTGTCAACACAAAAAAAAAATAGAAAATAAAAACTATAAAAATAAAAAAATAAAACCCCTAAAATTAATATATAAATACAAATTAAAAATAGAAAAATAATTATATAGAAATTTAAAAAAAAAAGTTTCCACCATTGAAATCATTTTCTTACAAAAATACAGTAATTTTTAAAAAGAAATTGAGAAACATGAGATCTGAAAAGAAAGAAAACAAATTTTAATTGAGAAAAAATTTAAAAAAATAAAGAAAAAGCTGAGGAGAGGGATCTGGAAAATTATAGATCTCTTCCAAGATCCATCAGATCTCTCCTCCATGATTCATCACAAACAACAACTCCAAACCCAACAACAAGTCATCATCACCGTGAATTATCAATCATCAAACAACACCAAAGCCAACACCTATTATGCATCCAAATTAACACCAAACCCAACACCTATTAATTTACTTCCTTGCTTACAAATAACAGGTAACAAAAAATCAGTTGCAACCAACCCACACCACCAGAAAGCATAATCGGACCTTCATCATCACCATCACACCTAGACCAAAACCCAGACAGCTATCATCACCAACATCAAAACCAAACCCAAAAACCCACCAAATCCTTCACCTCCCAACACCGAAATCAAACCAAGATAACCCAACACACCCTCTCCAAACCCATTCATCTCATCACCAACATCATCAACACATCACCACATAAATTACCCAAACATCCAAACCCCTCCACGAAATCAATCCCGATTGCCCCTCCCACCATCGATTGGCATTCGAACTCGAGCAAGTTCAAACCAAAGGCAGCGACGATGACAACATCGACCAAAAACGGCGACGACGACCGGAAGAGTGACATGGACAGGTTAGATCTGGGTTCGATCATGCTCCTCTCTCTCTCATTAGCCTTCTCGTTTGGTGTGGGTTCAATCGGCCAGTGAGTTTGGTTCTGATGTCCTCATGGGGTGTTTTGGGGTAGCCACCGGTGAGAAGAGAGAGATTGGGATTTTTGGTTTGGGTTTGAGAAGATTTCAATGCTGGATTTGAGTGATAAACTTCTTATTTTCAAAAATTGCTATCATAGTTTATTTTTTTTCAACATTTAATTATACAATTATCATATATGTTTGTGTACAGAGAGAAAGTGGGCATTATAGAGAAATTGTGCTTAAGATTGTGGAATTAATTTGTGGTTTTTTTTTAGTGGAATTAATTTATGGTTTTTGTTTGTGGGCTTTGATTGAAGAAATTTTGATCGTGTTTGGAGATCGAGAAAGTGTAAGAAAAAAAAATCGATTGAGGATAAATTTTTTATTTGTGGCTTGATGATTATGTTGGATTTTGGAGGATGAACAATGAAATGAGAGCAGATGATGTTAAAAAAATCTGGATTTTTTTCAGTTAAAATTGAATGAATGGTTTCTTGGAAAAAAAAATTGTTGAGAAATTGGAGACTGGATTTTTTTTTATTTTAGAAATTGGTGTCTGGAATTCTTTTTATCTTTGGGTGACATGTGTCATATTTTGATTGGATTACAAATCAGATTAAATTGTAAATACTATAAATTTAAAAGGTAAAATCGTACTTTTAAATTATTTATTTTAATTTAAGGGTAAAATTGTCAATTTTTATATTTAGTAACCTTTGACTGTTAAATTTCTGGTCAAATAGACCAATCTGATGTATTTTCGAAAAATAAAGGACAACGGATTGTAAAAAAATAAACACGCTTAAAAAGTTGAGCTTTCACCAATACTTAGGGACTAAAATGATAACACCCCTTATTTAATTCAATTCATCAAGTCTAACCCTATAAAAGGATCTAAATGGGCCTTTTATAAAGATCAGATAGAAGAGATAAATACCAGGAGTTTAAATAAAAAACAAATACTCAAAAGATAATGACCTGAATCAATTATCTCTAAAGGAGATAATATCCTAAAGATAAATACTAATACTAATAAAATAACAGAAGACAATATCCATAAAATCCCCAATTATCTTTCCTAAACTTACGCCTAACGTAAGTTCTCAAAACCCTATCCACTTCCCTATCAAACTGACTTCTAACTTTCCTAAATTTATTTCCGAAATAAAACTCCTATACCCTTGTTCAAGGAATATTTCCTAAGGTACATGGAACGACCTATTTATGTAATATTTTGATTTTGAGAAGAAACTATCAAAAAATATATTACTATCTCAAAATATCTTTAAAAACCTTGTCACCTTTTATTCTAAAAATAATAACTCAAACAAATCAAAATCTCATGCATATAAATTTTACACAAAATCTCATATTCAAGGGGTGAAACCAATTTTTTTTTTTTTTTCTGGATAGGATAGGCTACAACGAATTTTTTATATATGTAAACAATCATACTATTCAACATTAATACTATTTTTAATTTTTATGGTGAATTTTGACGGTAGGTGAGAATTTTCATTGTTAAAATAAAATGTTCACAGTTGAAATTGACAAATTAATATCAATTGTTCAAAGCAACTCTAATTCAACAATTTATTACATATTTAAAATCTCATGCTTTCAAAAACAATTATAGAAAATCTTTATAAATTTTATGAGAACTAATAATTTTTTTTTGAAATTAAAGAACTAATAATTTTAAAAGTACATTTTTATATGAAAAATAATAATTCAGGCAACAGAAACATGACATGTGAAAACCAACTCTAATAAGCAATTTTATTTCCGGAATAATAATTTTTGAGTAGCATAAATTTTTTATATATAAATGTATGTATGTATTTGTATATGTATGTAAATTTTTATATGAAAAATAATAATTCAGGCAACAGAAACATGACATGTGAAAACCAATATAAATATATGTATGTGTGTAAGTATGTATGTTTCCTTTCCGATTTTATAGAAAACAACAGAGAGAGAGAGAGAGAGAGAGAGAGAGAGAGAGAGAGAGAGAGAGAGAGAGAGAGAGAGAGAGAGAGAGAGAGAGAGAGAGAGAGAGAGAGAGAGAGAGAGAGAGAGAGAGAGAGAGAGAGAGAGAGAGAGAGAGAGAGAGAGAGAGAGAGAGAGAGAGAGAGAGAGAGAGAGAGAGAGAGAGAGAGAGAGAGAGAGAGAGAGAGAGAGAGAGAGAGAGAGAGAGAGAATTGTTCAAAATCCTTTTTTAATAAGAAACACTAATTTGATTCAAAGGACAAATTTGTATATGTATGTATGGTTCTGTCTGATGGTTTTTCCCTTCCGATTTTATAGAAAAAAATAGAGAGATAATTGTTCAAAATCTTTTTCTAATAAGAAACACTAATTTGATTGACAGGAAAATTTTGGAACACACTTAAATACATGACTACACGTCAACTAAAAAAACCAACTTTCATACGGAAAACTTTTAGGAACTTTTGACTTCAAAGTCTTGAAATCAAGAGAATCAATTAGGCACATTTTTTTTTCCTTTTGTGACTAATTGGCATGAACAGGTATTTTGGATTTGCATTTCTCTGCTGGAAATGGCTTATGCTGTTGCAATTTTCGTTGGAGCCACATCTCCCTACCTTTGGAGCAAATTCATCACTGTAATGTGTTTAATTTTTTTTTCTGCACAAAGTTTTATTCCATTAAATGATTTAGTTCTCATCTATACAATCCGAAGCTGTCTGTTTTGATGCTTTGTATCCCAAGAAGTTTTCCTCCATTTTCTTTTCATTTTTGTGGAAAAAAAAAAATCTCATTCACCTTCTAAGATAGATCAGTTACATTAGCATGAAAGTGATTGCTCCAAGTTAAATTGCAATATCTAACAAATGAGTAGGTTGATTATCAATTACTTTAGTTTAAATAAACTTTTAGAAATATTTGAATCTCTTTTAAGGTATAACCAGGTACTGCATCACTTTATAAAGTGGGTTGGTTTTGCATTTAAATACTAAAAGTTTTCAAGTTCCATGCATATTGTTAAGCTTTGGGGAAACAATGTACTGTCTTTTATATTTTTCAAATTATAGTGTTTAATAGTTATGTAGACAAATGATTTTCCTAAAAGTTCTATTATGTGATCATGTTCGTTACTAGGTTATATCAGTTGCTTCATTGAAAATGAAAACCTAGAACTTGTCGGAACTAAAATACCATTGTTAAATACTATTATTAGGCTCTTACATTTAAGTCTTTGGGTCCGGTGGCTATTGACATACGGAGAAAATCCTGGTAACTCTATTAATCAAATATATAATTACAACATAGAGCAAACTGGGCCTATGCATCAAATAAATGGAACATGGGACTTCTGAGGAGACGAGCAAGAAATATTTGAAAAATGTTGATTGACTGAGCCAGAAGCGTGATACAACTTCTTCCTCTATTGATGGACTGCTTAGGCTGAGGCAGGGCTGCTAGCATATACTCTCAGTCCTTAATCAACTTTGATTTTTAATAAATGTGCAATTCATTGCATAAAATTTATGAAGTCTG
This sequence comes from Dipteronia dyeriana, assembly GCA_032871835.1. Taxonomy (NCBI): domain Eukaryota; kingdom Viridiplantae; phylum Streptophyta; class Magnoliopsida; order Sapindales; family Sapindaceae; genus Dipteronia; species Dipteronia dyeriana. The sequence goes on along the minus strand of CM065300.1, from coordinate 75,595,272 downwards.
TTTATAATGTGTGATTGATTGCATAAAATATATGAATTCTGTGTTATATACTAACTTGCAATAGTCACATCTGAATTGGATGTCTCAGAATATGATTTACTCTCTCTGCATCACTTCAGGTTTTGGGTCATATCATCTTAGCTTCAATACTATGGAACCGTGCCAAATCTGTGGATCCAAACAGTAAAGATTCAATAACTTCCTGTTACATGTTCATCTGGAAGGTAATAACCCCCCTTATCTTGTTGGATATGAACTACACTAAAAGGGTATGATTGCAATTTTAAACACTCCATATAGCCTGACTGTTTTCTCTGGGGATAGGGTAATGTCAATTCAGCATGTTAGGCCAGCTAATTTTGCGAAAATTCTATTTTTCTGCTGTATTCTCTACAATTCACACCATGTGCTATCGTGTTGAGATCAACTCATTAACACTGATATTGTCTATTGCGAAAAGGTTATGATCACCATGCTAAGAAGATGGTCTTGATTTGTTATTCAGGAAACACCTGTTCAAACATATCCTGTTTTGACACTACTGTCATTCAATTTTTTAGCCACCTTCTTAACACCTATAATTGTTCAAAAACAACTTGCTTTTCACTACTTGGTATGGGATTGGACAAACATAATTGAATGCAATTCAACTATCAATATTTAATTATGCTAAAATATTTTCAAGTATTATCAAGGTTTCGTATTATTTTTATGTTTTTGGATATTATTGTGACCCTACACTAGCTCTACCTATATCACTTTCCCGGTTTCTTTGCTTTTAGTCTATTATGACGACTTGTTTTCTCTTGTAGCTCTTTTATGCTGAGTATTTGCTCATACCACTTGTAAGATGAGAATGGAGACCAGGAGAACGTGCAGAGAAAAAAAGTATAATTGTTCAACTAACTTATGTTTAATTTATAAAGATGCCGGTGAAATTGTATTGGTTCATTTGTCTGAAATGAGATTCAAGACTTGTTGGAAACTTATGAGATTCTAATTACCCTACCATGGTTGTTAATTTGTTATAGCAACAAATATTATCCCATCTCTCAAGTCACAACTTAGAGGCTACTAATTACACTTTGCAAAATGGTAACTGGTAATCACTTCAAATAAGCATTGATAATAATCATGTAGACTTGCTTGTGTTTATGAATGCTTTTGCAATAAGCGCTTTTACTTGAAAGCACTTTTATTTAAAATACTGGAAACGTTTTCAGAAAATATTGGATTTACCTAGTGTTGGCCGGAATTAGCAGTGTTTTCAGCTATCAGAGATAAAATCATGTGGAAGTTTTGTGGCTGGAATCATTCTTTTTCTCAGTTGGAGAGTAATAAATTCTTTTGAAAGCTGTCATACAATATATAGTTAGAGTAGGTTTGATACGACATTTCAAGTAGAGCTTTTAGAGTGATCTTTTTATAGTAGAACTTTTAATAAAAAAAGGTTTTTGGTTATATAAATTATAAAAAAGGTTTTTGTAATATATTTATTAAAAATAGCACAAAAACCTTTTGATTGTGTGAATTACAAAAGAGGTGTTGACAATGTATTTATGATGAAAGAGTTGTATGATGAACTATTTAAAATTTAAAAGGGTAGTTGAGACAATCCATATGTTTTAAAAATATTTAAAAAAACATTTTAGAAAAATCCAAATTTTGGACTTCTCCAAGTGAAAATAAAATGGCTTTTATAAGGTTAATGGAGACAATTTATATATTAAAAAAATTGTTTTAAGTTTTGTCAAACTATAAAAAACTTCAAATAGCTTTTAACATTAAAAATGTGTTTTGATACTTATAGAAACCATACCAAACACACTTAACCATGAGTTTGTTTCTGCTCCCAATCTCCTTTTGTAAGGGATTTTAGTTCTTCCTAATGTGAGGTTTTGGTGGGGCAGTTTTGATAATTCTAGAAAGATTTGTTGGGTTGGTTGATAAAGTTTGGTCGTCGAAATTGGTAGGTGGTCTAGGTTTTGTTTAATAAAGATTTATCGGCGAAGCAAGAAAGCATGGCGATTGGTTTGTGATCCCTTTTCTCTTTTGTATCGTGTGCTTAAAAGTAAATATTTTCACTCTTTTGATTTTCTAGTTAGCGATGGATTGAGTTTGATTAGTCTATGAACGTTTTTTTTCAGATGCTTGGCAGTGTTGGCCCTTAGCAATTGCATTGAGTGCGACTGCTCTAGGCTTAAAATCATGAGGGCTAAATTTTTTTGATGAAAAATTGAATGTGCTTTAGAGTTTAATGAAAAACTGGTGCTATTAAAGGAGTTCAAATGTTTTTTAATGAAAAACTGAATATTATATTGTAAGACGGGCCTTGGAGTTCAATAAACAATTGGCCCAACATCAAAGGAGACCAAGTTTTTTTAATGAAATGCTGGACTTTATACTGTAATATGAGGTCTATAGTTCAATGAAAAATTGACCGAACGTTAAAGAGGCCAAGTTTTATAATTTTTTTAAGAATAAAAGTATAAAACTATAAGTTTATTAGTATGAATAAAACGGTCGGTTTAAGATTTTCACCATACGCTTGATCGGTCATGTGACATGGAGATGTTACACAAGTAAAAATCCTCAGCAAATTTTGTTTTGTATAGGTCAGAAACCTTGTCTAGCTAGTCAACAATTTCCTTGATAGTGACACCAAACTGTTCATTTTTTAATGTTTCTTAAAATCCCAACAACATTTAGCCACACAGTTTGATTGTTACACACATAGACATTGCACAAGGCAAACACACAACAAGCTTGTTTGTAGCAAGCACATAACAAGCAAGTCTAAAAACACACACTGCAATGCATAAGTAAGAACATAATAATTATGGGAACAAATTCCAACCCAACTATCTTTAATTAACAATCAGAAACATATACACAATGTCTGCGGGATAATCACACCGATTTCTCGGCCAAAATACACAACCATCTAAGTATTTAAATGAAACAACAACAACAAAGGTACAACATGCAACTGCCTAGTAACTGTCAGGTAACTGCCATCCTTGTCAGCAACCTGATTTCCCCATATGTCAAATACATGTCAAACAACAACAGATTTGCACATGTTTCTCAAAAATGTTTACCCACATAAGTTTCCCCCACATGTGTGTCTAAGTCGCACATGTCACTCACATCCACTAACATTGTCTTTCACATGCCAAGCTTATTTTCCCCATACCAAGTTTGTTACTGGATGACAAGCTTGTTTCCTATACACAACACCCCAACACTGTACATGCCAAGTTTGTTTTCAGCACGCCAAGCTTGTTTCTCCAAACCAAGCTTGTTTCTGACATACAATGTCCCAACACTGCCTTGTTGTTGCATACTGTCAGTCCATTAAAGCTAACACATAACACACATGCTTCCCTAAGACCATACCTACCCAACATGCCTTGATTTGGCTTAATGACACCCATACCAAGCCTTTTGCATAGGTAAATATTTGGGGCTGTAATAAACCACCCTCACTTAAAGAAGTTGACGCCCTCGTCGAAAGGCTTTCCAAGTATTGTTGGATCAAATCTTCAAACTGCCACAAAGTTGCCCATCTATCCCAAGTGGCATCTGAGACACTCTCACCTTTCCACTGAATCAGAAAATCTATCCTTCTGTTCAGTTTGCTTCCCCCCATTGTCTGTGGTCTACAACCCTCACATTGCCTTGTCAAATTCTTCTATAATAATAAGAGACACCCGCCTCTGTTGCACTCTACTCGATCATCAATTTCATCATGGTAAAGCTTTAAGAAACTAACATGAAATGTTGGATGTATCTTCAACCTATCTGGTTAAGCAACCTGTAAGCTACATTCCTAAATCTTTCCATAATCACGAATAGCCAATCATACCTCTAAATTAAGCCTTTATGATGCCTTCGGTTTGTGACCTTCTTCCAAATCTATAGAGTAAGCTTCAACAACACCTTATCACCCATATTGAAGTCTAATGCACGATGATTTTGATCAGCATATTTCTTCATCCTTCTAGCAGCCTTGGTAAAACTCTTAATGGACCCTTCAATTAGCTCAGTTTTCTCTCGAGCAAATCTGTATGTTGCTGGACACAAACTTTAAACCTTCTACTAAGCTACCTCCAATGGAGTTAGGGGTTGAAACCTCATACACAACTCTGTTGTATTCAAACTACTAAATGATGATTTATGCAAATTGTAGCAAAACTGTGCCACATCTAGCAAATCCAACCAGTTATTTTGATTTGTTGTCACACAGTGTCTTAAGTACTATTCTAACAGAACATTAATCCATTCTATATGACCATTCGTTTGAGGATGAGTTGTTGTAGAAAACTTTAATTTTGAACCTATCAAATTAAACAAGTATGTTCAAAACTTCCCTGTGAATCGAGCATCCCTGTCACTCACAATTTCATATGGCACTCCAAAATGCTTCATTACATTCTTAAAGAACAATCTCACTTATACATCTCTACATTCTCACGCATCTTGAGCTAATAGTAATTCCTAGACAGTAGAGCTACCGATGTCCCAACCACTACATGTCATGTATCTCTTTTAATTATTCCTGTTTTACCCACCCACACTTAGAACAAACATACTGATTCTTTTGGCATACAAAAGGCTATCTTCTACCTAACATCTTCGCATTATGTCATTTAACACCTCTTGCCTAAGTTTAGTGTAGTTAGAATCACTCCCAGCTTACTCCTTTAATCGTTTCAAGAAGTTAGATTGCAATGCAGCCAATGTAGAAACTTATCTCTATATTTCTTTCCTATTTAAAGCATCAGCCACTTGATTCTGATGGTCAGGACGATGCACCCACACAAAGTCAAATTCAGCCAAGTAGTCCTACCAACATGCTTGCTTTAGAGTCAGGTTCTTTTGTGTATTGAAATAAATGTTTGCTATGTTATCTGTCACCACCGTGAACTTGGTTCCTAACAAGTAGTGCCTCCAAGTGTCAAGACAGTGTATCAATGTTGCCATCTCCTTTTCATAGGATGACTACCTATGTTCTTCTTCTTTAACTTCCTGCTCTCAAAAGAAATCAGATGCCCCTATTGAATCAGAACTCCCCCAAGAGCTCTATCTGATGCATCAATGTGCACTTTAAAAGGTTTCTCAAAATCTGGTAGGAACGACACAGGTTCTAAAGACACTGCCAACTTCAGCTTGTCAAACACACTCTAATATACTTTAGTCCACACCAATTTCATGTAATTCTTCAACAAATCAATCAAATGACTCACCTTCTTTGACTATCCCTCAATAAAATGTATGTAATAGTTTGTCAGGTCTAAGAAAGACATTAAATCAGAAACTTTAGAAGGAGCTGGCCAGTTTCTGAAGGCTTCAACCTTCATCTCATCCATTCGAATTTTTACCTTGCTTACCCAATGCCCTAAGAACATCATTTCTTGTTGGCAAAACTCACATTTCTCTTTCTTTACATACTACTGGTGCTTTCTTAACCGGGCAAACACTCTTTTAAAATAAGCAACATGCTCAACCAAAGACTCACTGTATACCACAATATCATCTAGCTACACAACAACAAACTTATCCACGAACTCATATAACACATCATTCATCAAATTGCAAAATGTAACAGGGGCATTGGTTAAACCAAAATGCATCACCAAAAACTCAAAAGAGTTATACCTTGTCACGCATATAGTTTTTACCTCATCACCGTCAGCCACCCTTACTTGCTAGTAACCCGACTTGAGATCTAGCTTGGTGAAATAAGAAGCCTTTGACAATCTGTCAAACAAATCTACCTTATTTGGTACCAGGTACATGTTCTTTATTGTGACTTTGTTCAATGCCTCATAATCCACACATATTAACAAACCGTCTTGTTTCTTTTAAAACAACACATTAGCACCATAATGCGCCTTATATGGTTGCACCAAACCTGTTTCCAGTAGTCCATCAAACTATTTCCTCAATTTTGCTAACTCACAATATGTCATCTTATAAGAAGCTTAAGCTAGTGGTTTAGCCCTTGCTTCCAAATCAATCTATTGGTTATTGGTCCTTCTTGGTGGAAGTTCTCTTGGCTGCTCGTTTGGCATAATATCAATAAGTTCTTCAAGTACTGCCCTGACTTCATACCATTACATTAGGTTTGATCTACAGCAACATAGGTCATCTGCCCCATTTTTAAGCCCTTGTCTGCCTATTTAGTAAAAATAACAGCTCATTTGTCTTTCCTCTGTTTGATATCTTGAGTTTCCCCACAAGCTTGTATAAAACAAAGATTTTTCTCATCCCTATTGAGAATGCATCGAAGGTAAGGCATTAACATTGCTTTAGCCTTGACAAAAAACTCAATGCACAGTATTATATCGAAATCACAATTTCAGTATAGTTTCTGCCACACCACAAACCGGCTTCACCCCAGAATTTACTGCTTTGATCTTGCTTGTGCTTTCTTACAGATTCAAACCTAACCTGTCAGCCTTTTGTTTGGCTATAAAGTTGTTGGTTGCTCATGTATCCAACATAGCTTGAATTACACGCCCATTTACTTCTACGTTCATATACATCAGGCCCTTGTAGCTTTGTTGTCTTTTCACACTGATTATATTCAACAGTTACAGTGGATTGACATGAGCTGGACTAATACCTGAAGCATCGCATGCATCAGCATCCTAATTGATTATTGCATTTTCCTTTTCCTTCTTTCGGCATTTTCTTGCAAAAATAGGGACCGCTACAAATGAAACACTCATGTGTTTGTGATTTCCCCTTATGTTGCTATTTTCTTTTGGTGGTAACGCTCTCTTTCTACTTTCCTTCGAACTTCTTTTTCCAGTCTTTATTCTTCCCCTTCTTGCCATCCAATGACTTCTTCTTTTAAGTGTTAGAAAAGGTTTAATTGCTCATTCAAAAATCCATCAATCCTTCAAAGCAGCCATGGCTTATGGAATATCTTTCACACCCTATCTCTTCAATTCTCCTTATGCCCATGTCTGTAGCATATACATGAAATTGAACAACTTGTCTTCCTCAGACATTTTCTGAATATCTAGCATCAAAGAACTGAACTCTTTTACATAAAATCTCACAAACCCTGTCAGCTTCAATTTCTTGATATTCTCCCTTGCTAACCAAAAGGTGTTATAAGATAGGAACTAATCCTTCAATTCCTTCTTTAGTGAATCCCACACAACAATACTAGGCCTGCTGTCACTCAGATCTTCAATCATCCTTAAACGCCACCACAATTTTACATCACCACTTAGGTACATGCTTATGATGCTCACTTGTTCATTCTCAGGGTATCCTTGCAGCCTTAAAATATTGTTTCATATCCTACAGAAAGTTCTCCAATTCTTTAGCATTTCGACAGTCATTAAATAGTTTTTTTTTTTGTTTTTGTACCTTGATCTATGACAAAGAACCTTGCCCAAATGTGCTAGGGTTGTTCAGTGTCATTCTCAGCACCACAATCTCGTCCTCTAACAACTTAATCTTATAAGTCATGTTGTCTGTCAAAATAGTCAATTCTGATCGAACTTTTTTAAACTTTGTCTCCAGATCCTTCAATATATCGATATGGGATTGTTGCATTAGGAGGGTTCGTTTCCTCTGTTAAACCAACTTCTCTAGAACCTTCAGGGGGATCACCAAGTAGTTTCTCTAACCGAGTCCTTTGTATCCGCTAAAGCATTTTCACACCAGAAATGAAGAAGAAATCGCAATCGAAAGCACTGATACTAATGTTACACAAATAAAAATCCCCAACAAAATTTTGTTTTGTATAAGTGCTGAAACCCTACCAGCTAGCCAACCCTTTCTTTGACAGTCACACCGAATTGTTCTTTTTTGTGTTTCCCAAAATCCTAACAACACTTAGCCACATAGTTTTATTGTTGCATACACAAACACTACACAATACAAACATACTGCAAGCCTGTTTGCAGCAAGCACACAATAAACAAGTCTTATAGCGCGCACACACACACACACACACACACACACACACACACACACACACACACACTGCATTGTAAAAGTAAGAACACAACAATTACGGGAACCAATCTTAACCTAACTATCATTCAATAATAATCAGACATATACACAAGGTCTACATGATAATCACATACTGATTTCTCTACTAAAATATACATCCATTTGAGTATTTAAATGAAACAACAACAATAAAGCTACATCAAGTTACTGCTAGGTAAATGTCATCCTTGTTAGCAATATGATTTCCCCACATGCTGATTCCATGTTAGACAACAACCGATTTGCATATGTTTTCCTCACATGTTTTCCCCCACATGTGTGTCTAAGTTGCATGTGTCATTCATATGCCTTACTCGCAGCCACTAACAATGTCTTTCACATGCCAAGCTTGTTTCTACACACCAAGTTTGTTTCCTAAACACAACACCCTAACACTGCACATACTAAGATTGTTTTTAGCATGCCAATTTTGTTTTCATCACGCCATGCTTGTTTCTGGCACATAACACCCCAACACTACCTTGTTGTTGCATACATACATGCTACCCTATGGCAATGCCCACTCAACATACCTTGGTTTGGCTCAATAACACCTATACCAAGCCCTTTGCATATGCAACAACCCATGCTCATATTTGGGGCTGTAACAGAGTGAGGCAATGGTGATTTTATTTTTCATTTTTTTTATTGTATAATATTTGTTTTAAGTACATTGATCCACTATTGAACCTAATCATTTGTGTTGAACATCACTTGTGCCAAAACATGTTCTCTTTTCCATTGACACTTTGCTTTTAAATAAAACATGTGGTTATGATTTGCTTCTTTTTTCCATAGTATTAATCTAAACGATGTCGTTCTGACTAACAAACACTCTTTGTGATCTTATTTCTAATTTTCTCTCATTAACACACAATATAGACATATTTATAGCATACTAATACATATCTTCATATTTTTGTCATGTGTATTATTATGATTGAAGTTATGTTGCTTACATCATAAAAGTAGGGTGATGTATATTAGTATGCTATAAATATGCCTATATTGTATGCCTACAATCTTTTTTGTGTAGGGACAATATCATTTCCCCCTGAAGAAGTATGACCTATTGACCTTTAGTCATTCTCCCCCTTATATTTTCTTTATTGGCCATTCTTCCTCTTATCAACACTACCCCCCCCCCCCCCCCCCCCCCCCCCCCTGTGGAGTTGAGTTTTAAATTGTTGTTGACTCTTAGAGTAAAATAGTAACTTAACGAAGGATTCTGATGACAATGAACTTAAAGGAAAGAAACATAATTGAGTAAAAAAGTAGATTCTGATGATAATGAAATTAAAGGGTAGAAATGAAAATTGAGTAAAAAAGTTTTATGACTAAAATATTGACCATATAAAAATGCCATATTCTTTCATTATTGTATTCCACATTGTGGTCCCTCACTTTACATTTTTCTTTGATTTCCACAATCACCATCACGAACACGTTCTTCTTCCAATTTCGCGTAAAATAAACCCTACCATCACCAAATATTCACTAACCAGACTTTTAGATGTTTTTGAGTGTTATAAGGTTTTTTAGGTTAGTTTTATCTGTGTACGAAGCTTAGGTTTCAAAACGGTAGAGTTAAAGAGGTTTCTGGTTTCTGGTTTCGTGTTGGTTGTAAGGTATGTTTATTTTACTTTTACAACTTGATAGTGTTTTTATACTGAATTTGAGTGCATGGTATGTGTTTTGTTTGCTCATTTTAACAACAGTAAATGATGTAGAGTTTCTATTGAAAACAATTTGCGGTTTTGTTTAAACTTTGTAACTTTAAAATTTATTGTGTAATTGACATGTTAATAGTGTTTTTATACTGATTTGAGTGCATGGTATGTGTTTTGATTGCTGGTTGTGAATTTAGTTAACGATTTAGGGTTTCTGTTAAAAAAATTGGGGGTCGTTTTATATCGATAACTTTGTAATTGATTGTATAATTGACGTGTTGATGACTATTAAACATGAGAGTGCATGAATATTGTTCAAAATTTAAAATTTTGAATTTCTATCAAAGAAATTAAGTGCTTTTTGATAACGGTTGTCAAGTTTATGTTATATATTCGTGTATATATATATATATATATATATATATATATATATATATATATATATAAACACAAAAGATATATATTGAAGTGGGTTGTTGTAGAATTGCTAGAATTTGATTTATTGTCAATGGCAATTGAAATGTCTACTTATTTTTCGACATGGTTAAATGAGTATCAACGGTTAAATATGTCCTTGACTAATTTTTGTTTGGTTTTAGTGTGATCACCGATTAGAACTACTGAACTATGTTATGGATTTGACTCTGTAACCATTTATTTTTATTTTCTCTACTTCAGATGCTTTTTTTATGATTTCTTGTCTTCTGTAACCGCTGTTATGAACCAAATATGCACTTTGGAAATATAGAATTTTGATTTCTTTTCTTTTAGAAAGAGATTTGTAAGCTTCCATCAACTTCCAGTAGGCTTGTCAAATTGTAAATAATGAGAGAGAATGAAACGTATGTATATAGAGTTTTAACAAATTCCTGTTAATTAGTTATTATTGTTAGTGTATTAGTTATTATTGTTAGTTACACAAGTTTTTTTAATAAGTAAAATTGTAGATAAAATAAATTAAAATAAAATCATCAATATATTAAACTGTATAAAGAAGAGTGAAGGGAGCAATAAATTGTGAAAAAAGAATGGGAATAGTTAACCTTTTCATCAAAGAATGAATGATGTCTTTATGTTTACTTCTTCAGGTTGGTTCAACTGCTATGATTCTATATAGATCATTCGTAAATAAAATCCTTGGAAATCATGTTAAACCCAAATAATTATTCTGCTTATCCATGCAAAATTTGATGTAGATAACAAGACCCAAAAAATTTAGTACTATTAGGCACAGGTTAAAGAAATAAGAAGAAGAATTTTTACGGATTCTGTCATTTCAACGATTCGGACTAAATAACGAGCTAATGAATCTCTTTATTTTTGCCACTGGACTTCCTAAGTCAAATTCGTTGTAACACTCATAATGATCCACTTTACGAAGATCCCATTCTATTCCAGATACTTGTAGCATTGGTTCTGATAAACCCCAAGTTATGCTTCTTCTCCACCAAAAATGCCTACTCCTTCAACGCGTTCTAAAAAGACAGGGTTTTGTGTAATACGTTTTTGATATTCAACAACCCCCGTTAAAAAATAATCACAAAAATCCAAATATTTCTCTATCCAGCCATAGGGTAAATCGGCCGCTATCCCTCCGATACGAAATTAATTATGCATCATTCTCATGTATCTGATTGCCAACCTCCCCATGTGCAGCACTTGCCCTCTAATTCCTTTCCACTTTCAACATACAATTTAAGTTAAAGAAAATTTGGGGTGGAAACAAAATGACAGTTGATATAAATAAAATATAAATGGAGGTTCTCATTTATTGAATAAAAATATTAAAAGACAAAAAAAAAATATAAATAACTTATTATGGAGATTCTCACGTGTAGAAACACGGATTATTTTAAAAATAACTTGTTACAAATAATAACGTTTCACCAACTATATTTCAAATAAAATAAGACATCACATAAATCTAACTATACAACAGTCGAGTTGGCTCTATCGCCACCCAAAAATTTGCTTGCTACAGAATTTAATTGGATTTGAGAGAGAAAACGTGCTTTTGTGTATTAGAATATATATATATATATATATAATAGTCTTTTTCTACTTTTGATACGGTTACGATATATATCTTTACTGAATGTTAATAATCATATATCATAATATAATAACAGTCTTTTTTAACTAGTTATCGACATGTGGTAATTTAATAAATACTTAGAAAATATTCAAATTAATAACATATAAAATTATATAGAGTAATATTAGGTTTTTCAATTTTTTTTCAAAATATATGTAGTATGTGTAACTATCCTTTACGGTCTCAAAATTCATATCTAAATAAAATCTTTTATTGATGCCGGCTCAATTTAGATTCTTAAAAAATAAAATTATATTCAACTCATATATCATCATAATATAATAAAAGCCCTTTTTAACCAAATGTTGACATGTGGCAATTTAATGAATGTTTAGAAAATATTCAAATCAATAACATATATAATTATATAGAGTAATACAAGACTTTTCAAAAATTTTTCCCAAATTCTACTGTGTAGCTATCCATTCCACTCCTCAAATATCTCATTTATATACAAGCAAATCTTTTATTGATACCAACTCAACTTAAAGGAGTATATCTGATTAGGATTTTTAATGACTTTTATGGAAATAAAAAGTTTGGGTGTATTCAAAGTAAACTTTTAAACAATTTTAAAAGTTATAAGGTATTCAATTAAGACTTTTATAGACTTTAAAAAGTTTTTAAGAATTATATGGTATTCAATCAAAACTTTTTAACGGTTTATGAAAGTTATCAAGTATTTAAAATCTCAATAACTATTAATGACTTTAAAATATGAATGACTTAATGACTTAAAGTTATAATAAATCTCACAATTTATCTTTCGTTCCTACAAAAGATTTTAAATGGTTTATTTTTCTTTTTTAAAATACAAAGAATTTCACTTTAAAAGAAAAATATAAAACCTTTTGAAAAACATAACCACCAAACATATTATATTTTCAAATAAAAATACACTAAGTCTAAACAAATTTCATATATAAAATAAAATGAATGACTTTTAAAATAAATAAACATTAAAAAAAACATACAAACGTTATTGATCTATAACAAAAAATACATTAACTAAAAAATAATATAAAATAACTTTTCATCGGCTATGCATACAACTAAAGCGAGAGATTTCATTAACTAAAAAATAAAGTTAGTTTTTTTTTAAAAAAAACTTATATTTAAATAATTATTGATTAATTCAAGAGACACTGCACTAATTGTGTTTTTCTTAACATATAAAATATCTTAATAGTTCATGGTATATTTAGTGGGAAAGTTTTGACTGTTTATCATAAATCACAAATAAGAACATAATTATTGCCTGATGCCAATATCAAATTTGAAATAAAAAATAGTAAAATATTATATTTTGTATATTATTTTAACATCGTACTCCAATGTATAATTCAATTTAAGATACTATTTTATTTTTTTTATTACTTAAAATTATAGAAATTAATAAATATAATTAATACATAATTTATATAATATTTTTATTATTTAAAATTATAAAAGTTAACAATAAATGCATTCAATGTAATTATACAATGATATTTTTATAATTAAAAAAAATAGCAATTATTTCTGTGTCAAATTTAGCATTACATTGGAGGATGTTTTTTTACTTTATACTAAATTATAGCTTAACACACTCAAATAACATTGTATTGGAGATATTCTAAGAGATAATCAAGAGATTATCAGAGACAATCCTTTAAATCAGAAATCAAAAAATAATCTCATAATTAATGAGATAAGGATTTTTTTTTTTTTAAAGGATGTTATAAAAAATGATCAAAAAGTTAATTGGTTTATTATTTTTAACTGATTTTTTATTTTTTATTATACTTATCATCTTTAAAGTTGAAACGATAATTAAACCCTTTATTTTATTTTAGATATTATTTAGATATTGATCGATAGATCAATTAGTACAGATAAACTAATAGTCGACTATTACGTAACAAAAAATAAGAAGAAAATGATAAAAAGCAAAAAAAAAATTATCAAGTGACAATCGTTGGGCACTTACCCAAACTTTTTCCTTTTATTTTTATTTCATCCACACAAATTTTTAACTCATTCTCTCCCCAGCCAACTTTCAAAATTGTTTCCAACTTTCAAAATTGTCTCTCCACAGCTTCGTCTATCTCCTCAAGAAACTCAGATCTCCTTCCTTGTTCGTCTCCCTCCGTCTCTTCAACTGAAACCCAACAACTCCTCTCTTTAAAAGTGAAACCCTAAAAATGTATGGTATTTTCTCACTCGTTTTCATCGCGACGGGAAGAGGTCAATGGTGAGTCCACGGCCGAGTAACGGAAGATAGGTGGTGGTTGCGGCGGTGAAGATGGGCCACGGAAGGGGCGAATGCTTCGTTAAGAATGTCAAGAAGCTTCAAAGATGCAAAATCAACTCCAAAAGCTCGTTATGTCCCTCTCTTTTAAGCTCTCTCAATCTCTCTCACTTAGGGTTTCTGCTGCTGAAAAGAAGATTCTTGAGAAGATTCAGTTAAAACAGTTATTGGGTATCTTTTATTTTTTATGGTTTTTTTTTTATTAACTTTTTTATATGTTCTGCGTATGACAATATTTTGGTCGGTGGCTGAGAGACAAAATAGAGGGAAAAAAACAATTTTTAATTTTCTTTATTAAGTTTCGATTTTTAATTTTGATGTTTTATGCTGTTTTGATATAATTTGATATAACAGCTAACAGACAAAAGCATCCAAAACTTTCCCCAATTTTATTCTAATGGTTTCAAATGCATTCAAAAAAATCAATTTTATTTTTATCCTCGTGTCAATCTATGGTATGATTTAACTGCTTCTGATAATTCCGTGAATAGGTGAGTCATTTGGTCACTATTCAGATGGTATTTTCTTAGCATAATAAACAAGTGATTGTCATTGCCTTTTTGTCATCTTATTATGATTATGATTTTCCTTGATCGTTTTAATGGTGATTGAATTATGTTGAATATGCTTCTACTATTAATACTTGAATTTTTTCTCCTTGGAGCTATTGATTTAGTTTCTCATCTCTTACATTGATCTGGCCATAATTTATACATGCATGTTGAGACAATGAGATTTAGATCGAAGGCAGTGGTGTAAGCTATTGTTTGTTTATGGAATGCTGAGCGTGATGAAACTTTGTTGTTCAAATCATAGCATGTGCAGTTTGGTTAGATTCTGCAGAATAAAGTTGCAAACCCTGTTCTTCTTTATATGGTTCATTTTGTTTGACCTTTTATCTTGTTATATGATGATTTGTAAAACCTTAAATTCTGTTAACTTCTGGAATTAAAGGAGGCTTTTTACAAAGCTTTTTCCTTTAACTTTTTGCCGGTGGATTGATTGATTAATTATAGTTGAAAGCTAAAGAGTAGTAGTCATGACTATGATAGAAGATCTTTTTTAATATAAAATCTAACAGGTTGATTAATTATAGCGAATGCAGGTTGGATGGCTAAAGCTTATGCGTCTTCATCTGTTCAAGCAGCTGCTGTTACAGCATTGTCCATACATGTTCCACAAAACCAAGGTAAGTATACTAATTGAGGTGGAGTTGGGCATTCAAGTGGATTCGAAGTCAACTAGTTCATACCTTGTGATCTTGGATGAGTTAATTGACTAATAAGATTGTAGTCCTTTGTTTAGAGTTTGGTAAATGAAGACAAGTTGGGTAATTTTTTGGTATTAAAAAATAAAATAAATAGATTCACAGTATGTGATCTATCTCCTGAAAGAAATACATGCACACTGTTGTTTATTTCAATCCAACTTCAACCACCTTGATGTTTTTATGGATTCGACCAGCTCCGAGCAAAGCTCCCTAAATACTTGGAAGAACTTCAGCTCTATATGCTCTTATTTGATCTAAAAAAACTCATTGCCTCATCTAGAAGTCCAAATGTCTCTAGCAAATCAGCAACACAAGTATCACTCACTTGTGGGCTGAAGAAAACACTTGGAGGAAGACATGACTGGTGGTGAAGAGGAGAGTCATGAGTATTGGTCATAGACATGACAGTTTCAATTTTAGTTCACCGATTTTGATTTTGCTCTTATGACTTTGTAACTGTTCATGTTACTTTTTTATTTGTGTTAGATTGTGCTTTGACTCATGTAGATGAGGTGATTGATGAGCTAATAACAAAGGGTTATTTCGTGTGACATTGCAATGCAGGGCATAGTTGTGTGTTAAAAGCCGCAGATTTTGACATGTCAGTTCAAACTCTTGCTGGTTTTAACTCCTCTCAGACTTCTTGGTAATAGGTCTTACCTCAGTGTTTCAAGTTATTGGTCATGTAGTTAGAAGTTTTATTGTGAAGCAGCAAAGCTTGAAAACGATGTTATCTTAGATAAGGTTTAGATATGTTATAGGATAGGCCGGTAGTAGGCCATGTAAAATGGTATGCGGCAGAAGTCTATGTGAGATTGAGAGTTTGAAACAATTTGATGTTATTATTTTTTGGATATTCGATTTGATGTTATTCCAATGACAATTAATAAAATATAAAGTTGAAGTTTATACAGAATCGTGTTGATTTAGAGCCTTATTATTATCAAAAGGCTTTTGTTGACATCTTACTTTCTTATACACGATAACTTAGGCATATGTTTGGGTGAATTACTATATTTTTTACTGTACACTTTATTAAGTTTCATTCCAGTATTGAATGAATTCATGTTGAAGATATACGTTGTGTTGAATGAATTTATTTTGAAGATAAAATTCTAGCATTGTTATTAAATGTTATATGTCAGTTTTGGTTTAAAAGTTACATACCAATTATTTTTTAAGTTACATGTCAGATATTTATGAAGTTACATGTCAGCTCATACTGAATTCCATATTTCAAAGAACGGTTTGAAGATAACATTCTAGTATTGTTACATGCCAGTGTTGGTTAAAAAGTTACATGACAATGTTTTATTAAGTTACGTGCTAGTTATTTCGAATGTTATATACCAGCTAATATTGAATTATGTATTTTAAAGATTGATTTGAAGATAACATTCTAGTATTGTTACATACCGGTGTTGGTTAAAAGGTTACATGCCAGTGCTTTAGTAAGTTACATGTCAGTTATTTCGAATGCTATATGCCAATTTATATTGAATTCCACTTTTGAAAAACTTATTTCCAAATATAATTCAAGAAGTTTTAATATAAAATGAACAACTTCATAGATTTTATACACTTCAAAAACAATGATGGCGCTTCATCAAAGTTATCAATATGTTGGTATAATGTTTGTAAAAATTTATAGTGGCATATCCTCTCTAAACCCGGAGACATTTTTGATTCCTCATTCCAAAACACAATGATGATAACGATGATGTTTTTGGAAAGACATTGATTTCAAAGTAAAATTCAATGTTGTTACATTCCAGTGTCAGTTAAAAAGTTACATGTAAGTAGACATGACTATGGTTCGGTTCGAATCGTGGAACCAAACCATAACCGTGTGAAATGAACCGGAACCGGAATCGGAACCGGAACCGGAATCGGAACTGAACTGAAACCGGAACCGGAACCGGAACCGGAATCGTAACCGTGGAATCGGTTTCGGAATCGGAATCGGTTTCCGAATCGGAATCGAATCGCAATCTTAACCGTGGGGTTGAAGGTTCGGTTCGGTTCGGTTCGGTTCCGGTTCCGGTTCAGGTTCAGGTTCCGGTTCCGGTTCCGATTCCGGTTCCGGTTCCGGTTCCAGGTTCCAGTTCCAGTTCCGGTTCTTCTTCAAAAAAAAACCGCCCTGGAACGGGCGGTTCAGTTCCATAAAATATTTTATTTTATTTATTTTTTATTTTTCTTAAGCTAAAATGTAAACAAAAAAAAAAAAAATCGAACCGACGGAACCGGAACCGTCAGTCTACTGTTCTGGCTCCTTCCGGAACCGGAACTGGTTGGAATCGTGGGCATGTCTACATGTTAGTTGGTCCTTAAGTTATATGCCAGTTGATTCTTAAGTTACATGTCAGTTCATACTGATTTATATATTATAAAGACATTGATTTTAAAATAAAATTCAAGTGTTGTTACATGTCAATTTATTTTTAAGTTATATGACAGTTGATAATAAAATTACATAACTTTGTAAACAACTTCATACATATATGTATCAACTTAAAAAAACAACGATGATTTGCTTCCGACAAAGTTATCAATCTGTCGGTACACTATATTCGGAGTACCTTTACAATATTCGGGAGGCTATTCAAATTGCAATATACGTTGGTGATGGTTTTTTTTTATCCACAAATTTCTAGGTTTTATGAGAAAATGCTCATAATTTACGTTGTCCATCTACAAAATCACATAAAAAAAATGTATTAGTGTCTATGACAGTTACAAAAAAGTGAATAAAAAATATAGACACAACATAGAAGAGTAAATCCAATTCAAGTCACATTGCCTATAATAAGCGAATGGACTAAGTTATTGGATATACATAGGGCTTAGCTGATGGTGATGGTGTTGAATGATAAGAAGAGAATGCAAGAAGCTCAACAGGGCAAGGTTTGAAGTAAAAGGCCTCAGCTATAGACGGACCAACAAATATTTATTTGAAAAGGTTATTAACTCATTACACATCACAAATTCACAATACCTATCCATATGCAGTGACTGCAAATTTGTAAGAATATAAAAGAAATGGCATGACTACATGTTCAGACAAATGGGCAAGTTCAGTACTTCAGTTCATGCAACATGCCTAACTTTTTTCATCTAAAAGGACTAAACAACCCAAGAAGGAGCTCCCAAGTCTATATAAGAGCACCAATAACCACTGTCAAAAACTATACTTTCAATGTACAGTATCCCAACAAAATAATATAAACAAAACCAGCCCAAAAATGTACAACGTTAATCAATACACTTTCCCAGTTAAGATAAATCTTGAAAAAAATATGTATCCAAGATTTTTTCATTACTGATAAGGATCAAAATTGAGTTTTCTCCCATAGCACATCGATGTTTTTTTTTTTTTTTATCTTAAAAAATGTGGCTGTTCTTTTCTTGCCAAACCAGACAAATGTGAGTCAAAACCACACACATCCATGCAACATGCCTAACTTTTAAGTATCAAATTAATACAAGAAACCTAAGAATTCAAAAATACAATTCAAATAGGAAAAAGAAAAAGAAAATAGTAATAAAATCATGACACTCATGACTTTGAATTCTAGAAGCAAATATCATAAGCTCACTCGATGATGAATTATTAAGTTCATTTTGATCCAATTATATTAGATTTACAGCATATGCTCAGATCCTCTTGTTTCCAAAGGGTTAAATTGGATTTGAGATTTTTTTTGACTCGTCCAACAAGAAAATCTTTTAGTAACTTTCAAGTGTGTTATTGTCCCTTGATATGTTAAGGCTTTCATAATATCTTCAGTGTTTCAGATTTTTATCTTCAACATAGGTAATTGACATGGTTATCTAAAACTTGAGGGTCACCCATGATTTCTGGCTGGCCACAATTTAGGGAGATTACAAATATCTCTATATATTCACCAGAACACTTACCCTGTCTTCTGGAAAGGAATTTAAGCAAAATGTAATCCCCCTAAATACCGTCGATGAATTCCCATTTTGAAGATCTATATATTCAGCAGTTTTTATCTATGATTTAGCTTTCTTTATCTGACCTCTCTACCAGTGTACTAAAAAATAGAACAAAATAGAGATCAATTGCATGATACGAGTATACCACATCACATATTCACACAAGCGTCGAAAGGCCAATTAATCAAAAATCATAAGCAAAGCATGAAACATAAAATATAACGAAATTCGACATGAAAGACAAACCTTGGGTCAGCTGCTGTAAGTTCCTCGTGGGTTGATTGGCTTATTTCATTAACAAACCATGTTTAGAGCTATATATGTAAGTGTAGTTTAGGCCTGTATTTATTCATGACCAAGCTCAAGGGCTCTTTAAAGGTACATCTCTTAGCACTATGCTTAACCTCCTTGGAGAGATTTAGTACACACACTCACTCTCATGCATGTTTTAAATCAACTTGCATTAGTGTTTACTTGCTCTTTGGTGTACCTTATTTTTTTCATATCTCCTGCTTGCTTGGATTGTTTGTTGTGTCTACATTACACTTCACACAAGCATATATACCGAGTGTGATTGAAGTGTGATTGACCCTTAGGGAATGTCTATTCTTCACTAGATTGGTTTTTTCTTTGTGTATATGCCTTAAGAGAACTATCCGCCCTTTACCGTTGTCTAGACCACTGGATGTGCTCTTGCCTGTACCGCGGCACATAGAGCAATGTTCTCCAGACGTGCCTTTGTAGTGTACTGCGGTCTAGACCGCTGTTGGTGCACATGTCTCTGCAACGGTCCCGACAACGGACTTTCCCAGTCGTGTCTTGCTGCATGCACCGCGATCAAGACACTTGCCAGGATCGAGGTATGCACAACGGCTGTGACGGTTTTTTTGTTTCCCTTGTTCAAAACGATGTCGTTTTGTTTAAGGCACATATATATATATATATATATATATATATTCTTTTCTTCTCTATTATGGTTTTAAGGGGTCCAATAAGCCATTATTGTGTGGCAAAGGTTTTCTAGAGAGAGAAAAACTCCTACACACTCATATTTACTCAACCAAACACCATTTCATGATCATCTAGCATCTTCTTGCATCTTCCAAGCATGGATTCTTCTTGTTTTTCTTTGACTAGGTAAACTCTACATGCTCTAGAATTCGTTATTTGTTTTTTATGACATGTTTGCCTAGGTTTAGCATTTATTGTTAATTAAATGCATGTTTTTGAGTTTAATTGCACTTATAACATGCTTGGGTTGTTGAATGATGGTTGAGATTTGTGTTTTGTGATAGCTAGGGTTTAGAACCATTTTGCCCTTCTAGCTAAATATATTTGCATGTGCATTTAGATAATTCATATCTAGGATTTTGCATTCATTGCCATCCTTAAATTCCTAGATAAGCTTAAATGTGTTTACCTAGCACTTTTACATATTGAATATTTCTATATATTCACATAGGTTGCATGCTCTTTTCATGGTTGTTAAACTTTGTGACTAAGTACTTAGTGCACAAGCTAGTTGGTCCAAGATCACCATTAGAGGCCCCGTTGGGTAGAGTGATGGGGCTAGTAACTAGAGGGTGTGACTGGAGGTCAACGTAGGTTGTAAACTTTCATTCAAATAGTGGATTTTGTGGACCGTGTGTTGCTAAGTGGATTAGCCCGTGAATTTTTCCCAGTTGGAGGGAATCCTTGTGTTTTTATTGTTTATGCTTGATTGAATGTTCGATAACATGAGGTAGTTTCATTAATATTGATTAATCGAAAAATTGGTAATTGATTCGATTAAAAAATCTATTCACCCCCCTCTAGGTTTGTAGACATACACATTCTAGAAAATTTCAATTGGTATCAGAGCCAGTGCCTAGATAAACTTAGGTAATTCGTGCTTTGTGTATGTCTTCCATTATGTATTTTGTCTGCTTGTTTTCTTGCATTTTGTTTGTTGCATGCATTTTCACTCATCTCATTCATAAACCTTTAACAAAATGAGTGGTAACGGTGGAGGAACCGAGAGAGCTTTAAGCACAAGACCTCCCTTACTTACGGGAGTGAACTATGCCACTTGGAAGGCGAAATGGAGTCATATCTCTACCAAATTGATGACCGTACATGGATGGCTATTGAAGTTGAGTATACTCCTTCAAGAACGACTACTGAAGAGGGAGATAAAGTTCTCAAGCCCAAATCTCAATGGAGTACACAAGAATTTGAAACATCCAAGTGGAACAACAAAGACGTGCACGCCATCCTTTGTGCCATGGACGACAATCAATACAAGTTGATCCAAACCACTAGGAATGCAAAGGAGGTTTGGGAGATTCTTCAAACGGCTCATGAAGGTACCGAAGTAGTCAAAGACTCTAAGCTCGAAGTCCTTCAAATGCAATTTGAAACTATTATGATAGAGAATCATGAATGCTTTCAAGTGAAGTTGATAGACATAGTCAATCAAAGCTATCAATTTGGTGACCACTATTCGGATAGAAGAATCACGTCGAAGACTATGGAGTCACTTCCATCAAGATTCGAGTCAAAGGTGACGGTACTTGAGGAGAATAGTGACTACAAGAATATAAAGCCTAGTGAGGTCATTGGAAGACTTCTAGCTTATGAGTCTAAATGGATTTCTACACCAACACCTTCAAAAAGCAAAAGAGCATTGCATTGAAGACCTCCAAGTTTGAAGAGAAGAAGGAGGATGACTCAGATGAGGAGATAGCCCTCATGGTAGAAAGGTTTAAGAAGTTCATGAAATTTAAGTAATAAGGCTTTGGGTCAAAGGGAAAGGAAGTGAAGAAAAAAACTCATTTCAAGAAAGTGGAGAAATCACGAGAGAATGACACCAAGAAGGGAAATCAATGCTATGAATGTAGTGGCTTTGGTCACATCGCTCCGGAGTGTGCCCATTTAAAGAAGAAGAATAAGAAGGAAGGAAAGGCCATGGCAGCCACTTGAAGTGATAGTGAAGACCTAGAAGAAAAAGAAAAGTCTTCAGATGATAAGGATCAAGTTGCAAACTTCATTGCCTTCACATCAACTCATAATGGCAAGAAAGTTGAGAGTGAAAAAGAAGAAGAAAGTGACTCAAGTGATGAACGCACTTCATCCAAGTCCAAGTACGAATTGATGACGAGATGGACTATGTAGATTTCATTAAATTTTTTGATAGTTCTAGATTGAAAAAGAAGCAAGAGACTCAAATGTTGAAAAAGGATAATCTCGAGTGGACTTCTAACGTGACTCACTTGAGTGAGAAAATGAAGAGTGGAAGGGAGTTAGAGGAAAGCCTGAAGTTGGAACTTGTTATTGTCAAGAAGAGTGAAGAAAGCTTGAAGGAGGAGCTTAAAGAGGCAAAAGAATTAGTTGCCACGATGACCTCTAAAACCGAGAAACTTGACAAGATGCTTTCGAGTGGGAGGAGCCCTAGTGATGAGATGGGCTTAGGATATATGGAATACATGGAGACCACATCCTTTGTCAAGAGTGAAGAGTTAAAGAAAGTTCAAAGTCCACAACAACCAACAAAAAGGGTTGAAGTTGGAGAGTCTTAAAAACAAGCTCAAGTCAGAGCTTTAATAAAAACTCAAGGCAAAGCTTAATCACAACATGCTAGAGTACATCAAACAAGACCTCAACTTCTAAGGACTTCTCAAAATCAACAAAGGAACCCCTACACTGAATCAAGAAGGGATACAATATTGGATCAACCGCTAAGAAGAGAAGTGGCTCAACATCAAATGACAAATCAAAGGAGAAGGAAGTCGCACATGCTTGCACAAAGCTATGGTATGAATTCTTACTTTACTCATATTTGTCATTATTGTGGTATTGAAAGCCATATAAGGCCAAATTGCTTTAAGTATATTAATTTATGTAGAATAAAAAGCATGATTGAGAAAAATATACTTAGAAGAGCCAACAAGCATGCACCTAGGAACTTTAGAGCTAATGAACCATCGGCTCATAGGAATGAAAATGTTGCTACTAGGTGGACTAGAAAAGATATCTATTTTTGTTATGTGTCTCAAGCAGCCTTGAAGGCCAAAGCCTCTAACACTTGGTATCCTGATAGTGGGTGTTCTAGGCACATGATCGGAAACAAGAGTTTTTTTGAGACTCTTGTGATGGAGGATGGTAGATTTGTCACATTTGGTGATGGTTCACGAAAGAAGTTTATAGGGAAAAAAAACATATCAATTCCCGGTTTGCATTCCTTGCCTAATGCTCTTTATGTGGATGGCTTGCAAGCCAATCTTATTAGTATATCACATTTAAGTGATGAAGGGCTTTCGGTTATGTTCGGTAAGGTTGATTACTCTATTCTAAAACAAGATGGACAAGTCTTATTGAAAGGCAAGAGATCAAGTGACAATTGTTATTGTCTTGATTCCAATGATATCTCGTACAATTTGACTAGTTGTTATCAAGTTGAGTTGTGGCATCAAAGGCTTGGCCACATGAATTTTAAAGACTTAAAAGTCCTTGAGAGGTTGAATGTTGTGAGAGGCCTTCCTAAGTTTGTGACAAGGATTGAGGGAGTTTGTGGACCTTGCCAACAAGGGAAACAAACTAAAAGTGTGCATAAAAAAGGTAAGTATCTCACCACTAAGGAGCCATTACAGCTTCGTCATATGGACCTTATGGGTCTCATGCAAACCGAGAGTCTCGATGACAAGAGATACATTTTTTTTTGTATTGATGATTTTTCTAGATTTGCATGGACTTATTTTCTCAGAGAAAAATCTGAAACTTTTGAAAAGTTTAAAATGCTTTGCACTAAAATTCAAAATGAAAAGAATTCTCACATTAAAAGCATTAAAAGAATTAGGAGTGATCATGGTAAGGAATTTGAAAATGCTTGTTTTGAGAATTATTATAATAGTGTTGGCATTTCTCATGAGTTTTCGGCTCCTCGAACTCCCCAACAAAATAGGGTTGTAGAGAGGAAGAATAGAGTCCACTAAGAGATGGCCCGAGTGATATTTTTTAGCAACAATGTGCCTAGAAATCTTTAGGCTGAGGCCGTCGGTACGGCTTGCTATATAGGAAATAGAGTGTTTTTAAGGTCCGACACTAGGTAAACCTCCTATGAATTGTGGAAGGGTAGAAATTCAAATGTTACCTACTTCCACTCATTTGGAAGTAAATGTTACATTCTCAATGACTGAGATCAACTTGGAAAGTTTGATGCTAAGAGTGATGAGGGGATTTTCATTGGCTATGCCCTAAATAGTAAAGCCTATAGAGTTTTCAATTTAAAGACTCGGAAGTGTCATGGAATCATCTAATGTTGTTATAGATAATTGTAGGCCCAAGTTTAGTAACCAAGATAAGGAGGTTGATATGTCTTATGACTTACATTTGAAGAAGTGTGGTGAGACTTCAAGTGATGTGAAGTCAAATCACTTGATAGAGATCCATCCTTGGACTCTAATGAACCCGCTCCTTGGGTTAGGAGACTCCATGATAAAAGTAATATCATTGGAGATGTCAATGAGGGTATTAAGACTAGGCAACAAATGGCTAATCAAATTAGCTATACTTGTTACACATCTTAAATTTAGCCCAAAAAGGTTGGTGAAGCCTTGAAAGATGAATTTTGGGTTCTTATCATGCAAGAAGAGCTAAACCAATTTTAAAAGAAATGAGGTTTGGACTCTAGTTCCTAGACCTAAGAACTCTAATGTCATAGGCACCTAATGGGTGTTCAGGAACAAGTCGGATGAGGATGGCAACATTGTGCCCAACAAGGTTAGACTTGTAGCATTAAGATACTCTCAAATTGAGGGTATTGACTTTGAGTAAACTTTTGCTCATGTTGCCCGTCTTGAGTCTATTAGGCTTCTCTTGTCCATTTCATGTGTGCATAAGTTCAAATTGCATCAAATGGTTGTTAAGAGTGCTTTCCTCAATGGCTACTTGCATGTGGAAGTGTTTGTTGAACAACCCAAGGGGTTTGTGGATCCACAACACCCCAACCATGTCTATCACCTCAAGAAGGCCTCATATGAGTTGAAACAAGCACCAAGAGTTTGGTATGAGCATCTCACCCTTTATCTTGTTAACAATGCTACTCTAGAGGTAGTGTTGACAAAACCTTATTCATCAAGGGCAACAAAGATGAGTCTTCCATAGCTTAAATCTATACTGATGACATTGTTTTTGGCTCCATCAGCAAAGTCAAAGTCCAACAATTTGTTGATGTTATGTCTCATGAATTTGAGTTGAGTCTTGTTGGAGAGCTCACTTACTTCCTAGGTTTAAAATCAAGCAATTGCATGATGGGATCTTCATATCCTAAGCTAAGTATGCCAAGAACCTAGTGAAGAAGTACGGTCTTGAGAATGCCAAACATTGTGACTCACCCATGAGTACTACTTTAAAACTTAGCAAGGATGCTAGTGGGAAAAGTGTGGATCAAAGCCTATATCATGGCATGATTGGTAACTTGCTCTACTTGACAGCTAGTAAGCCCGATATAGCATTTAGTGTGGGTGTTTGTGCCAGGTACCAAGCAGATTCCAAGGAGTCTCATTTCTCTAATGTGAAGAAAATCATTCGATATGTGAATAGGACATCCAATTATAGAATATGGTACTCTCTTGATACTAATGCTAGTCTAGTTGGTTTTAGTGATACAGATTGGGTAAGTAATTGTGATAATAGGAAAAGTACTTCAGAAGATTGCTTCTTTCTAGGAAACAATCTTGGTTTTGTAAGAAGCAAAATTCAATCTCCCTATTCACAGCTAAACCAGAATACATAGCCGACGGGAGTGCTTGCACACAACTCATATGGATGAAACAAATGCTTGTGGATTATGGCTTTAATCAATGTACTCTTATCCTATATTGTGAAAACTTGAGTGCTATTAATATTTCAAAGAATCCTGTTTAGCATTCTAGAACTAAGCATATAGGCATTAGGGATCATTTCATTAGGAAGCTAGTTGAAAACAAATGCATAGCTCTTGAGCATGTAGGAACAAATGATTAGCTAGCAAATCTCTTTACAAAGCCTTTAGACTCAACTAGGTTCAAGTCACTTAGTAGGTCTATTGGTGTTTGTCACATGCATTGATGAGTTTGTAATTAACTACATATGGGGAGCTCAAGCAAAGAGAGCACCCTTGCATTATTGAAATAAACAGAAAATTGATCAATTTTATGCTCTTTAATTAATTGTTTAAGAATCATGGTTATACATATATATATGGCTTTTTATTGAATAAGTGTGCTTTTTCTTTGCTTGCAATCCATGTTTCATTTATAGTCAAACATGCAGTTTTGGACTAGGAAAATTGATTGGGGGAGTACATTTGATTGACCTATAGTTTATCTTCATGTTATGAGAACTTGATGTTGACATGCTTAAATATTATACAAGGTTTTTGTGTGAAAGCTTCTGACAATGCTAAACTTAGTAAGGATCTTGTATCCATTCTATAAATAAAGATGTCTCATCCAAATTTAGTCTTGTCTCTTTTCTTAATGGTTGAACAAGACAACAACCAATAAGGATTTCATATCCATTAAATCAATAAGGATTTCATATCCATTAAATCAATAAGGCTTTTATATCCATGTCTTGGTTGGTCATTAAGAATTGAAAAAGTTGCTCATGTATGTTGAAAATTTTCAATACTATATCTTGTTCAATTTTTGACAAAAGGGTACAAATTGGTTTGACTTCTTTTGGAAACTCTTTTAATATTTGCTTTGCCAAATACCATGCTTTGAAAGTTAATGTTGCATGTCTTCCATCCAAGGCAATTTTCTCACACATTTTCTTAAAAAATCAAATCTCCTTGATCTTCTCTCTCACTTAATTAAGTTGTATAAAGTTGATGTATATGATTATGCAATTATCTTTGTTGCTAATAAATCTCTTTGCTGAAGTGACCCATTTAGGGATTACCCCTTTGTCTATCTTGTGACAAAAAAGGGGAGTAGAATTAGTGTGTGGAGGAAGGTTTTTAGGGGAGTTGAGTGTGAAATGATTTAGGGGTAAAAGTTACATATGATGGGGGATTTGAGTAACCCATTTAAGGGGAGTATTTGCATTTGCATTTGCATTGATGTTTGCTTTCTTTTTTGTAAATTGTCTTTTTTTTACCCTACATTATCTCTTAATCACCTCACATACACTTGTCTTGGAAAGTGTAGTTATCTTATTTTGTAGGGATGGTTATTCTACAAGAGATGAAAGACTTGAAGATCTAGTGTTTAGGCATCTCATTGTAATATAGAAAAACTTTTTGTTTACCTCTTGTCTTGTTTTTGGTTTTATTTTGTGAGGATGATTTGTTAGTGGTGGTTTTATCACGAAATAGCCAAAGGGGGAGAATGTAAGTTCCTCATGGGTTAATTGACTTATTTCATTGACAAACCACATTTGGGGCTATATATGTAAGGGTAAGGATGAGAACAAGTCAGCTGCATCAAATGATCCATTGCATTTTCCGGTTGGGCCAATAACAAGGGCATGAGCTAAGAGATTCAAAGAAGCACTGAATGGCCTAATTCAAGACACTTGAGCTGATTTTGAATTATTGAAGTCCAAGATAAGCCCACATGAAGACCAAGGTGTAATTAATGTCATCAAGACAATTGATTGGGCCGAATAAATAAGACTTGGGCGTGTGGTACAAGCTAGGAGAAGATTCAACTTTAGCTTATTTATTTCCTTTTAATTTCCAAAGAATAATAGTTGATTTGTTTCCCAAATTAAGGGGTTGATTTGTTTCCAGATTTAACTTTCCAATTAGGGGGCAAGTCAATAGTTTCTCTGTTTAGTTTTTTATGATTGTAAGGCCTTAATGGCCGAATTATCTTATTTCCTTTTAGGTTGGCTTATATCCTTTCTTTTCATTTAGGATTTTAGTATATAAAGGAACGAATTGGATGTAATTCGGCAGACTGGAATTGAATAAAAAAATTAGTGAGAGTTCATCTCTTTTGGTTCTGAAAACTTGACTTATCACTCACATCTCCTTCTTGTTCTTGAGTGTGGCTCTTCAACTTCTTAATACTGTTGGTTCTTACCTCCTTATAGGTAACGGGTCACGGTCCGATAACGTTCTTGTTTAATAAACTTGATTAGAAAACGATCATTCGTTATCATATATTGGTTCCGGGTCACACTGCTCTTGGTGAGTTTCATATAAGTTGGTATTAAAACTTAGGTTTCTAAGTCAGGTTTAATCTATCCATGCTCTTCTTCTTCTCTGTATTAGTTTATTTTAAAAAAAATCCGTTTAATCAAATCTGGTACAAAAAAAGTACCAAAAGCTGTGATTGAGTCTATTTGATCAAGGTCGGTAATTTTTTTTTTTTTGAGTCGTGTAGTTGAACCTATATCAACTATTTCTATTCTTTTTCTTGTCTCGGTGCATTGATTTTCATAAGAAAAAAAATAGCTGAAGAATCCTGTCTTTATTATTCTTGTCCTTTTGTTTTGTTATATCTATTTTTCTTGAACTTCTTGTGAGTGTCCGTATAAGTAAAAAAAAAAAGAACTGAAAGAGTAAACAAAAAGTTGAAAAAGGCAAGAGTGCGTGAGCTCATCAGAGGGTAAAATCCAAATAATCGAGTGAAACACGAGTGTGAGTACCACCATCTTTGAGAGTAAACACGTGAGGGAGTGTTTGTGAGGCTTACTATTTTTTTTTGTTTTACAAGTTTCGAATATGTCATGTGATAAAAGTAGAGACTTATCCGATGATGCACCAGAAACGGTAGATCTCAATTTTTTATATAAAGTCATACAAAAAAACATGGAGTGGATGGAGATTAAGATTGGTGAGATGTATGATAGGATAGATAAGGTGGAGTCTATTTCACAAAGGGAGCAACCAATTAGGGTTCCTAATGTGGAACGAAGAGAAAGAAACCCACCTAGGGATGATTATGAAAACGATTATGGGAATGACCTAGAGGAGGGTGATCGCATGTCTAATGTGGGTACGGGTAGATTTAAGCGTGGAATAGGAGGTAGAGGAGTTAGGTATGGGAATAGAGAAGATAGGTATGGGTATAGAGGAGATAGGTATGGAGAGAGGGTTGATAATAATTTGGGTAGTATAAAGGTGAAGATCCTAACGTTCCAAGGTAAAACTGATCCCAAAGCTTATTTGGAGTGGGAGAAAAGAATAGAATTGGTATGTGACTGCCATGACTATTCCAAATTAAAGAAGGTGAAGTTGGCTGCCATAGAATTTACTGATTATGCTATCGTTTGGTGGGATCAACTGATTGTGAGTAGAAGACGGAATGGAGAAAGGCCTATTGAGACTTGGGAGGAGATGAAAGCTATCATGAGGAAGCGTTTCATTCCAAGTCACTATTACAGGGGTTTGTTTCAAAAATTGCATACTCTTACTCAAGGGTCTAAGTGTGTTGAAGATTACTACAATGAGATGGAGATAGCCATGATTCGAGATGATGTAGAGGAAGACCGAAAGGCTACTATGGCTAGGTTTTTAAGTGGACTAAACCGAGATATATCAAATGTGGTGGAGTTGCAACACTATGTTGAATTGAGTGAAATGGTGTACATGGCAATTAAGGTGGAACAATAGTTGAAGAGAAAGAGTTCCACATAGGTTGGGTAAAATTTGGGTTCTTCATCATCATGGAAACCGAATTGGAGCAAGAGGGAGGACCAACCTAGTTTCAAGGCCAAGTCCGAACCTTCCAGAGATCATTAGGCCGGAGGCACATTAAAATAAGGTACATCAGATTCTCAACCTTATAGAAATCGTGACATTAAGTGCTTTAAGTGTTTGGGAGCAGGTCATATTGCATCTTAATGCCCAAACAAGAGAGTAATGATTTCGAAAGATGATGGTGAGATCGAGTCTGAGGGTGAATCTGATGATGAGTCCATGCCATCTTTGAAGGATGCAAGTGATATTGAATATCCGGTGGATGGAGAACTTTTGGTGACAAGAAGAGCTCTTAGTGCTAAAGCCAAGGAAGATGATGAGGTACAACGTGACAACATTTTTCCCATCCGCTACCATGTTAATGATAAGGTATGTAGCATGATCATTGATGGAGAGAGTTGTACTAATGTGGCTAGCACTAGTTTTGTGGAGAAATTGAATTTAGCCACTTTTAGGCATCCAAAACCATATAAGCTATAGTGGTTAAATGATAGTGGGGAAATCAAGGTGACTAAACAAGTGTTGGTGTCATTTTCAATTGGAAAGTACAAAGATAAAGTCCTTTGTGAAGTGGTACCAATGAATGCGGGCCATATCCTTTTGGGGAGACCATGGCAGTTCGATAGGCATGTGACCCGTGATAGGTATACCAATAGATACTCCTTGTACTCAATAAAAAGTCAACCACTCTTGTACCTTTAACCCCAAAACAAGTGTATGAAGATCGAGTGAGGTTAAGAAAAGAGAGAGATGTCAAAAAAAAAAGTGAGAGTGAGAGTTCAAAAGAAAGAGAGAGAAAAGAAAAAGAGTCTGAAATAGCAAAAAAATAAAAAAAAAATGAAAAAGAAAAAGGGGTTGTTGAGAAAAAAAAGAAGAAAACAAGTAAGCTTTTATGCAAGGGAGAGTAAGGTCAAAAGGGCTCTATTTTCAAATCAGTCAATGGTTGTACTTTTGTACAAAGAGGATTGCTTTAGTACTAATGAACTTAACCCTTTTTTGCCTAGTGTTATTGTTTCTCTATTGCAGGAGTTTGATGAAGTGTTTACCGAAGAGATGCCTATTGGTTTACCACCAGTAAGAGGGATTGAGCACCAAATTGACTTTGTACCTGGAGCACCATCCCAAATAGACCAGCATATAGAAGTAATCCCGATGAGACAAAGGAACTTCAAAGGCAGGTTAGTGAGCTCATGGAAAAAGGGGTATATGCGTGAGAGCATGAGTCCTTGTGCGGTTCCCGTGTTGCTTGTGCCAAATAAAGATGAAACATGGAGGATGTACGTTGATTGTCGTGCCATCAATAATATCACTGTAAAGTATCGACATCCTATTCCTAGATTAGATGATATACTTGATGAATTGTATGGTTCTATTGTTTTTACTAAAATTGATCTTAAAAGTGGATATCATCAAATTAGGATGAAGGAAGGTGATGAGTGGAAAACTGCTTTCAAAACAAAATATGATTTATATGAGTAGTTAGTTATGCCTTTTGGATTAACTAATGCACCAAGTACTTTCATGAGATTAATGAACTATGTTTTGCGAGCTTTTATTGGAAAGTTTGTGGTTGTTTATTTTGATGACATTCTGATTTATAGCAAAAACTTGGATGAGCATGTTGAACATTTAAAACTTGTTTTAGGTGTTTTAAGAACAGAAAAGTTGTTTGCTAATCTCAAAAAGTGTACCTTTTGCACCGATAAGTTTGTATTTCAGGTTTTTGTTGTTAAAGCTAAGGGAATTGGGGTTGATGAAGAAAAGGTTAAGGCAATTAAGGAGTGGCCGAAACCTACCAATGTGGGACAAGTGAGAAGTTTTCATGGGTTGGCTAGTTTTTATAGGAGGTTTATGAAAGATTTTAGTAGTGTAGCTGCACCTTTAACTGAAGTTATCAAAAATAATGTGGGTTTTAAGTGGGGTAATGAACAAGAAAAGGCATTTAACTTGATTAAGGAAAAAATAACTAATGCACCTTTGCTTGCTTTGCCTGACTTTGCTAAAACTTTTGAGATTGAGTGTGATGCTTCAGGAATAGGTATTGAAGCTATTCTAATGCAAGAAGGTCATCCCATTGCATATTTTAGTGAGAAGATAAGTGGAGCAGCCTTGAATTATCCTACCTATGACAAGGAGACGTTCGCTTTGATTAGGGCATTGGAAACTTGGCAACACTACCTTTGGCCAAAAGAATTTGTGATTCACTCGGATCATGAGTCCTTGAAGCATATAAAGGGGCAACACAAGCTAAATAAACGGCATGCCAAGTGGGTGGAGTTCATTGAAACATTTCCATACGCGATCAAGTACAAAAAGGGTAAGGAAAACGTGGTCGATGATGCTCTGTCAAGAATGTACGTTCTACTTTCTACTTTGGATGCTAGATTGTTTGGTTTTGAATACATTAAAAAATTGTATTTGGAAGATTCTGATTTTGGCAATGTGTTCAATGCATGTGAAAAGGTTGCATATGGCAAATTTTATAGGCATGATGAATTTTTGTTTAGAGAAACTAAATTATGTGTGCCCAAGAGTTCTTTACGTGAATTGCTTGTTAGAGAAGCTCATTAGGGAGGTTTGATAGGGCATTTTGGTGTAGCTAAGACACTAGATACTTTGTATGAACATTTTTTTTGGCCTCATATGAAACGTGATGTAGAAAGAATCTGTGAGAAATGCATTACATGTAGACAAGTCAAGTCTAGGATTATGCCTCATGGATTGTATACTCCTTTGCCTATACCTAGTACCTTGGATTGATATTTCTATGGATTTTGTGTTGGGTTTGCCTAAGTCAAAAGGGGTAGGGACTCTATATATGTGGTTGTTGATAGGTTTTCTAAAATGGCACATTTCATTCCTTGTCATAAAACCGATGATGCATCATCATATATTGTTGATTTGTTTTTCAAAGAAATTGTAAGATTGCATGGCATGCCTAAGACCATTGTTTCGGATAGAGATGCTAAGTTCTTAAGTTACTTTTGGAAGACTTTGTGGGGTAAGTTAGGCATTAAACTTTTATTTTCTACTATTTGTCATCCACAAACTGATGGTCAAACTGAAGTAGTTAATAGGACTTTATCTACCTTGTTGCGTGCTATAATACAAAAGAACTTGAAAACATGGGAGGATTGTTTGCCGCATGTAGAGTTTACTTATAATAGGAGCGTGCATTCTACAACTCATTTTTTTCCTTTTGAAATTGTGTATGGTTTTAACCTATTGACTCCTTGGATTTAATTCATTTACCTGTGAATGAGCATGTTAACTTGGATGGAAAGAAAAAGGCAGATTTTGTTAAGCAAATCCATGAAAAGACTGGGTGAAACGTAGAGAGACGAACTGAGCAATACTCCAACCAAGCAAATAAAGGGTGTAAGAAAGTTGTGTTTGAGCCCGGTGATTGGGTGTGGTTGCATATGAGGAAGGAATGGTTTCCAGCCTAGCGGAGTTCTAAACTATTTTCAAGGGGAGATGGCCCATTTCAAGTGATTGAAAGGATCAATGACAACGCATACAAGTTGGATCATCCATGTGAGTATAATGTTAGTGCAAGCTTTAATGTTTCTGATTTGTCTCCTTTTAATGTAGGTGACGATTTGAGAACAAATCCTTTTCAAGAGGGAGAGAATGATGAGAACAAGTCAGCTGTATCAAATGATCCATTGCATGTTCTGGTTGGGCCAATAACAAGGGCAAGAGCTAAGAGATTCAAAGAAGCACGAATGGCCTAATTCAAGACACTTGAGCTGATTTTGAATTGTTAAAGTCCAAGATAAGCCCACATGAAGACCAAGGCGTAATTAATGTCATCAAGACAATTGATTGGGCCGAATAAGGAAGACTTAGGCGTGTGGTACAAGCTAGGAGAAGATTCAACGTTAGCTGATTTATTTCTTTTTAATTTCAAAAGAATAATAGTTGATTTGTTCCCCAAATTAAGGGGCTGATTTTTTTCCAGATTTAGCTTTCCAATTAGGGAGCAAGTCAATAGTTTCTCGATTTAGTTTTTTCTTATTGTAAGGCCTTAATAGCCTAATTATCTTGTTTCCTTTTAGGTTGGCTTATAGCATTTCTTTTCGTTTAGGGTTTTAGTATATAAAAGAACTAATTAGATGTAATTCGGCAGACTGGAATTGAATTAAAAATTTAGTGAGAGTTCATCTCTTTTGGTTCTGAAAACTTGACTTATCACTCACATCTCCTTCTTGTTCTTAAGTGTGGCGTCTTCAACTTCTTGATACCGTTGGTTCTTACCTCTTTATAGGTAACGGGTCATGGTCCGATAACTTTCTTGTTTAATAAACGTGATTAGAAAATGATCCTTCGTTACCATATATTGGTTCCGGGTCTCACTGCTCTTGGAGAGGTTCATATCAGGTAGTTTAGGCCGTCTTTGTATTTGCTCTTTGATGTGCCTTATTTTTTTCATATCGCCTGATTTCTTGGATTGTTTGTTGTGTCTGCATTACACTTCGCACAAGCACATAGACTATGTGTGATTGACCCTTAGAGAATGCCTCTTCTTCTCTAGATTGTTATTTTCGTTGTGTATAGGGCTTAAAAGAGCTCTCTGCCCTTTACCACGACCTAGACAGCTGGATGTGCTCTTGCCTGTACCGCGGCACATGGAGCAATGTTCTCCAGCCGTGCCTTTATGGTGTACCACGGTCTAGACCGCTGTCGGTGCACATGTCTCTGCAGCAGTCCCGACAGCAGACTTTCCTAGTCGTGCCTTGCTGCAAGCACCGAGGTCAAGACACTTGCCTGGATCGCGGTATGCACAATGGTTGTGACGGGTTTCCCTTGTTCAAAACGATGTCGTTTTGTTTAGGGCACCATATATATATATATATATGATTTTCTTCTATATTCTGGTTTTAAGGAGTCCAAGAAGCCATTTTTATGTGGTAAAGGTTTTCTAGAGAGAGAAAGACTCCTAAACACTCATATTTACTCAACCAAACACCATTTCATGATCATCTAGCATCTTCTTGTATCTTCCAAGCATGGATTCTTCTTGTTTTTCTTTGACTAGGTAAACTCTATATGCTCTAGAATTTGTTGTTTATTTCTTATAACATGTTTGTCTAGGTTTAACATTTATTGTTGATTAAATGCATATTTTTGAGTTTAATTGCATTTATAACATGCTTGGTTGATGGTTGATGGCTGAGACTTGTGTTTTGTGTTAGCTAGGGTTTATGACCATTTTTTTCTTCTAGCTAAATCTATTTGCATGTGCATTCAGATAATTGATATTTAGGATTTTGCATTCATTTATATCCTTAAATTCCTAGATAAGCTTAAATGTGTTTTCCTAACATTTTTGCATATTAAATTTTTCCATATATTCACAGAGGTTGCATCCTCTCTTCATGGTTGTTAAGCTTTGTGACTAAGTGTTTAGTGCACAAGCTAGTTGGTCCAAGATCATTATTATAGGCCTGTTGGGTAGAGTGAAATGGTTAGTAACTGAAGGGTGTGACGGGAGGTCAACCTAGGTTGTAAACTTTCATTCAAATAGTGGATTTTGTAGACTATATGTGGCAAAGTGAATTAGCCCTTGAGTTTTGTCCAGTTGGAGGGTTTCTCACATAAATCAAATCCTTGTATTTTTATTGTTTTAAGCTTGATTGAATGTTTGATAACATGTGGTAGTTTCATTAATATTGATTAATAAAAAAATTGGTAATTGATTCAATTAAAAAACCTATTCACCCCCTTCTAGGTTTATAGACATACACATTCCAGAGAATTTCAGCTGCAACCTGATGATGGCAAGAGGTTGGCGGATTCGGTGAGAGCGATGGTGGCGGCGACGACGAGAGGTGCGGCGACAATCTCTTTTTTTCTCTTCCTTTCTCTCTATTTCTTGGTTTTTGTCTGATATAACTTAACCCTAACAAAATAAAAAAATTGAACCTCTTTATTTCTTTCTTTTTTTAATTTCAAATTTATAGGTATTTTTGTCCAAAAACGGTTAAAAGTGATAAAAATAATAAAAAAAAAATTAGTGGCTAAAAATAATAAACCGATAATATTTTTGGCTCTTAATGAATTCACCCCTTCTTTCAACCATTCCCATTTAAAAAATCCTTCATTTTCCAATCCATTTTCTATAAGTTTAATTTCTTTATTAAATAATCCATTATTATTTCTTCAATATTTGCGTTTCAAAGATAAAAGAGACGAGACAATTGAGGAAGATTTTTTTTGTTTCAAAATTATTCATTTTTAATTATAGTGATCAAATATATATATTTGTTTCCGGATTTAAAATCAAATAATTATATTATTGAATATAATGATCAAATATGTATATATGTATTTGTTTTCTTTGATTTTCTATTATAATAATATGTGATTTCATTTCTTTTTGTTTAATTTTTTTTTGGACTTAATGTTCTTCCAGGAAAATCAAGATTTCAATCAAAGCATTTCCGGTCATTTTAGTGATAGTATAGATTGCTTTGGTGCTTTTTGATTGCTTTTGTGCTATTTGTACATACTGTTTTATTATTATCATATTATTATCATTATTATTATGAAAGCTGACAATTGAGGAAGAATTTTTTCTTGATTTGCAAGTTAATCGTGTTTCAATATGTGTGCATAAAGTGAAAAAGGTTGGTGGTTACTTTTGCTTTGTTTATCTATTTGCTTTGGTTTCTTACATATCATCTTTTTTATTTTATTTTTAAATATGACTAAACACAACAGGTCATTGCATGCTCAAATTCCCACGACTCATCAAGTCCATCGAGTCCCTGAGGTTCATCGTTTATGATTTCACTTTTCTATATTTCAATTTTTTTAATAAAAAAAAAAGTTATATTTTGGTTTATCTTTTTTAGTCATTATTTAGGATTAATGGATCTCAACTATTCTTAGTTTAAGTGAACATGTGATTTGATTTGGATATTTGATTTTTATATATATATTAATTATTTGTGTATAGTTCATGTAATATTTTTGAATCTATTTTAGTTAAAACGGTAGTTTATGTATGTATTCATCAAGCTCATGATTGGTGAAACATGACTTGGAAAAGGAAATAATATTAATTGAATTTAAATGTTTATTTTTGGTGTCAAAATATATACAATTTTTTTATTCTTTTATTATTATTATTATTAAGTTGTGATTTATTTAGTGAACTTAATTATTATTTTTGGTAGGCGGTTATGTTAGTGCAAATTTATTAGACACATAAGACACGTAAGAAAAAGAAAATAGTTTTGGTCATAAGACACCAAGTCAGTGGTTCATTTTCAAGATGCATGAAGCACTCCATATTAAGAAGAAATAATCGAAGATAACATATGGGGTGAACATGAGAAAGTTTCAGAATATTTCAAATGTAAAAATAGTGGTAGGTTACTCTTTTTACAAGGGGTTCATATGCTTAAATTTGTAGCCAAAATGTCTTTTTTTTGTTGTTTTTTCTTTCTAATATTTTTTTAATGCCAATTGTAAAAATTGTTTCATAGTTTTTTTTTCTTTTATTTATTCCCCTTTCACAAAATCAAACAGATTACAAACCAAATGATTAACAAAGGTCGGAATTCGGGTTAAAATCTTGATATAAGAAACACTTAGAAGAATTTGGAGCTTAACATGACTTAGGTAACTAAAGGAAAAATTATATGTTTATTATATTTATCATGTTTGTATCAAAAATTCTGGTATAAACAACACAACGTTTTACAAACAGCTTTTAATACAAAGCTCGTGTAATGCACGGGTTGGAAAACTAGTATAATAATATAATAATAGATTTTTTCTACTTTTGATGTAGTTACGATACGTGAAAATTATAAATATTATTATTTTAATTATATGATATATGATATAAAAGTATATAATTATCATATATCATATATAATAATATAATAATATTTTTTTTCTACTTTTAATATGATTGCGACACGTGTCCTCCATTAAATGTTATTGCTATTTTTATTATTTTTATCACACACATATATATATATATATATATATATATATATATATATATATATATATATATATACACACGTAAATAATAATATATATTTGAATAATCATATCATATATCTTATATAATAATATAATAGTAGACAATTTTCTACTTTTGATGTGGTTGCGATACGTGACAATTATAAATGTTATTAGTATTTTTATTATTTTAATTATATGATATATAATAAAAAAGTATATAATTATCATATATCGTAATATCATATAAATTTATATAATCATATATAATAATATAATAACAGACCATTTTTTTTACTTTTGATATGGTTGCCTACACATGGCAATCATAAATGTTATTTTTATTTTTATTATTTTTATTATATGATATATATAAATATAACAATAGTCTTTTTTCTACTTTTAATGTGGTTATGACACATATCCTTCATTAAATGTTATTATTATTTTTATTACTTTTATCATATATATATATATATATATATATATAATATTCAAATAATCATATCACATATCATTTATAATAATATAATGATAGACTTTTTCTACTTTTGATGTGGTTGCGACACGTGACAATCATTAATGTTATTATTATTTTTATTATTTTTATTATACGATATATAATCATATAATATATAATAATATAATAATGGTTTTTTTTTCTACTTTTGATATAATCATGACACGTGACAATCATATATGTTTTTAATTATTTTATTTTTTAATATATTATATATCGTATATAATCATATCATATATATCATATATCATATATATAATCACATATAATAATATATAACAATATATTACTATAATTTTCTCTACTTTTGATATGGCTACGCTACGTGATAATCATAAATGTTTTTAATTTTCTTTTATTTTTTTAATATATTATATATCATATATAATCATATCATATATATATGATATATAATATATAATAATACTAATAATAATAATAATATTTTTTTTCTACTTTTGATGTGGTTGCGATACGTGACAACCATAAAAGTTATTAAACTTTTCATTTTTAATTTTTTTTTCAACAAATCATATGTATTGACAATCGTAAATCATATAATAATAATAATAATAATAATAATAATAATAGTAATAATAGACTTTTTTTTTTCTACTTTCGATGTGGTTGCGACACATGACAATCACAAATGTTATTAAATTGTTAATTTTTTTTAACATACCATGGCAAGCACAAGTGTTATATATATATATAATCATATCATGGTATATAATATAAAAGTAATAATAATAATAATAGTTTCTTTTCCTACTTTTGATTTTGATGTGGTTATGACACATGCCCTTCATTCATGTTATTATTATTTTTATTATGATTATATATAATAATAATTATATATCATATAGTAGTATATCAAATATCATATCACACATAATAATATAATAATAGATTCTTTTCTAATTTTGATGTGGTTACGACACATATCCTTCGTTAAATGTTATTATTATTTTTTTATATATAATAATTATTATATAGTATATAGTATATAGTATATAATATATAATAATAATCATATCATATCTGTATTCATCTCTCTCTCCATATATATATTAATAAGGTAAAATGAATAGACAATTTATTACAATTAATTTTTTCGTTTTTTTTTGGAAATGTAAATGAATTCAAATATTTTTTTTTGTTTTTTTTTAAATATATATATTAATAGGACAAGATGAATAGACAATTTGATTACAATTATAGAACAAGATAACAATCATTTAAACTCTTCCGATACCATCATTTTAAACCATGATCAATAATAAAACATCAAAACCCAATCATATTCTCCTTTAAATTAGACTTTAAGTTTATTCAATTAAATCACATAATTATAATAACCAAAAGCTCTCTCACCTTCCTCAATTTTCTCTATAAAAACCACCCAAAATCTCTAATTTTTTCAATATCAATCCAATGACTCTTCCTTACAGATAAACTCAAAACACCCAAATGGTGGGGTACTGGATGACAATAGGAGGTAAGAGTAATTTCTATATATTTTTTTCAATATTTGGTTGAATAATTTTAATCTTAATTTATTTTTTGTTATGATGATCGCCAAATACCTCTTGTAAAATGCTCTACATCATTCCCAGATATCATTTTCTTATCTTTTAGTTTATTGTTATTTTTTTTCTTAGAGGAAACATTTTAGTAGTTGAAAAAAGGTAATTTTGGATTGATTATTTTTGTGACATATTTTGGTATCTTTATCATGTTTTTTTTAGTTAACAAAAATTGAAAATGGAAATTTAACTTCAGCGGACTTTGATTTTCAATTTGCTTTTATTTGCTATGCAATCCTCCGGTAAGGATGGCATCCCACTTATCACCACCAATGCAGAAAGTCAATGGACCAATTAAGATTTGTAAGGTGCTCAATACTTATAGATAATGGATTTGATAGACAGACTACTACTACAAAAAAAAATGGTATCTATCCGGATTCCGGGTATCCAATACCTGGTTTTTTTAAAGGAAATGTACACGTATTTTTTTATAGTTTTTTTCTTTCTATTTTTAACCTTTTTGTTTTTTTTTCTTTTTGGTTTTTTAGAATGTATTAATAATGTATTAAATACATTATGATTATTTTCTAGAATTTTAATTATTCTTATACTGTAAATGATAATTAACACATATTTTTCAAAACAAATTAAAGTATCAATTGTAAATACCAAATTAAGAGTAATCCGTTTTATATGGTATTAGTGGTAAATTTAAAAAATTATCAATAGTACTATATTAATGATAATATAAAATAGTAATTTTTTTCTTTCAATTCAATTGATTTGTTTTCCTAAATATATGAAATTCACTCATAATATTTTTTTTTTATAAATGATAAGAAATATTTTTTTATATACAATAAAAATATAATTTCACTATTATTTACATTTCCATAACACGTGAAAAAAATGTATACAAGTGAGTTTATTAAAAAAATATGGAATGTCCTTAGAAAATAAGTGTGAAAAAATAAATAAATTTATCATTAGGTTTGACAATAACCTCAATAGAGTTTTTTTTTTTAAAAAAAAATAAACACTTCTACAAGTATTTCTAGAATAAATGTTATTAAATAAAAAATAATAATTATAAAACTTCTAAATACACCTCAATTTACTCGAAAAATACCTTTTTTTATATAAATGGCAACTAAATATTTTACAAAACAAATTATATATAATAATAATAATAATAATAATAATAATAATAATAATAATAATAATAATAGTCTAAACTAGGAGTGTGCATTTTCAGTTTTGTTTGGGTTGAAGGTCAATGTCAAACCAAACCGATACATATCGGTTTGGCTATATTTAAACCCAAACCGAATCAATGTGATTAGTCAAACCGGGTCAAACCAAACAAAAACAAATCGGGTTGGTTTGAGTTGATTTGGGTTGATTTAACGGTTTATGTTTGAACCTAAAAATCATTTTTTGTATTATTATAAAATATTATTTAAATATAAAAATATTAAATATATATGTTATTTACTTATTTTAAAAAATAAAAATAGTATATAATTAACAAATTAACAATAAAAGGTATCATAACCGAAAAATAAAATAAAACATAATAAAACTCATATTCTAAAATGCATTGGAAGAGATGAGTAACTGTATTTTATTTATTAAAAAAAGTATAATATATAAAGGAAAGAAGAGTAGTACAATACCAATTAATGGTTGATGACAATGAATGAGAAGAAAAAAAACTTATTTATATAAGAATTAAATAAGTATAAATAAAAGTTACGAAACGGGGAATGTGG
Organism: Dipteronia dyeriana; assembly: GCA_032871835.1. NCBI lineage: Eukaryota > Viridiplantae > Streptophyta > Magnoliopsida > Sapindales > Sapindaceae > Dipteronia > Dipteronia dyeriana. The sequence continues at coordinate 75,553,492 of CM065300.1, read as the reverse complement.
ATTTGATTTGATTAAATATATGGGTTGGTTTGAGTTGTATGGATTTCATTTTTAGCAACCCAAACCAAATCAATCTTTGTTCAGTTTGTTAATTGACAAATCGATTAATAAATTTTGTATATGTGAAACCGAATCAACCCATAAAGTTTGTGTTAGGTTAGACGAGTTGGTTCGGTTTGACGGTTTTCTACACACCCCTAATCTAAATGTATTTATTTCTATATTAATATCAACTGCAGGGAAAAATCAAATCAAAAGAGACGGAAGCGGGAAAAGAGGTTTGAGTATATTTTTAAAATTTTCCTTTAAAAGAAAGAACCTTAACCCTTGATTAATTAACGTATATTAAAAGTATCGTACCTTTTTCTCGTGACAATTGAAGTTGCGCCGAATTGAATCCGCAAGATCTTCCAATCCAATCACGAACGTAAATCACATAGGAGTGCGGGCTCCATTTCTTTGAATTGTATACCTGAGGAAGGAAACAAACAATTTTTTTTTTCTTTTGTTAGTCACAATAATCCTGTAAGAGAAAACCAAAAAACGTTTGGTCACTTGTGAATTATCAATCTGTTTGATTGAAACTCACATGAACCCGATTTGACTTTTCACTATAAAAAAATGTCTATTAGCGACCAACTATTTTCGACGGCTCTAATTATCATCAGTGATTCAGCCATTTCGATGGGCATTTCAGCACCATCGAAAATAATGAAAAAATTAATACCACATTTTCCACGGCAAAAGGCTGTCAAAAAACCGTCGAAAATGACCCACATTTTCGATGGCACTGTTTATACCGTCGAAGATGGCACTGTTTATACCGTCGAAAATTACTCACATTTTCGACGACGCTATATGTACAGCTGAAAATGACCTACATTTTCGACGACAATATATGTGCCATCGAAAATGATACATTTTCGACGGCACATATACCGTCGAAAATGATGAACAAATTAATATCAAAATTTTGATGGCCCAATGGCCATCAGAAATAGTAGAATAATTTGATATTATTTTTTATATTATTTGTTACGGTATTTTCATGAAAAATATAATTAGTTAAATATTATAATATTAATTAATAAATTATAATGGAATATATTTATGTATGTGATAATTTATATACTACATTAAAAATTACTTATAGGTCAATATTTTAAATGCATCGCAATAGGTACTAATTTTTTTGTTACTATATTTTTTAACGAAATCACTCTATGAATTTTTTTCACCAAGTATTTTATTTCAATTTTGAAATATCAATTAATTTAAAAAAAACGTAAGGACACATCGGGCTAAATTAACCGAGTATGAAATATATCAAAATTATTAGTAATTACAAGAACATTTGGTTATTTTTAATTATGTCTACTAAACATGACTATATTAAAAAAAGAATGCTCTAAAAAACTTCTTTTTAATATCTATTTGTATATTTTACAAAATAATTATAAATCTTTTTTGAAATGAGTTTAAATTATTAATTAATAAAAAATATTAATTTTTCACCAAAATGTTGATTATAAAAAAATATATGAATATATAATACATTACCTATTAAAATACGTAGCTGTAGCAAAATGGTAAAATCTAGTCATACTTTTCTATTAGATAAGAGAATATTTTAATAAAATTATTTAATTTGAAACAAAATTTCATAACATATTAAATAATATGTAAAATATAGATTCAATTGAATAATGTGTAAAATATATCAATAGTTTTTATATAAATAGTATGCAAAATATATCAGATATCAAGTTATAGCAAAATGATAAAAAGCAACACTTACCATCTTCAAGGTGGAACCATGGAAGTTGTATGAATTATTTGGAATTTAACAATGGATCAGGGTGATATTTGATCTTGGGGGTTCCTTAAGAAGGATCTAAGATGAGGTGAAGCATCAAAATTCAACTAATTTTGACTATTTTTATTACTATTATCGACGGTAAATGTCCGTCGAAAAACGTGGTATTTTCGACGGCTTATCGTCCATTTTAAATATTATTTCCGACGATCATTTTCATTTTTTACGACGGCCATTACCGTCGAAAAAAGTGGTATTTTCGACGGCCTGTAAATAAAAGTTTATTTTCGATAAAAGTATTTTCGGCAGCATTTGACGGCCATTTCCCTTCGAAAAAACGTATTTTTTATGGGAAACCATCTTTTTCGATGGCATTTAGCCCTCGCTAATGACCATTTTTTTGTAGTGTTTGTACACAAAATCCTTTTGATCTAAAGGATACTAGTGCACTATCGAACACAAAAAACGTTCCTTTTTTTCTCTCTCAAAATTCTATGTTGGCCGAAATTTCTCTTAGAATTATATATTAGCTTGGCCGAAATCTACATAAGAGTATATATAGGTGTCCAAATCATTTCCTAAGGAGATCCTTTCCTAAGGAGAATTTACTTTGTGGACAAGAATCCTCTCACTAGAAGGATTTACATGGTGGCCAAGAATCCTCACTCAAAGAAGATATATTTTCTACACCAAGACTTCTGATCCAACTCAATAACGAATTTATTCAATAACCAATTATTGAATATAACTTAAATTGTGACTATATCAAAACTTCATAATTTGACCGATTGTCAATTAGAGTTTTGATAGAAATCAAATACTTTATAATTTAACAAGATAAATAAATTCATTTTATTTCTCTACTTATCAAATACAGTATTTGATGTTTATCATGCTACCAGCAATAGTATGACACTAGGAGACATTCTCCTACTAGGAAATTTTTTTTGGCTTTTAATTATCATTTAATTAAATAATAAAATAAAAATAATATAATAGGCTATTATATTTAGCCTTACCGCCCAAGTCCATACATGAGCATATATATTATTTTTTTATATTTTATTAAATCCATTGGACCTCAATAAAAGGTTCATATGTGAACGAGACCCATTCTTACTAAAAGAAACGTGTCCACATGTCTTAATACAATTCTAGATGAACCCATAAATTGGTCCTGTAAAATATATCAAGTGATCCATGCAAGTTCGTGTGAATTGAGAATCATGGCGGGCTATCTAACTTTAAGCTCCAATAGACATAATCTAATCACAATCAACAAATGATTCACTTAGGTCCGATCTATTAATTTTAGTTCATTTCACTAAAGAACTAAAATTGAACTCTTAAATAAAGATATAATAAGTTAATATTCCTCATTCGTACCCTAGACAATCTTAATGGAGATAGTATATCCTCGTGAAGAATACCAGTAATCGCCAAGAGCTCATAGACCACATATAGCTTTCCTAGTTAACATATTTACTCATATGACCACATTTTGAACTTGATATTTTGACTTGTCCAGAAGTTATATTTCAATAGACACTATTGAAAACTTAACGTTAAGATTTAATATCTAATACCTCAAAATATCTATATGATGATATTCTACTCACATTTAATAAATGGACTCACGATGTCCATATCTATAAATGAAGTCTTCTGTCGATTAACAAATCACCAAACTATCGAGGATAGACTATGCTATATAATCGTACTCATTGATAGCTCAAATGATAACACTTACAACCATAAGTCCATCATTTATCTCAGGATTGAGATAGACTCTCCGATTGTCTTCAAGTGAAAACTTTTATCCGTTGACGGTTCTGGATAAAGTATTTCACTGTGATCCTATTCAATGCACCTAGGCACTAGATTCTTTTACCCAAAGACACTTCACTTTGATGATTTTAGACTCATCATAACATATTTGATCTCACTCAAATGCTAGCAAAAGAATTTACAACTTTAATAAGGTAAAGGCACCCAACCTTTATCTTAAGTTGTGAATATTGTTCAAGACTAACTAAAGAATTGTGTCTACCTCATACATATATAGATGTACGAACAATTTTTTTTTTCTTATAGTCTTTTGTCCTTAAGATTATTTACTGTTGACAATTATAATAATTAAACTATAAATGCTATAAGATTTGTCAAACCAGAAATCACTTTATTAATATGAAAAGATTATCAAATACATTATTACACTCTTTCTATTGAGCATAATCCTAACATCAACAAAGCATGTGAATTAACATTTTGATTGCGGTTATGAATATTAATTGTTTAAAAATCAATTATGGAATTGATTAGCAGTATTTATGCATTCTCTTGATTACCTATTGATTTTGTGATTTACATATTGCCTCTTGATTTTTTTTTCCTAAGGCTCTTCATTGGCTTTTTATTTGTATATTATATTGATATAGAATTAGAGGGTTGTTTAATTTATTATATAAGTGAATTGTAAATTACTTATTACATAGTAAATTTTTTTACAATAAATGATAATCAATACATATTTTTCACACAAATTAAAATATCATTGTAAATACCAAATTAATGGTGATCCATTTTATATGGAATCAGTGGTAAATTAAAAAAAAAATCAATAGAACTATATTAATAATAATATAACAAAAATATTAATAATAAGATATTAAAAACATTAATTATTGCTTTCAATTCAAATGATTTTTTTTCTAAATATATGAAATTCACTCAAAGTATTTTATAAATGGTAATCAATATTTATTTTTTGTACGATTAAAAAAATTAACTTCACTACTATTTACATCTCCATGATAGGACACGTGAATATATATATATATAAGAGTTTATTAAAAAAAAATGGAATGCCCTTAAAAAATTAGTGTGGAAAAATTAATTAATTTATCACTAGGTTTGACAATAACCTCTACGGAGTTTAAAAAAAAAATGAATACTTCTACAAGTATTTCTAGAATAAGAAGAAGATAAAAATAAAATATATTTTGCACAAGCATGCTTGAGGGCAAGAAGAAGAAGAAAATACCAGTGGATTGCTTTAACTTTGTCACACATTTAGGACGCCTCAGGTTTTTATTTTACTTTTCCATTCCAAAGGCGACGAGGTTTAAGGTTTTCTTTTTGTTGTTTTGGGTTTTCTTTTTATTAATATTTTTTTGGGGCATAGAAGCCCTTAAGGTGAGGCAACCGCCTTATTGCCTCAAGGTGGGTTTAGGGTTTGAAAGGGTTGAGGCTATAGCTTCAATGGGGTTTAGGGTTTGAAAGTGGCCGCCTCGATCGATTTTAGAACATTTCCTAAAATAAAAGGTATTGGTCCTTGTTAAAGTTTAGATAATAGATGCCCCAAAAAGTAGTAAGATGTTTCAATATATTGATGATTGGTTTTATGACTTGACAGTCTTCACTCTCCTAAATTTATTGTAATCTTAGTCAGTAAAGTTCAAGCATCTCTAAAATTAGTGTCATGCTTTTAACATGATAATAATTAGAAGTTAGTTTCATTAGTAGTATTTAAACTTTGTGCATTTCAATTGCCACTATTGAGATGGAAGAGGCTGCTATGTGCATCATCGCAGTTCGAGCAGTGATTGTTCAACTTGCTTTTTATCTTCACATTCACGTCATTCCTTAACTTTTTATTTTATAAGTCCTCTCTCTCTCTCTCTATATATATATATATGTATATATATATATATATGTATATATATAGCTATTACATATGCACACATATGATCATGAGTTGCATGGCTCATCAAGGTTATTAGATTATGTATGAGAATGTATTTATAACAACATTTATGTAATTGTTTATGTAAGACACGGAACCTGAATTTATTTTTTTGAGTGTGACGCAACACATGGGTCTCTAATCTCTATTTTTTTTAGTGTTTTTGTTTTCCAAAAACGATTCGCGTGTGTTAAGGCCTATCATGCAGTTGTTTTTTAGTCTGTTTTCGTTTTTATTTTTAAAAAACGATTTCGAAAACGCATTCATTAACGGTTTTTCATTTTGTTTTTGAAAAGAAGAAGAAGCAAAACTAGTGTTAAAAACGAAAGATTTGAAAAACACAAAACCACTTGTTTTCTCTTTTTGTTTTTCATTTTTTTTATATAAAAAAATCATTTTTTAAATTATTTTTTAAAAACCATTAATTGTACTGTTATGCATTTGATATGAATAGGACAATACATGATAAGATTTTCAAATGACCAAAGCGCCCCTCTTATATATATGATAATTAGATATACATATTATAAATGGTAAAGATTTTGAAAACTTGAGTTATGTTGAGCTAATATACGATATCAGACAAAGGCTTTTGATGTAATATACAGTAAAGATTTTGAAAACTTGAGTTATGTTGAGCTAAAATACGATATTAGACAAAGGCTTTTGCACATCAAATCAGTTTCCATTACGTATACACCGAGAGGAGCCAATGCTCTGGCTGACAACTTCGCTAAAGAATGAGCAAATTCGGCTGGTGAGAGGCTGGTATGGAGAGCTTGATAACGAGCTACTGTTCTGCTTTTCCCTGCAATTATGATGGCTTTAGGCAATTCTGTTTTTAGAAGAGTGGGGTTTTGGTTCATACCCAACTTATTCTTTGTTGTTGCTTTTATCAGATAATTGGATTAAATATCTTTATGCCTTCCTTTTGTACTTTGGTCTTAGGCTACCAATTTAATCTATATCAATAAATTCGCTTCTTAAAAAAAACAAATATATAATATTGTTGAATATTAATATATTATAATATATAAATATTATATAAAATATAATATAGTGTATTAATATATTATATAATATTATATATATATATAATATCAAATATTATATATTTATATAGGATATAATGTAATATATTATGTATTACTGTATATAAAAATATAATATAATATCAAATAAAATATATATATTAATATAATATAATTTTTAATATATGTAATAATATTTAATATATATTTATATATTATTATAATATGTATGTATATATATATATATTAATATAATATATACATTTATATTTTTATTATATAATATATATATATATATATATATATTATAATTATTTATTTATAATTTAAGAGTTTAGTTTTGATTAATTCATTTTTTGATATGTTTTTTTGAATTATTTTTTGATGTGGTACTTTTATTTAATTTGAAAATTACAATACAAAAATTATATTGGTTAATTATTTAATCAATTTGTTTATAGTTGTAACAATATGAAACAAAATGTCAAAATTGATATTTCAATTTTTGATAGTTTTCGATTAACCTACCAGACGAATTTTTTCCGTTTTCATTTTCAAAATACAGCTTTCAGTATGTGCTACCAGATGTGTTTTTAGAATTCAAAACTGAAACCAAAAATATTGTTTTTATTTTCATTTTTATTTTCAAAAAACAGCAATTGAAAAACGCTTACAAAACGGGCCCTTATATTTTTCATTTTGATTTCAAAAAACAAAAACAAAAACAAAATAGAAAACAAAACCAGTGTTAAAATTGAAAAACATGGAAAACACATTAAACATGTTTTCCATTTTGTTTTAAAAAAAAACTATTTTTTTTCTTCTTCTTTTTCATTCAATTGCTTTTTTTTCTTCTTCGTTCAAGCACAGATCGTCCCCGCCGATTTTCCCTTCTTCTTCGTTACTGATTTGCCCTTCTTATTTGTTGCCAATCCGCCCTTTTTCTTCGTTGTCGATCTGCCCTTCTTCTTCTTCTAATCTTCTTTTCTTCTTCTTCTTCTGTTGATCTGCTTTTCTTCTTCTTCGATTTATATATATCCCTATCATAGAATTCGGTCACCCTAGTTATTGTGTGAGAAGTTTTTTTTCCTTTCCTTGATAAAAAAAAACTTCATCCAACTCATTGTGTGAGAATTCAGCCAAGCATAGAGAAAAGAGGAAACGTTTTTGTTTTCGATAGTGCACTCGTATCCTTTACATCAAAAGGTTTTGTGTACAATAACGAATCGGGTTCACGCAAGTTTCACTCAATAGATTGAGAATTCACAAGTGACCAAACGTTCTTCTTTTTTCTCTAGGAGAATTATTGTGATTAACAAAAGAAAAAAAAATTGTTTGTTTTCCATCCTCGGGTATACAATTCAAAGAAAGGGAGCTCACACTCTTAGGTAATTCACGATAGTGATTTGATTGGAAGATCTTGAGGATTCAATTCGGCGCAACATCAATCGTCACGTGAAAAAGGTATGATACATTTTTATTTATCTCTTAATTAATCAAGGATTAAAGTCTATTTTTTTAAAGGATTGTTTTTTTGAAATGTATCGATCGATATTTTTGCTTCCGCCGCGTGTTTTCTCCTGCAATTGGTATCAGAGCTTGGTTGTACCCTTGATTAAATAATGTATATATACGTGGATCTATTTATTTTTATTGTAAATATGCATGTTTTTGAAAGAGATGACACTCTAGATATTCGCATATATGATTACATTGGAATGTATGGGTATATGTTTTTATAATGTGATTTTTTATTGCTCAATTTTGGTCATAGAATTTCAATGTATTTTATTTTATGATTGTAACAAGAAGGGCGGTCTATCATCGCCATAATTTCCTGCTTGGTAATTGCTAATTTTTATTTTATTTTATTGTTGTAATAAAACAAAATATGTTGTAATATATTCAAGTTTCGAAGAATCAAAGAGTTGAAGAATTGGAACCAGAAAAAGTAGCAACGGTGAACCCGAGGCAGCCCCTGCACTCCAAGGCACAAGCGCGCACGACCAAGGGCTTGTTATGGTGCGACAGCGCACACCCTTGCAAGGGTTGGGCTCTAGTGAACGCCCTAAGTGTGGAAGCAAGGGTGCTGCGAATAGGGCAATCGCTCAAGGCGTCGGGCGTGTAAGTGCCCGGACACGAGACCTTTGGACGGTTGACCGCTTGTTGACTTGTTCGCCAAGTTAGGATTAGGGAAACAAGTGTAATTTACTTGTTTTTCTAGGATGGACCAAAATTGTGACTATTTACTTTTCCGTAAATATTACAATGTTTGTCATTGTTTAATAACATGTCACATAGAATAGGAGTGTCACTCATGTATCTCATTCGGTATGAACATACATTGAATGGTTAGGTATCTAATTGGCATCTGGATAACTTGGTAAATCATTCTATGGAATTCAGTCACAAGCCTTAAATAATTGAGTGGGAGAAGGTGTTTTGGAACACATATGGCCTCCAAGTTTAGTTGAGCTTTATGTTTCGTGTGATAACACCCCAAGGGATATCCATGAATGAAATTTAGCAAGTTACTTCCTTACAATGATAGACTCGACAATTGACTCAAAGGATATCTACTCTCAAAGGAGGGATTTTCATGAGGGAATATATTGAAGGTTGATAACTTGGTAACACACTCTATGTGATTTTATTGATATCCTCCAAAGAGTTCTTGTTAATAAAATCAAAATGCTATAATTGAAAACGTTGGTTGTTATGTTAACAATTAGGTGAGACCTAGTCTAACTAGTAGGTGGTGCGAACTCCCAAAGGAGGAGTAACATTTATAGGTGTTGGATCACCGTTGAATTTTACGATTGAATTATTTTATTTAATTCAAGATAAAAATTCGAAAGTGCTTTATCATGATTGTTTGCTTATATAATTTTTGTTATTATTCAGAAATCATGCCCCTATCCCTAATCAATATCCTAAAAGATAATACTTTAACCAGTGATAATTATGTCACATGGAAAAAAAAGGTTGTTTTTGCAAGCTGAAAAACATAAGTTTGTTATGTCTACCCCTAAACCACCTGCTCTTACTAATGAATCTAATGAAACACACCGAGAATAGTATGAGCAGTGGAAGGTTTCAGATGAGATGGACAAATGTTACATTATGGCCACCATTTTCGGCATGTTGCAATAGCAGCATGAAAGAATGGAGACTGCTGCTGATATAATGATATCTCTGGATGAGATATGTGCTATGAAGTCCAGTACGACTTAGAGAAAGACAGTGAATACTTTCATAAATCTTAGGATGAAACCTAGACAGGCTTTGAAAGATCACATGGTGAAAGTTATCACACATCTCGACATTACTAAACTTAATGGTGCTAAGATAGATGGTGAGACAAAAATTGACATGATTATCAACTCACTGTCAGATTCCTTTGATCAGTTCAAGTTGGAATACACCTTGCAGGGCCTAAAACAAGATGTTCAAAGCATCGAGAAAATCCATGTGAAAGGTAAGGGTCAAGAGATTCATATGGTTGGTAAAGTTGCTACTGTTAAGACCCGTAAGAAGGTCAAGAAACAACAAAAGAAAAAAATACTTGGGCCTACCAAAAAGGAGACCAAGAAAGTAACTACGATCAAAGGAAAGTGTTTCCTTTATGATGAAAAGGGACATTGGAAAAGAAATTGTCCAAAGTCTTAAAACAAGAAAAAGGAAGGGGTTTCAGGAAAGGAATAGACTGAATAAGAACGAATTCAACTTGCGCTTAGGCAACGGAGCGTTGGTGTCTTCTAGTGCAGTGGGAGATATTAGTAGAGGTGGCAAAATGAGTCGGGCCCTGATAGGCTGCCCGGCCCGACCCACCTGCTTAACGGGCCAGGCCCAAGCCCATTAAGCTGGTGGCCATGTTGGGCTCAGGATATGCGGCCCCGTGGGTAGCCCCGGCCGTGCCTGTTAGGCCTGTGGGCTTTTAGTAAAATGTGTTGGCCCGTTAAGCCTCGTCAGAATTCAAAATTTGATTTTTTTTTAATTTAAATTTTAAATTTTAAATTTTGAATTGATGGGTGGCTTTTGTAATTATTCAGAAGTCGTTATTGACCGTTGGGAGCTTACAAAAATACCCAAAACTTTTAAAAATTACATTATTTTAAATCTTTTACAATTTTTTTCCAATTTGTTAACGGGAAATTTGCTCAGGATGTAAAACTCCAATTAACACCCTCAAGACCATTGCCACGGAGGTGGTGGCCGGAGTCGGTACCTTTGATATCTGACCTGCTTAGATGAAAGTAAATGTTTGAATGACAATATGGTAAATGAGAGCTTTACAATTGAATACTCGTGTTATATAGAAGTATCTCGCAAACATTCACAATCTCTATAGGATATAGGAAGGTGACAATTTTGTGCTTGTCGAATAGTAGATACAATGATGGTCGTGTTCTGATCACAGAATTTAGGCCTGACCTAATCTTCTTTCTTTTTCACTCTATATCACCCCCTCATTTCGTCTCCGATTCGCTTTATTTATATCCAGTCCAAGTAGGTTTTAACTCATAAGTATCCCGCCACGATCCCATGAATCTATTCCCTCCTTATCAGGTGGGATTCGTTATTTGAAAGTTGTTGACTTCGAATTGATAACGGATTCGATTATATCTTTGATGAAGATAAGTTTGTTTCCTTTTTGGAATCTAACTCTTGACTTACACGTACGCGGAATTAATGTTGGTTATGACGTAGATAAGATCTGGTATGTACTCACTGCATGATTCTTCATGGAGGTCGTTGAGTTAGCTGCTCGTTGTCTCGTAGAGCGAGGTAGGCCCATGTTTTGGTTCTGCTCTCAAAAGCTTGGGATGGAATTTTCTCGACCCTTTAGAGCTTGAGATGTCCCTGTAGACATTCCTGGGATGTGGCATGGATCTGATCCATTTAGAGGTTCTTTCCCTCCTTGTATCATGGAGGGGACAGTGGGCTTCTGGAGAGGTTGGTGGGCTTCAAGTTTAGGCTACAAGCTAAGTTTAACCTCTGGAAACCTTAACCTCGAGGGAGTTTGCTTTGCTTGTCGGGCTTTACTTCGAGTGCTTCTAAAGCTCGACGATCCTTTCTTGTTTTCACGGGGTGGTTTTGGAGCCCAATCCCAGGAACCGAGGTTCTTGGGTAGATGGTTTCGAGAAGCCCGGATTCCAGTGGGCTCGACATGGTCGTGCCCAGCTTCATCCTTGGTAATTTCGAAGCCCGTTGATCCCTCCTTGCTTTTACGGGGTAGTTTTGTGGTCCTCCTGCGGTCTCTTGAATGTCGAATTTGGGCTTTGATTCAGGCTAAGAGAATGGAAAATTTACCTTTGACCCATAGCCAAATTTTACTATTAACAGAAGTCCTCTCTGACTTGAACACCGGAGGTAGAGTTGGGGTTGGAGTTAGATTCCCTATTTAAGTGGGAAATTTCCCGTTACGAAAATAATTATTGAGAATCTCGAATTAAATTAATTGTTTAGGTGACGTGTCGAGCTTGGATTGGTGTGCTCCTTGAAGAAAACCGGCTGTGTTGCAGCCCTCTCCGTGGTTCGAGGCAGTTTTCCTGAGGATATTGCCGACGACACTACAACCCTAAAATCTATTTAAATTCAAACAAGCTGCCGCTTCCTCACGCCTTCTTTTAATTTCAAAATTTCAAACTTCCTCTCTCTCACTGTCTTCTCTAACCATACTATTGTATTTCATCCACCTTCAAGCTCTTTTCATTCTACAATGTTGAACTCCTCTGACATTATTTAAGCCATGGTTGAGGGCACTGGTGGCTCTAATTTGGTTCCTCATAAATGGGTGCGAGGGATCTCGAGCGATGAGGACTCTTCCCAGGTCCGTCAGCGTCGCCGCTCCAGTAGGAATGTCTCGATAGGCTCCGGTTTCTTCAATCAACCCGACAACCCTCTAAATTTAGTTGAAGAAGATTCTGATGTAACAGAGAGGGCCGACATTCCTGAGGAGGTTCAAATTACAGTGGTTGGGCCTTCTTCAGCGAAGCTTATATCTTCTGAATCTAGGTTTATCCCAGACTCTACTGTTGACCCACAATCGATCAACCGCATACTGGATAAATATGGCATTTCCTAAGGCGTCACCCTCACAGTTCCCCATAGGAACTACAACGTCTTTAATCTGCCTGAAGGCATGCTCCCCATTCACTTGGCGGCCTTTGAGAACGAGGTCAAACTCCCCCTTCACCCTACTCTTCGGTGGGCTCTTAACGCCATACAACTAGCTCCTCTTCAGCTGATGCCCGGCTTCTAGAGGCATCTGATTGGCTTTCAAGTGTTGTGGAAGGAACAGTGCGAGCTGGGCAAGGTCACCCGGGAACCCAGAGCAGAAGAGCTGGCCTACCTCTTCCAAACCTGGAGTTTGTCTAGAGGTCCCCAGGGACAGTTCTATGTGAAGGCCATGAACAAACTCAACTTCATCATCCCTGGCGCTTCGAGAAAAGACCCAGCTTGGAAGGAAGAATGGATATTAGTGGGGGAATATTGGGGAAGCTCCATATCCATCGGCAGGTATGAGTTCACGGTTCCCACCCCTTTCAACGACAAACCCTTATGGGACAGGGATACCCTGCCTGCCGAGTCTGAGGTTATGCTGAAGGCTATCCTCACTAGGAATTATTTGAACCTGAGGTTTCCAACTGTTGAACTCTTCGATCCTCGCAGGGTGAACAAGTATCTTCGGATCTCTGATGCTTCCTCTCGTGAGTAATATTAAGTTATTATGCTTTGTTTTGTTGGCTGACTTGCCTTTGACATCCTTCTTCTCTTCTTTTTTTAATGGTTTTTGTGGTTGTTCCAGCTTCCCGTGAAGCCCGGTAAGCTCGGACCCCTTTCTCTCATACCAAATCGTCCTAGGGAACCTCCTTGGCTACCTTGGAGAAAGGAGGGCTAACCCTTTTAGCGGTTGTTTCGCCTGCTCCTGCTCCATCATCTTCCCATATGAGATCTAAGATGGCTATTCTCGCATCGCGGGCTGCTAAAGTTCTAAATCGAGGAGGACCTGCTCTCCAGGCCGCTGATATGACCATCTTCGCCCCTTCGTCAGTGGCCCTTATTACAGTTGTTGCTTCTTCAGTCACATTACCCACTTCTTAGGCTGACCCACCTGTTTCCCAAGCGGTTCAGGCTTTAGGGGATCCCAAGGCTGATATTCTTAAGATTCCTCCTACCCGCCTCCACCATTAGTCGGGCTTGGTTGGTCAAGACGAAGTTTTAAAGTAATTTGTTACATCTTTCCCTGGTGGCTGGCTTTCTAGGTTGGCTTCCATGCCCGTGGACATTCTAGTTACCAAGGGGTCTGCTCTCCTGGCTGAGGTAGTCATCACCTTTATTTTTTTCTCATAATAGCTTGATTTATCATTTCCTAACATGAATTCCCTTCGCAGGCCTTACAGTTTCAAGTAGCCATGGGACACCAGGTAGCTTCTCTCCATGACCGGGCAGCTAGGGCTGAAGTTGAGGCTGAGCGAGTCATGGAATTGCTGGCATGAGCTCAAGCCTTAGTCCAGGAGATGACCTCTAGCCAGAAGGGGATGGAAACACAGCTAACTGAGCTTCAGTGTGACCACGAGAGGCTGAAGTGGTTTTTTGATCAATAAACTCTTCGGTCTAAGCGATGAGCCATCCAGCGGGATGATTGGAAGGAAGAGGAAAATGCACTAGATGTTGAAAACCAAGCTCTGTAGGCCCAAGTTGCCAAGCTTCGGACTGAAGTGGAAGCCTCTTTCAGCGAGGGGTATTTCTATACCTTTTTCCAGGTCGTTGAAACCCTCCCCCTTCCATTTGACCTCTCCAATATCATCGGTTGGGATAGGGAAGAAATCATGTCTCGGGCTACAGAGATTTCTCGCCCTGAAAATGATGAAGCGGGTCATTCTATTGGGGATGGAGCTAGGAAATAGCCTGAAATACCATATATGCCTCCTCTTGTCCCGACCTTCCCAGCGTCAGGTCCTGAAAAATCCTCGAGGGGGTTCAACCCGTAGAGCTAGAAGGAGGCCCTTACCAAAGTCCGATGTCCCTCTAAGGTGCCTTCAAGGGAGGAGCCAACGGTAGGAGAGATCATGCCAGAGTCAATGGCCAACCTTCTTGATGCAACTATACCTTCTAAGGTCATGGCAGTGGTCAATGAGGTCTTGGAGGAGGACCCAGCTGAGCAACAGGCAATCGAGGGGCATCCTCAGGAAGAGGCAGCGAAGGCGGCTATCCTGGATGAGCGATCACCAGAAAAAAGAGCATAGGGTGAGGTTCATCCTGAAGGAGGGGAAGCTAGAGGAGATCAGGAGGATGCGAAAATCTTAATCCATCTACTAGTGGCTTGTTCTGAATGCCAGGAAAGGGGGGTGGGCATCCCATTTTTACTCATGTTTGATTATCATCATCATTCCTTTTTTGGTTTTTGTTTTTTTTTTTTTTATTTGTAGCCCGGAACTAGGGGTTGGGCTCCCTATTTTATTATTATCGCCTTACCGGGGTATAGACTCCCCATTTCATTAATGAAAATTAACTTTAGATCTAGCTCGAATCTTGATTGGCATGTACTTCGCTTCATTTCTGATTTCGATCTAGGACATCCTCTAAAACAACTTGACTTAACTTGGGAAAGCAACAAGATTGGAAAACTGCTTAATCGTGAAAGTAGATAGCTAGCTCGAGCCTTCAACTCTCAATAGAAATTTGTAGCCTGGTGACTTTAGTCGATAGTCCCCTTGTGCGATCGAGGACCAGTCCGCACCTGTCACAGTAAGCAACCACATGTACATGGAGGATTATCCACCAGTAATAACTGGGACATTGGAGTTTAAGTAAAGGAGCCCTTCATTCTCAAGCCCCTCCAGGGGGTTATATCCCGAATGAGGTATCAAAGAGAACTATCTAGCCCTCTTTTAGGCTAGAGATCGGGATGGCTACCGCACATTTAAACTTGAGTCCTTCTCGGGGGCCGTAACCCGACCAAGGCATCAAGAGGGCTATCTAGCTATTTCTTAGTTTTATGATCTGGATGGCAGCTATGCACTTACATTCAGACCCTTATTGGGGGTGGTAGCCCGACTAAGGCATCAGGAGGTCTATCTAGCTATTTCTTGGTCTTATGATTTGGATGACAGCTATGCTCTTACACTCAGACCCTTCCTGGGGGTGGTAGCCCGACCAAGGCATTAGGAGGGCTATCTAGCTATTTCCTAGTCTTGAGATCTGGATGGCAGCTATGCTTTTACACTCAGACCCTTCTTGGGGGTGGTAGGCCGACTAAGGCATCATGAGGGCTATCTGGCTATTTCCTGGTATTGAGATCTGGATGGCAGCTATGCTCTTACACTCAGACCCTTCTTGGTGGGGGTAGTGCCCGACCGAGGCATCGAGGATAGCAAGGGGGGCTTCCCCGGCTAAGCCCTGGTCTTGGGATAATAATGTTGAATTTCCCATGTAGACCCAAATCACTATAGAACATAGTTGAAGATGGAGAAAAAATAGACTTTGTTGATAAAAAGAAATGAGTACATTATCGCTGGAGATTAAAAACTAGGTGGAGGTAGCCTGCTCATGGGTACCCTGTTCAGGGGTAGAATTTTCTCAAGTGATCCGCATTTCATGTATGATCAATGAGTTGGTCATCTATGTCCTTAAGCTTGTATGCCCTATTGTGGATCGCCACATTTACTAAGTAAGGTCCTTCCCAGTTAGGCCCCAAGACCCTATCTGACCTCTTCCTAGTATTCTACGTCACTTTCCTAAGAACTAGGTCCCCTTTCTTAAAGTTCCAGGCTTTATCCCTCCTGTTAAAGTACCTAGCAATCCTGTTCTGGTAAATTGCTACCTTCTCTGCTACTCGATCTTGTTTTTCTTCCAAAAGATCTAGATTAGCACGGAGCTTATCCTCGTTGCTTCCCGGTTCAAAGTGTTGAACTCTGAAGGAGGTCATTTTGTGCTCAATGGGAAGTACCACTTCAACCATGAAGGTAAGGGAATAGGGCGTTTCCCCGGTAGTCATTCTCCTAGTAGTGCGGTAAGCCCAGAGAACCTCAGGAAGCTCCTCAACCCATCTACATTTTTTCTGCTACAACTTCTTTTTCAACAGCTTCTTGATAGTCTTATTAGTGGATTCCACCAGCCCGTTAGTTTGGGGGTGGGCTACTGAAGCAAACCTAAGGTTGATTCCCAAGCCCTCGCAAGTCTTTGAATCGGCCATAATCAACTGCTTGCCGAGGTCAGCTACAATGGCAAGAGGGGTCCCGAACCTACAAACTACATTATTTTTGATGATTCTTGTTGTATTTTCTTCCGATATCTAGGAAAGCGGTCCGACTTTGACCCACCTTGTGAAATAGTCAATCGTTACGATAGCATGCTTGGCTTGACCAGGAGCAGTAGGAACAGTCCAAGCAAGTCGACTCCCCACATAGCAAATAGGTATGGTGAGCTAAGGGATGACAATTGCTCCGGTGGTAGATGACTCAAGTTTGCGGTCTTCTAGCATGCTTCGCATGATCCTACTAAGTTCTTTGCATCTTGATGGATGGTTTCCAATAATACCCCATGCGGAGTACCTGATATGCCAGAGCCTCCCCACCAATGTGGTTCCCGCATTCCCCAGAGTGAACCTCTCTCAACGCCCATTTGGTATCTTCAGGATGTAAACATCAAAGTAAAGGAAGGGATCTGCTCCTCCTGTTTAAGTACCCATCCACCAAGCAATATCAGACTGAAAGCCTCTTGACTCTCCTAGCTTGGTCGGGCTCCCCGGGGAGCCTTCATTCCTGAAGATAATCCACTATTGGGTCCATCCAGCATGGTCGCCGATCCAGGGTATAAGTTTCGTTACCTACTGCTGTGCTTGGTTGGGGGATCACTTGGAGAGGGACTCCCTGTGGTAAGGTCTGGCCACCCTTCGCATCTATCTTGGCTAGGATGTCTGCTCGACGATTCTGCTCAATCCTAAAGCTTTGAATTTGCTCTTAAGCTGTTGAACTAGCTTTAGGCAGGCAATCATGTTATCCCATTTTACCTGATAATCCTCAGAGACTTGGTTGACTATGAGCAACGAGTCACTTCTGACCTGCTAGTAATCGACCCTGAGCTCTACAGCCGCTCTTATTCCGGCTAAGAGGGCTTCATACTTTGCCTCATTGTTAGTGGCTTTAAATTCAAATCTGAAATAGTGGCATCACTCAGTCCCTTCTGGGTCGATTAGAACTATGCCCGCTCCTCCTCCTGCTTGCCCGGATGCTTCATTTATGTAGAGGATCCATGACTTGCAATCTTCCGGCCAGCTATCAGACTCTGGAGTCTTCTCAGGGGCTATGTTCGCCGCTACGGAGGTCGCTTGGCCTAGGGGTATTGAGAGCTCTACTATAAAGTCCGCCAAAGCCTAGGCTTTTATTACAGTCCTGGGCGTATACCTTAAATCAAACTGGGTGAGCTTCAGAGCCCATAAAACCAACCTTCAGGAAACATTCGACCTTTGCAAGAATTGCCGGAGGGGTTGGTCCATCACTACTGCTATCGAATGAGCTTGAAAGTAGGGACAGAGCTTCCTTGCCGAGGTTACCAAGGCATAAGCGAGCTTCTCCAGAGGCATATAATTCTTCTCGGGCTTGGTGAGAGCATGACTTACGTAGTAGATAAGCCGCTGGACCTTAACTCCGTATTCGTTGACCAAGGCTCCACTTATTGCAGTCTTTGATACGGCCAAGTAGATTTGTAACTCCTCTCCAGGACTTGGTTTGACCAGTAGAGGAGGGCTTAACAGATATTTTTTCAAGGCTTGAAAAGCTTGTTCACTCTCTTGGTCCCATTTCATGTTTCTCCTTACTTGATGGCTTTGAAGAATGGAAGACATTTATCGGTAGACCGAGAAATAAACCTGTTAAGCGTTGCTACCTGCCCAGTCAGGACTTGAACCTATTTAAGTGATGTGGGGGACTCTAGATCTAGGGTAGCCTTAATTATTTCGGGTAGCCTCTATGCCTCTCTCATGAACCATGGAGCCTAGAAACTTCCCCGCAGTCACCCCAAAGACGCATTTGGAGTGGTTCAATCTCATCTGGTTCTCCCTTAAGATCATGAAGGTTCTATGAAGGTCGTCCAGATGGCCTTCGGAGGTTGATGACTTGGTGATCATGTCATCGATGTACACCTCCATCGATCTTCCAATTTCGGGCTTGAACAGCCGATTGACTAACCGTTGATATGTAGCTCCTGCGTTCTTAAGCCCGAAAGGCATCACATTGTAGCAATACAGACCCCGTTCGGTTATGAAACTAGTCTTTTCCTGGTCTGCAGGGTGCATCCATGAGCTTGTTTCCAGAGGTGGAGTCAACTAATTGATCAATTTTTGGTAGAGGGAAACTGTCTTTCGGGCATGCCCGGTTGAGGTCGGTATAGTCGACGCACATGCGCCACTTCCCATTTGCCATTGTGACCATGACTACGTTGGCTATCCATTCGGGGTAGTGTGCTTCTCTGATGAAGCCTGCTTGGGTCAATTTGTCCACTTTTTCCTGAACCACATCACTTCTTTCAGAATTGAAGTGACACCTTTTTTGTTTGATGGGCTTGAAGGTTGGATCCACTGCCAATCGGTAAACAGCTAAAGTCATCGAAATCCCAAGCATCTCGTCGTGGCTCCAAGTGAAGATGTCATTGAACTCTCTGAGGAGCCCTACCAAACTCTTATTCACTCCCGGCTCAAGGGTGGCTTCGACCTTGATGACCTTTGAGGGATCATTTATTTGGAGAGACGCTTCTTCCAGCTTATCCACTGGATGCCCACTAGCCTATTCCCTTCTTTGATCCTCCTCGTCTGACACCACAAGATCATTCTCTGGGTGGTTCATGGGTCATTCATCTTTCAAGGTCAATACTGGTGTTGCCTCGTTCTGGATCGTTGTTACTTGAGCGAATTGTTTTGCTAGAGCTGTTGGGTTGGCAGACACTGCGTAGTATCTCTTGGCCGCTTGCTGGTCACCCCGTACTTTCCCCACCATGTCTCCTACATGGAACTTCAGGACGTTGTGGTAGATGGATAGAACCCCTTTCAAAGATGATAAAAATGGCCTTCCTAATATTGCGTTGTAGGCCGACGAGGTATCCACTACCAAGAAGTCTGTCATGACATTTTGCTAGAGAGGTATGGCTCCAATGATTACTGGCAGGATTTTTGATCCTAAAGGTATGATTGAGTCCCCTAGTGAACCCATACAGCGGGGTAATGCAACTATTGTAACATCACTGTTTCAAATTCAGTTTTTCCAAGGTGTCTTGAAGTAGGATGTCGACGCTGCTACCTGTGTCAACGAGTACACGATGTACCATGCAGTTGGAAATCTGTACCATGATCACCATAGGATCATCATGGGGCTGCACGGTGTTGTAGACATCTACTTCGGTGAAAATGATATGCGGTAACTGTGAGGGGTTGGTCGGGCTCTGGTCGACCTTGAAGATACCTCACCCTTCGCCCACACGAGGGACTTTTCTTGCGTGCTTTTTCCTGAAATTATTGGAGGTGCCAGCCAAGGTAGGTCCTCCGCTGATGGTATGTATTATCTGAATTTGCTGCATCAGATCCGTCTGCTCCCTCTTTCTTTTCTCAACGTGTTCACGGATCTCGGCTTGCACTTCCTTTCCAGTCTGAATGTTATCCCTGACTTGCTGTAAGAATTCTACCAAACATCCCCCTCTTATCAAAGCCTCGATCTGGTTTCACAGGTTATAGCACTCTGAAGTGTTGTGTCCCATGTCTTCGTGAAAGTCACAATACTTATAACTATTCCTCTTGTCGACAGGGGCTTTCATGGGTGCAGGCTTCTGTAGTAACCCTTTATCTTGAATGGCAAGATAGATTGTTTCACGTGATCATATCCTCTCTCATCTCGAGCTATTGAAGCCACCATCATAGAAAAAGGCGAAGCCCGTGGGGGAGTTGGTTTTACGGGATACCTTTCCGACCGGGGTTAAGAAATGGGGAGGCGATACGTCGACCTGTTGGGGGGGGGGGTTTGTTCTGGCTTGTCTAAGCTTGCTCTGGTTTGGAGGCTTTCTTCTTCTGTCACTTTATGACTCTTATATTACCGTGTTCCATCTTGACCTTGAACTGTCCGTCGACCTCTATCTACTCCAGAGCCTGATCATAGGCTTATTGGTAGGTTTCTGGAGGCCGCTTGGCGAAAGACCGGAAAAGCTTTCCCTCCCACAAGTTCCTCCTGAAATTGGTGAGGGTTTCTTTCTCGGTGAAGACCCCCATCTGGATGACTTTCTTATGGAAACGCTCGATATAAGCCCGGAGGGTTTCCCCTCTCTCCTGGATCACGAATTGTAGATGGATTGGATCCTTTAATCGGGGCTTAACTCATTTGAATTGCGAGTAGAAATCAGTTGACAGTTTCGTAAAGGAATCCACACTTCCAGCGGGTAGCATTCTGAACCATGTCTTAGCATAATCCTTCAGCGTAGTTGGGAACATCCGACACATAGTGGCCCTGGTCGTGTTATAGACCTCCATCTGTTGAACGAAGCTCTCCAAGTGGCTCAAGGGATCCTCAGTCCCTAAGAATCTATCAGTCGACATTTTGAATTTTTGTGAGAGCTCCGCCTCTCTGACCCTTCTGGTGAAAGGAGCATTTATCTCACTTAGAGGGTCTTTCTTGTCTTCCTGGTACTTCCCCTTCTTTATCCGCTGGACCTCTTTCTGAAGCTCTGCTAGCTGGTCTCTCAGGCACTTGCTCTCATGTTTCCTTGAATTAATCTCGGTCTCTTCACTGTCAGACCCTTCTGATGAGTTAGCGACCTCTACCCGATTCCTTTTTCGGATGGGATCTGCATGGGGGATTTGTTGTCTTTCTTCCTCTCTAGCCCGGACCTCCCTCCTTGAAGTCGCTAGGTGAAGAAACTCTCGTCGCTCCTAGGAAAGGACGTCTGTCGCGAACTTAACTTGCTTGGGTTTGTAATGCGGTGGAGCTTCAGGAACCAGGGGCATGAGCCCTAACCTATTCTGGATCGAGGGTCTAAGTACAGTTCCATTACAAGCTGGCTCCGGAGGGGGTAGGTCCCAGGCAATCAAAAACGGGCCTCCGAGTCCCGGGCCTGCTTGGTTCTCCTCGGTTGTAGAGGTTTGCTTGCTGGACAGTAATAACCTCAACGAGCAGTAGAAGGCGGACATTTTCCACGAAAGCCACTGCTTGTCGGTCAAGCGTGACCTGGCTTCCCATTGAGGGATTCAAAACCCACACAGTGGTTGATTGGTCTGGGACATGGCCACGGAGCCCAGATTTCCTTCCTTTTTTCAGGACCTTTCGTGTCTACGTAGCTGAAGGTTGCTCGGATGCACCTGGCTGTCCCTGGGTGGAGCGAAGCCTTATGATTAACTGCAAAATAACAACTTATAAATATAAAAATGATGGTGTGGAAGTTTGTTCCCACGGACGGAGCTAGAAAGTGTTAGCAGGGAATTTGTTCAGGATGTAAAACTCTAATTAACACCCTCAAGACCACTACCACGGAGGTGGTGGCCGGGGTTAGTACCTTTGATACCTGACCTGCTTAGATAAAAATTAATGTTTGAATGACAATGTGGTAAATGAGAGCTTTACTATTGAATACTCGTGTTATACAGAAGTATCTCGCAAACATTCACAATCTCTCTAGGACATAGAAATGTGGCAATTTCGTGCTTGTTAAATATTAGATACAATGATGGCCGTGTTCTGATAACAGAATTTAGGTCTGGCTTAATCTTCTTTCTTTTTCACTCTATATCTCCCCCTCCTTTCGTCTCCGATTCACTTTATTTATATCTGGTCCAAGTAGGTTTTAACTCATAAGTATCTGGCCTCAATCCCATGAATATGTTCCCTCCATATCGGGCGGGATTCGTTATTTGAAAGTTGTTTACTTCGAATTGATAACGAATTCGATGATATCTTTGACGAAGATAAGTTTGTTTCCTTTTTGGAATCAAACTCTTGACTTACACGTACGCGGAATTAATGTTGGTTATGACATAGATGCAATTTGGTGTGTACTCACTGTATGATTCTCTATGGAGGTCATCGAATTAGCTGCTCGTTGTCTCGTAGAGCGAGGTAGGCCCATGTTTTGGTTCTGTTCTCAGAAGCTTGGGATGGACTTTTCTTGACCCTTTGGAGCTTGAGACATCCCTGTAGACATTCCTTAGAGGTGGCATGGATCTGATCCATTTAGAGGCCTTTTTCCTCCTTGTATCATGGAGGGGACAGTGGGCTCCTGGAGAGGTTGATGGGCTTCAAGTTTAGGTTACAAGCTAAGTTTAACCTCTGGAAACCTTAACTTGGAGGGAGTTTGCTTTGCTTGTCGGGCTTTACTTCGAGTGCTTCCAGAGCTCGGCGATCCTTCCTTGCTTTCACGGGGTGGTTTTGGAGCCCGACCCAGGAACCGAGGTTTCTGGGTCGGTGGCCTCAAGAAGCCCGGATTCCAGTGGGCTCGACCTAGTCGTGTCCAGCTTCATCCTTGGTAATTCCGAAGTTCGGCTATCCTTCATTGCTTTTGCGGGGTAGTTTTGTGATCCGCCCGCGGTCTCATGAATGTCGAATTTGGGCTTTGATTCTTGCTAGGAGAATGGAAAATTTCTCTTTGACCCCTAGCCAAATTTTACTATTAACACAATTATACCCTATTCTAACATTTTCCTATAAATACCCCCATCACCCTCAACTCATTCTCTACATCTCTCACTCACTCTTTCAACTATTTTGTAATTTATTTTATTTATTTAATATATTATATTATTATATACTTTATACTATTTACTATTACACTAATATACTAATACTATAGTACTATAGTACTATACACTATACATTATATATTAGATACTATATACTATATGGAAATTGCTAAAAATAACCACAACTATTATGAAAATTTTATTTTTAACCACATACGAAAATTTATTTGTTAATAGCCACTTTTTAAAGAAATTACTTGAATGCCCCCATATAAAAACCATCCCCAACCATTTTCTCTCTCTTCTCTATTTTTTTCTCTCTCCTTTCCTCTCTCTCCTTTATTTCTCTATCTCATTTCCTCTCTCTCCTTTATTTCTCTATCTCCTTTCCTCTCTCTCCCCGATTTCTCTCTCTCCTTTCCTCTCTCTCTCCCCGATCTCTCTCTCTCACAGGCGAACCGTCACCGGCATCCTTGCGAAGACCTGCAACAGTCGCCGGCCTCCTCTCTCTCTCTCTTTTCTCTCTCTCTTTCTCTCTCATTTCCTTTCTCTCTCACATGAAGTCGACGGCTTGCCGATGTGCCGTCGCCTGGGCTTCACGACCATCCAGCAACACCGTCGAGCTCTCCCTCCGTCTGCGATTAGATCTGCTGAAAAAAAAGGAAAGAAAACGAAATATTAGAAACCTAGAACATTTCAAGTTTGAACATTTCAATTTAGTCAACATTTCAAGTTTCAACATTTCAATTTAGGCAACATTTCAAGTTTCAAAATTTGAAAACGAAGAACTTAAAAACCCAGAACATTTCAAGTTTCAACTTTCAATTTAGTCAAGATTTCAAGTTTCAACATTTCAATTTAAGCAAGATTTCAAGTTTCAAAATTTCATTTTTTTAAACAAGATTCCAAGTTTCAAGTTCCTAGTCGTGATTTCAAGTTTGGTTTCAGATTTTATTCATGATTTCAAGTTTTCTTTCAGTTTTTTAAAAAAAATCAATTTCAGGGGTATTTTTATAATTTACGGACATACACTGAATTTTTTTTTAAAAAGTGGCTATTAACAAATAAATTTTCGTATGTGGTTAAAAACAAAATTTTCATAATAGTTGTGGTTATTTTTTATTTTCTCTAATATACTATTATAGTCTACATATTCTAAGGCACTTACTCTAAGGTATTGTCTTATTTAAAAAAAAATACTTTCATTAGTTATTTAGTTATTCACTATATTTATTTTTAATATGTTTATAACTAATGTTATTATTTGTTATTTTGTTAGGTATCCAATTGATTAATTAATTTAACACTCTCAACTCTCAAGCCTCGAATTTAAGGTTAGTATGTCTACTTTTTTACTTTTGTTATTAATAATTTTTTATATAGTAATTGTTATTATTTAGTATTTAGTTATTAGCATGTGTCATGTGTGTAAGTAATATTGTTGTTAGAGAGTTAGTACTTACTACCGAGTAATATGTTAATTTTTTGTATTTTCATGAGATTAACAACAAAATAATAATTTTTAAAAATTAATTTCTATTTTCTAATATTTTCATAATTTTTGAAATTGTTATTATATTATAAAGATTATGTTTTATTTTGTAGAGTTTAAGAAGAAATTGGTAATTTGGAGAAATTTAATCCGATTTTTTTAAATTAATAATATATTAGAATGATTATGTTAATTTTATGAATTTTTTGTGAATTTGACAACAAAATAATAAATTAAAAAATTAATTCTCAATTTTTTCATAATTTTCGAAATTATTATTATATTAGAAAGATTATGTTTTATTTTGTAGAGTTTAAGAAGAAAATAATAATTTGGAGAAATTTAATCCGAATTTAATAATTTTTTTAAAATTAATAATATATTAGGATGATTATGTTAATTTTATGTATTTTTATGAGATTGACAACAAAATAATAATTTTAAAAAATTAATTTATAATATTTTCATAATTTTCAAAATTATTATTATATTAGAAAGATTATGTTTTATTTTGTAGAGTTTAAGAAGAAAATAATAATTTGGAGAAATTTAATCCGAATTTTATATATTTTTTTAAATTAATAATATATTAGAATGATTATGTTAATTTTATGTATTTTTGTGAGTTTGACAACAAAATAATAAATCAAAAAAATTAATTCTCAATTTTTTCTTCATTTTGGAAATTATTATTATATTAGAAAAATTATGTTTTGTTTTGTAGAGTTTAAGATGAAAATGGTAATTTGGAGAAATTTAATCCGAATTTTATAATTTTTTAAAAATTAATAATATATTAGAATGATTATGTTAATTTTATAGTTTAAGAAAGAATAAGAAAATAAAAATTAGAAAATTTTTCAAGTTATTATGTTCGTTATACAAGATTATGACATTCAAAACCGCTTCATGTCAATTACTTTGGATAATGCATCTGCTAACTCCAAAGCTATAAAATATTTCATTAATTCTAACATCACTAATATTGTGGGAAAATTTTTCCATGCCCGTTGTGCATGTCACATTATAAACTTGATTGTAAAATCAGGTTTAAAGAAGGTCGAAAGTCAAATCGACAATATTAGGGGGGCTTTGGGTTGGATTATGGCATCTAACCAAAGAATTGCTGAGTTTGTCAGATTTTGTGAATCAAAGAACCTAAAACCCCGTAAGTTCCAAACAGATATGCCAGTAAGGTGGAACTCAACATATTTAATGTTGAAATCTGCGTTACCATATGCTTTAGAAATTACTAGTTTTTATAACTTGAACACTGCCAACGACTCCCAACATGAAAAACTCACGGAAGGTGATTTGTATATGGCCAAGGTTTTTGTTGAATTTTTAACTGTTTTTTATGATGCTATTGTAGCACTTTCCAGGATTTATTACCCCACATCTTCTCTTGCACTTCATAAACTTTATGACATAGCTGATTTACTTAAACAATATAGGGAAATAGAATTGGTAGCTCCCGTTGTTGATGTTATGCAAGAAAAATACATAAAATATTGGGGGGGAATTCCTCTTTTATTTGCCTTTGGTATTGTTGTACATCCTAGGTTCAGATTTAAAGCATTAAAAAAAGTTTCCACTAATTTGGGTGAGGCTCTAGGATTAAGTAGAAAGGATGTTGATGAACATCTTGGTACACTGAAATCCCAAAATTTTGAGGTTTTTTCTATTTATGAGAACAGGTACAGACACAACGACGACACAGCGGGACCGACCCCTCCTCAGCAACAATCTCAACAACAATCGAAGCTCATGAGGATTTTTTTGAACAAAACCATAACTTCTCGTGCTTCAGGAAGTTCGAGTCAAAGTTAAAGTCAACATGTGGATCTCAACAAATATCCGAGTATGGAGTATTCCATCACGGACAATGATGATTTCACAATTAACGATCTTCTAAAATGGTGGCAGAACAAGAGAAACAGCTTCCCCATTCTATCGAGATTAGCATGTGACGTCTTAGTTATCCCGATTTCAACAGTTTCATCGGAGCAAGTGTTCAGCACCGCCAGACTAATAATAGAAGATAGAAGATGTTCATTGGTCCTTGATGAGGTGGAAGCTTTAACATGCCTTAAGCATTGGGAAAATGTAAGAATAAGACGACAATATCAACTGGTCAACGAAGAACTCATGTACGACATCTCCAGCTTGACCATCGATAAGAGTTCCAGTAGCAACCAACTGGCGAACTGATGTGATTGTAAATACTTTATATATTTATTTATTCCTATTGTACTCTTTTTCCCTTACCAAGTTTTTATCCTATTGGGTTTTTCTTGGTAAGGTTTTTAACGATGCAATCATAATTTGTAATTTATATTTTTCACCACAAATTTAATAAGAAATTACAAAATTATTATTCATTGAAAACTAATTAACTGTTGTATGAAATGAAAAATGTATTTCATATTAAAATTATTACATTAATAATTAAACAAAATTATTACAATGTATAGCAAATAATATTGTATAAATAAAACGTTAATATATATATATATATATATTAAAAATATTGAAGCCCATTGGGCCGGCCCGGGCCTGGCCCGACCTACCTCAAAACAAGTTGGGGGCACAGGACGGGCCTGCCCTTTTGAGAATCAGGCCGGCCTGTCTCCCTAGGCCTGGCCCATTAAGCCAACTGGCCTAACGGGTCGGTCGTCCCGTTTTTTTCCACCACTAGATATTAGAATTAATTTAGATTCTTATAGACATTTAGATTTAATAGACGTTTATTACAAACCTATTCAAGAGGAATTTAATTTCAGTTTCTTATTTAAATAAACTTGGATATTCGGTTACTTTTAATAAAGGTTTTATTATTAGTAGGAATATCAAATTTGTTTGGAAATATACATTGGAAAGCAGTTTATTCTATTTGCGTAGAAATATCTCTCACTTGTTAGACATGGAATCAACAGAACTTAATCATAAAATAGTAACGTTATCAAAAGATGAAACTTACCTATGACATTTGCACCTAGGTCATATTAACCTTGATAGGATCAAAAGATTGGTAAGTGATGGACCTTTAAGTGACTTAAAGGTCGATGATCTACCAACTTGTGAATCTTGTTTGGAAGGTAAGATGACCAAAAGGTAATTCACGACCAAAGACATAAGGGCCACTGAATGTTTAGGATTAATACATACTGATGTATGTGGTCCTATGAGCATTCAAGTTAGAGGTGGATGATGTGTGAATTCATGTTTTATAAAAATAATACTCACAAGTGCACGAATTGTGAAGATAAGCACATGGGCAAGTAAGGATCGTTCCCACGAGGAAAAAAGATTTAATGGTTGAAAACTAGTTCTAAATAAAGCTAAACTGAAAGTAACCAAAAGATTGATGTTGATTGATTTAAACTAAAAACTAAATTAAATTAAACTAATAAAAACAATTGTAAAGATTGGGTTGTGATCAAGGGTGAGAAAGCACTAGGTCACCAATGATCCCCAATTACGAACACTCAATGCATGGATTAATTTGCAAACAAGATTCAATCAATTCAAGGGTTCATTCTTTATCTTTAATATGATTATTACCGTATGATAGGGGGATGAGTCAAGTATTCCCAGCCACTATTCACCCTTGGTCTATGGTGTTAACAACGATCGGAAACCCGTTAAGCGCAAGAAATAAGAATCAAATTATATACTTTGATTGCCCTATGCTAAAGATAAAATTCATTCATTTAAAAAAGAATTAATCAAGGTTATGTTTGGTCTATACTCTAACCCTAATTCTCAAATAATCTTAACCCTAAAATCATGCCAAATAATTATCTACCCTTAGTCTATGGTGTGAATAAATATTAAAACTAATAAGAGTCAAACAATTAAGAACAATGAATAAATCATGAATTAAATTAATGAAATAAAATTAATCCAAACATGAGCGCTCATAAAAGGTTCACATTGATTCTCTAGTTGTGGAATTAGTTACACGTGGCGAAATTAGAAAGACAAAAGAAAGAAAAGATAAAACCCATTTATGTCAGGTCTTCAATTGAAATCTTCTTCATCTTTGAATCTTCGGATATGCAAGATGATTGAGAGAATTGTATTGGATCTAGAAGTATGGAAAGGTTGCTATATGCTGGAATGTTCTTGAAAAATAAATAAAATATGTATATATAGGTTCACTTCAAAATAGGGTTTCAAAATTCCCTAGACAATAAGGAACATGCACGACTGCTCTTTATACCACAGTATGGACAGCTTGCACAGACCGTGGCACATATGGTGTTGTGCTCTCTAAGAAGTTGCGTTGTGGAGACCGCTCTGGATACATGTCCTGGACAGCGGTACAACCGCGGCTGTGAAAGATGTCATGATTGGACTTCTCCGCTCGATACACCATGGTAGGGGCTTTGCTTGGGCAATGACCTCCACAGCGGCAATTGACAGAATTGCCTCTTTTCATCTAAAATTCTCCAATCACAACACTAAAATCCAATGTCCTGAAAATGCTCAAACACACAAGTTAAATACCTAAAAGGCTCAAGAAACAAGCAATTGATTGGAGGAATGGGGATTAAAAACATATACAAATAATAACCGATCAATGGATATGAGTACTTCATCACTTTCAGGGATTATTACTCAAGATTTGGCTATGTGTATCTCATGAGACATAAGCCGAATGCTTTTGACATGTTCAAAGCATTTAAAGCTGAAGTAGAAAATCAGCTTGAAAAACACATAAAAATCATAAGGTATTATCACGGTGAAGAATATTTATCTGGTGAGTTTCAACAATATCTTATTGATAATGAGATAATTTATCAGTTTTCTGAGTCAGGTACACTTCAACGAAATGGGGTGGCAGAAAGGACAAATAGAACTTTTTTGGACATGGTTAAGTTTATGTTGAGTTATTCAACGCCTCATAATTCTTTTTAGGAATATGCTTTACAAAATGTTATGTACATTCTAAACGATATACCATCTAAATCGGTTCCTCAAACACTGCATGAGTTGTGGATTGGGCGAAAGACTAGTTTACAACACTTAAGGATATTTGGATGTCCTAAGCACGTGTAAAAAGGAAAGACAGAGAAGATAAATTCCCGTTCAGAAACATGCATATTTGTAGGGTATCCAAAAGGAACTAAAGATTATTATTTTTATAGTCTTTCAGATCTTAATATATTTGTTGCGACAAATGCTAAATTTCTGGAAAATGACTATATGAATGATTTTGTGCCTAAGAGTAGAATTGTTCTTAATGAGCTTTCAGAGATATATTACACTAGAGGTTTCACAACCTAGCCCAATTGTAAGTTCTACACCAACACAAGAGCAACAACCTACCATTCCTTATCGTAGTGGGAGGGTTAGTAGACAACTTGAGAGATACATTGGTTTAGGAGAATCATTGGAGAATCTCCTGGATGACGATGATACCTAAACGTACAAAGAAGCTATGAAGGATGTTGATTGTCGTCATTAGCAAAAGGCAATGCAATCTGAAATTGAATCTATGTTCAAAAACAAAGTATGGTCTCTTGTAGACTTGCCTAAAGGGATAAAACCCATTGGGTGCAAGTGGGTATACAAGAGGAATAGAGGAATGTACGGAAAGGTAGAAATCTTTAAAGCTAGATTGGTAGCTAAAGGTTACACATATAATGAAGGTACCGATTATGAGGAAATGTTCTTTCATATGGTCATGGTTAAATCCATTAGGATACTCTTATCCATTGCAGCATCTCTAGATCTAGAGATTTGACAAATGGAAGTCAAGACAGCTTTCCTTAACGGAAGTCAAGACAGCTTTCCTTAACGGAAGTCTTGACGAAAGCATCTATAAGATGCAACTCGAATAATTCATTGAAAAAGGCCAAAAGGAAAGGGTATGCAAGTTGTAAAGATCCATATATGCATTGAAGCAAGCATCTACATCCTAGAACATAAGGTTCGATCAAGTTGTGAAAATTTTTGAATTTATTCAAAACCTTAACAAACCTTGTGTAAACAAAAGGATCAAAGGTGACAAGTTGGTTTTCCTAGTTCTTTACATTAATGCTATACTACTCATAGAAAATAATGTAAGTGTATTGACATCAGTAAAAGACTGATTAGCTAAACAATTTGATATAAAGGAATTAGGAGAACCAAGTTATATTATTGGTATCCAAGTAATAATGGATATAAAGAATATAACGATTGCATTATCCCAAGCTTCAAACAGATAAAATCTTATATAGGTTCTCCATGCAAGATTCCAAGAAAGGTTTGTTACATTTCAGAGGTGGAATCAAACTTTCTAAGGAACAAGCTTCTAAGAATGAGCATGAAGAGCAATTCATGAGTAGGGTTACAAATGCCTCGGCAGTTGGAAGTCTCATGTATGCAATGCTCTGCACTAGACCAGATGTTTGTTTTGTTGTTGGCATAATTAGCAGGTTTCAATCGAAACATGGTTCTGATCACTAGACGGCAGTCAAACATATTTTCAAGTATATTAGGAGAACGAGAAATCATATGCTTTTATACTCTTGAGGGGATTTAATTCTTGTTGGGTATAAAGATTCTTATTTCAGTCAGATTCTGAATCTAGGAGATCAAAATAAGGATCTGTGACTACTCTTGGAGGAGGTGCAGTCATATGGAGAAGTATCAAGTAATCTTACTTTATTGATTCCACCATGGAAGTTAAGTATGTTACTGCATGCGAATCTGCTAAAGAGGCTGTTTGGCACCGCCAATTCAAGATTGACTTGGAAGTGGTTCCTAATGTGAATAAGCAGACCATTATCTACTGTGACAACTATGGAACAGTGGCTAATTCGAGAGAACGCATCACTTTTTGAGGGAAATTGTGCATAGGGGTGACATGACGATTACCAAAATCACGTCAGCAGAAAATGTTAAGATTATGCTCAATAGCAAGAGTGTAATAATGTATTTTACAATCTTTAAATATTAATAAAATGATTTCTTGTTTAACAAATCTTATAAAATTTATAGTTTAATTATTATAATTGTCAAAAGTGATTGATCATAAGGTCAAAAGACTATGAGAAATAAGGAATTGTTCGTACATCTGGATATGTATGAGGTAGACACAATTCTTTAGTTAGTCTTGAACAATATTCATAACTTAAGATAAAGGTTGGGCGCTCTTACCTTATTAAAGTTGTAGATTTTTTTGCTAGCATTTGAGTGGGATCAAATGTGTTATGATGAGTCTAAACTCATTAAAGTGTGGTGTCTTTGGATAAAAGAACCTAGTGCACTAGGTGCATTGAATATGATCATAGAGATACTTTAACCAAAACCGTCAATTGATAAAAGTTTTCACTTGAGACAATCAGAGAGTCTATCTCGATCCTGAGATAAAAGATGGACTTATGGTTACAAGTGTTACCATTTGAGTCATCAATAAGTACGATTATATAGCATAGTCTATCCTCGATAGTTTGGTGGTATTCATTTGTTAATCGATAGAGGACTTCATTTATAGATATGGACATCGTGGCTCCATTTATTAAATGTGAGCAGAATATCATCATATGGATATTTTGAGGTATTGGATATTAAATATTAACGTTAAGTTTTCAATCGTGTCTATTGAAATATGGCTTCTCGACAAGTCAAAATATCCAAGCTCAAAATGTAGTCATATGAGTAAATATGGTAACTAGGAGAGCTATAGACAGTCTATAAGCCCTTGTCGATTACTGGTATTCTTCACGAGGATATACTATCTCTATTAAGATTGTCTAGGGTACGAATGAGGAACATTAACTTATTTTATCTTTATTTAAGAGTTCAATTTTAGTTCTTTAGTGGAATGAACTAAAATTAATAGATCGAACTTAAGTGAATCATTTGTTGATTGTGATAAGGTTATGTCTATTTGGAGTTTAAATTTAGATAGCCCACCAAGATCCCATATCCACGCGAACTTGCATGGATCACTTGATATATTCTATCGGACTAATTTATGGGTCCATCTAGAATTATTTTTGGATTTCAGAATCCAAAAGTTTTGGAGAGGTGCAGTCATATGGATCTTAATGTATAAATTTAAGGTATACGGACTTGTTTCTTTTTTAGTAAGAATTGGTGTAGTTCACATGTAGACTTTTTATTAAAGTCCAACGGATTTAATAAAATTATAAAAAAAAAACATTATATGGCCCATATATATGGCTTGGGCGGCAAGGGCTAATATAATAGCCTAATATATTATTTTTTATTTAATTATTTAATTAAGTAGAAATTAATTAATTAAAAATCAAAATCTTTTTCCTAGTAGGAGAATGTCTCCTAGTGTCATACTATTATTGATACTATGATAAGTATTAAACACTTTATTTGATAAGTAGATAAATAAAATAATAAAAGGAATTTATTTGTCTAGTCAAATTAGGAAGTATTTGATATCTATCAAAAATGTAATTGACAATTGGTCAAATTAGGAAGTTTTTGATAAAGTCACAATTTAATTTTTATTCAATAATTAGTTATTGTATAAATACACTAATAAGTTGGATTAAGAGTCTTGGTGTGGAAAAGAATTCTTCTTTGTGTGAGGTTTATTTGCTAACACACAAATCCTCTTTTAAGAGGATTTGGACACAAGACATAAATCCTCCTTAGGAGAGGATTCAACCATGACCTATATATTCTCTAAGTGAGAATTCGACCAACATAAGTTTTCAAGAGTGAGAATTTGTCAAGATTAAAATCTTGAAGAGAGAATTAGGCCACCACCCTAGTTCTTGTGTGAGAAGTGTTTTTTTATTTACTTATATAGTTAAAAAAAACTTCATACAACTCATTGTGTGAAGAATTCAGCCAATCATAGAGAGAAGAGGGAACGTTTTTGTTTTCGATAGTGCATAAGCAGCTATTACAACAAAAGGCTTTGTGCACAAAATCGAATCAGGTTCATGTGAGTTTCAATCAATAGATTGAGAATTCACAAACGATCGAACATTCTTCGTTTTTCTCTAGGAGGATTATTGTGACTAACAAAAGAAAAAAAAATTGTTTGTTTTCCATCATTAGGTATACAATTCAAAGAAAGGGAGCTCACTCTCCTAGGTGATTCACGTTCGTGATTGGATTGGAAGATCTTACAGATCCAGTTCGATGCAATTTCAATTGTCACAAGAAAAAAGTATGATACTTTTACTATATGTTAATTAATCAAATGTTAAGGTCCATTCTTTGAAAGGAATTTTTTTTTGAAATATAACAAGCGTTATTTTCCGCTACTGCCGCGTGTTTTTCCTAGAGAAAATCTAGCGGATCCCTTCATAAAGGCTCTACCACATAAGAGTTTTGATTAGCATTTAGAGAATATAGGGATGAGAGATATGACACACTTGCTATAGAGCTAGTGGGAGATTGTTAGGATTACGCTCAATAGCAAGAGTGTAATAATATATTTGACAATCTTTTCATACAAATATAATTATTTCTAGTTTAACAAATCTTATAGCATTTATAGTTTAATTATTATAATTGTTACAAGTAAATAATCATAAGGTCAAAAGTCTATGAGAAAAGTTGAATTATCCGTACATGAAACAAATTATGGTGTGTTTAATATCAATCTAGAGGGGGGATGAATAGATTTTAATTAAATTTACCCAATTTTCGTTAATGGCTAATTAGACGAAAGTACCCCTAACTAGTCCTAATAATAAAACAAGTGTAATAAATGCAGAATTAAAATGATACTTGAGATATACGTGGAAACCCTCCAAATGGGAAAAACCATAGGTTGTTAAGTGCGCCACACTCGAACAATGAATCCACTGATGATAGAGACGTTACAACTTACTCTCGGTACATAACTCACTACCACTACTTAATCCCGGTATTAAGTGAACCTAGTCCATTTTGCTTGCGATTTAAGCTACCTAATCCCAGAAGCAACACAAGTCTTACTTCTCAATGAATAGATAAATTGGCATATGTGAATATATGATGATATTTAAAGAACAAACAAGGCTAGGAAACCTTAGATGCTTATCTAGGATGATAAAATGGCAATTAATGCATTTCTAGATATCAAGAGCTAAATGACATATCAGAAATGTTTTTGTATCTATAATATATTCTAAGAGCATACAAATGATAAAAGAGATGGCTTGATAAGAAAAACACTAAACTTAGATGAAGGTAGTGAGAAACTTACCAAACAAGATGTGATGATGTAAAACCATACATGGATGCACTCTATATGACCATAGATGATGCAAGATGTTGTTTTTATGCACAATGAGGTGCTTTGATTGTATAAAGTGAGTTCTTGTGAGATTTTTCCTTTTGAAATATGTTCTAAGGAAAAATGTGATATTTGGAACTCTTAGTACGACCTAAAAATGAAGAGACACATATATAGGTGTAAAAAATGAAGTTTTGTCGTTATGAGAAAAATTGCCAGAGCTACGTAGTTCCCGGGTCCAAACCAGCACAGTGACCCGTACATACCCGTGCTAAGCCGTGTAAATGTCCGTGCATTGGCTAGAAACGTAGAGATGAAAAACATCGCCCAGTGCAATGCACAGGTCTTGCACGGGTTCCAACCCATGCAAGTGTCCGTGTATTGACCTGGCACCGAGAGACAAAAGTGACTCAACTAGCCAGTGCGCGGGTACTGTACGGGTAGCCTACCCGCGTTGTAGAGACACCAAAGGTCTCTCATCACACTAAAAAGAGCACACCATCTTGCATGCACGGATGTATCCGATCAAGAAATAGAATACGAATTAGACACACAACAAACACACTATGAATGCACATAGGCATCAATGAAACACACATGCATAACAAACCAAATGCAAGTGAGTGTATGTGTATGAGCAACACAAAATGCATGTCAATACAAATGCAAAGATGTGAGCAATATAAACATGCAAGAAGAGTTATCAAAACATGAATGTACATAAAAATAAACACACAACATATATGAATAAAAGATATGCATGAGGTGTGAGTGTGTACAACTATATCTCTTCAAAGCAAGTAAGTACATAGAAATTTACCTTTGGTGTTCTTCTCTTGAGGTCTTCAGAGCCTAAGCTACCCTTACATCAAACTCCAAAATATGGTTTGTACATAAAATGGGCAAATCAATAAAGGAGGACTTTACAAGTACACCTAGATATGTATAAGATAGACACAATTCTTTAGTTAGTCTTGAACAATATTCTTAACTAAAGATAAAGGTTGAGCGTTTTTACATTGTTAAAGTTGTAGATTCTTTTGCTAGCGATCAAATATTTTATGATGAGTCTAAAATCATCAAAGTTTGGTGTCTTTGGGAAAAAGAATCTAGTGCACTAGGTGCATTGAATAAGATCATAGAAATATTTTAACCAAAACCGTCAATTGATAAAAGTTTTCACTTGAGACAATCAGAGAGTCTATCTCAATCCTGAGATAAATGATAGACTTATGGTTACAAGTGTTACCATTTGAGTCATCAATAAGTACGATTGTATAGCATAGTCTATCATCGATGGTTTGATGGTATTCGTTTGTTAATCGATAGAGGACTTCATATATAAATATGGACATTGTGACCTCATTTATTAAATGTAAGTAGAATATCACCATATGGATATTTTGAGGTATTTGATATTAAATATTAACGTTAAGTTTTCAATAGTGTCTATTGAAATATGGCTTCTGACGTCTATCAACTCTTAGTGATTATTGGTATTTTTCACGAGGATACACTTTCTCCAATAAGGTTGTCGAGGGTACGAATGAGGAACATTAACTTATTATATCTTTATTTAAGAGTTCAATTTTAGTTCTTTAGTAGAATGAACTAAAATTAATGGATCGAACCTAAGTGGATCATTTGTTGATTGTGATTAGGTTATGTCTATTCAGATAGCCCGTCAAGATCCGTAATCCACACGAACTTGTATGGATCACTTGATATATTCTACCAGACAAAGTTCTGGATCCATCTAGAATTGTTTTTGGATTTCGGAATCCAAAAGTTTTGGAGTGAGATTGTCATGTGTGATCAAGACATTCGGTAACTCCTCAAGTACTTGGAATGGGCGGCCCTATTGGGGTGCGATTAGCATTGCATTAATACAATACGAATATAATTTACACATTTTAATTAAATGGGCTATTTAAATTATATTAATGTATTAATTTAAGGCATATGAACTTTTTTTTTTGTAAGAATGGGTTTAGTTCACATATGGACTTTTTATTAAAGTCCAATGGATTTAATAAAATGGAAAAACAATATATAGTCCATAAATATATACTTGGGTGGCAAGACTATGATTATTAGCCTAGTATATTATTTTATTTTATTATTTAATTAAATTGAAATTAATTAATTTATTAATTAATGAATTAATTAATTAAAAGTCAAAATCCTTTTCTAAGTAAAAGAATGTCTCCTAGTGTCATACTATTTTTGGTAGTATGATAAGTATCAAACAATTTTGATAAGTTGATAAATAAAAGAATTTTTTTTTATCTAATCAAATTAGAAAGTATTTGGTATCTATCGAACTATAATTGACAATTGGTCAAATTAGAAAGTCTTTAATAAAGTCACAATTTAATTTATATTCAATAATTTGTTATTGAATAGTACTCTTATTAGTTGGAAAATGATTGAATCTGAAAGTTGATAGGAGTCTTGGTGAAATAGAAATCTTCCTTGTGTGAGGATTTGGCCACACACACACACACACACACACACACTCACACACACACATACACACACACACACACACACACACACACACATATATATATATATATATATATATATATATATATATATATATATCCCTATCAAAGAATTCGGTCACCCTAGTTCTTGTGCGAGATGTTTTTTTTTTCTTTCCTTGATAAAAAAAAAGTTCATTCAACTTATTGTGTGAGAATTCGGTCAAGCATAGAGAAAAGACGGAACGTTTTTGTTTTCGATAGTGCACTAGTTTCCTTTACATCAAAAGGTTTTGTGTACAACATCGAATCGGGTTCACGCGAGTTTCAATCAATAGATTGAGAATTCACAAGTGACCAAACGTTCTTCGTTTTTCTCTAGGAGGATTATTGTGACTAACAAAAGAAAAGGGTTTTGTTTGTTTTCCATCCTCAGGTATACAATCCAAAGAAAATGAGCTCACACTCTTA
This sequence comes from Dipteronia dyeriana, assembly GCA_032871835.1. Classification (NCBI taxonomy): domain Eukaryota; kingdom Viridiplantae; phylum Streptophyta; class Magnoliopsida; order Sapindales; family Sapindaceae; genus Dipteronia; species Dipteronia dyeriana. Next base: position 75,515,527 of record CM065300.1, on the reverse strand, counting down.
GGTGATTCATGTTCATGATTGGATTGAAAGATCTTGTGGATTCAATTCGGCGCAACATCAATCGTCACGTGAAAAAGGTACGATACCTTTTATTTATATGTTAATTATTCAAGGGTTAAGGTCCATTCTTTTAAAGGAAAAGCTGTTGAAATATACCAACCGATATTTTCACTTATGTCGCATGTTTTCTTCTACAGGGCTTTGGTCGACGGTGTTAGGTCGACTTGGAACAATGCTGGTAGGAATACGATCAAACCATATATCATCTATTTATACGTTACTTTTGAACTTACTTCTCCTTCTTTACTCTATCTAAGGAGTGGACGACGTGACAAGGACCCAAAGAATTCTCTTGATCGACCCAAAGGAGAAGAGTTGGAAAGTCCTTCTGTATGAGGAGAGTTTAAGGAAGAGCTCTCTTATGAAACACACCACATTCGAACAATCAGGTATCCCTATCCTCGCTTTGAAGATTTAACAATGTATGCCTAGATACGGCACAGTTCTGAGATTTTGTGAGGTACTCAATTTATCGAGCCCATTACTACCATCGAACGAGCTTTCACCGCAGTCACCATGTTGAGTCTGAGGCCACTCCTTTCTCCTAAAGATGCCTTAAAAAAGCAACTGAGTAGGCTGGAGGAGAGGAAAGAAAAAAGGATAGTTAATGTATCAGAGTCAGCTCCTGTCGACCAATCTAATGAGGTCGAACAGTGTGAGCTTGCCATTCTTTCTACTAAAAAGTAGAGGAAGCGACCCCACCAAGATGATCCATCATCCGTTGCTATAGTGGCAAAGTTTCCAATGGATATCTCTGTATACTCCGATCCTAGCTCGATGCTAAAAGAGGTCGATCAACTCATCTTCCCCAAAGACGAAGCCAGCTTCTCCTAAATAGAGGCTTCTTGAGTCGTTGAATGGGGTCTTACATGTGCTTTCCAGGTTTGTTTTCCTACACTTTATTTACTATTTCCAAAATTTGATCGAAAGATTTGATCAAACGCTTTGTATTTTTTATTTGTAGGCTCTTCAATCCCAGCTATTTTTTATGAAGGACATAAAGTCCTTGTCCAAGAAGGTCTCCACTCTCACCTCTTCGAACACGAAGTTGAAAAAGGAAGTTGAGAAGACAAATTTTGATCTGGAGAGGTTTGCCAAGGAATCATCTGAGAAACTTACTAAAGCTGAAGAGGAAATTGCTCGACTGAGAGTAGCACTGGAGGCAAGTGAGAAGAAGTTATCTTATACTGATGACACATTCACGGATGCACTCGAGAAACTGGATAATGTTGATGATGAAGCTGTTATCCAAATTAGGGGTGAGCTTATGCATCAGTATCTTCTAGGGGAGATCGATTCCTGGAGGACGAAGAAAGATATCAAGATATGGGAGCAGTTGAATGAGCTGGAGTAGGCTAAGGATCAAAAGGATAATAACGTGGCGGGTCTATTAGGCAAGGATGCAGATGTTGAGGAAGAACAAGACAAGTTAGTTTGTCAATCGAATTTCAACCATTTCCAATATTTTTTGTTTTCTTATCTTCTTTCAATCGAGAGGTGTAAACGATATATTTGTCGTCTCTCTTTAGTCTGTATATATATATATATATTTGTTTGGATGATCATATCTTAATTCAAATTCAATTGATTAGTAGAATTTTTAAACTGCATTACGACAATAATTGGAGAATAAGCGTTGGTCGTAACTTAACTTTAGAATAGACAAACATCGAATGAATTTATTAAAACAATTGTTGAACCTACATTAATCTAAGCTCGACTTGGAGCGAATGAATGATTTTAGAAAATGTTGAATACATTAATTGTAGCTCGACTTGAAGCGTTTACTATATATAATTCGTATCGAAGATAAAATTTAAATTACTAGGCTCCATCCCCCCAAGCACAAGTATGCTCAATGTATAGAGAAGAGTTGTGCTTGATTCTAGAATAAATAGATTGACTCGAATCTCTGAGTGCAAGATAGTTTAGTCGTTCGCCTTGCATGACATAGTAAATTGCCCAACACATCGCGGTTTCTACATTGCCCTTAGGCTTATTTGTAATGGACAACCTTTTCTAGTGAGGTTTATCTAATTTTTGGAGCTTAAATGACACTAGATTGCCCTGTGTCAATCATCATTACTCTCTATAAGAAGTTAGTTTATATTTAAGAATGAAGAGGCGAGCTTTTAATTTAAGTAGAAGTGGTACCTTTTTAGGTGAAGCGCGTTCCAGCTATTATGGATATCACATCCATCTTGTGCTTGAATTTTATAAGCCCCACGTCTAGCCACTCTTTTTATCTTGTAAGGACCTTCCCAGTTTGAGTCGAATTTGTCTGAGCCTAGTTCTTTCTTGTTTTGAAAAACTTAGTGCAACATCCAATTGCCTTTGCCGAACGTTTGAACACGAAATTCCTTGTTATAATATCGAGCAACACATGAGTGAAATTCTACTATTCTCAATAAAGCCTTATCCCTTTTTTCATAGAGTAAATCGAGTTCGAGGGTCATGAGTGAGTTGTTTTCACCTTCGCTAAGATGCTTGACTCTCAAGGAGACTATCTGTTGTTCGATTGGGATCACCGCATTGTCACCAAATGCAAGAGAAAATGGGGTGGCTCTAGTCGATGTTCTAGTGGTAGTTCTATACAACCATAACACTTCCAGTAGTTTTTCGCCCCATAGACCCTTTGCTGACTCAAGTTTTTTCTTCAATGTCCCCATTATAGTCTTGTTCGTTTATTCGACTTGGCCATTCGACTGAGGATATCGTGGGGTGGAAAAAAGAATCTTTATCCCTCAATCTTTACAAAAGTCTTGGAAACTAAACGATATGAACTAGGATTCGTTATTTTTCACAATCTCTTTGGGCACTCTGAACCTGTAGATTATGTTTTTCCAAAGAAATCCTTTTACCTCATTGTCTTGAATATTTTTGTACGACTCTGCATCGACCTATTTGGTGAAGTAATCTTTCACTATGAGGACATGGACCTTGACCTTGTTCGATATTGGCAATTTCTTGGTAATGTCCATCTTCTATTTCATGAAAGGTTAGGGGGACAATATCGAACTTAGCTTCTCATGGTGCTGGCGAGATACATGTGCATGTCACTGACCTTTATCGCATCGTCTGACGAACTCCTGTGAGTCCGATCTCATCATCAACTAGTAATAATCGGCTGTGATTACTCGATGTGTCAGACTCCTTGAACCTGAATGATTTCTGTATATTCCCGTATGAAGCTCCTCAAGTACCGATCGAGCTTCTAATGGCCTCACACATAAGAGGTAAGGACCTGAGAAAGATCATTTGTACAGTTTAGTTGTGATTATACGGAATTTGGCTGCTTTGGCTTGAACCCTATTTGCTTCGTTCTTATATGTAAGAGAATATTGTGTTCAAGGTAGTCGACGATCGGGGTTATCCAGCTTGGTCTATTGTCAACACTCAAAACCTCTACTGTCAACCGGTTCTTCCATACCGCAGGCTATTATAGATATACAACTGGAATTAGCTTGGTGGTCGTTGTTCAAACTGTTGATTCGAGATTGGCCAAGAAGTTGGCTCGAATATTTATTGCTCGAGGGATTTTCTCGATCTTGAATTCTTCAAAGTTTATTTTCATTTCTATCACGAGATAGAGATAAGATGTCATTTTAGGATCCTTTGCTTCGTACATCCCTTATACTTGTCGCACAATTAATTGAGAGTCGCAACTGACCTTTATTTTTTTGTCAGCTAGGTTCTTGGCTAAGGATATTCCCGTAATGAGTGCTTCATATTCGATTTCGTTATTGGTTGCTTTAAAACCGCAACTGATGGCCAGTTCGATTAGTATCCCTTCTAGTGACTTGAGCATAATCTCAAGTCCGCTTCCTCTAAAATTGCTCGAACCATCAACTGAAAGCTCCCATAATCCGTGGATTGGATTGACGATCATAACGATTACTTTTTTCTCGTCCCGTTCAGACAAGTTAGGGGAGAAACCATTTTTGAAATCAGCTAGCACTTGGGCCTTGATAGCAGTTCTCGGTCGATAAATGATATCGTACTCGTTAAGTTCCACTGTCTATTTGGTTAGACGACCGGATAATTCAAGTTTGTGGAGAATGTTCTTTAATGGGTAAGTTGTCAGGACGACTATTAGGTGTCACTAGAAATACGTTTGACGTTTCCTAGCTGTGACAATTAGAGTGAGTGCCAGCTTTTCCATCTGGGTATATCCAGTTTCAGCATCGAGTAGAGACCTGTTCATGTAATAAGAACCCTCTTCTCTAACCAAAAAGGAACTTATCGCCATTGCTGACACTCAAGTATAATGATTCCCCGTCGATCGGTTTTGAGAGCAAATGTGGTGTCGTGAGGTAGTCCTTCAAATCCTCAGAGCCTTTTCGCACTCCTCAGTCCACTCGAACCCTTTGTTTTTCTTCAGCGTCTCAAAGAATCCATGGCACCTTTCCGAAGATCGAGAAATAAATCGACCAAGTGTGGCCACATGGTCGGTCAGTTTTTGTATATCCTTGACACATTCGGGGACTCGATTCCCAAAATCGACTGAATTTGTTATGAGTTTGCTTTGATCCCCTTATGGGTGACGAGATACCCTAAAAACTTCCGTGAGGAAACACCAAATGCATATTTACTTGGGTTAATTTTCATGTGATACCTATCAAGTACTTCGAACGATTGTCTAAGGTGCTCCAGATGTTATTCCGCTACTAGTGACTTGACCAACTTGCCATCGATGTAGACCTCCATTGTGTTTTTGAGCATTTCTAGGAACATTTTGTTCACCAATCGTTGGTAGGTCGCTCATGCATTTTTTAGTCCAAATGGCATTACCTTATAGCAATAGATTCCTCACTTTGTTCTGAACGTTGTCTTTTCCTGATCATCTGGATGCATCAAGATCAAGTTATAACTTGAAAAAATCATCCATGAAACTCAGTAATTCGTACCCCTCTGTTGCGTCGACCAACATGTCGATATGGAGGAGTGGAAAAGAATCCATCGGGTAGGCTTTGTTCAAATCAGTGAAGTCGGTACAAACTCTCCATTTACTGTTCTTCTTTTTCATCACTACGACATTACCCAGCCAATCGGGGTAGTTAACTTCTCGTACCGATTCGATGTTGATCAATTTTTGTACCTCCTCGTTTATCAATTTGTTTTGCTCTAGGGCAATTTTTTTCATTTTCTGCTTTACTGGTCGATGGTTCAGGTCAACTTGTAGTCGATGTACCATCAACTTCGAGATCAATCCCTACCATATCGGCATGGGTCCAAGCAAACGAGTTGTGATGGATTTTTAGGAAATCAACCAATTTTTCTCTGATATCTAGGTCAAGCCTTAAGTCTAACTGGACCTTGTGCTTAGGGACGTTTGGGTGTATCTGCACGTTGTTGAGTTCCTCTACCTGCAGATTACCAAAGTCTAGTTCACACCTCGATTCCTATAATTACTATAAATCTTGCTTCTTCTCCTTTAGACAAGTCTGGTAGCATTCCCTGGATGTTTTCTGCTCCCCCTTGATTTCCTGAACACCTCACTTGGTTAAGAATCGTATGGTTTGATTGAGAGTGGATGGTACTGCTCGAAGTTCGTGAATCCACGGTCAACCCATAATGATGTTGTAAGTCGAAGGACAGTTGAGCACGAGAAATTTGGTCTGTATATTTTCTCTTTTCGCGTACGCGAGGAGGATAATCTCTCTAATCGTACTTTTGGCTTTACCGTTGAACCCAACTAATGTAGTCGAACGACGAGTGATACTAGTCTTCGATCTGCATTTCTCTCTAAGTACTCAAGAAAAAAATGTTAGTAGAATTATAGTTGTCAACCAAGCAGCGCTTGATCAGACAATTAGCGATAAAAAACGAGTTTACTAGTGCATCGTGATATGGAGAAAACTAACTCAAACTATCGGAAGATTGGAACAAACTCACCTCGTCAACCTTGGGGTCTTTTCGATTGAAAGTTCTTACCTCCGGGTGAGACACATTTTGAGTGTGCCTCTTAGTAACGGAGTGGGAGATTCTACTTACCTCGGAACCACTCGATATGAATTTTACTAGTTCGAGACAGGGAGGTCGTGGTGGTGAATCCTTTTCTCTTGCCTTTAATTGCTCGTCTCATTGTGCCTAGGTCACCTTTCCTTTATCTGTATGGAACTCTTTCAGTCGCCTTTACTTGAGTAATTCGGTGACTTCAAGTCTTAGTGGGATACAGTCATCTGTGTAATGCTCGTGATGCCCATGGAATTTGCACCACTTATTCGAATCTCGATACTTTGATGGTAAGGTCATTTTGGGTGGCCACCTCACTGTGCTTCCCATACCTTGTAGAACATTTAACATATCCGATGGTTCGATGCTTAAGGTGTACTCAGGGACTCGTGGCCTTTGTCTGCCATCGCTTCGAGCTGGTCTGTCATAGGGTCATCTCCTTTCATATGATCCTTCCCTTTCACTATTGTTTCATCGATCATTAAATATTCTATCGACGTGTTGGTCGCGCCTGCATTCTCTAGGTTGGGTAGCTGATTGATAGTTGGCTTCATCTTCTTCCTATTTTATTTGTGCCCATGCTTTGACCAGTACATCATCTATCGTTCGACTAGGGTACTTCGTTAACTCCTTGTACAGGTCTGAGTTGTACTACAATCATTTCCTAAAAGCAGAAATGGCAATGGCAGGATTACAGTTAGAAATTGATATCTTTTCTTTGTTGAATCGACCAACAAAGTCTCACAGTTTTTCCCCTCGTCTCTTGGTTATGGTGTAAAGATCATCTGATTACTTCTCAAGCTTTCTGATGCTCGATAAATGTATCGATACACTGAGTGAATGAGGCAATCTAGTCATTCGACAAATTTGTATACCATCGAAGCGTAGGTCCTGTCAGGCTCAATCCAAACCCTTTGCATATGAATGTCTCTCTGTGGTCTCTAGGGATTGTTGTTGTAAACATCCACTGTTTATATTGCGCGAAATGGTCACTTGGATCTGTTGTCCCATCATATTGCTTCATGTTTGAAAAATTAAACTTTCTTGGCATCTCCATGAGTGCGATCTCATCAACAAAGGGCGAATCATCAAAACTGTTCTATACGCTACAGTTTATCAGAGTGGGTACTCCTGGTATCCTTTGGATTATAGCTTCCATTTTTATGAATCTGCGAACAACTTTGGGGTCAGAAAAAGGGTTACATTTTATTGTATCCGTGTTTGCTTGGGTATGCTAGTTCGATTCTCTCTATGTCCCAAATGGGGTAGAGGTATTTGCTTGATTGGTGTTTACATCTACTGCCAAAATCGGTTCCTTGAGATCCATCAAAGGGGGATTGAACGGTGCTCTCATGGATCAATTTTCTTATCTCATACTAATCTCATGATCCTCATTTGGTTCAGTCACTTGATCATTAACTTGATTTTATTCCAATATTGACCTGTTCGCGATTTGATCGAGCTTCGCTTGCAATGCTCGGTTCCTTGCTCGAACTTTTTCGTTTTCTTTCTTGAGAGTTTGCTATCGGGTTGCATTCTTCGTCATTTATGCAGTTAAGGAAGATAGTCTTGCCTTGAAATCTCCTGCGCCAGTTATCGTTGATTCGATTTACCTTGTGTTGTGATCAAAAGATTATCAGGGCCTCACGATAGGCTCAAAACTGTAGTTGATCGGATCTACAATTATTTTGATTTGTCGAGGTGGGCACTGACAACCTACGAAATAAGAAAAAAAACAAAAGAAGGTTTCGAGCCACGAATGGGGGTTTTCCCTTTAGGGAACTCTCTGACGCTCAAGTCAGTGTTTGTTCGATACTGTAGTACAACAAAATTAGAAAAGAGTACAAACCAATTTGCTTGATGTCGTGAATCGAGCAATTTTATATATATATCTTGATCAACTTGAATGATCAATCGTTTATGTCAATGTTGTTCTTACTCGGGGCCGTTCGATCGAAGCCCAGTTTGGATCTTTATTGCTCGACTTCGGGGATCACCGATAGTCGAGTCGATCGTGAATTTGTGAGTTTTATGGTCGACCTGACTCAAGGAGGTGACCATCAATTAATACAGGGGTCTGGGCCACAATAAATGCTTGATGAAATTAAGAAGTTGAGAATGATAGAGAGCTTTCGCGAGAGTAGTATAAAAAAATCATGCCTCTTTCTGTGGGAAAGGGTGTCATATATATAGTAAATTAGGATCAGCTTAATGCTCCTCTCATTTATGTGAGGGCATGAATCACGAAATCCATTTTGATTCATTTAATTCAGACAACATAAATTCTGACATTAGTAACGTCAAATCATAATCAACTCATTTATTCGTTGATTTGACCTCGTATTGACCGGAGTGTCTGCTTTGTATGTTAGTTGTTGGACTTTGGGTCAATTCTTTTGACCTTACCTGATAGGTTTTTGTTTGGACAACGAATGGGCTTTTTAAATTGTATTCATGGCCCTATTTTTACCCACTACTAGGGGTGGGCACCAACCCGCCAACCCAACCCAACCCAACCCGACCAACCCGATCCAACCCGACTAGATTGGGTTGGGTTGCTTTTAAGATTGGGTTGGGTTGGGTTGGGTTGGGTTAATAAAATATAACCCAACCCAACCCGACAACCCGACATAAATAATAAAAAATAAATTAAATAATTTTTTTTACTATTAGATTTATTATGAAATCTTTTTTTTAATAATTAAAAAGTTTACTCATGCACCATTTATAATATTTTAAATGACAAATATAAATACATAATTTTAAATATTGTATACCGTAATATATAATACATTTATTAAAAATATGAGATTATATTAATATATTATCTTCATCTTTTGTATTAAATGACACATCATTGATTATACTTTAAAATGTTATTTTTTCCTTATGATTTGATTAAGAATTTAGTAGAAAAAGTCTAATAATTGTATATAAACTCAAACTATTATGTTGGTTAAAATAAATAATAGATTATCCAACCACGGAATATTTGACGAAGTGATTATAATTGTAAAATGGATAGGAGACTTAGATGGAGACTTTCCAAGTTTGATAAATTGCTATATTTGAATTTTTTAATTATGTAAAAGATATTTAAACAATTTATATTATATGTTATGATTTGATTTTGATACCTTTAAGTAATCTAAACTCAACGTGATATGATATTATGGTGAAAAATTATTTTAAATTTGAATTTTGATATAACAAAATTTGAATTTAAATATATTTTTTCTATTGGGTTTAAAAAGCCCAACCCGATCAACCCAACCCGACCCGACCCGACAATTATTGGGTTGGGTTAAAATTTATGTTGGGTTGGATTGGGTTGACAAATTTTCAACCCAACCCAACCCAACCTAACCCAACCCAACCCAAAAACGCCCACCCCTACCCACTACATACGTGGTAATCATAAATATTATTATTATTTTTATTATTTTAATTATATGATATATAATATACAAGTATATAATTACCATATATCGTATATAATAATATCATATATATATATATAATCATATCATATATCATATATAATAATATAATAAAAAAAAATCAACTTTTTGATATGGTTGTGACACGTGGCAATAGTAAATGTTATTATTATTTTTATTATTTTTATTATTTTAATTATATGATATATAATATAATAGTATATAATTATCATATATATATATATATATATATATATTAATAATATAATTATGTACATTAACAACCTTTTTCACCCTGAAACCTCTATGTATCATCTTATTTAATGCTTACAAAATAAGAATATATATTCTGAGAATTAAAAATATATGGGAAAAATATAATCAAAAAATGAAAACAAATCTGGAAAAAAAAAAAAGCAATCAGAACATTAAAAATTCTTAAAAAAAGTAAGCATATTTTCTTATAAAAAACCTAGAAAAAAGAAGTAATTAGATAACAAAAAAAATGGAAAAAAAAAAGAAGTAATTAGAATATTAAAACAATCTGGAAAAAAAATACTTCAACATAATTTTTGTGATTATAAAATATCATAATAAAAAGGTAATCAGAAAGTAAAAAAAATGAGGAAAAAAAAAGTAAGCAAAAACTTTTATGAAAAAAATATGATGAAAAAAGTGATCAAAGAATAAAAAAAAATTCGAGGAAAAAAAAGTAATCAAAATATTAAAATATTCTGAAAAAGAAAATACTTTAACGTAATTTATGTAGTTATATAATACCGTATAATATTAATTTTTATTTTGACTGAGTCATCACATTTGTAATTATATTTTTACTAATTATTAATCAATGTTATAGTTTGTTTTCCTAAATAGATATAAGCATAACCTTTATAATTATGTTCTTATTTAATTACTAATTAATAGTACTATATTTTTTATAGCTAAGAGATACATAGGCACAATTAGGGATGCACATTAATCCCCGGGGTCCCAAATCCCCGCACCCCCATCCCCATATTGGGATTTTTTTTATTTTTTTTTGGAAAATAGGAAAATGGAAAAATGGGGGGGGGGGGGATGGGGGGATGGGGATGAAAATCATTCCCAAATTAAAATGGGGATGGGGAGGGGTCCCCCCATCCCCATTTCCCCATTTCCCCCACAATTAAATTGAAATGAGGATGAGGATGGGGATGGGGATAGGGATCCCCATTTCCCCCAAAATTATATAAATATAATTATAATATATATATATTATTTATTTATTTATTCTTTCAAACCCTACATATATAAAGAATCTTTTAACCTTTAAAACCTAACACCTAATTAGTCTCATTCAGTTTGAACACCAATACACCATCGACCAAAGACAAGTAGGGGACCAGTCGACCACTCCTTCACCGGCTGTTTCTCCGTCCGACGAGACCAGTTGCTTCTCCGTTTCAACCACTCCTTCTCCGACGACACCAGTTGTTGCTTCTCTCTACATCATTTTCAGTTTAGATCTTCACCTACTGTTGCTCCGTTCGACGACAACTTCTTTTCCGACGAAACTAGCTGTTGCTTCCCTCCAGATCAGTTTCAGTTCAGATCTTCCACAACTGCTACTCCGTTCGGCGACCATTTCTTCTCCAACGACACCAGTTGTTGCTTATCTCTACATCAATTTCAGTCAGATCTTCACCAACTGTTGCTCATTTCGACGACCACTTCTTTTTCGACGAGACCAGCTGCCGCTTCCCTCCAGATCAGTTTCAGTTAAGATCTTCACCAACTGCTGCTCCATTTGACAACCATTTCTTCTCCGACGACACCAACTGCTACTTTTCTCCGACCTCCATATCATGTCTCAAAGCAAACAAAAACAAAAACAAAAACAAGTAGAGATTTCATTTTTTATTTTTTATTTTGCTCGTTTCATTTCATTTAAGGGTCTGATTTTTCAAAACTATCAACTAGTTCAGTCATGGATTTTTAATTTTAATTTAGTGGGGTTATATAAATTAATCTTAAATATAAAATCCAACATCTGAATTCAAACTTGACAACATTTTACATTCTCGATTGTTCTCTATTGTTTGTTGCCTTATTTGTTTTTGTTTCTGTATTATTATTTTTTTCAGTTTCTTCTCAGCCAGAAGTGAACTCAAATAACGTGGACAATGTGGTTAATGTTGAAGAAAGCAGCAATCAAATTCGCTATGCTGACCAGGTAACTGAACGAAAACGAAAGTTTAGGTCTACTGATTGGGAACATTATGATTTTGGTAGTGTAAATGGTAAGGAAATAGCTATTTGCAAGTATTGCAAACATGCATATGATGTTGGGTCAGGTACAAAGGTTTAATTGATCATCAAAAAACTTGTAAGATGAGGTTTGGGCAAAGATCGATAGAGGTATATCAGAACCAAAGTTTTTTGTCAGGAAAAAGGGCAATAGGGAATGATGGGAGTTCTTGTCTTACCTTAGCAGCTCAACACTTTCATTATGAAGTATCTAGGATTGATATTTCTAGGATGATCTTGATGCATGGTTATCCTCTTAAAATGGTTGAGCATGAGAGGTTTAAAGATTATACTAGATCACTGCAGCCATTATTTAAGCCCATAAGTAGAACTACTGCTAGAAGGGATATTATGAGTATGTATGAGATAAAGAGGGTAAGTTTATTGACTATGTTAGGGAAGATTCCGGGTAGGATTTCCATTACTTCAGATATGTGGACAGCTAGCAATCAAAAGAGGGGTTACATGACTGTCACGTCACACTTCATTGACAGTTCATGGAAACTATAGAGTCAACTTTTGAGGTAATAAAACTTGTGGTTATTTTATATGTTATATTTGTTTGATGTGTTTGTTTTTCAGATCTTAATTTATTTAAAATCTACTTTGTTAGGTTTATGTATGTGTCATGCCCTAACAATGCTGAAAACCTTTTGACTGCATTAATGAATTGTTTGTTGGATTGGAATGTTGATAGGAAGTTATTTACATTGACTCTAGACAACTGTTCCACAAATAATAGCATGATTGATATATTGTTAGGTAGATTGTCTCCTAGTTCATTGATCATGAATGGACGTTTGTTTCACATGCAATGTGCTACACATATTTTAAATTTGATTGTGAAATGTGGGTTGGATGCTAATGAATTTGGGATTTAAAGGATTCGTGATAGTGTTGCTTTTTGGACGGCAACCCCAGAAAGGTTAGAGAAATTTGAGGAGGCTGCAAATTTTTTGAATATTGGTTGTTAGAAAAGGTTAATGCTTGATTGTAAAACCCGTTGGAACTCAACTTATTTGATTGAAGAAGTGTTTTATCATTTAAACCAACGTGAGTCTCAATATAAAACTAGGATTGAAGAGAGTGATTGAGAGTTGGCTAAAGAAATGTGTGATAAATTGAAAATATTTTATAGTGTTACGGAAATATTTTCCGGAACAAAATATCCCACAAGCAATGTCTTCTTTCATAAAATTTGTGAGATCAAAATATCATTGAGAAAGTGGGAAACTTGTAGTTGTGTTGAGATAAGTAGCATGACATCAAATATGGTGGAAAAGTTTGATAGATATTGGAATGATGTACATGGGGTGCTAGCTATGGCAAGCCTGTTGGATCCTAGATTTAAATTAAAACTCCTTCAATAGTTCTTTCTTCTCATTTATGGAGAAGATAAAGGTTTAGTTGAGGTTAAAAAAGTGCGCAATCTTTGTGAAGAAATATTTCTAGAGTATCAAGTAAAGGTTGGTGAAAAACGTTATAAAGAGATTAAGGCTATTTGTAATTCAGAATTTAATCATATTGATGAGATGGATTCATTGGATGGTTTCTTTCCTCGAAACTCTGAAAGTATTGATGCTATTGAAAAATCTGAACTTGATTGTTACTTGGAAGAAAAAACTTTACCTGGGAGTCGTGAATTTGATGTTTTGAGTTGGTGGAAGCTTAATGGGATTAAATATCCTATAATGTCTGAGATTGCTAGAGACATATTAGCTATTCCAATTTCGACTGTTGCTTCAGAGTCCTCATTCAGTACTAGTGGTAGGATTGTAAGTGCACAACGTAACAGACTTCTACCATAAACTTTGGAGGCAATTATGTGTAACCAAAATTGGCTATGGGCCGGGAAAAAAGGTATGGTAAACATCAAGCATTGCATTTAATTTAATTTTGTAATTGTATAACTATATTAGTGTATTACTTTTAATTGTTTCATCTTTTATTTTGTTATTAGGTAATACTATTGATGGTGTTGGTGACATTGATGTTGATGATGACAATGATAATGAAGTGAATGAGGTAGATAATAGATTCTTGTTTAGAAATTCATGTCATCATGTGTTCACTTCTTAATCATCTTCTTATATTGTACATTTGTACTGTTGTTTGTAGGTTGCGGATTGTAGTGGCGCAACAAAGGCTTTAAAGTGAATTGGGTGGAGATTGGAGAACAGAGATTTTTCATTTTATGAAGTTGTCTTGATTCGAAACTTTGAATTATTTGAAAATTTTATATTGAATTTGTAATGCATTCTTATTTTTTATTTGTAGTGAAATGTTTGTTTTTTTTAGCTTAATTTATAATTTTTGCTTAAATGGGGGAATGGGGGACCGGGGGATACGGGGGAATGGGGAAAAACGGAGAAAATTAGGATTTGGGGATGGGGATGGATATACCACCCCCCAAACACCCCCATCCCCATTTTCCCCGAATGGGGAAATGGGGGGGGGGGGATGGGGGAAGGGTTTGGGAAGTGGGGATGGGGATGGAGGGACTTATATCCATCCCCAATCCCTAAACGTGCAACTCTAGGCACAATCATTGTAATAATTTCCTTAACTTTTTGTATTCGTTGAATCAATTCTAGCTCATTTCGTCTCTCTCTCTCTCTCTCTCTCTGTCTGTTAAAATGAAGTGTTCACATTTAATAACATTAATTTCAATATTGTTACATTTTTCTTTTATTAAAATGAAATGTTAGCATTGTTCCACCACAATATTTTTACATTCATTAAATTATTTCTAGCATATTTCACCTTTCTCTCTCTCCCTCCATCTATTGGTTTCTTTCTTAATAAATCAATCATGCAATATTTTTTAACAACTGCCCATGAATAGTTGATCTTGATCTTCATTGGATGTTGTTTCTTGTTCTTGAAAGATCCCTTCAACTGGTATGAATCTATCTTTATGTTTCTATAGAAGATTTTTTTTGGAAACTGTTAGTTTGTTTTAATTAGTTAACCGTATAATTTTTTTATTTGAATTATTAGTGTTTCTTTTAAATGTTTATTCTTTTCAATTCATGAATCAAGATTCATATGTGAAATTATTTAGATAAATTAATAACTATAGAGCCTTATTTTGTTCAATAATTTTGATTTTTTCTAAAATATATATTTTATTGTTATAACTCATCTTTTATCTTTCTTGTTTATAATATATATTTTTTAAATTAAAAACCGTTAGAGTTTCTTTTAAATGTTTATTTTCTTCAATTATTGAAACAAACTTCATATCTTATATGTAGATTTTTTTTATAAAGATTTTTGTGACATCTTCTAGAAAGCAACAACAGAATCATGTGTCTTCTTTATTACGAAAATAATATTGGTTGTTCATTTTATTTTATTTTTATCTTGATTAATCAATTCATTAGTGGTGTTAGCAAAAAAGATTTATAATAAAAAAAGTTGTTTAAATAAGGAGAAATTTTAGATGAATGCCTTCAAGATAGCAGCGTGTGGTTCAAGAAATTTATTTTTATTTTTCTAAAATATGAAAGTGTGCACTATTTTTTTATACCGATGTAATAATTAAGAAAATTCTTTGTAAAAATAATTATATTGTAATCATATTTACTAAATGATTCTTAGGTGCTATAATCGCAGAACTTAAATAGGGCAATAGATTGTTGGAAGTAACATGATATGGTTCAACCAAAAAGTACCGATAGTTTTGTCATAAATTTGATGATTCGAAAGCCTCTGTAACCATGGATTTTGCTTGGCACTAACTGATTTTGTCATGGTAAAGCCAACATGATGATGATGAATTCAAGAAAGCGACAACAACAACTGCTCACTTATGATCATAAACTAGGCCATAGAGCGTCAACAATGCAAAAAATAGAGTAAACAATTTGGTGAATATCTTAAAGGGAAGAGTCCACTACAAATATTAATCAAGCTCAAGATGATTTATCAGGACTTGATTTTTCGCTTAAACTTTAAATTTTATTGGTGTTTTGTTAAGCTTTTGTTTGAGTATGATTTTCATTATATTTATTTTCTTAATTTTAGAATTGAATTTTTAAGTCTGTACTTATTTTAAATTTTATAGTTGAACTTTTAAGTCTGTACTTATTTTCTTAAATTTAGAATTGAACTTTAAGTATATACTTATCGTATTTTCCTTTTCGGTAATTTGATTAAATTTGATTATGTTAATAATAATCATGCCTTTCTACTTGAAACATATCCCTTTTTTGTGGATATTACTATGATATGTTACAGTATCTTCAATGACTTCTTGCTCTACTGCTCTAACATCTACACTATTATAGATTCTCTCTGAACTTTCTGATATAGTTCTCAATAACAGTCACATGTATATATCATTGTAATCAACAATATATATATACCTTGATGAATCTCTCCTCTTGAGGAGATTTGAGATCTTCATATATGGATGTACTATGTAAAATACATTTTCAAGCTTTTAATTGCAACCGGATTTTGTCAAAACCTATCATAAAATTCCAAAACTTTTCATAAAATTATCAAAAAAATAAATCTCTTAAAACTTATTAAAATTATAATATTTTTAGACTAAAAAGATTCATAATGATTTTCTTAAAAATCCATTTTAGATCTGTTTTTCAAAAAGTGATTTATAAAAACAGTAGATTTTTTTTAATATAGCTCGTGCAATGTATGGGTTGATACGCTAGTGCGTGTGGTATACATACATACATACATACATACATACATATACATATACATATATATATATATATATATATATATATATATATATATATATATATATCTATGTATCATTATTTAAGAATTTTGGTCAAAGAAAATATTTTTTTAATCGTATTCATATAGGTGTTTTGTATATTGTATGTTTAATATTTTCATATGTATAAAAAATGTCTGATATGTATTTATTATGTTTGCATAATGATTGAATTTTTATTTTTTGGACAGTAAGAACATGGATATACTCTATGTTGTAGTCAATTATGACTCTATTGTAGTTGATCTTGGTAGTTGTGATGTGATAACATCAACCTGATTACATTGTTGCATGCATTGTCTGAAAAAATCGCAGCGAGGAAGTTCTAAATAAGGAATATTGTGTGTGGGTGTTTTGTCCATGGTCTGGTGAAAGAAAGGAAGTTACCACTAGTATAAAGCTGGTAGATGTGTTTAGATCATTTGTAGATCATAAAGAAAGGAAAATCGTGTTTGATATAAAAAAGAAACCATATATCCCACTCCCACCAAAATATTCTTCTAACATCCTCAATCCACCTACTATGGCATATACTAGCAAAAACTTAAATCTAGGGTTTAGTGATTTTACAAATAATGATTTTAACTATGAGGGTGATAGTGATGTCCACGATGCTGTTAGTGTGGGTAATGTGGGTAGTGACGGTTGGGAAGTTGTTGAGGTTGATGTTAGGGAAGATGGGGTTGGGGATGAACATTAGGTAATATAAAATGAATGAGGTTCATGATGGTTTGGCAGTTGCTGTTGTAGATGAGGAGGAAGTGAGTGTCAACCTTGAATTGATGGAAGGGTATCAATCTAAGAGTAATGGTGAGTAATTTAGTAAGTCTGATGATGAAAAGCTAGAAGCTAAGATAGCTCGATTGATGAAGGGCAACCCTTTTAAGAAAATAGTAGGTGGTCATATAGAGTTCGAGGTTGGACAAACACATGACAATGTACTCTTTAAGGGCATTGTTGAAAGACTATGTCATTCAAGAGGCTTTAATTTAAAAAAAAAAACTAAAAATGATAATAATGGGTTGACATATGAATGTAAAGATGAGGGATGGCCTTGGAGGTTGTATGCTTCTAACATTTTAAATAATGTAACAATGCAAGTCAAGACTTACAATAAAAACCATGAGTGTCATAAGGTTTATAGAAGTGAAGAGGCTAGGTCGAAGTGGATATCAAGTAAGTTTGAAACAATTGTCAAGCACAATCCAGACATTAAGTGTGGGGTTATTGCTGATTTGTTAAGACATCGATTTAATATCACTATTTATGCTCAAAGATTGTAGAAGGCAAAAAAAAAATTAACTTTGATGAGTAAAGAGCATGTTGCATGTTTTAGTCATCTCAGAAGATATGCATTGATGGTGCAACAATGTAATCCAGGTTCAGCGGTGTATATTGCACTACAACAACCAAAATCAACCTTCCAAAGGTTTTTACTTAGCTTTGAAGCACAAAGAGTGGGATTTATAGTGGTTTGCAAGCCTCTTATTAGCATTGATGGTTGACATTTGAAGGGCCATATGGAGGAGTACTTTTTTCGACTGTCACATTGGATGCAACCAGTGGTTTGTATCCACTAGCCGCTTGCATATGTGAAGAGGAAACACTGTTAAATTAGACTTGGTTTTTGAGCACATTGTGTGACTTTTTGAAGTACCCTGAAGACCACCCAATATGTTTCATGAGTGATAGGCAGAATGGGGGTGCTAGGGGCTTTGAAACATGAATGGCCAAAAGTAAATATAGGGTATTGTTAAGGTTTATTTTGTAATATTTTAGTGGCTAAATGTTTCAAAATCTTTTGTTGTTTAAATTCCAGTTTATTGCATATGCTAATTGCCTTGACATGTTATAATTAGGTAAGGTGCCCGTTTTGTTTTGTTTTTTTTTTAATGTTTCAACATCATTTGTTATATAAATTTTAGTTTATTACTTATACTAATTATCTTTACATGTTATAATTAGGTACCGTGTAAGACATATTTATGCCAACTTTAGGAAAACATATTCAACCAAATAGTTGAAAGATCTATATTAGGAAGCTAATAGGGTCTATGATAGACGTGTTCAAGAGTGTTATGGATGATATAGGTGCTATTAGTGTTGGTACAAAAGCACGGTTATAAGAAATTGAACCTAAACAGTGGTCTAGACTTGCTTTTGAATCTAATATTAAGTGTTATCATGTCACTAATAACACGACAGAAGATTTTAATAGTTTGTTGGGGGGGTGGGTAATAGGGTGATGACATATTAAAGTTTGCTAGAATACATTAGAATGTTGGTGATGACTAGATTTCAATAAAGAGAAGAAGATTGCACTGGGTGGAAAAGTGAGTTCCCACCAACTGTCAACAAGAAGATTGTGAAAGCTAGTTTAGAGAGTAGAGTTCTTCAAATGATACAAGCATTAGAAGGGGAATATGAGATGTTGGGTTTAATCAGGGCATATACTATCAAATTAAGAGATGCTACATGTGAGTGTGGGTAATGGCAAATTAGTGGGGTGCCATGTAGCCATGCATTGACTTGTATTAGAAACTTTTATAGGATGGTTGGAGCAAATGAGATGTTAAGTGACTTTATTCACCCTAACTTATCAAAGTTAGCCTTTGAAACAACATACTGTAGTATAATCCATCTTATTCCCAACTTATCAACATGGGTTGATATTAAAGTACAACCAGTTATTCCACCACGACTAAAAAAGAAACCTGATAGATCGAAGTTTTTAAGGAAAATGGAATTTGGTGAGAAACAAAAAACAACTGGGCGTGGTAGTGTTATTTGTACAAAATGCAAACAAGTTGGCTATAACAAGAGGACTTGCAAAGGCGTTGAAACATCCAGAAGCAATACCATAATAATAGCTATATTAAAATCTTTTTAAAATTATTAATGGTATTAATTAATCATTGTGTTTTGCTACTGTTTTTGTGTATATGGGGTTGAAATGGGTGCCTCGCCTTCTTAGCCAGTACAAGATGGTGTTGCCTCCTCTTCTCAACTCCTACTATGATTCAGACCCGACCACAATCCTAAGTGACTATGCATTTAGACTGATTACACAACAACAATTGGTATTTTTGTATACTTTTTGTAAGCACTTAAACTGATTAGTGCTTAGGTGTTGATACATTCTCTGTTTGCTATTGATGGTATTATAAGCATGTATGAATGCTAAGTTAATTTGAATTATTCATGTACGAAAGTAAGCACTTAATGATATGTTTCTCAATGTAATTGTTCCACCATAGTTGTTTGTGCTTGAACTTTCTTCAATGGTGGGAAATGATTGTATTAAGATGTGTATACAAATGTGTGTGTGTGATTGTATTAATGTGTACAGGAAATAAATTGATGTGTAAAAGAGAGAAATGGATGATTGTATGACTGTTGCAGATATGTTTGTATTTATTAATATGTAAATGGGAGAAATAGATGTGCAAAAGAGAGAAATGGATGATTGTAGTTAAATAGCTGTTTCAGATGTCTTTGGAAAGCAAAATAGAAAAATAATGATTGTGTGCAGCTTTATTGGAGAAGATAGGGTATTTTTATACTCTCAAAATGATCAATTGGGTGTCCAACTGATCATTTTATGGGTATGACAGTATTTTCTCTTCAAAGAGCACATATTAAGGGTAAAATGGTCTTTGAGTCACCTACCACGGTCATAGTTACCTATTTTAACGGAAAAGCTAACCGGGGGAGGGGGGGAGAGATTTTGGCGAATAAGTTTGCTAACAAGGGGAAGAATGACCAATAAACAAAATATAATGGGGGAGAATTACTAATAAGTCATACATTAGGGGGAAAATGATACTATCCCTTTTATGTATTATTGTTTATATGGCTTTAAAAAAAATTATGAGAAAAATAAGACGGGGCTTGTCAAGTTTATTGTTCAACTATTGAAGATGTTATGCGTGTTCTTTAAAAAAAACAAAAATATTATGCTTATTCGTAGAAGTGCTAAAAAGTCCTCTGCTGTTATTTTAAACCGGATGATATTATGTTGTTCTAATGTGTTTCTTGCCTTTGGGAATGATAATTTTTGTTCTCATAAAAAAAGAAGAAGATAGAAATAGGTTGCTTGAGATTAGGATTAAATAACTTACAATTAATTAATAAAAAGTTTTGGACTTGAATTCTTATGAGAGAGTTGAACTTTATGATATTCCACATTTTTTTTTGTGAAGATATGGTATTCCATTATTCCATTTTAATGGTAAATAAGAGAAAACTATTATACTGTAGTTCTTTTTTTTTTAACCCCACCCCCCCCACCCCCCTTTCTCGAAAGTGAGACATTAATGCCCCTAGGAGTGTAGCTCAGCTGATAGATAGACGAGTTCAGGGTTTTGGTAAATGACTTTCAAGTCATCGGCTCGAATCCTAACAATGATAAAAGTTATAAAAAAAAAACATGGTCTAGTTATATGGATATATAGTGTTAAAAAAAAATACATTAGGGGGTCGTTTGTTTTTTTTTTTTTTAAGACTGAACAATCCTGAATTTTTTTGAAGACTGGATACATACTGAAATATGAACCTAAATGACATGTTTTTTTTATTCTTTACATTTGAATGTACTGTCAACATGTTTATTTTTTAAAAATAAAATTGTCTGAACAAAAGTAATTTTATATTTTGTTAATAGCCTAATTTGGCTAGAGACCAAAGGAGAATTTTCCACTTCTCAACCTTCATGCAAGGGTCCGAATTCGGGCTTATGTAACGGGGTATCCGGCAATTCGGGCTTATGTAATTTGTAAATGGATTTATGAAGTAAATAAATGGAAAGGTTC
The DNA here is from genome assembly GCA_032871835.1 of Dipteronia dyeriana. Classification (NCBI taxonomy): domain Eukaryota; kingdom Viridiplantae; phylum Streptophyta; class Magnoliopsida; order Sapindales; family Sapindaceae; genus Dipteronia; species Dipteronia dyeriana. The sequence goes on along the minus strand of CM065300.1, from coordinate 75,494,222 downwards.
AATTCATTCTGTTATGTTATTTATTTTATAAACTTATGTATATATTAACATCCTAGATTGCCGGATGTAATCTCAAACTGTATATATGAGTGCCATATATAGATGAATACAGTAAGAGACGTGCAATCTAAAGAGTCCATATATATCAAATAAAGTTGGGTACTTTATTTGTGGTTAATCTATAACTGTGGTCCATTCCGTAATGTACAGTGATTCTATCCTGAATCATTCATATGAGATATGGGAATGGAGGCACCTTGTATGATGTGATCATATAGGACTGGGTCATGATCTATATGAATCTCACACAAAGATCCGTTTACCGATGAGATTCATATATATCAACTAATGATGGCTATATATGGGTGATCTTAATCCTGAGTGTCTTATCGACTCCTTCAGGTTAGATCGTGGTCTTTGATATACCATGGGTGAGGTCAGATGTATTTCCTGATCAATATACTCCGTATGTTGGGATTGCGGTTTGGCTTGTGGCTGGGAAGGTTTGTACACAATAGTGGAATCCACTCCTTCTTGTGAGAAGTAGATGGTAGTTCCCTTAAGGGTTGATTCGGTGCTTGGACAATATGAGCGCTCTTATAATTCTGTGAGGAAGTAGGATTTATTGTCCATTAGAGAATCAATGGTACTTAAAGGATATATGTAATTAGAGGGGTATAACGGACATTATGACCCAGCTCTAATTATGAACTATTGTGGAGGATCACACCATATGTAATAGCTATATCGATGGACACCGAGTTGTATCGGTCTGTGTAAAAACGTCTGCAGTTGAGAGAGTGCAGCTTCGGGTTTTTAGTGGAATAACACCGGAGTTAATAATCAAAGAATATTAATTAAAGAGTTTAATTAATGATTCTGAGGATTATTGGAGCTCAAAATACTGTGGGTCCATTAGGTCCCTTTGCTAGCCCGATCGATTTAGGTAACAAGGGTCACGGTTAATTAATTGGATTGTCCAGTTAATTGTGTTACGAAAGTGACACGTATTTATTCGGGAATTAATTGAATAATGAGATTATTTAATTAATAGATAATGGTGATTAAATAACTTAAATAATGAGATTATTTAATTATGTTATTAATCACTAAATGGAGGGTGTATGTTGATATTTATTTTTGAATAAAAAAAGATAATGTGATTATTTTATTTTATTAAATTAAATAATTTATTTTTGAATTTAAATAGTTTGAATTCAAAATTAAAATCAAATTAAAGATATGAGATATTTTTTATTTGAAAGTTTTTAAAAATCAAATATGGATTTGATCAATTTTTTTAATTTTATATATAAGATATATTTGATTTAATAAAAAAATAAATAAAAAAAAAAGAGTTACTTATATATATATTTTTAACAAAAGACAAAAAAGGGTTTTTTGGCTTTTGGTTAAAAAATAAAAAAAAGGCTGGTGAGTGTTTTTTTTGTGAGTTATTCTGTGCAAGTGTGTACATGAACAAACATCACAAAGAGAGAAAAGGTTTATGTACAAGTGTTGTTCATTAATATAAAGAAAGAGTTTTTTTTTTAATTCTTTTCTCTTCTACACCCTCCATCCTAAGTTCCTGGGAATCGTGACGCGCCCACACGCAGTTACCAATCCCGGGAATAGCTAGGAAGATGAGTGGTACTGACCAGGAGCAAATCGAAAAGTGAAGGAGCCTCCAAACGTTAGTATGGTTCTATTTTTATTTTTTTTTACAATTTCCTGTATTTACATATATATTTTATTAGTGTAATAATTTTTATATGTATATGTTCCGAAAATAATAACGGTCAAAAGTTCACCGGTCCCAGATACAGATTACGATCTGTATAAAAAAATTTAAAAACCCGTTTCCGCTGCGTGATCGGTGAATTTGGTTCCAACAATTGGTATCAGAGCCAATTTTATTTTCGGAACAGGAAATTGTTTTCGATGCTCCTGTATGTATGATTTTGTAGGTACGATTTAAATTGACTGTATGATGTTTTTGTATGTATATTAATTTTTTTTAATTTTACAAAAACATGATTGATCGTTAATTATATGTTACTGTGGATTTAGGTATTATGGGTTGTATAATTATTATTATTATTTTAACTATTATTGGATTGTAAAATAAAAAATAAAATAAAAATTGTAACCTATGTTGAAGACCTGGAAAAATCGTGAAGAAAAATCGCGAAGAAAAATTCATGAGATGAATCGAGGTGACCTAAAGAGACTGGAAGACTTGGAAATTACAAGAAGACCAAGGAATGCCTTGGGGGTATTTTTATAATTTTAGATTCTAATTTTTTTTAGGTTAAATAATCCATAGTACTCGGACAATTCATGTATGCTTTATATTATGTGATGATAAAAAGCATTGTCATGCATACGTATGTCATTTAGATTAGAAGTGCCTACACAAATATATTTGATATGTCATACATGCATCATAGCCTATTTTTATGTATTTTTTTTAATGTGATTAAAATGTATAAATACATAAATTGGCTATGAAAATGGGATTAGTTTTTAATTGTTAAAAAACTTGGTAATTCTCATTAATATTAATCTTGTTATTAAAGAGTTTAATAAGTTAGATTAATATGGTCATTTATAGTAATTAGGATTAATTTGATTAATTGTCTAATTATGAATGAACCGAAAATTGTGTTAGAGTTTTAATAGTTAAAACTTGGTAAACATTTTCATAATAATCTGAGCTTAGTAAATAGTTTACAAAGACTTAGACTATTTACTAATAGATTAGATTTTTAATTGTTAAAAATCATTAATAATTTATTAGTTAATTAGAAATTGTTTCTAATAATGAATTAGTTAATGCACTAGATAACTTGATTAAAGTTAGCCGTTTGATCCTGTAGAGTCTAGGGGCGTTAACGGATAATAGAAAACCTTATTTTTAAAATAGTGAGTGGGAGAGGGATATATAACATATATATCCCGCGGTCTCCATCATTAGTTCAACACCGTGAGATCCGAGTGGGGCCTCGTGACAGCTTTGCTTTCGTCCTCCCTAAGGAGGGTTTCCACAAAGGTCAATACCAAGGTTGACTTCCTAATGGATAGGATTTCTGAGGGTATTTCGGGATTGACCGACCCTGAGATCTGAAATGGTGGGTTACACTCACGAAGGTTTTGATTAAGTTTGTTAATTAAAAACTTGACTGAATAAACGATGGTTGAGTGATATGGAATAAGAGTTATTCTAGAATATCATTTGATTGAGAATGTCTCGGTCTAACATGTAAAGATTTGATCGACCCTAATGCGACATTTTTTTTATGGTATGTTGGATTGTCGTGGTATAGTAACTATTTTTAGGGTAGTTCTAGTTCGTTAAACATGTTCATGCATCATGTTTAAATTTATACCAAAGCACCCGCACTTGTTTTAAATAAATGACTGAATGAATGTTTTATTTATTTCAGCAATGTCTTCTGCATTACTTCAAATTCTCGCAAACGACAACTTAACTAGTGATAACTACACAAAGTGGAAACTTAATATTAATGCAATTTTGGTCACAAAAGACCTTAAGTTTGTGCTTACGGAGGAATGTCCTCCAGCGCCTACTGCCAATGCCACACGAACTGTTCGTGAGGCATACCAGCGATGGGTATCATTTGATGAGAAGGCCCGAACATATCTGCTGGCATCTATGACAGACGTGCTTGTCATAAAGCACGACGCAATGACTTCAGCATTCGAAATCATGGAGTCATTGCAAGCTATGTTCTGGCAGCCCTCCGAGCAAAAGCCACATGAAGCTGTTCGTTCCGCTATGCTCGCTCGCATGAAGGAAGTAACGTCAGTTCTGGAACATGTCCTGAGCATGATGTCCTACTTCAACACGGCAGAAGTCAATGGCGGGGCCATTGACTTACCCAGTCAGGTGAGCATCATACTGACGACTCTTCCGAAGAGTTTCGATCAGTTTAAAAGCAACTACGGGATGAACAAGTTAAAGTTCAGTCTTACACAGTTGCTCAATGAGCTAGCTACCTTTGAGTCCTTGATTAAGGACAACAAAGGCAAGACCGGTGAGGCAAATGTTGCTGAACCATCTTCCTCTAATAATAATAAGAGGAAAAGGTCCGCTGGGAAGGCAAAAGGAAAGCCCAAGCTCAAGAAAGCCCAAAGCAAAAAGAAGGGCACCTCCACTGACCAAGACAAAGGAAAATGTTTCCATTGTAACAAGGCCGGGCACTGGAAAAGGAACTGTCCTCAGTATCTGGAGGAGGTAGACAAAAAGAAAAAGATGAAAGGTAAATATGATTTACTTGTTCTTGAATCTTGTTTAGTGGAAGATGATTCTTCACTCTAGATAGTTGATTCGGGGGCCACTAATCATGTTTGTTCTTCTTTGCAGTGGACTGATTCTTGGACACAGCTAGAGAAGGGAGCCTTCTCAATGCGTGTGGGGTCGGAGGATGTCGTATCGGCCAAAGCAGTGGGAGCAATAAGATTGCAATTTTGTAATAATAATAGTTTTTTATTATTAAACAATGTTTTTTATATTCTTGGATTTACACGGAATTTGATTTCCGTTTCTAAGTTGTTAGAACAAAAATATTCTGTTTCTTTTAATAATAAGTATGTTATTATAGGAAAGAATGGTCTGAATATTTGTTCAGGAATTAATGAAAACAATATGTATGTGTTAAGACCGTTAATACATACTACACTGCTCAACACCGAAATGTTTAAGGTTGAAAAACCAAAAACTAAACGACATAAGATTTCTCCAGATAATGACACGTATCTCTGGCATCTAAAGCTTGGTCATATCAACCTTGACCGGATAGACAGATTAGTAAAAAGCGGACCTTTAAGTGAGTTAAAGGTTGGCACCTTACCTGTCTACGAATCTTGTCTGGAAGGTAAGATGACTAAGAGACCTTTTACTGGAAAAGGGCTTAGAGCTAAAGAACCGCTAGAGCTTATACATACAGATGTCTGCAGACCGATGAATGTTAAAGCTAGGGGTGGTTATGAGTATTATGTCACCTTTATAGATGACTACTCAATATACGGATATGTCTACCTAATGCAACGAAAGTCGGAAACATTTGAAAATTTTAAAGAATTTCGAGTTGAATTTGAGAATCAATTAGGTAGGACTATCAAGTCACTACGATCGGATCGTAGAGGTGAGTACCTTGACCAAGAGTTTGAAGACTTCATGGTCGAGCATGGGATAGTTTCTCAACTCACAGCTCCCGGTACACCTCAGCAAAATGGTGTAGCTGAGAGGATAAATAGAACTCTAATGGAAATGGTGAGATCTATGATTAGTTTCTCATCATTACCAAATTCCTTCTGGGGATATGCGTTACAAACAGCGGCATACAGTTTGAATGTAGTGCCATCCAAATCGGTTCTTAAGACTCCCCTAGAGTTGTGGAATGGTCGTAAAGCTAGTTTACGACATTTCCGCATATGAGGGTGTCCAGCACACGTGCTGAAGAACAGAACTGGAAAGCTAGACTCTAAGTCTGTTGTCTTCCTGTTTGTAGGATACTCCAAGGAGACCAGAGGTGGACACTTCTATAGTCCCGAAGATAACAAAGTATTTGTATCGACAAATGCAACGTTTCTTGAGGACAATTACATTAGTGACCATAAACATCGTTCTATGATTGTATTAAATAAGTTGGAGCCTGGTGAGACTAGTGCTTCCTCAATAAGAGTTGTTGATCCACAAACATCTGAGAGTCAGATGGTTCCTGATCAGGATACACTACCACCTAGACGTAGTGAGAGGGTTGTGAGACAACCTGAACGCTATTTAGCTATAGGTGAGGGACAATGTGTTGTCTCTGCTGATAGTGTGGATGATCCATTGACATTTAAGAATGCAATGGAAGATCCTGATAAAGAGGAATGGCTTAAAGTCATGAATCTCGAGATGGAATCCATGTACTCTAACTCAGTCTGGGATCTTGTAGACTTACCAGATGGGGTAAAACCCATTGGGTGTAAGTGGATCTACAAGAGAAAGAGAGGAGTAGACGGGAAGGTAGAGACCTTCAAGGCAAGGCTAGAGGCAAAGGGTTATACCCAGAAAGAGGGGGTCGATTATGAAGAGACCTTCTCGCCAGTAGCCATATTTAAGTCTATTAGGATTCTCTTATCCATTGCTGCCTATTTCAATTTTGAAATTTGGCAAATGGACGTCAAAACTGCATTCTTGAATGACAATCTTGATGAAAGCATCTATATGATGCAACCAGAGGGATTCGTGTCTCCAGATCAAGAGCAAAAGGTTTGCAAGCTGCAAAGGTCCATATATGGACTTAAGCAAGCATCTAGATCCTGGAACATTAGGTTTGATGATGTGATCAAAACCTATGGCTTTGAGCAAAACGTCGATGAGCCTTGTGTCTACAAGCGCATCATTGATAAAAAAGTAGTTTTCTTGGTCATATACGTAGATGATATCCTACTCATTGGGAATGATGTGGGAGTGTTGTCTAATGTAAAGGGCTGGCTGGCTAGCCAATTCCAAATGAAAGATTTGGGAGATGCAAGTTATGTTCTAGGGATTCAACTTATAAGGGTTCGTAAGAACAAACTTATAGCACTGTCTCATGCATCATATATCGACAAGATTCTTATACGATTTTAAATGCAAAACTCCAAGAAAGGTAATTTACCTTCCAGACATGGAGTTCACTTGTCTAAGGAATAGTATCCTAAGACACCTCAAGAAGTTGAGGATATGAGACGTGTTCCCTATGCATCAGCAGTAGGTAGTCTCATGTATGCTATGTTATGCACGAGACCGGACATCTGCTATGTAGTGGGAGTAGTCAGCAGATACCAGTCCAACCCAGGATTGGATCATTGGGTTGCTGTAAAGACTATTCTCAAGTATCTTCGGAGAACGAGAGATTATCTGCTAGTGTATTCCGGACAGGATTTGATCCCGTTAGGATATACGGATTCTGATTTTCAGTCAAACAGGGATTCTAGAAAATCCACGTCTGGATCAGTATTCACCCTGGGTGGTTGAGCCATTGTGTGGAGAAGTATCAAGCAATCTTGCATTGCTGACTCCACCATGGAAGCCGAATATGTAGCTGCATGTGAAGCTGCTAAAGAGGCTGTTTGGCTCCGTAAGTTCTTGAGTGATCTGGAAGTTGTTCTAGACCTGGATAAGCCCATCACACTTTATTGTGATAACAGTGGTGCTGTGGCTAATTCCAAAGAACCAAGAAGCCACAAGAGTGGGAAGCATATAGAGAGAAAGTATCATCTCATAAGAGAGATAGTACAGAGAGGAGATGGGATAGTCACCAAGATAGCCTCACAAGACAATCATGTTGATCCATTTACGAAGACCTTACCGGCTAAAGTGTTTCGGGTCACCTAGATGGTCTAGGGTTACGAGACATGCCTCACATGCATTAGTGCAAGTGGGAGATTGTTGGGGTTTATGCCCTAAGCATGTAATTTGTAAATGGATTTATGAAGTAAATAAAAGGAAAGGTTCAATTCATTCTGTTATGTTATTTATTTTATAAACTTGTGTATATATTAACATCCTGGATTGCCGGATGTAATCTCAAACTGTGTATATGAGTGTCATATATAGATGGATACATTAAGAGACGTGCAATCTAAAGAGTCCATAGATAGCAAATAAAGCTGGGTACTTTATTTGTGGTTAATCTATAGTTGTGGTCCATTCCGTAATATACAGTGATTATATCCTGAATCATTCATATGAGATATGGGAATGGAGGCACCTTGTATGATATGATCATATAGGACTGGGCCATATTCTATATGAATCTCACACAAAGATCCGTTTACCGATGAGATTCATATATATCAACTAATGATGGCTATATATGGGTGATCTTAATCCTGAGTGTCTTATCGACTCCTTCAGGTTAGATCGTGGTCTTTGATATACCATGGGTGAGGTCAGATGTATTTCCTGATCAATATACTCCGTATGTTGGGATTGCGGTTTGGCTTGTGGCTGGGAAGGTTTGTACACAATAGTGGAATCCACTCCTTCTTGTGAGAAGTAGATGGTAGTTCCCTTAAGGGTTGATTCGGTGCTTGGACAATATGAGCGCTCTTATAATTCTGTGAGGAAGTAGGATTTATTGTCCATTAGAGAATCAATGGTACTTAAAGGATATATGTAATTAGAGGGGTATAACGGACATTATGACCCAGCTCTAATTATGAACTATTGTGGAGGATCACACCATATGTAATAGCTATATCGATGGACACCGAGTTGTATCGGTCTGTGTAAAAACGTCTGCAGTTGAGAGAGTGCAGCTTCGGGTTTTTAGTGGAATAACACCGGAGTTAATAATCAAAGAATATTAATTAAAGAGTTTAATTAATGATTCTGAGGATTATTGGAGCTCAAAATACTGTGGGTCCATTAGGTCCCCTTACTAGCCCGATCGATTTAGGTAACAAGGGTCACGGTTAATTAATTGGATTGTCCAGTTAATTGTGTTACGAAAGTGACACGTATTTATTCGGGAATTAATTGAATAATGAGATTATTTAATTAATAGATAATGGTGATTAAATAACTTAAATAATGAGATTATTTAATTATGTTATTAATCACTAAATGGAGGGTGTATGTTGATATTTATTTTTGAATAAAAAAAGATAATGTGATTATTTTATTTTATTAAATTAAATAATTTATTTTTGAATTTAAATAGTTTGAATTCAAAATTAAAATCAAATTAAAGATATGAGATATTTTTTATTTGAAAGTTTTTAAAAATCAAATATGGATTTAATCAATTTTTTAAATTTTATATATAAGATATATTTGATTTAGTAAATAAAAAAATAAAAAAAAAATGAAAAAAAGAATTTTTAACAAAAGACAAAAAAGGGTTTTTTGGCTTTTGGTTAAAAAATAAAAAAAAGGCTGGTGAGTGTTTTTTTTGTGAGTTATTTTGTGCAAATGTGTGCATGAACAAACACCACAAAGAGAGAAAAGGTTTATGTACAAGTGTTGTTCATTAATATAAAGAAAGAGTTTTTTTTTTATTCTTTTCTCTTCTACACCCTCCATCCTAAGTTCCTGAGAATCGTGACGGGCCCACACGCAGTTACCAATCCCGGGAATAGCTAGGAAGATCAGTGGTACTGACCATGAGCAAATCGAAAAGTGAAGGAGCCTCCAAACGTTGGTATGGTTCTATTTTTTATTTATTTACAATTTCCTGTATTTATATATATATTTTATTAGTGTAATAATTTTTATATGTATTTGTTCCGAAAATAATAACGATCAAAAGTTCACCGGTCCCAGATACAGATTACGATCTGTATAAAAAAATTTAAAAACCCGTTTCCGCTGCATGATCGGTGAATTTGGTTCCAACATCAAGGTCCTCAAGGTCGAGCTACCACGTGATCCTGCAGGAGCAAGACGAGGCCGTCTATACCATCTGAGCATCTTGCACACATCCAGACTCACCAAATAAAGCCCGACGTGACCGCGTCAAGCTCCTTATACCAAGATAGAAGCCCGAAGTTAGGTCGACATGAGAAGACATGGGTTCCCTGACGTCGAGGTATCTCGCAACACTTTCCTAGAGCATGCTACCATCTCTACTTTTACCAAGAGACCTTCAGGGTGCCGAACTTGTCTTGCAAATGCCCTCCTGCCTCGTCGAGTTATAATCTCAACTTGTCCGAGCAAAAAATGGGGAAGCCCGTAAAGCCCATCATCACCAAAAAGCTCTAACATGAGTAGGGCAAGATCCACTGTAGATCCCGACATTGTTAAATCAAGTCTCCAGTAGCAAGAGCAGTACTTGAGCGTACCTCAACACTAGCATCACCTTAGGTAACCTTCATAAAGTACCTCACTAAAGTGATATACAAAACCAAAGTTCTCCTCCAAACAACGTAGGAAGAGATGGTTGACTTTCATGACATTTACGATGTCATTAATGAGGTCAACCGTATTAATGGAGATAGTCAACCTTATTAATGAGGTCAACCGTAATAATGGAGGTAGTCAACCCTATTGATGATATAATCAACGCCATTAAGGGAAGATTAGTCAACTCTTCAAGATATTAGCTTCAAGCCGATCAACTAAATTAAATGAAGAATCGTGTTCAGGAAAGGAGAACAATTCAAGAATCCTGGACTTATACGATAAGGTAGTTACACCATGTATAAATACACCTGTAATAGCATCGACTATAGACCAGAGAACAGACATCTCATATCTCATATATGATATCTCATATCTCATATATGATATCTCATATCTCATATATGATATCTCATATCTAATCCCAAAATCGACCAGCCCGAGGCAAGTCTATATACTTCGTCTAGGTTCTCCCTACATCATGGTTACATGTATTACCTCTCCCATAAATATATCGGGATCGGTTAACATTATGTTATTACTGTAAGCTCCCCGGAGCATATACGTTGTATTATTTCTCCATTGTTGTAAGCTCCTAAGAGCACCGCCTGATATATATATATATATACAAGGAATGGTCTTTTTCCTTCCTCTGGATACTGTCTCGGGGTTTTCAGCATGATCATTCGTGATGCTTTTTCCATTTGGTCATTCCACCTCCCTCTACATAAGACTTGTCTTTCTCTATTTATCTCCTATATTATATATGTATGAGTATGAGCTAGATTCTTACCCTGCTGGACGTAGCGCTCTTATCCTCCTATCTACATGTCAAAGTCGCATATGAACTACCTAGACCCATCTAAAGGGAACCTCGAGCTCCCCGTATCTCCTCAATATCCGCGAAGCCCGACGGACGGGATGACTTGTCTCCTACCTACCGCACCATCTTTCATATCCATACAAGATCACCAAGGTAGGAGGTACCTACCCCGATCGCGACCTCCGATGTAACAGTCTCGAGGGAGTTAACTGAAATTCCTCACCTTGAGCAAATTTTCGGTCAACATATTTATACCCATGCTAATTAAAAAAAGTTATTTAACATGCACTATTCTTTATAAGATTTTGTATGTTCTTTCACAAACAAATTTCAATTTAACAAAACAAATAAAAAAATTATCAAAGGATATAATTTAGCATATTCTATAAATAAAGTTCAAGTTTATATTATTGATAAAAAAAGGTTCAAGTTTATTTGTTCACGTTGTCCACATTTCCAATATATATAATTTAGGAAACTATTTTTGTTTCCTGAATCGTATGTACCGAAAATCAAATTAAAAAAAGTTCTTGATTTTTTTTTTAAAATAGGTTCCTATATATGCACCGATTTCTATTCCTATAAACAATCATTCTACAATATCTTGAAACTACAAAATAGTTAAATAAAAAAAGTAAAGAGTTATTCAATTATTCAATTTGAGGAAGATTTATGAGAGTTTTTTTTTCCTAAAGTGATTAGGGTTTTCTTTGGTTCTAAAAGCAGTTTAAGATAAGAAATATATTAAGGGAAAGAATTCTACACCATATTAAATTATGATAAATTTAAAAATATATACTTTTTTAGATGGATAGACTTGGAAGATAATATTTTAATTGTAATATTTGGAATTAAGTTAAAAGTCAATATTTCTTACTGTTTTTTTTAATGTTTTTAAGTTGTTTGACTATTTAAGAAATTAAAAAAAATAACTTAATGGATTAAATTCAGACCCATTAAATTTTAAATTAAAAAAAAAAAAGCTAACTCTAAAACCGGTGGAAGTTAACCCGATCAATCCAACCTGTCAAGTATCGAATTTGGTTGGGTTGGATCGGGTTGAATTGAATTTTCCAACTGAAAGACGACCCAACCCAATTGCCCACCTAAAACTCTAATAGTATATATTCAAAATATTAAAAAACCCTACATTTCAACACATCTGTTCTCTCCACGCATGTTGTTTCCCTCCGCGCCGGAATTTGTCTTCCACCGCTCAACAGATCGCTGCTCTTCTAGTTTGTAGTCTGTAATTCGTGGGATTTTCGATTTCGAAACCTCCCAATCTCTCACGCTCACACACACTCTCTCGACATGGAGGGGTCCGTTGAAGAAACAGCCAAAGCCGTCTCTAACTTAGCCGTGGACTCGTCAGTCGATCCTTCCGCTCCCGAAGAAACCATAAGCAAAAAGTCTCACTCTCTCTTTCTCTCTCTGTTTGATTCTCAGCTCTTCTTAATTTTACTTGTTTAGTGATGGATTTTTTTTTTATTCTTCATTTGTGTGCAGTGCACTCAAGAAGGCAATGAAGAATAAACAGAAAGAAGAGGAAAGGCGGCGCAAAGAGGAGGAGAAGGCCAAACAGGTACTTTGCCTTCATGCTACGCTACTCATTTTCTCTTTTTATCTTGCTCAACTTTTCATCAAACGCATGATTATAGGAAGTGAGGAGCGGACTTGAACTGATAATTGTTAGAAAATATGTTATGTAAAAATTATGCTGACTTAAAATTCTTATGGAGATTTAATTTTAATGCTTATGGTCCATTTTTCAATGTAAAAATTATGCTGACTTAAAATTCTTATGGACGCGGTCGAAGTTGACATTTTAATTTTTGCTTCTGAAAAATACCGTTTAGTGTTTTTGAATAATACAATGATTCATGATTGTTGTATTTATTGATTACCAAGGCTTATATAAAATAGAGTGTTCCACTGGCCATGACTTTTTATAATTGTGGTTTTGTTGGAAAATGACAATACTGAATGAATGAAGAGTGCCATCGATCCATGACTTTTTGCAATTGTGGTTTTGTTGGAAAATGACAATATTGGAGGAATGAAGAGGTTTTTTATTTTCGTGCTGACTGCAATCATGAATTTATGTTAATGTATTACTTGATTCCTACAATTGTCATTATTGATTACGATGCTTTGTCGTCCAGCCGCTTCAAGCACCTTTATCTAGTTGATATGATCCTATTATGGTGAGTAAAAGATGTCTTCATGTTTTCCAGGCTGCTGCCAAGGCCAGCTCCCAGAGTCAGAAACCTGCAGCTGATGATGAGGATATGGATCCAACGGTATGATTGCATGTTTACTAGTTTTGTGGCTTTTAGGCACTCCTTTTTGGACATAACAGCTAACTTATGTTGTTTTGATATTTTTTTTTTTTTTTTTTTTTGCAGCAATATTTTGAAAACAGGTTGAAATATCTTGCTACAAAGAAAGCTGATGGGAAAAATCCGTATCCTCACAAATTCTTTGTCACACTGACTATCCTTGAATATATTGAGAAGTTTGAAAGCTTAAACAATGGGGAGCATCTTGAGAGTGAAACAGTATCTTTGGCAGGTATAAAAATATTAATTTTGAGATTATACATATCATCAGACAATTTCTTTAATTTTTATTTTGAAATATTTAACTTTTTTTTTTGTAATGCTAGGAAGAATCATGAGCAAAAGAGCTTCCTCATCAAAGCTCTTCTTCTATGATTTGCATGGTGCTGGTGCTAAAGTCCAAGTTATGACTGACGCAAGGTATTTGACTGTTATCATTGTGCTTGCTGTTGAAACTCATTTTATGCTTTTTTCTTTTCTATTGTCTCATTCCCCTCTTGAAGAGGAAGTTTCAGAATGAGAATAAAATTTCAAAGAAATCTCCTTTTCTTATTATTTAATTATCTGGAATATGAAAGTAACTATAAATTAATTATAAGTAAAATCAAATTGAATTATGAGAACATAACAATATGTCAATATTATGATACTAAATCAAATATATGAAATTACTTTATGTTTAGTTATAAACTTTTGCTGAGTATAAGAAGAAACTGAAAAAAAATATACTTGATAATGTAGCTTTGATGTATATCTTGTATGTGTTTGTATTATTAATGGCATGATCAATTAGATAGTTAATTATCAAGTTAACTACATTATAATTGGTTTTGAGCTTCTGTATTACAAAGAAATTATTTATCTGCACTTCCATGTAAATAACATTTATTTGCAGGTCTTCTATATATATGTGTGTGTGTGCATGTGCATGCACTCATCTATGGTGATTAAACAATTTAATAGTTGTAATTTGTAAGACAACAAAGTTCATGAAGACTAGCTTGTGTGTGTCGTTGAACCTAATACTAAACTTTTTTGAAGATTAACCTGCCTATAGCATATAAGGATAATAATTGCTGATGTATTTAGAGAACTACGGGATGGTTAGTTTGTTTGATTTTTTTTTTTGTTTTTTCCAGATCAAAACCTAATAGTACAATTTGCAGATTGTCATTACTGTTGGTTGAATAATGTCTAACTTAGGAATATAGATGTATGCAGATGATTTTACTAGATTGCTGAAAATGAAAGAAAATGGGAATGAACTCTACTAAGTTCTGTTTGTATTTTTTTTCATAGGATATATCATTTCAATTTTTCCAAACAAAGTTCTTAAATGGTCAAACGATAATTTCATTTAATCCGTTCATGTCGCATCAGTATTAAAGCACTGGTAGTAGTTTTTTATCTATGATATATCTCTATTGGATGAATTAACCCTTTTTCCATAGCCTGGGTTTCTAAAATCAAAACTATTATGTCAAAAAAAGGAAAAAAATAAGAAACTAAATTAGAGAAAAGAATTTGTATTAGTTTTTTACTTCAAAATGTCTTCCCCTATTGTGTAGGTTCAAAATGCACTGCAGTTTTTGTTTTTCTTTTGCACATGCAGATGATCCAAGTAATAAAATGGTTGGAGTCGTTGGACAGGTGAATAAAAAGGCCTAACGTTTAAATATGGCTATGGGTTTTGTAACTGCAGCTTTGTGAGCTTCTTTGTTCTAATTGACTTGGCTCATGTTGTTGAGTAGTATCGTTTTCATGGTTTGAAATTCTTTTAAATGGGATTTGGGTATATCTTTATTTAGGATTTATTTATTACACACGGGATTATACTATTAATCTTTTTGTTTTTTTGTTTTTTTGTTTTTTTGTTTATTGTCACAAGACAACTAATAGATTGGTCATTCTTGTTATTGCAGCAAGTCTGGCATGGATGAGGTTGAATTTTCCAAGTTCCATTCTAGTGTGAAGCGTGGTGATATTGTTGGTGTATCTGGGTTTCCAGGTTCGGGATACTACAGTAGCTGTTCATTTACATTTATTTTTCCTATTAATTAGATATTCTTTTATTTATGTTAGGGCTTATGATGTCTATGCACTCATCTTTTAATTCTTTTATGCTAGCTTTTAGTTAGATCTGAATGATGAACTTTCTGCTAGAAAATTTTGATTCCCTTTGGTTTGATCTGTTTCTTTTTCTTTCAGGAAAAACTAAAAGGGGAGAGCTAAGTATCTTTCCGAGATCATTCGTAGTTTTATCCCATTGTCTCCATATGATGCCAAGGCAGAAAGCAGCTCCTGGTGCAGATAATGCCAATGTCAAGGTGAACAAACTTCATCGTGATTGATTTGGTGTTGGCTCAGGCTGAGATTTTTTCATGATGTTAAAACATTGTTCCTTTTTCTGCAGAAAACTGATATATGGTTCCCCGGAAGTACCAGGAACCCCGAAACATATATTTTAAAAGATCAGGTATAACTTAAAACACATACTATATCAATGAAGTCTTGTATATATGTATATTATAGATGTTTTCTTTCCAACTTAGTATGTGTGTGAAATGAAATTACTATAACTTTGGGATTACATGTTTTGTCTAGGCCTATGAAGTTATATACATTGCTATATCTTTTAGATGTATTTGACTATTTGATGCGGACGGAAAGATCTGAGTAAGCAGAATATTAAAGAAAATCAAAATTTGCATACATGTAAATGTGATTGGTGGTACTTGGTGTTAAAGTATTATGAATAATTACTAGCTTTGATTCTATAAATAATTATGTTGATGCTTAATCCTCGCATTGTTTACACCTATTATCACCTCAAAGTTTTTATTTTGCGAGGGGTTTGTGACTATTATTCCACTTTTTATTTGTTATTCAATATGCTTGTTGATAAAGTAATGTGTACCTTCTCACTGCCTTAAGCCTAAGCCTAATCCTGGCCAAGTAGTGGGTTTTTATCATCCAAACCCCAAACAATAGGTTTTGGAATTATGGACTGAACTACCACATGTATCAGTTTGAATTACTATCTAAATGCCTGTTGTTAATATATGAATTTTAGCTGAATGTCAGTTGCGATTATTAGGTGATGATTCAGCTCTTGGAACTGAGAATTGAACTCACCTTTCATTTCTGCTCTTGCAACCTGAAACTGGATGAAGTTGGCCTTGAACTTAACTGCCTTGACATTGTTGAATGAAACCGTCTAAGGGAAATGATATAAATCTCTAAAATATATTATTTCCTATTCTCCATGGGATAAACTGAGGTTGTAACATAAAAGTTGCACTGGTGTTGTGGTGAATAATGTGGACCAATAGCTAAAAAGATAGTGCTTACAAGTTACAACATCATGAATGATTTTTGCTAAGGGAGATCATACCCAAAGCATAATGTTATGTACAGTTTGTTATTGTTCTGTATTTGAAGAGTCTTATGTTATTTTTTTACATTTCAGCGACAATTAAATCTCTCTATGTTAATTTTGATGTCCTTTTTCCCCCTTTTCAAGGATAGTGACAACTCTCTAACTGCTTATATTTTCAGCAATTTGGTTTGCAATTTCCTTGCTTTTGCTCTGACCAAGCATTTTTTTTTTCTCCTAGGAAACTCGTTATCGTCAACGTTATCTGGATTTGATGTTGAATCTGGAGGTTCGACAGATATTCAAGACCAGGTCCAAGATCATTTCATACATTAGGAAATTTCTTGACGATCTTGATTTCTTGGAGGTTAGTTGTCTCTAACTGTCCTGATGATTCATTTGTTTTAATGTGATTTGCTGATGTTTTGACTTTATTTGTACTTTCTATCTGTCTTTAACCTGAAATCACCTTCAGGTTGAAACACCAATGATGAATATGATTGCTGGTGGAGCAGCAGCCCGTCCTTTTGTGACCCATCACAATGACTTGAACATGAAGCTTTTCATGCGTATTGCGCCTGAACTCTATCTTAAGGAGCTGGTTGTTGGTGGGTTGGAAAGAGTATATGAGATTGGAAAACAATTTAGAAACGAAGGGATTGATTTGACTCATAATCCAGAGTTTACCACCTGTGAGTTTTATATGGCTTATGCTGACTACAATGACCTGATGGACCTCACTGAGAAAATGTTGAGTGGTAAGGGAAAAATATTTGGTGTTGCAAGAAACTGTCGATTCTGTCTCTTACAGTTTCATTTTTAACCCAGACTTCTGGACTGATGTAGTTATATGAAACAGGAATGATCAAGGAAATTACTGGTGGTTATAAAATCAAATATCATGCCAACGGGCTTGATAAGGATCCAGTTGAGATAGATTTCACTCCGCCTTTCAGGTTCACACAAACTTTGTTTATGGGCAATGAATGTAATAAATTTAAAGATTTATGCAGAAGTGCAGAACTCTTTTTTTTGGGAATAATTTATATGATGATTTATGTTACAGAAGGATTGACATGATACAGGAGTTAAATAAAGTGGCTAACCTTCAAATACCAAAGGACTTATCCAGTGATGAGGCCAACAAATATCTAGCGGACATGTTCTTGAAGTTTGATATCAAATGCCCCCCTCCTCTAACAACAGCTCGTTTATTAGACAAGGTAAATTTCTTTCCACATAAACTCTGCTACCAACTTTATAAACATGAATTGGAGAATTTCTGTTGCCATTGTACTGTGTAATATGTATTATATATGGTTCCGGTATATGCTGCCTAGTGCTATATCTGCAAGGGCCAAGGAGTTTATACTAAATAGATAACTGAAAGTTGCTCTTGTTTTATCTAGTCTGCTATTCCCTATTCAAGAAATGAATGTCTTTGATTGATTTCTCTTTTAGCTGGAGCAGAAACTTTCAGAGGGACAGTTAACCTTGTTACAACTGTATGGTTGATAACTGCATCATTATGACATCAAATGTAGCAATTTTCTCCGCCTTATTGGGAAAAATATATTTGATGATAAAAGCTATTATTTATTGATGATATATGTGATTTTATCCACTTTGGTTCCATCATTAGAATAATTTTGAATGTATGTGCATTTTTACTGGTTAGGGTTGGTGAGTGCACGCAGATATGTGTGCATGTTTGAAGTTGTATACACCTAGTATTACACCTTGAGAGATTCTCTGCACCGACTTTTATCTATGTTATTGTAGCTTACTCTATTATGTGATGGCAGCTTGTTGGGCACTTTTTGGAGGAGACATGTGTGAATCCGACTTTCATCATTAACCATCCTGAAATCATGAGTCCTTTGGCAAAGTGGCACAGATCAAAACCTAGTCTGACTGAGCGTTTTGAATTGTTCATTAACAAGCATGAAGTATGATAATTCCGTCCTGGTTTTGTCCCTTATCTTTTTTCTTAAAATCAATGATTTAATTAATTTGTGCTTCGTTTTATTATACAACTGAACAGCTTTGCAATGCGTACACTGAACTGAATGATCCTGTGGTACAACGCCAGAGATTTGCTGAACAACTGAAGGTATGCCATGTTTAGAAGCTCAATGTTGTATGATATTAGAAAACCTGTGAGAACTTTATGTAGATTTGACGTCTTGTTTACATTTCAGGATCGGCAGTCAGGTGATGATGAAGCAATGGCTCTGGATGAGACATTTTGTACGGCACTTGAGTATGGGTTGCCTCCAACTGGTGGCTGGGGTTTAGGTATTGATCGGCTAAGTATGTTGTTTACTGACTCACAGAATATCAAGGTTCGTTTTTGCTCTCTGTTAGTTTTTTCTCTGTTAATCTGTCTGCGTGCATTGCATGGCTGTATATTGTTTGCAGTCACTCACTGTCACTTTTTGTGGAACAGGAGGTTCTTCTCTTCCCAGCCATGAAACCCCAAGATGAACCTTCTGCAAAAGGTACTGGACCTTCACTTGTTCCGTAAGGATTGTTGTATAGCGTTAAAAGTTTATTTTGTTCGGTTTTTGAAACAAAAGCTTTTAGTTTTTATGCATATGACCAAGATTAGTATTAGTATTCGTTAATGGTATGTAAAGTATATTGCTCTCAGCTTAACAATTGGTGATTGAATTATATGTATTTGTTGGCAGCAGCGGGAACTTCAGAAGTTTGAGATGCTAAAATTTGGACACATGTTTTGTTTCTTTCATTGTCAGCAATCTAGGAGGAGATCCGGCAGTAAAGTTTTTGGTGTTATATTTAGGGTGCTTATATTTATTTTGTTTTAGAGTTGTATGACCTGTAATGATAGGGTAGTAGTGTTTGCAGTGCCATACCATGCTCTTATTAAAATACAGCAGACATAAATTCATCTAATTTTAAGATTGGCAAATTATTTTATTAACTTAAAAAAGATTGAGTTAAAGGACAGTTTTTGTCTTTGTATTTTGTTTTCGGATTACAATATTGCACATGAAGGCTTCTGGCCTGTTTGTTATTAGGTCTGAAGTCTGAATGGGCACGAAATACCTTTTTAGACATCATGTTTGTTTTTTGTCACCTGAAGTCTGGAAAATCATGAAAAAGTGTCTGAAATAAAAAGAAATCATGACTGAAGTGTGAATTCATTTAGGTCTGAATTTATTTTAAAATTTCATATCCAAAATACCCTCATAAATCACATTATACCATAAATGCACCAGAATTTCAACTTAGAAACACCCCACTCAATCTCTAAATGCAGAATATCGGAACCCCAAAGCAAACCTAAAACCCAACTCAAACCCATCAATCTGCAACACCTGCACGCACAACAAACTGAATTGAATTTCAACCGAACCAAACCCTAGAAACACAACACCATCACCCCCAAATCAGGAACCCCATACTCCAAATCAGAAACCTCAAATCTGTACCAAAATTTTGGCCATTGAGAGGAGATCGATACAACAAGCGTTGATGAGGGGAGATTGGCACCACCAAATCAAAACCAAGCACTGATGAGACGATTCAAAACAGAGAGGGTGGATGTGAGAGAGGGACAGAGGCAGAGAATTTGTTTAGAGTTTCTAGGTATTGTGTGTGCGCGAGTGTGGTTGATGTTGGTGGTGTGAGTGATTGATTTCGTGTTTGGAAGTAGTAGATGAAGAAGAAAGAAGAGATAGGAAGAAGAAAGAGGAGACGTGTGGTGTCCGGTGTTGATGCTTTTTTGTAGTTTTTTTTAATTTTAATTTTAATTTATTTATTATTTTGAAGTATATTGGTTTATTGGTGCTATTCGTTTTTTTGGAAGTATATTTAAGTAATTTTTTTTATTTTTTTTTTAAATTTTTTATTTTTAATTTCTATACATAAATCGTTTTACTTTATTTTTTTTGTTAATAATAATATGCATATCATCATTAATAATGTAAGGGTATAACTGTTAAATTACAGGTTTTCAGATGTGTTTTAAAAAACCAACAACTTAACTTTTCCATTCAGATTTTAAACATAATAAAACAAATATGTTGTCTATATTTCAGATTTTAGGTCTATTCATATTTCAAACAAAAATAAACGCCATCTTAGTTAGTTGTTGTAGCTGTTATTAGAGTGTTGTACAAAATTTGTGGAGGTAAAATTTTAATGACAGTGATTGAATCCCAAAGTTGACCGATCCCTTTATAGGGAAATAACCATTAAAATCTCCCATGTTAATCTATAGTTTAAGGTGACTGGAAACAATTTGATACTAAAGTATTCTATTTTTTTACAGGATGATTGCCTTTGGTTTGAGTAAATATTTGTGGGATTTAACTTGAATACGTTTGACTAAGCAAGTAAGGAGAAAACAGAATATTAAAGAAGAAAGATCTACATTCACCCCTATGAGCATGATCTGTGACGTTTATATCCTAAATATCTACTTAAGATCATGTCTTTACAATCCATATTCTAATAATTAATCTCACCAAGTATGAATTGCAAGATGACCAAAGGATTATTAACTGGCAGGTAAACAGTATCAGATATGCGTTTTGTTTTATTTGTAGAAAAAAAAAAGTTTATCATAGCTCATAAGCATTGTTAACGATGTATATTTTAGTTTAGAGCTAATATAGGTAATGCACCATTGGGTCAGCAAGCTTAATTTGTTTAATCCATAAAAAATCTTTCAATTTCGGAAACAATTAGATTGTATATTTTTTTAACTGCAAATTGATCCCAATGCTTGTCTTCTCTCCATAGTCCATATCTCCAGCATGTGCCGAGCAAGATCTATTGCTTCGTTATAAATATCTCTAGGACAGTTATGTAATCCCAATTTAATATAACTGTTATTAAAAGTGATTTTGTTGGATTTTATTTTAACTATTACAATTCTAGGATTGACTCACACAATCTCATTAATGCAGGTGATATAACCGCAATGCAGTGACGGATCTATAAATTTTAATCACCAGGACACTTACATAATATAACAAATATATAAATAAAGAGATTTTCTCTTTACGATTTTTTTTCTTTTCACAATCATTTTCTAAATACAGTTCATTTTAAGAATTTAAATTCTAAAAATTTGTAAAAACAATTTTTTTTCTTTTCAAAATGATCATTTCTACCTTTTAGCATTCTTTTTTGAAAACACTCCATCAAAAAAAAACTATTTTTTTTAAATTGTTTCAAAATAATCATTTTTTCATTCAATACTAAAATTGGCAAGTTTTTAGTAATTTTTATTATGATAAAATTGTCATATAATAAAAAAAATGAAGAGTTGAAAGATAATTAGTGGATTGTCAACATCAATATCGTAGTAAAATGAGTTTTTTTAAACAAAAAATGGTTTTTTTTATACAAAGAAAAATTGATAGTATAATGAAGATTAAATAAAATAAAACAATTAGAACATTTATTTAAGATAAACTAAATAATCTTACATTAAAAAAGAAATAAAAACAAGAAACAAAATATTAAAAAAAATAAATAATAAGAAAAACAATATAAACAATAAAAAGTTACGATATGTATTCTTAAAATAATAAATTACATTCTAATCTTATAATAATAAATTTTGTTATATATTTATAATGAATTCAATTTAAATTTATATAAAAATAATTTATTAATAAATATTACTATTCTTTTACCTTTTTGGTAAATTATTGATTTATTGATTATAAATTAATTAAAAATATATAATAAAGAAAAATACTAAGGATAAAATAAAATGAATAATAATAATAATTGAACAATTTTAATACAATAAATTGAAATTTGAGATTTTAGGGTTTAATGATTGAATGTATAAATTACTAAAATTATAAGATAAAATTATATTTTTTTAAAATATCTATATTATTTCAAAAGTGCTAATGGCGGGGATTGAACAACTCACATATAATGTGAAAAAACAGTACAAGACTAGTTGTGATAAAGGTAATCATATGTAATAATTGTTAATTAAAATATATTTATATAATGTAAACATAATCAATTTTCTTTTTTAAATAAATTTGAGGTAGGTGGGTCCGCCCCTGCAGCGCAATGGATAATGAAAATTACATCACCTTTCTCATAGGGTATGATCGTGGATTATTGAATTTTGAGTGAATTCCAAAACCCCACTTGGTATGGAACCGAAATTGAAAAACAACCTTATAATTTTTTTTTTTGTTTTCCCTTGGTGAAGAGTTTTTAAATTCTAGTAAGTGGTTTTTACAATTTGGTCCAAACTTAATTGGGAAACATTATTTTTTTACTCAATAATTCAATTTTCATCAATTTGATCTTTATATATTTGAAAATCAATCAAATTAGTCACATCGTTAGTCAAAACCGTCACTTTGACTAACGATAAGACTAATTTGATTGATTTTCATTTATATAAGGACCAACTTGATAAAATTTGAATTAAGGAGTAAAAAAGTGATGTTTCCCAATTAAATTGGGATCAAACTGTAAAAAACCCCTTATTATTTTATGTTATATGAAAAAATATAAAATAAATAATATCATTTATTTAGTAATAATAATAATAAATAATTAAAAGTTATAGTTATTTAATCATAAATATTCCAATTCCATCTCATTAGTCGGTATGTATGTTTTAGAGCTGTAATTTATAACGTAACACATATGGTGGAGGTTCATGACATATGTTAATAATAAATTTCTTCAAATACGAAAATTTTCAGATTCAAAGAGATCTAGAAAATTAAAAAAATAAAATAAAATTATACTTCTAAAATTTCAAATTGAATCTCCACCGACCATTATAGAATATGGGAAATTTTAAAAATTATATATATTATTGTTATTATATATATGATTATTATTAATGGGTATCATTTAATGCGTATGTTGATGACTTTATGAACTTCAAAAGTTCAGACTATTATATATATATATATATATATATATATATCAGAAATTGAAAATATAAGATTATTATTATATATATATTTTAAATTATTATTATTATAATTATTATATGTTGTTATTGGCAAATTCTAGATGATACGACACGTCAGTAAAAGACTAGGGTTGGAAGACAATCAGATTAAGTCAACCCAAGTAGGTCGGAGAAGACCCGGCCAGTTCCCCCGACTAAGATAATGCAGATGATCGGGTTAGTAGATTCAATCTGATCGTCAAGATGGTCAGGACTAAGATTAGGTAGAATCTCTGATCGGGGGTAAATAAGGATTGTCGGGAAAATAGGCGATCGGACGCGTGACACGTGGACAACACCTAGATTCGGTGGAATCACGATGCAAATGTGCTAATAAAGAGTCTGATTTGAACAAGGCTTCTGGAAGCGCATCCAGATAAGGAAGCAAAATATCGGAGTCCAGATTATGAAAGAGATTTAACGACAACTGAAATACAAATCAACTCCAAATAGGAAAGAAAGAGAGCACGACTCTAAATAGTTAAAATTTCATTAAATGACAGACTTTTCTTACGTGTACATTAAGAATTAGGGTTCTATGCATGTATAAATAGACCCTAAAAATACCCATAAAAGGGTAAACGCAATTTGACTAGCAAGAGCGCGAGGGAGATTGAGTGTGTAATCTTCTCTTAACATAGTGAATTCTTGTTGTCACTAATAGCAACCGTGGAAATTTTCTCGACACTGGGGTCTTACCACGTAAAAACTTTATGTCTTATTTATATTCCCTTCACTTTGGCTTTTAATTGGTTATCATTCTATATTAATTGTGTGACAGAAGGTTAATCCAAAAATCACCGTCAACAATTAACGTTAGAAGGATGGGGCCGAACCTCCGATAGTATTTGGTTACCTGATTAATTTTGAAATAAGTTAGCTAAGGGCAATACCAAGGACGCCAGTAGAGATATAAGTTTATCTTCTCGTAACGTTGATGCTTCGCGTGATGCCGATGTCTCTGATCCATTTAATGTGACAGCTACATGAGAAGATCCATCCTTAAGGACCACGCCATCCACTAGACCTGACGCTGTTACATCCACAGACGCATCCATCGGGATCCCTCCGGAAGCGTTCAAGCAGATCCAAGAGTCCTTGTAGAAAGTCATCAAAGATGCCCATAAAGCAGGGGATCAACATATCAGCCACAACTAACTTAAGTTCGTTGTATCAACTTTCCATGTTGATTGTGGGCCAGGATTCTAAGGTATGCTTTGAGATAGTAACGATCACTCCTGGAGCACCCCAGAAACCTGAAAGAGATAAGGTGGATCATCGGGAAAAAAGGGACATTCGCACAGAAAAGGTGGCTGAAAAGATCGGGAAGCAAGGGAACACCAGGTCTAGTTAGAGGGAAGACGTGGAGAGATATGACGGAATGTAAACCAACCACGAACAAGCACATAGATATGACAGCCAGCGGAAAAGGTTGCGCTCACATTCAAGTTACGATGAAGCGGCCCCTAGAAGATGTATGGAGCCAATCCCTACAGTAAAGTGCGATCTTTTCGATACTCAAATTAGAGGGCGAGTTCCTAGGGACCCATATGGGCTCACTATCCGGTAGAGGTTTGACGGTCATGGAGAGCCAGAAGAGGAGCGAGAGATTCTGCTTAGGAGGATAGAAGCTCTCGAATGAAGGCAGAACTTGGGAAATCCATTGATAGGGAACTCCAGAAGCCCGTTTGCTGATTCTATAAGGTAGACCTGTTTTTGGAGAAATTCAGAATGCCGCATGTGGAGCAGTTCAAAGCCAATACTGACCCACATGAGCATGTAAGGAGATACCAGAGTGTAATTACGCAGTATGACTATGATGACACCCTAATGTGCCGCATGTTCTAGCAAACGTTGGGAGACCAGGATCCAGATGGTTTGGAGGGCTGTCTGCAGGCTTCATTAGGAATTTTGATGTGTTAGTACAAGCATTCACTAGACAATTCATGGGAAACATCCAGCGAAGGAAATCCATATCGGCCTTGTCGACCTTGAAGCAAATAAGGGATGAGAAGTTGAAAGACTACCTGACTAGATTCTCGCAAGAGGTATCAGAAGTGTAAGATCCCAATGATGATGTAGTAGTGTCGACATTCATAATTTGTTTACAACACAACCATCTGACCCTAAGCTTGAGACAAAGGGGACCGACCACGTACACAAGCATGATAGACCATGTCTCCATGGTAGAGGAAGAACAACTAGCCTTGATGGAGAACTCATACACGGGGTCGGCCCGAAAGTAGCCAAAGCATAAAAAAGGTAACCCAAAGAATAGCGATAAAGGGGAGCAGAAATGCAGTGGAGGAAGAGGTAAGGATGAACGAAAGAACGATGATAAAGGTGGTAGGCAATTCAAGCGGTAATACACTAATTACACTTCATTGGCCAGAGGACATGAAGAAATCTTGAATGTGATAGAAGATAAGAATTTGTACCAAAAACCCCCGAAGCAGTCAAGTTTTGCCAGAAGAGACACCACCAAGTATTGTAGGTTCCACCAGGAGAATGATCATTAAACCTCAAAGTGTTATCACCTGAGGGAATACATCGAAAAGCTAATCAGATAAGGACACCTCAAAGACATGATCCTTAGGAGTGGGGGTGACCAGTAGAAGAACACCATAGTAGATGAGCAAGATAGAAGTCAGAAGAGCCCCAGAAGAGATCCAGGTAATGGGGCAATCAATACCATTTTTGGTGGACCATACACCGGGAATAGTAGTCGAGAGAGGATGTCCGAAGTTAGAGAAGCTATATATGGCTAGAGAAACCTGGAGGTGAATCTGTTAAGGCCGGATCAAAAGAAATCCAAACATGGTTGGGACCCTATAATTTTCACCGAAGTAGACGCATATGCATCGGAAGTAAAGTCGAACAATGCGATTGTGGTATCGGTTTGCGTAGGCCATAGGGAAGTAAAAAGGGTACTGATCAACAATGGAAGCTCATCGAATATTCTAAGTGTGGAACTGTTTGACCAACTCGGGCTGCAAAGAAGAGACCTCCAACCACTTAAAGTCCCACTTAAAGGCTTCAGAAGAGTGGAGGTAAGATTGTTAGGAACGATGAAGCTGCCTGTGGAGATCCATAGTTTTCCTTATACCAAGACAGTGTTACTGGATTTTATGGTCGTAAGTGTATAGAATTGGCCATACAATGCCTGACTGGGCCGGTCTTTCTAGAACAAGACGAAAGCCGTGACCGCCACCTATGCACTAATGGTCAAATTTCCTACTGAAACAGAAGTGAGAGTCATGAAAATCTCACAAGAGTGGGTAAGAAAGGCAAATCTGGCTGTGTACAGGGAGAAAGCAGAGTCAAGGGTAATGTAAGTGTACACCCTTGAGAAGTATGAAGAGCAGAAGATAGATGGCGTGGAAATTGGAGCCGAAACCCTGACCCAGTTAGACCTGGACCCGAGGGAGACACCTCCGGAAGATGGGAAAAGCCAAGAAGATGAACCAACCATAGAGGTTACGATTGATGACCACAGTCCCGAAAAGACTGTAAGGCTCAGGGCTCGACTAATAAAGCAAGTGTAGGATGAGATGGTTAGACTACTGAAGGAATATAAGGATGTGTTTGCATGGAAACAAGAGGATATACAGGGAATCGATCTAAAGATAATCTCGTACTATTTAGCAGTCGACCCCGACCGTAAGCCGGTTGTTCAGAAAAGGAGACGGTTTAACCCGGAGAGAAACAAGACGATCAAATCAGAAGTAGAGAACTGCAGGCAGCATGATCTATTAGGGAAGTAAAGTACCCTAAATAGGTGGCCAACGTGGTGATGGTCAAAGAGAAGAATGGCTAGTGGAGGATGTGCGAGGATTTCACCGACCTCAACAAAGAATGTCCGAAGGATAGATTACCTTTGCCTCGGATTGAACAGTTAGTGGATGGAACGACTGGTCATGAGTTGTTGAGCTTCATGGATGCATACTCGAGATATAACCAGATCCAGATGTTTGAACCTGACGAGGACAAGACGTCCTGTACCACTGACCAGGGGCTATATTGCTACAAAGTCATGCCCTTTAATCTCAAAAATACAGGGGCAACGTACCAAAGATTGGTGAACAAGATGTTCGTTCTACAGATTGGTAGAAACATGGAAGTATATATGGACGATATGCTGACAAAAAGTATAACGTCAGAAGAACATGCATGAGATCTCAGGGAAACATTCAGAGTGCTATGAAGGTAAGGTATGAAGCTCAACCCAAAAAAGTGTGTCTTTGGAGTACCTTCAGGGAGATTCCTAGGATTTCAAGTTTACCAAAGGGGAATTGAAGTTAACCCAGAAAAAAATAAAGGCATTAGAGGAAATGAGATCTCCAAGAACACTAAAGGAAATCCAAAGGCTAACATGGGTGCTTGGCATCTCTGAATTGATTCATAAGCAGGTCAACTGACAAATGTCTTCCCTTTTTTTATGGCAATTAAGAAAGGTAAGGGGTGAAATGGATTGCTGAGTGCGAACAGGCCTTCAGAAGGATCAAAGAATATCTAGGAAAAACGTTGATTCTGTCCAAACCTCTTGAAGGAGAAGTGCTTTATTTGTACCTGTCAGTAACGTCTGTAGCAATAGGCTTAGTACTGGTTAGACTAGATGAGGGGGTATAAAAACCAGTGTATTATACAAGAAAAACTTTGTTACCAGCTGAGATAAGGTATTCACCAGCCGAGTAGATGGCACTGGCCCTTGTGACTGCAACAAGGAAGCTAATACCGTACTTTCAAGCCCACATGATCAAGGTCTATACGGACTGTCCGTTGAAGAATTTTTGTTTGAAACCCGAAGTGTTCAGGAAACTAACTTAATGGGCTATGAAGTTAAGCGAGTTTGAGATAGCATATCTACCGAGGGCCACAGTAAAGAGACAAGTTATGGCCGACATGATCATAGAATTCACTGAACCAAATAGCGAGGTGATAAGGATGTTGAAAAAGAATGATGAGTTCATATGGAAACTATATGTAGATGGGTTGTCAAACACACACGGTAGCTGAACCGGGATAGTCATACCTACCCCAGAAGGCAATCAAGTAGAGTGTGCCCTGTGTTTTGAATTCAAAGCCACTAGCAGCATGGCCGAGTATGAGACACTTTTGGCACGACTAAGAGTTTGCGGCCTTAGGGGCGGATGAGCTAGAAATATTTTGTGACTCGCAAGTAGTGGTAAACTAAATGTTGGATGAATATCTAGCCAAGGACAACAACATGGTTACATATTTGGGGATAGCCAAAACACTGCTAGGAAGATTTAAAATGTATAGGATCACCCAAATTCGGGAGAAGAACGAAAAGACAGACGTCTTATCAAAATTGGCATCAGCTACTATCGGTGTACAATCAAACACTATCCCAGTTGCTCATCTTAAAAGGCCAAGCATCAAGGACAAAGAAGAGATATTGGAGATAGGAGTAACAGAAGGACATCAGACCACTTGGATGACCTCGATTAGGGAATACCTAGAGAATGGAACACTGCCAACAGAAGTAACTGAAGTGAAACGTTTCAGGTATAGAGCCATAAGGTACTCGATGGTCGTGGGAGAATTGTACATGAGAGAATTCTCGAAAGCCTTACAGAAATGTGTTTACCTAGCAGAGGGCAAACGGATATTAGAGAGCATCCACGGGGGAGTGTGTGGGAACCACTCTAAAGGTAAGAGCCTGGCACACAAAACACTCAGACAAGGCTTCTATAGGTCAACCATATTTTGAGACGTCCAAGCAGTCGCGGATCAATATGAAGGTTGCCAGAGGATAGCTAATGACGTAAAGAGGCACCTTGAACAGGTAAAGAGCATGTTATCACCTTGGCCGTTCGCCATGTGGGGACTGGATTTGATCGATCCGAAGCTAGTTGCAACCAAAGGCGAGGTAAAGCACGCCATTGTGGTCGTATATTACTTTACCAAATGGGTCGATGCAGAAGCGCTGATACACATAACTGAGGCCAATACAATGAGTTTTATCAAGAAGAACGTCATTTATCGGTTTGGAATCCGAGACATAATAATCATGGATAACGGAGTTCAATTTGACATTGATAATTTCAGAAACATGTACCGGGATTTCGGCATAAAGAATTATTATGCCACACCAGCTCACCCTCAGACCAATGGTCAGACAGAAGCAGTAAACAAGATAATCAAGTACACTCTGAAGGAAAAACTAGATGCCAAGAAGGGGAACTGGGCAGACAAGTTGCATGAAGTTTTATGGGCATACCGAACCACAAAAATGACCTCAACAGGGGAAACCCCTTATTCATTGGCGTTCGAGATAGAGGCAGTGATCCCGATTGAAGTAATTCATAGCTCGCCAAGGGTGGATCTCTCCTATCTCGAGTCAAACGCTGGTATGCTAGAACAGAACTTATACGAGTTGGAAGAAAAAAGAGATATGTCAAGAGTAAGGATTGCAACCTATCAGTAAAGGGTCACTAGATACTATAACTCGCGTGTCCGAATTAGAACATTCCAACTTAGATATCTAGTTCTGAGAAGGGTGTCGCCCAACACAAGAGATAAGCCAGCTGGGGCTCTGGCAGATAAATGGGAAGGTCCATACAAGATGGTTGGGTTGGTTGTACATGGGACGTACCAACTTGCCCGATCAGAAGGAAGCGAGTTACCCAGGCCATGCAATGCTCAATACCTAAAAATTTTCTACCCTTAAAAGTCCCTTAGTTCTTCTTGGTCGTTTATATTTCTTTAGAGATTGATTTTACTTTGTTAGCTGATTATTTTATATTTCCTTTTAGCATTCAATAAAATCCCCTTTGAATGAGCAATTTCAGAAATCAATAATAATGTTCTGAAACCTTGCTTTCGTATACAAAAGCAATCTTGGGGCATCTAAAAATTGCTCAGTGTCGGGTGGGGGCATCCGAGAGGCCTAGTGAGGGGCTAAAAACATATATCGCAAATACAATGTACACCCATCGAGACTAACTAGGTGTAATAAAGCACTGTTAGGCGTATTCAGGTCATAAGCGTTTGATGGGATGCGCTAATAGTTGAATAAGGGATAAGTATTTTTACCCAAAAACAGGTGCAAGTAAGGCACTTGCTAAGTTAGTAAAATACAAGATGCCTCATTGCAAAGAATCTTGATCAACAGACTACTGAGAGACGTCCCAATGACCTAGTTGATAGATGAAAGACAAGAGTATATAAATTAGATACCATGTTTTAAAATAACACTTCTTGACATAAAAGAAGTAAGATGATCGGGGGCTTGAGTAACCGATCAACTGACCCGAACGGATCCCCCAACCCTACCAATGCAATGGCTATTACAAGCTCTGTCATATGAAGTTATTTAACCAAAGTCAGGACAACAGACTCAATGTAGCATGGGTTAATAAAACGTCCTGGTCAAATTAGAGAAATCGGTTGAGAAGGTGAAATCACAATCGAAACCATTAATTTAGGTGTGGCTCATCGCGCATAGTTCAAGTGAATAAGCGGTTACAATTGGTCGTAAAACATTCGATTTTTAGATAACTATCGTTACTAGCTTAGGACTTGGGTTATCACTAGCGCGCAATGGGACGACCAACTCATATCAATCCATCAGTTTATGTAGAAACAAAGAAAAGAATAAACCTCATTTTATTTATAGAGTGGCGACTACAAAACGGTAATTACAAAAAAAAAAATAACAAAAAACTCTTAAGCATTTGGGGGGTTAGAGGGACCTCCAGGCCTAGAACCGCTAGGAGGAAGATCACTACCATAGTCTTGGCTCAAGTCTTCGAAATCTGGCAAAGTGATATTATCCTCGGGTTCATCGGCCATGAAAGAAGAGTAGTCCGTGCCCAGCAAAGGACCAACATCAGCCCCCTCATGCTCACTGGCATGAAAAACTACCAGAGAAGATGTTGAAGGAAGCTCTAGATGCATGGGATGAGGATCCTTTTCGATAGACCGGCAGTAGGCCCTCCAACGAATCCTCTGATTCCTTATAGCTTCCAGGTACTCATCTTTGTGTCTTTTGATAATTTTTTCCCATTTGTGGCATGCCTCCTCTAAGGATCTCCTCTTACCTCAAAAGAAGCGGTGGTCAGTCCCCTCTTGAATTCCCTTAGTATGACAACGTCAATAACTGGGAATCTTTTATAGCGGTCCATGTTCTAGACTTCAAAAGCTGGCCTAGTCTCCTGAGAAATCACCTCCATACTTACTTGTTGTTGCTCCAAGTCCTTAGCTAGAAGTTCATAATGAATCCGAGCCTTCTCAGATGCCTGTTGCGTTTCAAGCATGACCTGCTAGGCAGAGGTAAGGGTGTCTTGGGCATGCCGGGTCTCCTCAAGGTTTCCTTCGTTGTTGTCTCAGTCAGGATGGCCCTCGACTAGAGTTGAGCATTCAACAATTCTGCTTTGGCGACCCTCTTCTATACCTCGACATTCATTATGGTAAGCTGTCTGAGAGTTACCTCGAATGCCAAAGCCATACCCTGGATGTTTGATATGGTCTTTCTCAAGGCAAGCTTATTCGCTGCATGTGTCTTCACCTGTTCTTCATACCGCTTAACTCTGGAAGAGCTGGCAGAGGAAGACTTGAAGGCATCATCTTTTTACGCACTGAGATATCTCCGTAGCCTGCCTCTTTTGATCAGCCAAAGCCCGGGTCAGCTCTTCCACATCCTGAAAAAAGAGGGTAAGAGTTAGAAAAATTGGAAAGACGATGTCAAAAGTACTTACAAAGATTCCATTGTTGACAATCATGTGGACTCGTTCAAAAGGACTAGTATTCCTTACCACTTTCTGGTAACCCTCGCCAATATACCTTTCACCGACCGATATGGATCAAAGCATAAAGATGGGATCAGCCCAAGAATCGCTTGAGCGGGCGAAGTGGGGAAATCCAAAAACTGGAGCATCTGGAATCACTGATGGGATGGATTGGTTATGGCCAAAAGTAGAAGTAGTCGAAAGCATCATTGGGGAGGGGGGGCAAACTTCCGATCGAGATTGTAATGGATAAGCATCACCAGGGATCTATGCCCTTTTACGGATGTTCTCGGGGGCAGAAGATCCCTCCACTATCTTGGCCACCTTGTTACTAGGGACATTGTCATAATATCCGACTCTATGGGATTTACCCATACTTGGCTCCTCTTGACTTCGTCTATCCCTAGTGGGCCTGTCTCAACTCAATCTTTCCCTGTTGGACCTTTCAAGATCAGATCCCTCTGTGGAAGATTGAACCCAATCGGACCTATCTCTAGATGACCCCCCTCCGACTGCTTCGAGGGGGAGGGGGATCACGGTTGCTTGCCACAACTCGTTTAGCAGAAACCGTCAAAAAGTCACGGTCAGATTCGTACACATGCTCGACCATGTCATGTTCAGGGGGAGCAATGCCCTGAGCCACTTGATCGCCAGCTGCTTTCTTGCTCACCCAATCAAGGTTCTTAGCCTTTTCGGCCTGCTCACCAACAACAATGTCTAGTTCATAAAATGAAAAGGAAAGACATTACAAAAAGTAATTAGCAAATAGAAAACAATAATATTAATAAGCCACTACCAAGAAGTTTAGAAACAGAGACTTACGACTCCTACGTCGAGCGGATATCTCGGGAAAGAGTCCAAATTCAACCCACTCCTTCTCTCCTTTACTGAGTATAGGCGACGACGGTCTCTAACCTCCCAAGGAGTCTGAGCCTCCCTAATGACCGTGTCAGCCTATTTCTTGTGTTGGGGACTATGTCCTAAAGATGTAATTTGTAAATGGATTTATGAAATAAATAAAAAAAAAGTTCAATTCATTCTTGTTATGTTGTTTATTTTATAACTTGTGCATATACTTAACATCCAAGATTGCCAGATGTAATCTCGAACAGTGTATAAGAGTGTCATATATGGATGGATACAGTAAGAGACGTGCAATCTAAAGAGTCCATAGATAGCAAATAAAAATGGGTACCTTATTTATGGTTAATCTATAGCTGTGGTCTATTCCGTAATGTACGGTGATTCTATCCTGAACCATTCATATGGAGATATGAGAATGAAGGCACCTTGTATGATGTGATCATATAGGACTGATCCATGATCTATATGAATCTCTCACCAAGATCCGTTTACCGATGAGATTCATATATATCAACTAATGATGGCTATATATGGGTGATCTTAATCCTGAGTGTCTTATCGACTCCTTCAGGTTAAATCGTGGTCTTTGATATACCATGGTGAGGTCAGATGAAGTTCTCGATCAATATGCTCTATATGTTGGGATTGCGGTTTGGCTTGTGGCTGGGAAGGTTTGTACACAATAGTGAAATCCACTCCTTCTTGTGAGAAGTAGATGGTAGTTCCCTTAAGGATTGATTCGGGGCTTGGACAATATGAGTGCTCTCCTAATTCCGTGAGGAAGTATGATTTATTGTCCATTAGAGAATCAATGGTACTTAAAGGATATCTGTTATTAGAGGGGTATAACGGACATTATGACACAACTCTAATTATGAACTACTGTGGAGGATCACACCATATGTAATAGTTATATTGATGGACACCGAGTTATATCGATCTGTGTAAAAGCATCTGCAGTTGAGAGAGTGCAGCTTCAAGTTTTTAGTGGAATAACACTGGAGTTAATAATCAAGGAATATTAATTAAAGAGTTTAATTAATGATTCCGAAGATTATTGGAGCTCAAAATACTATGGGTCCATTAGGTCCTCTTGCTAGCCCGATCGATTTAGGTAACAAGGGTCACGGTTAATAAATTGGATTGTCCAATTAATTGTGTTACAAAAGTGACACGTAAATATTCGGAACTTAATTGAATAATGAGATTATTTAATTAATGAATGTTAATAATTAAATTAATTAAATAATTAGATTATTTAATTATATTGATAATTATGAATTATTAATTAACTATTAGTTGGAGGGTGTTGGTTGATATATGGATTTAGGTGAAGATAAAATAATATGATTATTTTATTTTTACTAACACAAGAGATTGCATTGGATGTAAATTGGAGTGTGCACATGAAACAATAGTCAAAAGAAGAATTTGAATATGATGCAAATACCTGATACACATATAATATATATATATATATATATATATATATATATATATATATATATATATATATATATATATATATATATATATATATATATATATATATTGTGTAAAGATAGAAATCAGATGCAATTGTTTTCTTTGGTGGCGTGAATCAAGACGAAAAAAAAAGCAAAAGCAAAAGCATAAGGAGTTTTGTGGGCAGACGTGCAGTGTATATATATATAAGGAAGAGTTTCATGTTTCATGTATTATATATATATATATATATATTATATCTTGTTTCATGTTTTGTGTGTTTTTGAAACACATAAAAGAAAGAGTTTCTTCAATTCTCTCTACATCCTCCATTCAAGTTCCTGAGACTGTGGCGCGTCTACACGCAGTTACCAGTCCCGAGAGATAGTGAGGAAGATCGAGTGGTTCAGACAGGAGCACATCGTAAAGTGAAGGAGTCTCCAAATGTTGGTAAGAGTTGTTCAAACAGGAGCATATCATAATGTGAAGGAGTCTCCAAACGTTGGTAAGATTTTCTTCTTATTATTACATTGATTACAATTTCCTGTGTTTACATATTGTATGTGGTAGTTCCGAAAAATAATTACGATCCCAAGTTCACTGGTCCCAGATACAGATTTTGATATGTATAAAATTTTTAAAACCTAATTCCGCTGTGTAACCGGTGAACGGGTACCAACAATTGGTATCAGAGCCAATTTATTTTTCTGAACAGGAATTTATTTTCGATGCTCCTGTATGTATGAATGTGTAGACACCATCTTTATGATCGTATGAATGTTTATAATTAAATTGTTTACTTTAAACATGATTGATCGTAATTTTTTATGGTACAATGGATTTAAGGTTTATAGGTTGTATAATTTTTATGTTATTTATATTTACTGTTATTGTATTGTAAATAAATATAATTATAACCTGTAAATGAAGAACTGGAAACGCGTGACGCCGAACACTGTTCATCGGTACTTTTCACCCCGGGGGGGGGGGGGGGGGGGGGGGGGGTACTGTTCACCGGTACTGTTCATGCGACACTGTTCAATGTACTGTTCACCGGGTAATGTTCATGCGGTACTGTTCATGCACGGTTTCGTTGACAAGTGTTGCCTAGTGCGTTCCATATAAATTTCCCGTTTCGGATTCATGAGATGAATTATAGTGACCTGGAGAGTCTGGAAGATTTCTGAAGTTACAAGAACCCGAGGAATGCCTTGGGAATTTTTTTTGTAATTTTAGATTCCAATTTTTTAGGTTAAATAATCCACAGTACTCGGTCAATTCATGTATGCTTTATATTATGTGATGTTAAAAGCATTGTCATGCAGACATATGTCATTTAGATTAGATATGCCTATACAAATATATTTGATATGTCCTACATGCATCATAGCCTGTTATTTTAGGTATTTTATGTTAATGTGATTAAAATGAGCAATATACATAAACGGTTATGAATAATGAGATTAGTTTTTTTAATGGTTAGAAAACTTGGTAATTTTCATTAATATTAATCTAGCTATTAAAAAGTTTAATAAGTTAGATTAATAGGGTCATTTATTGTAATAAGGATTAATATGATTAATAACCTACTAATAAATGAACCGAATAAAGTGTTAGAGTTTTAATTGTTAAAACTTGGTAAACAATAACATAATAATCTGACCTTAGTAAATAGTTTACAAATGCTTAGATTATTCACTAATAGATTAGATTTTTAATTGTTAAAAATCATTAATAATTTATTAGTTAATGCGCTAGATAACTTGATTAAAGTTAGTCGTTTAATCATGTAGTGTCTAGGTACATTAACGGATAATAGAAAACCCTAATTTTAAAATAGTGAGTGGGAGGAGGATATATGGCAAATATACCCCGCAATCTCCATCATTAGTTCAATACTATGAGATCTGAGTGGGGCCTCTTGACGGATTTGTTTTCGTCCTCTTTAAGGAGGGTTTCCACAAAGGTCAATACCAAGGTTGACTTCCTAACGGATAGGATTTCTGAGGGTATTTCGGACTGACCGACCCTAAAGTGGCAATTCTCGAGTTAATCTCGTGATATCTGAAATGGTGGGTTACACTCACAAAGGTTTTGATTAAGTTTGTTAATTAAAAACTTGACTGAATGAACGATGGTTGAATGATATGGAATAAGAGTTATTCTAGAATATCATTTGATTGAGAATGTCTCGGTCCAACGTGCAAAGACTTGATTGACCCTAAGACGACACTTCTTTGTGGTATGTTGGATTATCGTGGTATAGGAACTAATTTTAGGGTAATTCTAGTTCATTAAACATGTTCATGCATCATGTTTAAATTTATGCCAAAGCACTCACATTTGTTTCAAATAAATGACTGGGATGTTTTATTTATTTCAGCAATAATGTTTTCTGCGTTACTTCAATTTCTCGCAAACGACAAGTTAACTGGTGATAAATAAACTAAGTGGAAACTAAACATTAATGCAATATTGGTCACCAAAGACCTCAAGTTTGTGCTTACGGGGGAATGTTCTCCAGTGCCTGCTGCCAATGCCACACGAACTGTTCGTGAGG
This sequence comes from Dipteronia dyeriana, assembly GCA_032871835.1. NCBI lineage: Eukaryota > Viridiplantae > Streptophyta > Magnoliopsida > Sapindales > Sapindaceae > Dipteronia > Dipteronia dyeriana. The sequence goes on along the minus strand of CM065300.1, from coordinate 75,457,160 downwards.
CATACAAGTGATGGGTCTCATCTGATGAGAAGGCCCAAACATATCTGTTGGCTTCTATGACAGACGTGCTTGTCACAAAGCACAAAGCACAAAGCAATGACTTTAACATTCAAAATCATGGAGTCATTGCAAGCTATGTTGGGGCAGCCCTCCAAGCAAAAGCGATACGAAGTTGTTCGTTCCGCTATGATCGCTCGCATGAAGGATGGTACGTCAGTTCGAAACATGTCCTGAGTATGATGTCCTACTTTAACAAGGCAGAAGTCAATGACGGGGCTATTAACGAACCCAGTCAATTGAGCATCATACTGACGACTCTTTTGAAGAGTTTTGATCAGTTTAAGAGTAACTACGAGATGAACAAGTTAAGGTTCAATCTAACACAGTTGCTCAATGAGCTCACTACCTTTGAGTCCTTGACCAAGGACAACAAGGGTAAGACCGGTGAGACAAATGTTGCCGAACCATCTTTTTCTAATAATAAGAAGAGAAAGAGGTTTACTGGAAAAGCAAAGGGTAAGCCCAAACCCGAGAAAGCTCAAAGTAAGAAGAAGTCCAAGAAAAGTAAATATGATTTACTTGTTCTTGAGTCATGTTTAGTAGAAGATGATTCTTCACCCTGGATAGTTGATTCAGGGTCCACTAACCATGTTTGTTCTTCTTTATAATTGACTGATTATTGGACACAGCTAGAGGAGCAAGCCTTCTTAATGAGTGTGGGGTCAGGGCATGTCATGTCGGCACGAGAAGTGGGCGTAATTAGATTACATTTTTGTAATAGTTATATATTGTTGGACAATGTATTTTATATTCCTAGATTTACACGGAATTAGATTTCCGTTTCTAAGTTGTTAAAACAAAAATATTATGTTTCTTTTAATAATAAATATGTTATTATTGGAAAGAATGATCTGAATATTTATTCAAGAATTAATGAAAACAATTTGTATGTGTTAAGACCATTAATACATACTACACTACTCAACACCGAAATGGTTAATGTTGAAAAACTAAAAACTAAACGATATAAGATTTCTCCAGATAATGACACGTATCTCTGGCATCTAAGGATTGGTCATATCAACCTTGACCAGATAGACAGACTGGTAAGAAGCGGACTTTTAAGTGAGCTAAAGATTGGCACCTTACTTGTCTGCAAATCTTGTCTGGAAGGTAAGATGACTAAGAGACCTTTTACTGGAAAAGGGCTTAGAGTTAAAGAACCGCTAGAGCTTATACATACAGACGTCTGTGGACCGATGAATATTAAAGCTAGGGGTGGTTATGAATATTATACATATAGATGACTACTCAAGATACGGATACGTCTACGTCTACGTCTAAGTCTACGTCTACCTAATGCAACGGAAGTCGGAAACATTTGAAATGTTCAAAGAATTTCGAGTTGAAGTTGAGAATCAATTAGGTAGGACTATCAAGTCATTACGATTGGATCATTGAGGTGAGTACCTTGACCAAGAGTTTGAAGACTTCATGGTCAATCATGGGATAGTTTCCCAACTCACAGCTCCCGGTACACCTCAGCAAAATGGTGTAGCGGAGAGGAGAAATAGAACCCTAATGGAAATGGTGATATCTATGATTAGTTTCTCATCATTACCAAATTCCTTCTAGGGATATGCGTTACAAACAACGGTATACATTTTGAATGTGGTGCCATCCAAATCTGTTCCTAAGACTCCCCTAGAGTTGTGGAATGATCGTAAAGCTAGTTTGCTACATTTTTGCATATGGGGGTGTCCAACACACGTGCTGAAGAACAGAACTGGAAAGCTAGACTCCAAGTTTGTTGTCTGCATGTTTGTAGGATACTCCAAGGAGACCAGAGGTGGACACTTCTATAGTCATGAAGACAACAAAGTATTTGTATCGACAAATGCAACGTTTCTTGAGGAGAGTTATATTAGTGACCATAAACCTCATTCTAAGATTGTATTGAATGAGTTGGAGTCTGGTGAGACTAGTGCTTCATCAACAAGAGTTGTTGATCCATAAACATCTGAGAGTCAAATGGTTCTTGATCAGGATACACTACCACCTAGACGTAGTGAGAGGGTTGTGAGATAACCTGAATGCTATTTAGGTATAGGTGAGGGACAATATGTTGTCTCTGCTGATAGTGTGGATGATCCATTGACATTTAAGAATGTAATGGAAGATCCTGATAAAGAGGGGGTCGATTATGAAGAGACTTTATCGCTAGTAGCCATTTTAAGTCTATTAGGATTCTCTTATCCATTGTTGCCTATTTCGATTACGAAATTTGGCTAATGGATGTCAAGACTGCATTCTTGAATTGAAATCTTGATGAGAGCATCTATATGATGCAACCAGAGGGATTCGTGTCTCCAGATCAAGAGCAAAAGGTTTGCAATCTGCAAAGGTCCATCTATGGACATAAGCAAGCATCTAGATCTTGGAACATTAGGTTTGATGATGTGATCAAAACCTACGGCTTCCAGCAAAACGTCGATGAGTCTTGTGTCTATAAGCGCATCATTGATAAGAAATTAGTTTTCTTGGTCCTATACGTAAATGATATCCTACTCATTAAGAATGATATGGGAGTGTTGTCTGATGTAAAGGGCTGGCTTACTAGCCAATTCCAAACGAAAGATTTGGGAGATGCGAGTTATGTTTTAGGGATCCAACTTAAAAGGGATCATAAGAACAAACTCATAGCACTGTCTTAGGCATCATATATCGATAAGATTCTTGTACGATTTTCGATGCAAAACTCCGAGAAATGTAATTTAACTTCTAGACATAGATTTCACTTGTCTAAGGAATAATGTCTTAAGACACCTCAAGAAGTTGAGGATATGAGACATGTACCCTATGCATCGGCAGTAGGTTGTCTCATGTATGCTATGTTATGCACGAGACCAGACATCTGCTATGCAGTAGGAGTAGTCAACAAATACCAGTCCAACCCAGGATTGGATCATTGGGTTGCTGTCAAGACAATTCTCAAGTATCTTCGGAGAATGAAAGACTATTTGCTAGTGTATTCCGACAGGATTTGATCCCGTTAGGATACACGAATTTTGATTTTCAGTAAGATAGGGATTCTAGGAAATCAATGTCTGGATCAGTATTCACCCTGGGTGGTGGAGCCATTGTGTGGAGAAGTATCAAGCAATCTTGCATCGCTGACTCCACCGTGGAAGCCGAATATGTAGCCGCTTGTGAAACTGCTAAAGAGACTGTTTGGCTCCGTAAGTTCTTGAGTAATCTGAAAGTTGTTCCAGATCTGGATAGGCCTGTCACGTTTTATTGTGACAACAGTGGTGCTGTGGCTAATTCCAAAGAACCAATAAGCCACAAAAGAGGAAAGCATATAGAGAGAAAGTATCATCTCATTAGAGAGGTAGCAGAGAGGTGATGTGATCGTCACCAAGATAGCCTCACAAGACAATCATGTTGATCCATTTACGAAGATCTTATCGGCTAAAGTGTTTTTGGGTCACCTAGATGGTCTAGGGTTATGAGACATGCCCCACATGCATTAGTGCAAGTGGGAGATTATTGGGGTTTATGCCCTAAAGATGTAATTTGTAAATGGATTTATGAAATAAATAAATAAATAAAGTTCAATTTATTCTTGTTGTATTGTTTATTTTATAACTTGTGCATATACTTAACATCAAAGATTGCCAGATGTAATCTCAAACTGTGTATATGAGTGTCATAAATGGATGGATACAGTAAGTGATGTGCAATCTAAAGAGTCCCTAGTTAGCAAATAAAGCTGAGTACTTTATTTATGGTTAATCTATAGCTGTGGTTCATTCCATAATGTACGGTGATTCTATCCTGAATCATTCATATGGAGATATGAGAATAGAGGCAACTTGTATGATGTGATCATATAGGACTGAGCCATGATCTATATGAATCTCTCACCAAGATCCGTTTACCGATGAGATTCATATATATCAACTAATGATGGCTATATATAGGTGATCTTAATCCTGAGTGTCTTATCGACTCCTTCAGGTTAAATCGTGGTCTTTGATATACCATGGGTGAGGTCAGATGAAGTTCCCGATCAATATGCTCCGTATGTTGGGATTACGGTTTGACTTGTGGCTGGGAAGGTTTGTACACAATAGTGGAATCCACTCATTCTTTTAAGAAGTAGACGGTAGTTCCCTTAAGGATTGATTCGGGGCTTGGATAATATGAGCGCTCTCCTAATTCCATGAGGAAATAGGATTTATTGTCCATTAGAGAATCAACGGTAGTTAAAGGATATATGTGATTAGAGGGGTATAACGGACATTATGACCCAGTTCTAATTATGAACTACTGTGGAGGATCACACCATATGTAATAGTTATATCGATGGACACCGAGTTGTATCGGTCTGTATAAAAACGTCTGCAGTTGAGAGAGTGCAGCTTCGAGTTTTGGAGTTAATAATCAAGGAATATTAATTAAAGAGTTTAATTAATGATTCCGAAGATTATTGGAGCTCAAAATACTATGGGTCCATTAGGTCCTCTTGCTAGCCCGATTGATTTAGGTAACAAGGGTCACGATTAATAAATTGGATTGTCCAATTAATTGTGTTACAAAAGTGACACGTAAATATTCGGGAATTAATTGAATAATGAGATTATTTAGTTAATGAATGTTAATAATTAAATTAATTAAATAATTAGATTATTTAATTATATTGATAATTATGAATTATTAATGAACTATTAATTGGAGGGTGTTAGTTGATATATGGATTTAGGTGAAGATAAAATAATATGATTATTTTATTTTTACTAAATCATTTATCTAAGTATTTGAATTTAAGTTTAAATTTAAAATACTTATTATCACTTTTAATATATTAGATATATTTGAAAAGGATAATTAAAAGATATATATCAATTAATAACACAAGAGATTGCATTGGATGTAAATTGGTGTGTTCACATAAAACAATAGTCAAAAGAAGAATTTGAATATGATGCAAATACCTGACACACACACACACACACACACACACATATTGTGTGTAAAGATAGAAATAAGATGCAATTGTTTTCTTTGGTGGCGTGAATCAAGACAAAAAAAAAATCAGAAGCAAAAGGGGTTTTGTGTGAAGATGTGCAGTGTATATATATATGAAAGAGTTTCATATTTCATGTTTTTTTATATATATTATATATATCTTGTTTCATGCTTTGTGTGTTTTTGTAACACATAGAAGAAAGAGTTTCTTCAATTCTCTCTACATCTTCCATTCAAGTTCCCGAGACCGTGACGCGCCTACACGCAGTTACCAGTCCCGGGAGATAGCGAGGAAGATCGAGTGGTTCTGACAGGAGCACATCGTAAAGTAAAGGAGTCTCTAAATGTTGGTAAGAGTGGTTCAAACATGAGCAGATCATAAAGTGAAGGATTCTCCAAACGTTGGTAAGATTTTCTTCTTCTGATTATATTGATTACAATTTCCTGTGTTTACATATTGTATGTAGAAAAATAATTACGATCCCAAGTTCACTGGTCCCAGATACAGATTATGATTTGTATAAAAAATTTAAAACCTAGTTCCGCTGCGTAACCGGTGAACGGGGTACCAACACCCTGGTCATCATAGGTGTACTCTTGTTCCACAGCTTAGGACTACAAAAGTTCCTCGGGACACTGCTTCGATTGAATCAATAGGCAGGGTCAGCCACTGCGACCTTACCTCAATCTCCTCTGACAAAGAACCAACTGTTCTTCCAGTATTTGTTAGATGATGGAAACCCTTAGATGAAACCTTTGTGGTCTGTATGCGTTGAAAGGGCAGACTTTTCCTTGTAACCTTGAAGGATCCAACTGCTCGGTGACGTCGACTGGAGGTAAAAAGTCCCACCTGTATCTGACCGATCCAAAGTATAAAAATTACGTATCTCCTAGGGCGTCGGGGGGTGTTTTGCCCCAATCTTTCTCCACAAATGCCATAGACTGATCAACACTCGATACGAAATAGGGGTCAGTTGAGCATGGGCAACACCCGCGTCTACTAAGAAACGGGCAATGAAAGGCTGCAAAGGGAAAGTGAACCCAGAAGACAACATGGCCCCATAAATCGTAATGGCACCAAGGGTTGGCTTCCGCACTGCACGATCACCACTGTAGGAAAGCTTCACTGAGCAAGGGAGGTCGAACCGATCCCTAAAAATTCATAAGTTCCTCATCAGTCACCATATTTATTTCAAAGTCGAAGGCGTAAGGATGGTCCGCAGTAAACCTTAGCATATGAGCTTGTCGTTCTTTGGGGACATCATTCATCTTCAAGGTCTGTGAAACTATATTTAGGTAGCTCGCTGGACGGGTGGTTTCCTCGGAAGAGGCCCTGGAAGTTTGCCTTATTGCCTTCGACATATTTGAATAAAAACCAACAGAAGTAAAACCAAGAGGATTAGCAGAAGAAGGAGCAAACCTAGGGCAAGCCATAGAATAATCTACATTTAAATCAATTCGTTGAAATGAATAAGCATAATCGTGAAAATGACCCCAAAGAATGGATTCAAGTCTAGCAATATTCTCACTATCACCAGCCTCAATAGCATGTATGAGAAGTTCAAAATATCGACAATGAAGAGTTGGGCCCATATCTGGAATGCACACAGATGTAACGAAAACAAAGAAGTTTAAAAGCTGAAAGATAAAAATCTGAAGGAGAAGAAATTTATAGAGAAGTTCTATAAAGTCATGAGAAGTAATGAAAAGTCTTTGAGCTATATATAGGAGCAAATGATATCATACAACAACTGACGTCATACCAACACAGATACGCCACCAGACGTGAATGGGGGTAGGTGCACATGGAATGAAAAACATGTGCCATTTGGAATTCAAAAAAGTGGATGAATGATTGCATCAGCTGAAACAGGCGTGATTGACAATAATGTTTAGCCGTAAAGCATTAAATGCTCATTTATGAACACCACGACAAATAATAATAATAAGTTAAACATACTTCGACGAGTGAGTTCCATTTCGAATGAGATACTCGGTCTTGTATGTTTAAGAGGGGTGTTGTTATTGGTAAATTCTAGATGATGCGACACGTCAGTAAAAGACTAGGGTCGGGGGTGCCACGTCATTGGAAGATGATCAGATTAAGTCAACCCAAGTAGATCGAAGAAGACCCGACCAGTTCCCCAGACTAAGATAACGCAAATGATCGGGTTTGTAGATTCAATCGGATCGTCAAGATGGTCGGGACTAGGATCGGGTAGAACGCTAATCGGGGGTAAATAAGAATGGTCGGTAAAATAGGCGATCGGACGCGTGACATGTGGAGAGCACCCAGATTCAGTGAAATCATGACTCAATTATGCTGATAAAGAGTCTGATCTGAACAAGGCTTCTGGAAGCGCACCCTAACAAGGAAGCAAATTATCGGAGTCTAGATTAGGAAAGAGATTTAAAGACAACTGAAATACAAATCAACTTCAAATAGGAAAGAAATAGAGCATGACTCTAAAAAGTTAGAATTTCATTAAATGACAAAGACTTTCCTTACGTGTACATTAAGAATTAGGGTTCTATGCATGTATAAATGGACCCTAAAAATACCCATAAAAGGGTAAACACAATTTGACTAGCAAAAGCGTGAGGGAGATTGAGTGTGTAATCTTCTCTTAACATAGTGAATTCTTGTTGTCGCTATTGGTAATCGTGGACGTTTCCCTACACCGGGGTTTTACAACATAAATTTTTTTTGTCTTATTTATATTCCCTTCACTTTGGCTTTCAATTGGTTATCATTCTACACTAATTGTGTGACGTGAGGTTAATCCAAAAATCACCGTCAACATATGTTATGTTATATAATTAGATATATTAGAATATGGAAAAAAACTCTTAAAAAAGTTCTTAAGAATATAGTATCTGTTGACAATGATTTTTGGATTAATTACAATTCACCACGCGTCACACAAAATGAATATAAATAAATATGAATAATAAATTGTAAAAGTAAGGAGGTAACAATAAAGATAATATTTATGTGGTAAAACCCCAAGGTGGGGAAACATCCACGGTTCCTGTCTACGGTGATAAAAATTCACTTTGTAAAAGATAATTACTGTAAGTTCCTCTATTTTGATTGGTTTATTTAGATTGACAAACCACATTTGGGTATTAACATATAAGGGTAGTTTATGCCTTCTTTGTTCGTGTCCAAACTCAAGATTCAAAGGTATATCACTTGCTTAACTTTCTTTGAAGAGGTTTTAGTTTACCACACTCACACATTATGTATTTGTATTGACATGCATTGATTGTTGCACACACACACACACACACACACACACACACACACACACACACACACACACACTTACATGCATTTGAGTTGTTATGCATGTGTACATTATTGCTTATATGTGCATCTCTTCACAATCACACTAACTTCTCTTCTAGATTTAATTATGGTTTTGTGTTCTGCTCATGCTTGCACAATTGTGTGCTTGTTTTAGTGCGTTGAGTGACCATTTGAGAAGGTTATATTCTTCTCTTGTTTTGGTCTTTTGGTCACATGGTTGTTCCATGAGTTTGGACACTTTTGTTGTTGTCCAATTCTAACCTTTGGTCACTCATTTAACTCTTTCTACCATAATCCAAATCATACTTTGTTAATTGGAGTAGAAACTAGACCTCCATACCTTTCCAACGGTATATTGTACTAAAGGTTTGGATGTAGTTTGGTCATGTTTTGAGCCTCTTGTAAATGTGGTTGGGATGTTGAATACCTAGTGACGGGTTATGTAAGGGTCAGACCCGCGCAATCACCTGACGGATACTTTCTTAGAGTCTCGGTGCAAGGACATTTACGCAGCCATAGCGCGGGTATGTGCGGGTCACTGCTCGAGTCCGAACCCATGCACAACCCGCGCACTACACGGATTTGGACAGATTTTCAACAAAACGATGTCGCTTTGCTTGTGCCTATAAATATGTTATTTCTCGCCCATTTTGACCTAGAGCTTCGAAATTCATTTCCAAGAGAGAGAAATTGACTCCAAGAGAGAGAAAGAGAGCTCTCAAGAACATTTCTTGACTCAACCAAACTTCAAACCATAATCATCTAGCATAATATTTGCCTCATCCAAGCATGAGTTTTCTTGTTTTTTTTTACTAGGTAAACTTTACATACCCTAGACTTCATTGTTTCATTAATATGTCATGTATGCCTAGGTTTTAGCTTTTATTACAAATTAAATGCATGTTCTTGTGTTTAATAGCTTTTATAACATGCTTGTGATGTTGGTTGTTGGTTGAGAACATTGTTTAGTGTTATCTAGCATTTAGGACGATTTTACCATTCTAGCTAAATCTCTATGCTTTGCATTTACATATTATTTAGGTTTAATTGATTGCATTTATAGATTGCATTGATTGTTCTTTGCCATGTTTCATGACAACTTTTGTTGATTGACTTTTGTTTGATAACTAAATGTTAGACTCTCATAGCTATATCGAGTTAGGTCTTCTTGCACTTGCATTTAGACATTAATATCTAGTATTTGCATTTATTGATATCTTTGAATTCCTAGCTAAGCATTTAGTGTAGCCTAGCACTACTTGCATGTTTGAAAATTTTATCATATTCACTTAGGTTGTTTTGACTCTTCATTGAGGTTAAGTCTTGTGACTAATTGGTTTGGGTACAAGCATATTGATCAAGAATCAATATTAAGGCCTTCTGGGTTGAGTGAAAGGGTTTGTAACTGGAGGGTGTGATGGAAGGTCATCCTAGCTTGTAAACTTTCATTCAATAGTGGATTTGAGGATCGGATGTGTGGCGCACATATGAGCCTGTGGTTTTTCCTTGTTGAAGGTTTACACATAAAAATCAAGTGTCATTTATTTTCCGCATTTTACATTTGATTGTTGTTTTGACTAGATTGAGGTTGTCTTTTTAATATTGATTGATTAATAGAAAAAGTGGTAATTATATCGATTAAAACCTATTCACCCCCTATAGGTTTATTATTACACACGTTTAAAGGGAATTTTCAATTCCAACCCTATATCTCTCTCGTACTTTTGTAAGCAGAATTCGCGTTCACCATTTTATGGATGTTATTAGGGTATATTTATACATGCATAGAACCCTAATTCTTGGTGTACAAGTAAGGTAAGTTCCTGTAGTGGAACAAAATTATAATTTATTGGAGTCGTTTTATTCTCCTTCTCGTTTTACGTTGATTGAATTTTAACTGCATCAGATCTCTTGCCTGATCTGTACCTTGATATCTATAAAGAAGTTTGTTTCCTTATCAAAGTGTTCTTTGAGATGTCTTGTTTATATCAGACTCTTCTTCTACGTAATAGAGTCGTAGCTTTATTAAACCTGAATAGTGTCCACGTGTCAGCAAGCCGACCATCTGCCAAACCCGATCAGATTTCCTTTCCCCGACCAGCGGCTTTACCTGATCACAGGTTTTGCCCCGACCATTTTGACGGTCCCGATCGGGTCTTCTTATTTGATCGTCTGTGTTATATTGGTCGGGGGAGTTTGTTGGTCATTTTAGGTTGGTTTGATCTGGTTGACTTTTGGTGACATGGCACCCCCGACTCTTATCTATTACTGACATGTCATATCATCTAAATTACACTAACAACAATACCCCCTAATCATACAATCTGAGTATCTCGTTCCCAAAAGGAATTTGCTCGGTGAAGTGTGTTTAATTTGTTCTTCTTTTATCTCATAGCTCATTAATGTGTATTAAATGCTTTATATCTAAGTGTTAACCCTAACCACATCCGTTTCGGCTGATGCAATCATTAACAACTTTTTGAATTTCGAACGGTACATGATTCTCGAGGTTTGTGCACCTACTCCCATTCTTGCACGTTATGCATATGGCATTTACGTGTTCTGATGACATCATCCACTCCTATATATAATTCAAAACTTTTCTATTTCCCTATCACGACCCTAATATTTTCTTCTTCTCTAAATCTCGAGCTTTTTTCTTCGTTCCACATCTTCTTTATCAACGGTTCATGTTTTGTTGCACTCACCAATCTCTCAGGTATGGATCTACTCTCATTTTTGATAATTCAAATTTTCTCTTACGTTCCGTTGAGGCAGGTGATAAAGAGAATATCGATATGCTTAAGTCTATACTCTTGGGCCACTTTTACATGTACACTCATTCGTCTCAACCTGTTGCTTTAAATATAAATTACTATGTTGCTCGTACTGAGTTTGTTCCTTCATCTGTTAACCCTCCTGCTTCTACTTATGTTGGTGCTTGGACAGATATGTCGAGGATAACCAGTTCGAGGCAAGCTGTCAAAGCTTCGCCCAAGGAAACCACCCATCTCGTGAGTGATTTGAATATAACCTCACAACTGCTGAAGATGGTGGAAGTTCCAAGGGAATGACAGGCTCGTATGCTAAAGTTTTCTACTGACCATCCGTGTGCCTTTGACTATGAAATAAACTTGGTGACTAATGATGATCTTGAGAAATTCTCGGATCGGTTTGACATTCCTCGTTTGGTAGAACTGACATCTAGTGGTGAACGCGCTGTCTGGAATCCTCCCTATGGTGTTGTTGCTTTTTACGGGGCCATGATGTCTTCTGGGGTCACTATCCCCATTCAACTCTTCATTTCTCGGTTTCTGGCTGATACGGGTATCGCTTCTACACAATTGACCCCTAACTCATATCAGGTGATGATCATCTTTTGACACTTGTGGAAGAAGATCAAGGCTAAGTACCCCTCGACCCCTCAGGAGATACGTATCTTTTATACCCTTGGTCGCTCATATGCTGGAGACACTTTCTATCAGCAGTCGACCTCCTCAAACAGTAGGGTTTCTCATGGTTTTGATGACAAGTTTGCTTCCCACTCATAAGGATCACCAAGGCTTCATATGAGGTTTCCTTTCCTCAAACAAGTACTGAAAGAACAGCTAGTTCTTTTTTGTTGTTGATTGGGTCGAGATCGTGGTAGCCTACCCTAACCAACGGCTAACCATGAATTATGTCTTGAGGCACTTTTGTAGCCCCAAGCTATGGAACAAAACTGCACCTATGATGAACGTGAGATAAGCTAACATGGTCGTTAAGGTGGCCCAGATTTTTTGGGAGGTCAAGGATTGCCGTAATCTATACACAGAGAAAGAACTGATTGAGTTGGGGCTTTTCCCAGCCATCTCTGCTCGGCTCAAGCGCTGTAAATCTTGACTCCATTATTGCTTGATTTTTGTTGTGTGCATTCGTCCATTTTTTTTTCATTGTGTTTTCTTGTCACTGTATGAGATGTATGTTGTTGTTGTTGGTGAGCAAGCCGAGAAAGCTAAGAACCTCGACTGCGTTAGTAGGAAAGCGATCACCGATCAGGTAGCTCAAGGAATTGCACCCCTCGAGCATGACTTAGTGGAACATATATATGAGCCTGATCACAGCATTTCGGTGGCTCTTGCTAAGCAGGCTGAAGGGAGTGGTCGTGATGCTCATCCAGGGATAGGTCCACTCGGGTGAGGTCTACCCATAAGAGATCTGACCGAGACTGGTCCAGTAGGGAGAGATCAAGCAGAGATAGGCCCAATAAAGATAGGCCCAACAGAGATAGACCCAAAAGAGAGAGGCCCAGTAGGGAGGAATTTGGTGGAGTGATTCCTAGTGGCAAAATGGCTACGTCTATAGAGGGACCCTCCACCTCCGAGGCCATTTGTAAACAAATAGAGGCTCCTCCAGTCACTGACCCAATGGTTTGGTTGACCCTATCATCCTTGATGAGGATGACGAGGATGACCATGAGACCCTGAATGACTTAATTTCACATGAGCAGCGGTCGAAGAGAAGAGGTGATCGATTATCTACAGTATCTACTTCTTTTCTGTCTGCCCAGACCGAGACAATAAAAATCAGCATGGGCAATAACCAGTGACGTGGTCGTACCACAACCAGTAACACCTTCTTCTCACCTTGAGCCATTTTTGATCAAATCTAACTGTTCTGTTGATCGGGCTACTTCTTATTTGTCTGCACAGCGTTCTGGTAAGGCCCCAACGTAGTTTTCCGTCAAACGTCAGATATTCTTCACCAACTCTGATTCTAACCACGAGGGGCCTCATTCACAGGATCTTTTTATTGATGAGGACATGCTCGATGGCAAGGAAGAGTGCGCGTCTCTTATGTTGGATAAAATTGGAGTCCCTTCAGATGATGCGGTTACCGATTTGGTCGAGGATGATGAGACTAGCCAAGCTAGGACTGCCCCTACTAGCGAGTCTCTTGTGCCCCATCATTGGGACTGTGTAAGTAAAGGTCAAGTCCCTGAAAGGTAGAAACTTGGGGCCCGTACAACTATTATTTATGTTGGAGATGGTGGTAAAACTTCACGGGCGTAGAGTGTTGAGTTTCCGACCATTCTAGTAGTACCCCCGACCATCTCTACTTCTGGTCGTGATGGGTCTACTCCATCGACTTCAATGGTTACTCCTGTTTCTGGGACTTCTCTTCCCCCCAGTTCAAGTAGCTCTCGTCCCCCCTTTCCATGCTTCATACCATGTCAACTGGCGACGGGTATATTGGTGACGGATACTGAGAGAGGCCAGAACTGCTAGTACCTCCGAGCGAATCCACATAATCTTCAATAACAGGGTTTTTGTAAGTGCCTTTATACTTTACCTTTCACTTATGTGCATCAATATTCTTAGTTTTATTTCTATTTTTTTTGAGGCGGTAGAGGAGTTTACCCGAGCCCTGAACGATTAGAAAAAGCAGGCTGTGTAGATTTCCCGGTTGAAGAAGGCCCTTACCGAGAAGGATGATGCCCTTAAATTCTTCTCGGCCAATGCATCCAAAGTTAGGCAATATGAGGAGAAGCTGAAGAATCATGTGTCGATTGAGGTTGCTCTGAGGAAGACTATTGTCAACGTTCAGGGCAGGGCCTCTACAGATGAGACGACTCTTAGAGAGCTTACCACAATAAATGCTAAGCTAGAAAAGAGGGTTGCGAGGGTAAAGTAGCGAGGTACTAAGCTCGATTCGAGGGCCATCCTGGCTGAAACAACAATGGCTAAATTCAAAGAGAAGGACCAGAATACCCAAGACACCCTTATCTCTGCTCAGCAAGTCATGCTTGAGACGCAGCAGGCATCTGAGGAGGCTCAGATTCATTACGAGAATCTGGCAAAAGATCTGGAACAATAACATGTCAGTATGGAAGTGCTCTCCAAGAAAGCTAGGTCAGCTCTTGAAGTCCAAAATATGGACCGTTATAAGAGGTCTCCAGCTTTTGAGGCTGTCATGCTGAGGGAGTTCGAGAGAGGGCTAGCCGCTGCTAGGATGTTCTTTGATGGCAAGGAGCGATTTTCAGGGGAGGCTTCTGAAAAATAGGATAGGACTATGAATTCCTAGAAGCCATAAGGAACCTAAAGATCAGATGGAGGACTTATTGCAGATCAATCGAAAAAGACCCCCACATGATGCATTTGGAGCTTCCCTCTAAATCCTCTCTGGTGGCCTTCCATGCTGGGGAAGAGAGTGGTGCTTTAATGAAAGGGACCGACATCAGACCCTTACTTGATATAGACTATTCCCCCTTTATGATCGTTGACCTAGAAGATGACATCAACTGGCCAGATTTTGGAGACTTGACTAAAGGATATAGAGGTAATGACCTTCAACCTAGAGGATCTGGTCCCTGAGGTCCCTCAAGCACCCAAATGCCTGATTTTTCTTATGAGATTATCTGATCATCACCATTGTAATTTCTCTAAAAATTTCTTATGTAACTTTCAGCCCTTTAACATGAATAATACCTTTCTTTTAGCCTCGAATGCTGTTTTTAACTTGTGTTACATAGCTTAAATTGTATGTTGGTTATCATGTTTAAGTCAAACGATCTACTTTTAACCGATAATTTTTATTAATGGTCGGAGCCATAAACTGACTCGAGCTATATGTGTTACCTTACACCTAGTCGATTGACTCAATTGAGACCATATTAATGCGTTTGGTTGTGACCTTTTCTTGATTAGTTGTTCATCTTTTGGTCATGTTTGACTTGGATACATCATCTTTAACCAAGTAATCTTAACATGGTCAGTACTGTTTGTTAACTTAAACTAGATGCATTAAGTTAAACGTTCTAACTTTGACCAAGCAACTGTACGTGGTGAGGTTTGTCATTGCTCAATGGTGAGGGTAGACCATTTACTTTCACTCAATTGGTTACTTTGTTCTCCGACAGCCACACTGCTTTTATTCTTTTGTCAAGTGGTGTTCTTTTATAGACCATTTACATGGTATCTAGTTTATAGATGCTTGTGTTTTATCTATCAACTAAGACATTGGGACGTCTCCAAATAGTCCGTTGATCAAGATTCGTTGCAACGGGGTAGCTTATATTATTCTAACTTTACAAGTGCTTAAATTTTATTAGCAATTGTTTCAAGCATAGATATTTCGTTCCCCGTTCAACACTTAGCACATCCTATCATGTGTTTATGGCCTGAAAGCACCCTAACAATGTTTCATTACACCTAGTTTGTTTCGGTGAGTGTACTCTGCCTTTGCGGCATGTGTTTTTGGCCCCATCACTGGACCTCTCGGGTGCTCCTATCGGCATTGAGCAATTTCTAGGTGCCTTAAGATTGCTTTTGTAAATGAAAGCAAATTTAGAACACTTTTCTTGACTTCTTGAAATTGTTCCCTAAAGAGAGCTTTTATTGAATGCTAAAAAGAGACATCAAAAGATTAGCTAATCAACAAAGCAAACTTAAGCTAAAAAGGCATATTTAAAAATGAGAAACCCCTAGGGGTAGAACATCTTCAGGTACTGAGCATTGCATGACCTGGGCAGCTCGTCCTCTTCTGGTCGGGCAAGACGGTACGCTCAATGATTGGTCAATCCGACCACTTTGTACGATCATTCCCATTTATCTGTCAATTTTGGCCCTCATTTTCGTTGCCGATATCTTGTTTTTGAGTGATTTTGCTTGTCTTATGACTCATTTGTTATGTTTGCAGGCAATTAGGTACATATTGGAAGAAAGGGTGAAAGTGCAAAGATTGGGCAAAAACGGGCTGAACTTAGTGACGAAAAGCTAAAGTGTGCAGGCCACTGCGCGGGTCCATAACTGCGTATTTGTTCGTGCATTTGCCAAAGCCCGAGAGATGAAAATCAGCCCATCAGGTTATTGCGCGGGTCTAGACCCACTCATTCAACGCATCAGACAACCACATCAACGATTTTCAGACTTATTTTGGAAACCCTATAAATATATCTTTTTCCCATTTTGTAAGGGGGAGGATCATACAATTCTGAATCTGAGAAACAACTTTTGATTAGGAATGTTTGTTGAAACCTGATCTTCCACGTTCATGGCATCGTGAATCATTCATAGGCTAGTTCACAGAAATTAACGGTTTTTTAATATACATTGTATGCAATGCGTTAGAATTCTGTGCATAAAATTCATCATTCATGCCTTGAATGAATGTGAACTTATGACTCTGAGTGGAAAAAGAAGAGCAAAACCGGTGAGGTTTAGAGTCAAAGCGAAATATGCTCAAGGTGTGGGAGTGAGTAGCTTCCGATATGAGAGCACTCTTAGGCTTGGGATTTGTGGTAGTGAGAGTTTTCCTCAAGTGCCTTTAAGTTGTTCAGATTACTTTGCATATGTTTACTTCTCTCTATCACATACCCTTGCATCTCATCACCTGCTAGACATGCGACCTACTGAATTATTTTTTTTGAGTCTATGTGAGTCTTAGATCGAGTCAATTTTATTAGACTCTTGTTTTTTTTATTTTAAGGTTTGCTCGAGGATGAGCAAAGGTTTGGTTTGGGGTTGTTTGATTGTGCCAAAATTGTTGTATATTTTGGCCCTCATTCCATTGCATTTATCGTGTTTTTAAGTGTTTTTGCTTGTCTTATGGCTCATTTGTTATGTTTGTAGGCAAATAGGTACATATTGGAAGAAAGGATGAAAATCGCAAAGATTGGGAGAATACGGGCTGAAATTAGTGACGAAAAGCTAGAGTGTACAAGTCACTGCGCGGGTCCACAACCAGCGCACCAACCACACATTTGTTCACACATTTTCCAAGACCTAAGAGATGGAAATCAACCCATCAGGTCATTGTGTGGGTCACTGTGCAAGTCTGGACCCGCCACGACCCGCGCATTTAGCGCATCAGACAGCCATATCAGCGATTTTCATGCCCATTTTGGAAAACCTATAAATATATCGTTTTCCCAATCCGAAAGGGGGATGATCATACAATTTTGAATCTGAAAATCAACTCTTCTTTCCTTTAAAAACCTCCTCTCTAACCACTAACCTAGATTAGAGACATTCCCTACCAAATCTAACCCTCATCCATCCTCGTCTACTCAAGGACACTTGGCGATTGGATCATAGCTTCAAGAAATGAGGAGTTTCTCTACATGGGTCTTCTCTATCTCTTTTCTCCTTGTCATTTTACTTTACTTGTCATGAGTAGCTAAACTCCTTAGTGGGAGTTGATGTAATAATTCATGGATTGCGGGTTTTCCACCATGTTCATAGTATGTGATTATTTAGCTTCATTCAATGGTTTTTAATGCAATCGATTATCTCTTGAATTACATAGATATGCCCTCTCTTGATTCTTGTTGATTATCCATTAATTTTGAGTTTTAAATTGGAATATACATCTTCTTGAATTGGGTAGTTATGCCCTCTCTCAATCCAAGTTAGATACACAATTTTATGTGATTAAAACTAGCTAAATTGAATAGAATGGATTTATGGTGAATATGTCCTTCCTGTGCATCTAGGCTTCAATGGAAGGGGACGATTTATGATTTATCCTTCCCAGCCATCCCTAACCATTAGAATCTATCTAGGCTCAAAGAGTGATTCTCTTATAAACTAACCAAGTAGTTGTGTAGTAGAGAATTTATGTGATAAGAGTCTCTATCTTTCCAAATCCGACCAAGTAGTCGTGAATGAGAGTTGTTGACTCTAAGTCACCCTTAAAGATAGATTATCCCTTCATAATCGAATCGATTCTTAAAGAATGGATTGCCCACCATTCATGTATGAATTGCATCGGCTCCCATCTTAACATCACATATCGTATCTCACCATTTGCATTCTAATTAACACTAATTGCATGTTAGGTTAATTAACTTAATTGTAGTTTGCATTGTAGGTATTAGCTTTTCAAAACCCAAATAGTTTATCTTTACATTTACATGCTTAGCTTTAGTTTAATATTAGTTAACTAGTTTTAGCCATCCAATTTCCCTTTCCCTGTGGACGGTACCCAACTTACCATTGTAATTGTTTTAGGCATTGTTGTGGTTTTTTATAAATTTTGTTTGACGAGCATTTTATAACGACTAAAAAATTCACTCCGGTCAAAATGGCTCAGCTGTCGAGGATCACCGTTAATTAGGTGGCTAATCTTAGTTATCTACTTTTCTAGATAATTTCTTAGTTGTTTTAGTTTTCTTTTGTATCTTTTTACTTCTTTTGGTATTTTTTTTCTTTGTTTTAGGTACAATAGAGTTTTATGGGCAAGTAGAGGCCATGGAGTGCAAGATATGTGGCGATGTTGGACATTACTTGGAGAGTTTTCGGTTAAGAGATAAATTTCCAGAGTTTTGTAGAGAGCAAGATCAAACATCAAAGCCTTATCTTCTAAGCCCTACGAGCACATCAAGAGATTCCTACATCCCGAAGCTAATTTACAAGCCATACAACAACTCTCACAACCAAGATTGGCGAATTCACCAAGACTCCACATGGACTTATAGTGAGGACAATGACCCTAAGCAACCCCGACCACTTGAAGATGATCAAAAGAGTTGTTTTGCATTAGATGATCTCAAATGATGTGACCTAGAGGAAGAACGAAACAAGATGATGAAGATGAACAATGAGTTATTGGACATCCTCAAAGAAGTAGATTTAGATATAGGGTTGTTGAAGAAAGAGAATATGGTAGAAGCTTCACGAGAGAAAGAAGACATTAGGAAGAATTAAAAAAAAATTGTGAAACTCTGAAAGAATGAAAAAGAAGGCAAAGATGCCTTGGGAGTGTCGAAGATAGACAATCTACAAGAGCTAAACAAGAAGCTAGTACTTGAGATGAAATTACTAAGAGAAGAAAATAGTTCACTTAAGAAGAAGAATGGAGAAGCCTCTGACAAGACCAAAGATTTGGAAGAACAAATTGAGAGACTTAAAGTGGACAAGAAATCTGTGGTGAAGGCTTTGGAAGATCTATCAATGAAGATAACGATGGATCTTGAATTTAAATATGATGCACTCAAAGAAATAAAAGATGAACTTAGCAAAAAGGAGGAGGCCTTCAAAGTAGAAAGGGTGAAAGTTGATGAGCTTGACGAAGGAAACAAAAAGCTCACATTCATGACTGAATCGGCCAAGGTCGAGAATGGTTTCCTTTAGAAGAAAATAGAAGACATCTCTAACAAGAATGAGGAGATAGAAATTCATGTGAAGAGCCTTGAAGCCGAAAATAGTTCACCATTGAAAGAGTTGGAAGTAATCAAAAAGGACTTTGCCAAGAGGATGCGACTAATGCAAGCTGAAATTGAAACAAGGGGCAAGGCCTTGGAGATAATGAAAAAAAAAGGAAATTGACCACCTTACGGAGCTTTCACAAGCTAAGCAAGAAATTGGGGCAATTAAGGAGGTGGTTCAACTTCCAAACGAAGAAAAGGTTGCCATGAGTCAAGAAAATCCAAGTGCCAAGATCAACAAGCAAAATCCTAGCAAAGCGAGGAGGAGGAAGGCTAAAAAGAAAAGGAAGCATTCTCCAATCCCACCTCCAACAAAGACCAACCAAAAAGGTATCATTCCTAACCCTATAATCGTGTACCATCACTATCCTAATATTGGTCACACTAGACTACTAAGCCATGAATATGCAAGGCAAAGCACAAGAGAAAATTTTGAACATAGAGAGACTTGTAGGGATGTTAGTAAGATATGGGTTGAGAGGCCTAGGAATAGGAAGAAACCACCTAGGATTAAGAAAATTTGGGTAAGGAAGGACTTGGTTGACCAAGTCAGATGCAATGCCAAGAAAAATGGGAAATGAACTCAACTTGTTTGGGTTGTGAAAAAGAATCAATTTCCAAACTTAGTGAAGCCTCCATTAGTTGATGACACCCCTAACACAAGTACATTATCTAGAAATTTTTTTTGTTCATTTTATTTTGATGCTTTATTTTGTTTTAAAATTGCACAATCTATTTTTCTTTCTTCAATCAATTATTTCTCTTCCCTTTATGTGTGAAATTGTGCTTGATATGTGAGAGGAGAGAAAGAAATTGGTTTAGGGGTAAAATTTATTGTGTGATTTGTTTTGTTTTGTTTATCTAGTTTGCGTAGTTTGTTTCTTTTCAATAAGAAGTGGTGTTCCAAGTCTGGATTGACAACTACATGTATTGTCTGAATCTTATTTGTCTGAACTTTCTAATGAGCTTTATGAGTGTGTAGATTTTTTACTTCTTTTAGACGAAGTAGATGTTTGCAGCTTGTGCTTCAAGTGAGGGTCTTTGTCTCTTGGTAGGAAACAACAACCTGTACGTCCAGGAGGGACATGTAGGCCAAGAGCGCTCATAAAAAGGGCGAGAGCCTTACCTTGTAGGAAAAGCTTGCAAGGAGGCAACCCACTTCAGTTTTTCTTTCTTATGCTCACTTTTAAATTTTTGAACTATATCTTTTCCTTTATTTTTTACTTTCTTCCATTGAATAATGATGGAATTATTGTGTGGAGGAAGATTTAGACGATGATATTTTTGATTTGATTTGTTTGATCTATCTTTTGATATGTGGATAATATATTTGTGCATATTGAATAGATTTTTGGGTTTTGTGTGTGGATAATCATTGTTAAGTGGAAATGTTTGTTAATGTTATAAAATATTGGTTTCCAAGTTTTTGCATTAATTGATTGATTATTTCATTTTTGGCATGATGAGCCGAAGGCTTTTTACGATTTTGCATGAGATTGTACAGGTGCCTAAATTGCATATATACCCCATTTGGTTTGGGGGTAGTACATATACACATGCTTGAATAGGTTTTGAGCATATAGTGAAAACCGGTTTGAGGGTTATCATGACCCTATTCCATTCAATTTTGTGAACTGTTAATGCTTGAAGTAGGTTTATGCTTAACTGATAATATTGCACTTGATTGCCGTATTTTATTTAGACCCTATTTGAGTCCTTTCTTTTGTTGGACGTTGATTGTGCATGATTTTTGCCTATGTTTGTTTGAGTCATGTTAGATGCGCGTCACTAGACTGAACTCTCTTGTCTTCAACATTGAGGACAATAATAGGTTTTGGTTTGGGGGTGTAGACACTTTTATTGAGTCATTTCTCTATTTTGTTTTTAATCATTTAAATCTTTTTAGTCCAAATTTTTTGATTTGTCGCAATGGCCAAATTTTCAAGCTTTAACTAGCTTAGATGTGATGCCTTGAGCGTGTGCTTTTGGCGAGTATATACATGCATCGCGAGCTTGTGTATAAATCTTTGTCACTCGTGGGTTGTTTTGCATTATCATGGGCTAGTCCCAACCTTTGTGTGATTGATTTGAGAGGACTCGGTGCTCTTGCACCTTGTTCTAATAGTGGAGACACCCGTGAGTTCACAAACACAAACCATTAAAAAGCGTATTTGAGTGTACATTTTGTTCTATTCTTTAAACACTCTTATCATCATTAGTGTTACATGCCATAGGACATACATCTCATACATATGGTGGATTGCTTTTTGGATGGATTCATACCCTTGAAAGACTAATTATGGAAATGATCTGAGGCAATGTTTGTAATTAACTACTTAAAATGCTTAAATACATTCCTTTATCCATATTGTGTGCATCATAGCCAAATTTACGACTAAAAACTTATCTTTCATTTGGAACCAAAATGTAACCATATAGCCATAGCCAAACACAAACCTACATTTATTGCCAATCATGTGGGGTGTGTGTGTGATATGTGAAGCGATTGAAAGATAAGAGCTCTTAAGTAGTGATAGCATATATG
This sequence comes from Dipteronia dyeriana, assembly GCA_032871835.1. Classification (NCBI taxonomy): domain Eukaryota; kingdom Viridiplantae; phylum Streptophyta; class Magnoliopsida; order Sapindales; family Sapindaceae; genus Dipteronia; species Dipteronia dyeriana. The sequence continues at coordinate 75,435,086 of CM065300.1, read as the reverse complement.
TAGGCGACAATGTAATTGTGTATGAAATGACTAAACTTGTAGAAGTGCCAAAATTGCACTTATGAGCTTAAATTGTCAATTTGTGATGTGCAAGTGTGCAAAAAGAAAAGAAATGAAAGAAAATCAAAAGAAAGAAAAAAAAAAGTCAAAGAAAACAAAAAATAAGGCAAAGAAAACAACCAAAAAAGAAAAAGAAAAAGAAAAAAGTCTTGGAAGCAAAGGATAAGTACTCATAATGTGGAGTACAAATTTAGAAACACAAAGTTTGTATAATTGTAAATGCCTAATTGCTAAAGTGTGATCAATATGTTGTAGAGCTTTGTATGGGTGTGTGAGTATATGTAAGCATGATTGGTGATATTTGAACTTATATTTCCCATTTCTTTGTTCACCAAATCTAACCCCATGGCCCCATCACAACCAAAAGGGAAGTCCTAGTTGATCTATGATATGTCTTAATGGGGAATGTTCGTTGAAACTTGATCTTTTACGTTCATGGCATAGTAAATCATTCCTGAGCTAGTTCACAGACGTTAACGGTTTTTGAATATACATTGTATGCAATGCATTAGAATTCTATGCATAAACTCCATCATTGTATGCCTTGAAAGAGTATGAACTTATGCCTCTAAGTGGAAAAAAGAAAGAGCGAAACCCGGTGAGGTTTAGAGTCAAAGCGATTTATGCTCAAGGTGTGGGAGTGAGTAGCTCCCGATATGAGAGCACTCTTAGACGTGTGATTTGTGGTAGTACGAGTTTTCCTCAAGTGCCTTTGAGTTGTTTTAGATTACTTTGTATATGTTTACTTCTCTCTATCACACATCCTTGCATCCCATCACTGGTTGGACATGCGACTTACTGAATTATTTGTTTTAAGTCTATGTGAGTATTAGATCGAGTCAATTTTATTGGCGTCTTGTTTGTTTTGTTTTAAGGTTTGCTCGAGGATGAGCAAAGGTTTATTTTAGGGGTGTTTGATCGTGCAAAAAATGTTATATTGGAAGAAAGGATGAAAATTGCAAAGATTAGGTGAAAACGGGCTGAAATTAGTGACGAAAAGCTAAAGTGTGTAAGTCATTGCGCGGGTCCACAACCCGCTCACCAACCGCTCATTTGCCAATACCCGAGAGATGAAAATCAGCCCATCAGGTCATTGCGCGGGTCACTGTACAAGACTGGACCCGCACACGACCTACGCATTTAGCGCATTAGATAGCCATATCAACGCTTTTTAGACCTATTTTCGAAACCCTATAAATATATCTTTTTCCCATTTCGAAAGGGGGACGATCATACAATTTTGAATCTGAGAAACAACTCTTCTTTCCTTCAGACACATCCTCTCTAACCACTAACCTAGATTAGGAACATTCCCCACCAAATCTAACCATCCTCAATCCTCATCTACTCAAATACATTTGAAGATTGGATCAAAGCTTCAAGAAATGAGGAGTTTCTCTACATGGGTCTTCTCTATCTCTTTTCTCCTTATCATTTTACTTTAATTATCATGAGTAGCTAAATCCCTTAGTGGGAGTTGATGTAATAATTCATGGATTGTGGGTTTTCCACCATGTTCTTAGTATGTGATTATTTAGTTTCATTCAATGGTTTTTATTGCAATTGATTATCTCTTGAATTAGGTAGATATGCCCTATCTTGATTCTTATTGATTATCAATTTATTTTGAGTTTTAAATTGGAATATATATCTTCTTGGATTGGGCAGATATGCCCTCTCTCAAGCCAAGTTAGATACACACTTGTAGATGATTAAAACAAGCTAAATTGAATGGAATGGATGTGTGGTGAATATGACCTTATTATGCATCTAGGCTTCAATGGAAGATGATGATTTGTGAATATGACCTTCCAAGCCATCCCTAACCATTAGAATCTATCTAGGCTCAAAGAGTGATTCTCTCATAAACCAACCAAGTAGTTGTGTAGTAGAGAATTTATGTGATATGAGTCTCTATCTTTCCAAATCTGACCAAGTAATCGTGAGTGAGAGTTATTGACTCTAAGTCACCCTTAAAGATAGATTAGCCCTTAATAATCGAATTGGTTCTTAAAGAATGGATTGTCCACCATTCATGTATGAATTGCATTGACTCCCACCTTAACATCACATATCGTATCTCACCATTTGCATTCTAACTAACACTAATTGCATGTTTGGTTAACTAGCTTAATTATAGTTTGCATTGTAGGTATTAGCTTTTCAAAACCCAAACCATTTATCTTTACATTTATATGCTTAGATTTATTTTAATGTTAGTTAACTAGTTTTAGCCATCCGATTTCCCTTTCCCTGTGGACGATACCTGACTTGCCATTGTACTTGTTTTTGTAAACATATTAGGCATTGTTGTGGTTTTTTATAAATTTTATTCGATGAGCATTTTATAACGACTGAAAATTGCTTCGGTCAGTGATCCAATTGATTTGTCCCTTGTTGTGGACGACACCCTACTAAGAACTAGATCTCCGAGCTGGAATCTTCTGACTCGGATATGTGAGTTGTAGTATCTGGCTACCCTCTGTTAATAGACAACATTTTCTGTTCTAACATTTTCACATTCGCCTCGAGGTGAAAGAGTTGTATCCTTGGTGAATTATAAATTACATCAACCGGGATTACTGCCTCTATTTGGATTGCTAGTGATTAGTGGGCCTCTTCTGTCAAAGTCCTCTCTGTGGTTCGATATGCCCACAAGACTTCTTACAGCTTGTCTGCCCAATTCCCTTTCTTAGCATCCAGCTTTGCCTTCAGGGTATGCTTAATTATCTTGTTCACTGCTTCCGTTTGGCTATTGGTCTGAGGATGGGCCAGTATGGCATAATAATTCATTATACAGAAATCCTGACATATGTCCCTGAAGCTGTCATTGTCGAACTGGGTCTCATTGTCTGTGATTATTATGTCCGGGATTCCAAATCGGTAGATAATTTTCCTTTTATAAAATTGGTCATGTTAGCCTCAGTTATATGCACCTGTTCTTCTGCCTCCACTCATTCTGTGAAGTAGTCTACAGCCACGATAGCTTGTTTTGCTTCTCTTTTGGTTGTCGTTGTCATTGGGCTAATCAGATCTAGTCTCCACATGGCAAATGGCTAAGGCGATGTCTAGTTCTTCAACTGCTCAGGTAGCCTTCTGATATCAATGGCTATCCTCTAACAATTGCCGCACTATTTTATGACTGCCTAGAAGAAGCCATGTCTGAGAGTCTTGTGCGCCAGAATTTTACCCCTGAGTGATTCCCACACACCCCTATGTAGATGCTTTCTAATATCTGTCTACCTTCTGTTTGGTAGACACACATCTACAAAGCCTTCAAAAGTCCTCTCATGTACAAGTCTCCTCTGACTATATAGTATCTAGTGGCTCTGTATCTGAGGTACTTTGCTTCAGTTACCTTTGTTGATTGCATTCCATCTTCTAGGCATTCCCTTATCAAGGTCATCCAGATGGCCTGTCTTTCTTCGATCACTTCTATCTCCGATGACCCCTCTTCATCTTTGATGCTTGGTCTTTAAGGTAAGCAATTGGAATAATTTTTGACCGTATTCTGATAGTTGTTGATGCCAACTTTGACATAATGACAACCTTCTCATTCTTTTCCCTCGGGATTTGAGTAATCCTATAGGCCTTGAATCTCTTAAACAGTACCCTAGCTATCTCTAGATAAGCGGTCATGTTGTTGTCTTTGGTCTAATATTTGTCCAAGATTTGGTTCACCACCATTTATGAGTTAGTGAATATCTCCAGCTCATCGGCCCTTAGTGTTGTGCAAACCCTAAGTCCTTCCAAAATTGCCTCATATTCAACCATGTTATTAGTGGCTTTGAAGTCAAAACCATAGGGCACACTCTACCTGATCACCTTCCAGAGTGGATATCACTATGCCCGTCCCGTTGCCGTGTCTGTTTGATGACCTGTCAACATGTAGTTTCTAGGTAAATTCTTCATTTTCCTTTTCCCCAAGCATCTTGATCACCTCGCCATTTGACTCAGCAAACTCTGTGATTAGGTCAGCTACAACTTGCCCTTTTGTTGCGGCTCTTAACAAGCATGTTATATTGAATTCACTAAACTGTATTGTCCATTTTGACATAATCTGCTTCAGCGGGTAATCCGTGTAGACCTCGATCTCGTGAGCTTGAAAATAGGATCTCATCTTTCTTACTACTGTTACTAGTGCTAGGGCCATCTTCTCGGTCGTTGAGTACCATGTTTCTACTAGTAGTAAAGCCTTGCTTGTGTAGTACACTGACTTTTGTACTCCCTCGTTCATCCTAACCAGCACTGACCTGGTTGCCACGGTAGTGACTGACAAGTAAAAGTAGAGCATATCTTCTTCTAATTTCCCTAGATACTTCTTAATCTTCTGGAAAACCTGCTCACGCTCATCATTATATTCTACCCCTTGCCCTTCTTGACTGCTCTAAAAAAGGGCAAGCATTTATCCGTCGACTTGCTAATGAATCGACTCAAAGATGCTAAGCAGCCCGTTAGCCTTTGAATTTCTTTCAGGGTCTTTGGGGATCTCATATCCTCCAACGCTTTTATCTTCTCTGGGTTTACTTTGATTCCTCTTTGATGAACTTGGAAATCAAAAGAACCTTCCTGAAGGTACCCCGAAAACACTCTTCTTTGGATTGAGCTTCATATTGAACTTTCCTAGTACCCCGAACGTCTCCCTAAGATTTGTTGCATGCTTTTCGAATGTTGTGCTCTTTGGTAACATGTCATCCTCATATACCTCCATATTTCTAACGATTTTTCGGGCGAGCATCTTGTTTACAAGTCTCTGGTAGGTTACCCAGGCATTCTTGAGACCAAAGGGCATTACTTTATAACAGTATAACCCCTAGTCAATTGAGAAAGACATTTTTTATTCATCTGGCTCAAACATTTGGATCTGATTGTAACCTGAGTAGGCATCCATTAAACTCAGCAGTTTGTGACCGACCGTTGCATTTACCAGATGATCGATCTAGGGCAACGGAAAGATGTCCTTCGGCCATGACTTGTTAAAGTCTGTAAAATCTACACACATCCTCCACTGACCATTCTTCTTTTTTACTAATACCAAGTTGGCAATCCACTCGGGGTTGTGCACTTCCCTTATGGACCCTATCGCCAACAGTTTCCCTAAATCTTTCTTAATTGCCTTGTTTCTCTCCAAATCAAACGGCCTTCACTTTTGGATGATCGGTTTCTGATTGGGATCGACCGCCAGATAATGAGAGATTACCTTCTCATCGATTCCAAAAATATCTTCATGTTTTCATGCGAGCACGTCTTTCTATTCTTTCAACAGACTGACCAATTCGTCCTGAACTTTCCCCATCAACCAGACCCCAAGTTTTATGGTCTGATCAGGGTTGCCATCGTCAACCGTAACTTCCACAGTCGGCTCATTTTCTTAGGTCTTCCCATATTCTAGAGATGCCTCTCTTGGGTCCAGGTCGAACCAGATAGGGTTTCAGCTCCAGCTTCTCCTTCATCCATCTTCGGGTCTCCCTCTTCCCTTTGGATGTCTATATGAATTACCCTCGATTCTGTTTTCTCCTTGTATACAACCAGATTCTCCTTTCTTGCCCATTCTTGAGAGCTTTTCATGATGCCTACCCCTGCTTCCGTTGGGAACTTCACTGCCAGGGAATATGTGGCAGTCACAGCTTTTGACTTGTTTAGGAATGGTCTACCTAATAAGGCGTTGTATAGTCAATTTTCCGCATTCACGACCACAAAATCTAATAGCACTGTTTTGGTGCAAGGAAAAATTTCTGATCTCCACATGTAGCTTTACTGTTCCTAAAAATCTTGCTTCTGCTCCTTCAAAGCCTCTCAGTGGGACCTTGTGCGGCTGATGGTCTTTTCTCTATAGTCCCAGTTGGTTGAACACTTCCACACTCAGGATATCTATTGAGCTTCCGTTATCGATAATCACTCTTCTCACTTCTCTATGACCGATATAACAATCGCATCATTCGGTCTTACCTTCGACCCATATGTGTCTGCCTCGGTAAAGACTATCGGGTCCAATCCTTGCTTGAACTTTTACTGATTGAGGCCCATCAAATTTACTTCCATATTCCTTTAATAGTTTATGGCTTCTCTAACTTCTGTCATTCTCTCCTGACTGTTACCCCCAATGTCATTCTCTAACTTCTTTAATAGTCTTGGTGTATTGCCTTTTAAAGTGTTTGCCACATTTATGGTCGTCATCCTTGTGTCCATCCTTACCCTTTCCCCCATTGCCCTTCTAGTCCCCTTTCCCCCCACTCCTAGAGTTGCCATCTTTGGTTTTTTGGTTGTTCTCGGGCAGACCTCCATGTATGAGCTCCCCTCAATGGGCTATCTATTCTTTCTCGCTATGGCATATCCTCCGACGTAATCTACCATGATTGAATACATGGTCGGCCCCTTCTGTCTTAGGCTTAACGTCAAGTGGTTGTGCTATAGATTATTAATAAATACGGATACTACTGTGTTATCATTGGGATCCTGTACTTCCAACATTTCCAGTGAGAACCTGGTTAGGTAATCTTTTATTTTCTCTTCATTCCTTTGTCTTATGGTTGACAAGGTTAATATAGATTCCTTCATTGGATATTGAACTGTCAGGTGAATGCCTATATAAGTTCCTTGAAATTCCTGACGGATCCTACCGAAAGTCCTCCAAACCACTTGGATCCCTGATCTCCTAAGGTCTAGGGGAACATCCGACACATGAGAGCATCATCATAATCATATTGTGCCATTGCGCTTTGATATCTCCTGACATGTTCCTAAAGGTCAATATTGGCCTTGAATTGTTCCACATGCGGCATCCTGAATTTATCCAAAAAAATAGGCCCGTCTAATAGAATCAGCGAATGGACTCCCGGAGTTACCGATCAGCAGGTTTTCTCGGTTTTGTCTTTCCTCCATGGCCTCTATTCTTCTAAGTAAGATCTCCGGCTCCCCATCTGGCTCTCCATGCTTATCAAAATTTTGGTAGATGGTGAGCCCGTATGGGTCTATAGGGACTCGCCCAGTGATCTGGGCACCGTACGGGTCAAGCCAAACCACAACTGTTGGCTCCCTACATCTTTGGGGGTAGTTTCTTCATCACTCGAACCCGAACGAGAACTTTTCCTCTAGCCATCATCCCTATCTACTTGCTCGGGATGGGTTTCTCCTCCGTCATATCTCATCACATCTTCCCGTGAACTGAACTCCCTGTGCTCCCAAGTCTCTTAGTCTTCTTAGATGTCGCCCCTTTTGTATTAACGTTCCCTTCTTTCACAACACTCTGCCCTATCTCTTTTATATTTTTAGGGTGCTCCTAGAGTGGTTGCCACTGTTTCAGAACGTATCCTAGGTCCTAGGCCACCATCGGTATAGAGAGTTGGTACGACGAACTTAGGTTAGTTGTGGCCGTAATATTGATTCTCTGTCTAGCGACATCGTCGATGACTTTTCATGGGGATTCCTAGATCTATTGGAACACATCTGGGAAAATACCAGCCGTTACATCTGTGAATGTAATCATGTCAGGTCTAACAAACGGTGGAGTCCTTAAGGGTGGATCTTCTCCAACGGCATTGACATCAACTTGATTGGGGATGTTGGCGATGCACGAGGCATTGATGTTATGCAGAGATAGACTTCTATCTCTGTTAGTGGCCATGATATCATCTTTCACATGTTTTTTTTTTAGAATTAATTATTCAAACTCAATATTGATAAAGGTTCACCCCTTCTTTCTAGCGCCAATTGTTGATAGTTGTTTTTGGATCAATCACAATTCACCACGCGTCACAAAAAATGGATGTAAATAAATATGAATAATAAATTTCAAAAGCAAGAAGGTAACAATAAAGATAATATTTTGAATGGTAAAACCCCAAGGTGGGGAAACATCCACGGTTGTGTCAACGGTGAGAAAAATTCACTATGTAAAAGATAATTACAACCCTCAATCTCTCTCACACTTTTGTAAGTAGAATTCGCTTTCACCCTTTTACGGGTGTTATTAGGGTCTATTTAAACATGAATAAAACCCTAATTCTTAGTGTGCAAGTAAGGTAAGTTCCTGTAGTTAAACAAAATTATAATTTATTGGAGTAGTTTTATTCTCCTTCTCGTTTTACGTTGATTGTATTTTAACTGCATCAGATATCTTGCCTAATATGTACCTTGGTATCTATAAGGAAGTTTGTTTCCTTATCAAAATGTTCTTCTAGATGTCTTATTTAAATTGGACTCTTTTCTACCTATTAGGCCATGTTTGGTACACCAGATTGGACTGGGATTGGATAATTTTAGTCTCAATCCGGTGTTTGGTGCACTCTTGAAAGACAGGACAATTAGTCCAAAAGGTAAAATAACCCCACTATCATGGGATATAATAATACCACCTCTCCCCCCACCTTTATTAGTCCTAGGACTATTTACACATGGCCCACCATTTTAATTCTTCTCTCATTTATATATATTTTTAAAAAAAATCTTCTCTCAAATGCATCACAAACATCAGCCACCGTTTGCTTTCTCTTATTCACATCACAAAACACCAACACCCTTCTTTCATCATCACCACCACTCCCACCGCACCACCACCAAACCTTAGATTTTTTTCTTCCATCATCATCTCCAAACATCATTCAAAAAACCAACTCAAATCGAAACCAACCCAGATCGAAACCAAACCCGGATCTTCAAGATCATTGTTGTCGTCGCCGCCACCACCACCCAACACCTTCGCCGCCGCCAAGATCAAAGCCAACCATCACCCAAAATCAAAGAACCATGTCGATGGCCCTTCCATGCTCAAAATCGATGGTTGTGGGGATTTTTAATTGGTTTTTTCAAGTGGATTTATAAGCTTGATTATGGTGAATGGAAGAGAGAAAAATCAAAACTAATTTTGATTTTAGTTTTTTTTTTTTTGTAAATGGAAGAGAGAGGCGTGGTGAGATATAATGAGAGAGAGATCAGGTTGAGAAAAGAGAGAACAACCAGATTTTTTTATAAATTAAAAAATTATTATATTTTCATTTTAAGTTAAAAATATTATTATAAATAGTCTAGTCTCATGTTTCTCCAAACATAGTATAATGTTAATTTAGTCCAGTCCCATATTTCTCCAAACACAATATAGTATTAATCCAGTCCAATCCAGTCCAGTCCAATCCCAGTCTCATCTTAATCCAATCCAATCTCATGAAATAGTCCAATCCAATCCCGCGCACCAAACGGGGCCTTAGAGTTGTAGCTTTATTAAACCTGAATATTGTCAACATGTCAGCCAGTCGACCATCTGCCAAACCCGACCGAATTTTCTTTCCTTGACCAACGGCTTTACCCGATCACATGTTTTGCCCCGACCATCTTAACCGTCCCGATCAGGTCTTCTTATCCAATCGTTTGTGCTATCTTAGTCGGGGGAGTTTGTTGGTAAACTTGGGTTGGTTCAGTCTGGTTGACTTTCGGCAACGTGGTACCCCCGACTCTTGTCTATTACTGACATGTCATATCATCTAAATTACACTAACAACAGTATCATTTATTGTATACAATGTGTCACAGCCATAATAAAAGTAACTATTTTTATGTTATATGAAAAAAAAAATTAAAAATACAGTATCCTTTAATATAGGCATATCTAATATATATGAGGTTTTTACAATTTGATCACATCTAATTGGGAAACGTCAAATTTTTACTCCTAAATTTTAATTTCATCAATTTAGTCCTTATATAATTGAAAATCAATCAAATTAGTCATATCGTCTGTCAAAACCGTCTTAATTCAAATTTCATTAATTTGGTTATTATATAATTGAAAATCAATCAAATTAGTCTTATCGTTAATCAAAGTGACGGTTTTGATTAACAGTATAACTAATTTAATTGATTTTCAATTATATAAAAACCAAATTGATAAAATTTAAATTAATAAATAAAAAAGTGATGTTTCTCAATTAAGTTTGTACCAAATTATAAAAACCTTTGCACGTTAATATAGACTCCAAAGCTTAAGTAGTTGACTCGTGAATTGAATTAGGTAGCAGAAAATACAATTCTTGTGGAACCCAATGCATGTCCATCCCTTGACAAGTTGGCTTTTAAGTTTACCTAGGGATCGATTATTTGAAAGTCTTGGCCTTGGAGATACAAAAGAGGACCTTAAAAGACAAGGACAGCCAAGAAAATGCCACACCCACTTGAAATGTATAATAATAAGTGGGATCTTGTGTGTACTTCCATTTTCTCTGAAAATATAAAAGCAAAATCAAAGCACCCACCAAAAACAAAGTATCTGAATTGCAATTCATCATCAAAGAAGAATATATTGTCGCCCTAGTCTCTTTTTTTCATCAATCCATAGTCAAGAATCTCAATAATGAAGCAAAAACCACCAAATATACACAACAAGGGTGGGCTACAAAATCACTTATAATCTCTCCAAGTAGATGCTTGTTTCTTTAGTGGCAATAATTCATTCCTTGTTTCAAAATTTCATCCCCGTAGCCAATCTTTTTGGTGCTTTTTAATTGAATAATATCTCTTCAAATTTTGATTGGTGGGACAAGGCAGGCACATTATCGTCATCATGGATAGTTGAATCCGAAAGTGCAATTTGATCATAAAAGTTACATAAATTGGGAAACAAAGACGATGGTCCAACATGGCACCGTACAAGAAACATCGCTATGCGACAAATTAAGACAACATACCATTTGCATATAGTCTTGGTCCTCATCCATCTTTAAGATAGAGGATGAGAGGCCTGACGAGTGCGTGTATATTTATATAGAAAGTAAGGGTAGCCCTAATAAAATTAAATATATAACCCCACAACTTTATGTGAATGTCCCTTCAGAATCTTTGAAAACAGCCTACGTATCAAAAGTTGAGATTGAAATATGTTATTACATTTTGATGATGATGAGTGCGTCTAGGCTCTAGCTAGTTCCTTCCACTACAATTGTGTGTGCTTTCAACTATGTCTCCTTTTTGTTGGAGTTGTCAAAACGTACCATTAGCAACTATAATTATATAAATCTATATATGAACAGAAAAGAACTTCCGTACGAAGTGCTTTTATATCCATCTAAACTTAAAAATTCTGAAAATCGTTAAAAATAATCATAATTATTATAAAAAAAATATTTTTAACCACGTACGAAAATTCATTCGTCAATAGCCATTTTTTTTAAGAAATTACTTGAATACCTTCAAATAAAAACCATCCTCAAACATTTATCTCCTTTTTCTTTTTTCTCTCTCTCCTTTCCTCTCTCTCTCCCGTCGGCGGTGTGCCGACGAACCGTCGCCGGCGTCCCTGTGAAGGCCGACGAACCGTCGCCGGCCTCCTCTCTCTCTCACTGAACCTCTCTTTCTCTCTCCCCACAGCTCTCTCTCTCTCTCTTCTTTCTTTGTCTCTTTCACTCACCTCTCTTTCTCTCTCCTTTCCTTTCTCTCTCACACGTCGTCAACAGCTTGTTGGAGTGCCGTCGCCTGGGCTTCACTACCGTCCAGCAACGTCGTCGAGCTCCCCCTCCACCGATGAGTAAACCTGCCGGAAAAAATGGAAGAAAACGAAATACCTAGAAACCAAGAACATTTCAATTTAGTTAAGATTTCAAGTTTTAACATTTCAATTTAGACACGATTTCAAGTTTCAAAATTTTGAAAACGAAAAACTTAAAAACCCAAAATATTTCAAGTTTCAACATTTCAATTTAGTCAAGATTTCAAGTTTCAACATTTCAATTTAAGCAAGATTTCAAGTTTCAACATTTCATGTTTTTAGATAAGATTTCAAGTTTCAAAATTTCATGTTTTATACAAGATTTCAAGTTTCAAGTTTCTAGTCGCGATTTCAAGTTTGGTTCCAGATTTTAGTCATAATTTCAAGTTTGCTTTCAGTTTTAAAGAAAAAATCAAATCCAGAGATATTTTTATAATTTATAGGCATACACTGATTTTTTTTTTATAAAATGGCTATTAAAAAATAAAATTTCAAAAGTAATTACAAACAAAAGTTTAATATTTTTCATGACTATTTTTTATTTTATCTCTTAGTATGTACAATATTTATAAGCAATGAAAATTAATGAAAAAAAAAACCCCAGTAAGAAACAACAATTACCAGCTTAATACACAAAAAGTTGATTGTCTAGTGTCAAATCCAGAAGCTTGTCAGTCATTTTCACATGCTGCTTTTTCATTTGTTCTTCCTAACTTTGATTTCTAGTTGTTCTTTCCAAAAACTTTATAGCAGAACTTGAAATGCCCCTTCAATCATCCACGAACTTCACTTTTCACAAATTATAATTTGTGCATGCTTATTTATATATACCATCTACAAGAAAATGTCAAATCCTATAGAATTACACATCAATTATTGGCTCTCTTTATCCTGTTGAATACTAATTTGATTACCAATTTAATTTCCTCCACAACCAAGTCTATCAAGAATCAAGATCAAACTGCAGACCAAAAATGTTCTACGTACCAATCAGAATTTTAATTTAGTTCCAAATGATTTTAGTGGATAATCAAGATTTGTTTGTTATATATTTTGTGATTAAGGACAAAAATGTTAGGTCTATTATGTGTTTTTTTTCTACAGTTTATTATTGCTATCTTTATAATCCCAAATTACATTTTCAATTCGTCTATTTTTAATTAATCACTAAGATACTTTAAACCCAAAAAAAATCACTCATCACATAATAAAATATAGGGTAAATCGTATTTTAGTTCTCGTAGTTTACCTTAATCTGTATTTAATCCACAATTTTTTAGAATTGTAATATTTAGTCATTTTGTAACAGAATACGTTAAAAAGACGGATTCTGTCATGTCAGACATGTAAAATGACTCTAATGCCCCTGATGTGTGCTGATGCTACTAAAAAGACCATTTTAGCCTTCATTAAAAATTTAACTATATATATATATAATGAAAAGTATATTAAAAAAACAAAAAAAAAAAGATGGATTTCTGGAAAAAAATATGGAAAAAAATCTGGAAAAATTGAAATTCCAAATTTGTTCTTTCCCTTCTTGGATTTTTTTTTCCTTCAACCTACAACAAAATAAAACTTCGTCATTTCATCGATCCCCTCAATCAATGGATCACAAAATAAAAAAAATAACCAGAAAAAAAAAATCAAATCCTTTTCTTCTGGAAACATGTTCTTCATAATCGCCACCAAATCAACACCACCGCTGCCACCAAACCCACACCATTGCCACCAATCCCAGATCGACAACCAAACTGACCACCAAATCAACAACCAAATCCTCCAAGCCCACACCACTACTACCTCTAAACCTACACCACCGCTACCGCCTCCAAATCCAAATCCAAATCTTTTTCTTCTGGATCCACACATCTTCTTCATCAATCCTACTTCATCAATAGATCCACAAAAAAGAAAAAGAAAAAAAGAAACAGAAAATGAAGCAGAACTGCTCCATTGATGGACCGGGTCGATCAATCTACTCATCCATTGATAGACCATGCTCCACCGAATCCCTTCCTTCAGAATCGAGAATATCACCCTTATCCACATGTCGTACTCCTCCGTCGAGAATATCTCCATCAACGCTCCATCTCGTACACCTTCATCTGCCTAGCCATCAACGCTCCTTCTACACGAATCCTTTCCTCTGCCTCACTGTCACCGCCACCAAGAATCGTTCGTCGTTCCCTTTTATGGCGAGCTCTGAGGAGATGGTGTTTGGATGACCATTTCTCATTTGAGGGGAACTGTTTTTTTTTTTTTATGAAAAGAATGGATGAGATCGGTTGATATCCTCTGTTAGGAGATATCTCCGATCTCCAAATATCTTGTTTTTTTTATTAGTTTTTAATTTTTCTTTCTCGTTTGAGGAAATCTGTGTTTTTTTTTTAAGAATGGATGAGATGTTAGGCGATATGTCTGATCTCCATATATCTTTTTATTTTAGTTTTTAATTTTTCTTTTTTAAAATTGAATTTGTTTTATTTTTTAAAATTATTTGAGTTAGGTTTTTTATTTTTATTATTTCTAAAATGACAATTATACCCTTCAGAAACTAAACATTCTAGAAATTGGTTCAGAAATTTACCTATTTACCCTTGTTGACTTAACAGAATTTAGTGAAACCCTAACGGAATTGGACGGTAGGGACTACAATCCCTATTGTCAGAATAATGATGGACTGAAAATTATAATTTTAAAAAACCATGGACTAAACGTAGATTAAAGAAAACTATGATGACTAAAATACGATTTACCCTAAAATATAATCAAGAACTAATTTAACGAGTTGGTGTGTATATGACCTACCCAACTGACGCAAAGGTGGTAATTATTTATCTGTAATGAATTATAATTAGATAAATAAATGATCAATTAATACAAAAAAAAGTGGTATACTTGTACCTAAATCTATGGATAAGATTAGGTAAGTACTTAAATTTGGTAAACATATGGAGTATGGAGATTTAGGCTATCTCATTCTCAATATAATTTTCTTCCCATTTTGGGTATTTAATTAATATGTTTTCCATTTACATAAGTGAGGAATAAACTTTCACAGATCACGGTGCCACAACACTAAAAGTCTCTAACATCATTTCTCTCACACATGGATGATGGATCTATTTTAACAAAAATGGATCTATTTTAAAAATTAATCGCCAAATTTAGTCGTATTTAAATTGAATTTTTAATGTATACATGCGTGATAATTTTTTAAAATACTAAATTTGAAGCTCAAATGATTTAGCATCCTTAATTTCTTTGTATTAGATTGTATGATTGAAATCATAAGGTTTTAGGGATGATATATCATTTGGACTCTAAATTTGGACACTAAATTTAAACAAAATGATATGTTATACCCATCTACTCGATGTAATTTGATTTAACAGAACTAGAACGATACACTTACGTACATTCTAATTATAGTGGTTTAATAATTACCGTCCAATATAATTTAGTGGAAATACGCTTCTTCAGTATCATAGGTTCAAGTTGTTATTTTAGGTTCAAGTTGTAATCACATGCTGTATATAAAAAAATAATAAAAATTGTAAGAGTTTAATAGAAATATATGTATGTAGGAGTTTGACTGGAAGTTGAAGGCACATGATATAGGTTGTTACTGTTTACTAATGGAGTATGTTCTGGCAATTGATCATGCCAACAATTGATGAATATATAATACCAAAAAGGCAAAATATCTGTGAGGAAATTAATCAGATAAATATATATAATTTTATATATATGTGTGTGTAAATTAAGAGTTACGTTGTAAATGAGAAAGTGTGGGACAATAATTGAAGAAAACAAACACGTGGTACAGGGTGGTGGTTGTGAAGAAGAAGAAGAAGAAGAAGAAGAGTGAGAGTGAGAGTGCCAAACTGTCGTCTGAAATGGTGCTTAGTATTAATCAATATCACATGCTTACATGTTAACTTGTTTTTTTTTTTAATATTTTGAGTCTTCAAACAAACCGATCAGCTTCGTCCTGCGTGACCCACGGACCACAGCCCACAGGGTCCTTCCTACCTACCTTATGGCTTATGTACATATAAAAAATAAACACATGTATAGTCAAACTTAAATTGAAATGAATCAATAATGGCTTTGAGGGTTTGTTAATGAAGTTAATTATGGTTGTGATTAACTTGTCTATGGCTTGTTTAGTCGTTTAGAGACATACATGATACATCCAACATGAATTCGGTCGGTTTTTTAAGAATAGGGTGCATTACATGCACCATCAATATTATACAAACTTACCAACCCTCTTTAATTTTTCTATGTAATGTCTAATTTGAATTTATTAGTACATTTGGAAATCTGTTGTTTATGATATGGCTGCCAATTATGAGGTGGTTTTCTTTGACTAGTTATGTTCAAATATTACAAAGAGGTAAAAGGGAAATTTGCCATTGCTTATAATCAGTTGGTGGAAGCATGAAAGGGTAAATGGATTTTAGTATGCAAAATGATATAATTTTAAGGAATCAAAATATAATCATCAAACAAGATTGTTTATATACAATTATTATTATTAAAAACGAGGGTCGGGCAGGGCAGGGCAGGACTCAGGAGTCATGACCCTCAGCTTCTATATATCATATATGTGGCTCCACTACAATTTGAAATTAAAAATTGAGTAAACTATAAAAGTATGAAGTTAACAGTACAAAAACGTTGTTATATTTTGTCATTATTTGTCATCCCTGAAGAGACGTACGTAGCATCCAATTCATTGTTATTTTGACTTGCAATATATTAAAAAAAATTGCAATTATAAATTCTAAGAAGACCCTTAATATAAAGCAGGCATGCCGCAATGCCGCATGCGTTGTCTTCAATTACTTAATAAAACAAAATTTGATTTGATTACCTCACTCATAAATCATAATCTCAAACAAGTGTGTTGTCAAGTTAATTTCCAGTTTCTCTGTGTCTCTCTTTTTGTACATTAATTAATTAAACATGCCATTTCACATCATGCACACATTATAGAGTTGACCTTTAACAAAATAATGACCTCCCAAACTTTGGTTTCTTATTTTGATTTGATTGGACAGTAACAGTAGAAAATGAGTTTGGTCAGATAGTTTGCCTGTTATATATACTCAAACCATGGTTTCAAATCCGATTCATTCTCTAAACCTTGAATTATTGTAATATGAAAAAATTTAAAACTATCTAGCTATTAAATGTATAAACAATCTAATATTTAATTTAATATTTTAAAACTTTTGATTCAATCGTGAGTTATATAATTTAATGTTTGATAGAAAAAAGAAAAAGACTATCTTTCATTTAAAAAAAAAATGAAAGCGAGAAAAACACGATCATACTTACGAGTATTTATAATTAATGGATGTTAATAATAAAGGATGGAATTATATAAATTTATAATTTTAACTTAATTTATAATTTTAATATTTATTAATTTATTTTCTCTCAATTTCAAAATTGTAATCCAATAAGGTGACCATATGGAATTTAATCCATTCCCAAATAAATGATTTTCAAGAAGTTGTTCCCCAAATAAGGATTATGTTGTTCAATTAATTACTGTGTGGTATCAGTTGCGTGTCCGTAAGTAACTCTTAATTGACAACATAATCTATTTTATGCACCTTCTCAATAATCTAATTAGAGCTTTTAGAGTAAATATATAAACTAACATAAAAAAAAAAAAAAGTGATTCATATGTAACTTAAGGTTTATTGACAAACATGAAGACATTCTCTATTAAACAAAAAAAAAAATTATAGCTCGTATTTGTGGACATGGACAAAGACACGTGATGTGTGCGTATAAACTAATTAGAAATAATAATAACAGAAAGGAAACTGAACTCTGTATTAGTGATCATATATTCATAGAGTTTACTTGTTTTTTTTTAAGAGTATTTATTAATGGTTAGGAATCAAATCAAATTACATGGATCGTATAAAAAAATCAAGGAAGAAAATTTAAATGGAATTTGATTCTTTTTTATTTTGGATACGTTTACTAAATATGAATCCCAATAAGAGAAATAAAAGAAAATAATAATAATTTCTGATACAATGTATACTAAAAATTAGGAATTGAGTTTCTACTAAAACGGAACAACTTCAATCCTCCTCCTATATAGAGAATTTACTTGATACTTTTTCGATTGAAAGTTTATTCTAAACGATACCTTATTTATATAAACACTTACGGATATAACAACTCAAAATTAAGATATTATTAGATTGAATGAACGCTCTTCATCATCAAACCACATCAAGAATGGTTGTCAAATGACACCGTTAAGCTAAAACTCCTGTAAAATTTGATATATTTTATCTATTGTTAATCTTGGAATTACTATGGGCAAGTTGCTTTGGAGAGAACTATTTCGCCAACTTATTATGTCATCATTACTTACAATGCACGAAGCCAAACTATGGCCAGCATCAGCTAAAATTGATGTATATACTTCTTATTAGTGTAATACAATTTTATATGTAAAGTAGCACATCAAGTCGATGCGATGAATCCGAATATAATACTAGATATAGGGTGTCTCATAAAACTTATAAGTTCACAGGAAATATAAGTAGAATGTGTATCTGTATAATTGTATATTGTACAGATCGAAGGTGGTACCTTTTAGTTTTGCCGAATCATTTATCCCTTTCTTCAACTCAACTTGTTTGGCATTTTTTAACTACCATTAGACAGGTTTTATTGTTTTCTAGAGTGATCACTATCCAAACTATACTAATTTTATAAAACCTTCTTAATCAACTGTGTTTTGTTTTATCCTATTTATAATTTACTTTGACTTACGTGTTTTACTAATCAGGAATCCTAATAAAGAAGAGTGAGTTTAAGCGTTTATTAATAAAGATTTTTAATTAAAAAGAAAAACGAGTTTGTGCATTGGAAAAGGAATCAAGAATGTAAATCAACTTAATTCCATAAGTGGGAGAGAGAATCAAGTTCCCTTTCTTTTGTTTTAATAAAATAATTAATAAATCTACCTGTGGTAAAAATTAAGATATATATGTTAAACAGGATAAGGTTGGTTTGACAGTAAAATCATTCACATCTACACTATATGGTTGTTGATTCGAATCCTCGTCTCCTCATACAAATCCCGATTTACGTAAAAGTATAATATTTGAAAATGTTATATATATATATATATATATATATATATATAAAGATGTCTTAAAGTCTTTTCTCTTGTCTTGCCACTTGCGCAAAAAACAAAAACTCACGAGGTTGGTGAATCAATAATCATCTCAAGTGGGATCATCTCATAAAAATTGCTTTCATCAAAGTCCAAAAAAAAAATGTACCATGAGATTTTGCTATATTTTTATGCAAGCCTATCAAGAAGCAAAATTTGCATTGATCAAAATAAAGAAATTGCATTTGAAAAGATCGAAGACTTCAAAGAAGCTGGATTAAGCTGTTAAGCTAAGAAGAATTCTAAGGGACTCGATGAAATACATGGAAATCAGCATAGCAAATGTAGGGAAATAATAATTTTCTTATATATTTTTAATAAGGCTGTTTATCCTTAACGAGTTTTTTTATTGATTGATATTTTTGCTGTGTTTCTTGATGTTGAAATTTCTTGAAATAATTCAACTTAACAAACCTATTTATAGGACTAATCAATATTCCAAATCATAATAGGATTCAAATCACCTATTCTAAATTGGACCGCAAAACCTAACTTGATTAACGTTACAAATTATTATTATATTTATACTAGGCTTGGTTTAATTGTTTGGGAATATTTTGTAGCTTAAGGAATAATCACTTGTTGCTTAATTAAAGAAATAATCGCTCTTTTTTAGGTTAGTTAGTATTTGGTAAATATTACTTTTATGCCATGTGATTGTGTAAAATGATCAAAACTGACACAATAATAAAGTGTGTGAATATTTAATTTTTACATAATTTCGAAAATTTGAGGTAATGTTGAAATTTTTATACCAAAAAATATAAAGTATAAAAAAAATCAAATTTAAATTAAAAACAAATTGGATTGAGTTGACTTGGTATGAGTCAACTCGCTCCTCCGACAATGACTCGCTCAAGCTCCACATATGAAACTCGCCGTCTTTGGACGGAACCCTTACGCCAACCTCTTTGATTCTGCCTCTATCTCTAGCTCCACTGGATTCTCCCTGAAACGACGCTAGCGCTTTATCAACACATAAGTGATTGAAATCGTGATTCCCTCATAAATTCTGGCCGGTTAGTATTGATGTAGCTTTTAAAATAACCAATGTTAACTGTACTGAAATCTACCATAAAGTTCATCAGACAAATGTTTAGTTAATGGTGCTGTTAGCATTATTGTCAGACTCAATAATTTTTCTTTTCTAAAAAAATAAAACACTATTGTTAAACTCAAAACTAAACAAATTGTAATTGGTAAATTACAATGATTGATCTAAAAAAAGACACTCCTGCTAAACTCAAAAGTATGCAAATTGTATTTGGTAAATTATAATGTTTAATAATAAACTTTAAGCTTGTGTCTAACAACCTAGAGGGGAGTGAATAGGTTTTAATCAAGTTAATTACCAACGTTTCTTAATTAATCAATATTAAAAAAATTCACCCCATTAACAAACATACAAAATCAAGTAGAAAATATGGAAATATAAAGAACACTTGGTTTTTACGTAAAAACCCTTCAAACGGGAAAAACCACAGGACTAGCCACTTGAGCCACATAAATCCACTATATGAAAAGGAAATTACACCCTCAAACAATACTCGGACTCTCACTCTCGATAACATCAGGATATGGACACTACCACTCACCACTCTTGGTTCAATCCCTAGTGATATCTTCTGATCCACTAATCTTAGAGTGAACACCTCCTAATCTACCCCACATGCCTTTTACAGTGGCTATTGGCAACCAATGCTTGTCAACCAACCTTTGGTTGCAAGACTTCACTTGCTTGTGTAACTTCACCAAGAAGCTACAAGGCTTTGACTCATTGAAGAGAATTAAAAGTCTAAGTGTATATATGCCAATATACTCAAAAATAATAATGTGTAAGACCACATACAAAATGTCTAACTAGATGTTATAATGCAATTTAACAACCTAGTTATCAAACAAGCTTACATGCAGACACATGAGGTCTCAATTAGATATAAAGTAATTCTAACAACCTAATTGTCAATTAAAACTCACATAAATATTCATGAACTTGACTAGATGCACAAAGCCAACCTAATCATCCATTAAACATACATGAACATTTATGGATTATATATTTAGGCATAAATGACCTAATGATGTAAGCTATCACAAACAAACTCAATCATGCAATTTAGACTCATAAAAATATACAATAAAAGGAGCAAGGTATTAATCAAACAATAAATACCTAATCTAGAGTAAGAAGAATATTCATTGATATTCAATGATATTCAATGAAGTTCTTACTTACCTAGTCATGAAACAAAGAAGACCCATACTCAAATGATGTTGAATGATGCAAGATGAAGATGGGTTTTGGGTTTGGAGAGTTAAAGAAGCAATCTTGGTGTTTTTTCTCACTAGGGGAGCTCTTTCTCTCACTAGGATCTGCATTTATGAGCTCTAGGTTGAAGTAGGGAAGAAGATGAAGTATATATATGACCTAAAATGAAACAACATCATTTTGAAAAAAAAATGATGCCCTGGGCACGGTTAAGGGACCTGTACACAACACGTGCAATAGGCAGATCCGAGAATACTCACCCTTAGTGCACGGGTAGGGACCCGTGCATAACCCATGCAAAAGAGACCTTCAAGAGGCTCAAAACATGACCAAACAACATCCAAACTTTTCGTATAACATATTGTTGGAAATGTATGTCTACTTTATATTCCATTTAACAAAACATGATTTGGATAACTATAGAAAGAATTATGGTCAAATGAGTGACCAAAGTTCAGATTTGGACAACAACAAGAATGCCCAAACTTATGGAAAAAATAATGTGACCAAATATCAAAACAAGAGAAGAATGAGACCTTCTAAAATGGTCACTCAACGCGCTAAAACAAGCATACCATTGTGCAAGCGTAAACACAACACAAACCCACACATAAATCTAGAAATGAAGTGCAAGTGTGAACAACTTAAATGTATGAAAGTGTGTGTGCACACCTAATCTCTTCAATAATCAAAGTCAAGTGATATAACTTTTGAAGCTCTTGATCTTAAAGCCATGGAGATGAATGAAATCTTGTATTTATAATCAATAAGAAAACCAAAGCTACCTATTACACAATCATCCCTAATGTGGTATGTCATGAAATAAGCCGATCACAAAAGTAGAGGTTCTTACAATGTTAATTGTTGCAAATTTATTCTTGTTTTGTTCTCTGTCAGGTTTTTACGGTTTTTAATGACTGCTTCTGGCTAGGTTCTTGTGTTTTGCTTCTTCGTTTTTGGCTTCTGGCTTTGCTCTCTATTGCTTTGGTTTGTTTCCCCTATTTTCTTTTTTTTTGTAACAGACCAGTGTTATGGCTCATTTTTTCATGTGTTTTGGTTGTTCAATATTGTTAACCAAAAAGTTATAGATTTCCAATTAACACTTTTGAATCGCGACCTTGTTGGGTCACAGTTGGAGAGGTACCACCTAGTACCGGGTGATTTACTATGAGAACAAGGAAATATTAGCCAGAATGATAAAGAATAGGGTGTGATACCAAACAACTTTCTTATATACTCTATTAATCTTTAATAACATGGAGTGATACATTATAAAGTAATACAATGGGGGTTAGAGGGGATTTTTCATGACACAATAGGCAATGACGAATTAGTACTAGTCAATAAGTGGAACTTGGGTTGCTAGGCGAAGGTGTCTGTCTTTTTTCTATCGAAAACGTGGATCTCTCTTCTATGAGAGTCTTGTTATATTTATAGGTTCTAATTCTTGCTGCCAATTCCTGATATTTCGGTTAATCAATTAGCAATCATCGGAACATCGATTTGGCATTAATGGATGCCGTATTTAAGTACAGGAATTGTCCTTTGATTTAAGTAAATAGCTTCCATTTTGGTAGGATTTGATGAAGTTAACCGTTTCCGATAATGGCGCTCGTGAACAGCGGGAGAGGTCAACTTTCTCTTCCTTTGGTTGGAGGGTATTACATGCTTCATTCATGGTCTTGTTCTAGGTTGGCCCTCTTGGTGTATTGTTCCTTTCTCCTAGGTGATCTTTCTCTCGATGTGTTTGGACTTTTCTACTATTGTTTCCCACGTTGAATGGGTGGGAAGTGCTTGTTGGACCGGTCCAGGATAGGTACCGTGGTACTGAGGTATCGGGGTACACAGATCTTGGTACCGACCCCTTTTGATATCGGGGAACTGGAGTATTGTGATATCAGGGCTCTTTGGACCATGTTATCAACATCTCTCGATACCGGGGAACCGGGGTGTTCCTAGTCCTGGTCCTGGTTTATACATGGTCATCAATGGTGCGCCAATCCTGGTTCTATCAGAGGTTTCCCGATGCTCTCCTTATAGCGTCCTTCTACTCTAAGCGGTTTTGATAGGGATGGGAAATTCTTCTTTAGACCCCTGCCTTTTTAGACTGTTAACAAATATATTTCCATTTTCAAAAAAAAATTGAAACCGTTCTTGCTATAAAGAAAATTGTTGCAAATTTATATAATAACTAAAAAATATATGATTTTTTTTCAGAGGAAATGTATAGAAATTGAAATGTTGTAATGTATCATTTGTATCAAATAATTATTTAATTCATATATTAAACAAAAAAAATCAAATAACTATATACTATTTAATTCGAATGTGAAAAAATAAATATAAAATATCTATTATATATATATATATGTGTGTGTGTGTGTGTGTGTGTGTGTGTGTGTGTGTGTGTGTGTGTGTAGAGATATTTTCCATGAAGACTTTTTACAATGCACATTTTAAACACATTTAATGAAATTTAATGGAATATATTGATTCTTGATGTGATTTTTTGTATGGATGATAAAAACATTGAAATACACTTACGAAAAAAAATGAAAAAATTTCGGATACAATAACTAATTTTTTCCAACTTTTTTGAAGATAAAACATTTAAAAATAGAGAAATATAAGAAAAAATAGTTCTTCAAATCCAAAAAATTTCCAATTTCTTACAAAATGTGTATTTCATTTTTTTTAGGATGCATACAAATAATCTCATCGAAAAACATTAAATTACCTAAAATTTCATTAAAGGTATTCATTGTATTAAAATAAGGAGTGCTAAAAGGAAAAGTTATATATATATATAATTCACATACCAATATGTGTATTAGTATTAACAAGTATGTACAAAGTACTATCGTTTATTATTAGTTGTAGTAAATTTTGTATAGTTTTATATCTGTTATATGTATATTTTGCCGAATGTACACGTCATTGACAGTTAAGACGATCCCTTAAAAGATTGTCAGGTGAGCATACGAGTTGGCATCTAAAAAATAGCCTTTAAAGATCACAAAGAGACAAGAACCCGAGTAAGCCTGAATGTGGGTATTCAGCACGTTGTGCCCTATTCAGGACAGAGTACTTAGCATATTACCCTATACTCGGGACAATACTGGAAAACTGAATAAAGAGATCCAGCACACGATTCACACGTGGAAGAACCAAGAATCATGTTCCAATACGCAAGACATCCGTATCAAAAAGAATTTCTAGAAGAATAAAACACCAATCAGGAAACAAATTCTAGACACGCAACAACTCTACTTTCCTCCAGAAAACTGCACATCTACAAGGAAATAAGTCATAAACAGACTATACCACTAGAGTCTCGTTCGATCTCCACACGATCTCTGAAAAAGGAAAGAACGACTCCAACAAGCAACCAGCCCTAATTAAAATACAATTCCTTTTACTTGTATAACAAGGATTAGGGTTGTGTACATATAAATGGACCCAAAATCTTATTGTAAAAAGATATATAGAACAGATACAGAAAAAATCACTAAAAGAGAGAGGCAAAAGAGATTGAGTGGTGTAATTCTTTATTAAATTAGTGGATTTGGCTTGGTTGTGAATTCAGCCACCCGTGGATGTTTCTCCGATCACCAGAGTTTTACCACGTAAACTTGTATCGTTATTACTCTCATTACATTCTCTTTCTCTTTCTCTTTCTCTTTTTGATAGGTCATAACGAAATCTAACATTGTTGACTCTCTCACCCATCAAGAAATCGACGTCAACAACTTGCACTAGAAGAAGGGCGTAAGACCTTCGATCTGATTAAGTAATGGCTGGTAGCGGGAGCAGAAACAGTTCTGGGGATATCCGGAAATCTCTAGATAATGCTCATATAAGCGGGAGTACACGAGATCCCACCACAATCGCCGAGAATCAACTAGCACCCATGACTGGTATCCAACAAATCCCTCCTACCAGTGAGGACATAGCATGTCATTTCCACGAGGCACTGCAACAGCTACTGACGGACGCGACGAGAGAATGAGTAGACCTATTAGCTATGGAAGTGGCGCATTCGTGAAACCCTCCACCTACAAGGCTTCGTTCGGTTATAGTTGGACCGGAACTTGATGTACCAACAACTGTTAGGAACTCAGGTCAGCTAGTGGGTATAACACGTAACCAGGACAAGGATCGTGAAACGCCCGAAAAAGAACAACCATACCAAAGGCTAAATCACGGTCAGATGGGTCAAGATAGACACCGTAAATATGATTGGTACAGGGATCTGTCATCAGAGGATAGCCATCGGCACCACCGTAAATGTCATCATGGAACCATACGTCTGTAAGGATTAGCCCATGAAACTCGGGAACAGTGTGAAGAGGGGCTGGAAACAGGCATGATGATTACCCGACAGTTTAACCGTCATGGAGAACCGGTGGGGGACAGAGATGTCATGATTCAAAGCCTGACCCGAGAAATCAAAAACAACATGTGTCAAATGGACGCATTGATTAGGCGATACAGATATAACGAGCAGTCTGATGATGATTCTGACAGTTCTTTTATCAGGGACATCCTCTGAACCTAGAAAGGTCAAAATGCCACGCGTGGAACAGTTCAAGAAGGATACAGATCCTAAAGAACACGTCAGACGATATAAAAGCGATATGGCTCAATATGCCCACAACGACCTTTTGATGTGTCCCGATTTTCCACAAACTCTGGGAGACATAGGCTCAAGATGGTTTGAAAGACTGCCTCCGGCAAGTATTAGGAGTTTCAGCGAATTAAGCAGAAGCTTTTTTAGACAATTTCTAGGTAACGTGCATAGGAAAAATCAGCGGCTTACCTTTATCAGCTGAAACAAAGGAAAGATGAATCGTTGAAGAAGTATCTAGGAAGGTTTGGCCAGGCTGTCTCATAAATTGGCAGCGCGAATGACGAATCTGTTGGAACCCCGTTCACCAGTTACGCAGTGGAACTAGATTTTAAATTTTTTTATACATATCATAATCTGTATCTGGGACCAGTGAACTTAGGATCGTAATTATTTTTCGAAACTAATACATACAATATGTATACACGGAAAATTGTAATCAATAAAATCAGAAGAACAAACCAACGTTTGGAGGCTCCTTCACTTTACGTTATGCTCCTGTCTGAACCAATCTTACCAATGTTTGGAAGCTCCTTCACTTTACGATGTGCTCCTGTCTGAACCACTCGATCTTCCTTACTATCTCCCGGGACTGGTAACTGTGTATTGGCGCGTCACGATCTCAGGAACTTGAATGGAGGATGTAGAAAGAATTGAAGAAACTCTTTCTTCTTTGTGTTTTAAAAACACACAAAGCATGAAACCATATATATATATACACTGCACATGAAACACTTTTTTGTCTTGTTTCACGCACCAAGCAAAAACCCTTTTTTTTTCTTTTGCTTGATGCCTGTGACTTTTCAAAGTAAAAAAAAAAAAAAAAAAAAAAACTTTTACAAAACGTATCTCTGTATATCACGCCTTAACTCTCATATATATATTATGTGTGCATCAAGTATTTACATCCTATGCAAATTCTTCTTTTAACTAATGTTTCATGTGCATACACTAATTTGCATTCAATGTAATCTCTTGTGCTATTAATTTATATATATATATATATCTTTTAATTATCATTTTCAAATATATATAATATATTAAAAGTGATAATAAGTAATTTAAATTTAAACTTAAGTTCAAATACTTAGATAAATGATTTAGTAAAAATAAAATAATCCTATTATTTTATCTTCATCTAAATCCATATATCAACTAACACCCTCCAATTAATAGTTAATTAATAATTAATAATTAATAATTATCAATATAAGTAAATAATCTAATTATTTAATTAATTTAACTATTAACATTCATTAATTAAATAATCTCATTATTTAATTAATTCCTGAATAAACACGTGTTACTTTCGTAACACAACTAATTGGACAATCCAATTAGTTAACCGTGACCCTTGTTACCTAAATCGATCGGGCTAGCAATGGAACCTAATGGACCCACAGTATTTTGAGCTCCAATAATCCTTGGAATCATTAATTAAACTCTTTAATTAATGTTCCTTGATTATTAACTCCGGTGTTACTCTACTAAAAACCCGAAGCTGCACTCTCTCAACTGTATACGCTTTTACACAAACCGATACAACTCGGTGTCCATCGATATAGCTATTACATATGGTGTGATCCTCTACAATAGTTCATAATTAGACCTGGGTCATAATGTCCGTTATACCCCTCTAATTACATATATCCTTTAAGTACCGTTGATTCTCTAATAGACAATAAATCATATTTCCTCACGGAATTAGGAGATCACTCATATTGTCCAAGCCCCAAATCAACCCTTAAGGGAACTACCGTCTACTTCTCATAAGAATGAGTGGATTCCACCATTGTGTTCAAACCTTCCCAGCCACAAGCCAAACCGCAACCTCAACATACGGAGCATATTGATCAGGAACAGCATCCGACCTCACCCATGGTATATCTAAGATCACGATCAAACCTGAAGGAGTCGATAAGACACTCAGGATTAAGATCACTCATATATAGTCATTATTAGTTTATATATATGAATATCATCGGTAAACGGATCTTGGTAAGAGATTCATATAGATCATGGCCCAGTCCTATATGATCACATCATACAAGGTGCTTCCATTCTCATATCTACATATGAATGATTCAGGGTAGAATCACCGTACATTACGGAATGGACCACAACTATAGATTAACCATAAATAAAGTATCCAACTTTATTTGTTATCTATGGACTCTTTAGATTACAGGTCTTATACTGTATCCATCCGTATATGACACTCATATACACACTTTGAGATTACATCCGGCAATCTTGGATGTTAAATATATGCACAAGTTATAAAATAAACAACACAACAAGAATGAATTGAACTTTTCTTTTTATTTATTTCATAAATCCATTTATAAATTACATCTTTAGGGCATAAACCTCAACAATCTCCCACTTGCACTAAAGCATGTGAGGCATGTTTCGTAACCCTAGACCATCTAGGTGACCCGAAAACACTTTAGCCGGTAAGGTCTTTGTAAATGGATCAGCATGATTGTCTTGTGAGGCTATATTTGTGATGATCACATCTCCTCTTTATATTATCTCTCTACATTATCTCTCTAATGAGATGTTACTTTCTCTCTATATACTTCCATCTCTTGTGGCTTCTTGGTTCTTTGGAACTAGCCACAGCACCACTGTTATCATAATAAAGTATGATGGGCTTATCCAGGTCTGGAAAAATTTACAGATCACTCAAGAACTTACGAGCTAAATAGCCTCTTTAGCAGCTTCATAAGCGACTACATATTCGGCTTCTATAGTGGAGTCAGCAATGCAAGATTGCTTGATACTCCTCCACACAATGGCTCCACCACCCAGGGTGAATACTGATCCAGACGTGGATTTCCTAGAATACCCGTCTGACTAAAAATCAGAATCCGTGTATCTTAACGGGATCAAATCCTGCCCGGAATACACTAGCATATAACTTCTCGTTCTTCAAAGATACTTGAGAATAGTCTTGACAACAATCCAATGATCCAATCCTAGGTTGGACTAGTATTTGTTGACTACTCCCACAGCATAGCAGATGTCCGGTCTCGTGCATAACATAGCATACATGAGACTACCTACTGCTGATGCATAGGGTACACGTCTCATATCCTCAACTTCTTGAGGTATCTTATGACACTGTTCCTTAGACAAGTGAGCTTGATACCTAAAAGGTAAATTACCTTTTTTAGAGTCCTGCATCGAAAATCGCACAAGAATCTTGTCGATATATGATGTCTGAGACAATGCTATGAGTTTGTTCTTATGATCCCTTATAAGTTGGATCCCTAGAACATAACTCGCCTCTCCCAAATCTTTTATTTGGAATTGGCTAGCCAGCTAGCCCTTTACATCAAACAACACTCTCACATCATTCCCAATGAGTAGGATATCATCTACGTATAGGACCAAGAAAACTACTTTCTTATCAATGATGCGCTTGTAAACACAAGGCTCATTGACGTTCTGCTCGAAGCTATAGGTTTTGATCACATCATAAAATCTTATGTTCCAAGATCTAGATGTTTGCTTAAGTCCATAGATGGACCTTTGCAGCTTGCAAACCTTTTGCTCTTGATCTGGAGACACGAATCCCTCTGGTTGCATCATATAGATGCTCTCATCAAGATTGCCATTCAAGAATGCAGTCTTGATGTCCATTTGCCAAATTTCATAATCGAAATAGGCAGCAATGGAAAAGAGAATCCTAATAGATTTAAACATGGCTACTGGCGAGAAGGTCTCTTCATAATCGACCCCTTCTTTCTAGGTATAACCCATGGCCACTAGCCTTGCCTTGAAGGTCTCTACCTTCTCGTATACTCCTCTCTTTCTCTTGTAGATCCACTTACACCCTATGGGTTTTACCCCATCTGGTAAGTCTACAAGATCCCAGACTGAATTAGAGGACATGGACTCCATCTCGAGATTCATGGCTTTTAACCATTCCTCTTTATCAAGATCTTTCATTTCATTCTTAATTGTCAATGGATCATCCACACTATCAGCAGAGACAACACCTTGTCCCTCACCTATACCTAAATAGAGTTCAGGTTGTCTCACAACCCTCTCACTACGTCTAGGTGGTAGTGTATCCTGATCAGGAACCATCTGACTCTCAGATGTTTGTGGATCAATAACTCTTGTTGATGAAGCACTAGTCTCACTAGACTCCAACTCATGTAATACAATCTTGGAACGAGGTTTATGGTCACTAATGTAATTGTCCTCAAGAAACGTTGCATTTGTCTATATAAATACTTTGTTATCTTCAGGACTATAGAAGTGTCCACCTCTGGTCTCCTTGGAGTATCCTACAAACAGACTTGAAGTCTAGCTTTCCAGTTTTGTTCTTCAGCACGTGTGCTAGGCACCCCTATATACGAAAATATCGTAAACTAGCTTTACGACAATTCCACAACTCTAGGGGAGTCTTAGGAACAGATTTGTATGGCACTACATTCAAAATGTATGCCGCTGTTTGTAACGCATATCCCCAAAAGGAATTTGGTAATGATGAGAAACAAATAATATATCTCACCATTTCCATCAGGGTTCTATTTCTCCTCTCCGGTACACCATTTTTATGAGGTGTACCGGGAGCTGTGAGTTGGGAAACTATCCCATGCTTGACCATTAAGTCTTCAAACTCTTGGTCAAGGTACTAACCTCCACGATCCAATCGTAGTGACTTGATAGTCCTACCTAATTGATTCTCAACTTCAGCTCGAAATTCTTTGAATATTTCAAATGGTTCCGACTTCTGTTGCGTTAGGTAGACGTATCTGTATCTTGAGTAGTCATCTATAAAGGTGACATAAAACTCATACCCACCCCTAGCTTTAACATTCATTGGTCCGCAGATATCTGTATGTATAAGCTCTAGCGGTTCTTTAGCTCTAAGCCCTTTTCTAGTAAAAGGTCTCTTAGTCATCTTACCTTCCAGACAAAATTAGCAGACAGGTAAGGTGTCAACCTTTAACTCACTTAAAAGTCCGCTTCTTACTAGTCTGTCTATCCGGTCAAGGTTGATATGACAAAGCCTTAGATGCCAGAGATACGTGTCATTATCTGGAGAAATCTTATGTCGTTTAGTTTTTGATTTTTCAACCTTAACCATTTCGGTGTTGAGCAGTGTAGTATGTATTAACGGTCTTAACACATACAAATTGTTTTCATCAATTCCTGAACAAATATTCAGACCATTCTTTTCAATAATAAAAGACTTATTATTAAAAGAAACATAATATTTTTGTTTTAACAACTTAGAAATGGAAATCAAATTCCGTGTAAATCCAGGAATATAAAATACATTGTTCAACAATATATAACTATTACATAAACGTAATTTAATTACGCCCATTGCTCGTGCCGACACGACATCCTTTGACCCCACACGCATTGAGAAGGCTTGATCCTCTAGCTGTGTCCAATAATCAGTCCATTATAAAGAAGAACAAACATGGTTAGTGGCCCCCGAATCAACTATCCAAGGTGAAGAATCATCTTCCACTAAACACGACTCAAGAACAAGTAACTCATATTTACTTTTTTTGGACTTCTTCTTGCTTTAGGCTTTCTTGAGTTTGGGCTTACCCTTTGCTTTCCAAGTAAACCTCTTTCTCTTCTTATTATTAGAGTAGGAAGATGGTTCGGCAACATTTTTCTCACCGGTCTTACCCTTGTTATCCTTAGTCAAGGACTCAAAGGTAGTGAGCTCATTGAGCAACTGTGTGAGATGGAACCTTAACTTGTTCATCCCGTAGTTGCTCTTAAACTGATCGAAACTCTTCGAAAGAGTCATCAGTATGATGCTCACTTGACTGGGTTCGTCAATGGCCCCACCATTGATTTTTACCGTGTTGAAGTATGACATCATGCTCAGGACATGTTCTCGAACTGACGTACCTTCCTTCATATCAGCGAGCATAACGGAACGAACAGTTTCATGTCACTTTTGCTCGGAGGGCTGCCCGAATATAGCTTGCAATGACTCTATGATTTTGAATGCTGAAGTCGTTGCTTCATGCTTTGTGACAAGCACGTCTGTCATAGAAGCCAATAGATATATTCGGGCCTTCTCATCAGATGAGACCCATCACTTGTTTGCCTCACGAACAGTTCGTGTGGCATTGGTAGTAGACGCTGGAGGACATTCCTCCATAAGCACAAACTTGAGGTCTTTGGTGACCAATATTTCATTAATGTTAAGTTTCCACTTAGTGTAGTTATCACCGGTTAATTTATCGTTTGCGAGAATTTTAAGTAATGCAAAAGACATTATTACTGAAATAAATAAAACATTCATTCAGTCATTTATTTAAAACAAGTGCGAGTTCTTTGGCATAAATTTAAACATGATGCATGAACATGTTTAACGAACTAGAACTACCCTAAAACTAGTTGCTATACCACGACAATCCAAGATACCACAAAGAAGTGCCGCCTTAGGGTCGATCAAGTCTTTACATGTTGGACCGAGACATTCTCAATCAAATGATATTATAGAATAACTCTTATTCCATATCATTCAACCATCGTTCATTCAGTCAGGTTTTTAATTAACAAACTTAATCAAAACCTTCGTGAGTGTGACCCACCATTTCAGATCTCACGAGCTTTACTTGAGAATTGCCGTTTTAGGGTCGGTCAATCCCAAAATACCCTCAGAAATCCTATTCATTAGGAAGTCAACCTTGGTATCGATCTTTGTGGAAACCCTCCTTAGGGAGGACGAAACTAAGCCGTCACGAGGCCCCATTCGGATCTCACGGTGTTGAACTAATGATGGAGACCGCGAGATATATATGTCATATATATATGCCTCTCCCACTCACTATTTTAAAATTAGGGTTTTCTATTAACCGTTAATGCATCTAGATTCTACAGGATTAAACGGCTAACTTTAATCAAGTTATCTAGCGCATTAACTAATTAGAAACAAATTCTAATTAACTAATAAATTATTAATGATTTTTAACAATTAAAAATCTAATCTATTAGTGAATAATCTAAGCTTTTGTAAACTATTTACTAAGGTAAGATTATTATGTTAGTGTTTACCAAGTTTTAACTATTAAAACTCTAACACTTTATTCGGATCATTTATTATTAGGTAATTAATCATATTAATCATAATTACAATAAATGACCCTATTAATCCAACTTATTAAACTCTTTAATAACTAGATTAATATTAATGAGAATCACCACGTTTTCTAACCATTAAAAACTAATCTCATTATTCATAGCCAATTATGTATATTGCCCATTTTAATCACATTAAAAAAATACATAAAATATCAGGCTATGATGCATGTATGACATATCAAATATATTTGTGTAAGCACATCTAATCTAAATGGCATACATATGCATGACAATGCTTTTATCATCACATAATATAAAGCATACAGGAATTGACCGAGTACTGTGGATTATTTAACCTAAAAAATTGGAATCTAAAATTATAAAAATTTCTCAAGGCATTCCTTGGTCTTCTAGTAAATTCAGATATCTTCCAGTCTCTTCAGGTTACTCCGATTCATCTCATGAATCATTCTTCGTGATTTTTCCAGTTCTTCAATATAGGTTATATTTTTTTTACAATACAATAACAGTAAAAAAAATAAACAAAAAAATAATAATACAACCCATAAACCCTAAATCCACAGTACCATATTATTAAAGATCAATCATGTTTTTATAAATTAAAAAATATATATACATACAAAAACATCATACAGTCAATTTAAATTGTGCCTACACAATCATACATACAGGAGCAACGAATACAATTTCGTGTTCCGAAAATAAAATTGGCTCTGATACCAATTGTTGGAACCCCGTTCACCTGTTACGCAGCAGAACTAGGTTTTAAACTTTTTTATACATATCATAATCTGTATCTGGGACCAGTGAACTTAGGATCTTAATTATTTTTCGGAACTAATACATACAATATGTATACACAGAAAATTGTAATCAATAAAATCAGAAGAACATACCAACGTTAGGAGGCTCCTTCACTTTACGTTATGCTCCTGTCTGAACTAATCTTACCAATGTTTGGAAGCTCCTTCACTTTACAATGTGCTCCTGTCTGAATCACTCGATCTTCCTTACTATCTCCTGGGACTGGTAACTGCGTGTGAGCGCATCACGATCTCAAGAACTTAAATGGAAGATATAGAGAGAATTGAAGAAACTCTTTCTTTTATGTGTTTCAAAAACATACAAAGCATGAAACTATATATATATATACCGCACACGAAACACTTTTTTTGTCTTGTTCCACGCACCAAGCCAAAATCCTCTTTTTTTTTCTTTTGCTTGATGCTTGTGACTTTTCAAAGTCAAAAAACAAAAAAAAAACTTTTACAAAATATATCTCTGCATATCACGCCTCAACTCTCGCTTATATATATATATATATATTATAATTGTATCAAGTATTTTTATCCTATGTAAATTCTTCTTTTGACTAATGTTTCATGTGCACACATCAATTTGCATCCAATGTAATCTCTTGTGTTGTTAATTGATATATATATTTTTTAATTATCCTTTTCAAATATATCTAATATATTAAAAGTGATAATCAGTAATTTAAATTTAAACTTAAATTAAAATACTTAGATAAATGATTTAGTAAAAATAAAATAATCCTATTATTTTATCTTCATCTAAATCCATATATCAACTAACACCCTTCAATTAATAGTTAATTAATAATTCATAATTATCAATATAATTAAATAATCTAATTATTTAATTAATTTAACTATTAACATTCATTAATTAAATAATCTCATTATTCAATTAATTCCCGAATAAACACGTGTCACTTTCGTAACACAACTAATTGGACAATCCAATTAGTTAATCGTGACCATTGTTAAGTAAATCGATCGGGCTAGCAAGGGAACCTAATGGACCCATAGTATTTTGAGCTCCAATAATCCTCGGAATCATTAATGAAACTCTTTAATTAATATTCCTTGATTATTAACTCCGGTGTTATTCCACTAAAAATCCGAAGTTGCATTCTCTCAACTGTAGACACTTTTACACAGACTGATACAACTCGATGTCCATCGCTATAGCTATTACATATGGTGTGATCTTCAACAATAGTTCATAATTAGACCTGGGTCATAATGTCCGTTATACCCCTCTAATTACATATATCCTTTAAGTACCGTTGATTCTCTAATGGACAATAAATCCTATTTCCTCACGGAATTAGGAGAGCGCTCATATTGTCCAAGCTCCGAATCAACCCTTATAGGAACTACCATCTACTTCTCACAAGAAGTAGTGGATTCCACTATTGTGTACAAACCTTCCCAGCCATAAGTCAAACCGCAATCCCAACATACGGAGCATATTGATCAGGAAAAGCATCCCACCTCACCCATGGTATATCATAGACCACGATCTAACCTGAAGGAGTCGATAGGACACTCAGGATTAAGATCACCCACATATAGCCATCATTAGTTGATATATATGAATCTCATCGGTA
Organism: Dipteronia dyeriana; assembly: GCA_032871835.1. Classification (NCBI taxonomy): domain Eukaryota; kingdom Viridiplantae; phylum Streptophyta; class Magnoliopsida; order Sapindales; family Sapindaceae; genus Dipteronia; species Dipteronia dyeriana. The sequence continues at coordinate 75,399,918 of CM065300.1, read as the reverse complement.
AATGGATCTTAGTGAAAGATTCATATAGATCATGGCTCAGTCATATATGATCACATCATACAAGGTGCCTCCATTCCCATATCTACATATGAATGATTCAGGATAGAATCACCGTACATTGCGGAATGGACCGCAACTATAGATTAACCACAAATAATGTACCCAAATTTATTTGCTATCTATGGACTCTTTAGATTGCACGTCTCTTACTGTATCCATCCGTATATGACACTCATATACACACTTCGAGATTAGATCCGGCAATCTTGGATGTTAAATATATGCACAAATTATAAAATAAACAACACAACAAGAATGATTGAACTTTTCCTTTTATTTATTTCATAAATCCATTTACAAATTACATCTTTACTGCATAAACCCCAACAGAAGCAATAATCGCTACCTTCATAAACAACCTACATAACGGGCGACTGTCTTTTGACCTAAGAAAGGCTCGTCTAACCATATATGCAAATATGATGGATATGGCTGGAGGATATGCAATAGCCGAGGAAGAGGAATTGGGAACAGGAGGTTGCTACTTGCATGGAGGGAGACCTGAGCAAAAAGATACCGAGTCGAAGGTACAAAACCATAAAGGAAAACAAAAAGGAAACAGCAAAGAAAGAAGCAATGACGGGGGAAGTGGGCGTAATGCTGAGCAGACCATGGAAAAGTTCTAAGAAAAATACACGAACTACACCCCTCTCCGAAAAAAACAGTAAGAAATCATGACAATACTAGAAGAAAAGAATCTGGTGAAGGAGCGGCAATCCCAATTTGCTCGACGAGACATGAAAAAATATTACAGATTCCATAAGGAAACAGGTCATGAGACCTCCAAATGTTACCAGCTTAGAGACTATATAGAGACTCTCATTCGGGAAAAACACATGCAAGATATAATCCTGAAGAAAGATGAGAAGTCAGAAATAAATAAAGAGACCAAGGCAGATCATAATTCTGGTCAAAACAAAGGGGCCAGTCCCGAGGTGAATGAAGTAATACAAACTATTTTCGGAGAACCATCAACTGGGAGAAGTAACCGGGAGCGGAATCAAGAAATCTGAGAAGCGGTGGAGGCAAGGAAGAATTTTGATGTCATCTCCATCGAACCAGACCCGAAAAGAATAAAGGAAGGATAAGACTCAATAATATTCACAGAGGTCGATTTCGATGTCTGACCAAACGACGCATTCGTCATGGTAGTTCGGTAGACATTCTCAATATGGCTGTTTATGATCAGCTTAGGTTGGATTGAAAGAATTTACAACCTTTCCATACCCTAATCACGGGATTCAGAGAAGTCGAGGTCAGGTCTCTCGGGGACAGTGAAGCTGCTCGTGAAAATCAGGGTAGCACCTTGTCAAAAAATAGTGTTACTCGACTTTGTAGTGGTAGACCTGGACAATTGGCCATATAATAAGTTGTTAGGTTGACCATTCCTGAACAAAACTAAGGCAGTTACGGCTACCTACACTCTAATGATCAAGTTCCCAACTAAATGGGGGGAGGAGTAGTCAAAGGGTCACAGGAGATGGCCAGAAGAGCTAATCTTTTGGTTTACAAAGACAGAGACAATAGTGAGTAAGTGTGCACTATAACACGACCAGATCAGATCGAGCAGGGATCATTATTGTTTGAGTTCGATCCAAGGGAAGAACCAGAGGTACCTAAAAGTGAACCGATATAAGAGGTTGTCTTAAAGGATGATGAACCAGATAAAAAGATCAAAATGGGGGCCAATTTGGATGGAAAGGTTAAGAAAGACCCTATTAATTTGCTTAGAGAATACAAAGATGTGTTTGCTTGGAGTCATGAAGACATGGTAGGAATATATGCCCGAATAATATCACATCATCTGGCGGTGGATCCAAACGCAAACCCAGTAATACAAAAAAAAAGGTCATTTAACCTCGAGAGAAGTCGGGCAATTAAGTAGGAAGTGGAGAAGTTACTCGTTGTAGGGTCAATCAGGGAAATCAGCTACCCTCAGTAGGTAGCAAATGTGGTCCTGGTTTAGAAGAAAAATGGTCAATGGAGAATGTGTGTGGACTTCACAGACCTGAACAAGGTCTGCCTAAAGGACAGTTTTCCACTTCGAGAATAGGCCAATTGGTCGATGCTACATCTGGCCATGAATTACTTAATTTCATGGACGCTTACTCGGGATACAATCAAATCCGAATGAATAAGGCTGATGAAGAAAAGACAACATTCATGATCGATCAAGGCTTATACTGTTATACCGTAAAAAAATGCTGAAGCAACATACCAAAGATTGGTCAATAGGATTTTTGCTCGTCAAATAGGAAGAAACATGGAAGTTTACATAGATGACATGTTGACCAAAAGTGTCTCGGCAGACGAACATGCTTTGGACCTACGGGAAACATTCGATATTTTGAGGAGATACCAGATGATGTTAAATCCGAATAAGTGCCTATTTAAGGTTCCTTCAGGAAGGTTCCTTGGTTTCCAAGTTCACCAGAAGGGAATCAAGGTGAACCCTGAGAAGATCTAGGCCCTCAAAAAAATGACTTCACCAAAAACGCTAAAAGAAGTGCATCGCTTAACAAAATGATTAGCTTCCTTGGGCAGATTTATTTCAAATGCCACGGATAGATGTGCCCTTTTTTTCAAAGTGATCAAAAAAGGGAAAGGACTCGAGTGGAATGAAGTGTGCGAGCAGGCATTCTTGAAAATAAAAGAGTAATTAGGGCTGGCTCTCATCCTTTCAAAACCTAAAATGGGAGAAATACTCCACTTGTACTTATCTATTACAGAATTAGCAGCAAGCTCGATTCTAGTCAGGACAGAAGACGGAGTACAGAGGGCAATATACTACACCAGCAAGGCTCTTCTTCCTGCTGAAATCAGGTATTCACAAGCGAAAAAAATGGATCTAGAATTGGTTTCGGTAGCAAGAAAGCTGATGCCATACTTTCAAGCTCATACAATCCAGGTTCTCACCGATTGTCCACTTAAACAAATCCTATAGAAGCCAGAAATATCATAGAGATTGACTAAATAGGCAATTCAGTTGAATAAATTCGATATTCAGTACATCCTCAAGACATCACTCAAAGGGCAAACAGTGGCAGATTTTCGTAACAAAATTCACAGAACCAAACCTGGAAGTAAAGAAGATGTTGGGCAAGAGTTTTTCATGGAAGTGGTATGTTGATGGTTCCTCGAACACTCATGACAGCGGGGCAGGGATCGTGGTATGCACCCCGGAATGAGATGTTGTTGAATGTGCTATGAGATTCGACTTCAAAGCAACAAATAACCAAGCCGAATATGAGGCATTGATAGCAGGACTTAGAGTTTTCATAGCTCTCGGAGTAGATGAGGTTGAGATATTCAGTGACTCGCAGATAGTCGTCAACCAAGTTTTAGATGAATATCACGCCAGAGATGATTTGGGTATAGAAAAACAACTCCTTCAAAGATTCAAGGAATACAAAATTATCCAGATCCCTAGATAAGAAAATGAGAAGGCGGACGCTTTGTCCAAACTAGCATCAACAACAACCACAATTAGGCCAAAAACTATTCCGGTTGCACATCTCCTCAGACCAAGTATAGTTGAGCCAAAAAACTTTAAAATCTCAAAAATCTGAACACCGTCAGACAGTTGGATGACTCAGCTAAAAAGATACCTGGAAGAAGGTGTACTCCTGGAAGATCCCCTATAAGCTAAACGTATCAAGTACCGGTCAGCAAGATACACATTAATTGGAGGAGAACTGTACAGAAGGGGGTTTTCCCAAACACTTCAAAGATGTGTATCAGAGAAAGATGTATATCAGATACTATAGGAAATCCACGGTGGAGTATGTGGAAACCATACTGGGGGAAAGAGTTTAGCACACAAGGTACTCAGGCAAGGTTATTATTGGCCCTCTTTGTTCTCGGATGCATAGCGATGCTCGAAAAGCTATAGTGCTTGCCAAAGGATTGCCAATGATATTTAGCAGCCTCCTGAACAACTAAGAAGCCTTACATCCCTATGGCCATTCGCCATGTGGGGACTAGACTTAATTGGTCCAATGCTGGCAGGGACAAGGGGTGGAGCTAAGCACGCAATTATGGTTGTTGATTATTTCACAAATGGGTAGAAGCTGAAGCGTTGGTACATATCACGGAAGCAAATACCACGAACTTTGTGAAGAAAAATATACTCTACATATTTGGATTCCCAAGTACTATTATCACTGACAACGGCACCCAGTTCGATAATAAAAAATTCAGACAGTTGTGCAACGAGTACCAAATTACAAATTATTATGTCACACCTGCCCACCCTCAAACAAATGGGCAAGCTGAAGCAGTAAACAAAATCATCAAGCACGCACTCAAAGAAAAGCTAGATGCCAAGAAAGGTAGTTGGGTTGAAAAACTTCCTGAGGTGTTATGGGCGTATCGGATGACATCAAGAACTTCTACAGGAGAAACTCCATTCTCTTTGGCGTTCGGAACAGAATCTGTTATCCCGGTAGAAACATCATACATGTCACCTAGGGTCAGGTTATATGATGAAAACTAGAATGTTGATATGCTGTTACAAAGCTAAGATGAGCTAGAAGAGAAAATAGAGAAATCCCGAGTACGAAATGTGGCATATCAGTAGAGTGGCCCGCCACTACAACTCTCACGTTCGGATCAAAAAATTCCAACTAGAAGACCTGGTGCTCAGGAAGGTATAGCTGAATACAAAGAACAAAGCTGCAGGCTCGTTGGCTGACGAATGGGAAGGCCCATACAAGATTGAAGGAATAGTTGGTCATTGAGCATATTGGATTGCCTGACTAGATTGAAGGGTTTTACCCCGACCATGCAATGCCCAATATTTGAAGATTTTCTATCCTTGAAATTTGTTTTTAATTTTTAGCCAGGATGTTTCTAATTTTTAGCAATTCTTAGATTTACATTGTCAGTTTTGCAGTTATGAATAAAAACCCGACATGGGATTCCGAAAATCTAAGCCCCAAAGATCTAAGCATATGATAATAAAATATGATAGACAAGCATGATAATAAGAACATACGGAGAAGCATGATAATAAGAACATGCAAGCACAAAAAAAAAAGATAAAATGCTCAGGACCATTAATTTGGTAAAATTCTCGAATAGACGGAGAAGCTAGAAGAAGCACGCAAGCCGAGCAAGGTCAGTCGACCTTAGCCAAAAGCCAAACCCGATGTACTAGATTTTGGAAAACGGCTCGGGGCGCCGTCTGGAAAAATCCCTGTGAGATGCACACATGTGTTAAGCAGTTTAAAAGCTTAATGATTCGGCAAACCCTTACGCTGATAAAACTAGAAGACGTCCTTAGTAACTTGCGTAAGGACTCGAACGTATGATCGTGGTGAGCCTCGATGTAACATTCGGGTAGCAACCGAATATGAAGCACAAGTATAAATCTACTTACCTGTTTCAAGATGACTCGGTTAATAATATTAGCTAGTTTAATAAGATACTTGACATATAAAATCGCGTTAGCCAGTTTAATAAGATACTTGGCACACGAAATCGCGTTAGCCAGTTTAATAAGATACTTGGCACATGAAATCGTGTTATCCAGTTTAATAAGATACTTGGGACATGAAATCGCGTTAGCCAGTTTAGTAAGATACTTCGTACATGAAATCGTGTGAGCCAGTTTAATAAGATACTCGACGATTAAAGGAGTTAACAATAGCCAGATTTGGCATTTTAAATTCATGACAACTTGGCAAAATATGAAACTTCATTGATCATAATCCTTTTTTACAAACGTAAAATTTTACAATGACTAAGGCTGGTATGAGGATTTGGAGCTCTTGCCAGTACTCTGGTTGGGCACCATCTCGTATTCATGGAGGATGCTCTCGTTTGAAGGCCAAGCGATTGTGTCGACCGAGTCGTCCATCCATTTGCTACAATCCGTTCCAGGAACCAGTCCAGTATCAGATTACCTCTGAATGAATAAGATGGGGCTCTTTGCCTTGGTTTCGACAGTAAGCTTTACATTCCTTCATTTGAGTTCGAAGAGATTCCAAGGACCGGTCTACATGGTTTTTAATTGATAGCTCCCAGTTCGCCCGAGCTCTATCAGCTGCCCGATTTTTAAATTTGAAGAATTCACCAGCCGAAACCAGCCCTCGCTGAAACTCCTTAAAGAGTAGAGCGTCATAGGCTGGGGACCTTTTGAAGCGATCAAGCCCTTTGACTTCAAGTTCCAGCCTAGCCTCCTTCGAAAGGGATTCAAAGGTCAAGGTTTGACGCTCGAGGTCTTCGATTTTATGCTCATAAGATGACCTAGCTTGATCAGCCTCCTGTTCAGCCTTAAGCATCGACTCTTGGGCAGCAAAGAGCAGATTTTGGAAGGACACAACATTTTCTTATGTAGAAGAAGCCCTCTCCTCAGCCTCCATTTGCTTAGCCAAACAGTGGTCGGTAAATTCTTGGGCAGAGTTCACCGCCTTTTGATAGGCCACCTCAATCAGAGCACGGTTGTCCTCACTCTCCTTCAGCTGAGCTTTGAGACGTCTTATCAGATCAGTTTGATGTCATTACGTCTGAACTAACTCAACAAACTTGGCCACCACCTGCAAGGACAAGTGAGCTAAAAATCCAAGACAAACACTAAGGCAAAGGATGGCATATAAGACTTACGTAGCTCGCGTTGGTGAAAATGTTTTGAAGACGATCTGTAGGAGAACAATCCCTAAAGCGGCTCCAGTGGTCATCCCCAATAAAATCCCGACCAGATAACATCACCCTTAGCATATCATGTGGGGTGGGACAGAAAGGGTTTCTTAAGGATTCCGCCCTTGCGTCTTCAACCTTAGGGGATAAAAAATCCCTATTCAGGTTCGAAGCGTCTGTTCTTCCCACAGATGCCTCAGCGTGGACGGTTGGGAAAACTCCAAACTTGGTATCGTCATCACTCGACTCAACAAATGATACCACCCAAGGAACTTTATGGGGACGGGCGGGAGAATTAGCCGCCTTCCTTTTCTAAGCCTGAGTGCGGCGGAAGCCGAGGTCAACTGTAGGATCTTCCAAATCTTTAGTGATATCTTGAAAGTTAAAAAGACTAGGATCAATATTAGTTTGCTCTTTTGGGGTACCCTAACTTCTTCCTCATCCCCAACTAGAAATTGATCGGCATGCGTTTCCTTAACCAAGGAACTCAGCTAGCCAGACGCTGCGCCACCGGGATGTCCTCCCTGTCTACCTTCATCTTCAGACACCCTCTGAGCATTGGCAGTTCCAATAGGGCCACCCGGATTGCTTGATTCTCCCACTTTTGGCTGAATGACCTCTTAAGGAATTTGCTCAGCTTCATCAAAATCTTCATCCGACTCATCAGGAGAAGCAACCTCTTCCTTATTATGGCGAGAAGCTTCTTTTCGGCCCGCCTGAATGATAGATTTCACCTAGCGAGCTTAGACGTCGCAGACGATGTCCGAGTCGTATACTACAAAAGTTATAAAACAATTAAAAAAAAAAGTACGAGTGAAATGGAAACAAGAAAATTCTACTTACATCGCCTGCGATAATCTAAAATCTGATTAAAGAAGCCAAGGTCTATCATTTTCTTCTTATTAAAAATATAGGACATGCTCCTCTTTTCCAGAATACGCACGGTCGCCCGAGCAAGTCTATTCAACTCGGTATCGGTAAAAACAGGTCGTGACTTATTCCAGCTATCAGGGGAACCGAAAAAATGAGGAACCCTTAACACTTCCCGATCTTTCCCAGTTGAGAGCTCGATCTCGAGTCCCAAGTTCCTTTCGATGAAGAACCAGTTATTCTTCCAGTGCTTGTTCGAGGTAGGAAAACCCCACACAAAGCCTTTCTTTTTGGCGTCTGAAGAAATATCGACTCCCTGATTCACTTTCGTCCCCTCAGGGATCCAGCTTTATGGTTGGCTGGACATAAGAAAATAAGTTCTAGTCCGACCAGACTGCCTTAGTGTGTAAAAATGCCTAATTTCGCAGGGAGAGGGTGGTGGCAAGTTCATCTGACTCCACATGTGCCACAGCACATTAGTATTCTATAGATGTTCGGGGCAAGTTGAGTTAGGGCGATCCCCACCTCAGTAAGGAACTAAGCGATGAATGGTTGAAGAGGAAGATTCACACCACAGTAGAGCATGGACCCATAAATCGCTACCATCCCCGGATGAGGGTTCTATGCAGCTATATTACCAGCATGAGCCGTTAGAACTGAATCATCCAGATCAAACAGAGTACGATACTTCTCGATTTCATCTTCCCCTACCACAATCGGCTCAACATCATATCCACTCGGGAGATCAAGGGAGAAGGGAATACGAGATGCATTGTGTTCCTCTTCAACATCCTTCTCGTCAACTACTTGCCTCCCGATTGGAGTACCGTTTGAACCATGTTTGTGAACCACACGGTTACTCTGATGATTTCCCATCCTAGATCGAAGAGGAGCCCTATGATCAGAAACGAGAGACTCAGAACTGGAAGAAGATTCAGAACTAGAACTTAAACGAACATCGGGATAAAGCCCAGAAACATCAACGTCTAAAAAATCAGGCTCATTATGAGGGATTTCCCCCAAAAACCTACGAACACAAGAAACCAATTGAAAAGGCACTGTCGTGTAACGGGATCCATTTGAACTGACATTTAAAGCAAATGCGAATAAACGAGGAAAAGCTTCGATAAAAAATCTCTGTGCACAAGAAAATCCTGGGCTATTTGCTTCTGTCTGCGAAAAATGAACTAGAACAGCTCATTTTTAGTTTAAATAGGCTATTCAAAAGTCGAAGACACAAAACCCTAAAGTCTCAAAAAACGGGAAAAAATCAAAAAGAAGGATTTGATGATGTAAGCGGCGTATCAGGCGACCCATAAGTCGTTTCTCATAAATGCTACTAGAGAAGTTGAGCAGTTGAAGGGCACATGTCATGGAAATAACTGACCAAGCTGTCAGAACTCCAAAACGTCGCAATCACTAAGATTTCGTGTGAATGGACAAATTGCATTTAAATGGTAGCCATAAAGAATCGTTATTAATGCGAGGCACTGCTTTAGGGATTATTATTCCTGTATTAATGAGGCATAAAAGGCTAGAAGGTTGATTAAAATACTTTTGCCGAGAATAAAATCCTATTCGGCAAAAATATTTTAAGGGGATATTGTTATATGTATATTTTACCGAATGTACATGTCACTGACAGTTAAGACGATCTCTTAAAAGATTGTCAGATGTGCATCCGAGTTGGCATCTAGAAAATACCCTTTAAAGATCACAAAGGGACAAGAATCCAAGTAAGCCTGAATGCGGGTATTCCGCACGTTGTGCCATATTCGGGACAATACAGGAAAACTGAAAAAAGAGATCCATCACATGATTCACACGTGGGAGAACCAAGAATCATGTTCCAATACGCAAGACATCAGTATCAAAAAGAATTTCTAGAAGAATAAAACACCAAACAGGAAACAGATTCAAGACCAAGCAACAACTTTACTTTCTTCAAGAAAACTGCACATCTACAAGGAAATAAGTCATAAACGAACTATACCACCAGAGTCTCGTTCGATCTCCACCCGATTTCCGAAAAAGGAAAGAACGACTCTAACAATCAACCAGCCCTAATTAAAATACAATTCCTTTTATTTGTATAACAAGGATTAGGGTTCTATACACATATAAATGGACCCATAATCTCATTGTAAAAAGATATATAGAACAGATACAGAAAAAATCACTACAGGAGAGAGGTAAAAGAGATCGAGTGGTGTAATTCTTTATTAAATTAGTGGATTTGGATTGGTTGTGTATGCAGCCACTCATGGATGTTTTTTCGATCACCAGAGTTTTACCACATAAACTCGTGTCGTTATTACTCACATTACATTCTCTTTCTCTTTCTCTTTCTCTTTCTCTTTCTCTTTTTGAAATGTCATAATGAAACCCAACATTGTTGACTCTCTCACTCATCGAGAAATCGACATCAACAATATCTAAGTCTATTTTATGTATTATGGAGTATATAAAAAAAATAGTCTACTAATTATTAAAATAAGGGACAAAAAAAAAATATAAACAATAAATAAAAATGGGGTGATTGTTAAGGCTATTTCTGCTTGTTTTATTTTATTTTATTTTGTTCCTGCCTGGGTGTTTTGTCAGGTCGTTGCTTTAGTCTGGTTGGGTGGCTTTTTTCGCCTCTTTGTTCTCTTGGCTGCTGCCCTCATGTTGGCCGCTTTGTGGCTTTTGTGCTGTGCTCTTGTTCTTTTGGTGTGCTAATAAAGTTGCCGTTTCGCCGTTAAAAAAAAATGGCAATATAAAAATAATTATTAAAAAAAACTTAAATTATAATAGCAAATATTAACAATAAATTTATATGAAGTAAATGTTGTAATAAATATGTTAAATTAACAATGGATATTTAATATTTTAACAGATTTGTTAAACTCAATACAGATTATTTTATAATCAATTTCAATAAGTAATCATTTAACTACTTTTTAAAATTGTTGTAAAATCAACTCAGATTATTAAACTATCGCTTTTGAAGTTCTACAAAACATGTTTTCATACCAAAATTATTAAATAATCTGATTTTTTAACTTCTTAAAAGTAATACTAAACTGACCCTTGGTCGAATGGAGGATGCTTACTTCTCCTTTATCATCGGAATAGAATTGGCCTCTTCGATGCTGGAGATGCTGATTTTGCTCCTTCAATAAAGGAGGACGAAGCCTCCTCCATTTTAACGACTGGATTTGTAAAATATCGCGATTTCAATCATGAGAACTTAGGAGGCACCTCCTTAATTGTCGGAGGAGAACCGAACCGAACCGGGTTTCCATTCTCCTCCGAGCATTATTGTCGGTGGTGGCTAATGACACCATGAATGTAGCTCGAGGTTTTTTTTTTCAATTTATCTATTAAAATGTTTTAATTAAATCATAATTAGATTTTTATTTTGTAGTTTTTAATTATTCAAAATTTCAACTTTTAAAACGAACATAAGGTCATTATAGTATTTTTATTAAATTAATGAGGTATTAAGGAAAAGATATATTAAATGACAGGTGTAAGAAGAGAAAATCTTCTCTACAAGGACTTTGCTAGGGTGCAGCACCCATATATGTTGTACCGTATAAAAACACTAAAAGGTCAAAAAAAATATTAAAAAAATACATAGTGGAAGACAACTAATAAAAGCAACCGGTTTTGCTATGATAAAAATTAAATTTTTATTAATTAATAAAAAAAAAACTTTTAAAAAATATATGAAAATTATATATTTCACTATATTAAATAATTAAAATAAAATAAAGGTTTAAAAATTTTGAATTTCAAGAATAAGTTCAAGGTAGGTGGAACAAGTTTAACGTTTAGAGGAACGTTAAACCTGTTCGATAAACAAGTCAACAAATTTTTCCTTAAACAAGTTCAACGTATATTGAACACGTTTTACGTTAGGATTAACGTTTCTCTCGTTCCATGAACAAGTCAACGTAAATCGTGAATAACAAGTTCAACGTATGTTGAACATGTTTAACATTCAGATGAACAGTAAGCTAGTTTCATGAACAAGTCAACGTAAATCTTCATGAACATGTTCAACATAGATTGAACGAGTTTATCGTTCATCTGAAAATGTTAAACCCGTTCATTGAACAAATCAACTTAAATCTTCATGAACAGATTCAACGTAGTTTGAATGAGTTTTACGCTCATCATTAACAAGTAACTTGTTCAATGAACAAGTCAACGTAAACTTTCATGAATAAGTCAACGTAAACTTTCATGAACAAGCTAACGTCAACCTTAATAAACAAGTTCAATGTAGTTGAAACAAATTTAACGTTGAGAATAATGTTAAACTTGTTTGTGAACAACTGAATGTAGATCTTAATGAACAAGTTGAACGTTATTTGAACGAGTCAAATGTTAAACCCAACGTTAAACTTGTTTACTGAACAAGGTGATGTAAAAGATATTATGAACAAGTTCAACGTAATACGTGGATTCAACAAGTTTAATGTTAAGATTAACATTAAACTTGTTCGACTACAAGCTAACGTCAACTTTAATAAACAAGTTCAACGTAGTTGTTACGAGTTTAACTTTGAGAATAATGTTAAACCTATTTTGTGAACAACTGAATGTAGATCTTAATGAACAAGTTGAACATTATTTGAACGAGTCAAATGTTAAACCCAACGTTAAACTTGTTACTGAACAAGGTGATGTAAAAGACATTATGAACAAGTTCAACGTAATGCAAACAAGTTCAACGTTACTGAGAACGTTAAACTTGTTTACTGAACAAGTTGGTGTCAAACACATTATGAACAAGTTCAACGTAGTACAAACAAGTTTAACGTTACTAAGAACGTTAAACTTGGTCATTGAACAAATTAACTTAAAAAGGTTATGAACAAGTACAACGTTGGGTGAACAAGTTTAACGTTGACCTAAAAGTCAAACATGTTCACTGAACCAATTAACGTTACAACCGTCGTGAACAAATTCAACATAGGCTTAACAACTTCAGCGTTTGTCAGAACGTTAAAGTTGGTCAGAGAATATTTGTACGACAAAACTGTTATCAACAAGTTCAACGTAGGGGGAACAAGTTAAACGTTGCTTTGAATGTTTTACTTGTTCGATGTAAAAGTTAACGTTGGAATTCACAAACAAGTTAAACGTAGGTTGTACAAGTTTAACGTTAAACTAAATGTTAAACATGTTTGCTGAATAAGTTTATGTAAACTGTAGTGAACATGATCAACGTAGATTGAACGGGTTTAACGTTCATATAAACGTTTAATTTATTTAGTGAACAAGTGAACATAAATATCCCTGAACAATTTGAACGTAAGGTACCCAACTTTTTAGTATATACCCAACACATATGGTTGTTCGAACCGCTTGTTTTTGGGTGATTTTCTTCAATGGTTGATATTTTAAAAACAAGTTTAACATTTCTCTTAACTTAAATGAACAAGTCAGGCGAGATAGGAAGATATAACAAACCCGAGGCCATAGCGACCCTGGGGCGACCAACACGATGTCGCTATATGGTCGCTATCTCCTCGGATTAATTGTTCCAAAACAGACACGATAGCAACATTGTGGCGACACAACACGAAGTCGCCCTATGAACCCTTTTGACTCTGATATGTATTCCCAAGAGAGAGACGAAAGAAACCTTAAGGTGACCATTTGGAAGTAAAACTAAATGACCTCCAGGTCGCATTTTCCATAATCTGTTAGTGAAACGGCACCGTTTTGGTGCAAAGCGACGTACGGGTCACCCTGAAGTCGCACCTGCATGAAAATGCTATAGAAACCCTAAGTCGTGAGAAGTTGAATTAAACACAAAAAACACGACCATAATTTCTCTCAAGCAGTCTATAACGGTGCTTCTTCATCTTCAAAGGTTCCTCAACCGAAACTGCTACAATCATCTTCAAGTTATCGTTTAAGGCATATATTCCTCTACATTATTAGGTTATAAGACATTGAGAATACATTTGATAGTTAATTGGGGATTAGTTGTTAGCAACACATACATTCGGTCGTTTTGTTTAATTATCGTTAGGTAGTGCATAGTTCTAAGTGTGGCGCACTTTGTTGATTCATTTTTGCTATAGCTAATAGTGGTTGCACGATTTTCATCGGTTATTGGTAGTATTAAGCGTGGTAATGGTATTTTATGTGAAAGTGTTGTTATGGCAATTTGAATTTCACAGAAATTAAGAATGGATAGGGGTAGAAAAGGAAAACAAGTTGCTAAGGAAGACAGTAGTGTTGGGATTATGCTCGATAGCAAGAGTATAATAATGTATTTAACAATCTTTTCATATTAATAAAAGTGATTTCTATTTTAACAAATCTTATAGCATTTATAGTTTAATTATTATATTTGTCCAAAGTAAATAATCATAAGATTAAAAGACTATGAGAAAAGAAGAATTGTTCATACATCTAGATATGTATGCGGTCGATACAATTCTTTAGTTAGTCTTGAACAATATTCACAACATAAGATAAAGGTTGGGCACCTTTATCTTGTTAAAGTTATAGATTCTTTTGCTAGCATTTGAGTGGGATCAAATGTGTTGTGATGGGTCTAAAATCATCAAAGTGTGGTGTCTTTGGAAAAAGAATCTAGTGCAATGAGTGTATTGAATCGGATCAAAGTGAAATACTTTATCCAAAACCGTCAATGGATAAAAGTTTTCACTTGAAGACAATCGGAGAGTCTATCTCAATCCTGAGATAAATGATGAACTTATGATTGCAAGTGTTATCATTTGAGTTATCAATGAGTACAATTATATAGCATAGTCTATCCTCGATAGTTTGGTGGTATTCATTTGTTAATCGATAGAGGAATTCATTTATAGATATGGATATCGTGGCTCCATTTATTAAATGAGAGTAGAATATCATCATATGGATGTTTTGAGGTATTGGATATTAAATCTTAACTTTAAGTTTTCAATAGTGTCTATTGAAATATGGCTTCTGGATAAGTCAAAATATCCAAGTTCAAAATATGGTCATATGAGTAAATAGGGTTACTTAGAGAGCTACAGGCGGTCTATGAGCTCTTGGCGATTACTGATATTTTCATGAGGATACACTTTCTCCATTAAGATTGTCTAAGGTATGAATGAGCAATATAGGGTGTGAATTTGGCCAAAAAGAGAAAAAGAGGAACATTTTTGTTTTCGTAGTACACTAGTATCCTTTACATCAACAGGGTTTTGCGTACAAAATCGAATCGGGTTCACGCAAGTTTCAATCAAGTAGATTGATAATTCACAAGTGACCGGACGTTCTTGGATTTTCTCTTGGAGAATTATTGTGACTAACAAAGAAGAAGATTTTGTTTGTTTCCATCATCAGGTATACAATTTAACGAAAGAGAGCCCACACTTCTAGGTGATTCACGTTCGTGTTTGGATTGGAAGATCTTGCGGATTCAATTCGACGCTGGTTCAATCGACACGAAAAAAAAGGGTACGATACTTTTAATATACATCAATTAATCTAGGGTCAAGATTCTTACATTTAAAAGGGAAAATTTTAAATTATATCAAACCCTAATTTCATGCTTCCGTTGTACGATTTTCCCTACAATTGGTATCAAAGCCAGGTTGTACCCTTGATTAATTGATGTATGTGTACGTGAATCTTCTTCTAATATTGTAAATATGCATGTTTTTAGAAAGAGATGACACTCTAGGTTTAGCATATATATATATATATATATATATATATATATTATGTGGATTGTTATTGCTCAATTTTGGTCCTAGAATTTCAATGTATTTTTATTTTGGAATTGTAACAAGAAGAGTGGCTTATCATCGCCATAATTTCCTTCTTGGTAGTTGCTAAGTTTTTTTTTTTTTATTTTGCTATTGTAATAAAAAATTTGTAAAAAAATATTGTATTAAAAAAACTGCAGTATTTTATTATTTAAAATTCTTCTGTAATACATTCAAGTATCGAAGACTCGAAGATTTGAAGAATTGGGAGCCACCGGAACAAGTTTGGGACCGTGCGAGCCATAGCAACAACCGTGCGTGTGAATGAGCACGCAGACACGATTGTTGTGGCATAGGCTGCGCACGACAGCCCTATGGAAGCCATGGGCTGCGCATGGCAGCCCTTTATTGTGGAGTGTGCATGCCCATAGGAAGAAGCCAAGGGTGCGCACTCCTGTGGAAGGCAGCCGAGGGATGTCCACATGGACGATGGTCACTTGAAGACTTGTTCGCCAAGAAAGGAGTTTTTGTATTCCAAGACATATATAATTTGCTTGTTTTTCTAGGATAGACCAAAATTGTAGCTATTTATATTTTTGTAAATATTACAATATTTTTTATTTTATGATAACATG
Source organism: Dipteronia dyeriana (assembly GCA_032871835.1). Taxonomy (NCBI): domain Eukaryota; kingdom Viridiplantae; phylum Streptophyta; class Magnoliopsida; order Sapindales; family Sapindaceae; genus Dipteronia; species Dipteronia dyeriana. Next base: position 75,384,002 of record CM065300.1, on the reverse strand, counting down.
TCATATAGAATATGAGTGTCACTCATATATCTCTTTTGGTATGAACATGCATTGAATGGTTTAGGTATCTAATTGTCATCTAGATAATCGATCACACTCCCTTAAATAATTGAGTGGGAGAAGGCGTTTTAGAACACCTACGGCCTCTAATTTTAGTTGAGCTTTATGTTTCATGTAATAACCCCTCAAGGGGTATTCATGAATGGAATTTAGCAAAATACTTCCTTACAAGAATAGACTAGACAATTAACCCAAACGATATCTACTCCCAAAGGAGGGATATTCGGGAGGGATTATATTGAAGGTCGATAACTTGGTAACACACTAAATGTGATTTTATTAATATCCTCCCAAGAGTTCTTGTTAATAAAATTGCAAGGCTAAAGTTGAAAACGTTGGTTGTTATGTTAACAATTAGGTGGGACCTAGTCCAACTAGTAAATGATGTGAACTCCCAAAGGAGGTGTGACATTTATAGGTGTTGGATCACCATTGAATTTTACGATTGAATTATTTTAAATAATTCAAGATAAATATTCGAAAGTTCTTTATCATGATTATTTACTTATATAATTTTTGTTACTGTTCAGAAATCATGACCCCATCCCTAATCAACATCATAAAAGATAATAATTAAAATAGTGATAATTATGTCACATGGAAAAGGAAAATTGGACTTTTATTGCAATCCGAAAAGCATAAGTTCGTTATGTGCACTCCTAAACCACCTACTCCTACTAAAGAATCTATTCAGGAGCAAAGAGATCAGTATCAACAGTGGGAGTCTTCATATGAGATGGTTAAATGTTACATTATGGCCACCATCTCCGACGTGTTGCAATGACAACATGAAGGAATGGAGACTGATGCCAATATAATGATGTCTCTAAAGGATATGTTTGCTAAGAGATCTAGGATGACTAAGAGAGAGGCATTGATTGCCTTCGTGAATCTTAGGATGAAACCTGGATATGTTGTGAAAGATCACATGATTAAAGTCATAGCACGTCTCAGTATTGTCGAACTGAATGGTGTTGAGATAGATGGTGAGACAAAAATTGACATGATTGTCAATTCACTATCAAATTCCTTTGATCAATTCAAGTTAGACTACACCTTGAATAATAAGGAATACACCTTGCAAGGCCTGATGCAAGAGGTTCAAAGCGCCGAGAAAATCCTTGTGAAAGGCAAGGTACACGAGATTCATACCGTAAGTAAAATTGCTATTGTTAAGACCCGTAAGTAGGTCAAGAAACAACATAAGAAAAAGCAACTAAGACCTACTAAGAAGGAGACAAAGGAAGTAACCAAGATCAAAAGGAAGTGTTTCCTTTGTGGTGAAAAGAGACATTGGAAAATAAATTGTCCAAAGTCTCTGGACAAGAAGGAAGAAGGTAATATTAATTATCTTGAAACATCTTTTTTGGTGGATTATATGGATTCTTGGATTATAGACTCCGGAGCCACTAATCATGTTTGTTTTTCCTTATAGAGGTTCTAGGAAAGGAGAAGGCTTAATGAGAACGAATTCAACTTGCGTTTAGGCAATGAAGTGTTGGTGTCTGCTAGTTCAATGAGAGATATTAGAATTAGTTTATATTCTTATATGCATTTAGATTTAAAAGACGTTTATTATGTACCTCAATTTAAGAGGAATTTAATTTCAGCTTCTTGTTTAAATAAATTCGGTTATTCGGTTACTTTTAATAAAGCTTTTATTATTAGTAAGAATGACAAAATTATTTGCAAATGTACATTAGAAAACGGTTTATTCTGTTCGCATAGAAGTATCTCTCACTTGTTAAACACGGAATCAACGGAACCTAATCATTAAAAAAAGTAAAATTATCAAAAGATGAAACCTATGGCATTTGCTTCTAGGTCATATTAACCTTGATAGGATTAAAAGATTGGTTAGTGACGGACCTCTAAGTGACTTAAAGGTTGATGATCCATAAACTTATGAATCTTGTTTGGAAGGTAAAATGACCAAAAGGTCGTTCACGACCAAAGGCACAAGAGTCATCGAATGTTTAGGATTGATACACACTGATGTATGTGGTCCTTTGACCATTCAAGCTAGAGGTGGATATGAGTACTTCATCACTTTCACGGATTATTACTCACGATTTGGCTATGTGTATCTCATGAGACATAAGTCGGATGCTTTTGACATGTTCAAAACATTTAAAGCTGAAGTAAAAAATCAGTTGAAGTAAAAAATCAGCTTGAGAAACGTATAAAAATCTTGAGATCTGATCGTAGTGGAGAATATCTATCTGGTGAGTTTCAGCAATATCTTATTGATACTGAGATAATTTCTCAATTTTCTACACCAGGCACACCTCAACAAAATGGGGTGACAGAAAAGAGAAATAGAACTCTTTTGGACATGCTTAGGTTTATGTTGAGTTATTCAACGCTTCCTAATTCTTTTTAGGGATATGCTTTACAAACTGCCATGTACGCTTTCTAAAGACTATATGAATAATTTTGTGCCTAAAAGTAGAATTGTCCTGAATGAGATTTTAGGAGATACAATTCCACAAGAGATTTCACAACCAAGCCTAATTGTAAGTTCCGTACCAACACAAGATCAACAATCTACCATACCTCGTCGTAGTGGGAGGGTTAGTAGACAACCCGAGAGATACATTGGTCTAGAAGAATCTGTAGAGAATCTTTCGGATGATGATGATTCTTATACGTACAAGGAAGTAATAGAAGATGTTGATTGTCGCCAAAAGGCAATGCAATTCGAAATTGAATCTATGTTTAAAACAAAATTTGGTCTTTTGTAAACTTGCCTAAAGGGATAAAACCTCTCGGGTGTAAGTGGGTATATAAGAGGAAAAGAGGAATGGATGGAAAGGTGGAAACCTTTAAAGCTAAATTGGTAGCTAAAGGATACACACAGAAGGAAGGTATCGATTATAAGGAAACCTTCTCTCCTGTGGCCATGCTTAAATCCATTAGGATACTCTTATCTATTGCGACATCTCTAAACCTAAAGATTTGGCAAATGGATGTCAAGACAGCTTTCCTTAATAGCTTTCCTTAATATAAGTATTAACGAAAGCATCTATATGGTGCAACCAAAATGATTCATTGAAAAAAGGCCAAGAGGAAAGGGTATGCAAGTTGCAAAGATCCATATATGGATTGAAGCAAGCATTCAGATCCTGAAACATAAGGTTCGATCAAGCCGCTAAATATAAGTACTGATGAAGGATGTGATGAGTCGGTGTGGTAGAAGTATTGGATTTTTTAGAGTGGTGGTTGATGCGGTGTACAAATAGTTGTCTATTTATATTTGCACACATTAGGTTAGGGGTGAAAAGGTCCAGTTGTTGATATATTAACTTTTCCCTGGATTGAGGGGACTCAAGCTCGCTTTATTGTTTGTCATAATTTCCATAACCGGAGACGGTTGTGACCTTGGGGCGATGGGGTTTTGGTCGCTCTAAGGTCACTTTCCTCTCGGATTTCAACATGGATGGGTAAACAGAGACTATAGCGACATCAGGGCGACTTGAACGTAGGTCGCCTTGAAGTCGCTCTTAAAGCAGTTTTTTGCATGAGTCAACCGAGATGGAAGCGATTTCTGGGTGATTATGATATTGGTCGCCCTAATGCCTCTATCGTCTCGGGTTTGAACATATTCAATCCATAGACAACAGCGACTTCTGGGCGACTTGAACTTATGTCACCTTGAAGTAGTTATTAAACCAGTTTTCTGTATGTGTAAACCGATATAGAAGCGACTTCGAGGTGACTACGATATTGGTCACCTCATTGTCGTTATCTTATCAGGTTTGACCATATTCAATCCAGAGGCAATAATGACTTAAGGGCGACGTCACCTTGGCTGCTATGAGGTCGCTTTTCTGTCTAGTTTAAAGGTGGGTTGAACCGATGCAATAGCGACCCTAGGGCAACCAATATCATAGTCGCCCTGAGGTCACTGATACCGGGGTCAAAGGAAACATCTGTGCCAATAACAACCTTAGGGCGACGTGTATTGAGTCGCTCTAACGTCGTTTCGAATTAATAACACCAAAAATATGTTTATATTTTCCAACAACGACAAATCCCACTAATTTTTTGTATCACATTTAAGTACTCAATACCTTATTATTTTAAACCGAACTGAACCGGATCCTAAGAAAAACCGATTGGATCAGTTCGGTTTGGTTTAATGGTTTTTTGTCCACCCCTAGTGGTGGATGTTTTTCAAAGAGTTATATATGTTTTTTTTAATTGAAATTCTTTCTATTTAAAAAAAATGAAAAACAAAAAATTATTTAAAGTCTTCAGTAGGAAAGAAAGATAAATTGTGAGATTTGATATAAATAAGTCATTAAAAGTCATTGAAGTCATTGAAATTTTAAAGTTATTAAAAGTTATTGATATTTTGAATGCCTCATAACTTTTATAAACTTGTAAAAAGTCTTTTTTGAATATCTCAGGACTTTTTAAAAGTCTATAAAATTCTATATTGAATACATCATGACTTTTAATGACTTTTAATAACTTTACTTAAGTTGACAAAAGTCAGTATTGAATACTCCATGACTTTTTATAGAGTTTTTAAAAGTCTATATCGAATATTCTCAAACTTTTAAATTCCATAAAAGTCTTTAAGAGTATCTTCAACAGTCTCCCTTAAAGACTCCCTTATTTAGAATTGTATGTTATTGTAAGGAACCATCAAAGGAGTATGTGCTTCAATAATACCCCTTTTAATGACCCATTTAATAATTTTTTATTATCAATTAAATGTTAGATAATGCGTTTAAATATTAGACATTGTTTTTCAATTCTAAGTTTTAAATATATGGAGTTTTTCAAGAAAATAAAATAATCTTAAATAGGTGGAGCCCACTTTTAGGGAGTCTGAAAATACCTCTTAATTAAGTGAGTGAACTTTACCAGAACACAATTAAGAGAATCATTTAGGGACATGTTAGAGCTGTAAAAATACATCTAATCCCTTAATTAAGCTATGGAATGTCTTCAAGTGAGACTGTTAAAGATGCTCTAAAAGTATTTTAAAGTCTCAATTGAATACACCCTCTAACTTTTTTATTTAGAATGATATCATGTTGAAGCAACCTGTTATTTTTTCTTTTTTCTTTTTCACCATGAAATATGAAATAAGAAATAAGAAAAAGAAAAAGAAAACTCAAAAAAAAAATGAAGAAAAAAATAAATCGTTCAATGGAAGTGACGTCTATATAAACCAGAGATAGAGAGATCAGAGATGGAGGGTATTGAGTTTCAAAAATAAGTAAATACGGTAGTTTTAGAAATCAATCAAAAAAATTAATAAAAATATTTAATTTTATTTAATTAAATCAAAATTTTAAACAGTGTCATAAATAGATCGGTATGGGGTGTGCAAATAACACCAATCAATTTAAATTCCTTTGCGAAAACAAACATGAGAATTAAGATTCCCTTTCCTAATCTCACCTCACCTCCACCAACCAAACATGACCTAAAATTAATTCAATCATTATAGTATAAAAGATATTAATAATTTGTATGGTTTTTTTTCTGTTGAAGTATTATACTATTATATAAATTTGAGTTTTTTTTTTTTTTAAAGGAAATGACTCGAACCCACTACCCTGTGATACATACGTGAAGAATTTACCATCGAACTAACTCATCATATCTAATTATCTGGCTTTTAAAGTCCTTTATACTAAATATTATGAATAATAATTATCGAGGAGACAATAAAATGAAAACATATCATAAAAGTATGTAACAAGTGAAATGTAACTGTTACGAGTTGAGTGCTCCAAAGTAAATGCTACTGCAATGAACATGTAATTTATTAATGTTTTTAGGGTTACTTAGACCATCTTCAATACAAATATATATTTGGAGAAAATTGAGTGTTACATAGGATAAATAGTTAAAAAGTTAGAAAATCTCTCACCAATACAATTATCTAACTTTAATATGCAGATGATATGATAAAGAAAAGTCTTAGAATATGGAGTTAGGTTTCAAATTCTAGAATTTTTTCTAGAAATACTGGCTATAATTTCCAACTCTTTCCGTCAATAATATAAAATGTTATTTAATTGTAAAGTTAAAGGGGAAAGACAGCAAAATAATTGTTTTATTATGATTGGTCAAAAAATGAATACATATTTGATTTTAGATAATTGCATTGGAGATACGAATATAAATTTCTATAATTTTTTTTTAAATATGGATCCATAATAAATAAAAATGATGATATGACACTATTTAGAAACTAAAAATACATATTTATATCGGAGATGCTCTTAAAATCCGAAAACCGAATAATATTTGAAAAATGAATATGTCTCGATGTTGAAGCTTATAAAATAAATAATTGAAAAACATTGGGAACATTTAACTAACTTCCAACTAATTAACTGCACATGGGCGGGCAGCAGAATTTCTTGGGATTTTTACTCTTCTACTAATAATTTACAATTAAAGCTTGGCTCTTCTGCCATTCTATGTTCAGTGTACTTGCTTATTAATTATTTATGATGAATTTCATGAATGTCCCTTAAAAGGAATAATTCTGATTAATCATCTAAAGTTTTACCAAATTCAAAAAACAATCACATACTTTCAATAATTAGATAAATAAATAAATAAAAAATCTTGTTGTTAGATAAAACTCTTTTCAGTTGTCTGCAAATCTCTTCAAGAAAATGAGTTTGCGTTATTGTCACCAAGTCAGCATGAGAGTTATAAAGCCCTTTACCGTTAGCTAAAATTTCTTATTACTGTTTTTAAATTTTGATCAGGTATAGAGGGTTTTGAACGTGTCCAAGTAAATAATGTCAATTAACTTACTGTTTTATTTTATGGTCTTTCATATATAAAAAAAATTCAGTTAATTTTTTTTTTTTAAAGAAGATTTTTTTTGATAAATTGTTGAAAAATGACGTTTTTATAATTTAATAGAAAGCTACCAACGAACTATAAAATGATCCTACTATATATGTATTAGTACCGAGTCCAATCATGCAAAATGCAAACTACTCTTTGATGAAAACATGGTCACATTTTCGTAAGCCCTAAAAAAGAAGTCAAATGTTATATATACTAAATTTAATTTTAGCCATTTTTTCATTAATTATGTGTATTATTGTGTTGATTACTTCATGTTGGAGTGCATGTAAACAAACGTGATTGGGGGTTATAATTGATATCATCCAAATGACACTTCATTATTCAATTAAAAAAAAATTAACTCAAATTAGTAAACAACTAATGTATTAGTCCACGCAAGTGTAGGAAAATGATTGAAATCAAATTAATAAAAATAAGGACAAGTAATTTTTGTATTATTCTTACTAGGCAATAACTCTACATACAACCTTGGGGAAGTAGGTGATCATTTTTTTTTATTGGAAAGAAGACTCCCTTAGAATCTTATTAGAGTTGATAAATTTGTGGATATTTAATAAAATGGAGAATTTCAAAAACCCTTACGAGATTTGATTAAAATTAAAATACAACTTATCGATTTTAGAATTAGACAAGCGAATACGAATACGAATACGAACATGGTATATTTTCGGCTGAATGCAGGGGAGTTTAATTAATTCTATCCAATTCGAAACTAATTATTTTGGTTCTTGATTTTTAATAAACATATTGGTAGTAGCAGTTATGAGCACATTGTGTGCTCTCCGGTCCACAAGAAGGCATCAACATTAAAGGCAACAGATTATAATGATGTATAAGCCTAATCCATATTGTTGTTGGTAATGAAACTCTAATTTGGGTTTTGGACAATTGCAACATTTAATTGAAGAAGGTGTCTACTTTCTAGTAGAGGTAAATTAAGGACATCTTTGATTCTTAATAATAATAAAATATTTTTAAGAATTATGATACAATCCAAAAAAAAAAACCTCGAAAATGATATATACTCAAATTTTGATTTTTGTTTTGTATTCCCAATTCCTCAATTTGAATATTTTATTTGGATTCTGTTGTTGAGAAATAAAAATTGCCCATGACCAAGACAAAGTATTTTGAAATATTCAGTAAATCTTACAAAAGATTCTAGTATGGGTTTGGAAGTGTGTTTTGACATTGACAAAAAATACTTTGTAAATAATATAAATAGTTTGATGTTTATTGTAGAATATATTTATAACCGAAAGAATATATTTTGGAAGTAGAAAGCCAATTATAATACTTCCAAATTTAAATATATTGCAGATACTATTTTAAATATGTTTTGGCTTCACTGGATATATTTCAAACCCGATATTATAAATATAATTTCATATTTATCTATTAAACAAATGTAATTATTTTGTTTTTGGAAAAATTGAAAAGCATCCTTAAGAGTATCTCCAATATAATGCTATTTGGATGTACTAATACTATAATTTAATATAAAGTAAAAAAAACACCATCTAATGTAATGTCAAATATTGTGTCAAATTTGACATATGTTATTCTTTATACCAAATTTAACACAAAGAATAACATATGTTAAATTTGGTATAATAATAAATATTAATTTTTTAATTACAAAAAAATACCACTGTTTAATTATATTGAATGTATTAATTGTTGACTTTTATAATTTTAAACAATAAAAATATTATATAAATTGGATGTATTAATCATATTTGTTGATTTCTATAATTTTAATTAATAAAAAAATAAAAATAGTATTTCAAATGAAATTATACATTGGAGTACAATACTAAAATGATATGTCAAATATAATATGTTACTATTTTTTATATCAAATTTAACATCGACGTTAATATATGCATTGAAAATGCTCCAATGAGTAATGACTCAAACAATTGAAGGGTTTTATTATTATTATAATTATTATAATTATTATTATTTAAAGAAACAACCGGAGGTTATTGGATGCCAAATCACCCGTTTAACCACTACCAACCCTTAAAACAAGCACCTCATCATGATAACATTAAAAGAAAATTTTTCCTTTTCTAAACTTATATATTGAAACTTTAACCCTCGTCTTGCAGCTGTTTTTCAGCCTGTTTTCGTTTTTATTTTTCAAAAACGATTTCGAAAACGCGTTCGTTAACAGTTTTTCATTTTATTTTCAAAAAACAAAAAACAAAACCAGTGTTAAAAGTGAAAGATTTGAAAAACACAAAATACCTGTTTTTTGTTTTTCGTTTTTCGTTTTTCTTTCTTCGTTTTTGTTTTTCGTTTTTGTTTTTCATTTTGTTTTTCACATTTTTTTTATATTAAAAAAAAATCTTAAACTATTAATTGTACTGTTATGCGATTGATATGACTAGGACAAGACGGAACACGATTTTTAAATTACGAAAGTTCCCCTCTTATATATAATATAATAATATATATATGTATATAATATTAATATATCATATATATTAATACTATATATATTATGATATTTATAAAATATAATATTATATATATAATATCAAATATTATATATTATATATTTACATAGGATATAATGTCATATATTATGTATTATTATATATAAAAATATAATATAAAAAATAAATTACAAATATAATAATTTTTAATATATAAAATAATATATATATTATATTATAATATTTTTATATATAATAATACATAATATACGACATTATATCCTATATAAATATATAATATATATGTAATAATATATATAATATTATTATATGCATATAAATATTAATACTATATATATATACATTTATAAATATATAATAATATATGGATATATAAAAATATAATATAATAAAAATATAATAATTTTTAATATATTAAATATTATTACATATATTATAATTTATTTGTGTTATATAATAATATATATAAATTATAATTATTTATTTATAATTTAAGAGTTTAGTTTTGATTAATTCATTTTGTTGATATGTTTTTTGAAATTAATTTTTGATGTGTTACTTTTGTTTAATTTAAAAATTATAGTACAAAAAATATATTGGTTAGTTATTTAATCAATTTATTTATAATTGTATTTATATTAAACAAAATACTAAAATTGATATTTCAATTTTTGATAGTTTTCGGTTAACCTACCAGACGCGTTTTTTCCGTTTTCATTTTTAAAATACAGCTTTCAGTAATTTGCTACCAGACGCGTTTTCAGAATTCGAAAATGAAACAAAAAATACTGTTTTCATTTTCATTTTTATTTTCGAAAAACAGCAACTGAAAAACGCTTACAGGACGGACCCTTACTGTCCATAAGAATAAAAAAAAATCATATACATTCGTCAATTCTTACAAAGAATGTTTCTTGTTGGAGAATTAATTGTGCCAATATTGGCATATAACCCTACTATTTTTTTATTTTTTCAGAAGGTTACAACTGTTGGGACATGGCGAGATATGACTCTACTAGCACAGTCCAGACTACTACTCCCACAATAGAGGAGACAGAACCCACTGCTAGAACTTGACGAGTTATGACTCTACTAGCAGAGCCCATACTACTACTCCCAAAATAGAGGAGACGGAACTCACACTTGGGATTAATGGCCAAAGATGGATAAATAATATATATATACATATACCACAGCTGTTGAACAGTGGTGGTGGAGACTCCCAAGGGAGAGACCAACTACAAAGGCAAGAGGCCTTATGGTCGGTAAAAGTAATAAACACATATCTCAATAAATGCTTAGGTCTGTAATTCGAATCTTAGGTTAAAAAAAAACTTAAAAAGTATGATTTCACATATGATAAAGATAAGAAGTTTGACCTTATGTATTTTTATTTTTATTTTTATTTTAAGTATGACCCTACGTAATTTACATTTATGAAAAGACAACTTCAACAATGGGTTTCAAGGGACATTTTATACTTTTTTATTATTATTTATAAGTTAGGTTTATACATACATAAATGGCCCAAAATTGATAAAATTGTTAGAACTCTTTATTTATTTAAAAGATTTCAGCTCATATCAATGAATTATAATTCTCTATAATTTTTTTTAAAAAATATTACAAAAACTATTACGATAGGACTGTACGGTATAAATATCTACTTCCATAACAGGAGATAACTATTTCCCATAATTTGGAAAAAAAAACTCCGCATATATACTTGTAAAATATATATGATAAAATTAAAACCCCTCACCATTTATATGGAAGAGAGGTGTGCACTACCAGCGTGATGAATAATTCTCAATAAATTTAAGTTTTAGTAACTTTTAAAGATTTTATAATTCAAATATATTTTTATGTGGTATCTTCTTGTTTGACAATCAATTACAATTTGCAATTTTATATTTAGTCAAGTAAAAGTTCAAATCACGAGAGAATTCATAATATGCACGATACACATTAGTAATTTAGTATGCACTCTTGCTCCGAAATGTAACAGACAGATAAAAAAATTAAAGACAAGAAAATTGAAGTTGTCACTTACGAGAATTATTCTGTGTAGTTCTCACAAGCAGCATTTGGTATTAATATACGACGAAAATGGTTGTATAGGCAATCGCAATAGGCGTCTATCTTTTAAGGGAATCCAACGGTCAAGAGCTGAGCTGGCCCTTCCTTCGTTGCATTGCATTCTTTCTTTATTCTAGGAATCAAGCCACAACTATGCTTGACTCTACTACTATTATTATTATTATTATTTTTTAAATATTACAGTAAGTATTACAATAAAACTGTCAGAACCTATTGAAATCAAATAATATGTGTACGGTTTGAAAATCTACTCTTATAATAGAAGAAAAAAATTCTCCACAATCCGGAAAGAAACTCTTCACATAGAACGGTAATTCCCCACAATCCGAAAAGAAAACTCTTTACATATAACGGTACAAGAAAACTCCTCACATATAACGGTACAAAAAAACTCCTCATATATACTTATAAAATGTATATGGTGAGATTTGAATCCCTTACCAAATATATAGAAGGGATGTATATTACCGTTAACAGGTGATGTGTATTATTATTATTATTATTATTATTATTATTATTATTATTATTATTATTACATTTATTATTTTATTTTTAGGCTGCCAAATGCGATGACTTTTGATTTTTGATGAACGATTGAGGGTCCCATCAAATAAAGTCAAATCTTTCTCATAAACAAAGACATTATCACAACTATGCTCTTGGTTTCATTTTTTTTTATATCATAAAAGATACCACAAATTTATCTACACCATGTGCCACCGGTTTGGTTTTTCACATTACATTCTATAGAATATGGACAAATGGCGGAACCTGAAGGTTATAATTTAAAGATCAAATAATATCTAATTTGTTAAATATATATTTTTTTCGATGGACAAGAGTGGTCATGACCCCCCGTTAGCCTCTATGGTGATCCGTCCGTTAGCCTCCACAGTAATCCGCCCCTAATAGGGTTTTCCATTCAAAATAAATAAATAATAACAATAAAAAGTCGTGCTATAGTTATAACCCAACTTGTATAATAGACTAGTACTTATTTATAAGTTTTGCATGGATTTTTAATGTTAATATCTTAAATAGGCATTGTTCTGGTATCTTTTTTTTTTATTATTATTATTTTGGCTAAATATTTCATCAAAATATATATTTTGCCCTCATAAATATTATACGAAAACACACTAACACTGCAGTACAATTTTTATTTATTTATACTGGATTCCCTCCTATTCTTTAGATTATCATTGTAGTCCCTATCTTGTATGGAAACAGCATTTTTTTTTATCTCTTTCAATTTTCGGCTCATTTGAATGCTAAATTTGAAAAAAAAAAAGATAATTGTTGATTCCTTTTGACAAAATGCTTAACCATAATATAAAGAGTAATGCTAGACAATCCAAAAATTTAACCTAAATTTCAACCAAAATGATGTGGCAAGTGAGTTGTCATCATCACACAAAACATGAGATGATGTGGTAAATGAAAAAATCACTTTGCACATCATTTTGGGTTGAAATTTGTACTAAATTTTTGGATTGACTAGCTTTAGTGTTATATAAAACAAAAACAAAAAACTAATTTACTATTGACCTATAATAGTATATCTGAAGGAAAGAAAATATGATTATACCCTTAAACAATTTAAAATATTTTAGCAAATTAAATATTTACTGTAAGTTCCTCAGTTTTTGATTGGTTCATTTCGTTGACAACCACATTTGGGGATTAATGTGCAAGGGTAGTTTATACCATCATTGTTCAAGACCCAGCTCATATCACTTTCTTAACCTTTTTCTGAAGAGTTTTTAGTGCACACACACTCTCATGCATGTCTTTGATCATCTTGCATGAATGCTTAATTGCCTTAATTGTGTGTCTCGTTGCCATAAATCTTGCTTGGGTGTTTGTTGCATTTAGTTTGCCCTTAGAATAGTTTTTTTCCTCTTGACTGCGGTCGGGACCGCTCCCTGTGCTTTGCCTCTGCCGCGGTATGCACAACGATGTTCTCCAGACATTGCTCGCTGCTGCTACCGCAGTCTGTGCAAGTTGGATGCACAGCGGTCTCCCAAGCGGAGTTTCCCAGTGTTGCACCGCTTGCTCTACCGCGGTCTGGACATTGCTTGTACCGCGGTTCAGACAACGGAGTTTCACAGGCGACGCACCGCTAGTGATACCGAGGTCTGGACACTTGCTTAGGCCGTGGTATGCACATCGGTCATGACTGGAATCAGTTGCCCCTTGTCCAAAACGACACAGTTTCGTGTAAGGCACGTTATTTATATGTCTCTTCTCCTCTCTTTGGTTTGTGTGAGTCTAATAAGCCATCTTTACTCACCAAGCTTTTATTTGAGAGAAAATTTGACTCCAAGAGAGAGAAAGCTCCCAAGAATCCATTTTTACTCAACCAATCTTCAATCCATGAGCATCTAGCATCTTTCAAGCATGGTTTCTCTTGTTTTTCATTGACTAGGTAATCTCTACATACCTTAGAATTTCTTGTTCCATTCTTATGACATATATGCCTAGGTTTAGCAATTATTGTTCATTAAATGTATGTTATTGAGTTTAATTGCATTTATAACTTGTTTGGGTTGTGGATTGTTGGTTGAGATCTATATTTTGTGATAGCTAGGGTTTGCGACCATTTTGCCCTTCTAGCTAAATCTTTATGCTTTGCATTTAGATATTGTTTAGGACTCATTGATTGCATTTTGTGATTGCATTATAGTCCTTGCCATGTTTTATGACAACATGTGTTGATTGGCTCTTTGTTTGATAACTAGGATATATTGTTGCATAACTATATATAGTTAAGTCTTAATGAGCATTCATTTAGACATTGATATCTAGGAATTGTACTTAGTGTCATTCTTAAATTCCTAGATAAGCATTTAGTATTACCCAGCATTACTTGCATGTTTGAATATTTTATCATATTCACTTAGGTTGTGTTTGACTCTTCATTGAGGTTAAGTCTTGTGACTAAGTGGTTAGGGCACAAACAAATAGATCAAGAATCACTATTAAGGCCCGTTGGGTAGAGTGAAAGGGTTAGTAACTGGAGGGTGTGACGGGAGGTCAACCTAGGTTGTAAACTTTCATTCAATAGTGGATTTGAGGATTTAGTGTAGCGCACATATCAGCCCGTGGTTTTTTCCATTTGGAGGGTTTCCACGTAAATATTTTGTGTTGTTATTGTTTTAAGCGTAATTGATTTTATTGAATGTTTGTTTTACTCGGGGTAATTTGTGTTAATATTGATTAATCGAAAAATCGGTAGTTGATTCGATTAAAACCTATTCACCCCCCTCTGGGTTATAGACACACGTTTTAGAGAACTTTCATTTATGATTAATTATAAAAATCGATTTATATTTAAAATTAAAATGAATAGACAAAGTAATAAAAAAATGAAAATTATATAAAATGTTAAAAATATATGTAACAAAAACTATAGCAAATTTCACTCGTATCATGATGTTTGTCTTTTTACACATAAACAACTTTATCATTATCTAACATTCACATTCGTTAACATTTATCGATATTCATTTATTAAAAATAAATCTCCACTATCTTGGATGGTTGATAGGGGTGTGTTGGATCCATTTAGATCAAATAGGAATCCAATTTGAGGATATAGTTGGATCTTAAATTCCGATATTCGTTGGATCAAATTTTCCATATTAAAATCTATAAAATCCGTTGAAATATAGGACTTAATTCATATTGTTTTTTTTAAGAGTAATGTTAGAAGTTCAATTTTCTTTTCTTAAATTCTGTTCCAAATGATATGACACGTGATGTATCAACATCTTATAAATATTGAGATTATATGATGACTGATGCGATGTTGATACATCACATGCCATATCAGTTGTGACAGAATTTTAAAAAATAATTTGGAACGTCTAGCATTACTTTTTTTTAATGAATATTAAGGAATTTTCGAGTGCTATTGTATTGTGATAAATTGTTATATTTTTATTTCTAACTTTTAAATGATTTTATTTGTGTTTACATCTTATGTTTAAAGTTTATAATCTGTTAGAGTAATTATGCATTGCTTTTATGTTAACTATTAGTTTGTTCGTTTTTTTTTTGAGATACTGCATGAATTAATTATTGTTTTATTTTTTATTTTAGAAATTTTTTAACACAAAAAATATTAAGAATTGCTTCATATGAATCTGATCTATTAGATTGGATCAGATATGACTTAAGTATTTTACAATTAGATCGGACTGAATTATATCGAATCAAATTTTGTTATAAGATTGAATCGTATTGGATTGTAATTTTTTCGTTCCGATCAGATCATATAAGATATTTGATCATATTGAATACAATGGATTCTATCCGGCAATGCAAACCCTTAAATTGGTGGAGACCATCCATAAATGAACCACGGAGATCCATTTATATGAGTTAAAATGGATTAAAATACCTTTTGATTTGTTAAGTTTGACTAACGAAGTAATTGCCGGATAGTATTAATATCAACTATCGATCAAGATAATATCTAGGGAAAAAGGAAAACCTGGTGTACTTTAATTGGCTCTACAAACTATAAAAATAGATAAAAAAAAAAAACAATAATTAAACGCAAGAAGTTAACAACGAAAAAAGACTTGGAGGCTTGGAGCAACACAACCTCGATTGAGGTTAAAAATACCAGGTGGAGTAAAAGTCGGGTATACCGGTGAACCCACCATTAGATTTAGCTTTGATATTAATGTTGCAGTACACCTAGTACAATGAATTATTTATTTCTTCTTTATTTTTATTTTTGCACTATTTCTTTGTTATTCTCAGTTTTTCGGATATTTATATAGCATTTCAAAATTATTTTAAAATAGGACGTAATAGTTTTGTCTCAATAATAATATTAATTATTAAATATTGTTTTTTGGAAAAAAATCTTCCTAGCCAAAATCATTTGAATTAATAACTCATTTATTCGTATGATATTTAAATTGTTTTAAATGGAGACCGTAATTTACAATATTAGACACAGATTCAGTTTATAAAATTGGTGTTCATATCACATGAATCATATGGTATTCTTATAGATGGAATTCTTATTAATTTTCAATGGGAAAAAATAAATTCACAAATTAAATTCTTATGCAAGATTTGTTTTAGTAAAGAAATTACATGCTACCAAACATTTTCCATACAAAGCTAATGACAACCAAGCAATTGACTCAAACATTGCAATTTTTTTCTTTTTTTTTAAAAAATAACAATATTATATTTTACCCTACGGTTGAATTTGACTGATTTTAACACAGTATGATCGCAAATAAAAAAATTATAAATTTTAACACGACACAAATAGAGACCCAAAACGCCATAAAAATTGTGGTGGAACTTGGAAGGGTTAAAAATAAAAATCCTGAAAGATACCCAATTGGGAGAGAGAAGTACAGTATTTATGTAAAAAATAATAAACAATTAGCAGGTGGTGGAGCCTACAGAGTAGAGAGAGAGAGGATTAAACGGCAGGTCGTATAACGAGGGCTGGTCTTCTGTGTCATGTGTGTATTAGTGTATATGTTTATATATAAAAAGGAGATGCTAAGTAATACCCTCATCTAATATCTCATCACTGTTTTCTACTTTCTTGGGATAGAGAAAAAAACTCATTCAATGCCTTTCTCTCTTCACTGAATCGAATCTCATAACATTACTAGTGTTTCTCTATTGACATAAGACATAAAACACCCCTTGTTTTTGTTTTCTGGTTTGGTTTGAAGATGGCAGACAGCAAGGCTATCACCCTTGAAGGGATCAAGAACGAGACTGTCGATTTGGTAATTTTTTGATAACAATTCCACTTTTGCATGTTTGTTTTGTTTGCTTATGGAGTCGAGATCTGTCAAAGTGTTTATTAGATCACACAGAGATTTTCTGTCTGTTGAACCAGAAGTCCCTGGTTGATCTAAAATCTAACCTCCATGTGTTTTATATGATGTCGAGAACAACGTTTTGTATCTTTTTTTCATTTCCTTTTCTGGGAAACCAAACAGACCCGTTACATGGATCTAATAAGAAACGACAGGTCAGAGAGTTATGAACGAATATTAAAATCGATTTTGATATGTTTGGAATTTAATGTAGTTATTATTTTTTTCCGTGGTACTTTTGACCTTTGCCTTTTGCCGTTTGTGTGATATTAGAAAATGCTCTTTTGTTTTAACTGTTTTTGCTTTAGTAACTTTCTCACGTTCAACGGTACTCTATCTGAGTATCTGATCATGTATTTATATTTCTCGGATTCACCAACTTTTTTGCCCCTTTTCTTTTATCTTCAAGACTTGGAGTCTTCAACTTCACGCTGTGAGAGCGTGTTTTGCACGCTCCAATCACATGCTGAGTAAGTGCCGGTTGTCCCCACTTTTTGATTTTGCTCCGTGAGTCAACGCTTTCTTGTCTTGGGCTCTTCTTGACTCGTTCCATTTCTATTTACCGTAATTTTTATTTTTTAAAACATGTCATCAATCGTATTGGACTATTGATCATGGTGGAGATCAGAATCTGTATGAATCAACATGACTCGTATGAATAATGTCTAAAACAAGCACAAATATGATGATGTTAACAGGAGCGTATCCCAATCGACGAAGTGTTTGAGCAGCTGAAATGCAACAAAGAGGGTTTGAGCTCCGACGAAGGAGCCAACAGGCTTCAAATCTTCGGACCCAACAAGCTCGAAGAGAAAAAGGTCTTTATAATATCAAACCATTTTGTTTTCATTAAATTCTCCGACGTTGGTTGTGCCTAATTAATTTCCAAAAAATGAACACAGGAAAGCAAATTGCTCAAGTTTTTGGGGTTTATGTGGAACCCACTCTCATGGGTCATGGAAGCTGCTGCAATCATGGCCATTGCTTTGGCTAACGGTGGTGGGAAGCCCCCGGATTGGCAAGACTTTGTCGGTATTGTTTGCTTGTTGGTGATCAACTCCACCATAAGTTTCATTGAAGAAAACAATGCTGGTAATGCTGCTGCAGCTCTTATGGCTGGTCTGGCTCCAAAAACCAAGGTAATCTTTTCTAACTTTTTTCCTCAGTTACATGCAAAATTATATTAGAGACTCAATCATACCACAATTCAGATTTCCCATCACCTTACTTACCACATACTGTTTATACTTGGCTAATCATGGATTAATATTTGATGTCTAGCCTTCTAGTTATGGCATACCTGATTTAATTATGCAAAGCTACAGAGAGAGGGAGAGGGATGCACATCAATACTTTTGAATAAATATGCATGTGACTCATTTTCCATGATGGCATATGTATAGGTGCTTAGGGATGGAAAATGGACTGAGCAAGATGCTGCAATTCTCGTTCCAGGAGACATCATTAGCATCAAGTTGGGAGACATCGTCCCTGCTGATGCTCGTCTTCTTGAGGGTGATCCTTTAAAAATCGATCAATCTGCCCTCACTGGAGAATCGCTCCCTGTCACCAAGAATCCAGGGGATGAAGTTTTCTCTGGTTCAACTTGCAAACAAGGAGAAATTGAGGCCGTGGTTATAGCCACTGGTGTTCATACCTTTTTTGGAAAGGCTGCACATCTTGTGGACAGCACCAATCAAGTTGGACACTTTCAGAAGGTGCTCACTGCCATCGGGAACTTCTGTATTTGCTCTATCGCAGTTGGAATGTTAATTGAGATCGTAGTCATGTATCCAATTCAGCGCCGCAGATATAGAGATGGAATTGACAATCTCTTGGTTCTCTTGATTGGTGGCATTCCCATTGCTATGCCTACTGTTTTGTCTGTGACTATGGCCATCGGTTCTCACAGGCTGTCTCAGCAGGGTGCCATCACAAAACGTATGACTGCCATTGAAGAAATGGCTGGTATGGATGTCTTATGCAGTGACAAGACAGGGACATTGACCCTTAACAAGCTGAGTGTTGATAAGAACTTGATTGAGGTGTTTGCAAAGGGTATTGATAAAGAACACGTGATGCTACTAGCAGCCAGGGCTTCTAGAACTGAAAATCAGGATGCCATTGATGCTGCCATTGTTGGAACGCTTGCTGACCCGAAGGAGGTTCGATTCTGTTCTCATTCACATTTTTTTTTCCTTGAAAAGAAAGTGTTGAATGGGTGTTAAGATGAACTCTATGTGTACATATTGCAGGCACGCGCTAACGTTAGAGAGGTGCATTTCTTGCCATTCAATCCTGTGGACAAGAGGACTGCTTTGACATACATTGATTCTGACGGCAACTGGCACAGAGCAAGCAAAGGTGCCCCAGAACAGGTAGCCTTGCTATTTGATATTCAGTTCGACCCACATTGCAAAACAAAATGAAAAAAGTTACTTGTTATGCGCTTTTCTTAACAAATTTATTTCTTTGAACAGATATTGGATCTTTGCAACGCCAGGGAGGATCTTAGAAGGAAAGTGCATGGTATGATAGATAAGTTTGCTGAACGCGGGCTTCGGTCATTGGGTGTGGCTAGACAGGTTATTATCTATGGAACCTATTTTTGATGTACTGCATTAGTTTTATTTTTTAAAATGGTAAACATTCTCTTATTGTGCCATGTCCATTATGTTTGCAGGAAGTTCCTGAAAAAAATAAAGAAAGTGCAGGTGGTCCATGGCAATTTGTTGGTTTGCTATCACTCTTTGATCCTCCAAGGCATGACAGTGCTGAAACCATTCGCAGGGCTCTCAATCTTGGAGTGAATGTCAAGATGATTACTGGTAATTCAGTTTATTCATTTACGTGCCCCGTAAAAGCAGTTCTTTGTTTCCTTAAATTAATGCTTACTTGTACAACGACAATGTTCAGGTGATCAACTTGCCATTGCTAAGGAGACTGGGCGGAGACTTGGAATGGGAACTAACATGTATCCTTCTGCTACTTTACTTGGTCAAGACAAGGATGCAAACATAGCTTCCCTTCCTGTTGAAGAGCTGATTGAGAAGGCCGATGGTTTTGCTGGGGTGTTCCCAGGTGGGTGCTTTTAAAATGATGGCTGTTCACGAAAATAATAATGTCTTAGTACTCTCATATATTTCACTTAAATTTGACAAATTGTCACTTGCAATTTCTTTTGTTCCTTGTCAGAGCACAAATACGAGATTGTGAAGAAGTTGCAGGAGAGGAAGCACATTTGTGGTATGACAGGGGATGGTGTCAATGATGCCCCTGCTCTAAAGAAGGCGGATATTGGTATTGCTGTTGCTGATGCTACAGATGCTGCAAGAGGCGCTTCAGACATTGTTCTCACGGAACCTGGACTGAGTGTTATCATCAGTGCTGTGCTGACTAGCAGAGCTATTTTCCAGAGGATGAAGAACTATACTGTCAGTAGTTCAACTCTTTTTCCTTTCTTCTAAATGTTGATCTCAAGTTTCCACTTTAAATGACTTAAATTTAACTTCTTTTTTTTCCCTTTTTCTTTTCTGTTATTTTTGCAGATCTATGCAGTCTCAATTACAATACGTATTGTGGTAAGTAAATACCGGTGGATTTATACAATATTATTAAATATGAAAAGAAATGCATGTTGACTGGTTCTCTCTTTTCTCTAATTTTGCAGTTTGGTTTCATGTTTATTGCTTTGATATGGAAGTTCGACTTTTCTCCGTTCATGGTTTTGATTATTGCCATTCTAAATGATGGTGAGTTTTTTGCGTGTTTGTATTCTTCCTTCAATTTTATGTGCTTACAAGGCCTGGCCATTTGGAGTAGTGAGACCATTAACTCTTGTATATCTTAGGCACAATCATGACAATCTCAAAAGATCGAGTGAAGCCGTCTCCCTTGCCTGATAGCTGGAAACTGAAAGAGATTTTTGCTACTGGAATCGTGCTTGGAGGTTACCTGGCTTTGATGACAGTCATATTTTTCTGGGTAGTGTATGATACCGATTTCTTCCCGGTAAGAGAGATGAAGTTTTCTTTTGCTAGCTCATACATTTGAATATTTGATGATAAATTGAAAAATGCGTTGTGATATTTGTTTGGCTTGTAATTTCTGTGCTCATTAATGCAGGAGAAATTTAATCTAAGATCTATAAGAGACAATGATCATGAATTGATGGCTGCTGTGTATCTACAAGTGAGTATTGTGAGCCAGGCTTTGATCTTTGTGACCCGATCGCGCAGCTGGTCCTTTCTTGAACGCCCTGGATTTCTCCTAATCATTGCCTTTTTTATTGCTCAGCTGGTAAGAATTTTTGCACATTTTAACATTCTTGTTTTGTAACACCATTTTCCACGAAGCATCATAGACATACATGACATGATACATACATACATTCAGGTTATTCCAAATGGTTAAACACTTGAGTTGTTTCAGGTGGCTACTTTGATAGCAGTGTATGCCAACTGGGCTTTCGCAAGAATTAAAGGTATCGGTTGGGGATGGGCCGGAATCATATGGCTATACAGTATTATCTTCTATATCCCACTCGACCTAATGAAGTTTGCTATCCGTTACATCTTAAGTGGGAAGGCTTGGGTCAACATGCTTGAAAACAAGGTCTGTATCTATCCTCTACATTAGTCTTTTTCAATGCTAGAATGAGTCGGACGAATACACTCAACACTGTTACTTCTTTGCCTATGAAACAGACTGCCTTCACCACCAAGAAAGATTATGGAAAAGAGGAGAGAGAAGCTCAATGGGCTCTTGCTCAAAGGACCCTTCATGGGCTTCAACCAGCAGAAACTAATAATATCTTCCCTGAAAAGAGCAGCTACCGAGAGTTGTCTGAGATCGCTGAGCAAGCCAAGAGACGAGCGGAGGTTGCAAGGTAAAATTACCCTTTAAAAAACCTTCACATGAACTTTTAACATTTCCATATAAAGTTGTTCCTGTACACTAACCAGGAGCGTTTTCTTGTTTCTCGGTTATAGGCTTCGCGAGCTTCACACACTCAAGGGTCATGTGGAGTCGGTGGTGAAGTTGAAGGGGCTGGACATTGATACAATCCAGCAGCATTATACAGTGTGAAAATGTGATAAAAGAGCACAAGGGTTGGTCTAATGGCATACCCCTAATTTCAAATTTCAAGAGAAAGGTCTAATTAGTAAGAGTTTGTAGATGTGGAGAGCATTTCTGTGTCATAAATCTCCTAGTCTGTGTACGTTTTCCTTTCTTTTGTATTTCCAATGCTGGAAGAAAGGATTGTGTTTTCGGTTACTTTTTGCTTCAATATATGCAGGAGCAATTCAATGTTACTTGTTACACAATTTTCAACCAAAATTTCTAAGTTCTTTGCTTTCTCAAATCGTGAGGCACAATGTTGTGATTGAGTTAATGAGTTTCTTATTACTTTTTATTGATTAATGATTTGTTATATTATATGAGTTCTTTAAAAACTAATTACAGTGACAACCGACAAGGAACATTATTTTTTATGATACTATTGAAACTTGTATAACTAAGTGTGGTGTAAATATGGACCGGGGCCAAAACAGGCCGGCTCGCCTGGCATGCGGAGAGAGACGGGCCATGCCAAGAAGATGGTAGGCCGGACTAGGCCTAACACGTAGGCGGGGCCGCGTGTCGGGCCATAGGGGCCATGTTCGGTGAATCGGTGCCCGCCACGGCACGCGGAGCCGGTGTGCTGATCCCAACGGGCGGCACGCCTGTCCCTCCAATGGTTGAATTTTGAATTTCAGCCTTGGAAGCAAGTTTTTTTTACAAAAAGCAGCCCAAATTCTTCTAATTTATATTTTGACCCCACAGTTCAAATTTTTCAATAAATACTTCCATCCATTTCATTTTTCATTATCTCTCTCTTATTCTCTCATTCTCTCATTCTCTCATTCTCTCAAATCTTAATCTCTACATTCTTCAATTCCTACACATTTTAATTCAATTTCATTCTTACTCTCTCTCTACAAAATTTGTAATACTAATTTCCTATCTTATTCTCTAAATTTTTCACCAATACACCAAAGTTTAAAGGTACATTTTTCTTATTATTTTTGTTGAAACATTTTTTGTTTGTAAATTTATAATTTTATGCTTACACTTTAGTTTTTAATTGTTATTATTTTTATTTAGTTAATAAGTTTATCATTTTATGTGCATACTTAGTTGTTAATTTTAATATCATCGTTTAGTAAAATAAGATTTTAAAGTTTAGTATTAATTTTAAAATCTGTTGTTAGTAAATTTATCAATTTAATTTGTATTAGTGAATTTAAATATTTTTTGTTAGTAAATTTATAAATTTAATTTGTATTAGTGATTTTTAATATTTTTTGTTAGTAAATTTATAATTTTATGTTTAGGCTTTAGTTTTTAATTGTTATTGTTTTTATTTAGTTAGTAAGTTTATCATTTTATGTGCATACTTAGTTGTTAATTTTAATATTATTGTTTAGCAAAATAAGAATTTATGTTTAATATTAATTTTAAAATTTGTTGTTAGTAAATTTCTCAATTGAATTTGTATTAGTAAATTTTAATATTTTTTGTTAGTAAATTTATCAATTCAATTTGTATTAGTGAATTTTATTATTTTTATCAGTAAATTTATCAATTTAATTTGTATTAGTGATTTTAAATATTTTTTGTTAGTATATTATGAATTTTAAGTGTAGTAGTTAATTTTAATATTTTTTGTTAGTATATTACGAATTTTAAGTGTAGTGGTTAATTTTAATATGTTTTGTTAGTAAATTATGATTTTTAAGTGTAATATCAATTTTAGTAAATTTATCAGTTAAATTTGTATTACTGAATTTTAAAATTTTTTGTTAGTAAATTTATAAATTCAGTTTGTATTAGTGAATTTTATTATTTTTTAGTAAATTTATCAATTTAATTTGTATTAGTGATTTTTAATATTATTTGTAAGTAAACTATGAATTTTAAGTATAGTAGTTGATTTTAATATTTTGTTTTAGTAAATTTATCAATTTAATTTGTATTAGTGAATTTTAAAATTTTTTGTTAGTAAATTATGAATTTTTAGTGTATTAGTTAATTTTAATATTTGTTGTTAGTAAATTATGATTTTTAAGTATAGTATTAATTTTAATATTTTTTGTTAGTAAATTTGTCAATTTAATTTGTATTAGTGAATTTTTAAATTTTTTGTTAGTAAATTATGAATTTTAAATGTAGTAGTTAATTTTAATATTTGTTGTTAGTAAATTATGATTCTTAAGTGTAGTATTTTTTTTTTGTTAGTAAATTTTCTTTTTTAATGTGACTATTAATGACTATAATGTTCATATTTGTATTTCAGGAAATGGATCATAACCAACAGTCTTATTTTCTGGACGGTTTGAACTTGCTGAACGATGAATTTGATCTTTCTAAGCCAACCCAGACCAAAGCGGGACCTTCCAGTTCCGCAATTACACCAACATCACGTCCCAAAAGATTAACATCAAATGTCTGACAGTGTTTTGACGTAGTCGAAATGACACTCCCAAATGGGACGACCGGGCCCAGAGCTAAATGTAAGTTTTGTCCTAAGGACTACACCACAAGTAGAAAGGGAACCGGTCATTTAAGAAGGCATATGTTCAAATCTATGCCTGCACATGAATAGGTAGACACTACAACCCATACACAATTACAACGGCACCCGGACGGGTCGGTACGACGTGACGGCTCGACGCCGAGCACGCTAGAGATTGTTTGGCATGATACATTGCACAAATTGATTAACCGATCAATGTTGGTGACAATGTTTTTTTTATTTATGAATTAATCACATCTGCATTCAACCCCTAATTTGAAACTGTTTCTAGAACCACCACTAGAAACGATTTGATAAGATTGATTGAAACTCAAAGAGATGACTTGATTGTTGATATACAACATCTAAGTGTCTTTGTTGCATTAACTTATGATATTTGGAACCTATGTCCCAAACATGACTATTTATGTATTACAAGACCCTATTTAGATTCTGAATGGTGGATAACAAAAAGAATTCTTGGTTTTCGTCCTATGGATTTCGTACATACCGGAGAAAATATTTTTAATGTCATTCTTTATGTTTTAGAAACTTATGAAATCACGCATCGCATCCTTTCTATCACATTAGATAATGCATCTGCAAATGCTAGCTCTATTGTATTGTTTGTTGCAAGAAATATCCATCAAGATGGAGGTTATTTCTTCCATCAACGGTGTGCATGTCTTATTATAAATTTAGTTGTACAGACTGGTTTAAAATAGGTAAGCGACCAAATAGATCGCATCAAAGATGCCATTTCTTGTATTGGCAGTTCTAATCCTAGATTCCAAGAATTCAAGAGACACTGTGCATTAAACGGTCTTAAACCCTGACAATTCCAAACTGATATGCCTGTAAGGTGGAACTCTACTTACTTAATACTGGAAAATTGTTTGGATTATGGTACAACCATTACATGTTTTTTCTCAACCTATCCAAGTAGAAAAGGAAAAAGCCCACAAAGCTCCATCATCACCATAAAACGCTAACACTATTAGGGCAAGATCCACTGTAGATCCCGGCATGGTTAAATCAAGTCTCATGTAGCAAGAGCAGTACTCGAGCGTACCTCGACACTAGATATGCCAAGTGTCACCTCAGGTAACCTCCATAAGGTACCTCGTAAAAGTGACATACAAAACCAGAGTTCTCTTCCAAAAAACGTAGGAAGAGAGGGTTGACTATCATAACATTTATGATACCATTAATGAGGTCAACCATATTAATGGAGGTAGTCAACCCTATTAATGAGGTCAACTGTATTAATGGAAGATCAGTCAACTCCTTAATAACACCATTAATAAGTTAATTCAATCAATGTTCCTATGGTTATGAAGTGATTGGCTGAATTAATGGAGCGGGCAACAAGAAAGAGTCCAGATTGGAAACAAACACTTTTACCTCCAAGATATCCTTCACAACCTATTATTTGGTGTCAACTACAACAGAAAATCCCACCTATCAAGGAAGAAAGGTCAATCCATTGATTTTCAACTTGCATGCAAAGGATGTAACCTAATTACAATATGTATAAATACACCTGATTCAACGCCAAAAGGGAGATCTCATCTCTAATCCCAAAACCAACTAGCCTGAGGCAAGTTTACATACTTCGTCTAAGTTCTCCCGATATCATTTTTGTATGTGTACCTTTACCAGGAATGTACCAGTATCGGTTAACACTCGATCACTAGTGTAAGCTCTTCGGAGCACCATGATTGTATTATTTCTCCATTGTTGTAAGCTCCCAGGAGCACAACTTGATATATATATATATGGGTCTTTCTCCTTCCTCTGGATACTGCCTCGGGGTTTTTCAGTATATGATCATTCGTGATGCTTTTTCCTTATCGGTCAGTCCACCCCCCTCTACATAAGACTTGTATTTCTCCTATTTATCTCCTGTATTATGCATGTATGTATGTGTGCGAGCTAGATTCCTACCCCGCTAGATCTGGCGCTCTTATCCACCTATCTTCTTGCCAAGTCGCATGTCGACATGAGGAGAAACCACCCAGACCTGTATGAAGGAAGTCGGGAAGCTCTCATGCACCCTCTTTGTAGGAGCGAACAAGGATCCAACACTGGAGCTAGATAAGTCACCCATCTTACTCGCTATTTAGGTCGGGGAACTGCAGGAAGAAATTGGGGTCCAGGACTAAGCTCCAGGTACGAGGACAGGTTCCGACCCCGACCGAGAGTACCTAGAGGCGAAGAGTCGCTACCGGGTGATCCAATCTTTCACAAACACATCTACATAATCCTGGAGCACCAATCTTATCCCATTGCTCACTTTTTGGATCGAAGACACCTAGAGAGGAGATTGGATACCAAGGATCAGGACCAGGACCAGGACCAGGACCAGGACCGAGGACCAACATTTTCCCTTTTGCACCAATAGGGGAACTTTAAGCTTATCATATCTCCTCCATATGCCCGAAGCCCAAAGTACGGAATGACTTGTCTCCTACCTACCACACCATCCATCATATTCTTACTCGCATAAACTTGGTACCAAAGGTAGCACCCTCGACCGTGACCTCCGAGATGGTGGTCTCGAGCGTGTTAGAAAGAAATTCCTTACCAAGAGCGAATTTTCGGTTAACACTTTTTGGCGCCGTCTATGGGATGTTTCTATACCCCTTTTGAAAGCTTCCATGTATCTACATGAGCATCCTTATACTATTGAGGTGACAGATTTACCATTCTTTGTTTATGATATCCTTTCTTCATATTTACATATGTCACCTACGCACCACATGTTGCTCATTATATGGTTTAACAAGTTTTGTTTACTCTGGAGAAAATATGATACGTGGGACTCCTGGTGGAACCAACTTGTTATGCTGCTCCTATGAAGCAAACCTACTCATATAATCATAGAGCTCCAGTACAGTAGCTCCTCACCTGAAGGTCTCCTACACAAATGAACCTCTCTAATATGTCGAGAGCTCCTATACAGTAGAGCTACACCTCTCTGCTTCCCTATAGCAGACTCGTGTCGCTACTTGTGTATCGCCTATCCAATAGATCCACTGGACTTGAACCTATTCATTCGGATCCACCCTTTTGAATCCCCTAAGTAGCGGTACCAGGTAAACTCATGAATCTAAGAAGCCAACTTCGTTAGGTAGCCTCTGGAGTGGCATGACCAGTAAAAGACTAGTGGCTCCACATTTCGTGTACCGGGCCAGTCAACGCCCAAGTGAGCCACTGAGATCTCGATTCGTTCCAGCAGGGTCCAAAGCCTTCTCTTAGTTGCTGGGGACTTCTAGCATCCCAAGCATGCCTCTGGGTCAGTCACATGCCGGTGGTTCATCTCTATTTATATCGGCCAATTCAACGCCCTTGTGAGCCACCGATGCCCGATCCGTTTGGGAAGAGCCCAGAGGCTTCCTATATTTGCTAAGGACTCCTATGTGCCTAAGCAAGCCTCTGGAGTAGCAGCCCCGCTGCAAGACCCAGTGGCTCCACTTCATTGATTTCGGGTCTGTCAACACCTAAGTGAGCCACTAAGCTCTTGGTTCGTTCCTGTAGGGTCTAGAGCCTTCATTTCAGTTGCTAGGGATTTCTAGGATCCCAAGCATGCCTTTGGATCGGTACCAGGTAGGTGGCTTCTCTTTATTTGTATCAGGCTATCTAATGCCAAAGTGAGTCACCACGGTTCCTACTCATTCCAGAGGGGTCCATAGTCTTCTCTCAGTTGCTGGGTACTCCTTGGATCTCAAGCATACCTTTGAACCGATACCAAGCATGAGGCTCCTCTCCATTTGTATCGGGCCATCCAATGCCTAAGTGAGTCACCAAGGTTCCTACTCATTTCGGAGGGGTCCAAAGCCTTCTCTCAGTTTCTAGGGACTCCTTGAATTCCAAGCATGCATCTGAACCAATACCAGCCTAGTGGCTTCTATCCTTTTGTATCGAGCCATTCAACACCCTGGCGAGCCATCAATGTCCTGATCCATTCAGGGAGAGCCCAGAGGCTTCTCACATTGGCTGAGGCCTCATACGTGCCTAAGCAAGCCTTTGGAGCAGTAGCACCACTACAAGTCCGATGGCTTCGCTTTGTGTGTACCGGGCCATTCATCGCCCTAGCAAGCCACCGAAGCTCTGACCTAATCGATTAGTGCCCATAGGCTTTCCACATTTGGTAAGGCCTTCTGTTAATAGCCAAATTTGGCTAGGGACCAAAAATATTTTTTTTTCGCTCTTCTAGCTCATGATCAAGCTCGAGATTAGCTACCATGGAACCTCGGATCCTGGGGTCAAGCTATGGAGCCACCCACAAAAGCGAATAAAGGTCATCGAGCTTAGGAACCACCTAAGGTGGAACCCGACGAAGTCAGATAGAGCTCCTTATACAGAATCAAGAATCCATGAGAAGTCCGATGCATGATGAACTAGGCTCCCCATAGTCGAGATCTCCTCATAAACTCTCTAGAAGCCCGCCATCCTCTCTAAGAGAGACCCATTAAGCACTAGGCTCATTAAATAAACTTACTCCACCTCGACAAGGGAAGATTCAGACCTATTTGGACAGGTAGCAGGTAGCTAGCCAGAGCCCCGTTGCCACCAATAGATGTCCATGGAGTCCTCTCAAGCTCCAAAGGACCTGGAAAGGTCAGACCCAACTTCTAATACCAAGGCCAGAGCATGGATCTACCCCACCGTACGAGACAACGTACACCGTACGTGATGCCATGAATACACAAGAAATGATATCTACACTCCAACGAACATTAATACACTGCATACGTGTAGGGCAAGTGATTGAGTCCAAAGAGGAAACAAACTTATCTCCACCAAAGATATTCTCAAATCCGTTATTAAATCGAAGTCAATGACTTTCAAATAAAGGATCCCGCTTGATAAGGAGGGAACGGATTCTGAGAATCATGGCAGGAGATTTACAAGTTTAACTTACTTGGACCATGTATAAATACCCCCAACATGAATGAAGGGAAGATGATTCGACTCCGGCCAAAATTCTGTGATGAAAACAAGGCCAACGTTATTTTCCACTTCTCGACAAGCACAAGGTGGCCACCCTATCGTACCCCAATGAGATTGAGAATATTTGAGAGGTTTTTTGTGTACGATATTTGTGATTAATATCAAAGCCGCATTATTATTTCCTTTCTCATTGCGTTAGCACTCGTTTTGAATACCACCCTTGATTCAAGCAATCCAAGTACCAAAGGTACCAAACCCCGACCACCACCTCCGTGGTAGTGGTCCTGAGGGTGTTAATTGAAATTCCTCATCTTGAGTATATTTTCCGTTAACACTTTCTGACGCCATCTGTGGGAACCCCAGACCATTATTTTTACATTTATGATTTTGTTATTTTACAGTGATTATGAGGCTTCGCTCCTCTCAAGGATTGCCTGAGACCTCAGGACATCAGTCTGCCCCCTTGACCAAGAAAGGGCAGAAAAAGGAAAGAAATCCAAGCATCACAAGCCAACCTCATATCAGCCAGACGTGGAGCGGGCTCTAGCCCCTCTGACGGTGAACCAAGCTGTGATCAACCAGCATGCAGCGGTCATCATGGAGAATGTTCGCTTCCGCCTAGCTGCAGAAGGAATTGATCATCAACTGGCAGATTTTGGTACCCATGAAGAGGCGAGCAGACCCGCTGCTAAGTAGCCTGCCTTTGATCAGTTGGGTCCCCCTCCACCGATCCCTGCCTACAACAGGTCAGGGTCTACAACTTCCATCCTGAATAGGCTAGGACCCATGCCCCCAGTTCCAAATAGGCCGACCAACTATCAACCCATGCAGGTCAAGTCAGCAGCCGACACTCCGTCGAGGGCATCTCACAGCCCTCATCGACCGGCGATTTCCATAAGCAAACCTCGAGCTGAAGCTGGTGGTAGCCGGCAAACTACACAAGCAGAGCTCGCCTCCGAAGGTAAGAAAGTGAAAGTATCTAGCTCATCGGGGGATCTGAAAATGAAAGCTCCGAGGTTGATTTCGAGAGGCACGAAAATAAGCACCTGAGGGATTAGCTGACTAAAGTGCAGAAGGAGAGCTAGCAATTAAAAAGAGGAAAAGGTAAGTAGGTAAAAAAGGATCCCTTGAGTGAGATGAACAATCCATTTACTAGAAGGATTTGGGAAGCGGAGCTTCCACTGACTTTAAGATGCCCTTAGATAAATTCTTTTGCACGGAGGACCCTTTAAGCCACTTAAAGAGCTTCGTCCAACAGATGGAGGCCCAAAATACAACTAGGGTCGCCATGTGCCGGATGTTCCCTACCACTCTGATTGATTATGCCAAGACTTGGTTCAGAAAGCTGTCTGCTGGTAGTGTGGAGTCTTTCTTGAAGCTGTCAACTGACTTCTACGCATAATTTCAGGGTGTCAAACCTCTTCCCAAGGATCCCATCCATATGCAGTATGTGATCCAGGAGAGGAGAAACCCTTCTGGCTTATATGAGTAGTTCCACAAGGAGGTTATCCAGATGGGAGTCTTCACAAAGAAGGAGACCCTGGCCAATTTTTGTAGAAAGTTGTTCTGATCATTCACCAAGCACGCTCCAGAAACCTATCAAGAAGCTTACGATCGGGCTCTGGAGCATATAGAGATCGAGGAATAGTTGAAAGTCAAGTTAGAACATGATGACATGATAACGTCGAAGCGTCAGAAGAAGGAGGCACCAAGCTGGCACTGGTTCAGAGAACTCATAACAAACCTCCTAACAGGTCGACATACCATCCTCTCCCATTTTAACCTCAACGAGATCGGTTTCCAACAAGAAGAGCTTCTTCCTCTCCTCTAAAGTGGGTAGCTCCCATAACCTGAGATGACAGGGGTTCGACCATTACACCCCTCTGAACGCATCCCAAGAAATAATCTACCTCGCCATCCGAGATAAAGGGTTGCTGAGGAAGCCGACACCTATGAAAGCGCCAGCCGATGCCAGGAACCGGTATAATTAATATGATTTCCATGAAGATATCGGGTATAACACATCAGAGTGTTACAGCCTACGTAACCATATAGAGGTTCTGGTAAGGGGATGATGCTTGGTAGAGTTCTTGCAACAAGTCAGAGATAGCATCCAGACAGGGAAAGAGGTGTAAGCTGAGATCCGGAAAGACGAGGAGAAGTGAAGAGGTAAACAAAAGGATTTGATGTAGCAAATCCAAATCATCCCTACTATTAGTGGAGGTCCCACCATGGATGGATCCTCTAACAATGCTCGGAAGAATCACCCAAGAAAGATTCCCCACGTGGAGGGAGGCTGAAGCATTTTTAATTTAAAACAGAGCATTGCTAGCACATCTCAGTTGGCTTAGATTATCTTCTCCGAGGTAGACGCCTACATCACTGTTCAGCCCCACGACGGTCCTTTAGTGGTTATGGTACGGATCGCCAACTGCGAGGTCCATAACGTACTTGTCGATTCCGACAGTAGTGTTGATATCCCTTTCAAAGATACTTTGGAGAAACTTAACCTGAAGCAGTGGTGCTATATTAGCTGCACCACTCCTCTGTATGGGTTCACAATAGATTTTTTCATGCCAGTGGGATCTATGATACTTCCTGTGATCGCAGGAACTGCACTCCTTGAGTAAATTTTCCATTAGCACCTCCTATATGCTAAAGCAAGCCTCTCGAGCAACAGCATCACTGCATGGCCCAGTGGCTCCTCACTTCTTGTACCGGGTCGACCAACGCCCAAGTGACCCATTACGGTCCCAATTCATTCCAACATGGTCTAGAGCCTACTCACGGTTGTTAGGAACTCCTTGGATCCCAAGTATGCCTCTGGACCAGTACCAGGCATGTGGCTCATTTCTAATTATATTGGGTCATTCCTCGCCCTAGCGAGCTACCGTGGCCCCGAACCACATCTCTGGTTAGTCTCCCCGACTCCGTGGTCCCATATCAAGGTTGAAGGAAGTGTCAGCATCCCCTAACGCTTCTACTTCGTAGCCAGCTTCCACCACCTCTGTTGGATCAGCCTGAATCAGCCTGGCTTACCATATCTTCAGCTGGATCGATCGTGACCTCTTTCACCTCTACGACATCAGTATGGACCTCCTTTTCCTTGGTAAGGTCATACTTAATCTCGACCTCTTTGACATATTCAGACAGACAGATAAGCATGTTTGAAGCTCCACATGCATCCCTAACCTTTGTAGCAGCCATTATCTGCCAGACCAGTTTGGACCTCTCATTCATTGGTAGGATCCATCTGAACTTCTGACTCCTTGACCGAATTCGGATAGAGAGGTAGGCGGGTTTGAAGCTTCTCCTACATCCCAAACTTCAGCAGCAACCCAGCTCTGCCAGGCAAGTATGGACCTTACCTACCTTGGTAACACCAATCTGGACATCTACATTGACAGATTCAGAAGGGGAGGTAGACAAGCTTAGAGCTTAATGCATCACAAACTTCTGTATCAATAGGGGACTTCGAGATAGGTTCTACCCCAGTGTAGCTTGGCATGACGTTGGAGATAGGCACCAAGTTCTTCTCATCATCTGCGCACCCTTCAGCTCAAGAAGTTCTAGTTTCAGTCAGAACACCCTGGTAACTCCCAACTTTCTCCACGATCACTTCTTGGTTCCATTCTTCAATGACACTCAGGTCAGACAGGGGAGGAAGAGCTTGAGCCGCCTGGTAGGTAACATTCTTCAGCAAATGAAGTGCCCACCTTGGCTTTCAAGGCAACCATGCTACTATATAGAGTTTAGACTACTTTCTCTAGATTTTTTTCTCCTCCTTCAGCGTAATCCTTGCAAGACACAGTGCATGGAGTCGAGTCTCTCCATATCATATGCATGTTGGATCCACTCCATGTCTACCTGTGCATCAGTTGTGTTTACCCTAACTTTGGCCTAGGCTTCATCCGGAATGATCACACCCATCACGGCCTTGGTCAACTCGTTCTACTCCTGGTGTGACCTTCTTTGAAAAAACAGTTTCCCCGTCTGAAGCATCTACTTCTAGATCAACTGGGGGCTCACCTGCCACATAAGCGACCGCCTCTGCTGTGGCCTTTATTTGAGTGAGACCAGGGAGAAGCTCCCTCTTTGAATTGATCCTCTGCTGCAACATGGGACTTCGAATAAAGGTCTGCTTCAGTGGCCCAAGACTGACCAGCTACAGTGGAAGCATACACAGCCATTTCAACATCTTTCTTGATCTCCTCCATTTTTCATCCATTAATGATGCTTAAGTCAAAGGGGGGGAGGTAGAACCGGCTCTACCTGGTAGGCTGTGAAGAAGTAACCATCCTTTTCGACCTGCACTAGCTTAAAATTGGCAGTGCCAGCTTGCTCCCAAGAAGTATCATACGGGGGGCTCATCTTCATTTGTACTGGGCTATCTAAAGCCCTAAAAAGTCACCGATGACCTGATCGATTTAGGGATAGCACATGATCTTTCCACCTTTGCTATGGTCTCCTAGGTACCCAAGCAAGCTTCTAGAGTTGCAATATAACTACAAGACCTTTGGTTTCCTCACTTACTGTATTGGACCCCCATTCAGTGCCCATGTGAGCTACCTAGGTCTCATTTTGTTTGAGCGAAGTATAAAGCTCTTTCTCAGTTGCCATGGTCTCTTTAAAGCCAGAGCATGCCGTTGGACCAGTACCACCGGAGGAGGACTAACAGTTTCTAACTCCCTATACAGGGTAACTCAAAGCCCCAGTCCCGATTCGTTCATAACGAGGTCTCGAGCTCTGTTGTGGTTGCTGAAGACTGTCATCTACCTCGAGCGGGCTTCTGAACTAGTTACATCACCTAGGGACTAGAAGTTCACTATTCTTTCTAGTACCCCTGTGGAAAGGGCGGTGACCTCAACGATTTCTCCTAGTGACCAGTTCACAATGAAAAAAGCCTTTATGGAAGGTCACTATATCATCTACACCTATAACACCTATAACTCAGATCATTTCAAGAGATTCTACTCATGAAAAAGCTC
Organism: Dipteronia dyeriana; assembly: GCA_032871835.1. Lineage (NCBI taxonomy): Eukaryota > Viridiplantae > Streptophyta > Magnoliopsida > Sapindales > Sapindaceae > Dipteronia > Dipteronia dyeriana. The sequence goes on along the minus strand of CM065300.1, from coordinate 75,349,153 downwards.
TTAGAGCGAATCTGGTTACTAACCGGTACCACCTTACATTAATTCAACCTCGTATTGGCTCGCCATGAGTTTGCACCTCATTTGATTTCAATTTCCATGATAGTTCTCCTGTGATCACCAATCGCCTATGATCGAGATACCCTAGACTGGATCAAATCCCTTCAGGAGGATCGCCTTAACCAGAAGAGCTACATAGCACTCATGATGCCCTGAACTAGATTTAATCTCTCCAGGAAGATCTCATTGACTAGGAGAGCAACATAATACTCCTGATGGCCTGGACCGGAATAATCCCTCCAGGAGGATCGCCATGGTATTTTGATAATGATAGCCTTGAGGCCAGGGATTTATCAGGGAAGTCCCATAACTACCCCTGATGCCTTGGTCGGGCTCTACCCCCCGCTCCGAAGGGTCTGATCGTAAGAGCGTAGTTGCTTGCTAGATCACAAGACCAGGACAGCCAAATGGCATTCCTAATGTCTTGGTTGGGCTACCACCTCTAAGAAAAATCTGAGCGTAATAGCATAGTTACCTGCTAGATCAAGAGACCATGATAACCAAATGGTTATCCTGCTGCCTTGGCCAGGCCAACCCCTTCAAGAAGGATCTGGATGGCATAGTTGCCTACCAAGATCATTTTGCCTGTTCACTTAGGTACCGTGATTACTGGAAAGGAACGTCAGGTACCCAGATTAGACAAGGGAGCCTTATAGTAAATGATCGAGCAGTACGGTTTGTTCTATTTTACCAATCTCGCTTATCAAATTTTACACTAACTAGAGCGTCAGAAATTCCACCAAGAGAATATTCCCATCTGTGGTCTGCCACTACTAATTTATTTTGTAGGTTCGGATTCGCCTATGTATAAAGACCTGGTGTGAAAGTGTCCCTAGTTGCCTACCAAGATCTTTTCGCCTAAATACAAGGATTGAAATGCTAGTACCATGATTCGCCTGAGCCAAGTATGCTGAGAATGATTTTCGTTTCAAATAATGGCTACCAGTAAGAAGAGATAGGGAAATTCTTCAAGTGTAACATATCCTGACTCCAACCTAACTATATACCGGTGTCAAATTTAGGGGGACTTTTGTTAATAGCCAAATTTGGTTAAGGACCAAAGGAGAATTTTCCTCCTCCCAACCTTCATTCAAGGGTCCAAGTTCGGGCTTCTGTAACAGGGTATCAAGGTCCCTGAGGTCGAGTTACCACGCGATCCTGTAGGATCAAAACGAGGCCACCCACACCATCTGAGCATCTTGCATGCATCCAGGCTCACCAAATAAAGTCGTCAAGCTCCCCATACTATGATAGAAGCCCGAAGTTGGGAGGACCTGGGTTTCTCCAGGTCGAGGTATCTCGCGACCTCTCCCAGAGCATGCTACCATCTCTACCTTCTCCAATAGAACTTTAGGGTGTCGAACTTGTCTTGCAATGCCTTCCCATTTCGCCGAGGTATAATCTCAACCTATCCAATTAGAAAATGAAGAAGCCCACAAAGCCCCATCATCACCAAAAAGCGGTAACATGATTCGGGCAAGATCCACTGTAGATCCTGGCATGGATAAATCAAGTCTCCAGTTGTAAGAGCAGTACTCATGCATACCTCGACAATAGATATGCCAAGCGTCACCTCAGGTAACCTCCATAAGGTACCTCGCCAACGTGACATACAAAACCAGAGTTCTCTTCCAAATAGCGTAGGAAGATATGGTTGACTTTCATGACATTTATGATACCATTATTGAGGTCAACCGTATTAATAGATGTAATCAACCATATTAATGAGGTCAACCGTATTAATGGAAGATCTGTCAACTCCTTAATAACACCATTAAAAAGTCATAAACTGTAACTGGGGGACTGATACTGATGCGGTCCAAGTCTCATTCCCGACCGATCGAAGGGGGTAACAAGGGATAACATCCCCAGAGGAGTTTTCTAATGAAGTTAACCAAGTTGAGATGAGAAGTAGTGAACCAACTTATGCCGAGTGTTTGGCTTTGATCACGTTTACGGACGATTACTTGCAACCAGGACTCATTAAGCATAACAGGCCTTTGTTCATTTCAGGATACCTTAATGGATTGGAGATAACAAGAATCATGATAGATGGGGGATCGGCTGTTAATCTCCTACCTTTGAGAATGCTAAAATGTCTCGGGATTGCTATTCATCAATTCTCTACTTTAGGACCAATAGAAGTCGTTCCAAACGAGCCTTTTCAATTAGGAGCGTTAGAACGAACAACTGCCTTTATTAGGTGGGCTACATGAGAGCGACTTGACTGGTCTTGCAGTTAGAGATGTAGTTCCCATCAATCAGTTTCGTATAAAGATCGGAGTGAGGCGAGCAGAGTGAGCGAGACAGGTGTTATATTCTCAGTGACGACGAGCGGCAGTAAGGTGAGGGAGTTAAAGCATCAGGTGGGCATGGTAGGTAAGGAAGAGTGAGGTATTCTTCCCAAAACGAAAGTGCAGCTAAATCACCATATCGCTTACCGTTCACCGCTTTCTGCTATTCAAAGAGAACTGGCACAAATGGATATTCATTCCCCATTCGCCTTCTCCGTGCCAACCAAGGGCGCTTTCAACCCGAACCGGATAGCCGAACCCGACTAAATAGTGATCCTAGCCCTTCTAAATCATCCATATTCAGTTAGCTACGTACCTCAGCGGAAAGAATGAATTGACAATCATGACCTTAGGCACACCTTCGAAGTGAAGGGCTTCAATGTTCCTATTATTATGAATTGATTGGCCGAATTAATGGATCGGGCAACAAGAAAGAGTCCAGAATGGAAACAAACACTTTTGCCTTTAAGATATCCTCCACAACTGATTATTTAGGGTTAACTACAACAGAAAATCCTACCTATCAAGGAAGGAAGGTCAATCCATTGATTTTCAACCTGCACGCCAAGAATGAAACCTAATAACATGTTTAAATACGTCTGATTCAACGCCAAAAGGATGATCTCATCTGTAATCCCAAAATTGGCCAGACCGAGGTAAGTTTACATACTTCGTCTGAGTTCTCCCGATATCATTTTTGTATGTGTACCTTTACCAGGTTAACACTCGATCGCTATTGTAAGCTCTTCAAAGAACCATGATTGTATTATTTCTTCATTGTTGTAAGCCTCTAAGAGCACCACTTGATGTATATATATATATATATATATATATATATATATACAAGGAAGGGTCTTTCTCCTTCCTCTAGATACTGCCTCAAGGTTTTATAGCATGTGATCATTCATGATGCTTTTTTTCCCTTGGTCAATCCACCTCCTTCTACATAAGACTTGTTTTTCTCCTATTTATCTCCTGCATTATGCATGTATGTATGTGTGTGAGCTATATTCCTACCCTGCTAGACCTAGCACTCTTATCCACCTATCTTCTTGCCAAGTCGAATGTCGAGATGAGGAGAAACCACCCAGACTCATTTGAAGGAAGTCAGGGAGCTCTTCTGCACCCTCGCTGTGGAAGAGAACAATGATCCGACACTGGAGCTAGATTATCCCCCCTCCTTACTCGTTATTTAAGTATGGGAACTATAGGAAGAAATCCGGGACCAAGGCGGGTTTCGACCCCGACCGAGAGTACCTTGAGGTGAATAATCGCTACCGGGTGATCCAATCTTTCACAAACACATCTATATCATCTTGGAGCACCAATCTTACCCCTGTTCTCGCTATTTGTATCAAGGACACCTAGAGAAGAGACCGGATACTAAGGATTAGGACCATGATCAGGACCATGACCATGACCATGACCATGACCAGGATCAGGATCGGAGACTAGGACAGGGACCAGGGACCAGGATCTGCCCTTTTGCACCAGCGGGAAACCTCAAGCCCCCCATATCCCATCCATATGCACGAAGCCCATCTGGTGGAATGACTTGTCTTCTACCTACCGCACCATCAATCATATTCTTACTTGTATAAGCTTGGTACCGAAGGTACCACCTCTAACCGCGACCTCCAATGTGGTGGTCTCGAGGGTGTTACATGAAATTCCTTACCACGAGCGAATTTTTGGTTAACACAAGTCTTCCCGCCCATCGGACTTCGTGCATATGGAAGGGATATAGGGGGACTGAGGTTCCCCTTACTGGTGCAAAAAGGCTAATCTCGGTCCCTGGTCCTGATCCTGATCCTGATCCTGATCCTGATCCTCGGTTCTGGTACCCAGTCCCGGTATCCGGTCTCCTCTCTAAGTGTCCTCGATCCAAATAACAAGCAAGGAGGGAGGATTGATGCTTTAGGGTGATATAGATGTGTTCGTGAAAGATTGGACCACCCGGTAGCGAATATTCACCTCTAGTTACTTTTAATCGAGGTCGGAACCTGTTCTAGTACCTGAAGCTTGGTCCTGGACCCCGATTTCCTCCTTTTTCAGTGTCGCATCCTTGTCCACTCCTACAGAGAGGGTCCAAGAGAGCTTATCGATTCCCTTTAAACTGGTTTGGGTGGTTTCTTCCCATATTGACATTTGACTTGGCAAGCAAATAGGTGGATAAGGATGCTAGGTCCAACGAGGTAAGAGTCAGGCTCACATAAATATATACATGCATAACACAATGAGACAAATGAGAGAAGGATAAGTCTTTTGTCGATGGAGGTGGACTGACCAAGGGGGAAAAAGCATCATGAGTGATCATATGCAGAAAACCCCAAGTATCCAGAAGAAGGAGAAAGACCCTTCATTGTATATATATAAGAAGTGCTCATGGGAGCTACAAAGATAGTGAAATGGAACATCATAGATGCTGTAGAGAGCTTACAATAATAACCGAATGTTAACCAATCCTGATACATTCTTGGGAGAGGTAATACATGTAGCCGAGATAATTCAACAATAGTGATATAAGAAGAACTCAAGCAAGATGACTTTTACAATGTTGGCGGCACATTCTTGGTGAAACGGGTGTTAGACGACGAATCAAGCCTGTTTGGGGATTGATTAGAGCATGTCCTTCTTGGAGAAAGCTTTATCATATTTATAGGTTCCAATTGCTTGTTGCCCACTCCAAAGATTATTGGATTGATCTTCCTTCATTATTAGGTGGGATTTTCTGTTTTAGTGTGGTTGACCCTAAATAATCGGTTGTGGAGGATATCTTAGAGGTAAATGTGTTTGTTTCCTTTCTAGACTCTTTCTTGTTGCCCACTCCGTTAATTCGGCCAATAAGTCCGTAATCATAAGAACACTAATTTTGCGTTGACTCATTAATGGCGTTGTGAATGGCCATTAGGGAGTTGACTGATCTTCCATTAATGACATTGATTATCTTCATTTATAGGGTTGACTACCTCCATTAATACGGTTGACCCTATTAATGGTATTTTAAATATCATAAAAGTCAACCCTCTCTCTTGGTAGAGAACTTCGGTTATATATTCTGGTGGTGTGATACCTTATTGTACCGGTCTACTCTTGTTGGCCGTATTCTTGTAGGTTGATACCTTCCTGATATCATTCGTCTTACTTGATAGGTAAGATACGTTCCCCGTATGGGTCCCAAAATGGTGTCATGGCACTCGGGTACCAGGCTAGTGTCGTGATACCTAGGTTCCTGACAGTAAGTACCGTGGTACATAGGTACTGAGTAGGAGGTATGATGGTACCGGTTTTGCTTGATGACTTGTAGTTTATGGAAGATGGTGTTGAATTCTTCTCGGTCCATGGCATCGAGTATCCCCAGTATCTAGGTTCTACCGGGTAGGCCCCCACCAGGTACTAAGAAAATGGAAAATTCTATCTATTGGGTCCATTCAATTGGGGAGACGATCAACCGGGCAGACATCTTTGCCTGGTGTTATGCTGGATTGAGAGATCACTTGGAGCGGTACTTCTTTGGGTAGAGTTTGCCTTCTTTGGCAGCTATCTTGGCGAGGGTATCTGCCCGATGATTTTCCTGACTAGGGATCTGTTCAATCTTGAACCCTTTAATTCAGTCTTAAAGTTGATAGACCAACCTGAGGTACTCTATCATGTTGTCACCTTTTGCCTGGTACAAACCGGTGACCAGGTTAAGGACAAGTTGAGAGTCGCTCTTGACATGTAGTTAGTCGGCCCCAAGCTCGATGGCTATCCTTATTCCTGTTTCGAAGACTTCATATTCCGCTTCATTGTTAGTAGCCTTCAACTCGAACCTAAAGTTGTGGCAACATTATGCTTTTCCTAGGTCTATCAAGATAATGCCAGGACCTCCCCCTGCTTGTTCAGATGCTCTATCAGTATCTAAGATCCAAGGATTACAGTCGGCTGGACAGTCTCCAGTTTCTGGAGCCTTCTAGGAACCGGTTCCGACTTTGTTGAAGTATCAGGATTGGGGAGAGCTGAGAATTCAGCCACAAAATCTGCTAACACATGTGCTTTGATAGTCTTCATTGTCTTGTATTTTTTTATCAAACTGGGTGAGTTCAAGGGCCCAAAGAACTCACTTTCTTGACACATGTGGCTTTGTAAAAACTGTCGGAACGGCTGGTCCGTTACAACAGCGAATGCATGAGCTTAGCAGTAAGAGCATAGCTTTCTTGTCGAGGTCACCAAGATAAAGGTGAACTTCTCTAGAAGGACGTAATTCTTTTCGAGCTTCGTTAAAGCCTGGCTCACGTAGTATACAGGTCGCTGATCCACGTTTTCACACTCTTTGACCAAAGCCCCACTAGCCGTCGTTTCGGATACAACTTGGTAAATATGTAGTTTCTCTCCAAAAACTGGTTGGACCAACAGTGACAGGCTGGCTAGATATTTCTTCTGAGTTTGGAAAGCTTGCTCGCTATCCTGGTCCCAAATCATATTCCTTCCCTATTTGATCACCTTGAAGAAGGGAAGGCACTTGTCAGTCTATCGTGAAATGAATGATTTAGTGCTATCACTCAATCAGTCGACACTTGTACTTGTGTAAGTGAGTTAGGAGATTCCAGGTCCAGAATAGTTCGGATCTTCTCCGGGTTGGCTTTTATACCTCTCTCGTGAATCATAAACCCAAGGAATTTCCCTGCAGTTACTCCTAATGTACATTTGGAGGGGTTCAACCGTATTCGGTTCTTTCTTACAATCTAGAAGGTTCGACAAAGATGGTCATGATGCTCCTCTGCTACCTAGGATTTGGTGATCATGTCGTTGATGTACGCCTCCATTGTCCTTCTTATCTCTGGCTTGAACAACCAACTAACCAGACACTGATATGTAGCACCATTATTTTTTAGGCCAAATGGCAACACCTTGTAGCTGTAGAGACCCTACCTGGTAATGATGCTGGTTTTATTTTGGTCAGCGGGGTGCATCATGATCTGGTTTTACCCTAAAAATACATCCATAAAGCTTGTTTCCGACAATGGAGTCAACTAATCGATCGATTTTGGGTAGGGGGAAACTATCATTTGGATAGGCGCGGTTGAGTTCTGTGTAATCAACGCATATGCACCACTTCCCGTTTGCTTTGGTGACTATGAACAAATTCACGATTCAATCGGGGTATCAAGATTCCCTAACGAATCTGTCCTTTATCAATTTGTCGACCTCTTTCTGTACGGTAACATTCTTTTTGACATTGAAGTGTCACCTCATTTGTATGATAGGTTTGAAAGTAGGGTCGACCGCCAATCTTTGAGCGGCCAAGGAGATAAGGATCCCCGACATCTCGTCATGGCTCCAGGTGAATATGTCACTGTATTCCCGGAGGAGCTTGATCAGGCCTTCTTTTACTCCTGGTTCCAAGGTCACCTCAACCTTGACTATCTTGGATGGGTCGTCCTCTATGATAAGAATTTCTTCTAACTCATCAATAGGATGGCCACTGGCCTACTACATATCTTCTACTACTTCGTCCCCAATTTGGACGTCGCTCACTGGATATTCTGCTAACTCTTTTGCAACACATGAGACCTCAGAATCCATCTCTGGCGATCCATCCTTGTACCACAGCTACCTGCACATACTGCTTCACTAATGTTGAGGGATTGGTGGATACTGCATAACATTTACAGGTGGCCTGCTGATCTCTACGTATCTTGCCTACTTCGCTTCCCACTAGGAACTTCTGGACGTTATGATTTACGGATAGCACCACCTTGAGTGCTGATAGGAAAGGCCTCCCTAAAATGGCGTTGTAGCCCGACGAGGTGTCGACCACAATGAAATCTGTCATGAAGTTCTATTGTAGAGGCGTAGTCCCAACGATAACCGGTAGAATTTTTTATCCCACTGGTATAATCGAGTCCCTAGTGAAACCGTACAATGTGGTGGTGCAATTGTTGTAACACCATTGCTTCAAGTTGAGCTTTTCCATAGTGTCCTAGGAAAAGATGTTCACACTACTACCTGTGTCAATCAGGACGCAGTGTACCAAACAATTGACGATCTGTATCGTGACCACCATGGGGTCGACATGCTGCTGCACGATATTGTACACATCTTCTTCAGTAAAAATGATCTAGGCTGATTGAGAGGTTCCTGCCAAGCCTTGATCTACTTTGAAGATACTTTGCCCATCTTCAATTCGGGGAATCTTCCTGGAAAGGTTCTTTCTGGAATTGTTAGAGGTACAACCTCGGGTGGGTCCTCTACAGATGGTGTGAATGACCTGGATTTGTTGGATCATGTCTTTCTGTTCCCTCTTTCTTTTCTCTACATGATATCGAATCTCGGCTTGAACCTTCTTACCTATGCTGATGCAATCTCGGACCTGCTGTAAAAATTCTACCAAATAACCGTTTCTTACCAAGGCTTTGATCTGGTTACGGAGGATATAACACTCTGAGGTGTTGTGTCCCACATTCTTATGGAAGTCACAGTACTTGTACCAGTTCCTTGCATTTACAAGGGCTTTTAAAGGACCTGGCTATCTTTGCAGCCCCTTATGGCAAGGTAAATCGTCTCGCGAGACGAATTTAGAGGAGTATAGTGGTCATATCCCCTCTTATCCTGGGCTCTAAGGACCACATCTTTGGGAGGAGAAAAGGTTCGATGAGGAGTTTGCCTAGCCGGATACTGGTCTTGCTGAGGTTGGTAAGGTAGAGGTCGGTATGTGGACTGAATAGAGGGTTTATTTTGAGCCTTCGGGGTTGGTACGGGCTTGTGGACTTCCTTCTTCTGGCGCTTGACGGTCCTCAGGTCATCGTGCTCGATCTTGACTCTAAGTTGCTCATCTATTTCCACAAGCTCAAGGGCTCTATCATAATCCTTTTGGTAGGTTTCCGGCGGATGTTTTACAAAGGACTGGAACAGTTTGCTCGCCCATAAGTTCCTAGGGAAGTTAGGTTTTCTTTTCAGTGAAAACCCTCATCCGAATCACCTCCTTAGAGAACCTTTCCACATAAGACCTGAGCGTCTCTCTGCACTCTTGAATGACATAATAATGGTGGATTGGATCCTTCATTCACAATTTAATCACCTAAAACTTCGAGCAAAAATCACTAGATAATTTGGAGAAGCTATCCACGCTGCCTGCGGGCAATTTTTTGAACCACGTTTTGGCAAAGTCAATCAACATGGTCGGGAACATCCTGTGCATGGATGCTCTGGTAGCATTCTGGACCTCCATTTGCTAGATGAAGCTCTTTAGGTGGCTTAGAGGGTTTCACTACCAGAATATTTGTCAGCCAGCATTTTCAATGTAAGAGGGAGTTCTGCTTCCCTGATCCTCCTGGAGAAAAAAACATGTCTCTCTTAAGGGATCCTTCTGGCTCTTCTGATGTTTACCTTTCTTCAACTCTTGGATCTCTTTCTGCATCCGAACCAGTTGATCCAGTAAGTTCTTTTTCTCGGCATTCTTAGACTCAACTTCGGAGTCTTCATTATCAGAGCCCTCAGTGGAGATAGAGATCTCAACCCTGCTACCTTCGAAGGAAAGATCTTTCCTAGTGCTTCTACGGCTACGTCCTGCCTCGAGTCTGGGCTCTCTTCTGGTATCCAGTGGTCTAACTGAGTGGCAAGGTCTCCCTGACGGGACATCAACAGTTGATTTCACATGTCTGGGTTGATAACATGTCGGTCTAAGTGGATATAGAGGCATTGGCACTATTCTGTCTCTAACTGAGGGGAGATACCCCAACCTGTCATGGACAGGTACCGGTGTTGGTGGTCCCAACCTATTGAAGGCGGTTGGCCTTGTCCTCGATCTATTGGGCTCTTCCCGGGTACCAGGTTCAGCGGGTTGGGGAGTGATTCCCTCTACCGCAAGTCGGAGGTGAACACTCTCAACGAAAGTTGTAGCATGTTGCTTAGGTACATCCTGATTTGCTACCAGGGCAACCGGGGCTCGCGCGGTAGTATACGGGGATTGGGGCAGGATGGTGATATCTCGACTTCTTCCCTTTCTTCTGTGCTCTCTTGGTTGAAGCAACAGACTGGTGCCCTGAAAGCTCGGGTTACCCTTGGGATGATCAAAGCCTTATGTTCCTGCAAAATTGATAAACACATGACTTTATAAAGGGTGTGGAATCTTTCAACAGACGGCACCAAAAAGTTTTAACCAAAAAATCACTCCAAGTGAGAAATCTCAGCTAACACCCTCAGGACCATAACCTCGGTAGATCACGGTCAGGGTAGGTACCTCCAGTACCGATTTCACATGTGAAAAAGGGCAAAACAAATGAAGGAATGATGGTGGATTGAGTAATATACTTCTATTGAACAATGCAATGAATCTAGTGAAGTAATAAACAATATAATAGTATGAAACTCTCAATCGCTATATCTTTCGCTTAACTATTTGGAGGTGGCAAACTCTTATCTGTCGATCAATGGAAAAAGAATCAACGAAGATGGTTTTACACCGTTCCAAGGCTAGAACTAAACAACAACCTTCTGAACCTTATTTTCACTGGAGGATGGGGTATTTGGATCACTAATGGCCAATCCCTCCTACGTATATTTACCGATATATTTATAGTATGAGCCTATAGGGTTGATTTGTGGTGTACAAGCCTTGAATCGCTGAACTGATCTTCCCCCTTTTTAGACAGGATTTTGTGTTTTAATGTCATTGACTCTGAATAATTAGTTGTTTTGAAGATATTTTGGAGGGAGATATTTGTTTCCTTCTTGGACTCTTCGACTCAATTTGTATGCAGATGGAAGTTTGATACGTATTGGAGAATAATTTTGATTATGTTCATCGTTTAATGAGGTATTGCACGGTGGCTACTTGGTGGGGTGATGTCGAGGTATCTCTAGGTACCAATATGATAGCGAGGTACCCTGAGGTATTAACCTGGTTGTATGGAGCTCGTTTATTCTGATTGCGAGGTACCCCTGTAGTACCGGTCAGCTAGCAGGGTGCCCGGGGATCCCTCTATTGACGTGGTGCTTAAACAATCATGTTGTAGCTTTACAATCCTCCTGTTTTATGCTAGGGAGTTAGGACAGGTGCCCAGATGGATAGGCGAGATTGCTCTGAGGTGCCCGGGTCTCAGCTGGGTACTTTATAGAGGATGCTAGTTCTTACCTTACCCCGATGATAATGCTGGGGTGTCTCTATCATACGGGTTCAATTTTGAGGTTGGTTGTAACGTGCTTTAGCAGGTATCAGGAGGTACCTTCTATTGGGTATTTAACTTTATGGAAAATTTCCCTTTGGGGCCCTATCAAATTTGGCTATTAACAGAGACGTTAGGATCTATACAGGGTATCGAAAAACAGAGAGAAAAGGGTAAAGCTTCTTCGCTATTTTTCTCAAAGGATTTAACCACTTATCGACACGTACGAGTTTACCTTCTCCAACAGTGTTTAGAAAGATATATATATATATATTGTTAACGGAAAATTTACTCAAAATGATAAATTCCTACTAACGCCCTCTGGACCACTACCACTGAGGTGGTGGCCGGGGTTGGTACCTTTGATACCTAACCTGCTTAGATAAAAGCGAATGTTTGTATAACAATAACAAGTGGGGACCTTAGTATTAATTACTCATGGAATACAGGATTCTCTCTCATATGCTCACTATCTCTCTAGAACTTAGGAAGGTGGTAGTTTCGTACTTATCGAATAGTGGACGTCACGACAGCCGTGTTCTGATCACAGAATTTTTGTCCGACCTCTATAATTTTCCTCTTTTTAGGTATATTTATATATTACCAAATTAATTTGAATGGATGTATCTCCCGCCTTGATTATCTGAACTTACTCCCCCCTTATCGGGCGGGATCCTCTTTTTGAAAGTCGTTGACTCCGAGTAAATAACGGAAGCAATGATACTATTGACGAAGATAAGTTTGCTTCCTTTTTGGAATCAAACTCTTGACTTGCATGTAAATATTGGTTATTACGTAGATATGTTCCTGTGCGTACTTACAACATGATTCTTCATGGAGGTTACTGAGCTAGCCATTCGTAGTTTTCGTAGAGCGACGTAGATCTATGCTTTGGTTCCATTCTCGGAAGCTTGGAATGGACATCATAGTAGGCATTACTATGAGGTAACTCCTGAAGAGGTTGGCGGGCTTCTCGTTCAGACTATGAATTAAGTTTGACCTGTAAACGCCGTAACCCGGAGAAGGCTTGCTTTACTTGTCGGGCTTCTTTCTAATGTTTCTTGAGCTTGGCGACCCTCCTTGGCTTTCACGGGGTGGTTGAGAAGCTCGACCCCAGAAACCAAGGTTCCCAAGCAAGTGACCTCGAGAAGCCCGAATTCCAGTGTTTGCGTTAGGGCTCGACCTGGTCATGCCTAGCTTCTTCCCTGGTAGTTCTAAAGCCCGACGATCCCTCCGTGCTTCTGTGGGGTAGTTTTGTGGTACATCCGGGGTTTCATGAATGTCGGTTTTGGGCTTCGATTTGGGCAAGGTAAGTGGAAAATTTCTCTTTAACCCCTAGCCAAATTTTACTATTAACAGAAGTCCCCTCTGACTTGAACACTGAAGGTAGAGTTGGGGTTAGAGTCAAATTCCTTGTTTAATTGGGAAATTTTCCGTTATGCGATAATTACTGAGAACCTCGAATGAAATCTTCTCATTAATTGCCCAAGTGATGTGTCGAACTTGAATTGGTGTGTTCTTCGAGGAAAACCGACTACGTTACGGCTCTCTCCGTGGCTCGAGGCGATCTTCCCGAGGATATCACCGACGTTATTATACCCTAACCTCTATTTAAATTCAAACTTACTGCCCGTTTCTTCACACATTCTCCCAATTTTGAATTTACAAATTTCTTTTCTCTTGCTACCTTCTATCGATTTTCCTTTCTTCTCAATCCCCAAAACCTGTTCTACCATGTTGAAGGCTTGTCATGACTCCATTGATTCCCTTGTTGAAGGCACAGAGGTCTTAAGTCTCGACCACGGTAAATGGGCTTGACGTGACCTAGGCAGAGACGACTCTCCTCCGTCCCCGCAACATCGTCGATCGAACCAGAATGTAGCCATTGGGAATGGGTTTTCTAACTAGCCAAAAATTCCTATGAACTTGGTTGACGAGGACTCCGGTAAAGAGCATAGGGTCGGTGTCGCTGAAGCGAACCAAGTCACAGTCGTTTGATCTACCCTGGAGAGGCGTCCTCCATATGACTTCAGGGTCATTCAAATTCTACAATTGACCCAAAGTCGATCAGCCACTTGAGGATCAAATACGGTATCCCAGACACCGTCTCTCTCACAGTCCCTCATAAAAATTACGACTTCTTTAACCCACCCAAAGGCATACTCCCCATCCATGTTACAGCCTTTGAGAGCGGGGTAAGGCTCTCTCTTCATCCTACCTTTCGACGGCCTCTCGACGCCCTTCAACTGGCTCCTCTCTAACTAACACCCGGCTTCTAGAGGCACCTGGTTGGCTTCCTTGTGCTGTGGAGGGAGCTGTGTGAGCTAAGCAAGATAACCAGAGAGCCCAGGGCAGAGGAGCTTGCTTTCCTTTTTAAGATAGGGAGCCTGGCTGGGGTCCATCGAGGTCAGTTTTACTCCAAGGCCAAGAACAAATTTAATTTCATCATCCCGGGAGCTTCAAGGAAGGACCCCGTTTGGAAATAAGAATGGGTATTGGTTGGCAATGGTTGAGGGAGCTCAATTTTTATAGGTGGGCATGTGTTCGCTGTTTCGACCACCTTCAATGATAAGCCCATGTGGGACTGAGATTCCTTGCCCACCGAATCTGAGAAGGTGCTGAAGGCTATTCTTACCAGGAACTACCTGAATCTGAAGTTCCCGACTGTTGACCCTTTCGATCCTCATCTGGTAATCGCTATCTTCGGATGGTTTAGTTCTGATGGTTTTATTACTTTTTTTAAAACTGTTTTTATTGTTGCTCCAGCTTCTCACCAAGCCCGGTAAGTTCGGACCTCACCCTCTCCCCCCAGGTCGTCCCCGAGAACCTTCTTACCTTCCTCGGAGAAAAGGGGGCCAATCCTTTTGGCCACTACTTCGCCTACTCCTGCTCCTGCTCCTGCTCATGCTCCTGCTCCTGCTCCATCACCATCCCAAATGAGATCTAAGATGGCTATTCTTACATCTCGGGCAACTAAGGCTCTAAATCGTGGAGGGCTTGCTCTCCAGGCCACTGATACATCCACCTCCGCCCCTTCACCAGTGGCTCCCGCTACAGTTGCAGCTTTTCCAGTTACATTACCCACTCCTTCCACTTATCCAGCTGTGTCCCGGGTAGTTCAGACTCCAGGGGATCCCGAGGCTGGTATTTTTGAGGTTCCCCCTTCTCGCCCCTACCATCAGTCGGGCTCGGTAGGTCAGGATGAGGTTTTGAAGCAGTTCGTTGCTTCTTGCCCGGGTGGCGGGCTTTCTAGGATGGCTTCCATGCCCTTGGATGTTCTGGTTACTAAGGGATCTGCCCTTCTAGCTGAGGTAGTCATCGTCTTTATTTCCTTTGATTGTGAGCTTTGATTGCTGTCGTATGTGAATTTTACCAAGCATACACGTCATTGACAGGAAGAAGAAAATAGCCAGGTGGATGCCCAAATGGGCACTCAGGAAATATCCTACGAGGCATCATTAAAGATAAGAAAGCCCAAGTAAGCATATATTGAATGAAACCTACTCGGGATCAGTTAATAACACTCGGGATTGGTTAAACAACGCTTCCACTCGGGCTCAAACGGCGCTACTCGGGACCATCAGGTATTACTCTTACTCGGGAATAAATACGACTCAAGTAAGAACTTGGTGCTTATTTCACACGGATTAAGTCATTAAATACGTGAAGATATCCATCAGGAAGAAATCCCAAATAAAATGGAACATTAAGTTAGAAGAGTCCCAAATCAGGAAATAACTTGATTTCTTTACGAAGACTACATTCTTATACAGAAACAAGTCCAAATTGAACAACACTAATAGAATCCCACTCGATTTCCATAAGAGACTCCGAAACAGGAAAGAAGACAAATCAACCTCAAGCAAGTAACCGAATCACAATTAAATACAAAGATCTTGCATTACTTGTACAAAGCAGATTAGGGTTTTATAAGCATATAAATAGACCCATAATCTGGCTCCAAAATATATAGGCGATATAGCATACAACAATCATAGCAAATACAGAGAGAAAAAAGAGAGATCGAGAGCTTGTAAACATAATATTTTCATAGTGGATTTTGGCTTGGTTGATCCTTCAACCACCCGTGGGCGTTTCTCCGGTCATCAGAGTTTTACAACGTAAAACTTGTGTCTTCGTTACTCTCTCTGAATCTCTTTCTCTTTGAATTAATAACCGAAATCCAAACCTTGTTGGCTTTTCTGACACAATCCACAAATCGACGTCAAAATTGGCGCTAGAGGGAGGGGCCGAACCTCTGAACTTGTTAAAAGCAATGGCAGGAAGTAGAAGCAGTTCAGGGAATGGACAAAACTCACTAGGCGATTTCCATGTTGGCAACACGTCACAAGATCCTGCAGCAAACACAGAAAACCAGCCTACACATCTGGCAGGGATCCAGCAAGTTCCTCCAACCAACAGAGATCTTACACTGCGTTTCCAAGAGACCTTGCAGCAATTGGTGACAGACACAACGAGGGAAGGGATTGATTTACTGGCTGCAGGAGCACATACTTCCAATTCTCCACCAGTAAGGCTCTGTTCGGTGGTGGTTGGGCCAGGAATAACTATGCTAGAAACCAGAAGGAACTCTTCCCCAATCAACCCGGCTGGACTAGAAACATTTGAAGAGGAACAACATCACCAGAGGCTGGATCACAATCAAACAGTACACGCTAGACACCGTAAATATGATCGGCACAGGGATCGGTCGTCATCAGAAGATAGCGATCGACTTCATCAAAAATGTCATCACGGAGTCATGCGAGAATCTCGGCATCAAAGTGAAAAGCCATAAATAATGACAGTTACCCAACGGTTCAACCATCGAGGAAGCCCGGTGGGGGACAGAGATGTCATGATCCATAGCCTAACTCAAGAAGTCGAGAACAATAGGCGTCAGATGGATGCCTTGGTCAGACGTTATGGCTATAACGATTTATCTGACGATGACTCAGATAGCCCATTTACCAAGGAAATCTTACGGGCCCCTTTCCCAGAAAGGTTCAGGATGCCGCACATGGAGCAGTTTCAGAAAGACACGGACTCGAAAGAGCACGTGAGACGCTACAAAAGTGCCATGGCCTAGTATGCCCACAAAGATCCCTTATTATGTCTCAATTTCCCACAAACTCTGGGAGACATGGGGTCGATGTGGTTCGAAAGGTTACCTTCAGCTAGCAGTAAGAGTTTCAGTGAACTAAGCAGGAGCTTCTCAAGGCAATTCCTGAGTAACATTCAAAGGAAAAAGTCAGTGGCTCATCTTGCTCAAATAAAACAAAGGAAAGATGAGTCACTGAAAAAATATCTAGGGAGATTCGGTCAAGGGGTATCAGAGATTGGCAGTGCAAACGATGAAGCCATAATCACTGCATTCATCAATAATTTGCAGAATGGACGGCTATCCTTTGATTTGAGAAGAGCACAGCTGACTAGATATGCTGACATGATGGATATGGCAGCAGGATACGCACTGGCCGAAAAAGAAGAATTAGCTACAGGGGGGAGCTATATGCACGGAGGAAAGCCCGAACAGAAGGATATTGAAACCATAGGGCAGAATCAAAAAGGAAAGCTAAAAGGGAACGGCAAGGAGAAAAACATGGATGGGGGTAATAGGCTCAATGCTGAACGGTCCACAGAAATATCGAGGCAGATATACCAATTACACCCCTCTGTGGAAAAAACAAGAAGAAATTTTAGCCATTTTGAAAGAAAAGAATATGGTGCAAGAACCGCGTCGACAATCTCAGTTCGCCCGGAGAGATGCAACCAAGTATTACAGATTTCACAAGGAAACCGGGCACGAGACTTTAAAGTGTTTCCTGCTTAGAGATTACATAGAGACTCTTATTCGGGAATGGCACTTGCGGGATGTAATCTTAAAAGAAGAAGAGAAATCATAAACTAAGAAAGAAGTTAAGGCAGTTCACTCTGCACAAAATCAATGGCCCATTCCCGAGGCCAATCAGGTAATACATACGATATACGGAGGACCCTCTACCGGGAAAAGCAACCGAGAACGAACTCAGGAAGTCAGAGAAGCAATAGAAGCAAGGAATAACTTTGACATAAACTCGGTTGAGCCAGACCCGAAAAGGATGAAGGAAGGATGGGACCCGATAGTCTTTACAGAGGCAGATTCCTATGGCGTCGATGTTCGGCCTAATGACGCCTTGGTTATAAGTGCCCAGATTGGCCATTGGGAAGTCTGGAGAATTTTAATAGATAATGGGAGTTCAGCAGACATCCTCAATGTGGCCGTCTATGACCAACTAAGGCTAGAACGAAAAGATTTACTGCCTTTCCATACTTCATTAAGGGGGTTTGGGGGGATAGAAGTCAGGTCACTCGGGACGGTAAAACTGCCTGTGAAGATTAGAACAACACATTGCCAGAGGACTATCCTGCTCGACTTCGTGGTAGTTGACTTAGACAATTGGCCGTATAATACATTATTGGGTCAGCCATTACTAAATAAAACAAGGGCTGTAACCGCCATTTATTCATTAATGATCAAGTTCCCGACAGACCAGGGGGTCGGGATAGTCAAGAGATCCCAAGAGATGGCCAGAAGAGCAAACCTGTCAGTATACGAAGGCAAGAATGATGCTGAATAGGTGTGCACCATAATGCAGCCAAATCAGTGTAAAGAATCCTTATCATTCAAGTTGGATCCGATGGAGGACTTAAATGAATCCAAAGCAGAACCACTTGAAGTGATTAAAAGAACTAGATAAGGTGGCCAAGATCGGGGCTAACTGGGAGGAAAAATCAAGCAAGACCACACCAATCCGCTTAAAGAATACAAGATCTTGGGAATAGTCGGCCATGGAGCTCATTGAATTGCTCGACTCGATGGAGGGGTTTTACCCCGACCATGCAATGCTCAATATCTGAAGATTTTCTATCCTTAAAATATATATATTTATATTAAATATTTTACTCTCTTTTTTTAGTCAGAACAATATTAGTCAGGATAAATATTAAACTGTAATTTAAATCTTTGTTGATTTTTTTACAGTAATAAATAAAACTACTCGGAATTTCTGAAAGGATAGCATCTTGTTCGGGATTTCCAAAACAAGGCATATGATAATAAGAACATATGGAAGCAGAGAATGATAATAAGAACATGCAAATAGAATTCTCGGGACCATCAAATCCCGAATGGGAGGAGAAGCTCGTAGGAGCATGCCAGCCTAGCAAAACTGGGGAGACGTCCTTGGTATTGTGCAAGGACTCGAACGTATGATCATGGTGAGCCTTGATGTAATGTTCGGTTAGCAACCGGGTATGAAACACAAGTGTAAACTTGCCTATTTCAAGATGACTCGGTTAATAATAAAGAGCCAGTTTAATAAGATACTTGGCAATTGAAGTCATTCGGGTAACAACCGGTTTAATAAGATACTCGGTTAAGTTACCTGAGCATTGAAGAAGCCAGTTTAATAAGATACTTGACAATTGAAATCATTCGGGTAACAACCAGTTTAATAAGATACTCGGTTAAGTCACCCGAACATTGAAGAAGCCAGTTTAATAAGATACTTGGCAATTGAAGTCAATCGAGTAACAATCGGTTTAATAAGATACTCGGTTAAGTTACCCGAACATCGAAGAAGCCAGTTTAATAAGATACTAGGCAATTAAAGTCATTCGGGTAACAACCGGTTTAATAGAAAACCCGGTTAAGTTACCCGAATATCGAAGAAGCCAGTTTAATAAGATACGTGGCAATTGAAGTCATTCGGGTAACAACCAGTTTAATAAGAAACCCGGTTAAGGTACCCGAATATTGAAGAAGCCAGTTTAATAAGATACTTGGCAATTGAAGTCATTCGGGTAACAACCGGTTTAAAAAGAAACTCGCTTAAGTTACCCGAATATCGAAGAAGCCAGTTTAAAAAGATACTTGGCAATTGAAGTCATTCGGGTAACAACCGGTTTAATAAGATACTCGGTTAAGTTACCCGAACATCAAAGAAGCCAGTTTAATAAGATAATTGGCAATTGAAGTCATTCGGGTAACAACCGGTTTAATAACAAACCCGGTTAAGTTACCCGAACATCGAAGAAGCCAGTTTAATAAGATACTTGGCAATTGAAGTCATTCAGGTAACAACCGGTTTAATAAGAAATCCGGTTAAGTTACCCGAACATTGAAGAAGCCAGTTTAATAAGATACTTGGCAATTAAAGTCATTCGGGTAACAACCGGTTTAATAAGAAACCCGGTTAAGTTACCCGAATATCAAAGAAGCCAGTTAAATAAGATACTTGGCAATTGAAGTCATTCGGGTAACAACCGGTTTAATAAGAAACCCGGATAAGTTACCCGAACATTGAAGAAGCCAGTTTAATAAGATACTTGGCAATTAAAGTCATTCATGTAACAACAGGTTTAATAAGAAACCCGGTTAAGTTACCCGAATATCGAAGAAGCCAGTTTAATAAGATACTTGGCAATTGTAGTCATTCGGGTAACAACCGGTTTAATAAGATACCCGGTTAAGTTACCCGAACATCGAAGAAGCCAGTTTAATGAGATACTTGGCAATTGAAGTCATTCGGGTAACAACCGGTTTAATAAGATACTCGGTTAAGTTACCCGAACATCAAAGAAGCCAATTTAATAAGATACTTGGCAATTGAAGTCATTCGGGTAACAACAGGTTTAATAAGAAACCCGGTTAAGTTACCCGAATATCGAAGAAGCCAGTTTAATAAGATACTTGGCAATTGAAGTCATTCGGGTAACAACCATTTTAATAAGAAATCCGGTTAAGTTACCCAAATATCGAAGAAGCCAGTTTAATAAGATACTTGGCAATTGAAATCATTCGGGTAACAGCCGGTTTAATAAGAAACCCGGTTAAGTTACCCGTATATCGAAGAAGTCAGTTTAATAAGATACTTGGCAATTGAAATCATTCGGGTAACATCCGGTTAAATAAGAAACCCGGTTAAATTACCCAAATATCGAAGAAGTCAGTTTAATAAGATACTTGGCAATTGAATTCATTCGGGTAAAAACCGGTTTAAAAAGATACTCGGTTAAGTTACCCGAACATCAAAGAAGCCAGTTTAATAAGATACTTGGCAATTGAAGTCATTCGGGTAACAACCGGTTTAATAAGAAACCCGGTTAAGTTACCTGAACATCGAAGAAGCCAGTTTAATAAGATACTTGGCAATTGAAGTCATTCCGGTGACAACCGGCTTAATAAGAAACCCGGTTAAGTTACCTGAACATCGAAGAAGCCAGTTTAATAAGATACTTGGCAATTAAAGTCATTCGGTTAACAACCGGTTTAATAAGAAACCTAGATAAGTTACCCGAACATTAAAGAAGCCAGTTTAATAAGATACTTGGCAATTAAAGTTATTCGGGTAACAACCGGTTTAATAAGAAACCCGGTTAAGTTACCCGAATATCGAAGAAGCCAGTTTAATAAGATACTTGGCAATTGTAGTCAATCGGGTAACAACCGGTTTAATAAAATACCCGGTTAAGTTACCCGAACATCGAAGAAGCCAGTTTAATGAGATACTTGGCAATTGAAGTCATTCAGGTAACAACCGGTTTAATAAGATACTCGGTTAAATTACCCGAACATCAAAGAAACCAGTTTAATAAGATAATTGGCAATTAAAGTCATTCGGGTAGCAACCGGTTTAATAAGAAACCCGGTTAAGTTACCAAAATATCGAAGAAGCCAGTTTAATAAGATACTTGGCACTTGAAATCATTCGGGTATTAGCCGGTTTAATAAGAAACCTGTTTAAGTTACCCGAATATCGAAGAAGCCAGTTTAATAAGATATTTGGCAATTGAAATCATTCGGGTAACAGCCGGTTTAATAAGAAACCCGGTTAAGTTACCCGAATATCGAAGAAGCCAGTTTAATAAGATGCTTGGCAATTGAAGTCATTCGGGTAAAAACCGGTTTAATAAGATACTCGGTTAAGTTACCCGAACATCAAAGAAGCCAGTTTAATAAGATACTTGGCAATTGAAGTCATTCGGGTAACAACCGGTTTAATAAGAAACCCGGTTAAGTTACCCGAACATCGAAGAATCCAGTTTAATAAGATACTTGGAAATTGAAGTCATTCCGGTAACAACCGGTTTAATAAGAAACCCGATTAAGTTACCCGAACATCGTAGAAGCCAGTTTAATAAGATACTTGGTAATTAAAGTCATTTGGGTAACAACCGGTTTAATAAGAAACCCGGTTAAGTTACCCGAATATCGAAGAAGCCAGTTTAATAAGATACTTGGCAATTGTAGTCATTCGGGTAACAACCGGTTTAATAAGATACCCGGTTAAGTTACCCGAACATCGAGGAAGCCAGTTTAATAAGATACTTAGCAATTGAAGTCATTCGGGTAACAATCGGTTTAATAAGATACTCGGTAAGTTACCCGAACATCGAAGACGCCAGTTTAATAAGATACTTGGCAATTGAAGTCATTCGGGTAACAACCGGTTTAATAAGATACCCAATAAAGTTACCCGAATATCGAAGAAGCCAGTTTAATAAGATACTTGGCAATTGAAGTCATTCGGGTAACAACCGGTTTAATAAGATACTCGGTTAAGTTACCCGAACATCAAAGAAGCCAGTTTAATAAGATACTTGGCAATTGAAGTCATTCGAGTAACGACCGGTTTAATAAGAAACCTGGTTAAGTTACCCGAATATCGAAGAAGCCAGTTTAATAAGATACTTGGCAATTGAAGTCATTCGGGTAACAACCGGTTTAATAAGAAACCCGGTTAATTTACCCGAATATCGAAAAAGCCAGTTTAATAAGATACTTGGCAATTGAAGTCATTTGAGTAACAACCGGTTTAATAAGATTCTCGGTTAAGTTACCCGAACATCAAAGAAGCTAGTTTAATAAGATACTTGGCAATTGAAGTCATTCGGGTAACAACCGGTTTAATAAGATACTCGGTTAAGTTACCTGAACATCAGCCAGTTTAATACAGCACTAGGCAACAATCAGCAATAAAAAGATCAAGACCATTCAATTCAAAATAAAATAGAATTTTATTGCTCCTAAAAGAATGGTTACAGTTCAAAGAATGGTTCTGTACAAGTGAAAAATAATCAGAATTTTCTACAATTGTACAAAATTAAGGTTGCGAGGATTTCGAGCCTTTGCCAATACTCGGATCTGGCACCATCTCTTACTTACGAAGCAGGCTTTCATTAGACGGCCAAGTGCTATCGTCGACAGTATCATCCATCCACTGGTTGTAATCTTCACCCGGGACTGGCCCGACATCTGGGACTACGCCCTCAACTTACTCTTGACTTGCATAAAAAGTCGAGAGAGAATGCTCGGACGGAATCTCTAAATGCATGGGATGGGGCTTTTTGCCTTGACTACGGCAGTAACCTCTCCATTCCTTCATCTGAATTCGAAGAGATTCCAAGGACCGGTCCACGTGATGTTTGCTTGACAGCTCCCAATTAGCTCGGGCCTTCTCAGTCGCCCTATTCTTAACTTTGAAGAACTCGCCGGTCGAAACTAGCCCACGTTAAAATTCCCAAAAAAGTAGGGCATCGTAAGCAGGGGATCTTTTAAAACGATCCACCCCTTGGACTTCAAGTTCCAACCTGGCCTCTCGGGAAAGGGATTCAACTGTCAGCACTTTGCACTCCAGACCTTCGATTTTTTGGTCATACGCAGACTTCGCCTGCTCCGCCTCCTGCTCGGCCTTGAGCATGGATTCTTCAGCAGAAGATAGAAGATTTTAAAGTGATGCAACCTTCTAGTCTGCCAGAGATGCCTTATCCTCGGCTTCAACCTGCTTCGCCAGACAATGGTCGACAAATATTTGTACAGAACCGACCTCCTGCTGGTAAGATTTCTCGGCTCGAGCACGGCCCTCCTCACTCGCCTTCAGCTGAGCCTTTAGACGCCTTATTGGGTCGGCTTGATGTTGCTGCATCTGAATAAGCTCAGCAAATTCGGCCACCATCTGTAAAGGAATATACTTAGAAATCTGGCAGAAGCAAAACAATAAAGGAGTCGAATTCAACTTACATAAGATGCACCGTTAAAAACATTTTGGAGACGTTCGGTCAGGGAACCATCCCGAAAGCCGCTCCAGTTGTCTTCCCCTATAAAAGCCCGACCGGAGGACATCTCCTGTAGCATATCCTGGGGAGAAAGGAATAAAGGAACCCCCGAGGGTTCAGCCCCCGTATCTCCAACTTCTGAGGGAAAAGAAGCCCTACTCGGTTCTGAAGTGGCCGCATCTACTGATGCTCCAGCGCCAACACTCAGGGCAATCTCATCCGTAACATCTTCATCACTGGAGTCGATAAATGAGACTACCCGAGGAACTTTGAGAGGACGAGACGGCGAATTAACCGCTTTTCGCTTCTCACCCCCAGAACGGTGGAAGTTAAGATCAGCAACAGGATCTTCCTGCAGATCTTCCCGGAAAGACTCAAAGAATTTGGCACTTGCAGGCACTTGATCCTTCAAGACGTTACAACCGTCGCCGGCTACAAACCACCCAACAGGCTCTTCACCCGAGCCTTCACATTGCCTCTCCCTATTAACAGGCAGTTGGGTGTCAGTTGGCTCACTTTGGCCACTCGTACCAGCATAATCATGAGTAGAAGGCTGAGCACCCTGGTGAACGTACTCGGGGATTTGTTCCTCAGCAATGTCGATTTCCTCATTAGACTCGAGTGGAGCAATACCTTTATCGCCCTAACGGGAAGCTTCCTTTCTACTCGCTTGCAGAATTGCCTTCACCAGGCGAGTCTGAAGATCGCTGACAACGTCCGTATCGAACACTAGTAAAAAAAAAAGATTCATATTAGAAAAGAAGATGAAAAGCAGAAAAATACAATAGAAAGGGCGCCAGGTCTTACATCGCCTGCGATGGCCCGAAATATGTCTGAAGAAGCTAAGCTTTTTCAAATCCTCCTCTTTAAAAAGGTAGCTCTTGCTCCTCTTTTCCAGAGTACGAACAGCTGCCCGAGTCAGCCTCTTCAGCTCAGAATCATTGTAATCAATTATTTTTATGTTCCACACTTCGGGGGAACAGAAGAAACGGGGAACACTCAACACCGTTCGGGAATCCCCAGATCCAACAGTGACGTTGAGCCCGAGAACCCCTCCAGTGAAAAACCAACTGTTCTTCCAAAATTTATTGGATGTAGGG
Source organism: Dipteronia dyeriana (assembly GCA_032871835.1). Classification (NCBI taxonomy): domain Eukaryota; kingdom Viridiplantae; phylum Streptophyta; class Magnoliopsida; order Sapindales; family Sapindaceae; genus Dipteronia; species Dipteronia dyeriana. Next base: position 75,324,457 of record CM065300.1, on the reverse strand, counting down.
AATCCCCATACAAAACCCTTCTTTTTTGGGTCATCAGAAGTGTCGACCTCCCGATTCACCTTTGCTTATTTGGGGACCTAACCGTCCGAAGGAGTAGATTTAAGAAAATAGGTCCCCGTTTTGCTAACCTGCCTCAGCGTAAAGAAATGCCTAATTTCATTCGGGAAAGGCGGCGAAAGGTTCATTCGACTGAACATGTGCCACATGCATATCAAGACTATATAACTATTTGGGGCCAACTGAGCTGGGGCTATCCCTGCTTCAGCCAAAAACCATGCAATAAATTGTTGAAAAGGAAGTGTGACGCCGCAACAAAGGATGGATCCATAAATCGCGACCATACCCTCAGGAGGATTCCATACGGCTTCATCCCCCGCAGGAACCAAAGCGACCTAGTCAGGCAAGTCGAATCGGGAGCGATATTTTTCTATTTCAGCTGGCCCGACCACATTCGGCTTAGTATCAAAGCCACTCGGGCGAGTGTCAAAAAATGAAAGACGAGACGCCCTGTACATTTCATCAACGTCACCCTCGTTAACATTCTGTTCCTTAGTCTGAACGCTGTTCGAGTCGTGCTTGTATACCTTACTTCTGCTATGATGTTTACCCATCCTTTGAAAAGATACCTTGTGATCAGAAATATCAGAATCAGAACTAGATGGAGAACTCGATACAGGGCTGAAAGTGACGTTAGGGTGAAGCCCAGAAACATCAACCTCTAAAAATGGAGGTTCATCTATTGGGATATCCCCCAATAATCATTTAATGCAAGAAACTAACTGGAAATCCCCACGTTCTAATGCATCAAAAGCGATTTTAAAGAGACGATGACAGGAAGATGGCCACATTAAAACTAACCTTGAATTGAGATTGATGCAAGATCTTTAAACGGAGAATCGTGAACTTCTGGATAAATAAATCTGAGTTTAAAGAAATTTATGCTGAAAATTGTTGAGAATAAACCAACGATGTCTCTCAGTAAAGAATTTAAAGAAGAGACAGCACGAAACCCTAGGATTTCGAGGCGGGAAAAAAGCTTATGAAGAAACTCGATGACGTAGGCGACGTTTGGGGAAACGTAAAAATCATTTCTCATAAATGATATTGAAAAACGAAGAGACGAAGAGACGAAAGACGCGTGTCAAAACAGGAATTAGCCCTCGACCGTCAGAACTTCAAAACGTCGCCATCATTTAAGATCTCACGTGATGAAGTGAATCGAAATTATTTGGTCACCATTAAGACAGGCCATTATGACAAGACGGCTATTCTGACGAGTGAAAATTAAGACGATTAAAATACTCTTGCCAGAATTGAAATTTACTCGGTAAAAATATTTTAAGGGGGTATTGCCGTATGTGAATTTTAGCAAGTCTACACGTCATTGATAGGAAGGAGAAAATAGCCAGGTGGACGCCCAAATGGGCACTCAGGAAATATCCTACGAGGCATCATTAAAGAGAAGAAAGCCCGAGTAAGCATATATTGAATGAAACCTACTCGGGATCAGTTAACAACACTCGGGACTGGTTAAACAACGCTTCCACTAGGGCTCAAACGGCGCTACTTGGGACCATCAGGTATTACTCTTACTCGGGAATAAATACGACTCGAGTAAAAAATTGTTGCTTATTTCACACAGATTAAGTCATTAAATACGCGAAGATATCCATCAGGAAGGAATCCCAAATAAAATGGAACATTAAGTTAGAAGAGTCCCAAATCAGGAAATAACTTGATTTCTTTACGAAGACTACATTCTTATAAGGAAACAAGTCCAAATTGAACAACACTACTAGAATCCCACTCGATTTCCATAAGAGACTCCGAAACAGGAAAGAAGACAAATCAACCTAAAGTAAGTAACCGAATCACAATTAAATACAAAGATCTTGTATTACTTGTACACAGCAGATTAGGGTTTTATAAGCATATAAATAGACCCATAATCTGGCACCAAAATATATAGGCGATATAGCATACATCAATCATAGCAAATACAGAGAGAAAAAAGAGAGATCGAGAGCTTGTAAACATAATATTTTCATAGTGGATTTTGGCTTGGTTGATCCTTCAACCACCCGTGGACGTTTCTCCGGACATCGGAGTTTTACCACGTAAAACTTCTGTCTTCGTTACTCTCTCTGAATCTCCTTCTCTTTGAATTAATAGCCGAAATCCAAACCTTGTTCGCTTTTCTGACACAATCCAGAAATCGACGTCAACAATTGCTTTCTAACCTTTGTTTCATACTTTGCAGGCTTTCAAGTTCAATGTAGCAAAGGGCCACCAGGTATCCTTTCTCTGAGATTGGGCAGCTGGAGCTGAAGTTGAGGCTGAGCGGGCCATGGGATTGCTAGCACAGGCTCAATCCTTGGTCTAGGAGATGACTTCCAGCCAGAGGGGAATGGAAACACAACTAGTTGAGCTTCAGTGCGACCATGAGAGACTGAAGCGGTCATTTGACCAAGAAAATCTTTGGTCCAAGTGATGAGCCAGCCAACGGAATGACTAGAAGGAAGAAGTGAAAGCGTCAGATGCTGAGAATCATGCTCTGCAAGCCCAAGTTGCCAAGCTTCAGGCTGAGGTGGATTCCTCCTTCAGTGAGGGATACTACTATGCCTCCTACCAAGTCGCTAAGACCCTCCTCTCCCCCTTCGACCTTTTAATTATTGCTAACTGGGATAGGGAAGAGATATTGGCCAAGGTCGTAGAGATGTCTCGCCCCTTAGGTGATGACCTGGATTCCTCTAATGTGGCCAAAACCGGGAAGCAACCAGCAAGGTCAGATCTTCCTTCTTCTCCAATTGTCTTCCCAACATCAGGTCCCGGAAAATCCTCGAGGGGGTTCTACCCATGGAGCTAGAAGTAGATCTTAGAGAAGGTTGAGGTCCCTCTAATGTGCCTTCAAAGTAGGAGCCAGCAGCAGGGGAAATTATGCCAGAGTCAATGGCCAACCTTTTTGACGCAACCATACCTCCCGAGGTCTTGAAGGAGGATCCTGCTGAGCATCAGGCAATTGAGGGGCAACCTCAAGAAGAGGTAGCGAAGGTGGCTATCTGGGATGAGCGTCCACCTGAAAGAGGAACAGAGGGCAAGGTTCACCAGAAAGGAGGGGAAGTTGGAGGAGACCAAGAAGATGCAGAAGCTTGAATCCACCTTCTTGTAGCTTACTCTGCATGCTCGGAAAGGGGGGTAGGCATCCCATCTTACTCATGCTTGATTATCATCGTCACTCTTTTTTTTATGCTTTGTAGCCTGAAACTAGGGGTTGGGCTCCCTATCTGATTGCTGTAGCCTTACTGGGGGATAGGCTCCCTAACTCATTAATGTAATTTTAACTTTAGGTCTGGTTCAAATTTTGTTTTGCATGTACTTGTTTCATTTTTTATTTCCATCTTGGTTCAGCCCCTATAGCAACCTGATTTAGCTTGAAAAAAGTAACAAGATAGGAGAAATGCTTAAGTGTGAACATAGATAGCTAGCTCGAGCTTTCAACTCCCAATAGAAACTTGCAGCTCGGTGACTTCAGTCGATAATCCCCTTTGTTTGATCGTAGATCTGTCACAGTAAGCAACCACGTGTACCCGGAGGATTAATAACCAGTAATAACTGGGATATTAGAGTTTAAGTAAAAAAGCTCTCAATCCTCGAGCTTCTTTAGGATGTTATATCCCAAATGAGGTATCAAGGAGAACTAACTTGCCCTCTCTCATGCTGGGATAGCTACCGCGTTCTTAACCTTCAGTCTTTTTTGGGGGGGGGGGGTTGTAACCCGGCCAAGGCATCAGAAGGGCTATCTAGCTATTTCCTAGTCTTGAGATCTAGATGGTAGCTATGCTCTTGACTCAGACCCTTCTTGGGGGTGGTAGCCAGACCAAGGCATCAAGAGGGCTAACTAGCTATTTCCTGGTCTCGAGGTCTGGATGGCAACTATGCTCTTACACTCAGACCCTTCTTGGGGGTGGTAGCCTGATCAAGGCATCAGGAGGGCTATCGTCTTGAGGTCTGGATGACAACTATGCTCTTACACTCAGACCCTTCTTGGGGGTGGTAGCCCGACCAAAGCATCAGAAGGGCTATCTAGCTATTTCCTGGTCTTGAGGTCTGGATGACAACTATACTCTTACACTCAGACCCTTCTTGGGGGTGGTAGCCCGGCCAAGGCATCATGAGGGCTATTTAGCTATTTCCTGGTCTCGAGATCTGGTTGGTAACTATACCCTTACACTCAGACCCTTCTTGGCGGGGGGTAGTGCCCGGCCGAGGCATCAGGGATAGCGAGGGGGATTCCCCGGCTAATCCAAGGTATTGAGACGGAAATGTCAAATTTCCCATATGGACCCAAATCTTTGTAGAACATAGCTGAGGATGGAGAAAAAACAGACTTTATTGATAAAAAGAAAGGAGTACATTATTGTTGGAGATTAAGATCTAGGTGGAGGTAGCCTGCTCATGAGTCCCCTGTTCAGAGGTAGAATTTTTTCAAATGATCTGCATTCTAGGTATGATCAATGAGTCGACCATTCATGTCTTCGAGTCTGTATGCCCCAGTGCGGGCCACCACCTTCACCAAGTATGGCCTTTCCCAGTTTCCCTCGTCTGACCTCTTTCTGGTATCCAGCGACACTTTCCTGAGAACTAGGTCCACCTTCTTAAAGTTTCAGGCTTTAACCTTCCGGTTAAAGTATCTAGCAATCCTGCTCTGGTAGACTGCTACATTCTCAGTTACTCGGTCTTGTTTTTCTTCCAAGAGATCCAAGCTAGCTCGGAGCTTGTCCTCATTGCTCCCCAGTTCAAAATGTTAGACTCTAAAGGAGGTCAGTTTGTGCTCAATTGGAAGCACTGCTTCAACCCTGAAGGTTAATGAGTAGGGAGTTTCCCCGGTAGTTGTTCTCCTTGTAGTGCGGTAAGCCCAGAGGACCTCAGGAAGCTCCTCAGCCCATCTTCCCTTTTTTTGTTATAGTTTCTTTTTCAACAACTTCTTTATTGTCTTATTTGTGGACTCCACCAACCCATTAGTCTGGGGGTGGGATACTGAAGCGAACCTAAGGTCTATTTCCAAGCCCTCACAAAAGTCTTTGAATCGGCCATTATCAAACAGTTTGCCGAGGTCAGCTATAATGGCAAGAGGGGTTCCAAACCTACAAACCATATTATTTTTTATAAATCTTGTTGTATTTTCTTCCGATTTCTGGGAGAGTGGTCCAGCTTCAACCCATCTTGTGAAATAGTCGATTGCCACGATAGCATGCTTGGCTTGACCATGAGCAATTGGAAGTGGTCCGATCAAGTCAACTCCCTACATAGCAAAGGGGTATGGTGAGCTAGGGGACGATAATCGTTCTAGCGGTAGGTGACTCAAGTTTGTGGTCTTCTGGCAAGCTTCACATGATTGTACCAAGATCTTTGCATCTTGATGGATGGTTGTCCAGTAGTACCACATGCGGAGTATCTGATATGCTAGAGCCTCTCCACCAATATGGTTGCCGTATTCCCCTGAGTGAACCTCTTTCAATGACCATTTGGCATCTTTAGGGTGTAATCATCGGAGCAAGGAAGGAATTTTCCCTTCCTGTATAAGTACCCATCCACCAAGCAATATAGAACTGAGAGCCTCTTGACTTTCCTATCTTGGTTTGGCTCCCCAGGAAGTCTCCTTTCTTGTAGATAATTCACTATCGGGTCCATCCATCATGGTTGTCAATCCAGGGTATAAGTCTCCTTACCTGCCACTGTGTTAGATAAAGGGATCACTTGGAGAGGGACCCCCTGGGGTAAGTTCTGGCCACTATTGGCAGCTATCTTAACTAGGACATTAGCTCGGCGATTCTATTGTCGAGGTATCTGCTCAATCCTGAAACCTTTGAATTTGCTCCTAAGTTGTTGAACTAGCTTCAGGTAGGCAATCATGTTATCCCCTTTTGCCTGATAATCCCTATAAACTTGGTTGACTATGAGCAACGAGTCACTCCTAACCTGCAGGTAATCGACCCGAGCTCTCCAGCTGCCCTTATTCCGGTTAAAAGAGCTTTATACTCTGCCTCATTGTTAGTAGCTTTAAATTCAAATCTGAAGCAGTGGCAACACTTAACTCATTCTGGATCGATTAAAACTATGCCTGATCCACCCCCACTTTACCCAGAAGCTTCATCAGTGTAGAGGATCCACGACTTACAAACCTCCAGCCAGCTGTTAGATTTTGGAATCTTCTCAGGGGCTAAGTTTGTTACTGCGGAGGTCGCTTGGCCTGGGGGCATTCAGAGCTCTACTATAAAGTCTGCTAGTGCCTGGTCTTTAATTGCGGTCATAGGCTTATACCTTAAATCAAACTGGGTGAGTTCCAGGGCCCATAAAACCAGTCTTTCGGAAACATCTAGCAGTTAAAAAAATTCACGGAGTGGTTGATCTGTGACTACTGCTATCGAATGAGCTTAGAAGTAGGGACAGAGCTTCCTTGCCAAGGTCACCAAGGCATAAGCGAGCTTCTCCAAAAGGGTATAGTTCTTCTCAAGCTTGGTTAAAGCGTGACTCACGTAGTAAAGCCCAACCCTAGGAACCGAGGTTCCCAGACATATGGCCTCGAGAAGCCTGGATTCCAATGTTCGAGTGGGGGCTCGACCTGGTCGTGCCTAGCTTCTTCCTTGATAGTTCTGAAGCCCAACGATCCCTCCGTGCTTCTACGGGGTAGTTTTATGGTACATCCGAGGTTTCTTGAATGTCAATTTTGGGCTTCGATTTGGGCTGAGAGAGTGGAAAATTTCTCTTTGGCCCCTAGCCAAATTTAACAATTAATATATATATATATATATATATAGCATAGTGAGATCAAATTTATATCGTTTACATGATCGTTGTATTCCATTGAAGGCATATCTCCCATTTTGATTAATAAATCAGTTCTCTGCTAGCAATCCCACTTCCTCTTCCTCTTTGCATAGTCCATTTCGAACCTCCTTGGTACGAAGTACCTACCCCCACAGGCAACCTAGGTAGCCGGTTGAGGGTGTTAACTGATATTCCTTACCTTGAGTGAATTTTTAGTTTACAACTGGTTTGAAGGTTGGGTCGATTGGTAATCGGTGAGCTGCCAAGGAGATTGGAATCCTTGGCATCTCATCATGACTCCAAGCAAAGATATCATCGTACTCATGGAGAAGTCTAATCAATCCTTCCTTCACTCCCGTATCTAAGATAGCCCTAACCTTGACTCCTTTAGAAAGGTCATCTTCCCTGATCGATACTTCTTCCAATTTAACAATCAGGTGGCCACTGGCATACCTTTTATCTTCTTCCTCTATTTCTGTTGCATCTAGGACCTCTACCTCGAGCTCTTCCTCAGCTTCTCTGATGGTATCTTTGATTTTGAAGTCCCTATCTATTAATTTCGAATCCAACTCAACGGTAACCTCTACACACTGTTTGGATAACGCCGACAGGTTGGTAGATGCTGCATAGCATTTACCTGCTGAATGTTGATCTCCCAGCACCTCACCTACCTTGTCCTCTACTGGAAATTTTAGGATGTTATGGTAAATGGACAAGACCCTCTTGAGGGCTGATGGGAAAGGCCTCCTCATAATTACATTGTAAGCAGAGGGAGTATCTACAATCACAAAATAGGTCATAATATGTTGTTGGAGAAAAGCATCTCCTACTATCACCGGTAAGATCTTTGACCCGATTGGTACTATCGAGTCCCCGGTGAAGCCGTACAGCAGCGTGGTGCAACTGTTGTAGAAGCACTGCTTCAAATTAAATCTCTCTAAAGTGTCTTTGAAGAAGATGTCCACACTGCTGCTAGTATCGTTCAAGACACGGTGGATTAGGGAATTGGCGATCTATACAATGATAACCATGGAATAATCATGGGGTTGTACTTTGTCATACACATCCTCCTTAGTGAAGATGATCTGGGCTGACTGAGAGGTAACTGTTGATCCTCGGGCAACCTTGAAAATGTCTCACCTTTCCTCTGTCCGGGGTATCTTCTTGGCATTGTTTTTCCTTGAATTGTTACGCGTCTAAGGTAGGACCTCCACTGATGATGTGAATGACTTGGATCTACTGCATTAAATCATTGCCTTTTGCTTTCCACTTTCTATATTCTCCTTAATCTCTGCCTGTACCTCATCCTCGTGTGGATACTGTTTCACACCTGCTGTAGGAATTCCTTCAGGCAGCCGCCTCTCACTAGAGCCTCAATCTGGTTATACAGGTTGTAGCACTCTGAGGTGTTATGTCTTACGTCCTCAAAGAAATCGCAGTACTTGTAGCAATTCCTTGTATTGACTAGAGCTTTAATGGGATTCAGCTTTCTGAGTAGCCATTTATCTTAGATGGTGAGGTAGATCGTCTCGTAAGATGCATTGAAAGGGTGTAGTGGTTGTACCCCCTTTCTCCCTAGGATATCGGGGATACCTCTTTAGGAGGAAGCGAAGCCCGTGGCGGGGTTCTCCTTGTTAGATGTCGCTTCTACTGAGGTTGGAAAGGTGGGGGCGGTATGTGAACCGGTTGGGAGGTGTATTCTGGGATTTCTGGACCAGTGTTGGCTTGGGTACTTCTTTCTTTTGGTGTTTGCCAGCCTCAGGTAGTCATGCTCAATCTTAATCTGAAGTTGTTCATCTATCTCCACCTGCTCGTGCGCCCTGTCATAAGCCTCTTGGTACATCTCTGAAGGTCTCTTGGCGAACGATCAGATCAACCTTAAAACCTAGAGGTTCCATCTGAAATTGGTCAGGGTCTTTTTTTCTATGAAGACCCCCATCTGGATTACTTCTTTCTGGAATCTCTCCATATAAGATCTGAGCAACTCACTCCGCTATTGAACTGTATATTACAGGAGGATAAGGTCATTTGGACACGGCTTGATTCCTTAGAACTGAGCACAGAAATCACTTGATAGTTTAACAAATGAATCAACACTACCTACCAATAACTTTCAGTCTTAGCATAGTCAGTTAACGTGGTTAGGAACATCCTGCATATAGTAGCCCGGGTAGTGTTTTGGACCTCCATCTGATGTATGAAGCAGGATCCTTTATTCTGGAGTACTTATTAGCAGGCATCCTGAATTTGGGGGGAAGTTCTACTTCCCTAATCCTTCTAGAGAATAGGGCATTCATCTCGCCCAATGGATCTTTTCGATTCTCCAGATGCTTCCCCTGCTTCAGTTCTTAGAGCTTCTTTGTCCTGCTGGTTACATAGTCCCATATGCGCTTGTTCCTAGCATTCTTAGATTCGACCTCAGAATCCTCATTACCAGACTCATCCGATGCTACGAAGGCTTCGTCTCGATTCTCCTCCTGTGGGGGGTTCTCTTGTGCAGATTGAGGCCACCTTCCAACGGCTATTGATTGTACTGGTTAACGAGGTTTCCAAAGTGGGAGGTCAAAATTTGACCTTACTTGTTGGGGTTGGTAGCTCACCAGTTTATCTGGTGCTGGGGGCATGGGCCCTAACCTGTCTAGAACTAAGGACAGGAACCGGTACTGGCCGCGAGGGTCCCAATCTAACAAAGGCTAATACACTAGTACCTTACCTACTTATCTCATATGGCCTTTAACGCTGTGAGATGAGGGGTAATACCTTCCATGGCTAATCTAAAGTGTACACTCTCCATAAAGATCACGGTTTGCTGCTCCTAAATTGCCTTCCCAACCACCGGGGTGGATGAGACCTACGGTACGACTCGCGCGGTAGCAGACGGTGTTAGAGCATGCTTATGGTTCTTTGACTTCTTTCTTTTCTTTTAAGCATTATGGGTGGAGGCTATGGGCTGGTGCCTTGATGATTCCGGCCATTCTTGGGAGGATCGAAGTCTAATGTTGTATGATGTAAAAGCAAACAGGTGATTTCATAAGGCTTTCAAAAATGGGTGTGGAACTTCCCACAGACTGCGCCAAAAAGTGTTGATCGAGAATTCGCTCAAGGTGAGGAATTTCAATCAACACCTTCAAGACCGTTACCTAGTAGGTTACAGTCAGGGTTGATACTTTGTATATAAGCGACAAAACAGCAACGGAGAGATGGACATGTAAATGGCTCGTAAACATGGCAAATATGGAGAAAGACAAACTGAGAAAACTGTTATAATAAAGAACTTGTACAATGATCTTAAGAAATCACTCAAACTCTCTTGTTTACCAAGATTGGAGAATGGAAAACTCGTGCATGTCGATAAGTGGCTAATAACTCTGAGAAAAGAGGCCTAAAAGTTCTGCCCTTTTTCTCTCTCTTTTTCGATACCCTGTCTGGATCCTGACATCCCATTTAATCCTTCGTTATCATCAATCAATTCCATTTAATTTAGACTAATTGATTGGCCGTTTGTCAGAAATGATTGGTGTTATTGGTGGAATCAAATTTAGTAGGAATTACTTCCATTGATTACGTTAGGTCTCCACTTAAGTTTAAATTCGAATAAATGGCAAATTCGTTGACCTATCTGGTCAGATTATTATGTTTTAATGGTGAAGAAGTCAACTCTACAACTTGGAGAAAAATCATGATTATACGTGTACCAATGGTGAGGTACCTCGAGGTACCATTCTAGTGGTGTGGTGCTTGACCAATCATTCTGGAGCTTTCTGGCTAACTTTCTTCTTGCTTGATGGGCATGATACGTTCCTAGAGCAAGTGGCGAGATAGCATCAAGGTACTTGGGTACCAGCCGGACGAACTTGGTGCCAAGGTATGAGGTAGGAAGTATCATGGTACATGTTCAATCGGGTATTTGGAATTTTCAATAGATACTGACTCTACCCAGGTGATAATATCGAGGTACTCGCGTACCAGGTTGAATGAGGTGCCTAGATATCAAACTGGAGGTACCCCGGTGCCTGGATAATTGGTAAGAGATATCCTTGACTTGTCACGAATTGGTGTCAAGGTATTCGGGGTATCAGATAGATATCCTGGTTCCAAGTAGGAGGTACCAGGATGTTAGCTCGACTTAATAACTGGTCGTTCGAGAGAAGTGATGTCGGTCTTTTCCCAGATAATGATATCGAGGTACCAATGTCACGTTGGATCTTGTATCTTGGAGGTAAGTCACAGCAGGTAGGCCATACCCTGTATTATGGGGTTCATCCTACCAGGTAAAAGAAGGTGGAAAATTTCTATTTGACTCCCTACCAAAAATAGCTATTAATAGCCATGAACCAGAAAGAGCCTTATGGTATTCCTGATGCCTTGGACGGATACGACCCCCCACCAAGAATAAACTGAGCACAAGAGCATAGTTTCCTGCTAGATCATGAGACCAGGACAACCAAATGGTTATCCTGATGCTTTTGGTCGGGTGTCCCCCCGGGAAGGGTCTGGCTGTAAGTGCATAGTTGAAGGCCAGACCACGAGACCAGCATGGCCAAATGTCATTCCTAATGCCTTGGTCGAGCTACCTATCCCAAGAAAGGTCTGGTCATAAGTGCATAGTTATCCGCCAGACCATGAGACCAGAACAGCCAAGTGGCATTCCAAATGCCTTGGTCGGGCTACCACCCCCAATAAGGATCTTGATGGCATAGTTGACTACTAGGATCAAGTTCGTCTAAATACTTGTTATCCTTTTACAAGGATGATAGGTACCTTGACTGGGTTATCACCTAAGTACCAGTTTTCCTTTTACAGGGATGATAGGTACCTCGACTAAGTTATCACTTAAGTACTAGGTTTCCAGTTGCAGGGATGCTAGGTACCACGATCATGATATCGACTAAGTGTTAGGATACCATGTACAAGGGAATGACATCTAAATGGCCATCCTGCTACCTTGGTCTGGTCACCCCTCACCAGGAAGGGTTTAAATGGCATAGTTGCCTACCAGGACCGATCTCGCCAAAGTACCAGGATTTCAGGAACAGGAATGCCAAGTACCCAGATTGGCCACAAGAGCCTAATCCTAAATAATCAAGCAGTATGTTTGTCATATCTTACCTTTCTTGTTTATCAAACTTTATACTGACTAAAGCGTTAGAAATTCCAAACAAGGGAATATTCCCATTTGTAGTCCACCACCTCTAATTTTTTTTGTAAGAATGCCAGGTACCCGGGTTCGCCTATGTATAAAGACCTGGTATGAAAATGGCCTTAGTTGCCTAGTAGGATCTTTTCGCCTAAGTACTAGGATTCCCAAAGCTGGAATGCCAGGTTAAAAATACAATTACGGTTAAATACTCAAGGCTAACCTAGAGGGGGGGGGGGGGTGAATAGGTTAGACACCTTTTTCGACTCCCTTAGAAACAAACAAAAGTTTGTCCCTCTAGATTGCTTGTATCACAATATATATATATTAATTAAAGACAATTAAGCAATATATAAACACAAGTAAAGTGTGATACAAACAAGAAATTGTAACACATACACAATCTATTCTATAGAAAGAAAGTCAACATACATAGAGAGTTCTATCCACAATACAAATATTAGAGAGATAGGGTTAGAGAAAAGTTGACACAAGATATAACGTGGTAAACCTCCGAAGAGGAAACATCCACGGGCTAGCAGCGACCGGCAAACAAAATCCACTAGTAGATAAGACAAGTAAAATCTCTCAAGTGACCTCTTTACCTAGAAACTACCCTTCTATCCTACTCTAGAAGTTGTCGCCCTATGCTCAACAATCCGAGGCTTCACACCTCTCGTCAAGACTTCCTTGTTCACCTTATCCGGATCCTCACGACCCAAGGAAAGACTTCTTGCTCAACTAAGTCCTCATGACTCTAGTCAAGACTTCCTCGTTCACCTATCCGAGTTCTTTCAACTCTAGGCAAGACATCTTGCTCGACTATCCAAGGCTTCACACCTCTAGCCAAGACTTCCTTGCTCGACAATCCAAGGCTTCACACCTCTTGCCAAGACTTCTTGCTCAACACCTCACACCTATTGTCAAGACTTCCTTCTCATAAGGCATCTAGGTGATCATGAATACAAAACGCAAACAAGCATGCAACATAGAATGCTATGATCAACGCTTCCGATGGAAAATACTAGACATGAGCATGAATGCACAAATCACATATAGTCTAGTTTATCATGCATGTGTAATCAATCTAGATTATGTAAGATATGTTCAACAATAATCACAAACTAGATACATGCATATATCTAAACTTGAATCACAAGATATGATCAACAAATCACAAGATCAAGTTTAAATCACAAAAACCTAAAACATGCTAAAATCATATTACAAGTCAAATAGATTTAAGCAAAAGTTCTAGAGCATATTCCTAATCATAGATTCAACAAAACACATGAATAGCTCAAAAGAACAAAAGCACATGTATTATGTGAGAATTTCGGCCAAGAGAGCATAATACATGTGAGGAACTATTTTTCTTAAAATCAATCAATCAAAGATCATAAAATAGTCCTAGAATCAAAGCTAGCACAATACAATCCCAAACATGTGATAACATAGACAAAATCAAAACCTAACTCAACATGTATGATTTCAATTGAAACTCAATCTAGCTTTGAAAGTGTTCAAAACACAAATCAAAACACTCACAATATACATATATATACAGAATAAGAAAACCCTAGGCAATTGACAAAGTTTTAAAAGAAAACTTTGAGAGAAAATCAATACCTTAGTTGATTTAGGTGCAGTCCCGTTTTTGTATGATTAGACACCAAAAACAGCAGAAAATTAACTCAAACCTTCAGATAAAAGATGGAAGATGAATAGATGAACACTCTCAACTTCTAATCACTCAAATCGGAGTTCAAATGAAGAAGTTATGGTATTTGGAAGGTGATAAAATTTAGGAAAAAAAATATTCTGCACACTTGATTTGAATTTCTTCTTAGAATGAAATGTGAGAGGGAAAGTGTTTATAAAGGAGTGGGAAACTTGGACATGTGAAATGACCAAGAGGGGAAAGATGAAACCAAGAAAGCTTGCTGCCCAAGATGGCATGTGGGCATCTCGGGGCAGCAAGCCTTCTGCCCCGAGATGGCCACGCGCCATCTCGGGAAAGAAGTTTATGCTTGCTTCTTTCTCGTTCGACCTTCCTTTGCGTTCTTCAACCGTTCTCCGTCCTCCAAAGTTGGAATTTGAATCTGTTTATGGATTACAAACTGTAACTCTCACACAGAAATGGAAATATAAGATACTCAACCCAGAAAATAATAATTCGACTCGATATACTAAGACGAAGACAATGTATGAAACATGAGTTGAAAGTGTAGTATCTTTTGACTTAGAACTTGAAATCAATAGTATGAGTAACCGAAATGACCGAAACTCAATCAAGAATGATTTAAGACTAAATCCAAGTTCAATATCCATGTTATACAAACATATACACACACAAACACAATTCACACTAGAATGCAAACTACATAGAGATAGTTTCCAATCATGCATATTCCAAAACATGTTATTTCCAAACCAATGCATGAGCATTCATCTTAAAGTGTGTAAATGTGTTATATATGGTACACAATGATGTAGGGACACATATAAATGAATTGTATGTGTGTGCCTATAATGATGCACAATGATGCAGGGACACAAATGTATGATATGTGTGTGTGTGTGTGTGCCTATAATGGTGCACAACGATGCAAGGACACAAATGTATGATATGTGTGTGTGTGCCGTAAGCCTTGTAAGAGAAAGATACGGTCTTAATATACCTTTGTAGAACCATATTGCATCCTTTCTCTTTGAAGACTTAGAACTTTCTTTGACTTGTTGTTTCTTCTTCCTTGAAGCTTGAATCATCATGAACCTAAACAACTAAGTCATTACAAGTAAACATCATTTTGATATGGAATTCATGCCAACGCAAACTAAAACCTAACACAGGTACCCTGATTAGCCTAAGCAAAGTGCGTTGGGAACGGTTTTATTTTCAAGTAACGGTTATCAGCAAAAAGCGATAAGCAAAATTCTTCAAGCATTACGGATCTTAACTCCAATCCCAACTTGGTACCAGTGTTCAAGTTAGGGGGACTTTTGTTAATAGCCTTTTTGGCAGGGGTCCAAAGAATAATTTTTCATCTTCCTAGTACCTGGTATTACCTACCTGGTAGGGCCAATATCGGGAGTGGTTCCTACACAACCTAGGTAGCTCGATACCATTATCTATGAAAAGGTCAACACCACTACTCTAAAACAGCCAGTTACAAGTCGAGCTAGCATCTTGGTACCTCCTACTTGGTACATCGATACTAGGATATCAATCCAGTACCTGAGTACCTCGACGCTAGTTTGTAACCTATCCAGGATACCTCCTACCTATTATCTAAGTACCGAGACCCCTCATACCTGGTATCTAGGCACCGCGAAATCAACATGGTACTTAAGTACTGACATATCAGTCCAAGACCAGTCCAGTATGTACGTCTCCTCCGCCCGGTAAGAAGAATGGTACCAAGAAGGTGCTAGCATGCTAGAACAAGCTCCACGACAGTAAGAATGGACCGGTACTTCAGGGTACCACTCTCATGAAGGTACATAATCAATGTATTCTTCTTCAGTAGTGTAGAAGAGAAAGTTGACCTCTCCGGCCATTCAAAATGCCATTAATGGGGACAGTTAACCCTATTAATTAAGATAATCAACTCCATTAATAAAGATCAGTCAACTCTTTAATGGTCTTTCACTACGTCATTAATGATCAGCCAACACTTTAATAGCCATTCACTATGCCATTAATGAGTAATTTGTCAACTCTTTAATGGCCATTCACAATGCCATTAATGAGTAATCGGTCAACTCTTTAATGGCTAATCACAACACCATTGTTGACTTAGAATTCACTTAAGGTGAGGAATTCCAATCAATACCCTCAGGACCCCTACCTGGCAGGTCGCAGTCGTGGTAGATACTTCGTATCTATGTGACAAAGATCACAGTAAGATAGAGATTTGAAAACAAGTCGAATATGAAGAAACTCACACAAAGAAAATGGTTTTATTGAAAAACTAGTATAATGATGTCCCCTATTAATCCCTTCTCATCGTCAATCAAATCCCTGTAATTTAGACCAATCGATTGGTCATGTTACCGGAAATGATTAACATTGATAGGGGAAATAAATTATAAGGGAATTACTCCCGTTGATTACATTAGGTTTTTGTTTGGGTTAAATTTTGAATAATTGGTGAATCTGTTAGCATATTCGGTCACATTATGGTGCTTTAATAGTGAAAAAGACAACTTTGTAGCTTGGAGGAGAAATAACGATTCTGCATATCAATGGCGAGGAACCTCGGGGTGCCGGTCTGGTAGTGTGGCGCTTGAACGATCATTCTAGAACTTTTTGGGTAACTTCCATCTTACCTGATGGACATGTCACGTACCTGGAAGAGGTGGCGAGATGACATCGAGGTATTCTGGTACCAAGCGTACGACCTGTTACCGAGGTAATAGGTAAGAGTTACCTCGTTATTGGATAGTCCTGATATTTGGGTGGTACAGAGACTAGTATCTCGAAGTAGGTAGCACCATGCTAGCTTTAACTAGTATCAAAAAGCGTGTCCTACTAGGTACCAATTAGGTGGAAAATTTCACTTTGACCGCTTGCCAAAAATGGTTATTAACAGAAGTCCCCTCTGACATGAACACTGGTGACTAGTCAGGGTTGGAGTCAGATTTCCAAAATCGTTTGGTAAATTTTCCCTCCACAACCGATTACCAAGATTTAGAAGGAAATCTCTGCATTAAAACGAAATGTGAGGGTTCATATGTCGAGCTAGTGAAACGTACCTAATTGAAAAACGAAACAGTTCGCGTGTTTCTCAAGATTTTCGACTGAAAATCTCGTCTCTAAGATCATGCTTTCGTCTTTGGTTACTATTCTATTCCTTATTTAAGCATGAAGACTTTCTTATAACTTTCCACGCATTTAAAACTTTCTTCCCTTCTTCAAAAATGTTAAAACCCTACTTGTTCACTTATGTCTTCTTCGTTTTCACTTTG
Source organism: Dipteronia dyeriana (assembly GCA_032871835.1). Classification (NCBI taxonomy): domain Eukaryota; kingdom Viridiplantae; phylum Streptophyta; class Magnoliopsida; order Sapindales; family Sapindaceae; genus Dipteronia; species Dipteronia dyeriana. The sequence continues at coordinate 75,307,521 of CM065300.1, read as the reverse complement.
ATCAGACTTTCTGCCATCTTCAAACCAGTCTTCTCCTGCTAAAATGTCAAACTCTAACATCGACAGTGTGGACCGACTCTTGGAGGGTGAATCCTCAAACCTCACATTCGGGAAGAGCGTTTGAGAAGGGGGTAGTGGTGAAAGCGATATCCCTCAGCAATAGTGCCTCCGCTCAAATCGGAACATTACCATCGAGATTGGTTTTTCAAACAACCCTGATACCCCACGAGAGATAGTCAATAGGGATTCAGGTGAGGAACCGGCAACGTCGGGACTGGCGAAGGCCTAGCCGAGGTCGATTCAAACTTGCCATTGGGTTATATTTCCCTATGACTTTCGTGTCATCCCTGATTCTACTGCTACAATTGAGTCGATCAGTCGTTTGAGGGCGAAATTCCTTATTCCTGATAGTATCACGATTACCATCCCACACATGGGATATGCTTGTACACCCACTTCTCAGGTGTGCTCTCTATTCATACTGCTGCTTTTGAAAGTGGATTTAGTCAACCTCTCCATTTGACTCTTCATAAAGCGCTTCACGCCTTACAGCTTGCTCATCTCCAAATGACTCCGGGATTCTGGAGGAATCTGGTAGGGTTTCTTGTGTTACGAAAAGAGCAATGCAAGAAGGAAAATGTCAATAGGGAACCTGGACCAGATAAATTAAAGTAATTCTTCCAAGTTACCGCTAACTCTTCTGGTCCAAAGGAACAGTTTTATGCTCGGGCAAAAAACAGTTTGAATTTCGTGGTACCAATCATCACAAGGAAGGACTCCCCTGGAAGGAAGAATGGGTAGTGGTAGGTGGCGGTTGGGAGAGCTTGGTTCACATCAGGGGTACTGAATATAGGTTCCCTACCCAATTCAGTGGTAGACCAGCCTGGGAAAAAATGACTCTTTCTGCTGAATCAGAGGTGATCCTAAAAGCCATCATCCACTAGTCCTACCTCAACCTACAGTATCCCACCTCTGATGCTTATAATGTAAGCAGGGTGAATCGCTATCTTTGAATCTTCACTGTTTCTCCTGGTAGGCGAGATCTTCTAATTCTGATTTATTGTATTCTTCTATTGCTCTTGATAAATGCTAACTATTTCTGGTTTCTCATAGTTTCTACAGTCTCTTTACTGGTCTAGAAGGAGCCAAAACCTTCTAACGATCTATCATTCTCTCTTCATCCTACTCTTCATGGGTCCCCTATTGCTCGAACCGCTAGAACCCTGCCTCTATCTACCCTATCTGGAAATGGTGGACGTGTAACTATCTCAGTCGGGATACCAAAAGCACATCTTCCTTCTAGACCTGGATCACGGATGGATGTATTTACATCCAGGTTTATGAGGGTGAGAGGTTAAGATTCCGCTACCCCTACTACGGCTACTTCTACTTCTACTTCTACTTCTATCATCACTGCTTCTACCTCCACCACTACTGTTACTGCTCCTACTGTTGTTCCCCCTCCCCCGTCTACCACCACTCCTACCAAAGCGGAGAGAAGTGTTGATCCTACAGTAGTCACTGTTGTTGTTGCTCTTGGGGACCAGCCCCATCCAAGCTAAGGATTATATTCCAAGTTGAGGTCCTGGATTGGTTCATTGTTTCCTGCTTTGGTGGGGGGGAAAAGGAGCTATGACTTCTATGCTAGAGGACGTGCTGATGACCAAGGGTTCTGACCTCTTGGCCGAGGTAAAGTATCATTTTCCTTATTTCTCTATATACATGTGCTTAGTGCTTGGGTGGCAGCTAACACATTTGTTATGACCTGCAGACCTTCAAGTTTAATGTTGTAATGAGCCACCAGGTTACCTCTTTTAGGAGGCACGCTGAAGCTGCGAAGGCGAGACTCGAAGGAGCCCAGAAAGAGCTCGTCTAGTCGCTGGTTGATAACAAAGAGCTGAGCCAGTCCCTGGACAAGGTTAAGAAGTCTCTTGAAGAATCCCATTACAGCACAGAACGTTACAAGCATTCATATGACACGGAGACTCTCAGGTCCTAATACCGGGATTTGGAGGGAAAAACATGAAAAACAAGGTTCAGGAGTTTAAGGAAGAGAACAAAGCTCTACAGACCAAGATAGCAAGTCTAGAGTTTGAGGTAGATGCCTTCTTCGGTGATGGTTATTCCTATCCATTTTTCCAGGTAGTTCAGGCCCTACCTCCTCAATTCGACCTGCACACCATAGAGAACTAGGATAGGTAAGAGATCATGGAGAAGGCTAGAAAGATGGCAACTCCTCCTACTGATAAAGATAGCACATTTCGATCTGTTAGAACTGGTGAATGTATAGATGATGATAAAGATCAACAACCTATCTTTTCTATTCCAACTAGCATATGAGCTATAGGTGTAGTTCCTTCCTTGAAGTCCCCGGCTGAAGTTATATCCCAAGTCGAGGGAAGAATCCCAATCTTGCCAGCTACTCTATCCATTCCTACTGTGATAATAGAGAATCAACCTGCTTATAAGAAAGTAGCATATATCCAGACTGCTGCCAAGGAAGTAGTAGAGGACCAGCCTGTAAACAAATAGGGGGTGAAGCAAGCTGAACTGGTGGCTACGGTGGAACTTCAAACTTGTTCAGTTCAAGTAGAGATCTCTACTAATACTGCACAAGTGGAGGCAGATGAGCATGTGCTCGGAGAAAGAACATGAGGAGAAGGCAACCAGGAGGAAGCCGGTGCATGATCCATCAGTATGACCTTTCTATGATTGTTGCCCGAAAATGAGGTGGGCACTCTACTTGATCAAGAAAAAATCTACCAAGATATTTTTAAAAGTATGTATCCTGATACTAGGGGATAGATTCCCATGGTTCGATGAATGAGAATTCCTCATTCTTTTCCCTCTACACTTGTCTCTAGTCATCCTCATTACTGGGTTGAATCTGTTTAATTTTACATATATCACAGGCTAGATCTAGATGTTAGTCCCTGCATTCACCTGACTTAAAAATTTCTAGTAATACAAAAGGCTTAAAATTTATCTAGTATAAGGAAACAATCGGCCAGGTGACTGGTACCAGTTCGAGGTACTTAGTCTTATTGATCCCGTGGGACCTCATTAACACTGACTACCCTTACAGGGAAAGTCATGATAACAAGCAAATAGGTCCGAAAAGCTCTGCTACTTTGGTGAAACAATTCAACAAATCTTGGTACTTGGGTTTCCCATGTACATGGTTCCTGTGATCAAATACCGTATCAAATATCTTCTTATTTTGGCAAAATAATCAGCTGCCACAGCCTAGGTATTAAGAATCCTTAAATGCATGGTATCCTGATATCTTGACGATGTCGTGAGTATGGTATCTTCCATCTCTACGTCTAGTCCTAGGTGTATTCATGTCAACACAGGAAAACTAACAAACTGACAAGGAGAAAAATCGTGTGATAAGTGACGAATACCAGATTTCTGAGGTTCTAATCAAATTGATCCCTGTGGGACTTTATCAAAGCTGATTATCCTTTCTGGTACAATCGAGATACCTAGCATCCCTATTCAAGAGAAAACCTGGTATCCGGGCAAGTGTGATCAGGACTGGTAAGTATGCACTTACGTCTCTGATCCTTTTGGGGGGTGGTTACCTGACTATGGCATCGGGAGGGCCACTTGGATGTCCTGTCCTCATGATGTGGCTAGCAACTATACACTTATACTTAAAACCTTCTTAGGGGTTATAGGCCGACTAAGGCATTAGGAGGACCATTTGGCTATCCTGATCTCGTGATCTGGCTAGCAACTAGCCACTTACGCTCAGACCCTTCTTGGGGGTAGTAGGCCGACCAAGGCATTCGGAGGGCCATTTAGCTATCCTGGTCTTGTGGATTGGCTAGAAACTATGAACTTACGCTCAGACCCTTCCTAAGGGGGAGGGGGGGTCGCCCAACTAAAAGCATCATGATGATCGTTTAGTCATCCTTGTCTTGTGATCTAGCAAGCAACTATGTGCTTAAGCTTAGACCCTTCTTGATGAGGGGTGGTACCTGGCCAAGGCATCGGGGTAGCTATGTGGCTTTTTTCGGTTCATGACGATCATGGAGGACATCTATGGTGAAAAACTTGTCAACTATTTACCACAGAGGGAGATGAAGAAAAATAGAGAATCTTTATTGATGTCAAATGGAGATATATATTGTTCATGGAGTACAAATACCAGTGTCTATCCCATATGACACTGATATAACATGGAGCTTCTATCCTCTTATGGGTAGAACCTCTTCTGGTGATCAAAGTTCCAAGTGTGGTCAATGGGTCCATCCATGTCTTCCAACTTGTAAGCTTCACTTCGGACCACTACCTTTACTAGGTAGGGGCCTTCCCAATTGATGCTAGTACTCTGTCCAACTGATTTTCTGGTGTTCTGGGTCACCTTTCAGAGCACTAGGTCTCCCTCCTTAAATCTGCAGACTTTTACCTTTCTATCGAAGTACCTCACGATTCGGCTCTAGTAGACTGCAACTCTTTCTGCCACCCTATCTTGTTTTTCCTCTAGGAGGTTCAGTTTGGCTCTCGGCTTGACCTAGTTGCCTTCTGGTTTGAAACGTAAGAATCTGAACGAGGTCAGCTCGTGCTCGATAGGTAGGACCATTTCTACCCTAAAGCCTAGGAGTACGGGTTTTCACCAGTCACGGTCCTTTTGGTAGTGCGGTAAGCCCAGAGCACATCAAGGGGATCATCTGCCCATCTGCCCATTTTTGTTTTAATTTCTTCTTTAAGAGCTTCTTGATGGTCTTGTTTGTAGCTTTTATCGGATTGTTGGTTTGAGGGTGAGATATAGAATCGAAGCAAAGATCTATGTCTAGGCCGTCATAGAACTCCTTGAATCTCGTATTGTCTAATTAATACCGAGGTCAGTGATGATGATCATCGGGGTATCGAACCTGCAAACTACATTCTTCTTTATAAATTTTGTGGTGTTCTCCTTGGTTATCTTTGAGAGTGGTTCAGCTTCCACCAATCAGGTGAAGCAGTCGATTGCGACTATGGCATGCTTGGCTTGACCATGAGCCGTAGGGAGAGGTCCAATAAAGTAGACTCCCCGGATAGCAAAAGGGTATGGAGAACTGATAGAGGAGAGCCGTTCTGGTGGTAGATGGTTCAAATTTGCTATCTTATTACATGGTTCACATTACTGTACGAACATCCTTGCGTCATGGTGCAAGGTCGGCCAATAATATCCCATGCAGAGTACCTAGTAAGACAATGTTTCTCCCCTAGCATGGTTCCCACAATCCTTTGAGTGAACCTCTCTGAGTGCCTAAGCAGTATCGTCAGGGTAGGGGCATCAAAACAGAGGTAAAGACCTGGCTCTGCGGTATAGGTACCCGTCATTTAAGCAAAATTGAACTGAGATCCTTTTGATCTTACGAGCTTGTTCGGGGTCTCCTCAGAGCTTTTCTTCATAGAGGTAATCCATAATAGGATCCATCCAACACGGGAGTCAATCTACTGGACTGACCTCCTTACCTCTTACTATGCTAGAATGGGAGATGATCTGAAGAGGTACTCCCTTAGGCAAGGCTTGGCCTCCATTAACTACTATCTTGGCTAGGATGTCTGCTCGATGGTTCTGTTGGCGAGGTATATGCTCGATCTTGAACCCTCTGAATCGAGCTTTGAGCTAATAGACCAATTGCAAGTAGGCTACCATGTTGTCTTCTTTGGATTGATAGAGCCCGTTAACTTGATTAACGACCAATTACGAATCACTTCTAACATGGAGGTAGTCTACCTTGAGCTCGGTTGTTACCCTCATTCCAACCAATAGAGCTTTATACTCAGCTTCATTGTTGGTTACGCTGAACTCAAAATGGAAACAGTGGTAGAGCTCGATCTTTTCAAGAGCAGTTAAAATGATTCCAGCTTCACTACTCACTTGGCTGGATGCCCTATTTATATATAAGACCCAGACATCTCGGTCAGCTGGCCAATCTATCGGTTCTCTAGGATCATGATGGACTCAGAACTCGACCTCGAAGTCTGCTGGTGCCTTGGATTTGATGGTAGTCCTGGCTTTATATTTGATGTCGAATTGGGTGAGCTCAAGGGCCGAGAGTACCAGTCTTCCTAATATGTCTGGCCTATGTAAAAATTAGTGAAGGAGTTGGTCGGTGACAACAACAATCGTGTGGGCATGGAAGTAAGTGCGTAACTTCCTAGCCAAGGTTACCAAGGGGAAGGCCATTTTTTCCAAGAGAACATAGCTTCTCTTCGATTTGGTTAAGGCATGGATAACATAGTAGATAGTTCATTGAATTCCATCTCCACACTCCTTAACAAAGGCCCCGCTAACCACTGTCTTCAACACGGCTAGGTATATCTATAGTTCCTCCCCAGGTTCCGGCTTGACTAACAGCGATGGGCTTACCAGGTACTTCTTCAAGGATTGGAAAGCCTGTTCGCTATCTTGGTCCTACTTCATGATTCTCCCCTGATTGATTGTCTTAAAGAAGGGGAGACATTTGTCGGTTGATTAAGATATGAAGCGATTAAAAGCAGCTACTCGATCGGTCTGAACCTGAACCTGGTTAAGAGAGCTAAGGGATTCTAGGTCCAAGATGGCTTTGATCTTTTCTGGGTTAGCCTCTATGCTCTTCCATGGACCATGAACCCGAGGAGTTTTCTAGCTGACAGCTAGAATGCATATTTGACCAGATTTATACGTATCTGGTTCTTTCTTACTATCTGGAAAGTTCGATGGAGATGGTCCCGGTACTGCTCGACAACCTAGGAATTAGTTATCATGTTCTCAATATAAACCTCCATTATTCTTCCTATCTCCTGCTTGAACAATCAGTTGACTAATCGTTGGTAAGTGGCACCTGCATTCTTGAGACCAAAGGGCATTACCTTGTAGTAGTAAAGGCCTCGCCCGGTAATGAAACTGGTCTTGTATTGGTCAACATGGTACATCATGATCTGGTTGTACCCCGAGAATGCATCCAATAAGTTAAGGAGCTAATTTCCCTATGGTGGAATCCACCAGTTGATCGATCTCGGACAGGGTAAAACTGTCCTATGGGTATGCGCTGTTGAGATCTGTGTAATCAACGCACATACGCCACTTTCCATTAGCCTTGGTGATCATTGCCACATTCACGGTCCATTCAGGGTACCGGATTCCTGGATGAATCCAGTTTTCCACAATTTGTCTACCTCCTCTTGGTCTGTGACATTTCTTTCGGGGTTGAAGTGTCACCTCTTCTGTTTGACCGGTTTGAAGGTGGGATCGAATGCTAACCTGTGAGCTACCAAGGAGATAAGAATCTCTAGTATCTCGTCGTGACTCTAGTCAAATATGTCATTGTATTCACGAAGAAGCCTGATCAAGCATTTCTTCACTCTTACCTCTAACCCGGCTCCAATCTTGACCACTTTAAAAAGGTCATTCTCCATGACTAGTACTTTCTCTAACACATCAACTGGGTGGCCACTGGCCTACCCCCTGTCATCTTCTACCTTTTCTTCCTCTAGGAACTCTGTCTTCGATTCTTTTTCCGTGGCATCTAGGATTTTGATATCTCTTTCTGACTGTTTCTATACGACAGCTACCTGCGCACCTTACTTGGACAATGTTGTTGGGTTATCTGATTTAGTGTAACACTTACGGGCTACCTGATAATCACCATGTACCTCGCCTACCGGATCTCCTATCAGAAACTTCAAAACAATATGGTAGATAAACAACACTCCTATGAGAGATAATAGGAACGGTCTACCCAGAATAGCGTTGTAGGCTGATGGGGTGTCGACCACCATAAATCGGTCATGAGATTCAGCTAAAGAGGAGCAGTCCCCATGATGATTGGTAAAATCATTGATCCGACTAGTACTATTGAGTCCCTGATAAATCCGTACAATGTGGTAGTACAACTATCGTAGAAGCACTGCTTCAGATTGAACTTTTCCAAAATGTCTTTGAAGAGGATATCCACACTGTTACCAGTATCTATCAATACGCGGTAGACAATGTAGTTGTCCATCTGGACCATGACAACTATAGGATTATTGTGTGGTTGCATGGTTTTGTACACATCATCATTGGTGAAGACTATCTGAGCTGAATATGAAGTTTCTGTTGATCCCCGGATGACTTGGAGAACGTTCTGTCTGAAAATACAAACACGGTTAAATGCTCAAGGCTAACCTAGAGGGAGGTGAATAGGTTAGACACCTTTTTCGACTACCTTAGAAACAACCAAAAGTTTGTCCATCTCTATTTCTTTCATCATATTATATATATATATATATATATATATATATATATTAATTAAAGCTAAGTAATCAATATATAAGCATATAAGATGTGATACAAACAAACATACATAAAGCATATACCAACATTCTTGTAGTAAGGAAGTCAACTTACATATAAAGTTATATCCGTAGTATTCAAATAACATATAAAAATATAAGAGAGATAGGGATAGAGAAAAGTTGACACTAGATATAACGTGGTAAACATCCGAAGAGGAAACATCCACGGGCTAGCAACCACCGGTAAATAAAATCCACTAAGAGATAAGAAAAGTACAATCTCTCAAGTGACCTCTTTACCTAGAAACTACCCTCATATCTTACTCATGAATATGTCACCCTCTTGCTCAACATTCTGAGGCCTCACACCTCTTGTCAAGACTTCCTCGCTCACCCTTTCGGATCCTCACGACCCTAGGCAAGACTTCCATGCTCACCCTTCCGGATCCTTACGACCCTAGGCAAGACTTCCATGCTCACCCTTCCGGATCCTAACGACCCTAGGCAAGACTTACTTGCTTGAAATTCTGAGGTCTCCCACCTCTTGCCAGGACTTCCTTGCTCAACAACATAGGTCTCACACCTATTGTCAAGACTTCCTTCTCACAAGGCATCTAGGTGATCATGAATGCAAAATGCAAAAAAGCACGCAACATGGAATGTTTTGATCAACACATCCTATGGAAAATACTAGACATATGCATGAATGTACAAACCAATTGTTGTCTAGTTAAAATGCATGTCTAATTCATCTACAAAATATATGACAAGTTAATTTCAATCTAGATACATGCATAAATCTAAACTCGAACTCGAGATATATTCAATTAATCACATAATCAAGTTTACATTTCATATACCAAAAACAAACATGTTCTAGAGCATATTATCTATTCATGAAATCAACTAAGCACAAGAATAACTCATAAGAACACAAGCACATGTATAGTAGTGAGATTTCGGTGAAAGAGAGCCTAATACATGTGAGGAACTATTTTTCACAAAATCAATCAATTAAAGATCATCAAATAGTCCTAGAATCAAATCTAGCACAATACAATCCTAAACATGTGAAAACATAGGCAAAATCAAAACCTAACTCAACATGTGAGATTTCAATTGAAACTCAATCTAGCTTTAAATGAGTTCGCAACTTAAATTAAAACTATCACAAGACACACACACACACACACACACACACACACACATATATATATATATATATATATATATATATATATATATATATTGAAGAACAAAACTCAAGGCAATTGACCAAGTTTTAAAAGAAAACTTTGAGAGAAAATCAATACCTTAGTTGATTTGGTACAGTCCCGTTTTTGTGAGGTTAGACTCCAAAAACAACAATAAAACTAACTCAAACCTTCAGAGAAAAGATAGAGGATGAATAGACAAACACTTTCAACTTTGAATCACTTAGATCGAAGTTCAAATGAAGAAGTTATCATGTTTGGAAGGTGAGAAAATTTGGAAGAAAATTCTGCACTCAAATTTTTGAATCTCTTCCTAGAATGAAATGTGAGAGAGAATGGATATATAAAGGAGAGGGAAAAAAGGACATGTGAAATGACCAAAATGGCATGAAGCACATCAAGTGACCTTACTGTCTGAGATGGCATGTGGGAATCTCTGGGCAGCCAGCCTACTTTCCCAAGATGGCCACGTGCCATCTCGGGAAAGAAGCACTTGATGCTTGCTCCTTTTCCACGAGCTCCCTTCGTGTTCTTCGACCGTTCTTCGGCCTCCAAACTCAGAATTCGAATATGTTTCCGAATTATGAACCATAACTCTCTCATGGACATGGACATGGACATATAAGATACTCAACCAAAAAAATAATAATTTGACTTGATATATGAAGACGAAGACAATGTACACAACATGAGTTGAAAGTGTAGTATCTTTTGACTTAGAACTTGAAATTGAAAGTGTGAGTAACCAAAGTGTTTGGAACTTAATCAAGAATGATTTAAGACAAAAATAAAGTTCAATATCTAGGGTTTACAAACATTTACACATATAAACACATTTCACACTAGAATGCAAACTACATAGAGATAGTCTCCGATCATGCATTTTCCAAAACATGTTATTTTCATACCAATGCATGAGCATTCATCTTCAAGTGTGTGAATGTGTTATAAATGTGGCACAATGATGCAGGGACACATATGTATGATTTGTGTATGTGTTCCTTAATGGTGCACAACTATGCAGGGACACAAATGTATGAATTATGTGTGTGTGCCTAAGCCTTGTTAGAGAAAGATAAGGTCTTAATATACCTTAGTAGAACCATATAACATCCTTTCTCTTTGAAGACTTTGTACTTGCTTTGACTAGTTGCTCCTTCTTCTTTGAAGCTCGAATCATCATGAACCTAAACAACTAAATCATTACAAATAAACACTATTTTGATATGGAATTAATGCCAACATAATCTAAAACCTAACATTGTCCTCTCTCAATCCGAGGTACTTTTTGTTAGGTTTTAGATTATGTTGACATTAATTCCATATAAAAATGATGTTTAATTGTAATGATTTAGTTGTTTAGGTTTATGATGATTCAAGCTTCAAAGAAGGAATAACAACTAGTCAAAGCAAGTATAAAGTCTTCAAAGAGAAAGGATGCTATATGGTTCTACAAAGGTATATTAAGATCTTATCTTTCTCTTACAAGGCTTAGGCACACACACACACACACATATATATATATATATATATATATATCATACATTTATGTCCCTACATTATTGTGCACCATTTATAACACATTCACACACTTGAAGATGAATGCTCATGCATTGGTATGAAAATAACATGTTTTGGAAAATGCATGATTGAATACTATGTCTACGTAGTTTGCATTCTAATGTGAATTATGTTTGTATGTGTATATTTTTGTAAAACATGGATATTGAACTTTATTTTAGTCTTAAATCATTCTTGAATGAGTTCCAAATACTTTGGTTACTCAAATGTTCAATTTCAAGTTCGAAGTCATAAGATACTAAACTTTCAACTCATGTTGCGTACAATGTATTCGTACTCATATATTGAGTTGAGTTCTTATTTTCTGGGTTGAGTATCTTATATATCCATGTCCATGAAAGAGTTATGGCTCATAATTCGTAAATGGATTAGAATTCTGAGTTTGAAGGCTGGAGAACGGTCAAAGAACGTGAAGGGAACGAGCGCAGAAAAGAAGTGCAACCAAGCACTCTTTCCCAAGATGGCGCGTGGCCATCTCGGGCCAGAATACTTGCTGCCCCGAGATGCCTACGTGCCATCTTGTGCAGCAAGTGTGCTTGGTGCCTTCATGCCCGCTTTGGTCATTTCACATGTATTCTTTTCCCTCTTCTTTATATCCTTTTCCTCTCACTTTTCATTCTAAGAAGAGATTCAAAATTTGGGTGCAGAATTTTCTCTCAAAATTTCTCAAATTCCAAATACCATAACTTCTTCATTTGAACTCTGATTTCAGTGATTCAAAGTTGAGAGTGTTTTTATATTCATCCTCCGTCTTTTCTCTGAAGGCTTGAGTTAATTTTACTACTATTTTTGGAGTCTATCCTCACAAATCCAAAAATGGGACTGCACCAAATCAACTAATGTATTCATTTTCTCTCAAAGTTTTCTTTTAAAAGTTGGACAATTACCTTGGGTTTTCTTCTTCAATATATATATATATATATATATATATATATATATATATATATATATATATATGTGTGTGTGTGTGTGTGTGTTTGTGTGTGTGTGTGTATGTGTGTGTGTGTGTGTGTGTGTGTGTGTCTTATGATTGTTTTAATTTGAGTTTTGAACTCATTTGAAGCTAGATTGAGTTTCAATTGAAATCTCACATGTTGAGTTAAGTTTTGATTTTGCCTATGTTTTCACATGTTTGGGATTGTATTGTGCTAGCTTTGATTCTAGGACTATTTGATCATCTTTGATTGATTGATTTTATAAAAAATTGTTTCTCACATGTATTAGGCTCCCTCATGGCCGATCTCTCTATATAATACATGTTATGTTGTTCTTTGTGCTATTCATGTGATTGATTGCTTTTATAAATATAATATGCTCTAGAATATGTTTCGTATATGTGATCAAAACGTGATCATGTATTAATTGAACATATCTTGTTATTCAAGTTTTAGATATATGCATGTATCTAGTTTGTGACTAATGTTGAACATCTTTTATATGATCTAGATGTATTAATCATGCTTGATTGACTAGACTACACTTGTTATGTGCATTCATGCATATGTCCAGTATTTTCCATAGAATTTGTTGATCATCATTTTCTATGTTGCGTGCTTGTTTGCGTTTTGCATTCATGACCACTTAGATGCCTTGTGAGAAGGAGGTCTTGACAATAGGTGTGAGGCCTATGATTTGTTGAGCAAACGGAAGTCACATTCCATAGAGTGAGTCTTTGGTTTGTGCAAGCGGAAGTCACATGTCTTGGAGGGAGTATTTGACTTGTGCAAAGGAGTCTCGACAAGAGGTGGGAGACCTTAGAATGTTGAGTAAGAAAGTCTCGACAAGATGTGGGAGACCTCAGAATGTTGAGCAAGGAAATCTTGACAAGAGGTGTGAGGCCTCAGAATGTTGAGCAGGGAAATGACATATTTATTGAGTAGGATAGGAGGGTAGTTTTTAGATGAAGAGGTCACTTGAGAGATTGTACTTGTCTTATCTACTAGTGGATTATGTTTGTCGGTGGTTGTTAACTCGTGGATGTTTCCTCTTATGAGGTTTACTATGTAAAAACCTTGTGTCAATTTTCTCTATCCCTATCTCTCTTATATTTGTATATGTTATTGGAATATTGTGGATAAAACATTTTATGTAAATTGACTTCCTTACTATAATATCATTTGTGTATGTGTTATGGATGTTTGTTTGTATCACACTTTACATGTTTTATATATTGATTGTTTGTTTGTTTCAAGGGAATTGAAAATGGTGTCTAACCTATTCATCCCCCCCCCCCCCCCCCCTCTAGGCTAGCATTAAGCATTTAACCGTGTTTGTATTTTCAATTGGTATTAGAGCAGGACACTAGATTGTTCTTAGTGAGCATCCAGGTGATACATTCATGGTATTTGTAAATTTTTTGAAGTCATGAACTTACAATATGATGTAATGGCGGAAAGAGCCTCAAATACTAGGCCACCATTACTTTGAGGCACTAACTATGGGTATTGGAAGTTGAGGATGAAAGGCTTACATCCGCTCCATTGATGAGAGGGCTTGGATGGTAGTGGAAGAAGGTTATAGTCCTCCTACCAATGTTTAAGAGGATGGAACCAATATACTCAAGCCAATGAGTGAATGGACAAAGAATGAGTTTGAGGTTGCTAAATGGCACCATCGTTCTATGAATGCTATCTTTGGAGGAGTTGATGGACATCAATTTTCCTACATTCAAAACTTGAATCCGTAAAAGAGGATTGGGATACTCTCCAAGTCACTAATGAAGGAACCTTAGCGGTGAAGAAATCAAGGCTTCAAATGTTGGCATCACAATTTGAAGGTTTAAATATAGGTAAAGAAGAAAAGTTTGAAGACTTCCAATTTTGGCTTCTTAATATTGCTAACCAATGTCAAGCACTTGGAGTACCTATCTCTAGAGAGCATTTAAATTGGAAAATCCTTAGGTCTCTTCCTAAGAGATTTAAATCAAAGGTGACAGCCATTGAGGAAAGCAAGGATATGGATAGCATGAACATTGATGAGTTGCTTGGGTCTCTCTAAACTTATGAGATGTGCTTGAAGCCAAAGACTAAGAATAAGGGAATCACTCTTAATGTTATTGAGAAGGAGATTGATGATGAAAATGAAGAGATGGCTCTTTTGGTTAGAAAGTTCAAGAAGTTTTTAAAGAAGAATGCCAATCCTAGAGGCAAGTCTTCTAAGGAAAAGGGAGTTAAGAACCATCGTCTCCAAAGAATGAGAAGAATAGTCAAGCTATGAACAAGAAAGGTGTTCAATGCTTCAATTATCATGGTTTTGGTCTCTTTGCTATTAAGTGCACCAATAAGCCATCTAAAAAAGACAGGAAAGGCAAAGTGTCGGTGGCTACTTGGAGTAGTGATAACTCTAGTGATGATGAGAGATCTAGTAGTGAGTCTTCAAGTGATGAAGAGTTGGTGAGCAACTTTGTAGCTCTAACCGCTTCTCATTCCCCACTAGATGTTGATGGTACAACATCTTTGAACAAGAACTTTGATGCAAATCATCATGGAAGCACTAGTTCCATTCCAACCAGTCTTGAGTTGTTGTCCAAGATAGAGAAGCTTGAAGAAGCTAGAGTTAATGCTCTAAGTGAAGTTGTTGAAAAGGATGATTTGATCAAGAAACAACTAGATAAGTTTATGATTGTTACTCGTAAACTTCTTGGTAAGAAAGGTGATATTATAAAGAAGTTTAGAAAACTTGAAAAGATAAACCTTGAGAAGGATAATGTGATATCTTCTATGAAGAAGAGAGAACAAGAATTAATGGAAGAGATAGACATGGCTAAGGAGGCCATCAAGGAATTAGTGAATGATTCGGTAAGTGTGTCTAATGTTAGGAATCTTGTTAACTCTCATAGTGGTGAAGATGACTTGGTAGTTGAAGAAGAGCCCTTGGAATCACCACTTTCTACTCACTTGGATGAAGTCGTGATTGATAAGAAACCACACAAGAAGAGAAGATCAAAATCCAAGAAGAAGTTGGCAAACAAGGTATCTTTGCAAACTCCAAGTGAAGCTAGTTCAACTCCAAAAGGTACATTCTCATCTTTTATTCCAATTTGCTATTATTGTAACACAATAGGTCACACTAAGCCTAGGTGTTATAAATTTATTGAAAATGCAAATTAGGAAATGATTCTATAGATAAGGAGATTAAACTTTAACTTGAACATGCTAAGGCTTTGAAAGTTGAGAAACATGATAATATTGCTAAGCATTAAAAGAAGTTGTGGAGTATAAAGAAAGCTAATCTTGTTCAACTTGATAAAGCTTGTGTTGAAAATGTTATGGAAGAGAGTATTAATGATATTCTTGTTAATCAAGTCATTGAAGGGCTTTACTCTAGATTTAACATTGTTGTCAAGGATGATATTGGAAATGTTTGTGTAGGTGCACCCAAGAACAAGTGGTTCAATGGTGGGTGCTCTTACCACTAAAGTTAGAAGCACATGTGAGGTAGCTTTGAGGCAAAATATCAATTGTGTTGAGAATTCTAGCTTGCTAGCTTTGAATACTCCATGTATTGATATGAACTTGGTTATCTCACATTATGTTTGTTATGATGGTTGAAATTTATTGGTTAACTTTTGAGAAGTTCTTTTGATATATGTGTTGGTTGAGTTGAGATATTATGCTTTTTATACTCTTGTTGTGAAACATCGCCAACTTGGTGTCATGAGGACATTCAAGGCAAGAGTTCTCATAAAAAGAGCGGAAGTATGATATTTGGTGAATATAATGTGCAAAAGGTATCTCTATACTCTAATGCATGTTCTTTTAGATATTCATCTTTTGACTCAATCTTTGATATACATCTCATAGCATGTCATATTAGAGAATTTTGTATAGCATACATATGATTCTCATTGACATTTACTATTTTAGGATCTAATAGTGATATTGTTCACATTGATCTTAACTTTGATGATTTGTTTATGTATAGTATATTAAGTGGCATTACTTTTGAAAATATGAGCTTCATATTCTTTGAAAGCTACTCATTAGAGAAGTAATGATCTTGAATAAGTCTGTACTTATTGCTTTTAGATCATGTGCTTATGAGACATAAAATCTTGGCTTTCTAAAATTGTACTTTGCTTCTCTTATATGTTTTGCTAGCAGGTTGAGTTTACTAATGTGTAAACTTTGGATACACTTTGAAGTTTTTGTGCTAGAGTACATTTAAAATGACCAATGGTTAGTATCCATTTTGTTTCAGCAAATACATAGAACTCAACGAGCACCTTCAGGGAAAAGGCTACACATATTGGTTGTGAAAGCTACCCAATGTTGGAAAGAGCTACACCATTGTAATGAGTGAAAGCCGCCATGAAGTGAACTTTTATTATGTTTGGAAAAATCAAAGAAGTGTTGAATTTGAATCATGAAAAGAAAATTCTCTGATTCAAAGCCTAAAAAGAAAAGAAGGAAGGCTTAAAAATGAGTATAGTTGAAAAATCAAATTAGATGGGTTGAAAATAGAAATGGGAAAATGAGCCCAAGCACACACATGTTCATGTGTTGAATTCTATTCTCTTAAAAGTAAAAATTCCGGATGATAATCGGTTTGACTTTTTATAGAAAAAGCTTAAGATGAATAGATGTTGAAAATTGTTTGCATGTTGATTATCAAACTACTTCTGATATATATTTGAAGCATATCTCTCACACACACACTTTGTTTATGATTATGTTGATATTTTAGCAATTGTTGAAGAATTATGAGAGAACTTGAAAATCTTTGTATATCTGTCTTAGCATATGAAGCTTACTTTGTTAAGATTTCTTTAAATTGCTTGAATGTGTGATTGTGTGAATTTCTTTATGAACATTATGCTATCATTGATTTTAGTTATGGCATTTATCAAGGGGGGGCATTGTATGCTAGACATTGTTCTCTTTTATGATATGTTCACATGCTTCATTTTGTTACATGTTGGCATATTTTGACTTAATGATACTTGTAAGATATTACTCATTATCTTTGTCTTGCATGATGATTCATTCATAAGTCATATGTCTTTGTTTTTATTATTATTATTATTGTGACTGATGTGGTTGTTTTTGTTTTTCACTCACTTTGGTTGTATGTGTATAGCATCTTATCACACAAGAAAAATGGGAAGAACTAAGACTACCGGAAGTTGAAATCAATCAAATCTCATTGTGAAAGCCAAGTCTACCTCGAAAGGATCCAAAACTTCAAGGACAAAAGATTTAGGGATCTATGGAACAAATAAGATATTTCAAGAGAGAAGCATTGACTTTGGTAAGTGTAAAGATTCTTATGTTCTTAAGTGGTTAAAGGATAAGAAATGAGAATCTTGGGTGAGCATGTTAGGAGTTGTAAATGATACTCTTGTTAGAGAATTTTATCATGAATATAAGGAAAGTGCCACTTTGTTAGATGCTTTGATGGGAATAAGGGGTATTGTATTTAGAGTTAACCTGGAGAACATTAAAAAGTTTCTTGGGCTATCTAATGATAAAGATTCTAATTTTCTAGATGTGGATATTATTGAGAATCTAAATATCTTGGGTAGAACTCTTTGTGACAATGATTCCTTTGAGTGGAAAAATAGGGCATACATTAGTCAACATGAGTTAACTAAGGCTAGTGCATTTTGGCATCTATTCATTTGCACTAACATTATTGGATCTTCGAATTCAACCGAGTTGAACAAGGAGAAGATCAAAATAGTATATGTCTTGGTAACTAATCAACTGATAAACCTTGGAGATCATCTCATGTATTACATTGATAGTGCGGCTTTCTCTACTAGAGGTGATAAAAAGCCCTTCATCACTTAAATGTGATATGCTAATAAGATTGGCTTGCAAGCCATCTACATAAAGAGCATTAGGCAAGGAGGGCAAACCGGGGATGCATATGTTTCCTTTTCCTAAAACCTTCTTACGTGAACCATCACCAAAGGTGACAAATCCACCATCCTCCATCACAAGAGTTTAAAAAAAACTCTTGTTTCCGGTCATGTGCCTAAAACACCCACTATCAAGGTACCAAGTATTGATGGCTTTGGCTTTCAAGGCTACTTGAGCCACATGACAACAATATTCATCCATTCTAGTACATCTAGATGAAGTATTAATAATTCTAGGAGCCATGGGTTTAATTTCTCTAAAATTCCTAAGTGCATGTATTTTGGCTCTTCTAAGCATATTATTCTCAATCATGCTTTCAAAATGACACAACTTAATAAATTTAAAACAATTCGGTCTTATGTGACCTTCAACACCACAATAATGACAAATAGGAGTAAAGTAAGAATTCATACCATATCCTTGTGCAAGCATGGAAGACTTCCCTTTCCTATGAGTTGTCCTTTGGTGTTGAGCCGAATCTCTTCTTTGAAACACCCTTTGTGGTTGAGCCAAATTAGCTTCCTTTCTTGGTTGTGGGTGAAAAATCCTTTGTTGACTTTGAAAGCTCCTTGGAAGTTGAGGTCTTATTTGATGAGTTCTAGCTTTTGGCGGATGAACTTTAGCTTGAGACTTTGTTTGAGCCTTCATTTGAGCTTGCTTTGATAATTCTCCAACTTCATTCGATCTCATATGTTGGTGTGAACCTTGAACCTCTTTATCCTCTTAACTCTTGACAAATATGGTATTCTTCAAGGAAGTGGCATCCTTGCCTTCCACATATCCTAAGCACGTTTTATCACTAGGACTATTCCCACATGATAGAATCTTGCCAAGTCTCTCGGTTCCGGATGTCATTTTGGAAACCAATTCTTTCGTTTCCTTAAGCTCAATCTTCAAGTTCTCTTCACTCTTCTTAGTGATCAGAAGCTCCAACTTCAAGCTCTCTTCTAACTCTTTTCCACTCTTTACTTTCTCACTTAAGTTAGTTATCTTAAAAGTCAATTCTAGATTCTCCGCAGGTCCAACAACACAAATTGCTCCCAATGAGAACCCATTATCAGAAAAAAGGGTCTTAGGGAGGACAACTGCAAACAACAATCTCGGAGGCCAGAACGTGTAAGACACGATCCCGACTATGATCCTTCCATCTATAATACTAAATCGAGTTGGGTGAAAATCTATGTATTTCACTGAGGGTTTAAAGCCATATATATACATGTAAAAAAGCATCAAAAAAAGGTCAACTCTTGAATCTCCTTCCTTTTTTTTTAATCTAGACTTTTCAAAAAACTTCATGAAGTCTACATAGTCCATTTCCTCATCAATCTCAAACCTAGAGTTAGAAGAGGTACTTTCATCACTAGAGTCATCTACTTCTTCCTTATCACTCACAACTTCCTTGCCATTATGAGATGTTGTGAAGGCAATGAAGTTTGCAACTCTATCTTCATCATCCGAAGATTTTTTTTCCTCTTCTAGGTCTTCACTATCGCTCCAAGTGGCCGTCATCGCCTTCCCCTTCTTCTTTTTCTTCAAATTTGCACATTCTGGAGAAATGTGACCTAAACCACTGCATTCATAGCATTGAATACCCTTCTTGGAGTCAGTTTCTTGAGACTTTTCAATCTTCTTGAAATGAGTTTTCTTTTTCACTTCATTTCCCTTGGACCCAAATCCTTTTCTCTCAAACTTCATGAATTTCTTGAATCTTTTAACCATGAGGGCCATTTCTTCATCTGAGTCCTCCTCATCTTCTTTAACCTTGGTGGTCTTCAAGGCAATGCTCTTTTGCTTCTTCGGAAGTGTTGGTGCGGTGTTCCATCTTGACTCATAAGCTGGAAGTCTTCCAATGACTTCACTTGGCTTCATATTCTTGTACTCACTATTCTCTTCAAGTACCGTCACCTTTGATTCGAACCTTGACGGAAGTGACCTCATAATTTTATGCTTGGCTCTCCTATCCGAATAGGGGTCACCAAGTTGATGGCTTTGGTTGACGATATCCATCAACTTCACTTGAAAGTCATTGAAGCCTTAATGCTCCTCCATCCTAATCATCTCAAATTGCATTTGGAGAACTTGGAGCTTTGAGTCCTTGACTACCTTGGTTCCCTCATGTGCCGTTTGAAGAATGTCTCAAGCCTCAATTGCAATCCTAGTGTTTTGGACCAACTTGTATTGATTATCGTCCATGGCACAAAGGATGGCATGCATAGCCTTATTGTTCCACTTGGATGCTTCAAACTCTTGAGTACTCCAACTAGAATTTGGGTTTAAGAGCTTCTACACCATCGTCAGTGGTCATTGTTGGAGGAGTATACCCGTCTTCAATAACCGTCCAAGCACGGTCATCTATTTGGCAAAGATAGGCTTCCATCTTTCCCTTCCAGGAAGCATAATTCACCCCATTGAGCAAATGGGGTCTTGTGCTTGAGGCTCCCTCATGACTATTATTGTTTCCACTCATACTGTTTGAGGGTGATGAATGTAATGCAAATGTAATGTCACAAAAAAAAAAAATCAAACTACACCAAGCAAGACACACACAGAGCACAGATCACCTTAGTATATCTAGGCACCAACTCTGATACCAATTGAAAATCCCTGGAAAGTGTGTGTCTATAACCTAGAGGGGGGTTGAATAGGTTTTAATTCGATAGATTACCAATTTTGTGAATTAATCAATATTATCAATTCTACCCCATTATACTAAGTGTTCAAATAAAAGACAACAAACATAAAACAATAACAACACGCAATATATACGTGCAAACCCTCCAAATGGGAAAATCCACGAGATGTTCAGTGCGCCACACTCGATCCTTAAAATCCACTATTGAGAGAAAGTTTACAACCTAGGTTGACCTCTCGTCTAACCCTCTAGTTACTAACCCTTTCACTCTACCCAGTGGGCCTTAATAGTAATTTTGGATCACCAACCTTGTGCAATAATCACATAGCCACAAGCTTAATCAACAATGAAGAGATAATGACAACCTAAGTGAATATGCAAGAATATTCAATATGCAAAAATGCTAGGTCAAGACATTCATGCTTATCTAGAATTAATAATGACAATTAAAGCAAATCCTAGATATCAATGTTCTAAATGCAAAGGCAAGAAGAATTAGCTAGAAGGGTAAAACCGTCCTAAATTCTATCTATCACAAATTAATGCATCTCAACCAATAATCAATACACAAGCATGTCATAAAAGCATTTAAACATACAAGCAAGCATTTAATATGAAATAGGGACTAAAACCCTAGGTATACATGTCTTAGTAATGAAGCCATAAAGTTTAGAGTATGTGGAGAATACCTAGTCATGAACAAACAAGAAATCCATGCTTGAAAAATGCTTGATGATTGTAATCTAAAGGTTGGTTGAGTAAAAACTGGCTTCTTGGAGCTTCTCTCTCTAAGAAAACCTTATCTCTCTCTTAAAATAGGTTTTTAGCCTCTTCAACGCGAGTTAGGAAGAAGATGGTATATTTATATGAAGCCTAAAGTAAAACTACATCGTTTTGACAAAAACTGTCCAAAAGACACTTTGTGCACTGGTCGAGTAGCGCACGACCAGCGACAAACCACTGGACAAGTTGTGTTGGTGAGGTATGCATGACGACCAGTGCACCACCATCGATAAACCACTGGGAAGCTGCACTGGTGTTGGAGCTGGTAGAGGCGCTACTCTAGTGGCACACTGCTCACTACCTTCACATACACACACAAATTATGCAAGAGAAAAGAGGTGAAGGGAATGTAACCTAATGCCTAGCATGACATGGCAATTTAATCATAAAAAAAATCAATTTAAATAAGCAAAAGAAAACAACAATAGGCACACAAGATGACAACTAAGAAAACATGTAAGATGATCAAAACATGCATAAGGGTGTGTGTGTGCACTAATACCTCTTCAATGAAAGTTAAGCAAGTGATTTTACCTTTGAAGTTTGAGCTAGGACTTGAGCAATGATGGCCTAAACTGCCCTTACACATTAAACCCCAAATGTGGTTGTCAACGAAATGAGTCAATCAAAAACCGAGGAACTTACAGTGGCTCCATTTATTAAATGAGAGTAGAATATCATCATATGGATGTTTTGAGGTATTGGATATTAAATCTTAATGTTAAGTTTTCAATAGTGTCTATTGAAATATGGCTTCTGGACAAGTCAAAATATCCAAGTTCAAAATGTGGTCATATGAGTTAATATGGTAAGTTGGAGAGCTCTTGGCGATTACTGATATTCTTCACGAAGATACACTTTCTCTATTAAGATTGTCTAGGGTATGAATGAGCAATATTAACTTATTCTATCTTTATTTAAGAGTTCAATTTTAGTTCATTTGTTGATTGTGATTAGTTTATGTCTATTGGAGCTTAAATTTAGATAGCCCACCAAGATCCTTAATCCACACGAACTTGCATGGATCACTTGATATATTCTACCGGACCAATTTATGGGTCCATCTAAAACTATATTAAAGCATGTGGACTTGTTTATTTTAGTAAGAATGGGTTTAGTTCATATGTGGACTTTTTATTTAAGTTCAATGGATTTATAAAATAGAAAAAACAATATTTTGCCCATATATATGGGCTTTGGATGCAAGGAACTATTTATTAGTCTTATATATTGTTTTTTATTTTATTATTTAATTAAATGGAAATTATTTATTTATTTATTTATTTAATTAATTAAAAGTCGAATCTTTTTTCTAGTAGGAGATGGTCTCCTAGAGTCATATTATTGTTGGTAATATGATAAGTATAAAATACTATATTTGATAATTAAATAACTAATAGGAATTTATTTATCTAGTCAAATTAGGAAGTATTTGATTTCTATTAAAACTCTAATTGATAATTGGTCAAATTAGGAAGTTTTAATTTAGTCATAATTTAATTATATTCAATAATTGGTCTTTGAATAAATACACTATTTGAGTTAGATTATGAGTCTATGTGTAGAAAAGAATTCTTGGTCACCAAGTAAATCCTCTTAAAGAAAAGATTCTTGCCCATCAAGTAAATCCTTCTTAGGAGAGGATTTGGTCTTCTAAATTAAAAAGAAATCCTCTTTTTAAGAAGATTGAGTCCAAATTTTGATAGGAGTCTTGGTGAAGTAGAAATCCTCCTTCTATGGGGATTTTCGGCCACCTATATATACTCCTATATAAAATTTTGACCAAGACCTAATTTTTAGTGTGAGAAGTTGTTTTTTATTTGTTTTTTTATAGTTATAAAAATAAAAAACTTTGTCCAACTCATAGATATTGTGTATTGAATTCGTCCTAAGAGAAGAGAAGAGAGGAACATTTTGTTTTCGATAGTGCACAGTAGCTTTTACATCAAAAGGTTTTGTGTACACATCAAATCAAGGTTCACGCGCGTTTCAATCAAATTGATTGATAATTCATAAGTGACCGGATGTTCTTGAGTTTTCTCTTGGAGGATTATTGTGACTAACAAAGAAGAAAATTTTGTTTGTTTCCATCCTCAGGTATACAGTTAAAAGAAAGGGAGCCCACACTCCTAGGTGATTCACGTTCGTGATTGGATTGAAAGATCTTGCGGATTCAATTCGACGCTTGTTCAATCATCATGATAAAAAGTTATGATACTTTTATTATGTATTAATTAATCTAGGGTTAAGGTTCTTTCTTTAAAGGGAAAAGTTTTAAAATATTTCAAACCCTAATTTTATGTTTCCGCTGCATTTTGAATCGATTTGTCATTGCAATTGGTATTAGAGCTAGGTTGTACCCTTGATTAATTGATGTATATATACGTGAATCTATTTCATTTATTGTAAATATGCATGTTTTAGAAAGAGATGGTACTCTAGGTATTCGTATATATATTTACATTGGAATGTATGGATATATATATATATATATATATATATATATATATATATATGTGTGTGTGTGTGTGTGTGTGTGTGTGTGTGTGTGTGTGTGTGTGTGTTTATGTGGTTTGTTATTGCTCAATTTTGGTCCTAGAATTTCAATGTAATTTTGTTTTGGGATTGTAACAAGAAGGGTGGCCTATTATTACCATAATTTCCTTCTTGGTAATTGCTAAGTTTTTTATTTATTTTGCTATTGTAATAAAAATACTACAGAAAAATATTGTATTAAAAAAACTACAGTATTTTATTATTTTAAATTCTTCTATAATACATTCAAGTATCGAAGACTCGAAGGTTTGAAGAATTGGGAGCAACTGGAACAAGTTTGGGACCGTGTGCGCCATAGCAACAATTGTGCATGAGAATGAGCATGAGTCACGATTGTTGTGGCATGGGCTATGCACGGCAGCCCCATGGATGCCATGGGTTGCGCACAACAGCCCTTTATGGAGCTAAGGGTGCGCACACCCATGGGAGGCAGCCGAGGGATGTCCAAACGGATGATGGTCGCGTGAAGACTTGTTCGCCAAGAAAGGAGTTTTTGTATTCCAAGACATATGTAATTTACTTGATTTTCTAGGATGGACCAAAATTGTAGCTATTTATATTTTCGTTAATATTGCAATGTTTGTCATTGTTTAATAACATGTCATATAGAATAGGAGTGCCACTCATATATCTATTTTGGTATGAACATGCATTGAATGGTTTAGGTATCTAATTGGCATCTAGATAACTTGGTAAATCATTCTATGGAATTTGATCACACGCCTTAAATAATTGAGTGGGAGAAGATGTTTTGGAACACCTATGGCCTCCAAGTTTAGTTGAGCCTTATGTTACGTGTAATAACCCCCCAGGGGGGATTCATGAATGGAATTTAGCAAGATACTTCCTTCCAAGGATAGACTAGACAATTGGCCCAAACGATATCTACTCCCAAAGGAGGGATATTCGAGAGGGAATATATTGAAGGTCGATAACTTGGTAACACACTCAACGTGAATTTATTAATATCCTCCCAAGAGTTCTTGTTAATAAAATCGCAAAGCTAAAATTGAAAACGTTGGTTGTTATGTTAACAATTAGGTGGGACCTAGTCCAACTAGTAGATGGTGAGAACTCCCAAAGGATGCGTGACATTTATGGGTGTTGGATCACCGTTGAATTTTATGATTGAATTATTTTATTTTATTCAAGATAAATATTCGAAAGTGCTTTATCATGATTTTTTACTTATATAATTTTTGTTATTAAAAATAAATCATGACCTCATCCCTAATCAACATTCTAAAACATAATACTTTAACTGATGATAATTATGTCACATGGAAGAGGAAAATTGGGTTGTTGATGCAAGCTGAAAAACATAAATTTGTTCTGTGTACTCCTAAATCACCTACTCTTACTAATTAATCTACTCAGGAGCAAAGAGATGAGTATCAACGGTGGAAGTCTTCAGATGAGATGGCTAAATGTTACATTATGGCCACCATCTTCGACGTGTTGCAACAGCAACATGAAGGAATGGAGACTGCTGCCGATATAATGATGTCTCTGGAATAAATGTTTGCTATGAAGTTCAGGATGACTAAGAGAGAGGCAGTGACTGCTTTCATGAATCTTAGGATGAAACCTAGACAGGATGTGAAAGATCATATGATGAAAGTCATAGCATATCTCAACATTGCTGAACTGAATGGTGCTGAGATAGATAGTGAGATGAAAATTGACATGATCTTGAACTCATTATCGATTCCCTTGATCAGTATAAGTTGGACTACACCTTGAACAATAAGGAATACACCTTACAAAGCCTGATGCAAGATGTTCAAAGCACCGAGAAAATCCTTGTGAAAGGCAAGGGTTAAGAGATTCATACGGTTAGTAAAGTTGTCACTATTAAGACCCGTAAGAAGGTCCAGAAACAACAAAAGGAAAAGCAACTTTGGCCTAACTAGAAGGGGTTCCGAGAAAGGAAAAGACTGAATGAGAATGAATTCAACTTGCGTTTAGGCAACAGAGCATTGGTATCTACTAGTGCATTGGGAAATAATAGAATTAGTTTGATTCTTATAGGCATTTAGATTTATCAGACGTTTATCATATATCTCAATTCAAGAGGAATTTAATTCCAGTATCTTGTTTAAATAAATTTGGATATTCGGTTACTTTTAATAAAGCATTTATTATTAGTAAGAATAACAAATTTGTTTGCAAAGGTACATTGGAAAACAGTCTATTCTATTTGCATAGCAATATCTCTCACTTGTTAGACACGAAACCTAATCATAAAAGAGTAAAATTATCAAAAGATGAAACCTACCTATGGCATTTGCGCCTAGGTCATATTAACCTTGATAGAATCAAAAGATTGGTTAGTGATATACTTTTAAGTGACTTGAAGGTTGAGGATCTACCAACTTGTGAATCTTATTTGGAAGGTAAGATGACCAAAAGGTCGTTCACAACAAAAGGCATAAGAGCCACCGAATGTTAAGGATTGATACACATTGATGTGTGTGGTCCTATTGTTGGGATTATGCTCGATAGCAAGAGTATAATAATATATTTGACAATCTTTTCATATTAATAAAGTGATTTCTAGTTTAACAAATCTTATAGCATTTATAGTTTAATTATTATAATTGTCAAAAGTAAATAATCATAAGGTCAAAAGACTATGAGAAAATAAGAATTGTTCATATATCTAGATATGTATGAGGTAGACACAATTCTTTAGTTAGTCTTAAATAATATTCACAACTTAGATAAAGGTATGGCACCTTTATCTTGTCAAAGTTATAGATTCTTTCGCTAGCATTTGAGTGGGATCAAATGTGTTATGATGGGTCTAAAATCATCAAAGAGTGGTGTCTTTGGGTAAAAGAATCTAGTGCACTGGGGTGCATTCAATAGGATCAAAAAGAAATACTTTATATAGAATCGTCAATGGATAAAAGTTTTCATTTGAAGACAATCGGAGAGTCTATCTCAATCCTGAGATAAATGATGGACTTATGGTTGCAAGTGTTATCATTTGAGCTATCAATGAGTACGATTATATAGCATAGTCTATCCTCGATAGTTTGGTGGTATTCATTTGTTAATCGATAGAGGACTTCATTTATAGATATGGACATCCTGGCTCCATTTATTGAATGAGAGTATAATACCATCATATGGATGTTTTGAGGTATTGGATATTAAATCTTAACGTTAAGTTTTCAATATTGTCTATTGAAACATGGCTTCTGGACAAGTCAAAATATCCAAGTTCAAAATGTGGTCATATGAGTAGATATGGTAACTTGGAGAGCTATAGATAGTCTATGAGCTCTTCGCGATTACTGGTATTCTTTACGAGGATACACTGTCTCCAATAAAGTTGTCTAGGGTACGAATGAGCAATATTAACTTATTCTATCTTTATTTAAGAGTTCAATTTTAGTTCTTTAGTGGAATGAACTAAAATTAATAGATCGGACCTAAGTGAATCATTTGTTGATTATGATTAGGTTATGTCTATTGGAGCTTAAATTTAGACCGCCAAGATCCCCAATCCACACGAACTTGTATGTATCACTTGATATATTCTACTGGACCAATATATGGGTCCATCAAGAATTGTATTAAGGCATGTGGACTTGTTTCTTTTAGTAAGAATGGGTCTAGTTCACATGTGGACTTTTTATTTAGGTCCAATGGATTTAATAAAATAAGAAAAATACTATATTTCCCATGTGTGGTCTTGGGCGGCAAGGCTATATAAAATAGCTTATTATATTGTTTTTTATTTAATTATTTAATTAAATGGAAATTAATTAATTTGGTAATTAATTAATTATTTAATTAAAAGTCAAAATCTTTTTCCTAATAGGAGAAGGTCTCTTAATATTATACTATTGTTGGTAGTATAATTAATATTAAAGATTATATTTGATAAGTAGATAAATAAAAGGAGTTATTTATCTAGTCAAATTAAGAAGTCTTTAATATGGTCACAAATACACTAATGAGTTGGATTAGGAGTCTTGGTGTAGAAAAGAATTCTTTTTTGAAAAGAATTCTTTTTTGAAAAGAATTCTTTTTTGAAAAGGAATCTTTTTTGAAACGGATTATTGGTCACCAAGTAAATCCACCTAAGGAAAGGATTCTTGCCCACCAAGTAAATCATTCTTAGGAGAGAATTTGGTCTCCTATATATACTACCTATTAAATTCGACCAAGCCATAATTTTTGGTGTGAGAAGTTGTTTTTTATTTGTTTTTTATTATTATAAAAAAAACTTCGTTCAACTCATTGTGTGAAGAATTCGGCCAAGCATAGAGAAAAGAGGGAATGTTTTTGTTTTCGATAGTTCACTAGTATCCTTTGCATCAAAAAGGTTTTGTGTACGATATCGAATCGAGGTTCACGCTAGTTTCAATCAAATTGATTGATAATTTACAAGTGACCAAACGTTCTTGGTTTTTCTCTTGGTGGATTATTGTGACTAACAAAAAAGAAGATTTTGTTTGTTTCCATCCTCAGGTATACAATTGAAAGAAAGGGAGCCCACATTCCTAGGTGATTCACATTCATGATTGGATTGGAAGATCTTGTGGATTCAATTCGACACTAGTTTAATCGTCACGAAGAATAAAAAAAGGTACTACACTTTTATATACACCAATTAATCTAGGGTTAAGGTTCTTTCTTTTAAAGGATTATATATATATATATATATATATATATATATATATATATATATCAAACCCTATTTATTTTAATGCTTCCGTTGTGTGATTTTCCCTACACCTATGAGCATTCAAGCTAGAGGTGGATATGAGTACTTCATCACTTTCACGGATGATTACTCAAGATTTGGCTATGTGTATCTCATGAGACATAAGTGAGATACTTTTGACATGTTCAAAGTGTTTAAGGCTGAAGTAGAAAATCAGCTTGAGAAACGAATAAAAATCTTGATGTCTGATCGTGGTGAAGAATATCTATCTGGGGAGTTTCGGCAATATCTTATTGATAATGGGATGATTTTTCAGTTTTCTGCGCTATGTACACCTCAACAAAATGGGATTGCAGAAAGGAGAAACAAAACTCTTTTGTACATGGTTAGATCTATGTTGAGTTATTCAACGCTTCCAGATTCTTATGGGGGACATGCTTTACAAACTGCTATGTACATTCTAAACGATTTACCATCTAAGTTGGCTCCTAAAACACCGCATGAGTTATGGACCGGGCGAAAGCCTAGTCTACAACATTTGAGGGTGTTTAGATGTCTTGCGCATATGTTAAAAGGAAAGATAGAAAAGATGAGTCCCGTTCAGAAACATGCATATTTGTAGGGTATCCAAAAGGAACCAAAGGATATTATTTCTATAGTCCTTCAGATCTTAAAGTTTTTTTTTTTTGACAAATGCTAAATTTCTGGAAGAGAACTATATGAATAATTTTATGCCTAAAAGTAGAATTGTCTTGAATGAGCTTTCAGGAGATACAATTCCATAAGAGGTTTCACAACCTATCCCAATTGTAAGCTCCGTACCAACGCAAGATCAACAATCTACCATACCTCATCGTACTAAAAGGATTAGTAGACAACCCGAGAGATACATCGGTCTAGGAGAATCTATAGAGAATCTCTCGGATGACGATGATCCATATACGTATAAGGAAGCAGTATAAGGAAGCAATGGAAGATGTTGATTGTCACCATTGGAAAAAGGCAATGCAATCCGAAATTGAATCTGTGTTCAAAAACAAAGTCTGGTCTCTTGTAAACTTGCCTAAAGGGATAAAACCCATCGGGTGCAAGTGGGTATACAAGAGGAAAAGAGGAATGGATGGAAATGTGGAAACCTTTAAAGCTAAATTGGTAGGTAAAGGTTACACACAGAAGGAAGGTATCAATTATAAGGAAACCTTCTCTCTTGTGGCCATGCTTAAATCCATTAGGATACTCTTATCCATTGCGGCATCTCTAGACCTAAAGATTTGACAAATGGACGTCAAGACAGCTTTCCTTAATGGAAGTCTTGTCGAAAACATCTATATGATGCAACCAGAAGGATTCATTGAAAAAGGCTTAGAGGAAAGGGTATGCAAGTTGCAAATATCCATATATGGATTGATGCAAGCATCCAGATCCTGGAACATAAGGTTTGATCAAGCCGTGAAAGGTTTTGGATTTATTCAAAACCTTGACAAACCCTGTGTATACAAAAGGATTAAAGGTGACAAGTTGGTTTTCCTAGTTCTTTACATTGATGATATACTACTCATCGGAAACGATGCAAGTGTATTGACATCAATAAAAGAATGGTTAGCAAAACAATTTGATATGAAGGACTTAGGAAAAACAAGTTATATTCTTGGTATCCAAGTCATAGGGGATAGAAAGAATAGAACGATTGCATTATCCCAAGCATCATACATAGATAAAATCTTGTCTAGATTTTCCATTCAAGATTCTAAGAAAGGCATGTTACCTTTCAGGCATGGAATCAAACTTTCTAAAGAACAAGTTCCTAAGAATGAATATGAAGAGCAATTCATGAGTAGGGTTCCATATGCATTGGCAGTTGGGAGTCTTATGTATGCAATGTTTTACACTAGACTAGATATTTGTTTTGATGTTGGCATAGTTAGCAGGTTTCAATCGAAACCTAGTCCTGATCATTGGACGGCAGTCAAACATATTTTCAAGTATCTCAAGAGAATGAGAGATTATATGCTTGTATACTCCGGATGGGATTTAATTCCCGTTTGGTAAAAAAATTTCAATTTCCAATCGGATTCTGACTGCAGAAGATCAACATCAGGATTCGTGTTTACATCTGGAGGAGAGGCAGTCATATGGAGGAGTATCAAGCAATCTTTTATTGTTGATTCCACTATGGAAGCTGAGTATGTTGCCATATGCTAGGCTGCTAAAGATTTAGTCAAGTGGTTCCTGATGCGAATAAGCAGATCACTAACTATTGTGACAATAGTGGAGCAATGGCTAATTCGAGAGAGTCAAGAAATAATAAGATAGGGAAACACATTGAAAGAAAGTATCACCTTGTAAGGGAAATTGTGCAAATGGGAGACGTGACGATAACTAAGATCGCGTCAGTAGAAAATCTAGAGGATCCCTTCATAAAGGCTCTTCTTCAAGAGAATTTTGATGGGCACCTAGAGAATATAGGGAAAAGAGATATGACATATTTGATATAGAGCAAATGGGAGATTGTTGGGATTATGCTCAATACCAAGAGTGTAATAATGTATTTGATAATTTTTTCATATTAATAAAAGTGATTTCTAGTTTAACAAATCTTATAGCATTTATAGTTTAATTATTATAATTGTCAAAAGTAAATAATCATAAGGTCAAAAGACTATGAGAAAAGAAGAATTGTTCGTACATCTGGATATGTATGAAGTAGACACAATTCTTTAGTTAGTCTTGAATAATATTCATAACTTAAGATAAATGTTGGGCACCTTTATCTTGTTAAAATTGTATATTCTTTTGCTAGCATTTGAGTGGGATCAAATGTGTTATGATAAGTCTAAAATCATTAAAGTGTGGTGTCTTTGGGCAAAAGAATCTAGTGCACTAGGTGCATTGAATAGGATCAAAGTGAAATACTTTATCCAAAACTGTCAATGGATAAAAGTTTCCACTTGAAGACAATCAGAGAGTCTATCTCAATCCTGAGATAAATGACGGACTTATGGTTGCAAGTGTTATCATTTGAGCTATCAATGAGTACGATTATATAGCATAGTCTATCCTCGATAGTTTGGTGGTATTCATTTGTTAATCGATAGAGGACTTCATTTATAGATATGGACATCGTGGCTCCATTTATTAAATGAGAGTAGAATATCATCATATGGATGCTTTGAGGTATTGGATATTAAATTTTAATGTTAAGTTTACAATAGTGTCTATCGAAATATGGCTTTTGGACAAGTCAAAATATCCAAGTTCAAAATATGGTCATATGAGTAAATATGGTAACTTGGAGAGCTATAGGCAGTCTATGAGCTCTTGGCGATTACTGATATTCCTCACGAGGATACACGTTCTCCATTAAGATTGTCTAGAGTATGAATGACTAATATTAACTTATTCTATCTTTATTTCAGAGTTTAATTTTGGTTCTTTAGTGGAATAAACTAAAATTAATATATTAGACCTAAGTGAATCATTTGTTGATTGTGATTAGTTTATGTCTATTGGAGCTTAAATTTAGATAGCCCGTCAAGATTTCCAATCCACACGAATTTGCATGGATCACTTGATATATTCTACCGGACCAATTTATGGGTCCATCTAGAATTGTATTAAAGCATGTGGACTTATTTCTTTTAGTGAGAATAGGTCTAGTTCACATGTGAACTTTTTATTTAAGTCCAACGGATTTAATAAAATAGAAAAAACAATACTTGACCCATATATATAGGCTTAGGCGACAAGGGACTATTTATTAGTCTTATATATTATTTTTTATTTTATTATTTAATTAAATGGAAATTAATTAATTATTTATTTATTTATTTATTTAAAAGTAAAAATCTTTTTCTAGTAGGTGACGGTCTCCTAGAGTCATATTAGAGTCATATTATTGTTGGTAATATGATAAGTATCAAATACTATATTTGATAAGTAGATAAATAATACGAATTTATTTATCTATTCAAATTAGGAAGTATTTGATTTCTATTAAAACTCTAATTGACAATTGGTCAAATTAGGAAGTTTTAATTTATTCATAATTTAATTATATTCAATAATTGGTCATTGAATAAATACACTATTTGAGTTGGATTAGGAGTCTTGGTGTAGAAAAGAATTCTTGGTCACTAAGTAAATCCTCATAAGGAAAGGATTCTTGCCCACCAAGTAAATCCTCCTAAGGAAAGGATTCTTGCTCATCAAGTAAATCCATCTTAGGAGAGGATTTGGTCTCCTAAATTAAAAAGAAATCCTCTTTTTAAGATGATTGAGTCCAAATTTTGATAGGAGTCTTGGTGAAGTAGAAATCCTCCTTCTAGGAAGATTTTCGACCACCTATATTTACTCCTATACATAATTTCGACCAAGACCTAATTTTTGGTGTGAGAAATTGTTTTTTATTTGTTTATTTATAGTTATAAAAATAAAAAACTTTGTCCAACTCATAGATATTGTGTATTGAATTTGGCCAAGGAGAAGAGAAGAGAGGAACGTCTTGTTTTCGATAGTGCACTAGTAGCCTTTACATCAAAAGGTTTTGTGTACAACATCGAATCAAGGTTCACGCGAGTTTCAATCAAATTGATTGATAATTCACGAGTGACCAGATGTTCTTGGGTTTTCTCTTGAAGGATTATTGTGACTAACAAAGAAGAAGATTTTGTTTATTTCCATCCTCAGGTAAATAATTAAAAGAAAGGTAGCTCACACTCCTAGGTGATTCACGTTCGTGATTGGATTGGAAGATCTTACGAATTCAATTCGACGATTGTTCAATTGTCATGATAAAAAGGTACAATACTTTTATTATATATTAATTAATGTAGGGTTAAGGTTATTTCTTTAAAAGGGAAATTTTTTAAAATATATCAAACCCTAATTTTATGCTTCCGCCACGTTTTAAACCGATTTTTCCCTACAGACAGGAGGTGCTGGAGTAGGTTTATGGTGCTTTGACTTCTTTACTTTCTTTTGAACCTTCCGAGTGGAAGCTATGGATTGGTGCCCTAATGCTTCGGGCTATCCTTGGAAGGATCGAAATCTCATGTTGTATGCTGTGAAAGCAAAAACGTGATTTTAGAGGCTTTAAAAAATGGGTATGGAAACTTCCAATAAACGGTGCCATAAAGTGTTGACTGAGAATTCGCTGAAGGTGTGGAATTTCAATCAACACCCTCAGGACCGCTTCTTAGTAGGTCGTAGTTGGGGTAGATACTTCGTATCCAGGTGACAAAGATCACAGTAAGATGGAGATTTGTAAACAAGCTAAATATAAAGAGACTCAAACTAAGAAAATGGTTTTATTGAAGAACGAGTACAATGATCTAATGAAATCATTCAAACTCTCTTGTTTACAAAGGTTGGAGATGGTGAACTCGTGCGTGTCGATAAGTTGCTAAATCCTCTGAGAAAAATGGCTAGGAATCTCTACCCCTTTTTCTCTATTTTTTGATACCCTGTCTAGATCCTGACGTCCTCTTTTAATTCTTCTTCATCGTCAATCAAATCCCAGTAATTTAGACCAATTGATTAGTCTTATTACCGGAAATGATTGACGTTGATGGGGGAATCAAATTACACGGGAATTACTCCTGTTGATTATGCCAGGTTTCCATTTGAAATTAAAGTTGTATAAAAAGTGAATCTGTTGACCTATCTGATCAAATTTTGGCACTTTAATGGTGAAAGTAAACTTTGTAGCCTAGAGGAGAAATCATGATTCTACGTATCAGCGACGAGGTACCTCGAGGTACCAGTCTAGTGGTGTGGTGCTTGACCAATCATTCTGGAGCTTTCCGACTAACTTCCTTCTTACCTGATGGACATGTCACGTCCTTAGAAGAGGTGGCAAGGTGGCGAGATGGCATCGAGGTATTATGGTACCAAGCGTACAACCTATTGCTGAGGTACTAGGTAGGAGTTACCTCGCTGCTGGCTAGTCCTGATCTTTGGGTGGTACAGAAACTGATATCTCAAGGTAGGTAGTAGCATGCTAGCCCTACAAAGTATCAAAAAGTGTCCTACTAGGTACCGGTTGGGTGGAAAAGTTCACTTTGACCCCATGCTAAAAATGGCTATTAACTGTCGTCAATGAGTCAACTCCAATAATTCCAAATCAGTGTTCCTATGATTACGAATTGATTAAATAGATTGACAGAGTGAGCAGCAAGCAATGAGGACATATATATATATATATGACCAAGCTCTCTCCAAGAATGTCATCTGACATCTCATATCTGACTCAGAAATCACCTTTTGAGAGAGAGAGGCAAAAATGGATTCCCGAGAGGATCCAGAAATTGACAAAAACAAGAGATGCATACATACCATGCGTAAATTATCCCTACACGGTCATTGGGGAATTAGCTCAATTACATGTGTTACCTTTACCGGTAATGTACTGGTATCGGTTAACACTCGATTACTATTGTAAGCTTCCCAGAACGTCATGGTTATGCTATATCACCATTTTTGTAAGCTCATCGGAGCACTCAGTGATATATATATATAAGGAAGGATTCCTTCATCTAGATATTGCCTAGGGGTTTTTCAGCATATGATCATTCGTGATGCCTTTTCCCCCTGGATCAGTCCACCTATACCAAAGAAACTTGTCTTTCTCTCATCTATCTCCTTATTATATATGTATGTGTGCGAGCTAGATTCTGACCTCACTGGTCCTAGCCCCCTTTATTCACCTATCTACATGCCAAGTCGCACATCAAAATGGGGAGAAATCACTTGGATCCGCTGGAAGGGAGCCAAGGAGCTCTCTTGCACCCTCCCAATGAGAGCGAACAAGGATCCAACATCGGAGCTAGGTAAGCCCTCCTCTTTACTTGCTATTTGGATCGGGAAACTACGGAGGAGTACCGATCCTATCTTCTTGCTCTCCATTTAGATTGGGGAACTACATGAAGAAACCGGGTTCAAAGACTATGCTCCAAGACCCGGGTACCAAGGCTTAGGTACAAGCACCAGGGTACCAAGACCAGGAACCAGAAACCAGCAACAAGGACAAGCCCCTCGCACTAGCAAGGGAACCTCAAGCGCCATACCCCCTCCTTATGCTTGAAGCCCTTACAGATAGGATGATTTTTCTCCTACCTAATGTACCAGACACTCTACTTCTTACTCATTATCTAGATCACCAAGGTACGAGGTACCTACCCCCCGTAACTTACTGGGTAACGGGTTGAGGGTGTTAATAATATTCCTCACCTTGAACGAATTTTCGGTTAACAGCAATTAATGAGACTTAAATATCAATGTCTAGATGCAAGGCATAAAGACTTAGCTAAATAGTAATAATGTCTTAAATGTAAGTTATCACAAAACAAACTCAATAATGTTATCAAGACTCATAAATATAAGCAATAAAGAGAGTTAAGGTATCTAATGAACTAGTAAATACCTAATCTAGAGTAAGAACAACAATAAATAAGATTCAATATAGTTGTAACTTACCTAGTCATGAAACCAAGAAGATGTTGCTTTCGAAAATCAAAATTGGCATAGTACAGCGGAAAGACCGTGGGCCCGATTTTAAAAAAAATCTATAATACAGAAAAAAAAAACAATTTTAGATGGACCGTTGAGATAATATTAATTTTAATATTTAATATTGTTAATAGATATTTTTTACGAAGGACCAAAGTGGAATTTTCACCCGTCGGGTACTTGGTAGGATACACCACCTGGTAACTAGTAAGGCATACCTGATACGACATACCTCGGATCCAGTTTCCACATGAACTTGGAACCTTGATACCGCTATCTAGGAAAAAGGTCAACGTTGTTTCTCTAATACTACCACATTTTGAGAAAGGCCAGCTCTAAAGAGTTTTTTACCCAGTACCTAGGTACCAGAATATCTGTCTGGTACCCTCAAATATCTCTTGCCTGCCTAACAAAAAGAAAGGCACCAGTATGACACCAATCTACCTAGCAAGCGGGACGTCGCCAAGCACCAGTGAGGTAGGTCAAGCACCAGTGAGGTAGTCGAGCGCCATACCAGTGCCAGCAAAGCAAAGTAGATCAAGCGCCACGATAGTAATAACAAACCAATACTTCAGGGTACCACACCACCAAGGTACAAGAGTCAGAATTTTCCTCCAAGCAATAGGGTTGACTCCTTCGCCATTAAAGCGCCATAATGTGATCAGACAGGTCAACGAATTCGCCATTAATTCATATTTAAACTCAAACGAAAATGTGACGTAATCAACGGGAGAAATTCCCGCATAAATTGATAGCCTCCATCAACGCCAATCAATCCAGATAACACGGTCAATTAATTGGTCTAAATTATGGGGATTCGATGGGTGAGGATGAGAGGATATAAATACAACATCCCAGTCCATGGAAAGGCATCAAAAAATAAAAGATTGAGAACAGAGTGTTTCGCCATTTTGAGAGAGTTCTTCGCCATAGAGGAAGTAACCACTTATCGACACGCACAAATTCGCCATCTGCAGTTGTGTTTGTGAGAAACAGAGATTGAGAGAAAATTCAGTGAGATCACTATTATCACTGTGGTCATTGTACCCCTTTCATAATCATATTGATCAAATATTTAATAAAGCAGTCCCCCGGTTTGTTTATAATATTCACATCTCATTGTTCATACCTATCTCTCTCCCTTTCTAATCACCTAGGTACAAGGTACCTACCCCGACCCTAACCTACCAGACAGCGGTCTTGAGGGTGTTAACTGAGATTCCTCAACTTGAGCGAATTTTCAGCTAACAAATATAAATAGAATTGAATATATCGTTACCCTTGTAGAATTTTTGTAGTTCCATCGAACCAAATTCTTCCACTATAGAATCTTCGTAATTCCCTCGAACCAAGTTCTTCCACACCAAATCTTCAACACTTAAGAACTAACAGGTGGACATCTCGGTATTAAGCAGAATAATTTTGACTCTCGAATTTTTGTTCTTATTGTATACTCGTCATATGAGACAACAAGATAAATAGAGAGATATTCTCTCACAATATACTTTTGAGGTTATAGCTTAAAAAAGTTTATTTTCCTTTTCCCTTGATTTGCATCTCTCGTTCCCTCTATGTTGTTTCATCTCAAAAACAAAATTATGAAAGAAGTCAAGAACTCTGTGTTCTTGTTTTTTAGGCGAGAGAGAGAGAGCTATAGATTGAATGTGAGAGCAAAAATACTCTACTAATTGCCTTAGGTTTCTCTTTGAAACCTAATTGGGTTATGATACTTATTCAATATTAAAATAAATAATTTATTTAAATATTTAAAATAGCAATTTCAAAATTCTTATCAAAATAATTAAATCACAATTATATAATTATTATCAAAATTGATTAATTTCGAAATTGCTAGTGGATAAATACACTGACAATTTTTTGCTAACACAAGGTAAACATCCCTAGTGATTATACATGACCACGGTTCCAGTCCGGTTCGATTCCGGTTCCAAACCGTCGGTTTCAGTTCCGGAGGGACCTAGAACCGGAACCGAAATCGAAATCGAAACCGTCCGGAAGGCGGTTCTTGTTCTGGTTCCAACGGTTCCGTTTTGGTTCCGTTTTGGTTCCGACGGTTCCGACGGTTCAGTTTCTGAAAAAAAAATCTCCTCCATGGCTCCATGTGTTCATAACTTCATCACACAGTCACGGATTATTACACATTCTCACATATCAAACCAAAATAAAAAATCAAACCCTAAAATCTATTTTCTTGTGTTTCATCACACAAATCAAACCCAAATAATAAATCCAACCCTAAAATAAAATCAAATCTAAAATCTAAATCATTCACCGGTCCACCACCACCACTCACCACTCACTAGAGATCGAAGTAAAGAAATGAGGGAGTCAGGGAGAGAGAGAGATCGAAGAGAGAGGGTTTTTAAGGGAAGATCGCCGGTAACAAAACGATTGAAGAAGAGGTCACCGGCGATGGGGCGAGAAATCGTCGGTGACAGCAAAAGAATAAACAAATCGTTGCCGAGAAGAAAGAATCAAAAAGAAAAAAGAAAGAGAGAGATGAGAGATCGTGAAAGAAAAGAAGAGAGAGAGAGAGATATGAAATTTTAAGAAAAGAGGGAGAGAAAGAAGAAATGAGAGAGAGAAAGAAGAGTCCAAAAGATGGACGTTTAAAAATAAAAAAAAATAAAAAAAATAAAAAAAAAGTCTGGAACCGCCCAGTTCAGAACCAAAACCGAACCAGTGGTTCCAGATCGATTTTTTTTTTTGACAAACCGGAACCAAACCTTAATGCCTACGGTTTCGGAACCGGTTTTACGGTTCTGGTTACAGTTACGGTTCGGTTCCACGGTTTGAACCGAACCGTGATAATGTCTACTAGTGATCCTTATATTTATCTGTTCAATTTAAATTCAAATTTTAAATATATAATAATCCAATTATTAAATAATTATTTTATTTGAAATAATCTAATTACTCAAATAACTAATTAAATAATTTAAACTGTTAATTTCAAAATTTCAAAATTTCACAATAACTATCACCGTGCAGTTTTTGAAAATTACAGTATGGTCCCACCACATTGTGTCATCTAATTAAATATGAAATAATCATATTATTTAAATAACATTTAATAAATTCATAACTAATTAAAGAAAACGATTAATATTTAATTAATTCACAATTAATTAAACAATACATAAACTATTTTATGTATAGACAATTAATTCCAAATTAATCACCAAGCCTCTTTATACCTTAATGTTTAATACATTGTTATGGAGATGGCATGAGGACATATGGACCTATAATTTCAAGCTTCAATAAATTTTTAATAAATAATTAAACTCTTTAATTAATTATTCGATTTATTGATTCCAGAATTATTCCACTAAAAAGTTGCAACTGCACTCTTATCATTATAGAATTAATTACTCAAATAGAAATCGAATAGTCCACTTATATAATGATTACATATAGATCAATCCTTCATTAACAATTCGTAATTTGAGCTAAGTTCAAATCCGTTGACTTCTCAATTACATCTTTATTCTTGAGTTCCAATGATTCTCTAATGAACAATTATTTATGATCTTATCATAAATTGAGCGCTTTATTGTTCAAAACCTGAACCATACTCAAGAGAACTATTTGTCTAACTTCATTTAAGAATGAATGAATTCCATTTTGTTTATTATCATTTCTGGCTAAATATATCATTATGTCTCCAAGATACAAAGTTTATGTTTGACATTATGAACAAACCTTACCGAGTAAGTCAAAAAATGCAACTCTATAAGTAGGAGTTTTTTAAATACTTAGGATCAAGATCGTTTCATATATGACTATCTTATTTGACAAATGAGAATACTTTGTTTAAAACGAAAATTATTAAAGAATCCAATTTATCATGTCCACGTGTATAATCTTATTATACATAGTACCTTAATTATAATGTCACCACATCAACAGTTCGGATAAGACTGTTTCATTCTTAATGGGAATGAATTGTACTAGTAATTTTAATTAATTAAATATCCCAACTTTAATTGTTAATTATGGAAAGTTAAGATTATTATATTTAAACATAATCCTTATGTATATAATAGCTTATATACTATGTTTAATATTACATTTAATAACCATGGAATTTTATATCATTAATACAATATTAATAACATTAAATGTACAAAAATATAAAATAAAATGTAAATCTATTTATTAATTCAATAAAAAGATTAAAAACATATGTTCTTAGGGAACTTTCCCAAATAGAAGACCCATGAAAGATTTATGCATGAAAGATGTCATGAATGCATGGGTTTTGGGCTTGAAGAGTTAAATAAGCAATCTTGTTGCTTTCTCTTACTAGGGAAACTATTTCTCTCACTAGGATCCGAAAAAATGAGCGCTAGGTCGAAATGGGGAAGACGATGAAGTTTATAAAGGATCTAAGTTAAACTATGTCGTTTTGAAAAGTTTGCAATTTAAAAGAGCAAAAACGACACAGTGCGTTGGTCACTACGAGGGTAGGAACCCGCGCACTAGGAGCATGAAGATCTCTGGACAGATGTTCACGGGTGACATCGCTAGTAAGTACCTGCGCACTGAGAGAAGGACACCTATGGAAAGATTTGTGCTAGTCATTGTGCTAGTAAGGACCCGCGCACTAAGAGAGAAAGAGATCTCTAGAGAAATGTGTAAGGGCGACTATACGGGTAGGGACCCGCACACTGAAACCCGCGCACTGTGACCATTTCAATAGGTTATTCATCGTGCTAAGACAAGCATTTCATCATGCGTGCACGAACGTTTCTAGTCAATCAAACGAAAACGAATTACATCATACAAAATCACACTTAGATCTAATAACAGAGTTCACATGTGTGAAGTGCATAAAGGATGCATAAAAAAAACAATTAGTACACAAATGCAATCTTGTTGCTTTCTCTTACTAGGTAAACTATTTCTCTCACTAGGATCCGAAAAAATGAGCGCTAGGTCGAAATGGGGAAGACGATGAAGTTTATAAAGGATCTAAGTTAAACTATGTCGTTTCGAAAAGTTTGCAATTTAAAATAGCAAAAACGACACAGTGCGTT
Organism: Dipteronia dyeriana; assembly: GCA_032871835.1. Lineage (NCBI taxonomy): Eukaryota > Viridiplantae > Streptophyta > Magnoliopsida > Sapindales > Sapindaceae > Dipteronia > Dipteronia dyeriana. The sequence goes on along the minus strand of CM065300.1, from coordinate 75,266,383 downwards.
GGTCACTACGAGGGTAGGAACCCGTGCACTAGGAGCATGAAGATCTCTGGACAGATGTTCACGGGTGACATTGCTAGTAAGTACCTGCGCACTGAGAGAAGGAAACCTATGGAAAGATTTGTGCTAGTGATTGTGCTAGTAAGGACCCGCGCACTAAGAGAGAAAGAGATCTCTAGAGAAATGTGTAAGGGCGACTGTACGGGTAGGGACCCGCACACTGAAACCCGCGCACTGTGACCATTTCAATAGGTCATTCATCGTGCTAAGACAAGCACATCATCATGCGTGCACGAACGTTTCCAGTCAATCAAACGAAAACGAATTACATCATACAAAATCACACTTAGATCTAATAACAGAGTTCACGTGTGTGAAGTGCAAAAAGGATGCATAAAAAAAACAATTAGTACACAAATGCAAGACGAATAAAGTATGAATAAGTTGTGAGTGTGTGCAACTTGATCTCTTTAAAAGTCAAGTCAAGAGATATACATTTTGCTCTTGAAGCTCTTTGGGATCTAGGAAGCTTGATGAAGAATCACAATGGAGATTTAAGCTACTTATTACAAATTGTTCTAATGTAGTTTGTTATGAAATAAGTTAATCATAAAATGAAGTTCCTTACAACTACTAGTTTCATTTTCTACTATTTTTGTAAAATATTTTAATTCTTCTAATAGTTGGTCTATTTTATTAATTCTATTTTCGGTAAACCTCATTCTCTTTCTAAATATAATAAGTGATCTTCTAATTGAGGCCAAGCTTCTCTACTTTCTTTATAAGCTTTATCTATTTGTTTATAATATTATTCTAATTTTTCTAAAATTAAATAATAATTGAAAATATACCTTTTTCTGACTACTTTTTAGAAGTATGGATTTTCATTATTATATCTTCTAAAAAATTCTCCATCTGAAGTATAATTCTCATTTGTATTAAAGAAATAAGAAATGAATAATAAAGATTAAACCTTATGATTGTAATTTGTAAATGAAGTTTATTATCGTAACTACTCATAAAATTATTAAAAATTCAAAAAGATAAGACTCGACACCAATTATCTCTCTGCAAACATTGGCCTTATAAACCTTATAAAAGAGAGAAATTCTTTAAATATGCTCCTAATAAAGCAAAAGTTAGAAAAGGTTTTAAAAAAGTTAAAAAATATATATAAAACTAATAAATGTAAATGTTATTTATATAATAAAATTGGATATATTAAACCAGAATGCCCTGAACCTTAAAAAAAAAAAAATCTGATAACAAACTTTCTAATAATGACCATATATAATATACATATATCGAAAGTACTAGTGAAATAGATAAGTTGCTGTGAACGTTATGCGGGCAATGGCTATGGATTGTAACTTTCGGTTGGTTTCTTACGCATGCAAACTTTATTTACTTGAAAATTTTCCACCGCATGCACATATATTTTTTGGTTTATACTATCCGGTTTTCGGGTGGAACGGATCCACCATACGGTCCAATCGATCATGTCCACACCCCGACTAGTCTGGACATACAAATTTATTTTGATCACACTTAAATGTTAAAGAAAAGTTGAATTTTTAATGTAAGATTATGAGGCAAAATCCATAGAAAACTATTTTAATGATTTTATCCCAACTTTTTACAATGCTGACGTGGCTTCATTTCTTTCTCTCAATTTAGAAGCCCATATTCTATCCACAGATTTGGTGCCAATTCTCTGATTTCATTTATCATCATCATCAGCCAATCAAAACCCCCTCGTATCAACATATCTGCCATGGAAAAAAAAATAAACATTTGCATATCATATTTAATCACTAATCAGAAACAAACAAAGTCAAGAAATTCCCATTAACTGTTCCTGCCATTCTTGTTTGATGGGGTTTCTCTGTTTTTGATTTTTAATCAGAAATATGACTCAAGGTCTCAAAGCATCATCGTCAACCACTGCAATTTCCCACCCAACTCTCTCCTCGTCTTCTTCTTCTTCTTCTTCTTCTTCTTCTGAGAGAACATCTGCTTTTCATTTATCACTCTTTAAGGTACCTTTCAACTCTGTTTAATTAATTGACATATTGAGAAGGCTTTTTGTGTACTATTTGCGTTGATTATATTATATTTATGCACTTCAACGGCTCAATCTTCTGCTTTCTCTGTCTGTGTAGAACCCCATTTCTCATTTGAGTTGTTTTTCTTCAACACACAACTCTTTTCTCGGAGCTCAATTTCTCAGCAGCCACTTTCTTGGATTTCGTTTGAAACGCCTTCGGAGAAAACAGACAAGTAACTGTTATGGAAATGCTCTTATTGGTTTATTATTTAATATTTAATTATTAAGTATAAATTTGATTCATAGTAGTAAAATGTAACTCAACAAGTTCATTTCTAGAACCTTCATGTTGACTCACTAACGTAATCACATCAGGGTTTGAATGATTTGATTTACATTTATTGTAAAAGAAAAAAAAAATATAAGAACTTTAGAATTCATGTGCGGATTGATTTGGGAAATTCTATAAAATTTATGACTCTTACAAGAACTTGGGTTCAATTGAGTTACTCAAGTTGGCTTAATTGAAGGCAGTTCTGATTAACCAATAACCACCACAGCATTTTTTTATTTTTTTTGAAAGCTGACACCATTAAGGGTCTGGGTTTGCCAGGTCCATTTGGCTCTACGTATTAAAAATCAATTATTTTGTATTCAGTTCCTTTCCTTGAAAAACCTCGTCTTTGCTGTTCTTATTAAATGATGCAGGAATTCTTGTTTCACCCAGCTCTGTCCTTCCATTAACCGAGGAAAATGTGGAGAAAGTATTGGATGAGGTTCGACCTGGGTTGATGGTTGATGGAGGTAATGTGGCTTTACATGAGATAGATGGCCTCATCGTGGTGCTAAAGCTACAAGGAGCTTGTGGATCATGTCCTAGCTCAACAATGACGCTCAAGATGGGAATTGAAACTCGCCTCCGGGATAAAATACCAGAAATTTTGGAAGTTGAGCAGATCCTGGACACAGAAACTGGACTCGAACTCAACGATGAAAATGTCGAAAAGGTTAGATGATAGACCCGCATCGAATAATGCCATGCAATTTTATTGCAGTAGTTTTTGTGTCGTGGGTTTTTCAGAGCATCAAATTGACAGTTGGGTTTTTTTTCTTCAGCTTCTTGCTGAGATTAGGCCACACCTTTCGGGCACCGGAGGTGGAATACTTGAACTGGTTCAGATCGATGACTATGTTGTCAAAGTTCGGCTAAGTGGACCTGCAGCTGGGGTTATGACTGTCCGCGTGGCCTTAACACAGAAGCTGAGGGAGAAAATACCAGCCATAGCTGCAGTCCAATTGTTAGATCGATGAAGAATCATAACAAATATCAACTCAAAACAAAGACTACATAAAATAGTTTAGTATCAATATTCATCATAGCCAGAGTGCAATTGAACATAAAGAATTTTGCACCTGGGAAAAATATTGAGCTCCTCAGGAGATGTTAATCATGAAAAAATAAAATGGGTAGTTTATATGAAAATAATTTCTTTTTCCCTCCTTTGTTTTGACTTCCATGGTCATTGTTGAGCAATACATTACTGCTTATTGTCTTGTGAGTCGAGTGATTTCAGTTCAAAATCGTTAACCATGTCTATCCGGCCAATATTTGATTGCTTTGTAAAGGAAACAAGGTACATGTAGTCTGGTTTCTGCTTCTTTCAATTGTAACTTTAGAACCAAATGTGATGGTAAATTGAAAAGTGCTCTCAAATTTGTTGAAAGTACTTACAAGACTAACAACCGGGCATTTCTCTTCATTAGCACCGTTACAATGCACGATGATGGAAGTATACAATTGGAAGCAACACTTATAAGTACAACTCAAATTCAATATTTACTATATCAAAGTATAAAAAGATTTATCTATCTTTAGAATTCGTCTTCGTCGTCATCTCTTGATCCATTAAATTTCCTCACAACAGCTGCTGCGGCACCAAGAAACATAAACAGAGCTAGAAGTTCAAATCCACCTCCAATGCCTACAGCAACACTAGGACCAGGAGCAAAGAAGGAAAACGGTGACCAACCCCAACCACCATAGAATGGTGCACCATAACCATACCCGTACCTGTACCCGCCAACCAAAGGCGGGGCCACCGGTGGATTGATATAGATATTGGTTCTGCCCATAACAGAACACGATCGCATTATATTTCGATCAAAGGAAAAGTATCAGAATGTAAAAATGAGTTATTAACCAAACTCAAAACAGAAATGGGAGTTATAGGCATAAGCCACACTTAGAAATTGTTAATATGGTCTCCAAGCATAGGTACTCTTGTCAATTGAAAAATTAAAGACGTGGACGATTCAATTTGTGAGGTCCATCCCACAAGTCCTTTGTTCTGCTAGCCAAACTAATCAAACTATTAATGGAATCACATTAAGAGTATTGTCATATTACTTCTGAGCATTTAAATAGTTTGTAAATTCAAATGATTATTCTATAATCCAAATAAATCCTATCAGTAGATCAGTTCTAGAATTTTCACAATATCCTAAAGGTTATTCACTCTTTACTTATTAGTCCTTGGTATTCAAGGAGAACAATGGATCACTAAAGGTACAGTTACATACATTGCTTTCCTAATCTGAGATTTATCTGTATTTTCATACAGTGCTCAAGATAATTTTACTAAACTAGTTACTAGTGTGGTGCAACAGAGATTAGTTCCGATGCACAGTGAACAACGGTGGTTTCTTCTTCATAGTAGCCGACTACTGCAGTAAAAAGAGTTGTAGCATCATTCAGTACCATAAATTCTAACTTTGTTTGAAGACAAACTGACAAGAATCCGGTAGTATCGATCTTGGAACCAATCAGCCATTGCAATTAAGGTTCCATGTTTTATTTTCTTCTATTGTAATAGTTCAGTCTTATGTGGCTTTGTTCCTTAGCACTCCCCTTGTCGAAAATCAACCATTTCAAAACTAAGTTGCAATTGAATCTTAAACACCATATTTGGTATTTCGAGTCAAATTTATGGAAATTTACCCTCCTTGAATGTAGAAAATCTAATTACTGCGCGATCCCATTTGTATTGAATTTACACCTCAGATTACTTAACAACAATAATTAAAAGTTGAAAAACATTACCTTGAATTGTTATTGATTCTAGGGGCTGACCGAGGAGCCGATGACCGGAAAGCCTGACCGCCAACTCTACCACCACTCTTGGCGGCTGATGCATCACCAATTGACCCCAGTGTCAAAACCCCAGCTGCCAGTGTCAGTATTGCCAGCTTTGCCAATTGATTCTCATTTTTCCTACAAAAATTTCCAATTCAATCCCCCAAGTACCACAATCAAAGAATCAAAGTAACATTGAAACTAGCTAACTGAAGTAACTGTCAAAACTACCTGGAACAATCTGTCTGGTCGTCTGGTGTGTATTTGCAAGAGACAACACTAAAAGAGATGGGAGTCTTTGTTCTGGGTCTGTGGTGGGTTGGAGTAAGAGCGTTTGTTAAGAAGCTTTGTTGAGAAGAAGCTATCGACATGGACATGGTTCTGGTTATCAAGATTTTGAATTGTGAATCAATTGTTTCTGTAAACTCTTTTTGTTTTCTTGGAAGTGTGTACAGATATTTTTCTAGTTTGATGGTTCTGAACAAAATAGCTCATCCATTTCTTGATTCTGAGTTTTCCACGTGGTCGGATTTCATTGGTTAGATCGAAGTTTCAGGAATTATATATTATTTTATTTAGTTGATCGAGGACTTCTCTATAACCATGTTTTGAGTAATTACCAAAATCACTCTCCAAACTCTCTTCTTTTCCCTCTCCTCATCTCACATCGGCAGCACCTTCATCGGAGATAGCATTGCATGGACAAATGTGCATAGGCATCGGCGCATCGCACACTGCCCAAGCTTCACCTCACCTAGGGAACGAGCTTCGAAGCGTTGCAACAAACTCGTCGGGACAACCCATCCCGACAATACTGATGATTTGGAGAAGATGTAGAAATTTAAAATTTTAAAAAAAAAAAAATCTAGAGATAAACGTGAAATTACCGAATCCTCCCTTTTAGAGGAATGTTTCGGTATTAATGGTGATTTTTGGATTATGTAAAATCAAACACACGTCCAATAAATTGATAAGAATCAATAATCAAATTATAAAACAAGATGAGAGATTAATCAAGCAAAACACAGAATTATACGTTAAAAGAAAAACCACGGTTGTTGGAGACGGCGAGCGAAGAGTTTTCACTATGTAAGAAAAGAACTACACTCAAATCCGCCTACTCGCTTTGCATGTTTTTTGTAACCCTATATAACGATATGTAAGGGTCTATTTATATATGTACAGAAAGTTGATGAGGTTTAGTAGAACTCTAGCTTGTTAGAGTCGTCTTTAGCTTGTTAGAGTCGTCTTTATCTTTTTTTTTTATGTTCTGTATATCTTGCGTATTAAATGAATTTGGTCTTTTGCCAGATTTGGACTCTAGTATCTCTAAGAAAATTTGTTTCCTTATTAGAGTGTATTTCACAGTTATTTATTTAAGTAAACTCTTTCTCTATGTATTTGAGTCGCGATTGTCCTAGACTTAATATCTTTCACGTGTAACTTGGATCCTTTGATCCGATCGGCTAAGTTGAACCTGATCAGCCCATCTTTACTCGATCGATTTGGTTACTCTGATCGAGTTATCTTCGCCCGACCAGACACTTTGGTCCGATCGGCTAGTTGAACCCGATCGGGCCATCTCTACTCGATCGATCTAGTGGGCCTGATCAAGCTATCTTTATCCGATCTCTTAGATAAACCTGACTGGGTTTGAGATCATCTGTTGGATAACTTTGGTTGTTCTTTTTTGGCTGACTTTGATGACATGGTCTATCTAATCACTGTATTTTCTAGTAATAATATTGACTTGTCAGTCCTCTGGTTTTTACCAATAACATTATTTAAAAAAAAAACAATAACAAGGTTTTTTTTTACCAATAACAAGGTTTTTTTAATTTACAGTAAATTTTACATATTTTAGATAGTTATTTTTAACGAATCTCACACTGAAGTAATTATAGAGTATATACCTAACGTTTGCCTGATTACAAATAGACAAAAAAATTTAAAAATTGACATTTACTTACCCCCGATATCAGTTAATGTTAATCCAACTTAACTGTTGAAAGGGTATTTTAGTCATTCATCATATATTTTGATTTTTTTTTCTTCCTTTTAAATGTATATGGATCTCAACCGTTCGTGCCCATTAATATAAAATAATACTAAAAAGGAAAAACAACTTTAATTTCATTGCTTTTAGACTACAATTTATGAGATATGTGTGTGTAAAAAAAAGTTTTAATTCCATTGCTTTTTATGACGTATTTACTAATCATGAATCCTTAAAAGAGGAATTAAATTTCCATTTTTAAATTCTTATATTTATTAAATTTATAAGGAATTAAGTTCCATGAATCTCACACACATGTCATGTATTAAGTTCCTGAATGAAAGGAAACTTGATTTCCGCTCACTCACTCTAAGAATCAAGTTCTCTTTCCTGATTGAAAAGAGGATTTCATATCTTTTTACTAAAATATCATCACTTATTTTATTTATTTATTTATTCAAAAAGACTATATATATATATATATATATACAGAAAATTTCAAGTTACACACCGATATAAATTCGTCAATGATCATTAAATTTACATACTTGAACTCAAAGTGTATGCATTTATCAAAATTTCTCCATAATCAATGGTTTATATATAATGCATTGATATAACTTATATCAATACGCAATGATAGAAAAACCATTATATATATATATATATATATATACACACTTCATAGTTTACTCTTTTTTTCATACTTCTCTAGTTCACTGTATATAAATATATAGACTTTGCAGTTCACTATATTATTCATACTTTACTGTTCATTTTAAATATTTATAGAATTGTGAATTATAAAAAAATTGAAAAAAAAAACTATACTGTGGCAAAACCAAATTGCGAAAAAAAAACTTTTATTTATTTATTTATTAACTATATTCATACATCTCTTATATGTATATATACAGCTATTTTGTGTACATGAGGATATTTTTGTAATCAACTTGGTGTAAATTTGATTCTATTTATAATTCTAAAAAGTTAATAAACACAGTAATTGAATTTACAACTTAATTTCAATTCCCCTTCATTCATTTTCTAGTGGAACTTGATTCCGATTTCATTCCTTCTCGTTTAGTAAACACGCCTTTAGAGTTAAACTTTATGGGGTGTGTGTGATTTTAAGTAACTGTGATATTGAGATTTAAGAAAGAGGGTGATATATTCACAACTATTTTGTACATTATCGTAATTTTAATCGAGGGTAATATCGAGATTTTAAATTTATATTGATTTGAGGTGGTTGTAGGTGTACATAGAGTATGTGGATGGGTACAAATATAGGCACTCTTTCGTACTTGAGTTTTTGGGGGCCCATAATTTCCAGGCAGATAGAAAGCTGAGTTGATGCTCCATTTCCTCAAGTTTGGGTCTCTGTGTCTGTGAGGCCCAATATTTGTTTTTGCCTTTCTTCATTTGTACTTGGTGGATGTGAAAACATAGTTGAAATTTATTACTTCAAAATATATAACAAAATCAGAATATAAATATGGTCCATAGATAAATGCAAAATAATTTTATTTAGTGCAAAATCTTCATTAAAGATCCATAGATTATAAATTAATGGTTTAATTTGCTTGAAAACAAAAATTAAAGGAGTGAATCTGTGAATGTAATGTAGTAGTGGAGCACTTACTAGTTACTACACCCATGAAAGCTATTTGAGTCCTAACTAACTAGGCATGGCCATAGGCCTATTGTACAAACCACTTTTTTTCTTTTTCTTTTTTGTACGGATGAGGGATGACAAAGTAACGCTGTAACGCAATCAAAATCCATTGTCCATTTCTATATATCATCTTCCATTACGGAGCCAAAGTGCCAAACTCAAATATATTAGTTATGTCACCATTTCTGTGACGTCTTCAAACAAAATAACAAAATAACAAATAACAAAATAACAAAATAACAAGTTATTCCATTTTTTTCAACATAAAAAATTTAAACATCTATAACACTCAAATTCAAAATTAATTGTAAGTTAAATAAATTGTTAAAAATATATTTTGTCCTTTACTTTTAGAATTAGGATTCGTTTGTTTTTTTCACTTAAAACTTAATAGATTCGAATTATAATTAATAAATTGTTTTGTTTGTTTTTATTAGTGGTCAAACAACTTAAAAATTCTAAAAACATCTTAAAATAAAAAGTAAAAAATTCTGAATTTTCACTGAATTGCATTAAATGCAATCCAAAAAATTTTCTTCCGATACTATCCTCATATATAACATGTTTTCAATTTCATCATAATTATATATGGTATATAAATCTTTTATTTTAATATATTGTTTATTTTAAATAACTTTAAAAATAAAAAAGAACCCTAATAACTTATCATATTGATGTTTAATATCAATAGTTCAATACTTTATTTTTATATTACGGTGATATATATATATATATATATATATATATATATATATATATATATATATATATATATAAGTGTTTTGTGTGAGTTTTTACTGCTACCATTTTCATTTTTTGAAAGAAAAAAAAAACATTTTCTTTTCTTAGTAAAAAGGAAGTTTATTTGTAATCGAAGAAGAAGATCATAATCATATGTGTTCATATATAATTATTGTTTTTTGATAGTTTTATTCTATATTATATGTATAAATGTAAAATTACTTATTTTTAGACAATTTGACTTTTAAAAAAATAAATGCGTTGACAATACATTCAGATGTGAGAAAAAAAAACATGTCGTTCAGATTTAGATTTCGGTCTATATTCAGTCTTCAGAACTATTCAGTGTTCAGACAAAAAAATAAACGACCCCTTACTATAGTATGGGAATTGGAGAATGAGACGCCAGTTGTGTGGGTATAAACAACATATTATTAGGGACTTAGGGTAACCTCAGTTCATCTTACCAAGTGTCTTTTATTGATTTCAATAAAACGATAATAAAATATAATTGTGGTTGTTTTCAGAAATAATATCTTAGGCCCCGTCCTGTAATTGTTTTTCAATTTGTTTTTGTTTTTGTTTTTGTTTTTTAAAAACGATTTCGAAAACGCGTTCGTTAACCGTTTTTCATTTGTTTTCATTTTATTTTTGTAAAAACAAATGAAAAACAAAAACAGTGTTAAAAGTGAAAGATTTGAAATACACAAATATTTGTTTTTTGTTTCTGTTTTTGTTTTTCACTTTTTTATATTTAAAAAATCATTTTTTTTAAACTATTAATTTTACTGTTATGTGCTTGATATGACTAGGACAAGATATGACAAGATTTTTAAATGACCAAAATGCCCCTTTTATATATATTCCAGAATAATTTATTTCCAACTAGAACTATAAACATCCATCCAATAATATATATATATATATATATATATATATATATATATATATATATGTTATATATTTTTTACATAAAATAATATATGTAATATTATAATATATTATTATAATATCTGTAATAATATTTAATATATATTTTATATATTAATTTATTATAATATATATATATATATATTGTAATTAATTCATTTTTTGATATGTTTTATTCAATTAATTTTTGATTTGTTACTTTTGTTTAATTTAAAAATTACAATGTAAAAACTATATTGGTTAATTATGTAATCAATTTGTTTATAGTTGTAATAATATTAAATAAAATGTCAAAATTGATATTTCAATTTTTGATAGTTTTCGGTTAACTTACCAGACGCGTTTTTTCCGTTTTCATTTTCAAAATACAACTTTCAGTATATATTACTAGATGTGTTTTCAGAATTCGACACTGAAATCAAAAACATTATTTTTATTTTTATTTTTAAAAAATAACAATCGAAAAACATTTACGAGACGGACCATTATAATTCCTTTTTCCAAAAAAGTATCTCCCTTGGGACATCAACACTAATTTCACCCCTTGAAGTTAACTAAAAACAAAATTCACAAAATAAAAGCAAATTATATTATTGTTAGCCGGTGATAATAATTATTCAAAAATATGACTTGATGTCGTTTATCGAATATAAATATGATTGGACTCTATAATAGAGAGTTGATTATCATTAAATATAATTGGCAATCCTTATGATAAAGGAATCAAATTGAAGTGTACAATATCCCAATAATAATAATATAATGATAATAGAAGAATAAAAGTTGCAGGGTACAACATGGGTTTGCTAGTTTCTAGGAAATAGCTAGCTAGGTTCATAATCCACTAATTATCTGTAATGAAACAACCTCTAATCATCATGATTTTATACATAAAACGACCTAATCCAACACATGGGCATTCAATTTTATTTTTTTATATTTCTGTTTAGTGAAACAAACAGATCCCTCCAAGGCCAATGCAATCGCTTTAAGATTCTTGTCCTGTAATTCTCAATACATATCTGTCTCTTCCATGTGATACTTGTATAAATCATTCACATTTCATTAAAAAAAAAACAAGAGAGAGAGAGCCATTTCCTCCGCATAATCATAAATATTATTCATATAATATATGTCGGTTAATAGCATCAATATCCCCTCAACTTAAAGCGCGGTAGCAAAGTACCCCTTGAATATTTTTTTCTTTGTATTAAACTTCATCAACTTTCATTTATTGGTAAAAGTTAACAGAAGTGAAACGGACGTCAAGTGAAAATTACATTTACACATCCTGATTATATGAATAATTAATTACATTAAACTGGAAAAATATAATAATATCACACAAACACCCTTTGATATGTTTGTCTAATGTCCAAAAAAATAAAATAATAATATTAATAATATTAATAAAATTTAAAAATTATATTATAAAAACCTAAATATTAAATAAAAAAACTAATTATTAAAAAATATAAAAAATAAAATGAAAATAAAAATAAAAATAAAATATTCTAAAGAAATACAAGTGTAGATTAGGGATGGTAAAATTACCCGCACGGAAGGGGCCCTGTGGGAACCCACACTTTTAGGGTGGGGATGGGTTTCAATTTAGTAGAGATGGGGTGGGGATATGGATAGATAGGCTCGGTTTGGCATTGCTTCCCCAGCTGCTTTTGAGGCCAAAAATGATTCTAGACCTAAGACAGAGTGTTTAGTAAAATCGCGGGGAAGCGCTTTTGGTCACTTTTAGCTTCTTCCAACTGAGTTTTTGAGAAGCTACAAATACATGTTTTTGGATTTTGGCTTCTGCTTTTAGAAAACGTGTTACGGTGATATTAAATGAAATTTTACTAACTTTCTAACTTTGTCCTTACCTTTAATGAAATTTAACAAAAAAAATTGGACTTATATTTCTGTAAAAAAAAATGTTGCCATAACTGTGTAAAAAATTTGGGATAATTAATTCAATAAAGTAGAATAAAATAAATAAATAAATAAAATGAGGCTAATTAATTAAATAAAGTAGAATAAAATATGGGGCTAATTAATTCAGTAAAGTACCATAATTTTATAACACTTAACACTAAACACAAATAAACAAGAAAAATGTAAATTATAACACATTAATATCATTTAGATGTCTATGTCCTTTTATTAATTTTACACACTCACAACACTTTTTATTTCAGTTTACCAAACACATTGAAATTACTTTTAGTTCTCATAGCATTTTTAAAAATCAGTTTACCAAACACTCAGCTGATTTTTCCCACAGCAATTCCTCACACAGCAATTTCAAAAACAATGTCAAACTGAGCCATAGTCTAACCCGCAATGGGGATTGGGCGGGAATGGGGTTTATACTCCCCACCCCACCCCGCCCCGCCCCGCCCTGCCCTGCCCCTGCCCCGCTTAAAATAATATTTAGTTAAACTACATAATTTCAAAGAAAATAAATATATCTAAAAAAAGGAAATATATATAAATACATTAACCCTAACTTTACGTCTCTTTAACGTTATTTAACATAAAGTGACAATACAAAATACTATTAAAAAAACCTTAGTCATTAACTGTAACTCTAAATCTTTATTCCTCAAATAACTCGAAGTTCATCATTCAAGCTTCAACCTCAAATACAGTAAGTTTTTTATCTTATGATTAGCTTCATGTTCTTCTACTACAACTAAGCGTTCCACATGTCTCGAAGAACCAGATTTTAATGAGGTAAAATAAATCGTACATATTAAATCAAATTAGTTTATTGATATTCAAAATAGATTGAATACAAATTTTTTTGTTGGTTCGAAATGCTGCAGGAACCATGTGAGTGGATATCAATATCTTGAGGAGATGTCAGATGAAATTGATATTACGAAGTGAAAACAAGAGAAATAGATACAACTATTAGATTATTAATGTTATGAATTTCAAGCATTTTGACTTCATACTTTATGTTTATGCTTGAGAATGATTGAATTTACTTGTGAGAATTATGTTTACGAGATGTTTTTTTTTAATTGTTTCATCGAATTATTTACTACTTTATATATTTTATCATATTCAATGATTATATATTTGTAATTTTAATAAATAAAAAAAAATTATAAACGGGGTAAATGGGTGGGAATGGGGAAAGCACTCCCCATTGTACCCCGCCCCGTCCCAATCCGCTCCATCTAAGGTGGGAGTTTATGAGGGGATGAGTTTTCAAAAAATAAATGGGGTGGGAAGGGATCCCGTCCCGAACCCGCCCCATTGTCATCCCTATATTGCAGATCAAACACATCATTAAACGATATTTAGATCAAATACTCTATTTTTAAATAGATTGATTGATCTCAATTACAAATAATAATAATAATAATAATAATAATAATAACAATAATAATAACAATAATAATAATAATACAAATTAAACGATTTTTTTTTTAAAAAAATGAACATCATCAATCTTTACGATCCCAGATTTATCAATCTTCATTTCCTCACAAACCCAGGTCATATTTCTTCGTTTCTTCACAAACCCATTATCATTAATCTTCATTTCTTCACATAATTAAAAAGAATTTAAAAACAAAATTGAAATAAACTGAAGTAAGAAATTTTTTTAAACAAAATATTTAAAAAATGAAAAGCATTAAAGAAAAATTAAATAATAAAATTTTCTTTTTAAATATTAAAGAAAAAGAAATTAAATGAAAATAATGAAATAATTTAAATTTAAATATTCAAGTTAATTACTTTTTAAAAAAATCTGTCAACAATCAACAAACCTAGCTTTCAAATCAAAAACAAAAAATCAATAAATCCAAATCTTCGAACCCAGATCCTTCTTCATTCCAACAACCACCATTCCAAAAAAAAATTCGACAAACACAAATCTAGATATAAATCCCAAAACCCCCCATAAAAAAAAGTCTTTTGATTGAGTCATTTTCTCGATCCTGAAGTAGCCACAAAGCAGGCAGATATGGCGATAATGATGGTGAGGACGTGGAGAAGGATGAGGAAGAAACCGCAGAGAGACGGGAACAAGTGAAGCAAGAGGGTGAGGAAGGTGAAACCGGAGGCTGCAGCAAGGAGAATGTAGCTGCATATCTCTAGTATTTTGTGGGTTCTGAGGTTGGTTTCCGACACCAAAGAAGAAGGTGGATTGATGTTGAAAGAGACACGCATTTCTTTGAGACAAATCAAATTGTGAGTAGTTTTTCTTTGGTAATGATGATTAATAAAATTGCAGTGAGTGGGATGATTTAATTTGGTTTAAGGAGATCGAAGATTTATAAACTTAGGGATATCTAAAAAAACAAGTTAGGGAGGTGGATTTGGTGGCAGTGGATGTATGGGTTTGGAGGTGGTGGTGTGGTTTTGGTGGAGGTGTGGGTTTAGATGTGGAGGTGGTGTGAAGGTTATTATTAACGTTTATTATTATTATTATTATTATTATTATAAATAATTAATATTATTATTTTTATTATTATTTTTTATATTTTTAAACATTAATCAAATAGGTCAAAGGGTTTTTATATGATATTATTATATTTTTCAAGTTTTATAAGTATAATTTTCCTTTTATATCCGTTTTATTTCTATCAACTTTTGATCGATAAATGAAAATTCAGAGAGTTTAATATCAAGATTTTTTTTTCCAAAGAACACTTTAATATAACCTTATAAGTTTAGAAGGTATCGATACTATTATTCTGCTGTATGCCCATGACAACAAACGAGGTAGATCAATGCATAATTGATGCTTTACCTTTACAACATATACATCCACTAAATACTTGGTATCAAAATGACAAATCAAGATTATTTTAATATATAAAAAAACAATTGGCAATAATTGAGAAGAAATAATAAAAGGGGGACATTAGAAGAACGTGGGAGGAGAAGATATTGTAGTTAAATAAAAAAAAAAAAAAATAGAGGAGAAGCCGAGAAGGTATTGGATCCAGAGAATTGTTTTGTTATTGGTTGAGAAGTCATACTGCGAATCGGATGCATTGAATGTAGGAAACTAGGCACTCAACTCAAGTGGAGCCGTGGAGACTGGAGGATGCAATGCAAACACATTTTCTAGTTTTAGGCTTTTAGGAATAACATGACCACTCTCAGTCTCTATTCTCCACTGCTCGCTTCCTCTCTTTCAGAATCTTCCGTTTAATATATGAATCTATTGTCGGACATTATAAGATTGGACTACAATGAGGCTCTGGATTGGAGTATATCTATTTTTTCTAATTATAATATTTAAAAAAGAAAACAATATTTCAATCTAATGTTTGAAAATCAATTTATCTTTGCATAACCTAGCCAATGATATACCAAGGCCTTCGTATGTTGTAGAGTTGAAAGACTACCTTATCATTTACTAAAACTCATAACCTTAACCTCATATTTGTACTTTAATTAACATTACACTTAAGTATTAAAGGATGTTCGCCAATATCCCGTTGATCACCTTAATTATTTGTTTGGATATCGGAGTGTTGAGCAGCTCCGGATACATCATTCGAATAGACATTGGCTCAGTTTGGTATTGTTGTACTGTGAGGAGAAATGCTTTTAAAATTGCTGTGGGGGGAATCAGCTGAGTGTTTGGTAAACTGATTTTCAAAAATGCTGTGAGAACTAAAAGCAATTTCAATGTGTTTGGTAAACTGATATAAAAAGTATTGTGAGTGTGTAAAATTACTAAAAGGATAAAGACATCTAAATAGTACTAATTTGCTATCTTTTACATTTTTCTTGTTTAATTGTATTTAGTGTTAAGTGTTATATAATTATGGTACTTTATTGAATTAATTAGTCATATTTTTTTATTCTACTTTATTTAATTAATTAGTCCTATTTCTTTATTTCTTTATTTCTTTATTTTATTATACTTTATTTTTTATTTCATTTTTATTTTACTTTATTGAATTAATTATGGAAACATTTTTTTTTGTACAAAAATATAAGCCCATTTTTTTTTGTTAAATTTCGTTAAAGGTAAGGACAAAGTTGGAAAGTTAGTAAAATTTCATTTAATATCACTGTAGCGCGTTTTCTAAAAGCAGAAGCTAAAATCCAAAAGCATGTATTTGTAGCTTCTCAAAAACTCAGTTGGGAGAAGCTAAAAGTGACCAAAAGCACTTCCCCACGATTTTACCAAACACCCTGTCTGAGGTCCAGAATCACTTTTGACCCCAAAAGCAGCTGGGGAAGCAATGCCAAGCTGAGCCATTATCTCCCCATTTTCATCCCACGTCATTTCAAATATAATCAAGAGTACGGTTTTCACAAAATGTTTAGATTTTTTTTTTAAAATTAGTTTAGACAATGAACACTTGACAAATATTAAAGATTTAATTATAAATAGTTTTAAAATATATGCAAGCTTCATAAAAATCTTTCTAAATCTTACAAATTTCTTTAACGTAAAGAAGATTGTGAAAAAAATATGTATATAGGCGGATCTAAAAAGGGTTATTTATCAATTAAGGGCTATATATATATATATGTGTGTGTAGTATTAGTCATGGCCCCAGTTTGGTTCGGTTTCGGTTCTGGGGGAACCAAAACCGGAACCGGAATCTCCTTGAGGAAGGTTCCAATGTTTCGTTGGTTCTAACGGTTCCAACCGGTTCCCTTTTTTTTTTTAACTGATAAAATAAAATTTTTAGACATGTAAATGCACTTTATTGGGTAACCCGAAATTAAAATAAATTAAATATATGAGAAACTAAAAAACGAATTAAAAAAAAACTAACAAAATGTAAAATTGATCTTGCACTTAATTTTTATCGCAATTAAGTTGCCTAAGTATCATCTTGGGGTTTAGAGGAATCAAATGTTACGTAGTTCTCTTACCGTTTATTACCGGTTTGGTGATGTGAGGTGGGACCATAAATAATCGTTGTCATCCATTCCAACGATAGGGGTGCGGTCATCATCGAAAAAATCGTAGGGTGCTTCTTAATCTATTTCTTGTTGTCTGTTTTGCGCCTTGATCAAATCATCAACACAAGCTTGCATCTGAATTGATTCCGGACACAAAAGCGAACGTCTTGCGTCTAGAATATTCCCATGGACATTAAAATCTTGTTCCACAGCCACGGTAGAAACTGGTGTTGCAAGAATTTGTTTAGCTATAATAGCCAAGGTTGGAAAGTACATTTCATGCTCCAACTTCCACCAATATAGGATATCAATTTTTTTTTTAAATCATGGTCTCTCATAAACTCAAAAGAGGTACTTAGATAAGTTTCAATTTCGGAATACGAGGTCAAGCATGATGAAAAAGAACCAGGGTCAACCTTATGCATAGACCCACTGTAGGGAAAAACGGGTTCAAAAACGCAACGGAAGCGTGATAAACACTAATTTAGGGTTTGAGTACAAATAAAAAATTTCCCTTTTATGTAACGAGAACCTTAACCCTAGATTAATTGATGTATATAAAAGTATCGTACATTTTTTGCGTGACGATTGAACAAGCGCCGACTTGATTCCACAAGATCTTCCAATCCAATCACGAACGTGAATCACCTAGGAGTGTGGGCTCCCTTTCTTTAAATTGTATTCCTGAGGATGGAGACAAAGCAAAAAACTTTTCTTTGTTAGTTACAAATATCCTCCAAGAGAAATATCGAAGAACGTCCGGTCACTTGTGAATTATCAATCAATTTGATTGAAACTCGCGTGAACCTTGATTCGATGTTGTACACAAAACCCTTTTGAAGTAAAGGATATTAGTATACTATCGAAAACAAAAACGTTCCCCTTTTTTCTCTACTTGGCCGAATTCCTACACTATTGCTTAGAGATGATCGAATTTTGTCTAGAGTAAAAACAGATTTTTCTCCCTCAAATTCTTCCAATGACCGAATTCTTCTCTTAGAAAAATTAGCTTGGCCGAAATTCACCTCTAAATGCCTTAGGGCTGGCCGAATTTATCATGCTCATATATATAGGATCATAAATCCTTTCCTAAGAAGGATTTACTTGGTTGGCAAGAATCCTTTACTTAGGTGGATTTATTTGGTAGTTAAGAATCCTTATCTAAAAGGAAATCTAACTTCTCCTATATTCCTATGGGCTGGCCGAATTTCATCTCTTTGATATGGATTAGGAGAGTTTATTCTTTCCTAAGAAGGATTACTTGATGGACAATAATCCTATCCTTAGGTAGATTAACATGGTGGTTATAAATCATTTTCAAAGAAGAATTCTACCACTAAGTAGTTTTACTTGGTGACCAAGAATCCTTTTCCAAAAAAGAATTCTTTCCTACACCAAGACTCATAATCCAACTCAATAGTGTATTTGTAACCATATTAAAGACTTCCTAAGTTGATTAGATAAATAATTCTTTTTATTTATCTACTTATCAAATATAGTTTTTAACATTAACTATACTACCAACAATAGTATAGTTTTAGGAGATCATCTCCTACTATAAAAAAGATTTTAGACTTTTAATTAAATAATTAATTAATCAATAAATTTAATTAATTTCTATTTAATTAAATAATAAAATAAAAAATAATATATATAAGCTATTCACAATAGCCTTTGCCGCCCATACCTATTATGAGGGCCATATATTTTTTTTCTTAGTTTATTAAATCCATTGGACCTTAATAAAATGTCCACATGTGAACTATATATATTCTTATAAAAAGAAACAAGTTCACATGCCTTATTACAATTCTAGATGGACCCCTATTGGTCCGGTAGAATATATTAAGTGATCCATGCATGTTCGTGTGGATTGGGGATCTTGGCGGGCTATCTAAATTTAAGCTCCAATAGACACAACCCAATCACAATCAACAAATGATTCACTTAGGTCCGATCTATTTAATTTTAGTTCATTCCACTAAAGAACTAAAATTGAACTCTTAAATAAAGATAAAATAAGTTGATATTTACTCATTCATACCCTAGACAACCTTATTGGAGAAAGTGCATCCTCGTGAAGAATACCAGTAATCGCCAAGAGTTCATAGACCGCCTATAGCTCTCCAAGTTACCATATTTACTCATATGACCACATTTTGAACTTGAATATTTTGACTTGTCCAGAAGTCATGTTTCAATAGACACTATTGAAAACTTAACGTTAAGATTTAATATCCAATACCTCAAAACATCCATATGATGGTATTATACTCTCATTCAATAAATGGAGCCAGGATGTCCATATCTATAAATGAAGTCCTCTATCGATTAACAAATGAATACCACCAAACTATCGAGGATAGACTATGCTATATAATCGTACTCATTGATAGCTCAAATGATAACACTTGCAACCATAAGTCCATCATTTATCTCAGGATTGAGATAGACTCTCCGATTGTCTTCAAATGAAAACTTTTATCCATTGACGGTTCTATATAAAGTATTTCTTTTTGATCCTATTGAATGCACCCCAGTGCACTAGATTCTTTTGCCTAAAGACACCACACTTTGATGATTTTAGACTCATCATAACACATTTGATCCCACTCAAATGCTAGTAAAAGAATCTACAACTTTGACCAGATAAAGGCGCCCAACCTTCTATCTTAAGTTGTGAATATTATTCAAGACTAACTAAAGAATTGTGTCTACCTCATACATATCTAAATGTATGAACAATTCTTCTTTTTTCATAGTCTTTTGACCTTATGATTATTTACTTTTGACAATTATAATAATTAAACTATAAATGCTATAAGATTTGTTAAACTAGAAATCACTTTATTTATATGAAAAGATTGTTAATTACAATATTACACTCTTGCTATCAAGCATAATCCTAACAATCTCGCACTTTCTCTATAGCAAATGTGTCATATCTCTCATCCCCATGTTCTCTAGATGCCCATCAAAACTCTTTTGAGGAAGAGCCTTTGTAAAGGGATCCGCTAGACTTTCTGCAAACGCGATTTTGGTAATCGTCACGTCACCCATATTCACAATTTCCCTTAGAAGATGATACTTTCTTTCAATGTGTTTACCTCTCTTATGACTTCTTGGTTCTCTCGAATTAGCCACTGCTCCACTATTGTCACAATAGATAGTGATTTGCTTATTCGCATCAGGAACCACTTCCAAGTCAATCAGGAATTGGCGGAGCCAGACAGCCTCTTTAGCAGTCTCGCATGAGGCAACATACTCGGCTTCCATGGTGGAATCGACAATACAAGATTCTTGATACTTCTCCATATAACTGCCCATCCTCCAATAGTAAACACATATCCTGATGTTGATCTACTGGAGTCAGAATCTGACTGAAAATCAGAATCTGTATACCCAAAGGGAATTTAATCCTCTCCAAAGTATACAAGCATATAATCTCTTGTTCTCCTAAGATACTTGAAAATATGCTTGACTGCAGTCCAGTGATCAGGACCAGGTTTCGATTGAAACCTGCTAACTATGCCTATAGCAAAAAAAATATCTGGTCTAGTACAGAGCATTGCGTACATGAGACTTTCTACTGCCAAAGCATATGGAATCCTTCTCATGAATTCCTCTTCATGCTCATTCTTAGGAACTTGTTCTTTAGAAAGTTTGATTCCATGTCTGAAAGGTAACATACCTTTTTTGGAATCTTGCATGGAAAACCTAGATAAGATTTTATCTATGTATGAAGCTTGGGATAATGCAATCGTTCTATTCTTTTTATCCCTTATGACTTTGGATACCAAGAATATAACTTGTTTCTCCTTAAGTCCTTCATATCAAATTGTTTTGCTAACCATTCTTTTATTGATGTCAATACACCTACATCATTTCCAATGAGTAGTATATCATTAACGTAAAGAACTAGGAAAACGAACTTGTCGCCTTTAATTCTTTTGTATACAGAAGGTTCATCAAGGTTTTGAATAAATCCAAAACCTTTTACAGCTTGATCGAACCTTATGTTCCAGGATCTTGATGCTTGCTTCAATCCATATATGGATCTTTGCAACTTGCATACCCATTCCTCTTGGCCCTTTTCAATGAATCCTTCTGGTTGCATCATATAGATGCATTCATCAAGACTTCCATTAAGAAAAGCTGTCTTGACGTCTATTTACCAAATCTCTAGGTCTAGAGATGCCGCAATGGATATGAGTATCATAATGGATTTAAGCATGACCACAGGTGAGAAGGTTTCTTCATAATCGATACCTTTCTTCTGTGTATAACCTTTAACTACCAATCTAGCTTTAAAGGTTTCCACCTTACCATCCATTCCTCTTTTCCTCTTGTATACCCACTTGCACCCGATGGGTTTCATCCCTTTAGGTAAGTCTACTAGAGACCAGACTTTGTTTTTGAACATAGATTCAGTTTCGGATTGCATTGCCTTTTGCCAATGGCGACAATCAACATCTTTCATTGCTTCCTTGTATGTATAGGGATCATCGTCGTCCGGAAGATTCTCTACAGATTCTCCTATATCGATGTATCTCTCGGGTTGTCTAACAACCCTCCCACTATGATGAGGTATGGTAGATTGTTGATCTTTTGTTGGTAAGGAACTTACAATTGGGCTTGGTTGCGAAACCTCTTGTGGAATTGTATCTCCTAAAAGCTCATTTAGGACAATTCTACTTTTAGGCACAAAATTATTCATATAGTCATTTTCTAGAAATTTGGAATTTGTCGAAACAAATACTTTAAGATCTGAAGGACTATAAAAATAATATCATTTTGCTCCTTTTGGATACCCTACAAATATGCATGTTTCTGAACGGGACTCCATCTTTTCTGTCTTTCCTTTTAACACGTGCATAGGACATCCAAATATCCTTAAGTGTTGTAAACTAGGCTTTCGCCCGGTTTACAACTCATGTGGTGTTTTAGGAACCGACTTAGATGGTACATCGTTTAGAATATACATGGCAGTTTGTAAAGCATATACCCAAAAAGAACTAGGGAGCGTTGAATAACTCAACATAGCCTAACCATATCCAAAAGAGTTCTATTTCTCCTTTCTACCACCCATTTTTTTTAGGTGTGCCTGGCGCAGAAAACTGAGAAATTATTCCATTATCAATAAGATATTGTTGAAACTCACCAGATAGATATTCTCCACCACGATCGGACCTCAAGATTTTTATGTGTTTCTCAAGCTGATTTTCTACTTCAGCTTTAAATGCTTTGAACATATCAAAAGCATCCGACTTATGTCTCATGAGATACACATAGCCAAATCTTGAGTGATCATCCATGAAAGTGATGAAGTACTCATATCCACCTCTAGCTTGAATGCTCATAGGTCCACACATATCAGTGTGTATCAATCCTAAACATTCGATGGCTCTTGTGCCTTTGGTCGTAAACGACCTTTTGGTCATTTTACCTTCCAAACAAGATTCACAAGTTGGTAGATCATTAACCTTAAGTCACTTAGAGGTCCATCACATACCAATATTTTAATCCTATTAAGGTTGATATGACCTAAGCGCAAATGCCATAGGTAGGTTTCATCTTTTGATAATTTTACTCTTTTATGATTAGGTTCCGTTGATTCCGTGTCTAACAAGTGAGAGATATTTCCATGCAAATAGAATAAATCGTTTTCCAATGTATCTTTGCAAATAATTTTGTCATTCTTACTAATAATAAAAGCTTTATTAAAAGTAACCGAATAACCAAATTTATTTAAACAAGAAACTGAAATTAAATTTCTCTTGAATTAAGGTACATAATAAACGTTTATTAAATCTAAATGCCTATAAGAATCAAAATTGATTCTAATATCTCCCACTACACTAGTAGACACCAACGCTCCATTGCCTAAATGCAAGTTGAATTCATTCTTATTCAGTCTATTCATTTGACTCTTTTCACCACAAAAGAAACATTTTCCTTTGATCTTGGTTACTTTCTTGGTCTCCTTCTAAGAAGGTTCAAGTTGCTTTTTCTTCTGTTGTCTCTTGACCTTTTTACGGGTATTTAATAGTAGCAACTTACCAAGCATATGAATCTCTTTACCCTCACTTCTCACAAGGATTATCTTGGTGCTTTGAATATCTTGCATCAGGCTTTGCAAGGTGCATTCCTTATTATTCAAGGTGTAGTCCAACTTGAATTGATCAAAGGAATCCGATAGTGAGTTGACAATAATGTCAATTTTGGTCTCACCATCTATCTTAGCACCATTCAGTTCAGCAATGTTGAGATGTGCTATGACTTTTATCATGTGATCTTTCACACCCTGTCCAGGTTTCGTCCTAAGATTCATAAAAGCAATCACTGCCTCTCTCTCTTAGTCATCCTAGACCTCATAGAAAACATCTCCTCTAGTGACATCATTATATCGGTACCAGTCTCCATTCTTTAATGTTGTTGTTGCAACACATCGGAGATGATGGCCATAATGTAACGTACATTTAGCCATCTCATCTGAAGACTTCCACTATTGATACTCATCTCTTTGCTTCCTGAGATAGATTCATTAGTTTGGTGGTTAAGGAATATACAGAATGAACTTAAACTTTTCAGTTTGCAACAACAACCCAATATTCCTTTTTCCGTGTGACATAATTATCATTAGTTAAAGTATAATCTTTTAGGAATTTGATTAGGGATGGGGTCATGATTTCTTTATGTTAACAAAAAATATATAAGTAAATAATCATGATAAAGCACTTTTGAATATTTATCTTAAATTAAATAAAATAATTCAATCGTAAAAATTCAACGGTGATCCAACACCCATAAATGTCACGCCTCCTTTGGGAGTACCCACCATTTACTAGTTGGACTAGGTCCCACCTAATTGTTAACATAACAACCAACATTTTCTATTTTAGCCTTGCAATTTTATTAACAAGAACTTTAATAAAATTACATTAAGTGTGTTACCAAGTTATCGACCTTCAATATAATCCCTCACGAATATCCCTCCTTTGGGAGTAGATATCGTTTGGGCTAATTGTCTAGTCTATCCTTGTAAGGAAGTATCTTGCTAAATTCCATTCATGAATACCTCTTGGGAGGTTATTCACGAAACATAAAGCTCAACTAAACTTGGAGGCCATAGGTGTTCCAAAACACCTTCTCCCACTCAATTGTTTAAGGCGTGTGATCGAATTCCAAAGAATGATTTACCAAGTTATCTAGATGCCAATTTAGATACTTAAACCATTCAATGCATGTTCAAACCAAACAAGATATATGAGTGGCACTCTTATTCTATATGACATGTTATCAAACAATGACAAACATTGCAATAGTTACAAAAATATAAATAGCTACAATTTTGGTCCATCCTAGAAAAACAAGTAAATTACATATATCTTGGAATACAAGAACTCCTTTCTTAGCGAACAAGTCTTCATGCGACCTTCGACGTTCGAACTCCCTCGGCTACCTCCCATGGGCATGCGCACCCTTTGCACTTACCTATAGGCGTGCGCGTGCAACAAACCCAACAAAGGATGCCATGCGCAGCCCATGGCTACCAAAGGGGCTGCCGTGCGTAGCCCATGCCACAACAAACGTGGTTGCGTGCACTTCGCACGCACATTCGTTGTTACGGCTCGCACGGTCCCAAACTTGTTCTGGTTACTCCTAATTCTTCAAACCTTCGAGTCTTCGAAACTTGAATGTATTACAGAAGAATTTACATAACAAAATACTGCATTTTATTTTATTTTATTATATATAAAAAAAAACTTAGCAACTACCAAGAAGGAAATTATGGCGATAATAGACCACCCTTCTTGTTACAATCCCAAAACAAAATTACATTGAAATTCTAGGACCAAAATTGAGCAATAACAAACCACATATAAAAACATAAATATATATATCCATACATTCCAATGTAAATATATATGCAAATACCTAGAGTGACATCTCTTTCTAAAACATGCATATATACAATAAAAAGAAAAATATTCACGAACACAAACATCAATTAATCAAATTTACAACCAGACTCTGATACCAATTGTAAGGAAAACGGGTTCAAAACGCAACAGAAGCGTGATAAAAACTAATTTAGGGTTTGCGTATAATATAAAATTTCCCTTTTATGTAACGAGAACCTTAACCCTAGATTAATTAATGTATATAAAAGTATCGTACCTTTTTCGCGTGACGATTGAACAAGCGCCGAATTGATTCCGCAAGATCTTTCAATCCAATCACGAACGTTAATCACCTAGGAGTGTGGGCTCCCTTTCTTTAAATTGTATTAATTATGATGGAGACAAAGCAAAAATCTTTTCTTTGTTAGTTACAAATATCCTCCAAGAGAAAAATCCAAGAACGTCCGGTCATATGTGAATTATCAATCAGTTTGATTGAAACTCGCGTGAACCTTGATTCGATGTTGTACACAAAACCCTTTTGATGTAAAGGATATTAGTATACTATCGAAAACAAAAACGTTCCTCTTTTTTCTCTACTTGGTCGAATTCCCACACTATTGCTTAGAGATGATCGAATTTTGTCTGGAGTAAAAACAGATTTTTCTTCCTCAAATTCTTCCAATGACCGAATTCTTCTCTTAGAAAAATTAGCTTGGCCTAAATTCACCTCTAAATGCCTTAGGGCTGGCCGAATTTATCATGCTCATATATATATAGGATCATAAATCCTTTCCTAAGAAGGATTTACTAGGTTGGCAAGAATCCTTTCCTTAGGTGGATTTATTTGGTAGTTAAGAATCCTTATCTAAAAGAAAATCTAACTTCTCCTATATTCTTATGGGCTGGCCGAATTTCATCTCTTTGATATGGATTAGGAGAGTTTTCTATTTCCTAAGAAGGATTACTTGATGGACAAGAATCCTATCCTTAGGTAGATTAACTTGGTGGTTATGAATCCTTTTCAAAGAAGAATTCTACCACTAAGTAGTTTTACTTGGTGACCAAGAATCCTTTTTCAAAAAAGAATTCTTTCCTACACCAAGACTCCTAATCCAACTCAATAGTGTATTTGTAACCATATTAAAGACTTCCTAAGTTGATTAGATAAATAATTCCTTTTATTTATCTACTTATCAAATATAGTTTTTAACAGTAACTATACTACCAACAATAGTATAGTTTTAGGAGATCATCTACTTCTAGAAAAATGATTTTAGACTTTTAATTAAATAATTAATTAATCAACAAATTTAATTAATTTCTATTTAATTAAATAATAAAATAAAAAATAATATATATAAGCTATTCACAATAGCCTTTGCCGCCCATACCTATTATAAGGACCATATATTATTTTTCTTATTTTATTAAATCCATTGGACCTTAATAAAATGTCCACATGTGAACTAGATATATTCTTATAAAAAGAAACAAGTTCACATGCCTTATTACAATTCTAGATGGACCCCTATTGGTCAGGTAGAATATATCAAGTGATCCATGCAAGTTCGTGTGGATTGAGGATCTTGGCGGGCTATCTAAATTTAAGCTCCAATAGACACAACCCAATCACAATCAACAAATGATTCACTTAGGTCCGATCTATTTAATTTTAGTCCATTCCACTAAAGAACTAAAATTGAACTCTTAAATAAAGATAAAATAAGTTGATATTTACTCATTCATACCCTAGACAACCTTATTGGAGAAAGTGCATCCTCGTGAAGAATACCAGTAATCGCCAAGAGTTCATAGACCGCCTATAGCTCTCCAAGTTACCATATTTACTCATATGACCACATTTTGAACTTGAATATTTTGACTTGTCCAGAAGTCATGTTTCAATAGACACTATTGAAAACTTAACGTTAAGATTTAATATCCAATACCTCAAAACATCCATATGATGGTATTATACTCTCATTCAATAAATGGAGCCAGGATGTCCATATCTATAAATGAAGTCCTCTATCGATTAACAAATGAATACCACCAAACTATCGAGGATAGACTATGCTATATAATCGTACTCATTGATAGCTCAAATGATAACACTTGCAACCATAAGTCCATCATTTATCTCAGGATTGAGATAGACTCTCCAATTGTCTTCAAATGAAAACTTTTATCCATTGACGGTTCTAGATAAATTATTTCTTTTTTATCCTATTCAATGCTCCCAGTGCACTAGATTCTTTTGCCTAAAGACACCACACTTTGATGATTTTAGACTCATCATAACACATTTGATCCCACTCAAATGCTAGCAAAAGAATCTACAACTTTGACAAGATAAAGGCGTCCAACCTTCTATCTTAAGTTGTGAATATTATTCAAGTCTGACTAAAGAATTGTGTCTACCTCATACATATCTAGATGTATGACAATTCTTCTTTTCTCATAGTCTTTTGATCTTTTGATCTTTTACTTTTGACAATTATAATAATTAAACTATAAATGATATAAGATTTGTTAAACTAGAAATCACTTTATTTATATTAAAAGATTGTTAATTACAATATTACACTCTTGCTATCGAGCATAATCCTAACACCCACGAGGTGACTGCCTATGGCCCTGATTTTTCAAATGCCCCAAATTTCAGGTTGAAAATAAACTTTGAGTATTCAATTTTTAAATAAGTCTGGAGACCCACGTACTAGTTATTTTATATATAAAAAACTAGCCCATATATCACTTAACTAAATATAAGTCTAGGCTCTAGAGGCTCATGTGCTGTTTTTTTTTATAAAAAAAACAAACAATATATACCTAACCACATAAAAGTCGTGATGCCAACCTTTTTTATATATATATATATCTTTTTTTTAAAAGGCTTACCAAAGGAATACAATTTTAATACTTAACCACATCCACAACAGAACAATAGTGTATCAATCTATTAGACATCGGAAAAATAATAATTTAAATCAATTATAGGGTTCTTAAAAGAAACACAATAATAATACTTAATTAGTATGTTTACTTTTAGAAATGTGAGAAGGGTAATGTTTAAGTGATACATTATTTGATATAATTATAAAATTTTCATTTTTATGACTTTTTATTTTCTATTTTGTTATGTTACAGTATTGATTTTTAGTTATTATATTGAATTTTTTATAAGTATTTACTACGTACTAGAGAAAAAAATAATTAAGTAAATATATATATAGGATCGAGGGCCTCCTTTGTATAGTTCGTCTCGGACCCCCAAAATCTCAGGACCGGCCCAGAGAAGAACCTCATAATTTTTTGGTTTTATAGGATAACTGTTGATACCCTAACCTCATTAATCTGGAGGATGATGGGGTATGAGATATGTTTTGAGTTTGTGGAACATCTATGTTTAGTGATGGACCACAAACTCTAAGATATTCACTATATAACTCATAAAATATTATCTTATTTCTAGAACAAGAACTAGTAACATCATAATCTATTTCTACACAATTATATTAAAGAGATAAATATTCAGGCAAATTTTATAATCTATAACAAGGATCAAAACACATTGCAATCAAATAAATAGTTGGAAACTCCTTATAGTAATCTAACTATTTTTTTTATAGCATTGACGTAGTCCAGTAGTTGTATATTGGATGCACACTTAGAAAATGTACCAACAATAATAACACTCTCACTAAATAAATATATTAATAATATGATAATAAATACCAGATAAATTGTTAGTAGCATTATTAAAGATTTTTAACAAACCATAATTTTTTGTACAAACATTTCAATGGTGTGCATAAAGATTAACCTCACTAACATTATATTGAATAAAAGTAACTAATAAATCCCTATAATCATAACTATCAGCAAACAATTTATAAGTAAAATTTCAACATGTTGGAACATCACGAGGAAATCTAATGGGACACTTACCATGTTGTTTACAAAATTTTGTCCATGCTTTCATCGCAAAAGAATGTTTCCACAAATATTAGAGGGTATCTTTAATAGGTTTAATAAAAGCTTAAGGCCCCATCCTACAACTGTTTTTCAATCCGTTTTCGTTTTTATTTTACAAAAATGATTTCGAATTCGCGTTTGTTAACTGTTTTTTATTTTATTTTCAAAAAATAAAAAACAAAATGAAAAACAAAATCAGTGTTAACAATGAATAATTTAAAAAACACAAAATACATGTTTTCTTTGTTTTTGTTTTTCACTTGTTTTTTTTTTAATTCTTCTTCTTTTTCGTTCATCTTCTCTGATCTTCTTCTTCTTCTTCTTCTTCTTCTTCTAATTTAAACCTTCTTCGTCTCCAATCCTCTTTTTTTTCTCCTCTGAACCTTTTTCTTCTCTGTAAGTTCTTCAGTTTTTGATTGGTTTATTTCGTTGACAACCACATTTGAGGATTAATGTGTAAGGGTAGTTTAGACCATCATTGCTCAAGACCCAGCTCAAGCTTCAGAAGGTAAATCACTTACTTAACCTTTTCTGAAGAGTTTTTAATGCACAGACACTCTCATGCATGTCTCATGAATGCTTAATTGCCTTAATTGTGTGCCTCTTTTCCATAAATCTTGCTGGGGTGGTTGTTGCATTTAATTTGACCTTTGAAAAATATTTTCCCAGTGACCGCGATCGAGACCGCTCCCTGTGCATTGCCTCCGCCGCGGTATGCACAACGGTGTTCCCAGGCGTTGGACGCTGCTGCTACCGCGGCCTATGCACGTTGTATGCACAGCGGTCTCCCAAGCGGAGTTTCCCAGTGTTGCACCGCTGACTCTACCGCTGTCTGGACATCTGCCTCTACCTCAATCCAGACAGCGAAGATTCACAGGCGACGCACCGCTCGTGCTACCGCGGTCTGGACACTTGCCTAGGCCACGGCACACACATCGGTCATGATAAGAATCAATTGCCCTTTATCCAAAACGACGCCATTTCGTGTAAGGCTTCTTTATATAATGTCTCTTATTCTTCCTTGCTTTATAAGCCAAGAAAATCATATCTTTGAGTGAGAAAGTAACTCCTAGATAGAGAGAGCTTCCAAGAACTCATCTTGGCTCGTCCAACCTTCAATCCATGAGCATCTAACATCTTCTTACATCTTCGAAGCATGGATTCTTCTTGTTTTCATTGACTAGGTAATCACTTCATGACCTAGAATTAATTGTTCCATTACTAGGCTATGTTTACCTAGAAATAGCATTAATTACTCATTGATTGCATGATTTTAAGTTTTATTGCATTTATAACATGCTTGAGTATTTGTTTGTTGGTTGAGATTTATATTTTGTGATAGCTAGGATTTGTGACCATTTTGCCCTGCTAGCTAAATCTCTATGCTTTGCATTTAGATATTGTTTAGGACTCATTGATTGCATTTAGTGATTGCATTATAGTCCTTACCATGCTTAATGACAACATGTGTTGATTTGGCTTTTATGATAGCTTCATAGGATTGCTTGTTCTATGTTTAGCTAAGCTTTATGACATGTCATTTAGCTCTTGATATCTAGGATTGCATTTATTGTCATCTCATAATCCTAGATAAGCATAAAAGGTACCCTAGCCTTGTTTGTTGTTTGAATATCATCATATATTCACATAGGGTGTTTGACTCTTCATTGAGGTTAAGTCTTGTGACTAAGTGGTTAGTGCACAAGCAAATAGATCAAGAATCACTATTAAGACCCGTTGGGTAGAGTGAAAGGGTTAGTAACTGGAGGGTGTGACAGGAGGTCAACCTAGGTTGTAAACTTTCATTCAATAGTGGATTTGAGGATCTAGTGTGGCGCACAAATCAGCCTGTGGGTTTTCCCATTTGGAGAGTTTCCACGTAAACATCAAGTGTTATTTATATTTCCGCACTTTATACTTGATGTAGTATGTTTGTTTCATTGGGGTAATTTGTGTTAATATTGATTAATCAAAAAATTGGTAATTGATTCGATTAAAACCTATTCAACCCCCCCCCCCCCCCCCCCCCCCCCCCCCCCCCTCAAGGTTATAGATATACTCTTTTAGGGAATTTTCATTCTCTGATCCTTTTTTCTTCTTCTCCTTTTCTGATCCCCTTCTTCTCCGATCCTTCTCCTTCTTCCATTCTCTTCATCCTCCTCTTCTTCGATCTTTTTCCTTTCTTTTTCTTCTTTTTTCTTCTTGACCGATTTGGTTTCTTTTTTTTTTCTTCCTTTTTAATTTTTTTATATGTTTTATTACTGTTATTTATATTTATTAAAATAATACTTATTTATAATTTAAGAGTTTAGTTTTGATTAATTGATTATTTGATTTTTTTTAGTAATTTGTGATGTTTAATTTTGTTTAATTTAAAAATTACAATACAAAAATTATATTAGTTAATTATTTAATCAATTTGTTTATAATTGTAATAACATTAAAAAAATGCGAAAATTGATATTTCAATTTTTGACAGTTTTCACTTTTTAGTTAATTTACCAGACGTGTTTTTTCCGTTTTTATTTTCACAGTACAACTTTCAGTATATGCTACCAGACGCATTTTCAGAATTTGAAACTAAAACCAAAAACACTGTTTTCATTTTCATTTTCATTTTCATTTTTTAAAAACAACAACTGAAAAACCCTTACAGGACGAACAATAAAACATGAAAAAACACAGAAATTTAAAACATAACATGCACATCTTTGATGAAAAAATTTACCACCAAAATAAGGTTTGCATAAATCAATTAAAGAAAGAATAACTTCTGTATTGTGGAAAGCATTATCAAAACCAATTGCAAATATTTTGTTTTCAATTGAATACTCTTCAAAAATAATTTTAAGTTATCTAAAAATATTAGCACTTGTATATGCATCATCAAAAACTCTAAATGTAAGGTTTTTTTTTAGATAGTTCATGCATTATCCATATAATGACAAGTGATACCCAAGTATGAATGTATTTACCAATCACTACAAGAAAATTGCACTTTTGCAATGTCATTGTGACATCACCAAATCTCAACTCTACATCGCCAAGGGAATTTAACGACACAAAAGCAAGTGTCACCACCTCGTCGTCTTAACCATGTCACATATTAGTACAGGTGATAGCTTTGTGATTTTTGTCTCCAAAAACTACTTTTTGTTACATAAGTATAGTGTCACTATAAATGTCAAAATAATTTAATTTGTTACCAAAACAACACTTTTAGCGATAGTTGAAATACGTCACGTGAAGTAAAATTATTTCATAAATATTTCTAATTCTATTATCAATATATATATTTGATCTTTAGTGACACTATCATTATATATTTAGCAACACAGTAAAAGAGTAACTAAATGTAAATTTTTTTTAATATTAATTTGCTTTAATCGATAATTATTTAATTCTTTTCTTTTAATTATTATTATTATGATTATTTTTTTGTTGTGTGCAATAGATTTAGATGAATACAAGTTCTTAATCAGGAAGAAGGAATTCATATCTAAAAAAAAAAGCAATATACAATAAATATTCCAAATAATCCATTACATCAATAAGAAGTTTTACATTCTAAGGTGTCGTATTTGAATTTTACCAAGCACACATGTCATCGACAGGAAGGAGAAAATTGACAGGTGGACACCCAAATAGGCACTCAGAAAATATCCTACGAGGCATCATTAAAGAGAAGAAAACCTGAGTAAACCAGTAGCATGACAAGACCTACTCGGGATCAACTAAATTACTCCAAATCAATTAAAAGTACTCGGGGTAGACAAAAAAACATCTTCTACTCGAGCTTAAACGGCGATACTCGGGACCAACAAGTGTTATTCTTACCCGAGTAAGAAACTTAGTACTTAGTACTTAGTTCATACGGATTGAGTCATTAAATACACGAAGATAGCCATCAGGAAGGAATCCCAAAGAGAACAGAATACTGAGCTAGAAGAATCCTCAATCAGGAAACAACTTGATTTCACTACAAATACTACACTCTTATAAGGAAACGAGTCCAAATAAAACTACACTACTGGAATCCCACTCGATTTCCATAAGAGACTCCGAAACAGGAAAGAAGACAAATCAACCTCAAACAAGTAACCGAATCACAATTAATTACAAAGATCTTGTATTACTTGTGCAAAGTAGATTAGGGTTCTATAAACATATAAATAGACCCATAATCTCGTTCCAAAAGACATATAGACAAGATAGCAACAAAAAAATACAGAGAGAAGAAAAAGAGGTCGAGAGCTTGTAAACATCATATTTTCATACTGGATTTTGGCTTGGTTGATCTTTCAACCACCCGTGGACGTTTCTCCGGTCATCGGAGTTTTACCACGTAAAACTTGTGTCTTCGTTACTCTCTCTGAATCTCTTTCTCTTTCTCTTTGAATTAATAGCCGAAATCCAATCCTTGTTGGCTTTTCTGATACAATCCAGAAATCAACGTCAACAATTGGTGCTAGAATGAGGGGGTCGAACCTCCGAACTTGTTAAAAACGATGGCAGGAAGTAGAAGCAGTTTAGGGAATGGCTAAAAATCACCATGCGATTTCCATATTGGCAACATGTCACAAAATCCTGCAGAAAACACAGAAAATCAGCCTGCACACCTGGCAGGGATCCAACAAGTTTCTCCAACCAACAGAGATCTTACGCTGCGTTTCCAAGAGGCCTTGCAGCAATTGGTGACAGACGCAGCAAGGGAAGGGATTGATCTACTAGCTGCAGGAGCACATACTCCCAATCCTCCACCCGTAAGGCTCCGTTCGGTGGTGGTTGGGCCATGAATAACTATGCCAGAAATCAGAAGGAACTCTTCCCCAATCAACCCGGCTGGACAGGAAACACTTGAAGAGGAACAACATCACCAGAGGCTGGACCACAATCAAACAGTACGCACTAGACACCGTAAATATGACTGGCACATGGATCGGTCGTCATCAGAAGATAGCGATCAACCTCATCGCAAACGTCATTACAGAGTCTTGCGAGAAACTCGGCATCAAAGTGAAGAGCCAGAAAGAATGACAGTTACCCAACGGTTCAACCGTCGAGGAAGCCCGGTGGGGGACAGAGATGTCATGATCTAGAGCCTAACTCAAGAAGTCGATAACAATAGGCGTCAGATGGATGCATTGGTCAGAAGTTATTTCTATAACGATTTATCTGACGACGACTCAGACAACCCATTTACCAAGGAAATCTAACGGATCCCTTTCCCAGAAAGGTTCAGGATGCCGCACGTGGAGCAATTTAAGAAAGACACGGACCCGAAAGAGCACGTGAGACGCTATAAAAGTGCCATGGCCCAGTATGCCCACAGCGATCCCTTATTATGTCTCAGCTTCCCACAAACTCTGGGAGACATGGGGTCTAGGTGGTTCGGAAGGTTACCTTCAGCAAGCATCAAGAGTTTCAGTGAACTAAGCAGGAGCTTCTCAAGGCAATTCCTAAGTAACGTTCACAGGAAAAAGTCAGTGGCTCACCTTGCTCAAATAAAACAAAGGAAAGATGAGTCACTGAAGAAATATCTAGGGAGATTCGGAGATTGGCAGTGCAAACGATGAAGCCATAATCGCTGCATTCATCAATAACTCACAGAATGGACTGCTATCCTTTGATTTGAGAAGAGCACGGCTGACTAGGTATGCTGACATGATGGATATGGCAGGAGGATACGCACTGGCCGAAGAAGAAGAATTAGCTACAGGAGTGAGCTATATGCACGGAGGAAAGCCTGAACAGAAGGATGCTGAATCCAAGAGGCAGAATAAAAAAGGAAAGCTAAAAGGGAATGGCAAGGAGAAAAACAAGGATGAGGGTAATGGGCTCAATGTCGAACGGTCCACAGAGAAATACCGAGGCAGATATACCAATTACACCCCTCTTCGAAAAAAACAAGAAGAAATTTTAGCCATCTTGGAAGAGAAGAATATGGTGTAAGAACCGCGGCGACAATCTCAGTTCGCCCGGAGAGATATAACTAAGTATTGCAAATTTCACAAGGAAACCGGGCACGAGACTTCAAAGTGTTTCCAGCTCAGAGATTACATAGAGACTCTTATTCGGGAAGGGTACTTGCAGGATGTAATCTTAAAAAAAGATGAGAAATCAAAAACTAAGAAAGAAGTTAAGGCAGATCACTCTGGACGAAATCAATGGCCTAGTCCCGAGGCCAATCAGGTAATACATACGATTTACGGAGGACCCTCTACCGGGAAAAGCAACCGAGAACGAACTAAGGAAATCAGAGAAGCAATAGAAGCAAGGAATAACTTCGACGTAAACTCGGTTGAGCCAGACCCGAAAAGGGTAAAGGAAGGATGGGACCCAATAGTCTTTACAAAGGCAGATTCCCATGGCGTCAATGTTCGGTCTAATGACGCCTTAGTTATAAGTGCCTGGATTGGTCATCGGGAAGTCCGGAGAATTTTAATAGATAATGAGAGTTCAACAGACATCCTCAATGTGGCCGTCTATGATCAGTTAAGGCTAGAACGAAAAGATTTACAGCCTTTCCATACTCCATTTAGGGGGTTTGGAGGTATAGAAGTTAGGTCACTCGGGATTGTGAAACTGCCCGTGAAGATTGGAACAGCACCTTGCCAGAGGACCGTCTTGCTCGACTTCGTGGTAGTTGACTTAGACAATTGACCGTATAATGCATTATTGGGTTGGCCATTCCTGAATAAAACAAGGGCTGTAACCGCCATTTATGCATTAATGATCAAGTTCCCAACAGAACAAGGGGTCGGAATAGTCAAGGGATCTCAAGAGATGGCCAGAAGAGCAAACATGTCAGTATACAAAGGCAAGAATGATGCTGAACAGGTGTGCACCATAATACAGCCAAATCAGTGTAAAGAGTCCTTGTCATTCGAACTACGAGGGAGAACTCGAATGAGCCCAAAACAGAATTGGTTGAAGTAGTACTTAAAGAAGACGAACCGGATAGGAAAATCAAGATCGGGGCTAACTTGGATGGTAAAGTCAAGCAATACCTAATAAATTTTCTTAAAGAGTACAAAGATGTGTTCGCTTGGAGTCACGAAGATATGGTGGGAATAGATGCCCGAGTAATATTTCACCACCTCGCAGTTGACCCGAATGCAAAACCAGTAACACAAAAGAGAAGATCGTTCAATCCTAAAAGAAGTCAAGCAATCAAACAAGAGGTGGAAAAGTTACTGGCAACTGGATCAATCAGACAAGTCAGCTACCCTCGGTGGGTCGCCAACGTAGTCCTCATCCAACAGAAAAATGGGCAATGGAGGATGTGCGTAGATTTCACGGATCTAAACAAGGCATGCCCAAAGGATAGTTTCCCACTTCCAAGGATAGACCAGCTGGTGGATGCCACAGCGGGACACGAATTGCTCAACTTCATGGACGATTACTCGGGATACAATCAGATCCGGATGAGCAAAGCTGATGAAGAAAAAACAGCTTTCACAACGGATCAGGGTCTATATTGCTACACAGTAATGCCCTTCGGTTTAAAAAATGCAGGTGCTACGTATCAAAGGTTGGTCAACAAAATCTTCACTCGGCAAATAGGAAGGAACATGGAATTGTGCATTGATGACATGTTGACTAAAAGCATCTCGGCAGATGTGCATGCCCGGGACCTCCGAGAGACATTTGATGTTCTGAGAAGATACCAGATGAAATTAAACCCTAACAAATGTTTATTCGGAGTCCATTAGGGGAGATTCTTGGGTTTTCAAGTCCACCAAAGAGGAATCGAAGTTAATCTCGAGAAGATCCAGGCTTTGCAAGAAATGACCTCACCTAAAACATTGAAAGAAGTACAGCGCTTAACAGGGTGTTTA
This sequence comes from Dipteronia dyeriana, assembly GCA_032871835.1. Taxonomy (NCBI): domain Eukaryota; kingdom Viridiplantae; phylum Streptophyta; class Magnoliopsida; order Sapindales; family Sapindaceae; genus Dipteronia; species Dipteronia dyeriana. The sequence continues at coordinate 75,229,244 of CM065300.1, read as the reverse complement.
GCTTCCTTGGGAAGATTCATCTCGAGGGCTATAGACAGGTGCGCACCCTTTTTCAAGATAATCAAAAAAGGAAAAGGACTCGAGTGGAATAAAGAGTGTGAGCAGGCATTCTTAAAAATAAAAGTGTATTTAGGACAGGTTCCAGTTCTCTCAAAACTGTAAAAAGGGGAAATACTTCAGCTGTATCTGTCAATAACCGAGCTTGCAGCAAGTTCAGTCTTAGTAAGAACAGAAGATGGAGTGCAGAAACCAGTGTATTATACCAGCAAGGCACTCTTACCGGCTGAGGCCAGGTACTCACAGGCAGAGAAGATGACCTTAGCATTGGTTTCAGCAACAAAAAAGCTGAGACCATATTTTCAAGCCCATACAATCCAGGTTCTCACCAATTGCCCATTAAGACAAATTTTACAAAAGCCAGAAATATCATGAAGACTTACCAAATGGGCAATCAAGCTAAGTGAATTCAATATTCATTATGTCCCCAGAACCTCCCTCAAAGGACAAGTTGTGGCAGACTTCATAGCCGAGTTCACAGAACCAAACCTGGAAGCAAAAAGACTCTTGGATAAGAGTTTCCCATGGAAACTGTATGTTGATGGCTCTTCAAATACTCATGTCAGCGGGGCAGGGATCGTAGTTTGCACCCCAGAAGGAGATGATGTTGAATGTGCCATGAGATTTGATTTCAAAGCAACCAATAATCAAGCCGAGTACGAGGCATTGTTAGGCATTGTTAGCTGGAATCAGATGAAGTTGAGATATTCAGCGATTCACAGGTAGTTGTCAACCAGGTTATGGACGAGTACCAGGCCAAAGATGAAGGTATGATAGCCTACCGTGACATCGCGAAACAACTCTTCAAAAAATTTAAAGAATTTAAGATTGCTCAGATCCCCAGGGAAGAAAATGAAAAGGCTGACGCATTGTCTAAATTAGCGCGAGCAACAACCACAATCAGACCAAAGACCATTCCGGTTGCACACCTCCTTAAATCGAGTACAGTTGAACCTAAGCATTTGGAAATTTTAGAAATCTGAACACCGCAAGACGGTTGGATGGTCCAGCTGAGAAGGTTAATAGAAGAATGCGTGCTCCTTGAAGATCCGGTACTAGCAAAGCGCATCAGGTATCGATCGGCTAGGTATACCATGATCGGAGGAGAATTATACAGAAGGGGGTTTTCCCGAGCTCTCCAGAGATGTGTACCGGAAGAAGATGCACATCAAATACTTCAAGAAATCCACAGAGGAGTTTGCGGAAACCACACTTGGGGTAGAAGTCTGGCGCATAAGGTACTTAGGCAAGGCTATTACTGGCCTATGCTTTTCTCAGATGCACTGTAATGGTTAGAAAGTTGCAATACCTGTCAAAGGATTGCTAACGATATCCGACAACCCCCAGAAAAGCTCAGAAACCTCACCGCCCCATGGTCATTCGCCATATGGGGCCTAGATTTTATCGGCCCAATGCCAGCTGGGACAGGGGGTGGAGCAAAGCACGCCATAGTCGCTGTCGAATATTTCACAAAATGGGCAGAAGCTGAAGCGCTGGTGCATATCACAGAAGCTAACAACATAAATTTTGTAAAGAAAAACATACTTTATAGGTTTGGAGTTCCGGACACTATAATCACTGACAATGACACCCTGTTTGATAACCTAAAGTTTAGACAGTTGTGCGAGAAGTACCAGGTTGCTAATTACTATGCCACACCAGCCTACCCTCAAACAAATGGGCAGGTAGAAGCAGTAAATAAAATTTTCAAGCACACCATCAAAGCAAAGCTGGATGCCAAAAAAGGAAGCTAGGTTGAAAAGCTTCCCGAAGTATTATGGGCATACCAGACGAAAGCGAGGACTTCAACAGGAGAGACTCCGTACACTTTAGCATTTGGAACAGAAGCTGTTATCCCCTTAGAAACATCGTATGCGTCACCACGGGTCAGGCTATACGACGAAGAACAGAATATTGATATGCTACTACAAAGTTTGGATGAGCTAGAAGAAAAAAGGGAAAAGTTCTGAATAAGAAATACAGCATATCAACAAAAAACGGCTCGCCACTACAACTCTCGTGTTCGGATCAGGAAATTCCATCTAGGAGACCTGGTGCTCAGGAAGGTGTCATTGAACATAAAAAACAAAGCCGCAGGATCCTTGGCTGATAAATGGGAAGGTCCATACAAGATCAAGGGGATAGCTGGTCATGGAGCTTATTGGATTGCTCGACCCAATGGAGGGGTTTTACCCCGACCATGCAATGCCCAATATCTGAAGATTTTCTATCCCTAAAATTACATATAAATGTTATTTTTTTTTATAGTCAGGACAATATTAGTCAGGATCAATATTAAACTGTAATTTGAATCTTTGTTAATTTTTTACAGTAATAAATAAAACTACTCGGAATTTTCGAAAGGAAAGCATCTAGCTCGGGATTTTCAAAAGAAAGCATATGATAATAAGAACATATGGAAGAAGAGCATGATAATAAGAACATGCAAATAGAATTCTAGGGACCATCAAATCCCGAATGGGCGGAGAAGCTCGTAGGAGCATGCTAGCCGAGCAGGGTTAAAATGACATTCGCAAAAAGGCAAACCCGATGCACCAGACTTTGGAAAAATGCTTGGGACGCTATCGGGAGAAATTCCGGTGAAATGCGTAGCTGTGTTGAAGCAATTTTTTTTTAAAAAAAAGAGCTCAACGATTCGGCAAACCCTTACGCATAAAAACTGGGGAGACGTCCTTGGTATTGCGTAAGGACTCGAACGTATGATCATGGCGAGCCTTGATGTAATGTTCAGGTAGCAACCACAGGTGTAAACTTGCCTGTTTCAAGATGACTCGGTTAATAATAAAGATCCAGTTTAATAAGATACTTGGTAATTGAACTCATTCGGGTAATTACCGGTTTAATAAGATACTCGGTTAAGTTACCCGAACATCGAAGAAGCCAGTTTAATAAGATACTTGGCAATTGAAGTCATTCGGGTAACAACCGGTTTAATAAGACATTCGGTTAAGTTACCCAAACCTCGAAGAAGCCAGTTTAAAAAGACACGTGGCAATTGAAGTCATTCGAGTAACAACTGGTTTAATAAGATACTCGGTTAAGTTACCTGAACCTCGAAGAAGCCAGTTTAATAACACTTGGCAATTGAAGTTATTCCGGTAATAACCGGTTTAATAAGATACTCGGTTAAGTTACCCGAACATCAGCCAGTTTAATACAGCACTCGGCAACAAGCAGCAATAAACAGATCAAGACCATTCAATTCAAAATAAAATAAATTTTTATTGCTCCTAAAAGAATAGTTACAGATTAAAGAGTTGTTCTATACAAGTAAAAAAAATCATAATTTTCTACGGTTCTACAAAATTAAGGTTGCGAGGATTTCGAGTCTTTGCCAATACTCGGATCTGGCACCATCTCGTACTCACAAAGAAAGCTCTCATTAGACGGCCAAGCGATATTGTCGACAATATCATCCCTCCACCGGCTGTAATCTTCACCCAGGACTGGCCCGACATCTGGGACTACACCCTCAACCGACTCTTGACTTGCAGAAAAGGTCGAGAGAGAATGCTCGGACGGAATCTCTAAATGCATGGGATGAGGTTCTTTGCATTGACTACGACATTAGGCTCTCCATTCCTTCATCTGAATCCGAAGAGACTCCAAGGACTGGTCCACGTGATGTTTGATTGACAGCTCACAATTAGCTCGAGCTTTCTCGGTCGCTCTATTCTTAACTTTGAAGAACTCGCCAGCTGAAACTAACCCGCGTTGAAACTGCCGAAGAAGTAGGGCATCGTAAGCAGGGGATCTTTTAAAACAATCCACCCCTTAGACTTCAAGTTCCAACCTGGCCTCTCGGGATAGGGATTCAACTGTCAATACTTGGCACTCCAGATCTTCGATTTTTTGGTTATATGTAGACCTTGACTGCTCCGCCTCCTGCTCAAACTTAAGCACGGATTCTTCAGCAGAAGATAGGAGATGTTGAAGTGATGCACCATTCTCCTCTGCTAAAGATGCCTTCTCCTCGGCTTCAACCTGCTTCGCCAGACAATGGTCGGTGAATATCTGTACAGAACCGACCTCCTGCTGATAAGCTTCTTCAGCTCGAACACAACCTTCCTCACTTGCATTCAACTGAGCCTCCAGACGCCTTATTCGATCAGCTTGATGTTGCTGCGTCTGAACTAACTCAGCGAATTCGGCCACCATCTGTAAATAGATATATTCAGTAATCTGATAGAAGCAAAACAATAGAGGAGTCAGATTTAACTTAGATAAGATGCACCGTTGAAAACATTTTGAAGACGATCGGTCAGGGAACCATCCCGAAAGCCGCTCCAGCGGTCTTCCCCTATAAAAGCCCAACTGGAGGACATCTCCAGTAGCCCAGATTTCCAAACTCGGAGGCAGGAGAAGCCATGTTCGGTTCTAAGGATGGAGAAGGAACCCCCGAAGGTTCAGCCACCATATCTACAACCTCGGGGGTAGAAGAAGCCCTACTCGGTTCTGAAGCGGCTGCATCTACTGATGCACTATCGCCAACACTCGAGGCAATCTCATCCGTAACATCTTCATCACTAGAGTCGATAAATGAGACTACCTGAGGAACTTTGAGAGGAAGAGACGGTGAACTAACTGCATTTCGTTTCTCACCCCGAGAACGGTGGAAGTTAAGGTCAGCAACAGGATCTTCCTGTGGATCGTCTCGGAAAGACTCAAAGAATTTGGCACCTGTAGGCACTTGATCCGTCAAGACGTTACCACCATCGCCGGCTACAAACCGTCCAACGGGCTCTTCACCCGGGCCTTCACATTGCCTCTCCCTATTATAAGGCAGTTGGGTGTCAGTTGGCTCACTTTGGCTACTTGGACCAGGAAAATCCTGAGTAGAAGGCTGAGCACCTTGATGAACATACTCGGGGATCTGTTCCTCAGCAGTGTCGGTTTCCTCATTGTGGAGCAATACTCTCATCATCCTGACGGGAAGCTTCTTTTCTACTCGCCTGCAGAATCAACTTCACCTGGCGAGCTTGAAGATCGCTGACGACGTCCGTATCGAACACTTAAAAAAAAAAGATGTCAGAAGATGAAAAGTAGAAAAATACAATAGAAAGGGCACCGGGTTACTTACATCGCTTGCGATGGCCTGAAATCTGTCTGAAGAAGCCGAGCTTTATCAAATCCTCCTCTTTAAAAATGTAGCTCTTCCTCCTCTTCTCCAGAGTACGAACAGCTGCCCGAGTCAGCCTCTTCAACTCAGAATCACTATAATCGATTATTTTCTTGTTCCACACTTCAGGGGAATAGAAGAAACAAGGAACACTCAACACATTTCGGGAATCCTCAGATCCAACAGTAACGTTGAGCCCGAGAGCCCCGCCAGTAAAAAACCAACTGTTCTTCCAGAACTTGTTGGATATAGGGAATCCCCATACAAAACCCTTTGTTTTGGGTCATCAGAAGCGTCGACCTCCAGATTCACCTTTGCTTCTTTGGGGACCTAACTGTCCGATGAAGTAGACGTAAGAAAATAGGTCCCCGTCTTGCTAACCTGCCTCAGCGTAAAGAAATACCTAATTTCATTTGGGGAAGGCGGTGAAAGGTTCATTCTACTGAACATATGCCACATGCACATCAAGACTTTATAACTATTCGGGGCCAACTGAGCTGGGGTTATCCCTACTTCAGCCAAAAACCAGGAAATAAATGGTTGAAAGGGAATGTGATGCCACAGCATAGCATTGATCCATAAACCGTAACCATACCCTCAGGAGGATTCCATACGACTCTATCCCCCGCAGGAACCAAAGTGATCGAGTCAGGCAAGTCGAATCGGGAGTGTTATTTTTCTATTTCAGCTGGCCCGACCACATTCGGTTCAGTATCAAAGCCACTCCGGCGAGTATCAGAAAACGAAAGACGAGACGCCCTGTACACCTCATCAACATCACCCTCGTTAACAGTTTGTTCCCTGGTCTGAACGCTGCTCGAGCCGTGCTTGTATACCTTACTTCTGCTCTGATGTTTACCCATCCTTCGAAAAGATACCCTGTGATCAAAAATATCAGAATCAGAACTAGATGGAGAACTCGATACAGGGCTGAAAGTGACGTTAAGGTGAAACCCAGAAACATCAACCTCTAAGAATGGAGGCTCATTTATTGGGATATCCCCCAGTAATCGTTTAATGCAAGAAACTAACTGGAAATCCCGATGTTCTAATGCATCAAAAGCGATTTTAAAGAGACGATGGGGGAAGATGGCCCCATTAAAACTAACCTTGAATTGAGATTGATGCAAGATCTTCAAACGGAGAATCGCGAACTTCTAGATAAAGAAATCTGGGTTTAAAGAAATTTCTGCTGAAAATTGTTGAGAATTATGTCTCTCAGCGAAGAATTTAAAAAGGAGACAGCACGAAACCCTAGAATTTCAAGAAAAAAAAACTTATGATGAAACTTGATGACGTATGCGGCGTTTGAGGAGACGCAAAAATCATTTCTAATAAATGATATTGAAAAACGAAAATACGAGGGACACGTGTCAAAACAGGAAGTAGCACTCGACCGTCAGAACTTCAAAATGTCGCCATCATTTAAGATCTCGCGTGGTGAAGCGAATCGAAAATACAGGGTTACCATTAAAACACGCCATTATGACAAGACGGCTATTCTGATGAGTAAAAATTAAGATGATTAAAATACTCTTGCTCGAAATGAAATTTACTCTGCAAAACTATTTTAAGGGGGTATTGTCGTATGTGAATTTTACCAAGCACACATGTCATCGATAGGAAGAAGAAAATTGACAGGTGGACACCCAAATAGGCACTCAGAAAATATCTTACGAGGCATCATTAAAGAGAAGAAAACCCGAGTAAACCAGTAGCATGGCAAGACCTACTCGAGATCAACTAAATTACTCCAAATCAATTAAAAGTACTCGGGGTAGACAAAAAAAACATCTTCTAGTCGGGCTTAAACGGAGATACTCGGGACCAACAAGTGTTATTCTTACTCTGGATAAATACGACCCGAGTAAGAAACTTAGTGCTTAGTTTATACGGATTGAGTCATTAAATACACGAAGATAGCCATCAGGAAGGAATCCCAAAGAGAACAGAATACTGAGCTAGAAGAATCCTCAATCAGGAAACAACTTGATTTCACTACAAATACTACACTCTTATAAGGAAACGAGTCCAAATAAAACTACACTACTGGAATCCCACTCTATTTCCATAAGAGACTCTGAAACGGGAAAGAAGACAAATCAACCTCAAACAAGTAACCAAATCACAATTAATTACAAAGATCTTGTATTACTTGTATAAAGAAGATTAGGGTTCTATAAACATATAAATAAACCCATAATCTCGTTCCAAAAGACATATAGACAAGATAGCAACAGAAAAATACAGAGAGAAGAAGGAGAGATCGAGAGCTTGTAAACATCATATTTTCATAGTGGATTTTGGCTTGGTTGATCATTCAACCACCCCTGGACGTTTCTCCGATCATCGGATTTTTACCACGTAAAACTTGTGTCTTCGTTACTCTCTCTGAATCTCTTTCTCTTTGAATTAATAGCCGAAATCCAATCCTTGTTGGCTTTTCTGATACAATCCAGAAATCGACGTCAACATAAGGTATAATTCAAAAATACAGATTTCATCAAGTACAAAGAAAAAAAAATGAGAAGATGATCCGACTGAATTTCAATATCTGAAATTCTTTACCTGCGTATAAATACAGAAGAAATACAAGAAAGTTTGAAAATGGACAAACAAATTTGGAAAAAGAATAACAATCAACATAACATAAATTGATTGTTTTTTATCATTTGATATCTCTTGCTTTCTTGTTTACATATTATATATTATAAAATCATATTCATAAAAGTGACAAAATTAAACAAAAATAATAATAATTTAACTCATTCAATTCTAAGAAATTAATGCTTGCAAATGACAATAAGACTATCTATATTAAATTGAAGATAACAAAAGTATTGCAAATCTATTAGAAATTCAAATATGATTCCTCCATATTCTCCCATCATCAACTAATCTCCTATGATTATGGTCATATTTCATTCTAGCATATTTTCAGTACTAGTCTTTAATCGTGTATAACATTTACTTTTTAATATTGTGTAATTATTGTCAGATATTTTTCCTTATATAACTGATACTCATTGCTGTATAAACTCAGAAATTCTAATCAATTAAATTACTTTCTTCCATATTCTTCGAGCTCTTATATGGTATCAAAACAATAAAATCTACAATGAGAACACTGCACTCATTTTCAATGGCAACTGAAAGCTCAACCTCCACCACTTTCACCATCCCAATCATCCAAAAAAATCTAAGAATCCAAGCTCCACCAACCACACGCATTTCTTTCAACTCCACACAACTTTCGCTGAAAATCAAATCAACAAACTACCCTTCATGGAAAGCGCAATTTGATGCCCTCCTCTTAGGTTAAGATCGTCCGGGGTTTGTCGATGGCATTCGTCCCTATCCTACGTCAACAATTAAAGAAAAGGAAAATGGAAAAGAAGTCACCAACCCAGCCTTCCATCTATGAGTACGTCAAGATAAGCTGTTATTCTTAGCCATTATCGAGTCTCTTGACACGACCATCATTCCCTTGATGACCTCAACAGAGTCATCGCAAGAAGCTTTGGAAAATCTTAAAGAATTGTATGTCAACAAGTCAGCAGCTCGCATTGTGGGATTGTAAAAAAGCCAAATGAAAATTACTCGAGGCACGTCGTCTGCCATTGATTACCTTTCCTCTTTCAAGAGTGTGGTTGATGATCTCGCTCTAGCCGGTGCTCCATTTGAAAAACTCAACTTGGTCATACATGTTTTGAACGGCATTGGCACCGAATTCAACCCAATTGCTGCAGTTGTCCGTGCAAGGGACACCGTGATCTTATTCGAGGAAACTTTTGATAAACTGACTGAGTATGAAACGTATTTGAAGCATGAAGAACCTCAAAGTGCTCAAGTTCCTATCACAACAAATAACACACTACAATTAAAACAATAACCAAAATGGCAAGAAGAACTGTAACCAAAATCGTGGTGGCACCAATATCAACAAAAACAATCGATCATTCAACACCTCTAACACCAACACAAGTGGGGAATAATCCAGATGTGGTGTGCCAATTTTGTGAAAAACATGGCCACTCAGCCAAGTAGTGTTACCATGCTAAGAAAATTATGCTGAGGGGAAATCCTCCAACTGCCAATCACACAACAATAAATGGTGGTGCTCTCTCGGGTTGGTTGTTGGATTCAGGAGCATCTCATCATGTCAACACTGACTTAGGCAATCTCTCGCTTTATCAACCCTATGAAGAGCCAAATGATATACGGTACAAGACTCACAATCACACATACCGGTTAATCCTCCTTACATTCATCCTCTAATTCTTTTTTGTTATCTAATGTTCTCTGCGTGCCCACTATGCAAAAATAATTAATTTCAGTTTCTCAATTTTATCACACCAATATCACATCTGTTGAAATTTTCCCTCATATTTTGTTGTGAAGGATCTTACCACAGCAGTAACACTCGCACACGAAAGGAACAAAAATAACATATACGAATGGCCTACCATATGGGAGTCAGTGTTGGGTTCCAAAATTGCTTATGTAAAAGTCAAGACATCTCTTGATAATTGGCATAATCAACTTGGTCATCCCTCTACCAAAATTCTTAGTCATTTGGTGTATAATAATACTCTCCCTATGTCATCGAGTCAGTCTAAGTCCAATGTTTTTTGTGATTCATGTCATTTTACCAAGAGCCATAAGCTACCCTTTGGTGTTTCAACATTAAAAGTCATGGACTATTGGTCTTGTTTATTCAGATGTATGGGGACTTTCCCAAGTCAAATCAATGGATGGTTTTTCTTATTATGTTTTATTTGCTGATCATTTTACCAAATATTGTTGGCTCTTTCCCATAGTAAAAAAATATGATGTCGTTTCAATATTTACTAAATTTAAATGCTGGCAGAATTCTTTTAAAAAAAACTTCCATTGTTACTATCTACACAGATGGTGGTGGTGAATATGAAGGTTTAAAAACAATTTTTCAATCTCATGGCATCCAACACTTGGTATCTCCACCACATAATCCTCAACATATTGCATTTGTCAAATGTTGTCATTGACACATTTTAGAAACTGGACTGTCATTGTTACACAAAGCTTCTATGCCACTGTCTTTTTGGTCTCATGCAATTCAAACGGATGTATATTTGATCAACAGATTACCAACACCAACCCTCCATCTAAAATCACCATTTGAGTCCTTATTTCATTCAAATCCGAATTATTCTAAGCCTAGAGTGTTTGGGTGCTTATGTTATCCATGGCTTCATCTTTTCACTCGTCACAAGCTTGAAACTTGCTCCAGACCATATGTTTTCCTTGGTTATTCTAACCAACATTCTACCGACAAATCTTTTGATCCGACGAGCAATAAACAGAAACCGGTAGTTAATGAAGAAATTAACATAAATTTGAACAACAATAAATAAATTCATCTCACTGAATTAAATTAGAATGAAAAGAAAAAAAAATCTCACTTCAAAAATAAAAGGACCAAGAAATTAACCTGCATACAAAAATAGAAGATGAAACTCATATGAGAATATGAAATTGTAAAACAAACAAAATAACTAACTGATAAAAATAAAAAAAGGGTAAGTGTCAGAGAATCTGGTGCATACAAACTCTTAACAACAACCTGTTATTTACTTAAACAAACTTGAAAGAATCACTTTACAATACAAGAACAGATAAAGGCAGTACCAATTTACAAGAAGAAAATCTAAGAATACTAAATTAATAGAAAACATAAAATAAGAAAGAGAAGCAAGAACAGAAAGAACAACACCAAGATTATCGTTGTTCGGCTTAAATCAAGTCTACATCCACGTTGCACTCCTCAGAGAAGCTCTCTCCACTATATGAATGTTTTACAAAATTTGATCACAACCCAAATACACAAATACAACCAAGAAACTTCAATCTATCACACATAATTGATCTCAACCTAATAATCTCTCTCAATCTGATAACAGATCTTCTGAAGAATCACTCAGCCTCACAACATAGTATACACAATCTAATCTCTCTTAAAACACAACAATCTCACACAAATTACAGAGAATCACTTGGATCCACCAAGCTTACAAATAACACAAGAGAGTTTTCGAGAGAGAGAGAGAGAGAAGCTATTTTGAAAAAAAACCTAGATTAGAATGAATTCTGATAACATTCTCTCTCCTTGTTGATTATATAGGCCTATCTAATGAGTCACCACCGAAATCTCCAATGACCAATAGAAGCTTGCCAAAGTGGATTGTATCACATGACTACATCAGACTTTTCCTGATAACTTCATCTGATACCAAAACTAAACACACCGTTTTGCATCAAAAATAGATCTGGTCTATATAAGGCCTAACTTTAGTTAGGCTGATGTAGATGAAGTTTGGGCTTCTGTATTTGGTCTTCCAATGACATGTTGGGCTAAAAATATATCACAAATTCCACCTTTGCCCAACTTTATTCAAATGACAAAGATAATTCCTTTGAGGTACCTGTATAAGACTCAACAAACAAATCAGCCACAATCACCTATTTTCAGCAAGTTTAAGCAATGATTGAGCTTGCTATAGGGAATCACATTTGTTCCCATATCTGCTGGATTTTCTTCAATGGAAACTTTTTCCACCTCAACAGTACCTTTAGAGATTTTATCTCTAATAAAGTGGTACTTTACCTTTATGTGCTTAGTCCTCTCATGGAAGACAAGGTTCTTACACAAGTGAAAAGCACTTTAATTGTCAGTATAGATAACAACCTTACTTCTAAACACACCTATCTCACCTAGAAGACCTTGAAGCCAAATGGATTCCTTTATAGCTTCTGTAACAGCTATATATCTGGCCTCAGTTGTTAAAAGAGCAACAACCGATTGAAGTTGGCTCTTCCAACTGACACTACAGCCAGCAATATTGAAAAAAATAGAAGGATGTAAACCTTCTTTTATCCCTATCACCTGTGTAGTCAGAATCTATATATCCAACTATATCTATCACACTATTGGAGCAGTCGTAATTTAGTCCTACCGATATGGTATAACTGATATACCTAAGAAACCATTTCATGGCATTCTAATGGTCTTTCCCAAGATTGGCCATATACCTAGACAACACACTAATAGCTCTTGCCAAATTAGGTCTAGTGCTAATCATAGAATACATCACAGATCCTACATCACTAAAGTAAGGAACATTTTCCATGTACCTACTTTCTTCAATGACCTAGATGAAAAGGCAACAGGTAATACAAAATTTGTACATAGAGGAACATTGACAGGCTTGCAATTTCTCATTGTAAATTTGTCATCCAGCTTGTTTAAATAGCTGGACTATTTTAAACACAACCTGTTTTCTTCCCTAAACTTGACAATTTCCATACCTATAATTAGTTTAGCATTACCTAAGTCTTTCATATCAAATTCAGACTTCAACTTCTTCTTTAACTCTATAGTCCTAGGCATGTCCTAACTAGCAATTAGCATATCATTAACATATAAAAGCAAGTAAACAGAATTACTGACATTTTCACTGTTGAAATAAAAACATGCATCAAACTTGATTTTAATAAAACCTATACTAGTAATGAAATTTTTAAATTTCTTATTCCATTGTCTAGTGGCTTGCTTGAGCCCATATAAATATTTTTTAAGAAGACACATATGGGAGAGTTTAGAATTAGATTCAAACCCCTCCAGTTGAGACAAATAGATGGTTTCATCCAAGTCTCCATGCAAAAAAGCCGTTTTGACATCTAATTGTTCTAATTCCGTATCAAAATAGCTAACTAATGCTAAAACTATCCTAATTGTCTTATACTTTACAACAGGAGAGAAAACCTCATTATAATCAATTCTCTCTCTTTATGTAAAGCCCTTGCAACTAATCTAGCCTTATACTTAGGTGGTTCATTCTTATCTACACTTTCTTTAATCTTATAGATCCACCTACATGTCACTACCTTCTGTTTTTTCAATTTTACAACAAGAGGTTAGGTCTTGTTTTTCTCAAGTGAGTCCATCTCTTCTCTCATGGCTTGTAGCCATTTTTGCTTGTCAATACAGTTGACAGCTTCACTAAAGGTTGTAGGTTTAACATTTTCTAACTCTTTGAGAGTGCATAGTGTAAATGAAATAACATCAGTATATGCAAACTTGTTGTAAGGTTTTATAATCCTTCTAGCCCTATCCCTGACCAGCAGGTAATCAGCTAGAGAATCATCATTCACTGGCTGATTCTGATCTATTTCCACCTGATTATCATGATAAAAATGGGCAACCCCATCATCCTCAATAGGATTTGGCTGAACTGTGATAGGACCAGGTAGTAGGCAGTCAACATCCACCTGAATCTTATTTCCATCATCCTTTAAAGGATTAGGTAAGGATTCAGTTGGTTGGTCCTTATATTTACAAGGCATTCTGGACTCATCAAACACAACATCTCTACTGATTATAACTCTAAAACCTTTTTAATCCTTAAGACAAATTATGTACCATTTTACACCTAAAGGATATCCTAGGAATACACCCTTAACAGATCTAGGCTCAAGTTTTCCTTTAGATTGATGAGCATAAGCTGCACATCTAAACATTTTCAGGCGTTTATGGATGGGAGGTCTCCCTGTCCACATTTCTTCAGGTGTTTTAAGGCCTATGGCAGTGGAGCGAGACCTATCAATCAATTAGATGATTGTAGTAACAGCCTCTCCTTAAAAACTTTGACCTAGACCAGAACCTATTAAGAGACATATAACCTTGTCTAAAATAGTCTTATTTATCCTCTTAGCCACTCCATTTTGTTATGGAGTCACTATAAGAAAAATAGGCTTTAGGGACGAAATTTTTTGGAACGAATAAAATTCGTCCCAAAAGAACATCTATTGGAATACAAAAACAAAAATCGTCCCTAAAAATTTCAAACCTGAAGAAACCTATAGGGACGATAAAATTCGTCCCAATAGAACGTCTATTTGGACGAAACAAATTATCCATCCCTAAAAAAGGACAAACTCGACAAGACTTTTAAGGACGAAAATATTTTTCCCAATAGAATGTCTATTGGGACGGGAAAAAAAAATTGTCTCTAAAAAGTGTAAAAATATCAAGACTTTTAGGGGCGAAAATAATTTGTCTCGATAGAATGTGTATTGGGACAAAATAAATTATTCGTCTCAATAGAATGTCTATTGAGACGAAAATTATTCGTCCCTAAAAGTTTGATATCTTTTTTTTTTGAAAAAAAAAAGAATTTATAGACTTGGAGAATTACTAAAACAAAAATAATATTTGTTGTTGATAATGATTTATCGGGAATATATTTTTATTTTTTTATCTTTATTTTTTTTAAGTTTTTCCTCTGAGACATAATTAAATTTGTTTCACTTATTTATATTAATTACTATAGATTAATTCAAAAATTATGAAAAATTATATATATATATATATATATATATTATAAATATTATAATAATAATTTAAAATGCAAAACCACTTTCTAGAAAAGTTGTTGTATATTTTTTTTTCTTTTGTGATAGGAATTCAAATATTACATTTGTCTATTAAATTGAAAAAAGTAAAGAAAGTCTTTATATTCCATGCAAACCACTTTCTAGAAAAGTTGTTATATAATTATCCTTCCATTTTGTGATAGAAATTCAAGTCTTACATTTGTCTATTAAATTGAAAAATATAAAGACAGTTTTTGTATTCCATGTATGATTAAGGATAGACCATATGATATGAAAATATATGTTTTTTTTTAAATAGTTTAATTACACGTTATCTCTTAGTGGAGCTGGTAGTGTACCTCCCTTCTACATAAGTGGTGCAAACCGGGAGTTTTCTTCACAGGTTATGGACAGTAGTTATCTCCCATTATGGGCCTAAATATCTAGAGGCACAAGTATTGTTTGATTTCAGTAGGTTTCGACAGTCATATTGTAATATTTTTTTAAAAATAGTTTAATTAAATGTTACAATAAACGTTTTTAATATCAATTTTTTTATAATATAAAAATAAAATTTAAATTATTGGAATTCATTTATAATAAAAATGTAATAACATATGGAACTTATATATAAATAATATACATTAATTGACATATCCTAAGCACTAGCAAAGTGGATAAGCTCTTTCAATGGAGGGTAGGGGGTCGCTGGTTCGACTCAGGTGGAGAGCCAAGCTCTAAATGATGGAGTTGGTTGGGTGGGTCGGTGGAGCTGGGTGTGGGTATGGCCAGGTTGTGGTAGGTATTGGGTTGATATGATTGAGTAATAAATTTTTTATTTTTTTTAAATCAAATTTCGTCCCTATAGATAGTTTGTAGGGACGAAATATTTCGTCCCTACAGGATATCAAATGGGACGAAAATGTAATTTCGTCCCTATAGGTTCTCAATAAGGATGAATTATTTTGTCCCTATATATTATCAAATGGGACGAACCAAAATCGTCCCTATATGTAGTCTTCAGGGACAAATTTCAATTTTTGTCCCAAAGAAGCTATTGCGACCCATCTGAGGCGACGAATTTATTTTGTCCCAATAGGTCTATATGGACGATTATTTGGCTATTGGGACGAAAAAAAATCGTCTCAATATCCCTTTTATTGTAGTGAGTGTACCTTACTGTTCTATGTCTCTATATTCTCTTATCACTACAAAACTTATTTAATTTTTCATTACAAAATTCTAGCCCATTATCTGTTCTAAGAGTCTTAATTTTCTTAGAAGTATGGTTTTCAACAAACTTCTTCCAAGCCTTAAAACTGTCAAAGGCTTGATCCTTGGATTTCAAAAAACATATCCACACTTTCCTAGAATAGTCATCTATCAAGGAGAGGAAGTAGTGATTTCCACCATGTGTGGGAAACTTGGTTGGTCACCAAAAATCCGAGTGAACATACTCAAGGATTTGTTTGGTGGTATGTTGGGTAAAAGTGAAACTAAGCCTATATTGTTTACCTAAGACATAATTCTCACAGAATTCAAGATTAGCATCTTGATCCACCTTTCTTGCTCAATTCTTGTAAGCCTCTCCCACTCATATGACCAAGTCTTAAGTGCCATAAGACTACTTTGTCACTGTTTTTGGCTACCAAAGTGGCATTCCAATCAGTGACAGTTTCTCCTCTCAACACATAAAGCTTATTCCTTTTGTCTCCTTTTAGAATGACTAAGGAACCTCTAGAGGCTTTTAAGACACCCTTTTCAGCTTTATAAATATATCCTTCCTCATCTAAAATACCAAGAGAAATTAGATTACTCTACAAGTTAGGCACATATCTCACATATTTAAGAACTGTAACCATCTCATCATACATCAGAACAGAAACTGAACCTATTCCTTCCACCATACATTGTTGATTGTTTCCTATCAACACACTGTTGGGGTTTATGCCCTAAAGATGTAATTTGTAAATGGATTTATTAAATAAATAAAAGGAAAAGTTCAATACATTCTTGTTGTGTTGTTTATTATATAACTTGTGCATAAATTTAACATCCAAGATTGTCGGATGTAATCTCAAACTGTGTATATGAGTGTCATATACAGATGAATACAGTAAGAGACGTGCAATCTAAATAGTCCATAGATAGCAAATAAAGCTGGGTACTTTATTTGTGGTTAATCTATAGTTGCGGTCTATTCCGTAATGTACGGTGATTCTGTCCTGAATCATTCATATGAGATATGGGAATGGAGGCACCTTATATGATGTGATCATATAGGACTAGTCCATGATCTATATGAATCTCTCACCAAGATCTGTTTACCGATGAGATTCATATATATCAACTAATGATGGCTATATATGGGTGATCTTAATTCTGAGTATCTTATCGACTCCTTCGGGTTAAATCGTGGTCTTTGATATACCATGGGTGTGGTCAGATGCATTTCCTGATCAATATACTCCGTATGTTGGGATTGTGGTTTGGCTTGTGGCTAGGAAGGTTTGTACACAATAGTGGAATCCACTCCTTCTTGTGAGAAGTAGATGGTAGTTCCCTTAAGGGTTGATTTGGGGCTTGGACAATATGAGCGCTCTCCTAATTCCGTAAGGAAATAGGATTTATTGTCAATTAGAGAATCAACGGTACTTACTGGATATATGTAATTAGATGGGTATAATAGATATTATGACCATGCTCTAATTATGAACTACTGTGGAGGATCACACCATATGTAATAGCTATATTGATGGACACCGAGTTGTATCGGTCTTTGTAAAAACGTCTAAAGTTGAGATAATACAGTTTCTAGTTTTTAGTGGAATAACACCGGAGTTAATAATCAAAGAATATTAATTAAAGAGTTTAATTAATGAGTCCGATGATTATTAGAGCTCAAAATACTGTGGGTCCATTAGGTCCCCTTGCTAGCCTGATTGATTTAGGTAACAAGGGTCACGGTTAATTAATAGGATTGTCCAATTAATTGTGTTACAAAAGTGACACGTATATATTCGGGAATTAATTGAATAATGAGATTATTTAATTAATGAATGTTAATAGTTTAATTAATTAAATAATTAGATTATTTAATTATATTGATAATTATGAATTATTAATTAACTATTAAATGGAGGGTGTTAATTAATATATGGATTTAGGTGAAGATAAAATAATAGGATTATTTTATTTTACAAAATCATTTATCTAAGTATTTGAATTTAAGTTTAAATTTAAAATACTTATTATCACTTTTAATATATTAGATATATTTGAAAAGGATAATTAAAAAAAATATATCAATTAATAACACAAGAGATTACATAAGATGCAAATTGGTGTGTACATGAAACAATAGTCAAAAGAAGAATTTGCATAGGATGCAAATACTTAATACATATATGATATATATGTAAAAGCGAGTGATATAGATATATAAAACCTGAAGCAGTGCGTGGGATATAATATATATGGTCAACATGCATAGATATGGTGGGTTATATATATATATATATATATATATATATATATATATATATATATATATATATATATATATTGTTTCATGTTTTTTATGTGTTTTTGAAAAACATAAAAGAAAGAGTTTCTTCAATTCTCTCTACATCTTCCATTCAAGTTCTTTAGACGGTATTACGCACACACGCAGTACCAGTTTCGGGAGATAGCGAGGAATATCGAATGGTTCTGACAGGAGCATATCGAAAAGTGAAGGAGCCTCCAAACGTTGGTAAGTATATCTTCTTCTGATTATATCGATTACAATTTCCTGAGTTTACATATTGTATGTATTGGTTCCGAAAAATAATTACGATCAAAATTTCACTGGTCCCAGATACAGATATGATCTGTATAAAAATTTTAAAACCTAGTTCCGCTGTGTGACCGGTGAACGGGGTATCAACAATTGGTATCAGAGCAAAGGCAGTGGCGACTGGCTGATCCCTGGGAACTCTCACGCGTGATCGTGTGACAAAGCGTGGCTCTCCGTCCGAGGGCTTCTTAGAGGAGTGCTCTGATAGGTATATGTGGGTGTCACCCCAAGGAGTTGGGACCGTGCACACACCCATGATATAGGAATTGGTATCAAAGCCAATTTATTTTTCGGAACAGGAAATTGTTTTCGATGCCCCTGTATGTATGAATGTGTAAGAATCATCTTTATGATTGTATGAATGTTTATAATTAAATTGTTTAATTTAAACATGATTGATCGTAAATTTTTATGGTACTGTGGATTTAGGGTTTATGGGTTGTATAATTTTTTATTATTATTATATTTTTATTTTACTATTATTGTATTGTAAATAAATAATAAAAATTGTAACCTGTAAACGAAGAACTGGAAACGCGCGCGACGACGTACTGGTCACCGACACTGTTCACAGGTACTGGTCATCGCACTGTTCAAAGGGGTACTGTTCATCGACACTGTTCACACTGTACTATTCACACACGGTTCCGTTGGCAAGTGTTGCCTAGTGCGTTCCGTGCAGATTTCCAGTTTCGAATTCATGAGATGAATCGGAGTGACCTGAAGAGACTGGAAGATTCGAAAATTACAAGACCAAGGAATGCCTTGGGATTTTTTTTGTAATTTTAGATTTCAATTTTTTAGGTTAAATAATCCATAGTACTCAGTCAATTCATGTATGTTTTATATTATGTGATGATAAAAGCATTGTCATGCATACGTATGTCATTTAGATTAGATGTGCCTACACAAATATATTTGATATGTCATACATGAATCATAGCCTGATATTTTATGTATTTTGTTTTTAATGTGATTAAAATGGGCAATATAAATAATTGGCTATGAATAATGAGATTAGTTTTTAATGGTTAGAAAACTTGGTAATTCTCATTAATATTAATCTAGTTAATAAAGAGTTTAATAAGTTAGATTAATAGGGTCATTTACTGTAATTAGGATTAATATGATTAATATGATTAATTACCTAATAATAAATGAACCGAATAAAGTGTTAGAGTTTTAATAGTTAAAATTTGGTAAACACTAACATAATAATCCGACCTTAGTAAATAGTTTACAAAAAGCTTAGATTATTCACTAATATATTAGATTTTTAATAGTTAAAAATCATTAATAATTTATTAGTTAATTATAATTTGTTTCTAATTAGTTAATGCGCTAGATAACTTGATTAAAGTTAGTCGTTTAATCCTGTAGAATCTAGGTGCATTAACGGTTAATAGAAAACCCTAATTTTAAAATAGTGAGTGGGAGAGGGATATATGACATATATATCCCGCGGTCTCCATCTGAGTGGGGCCTCGTGACGGCTTTGCTTTCGTCTTCCCTAAGGAGGGTTTTCACAAAGGTCAATACCAAGGTTGACTTCCTAAAGGATAGGATTTCTGAGGGTATTTCGGGATTGACCGACCCTAAGGCGGCAATTCTCGAGTTAAGCTCTTGAGATCTGAAATGGTGGGTTACACTCACGAAGGTTTTGATTAAGTTTGTTAATTAAAAACCTGACCGAATGAACGATGGTTGAATGATATGGAATAAGAGTTATTCTAGAATATCATTTGATTGAGAATGTCTCGGTCAAACATGCAAAAACTTGACCGACCCTAAGGTGGCAATTCTTTGTGGTATGTTGGATTGTCGTGGTATAGTAACTAGTTTTAGGGTAGTTCTAGTTCGTTAAACATGTGCATGCATCATGTTTAAATTTATGCCAAAGCACTTGTACTTGTTTTAAATAAATGACTGAATGAATGTTTTATTTATTTCAGCAATAATGTCTTCTGCATTACTTCAAATTCTCGTAAACGACATATTAACTGGTGATAACTACACTAAGTGGAAACTTAACATTAATGCAATATTGGTCACCAAATACCTCAAGTTTGTGCTTACGAAGGAATGTCCTCCAGCGCCTGCTGCCAATGCCACACGAACTGTTCGAGAGGCATACAAGCGAAGGGTAAGCCCAAAACTAAGAAAGTCCAAAGCAAGAAGAAGTCCAAGAAAATTAAATATGATTTACTTATTCTTGAGTCGTGTTTAGTAGAAGATTATTCTTCACCCTGGATAGTTGATTCGGGGGCCACTAACCATGTTTATTCTTCTTTACAATGGACTGATTCTTGGACACAGCTAGAGGAGCAAGCCTTCTCAATGTGTGTGGGGTCAAGGGATGTCGTGTCGGCACGGGAGTGGGCGTAATTAGATTACATTTTTGTAATAATTATATATTGTTGGACAATGTATTTTATATTCCTGAATTTACACGGAATTTGATTTATGTTTCTAAGTTGTTAGAACAAAAATATTTTGTTTCTTTTAATAATAAGTTTCTTATTATTGGAAAGAATGGTCTGAATATTTATTCAAGAATTAATGAAAACAATTTGTATGTGTTAAGACCGTTAATACATACTACTCTGCTCAACACCGAAATGTTTAAGGTTGAAAAAACAAAAACTAAACGACACAATATTTCTCCAGATAATGACACGTATCTCTGCATCTAAGGCTTGGTCATATCAACCTTGACCAGATAGTCAGACTAGTAAAAAGTGGACCTTTAAGTGAGTTAAAGGTTGGCGCATTACCTGTCTGCGAATCTTGTATGGAAGGTAAGATGACTAAGAGACCTTTTACTGGAAAAGGGCTTAGAGCTAAAGAACCGCTAGAGCTTATACATACAGACGTCTGCGGACCAATGAATGTTAAAGCTAGATATGGTTATGAGTATTATGTCACCTTTATAGATGACTACTCAAGATACGAATATGTCTACCTAATGCAACGGAAGTCGAAAACATTTGAAATGTTCAAAGAATTTCGAGCTGAAGATGAGAATCAATTAGGTAGGACTATCAATTCACTGCGATCGGATCGTGAAGGTGAGTACCTTGACCAAGAGTTTGAAGAATTTATGGTCGAGCATGGGATAGTTTCCCAACTCACCGCTGTTTGTAACAAAATGGAAATGGTGAGATCTATGATTAGTTTATCATTATTACCAAATTCCTTCTGGGGATATGTGTTACAAACAGCGGTATACATTTTGAATGTGGTGCTATCCAAATCTGTTCCTAAGACTCCCCTAGAGTTGTGGAATGGTCGTAAAGCTAGTTTACGACATTTCCGCATATGGGGTATCCAGCACACTTGCTGAAGAACATAACTGGAAAGCTAGACTCCATGTCTGTGGTCTGTCTATTTGTAGGATACTCCAAGGAGACCAGAGGTGGATACTTCTATAGTTCCAAAGATAACAAAGTATTTGTATCGACAAATGCAACGTTTCTTGAGGACAATTATATTAGTGACCATAAACCTCGTTCTAAGATTGTATTGAATTAGTTGGAGCCTGGTAAGACTAATGCTTCATCAACAAGAGTTGTTGATCCACAAACATCTGAGAGTCAGATGGTTCCTGATCAGGATACACTACCACCTAGACGTAGTGAGAGGGTTGTGAGACAACCTGAACGCTATTTAGGTATAGGTGAGGGACAATGTGTTATCTCTGCTGATAGTGTAGATGATCCATTGACATTTAAGAATGCAATGGAAGATCCTGATAAAGAGGAATGGCTTAAAGCCATGAATCTCGAGATGGAGTCGATGTACTCTAACTCAGTCTGGGATCTTGTAGACTTACCGGTTTGGGTAAAACCCATAGGGTGTAAGTGGAATACAAGAGAAATAGAGGAGTAGACGGGAAGGTAGAGACCTTCAAAGTAAGGCTAGTGGCCAAGGGTTATACCCAAAAAGAGAGGGTCGATTATGAAGAGACCTTCTCACCAGTAGCCATGTTTAAGTCTATTAGGATTCTCTAATCCATTGCTGCCTATTTCGATTACGAAATTTGGCAAATGGACATCAAGACTGCATTCTTGAATGGCAATCTTGATAAGAGCATCTATATGATGCAACCTGAGGGATTCGTGTCTCCATATCAAGAGCAAAAGGTTTGTAAGCTGTAAAGGTCCATCTATGGACTTAAGCAAGCATCTAGATCTTGGAACATTAGTTTTGATGATGTGATCAAAACCTATGGCTTCGAGTAGAACGTCGATGAGCCTTGTGTCTACAAGCGTATCATTGATAAGAAAGTAGTTTTCTTGGTCCTATACGTAGATGATATCCTACTCATTGGGAATGATGTGGGAGTGTTGTCTGATGTAAAGGGCTGGCTGGCTAGCCAATTCCAAATGAAAGATTTGGGAGAGGCGAGTTATGTTCTAGGGATCCAACTTATAAGGGATCGTAAAAACAAACTCATAGCATTGTCTCAGGCATCATATATCGATAAGATTCTTGTACGAATTTCGATGCAAAACTCCAAGAAAGATAATTTACCTTCTAGGCATGGAGTTCACTTGTCTAAAGAATAGTGTCCTAAGACATCTTAAGAATTTGAGGATATGAGACGTGTACCCTATGCATCGACAGTAGGTAGTCTCATGTATGCTATGTTATGCACGAGACCGGACATCTGCTATGTAGTAGGAGTAGTCAGCAAATACTAGTCCAACCCATGATTGGATCACCGGGTTGCTGTCAAGACAATTCTCAAGTATCTTCGGAGAACGAGAGACTATATGCTAGTGTATTTCAGACAAGATTTGATCCCGTTAGGATACACGGATTCTGATTTTCAGTCAGACATGGATTCTAGGAAATCCACGTCTGGATCAGTATTCACCCTGGGTGGTGGAGCCATTGTGTGGAGAAGTGTCAAGCAATCTTGCATTGCTGACTCCACCATGGAAGCCGAATATGTAGCCGCTTGTGAAGCTGCTAAAGAGACTGTTTGGCACTGTAAATTCTTGAGAGATCTGGAAGTTGTTCCAGATCTGGATAGGCCTATCACACTTTATTATGATAACAATGGTGTTGTGGCTAATTCCAAAGAACCAAGAAGCCACAAGAGAGGGAAGCATATAGAGAGAAAGTATCATCTCATTAGAGAGATAATGTAAAGAGGAGATATGATCGTCACAAAAATAGTCTCACAAGACAATCTTGCTGACCCGTTTACAAAGACCATACTGACTAAAGTGTTTTTAGGTCACCTAGATGGTCTAGGGTTACGAGACATGTCTCACATGCTTTAGTGCAAGTGGGAGATTGTTGGGGTTTATGCTCTAAAGATGTAATTTGTAAATGGATTTATTAAATAAATAAAAGGAAAAGTTCAATACATTCTTGTTGTGTTGTTTATTATATAACTTGGCATAAATTTAACATCCAAGATTGTCGGATGTAATCTCAAACTGTGTATATGAGTGTCATATACAGATGGATACAGTAAGAGACGTGCAATCTAAAGAGTTCATAGATAGCAAATAAAGCTGGGTACTTTATTTGTGGTTAATCTATAGTTGCGGTCCATTCCGTAATATACGGTGATTCTATCTTGAATAATTCATATGAGATATGGGAATGGAGACACCTTATATGATGTGATCATATAGGACTGGGCCATGATCTATATGAATCTCTCACCAAGATCCGTTTACCGATGAGATTCATATATATCAACTAATGATGGCTATATATGGGTGATCTTAATTCTGAGTATCTTATCGACTTCTTCAGGTTAAATCGTGGTTTTTGATATACCATGGGTGAGGTCAGATGTATTTCCTGATCAATATACTCCGTATGTTGGGTTTGCGGTTTGGCTTGTGGCTAGGAAGGTTTGTACACAATAGTGGAATCCACTCCTTCTTGTGAGAAGTAGATGGTAGTTCCTTTAAGGGTTGATTCGAGGTTTGGACAATATGAGCGCTCTCCTAATTCCGTAAGGAAATATGATTTATTGTCCATTAGAGAATCAACGGTACTTAATGGATATATGTAATTAGAGGGATATAACGGATATTATGACCATGCTCTAATTATGAACTACTGTGGAGGATCACACCATATGTAATAGCTATATCGATGGACACCGAGTTGTATCAATCTGTGTAAAAACGTCTACAGTTGAGAGAGTACAGCTTCGGGTTTTTAGGGGAATAACACTGGAGTTAATAATCAAGGAATATTAATTAAAAAGTTTAATTAATGATTCCGAAGATTATTGGAGCTCAAAATACTGTGGGTCCATTAGATCCCCTTGTAGCCCGATTGATTTAGGTCACGGTTAATTAATTGGATTGTCCAATTAATTGTGTTACAAAAGTGACACATATATATTCGGGAATTAATTGAATAATGAGATTATTTAATTAATGAATGTTAATAGTTAAATTAATTAAATAATTAGATTATTTAATTATATTGATAATTATTAATTATTAATTAACTATTAAATTGAGGGTGTTTGTTGATATATGGATTTAGGTGAAGATAAAATAATAGGATTATTTTATTTTACAAAATCATTTATCTAAGTATTTGAATTTAAGTTTAAATTTAAAATACTTATTATCACTTTTAATATATTAGATATATTTAAAAAGGATAATTAAAATAAATATATCAATTAATAACACAATAAATTGCATTGGATGCAAATTGGTGTGTACATGAAACAATAGTCAAAAGAAGAATTTGCATATGATGCAAATACTTAATAAAAGCAAGCAGCAGATATATATATATATATATAAAGCGAGCAGCAGTGTAAAGATATATAGATATATAAAAGCGAGCAACAGTGTAAAGATATATAGATATATAAAAGCGAGCAACAGTACGGATATATATATATATAAATATATTGTTTCATGTTTTATATGTGTTTTTGAAACACATAGAAGAAAGAGTTTCTTCAATTCTCTCTACATCCTCCATTCAAGTTCCTGAGACTGTGACGTGCCCATACGCAGTTACCAGTTTCGGGAGATAGCGAGGAAGATCGAGTGGTTCAGACATGAGCATATCAAAAAGTGAAGGAGCCTCCAAACGTTGGTAAGTATATCTTTTTCTGATTATATTAATTACAATTTCCTTAGTTTACATATTGTATGTATTGGTTCCGAAAAATAATTACGATCAAAAGTTGACTGGTCTTAGATACAGATATGATCTGTATAAAAATTTTAAAACCTAGTTCCGCTGCGTGACCGGTGAACGGGGTTCCAACACACACTTCCTCCACTAAGTTCTTGGAACTTTGTGAACCACTATTTTATAGGACACATGTGAAAGCAACAACCCGAATCTAAGATCCACTCAAATTTTATATCCTCTATACTCATAGTAAGTACCTAACTAGGTTCATATGATTTGGATGCTACAGCTGCATCTCCTTCCCAATGGGACTTCTCTTGGTTTTTCATTTTCAATTCATAGCAATATTTCCTAATATGCCCTTCCTTACCTCAAAAATAGCATTTTTTTTTGTGATATTTATGTTCCTAGACTGAGACCTATTATTACTAGGTGTTTTGCTTCTACTTTTACTCTTATAGTGAGAGTTATCAGTGATATTCTTCACAGGTTGTCTTCCCCTAGCAAATAGGTTTTCACCTCCATCATTCTTTTCTATTTTAAGCTCTAATTCTTTAGACTTGAGAGCTGACACACACTCTTCTAAACTAATAAATGTTCTGCCATACTTGATGGCTACCTTCACATCCTTAAAGGATTCAGGCAGATAATTTAGGAGGATTATAGCCTCTTTCTCATCACTTAATTTTTCATTTTCCTCAACATTAGCTAGTTCTATGGTCATCTTCTTGAATTCATCAAGATTCTGACCTAAGTTCTTACTATGGTCCATTTTAAAGCCAAAAAATCTTTCCTTAAAATAAATCTTATTAGTTAATAATTTAGTTAGATACAGACTCTCTAACTTTTCTACTCTCTAAGCACATTATCAGAAAGATTCAAGATTATGGTTCCTAGAGCCATTTCTAGCATATTAGATTTTTGTTCATGAGTTAAACTACTAGGCAATGTTTCAAGGCCTTCAATGGCTTTAAGGATTTTCTGCTATAAAAGAAGGATTTCACATTTCTTCTCCGTATGCCAAAATCCCTAGAGCCATCAACTTATCTATTTCAAATTTCATGCTCATACAGTTTGAATAGAAATTACCAAAGTTGCTTGAATCAATTTTTTTTACCTTTGAGCCATTGCAGCAGATTCACTGCCTAACTCTTCTTCTCCAGTTGAGTCTTTAGAGTTTGTAGGCTCTGCAACTGGAGGGTTCTGGTCCTTGTTGTTCACCATTGGTACCGATTAACCACCTTCTGATACCATTGTCGGAGAATCTGGTGCACACAGATTCCTAACAACAACCTGTTCTTTGCTCAAATAAACTTGTAAGAATCACTTACAATACAAGAACATGTAAAGGTAGTATCAATTTACAACAAGAAAATTTGAGAATACCAAATATTAACAGAAAACAAAAAATAAGAAAAAGAAGTAAGAACAAAAAGAACAACACCAAGATTATCGTGGTTCGGCTTAAATCAAACCTACATCTATATTGAAATCCTTAGAGAAGCTTTCTCCACTATATGAATGTTTTACAAAATTTGATCACAACCCAAATACACAAAATACAACCAAGAAACTTCAATCTATCACACATAATTGATCTCAGCCTAATAATCTCTCTCAATCTGATAACGGATCTTCAAAAGATTCACTCAGCCTCACAACACAGTATACACACGTTAATCTCTCTTAAAACACACCAATCTCACACAAATTACAGAGAATAAGCACTTGGATCCACCAGGTTTACAAAGAACACAAAAAAGCTTTCAAGAGAGTTTTCGAGAGAGAAAGAAGCTATTTTGAAAAAACCTAGATCAGAATGAATTTCGATAACATTCTCTCTCCTTGTTGATTATATAGGCCTATCTGATGAGTCACCACCGAAATCTCCAATGACCAATAGAAGCTTGCCAAAGTGGATTGTATCACATGACCACTTTCCTGATAACTTCATTTGATACAAAAACCAAACTCACCGTTTTGCATCAAAAATAGATCTGGTCAATATAAGGCTTGACTGCAGTTGGGCTGATGTAGATGAAGTTTGAGCTTCTGTATTTGTGCTTCCAATGACAAGTTGAGCTAAAAAATATATCAAAGTAAGTTTATCTCAAATGGTGTTAAAATGAAATATGATAGAAAGAAAAAATGAAAAAAACCATGAGAAAAATCAAATTGTTGGATAAAAGCAATAAAGAATAAAAAAAACATATGAAAAATTCAACTAGAAAGTATGAAAGAGTGGTAGAAAGCATATTTATGAGTCTGTGACTACCTATGTTTTTCAAGAATAAGAATAAGACCATTAAATATAACCAAAAAAGAATAAGCATAGCCTGTATTATTCACCTGCAGACAACATTGTGATTTAGAGTTTTTTTAGAAACAAATTGTTTTTAGGTTAGGGTTAACAAAAAGACTTCAAATATGATAGAGTGGAGAGAGGCAGTTGAAATACTTATCAACTACTTGTATATATCGTTAGGGTTATCAAAACAGTTAATGGTTAACTTAAAAACATGATAGTTGTTATTTTTTTTTTTTAAATAACAATGCTTATATCATTCAAACAATAAAAAAAAATTAAGTACTTTTGGTTGTTTATGAATCCGTCATTGAAAAAAAAAGATAAAAAAAAAATTGTACTTTCTATATAAATGAAAAGGTAAACTTCAATTAAATATAAATATACATATACATATAATTATTATCGTATACTCTTAAACCGTCGTACTTTAAAAATTGTCCTTAAAATTAATTTCTTATTTAATAGTAATATTAATTATAATTTTGATAATATTTTTATTTTTTTTATTTCGAATTACTGTAAATTTTTGGTGATAATGATACTAATTATTTTTAATATGTATTAATATTTCATTTTATCAAGGTTTTAACAAAATAAAATGAATAAAAGATTAAAAAGATTATATTTACTTTTTAAATTCAAAAAAATATTATATTTACGTCAAATTAGGATTTTGATAGTAAAAATAATTTAAAACTAATAAAAATTAATCATTTTTCATTTTTAATTAATAGAATTATATTTTTAGAGATATTATTGCTACACATATTAATATGTCTAATTTGTAATAGATTTTTAGTGATATATAATATATTAAGTGAGATAATATTTATGTCGTCATAACAACAACAAGTAGGTTTATCCAAAACTCTATAATTGCGTCACAAGAAAGATAAAATTGGCATGTCACTTTGGTGATATATTTTAAATGATTGGTGACACAT
Organism: Dipteronia dyeriana; assembly: GCA_032871835.1. Taxonomy (NCBI): domain Eukaryota; kingdom Viridiplantae; phylum Streptophyta; class Magnoliopsida; order Sapindales; family Sapindaceae; genus Dipteronia; species Dipteronia dyeriana. The sequence continues at coordinate 75,200,406 of CM065300.1, read as the reverse complement.
TTTTGGTGTAACTAACAATTGCATCGCTTAAGAGCAATTTTCTTGCGGTGAATAGCTACCCCATATGTCAACACATATGGAAACATGATCTCTAAAATTTTCAAAAATGATTTGCAACTTCTTTTTTTCTTTTTTCTAAATGTTATTAAGCGCACGTATAATAGTGGTTCTAGGAACACGACATGCAGCAGGATTTAATGCTTATTGACAATAATTAACAAAACTAACATTTTCACCAAAATTAAATGGTAAATGTTCTACTACAACCATTCTAGATAATTTTGCTATATTTTTTCATCACTATATTTAAATAATTGAATATTAGAGGTAGCATGCCTGAAAATTTGGGCTTGTGAACTCGATCTGACCTGTTCGTCTGGATGACTGTTCATTATATGATTATGAAATGTGCTATATCCTCTAGATTTGCTCCACTTAAATTCATTTTTATGGTGAGGAGAGTTTAGGGAATCAACATAGACTTGGTGTTGCAGGAACTTATGATAGGCGGTATCGTCATAATCGATATTGTCAACCATAGCTCGCATCAAACGTTTACCGTTGCTGGAATGTCTTAAACCGTTTCCACTTCCAATTGCCATTGAAAAAATTGAATTGTAAAAATTCTTGAAAAAAATGTAAAAAAAATGGATGGAAATAAATTTGAAAAAAAAAATTCGAAAAAAAATTTAAAAATATTGTTGGAAATGAATTTTAATTGAGTATAAATAAATGTAATTGCCAATAAAATAAATTTAAATTATTTAGTAAATGAGAGAGAGTTGATGAATTGGAGTTTTTTTTCCAGGGGGGGGGGGGAGCATCCTTGGTTCCGATCACAGTCTATTTTCGGTTCCAAAATCGGTTTTCGGATTCCGATCTAGTTTTGTAGCCTCCGGTTTCGATTCGTTTCTACGGTTGGAACTGAACCGGAGTCATGTCTAGTAATAACTAATAAGTGACTTGGATGGAGGTTCGGTCAAAAAAATAAATAAGGTTGTAAGCTATTTAATGGTCCTCTAGTTGATTTGGTTGTTTCGAAGGTTTAAATGTTGTAATTAAACGAGTTTTATTGAAAACTAACCCATTTGGGAGGCTCAAGTCGATAACTAACCTTTTTTTGAAAAAATTACAAAACTATTTTTTTTTATATGTAAGTACAACTATACCCTTGCTTACAACTATATCCATTCTTTTCCTCTTATTTCTACCACAACACCATTCTTTTCCTCATATTTCCTCCTCTCTCTCCACCACAACACCCAATTTCATTTTCTCCCATTCTCCTATCTCAATTTTTTTTTCTCTCTTCCTTCATTTAGAATTTTAGTAACTATTTACATTCTCCATCTTTGAAAAAATAAAAAATATTCATCCACAACAAGGCTACCTTGTATTTAAGCTTTAATGTGAGTATTTTTTTTGAAATTTTTTAGTTGAATCTCAGATTTAATTGTATTTGTGTTAATTTGTTGTTGAAATAGTTTACATTTACATAATAAAGCATGGGTCTTGTGTCAATTTGATGTTGTTGTGATCAATTTAAAGTTTTAACATAAATATAAAGTATATTTCTATTTTTCATCTCTTTTTTACTTTCCTTTGTACATTAGGGTTGCTTATTTTTGTGAAAATTTTTTGATCAATATAATATAGCATGGGTCTTAGTTGAATTTGATGTTTGTGTGATCAATTTTAATTTTATACATAAATTTATAGTTTAATTAATGTTTGATTATTTTTTTTAGTTTAATTTATGCATTAGGGTTGCTTATTTTTATGAAAATAGTTGACATGAATGTAATAGACCATGGGTCTTATGTGAATTTGATGTTAGTGTGGTTAATTTTTCATTGTTGGATTGAATTTACACAATTGGTAGTATTTTTTAAAAAAAAAATGTCCAGCCCAGTTTTTCCTAACGGTGTTGGGAATTCCCAACAGAGTTAGGAGTTCTCAACTGTGTTTTGAATTCCTAACGATGTTAGGAATTCCTAACTGAGTTGGAAATTCCTAACGCTGTTGGAAAACCCCAACACAGTTAGGAATTCTTACTGCATTAAGATTTTAACTTAGTTTGGATTTAGAATGTTTTATAAATTTATTGTACCATGAGTATAAAATATTTATTTAGGAATTTAATCTTGGATTTCTTATTCATTTGAAAGGTTTCATGGATAAAGTTCGGTTCGTTGTTTTATACGATGGGGAATGGAGTGAAAGTGGTGGGAAGTTCAAGTATCAATCTGGAAAGTCAAGACTAATTTCAGTTTCAAGGGAAACATCGTATGAATCGTCAGAAGACATCATATCTGGTCTTATTAATGTCAATCCTAACGAGTTCATTACATGATAATGTTGGAAGTGTTTTATATTGAAAGACACGATATTGTGATTTTGTCTACATTTGCTTGAAGTTTTGTATAATGTTGACAATATTGGATTGTATGGATACATTATTACATTATTACATTATTACATTTTGTGTGTAATGTTAAATGGATTCATCACAAAATTTATGTAATGTTAATAGAGTTGTGTAATGTTAACATTTTGAAATTTATGGATTTTATGGATAAAATCTGCACATTATATTACTTGGATGTGTACAAAATACATGTTGTAACATCAACACCAAATCTGCACAGTTTGTACAAAATCAATGTTACAGTATTTGAATATGAAAATCTGCACAGTTTATACAAATCATACAATAATGTGCAGATTACAATAATGCATAGTATTTGAATTACAAAATCATACAATCTGCACATCCAAGTTGTAGTATAATCTGTTGACGAAGTGCTGTTAATCTTCGTCGGGAAATATTCTGGAACCTTAACTAACAAATCAACCTCTTCTCCCATTCTATTTTCCTAAAATATAACATAAAACCATTAAAATAAAATTCAAATCATCTAACTGAATTCGCAACATTATTTACAAGAAAAATCCTAACATCGTTTGATTACATCACATCTTGAAGACGTAACATAACAAGTATAATAACATTCAGTATAATTCCACCACTACAACACTTGCTTGAATACCTAAATATTGTCACCTACACAACCACAACAACAACCACTACAACCATAATAATCAGATTGAGAATTTCAAACTACACAACCACTACAATACCCAAACATTGTCCTCACCAAATACCACACACAACCATAACAATCAGATTGAAAAAACACCAACCATAGAGTATCGATTACGCATAATATTCATATATCAAATTACGCTTATGTCAAACAAAAATACAATTGAGTTGAATTAAGCTTATTCATAGCAACGACAAAACAAATACAAAAAAGCCAAAACAAAAGCATAAAGCGGTGACCAAAACAACCACAGAGGACAACAAATTGCAAATAAGTGAAGAAAATCTAGAGCCAAAAGCTAATGTCCACAAAAACCATAGGTTTCACTGAAAGCAATTAGAACATAAACGATGGCAATGTCCATACTTTAGTGCGCCCTATTAATAAATAAAAAAAGTAGCTTAAAATATGAGATCAGAACTGAAAAACTTATTAACACCTAAAGTTCTGTTTAATACACCCTCCAAGAGACACTATGAATAAATTGGTGTCCAAATGTGAGTAAATTTTCAGTCACACATGAGCGAAAGTAACAAAAGATCAACTATCTTTTGCCCCAACTTGTTACAAATATTCCCTTAAAAGTCGCTCACAAGTGAGAGATAGAGAGAGAGGGAAGGAGAGATGCATACCTTTTTTCCACGAGTGAGTGTTAGCCGGATGTATGAATTATCAAACATTCCATTTGTAATGAGAGTTCAATGCAATCTGTGTATTAATCTGTGATTCAATGCAATATGTGTATTAATCAAATTCTACACAAACCTATGGACAACACCATAATGAATCCAAACAAATTAATAAGCTTTTGAGTCAATTGAAATTCTTCTTCAAACCCTTACCTCTTCACGTGTTGGAACATTTTTGAAAGCCAAAGCTTTTGCTGAGTCAAACAACCTAATTGATAGAAAAAGTAAATCTTACTCAGATTGCATATAAGGGATCTAGCTGAAGAGATTTGATATATTTTATAATTGAAAAGAATTTTTGATAATTACTGTACATTGAAGTCTATATGAAGATCCTTCTTTTCACTAACCTATCTAAATGCTCCAAACAGCACAGATCAGTATAAAAAATTTCAAATCCAAACAACAACCATTACCTTCAATCGTCAACTGCAACCTTCTGCCGCCGTCGTCGTCTTCAACCTTCAGCTCTAGACACCTAGTAATCAGAAAGGTTACAAATTTCAGATTAATAAGTAAATTCATAATTCTATAACAATAAGACATAATAACTACACTTAGACAGCATGTTTAACCTGTAAAAGGAAAATTGTATACTCTGACTTTTAATTTTTCTTTCATATTTGACTGTTGGTATCAACTACATAACATATCATGTCTATGTAAATAATGAATGTAATTACCTAGAGCAAAGACTCACTAAAATTGTCTAAGAAGGTCCAAGCCATCTCATTATTTCTTTTCCTAATGAAGCTGAGTAACTTTAGAATTCAATATTTTGACCAATAATGGAATGCAACCATTTGAGTTCCATGTTCCCATCCCACAAAAGGATTGTAATTAAATGAGTCTATTCGCATACCCTTTGGATATACCCTTAACAGATTCTGCTGATTGAATATAGAGCAACAAATTTATCAACGATTTCGATAAATTATGTAATTAACAACAATGTTCTGCATTTTCAAAGTAATTTGTACCTGACAATAACAATTCCATGGTTTTTCGTTACAGCATTTTTGAGTTGTTGCTCTCTCATGCTAAGGCGTCTGGCTTTGTTTCGAACAATGTCTTGAAAAATGTTGTCTAATCTACCTTTCAACTTCCTTGCATATATGGCAATCAAGTTTCTGTATTCAAGAGCAGCCTTCTCTTCGGCTACTTCTTCGATGAATTCATCGTCGTCTACCTGACCCTGCTGCCAAGTTTCAAGGAAACAGTCAAGAGTAAATCAAATTCACCTATCCTCAGGTTTGACAATTTTTGAAACTCCAGAAAGGTTTCTAATGAATTTTAAAAACCAATGGAATCTACCCGTAAGTTTAGCCATCCTCAAACAATTATAGAAGCACGAAATTTTCTATCCACTATGCACCTGATCAGTCTTTGGATGTTCTTTATTCTGCGAAGGTTTCGAATTCTGAAACTTTTCAGGCGGTTTGGTTGAAATCAGTACCCTTTTCTTCAATGATTTTGGAGAAGGAAATTTCTCCAAGCAATCAATTCCAGGGCGATATAGCATTTCTCCGAACAAATTCATTACCATCTACACATTAACATACAATATGTTGCAGTCAAGAAAAAATTGTACACATTAAAGCACTGATAGCAATAATACTGAAAATTCCAGGATTGAAACTATATATGCTGACCTAAGCAACTTGAGCCTGGAGATTCGACGTCAGGTGGTCTTCGAAAGTTATAACAACAGGATATTCAAAAGCAACAAATGCATTATCTTTAATAGCAAGCAAACATTTTACGAGATCCACTGGAGAAGTTAGAGTCCTATACAGTTCTTATATTAAAATCTATCAGAATTACTTAAGCTGCTTGAATTTGTATAACATAATGGAATTAACTACTAATAACTAATTCATACCCTCCATGACAGACTTTAACATCATTTTTTTTCTTCGAATTTGTATAGGGAAAGAATGCTTGATAGATTTGTATGCTTGGGGTTTGTGTAATTGAATTGGATCAGTGGCCACAGAGCTGGTTTGAACAACATACAAATCTATCAAGCAAATTTCCCTATACAAATTCGAAGAAAAAAAATGATGTTAAAATTCTTGTTTATTCTGTTATATTTGCTTTTTCTATGAGTTCTTTTGCTCAAGTTTTGGCTATGGGCACGAAGCTTTATTCTAATGCCAATGGAGCAATCGACTATTCAATAAGACAATACAGGTTAGATATTCAAATGGATGGAAATCTTGTTCTGTCTGCCTTCAGGTTTGGTAGTCGTGGTTATTGGAATTCAGAAACCGTAGGGAATCAAAAGGTGAGTCTCATTTTCAACAAGAGTACGGCATTTATGTGAAAGATTACTACCATCATATATCGTATGACAACATATAGGATAAAGTTAAATACCAAAGCAAAGAAGCAGAAGAGATTCAAAAAAAAAAACTAGGGTTCTAATCAGATTATGATTTTTAAAACTACAAAAATTGAAGCATTCACCTTCTACACCACAAAAAATCATCTTCAAAAACAATAATTCAAATATTCAAGAGGGATTTACCTTGACGACGTGTTGAACCTTCAAAACCCAAACGAAATCGTCGATTTCAACCTTCCGTCGTAAACCCAGTCGTCCTATTCAATCTTCAGTTGACAAGTTCAGCCTTCAGCCTTCACTGACGTCTTCGTCTTCTTCAGCCTTCACTGACGTCGTCATCCTCTTCAGCTTTCACTGACGATGTCGTCTTGAACCAGATAGTGGCGCCGACATCGTCTTCAAGCTTCACAAGCGACGTCGTCGTCTTCAAGCTCCACAACCCAGTGGCGCCGTCATCGTCATGTTGATGTCAGACAAAGAGTGTTTTTTTTAGAGAGATTTGGTGAAATTTGAAAGAAATTAGGGATTTTGGAATTTAGGTAAGGGTTGGTCGATTAGAAGAGAAGAAAAGAGGGATTTTGGCTGGAATGTAATTTTTATATTTTAAAAGGGTAATATTGTCTCAATTGAATCAGTTTTACAAGTTTTTTTTAAAAAGAGGTCGGTTGTTAACTTCAGCCTCCCAAAAGGATTAATTTTCAATAAAACCCCAATTAAACAAACGTATATTCCGGATTCTAACTCCAAACAAACAAACATGTATAATGGCACGTGAATGGGTCCATCAGAGTTAACTTTGCTAGAATCTAGAGATTAATCTAATTATTATATTAAACTTGAAGATGCTGGCATATTACATCACATCTAATTTGGTAGAATACGCAATCAATAACAAGTCTGTTGGTCATAAGAAGAAATTATTTATATATTCATATTTAAAAAGTATTTAGTGAATAGATATAATGAAAATTATTAATAATGATCACTAAGAAAAACGGAATGTGATAGATTATTTAAAAGTAATCAGTTCATTTTACGAGACATGCAACATAAATATTATATATATTAATACTCATTACATTGTAATACGAGTTAGGTCAAATCCACCATCAACGATATAATTTTACAATTAAACAGTATTATTGGATATGTATATATTTTATGTTGCAATTGATTTTCAATTACAAAATATGAGTATATATTCGATTATAAATGATTTTTTAGATTTTAAAGAATGTCATTTTGATTTATAAAATTTATGTTTATTTTATTTATTAATATATGAGACTAAACAGTATTATGTATATATTTGAATAATTTAGTTTTTAAATATTAATATATTAGTCATAAACTTGAATTTCGTTTTGTTTCAACCCTCTTAAAGTTAAAATCCTGGTTTTGTTCCGGTCCGTAGGTATCAACCAAATTTTATCAAAGAAAAAGAACCCATAATCAAATTTAAACTGGACAGAAATTTTATGAATAATTATTTAACTTAGAAACCGTCAACCGAAGAATCTCAACTAATCATGAATGCTTTAGCTAGTCAACCGAACTCATCATGCGGATAATATGAGATTGATTTAGGGTAAGCTCCTCAAACATACATTCAAGAGCCAGGGTTTTGAGTCACATTTACAGTCTTGAATACTGTATTAGATAAAATAGAAATAGAGTCAACTGAACTCATTACAAAAGTGAGCATTAGACGTTGTCCAATTGGATAAATGACATGTTAGAAAGAGGATACAAATCAGTTCCAGCAACTTGATATTTGACACGTGTCAGTTATCCACATTATCAATAATAAGATTGAAACATGAAGATTGAAGACGCAAGGTTTGCATCTTATCACGTATCATATATATATATATATATATATAAAGAAAATAAAGTGGCATGGAAATATCAAAGGGTTAATATTATCTGAATCCTTATATTATATTGAAAAATCAATTATTTAGTTTATTTTTTTAGTAAATTTTTTTTTTATTTTTAAAAATTATATCAAATAGGCGCATTTATCGGTCAAATGTTAGTCTATGTTAATGAATTGGGGGTCATGGTATTTTATATTATCTCTAAAATTAGTATATAAATATAAATTAAAATTTTAAAAAAAAAAAATCCATAAAATTATTATTTTCTTTTAAATATCACATTTAAAAATAAAAAAATTAACACAAAAACAAATTCATAAATTTCTATAAATCATTGACACCTCTCACGAATCTTCTTCGTCGTGAACCAGCTCCATCACCGAAGATGTAGACCAAACCCCAGCCGCTGCCTTAACCCGTCGAAATCCTCCAAGCACCGAGGAGATCCCGATCGTTGTGTCTTCTTCTCATTTCTCTCTTTCATTCCATCTCGCTTTCCCCCTCTCTCTTCAACGCTGGTGATAGTCTTTTTCTGGTGAGATGGTGGTGGTCATGTGGATTGGTGCTCGACATATTTTGGTTTGTGTTCAACTTTTTTTTTTTCAAATTCGATTTTTTTCTTATTTATTGGTGATGATGGTCTTTGGATTTTGGATAATTGATTTCTGGTTATGTTAGGATGGTGGTGGTGTTTGTGAGTTTGATTTGTGTGTGAGTTGTAGAGAGAAAAGAGAAGGGATGGTTGAATTTGAGTTAGTGGTGGGTGGTGGGTGGTGGTTGGTGGTTGGGTTTGTGGTGGTCGCCAGCGAGGATACCCACGCTGGTGCGGTGGGTGTAGGCTTTTTATGGGGTTGAGTGTGGTTTTCTGGTGTTGATCCAAAACAATATATGGTTAAATCTCGATTTGGAGTTACAAGGTTGCAATCCATGGACATTTAAGAATCTCATTGATGGCTCATCTTCATCCCTGGAGATTTACGAATCTCTAGCGGTGGGGGGACTCGTCCATCACAAATTTTGATTTATGTTTTGCTTTCCCAAATCTCAATCGCCTCACCCATTGCATTTTTTTTTAGATTTGTTTATCTTTTCCGTTTAACATCATTTGCTATGTTTCTTTGTATTAGAGAAAAGGGAAAAACTTGACTATAATGAACTAGATTTGGTACAACTCCTGGGTCTTCGCTTGTCTGAAGTGAATCGAAAACACGAACATTCTTTTTCGTGTTGATAATTGTTTGTAATTGAAGTGTTTGCGGTAGTCTAAGTGTGGGAAATGAAATTATACTATAGAGAAAGGGAGATGACCGATGAAACCGTAAATATGGTTGATGTGTTGGAATATTGTAGTCGTGTTAGAATGGATCGATGTATCTCCATCGAATCTGGATAGTTATTTGATTTTGTGAACAATATAAGGATATTTTATTATTAGTATTATTATTAAGTTATTAAAGTTGTGTTTTATCTTTATTTTATTTTTAATTTCTATATAAGGATATTTTTGGAACAATTTTATTTAATTTTTTTTTTCAACATTTGGTGACACGTGTTACATTCTTATTGGATTAAAATTAAAAGTGAAATTATTAAATTTTAAATGTTAAAGGGTAAAATAGTCATTTCAATCATTAATATGGCATTCAGAGGTAAAAGAGACTACACATTTTATATCACGTTTGACCGTTAAAAAAAAGTCATAGGGATCTATTTGATATATATTTTTTTAAATTAGAAAAACTTTACTAACAAAACAAACTCTGTTAAATAATTGATCTTTTAGTATAATATAGAGATCCAGATGATATCAATCTAATATCAATCATGTGATTATACGAATAAAATATAAATCCGATGGTTGGGATTCATTGGGAAACAGAGATGGGTCCGCAATTCGGTGATTGTGTCTGGAGGAGACTACAACGCGTGCTCATTAACAATCCAATGAATTTACGACTAATTTCAAACTTGTATCTTGACACATTCCATCACCTCTTTTGTCTTCATCTGTCATGTCCTCCACCTTTCATGGGAATATGGGATTCAACAATTCTTTTATATACATAGATAATTATATATAGTTTATTGCATGATTCCACCTTTTATCAAAACTCAAAAGTGTTAGGATAAGTTTTCAACCAACTTACAGTTTATAACAAATTGCGATCTCCTATTCTCCTGCACTTCTGAGGGGAGATTGTCTCTCGTCCCATTGAAAACAACAATCCCCTCCGCGCGTAGGAGGAGACCGACGGATGGGAGAAGTTCGTTCCTCCACCAGCATGGAAGAATCTCTATTGCCGATGGAGGTTTTTCCTTAAATATAATATTAATTTGAGATTTTTGAGTGAACAAAATATAATATTAATATTAATTTGAGATTTTTGAGGTTTTTCCTCCACCAGCATGGAAGAATCTCTATTACCACCGGACCAACCTCGTCATGTTAAATGTTTCATAATTTCAAATATCCTAAAATTAGAAAAAACCTAATTTCCTAATTTCTTTTGCTTCCTTTTTTTTTTTTGCCTTGACAATTAAATACTAATGGATTTTCATTAACGGCACCTGTATGTTTGTGTAATTAAGGTCTCATTTGATATTACTTATGAAAAGTTAAAATATGATTATTTAATAATTTTGATATAGAAAAGATGTTCGGTAAATTTTCAAAAGTGATTCTTTGAGAATCTGGATTGATTTGACAGCAATTTTAAAAAGCAGGTGGATGTTACTTTTATAAAGTGATTATAATAGAATTCGTAGTTTGATTTAATGAATCTTTTTAAAAACTGAATTATCCATATTGACTTAACATAAACATAAATATATCTTATGTTTAATTTCATATTATTTAATTTTATTTGTTCTTCATTGATTAAATATAAAATTAATTAAAAGATTTTTAAAAACAATTTGTTCATCTTCTCAATCAAATTCCGGAACAAACATCAAACTTAGAACAAATCCCTAAAACTCATCTTTTTCGCCATCTACTTATTCTTCTCTATCATTCTTCTTCTTTATCATCACAAACTCATCCAAAAATACAATAAATAAAAATTATATTTAAAAAAATGATAAAGATTGAAGTGTTGTAGGTACAGATATTCGTATATTAAGTAAAAGAAATCAAAGAATATTTTAGTGAAAAGAAAATAAATTGGTAAAGGAAGAAGCACCCAAATTTTATTTTTTTATTTTTTTAGACTTGGTGATGTCGAATCCTAAATTTTTCGATTGCCATGAGAGTTTTAGATTGAGCGATGTGAAAAGAAATTTTTTGCTTTGTTTGAGAATTCAATTTCATGTCTGTTTTAGTTATTATATAAAATCACATAAATTAAAGGTAAATGTTTACCAAACGCATGAATACTGTTTTTAATCTACAACAATTTCAACAGCAGCATTAACCAAATAGTTGTCTGATTAACTTCACATCAGATTATTTCTTCAGTACAACTAATAGTAATTATTTTAAAAGTTATAACAACACCGGACTGGCCTAAGACTATAAATTTAATACTAAACCTTTTGGTAATATCTTGGGGCAAATTTGTGCAATTTTCCCGATAGTTTATTATAACCACAATATTATATATTTCACTTCTTCTTTTTTTAATTACTACAATATTCCGAAAGTAAAGAAGTCAGCATGATGTAAATCTAAATCCTTTTAAACTTAGACGAGAGCAGTCCATTTTTGCTCACCCCCTTTAAGGGGGTGAGTATTTCCCCTATTCCGTATGGATGATATGTGTCAATGGAGAGAATAAATTTATCTAAATATTATATATTTTGAAATAAATTTACTCCTTTCTAAACACATATTATATATACAAGAGGGGGTGATGCTCACTCCATTGAAAGGGGTGAGCAAAAGTGAACTGAGACATGAGAGTCTTATCACTATTCAACCCTATCTTATCAATTGGTAGCTAGGTTGGTACACATTATGTCTTGGAATTGAATTCTCTTTGTGCAGAAATGATTCTTGAACACATTATTATAATGAGTCCATTTTTGCTCATTCCCTTTAAGGGTCCCCTCCTGTATGGATGATATATGTCCATAGATGGGATAAATTTATCTTAACATTATTATATTTTAAGATAAATTTACCTTTCTCTGGACACATGTCATCCATACGGGAGGGGGTTAACCCCTTAACAAAGTGAACTCTATTATAATCCTTGAGATATTTATTAACGCATTAAAACCAACCAATCAATAAGAGAAATGGGCAGTGGGGGATTTTAGTATGTAGAAGGCATCTCATAAAACAGACCTGAAACTGAAAGAGACTATATTCTTAATAAGTTTTATATTTTTATGGTCAAGTAAATAACTTATAAATATATATAGACGTGTCTTTAATGTTTCAAACTTAATTAAATAAATTGTATTTTGTTGATAATAAGATGGGGTTGGTCCGATGGTAAAACCTCATATATACCGACTACATCAAGAGGTTGTAGATTCGAGTTTTTCTTCTCCTTAAAAAAAAACCTCTAATTTATATAATACTTCAAATATATGTATTAGAATCTCAAAAAATATAAATATAAAAGGTTGATTTAATTCATTAGTAATTATATTATACTACATTGATAAACAGTTTGAAATTGTAGATTCAAATCGTACAATTCTCTTTAAATCTTGGATTTACTACACTATATATATATATTATCAAATCGTTTAGAAATTGGCAGCAAGTTCCTATAAAAATGGAGAGCGGTCGAGGGAGTTAATTCACCTCCATTTTTGTTGGAGGATGGTGTGAGCACGTGGGTGGTTCACATGGTTGATCATTGACTCAGACTATATCAATTATCATATAGACTTCTGGATCAACGGTTGTACAGTTTCATTAAGTAATTTCATCCACCAGCGCACTTTCTTATATAAATTATTGGTTATATTCTCCTGCAATCATTCATTCAATTATATTCCACTCTCAATACAAAACTTCAATTGAACCACAATCACTTCAATACCACAACCACAATCACTCTTACATCATCTTTTACTCTTGTACGGAACTAAAAGTCTGATATTGGGGAGTCAAAGTGTATCTAACAAAATTTTATATGATATACATAATGGTAACATAAATAATTAAACTAACAATTTTATTCATATATATTAAATTAACAATTTCATTCATATATATTAAATTAAAAATAAAATCCGTTAAACTAGAAAGAGTAATATCGTATCAATTTGAGAAAACGTCATAAAAGTGTATTCATCGACTTTAAGATACTCTAACAAACAAAATATCTCTGAAGTATCACTAAGTTCAAATTTATAAAAAAACTAGAAATTAGACTGGATTTTAAAAATTGTTTATGTAGGGAGATCTGAGGATACGGCAAAAATATCTATTTTATTTAAAAAAAAAATTAAAAAAAGTAATCAGAGAATTTTTATTAATATGTAATATATTTATAATTTTTTTATTAAAAAAATAATATACAGTGACTATAGTAATAGAGGAAGTGTGCATAGAATATAGAGTATATGTTTTACTATTGTTTTTTTTAATAATAAAATAATAACTTCAAATAAAAAATAAAAAAAATAATAAAAAAAACCTTGGGGGGCTATTGCCCCTGCTGGCCTCTGCCATGGTCCGCCCCCGGATGGACTCTCTCTTTAATAAGTTCTTAATAAATTAATAATATAAGATATATGATTAGTGGAAAATGTGAGAAATGTTATATTTTTTTGATGAGTTGCGATGATGTCACCATATTAATAACTTTTGTTTAACAGACACATATTATGGTGAATTACCAAAATTATCCTTAGAAGTTGTATTTGTGCTTTCATCTTCGGTTTCAGGAAGAGAAGTGTATTTCTCTCTCCAAAAAAGTAGTGTGGAAATCGATATAAAGGGCTTGTCAGAAATATTTTTCAAATCTGTATGTAACTGAATTTTGTGATCTCCCTAATGTTTTGTCATGCTTTTGCGAGTGATTTAAGATGTATGCAACAAATGTATGAACATTTAGTCTCCAGAATGTGCACTACGTTTATTTTCTTACTTTCCGAGAATATAGGTCGAGCTTGTAGGTTTGTTATAAAAGCAAGAGTTTTTGTAAAAATTTATGGTTTTTAAAAAAAGCTCGGTCGGAGCTTTTATAAAAGTGGTCCGAGCTTTTATAAAAGTTGCGAGCTTTTAAAAGCTCGATCTGAGCTTTTGTGAAAGCTGCGAGCTTTTAAAAGCTCAATTCGAGCTCTTATAAAATCTCGGAGTTGTTATATAAAAGCTCGTAGCTCGTAGCTCTTTTAAAAGCTCAGATATAGCTTTTATATAACAGCTCCGAGCTTTTATAAAAGCTCGGATCAAGATTTTAAAAGCTCGCAGCTGTTATATAAAAGCTCGATCTGAGCTCTTTTACTATGCTTATCCGAGATGTTATTGTATTGGATCGAGATTTTATTTTGCTTTTCTGAGATTTTAGTGTATTGGCTTGAGCTTGTATTTTGATTTTTCAAGTTTTTTTTATTCTGAAGAATTTTTTTAAATTCCGACATTTTTTATTATTTATGAACTTTTTTATAACATTCATTTGGATTTTTAATTGTTATTTGAAATTAAATTTAGATATTGTTAGTAATGGTTTGTGATGTTGATTTTGACAAGAGAATGTATCAGGTGAGAATAGTCATCTCTTACAACGGTCGATGGCAGCAGTTACCCGATGGAAGTCAGAGGTTTTTAGGTGCTGATAATCAAGAGTATGACTTACCAAGAGTTGGTGTCGATCGTGGAAACCGTTGTGAAGTATGATGTCGACAAATACAGTGCTAATCTACAGTGTATATCAATGGTTCCTGGGACTACATGTCACACGTTTATAAGAAACGACGACGATGTTCAGTTCATGCTAGGGAAAGATAGGGTGATCCCTCAAGTATGTGTCAGTCTAATTGAGAGGGTAGCAGGATGTGTCATTGGTGAAGAAATCCCCCCTCGTGATAACACCCAATAATTTCGATCTTCAGGCGGAAGCAACCAGCTGTTCACTGAAAGAAATGAGATTGACGGTAGGGAAAACCTGTGTGGTGTCCCATCGGAAGTAGTCGACCACAGTGAATTAGTCAGACCTCAATTCGATGATGTGTTTGGATGTCAAATTGAGATGAATGATGGGTAGCTCAACCACCATTTTAATGACTTTTACAATGATATGAACAATGAGCAGAACAATGAACCGAATGTTGGGCCGACACAACAGATGATGAATGATGAGGAAAATTTGCATCCGGTTGATAATGTAGCTAACAATGAGGAAGAGGAAGAGGCTGTTGAACCGGAAAGACGTGCAACACGTGTACAAAGATTTAGTTACAGTGCAACAGATACAGCTGGGACTTCCGAGATCCGGCCTAATTTAACTCCATTTGATTCTGATAATGTCACACGTGGATTATTTTAGGAGTAGAATCATACTCGTTTGGTATTGGTGGAAGCAGGAACTCGGTTCAAGAAGAACCTACAAGCATGATATATAAAGGGAAATTTTTTCTACCAAAAATGATTTGGAGAGACTAGTTGGGCATTTTGGAATACGGCAGAACTTCGAGTGGAAGGTGAAAAGGTCGAATAAGACAACGTTACATTTGATTTGTTTGATGGACAACTATACGTGGAAATTAAGAGCGGTTAGGAGAGATGAATGGACATACTTCCAAGTAAGAAGTTTTGTGAGCGAACACAAATGTCCTTGGAGGAGATTCACCGCAGTCACCAACAAGCTAGTACAATCATAATTGGAGAAGTGGTTGCACCTAAACTTCAACAACAAGATGGTCGACTAATACGTCCGAATGATATAATTGCTGACATGAAAATAATGTATGAAATCCAAATCTTGTACAGTAAGGTACATCAAGCCCTGCAATATGCATTGCCACTGACCTATGGAACGCATGAGGAAACCTTCGAACTACTACCATCATTTGTCTACGTGTTAGAGCAACAAAATCCAAGGATAATAACTGACTTACAGTGCAACGAAGATGTTAGATTTCTCTATTTTTCATGTCATTGGGTGCCTCACTCATAGGATTCCGGAGGTGTATGTGTCCATTTATTGCAGTAGATGGTACCCATTTAAAGGGAAGATTCGGGGGTACAATGTTTGTTGCAACTGCACAAGATGAGAACGAACAAGTGTATCCAATTGCTTTTGGGTACAGTGACTCAGAAAACAACCTTTCATGGGAGTGGTTTTTGGATTACTTGAAGGGTGCCCTAGGCCATATTGATGATCTAGTTTTCATTTCGGATCGGCATGCAAGCATTGAAGCTGGGATTTCTAAAGTTTTTCCCGATGCAACCCATACGATATGTTGCTGGCACTTTTCTAAAAATGTAAAGAATCGATTTCACAGAAAGGATGTAGCAGCCATAATGGATAAAGCAGCTAGATCGTACATTGAGTTGAAATATAATCGCCACATGGAAAATTTACGCAACCTGCACCAGAATGCATTCAATTATGTCATTGAACCTGGTCCCCACAAGTGGTCCCGTGTACACTGTCCGCAAATAAGGTATAGGCTCATAACAACAAATGTTGCTGAATGCATAAACTCATGCATAAAATTTGCATGGCAACTGCCTATGTTGACACCATCAGAGTTCATTATGAATATGCTACAAAGGTGGTTTCATGATCGCCATCGTACTACACAGTCCATGTGTCATCAATTGACTGACGCAACACATCTTGTGATCCTGAAACGTGTTGACAAGTGTGGTTATATGACTATCAATCCAGTTGACTGGAGCATATTCTCCGTGAAATGGTCTGGGAAGCGGTGGAGCTTTTATAAAAGCTCGGATCGAGCTTTTGTTTACTCGGGTCGAGCTTTTATATAAAAGCTCGACGCTTTTATAAAAGCTCGGATCTAGCTTTTGTATAAAACCTTCGAGATTTTATAGAAAAGCTTCGAGCTTTTAAAACCTCGCTCCGAGATTTTATAAAAGCTCCGAGATTTTATACAAATGCTCGAAGTTCGATTTCATCTTCCTCAACAACTTTCAACAAATACAAAATCCTAACCTAACCCATTTTCATTCTCAGATCCACAAATAAAACATAATCTAACATTTCATTCAATTAATCAACAACCAAAAGATACAAATTCTAGCTCAACTAACCTCGATCGATTGCAATATTCTGTTCAACTATCCAGATGACACTGGTTTCCAAGTTCCGGTACCGTCGCTGTTAAAACGAAGTCGTCAATTCTCTTTTTGTCTCTTTACTTTTTCTCTCTTTCTTCACAACGACAGTGATGACATGAGTATTTTCGTCTCCACACTTTAAATGGTGTCTTTTAAACATGATTTATTAATGTGGTGATATTTCCACAAAAGTCCCCCTAAAAGGTGCCATTAATTTTTCGAACCCATTATGACTATGTGAAGTTGTACAATATATTAAAAGACTTATCTTATAAAAAATAAAAATTGCGTGTTTAAAAAACATGTTAAGGTACCGTCAACGGTAGTTTGTTCGTAAAAAACGCTCATTCAGTTAATAGAGTGACGATAATTACACTCCTCAAAAATTGTATCTACACCTCTTTCGTAACCATTCCTATCGAAACTTTTCAAAAAATCCATGATTACTAAATAAACTCCACTTAATGCGAAAAATACAATTTCTTTAATTACTATATTGTATTTTTGTAAGTACACACAATGTACGACTATTATTATATTATTTAATCAACTTTATTTTTATTATTTCTAATTTTGTTGTAACCATTAATTTTCTTACTATTATTTCTCTTCTCTTCTTGGTTTTTTCAAAATATAACTCTATTTTTCATTAAAAATGCATTTTAAGAATTTTCATTTATTGGAGAACCACTGAGAGTTGTAGGGATACAAAATTTATATAATGTCCCAAATGATGTGGAAATATATATGTGTTAAATGATATTTTCAAAAAAAAAATAGGTGTTCGATGAAATTTAAGAACATCTAATATATTTTTTTTACAAGAAAAAAATATATAATATTGGTAAATAAATAAATAAAAAGTCTAAAGTGTGTTTGAAAGAAAAAAAAAGATAATATAGTTAATTTAAAAGTTTGTTTATATACGTAATGATTTTGTTCTTTTAATAAAAAATAATTTAAAACCTTACTTTTTCACAACCAAATTTGTCTCATGATTTTGATTCATTTTCCGTATTTAACAATTAATTTGTATTTCATTAAAAGTGATAGAAAATATATTTAGAAGAGAATCTAGGGTTTATTAAAATGGAAATAGTTTTTATGATCTATGTTAATATGAAACCATTAATAGGAAAACAAATTACAAAAGATTAAAATAGGAAACTAATTAATAATTATTAGTGGATGTACTAACAAACAATTAGTTCTTTTAGTAATTTTACTCAGGTATATTATTAGATTTTTTAAAAACATACTAATTTGGGATGTATATACGGTTTTTAAGGGTTTCAAATATCGTCACTCTTCCTAATATCTCAGATTCGAGTCATCATATCCAGTGACGTATTTATGCATGGGATAGGGTGGGTTTGAATTTTTATTTTTTTCATAAATCTTTAATTTTAGAAAAAAGAAGCTAAAAAAAATATACATGTGTATTGAATATTATAAAAATTTCCATTGCATTTACATTTATTTTCCAAACCAAATAATACTTGTAACATACTTGTCAGATTAATCAAAGACGTCTCGCATCAATCTTGAAAACATTATTTTCATTTACTTATTTTATCAAAATTGAGTTCAATTACTTTGTGAACATAAAAATTTGACCTTCAAATTATGTATGTTATGGTAAATTATATGAATTTGATTTGTTTTTCATTATTAGTTTAAAATTATAGCACACCCTAACGTTCAATCCTGAGTAAGTTTCTAGTAATACCTATATCAACCAAAAAAAAACACACACACATACTGACATACACCTTAAGGTAAGAATCTCAAAGATTTTGATAAAAAAATAGGATCAGTGATATATAAAGCCATTGATTTGGTGAGTAAGTCCCAAATAACCATTAATTTTTTTAAATGTCTTAGATTAGCCATTTTATAGAATAAAAGTATCAATTGTTGTCTCTTTGATAATTAATTGTTTAAAGCCCATTTGTATATGTTATAACTTGTCAAAATATAGGTCCAAATTAGTAAAACATGTTTTGTATCGGGTTTTGAACTGGTTTTAAACTGTTTTTTTTTTACATTTTTTGAGCATTTTTTTTATCATCATTACTTTATAAAACATAAAATATTGTCCATAAAATTCTTATAATCAAATCATTACTTTTTATATATATATATATATATATATATAATTAAACAATAAATCAATCATAAAATAAGTTTGATATAACCTCAAATTAATCAGGGAATAATAATAAGTTTGTTGTCGCCTATAAACAGGAAATATTATCTATAAAAATAATAAATTAATCAAATCATTAATTTTTATATATAATCAAAATATATAAAATATTACCCATAAAATTCTTTATGGTTGACACGTCACGGATAATGGTAGTTTAATGTTAGATTTTAACAGAACAGTTGTCGATGAACAATATTTTTTTTTATCAAAATGGTGATTTTGAAACAATGTTTTGATAAAATTACATTTGTATAACATTTTAAACAATCAATGAGGGCTCCACCCACCAATTAATGGTGTCTAGTATTCTCTCTCTCTCTCTCTCTATATATATATATATATATATATATATATAAAAGTATGTCCAATAAAATATTGAATTTAGTCGAAATATTTTAATTTTTATGCAATTCACAACTCTTACCAGTAATAGTCTATTCTTAACCAACAAAAGTAAAAAAGCAACTAATACCAATCCTCTCTAAGGTTTACATTTTTACCCTTAAAAATAGTTTATGTCCCCTCCCTTAACAGACAAAAGAGTATTTTTGTACTTGCAATACATTTATATATATATATATATTTTAAATAAATAAATAAATGAATTTTCATCGTCCATCTAATAAGTGGTGAAGATATATTTAAACAAATAAACAAAAATTTCAAGAAATTAATTTAAAAAATGAAACAAAAATTATTATTATTATTATTTAATAAAGAATGGTGGAGATCTCTCATCCTATGTTAGAATAAATAAATAAATAATAAAATGAGACAGTAGGGATCCAGATGGATGGTCTTCGTTGGCTACGTAGATCCGATTTTTATCTCTATTGTTGAATCTTTATCTCCCATTGATTTTTTTTTAAATAAAAAATATCTATTTTTATTTTAATTTCAATATTACGTTTTTATTATTTGGTCCCTCCAACTTCAAACTTCTAGTTCCGCTCCTAAGTCCATCAAAGGTATGGATAGTGAAAATCTAAAACTTTTTTCTTAAATAACTTATTTAATTAATTAAGGGACTGAGTATTTTAGATTTTTTCAGTTTTGACATGGTTAACGATTAGATTAAATAGATGTTGACTAATCACGTGAGAGGTTAATGTTAGGGATTGTTTATTTTTATTTAATTTGAAGATAAAACAATCTTGAATTTTACTAAAAACTGAATATTGACTGAAACCTGAAACTGAATTACATGTTTGTCTTTCATTTTTTTCACCTCTGAATATAAGATCAGTTTTTTTAGTTCTTAAAGATAAATTTTTTAATTTGATATTTATACCTATGTTACTATTAATTTTCTTGTACTTTCATTTGATATGATACAAATATTTAAATAAAAAAATTAACAAATCATAAATTATTTTATGTAAATAATGATAAAATATTATTCATGATTAATATATGATGAATAATGATATAGAAATGGTTTTGATTTAAAATTATTTTAGAGTAGTTTGTCATAAGTAATAGGTTAAAAAATACATTTCTATAATATAAAATTATGATAATATTAATAATAGCTAGTGGAGATGGTGTTTGCACTCCAGCCACTCCCTATTATATTATGGATCTCTATTTTAGAAAACTACAAAGTACTAAGGCAATCTCCAAATGTATGGAGCCATTCATTACTAGCTATTTTCTCCCGACTATTATTCTACCATTTTTAAACTAATTTTCTTATCGAAAAAATGATGTCGATTTTAAATCAAAATATATATATATATATATATATATATATATATATATATATATATATTAAAGGGAAATTAACATCCCATATTAGATAAATTGATCCCTATAGTTTCAATAATGGTTAATCAACTCCCTGAAACCTAAAATTCCTAAAACATTAGGTTTTCATCAGGGATTGAAACTTCGATAGTGTGGTTAAATCCCACACACACTAAACAACTGAGCTGCTTCAGCTCATTGTCGAAGGTTTATTGATTACAATGTGTGTGTATATATATATATATTGTTATATAAGTTTATATAATATAAAATAAAGTCATATATATATATAATGTAAATATATTTTTAAATAAACTTATATTTATTAATAATAATATATAATAACATATTTATGAAATAGAATAAGAAAACAAGGAAACAAAAAAACAAAAGGAAACCCAGAAAATTAGAAAATCAAGGCCCGTAATTTTCTTTCTTTCGTTTTTAGAAATTTTCCCTTCTAAAAAAATATATTATTTCAATTTGATAAAAAAACAAGAAAATCAAAACCCATAAATTGAAAAGACAAAAAATTCAAAAAGAAAAAAGAAAAAACAATTAAAATATTTCCTTTTTCAAATTTTTTCCTTTTATTTTCTTATTTTCTTTTTCTTTTTCATAAATCTGTTTATATATATTATTATTAAATATGAGTTTATTTTAAATTATGAGTTAGGCCTTGTTTGATTTTTCGTTTGAAAACTGAATAGTGCTGAATGCTACTGACGACTGAATAGTGACTTTTGAGTGAAAACTGAAAAACATGTTTTTTTTTTTCACTCAAAACTGAATGTAAGTGATAAGCTGTTTGTTTTTTTAAGTTATAAATATCTTAAAATTAATACTTTTACATCTATGTTCTTCTAACTATTTGTTATATATTTATATTTTAATATATTAAGGATAACTACAACAAATAATTTAATAATTATAAACAAAATTATTTAGCTATTAATATATTTTAAATTTATTTTATTAATATTATTTAGATTCAATTGAACTCTAAAATAAAATTTAAAAAATTAATTATCAAATTATAAGGAAAAAAAAGAATGATTTCTTACTAAAAACCAGAATATGGTAGCAAAACCAGTCTCTAATTGTTTGAATTTTAAAGTAATTAACTTGTGTGATGCTGTAGTTATTTATGTTGAGAAGGAAAAAAAAATATTATTATGAATAGTAGTTTAACAAGAAACAAAACTGGAAATTAGTTAGATTGGTGAGGATAATTTTGGAAGGAAAAAATTGTATTAAATTTAAGTGGATTTGTGTTAAGTGAAAAGTGAATTTTTTTCACTTTTCTAAACAAGTGGTTTTAAGGGTTCTTTAACTGATTTTATCACTGAAAAAAACAAACAAAATAACTTAATGAAACACATTAAGTGCCATTAAGTATTAAGTGGAAAAATCAAACAGGGCCTTAGTCTCTTATAAGGGATTCCTTATTTTAACTTTGGTAAGGACTGCCATGAAATCACATCGATTTGAATGGATTTTGATATGAATTTTTATGTGAATGATAAGTTCATTGAAATCTACATATGAATAACATTTGAATTTTTTTCGAGCACTATAACTACTTATCCCAATTTTTTTAAGGGTTAATATTAAAAAAATCTCCCTTCACCTTTGAACTATTATTGAATGTATAGTTACAAATGCTTTTATTTTAGAAACTTCCCATATGAACTAACACCGTTAGCATTCCGTTGTATTGAATAAATTTGACTATTAAAAAGTCTAAAATAACAAAAATACAAATGAACTAAAATGAGTATGTACTTGTATTTATATAAAAAGACAAATAAATATACTAACAAATACATATTCTGGTTTATTTTTAATGCTTTTGGTTCATTTGTAATTTTGTTATTTTTAGGGATAAAATTTTCTACAAAATAACTTCTCATTTACAAGTTAACATTACCGTATTATGTATCATTTATTAATTTTTTTAGTAAAAGTATGACGCTATAATGATCAATTCATACAATTAAAGCTTAAATAGAGATATTTTAGATTTTTTAGATTTTTTAATAGTCAAAATGAGTCAATACAATTGGAATACTAACGATGTTAGTCTATATGGGAGGTTTCTAAAATATATTAAAGCATTTATAACTATACATCCAATAATAATTCAAAAGTGAGGGGAGATTTATAATTTTTTTTTAAATATAAAGGTATCGGAAAAATAGATAGGATATGGGAAAAAAAAAATAGTGTTTAAAAAAATTCTTAAATTTTAGTTATAGGTAGATTTTAACGAGCTTTATCATCTAAAAACAAAATTAAATCAAATTTCATTTAAATTGATATGATTCTATGGTGGTCATTATTAAAATTAAATAAAAGATCATTATAAAAGACTCACTTTTTAAATTATATAAACAAATTTAAATTATTTTAAATAAATTATATATATATATATAAATCAATAAATAAATTAATAAATCTTCGATAATAAACTAAAGTAGTTTAATCGGTTAGAATGTTGCTTTTAATAACAAGGTTGAAGGTTTGTATGCGATTTAATTGGTGACATTGAACTGAATTAGCTTAATTGGTTAGAATGTGACTTTTAATAACAAGGTTGTTGAAGGTTCAATCTTGGATGGATGCGATTTAATCGGCATTCTATGATAAAAAAAAATGCTATTATAACCGGATATGGCACTTGTAAATTGTAATGGAACTTGATTATGGAAAAAGCAGTCCTTGTTGAGGTTAATAATTTAATACGCAGGTGACATTGAATGGTGGTCCCCTGAAATAGCGTAAGGATTCATATTGGACAAAAACCATTATTGGCCCTGCTTAACATTATTACGCTTCAATCTGGTCATCTTTTATTGGAGTATTTTCACCATCTCTATCTAGGACTATGTCAGACCACATCAATTAACCTAAATTTTAACTTCTCATAAATCTCTCTACCTACTCTTTTTGACCAATCTCTGTCATGGTCTTCGCTAGGGTATTTGCTAATTAATTTTGCAAATAAATAAAAGTCATCTTTATCTTTATTATTACAGTCGTAGAGATTATCAAAAGAGTGGGCTAATCCAGTTCAAATACATATTTTATTGCGTGTACATGCTGAGGTTATGTGTCTCTATCCGACCCTGCATAGATTACCAAATCAAAAACTGAATATGTCATATCACGAATATTCCATATTGAATATAACTGAAATATATCTTGAGTAATAGGTAAGCCGATGAGTAAAATCATTTAGCATGTTCATAAATGAGACCCGTGGACCCAGATATTTAAATATAAATGAACATCAACAAAAGGTAAATGAATCTAATGACCAATACATTAGAAACTGTTTATGTACCTTAAAGAGCTATGTAGATTTTGGATCCGTGTCCTCTCAGAATGAGCACACTTGCAGAGACATGTAGGGCATGAAAATTTGTGCAAATCGATTGTATATATTGGGGAAAGATATAAACAAGTAGAAGACAAAGGACAATGCAAAGCAAAGCATGCCCACATACACATATATAAAATCTATAAGCAAATTAAGCAACTATTATAATACCCTCAAGCATGTGGATGTGATCAGAATTCTTAATTTTGGATTTCTTAATTTAATGTTAGTTAGCCTTTGAGCTTTTGAAGGAAAGCGATGTCTAGGAAGTTTCCTACTTTTTCCTTGTTATTTATATCTCTACGTTTCCTTCCTTTGAAAAATTGATGTAAATTTTAATCATGATTATGTGATGTTGGTTTTCATGGAAATTTTGGTTATTTAGTCTTCCTAGGAGATCGGGTAGCAAAATATCAAATGAGTAATGATAAGCTGTAACTGGATTCTCAAGGAGGTGTGACAAAGTCTAATTGGTGTTCCATTCCTAGCTATTACAATTTTATTTATTTAATATAATAATAATAATTAGTGTTCTTAAAATTTACTTAAGAAATGGTAGAAAGCAATAGACCGGTTATAACAACACTTCTCAATTAAGTTGACGTTGAAAGCAATGGTTTAATTTCGTGTTTGACCAAACCAGCTAGTCATCTTGTTTTTTGCAAGTACAAAAGTAGTTTTTTTCTTTTGTTGGGTTTAGGAAACCATTCCCGCTCTGCCCTCATCGACTCATTATCAAATGGGATAAAATCTCAATCAAAACAGTAGACTGGATGTGGTTGTTCAGTACGGAGAGAATAATCAAATGGGAAATCATTGAATTTCCATAAGCAAGAGAAGAAAATAAAAATACCTAAAAAAAAGAAAGAAAGAAAGGGTTTTTAGCCAATATGCCCTACTTTTAAGTTCAAATTGCATAACTATCCATTTTATGGAAAAATTATAAAAATACCACAAGCTTCCTCAAATACTCTCACTTAATTCATAACCACCTTCTTCCCAAAATTGTGTTTCGGCAAAAAGTTGTCTTCGAGACCCCATGACCCAAACACATATTTTTATCTTCTGGATGGCCCCTTATCTGAAGCATGAATGCTTTGGGTAGGGGTGGCCCGATATCATTATCAGATCACTAACACACTTTTATCCGAAACACAATTTTAAAACCATTATTCTTTTTCCATAAATCCACTTTTCTTTGTATATTTCAACAACTATTCTTCTTTTTCCAAAAAATCATTCTTCTTCATATTCTTCAATTTTTTTTTTTGCACTAAATACTCAAAACCTTGCATGCGGCAACCAAGTCGATTATGTGGACAGATGGTTGCTAACGACCGAACGTAATGGGGACTCTCTCGATGTGGCTCGGGTTAGGTGGGATTCGAGCATATAGTATAAAATTTGGGGGGTTTGTTTTTTCTGAATTTAATAAGGGCACATATGTCATTCTAAGGCACTTTCGACATTTTTTTCATCCAGGGTACATTTGCAATTCGACTCTTTTAAAATGGCATTTTTGCTAAATTTCTAAAAGAAATATAAAAAGTTTGGTGTTTTTGAAAAGAAAAAGGTTGGTGTTATAATGAGAAAGAAGCACCAACTTTCCATCATCCATGCATATCTGCAAAGACTTGTCTGGAATATCTTGTTCCCAACAGGTTTACATTGGCTTATATATTTGGGATCCTGATTTGTTTTTATTTTACCACTTTGTGGCCCCCACTTTCTTCCATTACAGTTTACATTTTGCAACACAAATATACTATACAATTAAAAAATATATGATATATATAAGTTTCATATGATATGATTCTATACAATATACATACCATAAATAAATCAACATCTTTCTCTTTCTTTCTCTTTCTCTGAATATATTACATAAAATACATAGATGATATTCCAACAATATTTTTCTTGCCTCCTTCCCTCTCCTTCACAGCCTGTCATGGTTGTATTATTAAGACCCTCACCAATTGTATTTTTTAAGTGAGAGGCTCATCTCAGCTTTGTTTTTGTTTTTATTATTATCTAATTAACCAAAGTGAGAGAGTACTGCTTCTGTTCTGGCCTGTCACTGCTTAGTTTGCTCCGTCTACCATGTTGTGTTAAAAAGAAAAAAAAAATACATATGAGCAGATGCATTTTTTTTTTGGAGGGCTCTTCTGAGTTGAATTGATCAACAGGATTTGATTTATGGATCAAAGGAGTACTGCCAAGAGTTGTCAAAGATATGCTCAATGAGCCAAATCAAAGCGATTCGCGATCCGGCCATATCTTGTCACAGGTAATTAATTTATCAGAATTATACTTGTTCTTGCAAGATATATATATACAGTCTCTGATTGACTTAATTGGTGATGGTTTTCATTTCTTGAAGATGTTCAGAGTCTGTGAATTTTCCCTTTAAAATATCATAACAAGTGAAAGGGACTTAAATTATAATATTATAGATGATCTACAGTAGAAAAGTGTGATGGTTTGTTTCTGGTTTTATCTGTTGAAGATTTGCTAATGAATCTCTCTTACTGTTCTTTCACTATCTAATGATATTCTATTTCAGTGTAGCTAGATTTATCTATCATAATTTTAAATTGCTTTAAATCTGTGTGTAAGCAACATGAAATGATAATATGAGCTTTATTTGTTGTGTGATATCATCATGTGGATATGTATGAAAAAAGATTTGGCTAAGGAAAGAAACAGAAAGATCAAGTGGACACTTTTTGAGAACAATTTCCTGAAGATTCAGACCAGCACTGTTGTGGAAAATGCACCACCAAACCCATAGAGGCCACATCCCCCATTTGCCTTGATCCTTTAGGTACTGTTTGGCAACACTATGAGAGAGAGCTTGCAATTCCAAATGCAATTTTTTTTCAACAAATATTTCATTAGTCTCCAACACACCTTGTCTCTATACCCAGAAAACCACTACCACTATTAGAACAATTCTTTTCATGTGGGTAACCTGTCTCAATCCTAAACGTGGCCTGCATTTGGTAACCCAAATAGGGGACCATAAAGTTCTCCTGAATAATTTATCTCTAGTTAGTGTCACTACTCAATTTCAAAGGATAAGTCACAAAGTGCTCATGATCAACATGCCTGGAAATTAGTTCTCACAAATGCATTCTTCACATCTTCCATTAATTAGTAGTACCCTTCTAGTGCCTAGATGCTGTTGCATTGGACTCTGTCTACCACCATGTGGCTTCTCACTCATTAATCACACCAACCCCATCACAAAACACACACACACACACATCAAATCCAAATTCTAACAATTTTGTTGACTTTCAGGCATGGGAACCAAAATTGAATATGCAATTGACCCATTAGCAAGTGCTATACCAAACGGTAACAGCTTCACTACTGTGGTGCATGGTGTGGATGACTGGCAATATTTCCAAACCAGAGAGTTGATCAAGAATAAGCCGCTCAAAATCAATTTTCGTTATTACTCCATGGACAGAACGCTTGAGAAACATAACATTGAATCCATCAAAAAGACAATGCAGATCCATGAAGACATCTTCAAATACCAGGTTATCATCAGATATACATAAAACACCACCTTGTCCTTTATTTCTAAGTAGATCGAAAATTTGAACTAAAAGGATTAATTATATTGCAGGTAAAAGAACTCCACAGGCTATATAGAGTTCAAAAGACATTGATGTCCGAGCTGCAGAAAGAAGTTAAACAAAGCCGAATTTGGAGCAACCATTCTCATAAATTCATCAAACAGAACCATGCAACAGCTCAACATTCAAAGGAGAGAAGTGGGAGCTGCTCAGGAGGAGAAGCCATTAGAATAACAACACCAAGTAGAGGCTTTGATCTTGAAAGACCTGCCGCCATGGACGAAGATCAAGTCGGTCCAAGCTCTCAAAGCCCCACTAACTTAATCAGGAGCAATGTTGATGAAGATAATTCTTCAGAAGTGGAGTTGAGACTGAGCATTGGAGTGAGCCCATCATCATCAAGCAAGAAGAGGTCGTCAAATTACATGGAGCTTGATTCATCTTCATCGTTCAAATCGGATAGAGGAGACCATCAGGATTTTAGTGCTCCAAACACACCCATGAGCAGCTCCAGTGCAACATTTGATCAGGAAAATAAGAAGAATATGCCACATTGGCTTTTAGGCTTAAGCATCAGTAGAAGTTAAATTATTTTTATTTTATATATATATATATATATATATATATGTACAATTAACTTGCAATGTTTAACGTGTGTGCAATTGATTGAACCTTTGAAACTCTGATTATCTGCATGCATGGACCCTTGAATTTACTTTGGTTCATCATCAGTTATTCATGATCAGATTGATCCTAATTTAATTAGCAGCTGTAAACTCAATCTTATAAATGGATCATTGAGAGAAACCAATTTCTGGGTGTTCATTTCCTGTAAATACTTGTATGTTCTACATTTGTTATCTTTGCAAGTTTTTGGCAATCTGATTATCATATATATACTACTTATTGATATGCATTCTTATTGAAAGCAAAATAAAGGATAAGTATAATTAAAAGAGCCTAATGTACCTTAAATGAACACAAGCTACTACTTTTACAATAAGACTTTAAATAAAGACAAGATAATTGAGGTTCATCAGGTGGTGAACCCTCCATCTTTATTTTCAAAAGACCAGAATTTCTGTAAAAGTATAAAATTCAAACAAAAATAAAACGTTAAATAAAAAAAATAATATTTGTGATTTGTAGACATGGTCCGGTGGTAACCATATTTTTAGATAAATGTTGAAATCTTTAATTAAATATCTTCTTCCAATAAAAATAAATAAATAAATAAAATATACAAAGCTCAGCCCATGGATCTTTTTTATACTTTTATTTTAAAGGAAAGAGAAGAACAATTGAAGTACTTTTTATGCTAAATTCATAAACAATCTTCCAATATTTTAAAATTTGTCAAGAATACTCTCTGAATTCTACACGAAAGCAATTGAAAAGTAAAAAAGAATTGAAAGATGAAGAAAAGAGGGTTGATTCACTTGATCGGAGAAAAATAGGAAATGGACAAAAGGGACACAATAATTAAAGGAATTTTGGTAGTTATTTTAGAAAGTCATGCGCCGCAAATTAGCAAGAAATAGACACATGACAACATCCATTAAACGACAATCATCATTATTCAATATTCATAGTGCCATTCATCTTCTAAATTAAATAATTTATGTGGGCCTTAACAAACTATTTTTATTCTTTAATCGCTAATTTTAATTATATTTATGTCTCACAATCCAACAAATCTCAACACCATAATATTATATTTATAAATTTTGTTGTTTTGTTTTTCGGTATAACTCAACTGGTGCCACTTGGATAAAACTTTGAAAGGATACAGCCAGTGACATAGGTTCTTTGCTCTTTCGGGGAGTCTTTGGTATGGAGATGAGACAGGATAATATGAGATTGGACTGGACTGGACAGGACATGACATGACAGAATATGTTGTTTTATATTATGTTTGGAAGGTCTGGACAGAACTATAAACTGTATTGTTATGCTTTTGGTATGGTTGAGACATGACGGAACAAGAGATTCAAATGACCAGAGTACCCCTCTTATATATATAACAACAAATACTATAATACTATGTATTAATATATAATAATACATATTTTTTAT
The DNA here is from genome assembly GCA_032871835.1 of Dipteronia dyeriana. Classification (NCBI taxonomy): domain Eukaryota; kingdom Viridiplantae; phylum Streptophyta; class Magnoliopsida; order Sapindales; family Sapindaceae; genus Dipteronia; species Dipteronia dyeriana. The sequence continues at coordinate 75,170,172 of CM065300.1, read as the reverse complement.
AATATATAATAGTATATATATAATATTATGTGTTAATATATGTATATAATTATATATATATATAATTATATATAATATTATATATGTAATTATAATATAATATATAATATATAATTATATAATATGTTAGCGGATCGATTCCCTTTGGATTCGTTGAATCATTGTGGGTCAAACGAGGATTGCGTCGATAATAGATAGTGAAATGTCTGGTTTTATCGATATCTCGGTGAGTCCCTTCGTCCGACATATTCGACCGTGAGTTAGGTTGGTCAACTTTTGAATACAATTGGGTCGATCCTAGTTGGGTAGTGGGTTAACAATTATTGCGAATGAAAGCATCGCAATTAATGTGGAAGAGCAATATGAAGTTGAACTGTGTATGTATGTGTGTGTGTGAGAGAGAGAGAGAGCTTTCACGTGTTAATAGTGAAATTTTAGGACCCCTTTCTATAAGGAGAGGTCTTATACTTATAGTGAAGACCCAAGGTCATCAAAGTCTTGCTCATTCATATGAAGGTGTGGATCACATGTTTTAACTGTCTGTTTTGAATTCGTGAATCGGACACTGAAGGCATTGTCAAGCGTTAGGAACTTAAGTAACGCCTGGTTTGATAACTATTTTAAATTGCCTGTTTGACCATGTGTTTTTATTTGTTTATCAAACTGGGTTTTATTTTGGGATCTAAGCTGATCCGATTAGATAGGCCTACATTGAGCTTGACAATGGTTGATTCTTATATGACCAGGGCTTGTTTCAAATCCTAAAATATGGGCATGTCATTTGGGCCTACAAAAATAATATTCAGCTATATATATATATATAAGTTACATCTCGGTTCAATTTTTCGGTATGGGATAGAGAACCCTATTTGTGATGATGGGTAGGAAAAGAAGAACTTGTTTTAGGGTTCGTAAACCTATAAGGAGAGAGAAAATAATGTTGGATTATAAAACAGTGGTTTGTAGTGTTTTTAAAACGTTTTTGTCCTTTTTATTAATTTTAATTCAGGTCAAAATTGTAATTAACGAGAAAAAATAAAATAGAATATAAAATGACATTGGTGGATTGTCTATATCATCTCTCAAATACAAATTTAGAATACACATACGATTTTTGATTATTCCAATATTGTCCCTCGTAATCTATAACTAATGCAAATTAGCTTTGGACTAATTTTTTAAAAACAATATTTGAGCTCCTTTGTTTAAAACTTAAACTTCCGGGTCTACAAGTCTAAAACAATATTATAATCTAAAAAAATAATTTTGTTGTTAAAAAAAAAAAAAAAAAAAAAAATTGAACCGTTTTCTTTATGGACCCAAGGCGGGTGCACCTCTTGCACAGGCCCAAGGCCGACTCTTCATCACATCAGCAAGTCATATGGAACATCAACAGTGTCAAGCATCACCCCCTCTCGTGTAAGGTGAAGTGAGCGTCAATTTCAATAGGCTTTGTTTGGGAATGTATTATCACACCAAATAATTGAACATACCCCGGGCACCCGAAGTACCTATATTTGATACTTAATATCCACCTATCCGAACCGTGAACGGTGGAGTTTCCGGTAGTTTCTTTTACTTTTCTGACAGTCCAATCCTTACCCTTTCATCATTAGGCTTTTTAATTCTTGTAGATTATGTGGCCGAAACCTACTGCTGAGCATTTGCTCCATTACCTTCAATAATTGAAGATAATCAAGAAGAGGGTGTATTGAGTGATTTGTAATTGAATTTTCTTTTTCAATCCGGGGAAATCTTAAGTGGAAGAAAACTATCATAATATCTTATAGGTCATCGTTATCATGGTGAATTATTTATGATTCAACAAATTAATTCGTAGTATCAAGTTCCTACCTGTGCTGTTGTTGTTTACTGTGATAATCACAGTTTCTACAATCCAATATAACTAATATCGTTGAATTTAATTTTGAGTATGAAACGAGCTGAATATAATTGTATATTATGATCCGCATCATAGTTGTTTAATTTCAATGACAAATCAAGGCCTTCCTTTCTCTATTAAAGTAAGTCTCTACATTCACCATAGCATTTTTGAATTATCGAATATGTGGTACATGGGAGGTTGATTGCTTGATGATGTTAAACTTTCTTCCATTAGAATTATCGTAATAAGGATTCGATCCATTTTTAGGAAGAAATAAAGTTTCTTGTTTTTATTACAACAAGGATTCTTCATTAGGCATTGATTTTTGTTCCTTGTATCGTGCTTAGAAGGTAAATTGAGTCTATTGTCCGTTACGATACGATTCGGTACAAACGCAATAATAATTATCGGACTAATTTGATACTTGCGACAAATATAAGGAAAAAGTTCATCAAAAATGAAAAAATCATGGACTACTTATATTAAGAAAAAAGTTCAGAACTTATTTGATTAGTACTAAAAATATATATAAACAAATTCAACAAAATATTATATTGCAATAATAAGATATAAACCGGTCCTTTTCTCTTCACACTGATATAAAATACATCAGTGCATTGTATGCGAGTCATAGATTATGGATAAACAGTGATAAATGTATACAGACCGAGTCAAATCAATTAAATCTAATGGCCCACATACAAGGCACAATGAAGAGACAGGTTTCAAGAAATAAACTATGATAACAATAAATAAATAAATGAGAAGATGAAAACAAAAACTTGTACATTTAAAAAAAAACATTAGGAGTGTACGGGAGTATGTCGGATCGGATCAGATCCATTGGATTTACAATGATCTAAGATCCGATCCCATCCAATTTGATCAAGGAAATTACAATCCGATCCGATTCAATTTTATAGTGGAATCTAATCTGATCTGATGGATCGAATTCATACGAAACAATTCTTAATATATTAAAAATAAAATATTCATAAAATTAACAAATTCAAATTATTAATTCAAATGGTACTTCCAATAACATCAACTAATAATTAATATGAAAGCAACACATAATTATACACTTTAAATTAAAAAAAGTCTATCAAATTATAAGCATTAAACATAAGTTACAAATACAAACATAATAAACTCATCAAAATTTTGAAATAAAAATATAATCATTTGTCATACCAAAATACAATAGCTCAATGTTTATATGTTTAACACCAAATAAATTGACATAATATAAATTACACTTTATATTTTGACGGATCCAACGAATTGATGGATTTTCGTATGGAAATTCAAAATCCGATCTAATCCAATGAATTTTAAACCGACCCGACCCGACCCGATCCATTTGATTGGATCGGATCCGATGGATTCTATAAGATCGGATCAGATCCTACGCACCCCTAAAACACACACTGACATACAGGAGTTAGAAGATTTGGTCGTACATGAGCATGAGCAAGCTAATTGACCCGGGTACAATCTGTCCGGATTTCACCTTGATTACCCGTATGAACCCCAACCCGACCCAGCTTGGTAATGGCTTGAACAAAAGCCAAATTGAAAGCTTGGTTGTTTGATGCGAATAGGTTGACCGTTGATCTCGATCTGGGATCTGTAAACAGTACTTGATCAGAACTAAACAGACCCATTCCTTTTTGGAGGTTCTTGTAGTAAGCATTGTCGAATGTCTGAGGAGTGGTGGGGTCCATGTTAATAGCAATTCTCGGATCCACTTTTAAAGGACACATCTTCCTCAGCTGCATTGCGTATTGGAAGTTTAGGGTCGGGTCGATCGGGTTTTTTGGACTGAATTTGTAGATTCGATTGGAGAAACGGCCACAATGGGAGAATCCAAGTGTGTGTGCACCTATTCACAAAATTAAACATTAGCCCGTTTAGTAATTTAATTAGATAGTCGAGTAATTACTACCAAAACATAATGATTATGTTCATTCAACCTGATAATATCATAAATATTATAAATACCTGATAAAGCGATCATATCGGTTTGAGTGAGAGCATGAGCGGCAAACATGGTGTTGATCTGGTCTAAATTAAAATGAGGGCCAGGAAGTTTGTGTTGAACACTCGCTATTGTCGATATCTTCCCGTCACGCCTCCCCAATTCCACTTTATAAGATGGTCCTCCTGTCTGCATATTAAATATTACACATATCTTAATATACTGCTTTAGATTGGTCGTTTATTTAGTCCGACAATTTCCTAAGTTAATTATGAGATATGCACTTACTAATGCAACGACATCTCTAGTAGCGAGAGCTAGAATATCTGCGCACGAGACTTTGTTTCTGCAGTTGGGATCGCTATCTACAGCTTGCTTTGCTTTGTTGACTGTGTCAAATCCATCTCCGGCAAGTGATATATCGTCCGGGTGATCCTTCTCTGCCTTATTATTTGGAGAAGTTAGCAGCACGGAAGCATCACATCCCTGCACCCATTTACACAATGCAGAAGTCAAAATCTCTTAGTATAACTCATTATAACATGTAATTCTGTAAAACCGTTAAACCGAAAAGTTTAAGCTTACAAATATATATACTAACCCGGACAAAGCAATCGTGGAAAAAGAGACGAAGAGTTGCAGGGGCGGTCACGAATGTCTGCTTGAACTTGTTGGTAACTGCAAAGCGAACAAGTGATTCAACATTGGGGCATGTGTTCTTGTAATAGTCTTCACGAAGTTGAGCCGAAACAAAACTAGTGTTTAGGAGAAGAGAGAGAAGAAGAATCAAAGACACAACATTAATGAATAAGCTTTGGTTTTCCATGTTAACTGCATTTTTCTTCAGTCTGTTTCGAAGTCTATTTATAAAGAGAGACGTCTCAAAGTAAACTTTGAACTCAGCAAATTATAAAAATGGAGTGGGAATAATTAAAGAACAAGTACTTCTAGTAGGCCATTGTTCACAATAATAGTTTTTAATTATGACTTTATGAGAAGGTGTCACAGCTTGATATATTTCATATATTATCATGTTCATGTACCATAAAAACTTAGAAAGGAATTGTGCAAATGAAATTTATTTCTTGGGGTTGGTAGGATCACATGCAGGAATGCATGCATGAGAAAAGTGGAGAAAGTCAGAATTTCTTAAAATTTAATCTTCTTGTTTGGCTAGAAAATTAACTGATGGTTATTGGAAAAGTTGGCAATTTATGCCAACTCAGACTCAGTTTGCATGTTACAACCCAACAACTCTCAAACAATCATCTCTTGAAATCACACCTCCACCACATCCTTAATTAATTAAACACTATGATATTTATATAAACATTTAAAACTATATGCACCACTGCACTGCTGCTTTATATAATTATATGGATGGCTTTACTTGCATGTCTGGCATTGTGAGCGAGGAGTGTTTTGTTTCTTTCAAGTTAATTAAAACTCATATAGGAATAGAATTATGATTCGTAATACTCAAATTGGACAAAAAGGTGATACTAGATCAGCATGTGAATGCAACTTCACTTTTTGCTCTATTAAGAATTATGTATAATCCATCGCTAATCATACAATATTATATTAAGTATATTAATTTATAATTTGTTCAACCTTTAATGTTGTCTATATATTATAACCCAAAAAGATTAACCTACATTACATATAAACCTTTCCTTTTGTTTTAATTTATTTTTTCAATGTGACAGTTTACGTATTCTTAATTTTCTCTAATTTTAATTAATGTTGGTGATCTCTAACAGTTGCTAGTTTGTCACTCTTATTAGAAAATGATAATAGTTATCAACTTGTAATTGAAAGATATTGTCAAAGTAAACAGGATAAAGAGTTATATTAACACTTGATGGAACGAAGTTGATCATGAATAGTAAATTGCTAGTTAGGCTTTCAACGTAGATGAGCTAGCGTTTTAGGCCAACTAGATTAATATGGAGTTGTATAGTGTAAAAGTAAGCTAAATAAATGAATTAATGAAATTATATTTGTATAAAAAGTCAACAAAAAATTTGCAGGCCAACGTTTTATCAATCAAACGTCAGAAATGACACGATAATGATACTATTAGAGTATATGCCAAATTTTTTTTTTTTTTTAAAGTACATGCCAAATAAATGCTCTATTTGACTTAATTAATTAAAAGTTAAAACCCAATAAGCTAGATCGATCACATGGCTGACGGCAGTTTTAAGACTCTTAGTTTTGCATAATTTTCTTCAAAATCATACCCGCAGCACTACCTACGTTTCGGCTCTAAAAATAATTTTTCGAAGACAATTCAATTTTTTTTATATTTATCCTCTTTTATAAAGGCACTCGATTTGAAATTTTTAAATTTAAAAAAAAAATATTCTATACACATTTTGTTTTTTTTTTTTCTAGAATTATCTATTTTATTTTTCGACACTTATATCCTAAAGAGATTTGAAACATAAACATTTTAATGAATATTTGGTTAGGATGTGATTGGTTTCCACGGTCGCTTTATCAATAACCAAACATATGCTTTTAAAAGGAAAAAAAGAATACAAGTTGTAGTTCCAAGCCCATTTTAGAGACACTCCATTTTTTAAAATAAAGTTCTAAAAACACTTTTATTTTAATATTATCCTTTATTATTTTTAAATTTTAATTTTAATTTTAATATATAGCAAAATAAAAAAAAAACAGTAATTTTGATCACTCTAAAAAGAATAAGAAATAACTTATGAATACAACACTACTCTTGTGTTCCTATTGAAGATAGAAATCTCAATCGACTACCTTGAGTAATTTATGAATCTAACACTCTTCTCCATTTTTGGCTGAATAAAGGATTCCATCAGACAAAACTAAAATTTTAATGTCCAGATGTATTGCTAAGACTTCATGTCATTCTTTTTATTTCATTGTGTTTAATTTTTCTCTCAATATTACAAATCTTAAGCTTTTAGACAATGAGTTTTCAAAAAGGGATTATAAGTTTATTTCAATTCAATCATTTATTTTGGTTATGAAGTACTTAATTTCGAGCAGGCATTTGTTCTCATTTAGAGAATGACTTCATGAAATCCCTCCAAACTCATATAAGATATTTACTCTTTCACCATACAATCTATGAATGTTCTAACTTCTGTCTTTCTTGTTCATTATCTCGGAAACTTATTGTCTTCGACTGCCATATCTAGAAATATATATATTTTAGAGTTTGTAAAACTGTAAAGAGGAAAACAACCGTTGTTTTAAAAAATAAAACTATGTCAGAATGTCTTTAGAAATTTTTATCTTCTTTGATAATTTTAATTCAGATTAATACTATTATTAAAAAGAACTAAATAAAATTTAAATAAATAACTTGTGAAGTAGAAGGAGAAACTCTCTAATTTAATATTTGATTTTCTCTAATACTCTTCATAATAAAAAGGCATGACATCAACTTTTACGTTTTTGGCGAAAATCTACATCCTAGTGCTCCAACTTTCACTATCAAATAGGTATTTACCATAGTAAAACAAACACACTCTCTCAATTCGGCCCACTGAGTCATTGTATTCCTTTTCTCTCTAGCATACAAATTCAATGGTTTAAATAATAACGTGAGTTAAAGCTGTCGCTCCATAATAAAACAGGAAATTGTGCGACATTTCAGATTTCACAGCCCAACAATTACTTAAACATCCAATTTTCAAATTATTCTTCAAACGAGGGTTGAAACAATCAACCGGTTAACACCAATTTATTTTTCACTTCTCTTCTCATCCTTTAAAATTAATGATTTAAATCAAATGTGACATCCACGATTTTTGTATATTTATCTTAATATGATGAATAAACTAAAAACAAGAAAGTATAATGCAATTGATACAGCGACACCTATAAGAATAAGATTATTGGTGATTGACAGCTTCACATGGCGTTTCCTTAGGCACAGGCAACGCTTAATTTAGAAGAAAACTGTCTTGGTTGGATGAATGTCTCCAATCATCCACCCAAAGACAGCCAATCAAAACCAATTGCGTATAATATTATAGAAAACCATTAATTAAATATTGTACAATACATATCTAATCATGCTGAGTGTGTTGATCAGCAGCAAAATACATTCAACAGAATTACACAAACCACTTCTTGTTAACCATGAGCCCATTTTCACAAGGCTAAACAAATTATCGACCATACTTATCTAGACGCCATCCATCCACGAATTGTGAACGAATTCCTGCAAGTTAAACCCTTTGTTAATACAACATGAATGAAATTTTTAAATGACGAAAAAACAAAAGGCAGAGAACATAACCAAACACAACTTTCTAAGTGAAGCAAATTCAACAATTTGTGAACAACCAGATATCATCTAAAGCACTCCACAAAAAGTCGGTACTTTAGATCACAGAGTATAAACATCAAGGAGATATCTGTCATCCCACATTACCATTTCTAATTGGCCTTGCATAGAAATTAAGAGAACCATCCTCTATGATGTATGAAAATTGTTCAAATTGAGAATATCTGCCTACCCTCCAACAAGCATACTAATTGCATTAATATTGATTAGGAACTCTAGTATTGAAATGTTACTAAATATACAGAGTAGTTTTGAACTATTAGCCAAAGTTACATGTACAGAATATGGAGCTAAATGATAGATCTTTCAGCAGCTCAGCAGAACCTTCCGCGGGTCAAGTTGCCCACTACAGTAACTAGAAGGAACAGCAGAAAGTTCCTGTCTTCCTTTCCACTCCTCACCAGGTTTTAGTGTGATAGGTTTTTCCACAGCAGCGGCCTCCACACACAGCATATGTTTATATTCATCATCCCCAAAATCTGCCATTTGTTTTGCCTTCTTATCCCATGGATTCCACACCACTGTATGAAAAGGATAAATGAAAATGAAACATAAATATAAGACAATTAGAAATACAACTCCTAAAATGCACCAATGAGAAAGCAATACAATGTCGGCTTGTAGTGTTCTGAAACTAAGTCTTAAGGTAAATGTACGAGTGTATGACTTGTATCAGGTAACTGTTGCCCCATTCATCCATTTGTTCAGAAATGACATGTATTTTCTTCCTAAGTATTATCATCGACCAAAATCTACGTCATCTAGAAGCTACTATGATAGTTAAATCTACTTGGATTGGCAAGTCACTGCTGTCCAGGTCCACAATTCAATTGCTGCCCATAAAACCAAGGGAGGATCAAAAAAGTAGTTCCTACATTTTAATGTCATGAGAACTTGTAAGGGAATGCTAACATCAAAACAAGTCACCGCTTCATGACATATATTAAGTGTTTGATCTAAACACTTGACCGCAGTGATTATTTCTTCACATTACAATGAGTAAAAACTCTATATCTATGCACCAATATATTAAAAATAAGAACATTGTTATGAAAGCCAAATAGCCAATGAATAAAATCAATCTCACCAGCATCTGGAAGCCCATCTTTACGAAGTACAAATGTTCTCTTCTTTTCATGATCCATAATTGCAATCTTTGTAGGAGTACTGAGGTATATTTTATCCACCTGTTTAACCGTAAAAGCATTCGTTAAACATTACAGCCACATAAGCATAAGCATCCAGCCAAAAACTGTGACTCACTTCTGATTCAAATGTTATTGCATCCCCTTGTTCAGTAAAACGCTCCTTATTCTGCAAGTTGTCAAGATAATCCAGCGTCTCTAAGCCTTCAATACGTACTTCGCTGAGCACAGACAATTATACCGATTTAAAGACACTTTAAACCTGCAGAATATTAAAGTCGACCATTTGTTGTCTAAAATAAACAGTTGACAAGAATCAAATATCAGTTTGAGCACATAAAGTAAAAGTAAATAGCAGACAAGCTTGAAGCTGCAATGAACGCCTCATCCAAAGTTAACTAGATGAAAAATGTGGTCTACTTGAAGAACATCATACCTAAAGTTTCAATGACAATAAATTTCAGCTGTTAATGCTTCTCAAAGCTTCTCAATTTTTCCATCGAACTGAAAAAAGAAAGATGGTGCCATGGCAGTAGAATTAACAACTAACAACCTAATTTTAACCTTAAACATACCGGTCCACAAAACTGATATTATGGCCATAGCCTGACCAGAAATAAGTTCCATATTGATCTGTACTCTAGCTCCGTCAAGTTCCCTAACATTTCTAACACAAATTTGGCATCAGATACACAAAATCAGTTATAGGGCTGCCTTGGATGGGGCAAATACAGCATTTTCAGTCAAGAACAAGTTTGAGATAGCAATTCAGCTAAACAAAATTTCTGGTTCCATGAGGTTTGGAAGGTAAGATAACCTTGATCCCAGAGAGAGCATTATCATCATAAATTCATAATTGGAAATGACTAAAATCAATTTCTATTCAAAGTTTCAAACATTAGCAATGAACTCTCTCATCAACCTTAGGGATATATCTTAAAAAAAAAAAAGAGTTTTTCATTACTCCTAACAATCTGGCCTTCAGAAACAACAGCTAATTATTTTTATTGCTTCTGTAAAATACGTTTTAAGAACTCAAACTAGTCTGCTACTGTAATTATGATGACCAACAGCTAATTATTTTTATTGCTTCTGTAAAATAAGTTTTGAGAACTCAATCTTGTCTGCTACTGTAATTATGATGACACCTATCATTGGATTACAATAAGGTTATCCATTTCCTTCTCATATGCAAATGCAGATATTCCTCAATTAGAAAATCGTATGAATGACATTCCACTAAAAACAAAATATCACATCGTTAAAGGACTTCAAATATCTCCAAAACCAGTTAAAATAGCTATCATTCTAAGATCGTCAAGAAGATCGCATCTGCTACATTTTTAAGCCATCAAATACCATTTTTATATCTTCAACCAGTAAAATTAACCATTATTTTCATGAGAGATGCCGAAAGATATTAGAAGCATCACAATACATATAGAACCAGAAATTCCCTGACCTTCTTTGTTCACTGGATTTTAAATTAGGACTACTGTCATCTGGTAGCTCACAGAGATTATATATGCTAGGTGAATGGCCTCAAGGGAATTTGAATCAAGGACCACTTGGTCGGAGAGGTCTTTTAGTAGTCAACCGAATCCCTTGGTTTGATTACATGGACAGATATTGACATGGAAGAGAATAACAATTTTGATCCAGATAATACCAACTTAGATGATTGAAAACAGAATGCATCTTCCATAAGTGAAAAAATAAATTAGTCTACATGTACAGAGTAGTAAAACGGTAGTCGAAATAGGCATCAAGCAAATTTGTGAATTACCTAATGTCTGAAACAGAAAAATAGGTATGATATGCAAATGTGAACGTAAATGGCTTTCCATCAGCACTGGTATTCCTGATCCGAGATGTCAACATCAAATCTCCACCAGGACTCAGAGCTACCCTCAAGCGAAACTCAAAACTATAAAGAAAAAAAAAAGCAAAAAATATCAGAGATTTTTATTAAATTCATCTAGAAAAGAAGTTTATAAGATGAGAATTCTAATTATCATCTATCTTATTGTCAAAAAAACAAAAAAAGTATCGTCTTTCTTCATGAACATGTGCAAGTAAGTGATAAAATATCCAAATACTTTACCTGTGAGCCCAGATCTTCAAATCTTCTTCAGAAGGCCTAAGAATCAAATCAACATAAGCCTTGCTCAAAGAATTTGTTGGGAAAGGAGGCGGATCAGTATCTATGCTCCATTGCCTATTTCTAGCAAATCCATGCTGTTCCAGAGAGACATGACTTCCAAACTGCATTATGCAGCAAGTCTTTTACCACAACCAATGCAATCAAAAGAAGCAAGAAGAAAAATTTGGAGAAGCACATACTTGAGGAAAGCAAATTGGAATTCCTCCACGAATTGCTTTTGGAGGTTTGAAGATGGCCTGTAAACAACATAAATTAAGTTCATTTCAAGACAAATCAAAATGGTGTAAAATAACATACAAATCTGAGGTACAAAGGAAAGACACAAATCAATCACAGTTTAGTCATCAAAATAAGGCACGATAGTATATGCCTATATGGAGACAAGTTGTGTCTCAAATACCAACAAAGATATTACTTTAAGCAGCTATCATGACACTAGAAAAAGTTAATCAGCGACCAGCTCAGTTAAAAAGAAATATGAAGTCCTGAACCAAATAATTTTCCATTGATGGGACTTGATCTTAAAGTGAAAATGGAAGAGAAAAGAGTGAAACAGCCTAAGGAAATCGAGGATGCCAAAACTTCCTTCAAAATGTGATGTAAAACATACAATTAATCAGCAATTCAATTTGGCCAACACTTAAAAGGAGCTAGAACCTATAAAAAACTAATAGATAAGGCTAAACAAAAACATAATGGATAAATCATAAGATGGAAAGCTCTAACTTTCTCTGATGAGCCAGACTACAAATTCTTGAGACCTGTACAAATATGATATGTAACAAGCTATAGAGAAGGTAAATGGCATGTCATTTGTGATGGGAACTTCTTAGTTTATTGGCAGGTCAGCATTTCACTCTCGAAAAGACCATAATAGAAAGATGTACATGGCAAAGGACCTATGGTATCATTTCCAATCCTGGTTCAGCCCTTGGTATGATGGCAATTCTGGCCATATTTTTTAAGATTTGTACAAGTAAAAGCATCAATATGCATCAAACAAGAAGATGAGATTTGAGCAATTATGCCTTTTCATGATCTTGATCCAATAAGCTGTATGTTGGATAATGATTGCACTTTCGAGAGATTGGTTAAAACAGAAGCCTTAGAAATGCATCTATGCGGGAGACAACCATCACAAACAAAAAACAATTTCTCTGGTAAATGAAACCAAATCATGATAAACAAAGTTTTCTTGTTGGAGACAATGGTACTTGACTAGGAAATTGAGACTGTCAGATAATATGTTGGCTAGTGATATAAAAGCTATAAGTATCCTCCTACCACACTCTCAGCTAGAGAACCAGTGTAAATACTGTTATCTAAGGACAAAACTTAATAGTATATCTCTAATAAGTGAATAAGCCTGAGATTAAATATGTAGATTTGATCCCCTCAAAAAATCAAAAAGGTGTAGCATCTTATTACCAACAAACAGACACTGTTCCCCAAACAACCAATAAATCAAAAAGTCATCGATGGTATATTCACCTTACTGCTAACAAAAAGCAACTCCTCCCCATGGTCATTCTTCCAAGATGTTACTTGACCCCCATACAGATACACCTGGAAAACCAAATAAATAAATAAATAATGCAAGATAAATACTCTAGGTAGCATAAGGAGATACTCTTGTGATCTGAAAATTTATAACACATTAACAAGCAAAAGAGAAAAAAAACCTTTAACACCTACAACCTAACTAAGCTGCTTATGATTCCACATAACCAAATCAACACAGTAATATCAAAGCAACGGGGAGTCAGGATGATCAGGAGGGCACAGTTGCATTTGAATCTGTATGATTTTATTGGGTTGCCTCAATATTACAGCTTGCCACCCCACATTTTGGCATATTGTCATTCTTTCTCTATTATATTAAAGTTGTCCTCTCTAATAGAAATTTTGTGGTAAAATAAGCAGTGTCACTTGTATCAAGTCAACCATTGAATTATTCATTTCTATGATTTTCTGATTCTTCTTTGAGAGAACCAGTATCTAGAATCAGTAGTTGAAATCAAATAATTGCAATGACTAATCAAACTAAACTCTACTAGTATACAGATATACTGAGTCAGACAGGTATTAACTAATCTGAGTATTCTAACCATGTTAGTATAGAAAGAATCTATAGGACCTTTAGTGAAATTATCTCGTTAGTATCTTCAGAGAAGGAAGCATTTGATATTGAGGAGACTAGTTTGAACATTAACTCACTAATACTAGTATCATATAGAAATATTATTAGTATAATAAAAAGTAATCTTATTTAATACACCACTAGCCATGATCCTGAAAAATCTAATTATGAAGCAAATTTTACAATCGATTAAGTTTAATGAAGCAATTCAAGCACAAATTCAGTCATCTAGATCAAAAAACGAAAACCTAGCTAACTATCACAACCAAACTGATCTAAGCATTTTTTTTATTAAAAAAAAAAGTGATTTAAAGTAAAAGAATCAGAATCAAGGAGGAGGTTACCTCGGCGGAGGCGCCGCGGGACTCGCGGAGGACGACCTTGTCGAGGCCGTTGATGCCCTTGCACAGCTCTGCTCCTACCTTGTCGCTCGACATCAATCAAACAAACACGATCCACCGTCTCTCTTTGGTTTTTTACACTGCTTGATTTTGGACTGATAACACTGTCTTTATTAGTGAATTCCATTTACTTTTTAAAAAATATAACTATTCTATTTTTATTTATTTCAGTCATGCAACTTGGACGACAATGAAATGCCAACACCTGCCCGCTGTTAATTATTGTATTGAGTGTTAGCAAAACGAAAGTATTTACCTAGCCGTGGCATCCCGCTATCAAATCTGTTCGAGGCATTCCGTTTCAAATTCAATGGGTCTCAAAGTTCTCAATTGAATTTATTAAATTGTTTTATTTATTTTGTTAAACAAATTGACGAACAGTTATCAATTAATTTTTTCAAATTGTCAAACAGTTTAAAAGTATTAAAATAAAACTTAAAATATAAAGTAACAAATCTTAATTTATAACCTAATTTCAAATCACCATCACTATGTCTGGTTTGATGGAATATGAGAGAAAATAAAGGAAATGATTTGGATGAATTTATAATATATTGTTTGAATTGTTAAATGAGAGACAAAAGAAAGGAAATCGACGGAAAATGAGAGAATAATTTCTTGTCTTTTCATCCAATTTGGTTTCCACTGAAATTTAAAAGGAATTTGAAGGAAAAAAATCTATAATTAATGATTTTTTCAATATCTCAAAACAAACCCTATTAATATTGAGCATTCGTATCGTTGAAAGAATGATATTTTCGTAAATAGAATAAAATGAATTCATTTATTTATCTCCACCAAATAAAATTGATTTTCCTTTCCTTTATTTTATATTTATAATCATTCACTTTCTTTTCCTCATTTACCTTTTATTTCTTTTCTCTCATATTCCACTGATCCAAACATAGTGTATAGTACATTTAATATATTTTTTTCCCAAGATTATCCTCTTAAAGATATTATATTTTCAATTTTATCATAATTGTATATTATACAAATTTATTTATTTTAATATATTACTTAATATAAGTTTTAATAAACCATTAATCACATTGTCATTTTCAACACCATTGTTAAACCTCCAATTCTATTTTTTTTTTTAAATCAGAACCATTTCTAAATCATCATTTGTTTATTTCTTTTATATATATAAAATAATTACTTATCATATCTTAATCATGAATAATAATACCTTATCATTATTACATAAAAATGGTTTATAATTTGTTAGATTATTTTTATTTAGTTGTTTGTATCGTATAAAATGAAAAACCGAATATATATTACAATTAACAGTGATGAGGGTATAAATGTAAAATTATCTATTTTTAAATCATTTAATATTTAAAAAACAAACAAGTTGACTATTTAGTCGGAGATGATAAAAATAAAAAAACAAACCTGTCATTCAGAATTCGAATTTAGTCATTATTCAATCTTCAGAAAAAATTCAGAATTGTTCAGTTTTCAGACAAAAAAACAAACAATCCCATAGCACTTAAAAAAATGTCTCAAATAACATAATCAAAGTATTGTTGTGATAATATGGACTTATCACCACCGAGATAATTATATGTTATTATCTTATAATTTAAGAATTATCAATTATGGAGATAATCCTCCATAGGGCTATATATAGGCCTATTATGTAATCAATCATGAAGAATTAATAAGAATGATTGAAATGCTTTCTCCCTCTATTCTTAGTGTTTTATTTTATGCTCTTGCATTAAGGCTTTAATTCATAACACATTGTCAGCATCAAGCTAGAATGGTAAGATGATGAATTCTTTAATATAACTTGTTTCTCTACTATATTGATTGAATTAATCTTATGAGTATGCTCTCTAGACTTTGCCATTAATTTGGATCTTCCCCATCCCAAAGTAAGATTAATATAAATGAACTTATTTCTGGTTCCATAATTTTGTGTAAACTTTTCTTCTAGTTTTCTTATTTATATTATACATGAATTATGTACATTTATTTAGCAACCAGAAGTTTGCAAACGTGAAAATCAAAACCAGAAGTTTTTGAATTTCTTGATTTGAAAATTAGAATCAAAAGTTCTAGAGTTGAAAAAATCAGAACCAGAAGTTCTTGATTCAAAAAAAAAAAAAGAATCGGAAGTTTTGATTCGAAAAAAAAAAATCAAAACCATAAGTTTTTGATTCGAAAAAAAAAATCAGAACCAAAAGTTCTTTATTCGGAAAAAAAAACAGTGCATGAAATTCTTGATTCGAAAAAAAAAAACAGAACAGGAAGTTTATAATTGAAAAACAAAACCAAAAGTTCTATATTTCAATTTAATCAGAACCTGAAGTTCCATATTTCAATTTTAATCTATAAGAACCTAAAGTTCTAGATTCCAATTTAATTAATCATAACCAGAAGTTCTTGATTCTAATATAATTAATCAGAACCTGAAGTTTTGTTTACCAATTCAATTAGAACCCGAAGTTCTGTATACCAATTCAATCTGAACCTGAAGTTCTAGATACATATGGATCTCAATTTTAATCAGAACCTAAAGTTTTGTAAGCATAGTTATTGAGCAAATATTGTTTTGCAAGCATAGTTATTGATCCAATGTTTTGAAAATCAAATGAATCAGAACCTGAGATTCAATTAAATCAATTTGAGCATGAAGTTCTAGATTCCAAGTTAATCGATCAGATCCCGAAAAATTCTGTATTCCAATTTAATTAATCGGAACTCGATGTTCGGTATTCCAATTTAATTAATCAGAATCCAAAGTTCTGTATTCCAAATAAAATTAATCAGAATCCAAGGTTTTCAATTCCAATATAATTGATCAAACCCAAAGTTCTGAATTCCCAGATAATTAATCAGAACATGAAGTTCTCGATTCTAATTAATTAATCAGAACTTGAAGTTCTCGATTCCAATTTAATTTGATTATAAGCTATGAATCAAGCATGGGTAGTTATCCAATATTTTGGAAATAAATTTAAATATGAACCCAAAGTTTAGAATTAAATATAAGCTTTCAATATAATCAGATCTTGTAATTCTGTATCTAATCGATAGAGATTTAAATCTCAACTATATCGAAATCTGAAGTTTTGAGTTCAAATACATATGTTGGCATATGGTGCTCGTTATAGGCTGATTTTAACTTTAATTAAAATCACAACTTCATGAGCATATTTTCATTAGAAAACACCCTATGCACTTCAAATTGTGTGTATGCTTGTGAGGAAAAGTGTATGCATGACAACAATTGAAAAACAATGCATTTGGTTGTGTCGATGGCAGGATGTTTGCTGCCAAGAGAAACACATAGTGAATATGTGTATTGTGTGACATGTGTGATAGAAACTCATAAAAAACAGAATCCATAAAATAAGGGGAAGAGATGAAAAAAAAAACATCTTTATCCAAATAGTTTGGGGATTTGTTTTCATGAACTGAGAAGACTTTTCGTGTTCATGTTTGACTTCTAATCGGTGATACAACACGTAGATGATTTCCCTTCTGTAATTCGGATTCTCGGTGAATGGTATTAATTCAAATACTCTTTGATTTTATTTATCCAAAAACTGACACGAAAAGGTGCTACTTGTGGGGTGTTAGTTGCTTTGGGTCTTGTTTGGGTTGTCTCCACACCTAGGGTTCGTCGTGTGGGGGCTGTCCCTTGCTTGTTTTGCCGTTTTTCGGCCTTTTAATAAAATTCACCGTTGAAAAGAAGGATCTAAAATCTTGAAAAAAATTCACTTATGAACCAACGTTCATATATGAACAAAGCCTTTAATTTAATAGAACATGAAATCTACTATTTAGAACCTGAAGTTCTAGATATACAATTTACATTTATAAAAACCTGAAGTTTAAAAATGAATTGAAATTCATGTGACAAGTGTTTTTGTTATTTGGAACCTGAAGTTTTAAATATATATAAACAAAATGAACTTGAAGTACAATTTTTTTAGTAAATCGAAACTTGAAAAAAAAAATTATTGAAAATTATTATTAGACTTATATATAATTATGAACGAGCAGTTCACATATGTACCTAAAGTCTTAAAATGACATGAGTTCTGTTAAAATTTCATCATTCTCGTTATATACGAACCTGAAGTTCTTAAAGTGAAAAGGTAAAATATTCTTACATTTTCTCATATTTTATTCTTTAAACTTTCAATTTCTTATTTCGTATAATCAGACTAGACACAAACGAATGATTTGATACTTTTTTCTTTCTTCCTTCCTCCTCGCAAGATATGGAAACCATGTACGTTATATGTATTTTATTTTCTACATATCACATTGCTTAATTATCAAATATTTACTACAAATAATTCATTGTATATTATATGTTTATTTTTAACACATAAAAGTCAAATCCTTCCTCGTTATTTGTTAGAAGAATTAAAATTTGTATACTTTATGGTAAATGAATATTGTGGATACTATATCTTTTGTGTCTTAACAAAATCCATTAATCTCACCTGAATGTTAAGTTATCTAATAGTCTTTGTGGTGTTTTTGATCAATAATTATTATTATGGTCTTGATGATCATAATAAGAAAATTTAACCACCAGCAGTGGAATCTCACCAAAAATAAAGAAAAATGCTTACTATTGGTGGGATATTAAATGAAAACAAGTGGTATATCTAAAGTAAACATAAATATCATGTTGATATTTTATCAAGTATATATAAAAGCTTTAGAAGAGTTGATTGTATATTACAAAGTGAAACACAGACTAATATATATTTGACACTTTTTTATTTTAATAGATCCTAAAGAATCTTTTTTGTTATATAAATATACATCATAACAAAATGTTGTATTATTGTATATTGTCTCATGCTAGAAGCATGTAATCTCATTTTTGCACTTGAGTCTATCATATGATCATAAGACCAATATGATCATAAATTGTCAAGAAATTAAAGTTCTTCAATGTCATTATGTGAAAAAAATTATGATGCATCAAATTATTAGAAGTAATATAAATATCCTTTATGGAATCTGCAGATTCTTTAGTGCAAGTCCCAAAAGGATAATATGACAATACAAATTAGTCCATGAAGAATAATATGATAGTACAATATATCCCTAAAGAATGATATGACAGTATAAATATGTCTTCAAATGACATTTTGATGATGAAAATAAATTCAAGGATAGAAAAATAAGGTCAACAAACAAATAAATTCATGTCGTTAGAGGAGAAAGATACAATTACAAAAATTAACGACATGAAATTGCAGTTGACATGCATCATCTTTATCTTATCTTGATCCTTGTATAAATCACATGAACCAGAAGTTCAAATGATCATTCAGTTGTAAATTTCATATTCGAAAGAATTTATTTTTATTAATTGTCAATATATTAACCTGAACAAACGGTAACAAATAAATTATTCGTTGTACACTAGAAGTGTGATATGTAACTTTTATTTAAAAGTTATTATTCTCTAAAGCGAATATGAAAGATCATGGTCATGTTAAAAATAATGCTTGAACTATATGTAATCTTCATCATCTAAGCAAAGGCTCATGAAGAGCTAAATGTCCGAGAAGAGACAAAAACCTTTTTTGAAGAGGTACAAAGTAATGAAATGTAATCTCCCCCTTTAAGACTCATAAATTAAAGGGGATCTCAATTGTCCATGTAAAAGCACATAGACTGAAAGTATATAAACATTACAGTTCCCCTCTGTACAAGTTTACAATAGTCATTGAAAAGACATGCATACTGTAAAAAATTGAGATCTTCTATAGTATTGCTCCTCATATTATGAAATGATGAGGACATTGAACAATAAAAATTGTGGATGAATGTTGACATAAATTTTTTGTCTAAAAGGCGGAGATAGATTCATTTGAAAACTTGAAATGTTTTGGACATGTAGTGTAGACGTTTGAAGATGCCAAACGTTGTTGTTAAAATGATTATTCGTACGAAAATTAAGATAGCGGTATAGAAATTATATCTCGAAATAAAAGATTTACAGTAGAAATTCAAAATTAATTATATAAAAATATTTTATTGCATAAATAATATTTCTATGATGAGAATAATCCCTAAAGGATTCAAATTGCCAGAAACATATAATTCAAATTCTTGTAACTTATGTTAAATAAAGTTACAACGATTTTTAGATGGTTTAAAGCAACTCGAAAGAATGGGGTATGATCGTTTTAATAAAACACACCTCATAAAATTAGGTATATTAAAGTTTCTATATGCCTCATCTGTATTTATAAAGACATCGAAATATGAATTTGCAATTGAAGCAGTATATATCGATGACATGAATTTAATTAGTACTCCTGAAGAGTTTCTAAAACTGCTGAATATTTAAAATGGGAATTAGAGATGAAAGTTTTGGGGAAGACAATATATTTCCTAACCTGAAGATCGAGCATAACGGAATATTTTTCCATCAATCTACTTATATTAAAAGATTATGAAAAGATTAAATATGGATAAGTCTCATCCTTTGAACACCTCGATGGTTGTACAGTTTTTAGATCTTAAGAAAGATTTATTCTAACCTAAATGATAACGATCAAATTATAGTTGGTACAGAAGTACTGTATCTTATTGGAGCATAATGCACAAGATATATCATCAAAGTTCTTCTACACTCCAAGAAAGTTGGTATATGACATCAATATGTGTCGACTTTGCAAACTACAAGACTCATAATATACTATTTTTCAGGGGTATTCTTTACTTTGGATATATGTGTAATGTACTATTTTTCCGTTGATCAGGTTTTGTCCCACTGGATTTTCCTGTTGAGGTTTTAATGAGGTAGTATTTAAGCACACCCAATATATTTTTCATGAAGCTTTAAGGGTTTTATCAAGGCAACATACGTCCAAGGGGGAGCGTTGTGATAATATGAACTTATCACCACCTAGATAATTATATCTTATTATCTTGTAATTTAAGAGTTATCAATTATAGATATAATCCTCCATATGGCTATAGATAGGTCTATAATGTAATTAACCATGAAGAATAAATAATGTAAGGACCTTTATTTTATGATTGACTTATTTCATGACAAACCACATTGGGGATGATTTTGTAATGAGTAGATTAGGTTCTCGATGGCAAGCTTCCAAGCATCTCCATGACTATAAGAGCGAAATGTATATTCACTTGACTTTGTTTCTTGAAGAGTTTAGGTGTACACACACACACACTTCATGCATTCTTTATTCATCTTGCATTTGTATTCCAATTGTTTATATGTGTGCATCTATTACACATTTCACAAGCACTTTGTTGTTAAACCGAAGTGTGGTTTTGTGTGATGTAATTCGTTTCCCGATGATTGATGTGCATGCACAATGGTGTGCTTATCTTAGCTCGATGAGAGACCACTTGAAAATGTCTCATTCTTATCTTGGATTGGTCTTGGGTCATATGGTCTTATACAATGAGTTTGGGCAATCAAGTTATTGTCCAAATATGACATTTGATCACTCAAATGGCCATATCTCTTTTTATAGATATCGAAACCTTATTTTATAAAATGGAATAGAAATTAGACATACATGCATTTCTAACCATATATTATATAGTAGTTTTTGATGTCGTTTGGTCATGTTTCAGCCGCTTGAAATTCAAGATGATGTGATGTACTTGTCAAGCAAAATCCTTAACAGTGATTTTCACCAGACAAGTTCTACGAATCCTGACCAGCGAAATCCTTATCAATGATTTTTGCTAGACTAGTTCCGCGGGTCCTGACCAACATAGATGATTAGTGAAGTTGACCAAATTTTTAACTTTTTCAAAATGAAGTGGTTTCATTTAGGGTTCCTTTCTAAACCCCATCTTCTTCCCCATTCATTTCAGAGCTCTAAAAATCTATTTTTTAGAGAGAGAAAGAGTTCATTTAAAGAGAGGTTAAAATATTAATTCTTTAACTCTCCAAAACCCAAAACCTATCATTTTCATGCATCATTGAGCATCTTGAAGACATGTATCTTCATCATTAACTAACTTAGTAAGTTGAACAAACATTCCATCTTTATTAATTGTTCAAACTTTCCAAGATTGTCTTTTTATTGCATTTATTGTATTAAATGCTAGGACTCTCTTTATTGTATCTATTCATGAGTTCTACTATATGATTGGATTTTGTTTGTGATAGCTTGCATTATTAGGCCATATATACCTAGATAGCTAATCCTTAAATGTTCATATATGTTTAGTTGAGGATTAGGTTGGCTTTGTGCAACTAATCAAGCTCATGAATGTTTATGTGAGTTATATTTGATAATTAGGTTGTTAGAATCTTTCTACATCTAATTGAGACCTCATGTATGTGCATGTATGCTTGTTTGGTATTTAGGTTGTTAGATTTGCATCTTAACATCTAATTAAGCATATAGTGTTTAGTCTTGCAATTTATTGCATTTAGAATGTTGCCATATATTCACTTAGACTTTAATTTTCTTCAATGAGTCAAAGTCTTGTCGCTAGATGTGGTAGTTGCACAAGAAAGTGAAGCCTTACAATCATGGGTCAGTTGGTGAACATTGCCAAGTACCACCGTAAAAGGCCTTCAGGTAGAATAGAGGGTGATTCCGCTGAGAGTAATGAATCAGAGGATATCACTAGGGATTGAACCAATAGTGGCGAGTGGTAGTGTTCATAGCTTGAGGTTATCGAGAGTGAGAGTCTGTGTATCACTTGAGGGTGTAACTTTCTTTTCATATAGTAGATTTTGTGGCTCAAGTGGCTAGCGTAGGCAGTCTCGTGGTTTTTTTCCCAGTTGAAGAGTTTTCACATAAAAATCAAGTGTTATTTAATTTCTGCACTTTACTTTACTTTTATTGTTATTTGATTTGGGTTTTTGTATGTTAATCTTGGCTAATCGAAAAGTTGGTAATTAAGCAATTAACAAGCCATTCAACCCCTCTACGTTGTATTAGACACTTTGTGTAGTTTCAAATAAGATTGATTGAAATTCTTTCTCCCTCTATTCTCTCTCTCACTTAGTGTTTTATTTTGTGCTCTTGCTTTCAGGGTTTAATTCATAATAGGTATTTACTTTTGTTTTTAGTCTCATCCATTATTTTTCATGTTTGTGACCTTTTATCATAATTTTCTTTCACTCTATGGCCATTAAATTGCAACAGTAACCTTTTTAGCATTTTCTTCCTATTACTATCACTTATTTTTCAAACATATTCTTACTTCCAACAATTATTTGTTCAAATTCACAGTTTTTATCATGAAATTGATGTTATTTTAAAAGGAAATTGCAAAACCACGAAGATTTAAGAGAGTTTTTTTTTTTTTTTGAAATTTTGAGTTTATGCTTCAATCACTTTAGAAAACTTCAAAGTTTGTAAATGCACGTTTAGTAATGTTTTTGTTTTCTATTTTATATCTTTTCATTTGATTTTTTTTTTAATTTTCATATTTTTATTAGAAGCTAAAATTAATGAAAATGCCTCTGGTAGCAAATTGAAAAAAAAAATATTTTGAAAAATAATAATATTATGATATGTTTTTAGTGAAAGTATTTTAAAAACAATTTTTTCTCTTAAACAACATAATTTTCAATATGGTAAGAGTAAACCTTTTTTTTTCTAGAAGTATTACAAGAACTATTACAATAGGACTAGCGGGACCAGTCGAGATCAAATAATACATGTGCGACTCGAAAATTGGGAAGAAAATTCTCCATCTATACTTGTAAAATGGGCATTATGGGATTTGAACCCCTCACCACTAATGTCGAAATGGAGGTGCACTACCACCTATGCTAAGAGGTGATATGCAGAAATAAACCTTTAAAAAAATTAAAAATAAAAATAATATTTTTGATAGTTAAATTATATCTATTATTAATAAAATAATTTATTTTTTAATTTGCTTCCTGAAGAATATAATAATTTTTTTTTCATCATTGTATAAAAATAAATAATTAAATATTAAATATGAAGTAATGTTAGACATATCATCTTCGTATCCCACTTGATCAATAGACATATTATGAGCTGGGATTATAGATAAAAAGAAAATGTGGGATGCCTAACATTATTGTTATAAATGATATCTATTTCATGTGTTCATGTGTTATACATGAATTGTTTAGTTGTTGAGTTAGTTTTTATTCATTGCATTTCAATCCAAGGGTCCACACAAATTAAATATTTGGAAATTAAAAAATTAAAATTAAAAGAAACCAACTCCCATTCACATAACCCACCCCACAACTATACAAGTCATGTATAGCTGATAAATCCATATTATTATTATTATTATTATTATTGTGCAATGTGGTAAAATATTAGGAGTAATGCTAGGTTTCTAAAAAAAATTGTCTAAAATTTATTCTCAATAAAGATGAGACTACGGGTGAGTGATGTGATGTTGATAATTCACATGCCACATCATTTAGAAATGAATTTGTGATAATTTTTTGGAAAGTCCAACGTTACTTAAATATTTGTGGGTAAAATTTATACTTAAAACATTTCCATTCTCTCATTAAAAAAATAAAAATAAAACATTTCCATTATCTCTTAAATCTTAATTTAAAAAACTGTAAAATTATCTTTTTATATATAAAAATTTAAACAATTAATTGGTGGGCCCATGAAAAACAAAAATAAAATATTGAACACCATTGTTATGTTTCCATTGAAGCATTTTTTCAACGCTTTAAGAAGCATTATTTTCTAGACGTAGTGGGAGAATCTATCTGTAAGACAACCAGATAGATATATCGATCTTGGAGAATCCGTTGAGAATCTCCTTGGTGATATTGATCCCTATACGTATAAGGAAACAATAGAGGATGTTGACGTTAGTCACCAACAAAAAATATAACGAATTTTGAGACATAGTTTATGTACTCTTATCAAGTTTGGACTCTTGTAAACTTGTCTGATGGGATTAATCCCATAGGATGCAAGTGGGTAAACAAGAGAAAAAGAGGAATAGATGGTGTTAACGGAGAATTTGTTCGAGGTGAGAAATTTCGGTTAACACCCTCGAGACCACCACCACGTAGACGATGGCCGAGGTTGGTACCTTGGGCACCTAACCTGGTTGAATAAAGATGGATATATGAATTTAAGTGCACTGAAGACGGGAATGTAATGATTTTATTATTAACCGTGAATATGGTACAAATGGATTTCTAAACACTCATGATCTCTCTGGGATATAGTAGGGTGGCGACCCCGTACCTGTCAAATAATAGATAATAGTTGAGGCTGTGTTCTGAATACAGAATTTAGGCCGAAATCTCCAACTCTCTCATTGTACTGTCAACTGTCGTTCCTTCCATCTCCACTCTTTTTTATTTTTTTCTTTTTCTTTTATCCATCATGCTTGGTCTATTTATACACAGTCTAAATAGGTTAAATTTGTGACTCTCTCGTCCAGATTCTCAGAATCCTCCCCCTCCTTATCGGGCGAGATCTTTTATTTAAAAGTCATTGACTTTAGATTAATAACGGATTCGAGAATGTCTTTAAGAGATAAGTTTGTTTCCTCTTTGGGTTCAACCTCTTGCCCTACACGTATGCAGTGTTTCAATGTTCGTTGAAGTGTAGATGTGATCCCGTGTGCCTTCATGGTGTGATGCCTCATGGAGGTTGTTAAGCATGGTGTTCGTAGAATGAGGTAGATCCAGACCCGGGTCTTAATGTTAGGAGCTCGATCTAACCTTTCCATGTCCCTTTTTGAGCTCGAAATGACAGTGCTAACGCCCGTAAGTGATGGTAGGGCTTCTATGAGCTTCCTTTTATCTAACTGGATGGATCGGCTTCTTCCTTTGGCCAGGTGGAACGGTGCTACAGCGTGAATCTTATCCCCTTAAAGGCCCTATTTTTTTATCTGGAGAGAACAACAGGCTTCTGGAGAGGTTGGTGCGCTTCTGGTTTAGGATACGATTTAATTTTGACCTCGAGAAGCCTTGATCTGGAAGAGCTCACTTTGTTTGTGTCGGGCTTCACTTCAAATGCTTCCTAAGCTCGATGACCTTTCCTTGATTTTATAGGATGGTTTTAGAGCCCGACCCCAGGAACCGAGGTTCCAGGATAGGTGATCTCTGGAACCCTAGATAAACACGTATCGGGCTATGTCCGAATTCCAAGGTAGGAGTGAGGGGCTCAACCTGATTGTCTCGGGCTCCATTCCTGATAATTCTGAAGCCCGAAGAGCCTTCCTCTCTTTTGTGAGGTAGCCTTATGGCTTGCCAGGAGTTCAATGAATGGTGAACTCTGGCTTTGATTTGAGCCAGGAGAGTGAAAAATTTCTCTTTGGTCCCTTAGCCAAATTTTGCTATTAACAGAAGTCCCTTTTGACTTGAAAACCGGTGATTGAGTTGGGGTTGGAGTCAGATTCCTCATTTTAATTGGGAATTTTTTCCTCTTTACCGTTACCAAATCTGGGTAGAAATCTTCTCATTAATTATACTAGTGACGTGGTAGGAAAAAACCAGTGTATTCCCCGAAATAATCCGGCTACGTTACGGCCGCTCTGCGATTTGAGGTGATCCATCTGAAGATCTCATTGATGTCATTGCCCCTCCCAGCTTTATTTAAACCAGGCCTGCTTATCACTTTCCTCACGCTTTCTTTTAAATTTCAAGTTTTCAAAAATTCTTTTCTTTCGTTACCTTTGAAAAGCACTTCTGTTCTTTCTTTTTTCCTCAGCTTCCAAACCCTATTCTATCATGTCAAAGATCAGTCGCGACTCCATTGATTCCCTCGTTGATGGCACAAAGGTTTCCGGTCTTGCCCAAGGAAAGCGGGCTCGATGAGACCTTGACGGGGATGACTCGCCTTCTACCCCGTAACATCTTCAATCGAACAGGAACGTGGATATCGGGACTGGGTTTTCTAATCAACCAGATAATCCCTTAAGCTTGGTTGATGAGGATTCCGGTGAGGAAAATAAGGATGGCGTTGCTGGAAAGGACCAAGTCACAGTTATCGGTCTTTCTCTGGAGAGCCATCTTCCATATGACTTCAAGGTCATTCTAGACTCCATCGTTGAGCCGCGGTCGATAAGTCGCATGAGGTCCAAGTATGGCATTCCTGACAGCGTCACCCTCACAGTCCCCCATAAAAACTATGACCTCTTCAATCCACCCAAAGGTGTGCTCCCCTTCCACATTGCGGCCTTCAAGAACGGGATAAGGCTCCCCATTCATCCTACTATTCAGTGGGCTCTCAACGTCCTATAGCTAGCTCCCCTCCAGTTGACACCCCGCTTCTGGAGGCATCTGGTCTGCTTTCTCATATTGTGGAGGGAATAATATGAGCTAAGCAAGGTTACCCGGGAGCCAGGGGCTGAGGAGCTAGCATACCTCTTTCAGATTGGAGGTTTGTTTGAGGCTCATCGAGGTCAGTTCTATGGCAAGATAAAGAACAAACTCAATTTCATCATCCCTGATGCTTCGAGAAAAGATCATGCTTAGAAGAATGAGTGGATCCTAGCAGTCAATGATTGGGGAAGCTTGACCTTCATAGGTGGGCACGAGTTCGCAGTTCCCACCGCTTTCAATGATAAACCCTCGTGGGGTTGAGATTCCTTACCTGTCGAGTTTGAGGTGGTACTGAA
Source organism: Dipteronia dyeriana (assembly GCA_032871835.1). Lineage (NCBI taxonomy): Eukaryota > Viridiplantae > Streptophyta > Magnoliopsida > Sapindales > Sapindaceae > Dipteronia > Dipteronia dyeriana. The sequence continues at coordinate 75,142,524 of CM065300.1, read as the reverse complement.
GGCTATCATTGCTAGAAACTATTTGAACCTGAAGTTCTCGACTACTGACCCTTTCGATTCTCGTCGGGTAAATCGCTATCTGCGAATATCTGATGCTACTCCTTGTAAGTACTTTGAACCATCATGATTTATGTCGTTGAATAGTTCAGTTCTAACGGCTATACCTTCTTTCTATCTTTTCTTTTGTACTAGTTTTTGTTGTTGCTCCAGCTTCCCATGAAGCCCATCAAGCTCGCACTCCTCCCCCTTCTACCAAATCGAATCGGGAAATCCCCATGACTTCCTCAGAAAAAGGAGGGCATTAGGAAATCCCATTGGCTTCCTCAGAAAAAGGGGGGCCTACCTTTCCAGTTGGGGCTTCGTTTGGTCTTGCTCCGTCTCTTTCCCAACTCAGGTCCAAGTTGTCACTCCTCTTATCTCTGGCTCCCAAGGTGCGGGGTAAAGGGGCCTCCATTTCTCAAGCCGCTGATGCAGCAACGTCAGCTCCTGCTCTAGTTACCCATACACATGTTTCTGCTCCTATCGCCTCTGCTCCAAGCTTACCTGACAATTCTGCTATTCCATCTACATTCCCAGCCTCCCGAGCTTCAATGGACCCCGAGGTTGGTGTAGAGGGGGTTTCCCTTGTTTGCCCGCCAAACTAATCCGGTTCTACCTTTCAAGACGAAGTCATAGGACAATTCGTTGCTTCCTGCCCAAGGGTAGTCTTTCTATGATGGCTTCAATGCCCATAGATATTCTGATTACCAAGGGTTCTGCCTTCTTGGTCGAGGTAGTCATCACTTTTATTTTCTCATGCAATAGTTTGATTTGTCATTTCCTAACTTGAATTCTTTTACAGGCCTTCAAATTCCAAATGGCCATGGGCCATTAGGTGACTTCTCTTTACGACCGAGCAACCAGGGCTGAAGTTGAAGCTGAAGCTGAGCGGGCCATGAAATTGTTGGCGTGGGCTCAAGACTTAGTACAAGAAATGTCCTCTAGCCAGAGGGGGATGGAGGTGGAGTTAGCTGAGTTTCGGTGTGACCATGAAAGGTTGAAGCGATTCTTTGATCAAGAAACCCTCCGTTTTTAACGTCGAGCCAGTTATCAGGATTCTTGGAAGGAAGAAGCAAATGCGCTTGACATTGAAAACCAAGGTCTACAAGCCCAAGTTGCCAAGCTTCAGGTTGAAGCGGATGCCTTCTTCAGCGAAGGATACTTCTATGCTTCCTACCAGGTTGCTGAAGCCCTCCCTTCCCCTTTTGATCTATCAGTTATTGCCAACTGGGATAGGGAGGAGATTATGATGAAGGCTTCAGAGATGTCTCGTTCTGAGGGTGATGGGGCTGGAGCTGGGAAGCAAGCATGTAACAGATCCTCCTCTACCTCCTCCAATTTTTTCCTTCATAGGTTAAAAAGAGACCTCTAACAGGGTCCGGTTAGCGCAACCCAAGGGGGACCTTCAAGAAGCTCGGGGAAAGACCCACAATAGCCCGGATGAGACCTCTAAATAGGGACTAGATGTTGAGAAAAACAAGGTAGAATCTTTGGAAAACCTTCTAGACGCAGCCATCCCTCATGAGGTTATGCCGGTGGTTAATGAGGTCTTAGAGAAAGACCTCACTGAGTATCAGGTAATCGGGAATTCTCCAATGGAAGGGGTAGCAGAAATGGCCATCCAAAATGAGCAACTACCGGAGGGAGTAGTAGGCGCTGAGATCCACCAGGAAGGGGGAGCAACAGAAGGGAATCAAGAAGAAGCAGGTGCCTGATACACTTTTTTCACATCTTGCCTTTACAGCCCGGAAAGGGGGGTGGGCACCCCAACTTTATTCATACTTGATCTTCATCATCATTTTTTTTATAGCCCGGAACTAGGGGCTGGGCTCCTTGTTTGATAATTATAGCCTTTCCAGGGGATAGGCTCCTATTTCATTAATGAAATCTAACTTTAGATCTTGTTCATGCTTACTTCAATGAATTTTAATTTGATTGACATCTTCTTGCTTCATTCCCAATCCCGACCTATGTGTGACCTCTGAAATAACTCGACTTACTCAAACTTTGGCGAAGATAACGAGAACAAATATTTTGTTTAAGCATGAAAGTAGACAGCCAAGTCGAGCTTTCAACTCTTCAGTTGAAACTTTGTTGCTCTGTGACTTTAATCAGTAGTCCCCATGTGTGATTATAGGATATTTTGTACCCCTGTCCCTTTTGGGGGGTTAGTGCCCGATCGAGGCAGCAGAATGGCTATCTAGCTATTTCCTGGTCTTTGAGATCTGGATGACAACTATGCTTTTACACTCAGACCCTTCTTGGGGATGGTAGCCCGACCAAGTCATCAAGAGGGTTATCTAGCTATTTCCTGGTCTTGTGATCTGGATGACAACTATACTCTTACACTCAGATCCTTCTTGGGGTGGTAGCCCGACCAAGGCATCACAAAGGCTATCTAGCTATTTCATAGTCTTGTGATCTAGATGGCAACTATGCTCTTACACTCAGATCCTTCTTAGGGGTGGTAGCCCGACCAAGGCATCAAGAGAGCTATCTAGCTATTTCTTGGTCTTATGATTTGGATGAAAACTATGCTCTTGCACTCAGATCCTTCTTGGGGGTGGTAGCCCAACCAAGGCATCAGGAGGGCAATCTAGCTATTTCCTGGTGTTGTGATCTAGATGTCAGTTATGCTCTTACACTCAGATCCTTCTTGGTGGTGGTAGCCCGACCAAGGCATCAAGAGGGCTATCTAGTTATTTACTGGTCTTGTGATTTGTATGGCAACTATACTCTTACACTCAGATCCTTCTTGGGGGTGGTAGCCCGACCAATGCATCAAAAGGGCTATCTAGCTATATCCTTTTCTTGTGATATAGATGACAACTATGCTCTTACACTCAGACCCTTCTTGGCGGGGGGTGGTGCTCGATTGAACCATCAAGGATAGCGAGGGGGCTTCCCCGGCTAATCCTTGGTCTTGAGATGACTATGTCGGACTTACTCGTGTAGATCCTGGTTGGGTATGAAGCAATTAATGTAGGATATAATTGAAGATGGAGAAAGTATACTTTATTGATGAAAAATGGAATACATTATTGTTCGAGATTTTATTGAATCCTAACTGGTGGTAGTCTGCCCACGAGTCCCATGTCTAAGGGTAATACTTCCTCAGGTGATCTGCATTCCAGGTATGATCGATGGATCGGCCATCCATGTAGTCGAGCTTGTAAAGTCTTCATTTATTGATTGGCTTATTTCGTGAACAAACCATATTTTTTGGGTTTTATGTAAGGGTAGCTTAGGCTCTCAAGACCTCAAGAAAAGAAGCACCAAAGGTATATTTCTTGTGCTTACTTGCTTTGAAGAGATATAGTTGCACACACTCATAACTCATGCATATTTCTTATTCGTATATGTTGTGTGTTTATATGAGTGTCCATTCATGTTTTGATAACTCTTCTTACATGTTTATATTGATCACATCTTTGCATTTGTATTGACATGCATTATGTGTTGCTCACACACACACTTACTTGCATTTGATTTGTTATGCATGTGTGCTTCATTGTTGTCTATGTGCATTCATAGTGTGGTTTTGTGTGTTGTTCAAGCTTGCATGACGGTGTGCTTGTCTCAGCGCATTGAGTGACCATTTGAGAAGGTCGTATTCTTCTCTTGGTTTGGTTATGTGGAGTAAGGTGTCTAGTTTCAAAAAGTGGATTTCAATGATTTAAATGTTTTTCAAAACTGACCTTTGTATGGTCTTGTGACCATATATTTTTATAAAATGATTCAAAATGAGCTTTGAAAATTTTTGTATAATCTAGACACTCATACCTTTCCAACGGTATATTATTCGTAATATTTCATGACCGTTTGGATTGGTTTTGAAATCTCCAAAGTGACCATAAAAATAGGGCATCTCTGTTGTTATCCGTTTCTGACCTTTGGTCACTTAAATGACCATAACCTTTTCTATAGATATCCAAATCAAGTTTTATAAATTGGAGTAGAAAGTAGACTTCCATACTTTTCCAACGGTATATTATACGAAAGGTTTGGATATCGTTTGGTCATTTTTTAGGTTGCTATAATCTCAAGCTTTTGTGTTGTCGCGGCTGCACCGGTCCACAAGCGCACCTCACCAGTGCCCCTGGATAGTAGGTGTGCGCTGGTGTGGCGCCTGTCGACCAGCACACTGAGTAAAATTCTGGGCATTTTCAAAACGATGTAGTTTTGTTCTAGGGCTCTTATTTATGTGTCATCTTCTTCCTCACTCATTTTTTAGAGCTTAAAAACCATTTCTTAATGAGAGAAAATATTTCCCTTGAGAGAGAAGCTCCAAGAGTGGTTCATTAACTCTCCAAACCCAAAACCCATCATCCTTCATGCATTATTGATCATCTTTAGACATGGGTCTTCATCATTCATGACTTGGTATGTAAGAACAAACTTTTATCTTTGATTATTGTTCTTAAACTCCAAGAGTTCGTTTTTATTACATAGGATTTATAGAAATCATTTTTGAATGCATATTTTTGTTGAATGATGACATGATTGAGTTTGTATTTTGATTGCTTAATTGATTAGGTCATTTTTGCCTAAAAGCTAGGTCATAAACATTCTTGTATGATTCATTGTTGACTAGGTTGATAGATTGTTCATTAATCAACTTGTTAAGCTTTTGAATGTTTATGTAATGTTTTTGTGACAATTAGTTTGTTAGAAAATCTCTACACAACTAATTGAGTTTGTTATTGATAGACATTGGTCTACGACTTGCATTTATTGTGTGGCTAAATATTTTGTCTAAATCACATGAATATATACTAAGTATATGTTGAATACATTGTAAGCATATTTGTTGATTCATTGTGATTGTTTGTGATAGCTAGGATTGTTGTTATTGATAAATTCTAGCTAAATCTCTATGCTTTGCATTTAGATATTGTTTAGGACTTATTGATTGCATTTTGTGAGTGCATTATAGTCCTTGCCATGCTTGATGACAACATGTGTTGATATGACTTTTATGATAGCTTCATAGGATTGCTTGTTCTATGTTTAGCTAAGCTTTATGACATGTCATTTAGCTCTTGATATCTAGGATTCCATTTATTGTCACCTCATAATCCTAGATAAGCATATAAGGTACCCTACCCTTGTTTGTTGTTTGAATATCATCATATATTCACATAGGGTGTTTATCTCTTCATTGTAGAGAAGTAAGTCTTGCGTTGCATCCGGGAGTAGGTTGCTTCAAGCATAAGCAAATTGGACTAGGTCCACTTAATACTGGGATTAGGTAGTGGTAGTGGGTTATATACCGGGAGTAGGTTGTAATGCCTCTATCATTAGTGGATTCGTTGTTCGAGTGTGGCGCACTTAACAACCCGTGGTTTTTCCCATTTGGAGGGTTTCCATGTATATCTCAAGTGTCTTTATTATTTCCGCACTTATTACACTTGTGATATTATTGTGACTAGTTAGGGGTATTTTCATCTAATTGACCATTAATGAAAATTGGGTAAAATTTGATTAAAATCTATTCACCCCCCTCAATCTAGATTAATATTAAACACACCATAATATTTGTATCACAGCTTATACGCCCCGTCGCGGATCACTGTCTTTATCAAATAAGGCCTTCCCAATTGGGCCCCAATGCCCCATCTGACCTCTTCCTTGTATTCAAGGTTACTTTCCTAAGAACTAGGCCCCATTCCTTGAAGCTTCGGGCTTTAACTCTTCTGTTAAAGTACCTAGCAATTTTGTTCTGGTAAATCGCTACTTTCTAAGCTACCCGATCTTACTTTTCTTCCAAGAGATCTAGGCTAGCTCGGAGCTTATCCTCATTGCTTCCATGCTCGAAGTGTTGAACTCTGAAGGAGGTTGATTTGTTCTCGATGGGAAGAATTGCTTCCAACCCGAAGGTTAAAGGGTAAGGTGTTTCTCCAGTGGCTGTTCTCCTTGTAGTACGGTAAGCCCAGAGGACCTCGGAGAGCTTCTCATCCCATCTGCCCTTCTTCTGTTGTAACTTCTTTTTTACCAGCTTCTTGATAGTTTTATTGGTGGATTCCACCAGACCGTTAGTTTGAGGATGGGCTACTGAGGCAAATCTAAGGTCAATTCCCAAACCGTTGCAAAATTCCTTGAATCGACCATTATCAAACTGCTTTCTGAGGTCAGCTATAATGATAAGAGGGGTCCCGAACCTGCAAACTACATTGTTTTTAATGAACCTCATTGTATTCTCTTCCTATATCTGAGAGGGTGGTCCGGATTTGACCCATCTTGTGAAATAGTCGATTGCCATAATAACATGTTTGGCTTGTCTATGAGCGGTTGGAAGTGGACCGATGAGGTCGAATCCCCACATAGCAAAGGTGTAAAGTGAGCTAAGAGATGACAGACGCTCCGATGGGAGGTGGCTCAAGTTGGAGGTCTTCTGGCATGGTTCACATGATTGAACAAAACTCTTTTCATCTTGATGGATGGTCGGCCAGTAATACACCATACGGAGTACCTGATATGCCCGAGCTTCACCACTAACGTGGTTCCCGCATTCCCTAGAATAAACCTCTCTTAATGCCTATTTGGCATCATACAGGTGCAAACATCGTAGTAGGGGAAGAGACTTGCCCCTCCTGTAGAGGTATCCATCTATTAGGTAATATTTGACTGAGAGCCTCTTAATTCTTCTGGCTTGATCGGGCTTTTTGGGAATTCTTCCTTCTTAAAGATAAGCCACTATCGAGTCCATCCAACATGGTTGTCGATCTAGGGTATAGGACCCCTTGCCCACTACTGTGTTTGGTAGGGGGATTACTTGGAGAGGGACTCTCTGTGGTAAGGCCTGGCCACTATTCACAGCTATCTTGGCTAGGACGTCAGCTCGGTGATTTTGTTGTCGAGGCACCTGCTCGGTCTTAAATCCTCTGAATTTACTCCTAAGCAGCTGAACTAGCTTAAAAGAGGTGATCATGTTATCTCCTTTGGTCTGATAGTCACCAGAAACCTGATTGACTATGAGTAATGAATCACTCTTGACCAGAAGATAGTCGACCCCAAGCTCGGTGGCCACCCTCATCCCAGCTAGGAGGGCTTCATACTCGGCCCCCTCTAGGTCTATCAGGACTATGCCTGCTCCTCTCTTGGCTTGCCCGGATGCTCTATCAGTGTAGAGGATCAATGACTTGCAGCCTTCCGGTCAGCTGTTGGATTCAAAATTCTTCTCAGGAGCTATATTTGTTGTTGTGGAGGTCGTTTGGCCTAGGTGCACTGAGAGCTCTGCCACAAAGTTTGCTAAAGCCTGGGCTTTAATTATGGTCCTGGGTTTGTACCTTAAATCAAACTGGGTGACTTCCAGGGCCCATAAGGCCAGTCTTTCAGATACGTCCGGCCTTTGTAGGAATTGACGGAGAGGTTGGTCCATAACTATTGCTATTGAGTGGGCTTGAAAGTAGGGACAGAGCTTACTTGTTGAGGTCACAAGGGCATAAACGAGTTTCTCTAGAAGGGTATAATTCTTTTTTGGCTTGTTTAAGGCATGGTTTTCGTAGCATATAGGTCGCTAGACCCTATATTCACATTCCTTTGCCAGGGCCCCACTCACTGCGTTTCTAAAATGACCAAATAGATTTACAGCTTTTCTCTCGGACTTGGCTTAACCAGCAACGGAGGGCTTGAAAGATACTTCTTCAAAGCTTGAAAAGCTTGCTCACTCTCCTGATCCCATTTCATGTTCCTTTCCTACTTGATAGCTTTGAAGAAAGGGAAATATTTATTGGTGGATCGAGAAATGAACCTGTTGACACTGCTATCTGCCCAGTCAAGACTTGAACCTGTTTGAGCGACGTAGGGGATTCTTGATCCATGATAGCCTTGATCTTTTCTTCGTTAGCCTCTATTCCTCTCTCTTGAACCTTGAAGCCCAGAAACTTTTCTACAGTTACCCTGAAAGCACACTTGAAGTGGTTCAATCTTATCTGATTTTCTCTAAGGATCAGAAAAGTTCTACGAAGGTCGTCTTGATGTCCTTCTATGGTCGTTGACTTGGTAATCATGTCGTCGATATATACTTCCATTGATCTTCCAATTTCGGGCTTGAACAGTAGATTGACCAACAGTTGATATGTAGCTCCCGCATTCTTAATCCCGAACAACATCACCTTGTAGCAGTACAGACCCTTCCCAGTGATGAAGCTAGTCTTGTCTTGGTCGGCAGGGTGCATCATGATCTGGTTGTAACCCAAGAATACATCCTTGAAGCTTAGGAGCTTGTTCCCAGTTGTGGATTCAACCAACTGATCGATCTTTGGTAGAGGAAAACTGTCTTTTGGACACGCCCAGTTGAGGTCGGTGTAGTCAACACACATTCGCCACTTCTCATTCGCCTTCGTGACCATGACCATGTTGGAGATCCATTCGGGGTAGTGTGCCTCTCTGATGAAACCTGCTCTGATCAACTTGTCCACTTCTTCTTGAACCGCGACATTTCTTTCGGAGTTAAAATGGCACTTTTTTGTCTAACGGTCTTGAAGGTCAGATCTACTGCCAAACAGTGAACCGCCAACGATATCGGGATTCCAGGAATCTCATCGTGTCTCCAAGTGAAGACATCACTGAATTCTTTGAGGAGCCCGATTATACCTTCCTTCACTCCGACCTTGACGACCTTCGAGGGATCATCCATCCGAATGGGTATTTCTTCTAGCTTGTCCACTAGATGCCCACTGGCCCATTTCCTGATCTGCTCATCTTCATCTGGAATCTCGGATTATCCTTTGGGTGGTTTGTGAACTCTACATTATCTAAGGTCATCCCGGGGGTTACCCCATCCTGTATCGACGTAACCTATACAAACTGTTTCACTAGTGTTGTCGGGTTGGCAAACACTGCATAACACTTCTTAGCTACTTGCTGATCACCACGTATTTCCCCCATCTTGTCTTCTACTGGAAAATTTAGAACGTTGTGGTAAATGGATAAGACACCCTTCAAAGATGACAAGAAAGGTCTTCCTCATATCGCGTTGTAGTTTGATGGGGTTTTCACCACCACGAAGTCCGTCATGATATTTTACTGGAAGGGGGTAGTTCCAGTAATTACTGGAAGGATCTTTGACCCTACAGGCATGATTGAGTCCCCAGTAAATCCATACAATGAGGTTGTGCAACTATTGTAACACTACTGTTTCAAGTTCAGCTTTTTCAATATATCTTTAAAGAGGATATCGATCCTACTGCCTGTGTCAACAAGCACGCGATGGACCATGCAGTTGGCAATTTGTACCGTGACCACCATGGGATCGTCATGAACGATGTTGTAGACAACAGCCTCGGTGAAAATAATCTTCACTGACTGAGAGGAGCCAGCTTGGCTTTGGTCGACCTTGAAGATACCTCGCCCTTTATCTACACGAGGACCTTTGCTGATGGTATGTATCACCTGTATTTATTGCATCAAATCCACCTGCTCCCCTTTTCTCTTCTCTGTGTGCTCGCGGATCTCAACTTGTACTTCACTCCCAGTCTGAATGTTGTCTCTAACTTGCTACAAGAATTCTATCAAGCATCATCCTCTAATCAGAGCCTCGACCTGGTTACGTAGGTTATAGCACTCTAAAGTGTTGTGGCCCACGTCTTCATGAAAGTCGCAGTACTTATACCGGTTCCTCCTATCGACGAGGGTTTTCATGGGTGTGGGCTTCTGTAGTAGCCCCTTATCCCGGATGGCGAGGTAGCTCGTTTCACGGGATGCATTTAAAAGGGAGTAGTGATCGTATCCTCTTTCATCTCGCGCTATAGTGGCTACTGTCCTTGGAAGAGGCGAAGCCCGCTGAGGGGTTCGTCTTGTTGGGTACCTTTCTTACTTGGGTTGAGAAACAGGAAAATGAAAGGTTGACCTACTGGGAGGTTTGTTTTAATTTTTCTGAACTGGTTCAGGTCTTAGAGTTTTCTTCTTCTGTGGTTTTCCGTTCTCATGTCGTCATGCTCCATTTTGACCTTGAGTTGTTCATCGACTTCGACTTGCTCTAGAGCTCGATCATAGGCCTCTTGGTAGGTCTCCAGAGGTCACTTGGTAATGGATCGGAAAAACTTATCCATCCATAGGTTCCGTCTGAAATTAGTGAGGGTCTCTTTCTCAGTGAAGACCCACATCTGGATGACCTCATTGTGGAACCGCTCCACATAAGCCCGGAGGGTTTCCCCTCACTCCTGGATCAAATAATATAAATTGATGGGATCCTTCGTCCAGGGTTTGATTCCCTGGAATTGTGAGCATAAATCAGGTTATAGCTTTATGAAGAAGTCTACATTGCCCACGGGGAGCTTTCTGAACCATGTCTTGGCGTAGTCAGTCAGGGTGGTAGGGAACATTCTACACATGACGGCCCTGGTTGTTTTTTGGACTTTCATTTGTTGGATAAAGTTTTCCAAGTGGTTCAAAGGATCCTCCGTACAGGAGAACTTGTCTGATGGCATCTTAAACTTTGGTGGGAGTTTCACCTCCCGGATTCTTCTGGTAAAGGGGGCGTTGATCTCGTTCATGCGGTTTTTTTTTACCTTCTTACCCTTCTCTCTTTTCAACTGCTGGATCTCCTTCTGTATATTGGCCAGCTAAATCCTCAGAAGCTTATTTCCATGCTTCTTAGTGTTGACCTCGGAGCTCTCACTGTCAGATCCCCCCGATGAGCTAGATACTTCCATTTTATCGTCCTCAGGAACGGGGTTCTCTTGCACGGTTTGTCAGCTACCTCCGGCTTTAGCTCGAGGTTCCCTTATATAAGTCACCGATTTAGGAGGGTTGTGAGGTGCCCTTGGCGAAACGTCGGCTGCCGACTTAACCTGTCTAGGTCGATAGTTGGTCGGCCTATCCGAAATCGAGGGCATGGGCCCTAGCCTTTCCCGGATGGAGGTTATAGGCCATGTCCTATGATAGACAGGGATCGGTAGGAGGGTCCCAGCTGATCGAAAACAGGCTACCTAGCAGCGGGTCAGCTTGCTTCTCATCAGATTCCCAGATTTGCCAGTTGAGGATCAATCCTTTCTATAGCAAGACGGAAGCAGACATTTTCCACAATGGCTGCTGCATGTTGATTGATCACAGCTGGGTCCATTGTCAGAGTGGTTTGAGGCCGTTATACACCTGGTTGATGAGAGGCTGGCTTATGATGATTGGATTTCTTTCCCTTTTTCTGCCCTTTCTAGGTGGATGGTGCAGATGGATGTCCCGAGGTTTCGAGCTATCCTTGAGGGAAGTGAAGCCTCATGATTACTGCAAAACAACAAACTCGTAAGTATAGAAATTATGGTGTGGGTTTTTTCCCACAGACGGCACCAGAATATGTTAATGGAAAAATTTGCTCGAGGTGTGAAATTCCGGTTAACACCCTTGAGACCAACACCACGTAGGCGATGGCTGGTGTTGGTACCTTAGGCACCTAACTTGGTTGAATAAAGATGGATGTATGAATTTAAGTGCACTAAAGACGGGAATGTAATGATTTTATTATTAACCATGAATATCGTACAAATGGATTTCTAAACACTCATGATCTCTCTGGGATATAATAGGGTGGCGACCCCGTGCCTGTCTAACAGTAGATAATAGTTGAGGTCGTGTTCTGAATACAGAATTTAGGTCGAAATCTTCAACTCTCTCCATGTACAGTCAATTGTTGATTCTTCCATCACCCCTCGTTTTTATTTTTTTTCCTTTTCTCTTGTCCATCATGCTTGGTCCATTTATACACAGTCCAAATAGGTTGAATTTGTGACTCTCCCGCCCAGACTCTCAGAATCCTCCCCCTCCTCATCGAGCGAGATATTTTATTTAATAGTCATTGACTCTAGATTAATAACATATTCAAGAATATATTTAGGAGATAAGTTTGTTTCTTCTTTGGATTCAACCTCTTGCCCTACACGTATGCAGTGTTTCAATGTTCGTTGAAGTGTAGATGTGATCCCGTGTGCCTTCATGGTGTGATGCCTCATAAAGGTTGTTGAGCATGGTGTTAGTAGAACGAGGTAGATCCAGACCCGGGTCTTAATGTTAGGAGCTTGATCTAACCTTTCCAGGTCACTAACGCCCGTGAGTGATGGTAGGGCTTCTGCGAGCTTTCTCTTATCTAACTGGGTGGATCGACTTCTTCCTTTGAAGAAGTAGGGCGGTGCTATAACGTGAATCTGATCCCCTTAAAGGCCCTCTTTTTGTATCTGGATAGGAGAGCGCGCTTCTGGTTTGGCTTCGAATTAATTTTGACCTCGGGAAGCCTTGATCTGGAAAGAGCTCACTTTGTTTGTGTCGGGCTTCACTTCAAATGCTTCCTGAGCTCGGCAACCTTTCCTTGCTTTTACGAGATGGTTTTGGAGCCCAACCCCAGGAACTTGGGTTCCAGGATAGGTGATCTTGGGAAGCCTGGATAACCACATATCGGGCTATGTCCGAATTCCATGGTAAGAGTGAGGGGCTCGACTTGATCGTGTCGGGCTCCATTCCTGATAATTCTAAAGCCCGAAGACCTTTCCTTACTTCTGCGGGGTAGCTTTATGGCTCACCTGGGGTTCAATGAATGGTGAACTCGAGCTTTGATTTGAGCTAGGAGAGTGGAAAATTTCTCTCTGGTCCCCTAGCCAAATTATGCTATTAACATATGGAAAAGTAGAAACCTTCAAAGCTAGATTAGTAGTTAAATGTTACACACAGGAGGAAGGTATCGATTATGAAGAAACCTTCTCTTATGTGGCAATGCTAAAGTCCATTGTGATCCTCTTATCCATATATGCGTCTCTAGACCAAGAGATATGGCAAATGGACGTCAAGACAACATTCTTGAACGGAAATCTTGACAAAAACATCTATATGGTGCAACCAAAATGATTCATTGAAAAAGTCGACCAAGAGTAGAAAGTCTGCAAGTTGCAAAGGTCAATTTATGGACTTAAGCAAACATCAAGATCTTGGAACATAAGATTTGACCAAGCTATAAAAGGTTATGGCTTTATTTGAAATGTTAAAGAACCTTGTGTATACAAAAGGATAAAAAGAAACGAGATGACATTCTTAGTTTTTTATGTTGATGACATCCTACTTATTGGGAATGTTGTAGAAGAGTTGACAACAATTAAGGAATGGCTATCAAAACAGTTTAGCATGAAGGACTTATAGGAAGCAAGTTTTATTCTTGGTATACAAGTTATACGAGACAGGAAGAATAAAATGATTGCATTATCTCAACCTTGTTCTCGTTACAAGATTCCAAGAAAGGTGATCAAGTAGAATGTTCCTTGTGATTTGACTTCAAGGCTACGAATAATATGGCTTAAAATTAAATAAAGTGTGTTTAAATCAACCTAGAAGGGAAGAGGGTGGTAAATAGGTTTTAATTGATTAATTATCAACTTTTTCAAATTAATAATGTTATAAAAAATTACCCCATATTAGCAATCAATCAATAAACACAAGACAAGCGGAAAATAATAAAACACGAGTTGTTTTGCGTGAGAAATCCTCCAACTGGGCAAAACTCACGGGCTATCCATCTAGCCATATATGATCCTCAAATCCAATATTTGAATAAAAGTTTACAATCTATTTTGACCTCAAGTTACACCATTCTTGGTCACTAACCCTTTTATTCTACCCAACGTGCCTTTAATAGTGATCCTAGACCAACTAGCTTGTGCACTAATCCACTAAGTTACAAAGCTTAACTATCAATGAAGAGATATACCAACCTTTGTTAATATGTACAAATATTCTAACATGCAATTAATGTTAGGCTACATTAAATACTTATCTAGAGATATGAAGATGACAATAAGCGTAAATCCTAGATATTAATGTCTAAATGCAAAACAAGAAGATTTAGCTATAAGGTAAAATGGTCCTAAATGATAGCTATCTCAACCAACACAAAGTGACTCAAACATATTAGAAACTATATTAAGCATGAAGTCATGCATTTAATCAAGAAAATAAAAGCTAATTCTAAGCAAGATGAACATATAAAAGAAACAAAGAGTTTAAAAGCATGTTCAAGTTACCTAGTTATGAAACCAAAGAAGACCCATGATTAGATGACGCTCGAATGATGTTAGATCCTCATGAGAATGTGTTTGGTTGAATAAAGATTGGTTCTTGAGAGTCTCTCTCTCTTAAAAATCACTTTCTCTTACTAGCATTAAGTTCTAGACTCACAAGAATTAGTAAGAGAGAAGATGAGGTATAGCCCTAAATGAAGCTACGTCATTTTAGACAAGAAAAACTTATTTCTAGTGACAAAAAGCAAATTAAAGGTTGGGGTCAGGATGCTTCAAGGTCGCTATGTTCTCGGGAAAGAATTCCAAAAATGTCTTGAAAATGTTACTTGGAAGGCAGGTCGCCTTGAGGTTGCTTTGTTCTTGGGAAAAAAAAAAGACATCGTAGCAAGCCCCAAATTCAACTGACCAAAAACACGACCAAACGACATCGAAACCTTTTGTATTATATACCGTTGGAAAGGTATGAAAGTCTACTTTTTTCTTCAATCAATGAAATGAGGTTTTGATATCTATAAAAAGAGATATGGTTATTTTGGTGACCAAGGGTTAGATTTAGACAGCAACAAGATTGCCCAAACTCATGGTATAAGACCATGTAACCCAAGACCAATCCAAGAGAGGGTAAAAGGGCTTCTCCAGTTGTCACACAACACACTAAGAAAAGCACACCATCGTGCAAGTGTGTACATTTCCAAACATACTTCAGGAAACGAAATGCATAACACACAACCACACTTAAGTATAAAAATGAGGTGCAAATGTGATATATGTAATGGATGCACACATATAGGCAATGAACACAAATGCAAAAAGAATAAAATATGCATGAGTAGTGAGTTTGTGTGTGCAACTAAATCTCTTCAATGTCTTAAGCAAAAGTGATATATGATGACACGTCGTGAGGTGTCGTCAAATATGAACATTTAAGTTCATCCTCATAAGGGTGCAAGTCATAAAGACTAACACAGTGGTAAGCAAGGGATCGTTCCACAGATAGGTGGGATTCACCGACCGTCTCTAGTTTTGTTATTATTACAACACTCTGAACAGACTCTTGTGTTGCGTATGTAAAAGAATTACGGAAAAGTAAATGTTAAACTAACCTAGCAAACTATATAAATAAACAATATATACAAGGATAGGATGGAATGGAGTGATGTAGAATGTAAATGGTCACACTAATAAATGACTCCATCATAGCAATCACACAATTTCATACAACATACATAGCCAAAGTTGAATGTCGTGCTCACTTAATCCTAGCCAATTGTCCTCATTCCAGCAACAATCGACTACACTGATATGCACCAACAACATCTATTGATGATTGTCCGAACTGCGCTCGAGTTCATTAAGAATAATGAGAGACACATGGTTGCAATACGTGTAAAACTACACACATGTTCTACACGTAGTGGCCAATATACTAAATGCATGTTGAGTACACATAACCTAGGTTCAATTGAATGGTGGCTAACAACTCAAAGGCTCTAAGCATTTCGAAGGGCCACATAAACCAATGACAAGCATATGCAAAAAAAGTACATATCGAAGAAGAGACAAAGATATAAGGAAAGAAATACAAAATGGATAGAAGAAGACCCCTCATTCGTTATCAGAAATCGAACATTGGCTCTTCTTGGGTGTCCTCACTACTGGACAACTACAACATTCTCCAATCTCATGAATGCATAACCCACTCAACAAAAGAGAGAGCTCTCTCCTAATATCTCTAAACTCTATAAAATGGATGGCTAAAATGGAAATTAGCTTACCATACAACTATATGCATCAATATTGATTGTTAAAAATAAAGAACATTCAATTGAAATAAAGGTTCATTCTCTTGATTAAGGCATTCACCAAAATCAATTCATCACCCAAACCCAAGCCATGAGATGAGAAATTGTGCCTTGAAACAAGGCCCATTAAGCATAGGAATGAAGAACCAAACCTTAATCTAGCATGTGAATGCATAATCAACCAAGCTTCACCCATTCTTTGGAGCTAAAACTCAAACACTCAAATCACTCTAAATATGGTATTTATGTTCATTCATCAACATACAAGAAATCATGGGAGACTAAATTACTCAACTCCTAAATTAAATTACTTTACTCCTAATCACATTCATGAATAGATATCAATTTTGACATTCCACACACATGCATATCATAATAAAAGAGATGCAAATATAGCCTTTCCAAACATTCATTTTTAGGAAATAACCCATTGAGAAAAAAATGTATATCTAGCCTTTCCTAACATTTACTTTCTAGGAAATAGTCTTTGTAAGACAATAATGGCCTCCATAATCAAACCGTACAAAATGACAAAATTACCCTCAAGAATTGTGTAAAGACGAAACTATCCTTGTCTTCTTCTCATTCGCTTGACTGATGAAACAAAAATAAGTTTTCTTCTCCATCATTCTTCTATAAGTAATCCATAGAATGAAAGCCATTATTGTTCAAATCCAATACTCATTCTTCCCATTTGAAATCTCACCATCTTCACCATCCTCACCATCCATCGGAATCCACCTCTCTTCAAGTTTCATTGTTATCTCCGATGGAATCTTGGTCCTGACCGTAATCTTTCCGGTGATCAGAATCTTCACAGTGGCTGCCACTTCCTTAAATCGAGCTTGAATCAAGGTTTACTGTCAAGCCTGAAATCTAGCATACCTATTAAATATAAGTCCTGAACTCACACTAGAGTTTGAAATTCCATCATCTTCTCTCATTATTTTGTTATTGTTTAAGTTTGAAATGCAACACTAACCATGATTCAATTCGTTCTCCTCTAAGCCTATTTCTTTTTTACATGCCGTATTGTTGGTTGTATATAAGGTGTTTGATGAAATGCCACATCAAGCTTTTAAAGGGCAGTATTGTTGTAGTTAAGGTGTTTGATGAAATGCCACCGCTGGTTTGTTTGCAGATTTATAGAGTTGTATGGTTTGGTGAAGATAATGTTTAGGAAATTTGTATGTGTTTTTGTGACGATTTATGGTGTATGTATATTTGTTTGTTTTAATCGGTGTTGAACCAAAACAGGTTTAGGATTGTGTTGGTTGGTTGAACCAAAACTTGGTTCCTTGTTATTGATTTTGTTATTGGCTATTGTTATTGTATTTGGAAACAGAAGAATAGCTAAGCCTGAGAGGAATGTTTTAAGCCTATGAACCATACCTAGGCCTATAAGAATTGTTCCTAGTCACTCACCTAAACTGAATTACAGTAATTATTGTTATAATATTGTTATTGACTGATTTTGTTTCTTTCACGGTCTCAAGATACCATGTCTTAGCTGTTAGTTCAGTGCGATGAGCATTAGAAGGGTAACCGGTTAACCGGGCCTATTTCTTTTTCACTACGTCTAACAAAAAAAGACAACGGAGCATACGATGAATTGGTGGAAAGGATATACTATCAGACAAGGGTTAGTAGAGACAAAGTAGAGTTGAAGCTAACTTCGCATGTGCAAACGGGGGTTGATATAGTGACATTATCAGTTATGAGTGATGACGATGTAGAGTTTGTGGTTATTCATAAGGAAAAAGGTTTGGCGCAATTGATGTTGAATTTGTCAACAAAAATTAATTTTGACCTCCAGCAAATCAAATGCAATCAATATTGACAGTCTCTTCTGTTAAACCCACCGAGAATCCAGGTTCTCTGGTGAGTACTCCAAACTATAAATCAATCAGTGGCAGCAATAACCCGCTTGCATCCCAAGCTTCACCTGAATTTACATCAGCAAGCAATGATTAGGCGACGCCAGTATCTACTACTAAGCATGCAGTAATGGATAGTTCTAAAAGCATAGATATTTTTGGAAGGTCTGATAGTTTAACCAGTGATACAGAAGATGAGATTGGTGGTGATGATGTTCATATGGGGTAGCGGCAATAGTTCTTGGAATAAAAGAACGAGGGGTAGCAACAACACCCAATAGTTCTTCACCTTCCATCAACACAAGGTGAACGGTATTAGGTTCAGAGCTTTACTCAATGACAGTCATTCGATCAGTGAATGTTTTTCAAAATTCAGGTGAAGAAGTCTATTATACAAATGACAAATGCTCAAGGACAAGACTAAATTGAAGCAAGTTGTAGGGTCATATGCATTTGCAGATAGGTTTGAGTACACGATTTCATGATCTTCTAATACACGATTCATTGCCGAATGTACATAGAGAAGTTGTGGATAGGCTATTCGGGCATGGAAGTCGAATATGAGGACTTATTGGCATGTGAAAGCATTCATTAATGATCACACATGTGAAAGAAATGACAACAACAATGTTGAATTTAAATGTGTAAGCACCACCGTGATAGAGGATTTGTTTGCAAGTAAATATCGCGATCCCAAACGCATCATCCGTCCTAAAGATATTGTTTCTGAGATGAGGGAGCAGTATGGCAGACACCTATCATATAACAAAGCCTACAGGTTGAAGGAGCATGCCTTGAATCAAGTATTTAGAGGTCCGTGGGAATCCTTTCAGAGTTTGCCTTCTAATTTTTATGTTTTTGAACAAACGAACCCCGAGACTATGACAAAGATCAATACCGACTTGCAAGACCGGTTTAAATATGGATTCATGGAAATTGAAACCTCTATAGAGGGGTTCAATTATTTTTTAGGCCAGTTATATGCATCGATGCTACCCTTTTGAAGATTAGAACCAGGGGTGTTTTGTTATTTGTGGTGTGTAAAGACGAAAATGAGATGATATACCTTTTGGCATTTGGGTTTGCAAACTCTAAATGCATAGAGTTGTGGACTTGGTTTTTAAAGAAACTCCATAAATTGATCCAATATCCCGACAGTGTGATGTTAGTTTTGGATCAGCACAATGGTATATTCAATGCAATGGAATCCATATTCCCAGATGCAGTACGTGGGATTTATGCATACCATTTAGCATAAAATCTCAAAAGATTTTGCAAGCAGAGGGAATATGTCATTTCACTTTACTACTGTGCTACATATGCATACCATATCGAGGATTTTGACAGTTAAATGACTGAGTTTAAAGAAACCTACCGTAAGGTTTACGATGAGTTGCAAGGCGTTGAGATAAAGAAGTTTTCACGTGCATACAGTTCTAGAAAGAGGTACTTTTTTATGACCACCAACATTACTGAATCAATGAATTCTTATCTAGTTACAATCCGAAAATTGCCTATCACAATAATGGCGGAATGTATCAGAGATTTGTTACAAAGGTGGTTCTACGATCATCAGACTCTACATAATTGACAATGTTTACAGATGAACACATCAAAGATAGGACATATACAGCACAACGGTGTGAGATTCACCCCAATCACTTTAATAGATTTAAGGTCGACGACAAATGGAAGGAAACAACCGTCGACCTTGACGAACATTGTTGCACATGCCATGAATGGGATTTAGATGGCTTGCCATGTTCGCATTCAATGACGGTTGCTAGGTATGCTTCCAAATCTTTTAACTCTATACAATTATCTGTTGTGGTTGATTTTACAAACTTAAATTTTTGTTTGTTGGTGTGTTATGACCTAGGTTCAAAGGAGTGTCAATCAACTCACGTGTTTCCAAACTTTACACAACAAGATTTCTTAAATATGTTTATGAAATAGGTGTCAACACTGTTTTGGATCTCGAATTTTAGGACATTCCTGATGTAATTCGAAACCGTATTGTATTGTTATAGGAGAAAAAAATCTATCGAGAAGACCAAAGAAGTTGAGGTACCGTCTTCTGGGGAGAAAAGAAAGTTACATTCTTGTTCAAAGTGTGGAAAAAAAGAACACAGAAAAACAACTTGCCTGGAACCATCATCTAGCATAAACAAACTAGCCCAAAAAGCTTGATCATGTAACATTTGTAAGAAAGAAGGACACAAAAGGCTGAAGTGCCCGAACAAGCCACCTGAACCTATCTTGATTGACATGGAAGAAGAGAATGTTGGTGGGCCTGAAGTCATCTAAGTGTCTTGGCTATGACTTGGAACTGTGAACATTGAATCTCGTTTTAGGGAACTTGTAAACCTATCCTAGGCTCAAGTTTATGGTGTTTGTATATTTGTTTGTGTTAAACATTGCTGAACCAACCTCAATAGGTTTATATATCATTTGTGTTCATTGAAAATGTTATTTTGTATGTCTTTTTATGATGGTTTATTGTGCAAGTATATTTGTTTGTGTTTGTGTTTGTGTCGATGGCTGCTGAGCCAAAACAGGAAAAGGATTATTGACTGTTGATATTGTTGGTGTTATTGGATGGGGGTGTTGTTACTTATCTTGAAAACAGAGGATTGGTTAAGCCCGGGAGTAATGTTTTAGGCTTTGGAGAATTTTCAAGGCCCAAACTAATTGCTCATAGGCCTGTAAAATATTTCATAAGCTCAGGTGTAGTTAGGTGCCACGTCATCAATATTGAGGCTTATAAGAAGGAACTAAACCCAAGATGGTGAAGGCCTATAAATCGGTAAGTTAAGCCTAGTAACTAATGTTTTATTTTTGAATTTTTTTCTTCGATTGCATGGGTAGGTATGTACTTGTTCGACCGTTCATGATCTCAAAAATTTATGTACATATTTCCATTGATACCTCTTCATCGTTGGACAGTACCGATCATTGAGGAAAACAAAATGGACCGGGAGCAGCCATAGGCCCAAACTAATTCAAAAATGGTTTTTTGAAACAATCTCAACGACAACAATTTACAAGTTTTGAAACAACTCTTAGGCATTTAGGGGTTCATATTTGAAAAGGTTTTTTGCTATATCTAGTGTAGTGGGTAGGGACGTACTTGTTCCATCGTTAGATGATCTTGAAAATTAACGTATAGATTTCCATTGTTTCCCTTTCATCGTTGAACGGTGTCGATCGTTGAGATTAGTGTCTGACCCCTATTTTTCCGTCTATGGTGGTAAACTGTAAGACCCGAGAACATTTCCTAGGCCCATACTAATTTGTTTCTAGGCCTCTATAATCTTTCCTAGGCTCATGTACACATGTCACGCATGATCCCACATGTTTACTCGCCACATCATTATTATTGAGGTTGATAAGAAGGGACTAAGCCTAGGAAGTTTAAGGTCTAGGAATCGAGACTTTATGCCTAGGAATTGTTCCTAGGCCTAAGGTGGATTTAATGCTGATTTAATTATATTTTTTTTGAAGTTTTTAATTTTTTTCTGGTTCAACGGGGTGTTATTAAAAAGCAATCTGCACCCATCGGAATAGAGTTTGGATGCATAAATCTAAAAAGGGAGATCGATTGAATCTGAGCGAGTAAAATTTACATGTTTTGAAACAACTCTTAGGCATTTAAGGGTTCATAGTTCAAAGGGTTAGTTGTTATATCTACTGTAGTGGGTAGGGACGTATTTGTTCGACCCTTAGATGATCTCTAAAATTAACATACAGATTTCAATTGATTCCCCTTTATCGTTGGACGGTGCTGATCGTTGAGATTAGTGTCGGGCACCTATATTTTCGTCTTTGGTGGAAAACTGTAAGGCCCATAAATATTTCCTAAGCCAATATTGATTTGTTCATAGGCCTCTATAATCTTTCCTAGGTTTATATACACGTGTTATGCAAGGTCCCACATGTTTACTCACCACGTCATCAATTGGTAGTGGAATACAGATGGATTACAGCCTGGACCCCACTGCCACCAATCTATCATCTTCTTCCTTGGTCAAACACACAAACACATCTTCTTCTTCTTTGCATATTCTTCACGTGTTGTAAAAGAAGATAACTTAGCGTTCTTCAATATTTTTCACTGTGTATACTAGTTGACAGCATCCTTCGGAAGGTTATATACATTAAAGGCACGACATAAACCCATTTTTTTTCAGAACCCGATTTCCTTCCTCACTTCTCTTTGATTTATAGAGATTTGTAAACTGTGAGAACACTAATGGGAAAGAATTATGTTTATATGGTTTTCAATGGAAGGAAAACAGGTGTGTTCAGTTTGAATGTCATGAACAAGTAGATGGTTTTCCAGGGGTATCTTACAAGAAGTTTAACTCAGCCGATGAAGTATATAAGGCGATTAGTAGTCCTTCAGTACATCCAAGCCATTCTTGGCCTCAATCTTCTGTGAATGTTGTTGAGAAGGTATCTGAGCAGGGTGAAAGCAATGGTGTGATGTTTTTATTTTTATTGGTGTTTATTTTAGAAGTTATAGTAGAAAAGATTGTTTGAAAGATCTTGTTTGTTCTGTTATACTGGTATGAGTAATGAAGTAATGTATTTATTTGTTCTGTTTTGTATGCGTTGATTGCAAATGTTATTTTTATTTTATTTCTTATGCCATGTTGGTATGATTAATGAAGGAATATAACGACAACATCTAAATTATGTGAAGCATGTGAAAACGAAACATGTAACTTTCATTAACTTGTTAGACTGTACAACATGTGAAAAACAAACAAAACAAAATGTAAGATTGAAATATGTTCTTGTGCAGTAGGCATATTCGGTGTGTTTTTGTTTAGGGTGATGGTGGAATGTTTAATTCCATCAACTTTTTCTGTATCTTTTCAACAAGTTGGTAGAGTCCACTGAGTTCGTTGTCCCTCGCTTCAATCTCACCGGTTAAGTTGATGATTACAACTTCCAGATTCTAGAATCTCCCCACCAAAATAGTATAATCATTAAGTAGTTGTTTTGAATTTTCACGCTCCTTGATGATGGTCTCCTCAGCCATTGTAACCCTTTCATGCATCACTTCAAAAATAGCGTTTATCTTATGACTGCTCATGCCATTTGCTTTCATCTCCACTTGTAAGAATGAAGTGATCAAACAAATGACTCAAAATTTTTGTGACCACTAAGTAACCCATATATGGTTTTATAGTGGAACAAGAGGATGACCCATAACTCCCAAAATTGAACCATTGTAATATTTACATTTGAAATGAACAATTGTGCCTTAATATTAAATTTTCACAATTATTGGATATATACATGAAGTAAGAATGTAGTCGGTGACTGGGACCATTGTTTATGTCTACAACTATCCTAAGCCTTGGAACAAATATCCAAGGCTTACAAGAGTTGTTCCCAGACATAACACAAATTTGCACTGTTTTATTTCATTATATGTATGTATGAATCTACTGTGAATGAGTCTGGGGTAAAGTCAAATTCATTGTGCCTTAATATTAAATTTTCATAGTTATTGGATATATACATCTATTGGATATCTTGTTTATAACTACAACTCTCCTAAGCATGAGAACAACTCTTCAAGGCCTACAAGAGTTGTTTTCAGGCATAACACAATTTTGCATGTTTTATTTTATTATATATATGTATGCAGCAAATGTGAATGAGTCTCTTTTTGAAGTCAGATTCATTATGCCTATTAAATTTCACAATTAATGGATATATAAATCAAGTACATCATAAACAGACGATTAAGGCCATTGCTAATGACTACAAGTCCCCTAAGCTTATGAACAAATCTCTTAGGCCTAGAAGACATGTTCCAAGGCCTAACACAATTTTCTTAGGCCTAAAATACATCATAAATAGGCGACTGGGACCATTGCTTTTGACTACAACTTTCCTAAGCCTGGGAAAAAATCTCCAAGGCCTATAAGACTTGTTCCCAGGCCTAACACAATTTTCCTATGCCAAAAATACATCATAGACATTCCATGCAAAACATTGAATGCAAAACATTCTCAGCCTAAATACATCATCATATAAACATTCCCTGTAAAACATTCTCAGCCTAAATACATGATTCCCAAGTTGTACATGATTCTCAAGCTATACAAGTCCACTCTATGGGGAATTACGGAGTTGACCATTGCTGAAAAAGTCAATTGCATGGCCTTAAGAATGTTTTTGATATTCTTTTGTCCAAATATTGATTTCCATGGAATTGGTACTCCAACCATAATCAACACGGCATAGTTTAATAAAAATACACCATAACTGTTCCTGTAAGATGATGAGAAATGTATTATATAAGTTTCTTTAGAAAAGTAAAAAAAGTAAATAACAAGTAAATAAATATATAACATACCCATCATCTTATTGTGGAATGAGATCACAATGCATGCTTTCAGCTGTGAATGGGGTTGCATGAGGTTCAATTTTCACTTCTTAGTAGTAACTGGCATGCTTCAACATAGATGGAAATAGGTAAAGCAGGCCACGAATGTCCTTCAGCCGTGGACTGAGTCTGCTCCTCCGTTCATTCAATGGGTCAAATAACAGAACTTTTCCTTCCTTTAGAAGTATATGGCATGACACCCAATGGCCGAGAAGGTGGTACGGAATGAGCACTTGTATATATAATAGATAAAAATCATTGAAGGAAATAGATAATGACAATACAAAGTCATTACCAATAACTTACTGAATCCATTTTCCACCAAGGTTGAGGGTATAGCAGTTCATGCTCAAGTATGTTTCTGAGGATGTCTGGATTGGGTTGGTAATCTAAAGGGATAAACTCTATGTAGTCTTCCCAGCCATTGATCTTGTTTTTAACCTTTTTTCCTATCTTTTTTCTATTGAGGAGAATGAGGAGAACTAGTTTTTTTGGATGACTTCTTTCCTCCTTATCCTTCTCAAATTGTGATATTTCCCTCAAGTTGTCCGGTAATGTTTATGCCTGTCTGTTATAAAAAAAAACACAATCATTTAACAGAATTCCTAGACTTATGGCAGCCAGTCCGAGGCTTATATCAATCAGTCAAAGGTTGAAAAACACATGCATTATAACACAATTTCAGATACATGCATAATCAAATTTCATATACCATATCATATAACTAGAGTAATATTTACAAAGAAAGACGTGTTGACCAATCCAATATTTTGTACGTAACTCAGCTCAGGGCTCGAACACCTCATCCATAGGATATCAAAGTAACTATAAATATGCTGTGTAAATGCAGTGATGTGCGTTATGAAATAAGTTACTTAAAGCCTTAATTAGCAAGGAGAAATAGATAGTTAATTATGTTACCATATTTGAGATCCACTTTTCGACGTTGACCAAGTCTTGAAAATGCTGACGCGTCATGGGTAGGATTTGACCCGTATAAAAACTAATAAAAAATGAATACATTTCATTATATAATTAAACAAAATTTCATACATTGAAAATCATGGCAATAAAACAACTTACGGGGATGGAATATTACCTTACTTGGTCGATGTTCATGAGGAAAGATGTGAACTCAACTAACTCTACATCTTCCTCGTTTGACTTTCTCTTCTTTGACTTCCTTTCATGCCACCTTGACCGCTTTCGACCCCTCTGTTTGTCGACATCTCTGTATTCGACATTGGAGTTGGCCTCAGTAATTTCCATCACACTACTGGGCAAGATCTAGCCAATAAAACACATGGACGGGGATGGATATTGTTCCTCACTAACGACAAATTTCCCCCCTGAGTTCTATATATAAATAATATGTACTAAGGTACAAACCATTGATATGAAAACATATGGCTCACAAAAACACTATTATTGTTTTGTTTTCAGGCCTAAGAGAATTATTCTCAGGCCTACCAAATTGTTCCCATGCCTAAGGGAATTGTTCCCAAGCCTACCAAATTGATTACAGGCCTACCAAATTGTTCTCATGCCTAAGGGAATTGTTCCCAAACCTACCAAATTGATCTCAGACCGACCAAATTTCTTCCAGACCTACCATATTCTTCATAGGCCTAACACATTGTTCCCAGGTAGAATAGATTTGTTCCTAAGCCTCAACTACATACATGACATAACCACTACATGACCCACTTACAGATATACATGAAAAAATCAGTATTATTTATAGAATGTACCTTGCCCATCCGATCACCCTCAATTGCAGTAGACCCAATACTTTCAACATCAGCCTCATCATCCTCACCGCCCTTACCAACAACCACATCCTCCTCACCAACAACCTCATCTTCATCGACATCCTCCTTACCAACAAAACCATCTTCACCGACATCCGCCTTACCAACAAAACCATGTTTACCAACATCCTTATAACCAATAGCCTCATCACTATCACCTTTATAACCAACAACATCATCACTAACACCCTTATCATCTTTCTTTTTATCAGTCTCTTAACAACACCATTATCATCTTCTTCACCAACAGCCTCCTTACCAACAGCCTCTTCACCAATACCCATATCACCAATAACCTCATCATCTAGGTTAGCCTATCATCTTGCTGACCACCCTTCTACACATCAACATCAATAAATAAGTGGAAAAAAATTATAATATAAAAGTATTAATAATATAACTTTTGACAACTTTATATGTATCATTTATGTCCTTTCTAATTTTTGCAAATTCTGTTGTACATAAGGTAATTATACGTTTCTCGGATGCAAGCATAGCAGTTATGGGATTGTGGATGGCTCCTGAATTATGCAATAATTAATACAATGCATACAAGAATAACATACTACAAGTATAAAACCAAATAATGTAGATGCAACCATACCTTAGATTTTCCATCGGAGAATAGACGCTTCATAGAAGGGGGGAATATTCTCCTGAAACATGCTTCTATTTCTCCCTACATAGCATCCTATCTCCTTCAAAATAGGAGCACCAATCCTATCACTGTCATTACCGGTCTGATAATCATTAAATGCATCCTCATAACCAAGGCATTGTTCCTCTTCACTTGTATGTAGACCAAGAGCCAATTTCTCTCTCTTTTTTTCAGTTACTTACTCAAAACGTATAAGAGGTTTAATGATTTGAAGTAATCTGTTCCCTTTTCATAGGTTGTAACTTCCTAAGGGAATAAAGCCATCTGTATATCAGGAACAAACACTTGTTAGTGAAATTCTACAAATAATTAACTAAAAACAAAGGGTCATTAAGTACACACCGATGCATTGAATTTGGATTCAATATTTGAAATCCTTACAGTAAATTCCCATCTAGTGAACCGAGGATAACCCGCACCAATTCTCTTTTCCATGTTATTGTCAAGACGAATTATCCTCTCCATGGCCCATACCTATACAATTTAAACTATTAAACATCAATCAATATTTTTCAATCCAACAAAGTATGAAATGAGAAACACTAAAACAAAGTTTGATGACATGTTCAATTTATCTAAAACTTACCTAAAGTACTAGAGGGAATTTGGACAAACTATAGGTGTACTACTTTGATTTCTTTTCCTTCTTTTTTTTCTCTCCCTTTCTCTTTCCCTTTCCCTTTCCCTTTCTCTTTCTTTTTTGCTTAACCCCTCAGTTGGGACAGCCTTTTGTTCAGTAAATCCTTTAAAAAATGTAGTGTAAAGCTGAAGATGTATGAACCCCATAGAAAATTTTTGATTCCTTCTTCGTTTTCAACTACTAAGAATAGCCACCCAGAAATAGTTATGATCTGTCTGTCATCAGTGCTAAAGAATTGGCTCACCATATATATACTCAACATCTTGTATGCATCTTGACTCTGTTCAGACATCATTTTACTTAATGTGGCGTACAATACTTCTGCAGTTGGCCTTCTCCCTTTGAAAATTTTGTTAAGCATCGAATCCTTTGGATCTTCACTGTTGTTAGCAAAGTCTTCGGGCAACTATCTCATTTTCAAGCGGCTGCATAAACAAAATTCTTCTTGGCCTAACCGGGCTTTCAACTTCCCAAACCCAAACCACATCTCATCTTCTCACTATCCTTTTAGGTGAATGATTTCTCTTTTTAAAATATTGTGTATCAGTTGCCTGTACAGTGTTAATGGTTCTTTCAACTCCAAATATATGTCGAAGGGGTTCTCCTTGAATTTTTCCTCCAACTCAAATTTGTTTAGCATTGACTTCAACTCTGTAATCATACACTTTCTGCTTCCACTGTTAACTGTAATGGGAAGTCAAATCTAATGGGAACTCAACTCTCATGGTCTGGGAACCACCCTAAGTCAGCATTCCATTTTTCAACATCTAAACAACGAAAACAAAAATAAAACATCAGTCCCAGGCTTACAAAAATATTTCTTAGGCTTAAATATATGAATGTATCATCAGTCTCAAGCTCAACAACAGTACTAGGCTTATGAAAACATTGATATACTCATAGGCCATGAATGCATCAGTCCCAGGCTTATGAAAATAAGTTATATGCTTAAAATTAAAAATGTTACATCATTCCAGGCTCAACATCAGTACTAGGCATTCATAGCAAAAACATCATTCTCATGTAGAAAATTTTGATTGTATCATCAGTCTTAGGCTCAAAATCACTACTAGGCTTATCAAAAACATTCAGAAAAATATCAGTCTTACTGCATCATCCATCCCTCGGCCCTACAGTTATGAGAATCGTTCATAGCCTAAACATATGCATTCATAATTACTTGCAACATCAGTTATTTGCTCTGCAAACATTTTTCTTTCTTCCCTCCCACTATAAATTTCTAGTGTAGTTCACATCAATCAATCAAACAGAAGAAGAATTTCAAACACAAACAATAACAAACTCCAATAGTCAACCCAAAACACAAATAGTAACAGGCTCGAATATCATCCCAAAACACAAAGAGTAACAAGCTCTAATAAAATAAAGAATTTTGAAGAACTTAGTACCTTCAAATTGGTTTGCATTTTTTCTAGGGTTTTGGTGCTTCGATAATAGCAATGGCGACGGTGACGGTGACAATGATAACAACTACGACGAGGACAATGACGACCAACACAACGATGAGCTTGTGGTTCTCCTTCCTTTCTCTATTTCTTATTTGTTGTTGTTTAGGCTTGTGTATTGTCTAAGGTTTGGTTGCTTGGTTCTATGTCGATGGCGACGACGATGACGATGACGATGACGACAATAATGACAATGACGACAACGAAGACCTTTTGTTTTCTCCTTCCTCTCACTTTTGGTTATGCTTGTTATTTGTAGGCACAAAGCATGGAACACGGAACTGTTTGAATTAAAATGGTTTCGGTGTTGTTAATTGAAGTTTTGTTTGAAAGAAGAGGGCAATTTAGTCATTTTACAAGAAATCAGATTGGGGAGGGTAAATTAATCAACTTGATCAGGTTTTATTTGTTCTAAAATTTAAGAAGGGTATTTAAGGGATTTCAACAACAAGGCCTCTTAAGGGCATACTAGTAAATGGAGTTGGTAGAGCGACTATATAAGCAATTTTTTTCCCAAGGGGCTATTTTCTAGGAAGTGAATGTTGGAAAAGACTATTTCCACTAATTTCCACTAAAACAAAACTCACGGAATTTAAGAACAATCAATACATTTATTACACAAGTGTAGGTTCATAATATCCCCAAATTCGTGATACACAATTAAGAAAACAAGAAATAGAAAGAGAATGAGTAAATAGAGATACAACCCTTGAAGAAAACTCCTCTAAGAGCTTATTTCTATGCTTGGCTCATTTTTGGTCAAAGACCCCTTGTATCTCCCTACAATCTACTCTCAATTGGGTGGATGAAGTGTATAAAAGGGTGGTGGAGGTGTATGGTGAGCTCTTATGGGAAAAAACCTCCATGGGAGCTTGAATCACTCCTTCCTTGGTGAAAAAGATGAGGAAGATGGAATATAAGAGAGGTTTGGGTATGAAAGAGAGAGATGAAGGGAAGATTTGTCTGAAGAGAGGTGAGAAATGGGGGTATTTATAGTGCTTGGAAGTTAGGGCAAGACATTGGGGTGAAAAGATAAGAATACCCCTCAGAAAATGGCTGACAGTTGCAATTCTTGGCCATTATATGGTACGTCATGTCGTACGTATCACGAGCGTATCGTAGATCACTTTTTGGAGAACTCTGACCATTTTTGTAGTACGTCACGCAGTACGTAAATTGGTCTCACACTGTATGAACCACTTAGTTTTGAGCACCGTTACAAAAATAACCATAACGTCCTCTAAAAGCCTTAGAATCATAATCTGTAAAATGCGTTGGAAAGAACACATCCGGGGTTTTCCAAAAAGTAGTTATAGGAAATGTAGTTCAATTGGAGGAGGGAGATATGGCCTTCTGAAGTTGGATATTCTGCACGAGCCTTTCCAAATTCTGTCCTATAACCTCAAAAACTCTTCAATTAAACTCAAATTCCTTCCGTAAGGAACATATACCTACTCAAGGATCACAAAAGACATTATATACCAAAATATGCTCGAAAATGAGAACAAAATCTAGGAAATAAGGACCTCAAAAGGTGTATAAATCAGTATGATCAATATGCCTTTGAAGTGATCTTGAGCTTGAGGTCTTGAGAATGCCTTTGTGGTGCCTGATCATACATAATGAGTACCAAATCTACCCTTACAATTTAAATCCCAAATGTGGTCATCCAACGAAATAAGCTAATCAAAATATGAAGAACTTACATGGTTGAATATGAGGAACTTACATGGCTGAATATGAAGCACTTCTAGCCGGACTCAGGGTTTGCACAACGTTGGGTTCGTATGAAACATAGATCTTTAGCGATACCCAGGTCATGGTCAACCAAGTTCTAGATGAGTACCAAGCAAAGGATGACAACATGATCGCTTACCTCAAGAAAGCCAAAGCCTTGCTCGGGAGATTCAAGAGTTACAGGGTGACTTAGATCCCAAGAGAAGAGAATGAGAAGGCATATGCCTTATTAAAATTGGAATCCGCAACCACCAGTATTTAGCTGAAAATAATCCTAGTGGACCACATTAAGCAACTTAGTTTCAAAAGTTGAGAAGAACTAATGGTAGGGATGATTGAGGAAGGGCATACCACATGGATGACCCCGATCAAATATTACTTGGAGAGGAACGTTCTCCCAGTGGTCTCAGTGGAAGCAAAGCGGGTCAGTTATAGGCTACTCGATAGTTAGCGGATAGTTGTATAAAAGGGGGTTCTCAAATGCTCTACAGGGTATGTTGGTCGGTATGAAGCTAATGAAGTCTTGAAAAGCATACACAATGAAGTATGCAAGAATCACACTAGGGGTAAAAGCATGACCCATAAAACCCTTAGGCAAGGTTTCTACTATTTAAGCTTATTCCAAGAAGCCCAGGTAATGGCAGAAAAATGTGAGACCAGCTAAAGGATTGCAAACAACATCAGTTAACCGCTTGAGCAGCTGAAGAATTTGATTTCACCATGGTTGTTTGCAATGTGGGGGGTAAATCTGATTGGCCCGATAGCAACTGTAACCAAAGGAAGGGAAAATCATGCCACTATGACAGTGGATTATTTCACTAATGGACTGAGTTAGAGGCACTAGTGTATATAATCGAGGCTAACACCACTAGCTTTGTGAAGAAAAATATCATCTGCCGATTTGAGATTCCATGCACGATCATTTTTTATAATGGAACCCAATTCGATAGTAAAATTTTAGAGAATTGTACAAGATGTACCACATCAAGAACTATTATGCCACATATGCCCATCCATAGACCAACGGGCAAACTAAAGCTATAAACAATGTTATCAAGCACACCTTAAAGGCCAAGCTTGATACCAAAAAGGAGAACTTGGAAAATAAGTTACATGAGGTGCTCTGGGCTCACAGGGACTAAAGAAAGAACTACAACTGTCGAAACTCCTTACTCGTTGGCATTTGGAACTGAGGCAGTTATCTTGGTTGAGATAGTCCATGCCTCCCCAAGAGTTCTACTATACTAGCTAGAGGGAAATGTGAGCATGCTAAAACAAAGTCTGGAAAAGCTAGAGGGGAAAAGAGATCTGACGCAAGTGAGAAATGAGGCTTATCAGATAAGCCCGGCAGTGTACAATACATGCACATACGGTTAAGAAGATCCCATCATAGGGACATGGTCCTAAGAAAAGTATCCCCAAATACATAGGCAAAAACAGTCGACTCCTTGGTAGGAAAGTGCGAAGGTCCCTACCAGATAGTCGGGGATTGCAGGGCATGGGGCATATCGTCTAACCTGACCCAAAGGGGAAGAATTACTTCGGTCATGCAATGCTCAGTATTTGAAGATCTACTACATTTGAGGGGTTCTTTTCACCTTTTATTTCCTATTTGATGTTAAGCATTAAATTTAGGCAATTTTTTCAATATTTATTGTAATCAGTTATTGTTTGTTAAACATTTTAGATGGAAGTTGTTAATAAAATCCCCATTGAGGGAGAAATTCTTCAGAGACCAAGAAAAATGTTAATAAAAGTGTTCAAAGCAAATTGTCCTCGTTCATAAGGACAAGATTGAACGCCTAAGTTTTCCATGGCCAATGAATGTTCATGTGGCATAGTAAGGGGGTTGAAAGTGAAGTCTAAAGACAATGCACAATCACCAAAATTAACTGGATGCAAAAAAAAAAAAGCACTGTTAGCTCACCTTCAGGTTTTAGAATCCTATTGGTATAAGTAAAACTGAGTCGGGTTATGTTTTAACACCTTGACTTAGCAAATCGCGAGTAACAGACTACTGGGAGATGTCTCGGTGACTTAGTTACCAGATGAAAAATAAGATTTTATAAATAAGATACCATGAAAATGGCATAAAAAGAACAATATTTGGTAAAAATTGAGACCGGTCAAAAGTAGTCCATGCTAACAGGCTAAAAGAAGGGTCACCAATCTAGTCAAAGATGATCAACTAATAAGATAGCTGGTCAGACCAACACATGGTCAGTTAATAAGATAACTGACCAAGTAAAATAAGATCAGTTAATAGAATAACTGGTCAAACTAAACATGGTCAGTTGATAAGATAACTGATTGAATTAAATCTGATCAGCTAATAAGATACTTGACCAAGTAAAAAATGATCGGTTTAATAGAACAGTTGATCATATCAAAGGCAACTTGTTTGGTCAGATAATGGATTAGCATCACAACCACTAGCCTAATGATCCACGCGATCAAACTTAATGCTCTAGTCCTACAAGACATTTTCTTGAACTGAGGTAATGAGATACTCGGTGCTAGATCGATTAGAGAGATCCTGCCTAGATTTGTTGTCTAGCCAGTTTAAGCCAACGGGTGGTCTAAGCCTCACACCAATTAATTAATCACTCAGTTAGGTTGGTTAACAAGTTACCCATCTTAATATAAAAATAAAGACATAATAGAGCAATTAAAGGGACTTGTGATTATATTCATAACAATTTACAAGAGACAATTACAAAAACAACAATGAGAAGAATTTAGAAACTACAGATCAAACCTTTAGCATGCCAGAAGAGGCCTTCAGGTCCAGAACTATCAAAGGGATCATCCTCATAACCTTTGGTCAGATCTTTAAAATCTCATAAGACAATATCATCAGGGTCGTCAGTCACGAAGGAAGAATAGTCTCTATCAAGCAAAGGCCTAACATCGACTTCCTCACCTAAGATGTTGACATTTTCGTTAGTATAAAAGGTCACAATGGAAGACTTTGAAGGCAATTCCAGGTGCATAGCATGGTGGACTTTCCCAACTGACTTACAGTAGGCCAACCATCTCACTCTTTGGCGATGGCCTTTAAAGATTCGGCTTGATGTTTCTTGATCATGACATCTCACCTTTACCGAAAAATCTTAAAGGTTTGGTATTTGCTGCCGAAGAACATATGAGCAATGTAGAGCTCACGCTCTAGTTCCCTTAGCATAATGGCATCGAAAATAAGAGACCTCTTGAACCGATCGGTGACCTGAACCTCACGAGCCACCTTGGCATCTTTGAAAGAGTCTAGTGGTGACGTGCTGGCGACTCAAATCTTTAGCCACCTTTTCATGACACAACTTGGCCTCCTTAGATTGTTGGTAGGATTAAATGTTGAGTAGTGGCTAAGGTTTCTTTTGCAATTCGAGCCTCTTCATCAAGTTTAACGGTTGATTGTTTGGCCCATATGGCTTTCTACTCAAGTTTAACACACCGTAATTCAGCTTTAGTTATGCCCGCTGACCATTCCTTAAAGTTAGCTCTCTGACATTCTCACTGGCCATAGAGGCCTTGGTCTCAGCATCCGCTAACGATCTTCTTAGGGTGTTCTCAGTGACCTCATGTTTCCTTATTCTTTCCTTATAGGCTTGTTATATCTGCGACTTCTCATTTGAGGCAGATTTGAGCACTTGATCTCTCTCGGTGAACTACTTCTTTAGTTGAGAAATCTCTCCACTCCACCTCTCTTAGGTGATCAAGGTCTGAGATAAATCATCCACAGCCTGTAAAGTAAGACCTAAAAAAAATAGAGTGGTTAATCCGAGCTGATAAAACTACTAGGAGAAGGAGAATTTGGGGAATTTATATTTACACCATTATTGAAGACAACATAGATGTGTTCACAATGCTTGGCATTCCTAAAATCCCTCATGTATCCCTCTTCGACATTTGCTTGACAAGTAGACATGGATTATAGCTTGACGAGAGGGTCAGATGATGGTCTCTAAAGATTGGAGGGTGTTCTAGATTTGGAGTGAGGCCTGCTTGGGTAGGGCATTTGGTATTGAGGTAGGTCGGTTCTTCTTCACTTTAAGCTGTGAGGAAGATACTTTTCTCTAACTATGTGATTGGGGGTCAAGCAGATTGTGGCTCACAAAACTAGCTAGGAGCACGCCTGTAGTGATGTCACCAGTTATCTTAGAGGCAACCCGATATCCCCTTACAGGTCCACTTCAATTTCTTCCAGCTTTCTCAGTCTAAAATTCGACATGATGGGTAACCTCTTTGTCAGCATCAGTAGCCTGGTTGATGTTTACTTGACCAGATGAGCTAGCCAGATCAAGAATAGCCCTCGAGGGTGTGATATTAGTTCATCTTAGGTTGGTGACATCAATTTAACCCACTGGTGGTCGATCTGAATGTGTGGAAGTCTTATCAGTTTGTTCCAGTACGATCAAACAATTTGTTGATCGGGGAACCTTATCATCAGTTTTGACTTGGTCAGGGTGAGTACCATAGAAGAATGATCACATCTGCTCTTCAAGCGCATCTATCTTGATATCAGATCTCTTAGTGCTTCTTGATCACCATCTTCCTTATTAAGGTCATCCATTCTGATTCTCATAACATGCGTAGCTGGCCCAAATTCAACCTTGACAGTTTTCTTTCTGGCTATATCTCTGTTGGAGATCTGGGTGAGGAGTATTGGAAGCAGAGGATCCCGCAACTAACTTTGCAACCTTTCAAGCAATGGTCTCTCTGTTAAATCATCTCTTCAGATCTCTAGGAGGGATGTAGACTTCCTCTGTTTGTATTTTGGCAACGGGCTCTGAAAAGGTGTTGGGATCAGGAACGTAAGTATGTTCCACAAAGTCATGTTTAAGAGGAGTTATCCCTTGGGTTATTTGCTCATCAACTTCTTTTTAACTGGCCCTGTACATTCCTTTAACCTTTTCAGCATGCTACTCGGCCACTATATCAATATCGTACACTAGAGACAATTCCAAACAGTGTTAAGGCAATGAAGACACAAATAGGCATAAAATAGGTAAAGGGAAGTTTAAACTCACATCGCCTACGATGCGATGAAATGGCTGGGAAAAGCCCTAATTTGATCAAGGCTTTCTCTACCAATAATGAGCGGCGGTCTCTGTTTTCCCAAGATTGAGTAGCAGATTGGACCACCCGATTGACTTCTCTATCAGTCAGCACATTGGAGACCTGTTCCAGATATTCAGGTTGAAAAAATGCCTCAGGAAACTATTTCTAGTCAGAACTTGATGATCATCAACAATAATTGTCTGACCCCAATCACCCGAGATGAAGAACCAATTGTTCTTCATGTATTTGTTTGATTAGGGGAATCCCCATATGAAACCCTTATTATCTCTATTAGATGGGGTATGAGGTCTTTATTCAAATCCATTAGGGATCCAATAAGTTAAAGAATTAGACTGGAGGTGACATCTGATCGACCGAGTGTGTAGAAGTGGTGGATCTCTTGGGGGGTCGGCGGTCTCTTCACTAATCTTTTTCCATAAATGCCAAAGATCGACCAGAATCTTGTAAGAGTTCGGGTTCAGCTGAACGGGTGCTATTCCAACTTCTGCCAAGAACGTGGCAATGAAGGGTTGGATGGGTAAAGTTACCCCGGAGGAGAGCATGGCTCTATAAATAGTGACGACAACCGAGGGTGGATTCCAAGCGGCTCTCCGATCGTCAAAGAAAAGCTTGACAGAGCAAGAAATATCAAAACTCTTGAAATAATCATCAATCTCTTGACTGGTAACTGTCTTTACCTAGGTGTCGAAGACAGAAGGTTAGGTTGCGAAAAATCTCAATAGATGTGCCTGTCGCCTTATTGGGACATCTTCCAACTTGATGAGTTGAGAGGGATTTTTTAAGTCAATCGGTGGAAGAGCTTTAGCAATGGGCTTGCTACCTTGACCGGTGCGTGTTAGCCTTGTCATTTTTAGGCATGGATTAACAGAAGAAACATTATGGTTAGTGTAAAACGTTAAAACTCAGGACATGTAAGTGAATAATCAACACTGAGATCTATAGGTTGTGTGTAATGAGTAAAAGCTTGAGGGCGACCACTTAGCAAAGACTTTATCCTATCGACATTTTCTTTGTCACAAATTTCGATGACACGTATCAATAACTCAACAAAATGATGACGAGTAGAGGGATCTGTAAAGACTAATTGATTACTTCAAATATGATGAGAATGAGCGAATATTGATTGTGACGGATCTCAATCTGGGTAGCGATTGATAAACTCGAAAAAAAAAGTAACGAAGAGAGAAGTAATGATACGGTTTTTTTTTGGAGAAATGATGTAGAAAGAGTCTGTGAAATAGGGAAAGTAAAAAGGTTTTGAAATTTTTTGTGGGAAATGACATCATCCCACATCTAGGAGAGATACATGGGAGAGTGAGGGTTGGTGCATGATCCCTAAAAGTTACCACCCATGTACCCACTAGCAATCAGACAGATGTCGCTTGGAAAACGTAAACAAATCGCCGTAAGTCTGGCCATCACGTCATGTCAATAGAGCATATCGAATGTTGTGGAAGAGAGTAAATGCTTAGCTGTTAAACATAAATTAGCATTTATGAGCTAAAACACAAAATTAAAAGAATGCCTCACCGAGCGAATTTCATTAAGAAACAGGACAAGATACTCAACTCGGATATTTAAGAGGGTATTGTTATTGGTAAAATCTGACGGACTGACAAGTCAACATAATTACCAAAAAATACGATGATCAAATATGCCATGTCACTAGTAGTCAACCCAAGTTGACCAATGAATTATCTCAAAACCCGATCAGGTTGACTAATTCGATCAGGTATTATCCTAATCAGGGTGAACAAGATTGATCGGGTTAAACTAGTCGATCGGGTCAAGGAGTCCAGTTGAGATTGAATAAATAAATCGGTCGGAGCAAAAGGAAGTCTGATCGGTTAGATGGCCTGTTGGATAAGCAACACGTAGACGATATTAGGTTCAAGCTACCATAACTCAAATACGTAAAGAAAAAGTCTTACTTAAATAAGGAACCATGAAGTACACCATGATAAGGAAACAAATTTACTTATAGACACCAAAGTCCAAATATGGCAAGAAATCAAATTCATTCAAAGTGCAAGATAAATGAAAATGGGAAAGAAAATAAAAACGACTCTAATAAGTTAGAGTCATGCTAAATCATGTCGACTTTCCTTACTTGTAAATTAAGAATTATAGTTCTATTCATGTATAAATAGATCCTTAACACCACTGTATGAGGCGATAAAAAATTGACGGTTGGGAGAGATTGAGTGGGTAAAGTTTGATATTCATAGTGAAATTTCCTCCTCACCGTCTCTAGCAACTGTGGTTTTTTCCTTTCTTTGGTTTTCCACATAAAATATCATGTCTTGCATGATAAATTTTCTTTCTTGGTTTATAATTTGAATATTACTTCATTTCAATTTGTTAGGGGCGTTGTATATTTTTTACGATCCAAAATTCACCGTCAACACTTTCAAATAAAACGAATTGTGTAATTTATTTATTTAAAATTAATTAAATTAAAAATTAAGAAAATGGACTCCTGATATATGATCACCATAATCTATGAATAGAATCTAAATTCCATCATCATCCATCTTTTAAGGGTAAATACATTGTTTTCCATTGAGGTTTGGTATAAATACAGTTAGAGTGTAAGTATGCATTTATCTATTTAGACTGTCAATAATCTTAAAATTGAACTAATAAAAAGACCAAATATGATGCAATTTTCCTTCAATTACATTTTTTTTGGTTAAAATCAGAATAACTAGTAGAAACATTAGATTTTTTTAAAAAATAAATATAAATTTTTTTAATAACCACGTTTTGAGAAATTACCCATACATCCCCATATAAAGAACTCTCCAAACTCTCTCTCATCTCCTCCTACCTTCATCGCCTCTCATCTCTCTCTCCCACATTCGCCAGTTTGGTAAGCATTGTTCAATGATGGCCCTTCTTGGGCCAAAATGACATTGTTGTCGATGCCGCTTGGGTGCGCTACTTAAGCAGTAAGCGTAGAAGTGCGACAATAATACCACCAGGTTAAGCGTTTTCTGGCGGCGCTGTTCAATTTTCAGAAGAAAAAAAAAGTTAAAAAAGTTTCGCTTCGTACAAAAACAATCCTTCTAGAGGTGATGTTTCGATACTTTTTCGTAAAGAAAGTTAAAAACAAGGTTTTAGAGGTGTGTTGGAATATATATTTTTTTTAAAAAAAGGTCAAAATTTCACATTTTTCTTACAAGTTTCACGTTTTCCTACAAAGTTTCACATTTTCCTCTTAGGTTACATGTTCTCTTCTGGATTCCACATTTTATCAAAGGTTTTACATTTTTCTTCAAGGTTTAATTAAGTTTATAAAAAAATAAAAAAAAGGATGTTGCTAGGATAAAAAGTAGACTTTTTATTGGTAGACCCAGGATATTAAGTTGCGATGGAGTCCAATAAAGGGTGATGGAATTGTAGAGAAAATTCGATTCAAAACGCGGCGAAAGTGTAAAATTAGGGTTTGGTAAATTTTACAAATTTTCCTTCAAAAGAAAGAACCTTAACCCTAGATTAATTAATATATATTTAAAGTATCGTACATTTTTTTTGTGACGATTGAACTAGCGTCGAATTGAATCCGTAAGATCTTCCGATCCAATCACGAATGTGAATCATCTAAAAGTGTGGGCTCCCTCTCTTTAAATTGTATACCTAAGGATGAAAATAAACAAAATATCTTTCTTTTGTTAGTCACAATAATCCTCTAAGAAGAAAAACAAAGGACGTTATGTAACACGTGAATTATCAATCAATTTGATTGAATATCACGTGAACCTTTATTCGATGTTGTACACAACACCTTTTAATGTAAAGGCTACTAGTGCACTATCGAAAGGAAAACGTTCTATCTTCCTCTTCTTCTTTACCGAATTTTCACACACCAATCTTTAGAGTTGGATGAATTTCGTCTAGAGCAAAAAACTAAAATTTTCTCTTTCGAAATTCTCTCTTGGCCAATTTTTTTTCTTGTATAAAACTTAGCCTTGGCTGAATTTCCCTAGTAAAATTATGCCTTGGCCGAATTCACCTAGATGTATATATAGGTTTCTCTAATATTCTCCTAAGGAGGATTTACTTTGTGGGCAAGAATCCTATCTCTAGGTGGATTTACTTGGTGACAAAGAATCTTTTTCGAAGAAAGATTTCTTTTCCACACCAAGACTCCTAATCTAACTCAACTAGTGTATTTATTCAATAATCAATTATTGAATATAATTAAATTGTGACTATATAAAAACTTCCTAATTTGAACAATTGTAAACTAGAGTTTTAATAGAAATCAAATACTTCCTAATTTGACTAGATAAATAAATTCCTACTATTTATCTACTTATCAAATATAGTATTTGATACTTATCATATTACCAACAATAATATGACTCTAAGGAGACCATCTCCTACTAGAAAAATGATTTTTACTTTTAATTAAACAATTAATTTCCATTTAATTAAATAATAAAATAAAAAACAATATATAAGGCTATATATAGTCCCTTGTCCCCCAAGCTATATAAATATGGGCCAAATATTGTTTTTTACTTTATTTTATCAAATACATTGGATTTTAATAAAAGGTCCACATGTGAACTAGACTCATTCTTACTAAAAGAAACAAGTCTACATACCTTAATACAATTCTAAATGGACCTATAAATTGGTCCGGAAAAATACATCAAATGATCCATGCAAGTTCGTGTGAATTGGGGATCTTGGCGGGCTATCTAAATTTAAGCTCCAAAAGACATAACCTAATCACAATTAACAAATGATTCACTTAGGTCCGATCTATTAATTTTAGTTCTTTTCACTAAAGAACTAAAATTGAACTCTTAAATAAAGATAGAATAAGTTAATATTGCTCATTCATACCCTAGACAATCTTAATGAAGATAGTGTATCATCGTGAAGAATATCAGTAATCGCCAAGAGCTCATGGACCGTCTATAGCTTTCCAAGTTACCATATTACTCATATGACCACATTTTGAACTTGGATATTTTGACTTATCTAGAAGCTATATTTCAATAAACACTATTAAAAACTTAACGTTAAGATTTAATATCCAATACCCAAAACATCCATATGATGATATTGTACTCTCATTTAATAAATGGAGCCACGATGTTCATATCTATAAATGAAGTCCTCTATCGATTAACAAATGAATACCACCAAACTATCGAGGATATACTATGCTATATAATCGTACTCATTGATAGCTCCAATGATAACACTTGCAACCATAAGTCCATCATTTGTCTCAAGAGTGAGATAGAGACTCTGATCATCTTTAAGTGAAAACTTTTATCCATTAATGGTTCTGGATAAAGATTTCACTGTGATCCTATTCAATGCACCCAGTGCACTAGATTCTTTTACCGAAATACACCACACTTTGATGATTTTAGACTCATCATAACAAGTTTGATTCCACTTAAATGCTAGCAAAAGAATCTACAACTTTGACAAGATAAAGGTGCTCAACCTTTATCTTAAGTTGTGAATATTATTCAAGACTAACTAAAGAATTGTGTCTACCTCATACATATCCAGATGTACGAACAATTCTTATTTTTTCAGTCTTTTGACCTTTTGATTATTTACTTTTGACACTTATAATAATTAAACTATAAATGCTATAAGATTTGTCTAAACTAGAAATCACTTTATTAATATGAAAAGGTTGTCAAATACATTATTACACTTTTGCCATCGAGCGTAATTCGAACATGAATGACATTAAATTTTATAATGTGATTATTATTGGTTAAAGTTTTGTACGAGGTTAAAAACAAATTTCACGTAATAGATGTGGCCATTTTTTATAAAAAAAAAAATTGTTACAAATAATATAATACAAAGTTAATAATCTGCTTTTTTTTTTAGTATTACATTTACGACTATTACACTAGGCTGTCAAGACCTACGGCCCGGTTAACTACTCTCATCAATCAGGAAAAAACTCTTCACAATGAAATCACACAAACATCGTTAAAATGCCATAGACTAACCTAGGGGAGTATTGAATAGGTTATTACACCTTTTTCAATCCCTTGAAACAAACTTATGTTTGTCCCTCTAGCTAGCTTGAGTAACGGTACTTTTAAGATAATAAAGCATATATGAGTAAACAATATGTATTATCAAACCAAGTATTGTCAAACAAGCTTACAAATTGCTAGTGAAAGAGATTAACAAATACAAATAAAAACTACCAATAATTACATTCTCAATTTCATTTGATATATATAAATATTTATATAAGAATGATCTTGTAAAACTATACTCAACTAACATGTAAAGATATTTACAACTTTGATCAATTGAAGTGCTTGTGAATCACATTACAACAATCTTAATGTTTAAGGTATCTAAACAAGAAGATTGTAAAACAAGATACAAACACACACATACAAATATATGAGAGGGATATGAAGAATTGACACATTATGTTTTAACGTGGTAAAACCTTCGTAGAGGAAACATCCACGGGTTGAATACAACAATTGGGTAATTTTATTATTGGAAAGTAGATAAGACATTCTTCAAAAGTAACCAACAAATATCACACTCTATATTGGACTCGACCCGTCTACCCAAACCCTACTAGTAGGTTGGAAATTTCTCAAAAGTGATCAACAAATGACACACTTTATTTTAGAGTCCACTCTAACAAACACCATTATGAAGTTGGAAATACCTCACGAATGGTCAAATAATGACTCACTCTCTATTGGACTCCATTGCATGATAACAAAAAGTCTACTTTCTATCGAAGGCACCAATGCCTCTAGAAAGTCTCCCACTGCTTGATTACCCCGTACCTCATGTCCTAACTAAGACTTCTTGCTTAGCTATCTGGACCACATGTCCTAACCAAGACTTCATACCTTTTACAAGGACTTTCTAAATGTGATCAATGAATGCGTAAATGCAAACAAGCACTCAACATAGAATATGATGATCAAATATATCCTATGGGAACTAGACATATGCATGAAAGATAAAAACAAATGTTTTCTAGTTACTAAGCATGAATGATAATTCAGAACATGTGAAAAACACTACAAACACATTCAATATCTAGAATCATTCATGAAACTAAAACTTGAATCAAAGCATATACACTTAGCACACATTCAAGGTTTTAATAACATACACAAAAACCGTTCACCGGTCACGCAGCGGAATTAGGTTTTAAATTTTTTATACAGTATTAAAAAAAATTGCACTATATTGTATTAAAAAAACTACAGTATTTTATTTTAAAAATTCTTCTGTAATACATTCAAGTATCGAAAACATGAAGGTTTGAAGAATTGGAAGCATCCGGAACAAGTTTGGGATCGTGCGAGCCATAGCATCAAACATGCGTGCAAATGAGCACGTGGCCACAATTGTTGTGGCATGGGCTGCGCACGACAGCCCTATGGAAGCCATGAGCTGCGAATGGCAGCCCTTTTGGGGTTGTGAGGTGCACATGCCCATGGGAGGCAACCAATAAGTGTGCAAATGATGGTCGCATGAAGACTTGTTCACCAAGAAAGAAGTTTA
Organism: Dipteronia dyeriana; assembly: GCA_032871835.1. NCBI lineage: Eukaryota > Viridiplantae > Streptophyta > Magnoliopsida > Sapindales > Sapindaceae > Dipteronia > Dipteronia dyeriana. The sequence goes on along the minus strand of CM065300.1, from coordinate 75,099,470 downwards.
TGTATTCCAAGACATATGTATTTTACTTGCTTTTCTAGGATGTACCAAAATTTTAGCTATTTATATTTTTGTAAATATTGCAATGTTTGTCATTGTTTGATAACATGTCATATAGAATAGGAGTGCCACTCATATATCTCTATTGGTATGAACATGTATTGAATGGTTTAGGTATCTAATTGGCATCTAGATAACTTGGTAAATCATTCTTTGGAATTCGATCACATGCCTTAAATAATTGAGTGGGATAAGGTGTTTCGGAACACCTACGGCCTAAAAGTTTAGTTGAGCCTTATGTTTCGTGTAATAACCCCCCAAAGGGTATTCATGAATGGAATTTAGAAAGATACTTCCTTACAAGGATAGACTAGACAATTAACCCAAACGATATCTACTCCCAAATGAGGGATATTCGTGTGCGATTATATTGAAGGTCGATAACTTGGTAACACACTCAATGTAATTCTAGTAATATCCTCCCAAGAGTTCTTGTTAATAAAATTGCAAGGCTAAAATTGAAAAAGCTGGTTGTTATGTTAACAATTAGGTGGGACCTAGTCTAAATAGTAAATGGTACGAACTCCCAAACGAGGCGTGACATTTATGGGTGCTGGATCACCATTGAATTTTACGATTGAATTATTTTATTTAATTCAAGATAAACATTCGAAAGTACTATATCAAGATTGTTTACTTACATAATTTTTATTATTGTTCAGAAATCATGACCCCATCCCTAATCAACATCCTAAAAGATAATACTTTAACTGGTGATAATTATGTCACATGGAAAAAGGAAAATTGGGCTTTTATTGCTATCCGAAAAGCATAAGCTCATTATGTGCACTCCTAAACCACCTACTCCTACTAATGAATCTACTCAGGAGCAAAGTGATGAGTATCAACAGTGGAAGTATTCAGATGAGATGGCTAAATGTTACATTATGGCTACCATCTTCGATGTGTTGCAACAACAACATGAAGGAATGGAAATTGTTACCGATATAATGATGTCTCTGGAAGAGATGTTCGTTATGAAGTCTTGAATGACTAAGAGAGACGCAATGGTTGCTTTCATGAATATTAGGATGAAACCTGGGCAGACTGTGAAAGATCACATGTTGAAAGTCATAGCACATCTCAACATTGCTAAAGTGAATGGTACTGAGATAGATGGTGAGAAAAAAATTGACATGATTGTCAACTCACTATCAAATTCCCTTGATCATTTCAATTTGGACTACACCTTGAACAATAAGGAATACACCTTGCAAGGCTTGATGCAAGATGTTCAAAGCACCGAGAAAATCCTTGTGAAAGGCAAAGGATAAGAGATTCATAATATAGGTAAAGTTGCTACTGTTAAGACCCGTAGAAAGGTCAAGAAACAACATAATAAAAAGTAACTAAGACCTACTAAAATGGAGACAAAGAAAGTAACCAAGATCAAAAGAAAGCGTTTCTTTTGTGGTGAAAAGAGACATTGGAAAAGAAATTGCCCAAAGTCTTAAAACAAGAAGGAAGAAGGTAATATTAATTATCTTGAAACATGTTTTTTGGAGGATTCTATGGATTCTTGGATCATAGACTCCGGAGCCACTAATCATGTTTGTTTTTCCTTACAGGGGTTCAAGGAAAGGAGACGGCTTAATGCGAATGAATTCAACTTGCGTTTAGGCAATGGAGCGTTGGTGTCTACTAGTTCAGTGGGAGATATTAGAATTAGTTTAGATTCTTATAGGCATTTAGATTTAATAGACGATTATTATGTACTTCAATTCAAGAGGAATTTAATTTCAGTTTCTTGTTTAAATAAATTTGGATATCCAGTTACTTTTAATAAAGCTTTTATTATTAGTAGGAATAACAAATTTGTTTGCAAAGGTACATTGGAAAACAGTTTATTCTAGCAATATCTCTCACTTGTTAGACACGGAATCAATGGAACATAATCATAAAAGAGTAAAATTATCAAAAGATGAAACCTACCTATGGCATTTGCGCCTAGGTCATATTAACCTTGATAGGATTACAAGATTGGTTAGTGATGGACCTCTAAGTGACTTAAAGATTGATGATCTACCTACTTGTGAATCTTGTTTGGAAGGTAAAATGACCAAAAGGTCATTCATGACCAAAGGCACAAGAGCCACTGAATGTTTAGGATTAGTACACACATATGCATGTGGTCCTACAAGCATTCAAGTTAGATGTGGATATGAGTACTTCATCACTTTCACGGATGATTACTCAAGATTTGGCTATGTGTACCTCACGAGACATTAGTCGGATGCTTTTGATATGTTCAAAGCATTTAATGTTGAAGTAGAAAATCAATTTGAGAAACGTAAAAAAATATTGAGGTCTGATCGTGGTGGAGAATATCTATCTGGTGAGTTTCAGCGATATCTTATTAATAATAGGATAATTGCTTAGCTTTCTATGCCAAGTACACCTCAACAAAATGGGGTGGCAGAAAGGAGAAATGGAACTCTTTTGGACATGGTTAGGTCTATGTTGAGTTATTCAATGCTCTTTAATTCTTTTTGGAGATATGCTTTACAAACCGTTATGTACATTCTAAACGATGTACGATCTAAGTCGGTTCCTAAAATACCGCATGAGTTGTGGAAAAGGAGAAAGCCTAGTTTACAACATTTAAGGATATTTAAATGTCCTACGCACGTGTTAAAATGAAAGACAAAAAAGATAGAGTCTCATTCAGAAACATGCATATTTGTAGGGTATCCAAAAGGAAACAAAGGATATTATTTTTATAGTCCTTCAGATCTTAAAGTATCTGTTTCAACAAATGCTAAATTTTTGGAAGAGGACCATATGAATAATTTTGTGCCTAAAAGTAGAATTGTCCTGAATGAGCTTTCAAGAGATACAATTCCACAAGAGGTTTCACAACTTAGCCCAATTGCAAGTTCTGTTCCAATACAAGATCAACAATCTACCAAACCTCGTCGTAGTGGGAGGGTTAGTAGACAACCTGAGAGATACATCGGTCTAGAAGAATTTATAGAGAATCTCTTGGATGACGATGATCTATATATGTATAAGGAAGCAATGGAAGACGTTGATTGTCTCCATTGGCAAAAGGTAATGCAATCCAAAATTGAATCTATGTTCAAAAACAAAGTCTGATTTATTGTAGACTTGCCTAAAGGGGTAAAACCCATCGGGTGCAAGTGGGTATACAAGAGGAAAAGAAGAATGGAATGAAAGGTGGAAACCTTTAAAGCTAGATTGGTAGCTAAAGGTTACATACAGAAAGAAGGTATCGATTATGAGAAAACCTTCTCTCATGTGGCCGTGCTTAAATCAATTAGGATACTCTTATCCATTACGACATCTCTGGACCTAGAGATTTGGAAAATGGATGTCAAGATAACTTTCCTTAATGGAAGTCTTGACGAAAGCATCTATATAATGAAACCATAAGGATTCACTGAAAAAGGCCAAGAGGAAAGGGTATGCAAGTTACAAAGATCTACATATGGATTGAAGCAAGCATCCAGATCCTGGTAGATAAGGTTCGATCAAGCCGTGAAAAGTTTTGGATTTATTCAAAACGTTGACGAACCATGTGTATACAAAAGGATTAAAGGTAACAAGTTGGTTTTCCTAGTTCTTACGTTGATGATATACTCTACTCATCGGAAACGATGTAGGTGTATTGACATCAGTGAAAGAATGGTTAGCAAAACAATTTGATATGAAGGACTTGAGAGAAGAAAGTTATATTCTTGGTATCCAGGTCATAAGGGATAGAAAGAATATAATGATTGCCTTATCCCAAGCTTCATACCTAGATAAAATCTTGTCTAGGTTTTACATGCAAGATTCCAAGAAAGGTATGTTACCTTTTAGACATGGAATCAAACTTTCTAAGGAACAAGTTCCTAAGAATGATCATGAAGAGCAATTCATAAGTAGGGTTCCATATGCCTCGACATTAGGGAGTCTCATGTATGTAATGCTTTACACTAGACCAGATATTTGTTTTGTTGTTGGCATCGTTAGCTTGTTTCAATCGAAACCTGGTCCTGATCACTGGACGGTAGTCAAGCATATTTTCAAGTATCTCAAGAGAACAAGAGATTATATGTTTGTATATTCTTGAGGGGATTTAATTCCCGTTAGGTATACAGATTCTGATTTCCAATCAGATTATGACACCAGATGATCAATATCAGGATCTGTGTTTATTCTTGGAGAAGGGGCAGTCATATGGAGAAGTATCAAGCAATCTTGTATTGCTGATTCCACCAAGGAAGTTGAGTATGTTGCTGCATGCGAAGCTGCAGAAGAGGTTATCTGGTTCTGCCAATTCTTGATTGTCTTGGAAGTGGTTCCTGATACGAATAAGCCAATCACTATCTATTGTGACAATAGTGGAGCAGTGGCTAAATCGAAAGAACCCAGAAGTCATAACAGAGGGAAACACATTGCAATAAAGTATCACCTTTTAAGGGAAATTGTGCATAGGGGAGACATGACGATAACCAAGATCGTGTCAGTAGAAAATCTATCGGATTCCTTCACAAAAGCTCTTCCACAAAAGAGTTTTGATGGGCACCTAAAGAATATGGGGATACGAGATATGTCACATTTGCTATAGAGCTAGTGAGAGACTATTGGGATTATGCTCGATAGCAAGAGTGTAATAATGTATTTAACAACCTTTTCATATTAATAAAAGTGATTTCTAATTTAACAAATCTTATAGCATTTACAACTTAATTATTATAACTGTCAAAAGTAAATAATCATAAGAACAAAAGACTAAGAGAAAAGAAGAATTATTCGTACATCTGGATATGTAAGAGGTAGACACAATTCTTTAGTTAGTGTTGAATAATATTCATAACTTAAGATAAAGGTTGGGCACCTTTATCATCTCAAAGTCGTAGATTCTTTTGCTAGTATTTGAGTGGGATCAAACGTGTTATGATGAGTCTAAAATCATCAAAGTGTGTTGTCTTTGGGCAAAAGAATCTAGTGTTCTAGGTGCATTGAATAGGAGAACAGTGAAATACTTTATCCAGAACAATCAATGCGTAGGGAAAATCGTGCAAAGAAAGCGTGAAAAAAAAATTAGGGTTTGGTATAAATAAAAAAATTTCCCTTTTAATAACAAGAACCTTAACCCTAGATTAATTGATGTATATAAAAAGTATCGTACCTTTTTTTTCATGACGATTGAACTAGCGTCGAATTGAATCTGCAAGATCTTCCAATCCAATCATGAATGTGAATCACCTAGGAGTGTGGGCTCCCTTTCATTAAATTGTATACTTAAGGATAGAAACAAAGAAAATCTTTTTCTTTGTTAGTCACAATAATCCTCCAAGAGAATAACCAATAACGGTCGGTCACTTGGGAATTATCAATCAATTTGATTAAAACTCGCGTGAACCTTGATTCGATGTTGTACGCAAAACCCTTTTGATGCAGAGGATACTAGTTTACTATCGAAAATAAAAAGGTTCATTCTTTTATCTATGCTTGGCCAAATGTTTTGCACAATGAGTTGGACGAAGTTTTTTTTTATAACAATAAAGAAAAAAAAACCAACTTCTCACACCAAAAACTTAGGGCTTCAAATCCACCTTGGCCGAAATTTATAGCCTATATTTATAGGTTCACAAATCCTCTCCTAAAGAGGATTTACTTTGTAGGCAAGAATCATATTCTTAGGTGGATTTACTTAGTGACCAAGAATTCTTTTCCAAAAAGAATTCTTTCCTACGCCAAGACTCTTAATCCAACTCATTAGTGTAATTGTGACCATATTAAAGACTTCCTAATTTGACTAGATAAATAATTCCTTTTATTTATCTACTTATCAAATATAGTCTTTAATATTAACTATACTACCAGCAATAGTATAATATTAGGGGACCTTCTTCTATTAGGAAAACAATTCTAATTTTTTATTAAATAATTAATTAATGAACAAATTAATTAATTTCCATTTAATTAAATAATAAAATATAAAATAATATATTAGGCTTTTATATATTAGCCTTGCCGCCCATGACATTATATAGGCATATATTTATTTTTCTTATTTTATTAAATCTATTGAACCTTAATAAAAAGTCTACATGTGAACTATACCCATTCTTACAAAAAGAAACAAGTCTACATGCCTTAATACAATTCTAGATGGACCCCCAAATTGGTCAGGTAGAATATATCAAGTGATCCATACAAGTTCGTGTGGATTGAGGATCTTAGCGGGCTATCTAAATTTAAGCTTCAATAGACATAACCTAGTCACAATCAACAAATGATTCACTTACGTCCAATCTATTAATTTTAGTTCATTCCACTAAAGAACTAAAATTGAACTCTTAAATAGAGATAGAATAAGTTAATATTTCTCACTCATACCATAAACAATCTTAATGGAGAAAATGTATCCTCGTGAAAAATATCAGTAATCGCCAAGAGCTCATAGACCGTCTATAGCTCTCCAAGTTACCATATTTACTCATATGACCACATTTTGAACTTGGATATTATGACTTGTCCAGAAGCCATGTTTCAATAAACACTATTGAAAACTTAACGTTAAGATTTAATATCCAATACCTCAAAACATCCATATGATGATATTCTACACTTACTTAATAAATGGAGCCATGATGTCCATATCTATAAATGAAGTCCTCTATCGATTAACAAATGAATACCACCAAACTATCGAGGATAGACTATGTTATATAATTGTACTCATTGATAGCTCAAATGATAACACTTGCAACCATAAGTCCATCATTTATCTCAGGATTGAGATAGACTCTCCGATTGTCTTCAAGTGAAAACTGTTATCCATTGACGGTTCTAGTTAAAGTATTTAACTGTGATCCAATTCAATGCACCCAATGGACTAGATTCGTTTGCCCAAAGACACTACACTTTTATGATTTTAGACTCATCATAACATATTTGATCCCACTCAAATGCTAGCAAAAGAAACTACATCTTTGACAAGATAAAGACGCTCAACCTTTATCTAAAGTTGTGAATATTATTCAAGACTAACTAAAGAATTGTGTCTACCTCATACATATCTAGATGTATGAACAATTCTTCTTCTCTCAGTCTTTTGACCTTATGATTATTTACTTTTGACAATTATAATAATTAAACTATAAATGTTATAAGATTTTTTAAAGTAGAAAGCACTTTATTAATATGAAAAGATTGTCAAATACATTATTATACTCTTGCTAGCGAGCATAATCCAAACAATCTCCCACTTGCTCTATAGCAAATGTGTCATATCTCTCATCCCTATGTTCTCTAGATGCCTATCAAAACTCTTTTATGGAAGAGCATTTGTAAAGGGATCTGCTAGATTATCTGTGATTAGTAATCGTCATGTCACCCTTATACACAATTTCTCTCAAAAGGTGATACTTTCTTTCAATGTGTTTCCCTGTCTTATGACTTCTTGGTTCTCTCGAATTAGCCACTGATCCAATATTGTCATAATAGATAGTGATCTGCTTATTCATATCAGGATCCACTTTCAAGTCAATCAAAAATTGGCAGAGCTAGACAACCTCTTTAGCAGCCTCGCATAGGGCAACATAGTCGGCTTCCATGGTGGAATCAGCAATACAAGATTGCTTGATACTCCTCCATATGACTGCCTCTCCTCCAATAGTAAACACAGATCCTGATATTGATCTCATGGAGTCAGAATCTTCTAGAAAATCAGAATCTGTATACCCAACGGGAATGAAATCTCATCCAGAGTATACAAGAATATAATCTCTCGTTCTTCTGAGATACTTGAAAATATGCTTGACTGCCATCCAGTGATCATAATCAGGTTTTGATTGAAACCTTCTAACTATGCCCACAACAAAACAAATATCTGGTCTAGTAAAGAGCATTACATATATGAGACTTCCAACTGTTGATGCATATGGAACTCTACTCATGAATTGCTCTTCATGCTCATTCTTAGGAACTTGATCCTTTGAAAGTTTGATTCCATGTCTGAAAGGTAACATACCTTTCTTGGAATCTTGGATGGAAAACCTAGACAAGATTTTATCTATGTATGAAGCTTGGGATAATGCAATCGTTCTATTCTTTCTATCCCTTATGACTTGGATACCAAGAATATAATTTGCTTCTCCTAAGTCCTTCATATCAAATTGTTTTGATAACCATTCTTTTACTGATGTCAATACACCTACATCGTTTCCAATTAGTAGTATATCATCAACATAAAGAACTAAGAAAACCAACTTGACGCCTTTAATCCTTTTGTATACACAAGGTTCATCAAGGTTTCGAATAAATCCAAAAATTTTCACGGCTTGATCGAACCTTATCTACCAGGATCTGGATGCTTGCTTCAGTCCATATATGGATCTTTACAACTTGCATACCTTTTCCTCTTGGCCTTTTTCAATGAATCCTTCTTGTTGCATCATATAGATGCTTTCATCAAGACTTCCATTAAGGAAAGCTGACTTGATGTCCATTTGTAAAATCTCTAGGTCTAGAGATGCCGCAATGGATAAGAGTATCCTAATGGATATAAGCATGGCCATAGTAGAGAATGTTTCTTCATAATCGATACCTTCCTTTTGTGTATAACCTTTAGCTACCAATCTAGCTTTAAATGTTTCCATTTTTCCATCCATTCCTCTTTTCCTCTTGTATACCCACTTGCACCCAATGGGTTTGATCCCTTTAGGCAAGTCTACAAGAGACCAGACTTTGTTTTTGAACATATATTCAATTTTGGATTGCATTGCCTTTTATCAATGGCGACAATCAACATCTTCCATTGCTTCATTGTGCATATAGGGATCATCGTCGTCCGGGAGATTCTCTCCAGATTCTCCTAGACCGATGTATCTCTCGGGTTGTCTACTAACCCTCTCACTACGACGATGCATGGTAGATTGTTGATTTTGTGTTGGTACGGAATTTACAATTGGGCTTGGTTGTGAAAACTCTTGTGGAATTGTATCTCCTAAAAGCTCATTCAGGACAATTCTACTTTTAGGCACAAAATTATTCATATAGTCATCTTCCAGAAATTTAGCATTTATCGAAACAAATACTTTAAGATCTGAAGAACTGTCAAAATAATATTCTTTTGTTCTTTTTGGATACCCTACAAATATGCATGTTTCTGAACGGGATTCCATCTTTTATGTCTTTCCTTTAAACTCTTGCATAGGACATCCTAATATCCTTCAGTGTTATCAACTAGGCTTTCGCCCGGTCCACAACTCATGCGGTGTTTTAGGAACCGACTTAGATGGCACATCGTTTAGAATGTACATGGCAGTTTGTAAAGCATATCCCCAAAAGGAATTAGGAAACGTTGAATAACTCAACATAGACCTAACCATGTCCAAAAGAGTTCTATTTCTCCTTTCTAACACCCCACTTTGTTAAGGTGTACCTGTTGCAGAAAACTGAGAAATTATCCCATTATCAATAAGATATTGTTAAAACTCACCAGATAGATATTCTCCACCACGATCAGACCTCAATATTTTTATACGTTTCTCAAGCTGATTTTCTACTTCAGCTTTAAATGCTTTGAACATGTCAAAAGCATCCAACTTATGTCTCGTGAGGTACACATAGCCAAATCTTGAGTGATCATCCGTGAAAGTGATGAAGTACTCATATCCACATCTAACTTGAATGCTTGTAGGACCACATGCATATGTGTGTACTAATCCTAAACATTCAGTGGCTCTTGTGCCTTTGGTCGTAAACGACCTTTTGGTCATTTTACCTTCCAAACAAGATTCACAAGTTGGTAGATCATCAACCTTTAAGTCAATTAGAGGTCTGTCACTAACCAATATTTTAATCCTATTAAGGTTAATGTGACCTAGGCGTAAATGTCATAGGTAGGTTTCATCTTTTGATAATTTTACTCTATTATGATTAGGTTTCGTTGATCCCATGTCTAAGAAGTGAGAGATATTTCTATGCAAATAGAATAAACCGTTTTCCAATGTACCTTTGCAAACAAATTTGTTATTCTTACTAATAATAAAGGCTTTATTAAAGTAACTGAATAACCAAATTTATTTAAAGAAAAATCTGAAATTAAATTCTTCTTGAATTTAGGTACATAATAAACGTTTATTAAATATAAATGACTACTAGAATCTAGATTGACTCTAATATCTCTCACTACACTAGTAGACATCAATGCTCTGTTGCCTAAACGCGAGTTGAATTCATTCCCATTCAGTCTTTTCCTTTCCCGGAACCCCTTCTAGTTATGCCCAAGTTGCTTTTTCTTTTGTTGTTTCTTGACCTTCCCACGGGTCTTAACAGTAGCAACTTTGCTAACCTTATGAATCTCTTAACCCTTGCCTCACACAAGGATTTTCTTGGTGCTTTGATCAACTTGCATTAGGCCATACAAGGTGCATTCCTTATTGTTCAAGGTGTAGTACAACTTGAACTGATCAAAGGAATCTGATAGTGAGTTGACGATTATGTCAATTTTTGTCTCACCATCTATCTTAACGCCATTCAGTTCAACAATGTTGAGATGTGTTATGACTTTCATCATGTGATCTTTCATAGCCTATCCAGGTTTCATCCTAAGATTCATGAAAGTAGTCACTGCCTCCCTCTTAGTCGTCCTGGACTATATAGCAAACATCTCTTCTAGAGACATCATTATATCGGCATCATTCTCCATTCCTTCATGTTGTTGTTGCAACACGTCGGAGATGGTGGTCATAATATAACGTACATTTAGCCATCTCATCTAGAGACTTCCACTACTGATACTCATCTATTTGCTCTTGAGTAGATTAATTAGTAGAAGTATGTGTTTTAGGAGTATAGAGAGTGAACTTATGCCTTTCAGTTTGCAACAACCCAATATTCCTTTTTCATGTGACATAATTATCACCAGTTAAAGTATTATCTTTTAGGATGTTGATTAGGGATGGGGTCATGATTTCTTTATAATAACAAAAAATATATAAGGAATTAATCAAGATAAAGAACTTTCAAATATTTATCAAGAATTAAATAAAATAATTCAATCGTAAAATTCAACGGTGATCCAACACCCACAAATGTCATGCCTCCTTTGGGAGTTCGCACCATTTACTAGTTGGACTAAGTCCCACCTAATTGTAAACATAACAACCAGTGTTTTCAATTTTAGCATTGTGATTTTATTAACAAGAACTCTTGGGTGGATATTAATAAACTCCCATTGAGTGTGTTACCAAGTTATCGACCTTCAATATATTCCCTCACGAATATCCCTCATTTGGGAGTAGATATCGCTTGGGCTAATTGACTAATCTATCCTTGTAAGGAAGTATCTTGCTAAATTCCATTCATGAATACCTCTTGGGAGGTTATTACATGAAACATAAAGCTCAACTAAACTTGGAGGCCGTAGGTGTTCCAAAACACTTTTCCCACTCAATTATTTAAGGTGTGTGATCGAATTCCAAAGAATGATTTACCAAGTTATCTAGATGCCAATTAGATATTTAAACCATTCAATGCATGTTTATACCAAAAGAGATATATGAGTGACACTTTTATTCTATATGACTTGTTATCAAACAATGACAAACATTGCAATACTTATAAAAATATAAATAGCTACAATTTTGGTACATCCTAGAAAAGCAAGTAAATTAAATATGTCTTGGAATACAAAAAAATTCTTTCTTGGCGAACAAGTCTTTATGCGACCTTCGTCGTTTGGACTCCGTCGGCTGCCTCTCATGGGTGTGCGCACCCTTGGCTACCTCCTATGGGCGTGCGCATGCCACAACCCCATAAAGGGCTGCCATGCGCAGCCCATGGATTTCATAGGGCTGCCGTGTGCAGCCCATGCCATAACAAACATGGTCGCGTTCTCTTCGCACGCACGTTTGTTGCTAAGGCTCGCACGGTCTCAAACTTCTTCCGGTTGCTTCCAATTCTTCAAAACTTCTAATTTTCGATACTTGAATGTTTTACCGAAGAATTTTAAATAAAAAAAACTGCAGTTTTTTTTATTACAATGTAGTGATTTTTTTTTATTACAATATAGTGCGATTTTTTTTATTACAATTAATAAAAAACACTTAGCAACTACCAAGAAGGAAATTATGGCGATGATAGGTCACTCTTCTTGTTACAATCCCAAAACAAAAATACAATGAAATTCTAGGACCAAAATTGAGCAACAACAATCCACATACAAAACATATATATATATATATATATCCATACATTCCAATGTAAATATATATGTGAATACCTAGAGTGCTATCTCTTTCTAAAACATGCATATATACAATAAAAGAAAAAGATTCACGTACACATACATCAATTAATCAAGGGTACAACCAGGCTCTGATACAAATTGTAGGGAAAATCGCGCAACGGAAGCGTGAAAATTAGGATTAGGGTTTGATATATTTAAAAATAAATCCCTTTATAATAACAAGAACCTTAACCCTAGATTAATTGACGTATATTAAAAGTATCATACATTTTTCTCGTGACGATTGAACTAGCCTTGAATTGAATCCGTAAGATCTTCCAATCCAATCACGAACGTGAATCACCTAGGAGTGTGGGCTCCCTTTCTTTAAATTGTATACTTAAGGATGGAAACAAACAAAATCTTCTTCTTTGTTAGTCACAATAATCCTCCAAGAGAATAACCAATAACGGTCGGTCACTTGTCAATTTTCAATCAATTTGATTGAAACTTGTATGAACCTTGATTCGATGTTGTACACAAAACCCTTTTGATGCAGAGGATACTAGTTTACTATCGAAAACAAAAACGCTCATTCTTTTTTCTATGCTTGGCCGAATTCTTTGCACAAAGAGTTAGACGAATTTTTTTTTATAACAATAAAAAAATAAATAAAAAACAACTTATCACACCAAAAAATTAGGGCTTCAAATCCACCTTGGCCAAAATTTATAGCCTATATTTATAGGTTCACAAATCCTCTCCTAAAGAGGATTTACTATGTAGGCAAGAATCATATTCTTAGGTGGATTTACTTAGTGACCAAGAATCCTTTTCCAAAAAGAATTATTTCCTACGTCAAGACTCTTAATCCAACTCATTAGTGTATTTGTGACAATATTAAAAACTTCATAATTTGACTAGATAAATAATTCCTTTTATTTATCTACTTATCAAATATAGTCTTTAATATTAATTATACTACCAACAATAGTATAATATTATAAGACCTTCTCCTATTAGGAAAAAGATTTTGACTTTTAATTAAATAATTTATTAATCAACAAATTAATTAATTTCCATTTAATTAAATAATAAAATATAAAATAATATATTAGGCTTTTATATATTAGCCTTGCCGCCCATGACATTATATAGGCATATATTTATTTTTCTTATTTTATTAAATCTATTGAACCTTAATAAAAAGTCTACATGTGAACTATACCCATTCTTACAAAAAGAAACAAGTCTACATGCCTTAATACAATTCTAGATGGACCCCTAAATTGGTCAGGTAGAATATATCAAGTGATCCATACAAGTTCGTGTGGATTGAGGATCTTAGCGGGCTATCTAAATTTAAGCTTCAATAGACATAACCTAGTCATAATCAACAAATGATTCACTTACGTCCAATCTATTAATTTTAGTTCATTCCACTAAAGAACTAAAATTGAACTCTTAAATAGAGATAGAATAAGTTAATATTTCTCACTCATACCATAAACAATCTTAATGGAGAAAATGTATCCTCGTGAAAAATATCAGTAATCGCCAAGAGCTCATAGACCGTCTATAGCTCTCCAAGTTACCATATTTACTCATATGACCACATTTTGAACTTGGATATTATGACTTGTCCAGAAGCCATGTTTCAATAAACACTATTGAAAACTTAACGTTAAGATTTAATATCCAATACCTCAAAACATCCATATGATGATATTCTACACTTACTTAATAAATGGAGCCATGATGTCCATATCTATAAATGAAGTCCTCTATCGATTAACAAATGAATACCACCAAACTATCGAGGATAGACTATGTTATATAATTGTACTCATTGATAGCTCAAATGATAACACTTGCAACCATAAGTCCATCATTTATCTCAGGATTGAGATAGACTCTCCGATTGTCTTCAAGTGAAAACTGTTATCCATTGACGGTTCTAGTTAAAGTATTTAACTGTGATCCAATTCAATGCACCCAATGGACTAGATTCGTTTGCCCAAAGACACCACACTTTTATGATTTTAGACTCATCATAACATATTTGATCCCACTCAAATGCTAGCAAAAGAAACTACATCTTTGACAAGATAAAGACGCTCAACCTTTATCTAAAGTTGTGAATATTATTCAAGACTAACTAAAGAATTGTGTCTACCTCATACATATCTAGATGTATGAACAATACTTCTTTTCTCATAGTCTTTTGACCTTATGATTATTTACTTTTGATAATTATAATAATTAAACTATAAATGCTATAAGATTTGTTAAACTAGAAAGCACTTTATTAATATGAAATGACTGTCAAATACATTATTATACTAATGCTATCAAGCATAATCCCAACACAATGGATAAAAGTTTTCACTTGAAGACGATCGGATAGTCTATCTCACTCCTGAGATAAATGATGGACTTATGGTTACAAGTGTTATCATTGGAGCTATCAATGAGTTCGATTATATAGCATAATATATCCTCGATAGTTTGGTGGTATTCATTTGTTAATCGATAGAGGACTTCATTTATAGTTATGAACATCGTGGCTCCATTTATTAAATTATAGTAGAATATCATCATATGGATGTTTTGAGGTGTTGGATATTAAATCTTAACGTTAAGTTTTCAATAGTGTCTATTGAAATATGGCTTCTAGATAAGTCAAAATAACCAAGTTCAAAATGTGGTCATATGAGTAATATGGTTACTTGGAGAGCTATAGGTGATCTATGAGCTCTTGGCGATTACTGATATTCTTCACATAGATACACTATCTTCATTAAGATTGTCTAGGGTATGAATGTCAATATTAACTTATTCTATCTTTATTTAAGAGTTCAATTTTAGTTTTTTAGTGAAAAGAACTAAAATTAATAGATCAGACCTAAGTGAATCATTTGTTGATTGTGATTAGGTTATTTCTTTTGGAGCTTAAATTTAGATAGCCCGCCAAGATCCCCAATTCACACGAACTTGCATGGATCACTTGATGTATTTTACTGGACCAATTTATGGGTCCATTTAGAATTGTATTAAGGCATGTAGACTTGTTTCTTCTAGTAAGAATGAGTCTAGTTCACATGTGGACATTTTATTAAGGTCCAATGAATTTAATAAAATAGAAAAAACAATATTAGCCCATACATATTGGCTTGGGTGGCAAGGGACAATTTATTAGTCTTATATATTGTTTTTTATTTTATTATTTAATTAAATGGAGACTAATTAATTAAAAGTCAAAATCATTTTTCTAGTAGGAGACAGTCTCCTAGAGTCATATTATTGTTGGTAATATGATAAGTATCAAATACTATATTTGATAAGTAGATAAATAATAGAAATTTATTTATCTAGTCAAATTGGAAGTATTTGATTTCTATTACGAAGTTTTTGATTTAGTCACAAATTAATTATATTCAATAATTGGTTATTGAATAAATACACTGTTTGAGTTGGATTAGGAGTCTTAGTGTGGAAAAGAAATCTTTTTTGAAAGTAAATCCACCTAGAGATAGGATTCTTACCCACTAAGTAAATCCTCTTTAGGAAAGAATTTGTGTACCTATATATACACCAATTAATTCCGGCCAAGCACATAATTTTTCTTAGAGAAAGATTTCGGCCACCATAGAATTTTGAGAGAAAATATTTAGTTTTTGCTCTAGAAAAAATTCGGTCAACTCATAGAGATAGTGTGAAAATTCGGCAAAGATAAAAAGGAAGAAAGAACGTTTTTTTTTCGATAGTGCACTATTAGCCTTTACATCAAAAGGTTTTTGTGTACAACATCGAATCAAGATTCACCGAGTTTCAATCAAATTGATTGATAATTCACCAGTAACCTAACGTTATTTGTTTTTCTTTTTTGAGGATAATTTTGACTAACAAAGAAAAAGATTTTGTTTGTTTCCATCCTCATGTATATAATTTAAAGAACGGGAGCTCACACTCCTAGGTGATTCATGTTCATGATTGGATTGGAAGATCTTACGGATTCAATTCAAGGCTAGTTCAATCGTCACGAGAAAAATGTATGATACTTTTAATATACGTCAATTAATCTAGGGTTAAGGTTCTTTCTATTAAAAGGGAAAAAATTAAATATACCAAACCCTAATTTTATGCTTCCGCCACGTTTTGAACCGATTTTTCCCTACAATTGGTTTCAGATAAATATCAACACACATGTATAGTGTTGGCATATGATGCAAACACATGATGCAAATCAAGAGAAAAGAAAAAAACGTACAAAAAGAAGAATTTGTATATGATACAAATTGGATGTGCAATAGTGGGTGAAACATCTTTAAAATAGGAAAAATGCATCCGTTGTTACGAGGTTCCAACAATTGGTATCAGAGCCAGTTTTATTTTAGGAACAAGAAATTGTTTTCGATGCTCCTAATTGTATGATTGTGTAGGCACGATTTAAATTGAATGTATGATATTTTTGTATGTATATTAAATTTTTTAATTTACAAAAACATGATTAATCGTTAATTATATGGTACTGTGGATTTAGGGTTTATGGGTTGTATAACTTTTTTTTTACTGTTATTGTATTGAAAATAAATATAATTGTAACCTATAAACGAAGAACTGGAAACACGTGTGACGACAACACTGTTCACAGGGGGTACTGTTCACGGGCACTGTTCACAATGTCTTGCATGGTTCCATTGGCAAGTGTTGCCTAGTGCATTCCGTACAGAATTCCCGTTATTCCCGTTTCGGATTCATGAGATGAATCGGAGTGACCTGAAAAGACTGGAAGATATCTGAAGTTACAAGAAGACCAAGGAATAGCTTGGGGGATTTTTGTAATTTTAGATTCCAACTTTTTTTAGGTTAAATAATCTACAGTACTTGGTCAGTTCATGTATGCTCTATATTATGTGATGATAAAAGCATTGTCATGCATATGTATGCCATTTAGATTAAATGTGCCTACACAAATATATTTGATATGTCATACGTGCATCATAGCCTGATAATTTATGTATTTTTTTAATGTGATTAAAATGGACAATATACTTAATTGGCTATGAAAATGAAATTAGTTTTTTAATGGTTAAAAAACTTGGTAATTCTCATTAATAATAATCTAGTTATTAAAGAGTTTAAAAGTTATATTAATATCGTCATTTATTGTAATTAGGATTAATATGATTAATAACCTAATAATAAATGAACTGAATAAAGTGTTAGAGTTTCAATAGTTAAAACTTGGTAAACACTATCGTAATAATCCGACCTTAGTAAAAAGTTTACAAAGGCTTAGATTATTCTCTAATAGATTAGATTTTTAATTGTTAAAAATCATTAATAATTTTTTAGTTAATTAGAATTTATTTCTATTTAGTTAATGCGCTATATAACTTGATTAAAGTTAGTAGTTTAATCCTGTAGAGTCTATGTGCATTAAGGGTTAATAGAAAACCCTAATTTAAAAATAATAAGTGGAAGAGGGATATATGACATATATATCCCGCGGTCTCCATCATTAGTTCAACACCGTGAGATCCGAGTGGGGCCTCTTGACGGCTTTGTTTTCGTCCTCCCTGAGAAAGGTTTCGACAAATGCAACGTTTCTTGAGGATAATTATATTAGTGACCATAAACCTCATTCTAAGATTGTATTGAATGAGTTGGAGCCTGGTGAGACTAGTGCTTCATCAACAAGAGTTGTTGATCCATAAATATCTGAGAGTCAGATGGTTCATGATCAGGATACACCACCACCTAGACGTAGTGAGAGGGTTGTGAGACAACCTGAACGTTATTTAGGTATAGGCGAGGGACAAGGTGTTGACTCTACTGATAGTATGGATGATCCATTGAAATTTAAGAATGCAATGGAAGACCCTGATAAATGGGAATGGCTTAAAGCCATTAATCTCGAGATGGAGTCCATGTACTCTAACTTAGTCTGGGAACTTGTAAACTTACCGGATGGGTAAAACCCATAGGGTATAAATGGATTTATAAGAGACAGAGAGGATTAGATGAGAAGGTAGAGACCTTCAAGGCAAGGCTAGTGGCCAAGGGTTATACCCAGAAAGAGGGGGTCGATTATGAAGAGACCTTCTCGCTAGTAGCCATGTTTAAGTCTATTAGGATTCTCTTATCCATTGCAGCCTATTTTGATTATAAAATTTGGCAAATGAAAGTTAAAACTGCATTCTTAAATGATAATCTTGACGATAGCAATTATATGATACAACCAGAGGGATTCGTGTCTTCAGATCAAGAGAAAAAAGTTTGCAAGCTACAAAAGTCCATCTAAGGACTTAAGCAAGCATCTAGATCTTGGAACATCTAGTTTGATGATGTGGTCAGAACCTATGGCTTCGAGCAAAATGTCAATGAGCCTTGTGTCTTCAAGCGGATCATTGACAATAAAGTAATTTTCTTGGTCCTATACGTAGATGATATCCTACTCTCTGGGAATGATGTGGGAGTGTTGTCTGATGTAAAGGGTTGGCTGGCTAGCTAATTCCAAATGAAAGATTTGGGAGAGGCGAGTTATGTTATAGGGATCCAACTTCTAAGGGATTGTAAGAACAAACTCATAGCACTGTCTCATACATCATATATCGACAAGATTCTTGTGCGATTTTCAATGCAGAACTATTAGAAATGTAATTTACCTTCCAGGCATAGAGTTCACTTGTCTAAGAAATAGTGTCCTAAGACACCTCAAGAAGTTAAGGATATGAGACGTGTATCCTATACATCAGTAGTATGTAGTCTAATGTATGCTATGTTATGCACAAGACCGGATATCTGTTGTGCAGTGGGAGTAGTCAGCAGATACCAGTTCAACCCAAGGATTGAATCATTGGGTTGCAGTCAAGACTATTCTCAAGTATCTTTGGAGAACGAGAAACTTTATGCTTGTGTATTCCGGACAGGATTTGATCCCGTTATGATACATACATTCTGATTTTTAGTCATACAGGGATTCTAAGAAACCCACATCTGGATCAATATTCACCCTAGGTGGTGAAGCCATTAAGTGGAGAAGTATTAAGCAATCTTGCATTGCTAACTCCATCATGGAATCCGAATATGTAGCCGCTTGTGGAGCTGCTAAAGAGGTTGTTTGGCTCCGTAAGTTCTTGAGTGATTTGGAAGTTGTTCTATATCTGGATAAGCCTATCACACTTTATTGTGATAATAGTGGTGTTGTGGCTAATTCAAACGAACCAAGAAGATACAAAAGAGGGAAGCATATAGAGAGAAAGTATCATCTCATTAGAGAGATAGTGCAGAGAGGAGATGTGCTCATCACCAAGATAGCCTCACAAAACAATCATGCTAATCCATTTACGAAGACTTTACCGGCTAAAGTGATTTCGGGTCACCTAGATGGTCTAGGGTTACGAAACATGCCTCACATACTTTAGTTCAAGTGGGAGATTGTTAGGGTTTGTGCCTTAAAGATGTAATTTGTAAATGGATTTATGAAATAAATAAAAGAAAAGTTCAATTCATTCTTGTTGTGTTGTATATTTTATAACTTGTGCGTATATTTAACACCCAAGATTGCCGGATGTAATCTCGAACTGTGTATATGAACGACATATACATATGGATATAGTAAGAGACGTGTAATCTAAAGAGTCCAAAGATAACAAATAAAGCTGGGTACTTTATTTGTGGTTAATCTATAGCTGCGTTCCATTTTGTAATATACGATGATTCTATCTTGAATCATTCATATGAGATATGGGAATAGAGGCACCTTGTATGATGTGATCATATAGGACTGAGCAATGATCTATATGAATCTCTCACCAAGATCCGTTTACCGATGAGATTCATATATATCAACTAATGATAGCTATATGTGGGTGATCTTAATCCTGAGTGTCTTATCGACTCCTTCAGGTTAGATCGTGGTCTTTGATATACCATGGGTGAGGTCGGATGCAGTTCCCGATCAATATGCTCCGTACGTTGGGATTGCGGTTTGGCTTATGGTTGGGAAAGTTTATACACAATAGTGGAATCCAATCCTTCTTGTGAGAAGTAGAGGGTAGTTCCCTTAAGGGTTGATTCGGGGCTTAAGCAATTTGAGCGCTCTCCTAATTCTATGAGGAAATAGGATTTATAGTCCATTAGAGAATCAACGGTACTTAAAGAATATATGTAATTAGAGGGGTATAATAAACATTATGACCCAACTCTAATTATAAATTACTGTGGAGGATCACACCATATGTAATAACTATATCGATGGACACCAAGTTGTATCAGTCTGTGTAAAAGCGTCTGCAGTTGAGAGAGTGTTACTTCGGGTTTTTAGTGGAATAACACTGGAGTTAATAATCAAAGATTATAAATTAAAGAGTTTAATTAATGATTCCGAAGATTATTAGAGCTCAAAATACTATAGTCCGATCGATTTAGATAACAAGGGTCACGGTTAATTAATTGGATTGTCCAATTAATTGTATAACGAAAGCGACACGTATTTATTCAGGAATTAATTGAATAATGAGACTATTTAATTAATGAATGATAATGATTATGTTAATTAAATAATTAGATTAATTAATTATGTAATTAATCATTAGTTTGTGGGTGTTGATTGATATTTATTTTTTTAAAGATAAGATAATTTGATTATTTTATTTTTATTAAATTAGATATTTATTTTTGAATTTAAAGAGTTTGAATTCAAAACAAATTAATTAATATCTTTAAAGTTATGAGATATCTTATAAGATTTAAATTGATTAGTTTTATCAATATATATATATATATATATAATGATTTATATGTTTTTAATAAATAAATAAAAAAAGATAAAACATGCAACAAACAATTTGTATTAGATGCAAATTCAGTGTGCATAAATACAATCAACATAAGATGCACTTATCAATGTTTGTATGGGATACAAACAGGTATGTGTAAAACATATACAAAAGAGAACACAAACTCTTTTTCTCTGTTTTTGATACACGTATACAATATATATAAATTTGAAACAGTGTAATTGTGTATTTTTTGTCTTTGGTGGTACCTGATCTCAACGCAACACATATCATATACTTTGGTTAGTGTGGCAAGTGCGAGTATTGGTATCAAAGAGAGAAAAATATTGATAACAACTAGAATTGTTCTAAGTTGTTTTCTCTTGAGAAGAAAGAGTTTCTTCAAAGCTTTTCTCTACAACCTCCATTCTAATTCCTGAGACCGTGAAGCATCCATACACAGTTACCAGTCCTGAGAGATAGCTAGGAAGATCGAATGGTTCAGACATGAGCATATTGTAAAGTGAATAAGCCTCCAAACTTTGGTAAGATATTCTTCTTCTGCTTTTTACTGATTACAATTTCCGTGTTTACATATTTATTTATTATTGTAATAATTAATATATATTAGTTTCCAAAAAATTACGATCTCAAGTTCACTGGTTCCAGATCAATTATGATATGTATTAAAATTTTAAAACCCAATTTTGTTGTGTGACTGGTGAACGGGGTTCCAACAAAAACATGCTAGAATCATATGAAAAATGTCAATTAAGTTTCTAGCAAAAAAATCTAGAGCATATTCATTCACAATATTCAATGAAAGTCAAAATAGCTCTAAAACCTCAATCAAATGTGTTATTCCAAAATATATTCAATTACATGAACTTAACACATGTAGAGATTATTTTTAGTTAACAAATGTAGAGACTATATTTAGCAAAATCAATCGATCAAAGTTCACAAAATAGTCCTAGATAGAATGGTAGCACAATACAATCCCAAACTTGTGGCAAAAATCAAAGTCTAACTCAACATGTAAGATTTCAATCAAATTCAATCTAGCTTCAAAATAGTCTAAAATTCTAATTAAACTTTATACAATATACATACATGTATTGAAGAAGAAAGCCCAAGGTGATTGGGCACATTTAAGAACAAAAAACTAGATGAAATTCAATACCTTAAGAAACAATGTACATTCCTTTTTTTTTGTGTAAAGCCACCAAAAAACGTGATCAAAACTTCTCAAACCTTCTTGGAGATGATAGAGAATTAAAGGATGAACACTCTCCAATTTGAATCACTTGAATCGGAGTTTAAATGATAAGGATATAGTGATTGGAAGGTGAGAAAAATTGAAAGAAATTTTTATGCACAAAGTTCTTAGAATAAAATGAGAGAGGGAAAAAGTATTTAAAAGAAAGTGAAAGGGAGAGGAGAAAAGACCAAAACATCTCCCATGCCATTCCCTTCCTGAGATGGCGTGTGGCCATCTCAGGGGTTGGGAGGCTTCCTCCACGAGATGGACATGCGCAACCTTGGGAAGGAGTGGCATGGTGGCCATTTGGCCACTAGCTCCCTCCTTCGCGCACCTCCGCATTCTTTGACCGTTCTTCGGCCTGTGAACTCTGAATTTGAATCCATTTATGGATTATGAACTAGGACTCTCTCATGCATATGGAATTCTATGAAACTTTGACCAGAAATTATGAATTTGACTCGTTACATGAAGATGAAGACAATGCATGTAAAATGACTGGAAAGTTTCATAACTCTTGACTTGGAACTCAAAATCAAATGTATGACTAACCAAAATGATAGGAACTCAATAAGGAATAATATAATACCAAATTAAAGTCCAAGGTCCATGATACATAAACATACAAACACATAATACACAAGAATGCTATTATTTGAACATAGTCCACAAACATGCAATCTACAAAACTAGTCAATATAGCATTAGTGCATGAACATTTAATATAAAGTATGTGAATGTGTTATACAAAATGAGCACAACGATGCATGGACACATATGGATGCAATATGTGTGTGCCTAAGCCTTGTAAGAGAAATGAGGTCTTAAATATACCTTTGTCGAACAATGAAATGCATTTCTCTTTGAAGACTTGAACTTGCTTGATAGGTTGTCATATCTTCTTTAAAGTTTTAATCATTATCAATCTAAGACAACTAATCAATACAAGTGAAACATTATTTTGATATGGAATTAATGCCAACACAAACCAAAAACCTAACAGTATCCCCCTTTGGCAAATTTCATGTTAAAACCTCTATACATACATTAACAACAATTACAAAGAAGATTGGTCACTATGAGTTACAATGATTTACAATGACTTTACACACTTCTATACTAATCTTCAACACATCTTGAACTTCTTGTTGATCTTTTCTTGTAGCCACCTAAAATCAACTTAAAACACAATGCATATCTAAGAGAAAAATACACATGGCAACATATAATTTGGCAAGAATTCAGTATTTAAATACCGAATGAATCATGTATCTCCCCCTTAATACATGCCATCTCAAAATATTCTAACCAAAGTCAACAAAATATTACATGTAATAAAAGTTTAAGTTTCCACATAAAACTAAAATGAAACAAACTAAATGAGAGTCTAAACATATAAATCTTCCCAAATACATTTATAAGATAGAAAGAAACTAACAAAGCTAGCACATATATTTCTCCAAGCACATCTAATTTCTCCTCTTTTTGACATGAAATGAAGCCAAAAGGATAAGATAAGAAATGTAGCTCATGGTCATACTACTAGCCATTTGTTTCATCAAAGAACTTCGAACGATTGGAAAATCTAACATATTGCTTTGGAGATGGTCTCTTGCTTGTAGAAATACTATCCTCAAACTCTTAAATTCTAGCATCATGTTGAGCTACCCTTGCTTTGAGTTCTTCAATTTTCAATTTTGACTCCTACCTCTTCCTTCAAGTGAATTGCTCAATTCGGAAGATAACTTATGCTAATCACCTGGCTTGCATCTTGAGATCCACTAAAGTGTCCAAATGTATCACAAGCCTTTCCCTTGTTCTTGTATAACATAAATGTCACACGTTTATGAAAATACAAATACGGTTAAATGCTCAAGGCTAACCTAGAAGGGGGGTGAATAGGTTAGACACCTTTTTCGACTCCCTTAGAAACAAACAAAAGTTTGTCCCTCTAAATTGCTTGTTTCACAAAATATATATCAATTAAAGACACTTAATCAATATATAAAATAAGCAAAGTGTGATACAAACAAGTAATCATAACACATACACAATTTATATTATAGAAAGGAAGTCAACTTACATATAAAGTTCTATCCATAGTATTCAAATAACAAATACAAATATAAGAGAGATAGGGATAGAGAAAAGTTGACACAAGATACAACGTGGTAAACCTCCGAAGAGGAAACATCCACGGGTTAGCAACAACTGGCAAACAAAATCCACTAGTAGAAAAGACAAGTACAATCTCTCAAGTGACCCCTTCACCTAGAAACTACCCTCCTATTCTACTCATGAAGATGTCGCTTGCTCAACAATCTGAGGCCTCACACCTCTTGTCAAGACTTCCTCGCTCACCCTTCCGGATCCTCACGACCCTAGGCAAGACTTCCATTCTCAACTATCTGAGTCCTCCCAACTCTTGTTAAGATTTCTTGCTCAACTATCCGAGTCCTCCCGACTCTAGTCAAGACTTCCTCGCTCACTCTTCCGGATCCTCAGAGCCTAGGCAAGACTTCCTTGCTTGACAATCGGAGGTCTCCCACCTCTTGCCAAGACTTCCTTGCTCAGCAACATATGTCTCACACCTATTGTCAAGACTTCCTTCTCACAAGGCATCTAGGTGATCATGAATGCAAAATGCAAACAATCACGTAACATAGAATGTTATGATCAACACATCCTATGGAAAATACTAGACATGAGCATGAATGCACAAAACAAATGTAGTATAGTCAATCATGCATGTTTAATCCATCTAGATCATGTAAGATATGTTAAACATTAATTACAACCTAGATACATGCTTAGATCTAAAACTTGAATCACAAGATATGTTCAATTAACATATAATTCAGTTTAAATCTCATATACCAAAAACATGCTAAAATCATGTGACAAAGTCATTTAGATTAAAACAATGAGTTCTATAGCATATTTCCTATTCATAGATTCATCAAAGCACATGAATAGCTCAAAAGAACACAAGCACATGTATTATAGTGAGATTTCGGCCAAAGAGAGCCTAATACATGTAAAGAACTATTTTCCATAAAATCAATCAATTAAAGATCATCAAATAGTCCTAGAATCAAAACTATTACAATACAATCCCAAACATGTGAAAACATAGGCAAAATCAAAACATAACTCAACATGTGAGATTTCAATAGAAACTCAATCTAGCTTTAAATGAGTTCAAAACTCAAAACAAAGCAATCACAAGAAACATATATATGTTGAAGAAGAAAACCCAAGGCAATTGAACAAGTTTTAAAAGAAAACTTTGATAGAAAATCAATACCTTAGTTCGTTTTTATGAGATTAGACTCCAAAAACAGCAACAAAACTAACTCAAACCTTCAGAGAAAATATGGAGGATGAATAGACAAACACTTTCAACTTCAAATAACTCAAATCGGAGTTCAAATGAAGAAGTTATGGTGTTTGAAAGGTGAGAAAAATTAGGAGAAAATTCTGCACTCAAATTTTGAATCTCTTCTTATAATGAAATGTGAGAGGGAAGAGATATATAAAGAAGAGGGAAAGAATAGAAGCAAAAAGACCAAAATGACCTTAAGTGCACCAAACATGCTTGCTACCCGAGATGGTGTGTGGGCATCTCTAGGCAGCAAGCATTCTGTCCCGAGATGGCCATGCGCCATCTGGGGAAAGAGTGTTTGGTTGCACATCTTTTAGTTGCACGCTCCTCTCACGTTCTTCGACCGTTCTCCGGCCTCCAAACTCGAAATTCGAATCTGTTTATGGATTATGAACCATAACTCTCTCACGGACATGGACATATAAGATACTAAACCCAAAAAATAACAATTCGACTTGATATACGAAGACGAAGACAATGTATGCAATATGAGTTGAAAGTGTAGTATCTTTTGACTTAGAACTTGAAATCAATAGTATGAGTAATTGAAATGACCGGAACTCAATCAAGAATGATTTAAGACTAAATTCAAGTTCAATATCCATGTTATACAAACATATACACATACAAACACAACTCACACTAGAATGCAAACTACATAGAGATAGTCTCCATTCATGCATTTTCCAAAATTTCATACCAATGCATTAGCATTCATCTTCAAGTGTGTGAATGTGTTATACATGGTGAACAACGATGAAGGGACACATATGAATGAATTATGTGTGTGTGCCTATAATGGTGCACAACTATGCAGGGACATAAATGTATGAATTGTGTGTGTGTGTGCCTATAATGGTGCACAACTATGCAGGAACACAAATGTATGAATTGTGTGTGTGCCTAAGCCTTGTAAGAGAAAGATAGGGTCTTAGAATGCCTTTGTAAAACCATATTGCATCCTTTCTCTTTGAAGACTTTGAACTTGCTTTGACTAGTTGTTCTTTCTTCTTTAAAGCTTAAATCATCATGAATCTAAACAAGTAAACATCATTTTAATATGGAATTAATGCCAACACAATCTAAAACCTAACAGTTTATCATTAAACTTTTCTAAGGGAGGTAAGAGCACATCTTCCTCTTGTGTCTTCACACCATGAGCAATACACAATTGAGTGATAAACCCTAGTAGTGCCAACTTTTTTTCTAATCTTGTTGTTAAAGCCGTACTATCCAGATATGACATGAGAATCTCTTCAAGGTTTACGAGTCGATTTGTCACGAAGGCATGTACAATATTGATTTTTTCTTTGTTTATCTCGATAGTGTTTGAAGAACCTACAAGATTAGTACATATAAAAATATGCCAAAAGGCACTTACCTTAGTCAATTCACTTTGACTAATGAATGCCCGATTCCTTCACTCAAAGGTAGTGTCATCACAAAAAGTTTGACCCATAATATTGAGGTTTTCTACTGTATCCACATCAAGAAAATCCGAGTCAATATTATTGGGTAATCCGAGAAATTTATTAATATTCTCCGAATTGACTCTAAAAATAACACCTCTAATATCCATCACGGCATCCAAAATAGGTATCTCTTTCCTTATAATCATGATAAAATTCCCTAACAATTTTATCATTTACCATACCAAGTATGCTTACCCATGAGCCCAAAGTTCTATCAATTAAGCTTTGATGGATATAAGAACCTCCACACTTACTCAAGGCAATACCTCTTTCTTGAAACAACTTCTTGGTTCCCATAACTTCTAAAAGGTTCAGCCTAGATGATTTGGATCTCTTAAAGGAATACTTGAACTTGTCTATGGGTTTAGATGAATTGCCACCTCCGGTAATCTTAGTTCTTCCCATGACCTTGTGTAGAGAAATATTAAACACATAAAACAAACATGAGTGGAAACAACCAAAGCAAGTTAGTCACACAAAAAAAACATATGATAATACAATGAATCATCATCCATATCAAGAAATATTTGAATAGCATATATAAGATTCACTCTATCAAGAATATGTCAATAAATAACAAATTGAAACATGTGAGCATATCATAAAAGAGAACAAAGTTTAACATACTATGCTCCCCATTAATAAATGCTCTATCTAGGATCAAGATAGCATAATGTTCACAATGAAATTCGCACAATCACACACTTAAGCAATTTTAAAAAAATCCAACAAAATAAGCTTCATAAACTATGAGAGATACACCAAAATTTTCAATCTCTAATAATTCATCTAAAATTGCTAGAAAATCAAATACTTATAAACAATGTGTGTGTGTGTGTGATTTTTGCTTCAAATATATGTAAAGGAGTAATTTGATAATCAATATGCAAATCACATCCATATCTATTCATCTTAAGCTTTTCCATAAAAGGTCAAACTGATTATCATCCGAAATTTTTGCTTTTAAGAGAATAGAACTCAACATTTGAGCGGGTGTGTGCATATGGCTCATCATCCCATTTCTATTTTTCAACTCAAGCACTTTTTGATTTACAACTATACTTCTTTAAGCGTTATTCCATTTCTTTATAGGCTTTTAATCAAAGATTTTTCTTTTATTGATTCTTTTCAACACTTCTTTGATATTTTTTAACATAAACATATACTTTTCATGACAAATTTCACTTATCACAATGGTTTAGCCCTTTCGTACAATTGGTGGCTTCACAACCAAAGTGTGTAGCCCTTTTCATGAAGGTGTTCGTTGAGTTCTATGTAGGCAAAATGTATACTAACCATAGGTAATCTTAAATGTACTAGTTATAAGACTTCACGGTGTATCCACAACTTACATATTAGCATGGCATGCTAAATGATGTAGTGAAAACATAGAGTCAAAAAATGAAAAACTAGAAAACAAGCAGTAGGATATAAAAATACCTTAGCAATCTTTTTCATCAAATGCAAAGTCTTTACCCTTTTTATGAGCTCTCTTGGCTTGTTTGTCTCAATGACAATAAGTTATTGGTGTGTAATCCTAAGAGAATAAAGACTAAACACTTCAACTCAAACACATATAAAAACGACTTTCTCTAAAAGTCTTAACAAAACATCACTATATTGATTTTAATAAAGCAATATCTCTAAAGTTAATCAACAAATTTTGACTATCATAACAATTATTTGTGAGATAGTTAAGCTTATGTCATGTTATAACAATAAAGAAAGTAAGCTAAATTTATCACTACATGACACTAATCTTGAAGCTAACTCACATATGCAACTTACACTAATGGTAAGAGCACTTACCCTTGAACCTTTTGGTATTGGGTGAACCAACACATACATCATCATCATCTTTCTTGCCCACAATATTGAAACGAGAGTAAAGACCTTCAATGACTTGATCTACAATTATATCATTGATACTCTTCTTTTCAACATTGGCATCACATGTTGTGTAATGCTTAACAAGGTTTGTTTTCTTCTTACTCCAAACATTCTTACCATGCTTTGTAACCATATCATGTTTCTTAAATTCTAAAACCTTAGCATGCTTGAATTGAAGTTCAATCTCACTATCTCTATATGCATTCCCTAACTTGCAATGTTAATGTATTTTAAGCATTTGGGACTAATATGACCTATTGTATTACAATAATGACAAATAGGGATAAAATGTGATATTGTGCCTTTCGGAGTAGAAGTAGTAAAAGTAGGAGTTTGTAGAGATGCCTAGTCCTTCAACTTTTTTTTAGCCTTAGATCTTTTCTTCTTAGGAGGTTTCTTGTTAACTTTAACATTTTCCATGCTTGTAGGAAGTGATGCTTCTATGAGCTTCTCCTCAACTATCAAGCCACTTATACCTCCTTGAGAATTACTAAGATTCTTAACCTTTGACATGTTAATCAACTCATTGACTAAGTCCTTAACGGCCTCCTTAGCAATGCCAATTTCTTCAATGAATTCATGCTCTTTTTTCTTCAGAATAGAAATGACCATTTGCTTTTCAAGGACTATCTTTTCAACCTCTCTAAGATTCTTAAAGATTTCATCCTTTTCACCCAAAAGCCTTTGAGTAACCATCACAAAATCATCTACTTTATTTGATCAAATCATCCTTCTTTTCAACCTCACTCAAAGCTTGATTTCCCTCCTTTTCAAGACTCTCAACTTTAGCCAATAACTCAAGATAGGTTGGTTTAGAACTTGAACTCTCTTGATGATTTGAATCAACTTCCTTGCTTAAAGATGTTTGACAACCTTCTTCTAGTGTAGCGTGAGAGACCGTGAAAGCAACAAAGTTGCTAACCAACTCTTTCTCACTTGAAGACACTTCACTAGAGCTTTCATCATTGCTAGAGTCATCATCACTCCATGTGGCCGCCATAAGCCTTACCCTTTTTGTCCTTACTAGTCTTCTCACTTGGACACTCCGGAGCGTAATGACCAAACTTCATGCACTTAAAGCATTTAACATTGTGATTACTCTTGCCTTAATCATTCTTCTCATTCTTTGGAGATGATGATTTCTTGATGTCCTTTTCCTTAGAAGATTTGCCACTTGGCTTGGCATTTCTCCTCATAAACTTTCTAACCAATAATGTCATCTCATCACCATCATCTTCATTATCCCCATTGATGACTTTGAGAGATATTCCTTTATTCTTAACTATAGGTTTCAAGCTTGCCTCATAGGTTTGAAGAGAACCTAGCAATTGGTCGATGCTTATTCTATCAACATCCTTGCTCTCTTCAATAGCCATCACCTTAGCTTTGAACCATTTGGGCAAAGATCTTCTAACTCTCTTTCCGGAGATTGGTACACCAATTGATTGGCTATATCCAAAAGCTTAAATTGGAAGTCATCAAACTTGTCCTCCTCATTCATTTGCAACATTTCAAATTGAGATGTAACTATTTGGAGCCGAATTTTCCTCACCGCATTGGTTTCCTCATTGGTCACCTGAAGCACATCCCAAGCCTCTTTGGCGGTCTCTATATTTTTCATATAGAAAAATTGCCTACTATCCACTCCTCCAAAAATGGTGTACACTGCTCTATGATGCCATTTAGCCTACTCAAAGTCATTTATATTCAATTCGCTTTTTGGTTTAGGAACTATAGATCTGTCTTCAAGCATTTTGTTAGGAGGATAGTAACCTTCCTCAACCGACATCTACACTCGTTCATCTATAGATTGGATGTAAGAATTCATCCTCAATTTCCAAAACCTGTAATTATATCCTTTGATTAGTGGAGGTCTAGAGTTCGATGTTCATTTAGACATCGTCTCTTCATGAAGACCCATTGATCCAAAAACCTAGCAATCAACCGAGAATGAAGCCTAAATCTCGTTAAATTTCATCTAATGACCTGCTCTGATACCAAATGAAATCGCATAAACGCTGTTAAATTATCTTAGGCTAACGTAGGGGTGAATAAGTTATTTGCATTTTTCAATCCCTTGAAACAAATGTATGTTTATCCCTCTAGCTAGCTTGAGTAACAATACTTTTAAGATAATAAAGCATATATGAGTAAACAATATGTATTATTAAACCAAATATTATCAAACTAGCTTAAAAATTGCTAAAAAGAGATTAACAAACAAAACTAAAAACTATCAATACTTGCATTCTCAATTTCGTTTGATATATACAAGTATTTATACAAGAATGATCATATATAACTATACTTAAATACACATACAAAGATATTTACAACTTTGATCAATGGAAGTGCCTGTGAACCACATATTATAACATTCTTGTTTTTCAAGGTATCTAAACATGAAGATTGTAAAACAAGATACAAACATACATATACAAATATATGAGGGGGATATGAAGAATTGACACATTATGTTTTTACGTGGTAAAACCTCCGTTGAGGAAACATCTACGGGTTGAATACAACCATCGATACTTTTATTATTGGAAAGTAGACAAGACATTCCTCAAAAGTGACTAACAAATGACACACTCTATATTGGCTCGATGTCTACCCAATCCCTATTGGTAGATTGGAAATTCCTTAAAAGTGATCAATAAATGACACACTTTCTATTGGAATCCACTCTAACCAACACCATTAAGAAGTTGGAAACTCCTCAAGAATGATCAACAAATGACTCACATTCTATTGGACTCCATCACATCTTGATATCCTGGGTCTACCAATAAAAAGTCTACTTTCTATCCAAGGCACCAATGCCTCTAGAAAGTCTCCCATTGCTTGATTATCCATACCTCATGTCCTAACTAAGACTTCTTGCTTAGCAATCCGAACCACATGTCCTAACCAATACTTCATGCCTTTTACAAGGACTTTCTAAATGTGATCAATGAATGCGTAAATGCAAACAAGCACTCGACATAGAATATGATGATCAAATATATTCTATGGGAACTAGACATATGCATGAAAGATAAAAACAAATGTTTTCTAGTTACTAAGCATGAATGATAATTCAGAACATATGAAAAACACTACAAACACATTCAATATCTAGAATCATTCATAAAACTAAAACTTGAATCAAAGTATATACACTTAGCACACATTCAAGGTTTTATGAACATACACAAAAACATGCTAGAATCATATGAAAAATATCAATTAAGTTTCTAGCAAAAAACCTAGAGCATATTTCATTCACAATATTCAATTAAAGTCAAAATAGCTCTAAGACCTCAATCAAATGTGTTATTCCAAAAGATATTCAATTACATGAACTTAACATATGTAGAGACTATTTTTATCAAAATCAATCAATTAAAGTTCACAAAATAGTCCTAGATAGAAAGCTAGCACAATACAATCTTGAACATGTGAAAACATAAGCAAAAATCAAAGCCTAACTCAACATGAAAGGTTTCAATCAAATTCAATCTAGCTTCAAAACAGTTTAAAACTCTAATTAAACTTTATACAATATACATACATGTATGGAAGAAGAAAGCCCAAGGTGATTGAACACATTTAAGAACAAAACACAAGATGAAATGTAATACCTTAAGAAACAATGTACAATCCTGTTTTTGTGTGTAAAGCCACCAAAAATGTGATCAAAACTTCTCAAACCTTTTCAGAGATGATAGAGGATTAAAGGATGAATACTCTCCAATTCGAATCACTTGAACCAGAGTTCAAATGATAAAGATATAATGTTTGGAAGGTGAGAAAAATTGAAAGAAAATTTTCCTCACAAAGTTTTCAAATTCTCTTCTTAGAATAAAATGAGAGATGGAAGAGGTATTTAAAAGAGAGGTAAATAGAGAGGAGATAAGACCAAAACATCCCCCATGCCACTCCCTTCTTGAGATGGCACATGGCCATCTCGGGGGCAGGGAGGTTTCCTCTCCAAGATAGCCATGCGCTATCTCGGGAAGGGGTGGCATGGTGGCCTTTTGATCACTAGCTCATTTCTCCACGCACCTCTGTGTACTTTGACTGTTCTCCGGCCTCCGAACTCTGAATTTGAATCCATTTTTGGATTATGAACTGATACTCTCTCACGCACATGGACGTCTACAAAATGTTGACCAGAAATTATGAATTCGACTCGATACACAAAGACGAAAACAATGCATGTAAAATGACAGAAAAGTTTCGTAACTCTTGACTCGGAACTCAAAATCAAATGTATGAGTAACCAAAATGACTGAAACTCAATAAGGAACAATATAATACCAAATTCAAGTCCAAGGTCCATGTTACATAAACATACAAACACATAACACACAATAATGCTATTACTTAAACATAGTCCACAAACATGCAATATACAAAACTAGTCAATTTAGCACCAATGCATGAGCATTCAATGTCTAGTGTGTGATTGTATTATACAAAATGATCACAACAATGTAGAGACACATGAATGCAATGTGTGTGTGTATGCCTAAGCCTTGTAAGAGAAATGAGGTCTTAAATATATCTTTGTTGAACAATGAAGCACATTTCTCTTTGATGACTTGAACTTGCTTGATAGGTTGTCATATCTTCTTTGAAGCATGAATTATCATCAATCTAAGACAAATAATCACTATAAGTGAAACATTGTTTTGATATGGAATTAATGTTAACATAACCAAAAACCTAATACACACATATGTGTAAAATACATACAGCGGGATTCGAACACCTCACCATCACCGTAGAAGGGAGGTGCCCATCTCTACTAAGAGATGATGTGTGAAAATTAATAATATTATTTTCTAGAAATTGAAAAAATGACCGATGAAGTACTCATAAATCATAGTTAGGTACAGCTAATAGTCTAATTGGCTAGTGAATTGTCAAATACATTATCAAGTAAGGAGAATACTATTTCAAAAGAGAGGTACGAAGAATAAAAAAGAGGTACGAAGAATACAACGTATCGCCGCTATAGCGTTGGTGCCGAAAGGTAGTGGAAGAATGTTTTCACAATCTGGCAGCGGCGGGTCGGCAGTTTTGAATTCTTAAATGTTTAATACAACACGTTACCTTTTTAATATATAAAGTTATGAATCGGAAATCGTGATTAGGCCCCTTCTATTATTCATATGCGAAAGAAAAAAACAGAAAAGAATATTCGTCTTTAAGATCATTCGAAATAGATCAATTAATTAATAGTTAGGTTTGCTACATATTAGTATTTAAACATGTCAATACTCAATATTATAAAAACAGATTGTATAAGTTTCTACTTTATAAGTATAATTTTGTTGGTAGAATTTATGGAAAATATTTAAGTTTGATAAAAGTTTAATTGGTTCTCAATTGATTTCATTACACTATATATGATATACCGAATGGATTAAATTATTTTATTCTCAAAATTTTACCGATATTTTTTTAATGTATATCATAAGTTTATAAGATACATACTTACGATTATTAGTAAAGATAAAAATTGATGCGATTCAATGATACACACACCGATCTCAATGGGATTATAAATTCAAATCATATTTATTATCTTCGTTCATAAATTTATAATTATAACAAAAAGAATAAGAATTATAAAATTACATAAAAAGTTAATGATTCCTGTATGATATTGATTATAGGCGTTTTTATTGTGGAAATATATTAAATATGTAAAAACTTATATTAATATTTTATAATGTCTCGAAATATTTATATATATATATATATATATATATATATATATATATATTTCAATCTTTAATGCCTACTTTAACCGTAACACATTTTTTTCTTCATTTTAATGGATAGGGATGTGGAAATTGTGAGATATGTCACATTTTTTTGTCTTTTGTGATGATGTCACTAGTTTAATAACTTAAGTTTAAAATGCACATATTATGGTGAACTACCCAAGTTGTCCCTAAACTTTAATTTGTAAAAGGTAACTTTCTGAACTCGTCTGTATCTCTAAAAAAAAGTTGTCTAAAAACTTGTATCTCTCTCTAAAAAAGTTGTCTCGTTCCAGAATCTGCACAAGAAGGTAACAAATATTTATGATCTCGTGTATTCTCTTTTCTGTTTTCATGCATTTCGGATTTTTTGCATATATTTCTATGTTGTAAGAATATGTATGAACAATTAATTGATCCGAGCTTTTTTCATGTGTGACCGAGAATATTTAAAGAAGAATCAAGCTTATTTTATATTGGACCGAACTTTTTTATTTGTGTTGTAAGAACATGTAAGAACATGTATGAATTTGTAATAGATTTGAGTTTTTTTCATGTGTGACCTAGAATATTTAAAGAAGAATCGAGCATATTTGTTATTGGATCGAAGTTTTATATATTTTGAATAAAGCTCGATTATTTGGAAAAAATGCTCGATAATTTGAAGAATATTCTCGATCAATTGAAAAAGTTCTCGATCCCTTGAAAAAGTTCTCGAACCCTTTAAAAAATTCTCAATCCATTTGGAAAAAGTTCTATCCCTTACAATAAGTTCTCGATCCATTTGATAAAAGCTCGATCCTTTAGAAAATGCTCTCGATCCCTTTCCAAAAAGCTCGATCTCTTTGAAAATATTCTCGATCCCTTACAAAAAAACTCGATCCCTTTGAAAATGTTCTCGATCCCTTACAAAAAAGCTCGATCCCTTTGAAAATATTCTCGATCCCTTTGAAAATGTTCTTGATCCCTTTGAAAATGTTCTCGATCCCTTACACTTAATAAATAATTTTAATTCTTAATAATTGTAAACTTAATTTAATTTTTTAATTTGTTAATAATGGTTTGTGATAATGATTTTCACATGACAATGGATCGGGTGAGAATAGTCATACCTTACAACAGTTGATGGGAGCAATTACCTGATAGAAGTCAGAGGTTTTTTTGTTCCGATAACCAAGGAATGTATGTGTCAAAGAATATGACTTACGAAGAGCTGGTGTTGATCCTGCAAACCGTTGTGAAGTACGATATGAACAAATACATTGTTGATCTACAATCTATATCAATCTTTCCTGAGACAACATGTCGCACATTTATAAAAAACGACGATGATGTTTTGTTTATGATAAGGGAAGATAGGGTGATCCCTCAAGTATGTGTTAGTCTAATTGAGAGGGCAACAACAAATGTGATAGCTGAAGATACCCCTACTCATGGAAACACCCAACAATTTCGATCGTTTAGTGGAAGCAATCAGTTGTTCACTGAAAGAAGTGGGAATGAAGAGCAACAAAACATGTATGGTGTCCCACCGGAAGTAGCCGACCATGGTTTTATAGCTGGACCTCAATTGGACGAGGTCTTTGGTTGTCAAATTGAAATGAATGTTGGGCAGTACAACCACTAATACAATGAGATGTACAATGACATGAATAATGAGCAGAACAATTAACAGAACAATGAACCGAATTTTGGGCCAATTCATGAGGTGGCTAATGAGGTAAATTTGCATCCGGTAGATAATGTAGCGAACAATTAGGAAGATGAAGAACCTGTCCAAACGGAAAGACATGTAAGACGTGTACACAAATGTAGTTCTAGTGCAGCAGATATAGCTGGGACCTCTGAGGTCCGGCCTAATGTAACTGAAGCTGTTTTTGACAATGCCATAACGTGGGTAATTTCAGGAGCAGAATCGTACTCTTTTTGTATGGGTGGAAGCAGGAACTTGGTAGAAGATGAACCTACAAGCATGATATATAAAGGGCAATTTTTTCCTAGTAAAAAGGATTTGAAGAGATTGGTTGGGCATTTTGCAATGCGGCACAACTTCGAGTGAAAGGTGAAAAGGTCGAATAAGACAACGTTACATCTGGTTTGTTTGATGAAAAACTGTATGTGGGAGTTAAAAGCTGTAAGGAGAGATGCATCGACATACTTTAAAGTAAGAAGTTTTATCAACGAACACACTTGTCCGTTATAGGAGATTCACTGTCGCCATCGACAAGCTAGTGCAGTCATAATTGGAGAAGTGGTTGCACCTAGATTGCAACAACATGATGGTTGACTAATGCGTCTGAAGGACATATTCTCCGACATGAAAACAATATATGACATTCAAATCATGTACAGTAAGGCATATCAAGCTCTCGAGTATGCGTTGTCATTGACCTATGGAAAGCATGAGGAAACCTTCCAACTACTGTCATCATTCAGTTACGTGTTGGAAGAAAAAAATCCCGGAACAATCACTGACTTATAGTGCGACGAAGATGGTAAATTCCTCTACTTTTTCATGTCGTTGGGTGCCACACTTAGAGGATTCCGGAGGTGTATGCGTCCAATTATTATCGTTGATGGTACCTATTTAAAGGGAATATTCGGGGTACAATGTTTGCTGCAACTGCACAAGTTGGGAATGAACAAGTTTATCTCATTGCTTTAAGGTACGGTGACTCAGAAAACAACCTATCATGTGAGTGGTTTTTGAATTTCTTGAAAGATGCCCTTGGCCATATGGATGATTTGGTATTCATTATTGATTGTCATGCAAACATTGAAGTAGGGATTTCTAAAGTGTTTCCTTATGCCGCATATACCAAATGTTACTGACACTTTTTTGAAAATATTAAAAAGCGACATCACATAAAGGATGTAGCTGCAATAATGGATAAAGCAGCTTGAGCGTACACCGAGTTGGAATATAACCGACACATGAAAGAGTTACGAAACTTGAACCTGATGCATATGATTATATAACTGATGCCGGTCCACACAAGTGGTCCCATGTACACTGCCCCAACAGGAGGTACAGGGTGATGACAACAAATGTTGTAGAATGCATAAACTCATGCCTAAAATTTACACTGTAATTGCCTATGTTGACTCTGGTAGAGTTCATTAGGAATATGCTATAACGCTGGTTTCACGATCGTCATAGCGCTGCAGAGTCCATGCGTTATCAGTTGACTGACGCATCACATCTTGTGATCTTAAAATGCGTGGAGAAATGCAATTTTATGACCGTAAATCCAGGTTGCTAGAACATATTCTCTGTGAAACGGTCTAGAAAACAGTGGACCGTTGACTTAACCCGAAAGACCTGCACATGCAACAAATTCCAAATGGACCATCTTCCATGTTCTCACGCGCTCGCTGCCACAAGGTACATCATATGTTTTAGTGTACAGTTAATATTACTGCAACTTGAATCTCATTGTTTTCATTGTTTTTATAGAGACCAAAACATGGATTTCACATCCTTGTGTGCGAACTATTGTAAGAGACAAACACTTATTGACGTGTACTCGGTTCCTATTATGCCGGTTAGACATCCTTCCACTTGGGTTGTACCATTTGACATCACTGGGAGGGTGGTTTGAACCCAATCTCTAGAAGACAAGTAGGCCGCCTGAGGGCGGGTCGACATATGTCATCTTCGGAGAGGACAACTACACAAAACAGTAGAAGATGTGGACAACCAGGCATAATCCCAGGAGATGTTCTAACCCCTCTTTGATTAATAAAGGTCCGAGCAGAGTTATTCCTGAGGAATACAGACGCAAATGTAGCATTTGTCATACAGTTGGCCACAACAGACAGACGTGCCCTACCAGAGACACCACCGTGGAATGATTTTAGGCGTTATGATGATAACATTGTGAAATTTTGTACTCGTATGATTTGTTCAATAACTGAATTTCAATTTTAATTAAATAGGATTTTTAATTAATGTTACACTTGTGATTTTATGACAGTTGAAAAGGAAACAAAAATTAAAATAAA
This sequence comes from Dipteronia dyeriana, assembly GCA_032871835.1. Classification (NCBI taxonomy): domain Eukaryota; kingdom Viridiplantae; phylum Streptophyta; class Magnoliopsida; order Sapindales; family Sapindaceae; genus Dipteronia; species Dipteronia dyeriana. The sequence goes on along the minus strand of CM065300.1, from coordinate 75,060,665 downwards.
ATTTTATTTCAATGTAAACATTTTTATACAAAAAAATGGTACATATACAGAAGAATTACTACATAAATCTAAACGGGCCGAAAGTTTGAAAAAATATCAACTGCCATCTTCTCCCAAATGATCTCCATATCATCTTTCGACCAATCGAAATCATTCATGTCTGCCAGTAAGTACTCGATCAATCTCAATGTGTGCGGACCACAGTTACCCCTACAGTTGAACACATTAACATGCATTAATAAAACAATTTTTTTTAATAATACAATCTCAAAGTAAATGAAAACAAAATGTCTTACGATTTCTTCTGCTGGGGACACGTGTTGCGGACACCACGCTGACTGAGAAGGGCTTATTCTTCTTCGCGAACGTCTCACGGTCAGGTGATCTCGCACTATGAAATCCGACCTGATGCAACATCGAGGGCAAAACCCAACACAAGGGGGCTACATGCTGCTTCCGGATAATCACTGTGACATCCTGTCTCTAGGGGTCAACAATGAACATAGTCCCGCAGGTGAGGCCAACAGTCACCAAGAGCCAATGTTGGCACCCAATGTTGCACGGTATCAGGACCTATAAACATAAAAAGAAAGTGTTAGAATGTATAAATCCATTTATAACAAAAAATTACAAAGCAAGTAACACTTACCGTGTCAACCTCGTGCCACAGACGACTTCCAATCGGGGCACCACCACGTACCATCGTAAGATCCTCATTCATCCACCAGGACCTCACCACATTCCACCGCACCGTGGTGATCTCCCCTCGAGCATCACGAGGCATCATTCTCCTGTATTGGACCTCCAGATAAGACTGTACAAACATTTGATCGACAAAAAAATTAGTAATGTTTTACAAACTAATTTAAAAGCATGCGTTATCATTACTTTTGTGAAATACTTACAAAAAATTATGTATCCAAGATGTTGATCATCTGGTTGTACGCACTTGGGAATGCTTGCTGATGCTTTCGAAGAAATGGAGGTACGCGTCCATATGTTGGGAGTATATACACGTAATAAAGTGTTTGAAGTGTATCATATCTAAAACAAACATTAAATAGAAAATGCCCGGTCGCACGTACCTCGTCCTCCAACTCCATAAAGTTAGTCTGCATCCGATGGAACCATGCAACATCAACTGGCTCCAACACGTCTGCATTAATTTTCCAATAGCAACACAATTATTTAATTGAACAGAAGAAAACCTACCACCTAAATAGAAAACAAACTTACTTACCTTTCCCCGTTTATGTTCTTCTTGAAGGCTTGGTAAGCCTTCAACTGGTCACCGTCCACCAGTCTGTGGGGATAAAAAATGTGGTCCGAAGGCTGAAGTATTACCCTCGCTTTCTTTGGTCTGTAGGGATTTGTGTACGGGCTGAGCAACTATCAACCGCGCTTCAATACATGCCTCTCTAATCGAACTCCCCCCGCTGGGTTATGCTGCGATGAGAAGCTCTGTCCCCTCTGAGACTAGATGGATGTAGGGGTGGAGGGGGCGGCTGGGGCTCTATCCGTGGGGGAGGTGAAGGGGGCGGCTGTCGCTAGATCGATGTGGGTGGTGGAGGGGGAGGCTGCTGCTCGATCGATGGGGGTGGTGAAGGGGAATGTTGAGGGGGAGGTTGTTGCTCGACCAATGGGGGAGGTAGAGGGGGAGACTGCTGCTCGACCAATGAGGGTGGTGGAGGGGGAGTCTACTGCTCGATTGGAGTGGGCGGCGATGAGCCTGCTACTGTACGTGTAACATACCCTATATCCCCGGTACGCTGGTGAGTCTCACTCTCCTGAACTGCCCCTCCGGTATGTGGATCCTCCTAACGACCACCAGTGTTGTCTGTCCCCCCGGTATTTCCACATCAGGACTAGGTGGATCATCCCTGTGCGTATGCGTCATGATGCCCTGAAGCCTCCCGATCAATGCGAGCAACTTCCGATGTTGCTCATGTCGATCCTCCTCGCTCTTCCGGATCATAACTAGCAACTCTCGCTACTGCAGTTGTCGATCATCCTCACTCTTCCGGAGGGCTTCACGTAACTTGTTGAAATGATGTTCCCATGGGGTCTGAATTCATGTCAATATTGTTAGTACTAAAACACTCTACAAGCCGCGTTAATAAAAACAAAACTATCATCTCATCTTACCTCTACATCACGTCTAACGTCTGTATGGGAATCCTCTCTAGATGCACCAGGTGCGGAGGTGGTAAACCGAACCCTTCTATGCCTCACTCCCAGAGGAGACGGCTCAGATCCGTTAGTGTCCATGGCACTGAAACCCGGGGCCCGATGGGTCAGAAGCCTCCATATCACTGCTCCTCTCTCCCCCACCCTCCTCCTTCGAACGCTCTCCACTGCTCCCGACAACAGTAGTCTGATCAGGGATAGACTGAAGGTGAACCCTATCCTCCTCTACATACAGACTCCCTATTCGCTTAGGCCTGCAAAGTACGGTGCTCCCTCCTCAACTGCTGTGGGCACGATTTCCTCCCTCGCAAACATCTAAAAACTTAGTTACAGGAATGTCATTATAAACATAGTAACTAATATAACGATTAACAAATTAAATAAATACCCTAAAACTGAAAATCTTGGCCAGCTTCTTCCCTCTAGGTTATTTTGCCAACTCTCATTTCAACATACGAGGATAAAGCTCCGTAACCCTCAAGGTGCCGAACTCAACGCCTAGTCAGGGGATCACATCCAAAGCAAATATCTACATTAAAGATAAGTACGATTAGAATGTCATAAATTTCTGTAACGAAATATAAAACACATGTTGTAATTCTAAGTTCATACCAATAGAGCATGCGATAGACCGTAAATGTTATACCCCTCAACGATATGTACAACATCGCCTTGTGACTGCTAGCGTCTCTTCTCATGTCGTCGAGGGTAACACATGCTTGAATGATAAAATAGAATGCCTATAGATGTGGGCATCCCATGGGAAAGCATCGAAGGCAGTGAGACCCTCCGCCAACTGAAACTGTCAAACTGGAATCTTGAATCTCTCGTCCACCCCCATCAATATCCAGTTCAACATGTATATGAGGCACAACTTCACAGCATCATACGCCTCCTAAAATTCTTCGAGGGTAAGAACAACCCTCAACTCCTCTAACGATACCTCATCAGCTCCAGGAAAGTACCGCTGATGTATGTCATTCTCCACTGCAGCATACAGACCCGTGTCCAGTACAACTCCAAACAGGAACTGTATCTTATCTGTTGGCCTGTCATGATCCGACTCCCGCAACAGCAGCCGATGGATAACACCACCCAAAAACCTCATCTCCCGGTGCATCGACATTAAATGCCCGAAACAGGACGCCATGAACCGACACCGATCCTTAACAGTAAAATCTTCTAGGACCTGGTTCAATACATCGTTTATACGGGTGAGGGCTTCAAAATGGTCGTGTCGAGTCAATTTTCCCTTGAACCAATCTCCCTCTGGAGTTTTAAGGAAATCTTTCAACCTCCTCCTCATCTGCAATGTCACAGAAACAATACATAAGTAAACTATAAAAAACTCAGTTCTTTGACATTTATTCTCGATCCTTTTAAAAACTTCTCGATCCTTTACAAAATATTCTCGATCATTTTAAAATATTCTCGATCCTTTGAAATTATTCTCTATCATTTGAAAAAGTTCTCGATTGTTTGAATTTTTTTCTCGATCCATTGATAAAATCTCGATTCTTTGCAAAATCTTCTCCATCCGTAGATCAAATTCGCGATCCTTTTAAATATATTATGGATCATTTTAAAAAATCTCGACCCTTTGAAAAACATTCTTTATAATTTGAAAAACATTTTCGATCAACGAAAACAAAATATTCTCGATCCTTTTAAAATTTCTTGACACTTTAATAAAATTCTCGATCGCTTGAAAATATTCTCGATCTTTTGAAAAATAATCTCGATCGTTTGAAAAATAATCTTGATCGTTTGAAAAATATTCTCGATCTTTTAAAAAATATTCTCGATCGTTTGAAAAATATTCTCGATCAATTTATCAAATTCTCAATCCATTCATAAAATTATCGATAAACAAATATGCTCGATTCTTTAAAAAATCTTTTCGATTTTTAGTTAAAAATCCTCGATTTTGTTCCAAAAAACCTCAATTTCGTTAAAAAAAATTCTCGATTTCAAAATTTCTCAGAATTAAAATTCCTCGATACATAAAATTTTATCTTCCTCATCACATATTCAACCTAATTTCAAGCCCTAACCTAAACCACAACCATTCTCATATCTCGTTTTCAACCCTAATCTACGATTTCAATCAACAAAAATACAAGTCTAACATGCAATGACAAGTTATCAACTACAAAATGGAAAAAAAAAACGAACAGAAATTACCTCTGCCAATCGCAACAAATCTGATGTATTCTCGTTCTTGTTTCGGTCACTTCGCCGTCGATTATGTTGCCGTCGATCTCTTTTTCACTCTAACTTTTTTCACACTAACAAAACGACAACTTTCTCTCTTTTTCAACAATTCGGGTATTTTTGTCCGATCATACTAAATGATGTCTTTTAAACACACATTAGTAAAATGGTGATATTTGTACAACAGACCCCTAAAATGGTGCCAATAATTTATCGACCCCGGATAGGGATTAGGGATAATATACTTTAATTTATTTCAAAAAAATTGCATCCATTTAAGGCCTTTTCTTGTACAAAATTAGTTTAAAGGAGGAGTTTTCATAAAACTTTGATAGCAATGCTGCCATTTCTTGTACAAACTTAAATTGAAGGAGTTTTCATAGAACTTTGATAGCAATGTTGCCTTTTTTTGTACGAACTTAAATTGAAGGAGTTTTCATAAAACTTTGATAACAACGTTTTTAATAGATTTGACAGGATTGCATTAAAGGAAATAGGAGATTGTGACATATTAGAGATCATCTCTAATGGTATCATGTATTTTTTAGTTTCTATAGGTGACACGTTATGATTTTTGTTGAATATGAATCTATTTTTGTATAAGAAAAACAAAGAATACGTATTCTTATTTCTAATACAATTATATATATATATATCAACTATATATTTAAGTAAGATAATTCGTATTGGTGTGAAATATATTAAGAAATGCGGATTAGAATTTATCAGCTATATATTTAAGTAAGATAATTCGTATTATTTTTTACCTCATTATATATTCTTCTTATATGGTAATAAATTTAACTCAAATGCATAATGATATTGAAGATGTATTTTTGAGCTTCACTCTCTCTTCTTATTTATTTATTTATGGTTAATAGTATTGATGGGAAATGGTAAGAAATCATGGTCAATATTTTAATAAATAAGTCTCTCAATTGAGAAACATGTCACATAATATCTATATTTAGGTTAGATAATGTACAGAAGAATTAAACCCAAATGCACAATAGAGATGCTGAAAATAACGTAATATGTGAAAATCTTTTTCTTTTTAAAATTTAAATAAATAAAAATAAAAGAAGTAGTCGAATAAAAAAACGGAGTGGGACCCTAACAAGAAGGGCCACCTATTAGAGGCTTTATGGCAATGCATGAATGATGGCCGGTGACCGACTTTTCCCAATCCTCACAAACCGGAGAGTCACTCACACTCACCAACCATTTTATTTTTCTCTCTTTTGATCTTCTCTTTCTAATTCTATTTCTAATTCTAATTTTAATTTTAATTTATGGGGTCATTTACTCCTTTTCTAATAATAATAATAATAATAATAATAATAATATAGAAACGCATTTCTCATTTGGTCATTTGTCAATAATGCTAATGGAAACTGGAAACAAACAAAGAATCTCGAGGAACAAATCCCACCTGTAAGGCTGTAACAGATTAATTGCTAAAGTTATAAAGGTAATTTTTTTTTTAATCTGTCGATTGAATTTTTACATTTTTCACTTTTGTTTTTTTTACTTTTCTATGAAAACCCAGTTGCAATTATGAGTTTATAAACAATTCCAGAAAATAATAATAATAATAATAATAATAATAATAATAATAGTAAAAAGAGAAAAACAGTTCATAGAGTTGATGTTGTGGGGTGGGCTTTTTGTTGCCCGTTAGTGATAAGCACGCCTGGCACTCATCATTCTTCCCTCCAACTCTCTCTTTCTCTCTCTAACTTTTCTCTTTCTTCTTCTCTCTGTTTATACTTTATTTTCAATATCACCTTTTTCTTTCTCTCCAATTTTATTTCCGCATTGATTCTCGCTGTTAGACTGGATCTGGGTTGCTGCCGATATAAATATATATATATATTTTATAGAGATATCAGGCAAGTAATTCTTGATATTCCGATCTTATTTATTTATTATTATTATTATTATTTTTGATTCTTATAGATATTTGTGTATCTGGGTATTGTTTGTTTTGTTTGATGAATTCAAGAAGATGAGAGTATCTAGAGGTGCTGTTATTGGAAATGGACATGTGTAATGTTTTTGTTTGTTTGTTTTGGAAATTAATGGTTTTGCGTATTCTAGTTAAAACGTGATCTGATTCGTAGATTGGCTTGTTGGGAATCGAATTTTATTGATCTGGTACCTTGTCGATTCAAATTTCGATACATATATACTCTGTTTTTTGGGTTTCTGAAATATCTTGGGGTTGGATTTTTTTACACGTAATTTGATGTTAAAATAAGTTTTAGCCATCTAAATTTCTCTAGTGGGTGTTTTTCATTTTCGGCGGTTTCAATGTGTCTGCTTTCTGTTTGTTTCTCTAGTCTCTGTCATTTATTGGTTGGTTGCTGATTGTTGCACCACCATGTGAGAGCATTTTACTGACATTATATTTTTGTGCATCCATCACGATCAGACCTTAATGTCAACCCTATATAGATGGCACATAAGTAGTTAGCTTTAATGGGATTAGATGAAACAGTGGATGGTTAATGATAGGTGGTCTTTAGAAGCTTAAGTCTGTCCATCCCACATTGCCTTTGGATTATATATTCTCAAACAGAATGTCACAAAACTATGAGTGTCACGTCGCTTTCTTCTACCACGACGAAAATTCCAGTGTCTCTCTTGTACTTGGTTCTGTTGTCTAACCTGCTGACAGTGTAGTTTTGTAGGCCTGTAGCTTTGACCGAGAAATGAGAATGAAAGAAATATGTGACCACTGAGGACATTGTTTTGTGATTTTTCAGTCTTCTAGTGAGCTGCAATGGTTGACAACTGGTTACTGTAGTTCAGATTTCCCGTGGCACTACGGTTGCTGGTAAAGCATTTCATAGATATTACTTCCCTCGGTACATATGCAAGTGATAGGTTTAATTTTGTCTGCATATGGAAATAATTGAATTTGACTAAGCTATAATATACTACAAGAAAGAGATATGATTTGACGGAAAAAGAGTTGAGATTGCAACTACAAATGGGTTTCATTTTAAAGTTTAAGAGGTTTATGAATCTTTATTAACTGTCTTCTTGAAGCGTTCTTTCCTCTCAACAAACATTTTAATGCATATATTTTCAATGATTAGATTGAGGTAAACATGTATGCTAGTTTAATTTTTGTATGTCTACACTAAATTCCTATCCAAACCTGGCAAAACAAAAGTGATCTTTTTAAGTTTCCCTTAATATCATGATTTGTTCCATGGTAGGATTTCGAGCTACTCTATGAACTTATTAATCTGTGTTAATTTGACAAGCACAAAGTATAAACCTCGTTCTGTGTATGTTTATTGTGTTGGTTCAGTATTGTGTACCACTTCTGCAGTAATATTATCGACAATTGTACATGTGCTATGCAGTTAGGTATCTCCTTTTTTGGCTCTCTTAATAAGTTTCTTGTTTACCCGGTAAAAAAGAGAGGAAAAAAGAACAAATAGTTTCTGTGCCCTGACATGCTTTGCTGTTTGTGTTTACTACGCTGTATCTCCAATTTTTCACTTTCATACTTAAGTAATGGTGCTGATCATCTTTCAGGGTTCTTCAATTCCTGTCTTCAAGCCAAAATTGTAGAAATCAGATAAGTAAGCTACAAGAACATTATGGCTGTTTCCATGAGAGATTTAGATCCAGCTTTCCAGGGAGCTGGACAAAAAGCGTATCCTTTTGTCTTCTGAAATATGTAGCATCTTTGCAGAAATTGTCAACTACCCACAAATTTTATGTTATAGATGTATATTCTATATTCTGATCAATTTTCAATAAATTTACAATACAAATCAATGGTAGACAGATAATAATTTTAAAAAGCCAACAACTTAACAGCTGAAGCTGCAACCTATTGTTGTTTATCTTGGATACATATTGAATGATCTTGGACATCTAATGTTCTCCTTGACAAAATCCAGTGGAATTGAAATATGGCGCATTGAAAATTTTAAGCCAGTTCCTATACCAAAGTCCTCTTATGGGAAATTTTTCACTGGGGATTCATATGTGATTATGAAGGTAAGTGGCTTGATTATGTTCTATCTTTTTTCTCATCTATCCTTATACTGTAATTGGTCCCTTAATATGATGACCGATCTTAATATAGTTTATTATTTTTGTTGAGATTATATTGGGTTTCAAATGCACTCAAAATCTTTTTTGGTGCACTGATATGACAGTAGGACCATGCATTTAATGCTAATTTTCTCACGTTATCATGTATAATGTTGCCCTCTCTTGTGCAGACAACAGCCTCAAAATCTGGTGCCTTACGTCAAGATATCCATTATTGGCTCGGAAAAAATACCTCTCAGGTAGTCCTTTGTGGGACATAGTTCTAATTATTGTGCAACCGAAGTATCGTGCTGTTTAATTGCGATTTTGTGACAATGAATACGTTAAAATAGGATGAAGCAGGTGCTGCTGCCATCAAGACAGTTGAACTGGATGCAGCTCTTGGAGGACGTGCTGTTCAGTATCGTGAAGTACAGGGCCATGAAACCGAGAAGTTCCTATCATATTTTAAACCATGTATCATACCTCAAGAAGGTGGAGTTGCATCCGGATTTAAACATGCTGAGGAGGAAGAACATCAAACACGTTTATTTGTCTGCAGAGGAAAGCATGTGGTTCATGTAAAAGAGGCAAGTCTATTTGATATAGCTTTTTCCGGGATGAGAGATCAGTCTCACCGATGATTGCCTATACATGCTGCTTCTTTGTGACTTTGGTTTTGTGTTGGTGACAGGTTCCTTTTGCACGATCATCACTCAACCATGATGATATTTTCATTCTAGATACTAAGTCTAAGATTTTTCAATTCAATGGTTCCAATTCATCTATTCAAGAGAGAGCAAAGGCACTAGAAGTTGTGCAGTACATTAAAGATTCTTATCATGATGGCAAGTGTGAGGTAGCTGCCATTGGTAAGTCAATTTACAGGTTGGAAAGTTTTCATTTGGAATCTGACTTGAGTTACATTTTTTATTTTGATTGCTTGCCTTCAATGTAGAGGATGGTAAGTTGATGGCTGATGCCGAAACTGGAGAATTTTGGGGTCTCTTTGGTGGGTTTGCTCCACTGCCAAGGAAAACAGCTAGTGAGGAGGACAAGAATGTTGATTCTCAACCTACTAAGCTATACTGGTAATTTATCATTTTAGTTTGCCCTCTTCTCCTTTACTGCAAATTTAAGTTGATTGTTGCAGCAAATGTATCTTTCTATTTCTAATTGGACTAATAGGTTGTCATTTTATAGAAATTGGAATTTGTATTAAGCATGTTCATGTTCCTTCTCCATGTGGTTTTCTGTTAACTTTCTTTTGAGATGATTCAGCTAAAAACCTAAACCAAAAAACCAGTTTAGATTCTCTGTATTGGTTTAGAGAATCTATTGAGTTGTTTGTTTAGAGCAGAACTTAATAATTTTTAATGAAGTTAAAGAGGCTGGCAAACAAACTTTCCTGGAATAAGGCTTATTTCTAGACTCTCTATGGACATATAGTTCTGAAGAATTCAAAGACAATTCTTTATTTTGTTTATTTTTAATTTTAGTCATGTTGGATTGGAAGGCTATAATTAATTGATAGAATTTCTCGTGTCTTTGGTTTTGCTTTGAGTTCAGTTTATTGTACTAGTTGATTGGCGGTTCATTTTTATATTTATTTACTTTTCTCCTCTAATATGATTTTCTATTTCCTTTTAAAGAAAAATCAATTTAGATTCTCTTTCTTTTCTAATTGTGGAAAAAAAATTGATAAGTAGATGGAAGCATGTGTTCTGCATTTAGCAACATGCAGACATTTTTTTTTATAAGAGTGACATGATCTGGTACTCTTGCGGTCTGACAAAAGCATATTTGCTTTTCAAGTGTTGAGAAGGGACAGGCAGAACCGGTTGAGTGTGATTCCTTGACAAGGGAGTTGCTAGAAACGAACAAATGCTATCTACTAGATTGTGGTTTGGAAATGTTTGTATGGATGGGGAGAACCACCTCTCTTGATGAAAGAAAAAGTGCAAGTGGGGCTGCAGAAGTAATACACATTCCTTTTTTATGCAATATGTTTTGTTATTCGTGATTGAAATACTCCGTCACTCTTGTTCCGTTGTTGATCTCACTGAGCAGGAGTTACTCCAAGGTGCTGATCGATCAAAATCTCACATAATTCGTGTTATTGAGGGATTTGAAACAGTGATGTTTCGTTCAAAATTTGATTGTTGGCCTCAGTTGACTAATGTGACAGTTTCTGAAGATGGTAGAGGCAAAGTTGCTGGTGAGTAACCGAAGTATTCTCCTATCGTCATTTCAATATAAACTATCCTTCTGGAAGTTCACTATTATGATGGTTATCTCATCACCATTGTTAACTTTGTCTTAAAATACTGATAAAATAAAATATTGCAGCTCTTCTAAAACGGCAGGGGGTTAATGTCAAGGGTCTTTTGAAAGCTGATCCTGTAAAAGAAGAACCACAACCATACATTGATTGTACAGGACATCTACAGGTGCCTCTCTATGTATACTATATCTATATGTAATATAGTCTATGTCATAGTTTGATGATCTGGGATAACAAGGTTGATCAGTAAGAACGTCACTGAATCTTCTTTTTCCTTTGCCTAATTAAATTTGCACTTAAATCATCATCTTGGAAGAAAAGTTTACCAATAACCCTCCCCTTTTTCCTTTGCCTAATTAAATTTGCACTTAAATCACCTGGAAGAAAAGTTTACCAATAAGAAATGTGAGATGTTAGTAGAAAGTGATAAGGGGAGTTGGTGATTGGCAAGATATATAGGCACTAGTGGAAAGAAACTGCTGTAGAATCAATTGCAAATTTCTTGTCAGTCCTACAAAATAAGTTAAAGGCTTAACAGTTTTGTTGGATACTGGAAACTTCAAGTGATTAAGAATGATCTTGTGAGAAATGTTTCTTGATTGTTGTACAAAATGTTTTGGTAACATCAAAGGAACATGACAGAATTATAGATGTGTTTATGCAAGTTCCATGTCAACCTTTTGAAATGCTTCCTGGGCGATTAAAGAATAAATCTTTTGGAACACCTATACATCTGTATGCTTCCCATGATTAAGCTTATTGGAAACTATGTCCACTGCCCTCTTGATATGGACGTAATTTATGAATTGTATGTTAAATCTGTAGATTGCAATTTAGTCTGCTGATAATTTCCTCCTTGTTGCACAGGTTTGGCGTGTAAATGGTGAGCAAAAGGTTCTCCTTTCAGCTGCTTATCAGTCAAAGTTTTATGGTGGGGATTGCTATATTTTTCAGTATTCATATCCTGGAGAAGATAAAGAGGACTACATTATTGGAACATGGTTTGGAAAGCAGAGTGTGGAGGTAAATTTTAAGCATTTTGTGCTACTTTTCCTTTTTTAGTTTTTATTTTACCGCCCTACCACTTTCTCTGCTGTGCATAACATACTGCATTTAACACTTGACAAAGGTTTCCGTAACAATAGAATCTGTTAAATATCCAAATACTTGGTAGTGGCTAAATGAGTCAGTTACTTTCTATAGTTGTCTCCATATGAATTCGAGAAATGTATCTATAAGGAGCACTTAATATTAGGATACAGAATCGTATCAGTTGGTTTACATGTACTGATTTCCTTTACACAGCATTCTTCTGAAGCCAGCATTGCTTGCTGTGGGGACAAAAACTCTTTGTTGGTTGATTATTTCAGTATCTTGAGTTTATTCCTCTCGTATAAGTATGTGAAGGCATATATGCATGTACTTATGTATACACCCTGACAGAAACATACACAACTATAATATGTTTATGTGTTGTATTATGGTGCTGTGTCATACATTTGTTAGTTTATTTTATAATTGTATTTTCATTACTAAACATAGGAAGAAAGAGCATCTGCAATTTCACTGGCTAGTAAGATGGTTGAGTCAATGAAGTTTCTTCCTGCCCAGGTATAGATATTTTTTCTATGCAGTTCGTATATTGATGAAGTAATTTGTACATTACTCTCTTTTATACTGATGCCTGATGGTGTATTGGTATTTAATTCGTAGGCCCGCATCTATGAAGGAAATGAAACAATTCAATTCTTTTCAATCTTCCAGAGCTTTATTGTCTTTAAGGTGTGGGAGTTGATTGAAAAGCTTAATGTTCTTCATTAAATATTCTCAATTTAGTTAAAGTTTTTCCTCTGATTATGGAATCAACCGATGTAAAATTTGTCAGGGTGGTCTTACTGATGGATACAAGAATTTAATTGCGGAGAAGGAAATCCCAGATGAGACTTACCAAGAAGATGGTGTTGCACTATTTCGAGTTCAGGGGTCTGGACCTGAGAATATGCAAGCAATACAAGTTGATCCGGTAAGTCATACTTTTGTCTACCATATCTATATCCTTTAGAACTAATTTAATGCGATTATGTTAGTATTCTTGTTATGGAAGCAAGTCCCACCTTTGTTCTCTTATTTTATATTTTCAATGTAAAGCTTGTACATCACAAATACCTATATGCTTATACTAGCATGCATTCAATATGATAGGGAAAAGGGAAAGAAGTAAACCAAAAATGAAATTGAGGGAATGTTATAGAATGCTTACTTTTATTGATTGAACCCTAATTTTCCAAGCACTAATCCTAGACAACCCAAATGATATAGCGAGTGGTTTGTTCATTGACCACATCATCCCATGTTGTTTGTGGTGATGACAACTCACTTGACCTAATCTAATTAGATAATTTCAGAATATCTGTCATGAATGTCATAAAATATTTTGTTCCTTCGTCCTTCATGTTTTCTATTTTTTAAAATATAATTTTTATTGTAAAAATTGTTTCACTGCTCTGCCCCCAGTATATTATTTGTAGGCTGTTCCATGACGTATAAGGATGTTTGAAAGTTTAAGCACTTGTGTTGTAATTTTTCAATATCTACTTCATCATTATTTTCTTCTAAAGAGTTGAAGTGTCTCCCCTGCCAAAGATTTTAACCCGATTATTAAGCTATAAATTGTTATTTTTATAGTTTAGCATCTCAGTTCAACTTTGTCATTAAGATATCAAGCACAACTTCGTATACCTTCTTATGTGAATTATTATGAAATATATTCATCATAAACAATTTCAGCATTTGCATTTCATAAATGCACTCTAATGTAATGTTGTGATGGGAATTGGTTTGCTAAGGAAACTAGCATCTATTAGGTCGAGGGATTTGGCATCTCTGACTGCCCACAGGGAAAATTTTCAGTATAAACTTTTTCAGAGTTATTTGTGCGTGTGGAGGACAAATCTTTTCCCTTCTAGAGCCTGGCTATTCTTGATTCTTGTTTTTAATTTTTAAATGTTGATTAACAGTTTTGGAATGCAACACTTCCCAATGTAACAATGTGACAATAAAATAGTTTCTATGATTGACCTCTCCAGTTACAACTGCTTGGAACATATAGACATATAGTCCCACTTTGTTCATTGTTGTTTATATATTAACTCTTGATTTCAGCATCATCTCTTTACTAGTACTATATATATATATATTTATTTATTTATATGTATGTATGTTACATATATAAACAAGTACTATATATGCAGGTGCTGTCAATAGGAATCAATTTGTTTTATTTTGATTTGACTTGTGGTTCTATTGCAAAAATGCAACCTGTACGTGTAATAAAGCTGAGTCCAAATGCTGTTGTTGAAATGACTCTGATTTCCTTGATTCTGTTACAATTGAGTACATATACCTTTTCTGTGCATAAAGTGATGTTTGCTTTTATTTCCCTCCTTCTACACTTCAATCAGGTTGCATCATCGTTGAATTCCTCCTACTGTTACATATTACATAGTGGTTCCTCTGTCTTTACATGGTCTGGAAACCTTACAACCTCAGAGGACCAGGAACTTGTGGAGAGGCAGCTGGATCTGATAAAGGTAGGATACATATTCTAAAATATTTTCTTCTACGTTTCTGATTTAGCCTTCATGAACTCTCTGGAATTTTGTTTATAATAAATAGATCTCCAATGTCATCATGGGTTCTAAAAAACTATTGTATTCTGATCCAACCTGGAGGTTTGAATTTTGAGTCGGGGTACTTTAATATATTCATAAATTGTATGCATTTGGATGTTTTTATTGATACTCTTGTTTTCTCTTTCCGGTCCTCCTTGATTATATGCTTCTCATAGCTTGTCGATTTTGTGCAGCCAAATCTTCAGTGCAAGCCTCAAAAGGAAGGTGCGGAATCAGAACAATTTTGGGATTTGTTGGGAGGAAAATCTGAATATTCAAGTCAGAAGATCGGAAAGGAGGCTGAAAGTGATCCTCACTTATTTTCCTGCACGTTCTCAAAAGGTAAAAACCCATAATTTTTTTATTGATAGTAAAGTTCCATATCTTTTCAGTTTCCGTTACTTTTAATGTAAATCAATCCCTAATTCTTTTTTTTTTCTTTTCTTTTCTTGCATGTTTATTGCCTAAATGTGCGCTGATCTGTAGGAAATCTGAAGGTAATTTGACTATTGGCATTTTGAACTCCGAAGTTTATTTTGGGGTTTTTTTTAAAGATGTTATTAGTTTAGAAATGTTGCCTTTTAATACAATTAATGTGCATATATGTCTTGTCACATGAATTTTGCTAGACACTTTATTATGTATTAGGTTGTATCATACCGTAACAATACTTATAATTTTTACTAATGAGTTAAATTTAGGTCATTTGGTATGTAAAGATTTACTTGTACTATTGCTGCAACATGTCTTGAAGTTGAAGTTGTTATTGCAGGTGATAGAGATATATAACTTCTCCCAGGATGATTTGATGACTGAAGATATATTCATCCTAGATTGTCACTCAGAGATCTTTGTCTGGGTTGGACAACAAGTTGACTCTAAGAATAAAATGCTTGCTTTAACTATTGGAGAGGTAAGCTAATTGCTCTCAGATTTAATTAATTTACACTTTTGTTTTGAGGGGTGCAGTTGGCAAAATACTTGTTATGAATCATGTATGAGAAGGTGCCACTTGATAATTTTTATCAATTAGGTCATAAAATATTGATTAAGTGCCACTTAGCTTGGCCTTAGCCCCTTGACCATTGGTTAATTTAACTTAAGCCTGCAATGATGGTTGTTAGTTTTTAGTTTTTAAAGAGCAAATTTCTTGTGGCATGCTCTTATCCTTTTTTCTTTTGGTCACTCTTATCAGAAATTCCTTGAACATGATTTTCTTTTGGAGAAATTATCTTATGAAGCTCCAATATATATTATCATGGAGGGGAATGAGCCGCCTTTCTTTACACGATTTTTTACATGGGACTATGCAAAATCTAATGTAAGTGGCTTTATAGTTATTGTGCAGTGGTTCCTATGATTCTGATCCTTTTAAGTGATGAAATATTTTTGTTGGCTTCAGATGCATGGAAATTCATTCCAAAGGAAACTTGCAATAGTGAAAAATGGTGGTACCCCAATTAAAGATGTAAGACTTTATTTAATGCTTTCAGTTTGTAGAACTTTTTTACTCATTTTGACTTTCTTGAGTTGCTTTCCTAGTGTACATGTGCATCTCGAACTTCAAGTTCCATGCTATCCTATTAAACTGCTTTTCTTTCCTTTTTTGTCATTGGTTGATTAGTGATTCTCAAGACATTTTCACCTGATAACGTGTTCTCTTAACCATGCTAGTATATAATATCTTAAGTATGAATACTATACTTTCTCTTTATTATGCTAGTATATAATATCTCAAGTATGAATACTATACTTTTGATTAATTGTACATGAGAAGATTTTTTTTTTTTGAGATATTTTTCTTGTGTTAAGAGATAATGAGCATGCCATAACATTGTTAGGATCTCATATAGCTCTTTATGACCCCTGGCCTGTAAATGGCCTTTATGAACCTCTAAAAGGTAAAATCTCTTCTAGACCATGACCAATGCCCTAGTTGGTCCTATACATGTGACTCACTATCACTCTATCAGGAAAAGAATTGCAATAGCTAGAATATGGTGCACAATATCGGTCAACCATAGATCCTTGGTTACTAGATCTAATCCTCGACAAAAAGTAAGAAATTTCTGCATATTTTTGGCCAATTTAAGGTAAAAAAAATGGAGTTGCTCCTTTTAAAAACTGGGATAAAGTTAAGCCAAAAGATCCCAAGAAAGTCCTATACCTTTTTTTCCTTCAATATATTGAATATAGAGTTATTGTTCTTACAGCCTGAGTTGCATGCTTTAATTGTCCAAAGAGGAAATGGGTCTTAATCTTGCTGGGATTATCATGCCTGATCCATTCCTGTAAGCCTAAATGACGTGGGATGGCATAGTGTTTAATTAGGACTATTGCGCGAAGTTCATTATTGCTTTTGTAATTAGAATTTTACTGTGTTAGGTTTCTTATCCCAGAAGCGATAAGATTTTAATTTATTCAAGTATTTTAGTTTTGTAGTTATGATTTTAATTTTTTTTTTTGCTTGAGACAAGAGAAAAGGTTTATGTAAATAGACATGGTATGGTTAGGAAGTTTGGTATTTAGAATCAGATAAAGCTTTTTTGGGAGTTTTACTTCTTTAGTGGATGCTAGACTTGCCCTTTTTGGTGATTCAAGAACTGTTTTTTTTGGAAAGTAGAACTGTATTAAGCTAGGAAGATATTTGACCAAATTTTATTCTTGGTTCTTGGTAGTATAGATTGAGCTATATGAGTTCATCTATCCCCTTGTGTATTTTGTTCATTTGGAATTAGAGTTTCTCTCATGTCATATACTAAAGAGTGGGAAGCCAACTTATTTGACAACGGTGATTGTGCGAGAATATTGTTTTACGAGTTAATTTTAGGGATGGCAAATATGATGGATATCACATTGAAAATATTCCTTGTTTTCATGGTGTCTGTTCAAGAATCTATAGATTGATTTTTCTGAATTTAAATTAAGGAAACTTGAATACCGGAACTTGCATCTCGTAAACTTTATAATACAGCAATCGGTGGAACCAAATTCAACTTGACTGGGTTTGACAAAGGTAAAATTCCTTCGTTGCAAAGAATTAGACATACTCGTTTTTTCCTCGTATGATTATGAAGAAATATAATCTCAATCAGCAAGGATTTTTACTTTGGGGATTATGTGAAGAATTATAGTATTCAACTACTAAATAATGATATATGTTTTGCTTATTTGGAAGCAAGGCATATAATGGGAGTTGTCTAATCTAATTATCAAAAGAGTTTGCAAGAGAGAATGGTTACTTAAGAGTGAACCGATTAAAATGTTTGAACCATAATTATAGAATCACTAAACAATACAATCAAGCAACAAAGAAGTTGAAGAGTTGGTGGACAGTTTTGAGTAAAATCTCCTAGATGAAACCAAAGGAGTCGGACCCCTAAAAGATTAGTGTTGGGCGCCAACCAACGTCATCTCGTCAATTATCAAACAAGAGTTTTCATATTTCTTGCTCTCTCTCTCTGGGTGGGGAGGAAAAGAAACCTTTTTACATTAGTTTTTTTTTTCCTTACTATCAATGGCTTTTGCTATCCTTTCAAAATTACCACAATAGTCCTTGATTGTTGCTTCTAAAGAATCTAGACTAATGGATGGAGAGAAGGAAGCGAACTTGTCAAATAGGGGTAACTGTCTGTATTTAGATTGAAAGTTATAGAGGTTAATAAAACTAAATATCTCTTAGTATTAGAATTATTCATTTTCTTCATCGTCGTTATTTTCTTTTGCGCTATTCTTTTAATGTATAAATAAAAAGAAATGATGACAAAGATTAGCTTCATATTGATAAATTATTACTGTCATGATTTTTTATGACACCTCTTGATGCAATGTTGCTGAGTCAATATTATATACTGTTGTATGGAAACAGACATGATCTGGTCACTCATAAATTTAACATATTACATGCCTAACTCATTTAGTTAATAGGGTGTGTCAGGTCATTTATTTGTCTTTTTTTTTTTCCTTTATTAAAATTTAAACCCAAATTCACATGTGGTTTTAAGATGGATATGAAATTGTTTTATAGAATGCTTTATATCAGTTATCCAATGCTTTTATTATTTTTATGCATTATTGGCTAGAAAATCTTTCATACATGATACATGACCTATTATTGTTAATTTTTTTTTTTTTTGAAAACCTTTAAAATTGTAACTTCATTAATCAATTAAATAATGCATGCTTGTGCAAATTTGATGTTTTTTCAGTTACCGGAAATATATATTGGGCTGAAAATGAGGAGTGAACATAGTAGTTTAGTGATTGAAGAGTACATAAAGCTTGTCCTACAGCCATCAAAGCTTTCAATTATTGTGTTGGAGTGCTTATATATTATTGTTTGGAACCTACCGTACAAACTTAAGCTTTTAGGTCTAATGGTTATTTGACCTGATTTAATAATCTGTTTTAACTAGAGTTTTGGATTCTAGTTTACATTTTATATTTGCCACCTTGATATGCTGTGTAGTTAGTTGACATTACACTAGTTCGCTTAACATCTCACTTTCAATTTTTTTTTTTTTATTTCTAATGCCTCTCACATTACTGTTGATTCTCTGTTAATGTAACTGGTGCATGATCAGAAACCAAAACGGAGAACACCTGGATCATATGGAGGAAGGTCTAGTGTGCCAGACAAGTCACAGCGTTCTAGAAGCATGTCTTTCAGCCCTGACCGAGTACGTGTGAGGGGCAGGTCTCCAGCTTTCAATGCACTAGCAGCTACTTTTGAGAACCCTAATGCAAGGAACCTTTCAACTCCACCCCCAATGGTTAGAAAGCTCTACCCGAAATCCATAACTCCAGATCCAACAAATTTGGCTCCCAAATCTGCTGCTATTGCAGCTCTCACTGCTTCTTTTGAAAAATCATCCCCTGCACGGGAACCTATTATACCCAAATCTCTTAAAGGTATGCATTGATGAAGGCAATTTAGTTACTTTTGTACCTCATTTTTTAAGACAAGTGTATTTTTGTCATTGTTAAGTGAGCCCAGCTCCAGTCTCACCCAGTTCAAAACAAGAATCAAATTCTAAGGAGAACTCCATGAGCAACAGAATAGAATCCCTCACTATAGAGGAAGATGTGAAAGAAGGTGAAACTGAAGATGAGGAAGGTCTCCCAATTTACCCTTATGAACGCCTTAAAGTATTATCAACTGATCCTGTTACAGAAATTGATGTAACCAAGCGAGAGGTATAGTATCTAGATAGCATTATATCATTTTACAAGTTTACATCTTTGATTTCTTACTGAGATTTTTTTTTTGTTAATGTGTGCAGACCTATCTATCATCGGAGGAATTCAGGGAGAAATTTGGAATGTCAAAAGATGCCTTCTATAAGTTGCCTAAATGGAAACAGAACAAACTTAAAATGGCCCTTCAATTGTTTTGAGTCTGTTTGTTGCCTCTGTGGTTTGTTTAGCTCCCTGCAGTTGAGGTTGCAGGTGGAAGAAAGCTTGCTTGTAAATCTGTAAAAATTGTTTCCTTTTAATAATTTTTTGTTAATGTTGTTAATTTTACAATTTCGATATCATTCTAATTGCTCTGCTTTGCTTCTTCCTGCAGTTTGGGCAACACAAATTCTCAGGACTGAAAGGGAGGGACAGCATCAGTGCATTTTTAGCTGCTTCTGGTCCCAAGAAGCTTGTTTTCTTGATTGATGAACGAAATCAGAGATTTTTCTCAATTTTTTTTTACCTGATGATTTGAAGTCTAGTCATTTTTTTTTCTTTTCTTTTTCCTGGCTTGAGTTAGCTGCCTTGATATTCTTTATGGTCACAGGATTGTTGTTGTGAGCTTGCATTTTTGATTTTCATTTTTTGATTTATAAAATTTGATTTCGGTAGAGTGATTAGGGGATTGAGAATTCTGACAATTTAGGTTGTATTGTACAACTGAGGATGAAAATATGTACAGCAGAGTGTAAAAACTAGTTCACTCGTTATTTGTTTTGATAATAAAAGGTGTGGTATTTTTTTTCTCCTTTTGGAATTTCAGCCAACCATAAAAAATATAATGTTGCAATAATCATACTATATAATGTGGCGTTCCAAAATGCATTTATGGTCTTTGTATATTGGAGGCTAATCTTATGACTTATGAGTTCGTTTTTCTTCTTTATATGTAGTCAGGTAGATTGGCTATGACTACCCTCGTACGTTATTAGAGTATCTATGATGTAATGCTATTTGAGTGATAATGTTATAATTTGGTATAAAGGGAAAAAAGTATATTCCAATATAATATCAAATGTCATGTTAAATTTTGATATATGTTATTATTTGTGTTAAATTTGGTATAAAGAATAATATATTTTAAATTTGATACAATAATAAATATTATATTTTTAATATTTTTTTTTAAAAGCTAAATTTTATTGAAAACAAGACCCCACGTGGAATAAAACAAGGACACTCAACAAACCTAGAGAAACAATCCCAAAACAAAAACAGATGTTCAGACCAAAGAAACGAGCACATCAAAGCTAGAAAAGAAAAAACACAACAGCAGCACACTACACGATCAGAAAAGAAACAACTGAACCTAAAACTGAAATACCCAATTAAAAGTCACACCCCGTAAAATATTATATAAATTGTTGGTTTTCATAATTTTAGTATATTAATTATATTTGTTGATTTCTATAATTTTAAATAATAATAATAACAAATAACATTTCAAATAGAATTATAGATTGGAGTACAATGGTAAAATGATGTGTTATAGTTTACTAATTTTTATATCAAATTAGGCATTGACATTGTCATATACATTGAAGATGGTTTTAGCTACGGAAAGCAAGTTAGAACATAATAATAATAATAATAATAATAATAAATAAGTGAAATATAAAGTAACAACTTCATCCTAAGCTTAGTAAATCTTGGAAAAGTAAGCAGATATGCTACATCAATAGAGCAGATCTGAATTGTGGAGATTGTTTGATCTCTCTTATTTTAATTTGTTTGATTTTAGTAAATTATTTTGTTTTCTAAAAAAAAATAAAAAAATTGTCAAGGGTGGCGATTGTTTGGTGGATGAAGGAAGTCAGATCTCCTCCATCCATTTCTTAAAAATAAATAAATAATTATATATTTATAAATAAATACTTTTGGGTCCTAGAATTAGAGGGATGAGTTTTCTTCTAGGTTATGATATACTGTAAATATTTCATAGGTCCAAAGGAAGAATGAAAATAATCATTTGTGAATGTATTTTAAGTATATCTTTTCGTGATTTCAGTCTTGTGTTGATCACTTGATTGTACCACATGTTATAAGCTCAAGAAAAATTAGAATAAAATAGGGATATCAAATTTACCCATTAATCCGGGGACTTGTGAGAACCTGTCTTGTTAGGGGTAGGTTTAGACGTTTAGTAGCTACAATTTATATTATAGTATAAAGTTGATATTTTTTTTTTCAATACTCAATTTAATTTTGGGACGGTTACGGGATTTTAAGTCCCCATACCATCCCGCCTATTAAAAAAATATATTAAAGGGATGAAGATAATATGAGGCAAGAACCCGATCCTCTAATAGGGAATTTCTATACCCGTACCGTTTATTTTAAGATGGATATTCACTAGGGATGAAATTTATGATATAATTGGGATTAATGATGGCAAGTTAAGCATCACTTAATCTTGTAAAAATGTGCCCTTAAGAGACATTAAAAATAGTTTATTTTTTTTATTTTTTTTATCTATAAAATTATGAGAATACAATTATTTTATCTATTCAGAATCGACATGACATCGGTTCGGAACCGACGATTTTGGTTTCGTTTCCACGGTTCTGGTTCCAAAACGGTTTTTTATTAAAAAAAAAACCCACCCAAAATCCCAAATACTCAATCAAACCCTACACCAAAAATAC
The DNA here is from genome assembly GCA_032871835.1 of Dipteronia dyeriana. Taxonomy (NCBI): domain Eukaryota; kingdom Viridiplantae; phylum Streptophyta; class Magnoliopsida; order Sapindales; family Sapindaceae; genus Dipteronia; species Dipteronia dyeriana. The sequence goes on along the minus strand of CM065300.1, from coordinate 75,038,367 downwards.
CCAATCTAACCCTACACCTAAAATACCTAAAATCCCAAAATCCCAAAATCCGCTGATCCACGTTATCCACCCCCAAAATTCCAATCCCTAATCATCTTTATTAGTTCAAACGCACACACTGACACACACCACCACCACAAACCCAAAATCACACACACACCAGTACACCATCAATCAAACCAACCAAAACTTAAACACACACACACACACACACACCACCACCACTATAAACCCAAAATCCACCACCACCTAAACTCAATCACACACATCCATTGACCAGCGACCACCAACGACCACCCCCAATCTCATCTCTCTTTCTCGTTCTATCCAAGCAAGAAGAAGAAGAAAGAAGAAAAAGAAGAAAGAAGAAACTGAGGAAGACGAAGAAGAAAGAAGAAGATGATGATCGATCCAAGCCTTCAAGGGAAGCTGATGATGGTCGATTTTCCACTTGATTTGTGTGAGTCTCAGAGAGAGAGAGAGAGAGAGGTGAGGACGTGAAAATGGTGAAATAAAAATGATCTGATCTGATAAGATATTTAGATCTGATTTTTTAAAAATTAGGTTGGAACCGGCCGGCTCCTGTAAAATGGGAACCGGAACCGGAACCAGAACCGGAACCTCCCCGACACCAGTTCCGGTTTGGTTTTGGAACTGAAACTGAAACCTCCCTGGCACAGGTTTGGTTTCGATTCGGTTCAAGAACCGAAACCGAAAAAACCTATTCCGGTTTTTCCAATTCGGTTAGTCGATTTGAACCGAACCGATGTCATTTCTAATTCACTATATCATTTGTAGTATAACATATTATATTTGTGTAATTTTGAGCAAATATTGTTTGTAGGTACAATTAAAAGTAACTAAAATCTCAATTGCATTGGAAATGAGTTCTAACTTCTCAAGACTCAATTCCTATTTCGGGCTTGTAATTATTGAACAAATACCAAATACTAAACAAGTAGAGTGTGGATATTTACACCTTAGAGTGTGTATATTTACACATTTTAAAAACCGTACATGCACCCCTCTTTTTTGTAGGCACATCATATCCAAATTTGTTAAAAGATGAAATCTTACAAACACACTCTATATTACCAAATATATCCTTTTTTTAATTGTTTAAAAATATTATAAATAACAAAATTATAAAATAATATATATATGGTCCATGGAGAAGCCGCAATTCTCCTGTAGGAGGAGGCATGCCTTTTCTATGGGTATGAATGAGCAATATTAACTTATTCTATCTTAATTTAAGAGTTCAATTTTAGTTCTTTAGTGGAATGAACTAAAATTAATAGATCGGACCTAAGTGAATCATTTGTTGATTGTGATTAGATTATGTCTATTGGAGTTTAAATTTAGTTAGCCCGCCAAGACCCCCAATCCACACGAACTTGCATGGATCACTTGATATATTCTACCAGACCAATTTATGGGTCCATCTAGAATTGTATTAAGGCATTTGAACTTGTTTCTTTTAGTAAGAATGAGTCTAGTTCACATGTAGATTTTTTATTTAAGTCTAATGGATTTAATAAAATAGGAAAAACAATGTTTGACCCATATATATTGGGCGGCTAAGGCTATATATTGTTTTATTTTATTATATTGTTTTTTATTTTATTATTTAATTAAATGGAAATTAATTAATTTGTTAATTGATTAATTATTTAATTAAAAGTCAAAAAAATTTTCCTCATAGGAGAAGGTCTCATAGAGTCATATTATTGTTGGTAATATGATAAGTATCAAATACTATATTTGATAAGTAGATAAATAAAAGAAATTTATTTATCTAGTCAAATTAGGAAGTATTTGATTTCTATTAGGACTCTAATTGACAATTGATCAAATTAGAAAGTTTTTGATTTAGTCACAATTTAATTTATATTCAATAATTGATTATTGAATAAATATATTATTTGAGTTGGATTAGGAGTCTTGGTGTGTAAAAGAAATCCTATTTTTTTAGAGGACTGAATCCAAATTTTGATAAGAGTCTTGGTGAAATAGAAATCCTCTTTCTAGGAGGATTTTCGGCCACCTATTTATACTCCTATATAGAATTTTGACCAAGACCTAATTTTTGGTGTGAAATTTTGTTTTTTATTTGTTTTTTTATAGTTATAAAAAAAAAAACTTCGTCTAACTCATAGATATTGTGTATTGAATTCGACCAAGGAGAAGAGAAAAGAGGAACGTTTTGTTTTCGATAGTACACTAGTAGCCTTTACATCAAAAGGTTTTGTGTACAACATCGAATCAAGGTTCACGCGAGTTTCAATCAAATAGATTGATAATTCACAAGTGACCGGACGTTCTTGGGTTTTCTCTTGGAGGATTATTGTGACTAACAAAGAAGAAGATTTTGTTTGTTTCCATCATCATTCATAGGTGATTCACGTTCGTGATTGGATTGGAAGATCTTACGGATTCGATTCGACGCTAGTTCAATCATCACAAAAAAAGGTACGATACTTTTAATAAATGTCAATTAATTTGAGGTTAAAGTTCTTTCAATTGAAGGGGAAATTTTTTTAAATACCCTAATTTTACGCTTCCGCTGCGTTTTGAACCGATTTTTCCCTACAATTGGTATTAGAGCATGATTGTACCCTTGATTAATTGATGTATATATATGTGAATCTATTTCTTTTTATTGTAAATATGTATGTTTTAGAAAAAGATGACACTCCAGGTATTCGCATATACATTTACATTGGAATGTATGGATATATATATATATATATATATATATATATATATATATACATATGTTGTATATGTGGATTGTTATTGCTCAATTTTGGTCATAGAATTTCAATGTATTTTTGTTTTGGGATTGTAACAAGAAGGGTGACCTATCATCACTATAATTTCCTTCTTGGTAGTTGCTAAGTTTTTGTTGTTGTTGTTGTTGTAATAAAAAAATTACAGTATTTTATTATTTAAAATTCTTTTATAATACATTCAAGTATTGAAGACTCGAAGGTTTGAAGAATTGGAAGCAACCGGAACAAGTTTGGGACCGTGCGAGCCATAGCAATAAACGAGCGTGCGAATGAGCACGCGGCCATGATTGTTATAGCATGGGCTGCACACGGCAGCCCTATGGAAGCCATGGGCTACGAATGGAAGCCATGGGCTACGAATGGTAGCCCTTTATGGGGCTGTGGGGTGCGCACACCCATGAGAGGCAACCAAGATGTGCGCAAATGATGGACGCATGAAGACTTGTTCGCCTTGAAGGAGTTTTTTGTATTCCAAGACATATGTAATTTACATGCTTTTCTAGGATGGACAAAAATTGTAGCTATTTATATTTATGTAAATATTGCAATGTTTGTCATTGTTTGATAACATGTCATATAGAATAAGAGTGCCACTCATATATCTCTTTTGGCATTAACATGCATTGAATGGTTTAGGTATCTAATTGGTCTAATTGGTATCTAGATAACTTGGTAAATCATTCTATGGAATTCAATCACACGCCTTAAACAATTGAGTGAGAGAAGGTGTTTCAGAACACCGACGGCCACAAGTTTAGTTGAGCTTTATGTTTCGTGTAATAACCCCCCAAGGGGTATTTATGAATGAAATTTAGCAAGATACTTCCTTACAAGGATAGACTAGACAATTGGCCCAAACGATATCTACTCCCAAAGGAGGGATATTTGTGAGGGAATATATTGAAGGTCGATAACTTGGTAACACACTCAATGTGATTTTATTAGTATCCTCCCAAGAGTTCATGTTAATAAAATTACAAGGCTAAAATTGAAAACGTTGGTTGTTATGTTAACAATTAGGTGGGACCTAGTCCAACTAGTAAATGGTGCAAACTTCCAAAGGAGGCATGACATTTATGGGTGTTGGATCACTGTTGAATTTTACGATTGAATTATTTTATATAATTCAAGATAAATATTCGAAAGTGCTTTATTATAATTGTTTAATTATATAAATTTTGTTATTGTAAAGAAATCATGACTCCATCCCTAATCAACATCCTAAAAGATAATACTTTAACTGATGATAATTATGTTATATGGAAAAGGAAAATTGGGTTGTCATTGCAAGCTGAAAAACATAAATTCGTTATGTCTATTCCTTAACCACCAAACTAATGAATCTACTGAAGAGTAAAGAGACGAGTATCAAAAGTGGAAGTCTTTAGATGAGATGGCTAAATGTTACATTATGGCCACCATCTCTGACGTGTTGCAACAACAACATGAAGGAATGGAGATTGCTACCGATATAATCATGTCTCTAGAAGAGATGTTTGTTATGAAGTCTAGGATAACTAAGAGAGAGGCAGTGACATCTTTTATGAATCTTAGGATGAAATCTGGACAGACTGTGAAAGATCATATGATGAAAGTCATAGTACATCTTAACAATGCTGAACTGAATGGTGCTATATATAGATAGTGAGACGAAAATTGACATGATCGTCAACTCACTATCATATTCCTTTGACCAGTTCAAGTTGGACTATACCTTGAACAATAAGGAATACACCTTTCAAGGCCTGATGCAAGATGTTCAAAGCATCGAGAAAATCCTTGTGGAAGGCAAGGGTTAAGAGATTCATATGGTTAGTAAAGTTGCTACTGTTAAGACCTGTATGAAGGTCCAGAAACAACATAAGAAAAAGCAACTTGGGCCTAACTAGAAGGGGTTCCGAGAAAGGAAAAGACTGAATGAGAATGAATTCAACTTGCGTTTAGGTAACAGAGCATTGGTATCTACTAGTGCAGTGGGAGATAATAGAAATAATTTTGATTCTTATAGGCATTTAGATTTAATAGACGTTTATTATGTACCTCAATTCAAGAGGAATTTAATTCCAGTTTCTTGTTTAAATAAATTTGGATATTCAGTTACTTTTAATAAAGCTTTTATTATTAGTAAGAATAACAAATTTGTTTGCTAAGGTACATTGGAAAATAAACTATTCTGTTTGCATAGCAATATCACTCACTTGTTAGACACGGAATCAACGGAACCTAATCATATAGAGTAAAATTATCAAAACATGAAACTTACTTATGGCATTTGCGTGTAGGTCATATTAACCTTAATAGGATCAAAATATTGGTTAGTGATGAACCTTTAAATGACTTGAAGGTTGATGATCTACCAACTTGTAAATCTTGTTTGGAAGGTAAAATGATCAAAAGGTTGTTTACGACCAAATGCACGAGCCACTAAATGTTTAGGACTAATACACACACTGATGTGTGTGGTCCTATGAGCATTCAAGCTAGAGGTGAATATGAGTACTTCATCACTTTCATGGATGATTACTCAAGATTTGGTTATGTGTATCTCATGAGACATAAGTAGGATGTTTTTGACATGTTCAAAACATTTAAAGTTGAAGTTGCAAATCTGCTTGAGAAACACAAAAAAAACTTAAGGTCTGATCATGGTGTAGAATATCTATTGGGTGAGTTTCAGTAATATCTTATTGATAATAAGATAATTTCTCAGTTTTCTACACCAGGTACACCTCAACAAAATGGGGTGGCAGAAAGGTGAAATAAAACTCTTTTAGACATGGTTAGGTCTATGTTGAGTTATTCAACGCTCTCTAATTCTTTTTAGGGATATCCTTTACAAATCGCTATGTACATTCTAAACGATGTACCATCTAAGTCGGTTCTTAAAACACCGTATGAGATATGGATTGGGAGAAATCCTATTTTACAACACTTAAGGATATTTGGATGTCCTGCAAACGTGTTAAAAGGAAACACATAAAATATAGAGTCCTGTTCAGAAACGTGCATATTTGTAGGATATCCAAAAAAGAACCAAAGGATATTATTTCTATAGTCTTTCAGATCTTAAAGTGTTTGTTTCGACAAATGCTAAATTTATGGATTTGGACTATATGAATAATTTTGTGCCTAAAAGTAGAATCCTCTTGAATGAGCTTTCAGGAGATACTATTCCATTAGAGGTTTCACAACCTAGCCCAATTGTAAGTTCCGTACCAACATAAGATTAGTAATCTACCAAACCTCATCGTAGTGGGAGGGTTAGTAGACAACCCGAGAGATACATCGATCTAGAAGAATTTGTAGAGAATCTTCCAGACGACGATGATCCCTATACGTACAATGAAGCAATGAAAGATGTTGATTTTCGCTGTTGGCAAAAGGCAATGCAATTCAAAATTGAATCTTTGTTCAAAAACAAATTCTGGTCTCTTGTAGACTTGCCTAAAGCGATAAAATCCATTGGGTGCAAGTGGGTATACAAGAGTAAAAGAGAAATGGATGGAAAAGTGGAAACCTTTAAAGCTATATTGGTAGCTAAATGTTACACACAGAAGGAAGGTATTGATTATGAGGAAACATTCTATTATGTGGCCATGCTTAAATCGATACTGTTATCCATTGCAGCATCTCTAGACCTAGAGATTTGGCAATTGGATGTTACGACAGTTTTCCTCAATGGAAGTCTTGACAAAAGCATCTATATGATGCAACCAGAAGGGTTCATTGAAAAAGGCCAAGAGGAAAGGGTAGGCAAGTTGCAAAGATCCATATATGGATTAAAGCAAGCATCCAAATCCTGGAACATAAGGTTCGATCAAGCTGTGAAATTTTTTGGATTTATTCAAAAAATTGACCAACCTTGTGTTTACAAAAGGATTAAAGGTGATAAGCTGGTTTTCCTAGTTCTTTACGTTGATGATACACTACTCATCGGAAACGATGTAGGTGTATTGACATCAGTAAAAGAATGGTTAGCAAAACAATTTGATCTGAAGGACTTAGGAGAATCAAGTTATATTCTTGGTATCCAAGTCATAAGGGATAAAAAGAATATAACGATTGCCTTATCCCAAGCTTCATAGATAGATAAATTCTTGTTTAGGTTTTTCTTACAAGATTCTTAGAAAGGTATGTTACCTTTTAGATATGGAATCAAACTTTCTAAGGAAAAATTTCCTAAGAATGAGCATGAAGAGCAATTCATAAGTAGGGTTCCATATGCCTCGACAGTTGGGAGTCTTATGTATGCAATGCTCTGCACTAGACCAGATATTTGTTTTGCTGTTGGCATAGTTAGCAAATTTCAATCGAAACCTAGTCATGATCACTAGACGACAATCAAGCATATTTTCAAGTATCTCAGAAGAACGAGAGATTATATGCTTGTATACTCCGGAGGGGAATTAATTCCCGTTGGGTATACAGATTCTGATTTCCAATCAGATTCTGACTCTAAAAGATCAAATCAGGATATGTGATTACACTTAGAGGAGGGGCAGTCATATGGAGGAGTATCAAGCAATCTTGTATTGTTGACTTCACTATGGATGCTGAGTACGTTGCGGCATGCGAGGCTGCTAAAGAGGCTGTCTGGCTCCACCAATTCTTGATTGACTTGGAAGTGGTTCCTAATGCGAATAAGCAGATCACTATCTATTGTGCTAATAGTAGAGCAGTGACTAATTCGAGAGAACCAAGAAGTCATAAGAGATGGAAACACATTGAAAGAAAGTATCACCTTTTAAGTGAAATTGTGCATAGGGGAGACGTGATGATAACAAAGATCGCGTCATTCGAAAATCTAGCAGATCCTTTCACAAAGGCTCTTCCACAATAGAGTTTTGATGGGAACCTAGAGAATATGGGAAAAGAGATGTGACACATTTTCTATAGAGCAAGTGGGAGATTGTTGGGATTATGCTCGCTAACAAGAGTGTAATAATGTATTTGACAATATTTTCATATTAATAAAGTGATTTATAGTTTAACAAATCTTATAACATTTATAGTTTAATTATTATAATTGTCAAAAGTAAATAATCATAAGGTCAAAAGACTACAAGAAAAAAAGAATTGTTCATACATCTAGATATGTATGAGGTAGACACAATTCTTTAGTTAGTCTTGAATAATATTCATAACTTAAGATAAAAGTTGGGCGCCTTTATCTTGTCAAAGTTGTAGATTCTTTTGCTAGCATTTGAGTGGGATCAAATATGTTATGATGAGTCTAAAATCATCAAAGTGTGGTGTTTTTGGGCAAAAGAATCTATTGCACAGGGTGCATTGAATTGGATCACAGTGAAATACTTTATTTAGAACCGTTAATGGATAAAAGTTTTCACTTGAAGACAATCGAAAAGTCTATCTCAATCTTGAGATAAATGATGGACTTATGATTGCAAGTGTTATCATTTGAGCTATCAATGAGTACGATAATTTAGCATAGTCTATCCTCGATAGCTTGGTGTTATTCATTTGTTAATCGATAGAGGACATCATTTATAGATATGGACATCATGACTCTATTTATTAAATATGAGTAGAATATCATCATATAGATGTTTTGAGGTATTGGATATTTAATCTTAACGTTAAGTTTTCAATAGTGTCTATTGAAATATGGCTTATGGACAAGCAAAAATATCCAAGTTCAAAATGTGGTCATATGAGTAAATATGGTAACTTGGAGAGCTATAGGCGGTCTATGAGCTATTGGCGATTGCTGCTATTCTTCACGAGGATACACTTTCTCCATTAAGATTTTCTAAGGTATGAATGAGCAATATTAACTTATTTTATCTTTTTTTAAGAGTTCAATTTTAGTTCTTTAGTGAAATGAACTAAAATTAATAGATCGGACCTAAGTGAAGCATTTGTTGATTGTGATTAGGCTATGTTTATTGGAGCTTAAATTTAAATAGCCTGCCAAGATCCACAATCCACACGAACTTGCATGGATCACTTGATATATTCTACCGGACCAATTTATGGATCCATCTAGAATTGTATTAAGGCATGTGGACTTTTTTCTTTTAGTAAAAATGGGTCTAGTTCACATGTGAACTTTTTATTCAAGTCTAATGGATTTAATAAAATAGGAAAAACAATATTTTAGCCCATATATATTGGCTTTGGCGGCTAAGGCTATATATAATAGCTCATTATATTGTTTTTTTTATTATTTAATTAAATGGAAATTAATTAATTTGTTAATTGATTAATTATTTTATTAAAAGTCAAAATCTTTTTCCTAGTAGGAGAAGGTCTCCTAGAGTCATATTATTGTTGGTAATATGATAAGTATCAAATACTATATTTGATAAGTAGATAAATAAAATACATTTAGTTTATTTATCTACTCAAATTAGGAAGTATTTGATTTCTATTATGACTCTAATTGACAATTAGTCAAATTAAGAAGTTTTTGATTCTGTCACAATTTAATTTATATTCAATAATTGATTATTGAATAAATACACTGTTTGAGTTGGATTAGGAGTCTTGGTGTGTAAAATAAATCCTATTTTAAAGAGGATTGAATCCAAATTTTGATAAGAGTCTTGGTGAAGTAGAAATACTCTTTAGGATTTTCGGTCACTTATATATACTCCTATATAGAATTTTGACCAATACCTAATTTTTGGTGTGAGAAGTTGTTTTTTATTTGTTTTTTATAGTTATATAAAAATAACTTCATTTAACTCATAGATTTTGTTTACTGAATTCGGCCAAGGAGAAGAGAAAAGTGGAACGTTTTGTTTTTGATAGTGTACTAGTAGCCTTTACATCAAAAGGTTTTGTGTACAATATCGAATCAAGGTTCACACGAGTTTCAATCAAATAAATTGATAATTCACAAGTGACCGGACGTTCTTGGATATTCTCTTGGAGGATTATTGTGACTAATAAAGAAGAAGATTTTGTTTTTTTCCATCCTCAGGTATACAATTAAAAGAAAGAGAGCTCACACTCCTAGGTGATTCACATTCGTGATTGGATTGAAAGATCTCCCAGATTCAATTCGACACTAGTTCAATCGTCATAAAAAAAAGGGTACGATACTTTTAATATACGTCAATTAATCTAGGGTTAAGGTTCTTTCTATCAAAGGGGAAATTTTTTAAAATATACCAAACCCTAATTTTACGCTTCCGCTCTGTTTTGAACAGATTTTTCCCTACACCTGTATGCAGCAGTGGAGAATGACATACATCTGCGGTACTTTCCTAGAGCCGATGAGGTATCGTTCGAGGAGTTGAGGGTTGTTCTCACCTTCGGAGAGTTTCCAGAGGTGTATGATGCTGTGAAGCTCTGCCTAATCTATATGCTTAACTGGATACTGATGGGGTTGGACGAGAGATTCAAGATTCTAGTTTGGCAGTTTTGGCTGGTGAAGGACCTCGCTGCCTTTTGATGTGTTCCCGTGGGGTGCCCACATGTATAGGCATTCTATTTGTTTGTTCAAGCATGTGCTACCCTGATGACGTGAGGGGTTCGAGAGATGCTAGCAGTCATAGGGTGCCGATGTACATACGGTGAAGACGTACAACATTTACGTTATATCTCATGCCTTGTTGGTAAGAACTCTGATTACAACATGTACTTTATTTTTCGTGTCCTGAATTTTATGGATTCTTATCATACTTATCTTTGATGCAGATATTTGCTCTGGGCCTCCAGTTCTGCGTCCGGAGGGATACATACCTTTCTCCTTATATTTTGAAGTGAGAGTTGACCAAACAATCGAGAGGGAAAAAGCTGGCCAAGATTTTCAGTGCTAGGGTATTTATTTAATTTGTTAATATTTATATTAGTTACTAAGTATACTGTAGGAAAAAATCGGTTCAAAACGCGGCAGAAGCGTAGAATGAGGGTTTGGCATATTTTTTTTTCCCTTTAATAGAAAGAACCTTAACCCTAGATTAATTGATGTATATTAAAAGTATCGTACCTTTTATCACGTGACGATTGAACTAGCGTCGAATTGAATTCGTAAAATCTTCCAATCCAATCACGAAGGTAAATCACCTAGGAGTGTGAGCTCCCTTTCTTTAAATTGTATACATGAGGATGGAAACAAACAAAATATCTTTTTTGTTAGTCACAATAATCCTCCAAGAAGAAAAACAAAGAACGTTAGGTCACTTGTGAATTATCAATCAATTTGATTGAAACTCACGTGAACCTAGATTTGATGTTGTTCACAAAACCTTTTAATGTAAAGGTTACTAATGCACTATCGAATACAAAATGTTCTTTCTTCCATTTCCACTTTGTCGAATTTTCACACACCAATCTTTAGAGTTGGAAGAATTTATCTAGAGCAAGATCCGGATTCTCTACACCAAAATTCTCTCTTGGTCGAAATTTCTCTCCCTTAAATTAGGGTTTGGCCAAAATTTCTCTCCAAGAAAAGGAAGTGGCTGAAATTTCTCTCTAATTAAGTTGGCCGAATTCTACACTATCATATACATAGTGGCCGAATTCTTCATCCTTTTAATGTAGGAGACCAAATCTTCTCCTAAGAAAGATTTACTTGGTGGGCAAGAATCCTTTTCTTAGGAGGTTTTACTTGGTGACCAAGAATCCTTTTCAAAGAAGAATTCTTTTCTACACCAAGACTTCTAATCCAACTCAAATAGTGTCTTTATTCAATAACCAATTATTGAATATTATTAAATTGTGACTAACTCAAAAGCTTCATAATTTGACCAATTGTCAATTAGAGTCCTAATAGAAATCAAATACTTCCTAATTTGACTAGATAAATAAATTCCTATTATTTATCTACTTATCAAATATAGTATTTGATACTTATCATATTACTAATAATAATATGACTCTAGAAGACCTTCTCCTACTAGGAAAAAGATTTTGACTTTTAATTAAATAATTAATTAATTAACAAATTAATTAATTTCCATTAAATTAAATTATAAAATAAAAAACAATATAATAAACTATTATACATAGCCTTAGCCGCCCAAGCCAACATATATGGGCCAAATATTGTTTTTCCTATTTTATTAAATCCATTGGACTTAAATAAAAAGTTCACATACTAGACCCATACTTACTAAAAGAAACAAATCAACATGCATTTCATACAATTCTAGATGGACCCATAAATTGGTCTGGTAGAATATATCAAGTGATCCACGTAAGTTTGTGTGGATTGGGATCTTGACGGGCTAACTAAATTTAAGTTCCATATAGACATAACCTAATCACAATCAACAAATCATTCACTTATGTCCGATCAACCAATTTTAGTTCATTCCACTAAAAAACTAAAATTGAACTCTTAAATAAAGATAAAATAGGTTAATATTGCACTTTCATACCCTAGACAATCTTAATAGAGAAAGTGTATCCTCGTGAAGAATATCTGTAATCGTCAAGAGCTCATAGACCGCCTATAGCTCCCCAAGTTACCATATTTACTCATATGATCACATTTTGAACTTGGATATTTTGACTTGTCCAGAAGCCATGTTTCAATAGACACTATTGAAAACTTAACGTTAAGATTTAATATCCAATACCTCAAAACATCCATATGATGGTATTCTACTCTCATTCAATAAATGGAGCCACGATGTCCATATCTATAAATGAATTCCTCTATTGATTAACAAATGAATACCACCAAACAATCGAGGATAGACTATGCTATAGAATCGTACTCATTGATAGCTCAAATGATAACACTTACAACCATAAGTCCATCATTTATCTCAGGATTGAGATAGACTCTCCGATTGTCTTCAAATGAAAACGTTTATCCATTGACGGTTCTAGATAAAGTATTTCAATATGATCCTACTCAATGCACTAGATTCTTTTACCCAAAGACACCACACGTTGATGATTTTAGACTCATCATAACACATTTGATCCCACTCAAATGCTAGCAAAAGAATCTACAACTCTTACAAGACAAAGGTGCCCAACTTTTATCTTAACTTGTGAATATTATTCAAGACTAACTAAAGGATTGTATCTACCTCATACATAACCAGATGTACGAACAATTCTTCTTTTTCTCATAGTCTTTTGACCTTATGATTATATACATTTGACAATTATAATAATTAAACTACAAATGTTATAAGATTTGTTAAACTAGAAATCACTTTTATTAATATGAAAAAATTGTCAAATACATTATTACACTCTTGCTATCGAGCATAATCCCAATATATACAATGACATTTTTATAACTAAGCTTTCAGATGTTTGGGAGGACGGAAATCATGCCCTCAACAGTTGAGACTGAGGTGCCATACTTTGCAGGGCTAAATGAGGGGGAGCCTGTATGTATTGTAGGATATGTTGCTGCTTCCGGCTTCGGTCCTTGATTAGTCTGCCACTGGCAAGGACAATGTGACAAATGGTTTCGACCCGGAGGATAGGGGTTGGAGGCCCAGTGAGACGGAGGCTTCTGACCTGAAGGGATTCATGTCCAATGACAGTGACGCACTCTCAGCGAGTGAGATATAGGTGGGTTCAGTTTACCACCCCCGGACCTACTACATATAGAGGGGATGCCTGTGAGGAGTGGCATGTGATGAACCGGTAAGTTGAGATGATAGTTTTGTTTGTTATTAACGCGACCTGTTGATTGTTTAATTACCATCAATGTTAACATGATTTCGAGCCCATGGGAACATCAACTGAACGAGTTGCGTGAAGACCTCCAGAAGAGTGGGGATGATAGATGGTGGCAGCACTAAGAGTTGCTGGATCTAATCTGGAAGAGTGACTCGGATCGACTTTAATAACATCGGGAGTTACTGGATCTGATTTGGGGGCTTCAGGTGTTGACGACACATACTTACCGGGATGGTCCACCTAGTCCTGATCCAGACTTAACTCCAGGAGACAGAACATATGGGTATACGAAAGGAGGAAGGGATAGACAAGACCGTTGGATGTCAGAAGAATCCACATACCGGAGGGAGGGGGGGGGGGGGGGAGAGGAGATTTGAAGAGTGAGGCTCAGCTGCTTAATGGGGATACAGGGCCTGTTACACGTACAATAGTTCTCTCGTATCTCCTAGGAGTCCAGTCAGAGTCAACCGATCCCCAACACCCCCCTCACCCTATCAGATCGATCGAAAGCCAGAGCTACCCTCCACCTCCTCTATCTATGGAGGCCCAACGGTCTCTCTACCTCCCCTATCGATTGGGGCCCAATTCTATGTAAGTATATAATACGTATTGTTTACGCATGTTCATATTTTATAAGGGATAACTTTATTAACTTTTTATCCATCAATATTTGTACAGTCGTTGATGGAACATCAGTGAGGGAGAATGATGCCTCAAGATGCTCATGGGGAGATCACCACGACATGGTGGACTCTGCTGAAGTTCTGGTGGTCCGCTGAGGACCTAAAGACGATGCGTGGTGGTGCCACGAGTGGAAGCCGTCCGTGGCACGAGGTTGACCTGGTAAGTGTTACTTGGTTTACAATTTTAAAATAAAAATATCTTTGTATATCCTAACACCTTCTTGTTACATTTATAGGTCCTTATACCATGCAACATTGGGTGGCAACATTGGCTCTTGGTGACCGTCGACCTCATTATCGGGAAGATGTTCATACTAGACCCCTAGAGATAGAAAGTCCCAGTGTATATTCAGAAGCAGCAGGTAGCCCTCTTGCGATAGTTTTGCCCTCAATGTTGCATCAGGCCGGGTTTCATACTGTGTGGTGTCCGAATCACGTATCTCCCAACATAACCGATCGTAAGAATTTCTTTTTCATTAAATTTGAGATTATGTTATTAAAAACCTATTGTTTTATTAATGCATGGAAAGGTGTCCAACTGCAGGGGTAACTAAGGTCCCCAATGTTAGGTTTTAGATTTTGTTGACATTAATTCCACATCAAAATGATGTTTACTTGTAATGATTTAGTAGTTTAGGTTTATAATGATTCAAGCTTCAAAGAAGAAATAACAACTAGTCAAAGCAAGTTCAAAGTCTACAAAGAGAAAGGATGCTATATGGTTCTACAAATGTATATTAAGACCTTGTCTTTCTCTTACAAGGCTTAGACACAGACACACAATTTATACATTTGTGTCCTTGGATAGTTGTGCACCATTATATGCACACACACACATATCATACATTTGTGTCCATGCATCGTTGTGCACCATTTATAACACATTCACATACTTGAAGTTGAATGCTCATGCATTGGTATGAAAATAACATGTTTTGGAAAATGCATGATTGAAGACTATCTCTATGTAGTTTGCATTCTAGCGTGAAATGTGTTTGTATATGGATATGTTTGTATAACATGGATATTGAACTTGTTTTAGTCTTAAATCATTATTTATTGAGTTCCAAACACTTTGGTTACACACACTTTAAATTTCAAGTTCTAAGTCAAAAGATACTACACTTTCAACTCATGTTGTGTACATTGTTTTCGTATTCATATATCGAGTTGAATTATTATTTTATGGGTTGAGTATCTTATATGTCCATGTCTGTGAGAGAGTTATATTTTGTAATCCATAAACAGATTTGAATTCCGAGTTTGGAGGCCAGAGAATGGTCAAAGAACATGAAAGGAGGTCGAGGGAAAAAGAAGACAGCACAAAGCTCTTCTTTCCTGAGATGGCACGTGGCCATCTTAGGCCAGAAGGCTTGCTGCCCCGAGATGCCCACGCATCATCTCGGGCATCAAGCAAGATTGGCTGCATCTTGTACCTTTTGGTCATTTCACATGTTCTTTTCCCCTCTCCTTTATATATCCCTTCCCTCTCACATTTCATTCTAAGAAATTCAAAATTTGAGTGCAGAATTTTCTCCCAAATTTTCTCACCTTCGAAAAACCATAACTTCTTCATTTGAACTCTGATCTGAGTGATTCAAAGTTGAGAGTGTTTGTCTATTCATCCTCCATATTTTCTCTAAAAGTTTGAGTTAGTTTTATTACTATTTTTGGAGTCTAACCTCACAAAAACGGGACTGCAGCAAATCAACTAAGGTATTGATTTTCTCTCAAAGTTTTCTTTTAAAACTTGGTTGATTGGGTTTTTTTATTCAATATATATATGTGTCTTGTGATATTTTTGATTTGAGTTTTGAACTCATTTAAAGCTAGATTGAGTGTCAATTGAAATCTCACATGTTGAGTTAGGTTTTGATTTTGCCTATGTTTTCACATATTTGGAATTGTACTGTGATAGCTTTGATTCTAGGACTATTTGATGATCTTTGATTGATTGATTTTATAAAAAATAGTTCCTCACATGTATTAGGCTCTCTTTGGCCGAATTCTCCTAATAATACATGTGTTTGTGTTCTTATGAGCTATTCATGTGCTTTGTTGAATCTATGAATAGAAAATATTTTCTAGAACTCTTGCTTTAATCTAAATGACTTTGTCACATGATTTTATCATGTTTTTGTTATATGAGATTTAAACTTGATTATTTATTAATTGAACATATCTTATGACTCAAGTTTTAGATCTATACATGTATCTAGGTTGTAATTATTGTCGAACATATTTCACATGATCTAGATGAATTAAACATGCATGATTAACTAGACAACAATTTGTTATGTGCATTCATGCTTATGTCTAGTATTTTCCATAGTATGTGTTGATCATAACATTCTCTGTTGCGTGCTTGTTTACGTTTTGTATTCATGATCATCTAGATTCCTTGTGAGAAGGAAGTCTTGACAATAGGTGTGAGACCTATGTTGTTGAGCATGGAAGTCTTGGCAAAAGGTGGGAGACCTCGGAATGTCAAGCAAGGAAGTCTTGCCTAGGGTCATGAGGATCCGGAAGGGTGAGCGAGGAAGTCTTGACAAGAGGTGTGAGGCCTCAGAATGTTGAGCAAGAGGGTGACATATTCATGAGTTGGATAGGAGGGTAGTTTCTAGGTGAAGGGGTCACTTGAGAGATTGTACTTTTCTTATCTACTAGTGGATTTTGTTTGCCGGTAATTGCTAACCCGTGGGTGTTTCCTCTTCGGAGGTTTACTACTTTATATCTTGTGTCAACTTTTCTCTATCCCTATCTCTATTATAATGGTATTTGTTATTTGAACACTATGGCTAGAACTTTATATGTAAGTTGACTTCCTTACTATAATATCAATTGTGTATGTGTTATGGTTGCTTGTTTGTATCACACTTTATATGTTTTTTTATATTGATTAAGTATCTTTAATTGAAATATATATATATCGTGATACAAGCAATCTAGAGGGACAAACTTTTGTTTGTTTCTAAGGGAGTCGAAAAATGTTTCTAACCTATTCACCCCCTCTCTAGGTTAGCCTTGAGCATTTAACCATGTTTGTATTTTCACCCACACGTTGAGATTGATCGAGTACTTATTAATGGATATGAAGGATTTTGATTGGTTGGAAGATGATATGGGGATCATTCGGGGGAAGATGTCTGTGGAGATTTTTTGTAACTCCTGGCCTGATTAGATTTTTGTAGTATTTTATTTTTAATATGTACCTTTTTTTTGTTAAAAAACAATTCAATTGAAAAAAAAAGTTATTTTTTTTTGTTTCCGTTTCAACTGTCTGGAATCACAGGTAGAAAACAAATTGAAACTCCTGTTTAATTAAAATTTATGTTAATGAACAAGTCATACTATTACGAATTATCACAATGTCATCAATCAAAACGCCTTCATTCATTCCACGGTGGAGTCCCTGTTAGGGCACGTCTGTTTGTTATGTCCAACTTAATGACGAATGCTACACTTGCGACAGAATTCCTCAAGAACAACTCTACTCAGACCTTCATTAATCAAAGGTGGTTTAGAACTTCTCTTGGAATTATGCCTTGATTGTCCATTTCTTTTACACGATTGTGTAGTTGTCCTCTCCGAAGACGAGACATGTCGACCCGCCCTCGGGCATCCTACTTGTCGCCTCGAGATTGGATTCAATTTTTAGAAAACCATGTTTTTATGGCTCATAAGCACATGATCTTAAAAGCAATATGTAGAGACATATTCAAGATCATTACTTCTCTAATGAGTAGCTTTCAAAGAATATGAAGCTCATATTTTCAAAAATAATGCCACTCAATATACTATACACAAACAATCATCAAAGTTAAGATCAATGTGAACAATATCACTATTAGATCCTAAAATAGAAAATGTCAATGAGAATCATACGTATGCTATACAAAATTCTCTAATATGACATGCTATGAGATGTATATCAAAGATTGAGTCAAACAATGAATATCTAAGAGAACATGCATTAGAGTCTAGAGATACTTTTTGCACATTATATTCACTAAATATCATACTTCCGCCCTTTTATGAGCACTCTTGCCTTGAATGTCCTCATGACACCAAGTTGACGATGTTTCACAACAAGAGTATAAAAAACATAATATCTCAACTCAACCAACACATATATATCAAAAGAACTTCTCTAAAGTTAACCAATAACTTTCGACCATCATAACAAACATGATGTGAGATAACGAAGTTCATATCAATACATAGAGTATTCAAAGCTAGCAAGCAAAAATTCTTAACTCAATTGATATATTGCCTCAAAGCTACCTCATATGTACTTCTTATATTAGCAATAAGAGCACTCACCCTTGAACCACTTGTTCTTAGGTGTACCTACATAAAAAATTTCCAATATCATCCTTGACAACAATGTTAAATCTAGAGTAAAGTCCTTCAATGAATTGATTAACAAGAATATCATTAATAATCTCTTCCTTCACATTTTCAACACAAGCTTTGTCAATTTGAACAAGATTAGCTTTCTTTCTACTCCACAACTTCTTTTCATGCTTAGCAATATTATCATGTTTCTCAACTTTTAAAGCCTTAGCATGTTCAAGTTGAAGTTTAATCTCCTTATCTCTAGATTCATTTCCTAATTTGTATTTTTCAATAAATTTATAACACCTAAGCTTAATGTGACCTATTGTGTTGCAATAATGGTAAATTGGAATAAAAGATGAGATTGTACCTTTTGGAGTTGAATTAGCTTCACTAGGAGTTTGCAAAGATACCTTGTTTGCCAACTTCTTCTTGGCTTTTGATATTCTCTTCTTGTGTGGTTTCTTGTTAATCACGAATTCATCCAAGAGAGTAGGAAGTGGTGCTTCAAAGGGCTCCTCTTCAACTACCAAGTCATCTTTACCACTATAAGAGTTAACAAGATTGCTAACATTAGACACACTTACCGAATCATTTACTAAGTCCTTGATGGCCTCCTTAGCCGTATCTATCTCTTCCATTAATTCTTGTTCTCTCTTCTTCAAAGAAGATATCACATTATCCTTCTCAAGGTTTATTTTTTCAAGTTCTCTAAACTTCTTCATAATATCACATTTCTCACCAAGAAATCTACGAGTAACAATCACAAACTCATCTAGTTGTTTCTTGATTAAATCATACTTATCAACTACCTCTCTTAGAGCATTAGCTCTAGCTTCTTCAAGCTTTTCCATCTTGGCCAACAACTCAAGATTAGTAGGAATGGAACTAGAACTTCCATGATGATTTGTATCGAAGTTCTTGTTCAAAGATATTGTACCATCCATATCTAGTGGAGAATGAGAAGCCGTTAGAGCTACAAAGTTGCTCACCAACTCTTCATCACTTGAAGACTCACTACTATAGCTCTCATCACCACTAGAGTCATCATCACTCTAAGTAGCCACCAACACTTTGCCTTTCTTGTCTTTCTTAGGTGGCTTCTTGGTGCACTCACTAGCAAAGTGACCGAAACCATGACAATCGTAGCATTGAACACCATTCTTGTTCATGGCTTGACTATTCTTCTCATTCCTTGGAGATGATGGTTTCTTAACTCCCTTTCCTTGGAAAACTTACCTCTAGGCTTGGCATTCTTCTTTAGAATCTTCTTGAACTTTCTAACCAAAAGAGCCATCTCTTCATTTTCATCATCACTCTCCTCCTCAATAGCTTTGAGAGCGATTCCCTTACTCTTAATCTTTGGCTTCAAGCACATCTCATAAGTTTGGAGAAACCTAAGCAACTCATCGATGTTCATGCTATCCACATTCTTGCTTTCCTCAATGGCCGTCACTTTTGATTTCAATCTCTTAGGAAGAGACTTAAGGATTTTCCAATTTAAACGCTCTCTTGAGATAGGTACTCTAAGTGCTTGACATTGGTTAGCAATGTTAAGAAGTTGGAATTGGAAGCCTTCAAACTTTTCTTCTTCACCCATACTTAAACCTTCAAATTGTGATGCCAACATTTAAAGCCTTGATTTCTTCACCGCTAAGGTTTAATCATTAGTGACTTGGAGAGTATCCCAAGCCTCCTTTGTGGATTCAAGATTTTGAATGTGGGAGAATTAATGCCCATCAACTCCTTTAAAGATGGCATTCATAGCACGGTGGTGCTATTTAGCAACCTTAAACTCATTCATTGTCCATTCACTCATTGGCTTGAGTATCATGGTTCCATCCTCTTGAACCTTGATAGGAGGACTATAACCTTCTTCCACTACCATCCACGTCCTCTCATCAATAGAGCAGATGTAGGCTTTCATCCTCAACTTCCAGTACCCATAGTTAGTGTCTCGATGTAGGCTTTCATTCTCAAAAGGCATCTAGGTGATCATGAATGCAAAATGCAAACAAGCACGCAACATAAAATGTTATGATCAATACATCCTATGGAAAACACTAGACATAAGCATGAATGCACATAACAAATATAATCTAGTCAATCAAACATGTTTAATCCATCTAGATCATGTAAGATATGTTCAACATTAATTATAACCTAGATACATGCATAGATCTAAAACTTGAGTCACGAGATATGTTCAATTAATACATAATAAAGTTTAAATCTTATATACCAAAAACATGCTAAAATCATGTGACAAAGTCATTTAGATTAAAGCAAGTGTTCTAGAGCATATTTCTATTTATAGATTCAACAAAGCACATGAATAGCTTATAAGAACACAAACACATGTATTATTAGGAGAATTCGGCCAAAGAGAGCCTAATACATGTGAGGAACTATTTTTTATAAAATCATGTAGGAAAAAAACGGTTCAAAACGCAACGGAAGCGTGATAAAAAGGAAATTAGGGTTTGCGTATATATAAAAAAAATCCCTTTTATGCAACGAGAACCTTAACCCTAGATTAATTGACGTATATAAAAAGCGTCGTACCTTTTTCTCGTGACGATTGAACAAGCGCCGAATTGATTCCATAAGATCTTCCAATCCAATCACGAATGTGAATCACCTAGGAGTGTGGGCTCCCTTTATTTAAATTGTATACCTGAGGATGGAAACAAACAAAATATATTTCGTTGTTAGTTACAAATATCCTCCAAGAGAAAAATCAAGAGTGTCCGGCCACTTGTGAATTATCAATCAATTTGATTGAAACTCGCGTGAATCTTGATTCGATGTTGTACACAAAACCCTTTGATGTAAATGATACTAGTGTACTATCAAAAACAAAAACGTTCTCTTTTTCTCTTTTCTCCTTGGCCGAATTCCACACCCTTTTTCTATGAGTTAATTGAATTTTGTCTAGAGGAAAAACTAATTTTTCTCCCTCAAAATTCTCTCTGGCTATGCCAAATTCTCTCTTGAAAATTACCTAGGCATGGCCGAAATTTTCATCATAGAATTCTTAGGGCTGGCCGAAAATCACACACACATATATATATATATATAGAATCATAAATCCTATCATAAGAAGAATTTACTTGGTTGGCAAGAATCATTTCCTTAGGTGGATTTTTTTGGTAGTTAAGAATCCTTATCTAAAAGGAAATCTAACTTCTCCTATATCCATATGGGCTGGCCGAATTTATCATTGATATAGATTAGGGGAGTTTATTCTTTTCCTAAGAAGGATTACTTGGTAGTTAAGAATCCTTTCCTTATGTAGATTTACTTGGTGGTTAATAATCCTTTTCAAAAATAAATTCTATCCTAACACCAAGACTCCTAATCCAACTCAAAAGTGTATTTGTAACCATATCAAAGACTTCCTAATTTGATTAGATAAAAAATTCCTTTTATTATCTACTTATCAAATATAGTCTTTAACATTAACTATACTACCAACATTAGTATAGTTTAAGGAGACCATCTCCTATTAGGAAAAAGATTTTGACTTTTAATTAAATAATTAATTAATCAATAAATTAATTAATTTCCATTTAATTAAATAATAAAATAAAAAATAATAAATTTAAGCTATTCTTAATAGCCTTGCCGCCTATACCATATATATGGGCCATATATTATTTT
This sequence comes from Dipteronia dyeriana, assembly GCA_032871835.1. NCBI lineage: Eukaryota > Viridiplantae > Streptophyta > Magnoliopsida > Sapindales > Sapindaceae > Dipteronia > Dipteronia dyeriana. Next base: position 75,016,268 of record CM065300.1, on the reverse strand, counting down.
TATTATTTTATTAAATCCATTGGACCTTAATAAAAAGTCCACATGTGAACTAGACCTATTCTTACAAAAAGAAACAAGTTCTCATGCCTTAATACAATTCTAGATGGACCCCTAAATTGGTCCGGTAGAATATATCAAGTGATCCATGCATGTTCGTGTGGATTGGGGATCTTGGCGGGCTATCTAAATTTAAGCTCCAATAGACACAACCCAATCACAATCAACAAATGATTCACTTAGGTCCGATCTATTTAATTTTAGTTCATTCAACTAAAGAACTAAAATTGAACTCTTAAATAAAGATAGAATAAGTTGATGTTACTCACTCATACCCTAGACAACCTTATTGGAGAAAGTGTATCCTCGTGACCGCCTATAGCTCTCCAAGTTACCATATTTACTCATATGACCACATTTTGAACTTGGATATTTTGACTTGTCCAGAAGCCATGTTTCAATAGACACTATTGAAAACTTAACGTTAAGATTTAATATCCAATACCTCAAAACATCCATATGATGGTATTCTACTCTCATTCAATAAATGGAGCCACGATGTCCATATCTATAATTGAATTCCTCTATTGATTAACAAATGAATACCACCAAACAATCGAGGATAGACTATGCTATAGAATCGTACTCATTGATAGTTCAAATGATAACACTTACAACCATAAGTCCATCATTTATCTCAGGATTGAGATAGACTCTCCGATTGTCTTCAAATGAAAACGTTTATCCATTGACGGTTCTAGATAAAGTATTTCAATATGATCCTATTCAATGCACCCAGTGCACTAGATTCTTTTGCCCAAAGACACCACACTTTGATGATTTTAGACTCATCATAACACATTTGATCCCACTCAAATTCTAGCAAAAGAATCTACAACTTTGACAAGATAAAGGCGTCTTAAGTTGTGAATATTAATCAAGACTAACTAAAGAATTGTGTCTACCTCATACATATCTAGATGTATGAACAATTCTTTTTTCTCATAGTCTTTTGACCTTATGATTATTTACTTTTGAAAATTATAATAATTAAACTATAAATGCTATAAGATTTGTTAAACTAGAAATCACTTTATTCATATGAAAAGATTGTTAATTACAATATTACACTCTTGCTATCGAGCATAATCCTTACAATCTCCCACTTGATCTATAGCAAATGTGTCATATCTCTCATCCCCATGTTCTCTAGATGCCCGTCAATTTTTTTTTGAGGAAGAGCCTTTGTAAAGGGATCCATTAGATTTTCCGCTGATGCAATTTTGGTAATCCGTCACCCCTATGCACAATTTCCCTTAGAAGATAATACTTTTTTTCAATGTGTTTCCCTCTCTTATGACTTCTTGGTTCTCTCGAATTATCCACTGCTCCACTATTGTCACAATAGATAGTGATCTGCTTATTCGCATTAGGAACCACTTCCAAGTCAATCAGGAATTGGCGGAGCTAGACAGCCTCTTTAGCAGCCTCGCATGAGGCAATATACTCGGCTTCCATGGTGGAATCGGCAATACAAGATTGCTTGATACTCCTCCATATAACTGCCCCTCCTCTAATAGTAAACACAAATCCTGATATTGATCTCCTGGAGTCAAAATCTGGCTAAAAATTAGAATCTTATACCCAACGGGAATTAAATCCCCTCCAGAGTATACAAGCATATAATCTCTTGTTCTCCTAAGATACTTGAAAATATGCTTGACTGCCGCCCAGTGATAAGGACAAGGCTTCGATTGAAACCGGCTAACTATGCCCTGAACAAAACAAATATCTTGTCTAGTACAGAGCATTTCATACATGAGACTTCCTACTACCGAAGCATATGGAATCTTTCTCATGAATTGCTCTTCATGCTCATTCTTTGGAACTTGTTCCTTAGAAAGTTTGATTCCATGTCTGAAAGGTAACATACCTTTCTTGGAATCTTGCATGGAAAACCTAGACAAGATTTTATCTATGTATGAAGCTTGGGATAATGCAATCGCTCTATTCTTTCTATCCCTTATGACTTGGATACCAATAATATAACTTGCTTCTCCTAAGTCCTTCATATCAAATTGTTTTTCTAACCATTCTTTTATTGATGTCAATACACCTACATCATTTTCGATGAGTAGTATATCATCAACGTAAAGAACTAGGAAAACCAACTTGTCGCCTTTAATTTTTTTGTATACACAAGGTTCATCAAGGTTTTGAATGAATCCAAAACCTTTTACGGCTTGATCGAACCTTATGTTCCAGGATCTGGATGCTTGCTTCAATCCATATATGGATCTTTACAACTTGCATACCCTTTCCTCTTGGCCCTTTTCAATGAATCCTTCAGGTTGCATCATATAGATGCTTTCGCCAAGACTTCCATTAAGGAAAGCTGTCTTGACATCCATTTGCCAAATCTCTAGGTCTAGAGATGCCGCAATAGATAAAAGTATCCTAATGGATTTAAGCATGGCCATATAAGAGAAGGTTTCTTCATAATCGATACCTTTCTTCTGTGTATAACCTTTAGCTACCAATCTAGCTTTAAAGGTTTCCACCTTTCCATCCATTCCTCTTTTCCTCTTGTATACCTACTTGCACCCGATGGGTTTTAACCCTTTAGGCAAGTCTACAAGAGACCAGACTTTGTTTTTGAACATAGATTCAATTTCGGATTGCATTGCCTTTTGCCAATGGTGACAATCAACATCTTCTATTGCTTCCTTGTAAGTATAGGGATCATCATCGTCCAAAAGATTCTCTATAGATTCTCCTAGACCGATGTATCTCTCGGGTTGTCTAACAACCCTTCCATTACGACGAGGTATGGTATATTGTTGATCTTGTGTTGGTATAGAACTTACAACTGGGCTTGATTCCGAAACCTCTTGTGGAATTGTGTCTCCTTTAGGCACAAAATTATTCATATAGTCCTCTTCTAGAAATTTGGCATTTGTCGAAACAAATACTTTAAGATCTGAAGGACTATAAAAATAATATCCTTTTGTTCCTTTTGGATACCCTACAAATATGCATGTTTCTGAACGGGACTCCATCTTTTCTGTCTTTCCTTTTAACACGTGTACATGACATCTAAATATCCTTAAGTGTTGTAAACTAGGCTTTCGCCCGGTCCATAACTCATGCGGTGTTTTAGGAACCGACTTAGATGGTACATCATTTAGAATATACACGGCAGTTTGTGAAGCATATCCCCAAAAAGAACTAGGGAGCGTTGAATAACTCAACATAGACCTAACCATATCCAAAAGAGTTCTATTTATCCTTTCTACCACCCCATTTTTTTGAGGTGTGCCTGGTGCAAAAAACTGAAAAATTATTCCATTATCTATAAGATAGTGCTGAAACTCACCAGATAGATATTCTCCACCACGATAGGTCCTCAAGATTTTTATGCGTTTCTCAAGCTGATTTTCTACTTCAACTTTAAATGCTTTGAACATATCAAAAGCATCCGACTTATTTCTCATGAGATAGACATAGCCAAATCTTGAGTGATCATCTGTGAAAGTGATGAAGTACTCATATCCACCTCTAGCTTGAATGCTCATAGGTCCACACACATCAGTGTGTATCAATCCTAAACATTAGATGGCTCTTGCGCCTTTGGTTGTAAATGACCTTTTGGTCATTTTACCTTCCAAACAAGATTCACGAGTTGGTAGATCATCAACCTTTAAGTCACTTAGAGGTCTGTCACATACCAATCTTTTAATCCGATTATGGTTGATATGACCTAAGCGCAAATGCCATAGGTAGGTTTCATCTTTTGATAATTTTGCTCTTTTATAATTAGGTTCCATTGATTCCGTGTCTAACAAGTGAGAGATATTTCCATGCAAATAGAATAAACCGTTTTCCAATGTGCCTTTGCAAATAATTTTGTCATTCTTACTAATAATAAAAGCTTTATTAAAAGTAACAGAATAACCAAATTTATTTAAACAAGAAACTGGAATTAAATTTCTTTTGAATTGAGGTACATAATAAACATTTATTAAATCTAAATGCCTATAAGAATCAAAATTGATTCTAATATCTCCCACTACACTAGTAGACACCAACGCTCCATTGCCTAAATGAAAGTTGAATTCATTCTTATTCAGTCTATTCCTTTGACCCTTTTCACCACAAAAGAAACACTTTCCTTTGATCTTGGTTACTTTCTTGGTCTCCTTCTAAGAAGGTTCAAGTTGTTTTTTCTTCTGTTGTCTCTTGTCCTTCTTACGGGTCTTTAACAGTAGCAACTTACCAAGTATATGAATCTCTTTACCCTCGCCTTTCACAAGGATTATCTTGGTGCTTTGAATATCTTGCATCAGGCTTTCCAAGGTGCATTCCTTATTATTCAAGGTGTAGTCCAACTTGAATTGATCAAAGGAATCCGATAGTGAGTTGACAATCATGTCAATTTTGGTCTCACCATCTATCTTAGCACCATTCAGTTCAGCAATGTTAAGATGTGCTATGACTTTTATCATGTGATCTTTCACACCCTGTCCAGGTTTCGTCCTAAGATTCATAAAAGCAATCACTGCCTCTCTCTCTTAGTCATCCTAGACCTCATAGCAAGCATCTCCTTTAGAGACATCATTATATCGGTAGCAGTCTCCTTTCCTTAATGTTGCTGTTGCAACACATCAGAGATGATGGCCATAATGTAACGTATATTTAGCCATCTCATCTGAAGACTTCCACTACTGATACTCATCTCTTTGCTTCCTGAGTTAGATTCATTAGTTTGGTGGTTAAGGAATATACAGAATGAACTTATACTTTTCATTTTACAACAACAACCCAATATTCCTTTTTCCATGTGACATAATTATCATTAGTTAAAGTATTATCTTTTAGGAATTTGATTAGGGATGGGGTCATGATTTATTTGTATTAACAAAAAATATATAAGTAAATAATCATGATAAAACACTTTTGAATATTTATCTTGAATTAAAAATAATAATTCAATCTTAAAAATTCAACGGTGATCCAACTCCCATAAATGTCACGCCTTCTTTGGGAGTACGCACAATTTACTAGTTGGACTAGGTCCCACCTAATTGTTAACATAACAACCAACGTTTTCTATTTTAGTCTTGCAATTTTATTAACAAGAACTCTTGGGAGGATATTAATAAATTTACATTAAGTGTGTTACCAAGTTATCGACCTTCAATATAATCCCTCACGAATATCCATCCTTTGGGAGTAGATATCGTTTGGGCTAATTGTTTAGTCTATCCTTGTAAGGAAGTATCTTGCTAAATTCCATTCATGAATACCTCTTGGGAGGTTATTCACGAAACATAAAGCTCAACTAAACTTGGAGGCCGTAGGTGTTCCAAAACACCTTCTCCCACTCAATTGTTTAAGGCGTGTGATCGAATTCCAAAGAATGATTTACCATGTTATCTAGATGCCAATTTAGATACTTAAACCATTCAATGCATGTTCATACCAAAAGAGATATATGAGTGGCACTCCTATTCTATATGACATGTTATCAAACAATGACAAACATTGCAATATTTACAAAAATATAAATAGCTACAATTTTGGTCCATCCTACAAAAACAAGTAAATTACATATATCTTGGAATACAAGAACTCCTTTCTTGGCGAACAAGTCTTCATGCGACCTTCGTCGTTCGGACTCCCTCGGCTACCTCCCATGGGCGTGGCGCTCTTTGCCCTTACCCAGTGCGTGCGCATGCCACAAATCCATAAAGGGCTGCCATGCGCAGCCCATGGCTACCAAAGGGGCTGTCGTGCGCAGCCCATGCCACAACAAAAGTGGCTGCACGCTCTTCGCATGCACGTTCGTTGTTATGGCTCGTACGGTCCCAAACTTGTTCCGGTTACTCCTAATTCTTCAAACCTTCGAGTCTTCGAAACTTGAATGTATTACAGAAGATTTTACATAACAAAATACTGCAGAATTTTTATTATTATTACAACAACAAAATAAAAAAAACTTAGCAACTACCAAGAAGGAAATTATGGCGATATTAGACCACCCTTCTTATTACAATCCCAAAACAAAATTACATTGAAATTCTAGGACCAAAATTGAGCAATAAAAAACCACATATAAAACATATATATATCCATACATTCCAATGTATATATATATGCGAATACCTAGAGTGCCATATCTTTCTAAAACATGCATATATACAATAAAAAGAAAAAGATTCACGAACACATACATCAATTAATCAAGGGTACAACCAGGCTCTGATACAATTGTAGGGAAAAAACAGGCCCGAAACACAATGGAAGCGTGATAAAAAAAAATTAGGGTTTGAGTATATATATAAAAAAATCCCTTTTATGCAACGAGAACCTTAACCCTAGATTAATTGACGTATATAAAAAATGTCATACCTTTTTCTCGTGACGATTGAACAATCGTCGAATTGATTCCGTAAGATCTTCCAATCCAGTCAAAAAAATATGAATCACCTAGGAGTGTGGGCTCCCTTTCTTTGAATTATATACCTGTGGATGGAAACAAATAAAATCTATTTCGTTGTTAGTTACAAATATCCTCAAAGAGAAAAATCAAGAACGTCTGGCCACTTGTGAATTATCAATCAATTTGATTGAAACTCGAGTGAACCTTGATTCGATGTTATACACAAAACCCTTTTGATGTAAAGGATACTAGTGTACTATCAAAAACAAAAACGTTCTATTTTTCTCTTTTCTCCTTGGCCGGATTCCACACCCTTTTTCTATGAGTTGATTGAATTTTTTCTAGAGCAAAAACTAATTTTTCTCCCTAAAAATTCTCTCTTGATATTCCAAATTATCTCTTGAAAATTACCTAGGCATGGCCGAAATTTCCATCATAGAATTCTTAGGGCTGGCCGAAAATCACACACACATATATATAGGATCATAAATCCTTTCCTAAGAAGGATTTACTTTTGCAAGAATCCTTTCCTTAGGTGGATTTATTTGGTAGTTAAGAATCCTTATCTAAAAGGAAATCTAACTTCTCCTATATCCATATGGGCTGGCCGAATTTATCATTGATATAGATTATGAGAGTTTATTCTTTTCCTAAGAAGGATTACTTGGTAGTTAAGAATCCTTTCATTAGGTAGATTTACTTGGTGGTTAAGAATCTTTTTCAAAAAGAAATTCTATCATAACACCAAGACTCCTAATCCAACTCAAAAGTGTATTTGTAACCATATCAAAGACTTCCTAATTTGATTAGATAAATAATTCCTTTTATTTATCTACTTATCAAATATAGTCTTTAACATTAACTATACTACCAACATTAGTATAGTTTTAGGAGACCATCTCCTATTAGAAAAAAAGATTTTGACTTTTAATTAAATAATTAATTAATCAACAAATTAATTAATTTCTATTTAATTAAATAATAAACTAAAAAATAATATATTTAAGCTATTCTTAATAGCCTTGCTGCCTATACCATATATTAATTTTCTAATTTTATTAAATCCATTGGACCTTAATAAAAAGTCCACATGTGAACTAGACCTATTCTAACAAAAAGAAACAAGTTCTCATACCTTAATACAATTCTAGATGGACCCTTAAATTGGTCTGGTAGAATATATCAAGTGATCCATGCATGTTCGTGTGGATTGGGGATTTTGGCGGGCTATCTATTTAAGCTCCAATAGACACAACCCAATCTCAATCAACAAATGATTCACTTAGGTCCGATCTATTTAATTTTAGTTCATTCCACTAAAGAACTAAAATTGAACTCTTAAATAAAGATAGAATAAGTTGATGTTACTCACTCATACCCTAGAAAACCTTATTGAAGAAAGTGTATCCTCATGAAGAATACCAGTAATCGCCAAGAGCTCATAGACCGCCTATAGCTCTCCAAGTTACCATATTTACTCATATGACCACATTTTGAACTTGGATATTTTGACTTGTCCAGAAGCCATGTTTCATTAGACACTATTGAAAACTAAACGTTAAGATTTAATATCCAATACCTCAAAACATCCATATGATGGTATTCTACTCTCATTCAATGGAGCCACGATATCCATATCTATAAATGAAGTCCTTTATCGATTAACAAATGAATACCCCCAAACTATCGAGGATAGACTATGCTATATAATCGTGCTCATTGATAGCTCAAATGATAACACTTGCAACCATAAGTCTATCATTTATCTCAGGATTGAGATAGACTCTCCGATTTTTTTCAAATGAAAACTTTTATCCATTGACGATTCTAGATAAAGTAATTCAATATGATTATATTCAATGCACTCAGTTCACTAGATTCTTTTACCCAAAGACACCACACTTTGATGATTTTAGACTCATCATAACACATTTGATCCCACTCAAATGCTAGCAAAAGAATCTACAACTTTGACAAAATAAGGCGCCCAACCTTCTATCTTAAGTTGTGATTATTATTCAAGACTAACTAAAGAATTGTGTCTACCTCATACATATCTAGATGTATGAACACTTCTTCTTTTCTCATAGTCTTTTAACCTTATGATTATTTACTTTTGACAATTATAATAATTAAACTATAAATGCTATAAGATTTGTTAAACTAGAAATCACTTTATTCATATGAAAAGATTGTTAATTACAATATTACACTCTTGCTATCGAGCATAATTTTAACAAATCAATCAATCAAAGATCATCAAATAGTCCTAGAATCAAAGCTAGCACAATACAATCCCAAACATGTGAAAATTTATGCAAAATCAAAACCTAACTTAACATGTGAAATTTCAATTGAAACTCAATCTAACTTTAAATGAGTTCAAAACTCAAATAAAAACTATCACAAGACACACACACACACACACACACACAAACACACACACACACACACACACACACACACACACACACATATATATATATATATATATATATATATATATATATATATATATATATTGAAGAAAACCCAAGGCAAATGACCAAGTTTTAAAAGAAAACTTTGAGAGAAAATCAATACCTTAGTTGATTTTGTACAGTCCTCTTTTTGTGAGGTTAGACTCTAAAAATAGCAATAAAACTAACTTAAAACCTTCAGAGAAAAGATGGAGGATGAATAGACAAAAACTATCAACTTTGAATCACTTAGATCGGAGTTCAAATGAAGAAGTTATCATGTTTGGAAGGTGAAAAAATTTGGGAGAAAATTCTGCCACTCAAATTTTGAATCTCTTCTAAGAATGAAATGTGAGAGGAAGGGATATATAAAGAAGAGGGAAAAAAGGACATGTGAAATGACCAAAAGGGACAAGAAGCAGCCAAGCTTTCTTGCTGCCCGAGATGGCACATGGGCATCTCGGGGCAGCAAGCCTTCCGTCCTGAGATGGCCACGTGCCATCTCGTGAAAGAAGAGCTTTGTGATTTCTTCTTTTTCCCTCGACCTCCCTTCGAGTTCTTCGACCGTTCTCCGGACTCCGAACTTAGAATTTGAATTTGTTTACGGATTACAAACCATAACTCTCTCAAGGAAATGGACATATAAGATACTCAACCCAGAAAATTGTAATTCAAATCGATATACCAATACGAAGACAATGTACACAACATGAGTTGAAAATGTAGTATCTTTTGACTTAGAACTTGAAATTGAAAGTGTGAGTAACCAAAGTGTTTGGAACCTAACCAAGAATGATTTAAGACTAAAATCAAGTTCAATATCCATGTTATACAAACATATACACATACAAACACAATTCACACTAGAATGCAAACTACATAGAGATAGTCTCCAATCATGCATTTTCCAAAACATGTTATTTTCATACCGATGCATGAGCATTCAACTTCAAGTGTGTGAATGTGTTATAAATGGTGCACAACAATGCAAGGACACAAATGTATGAATTGTGTATGTGTGTGCCTTTAATGGTGCACAACTATACAGGGACACAAATATATAAATTGTGTGTGTGTGTGTGCCTTTAATGGTGCACAACTATATAGGGACACAAATGTACGAATTGTGTGTGTGTGTGTGCCTAAGCCTTTTAAGAGAAAGATAAGGTCTTAATATACCTTTGTAGAACCATATATCATCCTTTGTCTTTGAAGACTTTGAACTTTCTTTGACTAGTTGTTATTTCTTCTTTGAATCTTGAATCATCATAAACCTAAACAACTAAATCATTACAAGTGAACATCATTTTGATATGGAATTAATGCCTACATAATCTAAAACCTAACACGGTCAACTCAAGTTGCCTACAAATATTTGGAATCGAAGGATTACCCGTTTCTTTCAAAATCTCTGTGCTCAGTTCAGGTAATTGATGTTATTGAGGAGGTTGTATCTTGTTCCTTCTTGAATAAATCCTTTAGTGTGTACTTGAAATGTATACTTGAGGATGGAAACAAACAAAATCTTTTTATTTCGTTAGTCACAATAATCATCTTAGAGAAAACCCAAGAACGTTAGGTAACTTGTGAATTATCAATCTATTTGATTGAAACTTGTGTGAACCTTGATTTGATGTTGTACACAAAACCTTTTGATGTAAAGGCTACTAGTGCACTATCGGAAACAAAATGTTCTTTGCTCCTTTTTCTCTTAGCCAAATTTTTACACACCAATCTTTAGAGTTGGACGAACTTATCTAGAGCAAGAACCGAATTTTCTTTTCTCAAAATTCTCTCTTGGCCGAATTTTTTCTCTTAGAAAAATAGCTTGGTCGAAATCTCTCTTGAAAATTAGGTTGGCTGAATTTATCACTATGTTATGTATATATATATATATATAGTCGCCAAAATCCTTGCCCTAAATTACTTAGGTTCGGCATAATTCCTCTTGCTTTTTATTTAGGAGACCAAATTCTCTTCTAAAGAGGATTTACTTGGTGGGTAAGAATCCTCTTTCTATGAGGATTTACTTGGTGACCAAGAATCCTCTTTCAAAGAAGATTTCTTTTCCACACCAACACTCCTAATCCAACTCAATAGTGTATTTATTCAAAAACCAATTAATTAATATAAATTAAATTGTGACTTTATCAAAACTTCTTAATTTGACCAATTGTCAATTAGAGTTTTGATAGAAATCAAATACTTCCTAATTTGACTAGATAAATAAATTCCTTTTATTTATTTACTTATCGATTATAGTATTTGATGCTTATCATATTACCAATAATAATATGACATTTGAAGACCTTCTCCAATTAGGAAAAAGATTTTAACTTTTAATTAATTAATTAATTAATTAATTAATAAAACTAATTAATTACCATTTAATTAAATAATAAAATAAAAACAATATATAAGGCTATTATATACGCCCTTGCTGCCCAAGCTATATGGGTCAATTATTGTTTTTCCATTTTATTAAATCCATTGGACTTTAATAAAAGGTCTATATGTGAACTAAACCCATTCTTACTAAAAGAAACAAGTCCACATGCCTTAACACAATTCTTAATGGACCCATAAATTGGTCCGGTAGAATATATCAAGTAATCCATGCATGTTCGTGTGGATTGGGGATCTTGGCGGGCTATCTAAATTTAAGTTCCAATAGACATAACCTAATCACAATCAACAAATGATTCACTTAGGTCCGGCCTATTAATTTTAGTTTATTCCACTAAAGAACTAAAATTGAACTCTTAAATAAAGATAGAATAAGTTAATATTCCTCATTCATACCCTAGACAATCTTAGTGGAGATAATGTATCCTCGTGAAGAATACCAGTAATCGTCAAGAGCTCATAGACCTCCTGTAGCTCTCCAAGTTACCATATTTACTCATGTGACCACATTTTGAACTTGAATATTTTGATTTGTCCAGAAGCCATATTCCAATAGATATTATTGAAAACTTAACCTTAAGATTTAATATCAAATACCTCAAAAAATCCAAACGATGATGTTCTACTCTCATTTAATAAATGAAGCCACGATGCCCATATCTATAAATAAAGTTCTCTATCGATTAACAAATGAATACCACCAAACTATCGAGGATAGACTATGCTATATAAGCGTACTCATTGATAGCTCAAATGATAACACTTGCAACCATAAGTCCATCATTTGTCTCAGGATTGAGACAGACTCTCCGATTGCTTCAAGTGAAAACTTTTATCCATTGACAGTTCTAGATAACGTATTTCACTGTGACCCAATTCAATGCACCCAGTGCACTAGATTCTTTTACCCAAAGACACCACACTTTGATGATTTTAGACTCATCATAACATATTTGATTCCACTCAAATGCTTCTACAACTTTAACAAGATAAAGCCGCCCAATCTTTATCTTAAGTTGTGAATATTGTTTATGACTAACTAATGAATTGTGTCTACCTCATACATATCCAAATGCACGAACAATTCTTCTTTTCTCATAGTCTTTTGACCTTATGATTATTTACTTTTGGCAATTATAATAATTAAACTATAATTGCTATAAGATTTGTTAAAACTAGAAATCACTTTATTAATATGAAACGATTATCAAATGCATTATTACACTCTTGCTATTGAGTATAATTCTAACAGTATGATCGTCTATACATGTAATGAACCATCAAGACCTACAAAGGTTATTGAATTGTGAGGGGCCCCAAATATCACTATGAATTAGGGAGAAAGAGCGCGACTCTTTATACGTATGTGCAGGAAAAGGCTCTATGGTGCTTGGCTAATTTAAACACTTCACATTGGAAAACGTTGATATCTTGATTTTTGAACAAAGTAGGAAACAAAATTTTCAAGTATGAGAAGTTTGGGTGACCTAATCTTTTATGCCAAAGTTCTATTTCTTGTTTCAAATTTGGGAATTCTAATTTTGTATGAGATAGATTACCTGAATAAGTAGGTTTACTCTCAAAGTAGTAAAGTCCAACAATCTCCTTTCCAATGCCAATCACATTCCCTATGCTCAAGTCCTGAAATTCACAGTAAATAGGGAAAAACTTAGCAACACAATGATAGTCTTTAGTAATTTTACTGATGGAAAGACGATCGCAAGGTAGCTTTGGAACATGTAGAACAAAATCAAGTGAAAGAGTGTTTGCGATAGGAATACATCATTTTCCTTCCACAGAAGTTAAAGATCCATCAACTACTTTAACCTTTTGTCTACCTGAACAAGGGATATAAGAAACATATAAATTAGAATGGGTCATCAAATGATCTGAAGCTCTAGAATCAATGATCTAAGGATAATTCAAGAGGGAAGCAACATTTAGAGTAATGGGATGAATACTTGAATGAACCGACAGAGCTTATAAGTAAGGAGGTGAGAAAATCATGGTTACCTTACCTAGAAATAACAAATCAGATATTCAGTAATTTGGTGAGAATTAGTCCCAAAATAAAACATGCACTCGGTCAAACTTGGCCCAACACAGTCAACTTGGTTTGAACTCTAAGCCCAGCCAATCGGAGTATTAGTTGTAATTTTCCATAGGGTTGCTAGTTGTAATTTGACCACCAATATATATATATACATATATATATTTAGCAGCATGACAAGCTTGCAACAAACTAAAAAAAAACCTTAATTTTGTCATAGACGATTCCGAATCTGGGAATCGAACAGTTGGGTTTTGTTCTCCGATGTCTGAGGGATCTTCTGGTGGTGTCGGTGTCCATCCAATTGTTGGAAACAGTTCAAGCGGTAAATTACAGTGACAACAAACCTTTGCGCATCGATTTGACCACCAAGGAGACCTCCATTGACGATGGTCCTTAAGAGGTTTTGGAAGTTAAAAACTTTCCACACCTTTTTGTATTGGTAGTGTTTCTGGTGGTGGTGGCACTGGCGCGTGTGGCTGTTTCCGGTGACGGTTCGTAACGAAACTGATTGGGTTTTGTAGATCAACCTTCGAGGAGTCTATATATGGTGATAGAGGTGACAAACAATTGATGGCAGAAAAAAGGTGTATTCCAGCAATTAGGGCAGAAAAATAGAGAATATGCCAGCGATGAAGGCCTGAGAAGATTAATATTCCGACAATAAGTGCTGGAGTAAAGAACATAATTAAGCTTTAGAATCAAACCAGCTTTGATACCATGTGGAATTTCATACTTTAATTGATTAAAGAAGATTAAAATTAGGATATATATATATAACAAAAGTCCTACTAACTACTATTTGAAAATACAATCACGGTTAAATGCTCAAGGCTAACCTAGAGGGGGGGGGGGGGGGGGGGGGGGGGGTGAATAGGTTAGACACCTTTTTCGACTTCCTTAGAAACAAACAAAAGTTTGTCCCTCTAGATTGCTTGTATCACAATAAATATATTAATTAAAGACAATTAATCAATATATAAACACAAGTAAAGTGTGATACAAACAAGTAATTGTAACACATACACAATCTATAGTATAGAAAGGAAGTCAACATATATAAAGAGTTCTATCCACAATACAAATATTAGAGAGATAGGGATAGAGAAAAGTTGACACAAGATATAACGTGGTAAACCTCCAAAGAGGAAACATCCACGGGCTAGCAGCCACCGGCAAAGAAAATCCACTAGTAGATAAGACAAGTACAATCTCTTAAGTGACCTCTTCACCTAGAAACTACCCTCCTATCCTACTCTAGAAGTTGTCGCCCTATGCTCAACAATCCGAGGCCTCACACCTCTTGTCAAGACTTCCTCACTCACCTTATCCGGATCCTCACGACCTAAGGCAAGACTTCTTGCTCAACTAAGTCCTCACGACTCTAGTCAAGGCTTTCTTGCTCACCTATCAGAGTTCTCCCAACTCTAGACAAGATTTGTTGCTCGACTATCCGGATCCTCATAACCTTAGCCAAGACTTCCTTGCTTGACAATCCAAGGCCTCATGCCTCTTGCCAAGACTTCTTGCTCAACACCATAGGTGTCACACCTATTGTCAAGACTTCCTTCTCACAAGGAATCTAGGTGATAATGAATGCAAAACGCAAACAAACACGCAACATAGAATGCTATGATCAACACATCCTATGGAAAATACTAGACATGAGCATGAATGCACAAATCACATATAGTCTAGTTTATCATGCATGTGTAATCGATCTAGATTATGTAAGATATGTTCAATATTAATCACAACCTAGATACATGCATAGATCTAAACTTGAATCACAAGATATGTTCAATAAATCATAAGATCAAGTTAAATCACACAAACCAAAAACATGCTAAAATCATGACAAAGTCAATTAGATTTAAGCTAAAAGTTCTAGAGCATATTCCTAATCATAGATTCATCAAAACACAGAAATAGCTCAAAAGAACATAAGCACATGTATTATGTGTGAATTTCGGCCAAGAGAGCCTAATACATATGAGGAACTATTTTTCTCAAAATCAATCAATCAAAGATCATCAAATAGTACTAGAATCAAAGCTAGCACAATACAATCCCAAACATGTGATAACATAGGCAAAATCAAAACCTAACTCAACATGAATGATTTCAATTGAAACTCAACCTAGTTTTGAAAGAGTTCAAAACTCAAATGAAAACACTCACAATATACAAATATATGTTGAAGAAGAAAACCCAAGGTAATTGACCAAGTTTTAAAAGAAAACTTTGAGAGAAAATCAATACCTTAGTTGATTTAGGTGCAGTCCCGTTTTTGTATGATTAGACACCAAAAAAACAGAAAAACTTACTCAAATCTTCAGAGAAAAGATGGAGGATGAATAGATGAACACTCTCAACTTTGAATCACTTAAATCTGAGTTCAAATGAAGAAGGTATGGCATTTGGAAGGTGAGAAAATTTAGAGAGAATTTCTGCACACTTGTTTTAAATGTCTTCTTAGAATGAAATGTGAGAGGGAAAGAGTTTATAAAGGAGTGGGAAACTTGGACATGTGAAATGACCAAGAGGGGCAAGAAGAAGCCAAGCAAGCTTACTGCCTGAGATGGCACGTGGGCATCTCGGGGCAGCAAGCCTTCTGCCCCAAGATGGCCACGCACCATCTCGGGAAAGAAGTGCCTTGCTTGCTTCTTTCTCCTTCAACCTTCCTTCGCGTTCTTCGACTGTTCTCTGGCCTCCCAACTCGGAATTCGAATCCGTTTACGAATTATGAATCGTAAATCTCACATGGACATGGAAATATAAGATACTCAACCCAGAAAATAATAATTCGACTCGATATATGAATACGAAGACAATGTATGCAACATGAGTTGAAAGTGTAGTATCTTTTGACTTAGAACTTGAAATCAATAGTACGAGTAACCAAAATGACCAGAACTCAATCAAGAATCATTTAAGACTAAATTCTAGTTCAATATCCATGTAATAAAAACAAATACACACACAAACACAATTCACACTAGAATGCAAACTTCATAGAGATAGTTTCCAATCATGCATATTCCAAAACATGTTATTTCCATACCAATGCATGAGCATTCATCTTCAAGTTTGTGAATATGTTATACATGGTACACAACAATGCAGGGACACATATGAAAGAATTGTATGTGCGTGCTTATAATGGTGCACAACGATGCAGGGACACAAATGTATGATATGTATATGTGTGCCTAAGCCTCGTAAGAGAAAGATAAGGTCTTGTATACCTTTGTAGAATCAAATTGCATCCTTTCTCTTTGAAGACTTAGAACTTGCTTTGACCTGTTGTTTCTTCTTCCTTGAAGCTTGATTCATCATGAATCTAATCAACTAAATCATTATAAGTAAACATCATTTTGATATGGAATTAATGCCAACACAAACTAAAACCTAACAATCTCCCCCTTTGGCAAATTCCATGTCAAAACACCTATAGATTTACTACAAATATAAAAATGAAGATAGGTCACAAAATCACTCATTCACATTACAATAAGTAAGATTCCTATAACTAATCTTCACCAACTCTTGAACTTCATCTTGATCTTCTCTTGAAGCAACCTACAAATCATCTCAAAGCACAATGCATATACAAGAGAAAGACAACAAATGACAACATATAATATGGATACTAATATACAGTTAAGTCCACAAATCATGTATCTCCCCCTCAATACATGCCAAATACAAGAATTCTTAACCAAATCTTAAGACTAATTATTACATACCATTGAAAATTCAAAAGTTCACAAAAAAAACATAAAAAGGAAACTAAGTAACTAGCAACTCTTAACAACTCTTTCTCCCCCCTTTTGACATGAAATGATGCCAAAAGGTAAGAAACACACCATGAGACTCAAATACTAGCTACTAGATCCACCAAAGAAAGATGTGCGTGTAGTTGACCTAACATAATGCTTGAGAGGTGGTCTTGAACTTGATGCAATACACTTCTCCAACTCTTTTATTCTAGCATCTTGTTTTTCAACTATATCACTAAGCTCATCAACCTTTTTCTTCAAATGTAAAGCCCAATTCGGAAGAATATTTATGCTAGTCTCTTGACAATCAACTTTTGAACTACTAAATAGTCCAAAAGTATCACATGTCTTACCCTTATCCTTATATGACATGTATGACACACGTTTATCACTATATTTTTCCAAGGGTTATACCAACATATCATCTCTTGTACTTGTAACACCATGAGCTAAACACAAAGAAGTTATAAACCCCGACAATGCAAGCTTATTATCTCCTCTAGTTGAGAAAGCCGCAATATCTAAGTAAAACATAAGCAAATCACAAAGGGTTATAGGTTGATTAGTCACCAAGACATATACTATTTTGATATTGCCTTTATTCAACTCGGTTGAATTTGAAGATCCAATAATATTAGTGTAAATAAAAAGATGCCAAAATGCACTTGCCTTAGTTAACTCATGTTGACTAATTTATGCTCTACCTTTCCACTCAAAAGAAGCATTGTCACATAGAGTTCTACCCATGATATTAAGATTCTCAATGATATCAACATCTTGAAAGTTTGAATCAATATCACTAGATAGCCCAAGAAACTTGTTAAGGTTTACCGGGTTAACTCTAAACACAACACCCCTATTCTCCATCAAAGCATCCAATAAGGTGGCACTCTCTCTATTTTCATGATAAAATTCTCTAACAATAGTGTCATTCATTATTCCTAGCATGCTAACCCAAGATTCCCAATTTCTATCCTTAATGCATTTAAGAACATAAGAATCTTTACATTTACCTAAGTCAATGCCTCTTTCTTGAAATATCTTTTTAGTTCCAAAGATCCCTAAATCCTTTGACCTTGAAGCTTTGGATTCTTTTGAGGTAGACTTGACTTTCACAATGGAATTCGATTGATTTCCACTTCCGGTAACTTTAGTTCTTCCCATTTGTTCTTGTGAAATACGATGCTATGTACATACAACAAAAGTGAGTGAAAGAAAAAAACAAGCATATTAGTCACAAATATATAAACACAAAGACATATGACTTAAGAATGAATCAACATGCAAGACAAAGATAGTGAGTAATATCTTACAAGTATCATTAAGTCAAAATATACCAACATATAACAAAATGAAGCATGTGAACATATCATAAAAGAGAACAATGTCTAGCATACAATACTCCCCCTTGATAAATGCTATAACTAAAATCAATGATAGCATAGAGTTCACAAAGATGTTCACACAATCACACATTCAAGCAATTTGAAGAAATATCAACAAAATAAGCTTCATATGCTAAGAGAGATACATAAAGTTTTTTCAAGTTCTCTCATAATTCTTCAACAATTGCTAATATATCATCATACTCATAAACAAAGTATGTGTTTGTGAGAGATATGCTTCAAATATATATAAAGAAGTAGTTTGATAATCAACATGCAAACAATTTCCTACAACTATTCATCTTAAGCTTTTTCCATAAAAAGTTAAACCGATTATCATCAGGAATTTTTGCTATTAAGAGAATAGATTTCAACATATGATGAGAGTGTGTGTGCATGTGGATGGTCATCCCATTTCTGTTTTTCAACCCGAGCTCATTTGATTTTCAACTAAACTCCTTTTTATGCCTTCCTCCTTTTCTTTTTAGGCTTTGAATCAAAGATATTTTTCTTAATTCCTTTCAACACTTCTTTGATTTTTTCAATTTTTTTTTACATAAACAAAACTCTCTTCATGATGGCTTTCACTCATCATAATGGTGTAGCTCTTTCCAATATTGGGTAGCTTTCACAACCAATGTGTGTAGCCCTTTTTCATGAAGGTGCTCGTTGAGTTCTATGTAATTGCCGAAGCAAAATGGATACTAACCATAGGTCATTTTAAATGTACTTAAGCATAAAAACTTCAAGGTGTATCCAATGTTTACATATTAATAAAATCAACCTACTAGCAAAACATATAAGAGAAGCAAGGTGCAATTTTTAGAAAATCAAGATTTTATGGCTCATAAGTACATAATCTAAGAGCAATAAGTAGAGACTTATTCAAGATCATTACTTCTCTAATTAGTAGCTTTAAAAGTAATGCCACTCAATATACCATACACAAACAATCATCAAAGTTAAGATCAATGTGAACAATATCACTATTAGATCTTAAAATAGCAAATGGCAATGAGAACCATATGTATGCTATACAAAATTCTCTAATATGACATGCTATTAGATGTATGTCAAAAATTGAGTCAAAAGATGAATATCTAAGAGAATATGCATTAGAGTATAGAGATACCTTTTTGCATATTATATTCACCAAATATCATACTTCCTCCCTTTTTATAAGCACTCTTGCCTTGAAAGTCCTCATGACACCAAGTTGACGATGTTTCACAACAAGAGTATAAAAACATAATATCTCAACTCAGTCAACACATATAACAAAAGAACTTCTTCAAAGTTAATAAACAAATTTTGACCATCATAACAAACATGTTGTGAGATAACCAAGTTCATATCAATACATGGAGTATTCAAAGCTAGCAAGTAAGAATTCTCATCACAAATGATATATAGCCTCCAAGATATCACACATGTGCTTCTTATTTTAGTGATAAGAGCACTCACCCTTTAACCACTTGTTCTTGGGTGTACCTACATAAAAATTTCCAATATCATCCTTGACAACAATGTTAAATCTAGAGTAAAGTCCTTCAATGACTTGATTAACAAGAATATCATTAACACACTCTTCCTTAACATTATCAACACAAGCTTTGTCAAGTTGAACAAGATTAGTATTCTTTCTACTCCACAACTTCTTCTCATGTTAAGCAATATTATCATGTTTCTCAACTTCCAAGGCCTTAACATGTTCAAGTTGAAGTTTAATCTTCTTTTCTCTAGATTCATTTCCAAATTTGCATTTTTCAATATATTTATAACACCTAGGCTTAATGTGACCTATTGTGTTGCAATAATGACAAATTGGAATAAAAGATAAGATTGTACCTTTTGGAGTTGAACTAGCTTCACTAAGAGTTTGCAAAGATACCTTGTTTGCCAACTTCTTATTGGCTTTTGATCTTCTCTTCTTGTGTGGTTTCTTATCAATCACGACTTCATCAAAGTGTGTAGAAAGTGGTGCTTCCAAGAGCTCCTCTTCAACTACCAAGTCGTCTTCACCACTATAAGAGTTAACAAGATTCCTAACACTAGACACACTAACCGAATCATTCACTAAGTCCTTGATTGCCTCCCTAGCCGTGTCTATCTCTTCCATCAACTATTGTTATCTCTTCTTCAAAGAAGATATCACATTATCCTTCTCAAGATTTATCTTTTCAAGTTCTCTAAAATTCTTTATAGTATCACCTTTTTCACCAAGAAGTCTACGAGTAACAACCATAAACTCATATAGTTACTTCTTGATCAAATCATCCTTTTCAACTACTTCTCTTTGAGCATTGTCTCTATCTTCTTCAAGCTTTTCTATCTTTTTCAACAACTCAAGATTAGTAGGAATAGAACTAGAGCTTCAAACATGATTTGTATCAAGGTTCTTGTTCAAAGATATTGTACCATTAACATCTAGTGAAGAATGAGAAGCTGTTAGAGCTACAAAGTTGCTCACCAACTCTTCATCTCTTGAAGACTCACTACTAGAGCTCCCATTGTCACTAGAATTATCATCACTCCAAGTAGCTGCCAACACTTTGCCTTTCTTGTCTTTCTTAGATGGATTCTTGGTGCACTCACTAGCAAAGTGATCAAAACCATGACAATTATAACATTGAACCTCTTTCTTGTTCATGGCTTGACTATTCTTCTCAATCTTTGGAGATGATGTTCTCTTGACTTCTTTTTCTTTAGAAGACTTGCCTCTAAGCTTGACAATCTTCTTTAGAAACTTCTTGAACCTTCTAACCAAAAGAGCCATCTCTTTATTTTCATCATCACTCCCCTCCTCAATAGCATTGAGAGTGATTCCCTTACTCTTCATCTTTGGCTTTAAGCACATCTCATAAATTTGGAGAGACCCAAGCAACTCATCTATATTTATACTATCCACATCCTTGCTTTCCTCAATGGCCGTCACCTTCGATTTAAATTTCTTAGGGAGAGACCTAAGGATTTTCCAACTAAATCATTACAAGTAAACATCATTTTGATATGGAATTAATGTCAACACAAACTAAAACCTAATACTATTTACTACAATTGATACTGATGCTACAACTACTAGCCACTAGCCACTATCCACAACCTAATTACATGTATTCCCGTGATGTACCCGTTGACAACATCCAACAATCATTTCACCACCTCCAGCTTTGAATTCAGTTTCGTAATGGCATCTTCAAGTACTCTAAGGCTGCTTCGCGTTGCCTTTATGGTAACCTAAAATTTCTTCATGGTGACCCAAAACTCCTCCATGATATAGCTTCGAGCACAATTCTAGAGCTGCAATTGGTACCGTGAAGCACTAATTTACGGCAGATGATGGCTGAGAATAAAAGGTGAGAACAGAAACCAGTTCGGTGAAGATGTACTTACAGAATCAAGGTCATGGTGATGGTGGTGGTGGTGGTTCACGAAGAGGAGAATAGGAGAATGCCTCCTCGAGGAAAGTTGCTACCGGAGCAACAATTTTTAAAAGTAAACTTGCCATCGAATTTAAAATCGCTGAAAAAAAAATGGGTTTAAATTTGAAATTGTTTGGGTATTCTTAATGGCGACCGAAAGTAGAATTTGAAAAAAAAAAGCTCTCTCTTTGAATTAAGTCACAATTCACGCTCCCATAAAAATAAAAAAGGAAAATGAATGGAAAATAAAGCAACAAATGATAGCTCATGTCCGAAATTGAATTTACGTTTCAAACGTAACATCATTACAATACCAAAAGTAATTTTGATTAAAAAAAAAGCAATCATAATCCTTCTACACATTTAGTTAGTCATATATGAAATTCTTATACCAAATTCATAACCCACCTCGGTCCGATTAGTAAACCTCGAAAGATTTTCTGCTATTTAACAAGCGTAGTACCTATACCCTGAAATAGTTTTTTAAATTTGACACGTATACCTATACACAACCAAATAAGAAAAATCACTAAATTCCAAATTTACCCATTAACAACATCCAACAATCAGTTCACCTTATCCAATGTCGAATTCAGATTCGAAATGGCATCTTCATGTACTCCAAGGCTGCTTCGATTTGCCTTTATGGTGACCCAAATATCCTCCATGGCAAAGCTTCGAGTACCATTCTGGAGCTGCAGTTGGTACCGTGAAGCACTAGATTACAGTAGCTGATGGATGAGAATAAAAGGTGAGAACAGAAGCTAGTCCGGTGAAGTTGTTGCTGCAGAATCGTAGTGGTGTTGGTGCTTGTTCAATAAGAGCAGCACTAGAGAAGACCATATGGAGGAAAGTTGCTACATGGGTAACAATTCTCAAAAGTAAACTTGCCATCAAATTTGAAATCGCTTAAAAAACAGAATGGGTTTGAATTCTAAATTGTTTGGGCATACTTAAAGGGTGAAAATGACGAGGAATGTCACCTTTTTTTTAATCCCTTGCAGTGATGTCACCGTTATAATAAGTTAAGTTTAAAAGGCATCTATTATGATGAGCTACAGAAATTGCCCTTAAATAATCGATTATTTATTATTTAAAGGTTGTCGTCCAAAAAAGTTGTCTGAAAATCAATCACTTACTCCATTTTATCTTCTGAAAACGAGCTCCATTCTAGATATTGCACAAGAAGGTAAATTAATATTTATGATCTTCATTTCCATTTTATATTGTATTTCTGTGTGGTATAACACCGTATGAACATTTATGACCATGTTGTCTCAATTTTTTTATGTTTATGTCCTGGAGTTGTAACTTTTTAAAAAGAAAGAATGAACATGTATGCATATTTTTATATATATATATTTGGCCGAGTTGAGTTGTAGTGGTGCAAACAAGTTTATATTCTTGGGCATAAAAGTTGAAAGCTTTTAAAAAAACCTCGAAACATTTGTAAAAAAGCTCGAAACATTTGAAAAAAAGCTCGATCAAATTCTAAAAAAACTTGATCCAAAAAATAGATGCTGGATACGTAAAAAGAAAAGCTCGATCCCTCGAAAAAAGGCTCGATCCATCAGAAAAAAAGCTCGATCCGTAAAAAAAAGCTCGATCATTGACAAAAAAAGCTAGATCTCTCACACAAATAGCTCGATCACTCACAAAAAAAGCTCGATCCCTCACCGAAAAAGCTCGATTCCGCCCAAAAAAGCTCGATCCCTAAAAAAAAAGCTCGATTCCTAAAAAAAAAAGCTTGATCCGTAAAATAAAAAGGTCGAGCCATATTTGAAAAAACTCGAGTCATATGAAAAAAAGCTCGAGCCATATATAAAAAAGTTCGATTATGTAGAAAAAGAGCTCGGTCTTGAACAAAAAAAACTCGATTCCGTTAGAAAAAGCTCGATCAGTTTAAAAAAAAGCTTCATATCTTACACTTTTGATTTTTATTTAATCCTTTATAATTGTAAATTTAATATGAAATATTTTTTTCTTATTAATGGTTTATGAAGTTGGTTTTGACAGGACAATGGATAGGGTGAGAATAGTCATATCTTACAACGGTCTATGGGAGCAATTACCAGACGGAAATCAGAGGTATTTAGGTTCCGATAACCAAGGTTTGTATGTGTCAAAGAATTTGAATTACGACGAAATGGTGTCGATCGTGCAAATTATTGTGAAGTTTGATGAGAACAAATACAGTGTTGAGCTACAGTCTCTATCAATTGTTCCTGGGACTACATGTCGTACATTTATAAGAAACAATTATGATGTTCAGTTTATGCTAGGGGAAGATAGGGTGATCCCTCAAGTATGTGTTAGTCTAATCGAGAGGCCAGTAGGAG
Organism: Dipteronia dyeriana; assembly: GCA_032871835.1. Taxonomy (NCBI): domain Eukaryota; kingdom Viridiplantae; phylum Streptophyta; class Magnoliopsida; order Sapindales; family Sapindaceae; genus Dipteronia; species Dipteronia dyeriana. Next base: position 74,991,986 of record CM065300.1, on the reverse strand, counting down.
GTGTCATTGGTGAAGGTATCCCTAATCGTGATAACACCCAACAATTTCGATTGTCAGGCGGAAGCAACCAGTTGTTCACAGAAAGAAGTGGGATTGATGGTCGGGAAAACATATGTGCTGTCCCACCTAAAGTAGCCGTCCATGATAATAGATCGGGACCTCAATTGGACGATGTATTTGGTTGTCAAATTGAGATGAATGGTAGACAGTACAACCACCAATACAATAAGATCTACAATTACATTAACAATGAGCAGAATACATCACTGAATGTTGGGGTGAATCATGAGGTGGATAATGAGGGCAATTTCAATTCTATAGAAAATGTAGAGGACAATCAGGATGATACAGAATCTGTCAAAACAGGAAAGACTTGTAAGACATGTACACAAATTTAGTTTCAGTGCACCAGATATAGCTGGGACCTCCGAGGGGAGGGCTAATGTAACTCCAGATGATTATGATAATGCCACAACATGGGTTATTCAAGGAGCAGAATCATACTCGTTTGGTATTGGTGGATACAGGAACTTGGTTGAAGATGAACCTATAAGCATGATATATAAAGACCAATTTTTTCCAACGAAAAAGGTTTGAAGAGACTAGTAGGCCATTTTACAATGCGGCAGAACTTCGAGTGGAAGGTGAAAAGGTCTAATAAGACAACATTACATCTAGTTTGTTTGATGGGAAATTGTTCGTGGAAGTTAAGAGCGATGAGGAGAGATGAAGGTACATACTTTCATGTAAGAAGTTTTGTCAACGAACACACTTGTCCGTTAGAGGAAATTCACCGCCGCCACCGACAAACTAGTGCAATCATAATTGGAGAAGTTATTGCACCTAGACTTCAACAACAAGATGGTCGACTAATGCGTCCGAAGGACATAATCATCAACATGAAATCAATGTATGGAATCCAAATCATGTACAGTAAGGCACACACCGCCCTTGATTATGAGTTGTCACTTACATATGGAACGCATTAGGAAACCTTCCAATTGCTTCCATCATTTGGTTACGTTTTGGAACAACAAAACCCCGGCACAATCACTGACTTACAGTGCGATGAAGATGGTAAATTTTTATACTTCTTCATGTCGATTGATGCCTTACTTAGAGGATTCCGGACGTGTATGCGTCCAGTTATTGCAGTTGATGGTACCCATTTGAAGGGACGATTCCGGGGTACAATGTTTGTTGCAACAACACAAGATGGGAACGAACAGGTGTATCCAATTGCTTTTGGGTACGGCGACTCATAAAACAACCTTTCATGGGAATGGTTTTTGGATTGCTTGAAGGGTGCCCTAGGTCATATTGATGAGCTAGTTTTCATTTCCGATAGGCATGCAAGCATTGAAGCAGGGATTTCTAAAGTGTTCCCTTATGCCACCCATACCATATGTTGCTGGCACTTTACTGAAAATATTAAGAAGCGATTTCATAGGAAGGATGTTGCCGCAATAATGGACAAAGCAGCCCACGCATACATCGAGTTTTAATATAACCGGCATATGGAAGAGTTAAGAAACTTGAATGCATATGATTATGTAATTGATGCCGGTCCACATAAGTGGTCCCGTGTACACTGTTCGAAAAGAAGTTACAGGGTGATGACGACAAATGCTGCAGAATGCATAAACTCATGCCTTAAATTTGCACGCCAACTGCCTATGTTGACTCTAGCTGAGTTCATTAGGAATATGCTGCAATGGTGGTTTCACGATCGCTATAGAGCTGTACAAACCATACGTCATCAGTTAACCGACGCAACACATATTGTCTCTTAAAACGTATGGAGAAGTGTGATTTTTTTACTGTAAATCCAATAGACTGGAATATTTTCTCGGTCAAGCGGTCTGGAAAATAGTGGACTGTTGACTTAGCCCGGAAGACTTGTACTTGCAACAAATTTCAAATGGATCATTTTCCATGTTCTCACGCCCTAGCGGCAGGCATGTTATATTACTGAAACTTGGACTTGACAACTTTGTGTTCGGACTGATCATTTACTCGGTGAAGCTGATCGTTTTCAATGTTTTATACAGGGAGCGGAACTTGGACTTCACAACTTTGTGTGCGGACTACTACAAGAGACAAACACTTCTTAACACGTACTCAGTTCCTATTATACCGGTGGACCATCCTTCCACTTGGGTTGTGCCATCTGACATTGCTCAGAGGGTGATTTTGAATCCAAACTCCATGAGACAAGCAGACCGCCCGAGGGTGGGTCGCCATATCTCGTATTCGGAGAGGACAACTACACAATCCTGTAGAAGATGTGGACAACCAGGGCATAATTCCAGGATTTGTCCTAATTCACCTATGATTAATGAAGGTACAAGCAGAGGTGTTCCCGATGAATGCCGCCGCTAGTGTAGTATCTACCATTCAATTGGACACAACAAACAAACGTGCCCTAACATTGACTCTAATAGGGAATGAATGACAAAGTTTTGATCGCATTGAATTTTTTTGGAAGTGTATCAGATTGTAATAATTTGGAATTGCAATAATTACTTATTAATGAATAAATTAATATTAATGAATGAATAATGAATGAATTAATATTTATGAATTAATTACATGTCTGTGTACATAAAAATTGGTATTATACAACCAATCACTAGGAGGGCCTGGAGTTAGAAAAAATCTCCACAGCCATTTTCTCCCGAATGATCCCCATGTCGTCCTCTAACCAATCAAAAGACATTCGACCCACCAGTAAGTACTCGATAAGTCTCAAAGTATGGGGACCACAGTTACCTCTGCAATTCGGCACATAAAACACCATTAGAAATCGTTCATAAAGAATATCTAAGCACGTGAATGAAATAGAATGTCTTACGATTTCTTTTGTTAGGGGACTGTAGAAGGATGCACCAGGCTGACCGAGAAGGGCTTATTTTCCAGAGGGAAAGCCCGATGACATGCTCGTCGTGCGGTGCGGAACCCCACGTCACTCAACATGGAGGGTAAAAACCACTGTAATGGCCAGACCTGCTGGTGCCTGATCTGATAAGGGACTTCCTGTCTCCAGGGGTCATAAATGTCAATCTTCCCGTGACAAAGGTCGACGCTCACCACCAGCCAATGTTGGGCCCCAAAGTTGCACGGAATCAACACTTGTAATAGTTTACATACCGTGTTAGCTGAGGATATACGAACATTTTATTTTTTAAATCATCTCCATCATTTAACACTTACCGCGTCACCCTCGTGCCATGGGCTGTTTCCACTCGTGGTTGCTCCACGGACTGTCAGAAGGTCCTCTTCCAACCATCGGGACTGTAACACATTCCATCTTGCTGTTGTCACAGCATCGTACGAATCACGAGGCATCATCCTCTCCCACATGTACAACATAAGTGGCTGTACAAGCATTGACAATATCGTATTAATAATACAAAATAAGAAAATGAGATTCGATTCCCAAAATTTATACCTACTTACATAAAATTGTGTATCCAACACGTTGATCCTCTGGTTGTACACATTGGTGAATCCTCACTGACGCTTGCGAAGAATATGAAGGTATGCATCCATATGTTGACAAACAATAAAACCACCATAATTGTTAACAATTCAACAATACTTACACAAACGTTAATATGAAATTTAATAAGTAAGTACCGTGTCCTCCAAGTCTATGAAGTTGGACTGCATACGCACGAACCATCTCGCAGTAACTGGTGCCAGTACGTCCACATCACGTCTGTTTAATGATTGAATTACCTTAGCTATACATAAATTTGAATAAACAAGAAATGTACATCCATTTTTATTATAAAAAGTTGGACTCACAGTTCCTCGTTGATGTTCCTCTTGAAGGCCTTGTATGCCGCAAGCTGGTCAGTGTCCACTAGTTCTTGGGGGTCAAAAATGTGTTCCACAGACTCGGGTTGTGTCCTCGACCTCTTTGGACAACATGGATCTGTGTAAGGGCTTACCAACTTCCAACCGCGCTTAACTAAACGCTTCGATGTATTGGCCGGGGGAGGGGACCGCTCTGACGGCAAAAACGTATTGGGTGGGGAAGGGGACCTCTCAGACGGCACTGACGTGTTGGGTGGGGGAGGGGACTGCTCTGACGCCACTGACTTGCTGGGTAGGGGAAGGGACAGCTCAGACGGCACAGATGAGCTTCGTGGGGGAGGGCACCTGCTCGACGCCACAGACGTGTTGGGTGGGAGAAGGGACCGTTGTGGCTGAGTCGATGTGCTGGGTGGTGGGGAGGACCGCTGAGCCTGGGTGGACCCAAATAGGACTGCTGTACTTGAACCAAGCCTACTCTCGCTGGTATACGACTGAGTTTCCCTCTCCGGACCTACCATGCCGGTAGACGGGTCCTGACTACGTCGAGCTGTCATGTCTGTCCCCCCCGGATACCTATCAGTCGACCCTCCGGGACTAAATAATAGATCAGGAGGTTGGGGGCCATCCCGGTGTGTACGTATGGTCGAACCTTGAAGCCCCCGGATCATATCCAATAACAATCGGTGTTGCTGCTGACGATCCTCATCACTCTTCCGGATCATATCCAACAACTCCAAGTGTTGATGCTGTCGATCCTCTTCACTCTTCCGGAGGGCTTCACGCACATTGTTTAACATATCTGCCCACAGAGCCTGAAATCATGTCTACATTGTTAGTAAAAAACTATCACCACGTGTTGATAAAAAACACTAAACTTTGTTTTTAACTTACCTCTCCATCACGTCCAACTCCCTCACGGGAATCCCCTGCAGATGTACAATATCCGGGGGTGGAAAACCGAACCAGCCTATGCCTATGCCTTTCTCATTGAGGGTCTGTCTCATATCCCTCACTGTCACTAGGCCTTAAACCCCCTAGCAGCGGGCTCAGATCCCTCATTGTCAATGGTCCAATCTGTTAAACCCCCACCCTCTGTACCACTGATCCCGCCTAAAGTGGTGTGATCAGGGACCTGAGGCGGCATCTCATCCATGTCATCTTCTATATACAAGCTCCCCCATCGTCTAGCCAGGCATATTACTGTGCCTATCTCTCAGCTGGTGTCATCACTAGTTCCTTGATCGCAAACATCTGAAATATTAGTTAGAACAATGTAATTGTACAAATACTAACTAATAAAAACATTAACAAAATAAATACATACCCTGGCTTTGAAAATCTTTGCTAGCTTCTTCCTACTCGGTTATTTGATCAACTCCCACTTCAAAATACGGGGAGTCAGATCAGTAACCCTCGGGGCACCGACCTCTTTGGCCAAATCAGGGATCACCTCCACAGCAAATATCTGCATCAAAGATAAGTACGATATGTATCCATAAAATTTTGGACACCAAAAATAAAGTACAATTTGTAGTTCGAAGTTCTTACCAATAGGGCATGAGATAGACCGTATATGTTGTAGGTCTCCACCCTGTGTACGCCAGCATCCTTTTCCTGCAGGCGTCGCTCAAACCCGTCTCTTCGCCCATCAAGCGCATGCTTGAATGAGTAAATAGAATGCATGTACACGTGGGCACCCCATGGGAACGCATCGAACGTATCGAGCTCCTCACTCTCTCATCCACCCCCATCAGTATCCAGTTCAGCATATATAAGAGGCAGAGCTTGACAGCATCGTACGCCTTTCCGAACTCTGTGCCGGTGATAACACCTCTAATCTGCTCCAACGACACCTCATCTGCTCCAGGAAAGTACCGCTCATGTATGCCATTCTCCACTGCTGCATACATGGTGGTGTCTGGTACAACTCCAAACCGTAGTCAGGTGATTAGGCAAAATTCCACCTTCGAAAACCTCACCGACTGGTTTCCTAACATGAAGTGCATCTCATCCACAACATCGTATGCCTTTCCGAACTCTGCACCGGTGACAACACCCCTAATCTACTCCAACGACACCACATCTGCTCCAGGAAAGTACCGCTCATGTATGCCATTCTCCACTGTTGTATACATGGTGGTGTCTGGTACAACTCCAAACCGTAGTCGGTGATCAGGCAAAATTCCACCTGCGAAAACCTCACCGACTGGTTTCCTAACATGAAGTGCATCTCATTTACAGCATCGTACGCCTTTCTGAACTCTGCGCCGGTGACAACACCCCTAATCTGCTGCAACGACACCTCATCTACTCCAGGAAAGTACCGCTCATGTATGCCATTCTCCACTGCTGCATACATGGTGGTGTCTGGTACAACTCTAAAGGTAGTCCGGTGATCAGGCAAAATTCCACCTTCGAAAACCTCACAGACTGGTTTCCTAACATGAAGTGCATCTCATCTGTTGGGCCGTTATGATGGAGCTCCCTCAAAAGCAACGGATGGAAAATACCACCGAAAAACTTCATCTCCCGATGCATCGTCAGGAAATGCCCGAAACATGATGCCATGAACCGACGGCGGTCTTCATTCGCAAATTCCAGGGACACGTGTCAGCGCTTCGTCTATATGGGCAAGGGCATAAAAATGGTTGTGTCGAGTCAATTTGCCCTCGTACCAGTATCCTTACGGAGTTTTAAGCGAATCCCTCAACCTAATTCTCATTTGCAATGTAACATAAATACAACATCATTAAACAGAACACATAAAAAATCTCGATCCAATTCAAAAAAAGCTTGAACCTATTGAAAAAAGCTCAAATCCTTTTTTAAAAAGCTCGAATCATTTTTAAAAAGCTCGAATCCTTTTTAAAAAGCTTTTTAAAAAAGATCGAATCCTTTTTTAAAAAGCACGATCCCTTTCAAAAAAGCTCGATCCCTTTCAAAAAAGCTCGATCCCTTTCAAAAAAGCTCGATTGCTTTACAAAAAAGCTCGATCCCTTTCAAAAAAGTTCGATCCCTTTTAAAAAAGGTTCGATCCCTTTTCAAAAAAGCTCGATCCCTTTCAAATACGCTCGATCCAATTCAAAAACAGCTCAAACCTATTCAAAAAAGCTCGATCCTTTTCAAAATGGCTCGATCCAATTAAAAAAAATCTCCATTCTTTTCAAAAAAGCTCGATTCATTTTCAAAAAAGCTCGATTCTTTTTCGAAAAAGCTTGATTCGTTTTCGAAAAAGCTCGATTCCTTTTCGAAAAAGCTAGATTCCTTTTCAAAATAGCTCGATGCCTTTCAAAAAGGCTCGATCAATTTCAAAAAAAGCTCGACCCTATTGAAAAAACTTGATCCCTTTTCTAAAACGCTCGATCCTTTTGAAAAAAGCTCGATCCCTTTCAAAAAGGCTCGATCCAATTCAAAATAACCTCGACTTACCAAAACCTAATTTTTACGAAAATAAAAGCTAGACTAAAGAAATAAGCTCGATTCTCTTGAAAAAAGTCTCGATAACCCAGATTTCATCTTCCTCAACTGATATTCAACCAAATTACAAACCCTAACCTAAACCACAACCATTCTCACATCTCTATTTTAACCGGTTTCTACAATTCCTATCAACAAAACTCAATTCTAACATGTAATGCAAGTTAACAACAACAAAAGTGAGGAAAAATAACCATTCTTACCTTTGTCAATCTCAGCTCTTCCAGTCACTTCACCGTCGATTAGTTTCCCGTCAGTTTGACTGTTGCTTCTCTCTGACTTTGAAAATGATAACTTCCTCAATTTTTTAATATTTCGGGGTATTTTTGTCTCAACGACTGAAATGGTGCATTTTAAACATACATTAGTAAAGTGGTGATATTTGTAGTACACACCCCTCAAATAGTGCCAATAATTTTTTGACCTTTACTTAAAGGAGGTTGAAAATTGAATTTGAAAGCAAACGAATATGACAAAAAAAGCTCTTTTTTTTGAATTCAGGTGTAATTCAAGCACACACCAAAATAAAAAATTGCGAATGAATGCAAAACAAAGCAACAAATGATATCTTATGTTCAAAATTGAATTATATTGCAAACATAACATCAGTACAATACTAAAAGCAATTATGATTAAGAAAAAAACATCATAATCCATCTACACATTTAGGTATTCATATACTAAATTCCTATACCAAATTTAGAACCCATCGGACCTGATTCATTCAACTCTAAAAGAGTTTGTTCAATTTAACAAGCATAGTATCTATACGCTGAAAGATATTTTTTTTTTTCAATTTAACAAGCACAACCATACCAAAAACCCACTATGAATAATCACAAAATAAAATTGTACCCCGTTTACAACATCCAACAATCAGTTCACCTTCTCCAACTTCAAACTCAGATTTGCAATGGCATCTTCAAGTACTCCAAGGTTGCTTCGAGTTTCCTTAATGGTGACTCAAAACTCCTCCATGGTACTGCTTCAAGCACCAGTATAGTGCTGCAATCGGTACCGTTAAGTACTGGATTATGACAAATGATGACTGAGAATTAAAAGGTGAGAACAGATGCTAGTCTGGTGAAGTCTTGGTTGAGGAATTGTGGTGGTGGTTGTAGTGGTTCAAGAAGAGTCAACCCTGAAAGACTTTCTTCAACTTAACAAGCATTGTACCTTTACACCGAAAGATTTTTTTCAATTTAAAATATACCTATAAAGTCTTCACCAACTTCAACAATCTCCTACTTGACGACTGAAACTTAGTAAGCGTTCTCCATCCTTTCTTGATGACTAAATGGATAAATAACGGTGCACTCATTCCCCAAGTCTTTACTCTTTAAAACCCACTGAAGCTACGCATAACTCCAGTTTCTTAGTAGTGACTAGTTTGGTTAACATGTTAGCCGGATTCTTAGCTCATACAATCTTCACTAACTTCAATACTCCTTATTTGATTAATGATTGAAAACAGTGGTAGCACAGATCTATATGCTTGGTCCTAGAATGGAATGCCAGATTCTTGGCCAAGTGTATTGCACTCTGACTGTCAATATGCAACACGTTCATCACCTGATCGAATCGTAACTCAACTAACAACCCTGTAACCATATCAGATCCTTACTTGCTTCTATCACAACGACGTACTCTATTTTAGTTGTTGAGATTGTCAATATCTTCTGTAACTGGGACACCCAACTAATCGTGGTACTAGCTATCGTGAACACATATCCGGTGGTACTTCTTCTCCGATACACCTCTCCAGTAAAATCTGAATCCATATAACCTTCTAGCTTAAGTTCATCTCTTCTGAAGGTTAGACATCTCTCTGTTTTACCCTATAGGTATCTTATGATTCACTTCACGACCTCCCGGTAAGGCTTGCCTGAATTGGACATGTATCGGCTCATAACTCCTATTGCTTGGGAAATTTCTAGTCTTATATAAGTCATGACATACATTAGACTCGCAATGGCTGAATCATAAAGAACTCTATCCATGGAGTCTTTCTCTTCTTCAGTCTTTAGACTCTGATCCTTGGACAACCTGAAATGACTAACCAAAGGTGTTCTCACCGGTTTCGCATCACCCATGCTGAATCTCTGTAACACATTCTGAATATACTGTGCTTGAGAAAGCATCAATGTTTCTTCATGTTCATCTCTACTAATCCTCATTCCAAGAATCAGCTTTGCTGCACCTAAATCCTTTATCTAGAACTCACTCGAGAGTTGCTTCGTCAAATTTTTAATCTTTTCTAAATTTGCACTAGCTACGAACATGTCATCAACATATAGTAGAAAAATAATAAAACTTGACTTAACCTTTTTGAAGTAGCAACAGTTGTTAACATTATATCTCAAGTAGCCACTGCCTTGCATAAATCCAATGAACTTCTTATATCATTGTCGGGGAGCTTGTTCTAAACCATACAAGCTCTTATTCAACCTACACACCAACTCTTCCTTGCCAACTTTTGTAAACCCCTCCGGTTGCTTCATTTATATCTCTTCCTCCAAATCATTATGAAGAAAGGCAGTCTTCACATCTTACTACTCTATATATAACCCTTTTGCTACGATAATACTCCATACTAACCGAATTGTAGTTAGTTTAACAACAAGAGAGAAAATCTTAGAATAGTCAATATTTTCAATTTGTTGGAAAACTTTGACTACTAGTCATTGGTTAGATACAAACGACTTCATCTCATTCTTCATTGTAAGCTCCCATTTGCTCGCATCTTTTCCCTAACATGCCTTGTCATAGAACTCAGGTTCTCCCGCATCTATCAGTAGCATGTATTACAAGTACTTCCTATTTGTTATAAAAGTTCGAGTTGATCTTCTGAATGTACTTTGAGCCTGTGTCGCTAACATCTCTAGGTGGGATAGGTTCTTGAACCTGGGGCTGTACACCTTGCTCATCATCATTCTTTTACCATGTTACATGATCCCTCTATCCAGTACATCATCCAACCCAAAATACTCTTGCTCTTTCAGCTCAGACACTTGTGTGTTTCTCTCTTTGTACATGACAGTTTCGTTGAACACAACATCTATACGTTTGATCATCTTGCAGTTTTAGTCATCCTATAACTTGTATCCAAATTCATCTTTTCTATAGTCCACTAAAGTGCACTTCACTGACTTAGGCTCTAGCTCACTCCTTGCATGATCACCTACATATAGATAACAAACACACCTAAACGCTTTAAGATAAGAAAGTTTTACCTCTTTCCCAATCTAGATCTTCTCTTGTATAGTGAGGTCCAAGGGCTTTAATGGTCCTTTATTAATCAAACATACAGTTGTATTGATTGCTTCAGCTTAGAACTGTTTTGGCAACCCAGAATATAACCCCATGCTTCTAGCCCTCTCAGTTAATGTACTATTCATTTGTTCTGCTATACCATTTTATTGTAGGGTTCCAGGAACCGTCATATTGGGCTTTATCTTGCCCTGGAAGCAAAACTTACTGAACTCAATGTCTTCATATTCTCTACCATTTTCTGAGTGCAGTTTTTTGATCTTCAACCCTGCCTAGTTTTCAACCCCAACTTTCCATCTCTTGAAACATCAAATACCTCAGTCTTATATTTTAAGTAGTAAACCCTTACCTTCTAGAATGATCGTCGATGAATTTGACAAAGTACTATTTGCCCTCGGTTGACAAGACTGAAACTAGACCCTAAACATCGATGTGTACTAATTCCAGCTTCTTCTTTACCGGTACTCTTTCGGTCTTCTTGAAGCTCACTCACTTATATTTTACCAATATACAACTCTCACAAAAATCAACCTCAAACTTTCAAATGTGGAGACTTCATCCCTTGAGTACTCATATGCCCAAACCTTTGGTGCCATAAGTTTGGATCATCTTTACCTTCTACCATAACGACTGAACCATAACCATCCGTGGTTTTGTAAAATGACCCATTTTTATTTCCTCCGACGGTTGTCATACTCCCCTTCGAAATCTTCTATTTATCACCTGTGAAAGTTTTCACGTAACCGTTTAACGTCAGTTGCCCAATGGAGATCAAATTCTTCCTTAAGTCCGGTATATGCCTTACATTGTCGAGCTTCCCAACTGACCCTTACAGTTAAATCTTCATATTTCCCTTCCTGGTAATGTCTCATACTTGATCATCACCAAGATACACTTTACCCAATTTTCTAGAGACGTAGTTCTTGGACAACTCCCAATGAGGTGTGGCATGGAAAGACGCTCCCGAATCCAGGACATAGGACTCCATCTTGCTTTCCAACGAGCAGAAAAGGTAGTTATCTGACTCCTCTGATACATAATTCATGCTACTCTTACCCTTATCCTTCTTCCTAGATCTACACTTATATGAGAAGTGGCATTTCTTACCACAATTTTAGCACTCTACATCCTATTTTCTACGTTGCTGATTTCTTCAATAGTTGACCTGATTCTTGGATTTAAACTTTCCTCTTGACTTTGTTCTACCCCTTTGATTCATGTTTTAATTTCTATTTCTGCCTTCCTTACCTTCTATATTCAGTGATGAAGATGTATATGCCCCTACTTCACGCATCATGATCTCTTAGATCATGATCATGTTCATGACTTGTTAGTGGTTAAACTTTTCTTTCCCGAATGCGTTAGCAATTGCTTGACTTGTCCTCTTCCAACTTTTTGGCAATTAGGTGAGCATAAATACCGCCATAAACTCAGTATCGAAACCCATACGTTGAACTGATTCAAAAACTCTTTAAAGTTGATAGCTTCTTGAGAAGATGGACTTTCCTTTTTGCAAAAGGTTGTTCATATAGATCTAATAGAGTATCCATTAGATCTTTGACAATTTTTTGATCCTTTACATTGAAAGTGACCTGTTTTGTCACATTGTGAGATGAATTGCTCCCAATGCTTTCCAATCCAAAAGTTCAAAATCATCATCATCCATATTGTTCGGTTTCCATTTGTTTTCTTAATCTTTGTTGGTCATATCTGTCGGTCTCTCTTTTATAGGTCAGTGCAGATCTTCTGGTACAGATAATTCTCCATTTACATCTTTCAAAAGTTGAAATTTGAACCATGAATTTCTCAATCTTGTGCGTATCCTTCTCTGATTCTATCTCTACGACGAAATCAATAACCTCAAGAAAACAAAGATTTGTGTGAAAAATAATTTGCCTCGAGCTCTGATACCAATTATTGTGAGAAAAATCACACACACACAAATCCAATCACAACAAATAATAAGAAAGTAATAAGAAGAAAAAAGATGACATCAAAGATTTTATATGGTTCAATAATTTACCTACGTACACGGAGCATACCGCACTCAATCCACTTTTTTCAGAGGTGACTACAATCTCTCTATCTCTTTTTCAGTCTCTAAACAATTGCTCTCTCTAGGAATTTTTCTCACATATTAGACATATAAATCAGACTACACATAATGGTAGTATTTATATAGGAGCACTAGGGTTGGTTAAATCCCAATTAGAGTCTATTTCCTTTTTCAATTACTTCTCTATTCATGATTTCCTATGTTTTGTAAATTTGTATCTGACCGCTGTAAGTTTCCATAGCGCTCTCACAGTGTACACCTACTGATCTTGAACTGTTGTACCACCGCTATTGTAATTCACAAGGCTTTTCAATTTTGTGGACCGCTATCATTGCCGTTGTGTAAGCCATATCGCAATGCACAACGGTAGCACTTAATTTGGCTTATATCGTCGTAACCACTATTGCTATTCATGCAACATGAAGCAATTTCAATTTGCTTCCTTATTGACTTGATCAAAACAGTTCCCTAAACTCTAATTTTTAATTTGCCTTTTTTTATTTTATTTAAAAAATTACAAAAAACCAATTAAATTTGTTGATTTGATTTTAAAGTCTTCACCAACTCCAACAACATGAAACCTAATAAGAACAATCACTAAATAACAAATGTACCTGTTACCCTAAAAATTTAGTGGGTACTTCCGAGGAACCAGTTGACCGTAGCGTACTGGTGCACCACGGTTGGTGCAGATAGGGTAGGGGCTCTGCCTGGCACAACAAGGGTTGGATCTATGGATCTACGGGGTCTGTCTACCAGGGTTAGATATAAAGATACAATGCCGGTTCTGAGAGTGATGTGAATTTACATTAACAAGGAAAACCAATCAAAACTGACATAACTTTATTAATTAGCCTAAATAGGGGTACATTGTTCATGGCCCTTAGGCGTACACAAGTTCATAATGGAGGCTAGATAAAACTGGGTTTATAATAGGGTTGACAAAGGGGATTATAGCCAAGTAGGATGGACAATATAGAGCTTTCTATAGGAGAGTGGTAGCCAAGTAGGAATTTTTTTTTTAAGGTCTCGAAAGTCTTCTATTGCCCATCTCCTTTCTCTTATTGAGTTGGGGTATTTATAGGGTGGATTTAAGTGGGTTGGAAAGGGATGTTCCCTTAGGCATGGAAAGTTAGGCTCATTCCTCACTATCCCATTTGGTTGAGTGCTAGATGGTATCCCAAGGAGAGTCACAATGGTGTCACCCAATTTTTTTTTGCTCATTTGGTACTGGTGTGGTTAGGTGAGGACCATGGTCCTTGGGACGAAGTATGTTCAGGGGTTCCTTACCACTGCTTTGAGCCAGACTGTTGACTAACACACACCTCGGAGGGCTGTGATTAATCCACTATATCCTACAATGTTCCATGCACTTTAGATGGGTTGACATGGTGATTTGGTGGTGATTCGTGGTTTTTGGATTGGCTAGGGATTCTCTGAAAATACAAACACGGTTAAATGCTCAAGGCTAACCTAGAGGGGGGGGGGGGGGTGAATGAATAGGTTAGGCACCTTTTTCGACTCCCTTAGAAACAAACAAAAGTTCATCCCTCTAGATTGCTTGTATCACAATATATATATCAATTAAAGACACATAATCAATATATAAAACAAGTAAAGTGTGATACAAACAAGTAATCATAACACATACACAATCTATATTATAGAAAGGAATTCAACTTACAAATAGAGTTCTATCCATAGTATTCAAATAACAAATACAAATATAAGAGAGATAAAGACAGAGAAAAGTTGACACAAGATTTCCTTGCTTGACAATCCGATGTCTCCCACCTCTTGCCCAGACTTCCTTCTCACAAGGCATCTAGGTGGTCATGAATGCAAAACATAAACAAGCACGCAACGTAGAATGTTATGATCAACACATCCTATGGAAAATACTAGACATAAAACAAATGTAGTATAGTCAATCATGCATGTTTAATCCATCTAGATCATGTAAGATGTTCAACAGTAATTACAACCTAGATACGTGCATAGATCTAAAACTTGAATCACAAGATATGTTCAATTAACACATAATCAAGTTTAAATCTCATAAACCAAAAACATGCTAAAATCATGTGACAAAGTCATTTAGATTAAAGCCAAAGTTCTAGAGCATATTTCCTATTCATAGATTCAACAAAGCACATGAATAGCTCAAAAGAACACAAGCACATGTATCATTGTGAGATTTCGGCCAAAGAGAGCCTAATACATTTGAAGAAATATTTTTCACAAAATCAATCAATCATAGATCATCAAATAGTTCTAGAATCAAAGCTAGCACAATACAATCCCAAACATGTGAAAACATAGGCAAAATCAAAACCTGACTCAACATGTGAGATTTCAATTGAAACTCAATCTAGCTTTAAATGAGTTCAAAACTCAAATAAAAACAATCACAAGACACATATATATGTTGAAGAAGAAAACCCAAGGCAATTGACCAAGTTTTAAAAGAAAACTTTGAGAGAAAATCAATACCTTAGTTGATTTTGGTGCAGTCCCGTTTTTGTGAGATTAGACTCCAAAAACATCAATAAAACTAACTTAAACCTTTAGATAACAGATGGAGGACAAATATACAAACACTCTCAACTTTGAATCACTCAAATCGGAGTTCAAATGAAGAAGATATGGTATTTGGAAGGTGAGAAACTTTGGTGAGAAAATTCTGCACTCAAGTTTTTGAATTTCTTCTTAGAATGAAATGTGAGAGGGAAGAGATATATAAAGGAGAGGGAAAATGGACATATGAAATGACAAAAAGGGAAAATAATCAGCCAAGATTTCTTGCTGCCCGAGATGGCGCGTGGGCATCTTGGGGCAGCAAGCCTTCTGCCCCGAGATGGCCACCCGCCATCTCGGGAAAGAAGAGCTTTGTTGTCATCTTTTTCCTTCGACCTTCCTTCACGTTCTTTGACCGTTCTCCGGCCTCCAAACTCAGAATTCGAATCCGTTTATGGATTACAAACTATAACTCTCTCACGGACATGGAAATAGAAGATACTCAACCCAAAAAATAATAATTCAACTAGATATACGAAGACGAAGAGAATGTATGCAACATGAGTTGAAAGTGTAGTATCTTTTGACTTAGAACTTGAAATCAATAGTATGACTAACCAAAATGAGCGGAACTCAATCAAGAATGATTTAAGACTAAAATCAAGTTCAATATCCATGTTATACAAACATATACACATACAAACACAATTCACACTAGAATGCAAACTACATAGAGATAGTCTATAATCATGTATTTTCCAAAACATGCTATTTTCATACCAATGCATGAGCATTCATCTTCAAGTGTGTGAATGTGTTATACATGGTGCACAACGATGCAGAGACACATATTAATAAATTGTATGTGTGTGCCTAAGCCCTGTAAGAGAAACATAAGGTCTCAGTATACCTTTGTAGAACCATATGGCATCCTTTCTCTTTGAAGACTTTGAACTTGCTTTGACTAGTTGTTCCTTCTTCTTTGAAGCTTGAATCATCATGAATCTAAACAACTAAATCATTATAATTAAACATCATTTTGATATGGATTTAATGCTAACACAATCTAAAACCTAACATTCTCCTCATTGGCGAGAGCTGTCGCTTTCACTCTTTCACCCTGTATGAGACAGCGTTAGCATATGTCCCACTAAACACTGTCAGGAATTTTCTCTATGGTTTCCTTCTTCTACTTATGTGTTTTTTTCATCCATTTTTCTAGGAATAACGCAACTACCTTCTTCATGTAGGACATAGTTGACAATGGGTAAGGCTTAGGTGGAGTGAGATTTATCCCTTAATGGGTACAACTATTAAGGTATCTCACCCATTGGACCTCTATCTTTCCCTTCTTATACGTGCTGCTCTAGCATTAATTGCCTAAGTTTATTTCTCTGGTTGTGCCAACTTTCTTTTTAAAATGTGTGACTCCACTTTAGGGCTAACATCATCCCTTATCATGGACCGATGCTTAGAAAAGGTGTTTAAGACATTCTAGTAGGTTCTTGGGATGCTTAAGGGCTTGTCCATAGTTGCCCAATCTTTCTAACAACGGACCCCTAAATGATGAGTTAGGTCCGCCAGCGGGGATCCGATACCCTGAAGGGCGGGATAACCACTGTTTCTCACTAAGGCTGGGTCTTTACAGGATTGGGTCCTTACGGGATTGGGTCCTTTACATGGTCGGACCTTAGTGGTGTTCCAGGCTTTCCTATGAGCTGGGTTCATACGGGATCGGGTTTTGATGGACCAGGGTCCGACATGTTGGGGTTTATGCCCTAAAGATTTAATTTGTAAATGGATTTATGAAATAAATAAAAGGAAAAGTTCAATTCATTCTTGTTGTATTGTTTATTTTATAACTTTTGCATATATTTAACATATAAAATTGCCGGATGTAATCTCGAAGTGTGTATATGAGAGTCATATACAGATGGATACAGTAAGAGACGTGCAATCTAAAGAGTCTGTAGATAGCAAACAAGGCTGGGTACTATATTTATGGTTAATCTATAGCTACGGTGCATTCCGTAATGTACGGTGATTATGTCCTAAATCATTCATATGAGATATAGGAATGGAGGCACCTTGTATGATGTGATCATATAAGACTGGGCCATGATCTATATAAATCTCTCACCAAGATCAGTTTACCAATGAGATTCATATATATCAACTAATGATGGCTATATGTGGGTGATCTTAATCCTGAGTGTCTTATCAACTCCTTCAGGTTAGATCGTGGTCTTTGATATACCATGGGTGAGGTCAGATGTATTTCCTGATCAATATACTATGTATGTTAGGACTGCGGTTTGGCTTATAGTTAGGAAAGTTTGTACAAAGTAGCAGAATCAACTCATTCTTGTGAGAAGAAAATGGTAGTTCCCTTAATGGTTGATTTGAGGCTTGGGCAATATGAGCACTCTCTTAGTTCCGTGAGGAA
The DNA here is from genome assembly GCA_032871835.1 of Dipteronia dyeriana. Taxonomy (NCBI): domain Eukaryota; kingdom Viridiplantae; phylum Streptophyta; class Magnoliopsida; order Sapindales; family Sapindaceae; genus Dipteronia; species Dipteronia dyeriana. The sequence goes on along the minus strand of CM065300.1, from coordinate 74,974,398 downwards.
ATAAGATTTATTGTTCATTATAGAATTAACAGTACTTAAAGGATATATGCAATTATAGGGGTATACCGGATATTATGACCTAGCTCTAATTATGAACTATTGTGGAGGATCACATCATATGTAATAGCTATATCGATGGACACCGAGTTGTATCGGTCTGTATAAAAGCGTCTGTAGTGGAGAGAGTGCAGCTTCGAGTTTTTAGTGGAATAACACCGAGTTAATAATCAAGAAATATTAATTAAAGAGTTTAATTGATGATTCCGAGGATTATTGGAGCTCAAAATACTGTGGGTCCATTAGGTCCCCTTGCTAGCACGATCGATTTAGTAACAAGGGTCACGGTTAATTAATTGGATTGTCCAATTGATTGTGTTACAAAAGTGACACGTATTTATTCGAGAATTAATTGAATAATGAGATTATTTAATTAATGAATATTAATGATTATGTAAATTAAATAATTAGATTATTTAATTGTTTAATTATTCAATAGTTGGAGGATATTGACTGATATTTAATTTTTTAAAGATAAAATAATTTGATTATTTTATTTTTATTAAATCAGATATTTATTTTTAAGTTTAAAGAGTTTGAATTCAAAACAAATTGATTAATATCTTTGAAGATATGTGATATCTTAAAAGATTTAAATTGATTAGTTTTATAAAAATATAAAAATATAAATATATATATGTGATATATATTTTTTATATTTAATGTGAAGATAAAATTAATGCACACATAGATTTGTTTGTATTGGATGCAAACACTAATTGTATGCATGAATCAATTAAAAAGAGAAACACAACACACACAAAAAGATGTAAAACACAAAAGTGTGCAAATGGGTTTTTTGTTTTTTTATGTGTACCTGATACAAACGCAAAAGTGTGCAGTATGCATATTGATCACTCAAAAAGATATATATATATATATATATATATATATATATATATATATTAATAATAATTACTAGAATGGTTCTAGCTGGTTTCTCTTGGGAAGAAAGTGTTTCTTCAAGTCTTTTCTCTACGTCATCCGTTTAAGTTCTTGAGATCTTGACACACCCACACACAGTTACCAGTTTCGGGAGATAGCGAGGAAGATCGAGTAGTTCAGACAGGAGCACATCGTAAAGTGAAGGAGCCTCCAAACTTTGGTAAGATTGGTTCAGACATGAGTATATTGTAAAGTGAATGAGCCTCCAAACGTTGGTAAGATTTTCTCCTTCTTCTTTATATTGATTACAATTTTCTGTGTTTATATATTGTATGTATTAGTTCCAAAAATAATTATGATCTGAAGTTCACTGGTTCTAGATACAGAATATGATTTGTATAAAAATTTTAAAACCTTACTTTCGTTGCGAGATCGGTGAACGGGGTTCCAACAATTGGTATCAGAGCTAATTTATTTTTCGGAATATGAATTTGTTTTTGATGCTCCTGTATGTATGAATGTTTAGGCACCATCTATATGATTGTATGAATGTTTATAATTAAATTGTTTAATTTAAACATGTTTGATAGTAAATTTTTATGGTATTGTGGATTTAAGGTTTATGGGTTGTATAATTTTTATTTTATTTATTTTTACTATTATTGTATTGTAAATAAATATAATTGTAACCTGTAAACGAAAAACTGTAAAAGCGCACGACGACGATACTGTTCACGCGGTACTGTTCACGACACCGTTCACATTGTCTTGCACGGTTCCGTTGGCAAGTGTTGCCTAGTGCGTTCCATGCAGATTTCCCGTTTCAGATTCATGAGATGAATCGAAGTGATCTGAAGAGACTGGAAGATATCTGAAGTTACTAGAATACCAAGGAATACCTTAGGGGTATTTTTGTAATTTTTGATTCAATTTTTTTTTTAGGTTAAATAATCCATAGTACTCGGTCAATTCATGTATGCTTTATATTATGTGATGATAAAAGCATTGTCATGCATACGTAGGTTATTTAGATTAGATGTGCCTACACAAATATATTTGATATGTCATACATGATCATAGCCTGATATTTTTATGTATTTTTTTTCCTTGTGATTAAAATGGATAATATATATAAATGACTATAAATAATGAGATTAGTATTTTAATGGTTAGAAAACTTGGTAATTCTCATTAATATTAATCTCGTTAATAAAGAGTTTAATAAGTTAGATTAATAGGGTCATTTATTGTAATTAGGATTAATATGATTAATAACCTATTAATAAATGAACCGAATAAAGTGTTAGAGTTTTAATAGTTAAAACATGGTAAACACTAACATAATAATCTGACCTTAGTAAATAGTTTACAAAGGTTTAGATTATTAATTAGTAGATTAGATTTTTAATTGTTAAAAATCATTAATAATTTATTAGTTAATTAGATTTTGTTTCTAATTAGTTAATGCGCTAGATAACTTGATTAAAGTTAGTCGTTTAATCCTGTAGAGTCTATGTGCATTAACGGATAATAGAAAACCCTAATTTTAAAATAGTGAGTGGGAGAGGTGTAGGGAAAATCGCATAACGGAAGTGTGAAAATTAGGGTTCAGTATATTTTTTCCCCTTTTTAATAACAAGAACCTTAACCCTAGATTAATTGATGTATATTAAAAGTGTCGAACCTTTTTCTCGTGATGATTGAACTAGCGCCAAATTAAATCCGTAAGATCTTCCAATCCAATCTCGAACGTGAATCACCTAGGAGTGTGAGCTCCCTTTCTTTAAATTGTATACCTGATGATGGAAACAAACAAAATCTTTTTCTTTGTAAGTCACAATAATCCTCCAAGAGAAAATCCAAGGACGTCCGGTCACTTGTGAATTATCAATCTACTTGATTGAAACTCGCTTGAACCAGATTTGATTTTGTACACAAAACCCTTTTGATGTAAAGGATACTAGTGTACTATCAAAAACAAAAACGTTAACTTTATCTCTTCTCCTTGGCCGAATTCGACACCGTATATCTATGAGTTGATCAAATTTTGTCTAGAACAAAAAACTAAATTTTTCTCCCTCCAAATTCTCTCTTGCTTGGCTGAATTCTCTCTTGAAAATTACTTAGTTTGGCCGAAATTCACTCATAGAAAAACCTAAGGGCTGGTCGAGATATATAAGACCTATATATAATGACCGAATTCCTTACCCTAATCTATTTAGGGTTGGCCAAATTTTACATGTATTTAGTTTAGGAGACTTAAACCTTTCCTAAGAAGGATTTACTTAGTGACCGATAATCCTTTTCCAAAAAGAATTCTTTCCTATACCAAGACTCCTAATCCAACTAAATAGTGTATTTGTGACCATATTAAAGACTTCTTAATTTGACTAGATAAATAATTTATTTTATTTATCTACTTATCAAATATAGTCTTAAATATTAATTATACTATCAACAATAGTATAATATTAGGAGACCTTCTCCTAATAGAAAAAAGATTTTGACTTTTAACTAAATAATTAATTAATCAATAAATAAATTAATTTTCATTTTATTAAATGATAAAATAAAAAATAATATATTAGGCTTTTATATATTAGCCTTGCTGCCATGACATTATATAGGTATATATATTATTTTTCTTATTTTATTAAATCCATTGGACTTTCATAAAAAGTCCACATGTGAACTAGACTCGTTCTTACAAAAAGAAACAAGTCCACATGCCTTAATACAATTCTAGATGGACCCCTAAATTGATCCAGTAGAATATATCATGTGATCCATGCAAGTTCGTGTGGATTGGGGATCTTGACGGGCTAGCTAAATTTAAGCTCCAATAGACACAACCAGATCACAATCAACAAATGATTCACTTAGGTTCAATCTATTAATTTTAGTTAATTCCACTAAAGAACTAAAATTGAACTCTTAAATAAAGATAAAATAAGTTAATATTTCTCATTTATACCCTAGACAACCTTATTGGAAAAAGTGTATCCTCGTGAAGAATATTAGTGATCGCCAAGAGCTCATAGACCGCCTATAGCTTTCTAAGTTACCAAATTTACTCGTATGACCATATTTTGAACTTGCATATTTTGACTTGTCCAGGAGCCATGTTTCAATAGAAACTAATGAACACTTAACGTTAAGATTTAATATCCAATACCTCAAAACATCCATATGATGATATTCTACTCTCATTTAATAAATGGAGCCACGATGTCCATATCTATAAATGAAGTCCTCTATCGATTAACAAATGAATACACCAAACTATCGAGGATAGACCATGCTATATAATCGTACTCATTGATAGCTCAAATGATAACACTTGCAACCATAAGTCCATAATTTATCTCAAGACTGAGATAGACTCTCTGATTGTCTTCAAGTGAAAACTTTTATCCGTTGACGATTCTAGATAAAGTATTTCACTGTGATCCAATTCAATGCACCCAGTGCACTAAATTCTTTTGCCCAAAGACACCACTCTTTGATGATTTTAGACTTATCATAACACATTTGATCCTACTCAAATGATAGCAAAAGAATCTACAACTTTGACAAGATAAAGGCGCCCAACCTTTATCTTAAGTTGTGAATATTATTCAAGTCAAACTAAAGAATTGTGTCTACCTCATACATATCTAGATGTGTGAACAGTTCTTCTTTTCTCATATTCTTTTGACCTTATGATTATTTACTTTTGACAATTATAATAATTAAACTATAAATGCTATAAGATTTGTTAAACTAGAAATCACTTTATTAATATGAAAAGATTGTCAAATACATTATTATACTCTTGCTATCGAGCATAATCCCAATAAGAGGGATATATGGCATATATATCTCGCGGTCTCCATCATTAGTTCAACACTGTGAGATTCGAGTGAGGCCTCGTGACAGCTTTGCTTTCGTCCTCCCTAAAGAGGGTTTCCACAAAGGTCAATACCAAGGTTGACTTCCTAACAAATATGGTTTCTCAGGCTATTTCGGGATTGATCGACCCTAAGGCGGCAATTCTCAAGTTAAGCTCGTGAGATCTAAAATGGTGGGTTACACTCACGATGGTTTTGATTAAGTTTGTTAATTAAAAATCTGACTGAATAAATGATGGTGGAATGATATGGAATAAGAGTTATTCTAGAGTATCATTTGATTGAGAATGTCTCGGTCCAACATGTAAAGACTTGACCGACCCTAAAGCGGCACTTCTTTGTAGTATGTTGGATTGTCGTGGTATATTAACTAGTTTTAGGGTAGTTCTAGTTCATTAAACATGTTCAAGCATCATGTTTAAATTTATGCCAAAGCACTCACACTTGTTTTAAATAAAAGACTGAATGAATGATTTATTTATTTCAGTAATAATGTCTTCTGCATTACTTCACATTCTCGCAAACGACAAATTAACTGGTGATAACTACACTAAGTGGAAACTTAACATTAATGCAATATTGGCCACCAAAGACCTCAAGTTTATGCTAACAGAGGAATATACTCCAGCGCCTGCTGCCAATGCCACACGACCTATTCGTGAGGCATACCAGCGATAGGTCTCATCTGATGAGAAGGCAAACATAACTGTTGGCTTCAATGGCAGACATACTTGTCACAAAGCATGAAGCAATTACTTTAGAATTTGAAATCATGGAGTCATTACAAGCTATGTTCGTACCGCCCTCTGAGCAAAAGCGACACGAAGTTGTTCATTCCGCTATGGTCGCTCGCATGAAGGAAGGTACGTCAATTTGGAAACATTTCTTGAGCATGATGTCCTACTTCAACACGAAAGAAATCAATAGCAGGGGCCGTTGACGAACCCAGTCAGGTGAGCATCATATTGACAACTCTTCTGAAGAGTTTCGATCAATTTAAGAGCAACTATGAGATGAAAAAGTTGAAGTTCAGTCTTACACAGTTGCTTAATGAGCTTGCTACCTTTGAGTCCTTGATTAGGGACAACAAGGGCAAGACCAGTGAGGCAAATGTTGCTGAACCATCTTCCTTCAATACTAAGAAGAGGAAGAGGTATGTTGGGAAGGAAAAGGGTAAACCCAAACCCAAGAAAGCTGAAAAGAAATCCAAGAAAGGTAAATATGATTTACTTGTTCTTGAGTCATGTTTAATGAGAGATGATTCTTCACCATGGATAGTTGATTCGGAGGCCACTAACCATGTTTGTTCTTCTTTACTGTGGACTGATTCTTAGACACAGCTAGAAGAGGGAGCCTCCTCAATGCGTATAGGGTCAGGGGATGTCGTTTCGGCACGAGCAGTGGGCGTAATTAGATTACATTTTTGTAATCATTATATATTGTTGGACAATGTATTTTATATTCCTGGATTTACATGGAATTTGATTTCCGTTTCTAACTTGTTAGAACAAAAACATTCAATTTCTTTTAATAATAAGTCTGTTATTATTAGAAAGAATGGTCTAAATATTTATTCAGGAATTAATGAAAACAATTTATATGTGTTAAGACCGTTAATACATACTACACTGTTCAACACTGAAATGTTTAAGGTTGAAAAACCAAAAACTAAACGACATAAGATTTCTCCAGATAATGACACATAACTCTAGAATCTAAGGCTTGGTCATATCAACCTTGACCTGATAGACAGACTAGTAAAAAGTGGACCTTTAAGTACAATGACTAAGAGACCTTTTACTGGAAAAGGGTTTAGAGCTAAAAACCGCTAAAGCTTATACATACAAACGTATGCGGACTGATGAATGTTAAAGTTAGGGGTGGTTATGAGTATTATGTCATATTTATAGTTGACTACTCAAGATACGGATATGTCTATCTGATACAATGAAAGTCGGAAAAATTTGAAAAGTTTAAAGAATTTCGAGCTGAAGTTGCGAATCAATTAGGCAGGACCATCAAGTCACTATGATCGGACTGTGGAGGTGAGAACCTTGACTAAGAGTTTGAAGACTTCATGGTCGAGCATGGGATAGTTTCCCAACTCACAGATCCTAGTACACCTCAATAAAATGGTGTAACGGAAAGGAGAAATAGAACCCTGATGGAAATGGTGAGATCTATGATTAGTTTCTCATCATTACCAAATTCCTTCTTGCGAGAGACATACATTACAAACAATGGCATACATTTTGAATGTAGTGCCATCCAAATCTGTTCCTAAGACTCCTTTAGAGTTGTGGTATGGTCGTAAAGCTAGTTTGTGACATTTTCGCATATGGAGGTGTCCAACACACGTGCTAAAGAACATAAGTGGAAAGCTAGACTCCAAGTATGTGGTCTATCTGTTTGTAGGATACTCCAAGAAGACCAGAGGTAGGCACTTCTATAGTCTCAAAGATAACAAAGTATTTGTATCGATAAATGCAACGTTTCTTAAGGACAATTATATTAGTGACCATAAATCTCATTCTAATATTATATTGAATGAGTTGGAGCCTGGTGAGACTAGTGCTTCATCAACAAGAGTTGTTGATCCCCAAACATTTGAGAGTCAAATGGTTCTTGAACAGGATACACTACCACCTAGATATAGTGTGAGGGTTGTGAGACAACCTGAACGCTATTTAGGTATAGGTGAGGGACAAGGTGTTGTCTCTACTGATAGTGTGGATGATCTATTAACGTTTAAGAATGCAATGGAAAATCATGATAAAGAGGAATGACTCAAAGCCATGAATCTCGAGATGGAGTCCATGTACTCTAACTCAGTTTAGGATCTTGAACACTTACCGGATGGGGTAAAACCCGTAGGGTGTAAGTGTATCTATAAGATAAAGAGAGGAGTAGATGAGAAGGTGGAGACCTTCAAAGCAAGACTAGTGGCTAAGGGTTATACCCAAAAAGAGAGGGTCGATTATAAAGAGACCTTCTCGTCAGTGACCACGTTTAAGTCTATTCGGATTCTCTTATCCATTGCTGCCTATTTTGATTATGAAATTTGGTAAATGGATGTCAAGAATGCATTCTTGAATGGTGATCTTAACGAGAGCATCTATATGATGCAACTGGAGGGATTCGTGTCTCTAGATCAAGAGCAAAAGGTTTGCAAGCTGCAAAGGTCCATCTATGGACTTAAACAAGCATCTAGATCTTGGAACATTAGGTTTGATGATGTGATCAAAACCTATGGATTCAAGCAGAACATTGATGAGCTTTGTGTCTACAAGCGCTTCATTGACAAGAAAGTAGTTTTCTTGGTTATATACATAAATGATATCCTACTCATTGGGAATAATGTGGGAGTGTTGTCTGATGTAAAAAGTTGGATGACTAGTATATTCCAAATGAAAGATTTGGGAGAGGCGAGTTATGTTCTAGGGGTCTAACTTATAAAGGATCGTAAGAACAAACTCATAGCACTGTCTCAAGCATCATATGCCCTATGCATCGGCAGTAGGTAGTCTCATGTATGCTATGTTATGCACGAGACCGGACATCTACTATGCAGTGAGAGCAGTTAGAAGATACCATTCCAACCCAGGATTGGATCATTGGATTGGTCTACGGTTACATAACATGTCTCACATGCTTTAGTGCAATTGGGAGATTGTTGGGGTTTATGCCCTAAAGATGTAATTTGTAAATGGATTTATGAAATAAATAAATGAAAAAGTTCAATTCATTCTTGTTGTGGTGTTTATTTTATAACTTGTGCATATATTTAACATCCAAGATTGCCGGATATAATCTCAAACTGTGAATATAAGAGTCATATACAGATGGATACAATAAGAGACGTGCAATCTAAATAGTCCTTAGATAGCAAATAAAGCTGGGTACTTTATTTATGGTTAATCTATAGCTGTGGTCCATTCCGTAATGTACAGTGATTCTATCCTAAATCATTTATATGAGATATGGAAATGGAGGCACCTTGTATGATGTGATCAGATAGGGCTGGGCCATGATCTATATGAATCTCTCACCAAGATCCATTTACCGATGAGATTCATATATATCAACTAATGATGGCTATATATGGGTGATCTTAATCCTGAGTGTCTTATCGACTCCTTTCGGTTAGATCGTGGTCTTTGATATACCATGGGTGATTTCAGATGTATTTCCTAATCAATATACTCTGTATGTTGGGATTACGGTTTGGCTTGTGGCTGGGAAGGTTTGTACAAAATAGTGGAATCCATTCTTTCTTGTAAGAAGTAGATGGTAGTTCCTTTAAGGGTAGATTCGGGGCTTGGACAATATAAGTGTTCTCCTAGTTTTGTGAGGAAATAAGATTTATTATTCATTATAGAATCAACGGTACTTTAAGGATATATGCAATTATAGGGGTATAACTGACATTATGACCCAACTCTAATTATGAATTACTGTGGAGGATCACATAACGTGTTATATCTATATCGATGGACACCGAGTTGTATCGGTATGTGCAAAAGCGTCTACAGTTGAAAGAGTGCAGCTTCAGATTTTTAGTGGAGTAACACCGGAGTTAATAATCATGGAATATAAATTAAAGACTTTAATTAATGATTCTGATGATTATTGGAGCTCAAAATACTGTGGGTCCACTAGGTCCCCTTACTAGCCCGATCAATTTAGGCAACAAGGGCCACGGTTAATTAATTGGATTGTCCAATTGATTATATCACGAAAGTGACTCATAGTTTTTCAGGAATTAATTGACTAATGAGATTATTTAATTAATGAATATTAATGATTATGTAAATTAAATAATTATATTATTTAATTGTTTAATTAATCATTAGTTGGAGGATGTTGATTGATATTAAATTTTTTAAAGATAAAATAATTTGATTATTTTATTTTTATTAAATCAGATATTTCTTTTTGAATTTAAAGAGTTTGAATTCAAAACAAATTGATTAATATCTTTAAAGATATGATATATCTTTAAAGATTTAAATTGATTAGTTTTATAAAATATAATTATACAAATATATATATGATATATATTTTTTATATTTAATGAGAAGATAAAATTAATGAACACATAGATTTGTTTGTATAGGATGCAAACACTAATTGTATGCATGAATCAATTAAAAAGAGAAACACAACACACACAAAAACGTAAAACACAAAAGTGTGCAAATGGGTTTGTGTGTACTTGATACACTTGCAAAAGTGTGCAGTTGGTTTCTCTTGAGGAGAAAGTGTTTCTTCAAGTCTTTTCTCTACATCCTTTATTCAAGTTCCTGAGGCCGTGACATATCCACACGCAGTTATTAGTTCCGGGAGATAGCGAGGAAGATCGGGTTATTCATACACGAGCACATCGTAAAGTGAAGGAGCCTCTAATCGTTGGTAGGAGGTTCAGACATGAGCATATCATAAAGTGAAGGAGCCTTCAAACGTTGGTTAGATTTTCTTCATCTTCTTTATATTGATTACAATTTCCTTTGTTTACATATTGTATGTATTAGTTTCGAAAATAATTATGATCTGAAGTTAACCGGTTCTAGATACAGATTTTGATCTGTATAATTTTTTTTAAAAAACTTTACTTTCGCTGCGAGACTGGTGAACGGGGTTCCAATAGGACAAAACATTGAGCCCTAATCGTATGATGGACGGGCATTCCTATTGACTGGGTCCCTTCTGGAATCAAGTATTGGTGGATCGGGTTTCCTCTGGTTCTGGGTTCTTTTAGGCTGGAAAAATGCTTACATAAAGAGGTTGCTAGCTTTTTCAGTTAACAAAAGTCCTCCAATCTTAAACATCGAGAGTATCACAAGGCTTTAGAGGCGGGGTTTAGTGAACATGAAGGATTTTCTCGGTTGCCTTTTTCTAACCTACCCCCTCATTAGTCCCTTACTCAGTGGTTTAGCTAGGTCATTTCATGCTTTAAATGCAGTAATGATGATGCCTATGCAATAGGCACGTGTTTCCGGCCAGCTTTTCAACCTTAGCTTCCACGTGGAGTGCTAGGGAGAGGCGAGCCGTCCCATCTTCTTTGTAATTGATTCTTTCCTAGCCAATTGATCATCTCGATTGTTTTGATTTGGCTTTTCAAATTTTAAACCGTCAAGCCCCTTATTTAAGGAGTCTTTAGCGATACTCTTATTGGTTTCTCTTTTCATTCTTCACCTACTACAATGAACCAAAATTTCTCTTCCTTTGCCCTTATTGCCTTTCTTCTTACCTACAAACCCATTTCCTAGCTTCATTTATCCTTATGTTTGACGATTCCAACACAGAGAGGAGCAAATACTATGTTGAGCCGGACAACTCCCCTAAAGATTCGGAGCTGGCTTTGAAGTGGCAAAAATGAAAAGGTAACTCCACTATTAGGGAAAGCCGTGCGGTGGTCGCCCCTCAATGATCAGGGTGTAACACGTTGGTCGGGGCCCGTGTTTTTAACTCTCCAAGTTCCCGGTTCATATTTCTAAAGGAGAAGAGACTAGTTAAGAGGCTGCCTCTGACAAAGGGGTTTAGGTTGTGGAATTTACGTATCAAGGGCAATGTTCCTACCCTGGTTGCGACCGGTGGGGTCACCCTATTACCGGAGGAGTATATATGTGTTCCTCCCTCAGAGTGCACTGGGGATGCCCTGGCCTTACTGAGACACGATTACAACATTCTTGACGACATTTCCCTCTCTCCTCCAACAAAGGGTTATGATGTAGGGAAAAGTTAGGGTTTTGATAAAAAAATGAGTAGCGAAAATTATATAGGTTTCAAAACTTTTCCATTAGAAAACATATTTTCTGAACCGATCTTTGTTTATACACGCATTAAAAAAAGATTAAAGTATACCTGATTGTTCTCTTGAAACTTTGATTCTGATTTTACCACCAAACCTTTTGAGTTATGACCCGTAATATGATAACTTGTTCGTTGGTATGTTACAAATATAGACAGGACTAGACGGAGGTTACAGAAGAACAAGAAGACTACACTTTATCCACTCCTTTTGAGTTTGACCGGATCCTACAAGATGAACAAAATAAACCTTTTCTTTTCTTCTTGCCGTACCCCCTCTCTCTATATATATATATATTGTGTTTTAGGTTTCTTACTTTTCTTTTCTTGATATATATATATATATATATATCTGGATCCTAGGGTTTAGTAGTCCAAGTCAAAATAGGATTCTAAATCCTATTGTAATTTGGCCATCACTAGGAATTAAGGTAGTGACCTCTATGAATGAAATAATCTATATTATTTTTAAATCCATATGTATTAGTCATGGTTCGAACCTGTAATCTCCTAATAATAATTAAATAATTGATATTTCTTAAATATTAATATACTAATCAAATAATCTTATTATTTAATTAGTTCCTTGAATTTATTTGTGCCACTTTTGTAACAAATTTAATTGGATTATCCAGTTAATTTAACCGTGATTATTAAACTCAGAGTTACTCCACTATAAATCTGAGGCTCACTCTTGAAAATGTAGATATATTATACAGACTGAAATCTCAGTGTCCATTGATGCAGCTATTACATATGGTATGATCCTCCACGAGTAGTTAATAATTATAGCCCAGCCATAAAGTCTGTTTTCCATCTCTACTTACATATTTTCTTTTAAGTACCATTGATTCGCTAATGGATAATTTAATATTGTCTTCCATTACAAAAGAAGGTTAACGCTCTTAATTGTTCGATTCTCGAATCAACCTTTAAGGGCAGTACTCCTCTGCTTCTTGTAAGAAAGAGTGGATTCCTTTATTGTATAGTAACCTTCTCAACTATAAGCTAAACCGTGACTCCATGATAAAGTTTATTGATTGGGAATATTACTCCGATCTCACCCACGATATGTCAAAATCCACAATCTAACCTAAAGGAGTAAGTAAGACACTCAAGATTAAGATCACCTATATACATCCATCATTTATCGATAAGCATTAATCTCTTCATTTAACAAATCTTGGTTAGAGATTCATATAGATTGTTGCCCCATCCTATATGATTTCATCATATAAGATGCCTATATTCCCACATCACTACATGAACAATCTAGGATAATACAATCGTACATTACTGAATGGATAGTAGTTGTAGATTAACAACAAACAAAGTACCCAACTTTATTTTCTTTCTACAAACTCTTTATATTGCACATCTCAAACTGAATTCTTCTATATATGACACTCATATACTCAGCTTGAAATAACAACCTACAATCTTGGATGTTTTGCGCACATGGTATAAGTGTACAGATGTTAGTAAAACACTATTTATTGTTTGAAAAACTGACTTATTTCTTTCTTGTTTTTATAACATTTACATAGTACAAGCTTTAGGGCATAAACACCATATATGATGCTGATACCCTTCCTCTAGGACTTCTCCCCATCCATGTAGCTACTTTTGAATGTGTGTCTACCTCCCGCTTCATCCCACCCTCTGACGGGTTCTCTTTGCTTTCCAGCTGGCTCTGATGCTACTGGTGCTAGGGTTGGAGCAAAACTTGATCGGATTTTGGTATTTCGGTGGGTGGCCACCGAGTTTAAGCCCAGAGTAATATAGCTGGGATATAATGAGTTTCGATCTATCTTTCAGCTTTCCCCGATTGTATAGAAGCCCTAGGGATAGTTTTACTCACGTTACGTCAATGCAGTGTATTTTCTTATGCCTAACACTAAGTGGAAGAATGATCGGTGGAAAAAAGAATAGGTCACAGTCTAGGGGAATTAGAGAGTGACTGTGTATGTAGGAGACACTGAACGGCCTCCCCCGACCGTCTTTAGGCCCCATGTTGACTAGGTGTAGATGAAGGATAACTCATCGACAATGGATCTGTCTACCAAAATAACCATGGCCTATTGCACTTATCTAAGGTTGGACGAGTTCCTTTAGGAGTGGGTGCTGGTTGAGTACTCTCTATTGGCGATTGGTGCGGTCCTTGATGAGTCCCTTTTTCTTTGCCTTCCTATTATATCCCACGACTTTCCTATAAGCGAAATCTTTTTGGCTTTCATATTTGGACTCTGATAGCCGAATAATATGTAGTCTCTTTTTATGGTGTTCATTTTGGTGAAGTCATGTCGGGTGTGTCTAGCACAACTTGTGCCAAAGATGAATCTTCCATAGGCGGAGACATCTCCTCGTGGACTCTATACAATTAAGCGAAGTTATTGGCGGTCAAAAATTAGAAGGGAAACCCTTTGTGGTCAGTTCATTCTATCGCTACTCAGCTTTTACACCCCCGTTATAAGGCTCTTCCTGGTTGATAGAGTTGAAGGTCTGTTTAGGAAAAAGCCTGATTTGGATGTCTGTAAGGTTACAAAATTGTCCTTATCGATCTCTGCCTTTGGTTTCTCAACTTCCACACTTTCTCCATCCTTTGCCCTTTTCCCAAGCCAGCCCAGGATAATAGGAAAAGGGTGATGATTACAGAGAAGAAGCCCCCGATCCAGCCTAGGGTTAGAGAGCCCTTTCCAGATCGAGAGGGGTTGTTTGAGGCTTTTAGGGACGCTTGTTTTGACACCAATCTTCTTCCTTTACAGTTCTGCCCTCCCAAGAGGTGTCTGCTAATGGTTCAGTTATGACGGTTAAGGTATGGGTTCCCCATTTTCTTATTTTCCCATCTCGCTTGAGTTCTCCCATTCCAATCCTTCCTCTTTGGTTCCTCACATTTTTAGGTACCTCCATGCTCTTGGATTGCATGCCGTTTAATTTCAGATGGAGCATCGGTTGGTGGAGGAAAAATGCACGAAGGTGGAGGAATAAGTGAGGAGGCTGGGAAGGCCATGATACATCTTTCAAAAGAGAAGAAAAACATTATTTTTGTAGGTACCAAGGTGAAAGGGGAGTTGGGTCACGTCATGAAAGAGTTTGATATGGTGAAGTTGAGGTCAACCCACTGTGCCCTAGAAAGTAATGAGTTAAAGTTGGAATTTGTTGTGGCAGAGATATTGGCTATAGAGGCTGTGACAGACAAGTCTTTCGGGGATGACTACTTCCTTGCTACTCCAGTCCAATTTTTTGCCTTCGACAGGTTTGTGGCTAGGACAGGGCTCTAATCTTGGTGATCGCTAATGGACTAGAAAGGCGGGTGCCTGACCAAGCAGCACTTCGTGGAGAAACAGATACTACAAGCAACAACGACCTGATCGTGCAAACATTGTTGTTTTTTTTTTTGCCATCATAATCTTACACTTTGTCTCGTTTTTGGGTGTTTATATGTGTTTGTTATGGCTTGTTTGTTACAATTTTAGGTGTTGGGTGAAAATCAAGAATTGGAATGAAAGGGGATCAATTGGTGCAGAAAGGAAGAAATTGAAGGCCATAGTGTGTAGGTACTACGTGGGTAGCATACCCGTACACTACCCTCGCATAGGGAGTAAAATCTTGAAGATTGCCTACTGCACGAGTACTTACTTGTGCACTAGCTGCTCTCAAACTATGCACTGAATAATGGATTTTAGACCAAAGCTTAGTGTATGGGTACTGTACTGGTACCTACTCCATGCATAACCCATGCACATGCCAAACCAGATAGCAGACCAAAGAGCAGATTCGCTTGGAAAAAGATTACTGTGTGGCAAGCATACCCGTGCACTTCGTCCCCAGATCTTGCAACATCAACATTTTCAGACCTAATTTTTAAAACCCTATATATACACTATTTTCTAGTTTCAAAACTCTCTCTCTTCCAAGCACAAGTTTTCTTCCCTTTATATCTCTAATTACTAACCTAGATCTAGGAATCTTTCCCCTCCGAATCCTAACCTTTTTAGATCATCTATCACATTTTCTACATTGGTGTTCTCTATTTCTCATCGCTTAGCTTTTATTATGAATTTAGCTTGAGTAGCTAAACCCTTAGTGGGAGTTATGTAATTGAATATGAATATGTGAGTTTTCCACCATACTTTGATATGAATAGTGGTAAGTATTCTTGCCTATCACGCGGGTGACTTGGGTTCGATCCCCGACAACAATGCCATTTGACATGTACGTTTTTTTCGCTAGAAAATTTTCATGAAAAATATTTATAAAACCATAGCAATGCCTTAAAAAGTATATAAAACTGGTACAATGGCAAGTCGGGTATCGTCCACAGTGTAAGGAAAATTAAATGGCTAAAACTAGTTAACTACTATTAAACTAAAACAAAGCATGAAAAAGTAAATATAAATGATTGGGTTGAAAAGTTAACACTAATATGCAATTAAACAAAATTATACTAAATACAACTAGGTTAGCAAGAATATGGAATGGTGAGATAAGATATGAGATGTGAATGTGGAAGTCAACGAAAAAAAAAAATAGTGGGCAATTCGTTCTTTAAGAACCAATTTGATCAATTAGGCTTATCTTCCAAACTTGAGTTTCCGGGATGGCTTGGATTGGAGTGCTCACAATCCACCCCTATCACTCTTGCTTTGGATAGATGTGAGGTGGCCATGATGGCTTGGATTAGAGTACTCACAATCCACCACTTTCACATCTTCGGGATATGTTTTATTGGAGTGCTCACAACATATCTCCTCCAGTTCAAGTGGGATTGTTTAAACAACATTAGTGTGGATAGTTAAAAACATGAACTGATATCAAATATGGACCTATAGTTGGAGTGACTAATTGACCCACATAGACACCACAACAACCTCGACATTGAGTTGGGAGTTAGAGCAACTACCCAAGCCAAGGTGAGTATTAAATGCATTAAGAACAAATTCAACCACTAAGTGAGATGGGAGTTAGAGTGCCTACCCACTTCACAAGAATTCAATTAAAGATCAATTACTCAAATAATTTCAATTAATCAACAAGAATCAAGAGTTAGAGTGCCTACATAATTCAAGAGACACTTAAACACAATTAAGCACAATGAATGGAACAATATTAATCAAATCAAAGTACGGTAGAAAATCTATATATTCATATTAAATTACTAAAATGCCACTATGGGTTTAGCTACTCATGATAAATACAAAATAAAAGATAAAAGATTCTAGAAAGTGAAGACCCATGTAGAGAAATTCCTTCTTTCTTGAAGCTTGATTCCAATCTCCTAGTAGTCGTACGTAGAAAAGGATAAAGATAGTGTAAGAAGGTTGAGATTTGGTGAGGAAAGCTTCATAGATCTAGGTTAGTAGTTAGTGATATAAAAGGGAGAAAATTCATGCTTGGAAGAGAGAGAGAGAGAGAGAGAGAGAGAGAGAGAGAGAGAGAGATTTCTAGAAATCAGAAAAGGATGTATATATAAGGTTTCCAAAATTAGGTCTGAAAATCAAAAGAAGTTTAGGAAGAACCCAACCAACGTAAAGAATATATGAGTTAAGAAAGAATTAATGAACCAAGCAAGGATCATGGGGTATGACAAGATGAGGAAATTACCTAATTTTTATTTATTTCAAAAACGAAAGAGTTTCCCAACCTAGTTAAACCACCTTTAGCATCACATTGAACATTTTCGATGCAGGGTTGTATTGCACAATCAATTTTATTTTAAAATTTTTGTTGCCCATTTACATTGGTTTAATTGTGTTTGTAAATGTTAGGTAGATACAAGTGAGAAGAAAAAAATTTGTGGAATTTTCTTTAAGTTTGTGTTTCATTTTCATATTGTTTTCGTTGCTAATAGAGAAACATAGTATGGTTGAAGGTAGTAATGACTGTGTGCATGACAAGGAAATGGAGACACAAGTAAACAATAGTTTAAGGATGAGAGGCTAGCACGATCAAAGGAACAAGCCTTAGTGCTCGGGTCTAACTGCACAGGTGCAGTCTTGCGCAATACCAGCACACTGTAAGAGTGGTTCTCAACCAAAACCAACTGCACATGATCCTTGTATTAGTGAGCTCTGGAATTCAAATAATCTATATTAATTTTTAATCCATTTGTATTAGTCATGATTCGAACCTGTAACCTCCTATTAATAATTAAATAATTGATATTTCTTAATTATTAATATACTAACAAAATATTCTTATTATTTAATTAGTTCCTTGAATTTATTTGTGCCAATTTTGTAACACTTTAAATTGGATTATCCAATTAATTTAACCGTAATTATTAAACTTAGTGTTACTCCACTAAAAACACAAGGCTGCACTCTTGAAACTGTAGATGTATTCCACATACTGTTATCTCAGTGTCCATTGATATAGCTATTACATATGGTATGATCCTCCACGAGTAGTTAATAATTATAGCCCAGCCATAAAGTCTGTTTTCCCTCTCTACTTACATATTTTCTTTTAAGTCCCATTGATTCTCTAATGGATAATTTTATACTGTCTTCCATTACGGAAGAAGGATTACGCTCTTAACTGTTCGATTCTCGAATCAACCTTTAAGGGCAGTACTCCTCTGCTTCTTGTAAGAAGGAGTGAATTCCTTTATTGTGTGCTAACTTTCTCAACCATAAGCTAAACCGTGACTCCAAGATAAAGTTTATTGATTGGGAATATTACTCCGATCTCACCCATGGTATGTCAAAATCCACAATCTAACCTGAAAGAGTAAGTAAGACACTCGGGATTAAGATCACCTATATACATCCATCATTTATCGATAAACATGAATCTCTACATTTAACAAATCTTGGTTATAGATTCATATAGATCGTTGCCCCATCCTATATGATTTCATCATATAAGATGCCTATATTCCCACCTCACTACATGAATAGTCTAGGGTAATACCGCCGTACATTACAGAATGGATAGTAGTTGTAGATTAACAACAAACAAAGTACCCAACTTTATTTTCTTTCTACAAACTCTTTATATTGCACATCTCAAACTGAATCCTTCTGTATATGACACTCATATACTCAGCTTGAAATAACATCGTACAATCTTGGATGTTTTGCACACATGCAATAAGTGTACGGATGTTAATAAAACAATACTTATTGTTTGAATAACTGACTTCTTTCATTCTTGTATTTATAACATTTACATACTACAAGATTTAGGGCATAAACACCACATATGATGCTTATACCCTTTCTCTATGACTTCTCCCTATCCATGTAGCTGCTTTCGAATGCGTGGTCTACCTTCCGCTTCATTCTACCCTCCGACAGGTTCTCTTTGCTTTCCAGCTGGCTCCAATGCTACTGGTACCAGGGTTTGAGTAGAACTTGATTGGGTTTTTTGTATTTCGGTGGGTAGCCACCGGTTTTAAGCCCAGGGTAATGTAGCCGGGATATAATGAGCTTTGATCTATCTTCCAGCTTTCCCCAATTGCATAGAAGCCCCAGGGATAGTTTTACTCACGTTGCATCAATGCAGTGTATTTCCTCATGCCTAACACTAAGAGGAAGGATGATCAGTAGAAAAAAGAATAGGTCAATGTAGGAGGCACTGAACGATCAGCCCTTACCTCCTTTAGGCCCCAGATTGACTAGTTGAAAAAGGAGGACAACCCATCGACCATGGATCTCCCTATAAAAATCAACAAAGCCTATTGCACTTATCCAAGGTTAGATGAGTTCCCTTGGGAGAGGGTGCCGATTGAGTACTCTCTTTTGGCGATTGGTGCCGTCCCGGATGAGTCCATCTTTCTTTGCCTTCCTCTTATATCCCGTGACTTTCCCAGAAGCGGATTTTTTTTGGCTTTCATGTTTGGACTCTGATAGCCGGTTAATATGTAGTCTCTTTTGATGGTGTTCACTTTTGTGAAGTCATGGCCGGTGTGTCTAGCGTAGCTCATGCCAGAGGTGGATGTTTCCTAGGGGGAGACATCTCCTCGTGGACTCCATCCAATTAAGAGAAGATATTGGCGGTCAAAAAATAGAAGGGGAACCCTTTGTGGTCGGTTCCTCTCATCGCTTCTCAGCTTTCACCCCCCCGTTTACAAGGCTATTCCAGGTTGATAGAGTTGGAGGTCCATTTAGGAAGAAACCCGATTTGGACGTCTCTAAGGTTGCATAGTTGTCCTTATCGGTCCCTGCCTCTGGCTCCTCCACTTCTCCACTTTCTCCATCCTTCGTCCCTTCCCCAAGCCAGCCTTGGATAAAAGGAAAAGGGTGATGATTGTAGAGAAAAAACCCCTAGTTCAGCCAAGGGTTAGAGAGCCCCTTCTAGATATGGAGGGGTAGTTTGAGGCTTTTTGGGAAGCTTGTTTAGGTACCGATCTTCTTTCTTTCATGGTTCTGCCTTCCAAGAGGTGTCTGCTAATGGTTCAGTTATGACAGCTGCGATATGGGTTCCCCAGTTTCTTAATTTCCCATCTTGCTTGAGACCTCCCATTCCAATCTTTCCTCTTTGGTTGCTCACATTTTTTGGTACCTCCAGGCTCTTGGATTGCAAGTTGTTTCATTTCAGAAGGAGCATCGGCTGGTGGTGGAAAAATGCACGAAGGTGGAGGAAGAGGTGAGAAGGCTGGAGAAGGCCATGATACATCTTTCGAAAGAGAAGAAGAATTTTATTTCGTAGGTACCAAGGTGAAAATGGGAGTTGGGTCACGTCATGAAAGAGCTTGATATGGTGAAGTTGCAGTCAACCCATCGTGCACTAGAGAGTAATGAGTTAAAGTTGGAATTTGTTGTGGCAGAGAATTAGGCAATAGAGGATACGGTGGAGACAAGTCTTTCGCAGATGGCCACTTCCTTGCTATTCTGCACACTGCATATGATGCCCCATCTGAATTTTGACCTACGACAGATTTGTGGCTAGGATAGGGCTCTAATCATGGTGAGTGCTAATGGACCAGAAAGGCATGTGCCTGACCAAGCAGCGTTCCGTGGGGAAACAGATACTACAAGCAACAACGATCTGATCGTGCCAACATTGTTATATATTTTTGCCCTCATATCCTTATACTCTGTCTCGTTTTTGTGTGTTTATATGTGTTCGTTATGGCTCGTTCTTTACAATTTTAGGTGTTAGGTGAAAATAAAGAATTGGAATCAAAGGGGGACAATTGGTGCAAAAAGAAGAAATTGAAGGCCATAGTGCGTAGGTACTGCGTGGGTAGCATACCCATACACTAACCGTGCACATGGAGTGGTAACTTGAAGATTTCCTATTGCACGGGTACTTACCTATGCACTACTTGCTCTCAAACCATGCTGACACGTCCTAAAGAAGTGTTCCTACTCCCAAGTATAAGAGTGTCAATGTAATAAATTAACCGGTAAGACCGGATCGAACCACAGGGAGGTTGTTCACTTGTCCTTGTAGAATTAATTATCTAGATTAATTACTAAGTTTGTTATAAAATGTAAATCAATTAAAATTAAAACTGAGGCTAAGGGATGCACTGTTGGTAATTCGAATATGATCCAATAATTAATATTTAGTCAAGATTAATGGGAGGGTATTACACTCCTCTGACCACTCTTTGATAGATGTGGGAAAAAGTACCCACTGTGCTGGACAACATCTGTCTGTTTACTGTGAGTCAAAACTCCACAAAGATCAGAGAGGAGAAACCACTCTCTGAAGGATATGGGTAAAAGTACCCACTATGCTAGACAATATTTGTCTGTCTACAGTGAGTCAAAAACTCCACAAAGATCAGAGGGGAGAAAGTAAAAAAAATAATAAACTTACCAACAGTATCACCTTTGGCCTCGGCTATATAAAATTAGCCAGACATAATTTAACTAGAAAATAACTATTTTATTTAAACTTAGAATTTGAGAACAAAAGAGAGAGAATATCACAAATCTAATATCAGATTTGGATTCAGAATGTCCAAACTATGGGAAAGAGGTCCCCTATTTATACAAAATACAGATGAAAATTAGTCATCGGATGAATTTAGAATGGAGCGTCCAGATTTCGCCACGTCATCAGTGAATGGTGAGCAGTGAACAGTGAACAGTGAGAGTGAACAGTGAACAGTGAGACTGAACAGTAAACGCATCCGTGAAAGTCAATAGTGAAAAGTGCACCGGCTTCTAGAATATGATTCTCTACAGCCGCGTGTACGGTGCACTCACAGTTCGGGCCAACAGAATTGTGCCACATCATCGGTCAATAATCTTCTAGAAAGTCAACTATGAATAGTGCATCGACTTCTAGAATGTGATTCTCTGCAGCCGCGTGTACGGTGCACTTGCATTTTGGTACAATAGGAATGTGCCACGTCATCAGGAACAGTGAAAGTCAATTTTGAACAGTGAATAGTCAAAATTACAATAATACCCTTCGTGGCCTTCCTAAGTGTTTTGACGTTCTAAACTTGAAAACGATGCTTGTTTTGCCATCTGACTTCACCTTAATTCTGAATTCATCGAATTACTTATGAAATACAAAGAAAAATACACTTATTACTACACAACACATTTATTTAAGCGAGTGAACAAAATTATGTCTAAATTGGGGAATTAATCATATTGGAAGTGTAAAATGATGATATTATCCCTTAGTAAGCATACACTTTTCAGTGTTAATCACACCCCCTAACCAACTTATTGCTAGTCCCTAGCAATTAAAACGAAAATCGTAAAAACTCTAATTCAAATCTCTAAACAACCATATAGACAAACTCTCTCATACCTCTTTTCTCACCCTTTGACAACCAGTCATCAATCAAGTTATCAATCAAACTTTATTGTGCTCAGTAAAGATCAACATGACGACTATGAGATTCAATTGAAATCAAACAACATTTTCATTCAGAAATCTCATCAGGGTTTTTTTCTTAGGCAGCAGTTTTATTCTTTTTTTTTTTTTTTTAATATATCAAAATTGGAAACAAACATTCCATCTTTAATACATGTAACGAGCTTTAGTCCAACGACTCCGAAGCCAGTTGGCTTTAGGGCATTAAGTGTTAAAACACTCCTACGGGCTTAATTACTCAGATTGCAGATTTTTTTTAGTACAATTCCCTTAAGCTTTCTCTTTAACCTGTGTGACGAGCTTTGGGTCAATGACTCCCAAACCAGTTGGTCTTAGGGCATTAGGTGTTAAAGTACCCCTCAGACTTAATTTCTCAAGTTAAAGAGGCTACAAAACTGCACTTTATTCTTATCCAGACTCCACCATTTTACGCTAACACTCTTTGCTTACTGAGCCATGGGGCCCATCTACTAAGTAAGAGTTTTGGTCACAACACACAAAATTATTATTATTATTTGTTAATAGCAAAATTTAGCTAGGGATCAAAGAAGAATTTTCCACTTCCCAGCCTTCCCGTAAGGGTCCAAATTTGGGCTTGTATGACGGGGTATAAAGGTCCCCGATGTCGAGCTACCACGCGATCCCACAGGAGCAAGGTGAGGCCGCCCATATCATATGGGCATCTCAAACGTGTCCAGGCTCACCAAATAAATCCTGACGAGACCGCGTCAAGATCTTTATACCAGGATAAAGCCCGAAGCTAGGTTAACGTGAAAGGACCTAGGTCTCCTGACATCAAGGTATCTCGTGACACACTCTTAGAGCTTGCTATTATCTCTACTTTCACTAGGAGACCTTCAAGGTACCAAACTTGTCTTGCAAAGGCACTCCTGCCTCATTGAGGTATAATCTCGACCTGTCCAAACATAAAAGGAAGAAGCCCGCTACCGCTAGAAAGCCTGTATAATTAGGTCATGCCCCATGATAAAGCTCGACGTAGCTAAACCAAGCTAACAACTACAAGGTTAGAACCTAATGGGATATGTCTCCTCTAAAATGGTTAGCACAAGCTCCATGCCAAGACCAGCATCTAGCTCCGTGACAATCGAGAGGTCCCCGGGGGACCCCGCCAGTGTACTAGATCCTAGGGTACCTCACCCTCAAGAAATATCAAATGTCACCTTGGGTAACCTCCATGAAGTACCTCTCTAAAGTGACAAGCAGAACTAGAGCTCTCATCTCGACAATGTAGGAAGAGAGGATTGACTTCCATGACATTTAAAGTACCATTAATGAGGTCAACCATATTAATGGAGGCAGTCAACCCAATTAATGACATGATCAACACCATTAATAAAGAGAATATTCAACTCTTTAATGGCTGTCATTAGAGAAAATGTCCAAAGAGGAAACAAATACCTTTTCCACCAAGATATCCTCCACAACCTATTCTTTGGGGTCAACTATAACAGAGAATCCCGCTTATCAAAGAAAGAAGAGTCCGAAGAGGAAACAAACACATCCCCTCGGAGATATTAGCCACGATCCGATCAACTACATTAAAGGAAGAATCGTACTAAATAAGGAGAGGAAGATTGAAGAATCCTGGACTTGTACACCAAGGTAGTCACCATTTATAAATATGAATGTAAAAGTCATAGAAGATAGATCCAATCAATGACAGAAGACAGACATGCTTCGCTAAAAAGATCTCTCGACATCATCAATATATGTATTACCTTTACCTAGAATATACCGGTATCGGTCTACATTCGACCACCATTGTAAGCTCTCCGGAGCAACTACATTGTATTACTTCACCATTCTTGTAAGCTCCCAGAGCATTCTCTAATATATATACATAAGGAAGGGTATTCAACCTTCCTCCGGATACTGCCTTGGGGTTTTTCAGCATGTGATCATTCGTGATGCTTTTTCCCCCTTGGTCAGTCCATCTCCCTTTACAAAAGACTTGTGTATTTCCTATTATCTACTGTGTTACGCATATGTGTATGCGGGCTAGGAACCGACCTTATTGGTCCTAGCTATCTAATCTTTCTTACATGAGATCGGGAAACAACAACGAAGACCTAAGGAAACGAAGCTAGATTCCTACCCCGCTGGACCTAGCGCTCTTATCCTCTCATCTATACGCCAAAGTCGCACGTCAAGATAAGAAGAAACCACCCAGACCAGCTTGAAGGAAGTCGATGAGCTCTCCCGCATCAGCTCTGTGGCAAAAATTGAGCTCTTCAACACTCGAGCTAGATAAGCCCCCCTCCTTACTTGCTATCTAGATCGGGAAATTACAGGAAGGAATCGAGCTCCAGGACCAGGCTTCGGGTACCATGACGGGCTTCGACCCTGACCAAGAACTAGGACCAGGACCAAGATCAACCCATTCATGCCAGTAAAGAAACCTTGAGCTCCCTCGTTTCCTACCTACAACAAAGCTCGAGGGAAAGGATAACTCCTCTCCTACCTACTACGAAGCCCGACAGGTGGGATGACTCCTCTCCTACCTACTATAAAGTTTGACTGGCGGGATGAGATGTCTCTTCAAACTCCCCAGATCTACTGCATAAGCACGAAGCCCGACGGGCAGGATGTTTTGTCTCCTACCTATGATTTCATCCTTCATCATATTCATACAAGATCAGGTCAGGTATCAACGGTACCGACCCTGGCCACCTCTTTCAAGGTAGTGGACTCGAGGGCGTTAATAGGGATTTCTCATCCTAAACAAATGTCCCGTTAACACTTTCTAGCGCCGTTTGTGGGTAGTTTCCACACCTCTTTTGAAAGCCTTTATGTCTCTACATGAGTATCATTATACTATTGAGGTAACAGATTCATTATTCATGAATATCATTTACTATATACGATGTCTTTTCTCGATACTTGTCTACATCACCTATGTATCGTATGTGGTGCTCATTTTATCATTTAACGAGTTTCTTTCACTGTGGAGCAAATATGGTACGTGGGATTCCTGGTGTAACCAGTTCATTATGCTACTCCTATAAAGTGAACCTGCTCAGATAATCGTGGAGCTCCAATACAGTAGCTCCCCGCTTGAAGATCCTCTATATAGCTGAACCATTCTGATACATCGAGAGCTCCTATACAGTAGAACTTCACCTCTCCTGCCCTTCTACATCAGATTTGCTCCTCCACCAGTGTATCACTTACCAGCAGATCCACTAGGCTTCGACCTATTCATATGGATCCTCTCATGCCTCCAGATCCGCCCTTCGTAAGCTCCTAGGTAAAGGTAGCAAGTCGGCCCATGAATCTAAGAAGTCAACTCAACTGTGTAGCTTCTAGAGCAGCACGACCTGTAGAAGATTAGCGGTTCCATGCTACATGCACCGGGCCAGTCAACGCTCAAGTGAGCCACTGAACTCTCGGTTCACTCCAGGAGGATCCAGAGCTTTCTCTCAAATTACAAGGGACTCCAGAGACCCCAAGCATGCTTCTTGACCAGTACCAGTACCAGACCAGTGGCTTCATGTTTACCGGGCCATTCACCACCCTTAGTAAGCCACCGAAGCCCGATCCGATCGAGGAGGTCTCAGAAGCTTCCCACATTTGGTAAGGCCACCTATGTGCCTAAGCAAGCTTCTAGACTGGTGGCTTAACTCCATATTTACAGGGCCATTCACCGCCCTAGCAAGCCGCCGAAGCCTGATCCAATCGAGGAGGTCTCAGAGGCTTCCCATATTTGGTAAGGCCACCTACGTGCTTAAACAAGCTTCTAGACCGGTAGCACCGCTACAAGATCGGTGGCTTCGTTCCATGTTTACCAGGCCATTCATCACCCTAGCAGGCCACAGAAGCATGATCTGATCGAGGAGAGCCCAAAGGTTTCCCATTCTTGGTAAGGCCTCATACATGCCTAAGTAAACCTCTGGACTAGCAGCCTCACTGTAAGGCCAAGTGGCTCCTCATTTCTTATACAGGGCCTGTCAACGCCCAAGTGAGCCACTGAACACTCGGTTCACTCTAAGAGACTCCAGAGATCCCAAGCATGCTTCTGGACTAGAACCAGACAGGTGGCTTCATGTTTACCGGGCCATTCATTGCCTCTGCAAGCCACCGAAGCCCGATCCGATCGAGGTGGTCTTAGAAGCTTCCCATATTTGGTAAGGCCACCTACGTGCCTAAGCAAGTTTCTAAACCAATAGAACCACTACAAGACCGGTGGCTTCACTCCATGTTTACAGGGCCATTCACCACTCTAGCAAGCCACCGAAGCCCGATACGATCGAGGAGGTCTCAGAAGCTTCCCACCTTTGGTAAGGCCACCTATGTGCCTAAGCAAGCTTCTAGACCGGCAGCACCGCTACAAGACCGTTGGCTTCGCTCCATGTTTACCGGGCCATTCATCGCCCTAGCAAGCCACCGAAGCCCGATCTGATCGAGGAGAGCCCAGAGGTTTCCCACTCTTGGTAAGGCCTTATACATGCCTAAGTAAACCTCTGGACTAGCAGCCTCACTGTAAGGCCAAGTGGCTCCTCACTTCTTATTCAGGGCCTGTCAATGCCCAAGTGAGCCACTTAACTCTCGGTTCACTCCAGCATGCTTCTGGACCAGTACCAGTACCAGACCGGTGGCTTCATGTTTACCAGGATATTCACCGCCCCTACAGGCCACCGAAGCCTGATCTGATCGAGAAGGTCTGAGAAGCTTCCCTCCTTTGGTAAGGCCACCTACGTGCCTAAGCAAGCTTTTAGATCGGTAGCACAACTACAAGACTGGTGGCTTCACTCAATGTTTACTGGGCCATTCATCGCCCTAGCAAGCCACCGAAGCCAGATTAGATCCAGGAGGTCTCAGAAGCTTCCCACATTTGGTAAGTCCACCTACATGCCTAAGCAAGCTTATAGACTGGTAGCACCGCTACAAGATCAGTGGCTTCGTTCCATGTTTACCAGGCCATTCATCACCCTAGCAGGCCAATGAAGCTTGATCTGATCGAGGAGAGCCCAGAGGTTTCCCACTCTTGGTAAGGCCTCATACATGCCTAAGTAAACCTCTAGACTAGCAGCCTCACTGTAAGGCCTAGTGGCTCCTCACTTCTTATACAGGGCCAGTCACTGATTCATTCCAACAGGGTCCAGAGCCCTTTCTCAGTTGCTGGGACTCTAAAGATCCCAAGTTTGCTTCTAGACCAGTACCAGACCGGTGGCTTTGCTCCGTGTGTACCGGGCCACTCGTCGCCTTAGCAAGCCACGGAAGCCCGATCTGATCATAGAGCTCTCAGAAGCTTCCCGTATTTGGTAAGGCCACCTACGTGCCTAAGCAAGCTTCGAGACCGGTAGCACCGTTACAAGATCAGTGGCTTCGCTCTATGTTTACTGGGCCATTCATCGAACTAGCAAGCCACCGATGCCCGATCTGATCGAGGAGAGCCTAGAGGTTTCCCACTCTTTGCAAGTCCTCCTACATGCCTAAGTAAACCTTTGGACTAGCAGCCTCACTGTAAGGCCAAGTGGCTCCTCACTTCTTATACAGGGCCTGTCAACGCCCAAGTGAGCCACTGAGCTCCTGATTCATTCCAACAGGGTCCAGAGCCCTCTCTACGTTGATGGGGACTCCCAAGATCCCAAGTATGCTTCTAGACCAGTACCAGACCAGTGGCTTTGCTCCGTGTGTACTTGGCCACTCGCCGCCCTAACAAGCCACAGAAGCTTGATCTGATCGTGGAGCTCTCAGAAGCTTCCCATATTTTGTAAGGCCACCTACGTGCCTAAGCAAGCTTCTAGACCGGTAGCATTGCTACAAGACCGGTGGCTTCGTTCCATGTTTACCGGGCCATTCATTGCCTTAGCAAGCCACCGAAGCCCGATCTAATCGAGGAGAGCCCAGAGGTTTCCAACTCTTGGTAAGGCCTAAGTAAACCTCTGGACTAGCAGCCTCACTGTAAGGCCAAGTGGCTCCTCACTTTTTATACAGGGCCTGTCAACGCCCAAGTGAGCCACTGAGCTTCTAGTTCATTCCAACAGGGTCCAGAGCCCTCTCCCAGTTGCTTGGGACTCCAAAGATCCCAAGCATGCTTCTAGACCAGTACAAGACCTTTGGCTTTTCTCCGTGCATACCGGGCCACTAGCCGCCCTAGCAAGCCACGGAAGCCCAATCTGATTGTGGAGCTCTTAGAAGCTTCCCATATTTGGTAAGGCCACCTACGTGTCTAAGCAAGCTTCTAGACCGGTAACACCAGTACAAGACCAGTGGCTTCGCTCCATGTTTACCGGGCCATTCATCGCCCTAGCAAGCCACCGAAGCCCGATCAGATCGAAGAGGTCTTAGAAGTTTCCCACATTTGGTAAGGCCACCTACGAGCCTAAGCAAGCTTCTGGACCGGTAGCACCGTTACAAGACCGATGGCTTCACTCCATGTTTACCGGGCCATTCATCGCCCTAGCAAGACACCGAAGCCCGATATGATCGAGGTGATCCCAGAGGTTTCCCACTCTTGAAGGGTTCCGAGCTTTTTCTTAGTTGTTGGGGGCTCCTTGAAATCCCAAGTGCACATCTGAACCGGTACCAGACAGTTAGCCCATCTCCATTCATATAGGGTCATCCAATCCTCAAGTTAGTCACCACTCATCATGGAGGGGTCCAAAGTGTTCTCTCAGTCGCGGGAAATTTCTAGAATTCTGAGCATGTCTCCAGGCAGTTACTAGGCAGTGTCTCCTCTCCACTTGTTTGGGGCCATTCATCGCCTCAGCGAGCTACCTTGGTCCTGATCTACCTCTCTGAGCCAACACCTTGGTAACACCAATATGGACCTCTACTTAGACAGATTCAGATAGAGAGGTAGGCAGACTTGAAGCCCCTCATGCATCTATAACAGCAGAGGACTTCAAGGTAGTTCCTACCCCAACGCGACTAGACATAAAAGCAGAAATGGGAACCAAGTCCTCCTCATCAGCTGCTCATCCACCATCTCAATAAGGTCTTGCTTCAGTCAGAGCGGACCCAGGTAACTCTCAACTTTCTCTGTGATCTACTCAAGGTACTCGTCCTCCAATGATAATCAGATCATAGGGAAGAAGTGCTCGAGCTGCCTTGCAAGTAACACAGAAGCTTCATTCAGCAAATGACGCACCCACATTGGCTCCCAAGGTTGCCGCACTGCCATGCAAAGTTTAAACCACTCCCTCAAGAGTTTACCTCCTCTTTCGGACCAATCCTCGCATGGCATGATGCATGGACCTGAGTCTCTCCACATCATATGCATGTTGGATCCACTCCCGGGTTCCTTGCTTATTAGCCATGGTTGCCTCAATTCTGGTCATTCAGAATAACTGCGCCCTTCACTACCGTGGTCAACTCCTCCTCTTTTTGGTTTGACTTCCCCTGAGAGTGAAGTCCTCTCAATATGAAACATCTACTTCTTGATCAACCGGGGCTCACCTGTCATATAAACAACCACCTCAGTTGTGGCCTTTATTTGAAGGAGAAACTCCCTCTTTGGATTGATCATATACTACACCATGGGATTTCGAGTCGGGTCTGCTTCAGCGACCCAAGACTTGCCAACTATGATGGGAACATACACAACCATCTAAGCAACTTTCCTCTTAATCCCCTCTCTATTTCGTCCATCAATGACTCTTAAGTCAAATGGGGGAAGTAGAGCCAGCTCTATCTGGAAGGTTGTGAAGAAGTAACCATCCTCCTTGGCTGGCACGAGCTCGACCTTAGCAAACACCAGCTTTCTCTTGAATGGCTCATCTCCATTTGTACTGAGCCTTCCAATGCCCTAGTGAGCCATCGAGGTCTCAATAAATTCGGGGAGCACCCAAAGGTCCCGATTAGTTCAAAATAAAGTCCCGAGCACCACTACGATTGTTGAAGGCTCTCATCTACCCTAAGCGTGCTTCCGAAACAGTTACATCACTTGAAGACTCGAAGCTCGTTATTCTCTCCAGTAACCATGTGGAAGGGGTAGTGACCTCAACGTGGGGCGATCTCTCCCAGTGATTGGTTTACAAGAAAAAGCGTCTTTTAAGGAAAGTCAGTCTATAATCTGCACCCATAACGCAGATCATCTCAAGAGATTTTACTCGTGAAAAGACTCTTAAAACCAGACTGGTTATCATCCGATACCACCTTGCATTGATACAACTTTGTATCGGCTCACCATGAGTTTGCATCTCCTTCAATTTTGATCTCCGTCATAGTTCTCCTATGATCACCATTCGCTCACGATCGAGATACCTTAGACCGGATCAAATCCCTTCAGAAGGATTGCCATTACCAGGAGAGCTACACCGCACTCCTAATGCTCTAGACCGGATAAAATCCCTACAAGAGGATCACCATCACAAGGAGAGCTACATAACCCTCCTGATGCCCTGGGCTGGATAAATCCCTCTAGGAGGAATGCCATGGTATTTCGACAATGATCGCCTCAAGAACAGGGAATAGCTAGATAGCCCTCCTGATGCCTCAGTCGGGCACCACCCCCGGCCAAGAAGGGTCTGTGTGTAAGAGTATAAATGCCATCTAGATCTCGAGACCAGAGATTGATCGGGGAAGCCTCCTCATCACCCCTGATGCCTTGGTAGGGTGACCTCCCCCAAGAAGGATCCGAGTATAAGTGCATAGTTGCCATCCAGATCAAAATACCAGGATATAGCTATATAGCCCTCCTGATGCTCTGGACTGGATAAATCCCTCCAGGAGGAACGCCATGGTATTTCGACAATGATCGCCTCGAGACCAGGAAATAGCTAGATAGCGCTCATGATGCCTCGGCCGGGCACCACCCCCCGCCAAAAAGGGTCTGAGTGTAAGAGCATAGTTGCCATCCAGATCTCGAGACCTAGGATTGATCGGGGAAGCCCTCTCATAACCCCTGGTGCCTTGGTCGAGTGATCTCCCCCAAGAAGAATCCGAGTATAAGTGTATAGTTTTCATCCGGATCAAAATACCAGGATATAGCTAAATAGCCCTCCTGATGCCCTGGACTGGATAAATCCCTTCAGGAGGAACGCCATGGTATTTTTATAATGATAACCTCGAGACCAAGATAGTTCGCTAGCGTTCTTGATGCCTTAGTCAGGCTACCACGCCAAAGAGGGATCTAAGTATAAGTGCATAGTTGCCATCCAGATCCCAAGAACAGGGTAGCTAGCATTCATGATGCCTTGGTCGGGTGACCTCCCCTAAGAAGGATCTGAGCATAAGATCATAGTTGCGTGCTAGATCACGAGATCATAACAAACAAAAAGGTCATCCTGCTACCTTGGCTAGGCCAACCCCGTAAGAAAGGATCTTGATGGTACAGTTGCCTACCGGGATCATTTTGCCAGCTCGTCTAAATACTGAGATTCTTGGAAAATGAATTCTAGGTACCCATGTTAACCACAGATGCTTCATCTGACATGATCGAGCAATACACTCATTTATTTTACAGGAATTCATAGTACCCCAGTTCTCTAAGCCTGGGAGCAATTGTGGCTACAAGTAAGAAGCAACAAGCAAAATTCTTCATGTAGTACAAGATTCAGACTCCAACCCTAAATACTTACCGGTGTTCAAGTCAGAGGGGACTTCCGTTAATAGTAAAATTTGGCTAGGGACCAAAGAAGAATTTTCCACTTCCCAGCCTTCCCGTAAGGGTCCAAATTCGGGCTTGTATGAGGGGGTATCAAGGTCCCCGAGGTCGAGCTACCACGCGATCCTATAGGAGCAAGGCGAAGCCGCTCATACCATCTGGACATCTTGCACATGGCCAGGCTAACCAAATAAAGCCCGACGAGACCACGTCAAGCACCTTATACCAGGATAAAGCCCAAAGCTAGGTCGACGTGAAAAAACCTGGGTCCTCCGACATCAAGGTATCTGGTGACACTCCTAGAGCTTGCTACTATCTCTACTTTCACTAGGAGACCTTCAAGGTACCGAACTTGTCTTGCAAAGGCACTCCTGCCTCGTCTAGGTATAATCTCGACCTGTCCAAACATAAAAGGAAGAAGCCCGCTACCCCGCTAGAAAGCCTGTATAATTAGGTCATGCCCCGTGATAAAGCTCGGCCTAGCTAAACCAAGCTCCCAACTACAAGGTTGGAACTCAATAGGTTATGTCTATTCTAAAATGGTTAGCATAAGCTCCACGGGAAGACCATCATCTAGCTCTGCGACAATCGAGAGGTCCCCGGGGGACCCCGCAAGTGTGCTGGATCCTAGGGTACCTCACCCTCAAGAAATATCAAATGTCACCTCGGGTAACCTCCATGAAGTACCTCTCTAAATTGACAAGCAGAACTAGAGCTTTCATCTCGACAACGTAGGAAGAGAGGATTGACTTCCATAACATTTAAAGTACCATTAATGAGGTCAACCGTATTAATGGAGGCGTTCAACCCAATTAATGACATGATCAACACCATTAATAAAGAGAATATTCAACTCTTTAATGGTCGTCATTAGTGAAAGAGTCCAAAGAGGAAACGAATACCTTTTCCTCCAAGATATCATCAACAACCTATTCTTTGGGGTCAACTATAACAGAGAATCCCAATTATCAAGGAAAGAATAGTCCGAAGAGGAAACAAACACATCCCCTTCGAGATATTAGCCACGATCCGATCAACTACATTAAAGGAAGAATCGTACTCAATATGGGGAGGAAGATTGAAGAATCCTGGACTTGCACGCCAAGGTAGTCACCATTTATAAGTATGCCTGTAAAAGGCATAGAAGATTGATCCAATCAATGATAGAAGACAGACATGCTTCGCTAAAAAGATCTCTCGACATCATCAATATATGTAGTACCTTTACTTAGAATATACCGGTATCGGTCTACATTCGACCACCATTGTAAGCTCTCCGGAGCAACTACATTGTATTACTTCACCATTCTTGTAAGCTCCCAGAGCATTCTCTAATATATATACATAAGGAAGGGTATTCAACCTTCCTCCGGATACTGCCTTGGGGTTTTTCAGCATCTGATCATTCGTGATGCTTTTTCCCCCTTGGTCAGTCCATCTCCCTTTACAAAAGACTTGTGTATTTCCTATTATCTACTGTGTTACGCATATGTGTATGCGGGCTAGGAACCGACTTCATTGGTCCTAGCTCTCTAATCTTTCTTACATGAGATCGGGAAACAACAACGAAGACCTAAGGAAACGAAGCTAGATTCCTACCCCGCTGGACCTAGCGCTCTTATCCTCTCATCTATAAGCCAAAGTCGCACGTCAAGATAAGAAGAAACCACCCAGACCAGCTTGAAGGAAGTCGATGAGTTCTCCCGCATCAGCTCTGTGGCAAAAATTGAGCTCTTCAACACTCGAGCTAGATAAGCCCCCCTCCTTACTTGCTATCTAGATCGGGGAATTACATAAAGGAATCGGGCTCCAGGACCGGGCTTCGGGTGCCATGACCGGCTCCGACCCTGACCAAGGACCAGAACCAGGACCAAGATCAACCCCTTCATACAAGTAAAGAAACCTCGAGCTCCTTCATTTCCTACCTACAACAAAGCTCGACGAAAAGGATAACTCCTATCGTACCTACTACAAAGCCCGGCAGGTGGGATGACTTATCTCCTACCTACCACGAAGCATACGGGCGGGATGGCATGTCTCCTCAAGCTCCCCAGATCTACTGCATAAGCACGAAGCCTAATAGGCGGGACATTTTGTCTCTTACCTATGATTTAATCCTCCATCATATTCATACAAGAACAAGTCAGGTATCAACGGTACCGACGCTGGCCACCACTTTCGCGGTAGTGGTCTCGAGGGCGTTAATGGGGATTTCTCATCCTAAACAAATTTCCCGTTAACACTTTTATTACTATATATTTTTTAAACAAGACCACTACCTTCGGTTATTACCCTTGAATGATGTTTCAGAACTAAATATCTCAAAATCTCAACTTATTGCATATAATCACGTGTCAATGTGCGTGTGTGTCAAGAATAATTTGAAAAATTTCTCAAGATGATTTAATGAACAAAAGAATTAGTCAATGATATCACAATGTAGAGTTTATAAATTTGAATAGTCACAATGCATCAAAACTACAAAGAAGCATCTCAGAAGTATCTAAAAGATCTCCTTGCTCGACCATATTTAAAAAAAAATGGTTATAAGTTAGTTTTTTTTTAAAAAACAAAAGTTATTGAATCAACTATCTCCTCCCCCAAACCAGAACGAGACATTGTCCCTAATAACTTTAGAAAGAGTTAAGGTTTAGAAGATATCACCTGAACAACTTGAAAGACAATAAAATCCTACAAAACAACAAAAGAAATACAAAATAAAGGAAAATAAAATGCATAAAAACCATGGGACAACCACAAACTGAGATTCAGATCAATTCTGCATTTTTTTGTTCTCTTCATCAATGGACCAATCAATTTTAGAGGTTGAAGGGCCTGGCTCATAATTAAAAGCTTGTAACTGGTCAATAAACTCATGAGGACTTGAAGCAGAGATAAACATTTTTCGGATTGAAGGTGGAATGTAATAATTTTTCTGAGCATGATCAAGAAATGAAAGCAAACCATCATAAACTTTATTAACATTCAACAAACCGACAGGTTTCTCATGGATGTGTAGTTGTGCCCAGGATGCCATTGTGAAGATTTCTTCTAAGGTTACAAAACCACCTGGCAAAGCTATAAACGCATCAACATGATGTAACATAACAGTCAATCTTTCAGGCATACCTGGAACAAGTAGCTCTTCACCGTTTGTCTTTCCGATGATGTCTGCTGCGACCATAGGTTTTGGGACAATACCCAAAACTTGACTACCTCCATCTCGTGCAGCTCGTGAAACGCACCCCATTAATCCCAAGTTACCTCCTCCATACATTAGGTGTATTTTTCGCTCAGCTAAAACCTTACCAAGTTGAGTTGCAGTCTCAACAAACTCTTTGTATTTCCCATAATTAGTGCCACCAAACACATAAATGTTTGTGAATCGTTTAGTTGAAGGTGACGCCATTAATACACTCTCTGAATTTTTCTTTTGAATGTTTAGGAGTGCTTTGAAGCAAAAACAAAAAGGAAAACAAATGCTTGCATTTATAGATCCTGAAAAGGTAACATAATGATATACCCATATGTATAGGGCGGCGTATTTGTCAATGATATTAGATCCAAATGGTTCAAAAATCAAAAGTAAACAATAATAATTACAAAAGACATTAAATGTAGAAGGAAAAAGATAATAAAAACAAAAGGATATTTACTGGTAGTTATGATTGTGGCTCACATCTTCTTCTGGTTTTACATCCAGAAACAGCTTCAACGCCCTCTATGGGTCGGGGATATGCTTCCCATCTATTTTTCTAATAATTGGCAAACGGGATCTTTTGAAATTGTGGCCATAATCGGTCAATTTCCATTTGCACATATCCACTAGGATGTGCATCAAGAGTTGTTAGGATATTATCCAATGACTCCCTACGTAAACCATGCCTAATGAATAAAATTTTATCTTCCCGATTATGAGACACCATTCCTAAAGAACAACACCGTGTGTTGCAAGTTGTACGTGCACATTTGAGACAATTAACCCCTAACTTCTTAGCTCTTCGTTTTTTTACAAGGTTACTTCTTCCAAAACAAGGCATGTAAGATATAAATGAATCAGCAGACTCACCTGCTAGACGTACCTTAGCTTCGATCAACTAGCGAATTTCATCAGGAATTTTGTTTATAATCAGTAAGCGTAATCATTCAGAATGTGCTTTGCAAATCTTTTTCTGAGCATTTTGAGGCAACGATGGAAAATGTTTTCGTAGGCTTGGGAAAATTTCATCCATGCCTTGTTTTGGGGATCAGTTATTTAGGAAACTGAATTAAACCGACTTGAATTGTCACGGAGTACCATTATCCGCCACTTAACCGGGGTTATATAGCAAAATACACCAAGCAAAAACAGAACCTAGAAATTAATCCTGTAAAAATTCAAAACGTAAAAGCGAACAGAAACAAAAATAATTATTACAAATACAAATAAAGTCAACAGCAAAAGGTTTGTTTACTTACCTTTGTAACAAGGGTCAAAAAGAACGGCATAGTCTTTTTAAAAATCTGTATTTTCCAAGAAAGGTTTCAAACGTTGTCCATTTACTTTAAACACATTACCATTCCTAGGATTCTCAATGTCAAGGGCACCATATGGATACACATGTTTTACAACAAACGGACCACTCCATTTTGATTTCAATTTGCCAGGAAATAAATGAAGTCGAGAATTATAAAGCAAAACCTTTTGACCAACTTCGAATGATCTTCTTAAAATTCATCTGTCATGAAAGGTTTTAGATTTTTCTTTAATTTTTTTTTGCATTTTCATATGCATCATTTCTTAATTCTTCAAGTTCATTTATTTGCAACTTGCGCAATTCACCAACATCATTTAGGTTAGAATTGTAAGCTTTAATGGCCAAATATGTTTTTTTCTCAAGTTCAACAGGTAAATGGCACGGTTTTCCATAAACTAAACGATAAGGAGACATACCCAAAGATGTTTTGAATGCAGTGCGGTAAGCCCAAAGTGCATCATGTAGTCTAAGAGACCAATCTTTTTGACCAGGGTTAACCATTTTTTGCAATATTTTTTTTATGTCCCTATTTGCAAACTCAACTTGACCACTTGTTTGAGGGTGATATAGTATGGCAATTTTGTGTGTGACTACATATTTATTCATTAAAGACTCAAAAAGTTTGTTACAAAAGTGTTTGCCTCCATCACTGATAATGGCTCGAGAGATTCCAAATCGACTCAAAAGATTTTCCTGTAAAAACTTAATCACTGTTTTGTGATCATTATTTCGACAAGGAATTACCTCAACCCATTTTGACACATAATCAACGGCAACCAAAATGTACAAAAATCCAAATGATGGTGGCAATGGACCCATAAAGTTAATACCCCAACAATCAAATATTTCAATGACAAGAATGAGGTTTAAAGGCATCATGTTTCGCTTGGAAATGGATCCTAACTTTTGACAATTTTTACAGGTTTTACAGAATGCATGTGCATATTTAAAAAATGTGTGCCAATGAAATCCACACTATAAGATTTTCGCAGCCGTTTTCTTTGACGAAAAATGACCACCACATGCTTCAGAATGACAAAATTCAATGACACTGCTTACCTCATTGCCTGGAATACACCATTGAACAATTTGATCAGGGCAATACTTGAATAAGTACGGGTCATCCTAGTAAAAACGTTTTACCTCGGTCAAAAATTTCTTTTTATCCTGTGCATTCCAATTGAGTGGCATCATTCCTGTTGCGAGATAATTAACAATGTCAACATACCAAGGCAAAGTTGTGATAGAGAATAAAAGATCATCAGGAAAATAATCATTGATGGGTGCTTTATCAAATGACGACTCAGCGGTGAGTCGTGATAAATGGTATGCAACGACATTTTTAACACCCTTTTTGTCCTTGATTGTGAGATTGAATTCTTGTAGAAACAAAATCCAGTGAATCAATCTTGGCTTTGCATCCTGTTTAGACATTAAATACTTCAAAGCAGCGTGATCAGTAAAAACAATGGTTGAAGCGCCAATCAAGTATGAACGAAATTTATCCAACGCAAATATCACATCAAGTAATTCTTTCTCGGTGGTGGTATAATTCATTTGTGCACTATTCAAAGTTTTACTTGCGTAATAAATCACAAAAGGCTTACCTTCTCTTCTTTGTCCTAAGACAACTCCAAAAACAAAATCACTCGCATCACACATCAATTCAAAACGTAATAACCAATCAAGAGATTGCATGATAGAAGCGGATGTTAAAAGGTCAACTATCTTTTTAAAAGACTCTCTACACTCTTGTGTCCATTCAAAGTTTGCATCTTTTAAAAAGAGGTTACAAAGTGGTTTAGATATGACACTGAAATCTCTAATAAACCTCCTATAAAATCCTGCATGCCCTAAAAATGACCGCACATCTTTGACTGTTTGTGGTGATGGTAACTTCGAAATGACTTCAACTTTTGCCTTATCAACCTCGATACCTTTTGATGACACAACATGACCCAAAACAATTCCAGACGTGGTCATATAATGACATTTTTCCAGTTAAG
Organism: Dipteronia dyeriana; assembly: GCA_032871835.1. Taxonomy (NCBI): domain Eukaryota; kingdom Viridiplantae; phylum Streptophyta; class Magnoliopsida; order Sapindales; family Sapindaceae; genus Dipteronia; species Dipteronia dyeriana. Next base: position 74,935,871 of record CM065300.1, on the reverse strand, counting down.
CACAAGTCCTTTTTCTTTGCAACTTTTCAAGACTCTATCCAAGTTATTAAGACAATTATCAAAAGAATTCCCAAACATGGTTAAATCATCCATAAAAACCTCTAAACAATGTTCAATCATGTCACTAAAAATTCTTAGCATGCATCATTGAAATGTGGCCAGAGCATTACACAAATCAAATGGCATTCTTCTAAATGTAAATGTTCTAAAGAGACATGTGAATGTGGTTTTTTCTTGGTCTTCTAATGCAATGAGAATTTGATAGTATCCTGAATACCCATCAAGAAAGAAGTAATAGGGATGTCCTGCTACTCTTTCTAAAATTTGGTCAAGGAATGGAAGAGGAAAATGATATTTTCTAGTGGCATCATTTAATTTTCTATAATCAATGCACATGCGCCAACTAGATGGAACACGAGTTGGAATTAACTCACTTTTTTCATTTTTAACAACAGTGATTCAAGATTTTTTTGGCACAACTTGTGTAGGACTCACCCACTTACTATCAGAGATAGGGTAGATAATTCCCACGTCAAGTAATTTAAGGACTTCAGTCTTGACAATTTCTTTCATGTGTGGGTTAAGTCTTCTTTGGGGTTGTCGATATGCTTTATCATTTTCATCTAAATTTATTCGATGTGAACAAATCAAAGGGTTAATACCTTTCAAATATTTCAAAGTCCAACCAATTGCATTTGTTTTTCTTTTAAACATGTAACAACTTACCTTCTTGCTCTTCTGTGAGCTTAAAAGAGATTACCACTGGGTAGGTCTGGTCGTCTCTAAGGTAAGCATATTTAAGTCCTTCTGGTAAGGGCTTCAAATCCAGTTAAGGTGTTTTTTCTTCTAGCACGTCATCTTTCCAGTTCTTCAAAATCTGAAGTGTCTCATTCTTCTTCGACAACCTGCAAACAATCATCAAGATGTGAATGCATGCTTGACTCAGGTGAATTGATTAAACAAACTTCAGATGAGTTAAAAGAATCCTTTTGAACATGATCTTCAACAATGTTTTCAATAATGTCTACATCTTCATCTTCATTTTCATCATCAAATGGTTCCTTAGACATGTTGAAAACATTAAGCTTAATTTCCATATTTCCAAAAGACATGCTCATTATTCCATTCCTGCAATTAATCAAGGCATTAGCAATAGCTAAAAATGGTCGGCCCAATATAACAAGAATTTATTTGTGTTCATTAACAACGTGTTGTGTTTCCAAGACAATAAAATCTACTGGGTAGATGAATTTATCGACTTGTACTAACACATCTTCCACTATTCTTTTTGGTATTTTAATTGACCTATTAGCAAGACAAAGTGCGGTTGAAGTCGGCTTTAACTCACTGACTTTAAGTTGCTGATAAACTGAATATGGGAGCAAATTTACACTAGCACCTAGGTCAAGTAAAGCATGCTCAATTTTACAGTTACCAATTACACAAGAAATAGTGGGAAAACCAGGATCTTTATATTACAAAACATTTTTATTGGAAAGAATGGAACTTACCTGTTCAAAAATAAAGGCTTTCTTTCTTACATGATCCTTCAAAAATTTGGCATAGAAAAGTACCTGTTTCATTGCGTCTAACAAATGGATATTGATCTTTACCTGTTTGAAATTTTCAAAAATCTCTAGGGGATGCTTCAATTTCTGTGAATTTTTAAGAATTTGAGGATATGAGAGTGTAGTTGGGGATTTAATTATTTCTTTATCAATAGTGGTTTCATCAACCCCTTCCTTACCCTTAGAAAATGACTCATCATCATCTTTACCATATTCAAATATAGGTTTTCCGATGACCTTACTACTACGAAGAGTGATAATTGATTTGACTTGATCTGGGCGTTGGTTATTATCATAGGAACTTGACTGACTCTTGGGATTTGGTTGTGGTTGAGATGGAAACTTATCTTTTTCGTGTGTGGTGAGTGTAGAAGCAATCTTTGCCAAAGTATCTTTAACAACTGTTAAGGTTTGTGTTGTTTGGTTGTTAATGACTTCTTGTTTATCAATGAATGAGTGCAACTTGTCTTTAAGGTTTTTCCAAGATGGTGGGACATAAGGTCCATAACCTTGAGAGTTTTGGAAATTCTAGTGTGTTTTTGGATGTAATGGACCTGGTGGTTATGAAGACTGGGCTTGATTATTGTTTCTCCTACTAAAATTTGGGTGATTTCTCCAACCAGGATTGTAGGTTTGTGAATATGGGTTGGAATTTGGCTTGTTGAAAGTGTGCAAAATATTGGCTTGTTTATGAAGGCAATCTTTTATGGTTGTTATAGTTGGGCAGCTATGAGTGATAGGATCATCAAAATCACATACATGGCATGCAATTTCTTGTATAGATTTTACAAGTTCACTCTTTTTAGTTTATAAAGCTTCAACTTTTCTAGCTAGGGATGCGAATCTAGCTTGAAGGTCATGATCTTTCCTAAGATTGTAAATGCCTCCACTAGATAGAGATGGTTATGGTTTGCTCATGGACTCATAGGAACCAATGGTGTCCCAATTTTGAGCACTCTCGGCGATATGGTCAAGGTATTCAAGTGCTTCTTCAGGATTTTTGTCACTGAACTCCCCATTACACACCATTTCGATGACTTGTCTACTTTGGGGTGTGAGTCCCTCATAGAAATGTGACACTATCCTCCATGTTTCAAAACCATGACATGGATAGACATTTAACAACTCTTTGAACCTATCCCAACATTGGTAAAGTGTTTCCCCAGGTTTTTGGGCAAATTAAATGATTTGCCTCTTAAGAGAGTTTGTTCTATGAGGTGGGAAAAATTTCTTTAAGAACTGTTGTGGCATATCATTCCAAGTTTGAATTGATCCTGACCTAAGGTTTTGTAACCAAGTTTTAGGTGGATTTGGGTTAATGTGTTTGTCATGGTTAACATAAGGCGGATGGTTGCTGTGTTGAGACACGTTGTCAAGGTTGTCTTAAAGGTTCTCGGCTTGGTTTCCTGGTGGATGTCTAAGTGGGTTTTCAGCCATGTTGTTAGTGAATGTGTGTGATTGTGGTCTCCTAATTAATCTACCACTAGATGTTCGAGACCAACGTCTCATGCAAATTTACTGAGGGTTCATGGAGGTGAAATACACAAAAATGATTTAAAAAAAAAGAAAAAGTGATAAAAATATTAAAATGCAAAATTCAAGAGCTGTAAATATAAATATACACAAGTGTTGGGGAAAAAGTGCAAATAATTATAAATATAGGGACTAAAGTGAAAATATGATAATTACAGCGACTGAAATGTAAAAATGAAAAATAAAATGACTTATATGCAAATACAAACTAGATCTAAGCTGAAATGCAGATAAAAAGTTGAAGGACTAAAATAGAAAATTATGATTAATGATTACAAACAGAGAAGATAGAAAAAAAAATAGCAAAACTAAAATAAAATTAAAAAGAATTTAATTCTACAAAGAAAAGACGGACTTACCTCCCCGACAGTAGCGTCAAAAACTTGACATGTCCTAAAGAAGTGTTCCTACTCCCAAGTATAAGAGTGTCATAGTAATAAATTAATCGGTAAGACCGGGTCGAACCACATGAAGGTTGTTCACTTGTCCTTATAGAATTAATTATCTAGATTAATTAGTAAACTTGTTATAAAATGTAAATCAATTAAAATTAAAACTGGGGCTAAGGGATGCACTATTGGTAATTCGAATATGATCCAATAATTAATATTTAGTCTAGATTAATGGGAAGGTATTCCACTCCACTGACCACTCTTTGATAGATATGTGTAAAAGTACCCACTGTGCTGGACAACATCTGTCTGTCTACAGTGAGTCAAAACTTCATAAGATCAGAGGGGAGAAACCACTCTCTGATGGATATGGGTGAAAGTACCCACTGTGCTAGACATTATTTGTCTGTCTACAGTGAGTCAAAAACTCCACAAAGATAAGAGGGGAGAAAGCAAAAAAATAATAAATTTACCAACAGTATCACCTTTGGTCCCAGCTATATAAAATTAGTCAGACATAATTTAACTACAAAATGACTATTTTATTTAAACTGAGAAATTGAAAACAAAAGAGAGAATTTCATAAATCTAATATCAAATTTGGATTCAGAATGTGTAAATTAAGGGGGAGAGGTCCCCTATTTATATAAAATGCAGATGAAAATTGACCATCGGATGAATTTAGAATGGAGCTTCCTGATTTTGCCACGTCATCAGTGAATAGTGAACAGTGACAGTGAACAGTCAATGCATCCATGAAAGTCAATAGTGAACAGTGCACCGGCTTCTAGAATGTGATTCGCTGCAGCCGTGTGTATGGTGCACTCGTAGTTCGGGCCAATAGAATTGTGCCACATCATCGGTTAATAATCTTCTAGAATGTCAACTATGAACAGTGCATCGACTTCTAGAATGTGATTCTCTACAGCCGCGTGTACGGTGCACTTGCAGTTTGGTCCAATAGGAATGTGCCTCGTCATCAAGAACAGTGAAAGTCAGTTGTGAACAGTGAATAACAAATTTACAAAAATGCAATTCGTGGCCTTCCTAAGGTTTTTGACGTTCTAAACTTGAAAACGATGTTTGTTTTGCCATCCGACTTCTCTATAATTCTGAATTGATAGAATTACCACTGAAATACAAAGAAAAATACATTGATTACTACACAACACATTTATTTTAGCGAGCGAACGAAATTATGTCTAAATTGAGGAATTAATCATATTGGAAGTGTAAAATGAAGATATTATCCCTTAGTAAACTTACACTTTTCAGTGTTAATCACATGCACTGAAGGAGAGATTTTAGATCAGAGCTTAGTGCACGGGTACTGCACGAGTACCTACCCATGCATAACCCATATACATGCCAAAACAGAGAGCAGATTAGCTTGGAAAAAGATAACTGTGTGGCAAGCATAACCGCGCACTACCAGTGCACTTTGTGCCCATATCTTGCCATATCGACATTTTCAGACCTAATTTATAAAAGCCTATATATACGTCATTTTCTGGTTTCAAAACTCTCTTTCTTCCAAGCATAAAATTTCTCCCCTTTATATCTTTAATTACTAACCCAGATCTAGGAATCTTTCCCCTCCAAATCCTAACCTTATTAGATCATCTATCTCATTTTCTACTCAAGGCTACTAGGAGATTGGAATCAAGCTTCAAGAAAGGAGGAGTTTCTTTACATAGGTATTCTGTATGTCTCATCTCTTAGCTTTTATTTTGTATTTAGCATGAGTAGCTAAACCCTTAGTGGGAGCTATGTAATTGAATATGAATGTGTGAGTTTTCCAGCATACTTTGATATGAATAGTTGTAAGTATTCCTGCCTGTTATGCGGGTGACTCGGGTTTGATCCCTAGCAACAATTCCATTTGACATGTATGTTTTTATCGCTAGAAAAGCTTCATGAAAAATATTTTTAAAACCATAACAATGCCTTAAAAAGTTTATAAAACTGGTACGATGGCAAGTCGGGTATCGTCCACAGGGTAAGGGAAATTAATTGGCTAAAACTAGTTAACTACTATTAAACTAAAACAAAGCATGAAAAAGTAAATACAAATGGTTGGGTCGAAAAGTTAACACTCATATGCAATTAAACAAAATTATACTAAATACAACTAGGTTAGCAAGAATGTGGGATGGTGAGATAAGATATGAGATGTGAATATGGGAGTCTAGGCAACCAAACAAAAATAGTGGGCAATCCATTCTTTAAGAACCAATTCGATCAATTAGGGCTTATCTTCCTAACTTGAGTTTCCGGGATGACTTGGATTGGATTGCTCACAATCCACCCCTATCACTCTTGCTTTGGATAGATGTTAGGTGGCCATGATGGCTTGGATTAGAGTACTCACAATCCACCACTTTCACATCTTCGGGATATGTTTTATTGGAGTGCTCACAACATATCTGCTCCAATTCAAGTGGGCTTGTTTAAACAACATTAGTGTGGATAGTTAAAAACATGAACTGATATCAAATATGGACTTATAGTTGGAGTGACTAATTGACCCGCATAGACACCACAATTCAACCTCTACATTGAGTTGGGAGTTGGTGCGACTACCCAAGCCAAGGTAAGTATTAAATGCATTAAGAACAAATTCAACCACTAAGTGAGAAGGGAGTTAGAGTGCCTACTCACTTCTCAAGAATTCAATTAAAGATCAATTACTTAAATAATTTCAATTAATCAACAAGAATCAAGAGTTTGAGTGCCTACATAATTCAAGAGACAAGCAAACACAATATAGCACAATGAATGGAACAATATTAATCAAATCAAAGTATGGTAGAAAACCCATATATTCATATTCAATTACTAAACTCCCACTATGGGTTTAGCTACTCATGATAAATACAAAATAAAATATAAAAGATGAGAGAAAGAGAAGACCCATGTAGAGAAACTCCTTTATTCTTGAAGCTTGATTCCAATCTCCTAGTAGCCTTGCGTAGGAAATGATAAAGATAGTGTAAGAAGGTTGAGATTTGGTGGGGAAAGCTTCCTAGATCTAGGTTAGTAATTAGAGATATAAAATGGAGAAATTTTATGCTTGGAAGAGAGAGTGAGAGAGAGGGAGAGAGAGAAATTTCTAGAAATCAGAAAAGGATGTATATATAGGGTTTCCAAAATTAGGTCTAAAAATCAAAAGAAGCTTAAGAAGAACCCAACCAATGTAAAGAATATATTGGTGAAGAAAGAAATAATGAACCAAGCAAGGATCATTGGGTATGACAATATGAGGATATTACCTAAATTTGTTTCGATTTAAAAAATGATAGAATTTCCCAACTTGGTTAAACCACCTTTAACATCACATTGAACATTTTTTATGGAGGGTTGTATTGTACAATCCATTTTCTTTTAGAATTTGTGTTACCCATTTGCTTTAGTTTAATTGTGTTTGTAAATGTTGGGTAGATACAAATGAGAAGAAAATAAATTGTGGAATTTTGTTTAAGTTTGTGTTTCGTTTTCATATTGTTTTCGTTGCTAATAGAGAAACAGAGTATGGTTAATGGTAGTAATGACTGCGTGCATGACAAGGAAATGGAGACACAAGTAAACAATAGTTTAAGGATAAGAGACTAGCACGATCAAAGAAACAAGCCTTAGTGCTCGGGTCTAACTGCAAAAATGCAGACTTGCGCAATACCAACACACTGCAATAGTGGTTCTCAGCCAAAACCAGCTGCACATGACTTGAACTAATAACCTCTGGAATTCAAATAATCTATATTAATTTTTAATCCATTTGTAATAGTCATGATTCAAACATGTAACCTCCTATTAATAATTAAATAATTCATATTTCTTAATTATTAATATACTAACCAAATATTCTTATTATTTAATTAGTTACTTGTATTTATTTGTGCCAGTTTTGTAACACTTTTAATTGGAATATCCAATTAATTTAACCATAATTATTAAACTCAGAGTTACTCCACTAAAAACACAAGGCTGCACTCTTGAAACTGTAGATGTATTCCACATACTGATATCTCAGTGTCCATTGATATAACTATTACATATGGTATAATCCTCCACGAGTAGTTAATAATTATAGCCCAGCCATAAAGTCCGTTTTACCTCTCTAATTATATATTTTATTTTAAGAACCACTGATTCTCTAATGAATAATTTTATACTATCTTCCATTACGGAATAAGGATAGTGTTCTTAATTGTTTAATCCTCGAATCAACCTTTAAGGGAACTACTCATCTGCTTCTTATAAGAAGGAGTGGATTCCTCTATTGTGTGCTAACCTTCTCAACCATAAGCTAAACCGTGATTCCAAGATAATGATTTATTAATTGGGAATATTACTCCGATCTCACCCACGGTATGTCAAAATCCACAATCTAACCTGAAGGAGTTTATAAGGCATTCATTATGAAGATCACCCATAAACATCCATCATTTGTCGATAAACTTGATTCTCTTCATTTAACAAATCTTGGTAAGAGATTCATATAGATCATTGCCCCATCCTATATGATATCATCATATAAGGTGTCTCTATTCCCACGTCACTACATGAATAGTCTAGGATAAGACCACCGTACATTACGGAATAGACAATAGTTGTAGATTAATAACAAACAAAGTACCCAACTGTATTTTCTTTCAACGAACTCTTTATATTGCACATCTCAAACTGAATCCTTCTAAATATGACACTCATATACTCAACTTGAAATTACATCCTACAATCTTGGATGTTTTGAACACATGCTATAAGTGTATGGATGTTAATAAAACAATATTTATTGATTGAAAAAATGACTTCTTTCATTCTTGTTTTTATAACATTTACATAGTACAAGCTTTAGGGCATAAGCACCGACATATGATGCCTATTCCCCTCCTCTAGGACTTCTCCCCATCTATGTTGCTGTATTCGAATGCGTGGTCTACCTCCCACTTTATCTCACCATCCGACGGGTTCTCTATGCTTTCCAGCCAGCTTCGATGCTACTGGTGCCGGGGTTTGAGCAGAACTTGATCGGGTTTTTGGTATTTTGGTGGGTGACCATGGGGTTTAAGCCTAGGGTAAGGTAGCCGGGATATAATAAACTTCGATCTATCTTCCAGATTTCCCCGATTGCATAGTAGCCCCGGGTATAGTTTTACTTACGTTACGTTAATGTGGTGTATTTCCTCGTGCCTAGCAATAAGAGGAAGGATTATCGATGGAAAAAAGAATGGGTCAATGTAGGAGGCATTGAACGGCCGGCCCCGACAGCCTTTAGGCCCTAGATTGACTAGATGAAGAAGGTGGACAACCTATCGACCATAGATCTCCCGACCAAAATAACCAGAGCCTATTGTACTCATCTAAGGTTGGATGAGTTCCCTAGGGAGCAGGTACCGATTGAGTACTCTCTTTTGGCGATTGGTGTCGTCCCGTATGAGTCTCTCTTTCTTTGCCTTCCTTTTATATCTCTTGACTTTCCCAAAAGCGGATTCTTTTTAGCTTTCATGTTTGGACTTTGATAGATGGTTAATATGTAGTCTATTTTGAGGGTGTTCACTCTGGTGACATCATGTCGGGTGTGTCTTGCGTAGCTCATGCCAGAGGTGGATCTTCTCTAGGCAAAGACATCTCCTCATGGACTTCATCCATTTAAGCAAAGTTATTAGCAGTCAAAAAATAGAAGGCGAACCCTTTGGGGTCAGTTCCTCTTCTCGCTCCTCAGCTTTCACCCCCCAGGTTACAAGGCTCTTATAAGTTGATATTGTTGGAGGTCTATTTAGGAAGAAACCCGATTTTGATGTCTCTAAGGTTGCAAAGTTATCCTTATCAGTCCCTACCTCTGGTTCCCCACTTCTACACTTTCTCTATCCTTCGTCCCTTCCCCAAGACTGCCCGGGATAAAGGGAAAAGGGTGATGATTGCAGCGAAAGAGCCTCCGGTCTAACCTAGGGTTGAAGAGCCCCTTATATATCGGGAGGGTTGTTTGAGGCTTTTAAGAAAGCTTGTTTCGTCACCGATCTTTTTCCTTTCACGGTCCTGCCCTCCTAAGAGGTGTCTGCTAATGGTTCAGTTATAACGGTTGATGTATGAGTTCCCCATTTTCTTATTTTTCCATTTTGCTTGAGTCATCCCTTTCCAATCCTTCCTCTTTGGTTCCTTACATTTTTAGGTACCTCCATGCTCTTGGATTGCATGCCATTTCATTTCAGAAGGAGCATCGGCTGGTGAAGGAAAAATGCACGAAGGTGGAGGAAGAAGTGAAGAGGCTGGAGAAGGCCATGATACATCTTTCAAAAGAGAAGAAGAACTCTATTTTATAGGTACCAAGGTCAAAGGGGAGTTGGGTCACGTCATGAAAGAGCTTGATATGGTGAAGTTACGGTTAACCCATCGTGCCTTAGAGAGTAATGAGTTAAAGTTAGAATTTGTTATGGCAGAGAATTGGGCCATGGAGGCTGCAGCGGACAAGTTTTTCAGGGATGGCTACTTCCTTGCTACTCTACACGCTGCATAGGATGCCCTGTCTAAATTTTGACCTCCAACAGATTTGTGGCTAGGATAAGGCTCTAATCTTTGTGAGCGATAATGGACCAGAAAGGTCGGTGCCTGACCAAACAGCACTCCATGGGGAAACAGATACTACAAGCAACAACGATATGATCGTGCCAACGTTGCTATATATTTTTGCCCTCATAACCTTAGACTTTGTCTCATTTTTGGGTGTTTATATGTGTTCGTTATGGCTCATTCATTACAATTGTAGGTGTCATGTTAAAATCAATAATTGGAATCAAAAGGGACCAATTGGTGCAAAAATGAAAAAATTGAAGGTCATAGTGCGTAGGTACTGCGTGGGTAGCATACCCGTGCACAAGGAGTGAGAACTTGAAGATTGCCTACTGCACAGGTATTTGCCTGTGCACTTCTTGCACACAAACCATGCATTGAAGGATGGATTTCAGACCAAAGCTTAGTGCACGGGTACTGCACGGGTACTACCTATGCATAACCCCAAAAAAATGCCAAACTAGAGAGCAGACCATGGAGCATATTAGCTTGGAAAAAAAGAACTATATGGCAAGCATACCCGCGGACTACCCGTGCACTTCGTGCCCAGATCTTGCCACATCAACATTTTCAGATCTAATTTTTTAAACCCTATATATACATCATTTTCTGGTTTCAAAACTCACTCTCTTCCAAGGATAAATTTTCTCCTCTTTATATCTCTACTTACTAACCTAGATCTAGGAATCTTTCTTCTCCAAATCCTAACCTTATTAGATCATCTATCTCATTTTATACTCAAGGCTACTAGGAGATTGGAACCAAGCTTCAAGAAAAGAGGAGTTTCTCTACATAAGTATTATATATTTCTTATTTCTTAGCTTTTATTATGTTTTTAGCATGAGTAGCTAAACCCTTAGTGGGAGTTATGTAATTGAATATGAATATGTGAGTTTTCCACCATACTTTGATATGAATAATGGTAAGTATTTTTGCCTGTCACGCGGGTGACTCAGGTTCGATCCCCGGCAACAATGCCACTTGACATGTACATTTTTATCGCTAGAAACGTTTCATGAAAAATATTTATAAAACCATAACAATGCCTTAACAAGTTTATAAAACTTGTACAATGGCAAGTCGGGTATCATCCACAGGGTATGGGAAATTAAATTGCTAAAACTAGTTAACAACTATTAAACTAAAACAAAGCATAAAAAAGTAAATATAAATGGTTGGGTTGAAAAGTTAACACTAATATGCAATTAAACAAAATTATACTAAATACAACTAGGTTAGCAAGAATATGGAATGGTGAAATAAGATATGAGATGTGAATGTGGGAGTCAACGCAATCAAACAAAAATAGTGGGCAAACCGTTCTTTCAGAACCAGTTCGATCAATTAGGGCTTGTCTTCCTAACTTGAGTTTCCGGTATGGCTTGGATTGGAGTGCTCACAATCTACCCCTATCACTCTTGCGTTGGATAGATGTGAGGTGGTCGGGATGGCTTGGATTAAAGTACTCACAATCCACCACTTACACCTCGTCGGGATATGTTGGATTGGAGTGCTCACAACATATCTCCTCCACTTCAAGTGGACTTGTTTAAACACCATAAGTGTGGATAGTTAAAAACATGATATGATAACAAATATGGACCTAGAGTTGGAGTGACTAATTGACCTACAAAGCCACCACAATTCAACATCTACAATGAGTTAGAGTTAGAGTGACTACCCAAGCAAAGATGGGTATTAAATGCATTAAGAACAAATTCAACCACTAAGTGAGATGGGAGTTAGAGTGCCTACCCACTTCACAAGAATTCAATTAAAGATCAATTACTCAAATAATTTCAATTAATCAACAAGAATCAAGAGTTGAAGTGCTTATATAATTCAAGAGATGTGTAAACACAATTAAGCACAATGAATGGAACAATATTAATCAAATCGAACTATGGTGGAAAACCCATATATTTGTATTCAATTACTTAACTCCCACTATAGGTTTAGCTACTCATGATAAATACAAAATAAAAGATAAAAGATGAGAGAAAGAGAACACCCATGTAGAGAAACTCCTCCTTTCTTGAAGCTTGATTTCAATCTCCTAGTAGCCTTGCTTAGAAAAGGATAAAGATAATGTAAGAAGATTAAGATTTGGTGGGGAAAGCTTCCTAAATATAGTTTGGTAATTAGAGATATAAAAGGGAAAAAAATTGTGCTTGGAAGAGAGAGAGAGAGAGAGAGAGAGAGAGAGATTTCTTGGAATCAGAAAAGGATGTATATATAGGGTTCCTAAAATGAGGTCTGGAAATCAAAAGAAGTTTAGAATGAACCCAATCAAAGTAAAGAATATATGGGTGAAGAAAGAATTAATGAACCAAGCAAGGATCATATGGTATGACAAGATGAGGAAATTACCTAAATTTTTTTTGGATTTCAAAAACAAAAGAGCTTCCCAACTTGGTTAAACCACCTTTAGCATCACATTGAACATTTATGATGCAGGGTTGTATTGCACAATCAATTTTCTTTTAGAATTTGTGCTGCCAATTTACTTTTGTTTAATTGTTTTTGTAAATGTTGGGTAGATACAAGTGAGAAGAAAATAAATTGTGGAATTTTCTTTAAGTTTGTGTTTTGTTTTCATATTGTTTTCGTTGCTAAAAGAGAAACAAAGTTTGGTTGATGGTAGTAATGACTGTGTGAATGACAATGAAGTGGAGACACAACAAAACAATAGTTTGAGGATGATAGACTAGCACGATCAAAGGAACAAGCCTTAGTGCTCGGGTTTAACTACACAAGTGCGGACTTGCGCACTACCAACATAGTACAAGAGTGGTTTATCAGCCAAAACCAGCTACATAGGCACCTACAGGATGACAGAACCGAGTTGATGGATGATGATTGATCCTTTACTATTCTTGCCATGTATTTTTTCCCTTATAATTGAACTCTTTATTTTAGTTTACTTCTAGTTGCTTTTTGTTAGTTTAGTTTAATAACTATTGGTGAATGATAGATGCTTTTGGGATTTGTGGATAGTGGTTTGTTGTATATTCGTGTGGTTAATATATTTTTGTTAGATAATGTGCTTTAATTCTAGGTTCTTTATATGTTGGAAAGAAACACCAAAAACTTGCAAGTCTTGGAGGGACGAGCAAGCCAAGAATGCTCATAAAACGAGCGAGAACCTAATCTTCTTCTTGGATGCAAGAGAAGTAACCTCCACGGTTTCATTTCTAAATCTCAATTTTGAACTCTTAATTCTTCCCATCGTTTGGTTTCCAAGTTTTGTATTTATTGATTTTTTTATTCCTGATTAGATAAGCCGAAGGCTTCTTTAGATACATATGTGAGTGTACAGGTTCATATTGCACATATAAAGCCCCGTTCGGTTTGGGGTTTTTTTCTCACTTTTTCAAATAGGTCTATCACGTGCATAAAGTGATATTTTGTTTGGGGGTCATCATGTCTCCACTTCGTCATTATTGATTAAAAGAAATTACTTGAAGATTGGATTATGCTTAAATGTTGATATTGAATTTGTTAGGTTTTAGATTTGTGTTGCCTTGATTTCATAACAAAACTATCTTTCTTTGTAATGTTCTAGTTGCCTAAGTGGTTCATGGACTGGTTGAGATCCAAAAGAATAAGAGCAACTACTAATGTAAATTTTATCTTCAAGAGGAAAGGTGTTTGCTTGGATGCTAAGGTATCAAGACTCTTCTACCTCTTGCAAGGCACATTAGGTTCACACACATACACATTCCATCCATAAGCGTCCCTGAATCATTGTGTTTATTTTGTATAACACATTCACACACGTTATATTGAATGCTCATGCCTTAGTGCTAAATTAACCAGCTTTGTAGATTGTATATTTATAGACTATGTTCAAGTAATAGCAATCTTGTGTATTATGTGTTTGTATATTTATGTGACTTGGACATTGGACTTGAATCTAGTATTATATTGATCCATATTGATTTTCGGTCATTTCGGTTACTCATACATTTGATTTCGAGTTTCGAGTCAAGAGTTACGAAACTTTCCAGTCACTTTACATGGTTTGTTTTTGTCTTCGTGTATTGAGTCAAATTCATAATTTATGGTCTTAGTTTCATAGTTTTCCATGTGTGTGAGAGAGTTCCAATTCATAATCTGTACACAGATTCAAACTCAGAGTTTGGAGTCCAGAGAACTGTCGAAGAACGTAAAGGGAGTGCGAAGGGAAGTGGCGATGACCGAAGGTCATCAAGCCACACCTTCCCGAGATGGCACTTGACCAGCTTAGGAAGGCCATCCTTTTACCTCCAAGAGGGACATGCGCCATCTCAGGAAGGATGGTTGCTTCCCTTCCCTTTATATGTGTTTTTCCCTCCCTTTCTCTCTTAAGTTGAATTAGTTGAAGAAGTTGAAGAAGTTGAAGATTGAAGAACACATGTGCAGAAAAGTTTTCTTCAAACTTTTGATTTTTTGTTTTTGTGATATCTCCTTTAATTTTTCTCCGATTTAGTTGATTCAAAATCCGAAATTGAATATCTTTAAGAGATCTATAAACAACTAGCAATTTTAGAACTAAAGGATGTCTTTATCTTTCACAATGTCCAGATATCTACTCAAAAATTCATCATTTGGTGGTAAATCATTTTCTTCGTAGTTTTCTTCTACGATCTTCTTCATGAATGTTCTTATTTGAATAAGAAGAATGACTAGGATTATTTTGATTTCATTTTGTGGTTTGTTTAATTAATTTATAAGTTTAGGTTGTGTTGTGTTCATTTGAAAGTTTTTTAGCTAAACTTGATTAGCATGAATTCGTTTCTAGAAATAATTTTGTGTTCTTGTGATTGATTGCTAATTTCTAGATTTAATTTTATGTTCTAAGAACTTGATCATTTTTAATTGATATTTTCTTTTCTCTTAAGTAGTTCTTAATTGATAACATCCCTAGATTTCTAGATATATTTGAGATTGATCTTTGATAGACTTATATAGTTATCTTGTTGCATGTTCATAGATTTTTGTTTGATCAACAATCTCTATTTGCTTGTGATCGCATCATGATTGCATGTGTGAACTTCACATAGATCTTTGCCTTGTAAGAGGTTGAAGGCTCTTGTTAGAGGGAGTGAATCTTTAACTTGAGCAAGGAGTCTTAGCTAGAGTCGGGAGGACTCAGATAGCTAAGCAAGGAGACTTGTCTAGGATTAGGAGAATCTGATAGACAAGAAAGAAATCTTCCTAGAGGCAAGTGTGCCTTAGATAAGAAGTTGCTTCCTAGAGGTATGTTTGTCACATCTTGGAGAAGAAGTAGGCAAATTGATTCACTAGGCCTGAGGGTAGAGTAAGGGTGATAACTTGGAGAGCATATCATGTGTTGATTTCTTATGAATGTGTAACTCTTATTCGACAAAGTGGATTACGGTTTGCCGGTGGTTATGGTATCAACCTGTGGATATTTTCTCTTTTGTGGTTTTACCACTTAAAAATCTCTTGTATTTTTTGGCCAATTTTAATTCCTTTTCTTACTTGTTTTTGTATTTCTTTAATCCTTTCTAAATTGCTTTCATATTGAGTTGTTAAAGCAATCATCTTGTAAGAATTTTTTTTAAGTTTGTTTTTAAAATTGCTTGAGTTTTTTGAAAGAAGTTTAAAATTTGAGCCTATACCTATTCACCCTAACTCTAGGTATATTTGCATTATAAAGACTATGAAAATTTCAAGTGGTACCAGATGGGGTGTCTAGAAGCATTTAGATAGATCTTTTTTATAGTGTTTGTTATCTTGTTTTTGTGACAAATCCTGATTAAGGAAGTGTATTCTTTTGTGGCTTCTTTTATTGAAATTGAGCCTATTGGCTTGGAAGATCAAAAGATCAAGGATCTCATTCAAGAGAATGAAAGGATCTCTAAGGTCAATAGGTCTCTCAATAAAAAGTTAGAAAATCATGAACTTTGCTCAAAAGAGATTAATGGTCTTAAAATCAAAGTTCTTAATCTTGAGAAAAACTTGAATGATAGTAATGATAGAGTAAGAATTTTAAACAAGAGATTGAGCAAAAAGATGATTCTCTTGATCATGCCAAATGAATTGAGAATGTGGTTAGAAGTAAGCTTAATGAGCATGTGAATCAAGAGAAAGTGCTTAATGACAAACTTATTGAGGCTAAAGAGTTGATTAACAAGATATTATCTAGCTGTAATAAAGTGAAAGCTCTCATTAAGGTTGGAAAGTTTCCAAGTGACAAAAGAAGTTTAGGATATGTTAATGAAAAATTTACTCCTTCATCTAACAAATCTACTTTGGTCAAAGCTTGTAGAAATTCAAATGTCGGTACAATCTCTAACGGTAAAGCCATAGATGCAACCGAGGTGCCTCAACATCAATAATGAAAGTTAAGGAAAAGACTCAATAATGCCAAAGACAAATTTCATCATCCTCAAACGAAAAAGGCAAAACATCTAGTGTTACACATCAAAGAAGTAAAAATGTAAGAAGGCAAAATGAGTTGAATGCTCAAGCAAATGGTAAATCTCTCAAATTCATGCCTATTTGTCAACATATTGGACCTAGATGTTTTTCTTATATTCGTAAGTGTAAATATGACAATGATTTTGCATGATAAGTCTTTGTTTAATGGTCCTAGGCAACCATTAATATATGGATTTAGACCTAGACCTAAAAAGATCTTTGAAAAACATGTTGAGAATAAGAGTTTTGATGATTTGCTTGTGAAATGTTGTGGTGTATCTCATTCTACTATCCGTAAGAAAGTTGATAGTTCTTTGTTTGATTTGTTTGAAAATGTGACTAATAGAGTCATTGTGCATAATAACAAGTCAAATCATGTTAATAGAAGTAAGAATGTGAAACTTGTTAAGAAAGTATTGATTAGAAAAGACAATACACAATGTCTTGTTGCACAATATGCTTTTAGAGCTAACTCATCCTATTGTTGGTACCTAGATATCGGTTTCTCTAGGAATATGACCTGTAACAATAAATTCTTTAAGAATCTTGTTATGAAGGATGGTAAATGGGTTACTTTTGGTGATGACACCAAAAAACAAGTTCTAGGAAAGAGAATAATTTGCATTCCCGGATTGACTAAACTTAAAAACACTTTGTATGTAGCTAGTTTACGAGCCAATCTAATAAGTATATCTCATTTATGTGAAATCTTTGACGAAGTTAGTTTTAACAAGGATGTGCGCACAATAATTGACAAAAAGGGCAAAGTTGTTTTAGAAGTCAAAAGAGCTTTAGATTATTGCTATTGTCTAGAGATAGATTCTTTAACTTGTAATATGGCACACGAGTGTAACAAGCTTGATTTGTGGCATCAAAGATTGGGCCACATGAACATTAAAGATTTAAAGAAGCTTGAAAAATATAACACTGCTAGAGGTCTACCTAGTCTTGGTAAAGAACTTAATAGTGTTTGTGAACCTTGTCAATTAGGTAAACAAACGAAAGTTTCTCATAACAAGAACACTTACATGGCTACCAAGAAGCCCTTAGAACTTGTGCACATGGATCTAATGGGACCAATCTGAACCAAAAGCATAAATGGTAAGAAATACATTTTTGTGTGTGTTGATGACTTTTCTCGGTTTGCTTGGTTTTATTTTCTTAGAGACAAGACCAAAAATTTTGGTTACACTAAGAATTTTTGTAATCAAGTTCAAAATGAAAAAGCTCTTGGAATTAAGAAAATATGTTGCAATATGAGTGATCATGGGAGTGAGTTTGAAAATACCAAATTTAGTGAGTTTTATGAGACCTAAGGATTTCTCATGAGTTCTTGGCTCATGGAACTCCTCAACAAAATGGTGTTGTTGAGAGGAAGAACCGTGTCTTACAAGAGATGGCTAGATTTAAGTTCATAGCAAGAAAGTCCCTAGGAACCTTTGGGCCAAAGCGGTCAATACAACTTGCTACATTTCTAATAAAGTATTTAGAACGCCAAGCACAAAACATACCGCTTATGAACTTTGGAAAGGCAAAATGCCCAATATGAGTTACTTGAATACCTTTGGAAGTAAGTGTTATATTTTGAATGATAGAGATCACTTAGGAAAGTTTGATGCTAAAAGTGATGTTGGTCTTGGGTATGCTAATAATAGTCATGCTTATAGAGTTTTTAACTTGAAAACCAAGACTATTACGCAGTATATTAATGTGAAAACAGATGATCATAGCGTGCTTGATTTGTGTGATGATCATAGTGTTAATGAACCTAAAGAACATCTTTTAAATGACACTAAAACTCTTAATGATGTGGCTAGTTGTGATGCTAGTGATGATTCACCTAGTGAACTTAGTCATAATGATGAAAATGATAGTTGTGTTGAAGAAGAAAGTCAAGGGATAGAAAATGCTTTGAATAATAATCAACAAAATTATCATAATGTTAAGAATTCTACCTCTAGACTTAGAAACATGCACTATAAAGAAGACCTCATAGGTGACTTGAATGAAGTGGTTAGAACTGGAAGACAACTATCTAGTCAAATTTCTTATGCTTGCCACACATCTCAAATTGAACCCAAAAATGTTGATGAGGCTATAGATGATGAGTTTTAGGTTGGGGCCATGCAAGAATAACTAAATCAATTTGAGAGAAATGAAGTGTGCTCTTTAGTTCCTAAACCTTAAGATGTCAATGTGATTGGCATAAAATCGGTGTTTAGGTATAAAACCGATGAAAGTGGTAATATTGTTAGGAATAAAGCTAGACTAGTGGCTCAAGGTTACACTCAAGTTGAGGGTGTTAATTTTGATGAGACATTTGCACCTGTTACATGCCTTGAGTCCATTAGACTTTTGTTATCCATTGCATGTCTTAAGAAACTTAAATTGTTTCAAATGGATTTCAAAAGTGTTTTTCTTAATGGATATCTTCAAGAAGAAGTGTATGTTGAGCAACCTAAGGGTTTTGTAGACCCACACTCTCCTAATCATGTGTATAAATTGAAAAAGGCTCTCTATGGCCTTAAACAAGCTCCAAGAGCATGTTATGATAGATTGACTCAATATCTTGTTGAGAACAACTATATGAGAGGCAACATTGATAGAACTTTGTTTGTCAACCGTTATGATAATGATATTTTTGTTGCAAAAATATATGTTTATGACATTGTTTTTGGGTGTACATGTAAAACCAAATTTGATGAGTTTGTTAGTGTCATGTCAAGTGAATTTGAAATAAGTATGGTGGGTGAGCTTAATTACTTTCTTGAAAAGTAAGTCAAACAGTATAATGATGGTATTATGTTGACAAAATCTAAATATGCTAAAAAATTTGTTAAAAAGTTTAGACTTGAAAAAGTTAAAGATTTTGAAACACCCATGAGTACAACTCTAAAACTAGACAAAGATGAAAAAAGCAAGAGTGTTGACAAAAGTCTATATAGGAGCGTGATAGGTAGTCTTCTCTACCTAACGGCCATAAGGTTGGATATATGTTTTATTGTAGGTTTCAAGTTAATCCTAAGGAATCTCACTTGAAAGCCGTTAAAAGAATCATTGGGTATATAAATGAACATTTAATCTTGGTTTATTCTATTCTTTTGATATTAATGATATTCTTGTTGGCTATGTAGGGAAAAATCGGTTCAAAACGCGGCGGAAGTGTAGAATGAGGATTTGATATATTTAAAAAAAATTCCCTTTAATAAAAAGAACTTTAACCCTAGATTAATTTATGTATATTAAAAGTGTTGTACCTTTTATCTCGTGACGATTGAACTAGCATCGAATTGAATCCGAAAGATCTTTCAATCCAATCACGAACGTGAATCACCTAGGAGTGTGGGTTCCCTTTCTTTTAATTGTATACCTGAGGATGTAAACAAACAAAATCTCTTTCTTTGTTAGTCACAATAATCCTCCAAGAAGAAAAACAAAGAACGTTAGGTCACTTGTGAATTATCAATCAATTTGATTGAAACTCACGTGAACCTAGATTCGATGTTGTACACAAAACCTTTTAATGTAAAGACTACTAGTGCACTATCGAATACAAAACGTTCTTTCTTCCTTTTCCTCTTTGCCGAATTTTCACACTCCAATCTTTAGAGTTGGAAGAATTTATCTAGAGCAAAATCTGGATTCTCTACACTCAAAATTCTCTCTTGTTCGAAATTTTTCTCCCTTAGATTAGGGTTTGGCAGAAATTTCTCTCTAAGAAAAGGAAGTGGCCGAAATTTTTCTCCCTAAAACTTAGGTTGCCTGAATTCTACACTATCATATTTATAGTGGCCTAATTCTTCATCCTTTTAATTTAGGAGACCAAAATCTCTCCTACGAAGGATTTACTTGGTGGGCTAGAATTCTTTTCTTAGGAGGATTTACTTGGTGACTAAGAATCCTTTTCATAGATGAATTCTTTTCTACACCAAGACTCCTAATCAACTCAAATAGTGTATTTATTCAAAAACCAATTGTTGAATATAATTAAATTGTGACTAAATCAAAAACTTCCTAATTAGACCAATTGTCTATTATAGTTCTGATAGAAATCAAATACTTCCTAATTTGACTAGATAAATAAATTCCTATTATTTATCTACTTATCAAATATAGTATTTGATACTTATCATATTACCAACAATAATATGGCTCTACGAGACCTTCTCCTACTAGGAAAAAGATTTTGACTTTAAATTAAAAAATTATTTATTAATTTATTTATTTAATCAATTTCCATTTAATTAAAATATGGGATATCATTGATTTAGTCCTTATATTTGCTTTGAATTATCTGATTTTTACACACTTATTCATTTTTCACTGGATTGATCCCTATATTTTAAAAAAACACTCAATTCCATCCTTCAGACAGTCAACCATTAGTCAAATTAAACGGTTTTAAGGGTACTTTTGTCTTTAAACATTGATATTTCACGTGTCATCACTCAAATTAATAAAAAAATATATAATAAAAATTAAATTTAAATTTAAAGATTGGATCTCCACCGTCCATTGATTAACACTAAAAAGTGTATGTTTACTAAGAGATAATATCATCATTTTACACTTCCAATATGATTAATTCCCCAATTTAGACATAATTTCGTTTGCTCGCTTAAATAAATGTGTTGTGTAGAAATCAGTGTATTTTTCTTTGTATTTCAAAGGTAATTCAGTCAATTCAGAATTATGGAGAAGTCAGATGGCAAAACAAACATCATTTTCAAGTTCAGAACGTCAAAAACCTTAGGAAGGCCACGAAGGGCATTTTTGTAATTTTGACTATTCACTGTTCACAGTTGACTTTCACTGTTCCTGATGATATGGTACATTACTATTGTACCGAGCTGCGAGTGCACCATACACGCGGTTGTAGAGAATCATATTCTAGAACTTGGTGCACTGTTCATAGTTGACTTTCTAAAAGATTATTGACCGATGACGTGGCACAATTCTATTGGCCCGAACTGTGAGTGCACCGTACACGTGCTGTAGAGAATCATATTCTAGAAGCCGGTGCACTGTTCACTACTGACTTTCAATGATGCGTTCACTGTTCACTGTTCACTGTTCAATGTTCACTGTTCAATGTTCACTATTCATTGATGACATGGCGAAATCTGGACGCTCTATTCTAAATTCATCCGATGGTCAATTTTTATCTGTATTTTGTATAGTTTGGACATTCTGAATCAAAATCTGATATTAGATTTGTGAAATTCTCTCCCTTTTGTTCTCAAATTCTCAGTTTAAATAAAATAGCTATTTTCTAGTTAAATTATGTCTGGCTAATTTTATATAGCTGGGGCCAAAAGGTAATACTGTTGGTATGAAAAATATGATCCAATTTTGGTAAGTTTATTATTTTTTTGCTTTCTCCCCTCTGATCTTTGTGGATTTTTTGACTCAATGTAGACAGACAGATATTGTCTAGCACAGTCGGTAATTTTACCCATATCCATCAGAGAGTGGTTTCTCCCCTCTTATCTTTATGGAGTTTTGACTCATTAAAGACAGACAGATGTTGTCTAGCACAGTGGGTACTTTTTCCCCACATCTATCAGAGAGTGGTCAGTGGAGTGGAATACCCTCCCATTAATCTGGACTAAATATTAATTATTGGATCATATTCGAATTACCAACAGTGCATCCCTTAGTCCCAGTTTTAATTTTAATTGATTTACATTTATAACAAGCTCAGTAATTAATCTAGATAATTAATTCTACAAGGACAAGTGATTAACCTCCCTGTGGTTCGATTCGGTCTTATAGGTTAATTTATTACTTTGACACTCTTATACTTGGGAGTATGAACACTTCTTTAGGACGTGTCAAGTTTTTGGCGCAGCTGCCGGGGAGGTAAGTAAGTCCGCATTTTCTTTGTAGAAATAATTTCTTCTTCATTTTATTTTAGCTTTGCTATATATATATATATATATATATATATATATATATATTCTCTAATCTTCCTTGTACTCATTTTGTATTCGGTATTCCATTTTAGCCTAGATCTAGTTTGTATTTGCATTTAGTTCATTTTACTTTTCACTTTTGTAAGTCAGTCCCCTATCTCTCATATTTTCACTTTAATCCCTATATTTATAGGTATTTACATTTTCACCCCAACACTAGTGTATATTTGTATTTACACCCTTAGAATTTTTGCATGTTATTTTCATCACTTTTTCTTTTATTTTCTTCATTTTTGTGTATTTCACCTCCATGAACCCTCATTAAATTTGCATGAGACGTTGGCCTTGAACATCTAGTTGTAGATTAATCAGGAGATCACAATCACATACATTCACTAACAACATGACTGAAAACCCACTTAGACATCCAGCAGGAAACCAAGCCGAGAATCTTTTAGACAACCTTGATAACTTGTCTCAACACAACAACCATCCGCCTTATGTTGACCATGACCAACACATTAACCCAAATTCACCTAGAACTCTTAGAGACTACATGAACCCCACACGTACTGGAGCACCTTCATGCATAACTTTTCCACCAAATGCAGCACACTTTAATTTTAAACCGGGAATCATTCAACTTTTACCCAAATTTCAGGGTCTTGAATCTGAAAAACCATATTTGCATCTTAGGGAGTTTGAGGAAGTCTATAACACTTACATTAACCAAAATGTTACCATGGATATAATCAGGCTTAAGTTTTTCCTTTTTTTCTTAAAAGATAAAGCTAAAACTTGGTTACAAAACCTTAGGTCATGATCAATTCAAACTTGGAATGATATGCAACAACAGTTCTTAAAGAAATTTTTCCCACCTCATAGAACAAACTCTCTTAAGAGGCAAATCACTTCATTTGCCCAAAAACCAGGGGAAACACTTTACCAATGTTGGGATAGGTTCAAAGAGTTGTTAAATGTCTGTCCACATCACGGTTTTTAAACATGGAGGATAGTGTCACATTTCAATGAGGGGCTCACACCCCAAAGTAGACAAGTCATTGAAATGGTGTGTAATAGGGAGTTCAGTGACAAAAATCCTGAAGAAGCACTTGAATACCTTGACCATATCATCGAGAGTGCTCAAAATTGGGACACCATTGGTTCCTATGAGTCCATGAGCAAACCACAACCATCTCCATCTAGTGGAGGCATTTACAATCTTAGGGAAGATCATGAACTTCAAGCTAGATTCACATCCCTAGCTAGGAAAGTTGAAGCTTTAGAAACTAAAAAGAGTGAACATGTAAAATCTATACAAGAAATTGCATGCCATGTATGTGATTCTGATGATCATATCACTCATAGTTGCCTAACTTTACCAACCATAAAAGATTGCCTTCATGAACAAGCCAGTGTTTTGCACACTTTCAACAAGCCAAATTCAAACCCACATTCACAAACCTACAATCCTGGTTGGAGAAATCACCCAAATTTTAGTTGGAGAAACAATAATCAAGCCTAGTCTTCACAACCACCAGGTCTATCACATCCACAAACACACCAGAATTTCCAAAACCCTCAAGGTTATGCACCTTATGTCCCAGCATCTAGGAAAAACCTTGAAGAAACGTTGCACTCATTCATTGATAAACAAGAAGCCATTAACAGCCAAACAACACAAACCTTGACAGATGTTAAAGATACTTTGGTAAAGATTTCTTCTACACTCACCACAAAAAAAAAGTAAGTTTCCATCTCAACCACAATCAAATCCCAAGAGTCAGTCAAGTTCCTATGATAATAACCAACACCTAGATCAAGTCAAATCAATAATCACTCTTCGTATTTTTGAATCTGGTAAAAATGATGATGAATAATTTTCCAAGGGTAAGGAAGGGGTTGATAAAACCACTAATGACGAAGAAATAATTGAATCCCCACATACACTCCTATATCCTCAGGCTCTTAAAAATTCACAGAAATTGAAGCATCCCCCAGAGATTTTTGAAAATTTCAAACAGGTAAAGATCAATATCCCTTTGTTGGATGCAATCAAACAGGTACCTTCCTATGCCAAATTTTTGAAGGATCTGTGCACTGTGAAAATGAAGCATCAGGTAAGAAAGAAAGCCTCTATGGCTGAACAGGTAAATTCCATTCTTTCCAATAAAAATATTTTGAAATATAAAGATCCTGGCTGTCCCACTTTTTCTTGCATAATTGGTAACTGTAAAATTGAGCATGCTTTACTTGACCTAGGTGCTAGTGTAAATTTGCTCTCATACTCAGTTTATCAGCCACTAAAACTTGCTGAGTTAAAGCCGACTTCAACAACACTTTGTCTTGCTAATAGGTCAATTAAAATACAAAAAGGAATAGTGGAAGATGTGTTAGTACAAGTCGATAAATTTATCTACCCAGTAGATTTATTGTCTTGGAAACACAACACGTTGTTAATGAGCACAAATCAATTCCTATTATATTGGGCCGACCATTTTTAGCTACTGCTAATGCCTTGATTAATTGCAGGAATGGAATAATGAGCATGTCTTTTGGAAATATAGAAATTAAGCTTAATGTTTTCAACATGTCTAAGGAACCATTTGATGATGAAAATGAAGATGAAGATTTAGACATTATTGAAACCGTTGTTGAAGATCATGTTCAAAAGGATTCTTTTAACTCATCTGAAGTTTGTTTGATCAATTCACCTGAGTCAAGCATGTATTCACATCTTGATGATTGTTTGCAGGTTGTCGAAAAAGAAGGAGACACTTCAGATTTTAAAGAATTGGAACGGAAAGATGATGTGCCAGAAGAAAAAGTACCTCAACTGGATTTGAAGCACTTACAAGAAGGACTTAAATATGCTTACCTTAGAGACGACAAAACCTACCCAGTGGTAATCTCTTCTAACCTCACAGAAGAGCAAAAAGGTAAGTTGTTACATGTTTTAAAGAAAAATAAGAATGCAATTGGTTGGACTTTGAAAGATTTGAAAGGTATTAACCCTTTGATTTGTTCACATCGAATAAATTTAGAGGAAAATGCTAAAACATATCGACAACCCCAAAGAATACTTAACCCACACATGAAAGAAGTTGTCAAGACTGGAGTCCTTAAATTACTTGACTTGGGAATTATCTACCTTATCTCTGATAGTAAGTGGGTAAGTCCTACACAAGTTGTGCCAAAAATATCTGGAATCACTGTTGTTAAAAATGAAAAGGGTGAGTTAATTCCGACTCGTGTTTCATCTAGTTGGTGTATGTGCATTGATTATAGAAAATTAAATGATGCCACTAGAAAAGATCATTTCCCCTTCCATTCCTTGACCAAATTTTGGAAAGAGTAGCAGGACATCTCTAATACTACTTTCTTGATGGGTATTCAGGATACTATCAAATTCCCATTGCATTAGAAGACAACAAAAAAACCACATTCACATGTCTTTTTGGAACCTTTGCATTTAGAAGAATGCCATTTGGTTTGTGTAATGCTCCGGCCACATTTCAACAATGCATACTAAGCATTTTTAGTGACATGATTGAACATTGTTTAGAGGTCTTTATGGATTATTTAACTGTGTTTGGGAATTCTTTTGATAATTGTCTTAATAACTTGGAAAGAGTTCTGAAACATTGCTTAGAAAATGGACCTGTGCTTAACTAGGAAAAGTGTCATTATATGACCAAGTCTGAATTTTTTTTGGTTCATGTTGTGTCAAAAAAGGTATCTAGGTTGATAAGGAAAAAATTGAAGTCATTTCAAAGTTACCATCACCACAAACAGTCAAAGATTTACGGTCATTTTTAGGACAAACAGGATTTTATATGAGGTTTATTAAAGATTTCAGTGTCATATCTAAACCACTTTGTAACCTCTTATTAAAATATGTAAAATTTGAATGGACATAAGAGTGTGGAGAGTCTTTTAAAATGACAGCTGACCTTTAAACATCTGCTCCTATCATGCAATCCCCTGATTGGTCATTGCCTTCTGAACTTATGTGTGATGCGAGTGATTTTGTTGTTAGAGCTGTCTTAGGGTGAAGAAGAGAAGGTAAGCTTTTTGTGATTTATTACGCAAGTAAAACTTTGAATAGTGCACAAATGAATTACACCATCACTGAGAAATAATTACTTGCTGTGATATTTGCATCGGATAAATTTCGGTCATATTTGATTGGTACTTCAACCATTGTTTTTACTGATCACGCTAATCTGAAGTATTTAATGTGTAAACAGGATGCAAAGCCAAGATTGATTCGTTGGATTTTATTGCTACAAGAATTCAATCTCACAATCAAGGACAAAAAGGGTGCTGAAAATGTCGTTGCAGACCATCTATCTTGACTCACTGTTGAGTCGTCATTTGATAAATCGCCTATCAATGATTTTCTTCCTGATGATCTTTTATTCTCTATCACAACTTTACCTTGGTTTGTTGACATTGTTAATTATCTCGTAACATGAATGATGCCACTCGATTGGAATGCACGGGACAAAAAGAAATTTTTGACCAAGGTAAAACGTTTTTACTGGGATGACTCATACTTATTCAAGTATTGTCCTGATCAAATTGTTCCACGGCGTATTCCAAGCAATGAGGTAAGTAGTGTCATTAAATTTTGTCAATCTGAAGCATGTGGTGGTCATTTTTCATCAAAGAAAACGGTTGTAAAAATCTTGCAGTATGGATTTTATTGGCCCACCTTGTTTAAAGACGCACATGCATTCTTTAAAACCTATGAAAATTGTCAAAAGTTAGGATCCATTTCCAAGCGAAACATGACGCCTTCAAACCCCATTCTTTTCATTGAAATACTTAATTGTTGGGGAATTGATTTTATGGGTCCATTTCCACCGTCATTTGGATTTTTGTACATTTTGGTTGCCATTGATTATGTGTCAAAATGGGTTGAGGCAATTTCTTGTCGAAATAATGATCACAAAACAGTGATTAAGTTTTTAAGAAAAATCTTTTGAGTCGATTTGGAATCCCTTGAGCCATTATCAGTGATGGAGGCAAACACTTTCGTAACAAATCTTTTGAGTCTTTAATGAAGAAATATGGAGTCACATACAAAATTGCCACAGCATACCACCCTCAAACAAGTGGTCAAATTGAGTTAGCAAATAGGGAGATAAAATATATCTTGTAAAAAACGGTTAACCCTGATCGAAAAGATTGGTCTCTTAGACTAAACTATGCACTTTGGGCTTACCGCATTGCATTCAAAACATCTTTGGGTATGTCTTCTTATCATTTAGTTTATGAAAAACCTTACCACTTACCTGTTGAACTTGAGAAAAAGCATATTGGGTCATTAAAGATTTCAATTCTAACCTAAATGATGCTGGTGAATTGCGCACGTTGTAAATAAATGAACTTGAAGAATTAAGAAATGATGCATATGAAAATGCAAAAAATCTTAAAGAAAAATCTAAAACCTTTCTTGACAGACGAATTTTAAGAAGATCATTTGAAGTTGGTCAAAAGGTTTTGCTTTATAATTCTCGACTTCATTTATTTTCTGGCAAATTGAAATCAAAATGGAGTGGTCCATTTGTTGTGAAACACGTGTATCTATATGGTGCCCTTGACATTGAGAATCCTAGGAATGGTAATGTGTTTAAAGTAAATGGACAACGTGTGAAACCATTCTTAGAAAATACAGATTTTCAAAAAGACTCTGCTGTCCTTTCTGACCCTTGTTACAAAGGTAAGTAAACAAATCTTTTGCTTTTGACTTTATTTATGTTTGAAATTATTATTTTTGTTTTTGTTTTCTCTTACGTTTTCATTTTTTGCAGGATTAATTTCTAGGTTTAGTTTTTGCTTGGTGTGTTTTGCTATATAACCCCGATTAGGTGACAGATAACGATACTCCGTGACAATTCAAATCGGTTTAATTCAGTTTCCCAAATAACTATTTCCCAAAACAAGTCATGGATGAAATTTTCACAAACCTGTGAAAATATTTTCCATCGTTGCTCCAAAATGCTCTGAAAAAGATTTACAAAGCACGTTCCGAAAGATTACGCTTACTGATGATAAACAACATTCCTGTTGAAATTCGCTGGTTGATCGAAGCTAAGGTACGTCTAGCAGGTGAGTCTGCTGATTCATTTATATCTTACATGTCTGGTTTTGGAATAAGTAACCTTGCAAAAAAATGAAGAGCTAAGAAGTTAGGGGTTACTTGTCACAAATGTGCACGTACAACTTGCAACACACGTTGTCGTTCTTTAGGAATGGTGTCTAATAATCGGGAAAATAAAATTTTATTCATTAGGCATGGTTTGCGTAGGGAGTCATTGGATAATATCCTAATGACTCTTGATGCACATCCTAGTGGATATGTGCAAATGGCAATTGACCGATTATGACCACAATTTCAAAAAGAACATGCACAATATAGTCTTGGAAATCTGACTTTAAAAGACCCTGTTTTCTAATTTAGAAGAAAATTGGATGGGAAGCATATCCCCGACCCACAGAGGGCGTTGAAGCCGTTTCTGGACTTAAAACTAGAGGAAGATGTGAGCCACAATCACAACTACTAGTAAATATCCTTTTGTTTTATTATCTTTTTCCTCCCGCATTTAATGTCTTTTGTAATTATTGTTGTTTACTTTTGATTTGTAAACCATTTGGATCTAATATCATTGACAAATTCGTCGCCCTATACATATAGGTGTATCATTGTGTTTCCTTTCGAGATCTATAAATATAAGCATTTGTTTTCCTTTTTGCTTTAAGCACTCATAAACATTCAAAAGAAAAATTCAGAGAGTGCATTAATGGTGTCACCTTTAACTAAACGATTCACAAACATTTGTGTGTTTGGTGGCACCAATTATTGGAAATACAGAGAGTTTGTTGATGTTGCAACTCATATTGGTAAGGTTTTGGCTAAGTAAAAATTACACCTAGTGTATGGAGGAGGTAACTTGGGATTAATGGGGTGTTTTTTTTTATGAGCTGCACGAGACGGAGGTAGTCAAGTTCTGGGTATTGTCCCAAAACCTATGGCTGCAGCAGATATCATAGGAAAGATAAATGGCGAAGAGCTAGTTGTTTTAGGTATGCCTGAAAGATTGACTGCTATGTTACATCATGCTGAAGCGTTTATAGCTTTGCCATGTGGGTTTGAAACCTTAGAAGAAATCTTTACAATGGCATCCTGGGCGCAACTACATATCCATGAGAAACCCATCAGTTTGTTGAATGTTAATAAATTTTATGATGGTTTGCTTTCATTTCTTGATCATGCTAAGAAAAATTATTACATTCCACCTTCAATCCGAAAAATCTTTATCTCTGCTTCAACTCTTCATGAGTTGATAGACCAGTTACAAGCTTTTAATTATGAGCCAGATCCCTCAACCTCCAAAATAGATTGGTCCATTGATGAAGAGAACAAGAAACGCATAATTGATCTTAATCTCAGTTTGTAATTGTCCCATGGTTTTTATGCATTTTATTTTTCGTTATTTTGTATTTCTTTTGTTGTTTTGCAGGATTTTATTGTCTTTCATGTTGTTCAGGTGATATCTTCTAAACCTTACCTTTTTCTAAAGATATTGGGGACAATGTCTCGTTTTTGTTGGGGGGAGGGGATATTTGATTCAATAACTTTTGTTTTTCAAAAAAAAAAAAACTAACTTCTGACCATTTTTTTTTTTGTAAAGATGGTCGAGTAAGGAGATCTTTTAGATACTTCTGAGACGCATCTTTGTAGTTTAGATGCATTTTTTTCCTCTCTTCTGACTATTCAAATTTATAAACTTTCCATTGTGATATCATTGACTAATCCTTTTATTCATTAAGTCATCTTGAGAAATCTTTCGAACTACTCTGGACACACACACACACATTAACACGTGATTATGTGCATTAAGTTGAGATTTTAATATATTTAGTTCTTAAACTTCATTCAAGGGTAACAACCGAAGGCAGTGGTCTTGTTTAAAAAAATATATAGTAATAATAATAATAATAATTTTGTGTGTTTTGACCAAAACTCTTACTTAGTAGTTGGGCCTCATGCCTTAGTAAGCATAGAGTGTTCGTACAAAACGGTGGAGTCTAGATAAAAATAAAGTGTAGTTTTGTAGCCTCTTTAACTCAACCAATTAAGTCCGAGGGCTGCATCAACACCTAAAGCCCTAAGACCAACTGGTTTGGGATTCATTGACCCAAAGCTCGTTACACGGGTTAAAGAGAAAGCTTAAAGGAATTGTACTGGAAAAAAAAAACATCTGCAATCCGAGTAATTAAACCCGTAGGCGTGTTTTAACACTTAATGCCCTAAAGCCAACTGGTTTGGGAGACATTGGCCTAAAGCTCGCTACATGGATTAAAGATGGAATGTTTGTTGTCAATTTTGTTGTATTTTCTAGTTTAAAAAAAAAGTTGAATAAGAAAATAAAACTACTGCCTAAGGAAGAAGCCTTGATGAGATTTCGGAATGAAAATGTTGCTTAATTTCAATTGAATCTCATAGTTATTGTGTTGATCTTTATTGAGCACAAGAAAGTTTGATTGATATCTTGATTGATAACTGATTGACAAAGGGTGAGAAAAGAGGTCTGGAAGAGTCTATTCATCTAGTAGTTTTTTTAGATTTGAGTTTGAGTTTTTACTATTTTTACTTTATTTGCTAGGGACTAGCAATAAGCTGGTTGGGGGTGTGATTAACACTGTAAAGTGTATGTTTACTAAGGGATAATATCATCATTTTACACTTCCAATATGATATTTTCCACAATTTAGACATAATTTCGTTCGCTCGCTTAAATAAATGTGTTTGTGTAGTAATCAGTGTATTTTTCTTTGTATTTCAGAGGTAATTCGGTCAATTAAGAATTATGGAGAAGTTAGATGGCAAAACAAACATCATTTTCAAGTTCAGAACGTCAAAAGCCTTAGGGAAGCTACGAAGGGCATTTTTATAATTTTGACTATTCACTGTTCATAGTTGACTTTCACTGTTCCTTATGACGTGGCACATTACTATTGGACCAAACTATGAGTACACCGTACACGCGGCTGCAGAGAATCACATTCTAGAAGTCGGTGTACTGATCATAGTTTACTTTCTAGAAGATTATTGACCGATGATGTGGCACAATTCTATTGCCCCGAATTGTGAGTGCACCATACAAGTGTTGCAAGGAATCATATTTTAGAAGCCGGTGCACTGTTCACTACTGAGATTTACTGATGCATTTTACTGTTCACTGTTCACTGTTCATTATTCACTGATGACGTGGTGAAATCTGGACACTCCATTCTAAATTCATTCGATGGTCAATTTTCATCTGTATTTTGTATAAATAGGGGACCTCTCCCCCATAATTTGGACATCCTGAATCCAAATCTTATATTAGATTTGTGAAATTCTCTCTCTTTTGTTCTCAAATTCTTAGTTTAAATAAAATAGCTATTTTCTAATTAAATTATGTCTAGCTAATTTTATATAGCTGGGGCCAAAGGTGATACTGTTGGTGTGAAAAATATGATCCAATTTTGGTAAGTTTATTATTTTTTTGCTTTCTCCCCTCTGATCTTTGTGGAGCTTTTGAATCACTGTGGATAGACAAATATTGTCTAGTACAGTGGGTACTTTTACCCATATCCATCAGGAGTGGTTTCTCCCCTCTGATCTTTGTGGAGTTTTGACTCACTTCAAACAGACATATGTTGTCTAGCACAGCGTGCACTTTTACCCACATCTATCAGAGAGTGGCCAATGGAGTGGAATACCCTCCCATTAATCTGGACTAAATATTAATTATTGGATCACATTCGAATTACCAACATTGCATCCCTTAGCCTCAGTTTTAATTTTAATTTATTCACATTTTATAACATGCTCAGTAATTAATCTAGATAATTAATTCTACAAGGACAAGTGAACAACCTCCAAATGGTTCGACTTGGTCTTACCGGTTAATTTATTACTTTGACACTCTTATACTTGGGAGTAGGAACACTTCTTTAGGACGTGTCATCCATCTTATTCAAATGGACGGTGGATCTCTACCTAATAAAAAAAAATAAAAACAGAAATGAAAAAGATAATTAAATTTAAAGAAATTTTTTTATTCCTTTTTTTTAAATTAAATACTTCATCTCTTCAACAATCAATATAAACCCAGAAACTGAGAAATCTATTGATTGGGTGAAAAAAAAAATCAACAACAAACTTAGATTCATCAACACATATCTTCCACAGACAATGATCAAGGATACAAATAAAAGATTCATCATCACCACCAAAAATTAAAAATTAAAAGTCTAATAAACAAACAACACCAATTTAATCTTCTACTTAAAACTTTTTATTCTTACATTTTCTCACTCCCCAAACACAATCTAAACTTCTTCAAACCAATCACATAATAAAAATCTACAAATCAATTCTACAGACCCAACTCAATTCCACAAAAGAACCCAAATCACTAGCAATAATCCATATATTCTCCTTCAAAATCACATAAATTTCAAAAAATAAAAAAAAATAAGGCCCCATCCTGCAGCTGTTTTATAGTCCGTTTTCGTTTTTATTTTTCAAAAACGATTTTAAAAACATGTTCGTTAACCGTTTTTCATTTTATTTTCGAAAACTAAAATGAAAAATAAAATCAGTGTTAAAAGTAAAAGATTTTAAAAAACACAAAATACTTGTTTTTTGTTTTTGTTTTTCATTTTGTTTTCCACATTTTTTTTATATATAAAAAATTTAACTATTAATTGTACTGCTATGCATTTGATATGGTTAGGACAAGACAGGATAAGATTTTTAAATGACCAAAGTGCCCCTCTTATATACATATATATATATATATATATATATATATATATATATAAGAATAATTTATTTTTAACCAGAACTAAAAGCATTCATGTAATAATATATATATAAACACACATTATAATTATTATATATATATTATAATATTATATATTATAAAATAATATATTTATGTTTATTATAATATATATTATTTATTACATAATATTATAATATAGTTTAGGGCTCAAAAAATAAATAGTACTTTTTGGAGGTGACGTTTCAACACTATCACTGCTTTAACAACTTATATTTAAAATGCACAAATTATGGTGAACGGATAAAAAAACCCCCAATAGTTGTTTCATCAGAATCTTTTATTAATTTTTTTATTGTGAGAGTTATGAAAGTGAGAGAAATAGAGAAAGAAAGTTTCGTTCAAACTCAGACGCTACGCAGACGCATTCCGGGATTTACCTTTTTTTTCTGGTCAGTACTTCAAAAAAAATATTATCGATCCTTTGAAAGATATGCTTGATTCTTTGAAAACAAAATCCTCGAATCTTTCTAATATAGCTCGAATTCGCTACAAATATACTCGATTTAACTAAACCTAATTTCTAAAAATAATTCTCGATCCTTTGAAAAAAATTCTCAACCCTTTGAAAAATATTCTCGATCCTTTGAAAATATTCTCGATCATTGAACAAAAAATCTCGATCCTTTGAAAAAATTCTCAATCCTTTGAAAAACATTCTCGATCATTTGAAAAATATTCTCGATCCTTTGAAAAAAATCTCGATCCTTTGAAAATATTCTCGATCATTGAACAAAAAATCTCGATCCTTTGAAAAAAATTCTCGATCCTTTGAAAAACATTCTCGATCATTTGAAAAATATTCTCGATCCTTTGAAAAAAATCTCGATCCTTTGAAATATTTTCTCGATCATTTGATAAAAATTCTCGATCCTTTGAAAAAAAAATCTCGATCCGTTGAAAAATAATCTCGATTCAATCCTTTGAAAAAATTCTCGATCATTTGACAAAAATTCTCGATTCTTTAAAAAAAATTCTCGATCCTTTGAAAAAAATTCTCGCTCCTTTGAAAAATATTCTCGATCCTTTGAAAAAATCTCGATCCTTTGAAAAATCTTCTCGATCATTTGACAAAAATTGTCGATCCTTTAAAAAATATTCTTGATCCTTTGAAAAAAAATCTCGATCCTTTGAAAAATATTCTCAATCCGATCTTTTGAAAAAAATCTCGATCCTTTGAAAAAATTTCTTGATCCTTTGAAAATTTCTTGATCCTTTGACAAATGCTCGATTCTTTCAATTTTTTCAAAAATATGCTCGATTTGGCTACAAATATGTTCGATTTAACTAAACATGATTTTCAAAAATAAAATGCTCGATCCTTTGAAAAATAAAATGTTCATACATATTCATACAAAGACTGGACAACAAATCATAACGAATGGGTACATTGTTAAACCACACATAAATATATAAAAATATATAAACGAAGATCACAAATATATGTTATCTTTTTCTGTAGAATCTGGAGAGACACAAGTTTTTTGGAGTGAGAGAGAAGTTATCGTTTTCCAAGTGTAGATGGAAACACAATGGGATTAAAAAATAGATTATTTAAAGGCAATTTGGGTAGTTCACCATAATAGGTGCATTTTAAACTTAAGTTATTAAAGCGGTGACATCACTGCAACACACATAAAAAAATATGACATATCTCACCATTTTCACTATAGTTTATATATATTATAACACATAATATTATAGAATATTAATATATAATATATATTTTATAATATATATATAATATTATAATATATATTACTATATATAAATATTATATAAAATATTATATATTATAATATTTATATAATTAGTATGTTGATATTCTATAATATATATAATATTATGATTGTATTTATTATTAAATATAATAATATATTATATATTATTATATATAATATATATGTAATAATATAATATTATAATATATATATATATATATATTAATACTATATATATTATGATATAATATATCAAATATTATATATTTATATAGGATATAATGTAATATATTATGTATTATTATATATAAAAATTTAATATAATATAATAATATTTAATATATAAAATAATATATATAATATTATAATATATTATTATAATATATATTATAATATATGTAATAATAATTTATATATTTTTTATATATTATTATAATATGTGTATATATATATATATGTTAATATAATATATACAAATATATTTTTATTATATAATAATATATATATTGTAATTATATATTTATAATTTAAGAGTTTAGTGATGATTAGTTCATTTTTTTTATTTGTTTTTTGAATTAATTTTTTATGTGTTACTTTTGTTTAATTTAAAAATTACAATGCAAAAATTATATCAGTTAATTATGTAATCAACTTGTTTATAGTTGTGATACTATTAAATAAAATGTCAAAATTGATATTTTAATTTTTTATAGTTTTCGGTTAACCTATCAGACGCGTTTTTTCCGTTTTCATTTTTAAAATACAGCTTTCAGTATATGCTACCAGATGCGTTTTTAAAATTTGAAATTGAAATCAAAAACACTGTTTTCATTTTCATTTTTATTTTAAAAAAACAGCAACCGAAAAACGTTTACAAGACGGGCCCTAATATACCCAGAAATTCAATCTAGAAAAATGGAGACACTTTGTTCTAATCTATCCACTCGTGATCCATCATGCCTCTATCATCCGCCACTAGCATCTGCACATATGCCATTATCATCAGTGATCCATCTTCGTAGCTTTCCTTGCACAGCGTTCTACTCCATCCGCCATTATCATTGGATCTCGATGGAGATTTTCGATTGGATCTTCATCAATCGATCTGGATCTCCACCAGTTTTTTCTTTTTTCTTTTTGGTTATTGATTGGATATTTTTATTGTTGGTGATGAATGAAAATTGATTTTTGTTTGGGTGATTTATGGACCTGTGATTTTGCTTGAGTGATGATTGGATTAAAGAATTTTAATCACAGAGAACAAAAAAAGAATAAGATTGAAGGATGGTGACAATGGTGGAGAGAAGAGATGAGGATGATGATGGGGTGAAGAGATTAGGATCCATCGATGAATATTTTGATGATGATGGGGAGGAAAGATCAGGAGAGATCTAGAAAATTTGCTTTGAAAGAAAAACAAAATTGTAGAATTTTTTTATTTTTTTTATTTTAAAGATGTAACCTTTGACTTTGATTTAAAAAGAATTTATTTTTTTCTTTTTTGCTTTTTTAAATTTAATTCTTAATTTCCATCCATTTAATTCTTAATTTCAATTCAAATTTTTATTCAACAAAAGCAATGGTAAAATGAAATTTCTATCATCAATGAAATGAAAAGCTATTAGTCAAACTATAAAATTTCCTATCAATAAGGGCATCTCAGTCTTATCGATATTCGGTAAATTTGTAATTGTTAAAATTTTTAAGGGCATAACGGTAATTCTATGCAGTGAAGCAAAAGTCATGGGTAAATTAGTAATTTTTCATTTTCTGTCAGGATTGACCGTCTAATTTCTGGTCATAGGGACCAAAATTAGTGGTTTTAGAAAACGTAGGGTTCAATCCAGTGAAAAATGGATAAGAGAGTAAAAAATAGACATTTCAAAAAAACATAGGGACTAAATAAACAATATCCATTAAATAATAAAATAAAAAACAATATATAAGGCTATTCTACAAGCCCTAGCCGCCCCAAGCCTATACATGGGCCAAATATTGTTTTTCTTATTTTATTAATTCCATTGGACTCAAATAAAAAAGTTCACATGTGAACTAGACTCATTCTTACTAACAAAAACAAGTCCACGTGCCTTAATACAATTCTAGATGGACCCATAATTGGTCCGGTAGAATATATAAAGTGATCCATACAAGTATGTGTGGATTGGGCATCTTGGCGGGCTAACTAAATTTAAGCTCCAATAGACATAACCTAATAACAATCAATAAAAGATTCACTTAGGTCCAATATATTAATTTTAGTTCATTTCACTAAGAACTAAAATTGAACTCTTAAATAAAGATACAATAAGTTAATATTGCTCATTCATACCCTATACAATCTTAATGGGGAAAGTGTATCCCGTGAAGAATACCAGTAATCCTTAAGAGCTCATAGACCGCCTATAACTCTCAAAGTTACCATATTTACTCATATGACCACATTTTGAACTTGGATATTTTGACCTGTCCAGAAGCCATATTTCAATAGACACTATTGAAAACTTAACGTTAAGACTTAATATCCAATACCTCAAAACATCCATATGATGATATTCTACTCTCATTTTAAAAATGGAGCCACGATGTCCATATCTATAAATGAAGTCCTCTATCGATTAATAAATGAATACCACCAAACTATCGAGGATAGACTATGCTATATAATCGTACATATTAATAGCTCAAATGATAACACTTGCAACCATAAGTTCATCATTTATCTCAGGATTGAGATAGACATTCCAATTATCTTCAAGTGAAAACTTTTATTCATTGACGGTTCTTATATAAAGTATTTCACTGTGATCCTATTCAATGCACCCAGTGCACTAGATTCTTTTGCCCAGAGGCACCACACTTTTATGATCTTAGACTCATCATAACACATTTGATCCCACTCAAATCCTAGCAAAAGAATCTACAACTTTGACAAGATAAAGGTGCTTAAGCTTTATCATAAGTTGTTAATATTCTTCAAGACTAACTAAAAAATTGTGTCTACCTCATACATATCCAGATGTATGAACAATTCTTATTTTCTTATAGTCTTTTGACCTTATGATTATTTACTTTTGACAATTATAATAATTAAACTATAAATGCTATAAGATTTGTTAAACTTGAAATCACTTTTATTAATATGAAAAAATTGTCAAATACATTAGTACACTCTTGCTATCGAGCATAATCCCAACATGCTATTGTGATACAGATTGGGAAGGAAACATTGATGATAGTAAGAGCACATCGGGCGGTTGCTTTTACGTGGGGAGTAACTTGGTTGCTTGGCAAAGCAAAGAGTAAAATTTTGTCTCTCTCTCTTCTTTCATAGGCGAGTACATTGTGGCTGGAAGTACATGCACATAATTACTTAGGATGAAACAAATACTCAAGGATTATGAGATAAAACAAGGTAAAATGACTCTCTATTGTAATAATATGAGTTCCACTAACAACTCTAAAATTTTTGTTCAACACTTACACACAAAGCACATAGCTATTATGCATCACTTCATTAGAGAGCTTATTGAACATTCTATTATTTCTCTTGTGCTTATGCCTATTAAAAATCAACTTGCGGATTTGTTTACAAAGCCTTTGGACTAAGGGAGATTTAAATCTCTTTGAAGATCCATTGGCATGATTTGTGTTTATTGATGTCTATGTGTGATTGTGAGTGGCTTGATAAGCTAAACCTTATTGAATATCAATTTCTTTGAGAGCTAATCATATGAGAAGTAATTATCTTGATAAAATAGATTTTATTGTTTCCAGGTCATGCACTTGAGCTTTAGAATTTTATTTTTAAAAGTGTACAAATGCTTCTCTTATATGTTTAAGTTTGAGTTGTTGAGTTTGATAATGTGTAGATTTTGAATATATCTAAATGTTTATTGCCTAGTACATGATAGATAACCAATGGTAGGTAACCATTTTGCTTAAGCATCTATGTAGAACTCAACAAGTACCTTCATGAAAATGGTTACACACAAAGTGTTGAAGCCGCCCAATGTAGGAAAGGGTTACATCATTGTGATAAGTGAAAGCTGTCATTAAGAAGTACATGTTTATGTAAAAAAAAAAGGATCAAAAAAGTGTTGAAAGAGTCAATGAAAAAAAAAACTTTGATTCAAAGCATAAAAAGAAAAGAAGAAGGCTTATAAGGAGTATAGTTGAAAAATAGAAATAGGATGACGAGCCATATGCACACACATGCTCATATGTTGAGTTATATTCTCTTCAAAGTAAAAATCCGGATGAAAATCAGTTTGACATAGATTGGAAAAGCTTTAGATGGATAGGTGTTGAAATGGTTTGCATGTTGATATCACAATTGCTCCTTTTATATTTGCTTGAAGCATTTCA
Organism: Dipteronia dyeriana; assembly: GCA_032871835.1. Lineage (NCBI taxonomy): Eukaryota > Viridiplantae > Streptophyta > Magnoliopsida > Sapindales > Sapindaceae > Dipteronia > Dipteronia dyeriana. The sequence goes on along the minus strand of CM065300.1, from coordinate 74,896,471 downwards.
CACAGACACATGTTTCGCTCATTATGCTTGATTCATTAGAAACGAGAGATTATCTTTAAGAGTGTTTACGGCGATTTTTGAATCAAACTCCCATCACACAATTTGAGCAAAGTAATGGCTAAGCACAAACAAAAGATAATAAGAAGAATAAGTAAGACATTAGATTTTACGTGGTAAAACCCAATGCGGGAAACGTCCACGGTTGCTAATTGCAGCAACAAAATTTCACTATATGAAAGAGAGATTACACACTCAACCACTCTTGCCTTTTCTCAAGAAATTCCATTTAACCCTTTTGGGTGTTTTTTGGGTCTATTTATACATGTATAGAACCTTAATTCCTGATGTACAAGTAAGGAAAGTTCCTGTGATTCAATGAAATTCTAACTTATTAGAGTCGTGTTGTCTCTTTTCCTTGTTTCACATTGATCGTGTACTGGTCCAACTTGAACAAGGTTTCTAAAAGCCCACTCTGATAAGGAAACAAGCTTCCTCATAAATGAAACCTTGTTCAAGTTGGACTCTTCTTTCTGCGTGTTTGAGTCGTGATCTTATTGAATCTAGGTGTTAATCTAAGTGTCGCGCATCCGATCGTTTGTTTTTCCTGATCATTCTTGTTTACCCCCGAACGGTAGTTCAACCTTACCCTAATCCCGACCATCTTGACAACTTGATCGGGTTTTCAAACCCGATCATCTATGTCATCTGGTCAGAAGGACCGGTCGGGTTCACTTGGTCCCCCTTATGTTGACTTAACTTGATCAAGTCCTAGTGACGTGGAATTTTCGACACTGGTCTTCTACTGAGGTGTCGTGTTACTTAGAATTTTTAAATAACAACACCCCCTTAAACATACAAGATTGCGGGTCTCGTTCGAAGTAGAACTCGTCCAGCGAAGTATGTTTAATTTATCATTTTTTTTGCTGTGATGCTCTTTGAACGTGTATTTATTACTTTACGGCTCGATGTCAATGTCAATCATGCTCATTTAGGCTGATGCAATCATTTATCAGCCCTTTTTTAAAATTTTGAACCACGCATGTTTCTCATTCCACGTGTACCTACCCCCACTCATGTATGCATGGCGGTATGACGTCACTTCCCCGTATATATAAATCAAAGACCTTTCATTTTTCCTTACGATTTCATATTGATTTTCTCATAAAAAATCCTAACCTCTTTTTTGCTTCGAGACTTCGGCTTTCCACCTTCAATCTCTCGTGTCTTTACCACTTTCGCGCACCTTCCAAGTATAGAACCAACTCTTCGTTATCGCTATTTTGAGGTTCTTATTCATTCCATCGAGGCTGTCGATAAAGAAAATATCATCAGGCTCGAGTCTCTTTTTAGGGGTTGTTTTTCCTCATCCTAACCTATTGCTTTGAATGTTGACTATTTTATGGCCCGTCCCGAGTATTTTCCTTCTTCCTCTGATCCCCTTGGTTTTACTTCTATTGACGTCCATCCAGATATGTCGAAGAATAGGAGGTAAGCTCCTAGGTCTTTTCTTAAGGAGACTGCTCACTTGGCGAGCGACTTAAAGATAACTTCCCATACATTAAAATTGAATGACGTTTTGAAAGAACGACGAGCTCATTTCCTTAGATTCTCTGCCGGACCATCCTTGCGCTTTCGATTTTGAAATAAATGTAGTGATAAATGAAGAACTTGTGAAGTTTATGGAACGGATCGACCTCCCCCGTTCGGTAAAACTATCCTGCAGTGGAAATTGCGTGGTGTCGAATCCACCCCCTAACGCAGTCACAATTTATAAGGCATTGCTGTCTTCTGGGGTGACTTTCCCTTTAAAGCTCTTCATCGCTCGTTTCCTAGTAGACACAGGTTTAGCCCCGGCTTAATTAACTCCAAATTCATATCAACTGTTAATCAGTCTGTGGCACTTATAGAAGAAGATCGATGCTAAGCACCTCTCGAAACCCTAGGAGATACTCAATTTTTACACCTTGGGTCGATCAGATACATGCGGGACCTTTTACCTTCAATTGAAGTTTCTTAGCTGCTGGATCCCTCATGGTTACAATGAGAAACCTGCCCTTCCAACATAAAAGGACCATAAAGGCTTCATCTGGGGGTTTCCATTGTCAAACAAGTATTGGAAGAATAGTAGGTTCTTCATCAGTGGAGATTGGGGGGAAGTTATGGTGGTCGATCCACCCCATCGGCTAAACCAAAACAGAGTTCTGAGGCATTTCTGTAACCCTGAGCTATGGAACAAATTGCACATGTTATGACTCCAAAACAGGCTGATACGATCGTCAAGGTGACGCAGACTTCTTAGGAGGTCCGGGATCACCACAATCTATACTCAGAAAAAGAGTTGATTGAACAGGGTCCCTTTCCCAAGATATTTGCTCGGCGTAGACGCAGTAAGTCTTTATTTCTAAGTTATCCTGATGGTGGATTATCACTATTGTTGACACACAATATTCCCTGTGATGTTTTCCTTTTCATTGTATAAGCAGGATATTGTTGCTGGTGAGCAAGCTAAGAAGGCTACGAACCTTGATCAGGTGAGCCGCAAGGCTGCTGCTGACCAGGTGGCCCAAGGCATAGCCCCCCCCCCCCCCCGAAACACGTCTTGGTGGAGCACGTTTATGAGTCTGATCATAACTTACTGATGATTCCCACTTACCAGGTTACGGCAAGCAGTCGTAATGACCCTCCCCCTTAGAGCGGTCAAATGGGGCTTTTCAAGGATAGGTCCGGTTGGGTTCATTCTTCTACAGAGGGATCTGACCGTGAGAGGTTGAGTAGGGAAAGATCGAGCCAAGATAGACCCTTTGAAGGTAGGTGAAGTCAAGAGGAACCAATAAGGGGCCAGTCTCATAAAATTAGGTCTAAAGATGTCTCTGACAGTAAAGTGGCCAATGTAGTTGAGGGATCTTCTACCCCCGAAGCTATCCACAGAAGAGAGGAGATTATAAACAAGGCACCCCTACTACCCTCTCATTCGGGAGCTGCTTCTATCCTTTTGGATGAAGATGATGATGACGATCAAGAACCTTAACTAAACTAATTTTGAGGAAGCATCGATCAAAGAAAAAGAGTGATCAGGTGGTTGCAATATCTTCTACTGTCCCATCTAAAATAGCTAAGGCCGTCGATGAGGCAATACCTCCACCTTACCCCCGGCCTTCTCAAATTCATCCCTATCGTCCTCCAGCACATCCTCCAACATATCGCCCGGGGAAGGCTCCCATGGAATTTTTAGTCATACGCTAAATAGTCTTCATAGATTTTGACTCTGATGATAGAAATCACAACTCAGAGGAGTTATCTATTGACGATAATATGCTAGACGTCATAGAGGAATAGATGCTTGGTCCAGTGCCGAAGTCGAAAGCTGATGCTGCAGTGGAATTTGTTGAAGATACTTCAGCAACCCAGCTTCAGGGTAAGTCCCCCCTTACACCACCTGAGTCTCTAGCTAAGGGTGGTGAAGGTGGAGGTCAACTTCCCGGGGGCTAAAGTCGTGAAGCTACTGAGGTTACCATTCAGGCTGGCGAGGGTATCGAGGCTGGTTCAACCCTTCGTATGATGCTCCTGATCATTCCTACTTTTGACCGGACCGTTCCAACTTCTAGGTTTATTTACTCCAGTGAACTTCGAGCTGACCTCTTTTCCATGCTTCGCTCTATGTCAGCTGGTGAAGGATGCATTGGTGATAGCTATTGGAAAGGGGCCAAGGTTGCTAGCCCATCTGAGTAGATTCGGATGGTCTTTAATAACGGAATCTTTGTAAGTGCCCTCTATATTATTTTCCATTTTCCAACCTCATGGATTCCATAACCCTTACTTTGCTTTCAGGCGGTGGATGAGCTAACTCAGGCCTTGGCTGATCAGAAAAGGCATGCCGCGGAGATATTTCAGCTGAAGAATGTCTCTTCTAAAAAAGAGGATGCACTCAAGTCTTTTTCTGCCAGCGCTTCCAAAGTCAAACGATATGAAAAGGATCTAAGAACCCATGCTAGGATCGATCTTGCTTTAAGAAAGAAAATAGTAAATGTCCAGAATAAGGCTTCCGCATCTGAAATAGCTCTCGAACAGCTCACTTCAAAAAATGCTTAACTAGAGAGGAGGGTCGCCAAAGCTGAGATGCTGAATGCTCAACTTGAGTCGAGGGTTACTTTGGCTAAAGTGGAGGTGAAAGAGGCCAGTGAGTAGAATCAGCTTGCCTAGGATACATATATCTCTGCTCAAGAGGCTATGCTTACAAAGCAACAGACATCTAAAGAGCCTCAAATGCATTATGAATTCTTATCTAGAGACTTGAAGCAGCAGCAGGTTAGCATGGAAGTGCTTTCTTAGGAAGCTAGGTCAGCCCTCGAGGTTCAAAGTGTGGATCGTTATTAAAGATCCCCAACTTTCGATGTTGTCATGCTGAGGGAATTTGAGAGGGGGCTGACCACTGCTCGGGCTTTCTTCGGAGTTAGGGAGAGGTCTTCAGATGAGGCTCACCGTAAATGGGATCGACCGATCAAAAAGCATAAGGATGAGTCCCTAAAGACCATCAGAAAACAGAGAATTCACTAGAGAGCTTACTACCGGTCGATCGGAAAGACCCTCATCTTATGCTTCTAGAGCTTTCTTTAGCATCTTCATTGGTCACTTTCCATGCCAATGGAGATAGTAATTCTTTAACTAAGGGTGCTGATGTTGGTCTATTTTTGAGCATGGACTATTCTTCTTTTATGGCTGATGACCTTGAGGACGCCATTACCTGGCTGGATTTTGAGGGCACGAACTAAGATCGAGGGGAAGATGCCCCTTCTGGTGGTTCTGGCCCCAGAGGCCTATCTAAAACCCCCAATGTTTAGAAATTTCCTTTTTATCATTTTTGTAACCTCAATCTTGTAGCCGCATATTTCTTTGATGAAATTAAATTTATTATATTTTTTGTTTCTGAGTACTTTGTAACGAACTGTTGTCATTATCAACTAGAATTATGTGAGTCGGGCCACATGTAAGTTAATCATTCTGGTTATGATCACATCTTCTTCTGCAATCCCTTTAATCCTAACCAGAACGCCTTATCAACCCAAACTAATAATGAGTTTATCATCCTAACTTTGACCAAGCAACTCTAAGTGGCAGAGCTTATAATGGTTCTTAAGCGGGGTATGGGGAATCGCTCGGCTTTACCCATTGAATATTCGATCCCGGACCATCATGGCGTTGCTATGTCAAGAAGTGTTCTTTTCGACCCATTTACAAGGTATCTAGTTTATAGACTCTTGTCTTTTATCTGTCAACTAGGTCATTCGGACGTCTCCCATTAGTTTGTTGATCAAGATTAGTTGCAATAGGGCATCTTGTATTTTACTAACTTAGCAAGTGCTCGAACTGCACCTATTTTTCAAGTAAGAATATTCATCCCTTGTTCAATTCATGGCGCATCCCATCAGGGTTTATGTCTTTAAGGTGCCTTAACAATGCTTTATTGCACCCAGTTAGTTTTGGTTAGTGTATGCTGCCTTTGCGATATACGTTTTCGGCCCCTCACTGGGCCTCTCGGGAGCTCTCACCTGACACCAAGCAGTTTCTATGTGCCCTGAGATTGCATTGGAATACGAAAGCAAAGTTTTTTAACACTGTTCTTGAACATCAAAACTATTCCCTCGAAGAGGTCTTTATTTAATGTTGAAAAGGGAACATAAAATAATCAAGAAACAAGATAAAACTAATTTATAAAGAGGTTAGAGAAATTAACAAAGACTAAGGGACCCCTAAGGGTAAAACAATTTTAAGTATTGGGCATTGTATGGTCTGGGCAACTCACTTCCTTCTGATCGGGCAGGGCGGCACGCCCATGTCCTGCCAACCCGACCACCTTGTACGGGCCTTCCCAGTTGTCCGCCAGGGTTCCAACTGACTTATCTCTTGTACTGGGTGACACCCTTTTGTAGAACTACGTCTCCAAGTTGGAATCTTCTGATTCGAACATGCGAGTTGTTATATCTAGCGACCCTTTGCTGATAGGCTGCAGTCCTGATTCTCAACATGTCTCTTTTTTTCTTCTAACTCGTCTAGGTTCTGTATCATCATCTTAGTGTTCAACTCGGGATGAAAGAGATACAACATAGGTGAGTTATTAATGACCTCGACCGGGATTACTACCTATGCCCTGAACACCTATAATTAAGAGTCTCCCATGTTGAGGTTCTTTCTGTGGTCCGATATGCCCATAAAGCCTCATATAGCTTATCCTCCCAGTTTCTTTTTTTGGCATCTAGTTTCACCTTCAGGGTGTGCTTGATTATCTTTTTCATCGACTACCAGCTTCCGTTGGTCTGTGGGTGAGCCGGTGTCATATAATAATTCCTTATGTCGAAGTCATGACACATGTTCCTGAAATTATCACCATCAAATTGGGTTCCATTGCCCGTAATTATCGTGCCTGGGATTCCAAACTAGTAGATAATGTTCTTCTTGACGAAACTCATCGTATTCGCTTCGGTTATATATACCAGCGCCTCCGTCTCAACCCATTTGGTGCAATAATATACAACAACAATTGGGTGCTTTGCTCCACCTTTGGTTGTAGCTGGCATTAAGCCGATCAGATCTAACCCTTACATAACAAATGGCCAAGGTGACGACAAGCTCCTTAATTATTAGGGAGGCTTCTTTATGTCATTGGCTAACATTTGTCAACCCCCACATTGTTCGACGACAACTTGAGTGTCTTGAAAAAGGATTGGTCAATAGAAACCTTATCTAATAGTTTTATGTGCTAAGCTTCTACTTCCTAAATGATTTTCACAAATTCCCCGGTGGATGCTTTCTAATATCCATCTGCCTTTCACGGGACAAACATATCTCTGTAAGGCTTTCGAGAATCCTCTTCTATACAGCTCCCCCGACCATTGAATACCTTGTAGCTTTGTACCTGAGGCATTTTGCTTCAGTTGCTTCTATTGGAAGTGTCCCATTTTCCAAATATTCCCTGATCGGGGTAATCCATGTGATTTGAGCTTCTTCAACCGCTACCACTTCCACTTCCACTTCCACTTCCACTTTCGACACCTCTTCTTGGTCCTCAATGCTGGATCTTTTAAGGTGAGCGACTGGGATGGTCTTTGACAACACAACGATGGTGGCTGATGCCAATTTTGATAGGGTGTCTGCTTTTTCATTCCTCTCCCTAGGGATCTGGGTGATTTTGTATATCTTGAATCTCCCTAGTAATGCTTTGGCTATCCCTAAATATGCAGCCATGTTACCATCTTTTTCTTGATATTCATTCAATATTTGGTTCATAACCACATGCGAGTCGCTAAAAATTTCTAGCTCATCCACTCATAGGGCGGTGCAGACTCTGAGTCCTGCCAAAACTGCCTCATATTCTGCCATGTTGTTGGTGGCTTTGAAGTCAAAATGCAAGGCATACTCAACTTGATCTTCTTCTAGGGTAGATATAACTATCCCAGCCCCGCTGTCATGTGTGATTGACAACCCATCTACATATAGCTTTTATGAAAATTCATTTTTCTCTTTCAGCATCCAGATTGCCTCGTTATTTGGTTCAGTAAATTCTACGATTTGGTCAACCACAACTTGCCCCCTTATTGCGGCCCTTGGTATGTATGCTATCTCGAATTCGCTTAACTCCACAGCCCATTTTTTCAATCTTCCGAACACTTCAGGAATGGATAAAATTTGCTTCAGGAGGCAGTCCTTGTAGACCTCAATCCTGTGTGCTTGGAAATACGGCCTTAGTTTCCTGGCTACAGTTACCAAAGCCATGCCATTTGCTTCGCTGGAGAGTACCTTGCTTCCACTGGTAATAATGCTTTACTGGTATAATACACCGATTTTTGTACCCCTTCATCCAGCCTAACTAATACTGACCCTGTCGCCACAAGCGTCACTGACAGGTATATGTAGAGTACTTCTCCTTCAAGGGTTTTGGACAATACTGGAGCTCTCACAAAATATTCCTTTATCGTTTTGAATGCTTGTTCGCATTCGGTGCTCCATTATACCCCCTTCCCTCTCTTGATTGCTTTGAAAAAGGGAAGACAATCATCAGTTGATTTGCTGATGAATCGGTTCAGAGATGCTAAGCACCCCGTAAGTCTTTGAATTTTCTTCATTGTCCTTGGGGACCTTATCTCCTCTAATGATTTTATTTTTTCTGGATTCTCTTCTATCTCTCTCTAGTGGTCTTGGAAGCCTAAGAATCTCCCCGAGGGTACCCCGAAAATGCACTTTTTTGGATTGAGCTTCATGCCGTACTTTCACAGCACTCTAAACGTTTCCGTTAGGTCTGCTACATGCTCTTTCGATGTTATGCTGACATAACGTCCACATATCCTTACATGTTTCTATCAATCTATCGGGTGAACATCTTGTTCACCAATCTCTGATAGGTTGCTCCGATATTTTTAAGACAAAAGTGCATGACTTTATAGCAATACAAACCTTGGTCAGTAGTAAAGGACGTCTTATCCTCGTCAGGTTCAAACATTCGGATATGGTTATATCCCGAGTTTGCATCCATGAAGCTTATTAATTCATGACCGACCGTCGCATCAACTAACTTTTTGGACTCCTATGGATTTTATCTCACTCATCCGTCACAACATTCTTAGCCCTATCATCTCCGCTCCTGAGGACCATATTCTTAAGGTGCCCTTCTCTAATTAGCTTCTCGATATAATCCCTCAGCTGGTAGCACTTATATGTTTCATGACTGTTTTCCTGGTATAAACTATAGTATTTTGTGGTGTCTCTTCTTGTGAAACTTGGTTGCTTCGGAGGTCTCTTGTACAGATTCTTGTCCTCTATCACATTCAGGATTTCTTTCTGTCATTTGGCTAGTGGAGTGTAGTTGGTATATTGCCTTTTGAACTGCCTAGTACCTTTGTCATCCTCCTTTCACCCATCTCTACCTTTTCCTCCGTTACCTTTTTGCTCCCCTTTGCTACCACTCTTTAGGTTTCTATATTTATTCTTCTAACTGTTTTCGGGCCGACCCCCGTGTATAATTACTCCACCATGGGCCAACTGTTCTTTCTCCACCATGGCGTACCCTCTGACATGGTCTACCATACCGGCGTAAGTGGTTGGTCCCCTTTGCCTCAAGCTTAGGGTCTGATGGCTGTGCCATAAATTATTGATGAATGCCGATACCACTGCATCATCATTGGGGTCTTGAACTTCTAACATCACTTGTGAGAATCTGGTTAAGTAATCTTTCAACTTCTTAACCTTTCTTTTTTTCACAGTCGATAAGACCGATATAGACTTTCTTCGCTGGATATTCTCCATGAATTGTCTAATCAATACTTGTACCAACTCCTCGAAGTTTCTAATAAAACCTACGGGCAATCCTCCAAACCATCTCGACCCTAGATCTCCTAATGTTTCTGGAAATATACGACACATTAGGGCGTCATTGTAGTCATATTATGCCATTACGCTTTGATACCTCCTCTCATGCTCTTGTGGGTCGGTGTTGGTCTTGAACTGTTCCACAAGCGGTATTCTGAACTTTTTCGAGAAGCGAACATGTCTTATTAAATCAGTAAACAAGATTCCAGAGTTCCTGATCAGGGGGTTTCCCCAGCTTTGCCTCCATTCAAGGGCTTCTATCCTCCTAAGAATAATGTCTCACTCCCTTTTTGGCTCTCTATGTTCGTTAAATCTTCGACAGATCGTTAGCTCGTATGGATCCCCAGGGGCCCTACTGCTATCTAGGTGTCAAAAGGATCACCCATGATCACTGGGGTTTGTTCGCTACGCCTTCTACTGGCCGTTTCATTATGGCTTGAATACGAGCAGGATCTTTTCTTTTGGTCATTATACTTACGCCTGCATTCGGAGTAAGTTTCTATTCCGTTGTATCTCTCCACGTCTTCCCGTGAACTAGATTCCCGGTGTTGCCTTATTCCCGGATCTTTTTGGTAACTTCTCCTGCGTGAAAACCCCCTCATTTCCTGATATTCTACCTCATCTCTTCCAGGTTTCTGGGGTGCTCCTGGGGTGATTGCTACTATCTCAGAACATATCTTTAGATCTTGGGCTACGATTGGTGTGGAGAGTTGGTACGACGAACTTAGGTTAGCCGTGGCTGATATACTTATCCCTTGATTGGCAGCATCTTTGATAACGTAAGGATTCCTAGATCTTTTTGAATTCTTCCAGGGAGATGCTAGTGGTTGCACCCGTAGTGGTAACAGTGTCTGGCCTGATCGATAGCACGGTCCTTAAGGATGGATCTCCTCTTGTAGCTGCGACATCCGTAAGGTTCTGGTTATTGGTCTTATATGTTACATCGACACTGTAGGGAGATTGACTTCTGTCTCTTCCAGTGTCCATGATGCCGTTTTTGACCGAGTTTCTTCATAATTAATTAAGTAAACAGAATATTGTCGAAAGTTCAGCCCCTTCTTCTAGCACCAGTTGTTAACGGTGATTTTTGGATCAATCTCCCATCACATAATTAGAGCAAATTAATGGCTAATAACAAACAAAAGATAATAAGAAGAATAAGTAAGACACTGGATTTTACATGGTAAAACCTCAACGAGGGGAAACATCCACGATTGCCAATTGCATAACAAAAATTTACTATATGAAAAAAATATTACACACTCAATCACTCGTGTCTATTCTCAAGAAATTTTGTTCAACCCTTTTGGGTCTATTTATACATGCATAGAACCCTAATTCTTGATGTACAAGTAAGGAATGTTCCTATGATTCAATGAAATTCTAACTTATTAGAGTCATGTTGTCCCTTTTCTTTGTTTCAGGTCGATCGTGTCCTGGTCGTACTGAATTCCTTATTTAATCCATACTTTTACATTAATGAGGAAGCTTATTTCCTTATCAGAGTAGGCTTCTAGAAACCTTGTTCAAGTTGGACTCTTTTTCCTGCGTGTTTGAGTCGTAATCTTAATGAATCTGGGTGTTAATCTACGTGTTATGTATCTGATCATTTGTTTTTCCCTATCATCCTTGTTTGCCCCCGATCGGCAGTTCAACCTTACCCTAATCCCGACAATCTTGACAAATCGATCGGGTTTTCAAACCTGATCAACTATGTCATCTGACTGGGAAGGGCCGGTCGGGTTCACTTGGTCCCCTCTTATGTTAACTTAACTTGATCAGGTCCTGGTGATGTGGCGTTCCTGACCCTAGTCTTTTGCTGACGTGTCGTGTTACTTAGAATTTTCCAATAACAGAGAGATTAATGAAAATCTATGATTCTCTCTTTGTTTTTGAAAAGTTATGATATAATTTCTCTTATTGTTTGAAATGTGTGACTGTGTGATTCCCTTGGAAACAAGCCTTTTTGATCAATATGTGAGGTGTTGACGGTGATTTTTGGATCACGTAGGATTGATCACCTGTCTAACAGGTTTTGCTAATTGCCGAAGATGTTATAGAGAAAATATAAAAAAGGGAAATTCATGCACACATAAGTTTACGTGGTAAAACCCCAAGGCGGGGAAACTTCCACTGTTGCCAGTTACGGTAAGAAGAAATTCACTATGAATATACTGATTACACACTCAATCTCTCCTTCGTTGTTGTCGTCTCTCTCTCTCTTTCTATATATCTTTTTTATATGTTGTTACATATATCTATCTCTCTTTTACAATGAGATTATGGGTCTATTTATATGTGTATAGAACCCTAATCCTTGTTAAAAAAATAAGGAAAGGTGATAGTGTTTAATTTGGACTTGTCACTTGTTGAAGTCGTCTTTGTCTTCTTTTATGTTTTTAGAGATCTTGTGCATTGAATTAGAATCTTCTTAGGATTTTGGTTGAATGGTCCGTTTAGGACTTATTTCTTGATCGGTGTACAGTCTTCTAGAAGAACTTACTTATTTCTTGATTTGGACTCATTTCTTGTTTGGTGTTTATCCTTCTAGAAGCTTTGAGTTCCTTCCTGAATAGAATTCTCTGACACTGAAGAGGAAATAGGGATATTTCCTTATTGGAGTGTGATTCTAGATTCCTTGTTTAAGCAGGACAATTTTTCTTCGTATTTGAGTCATAGTTGCCTTTAATGTCTCCTACATGTTGTCCAACTGACCAACTCTCTAGTCCCGACCAAACTTCCTTTATCCAGATCGGATGGTCCCGATCGGATGGTCCCGACCAAGTTGTCTCTACCCGATCGGCTAGTTTCCCCGACCAGGATATTTGTGCCCGATTGGTTAGTGTTCCCGACCATCTTGGGTGATCTTGACTAAGTCTTGAAATCATCTATTAATACTTGGATTAAACTTCCCTGATTGACTTTTATGACATGGCATATCTAATCATGCTGACTTGTCACGCTATCAAAAAATCTCTATAACAATAACCCCTCAAATCGCTCGATGATCTCTTGACGGGTCAACGAAGGGGATTTGAATAGTTTTGATTTTTTGACGCTATTGCTCTAATCCGATCAAGTATTTTATTTGTTATTGGAAAATTCTAAGTAACACAACACATCAGCAAAAGACCAGGGTTGGGAACACCATATCACCAGGACCTGATCAAGTTAAGTCAACATAAGGGGGGACCAAGTTAACCCGACCGGCTCTCCCTGACCAGATGACATAGATGATCGGGTTTGAAAACCCGATCGAGTTGTCAAGATGGTCGGGATTAGGGTAAGGTTGAACTACCAATCGAGAGCAAATAGGATGATCGAGAAAAACAAATGATCGGATGCCCGACACATAGATTAACACCCAGATTCAATAAGATCACGACTCAAACATGCAGAAAGAAGAGTCCAACTTGAACAAGGTTTCTAGAAGACCACTCTGATAAGAAAATAAGCTTCCTCATAAAAGTAAAAGTATGGATTAAACAAGGAATTCAGTATGACTAGGACACGATCAACGTGAAACAAGGAAAAGGGACAACACGACTCTAATAAGTTAGAATTTCATTGAATCACAAGAACTTTATTTACTTGTACATCAAGATTTAGGGTTCTATGCATCTACAAATAGACCCAAAAAACACTCAAAAGGGTTTAACAGAATTAATTGAGAAAAGACAAGAGTGATTGAGTGTGTAATCTCTTTTTCATACAGTGAATTTTTGTTGCTGCAATTGGTAACCGTGGACGTTTCCCCGCATTAGGGTTTTACCACGTAAAATCCACTGTCTTACTTATTCTTCTTATTATCTTTTGTTTGTACTTAGCCATTACTTTGCTCTAATTGTGTGACGGGAGATTGATCCAAAAATCACCGTCAACAACTAGCACTAGAATGAGAGGTTTGATTCTTCGACAATATTCTGTTTACATAATTAATTAAAAAGAAACTTGGCCAAAAGCGGCATCTTGGACACTGGAAGAGACAGAAGTCTATCTCCCCACAGTGTCGACTTAACACATGAGACCAATAACCAGAACCTCACGGATGTCACTGTTACAGGATGAGATCCACCCTTAAGGACCCCTCTATCCGTCAGTCCAGAAACTGTTACCACTATGGGTACAACTACTGGCATTTCCCTAGAAGCATTGAAACAGATCCAGGAATCCCTCTGAAAACTCATCAAAGATGTTGCCCAGCAAGGAATAAGTATATCACCCACAACTAAATAATTGAGTGGGAGAAGGTATTTTGAAAAACCTACAGCCTCCAAGTTTAGTTGAGCTTTATGTTTCGTGTAATAACCTTCCAAGAGGTATTCATGAATGGAATTTAGCAAGATACTTCCTCACAAGGATAGACTAGACAATTAACCCAAACGATATCTACTCCCAAATGAGGGATATTCGTGAGGGAATATATTGAAGGTCGATAACTTGGTAACACACTCAATGTGATTTTATTAATATCCTCCTAACAGTTCTTGTTAAAAAAATTACAATGCTAAAATTGAAAATACTGGTTATTATGTTAACAATTAGGTGGGATCTAGTCCAACTAGTAAATGATGCGAACTTCTAAAGGAGGCGTTACATTTATGGGTGTTGGATCACCGTTGAATTTTACGATTGAATTATATTTAAATCAAGATAAATATTCAAACGTGATTTATAATGATTGTTCACTTATATAATTTTTGTTATTAAAAAGAAATCATGACCCCATCCCTAATCAAACATCCTAAAAGATAATACTTAAACTGATGATAATAATGTCAAATGGACAAGGAAAATTGGGTTGTTGTTGTTGCAAGTTGAAAAACCATAAGTTCGTTTTGTCTATTCCTAAAACACCTAATCCTATTAATGAATCTAATGAGGAGCAAAGAGATGAGTATCAGTAGTGTAAGTCTTCAGATGAGATGGCTAAATGTTTGTTACATTATTGTCACCATCTCCGATGTGTTGCAACAACAACATGAAGGAATGGAGACTACTACCGATATAATGATATCTCTGGAAGAGATGTTTGCTATGAAGTTTAGGACGACTAAAACAGAGGCAGTGACTACTTTCATGAATCTTAGGATGAAACATGGACAGGATTTGAAAGATCACTTGATGAAAGTCATAGCACATCTCAATATCGTTGAACTCAATGGTGCTGAAATAGATGGTGAGACAAAAAATTGACATGATTGACAACTCCCTGTCGGATTCATTTGATTAGTTCAAATTGGACTACACCTTGAACAATAAGGAGTACACCTTGTAAGGCCTAATGCAAGATGTTCAAAGTGCCAAAAAGATTCTTGTGAAAGGCAAGGGTCAAGAGATTCATATGGTTGGTAAAGTTGCTAATGTTAAGACTCGTTAGTAGGTCAAGAAACAACAGAAGGAAAAGCAATTCGGGTCTACATAGAAGAAGACTAAGATAGTTACCAAGATCGAAGGAAAGTGTTTCCTTTGTGGTGAAAAGGGACAAAGTTATAGAATGAATGTGAATGAATTCAATTTGTGTTTAGGCAACGGAGCATTGGTGTCGACTAGTGTAGTGGAAGATATTAAAATCAATTTAGATTCTTATAGGCATTTAGATTTAATAGACGTTGATAAATTTCTAGAAGATGGCTATATGAATAATTTTGTGCCTAAAAGTAGAATTGTCTTGAATGTGCTTTCAGGAGATACAATTCCACAAGAGGTTTCACAACCTAGCCCAATTGAAAGTTTCGCACCAACACAATATCAACAATCTACCATACCTTGTCGTAGTGGGAGGGTTAGTAGACCACCTGAGAGATACATCGACCTAGGAGAATCTGTAGAGAATATCCCGGATGATGATGATCCCTATACGTACAAGGAAGAAATGGAAGTTTTTGATTGTAATGGAAGATGTTTATTGTCGTCATTGGCAAAAGGCAATGCAATCCGAAATTGAATATATGTTCAAAAACAAAGTCTAGTCTCTTGTAGATTTGCCTAAAGGGATAAAACCCATCGGGTGCAAGTGGGTATACAAGAGGAATGGATGGAAATATGGAAACCTTTAAAGCTAGATTGGTAGCTAAAGGTTATACACAGAAGGAATGTATCGATTATGAAGAAACCTTCTCTCCTGTGGCCATGCTTAAATCCATTAGGATACTCTTATCCATTATGACATCTCTAGACTTAGAGATTTGGCAAATGGACGTCTAGACAACTTTCCTTAATGGAAGTTTTGACAAAAGCATCTATATGATGCAGCCATAAGGATTCATTGAAAAATGCCAAGAGGAAAGGGTATGCTGTTGGAGTTTATACCCTAAACATGTAACTTGTAAATGGATATATGAAGTAAATAAAAAGAAAGGTTCAATTCATTCTGTTATGTTATTTATTTTATAAACTTTTGTACATATTAACACCCTGGATTGCCGGATGTAATCTTAAACTGTGTATATAAGTGTCATATACAGATGGATACAGTAAGAGACGTGTAATCTAAAGAGTCCATAGATAGCAAATAAAGCTGTGTACTTTATTAATGGTTAATCTATAGTTGCGGTCCGTTCCCTAATGTACGGTGATTCTATCCTGAATCATTCATATGAGATATGGGAATTGAGGCACCTTGTATGATGTGATCATATAGGATTGGCCCATGATCTATATGAATCTCACACCAAGATCTGTTTACCGATGAGATTCATATATATGAACTAATGATGGCTATATGTGGGTGATCTTAATCCAGAGTGTCTTATCGACTCCTTCAGGTTAGAACGTGGTCTTTAATATGCCATGGATGAGGTCAGATGCATTTCCTGATCAATATACTCCATATGTTGGGATTACGGTTTGGCTTGTGGCTAGGAAGGTTTGTACACAATAGTGGAATCCACTCATTCTTGTGAGAAGTAGATGGTAGTTCCCTTAAGGGTTGATTCGGGGCTTGGACAATATAAGCGCTCTTCTAATTCCGTGAGGAAATAGGATTTATTGTCCATTAGAGAATCAATTATACTTAAACGATATATGTAAATAGAGGGGTATAACAGACATTATGACCCAACTCTAATTATGAACTACTATGGAGGATCACACCATATGTAATAGCTATATCGATAGACACCGAGTTGTATCGGTCTGTGTAAAAACGTCTGCAGTTGAGAGAGTGTAGCTTCGGGTTTTTAGTGGAATAACACTGGAGTTAATAATCAAAGAATATTAATTAAAGAGTTTAATTAATGATTTTGAGGATTATTGGAGCTCAAAATACTGTGGGTCTATTAGGTCCACTTGCTAACCCGATTGATTTAGGTAACACGGGTCACGGTTAATTAATTGGATTATCCAATTAATTGTGTTACAAAAGTGACACGTGTTAGGAGCTGATTGAGTAATTAGATTATTCAATTGATTAAAATGACAATTATGACAATTAAAAAATAAGATTTTTTAATCGTATAAATAGTCATGAATGGAGGGATTCAATTGTTATTTATTTTTGAATGATAAGATAATATGATTACCTTATTTATTAAATAAAATAAATTATATATATATATATATGAATTTGAATTGTTTAAATTGAAATATATATATATAATATCTTATTTGATAAATAAAATATAGTTTTTATTTTTAAATAAAGATATGATCAGTTTTTTTTAATTTTAAATATTATATACATATGATATTATATATATATAAATATATATATATATATATATATATATTGTGGGTGAGAACGCATAGCAAAAATATATATATGATATATTTTGTGCAAAGAAAAGGTGCACGCATTAATAAAATGCAAAAAGGTGTGCGTGAGTTCTACTAACAAAAGAAAAAAAAGTTTTTGTTTGGTTTTCAAAAAAGCATGCATTAGGTCTTTTGTTTAAAAAAAAATAGGCGCATATCAATTTTGCTATCAAAGCAATTAGTGTGTGCGTAAAACACATATCAACATATATATCAGAATTTGTATGTGATGCAAATGGTGCAAGTGTTGCATAGTAAAAATTAAGAAATTTTTTCTTAGTTTTCCTACATCCTCCATTCTAAGTTTCTGAGACCGTGACCCGCCCACACATAGTTACCAGTCCGGGAATAGCTAGGAAGATCAGTGGTACAGATCAAAAGAAAATAGAAAAGTGAAGGAGCCTCCAAACGTTGGTAAGCTTTTTAATCTAATTTTTTATTATTGATTACAATTCCTTGTATTTACATATATATTTTATTAGTGTAATAATTTTTATATGTATTTGATCCGAAAATAATTACGATACCAAGTTCACGGTTCCTAGATACAGATTACGATCTGTATAAAATTTTTAAAACCCATTTCCGTTTCGATACCGGTGAACGGGGTTCCATCAATTGGTATCAGAGGCAGTTTTATTTTCGGAAGAGGAAATTGTTTTCGATGCTCCTGTATGTATGATTGTGCAGGCACGATTTAAATTGACTGTATGATGTTTTTGTATGTATATTATATTTTTTAATTTACAAAAACATGATTGATCGTTAATTTTATAGTACTGTGGATTTACGGTTTATGGGTTGTATTTTTTTTTTGTTTATTATTTTTTTTACTTCAATTGTATTGTAAAAAAAATGTAACCTATATTGAAGGCCTGGAAAAATCGCGAAGAAGGATTCATGAGATGAATAGGAGTGACCTGAAGAGACTTGAAGACTCCAAAATTACAAGAAGACCAAGGAATGCCTTGGGGGTATTTTTGTATATTTAGATTCTAATTTTTTTAGGTTAAATAATCCACAGTACTCTATCAATTCATGTATGCTTTGTATTATGTGATGATAAAAGCATTGTCATGCATACGTATGTCATTTAGATTAGATGTGCCTACACAAATATATTTGATATGTCACACATGCATCATAGCCTGATATTTTATGTATTTTTTTTAATGTGATTGGAATGGGTAAATACATAAATTGGCTATGAAATGAGATTAGTTTTTTAATGGTTAAAAAACTTGGTAATTCTCATTAATATTAATCTAGTTATTAAAGAGTTTAATAAGTTAGATTAATGGGGTCATTTTTGTAATTAGGATTAATATGATTATTTTCCTAATAATAAATGAACTGAATATTGTGTTAGAGTTTTAATAGTTAAAACATAGTAAACACTTTCATAATGATCTGGGCTTAGTAAATAGTTTACAAAGACTTAGATTATTCACTAATAGATTATATTTTTAATTGTTAAAAATCATTAATAATTTATTAGTTAATTAGAATTTATTTCTAATAATGAATTAGTTAATGCACTATGTAACTTGCTTAAAGTTAGCCGTTTGATCCTGTAGAGTCTAGGTGCATTAACGGATAATAGAAAACCTAGTTTTAAAATAGTGAGTGGGAGAGGGATATATGACATATATATCCTGCGGTCTCCATCATTAGTTCAACACCGTGAGATCCGAGTGGGGCCTCGTGACGGCTTTGCTTTTGTCCTCCCTAAGGAGGGCTTCCACAAAAGTCAATACCAAGGTTGACTTCCTAACGGATAAGATTTCTGAGGGTATTTCGGGATTGACCGACCCTAAGGCGGCAACTCTCGAGTTAAGCTAGTGAGATCTGAAATGGTAGGTTAAACTCATGAAGGTTTTGATTAAGTTTGTTAATTAAAAACCTGACTGAATAAACGACGGTTGAATGATATGGAATAAGAGTTATTCTAGAATATCATTTGATTGAGAATGGCTCGGTCCAACATACAAATATTTGACCGACCCTAAGGCGGCATTTTTTTGTGGCATGTTGGATTGTTGTGGTATAGTAACTATTTTTAGGGTAGTTCTAGTTCGTTAAACATGTTCATACATCATGTTTAAATTTATACCAAAACACTCGCACTTGTTTTAAATAACTGACTAAATGAATGTTTTATTTATTTCAGCAATGTCTTCTGCATTACTTCAAATTCTCGCAAGCGACAAATTAACTGGTGATAACTACACAAAGTGGAAACTGAACATTAATGCAATTTTGGTCACCAAAGACCTCAAGTTTGTGCTTAAGGAGGAATGTCCTCCAGCGCCTACTGCCAATGCCACACGAACTTTTTATGAGGCATACCAGCAATGAGTCTCATCTGATGAGAAGGCCCGAACATATATGTTGGCTTCAAAGATAGACGTGCTTGTCACAAAGCACGAAGCAATGACTTCAGCATTCGAAATCATGGAGTCATTACAAGCTATGTTCGGGCAGCCTTCTGAGCAAAAACGACACGAATCTGTTCGTTCCGCTATACTCGCTCACATGATGGAAGGTACGTCAGTTCAGAACATATCCTGAGCATGATGTCATACTTCAACACGGTAGAAATCAATGGCGGGGCCATTGACGAACCCAGTTAAGTGAGCATCATACTGACGACTTTTCTGAAGAGTTTCAATCAGTTTAAAAGCAATTACGGGATGAATAAGTTAAAGTTCAGTCTTTCACAATTGCTCAATGAGTTCGCTACCTTTGAGTCCTTGATTAAAGACAACAAAGGTAAGACCGGTGAGGCAAATGTTGTCGAACCATCTTCCTCTAATAATAAGAAGAGGAAGAGGTCATCTGGGAAGGCAAAGAATAAGCCCAAACCCAAGAAAGCCTATAGCAAAGGCACCTCCACTGACCAAAGCAAGGGAAAATATTTCCATTACGACAAGGTCGGACACTGGAAGAGGAACTGTCCTCAATATCTGGAGGAGGCTGCCAAGAAGAAGAAAACGAAAGGTAAATATGATTTACTTGTTCTTGAATCTTGTTTAGTGGAAGATGATTCTTCACCCTAGATAGTTGATTCGGGGGCCACTAATCATGTTTGTTCTTCTTTACAGTGGACTGATTCTTAGACACCGCTAGAGGAGGGAGCCTTCTCAATACGTGTGGAGTCAAGGGATGTCATGTCGGCACGAGCAGTGGACATAATTAGATTATGTTTTTGTAATAATTATATATTGTTGGACAATGTATTTTATATTCCTGGATTTACATGGAATTTGATTTCCGTTTCTAAGTCGTTAGAACAAAAATATTCTGTTTCTTTTAATAATAAGTCTGTTATTATTGGAAAGAATGGTCTGAATATTTGTTTAGGAATTAATGAAAACAATTTGTATGTGTTAAGACCGTTAATACATACTACACAGCTCAATACCGAAATGTTTAAGGTTGAAAAACAAAAAACTAAACGACATAAGATTTCTCTAGATAATGACACATATCTCCGGCATCTAAGGCTTGGTCATATCAACCTTGACCGGATGGACAGATTAGTAAAAAGTGGACCTTTAAGTGAGTTAAAGGTTGGCACCTTACCTGTCTGCGAGTCTTGTCTGGAAGGTATGATGACTAAGAGACCTTTTACTAGAAAAGGGCTTAGAGCTTAAGAACTGCTAGAGCTTATACATACAGATGTCCGTGGACCGATGAATGTTAAAGTTAGGGGTGCTTATGAGTATTATGTCACCTTTATAGATGACTACTCAAGATACGGATATGTCTACATGATGCAACGAAAGTCGAAAAAAATTGAAAAGCTCAAAGAATTTCGAGCTAAAGTTGAGAATCAATTAGGTAGAACTATTAAGTCACTACGATCGGATCGTGGAGGTGAGTACCTTGACCAAGAGTTTGAAGACTTTATGGTCGAGCATGGGATAATTTCCTAACTCACAGCTCCCGATACACCTCAGCAAAATGGTGTAACAGAGAGGAGAAATAGAACTTTAATTGAAATGGTGAGATCTTTAATTAGTTTCTTATCATTACCAAATTCCTTCTGGGGATATGCATTACAAACAGCGGCATACAATTTGAATGTAGTGCCATCCAAATCTGTTCCTAAGACTCCCCTAGAGTTGTGGAGTGGTCGTAAAACTAGTTTGCGGCATTTTCATGTCTAACACACGTGCTGAAGAACAGAACTGGAAAGCTAGACTTCAAGTCTGTTGTCTGTCTGTTTGTAGGATACTCTAAGGAGACCAAAGGTGGACACTTCTATAGTCCCAAAGATAACAAAGTATTTGTATCGACAAATACAACGTATCTTGAGGACAATTACATTAGTGACCATAAACCTCGTTCCAAGATTGTATTAAATGAGTTGGAGCCTGGTGAGACTAGTGCTTCATCAACAAGAGTTGTCGATCCATAAACATCTGAGAGTCAGATGGTTCTTGATCAAGATACACTACTACCTCGACGTAGTGAGAGGGTTGTGAGACAACCTGAATACTATTTAGCTATAGGTGAGGGACAATGTGTTGTCTCTGCTGATAGTGTGGATGATCCATTAAAATTTAAGAATGCAATGGAAGATCGTGATAAAGAGGAATAGCTTAAAACCATGAATCTTGAGATGGAGTCCATGTACTCTAACTCAGTCTGTGATCTTGTAGACTTACTGGATGGGGTAAAACCCATTGGATGTAAGTGGATCTATAAGAGAAAGAGAGAAGTAGAGGGAAAGGTAGAGACCTTCAAGGCAAGGCTAGTGGCCAAGGGTTATACCTAGAAAGAGGCGGTCGATTATGAAGATACCTTCTCGCTAGTAGCCATATTTAAGTCTATTAGGATTCTCTTATCCATTGCTGCCTATTTCGATTATGAAATTTGGCAAATGGACGTCAAGACTGTATTCTTGAATATCAATCTTGATAAGAGCATCTATATGATGCAACTAGAGGGATTTGTGTCTCCAGATCAAGAGCAAAAGGTTTGCAAGCTGCAAAGGTCCATCTATGGACTTAAGCAAGCATCTAGATCTTGGAACATTAGGTTTGATGATGTAATCAAAACCTATGGCTTCGAGCAGAACGTCGATGAGCCTTGTGTCTACAAGTGCATCATTGATAAGAAAGTAGTTTTCTTGGTCCTATACATAGATGATATCCTACTCATTAGGATTGACGTGGGAGTGTTGTCTGATGTAAAGGGCTGGCTGGCTAGCCAATTCCAAATGAAAGTTTTGGGAGAGGGAAGTTATGTTCTATGGATCCAACTTATAAGGGATTGTAAGAACAAACTTATAGCATTGTCTCAGGCATCATATATCTATAAGATTCTTATGTGGTTTTTGATGCAGAACTCCAAGAAAGGTATTTTACCTTCCAGGCATGGAGTTCACTTGTCTAAGGAACAGTGTCCTAAGACACCTCAAGAAGTTGAGGATATGATACGTGTACCCTATGCATCGACAGTAGGTAGTCTCATGTATGCTATGTTATGCACGAGACCGGACATCTGCTATACAGTGGGAGTTGTCAGCATTTACCAGTCTAACCCATGATTGGATCATTGGGTTGCTGTCAAGACTATTCTCAAGTATCTTCGGATAACGAGAAATTATATGCTAGTGTATTCCAGACAGGATTTGATCTCGTTAGGATACATGGATTCTGATTTTCAGTCAGACAGGGATTCTTGAAAATCCACTTCTGGATCAGTATTCACCTTGGGTGGATGAGCCATTGTGTGGAGAAGTATCAAGCAATCTTGCATTGCTTAATCCACCATGGAAGCCGAATATGTAGCTGCTTATGAAGCTGCTAAAGAGGCTGTTTGGCTCCGTAAGTTCTTGAATGATCTGGAAGTTGTTCCAGACCTGAATAAGCCCATCTCACTTTATTGTGATAACAGTGGTACTGTGGCTAATTCCAAAGAACCAAGAAGCCACAAGAGAGGGAAGCATATAGAGAGAAAGTATCATCTCATCAGAGAGATAGTGTAGAGAGGAGATGTGATCGTCACCAAGATAGCCTCACAAGACAATCATGATGATGCATTTACGAAGACCTTACCAGCTAAAGTATTATCGGGTCACCTAGATGGTCTAGTGTTAGGAGACATGCGTCACATGCTTTAGTGCAAATGGGAGATTGTTGGGGTTTATACCCTAAACATGTAACTTGTAAATAGATTTATGAAGTAAATAAAAAGAAAGGTTCAATTCATTCTGTTATGTTATTTATTTTATAAACTTGTGTACATATTAACATCCTGGATTGCCGGATGTAATCTCGAACTGTGTATATGAGTGTCATATACATATGGATACAGTAAGAGACATGCAATCTATAGAGTCCATAGATAGCAAATAAAGCTGGGTACTTTATTTGTTGTTAATCTATAGCTGTGGTCCATTCCGTAATGTACAGTGATTCTATCTTGAATCATTCATATGAGATATGGGAATGGAGGCACCTTGTATGCTGTGATCATATAGGACTGGGCCATGATCTATATGAATCTCACACCAAGATCCGTTTACCGATGAGATTCATATATATATCAACTAATGATGGTTATATACGGGTGATCTTAATCCTGAGTGTCTTATCGACTCCTTCAGGTTAGATCGTGGTTTTTGATATGCCATGGGTGAGGTCAGATGCATTTCCCGATCAATATACTCCATATGTTGGGATTAAGGTTTGGTTTGTGGCTGGGAAGGTTTGTACACAATAGAAATTAACATCTTATTTGATAAATAAAATACAGATTTTATTTTTAAATAAGGATATGATCTGTTTTTTTAAAAAAAAATATTATATATATATATATATATATACTGTGAGTACGAATGCACAGCAACTATATATATATGATATATTTTGTGCAAAGAAAAGGTGCATGCATTAATGACATGCAAAAAGGTATGCGTGAGTTCTTCTAACAAAAGACAAAAGGATAGTTTTTGTTTGGTTTTCAAAAAAGCGTGCATCAGGTCTTTTGCTTAAAACAAAATAGGCGCACATCAATTTTGCTATTAAAGCAATTAGTGTGTGCGTAAAACACATATCAACATATATATCAGAATTTGTATGTGATGCAAATGGTGCAAGTGTTGCATAATGAAAATTAAGAAAGAGTTTCTTAGTTTTCCTACATCCTCCATTCTAAGTTTCTGGGACCGTGACGCGCCCACACGCGGTTACTAGTCCCTGGAATAGCTAGGAAGATCAGTGGTACAGATCAGGAGCAAATCAAAAAGTGAAGGAGCCTCCAAACGTTGGTAAACTTATTAATCTATTTTTTATTATTGATTACAATTTCCTGTATTTACATATATATTTTATTAGTGTAATAATTTTATATGTATTTGTTCCGAAAGTAATTACGATCCCAAGTTCACGGGTCCTAGATACAGATTACGATCTGTATAAAAAAATTTAAAACCCATTTTTGCTGCGTTACTGGTGAACGGGGTTCCATCTTATACAAGTTGCAAATATCCATAAATGGAAGCAAGCATCCAGATCTTGGAACATAAGGTTCAATCAAGCAGTGAAAAGTTTTGAATTTATTCAAAACCTTGACGAACCCTGTGTATACAAAAGGATTAATGGTGACAAGTTGGTTTTCCTAGTTCTTTACGTTGATGATATACTATTTATCGGAAACGATGTAGGTGTATTGTCATCAGTAAAAGAATGGTTAGCAAAACAATTTGATATGAAAGACTTAGGAGAAGCAAGTTATATTCTTGGTATCCAAGTCATAAGGGATTGAAAGAATAGAACAAATTCATTATCCCAATCTTTATACATAGAAAATATCTTGTCTAGGTTTTCCATGCAAGATTCCAAGAAAGGTATGTTACCTTTCAAACATGTAATCAAACTTTCTAAAGAACAAGTTCCTAAGAATGACCATGAAAAGCAATTCATGAGTAGTATTCCATATGCCTCGGTAGTTGGAAGTCTCATGTATGAAATTCTCTACACTAGACCAGATATTTGATTTGCTATGGGCATAGTTAGCAGGTTTCAATCGAAACCTGATCCTGATCACTGGACGACAGTCAAGTATATTTTCAACTATCTCAGGAGAACGAGAGATTATATGCTTGTATACACTGGAGATAATTTAATTCCCGTTGGGTATACAAATTTTGATTTTCAATCTGATTCTAACTCTAGGAGATCAACATCAGGATCTGTGTTTACTATTGGAAGAGGGGCAGTCATATGGAGGAGTATCGAGAAATCTTGTATTGTTGATTCCACCAGGGAAGCTGAGTATATTACCGTATGCGAGGCTGCTAAAGAGGCTGTCTGGCTTCGCCAATTCCTGATTGACGTAGAAGTGGTTCCTGATGCAAATAAGAAAATCACTATCTATTATGACAATAGTGGAGCACTGGCTAATTCGAGAGAACCAAGAAGGCATAAGAGAGGGAAACACATTGAAAGAAAGTATCACCTTCTAAGGGAAATTGTGCATAGGGGTGACCTGACAATTACCAAGATCGCATCAACAGAAAATCTTGCGGACCCCTTTACAAATGCTCTTCCACAAAAGAGATTTGGTTGGCATCTAAAGAACATAGGGATGAGAGATATGACACATTTGTTATAGAGCAAGTGGGAGATTGTTGGGATTATGCTCGATAGCAAGAGTATAATAATGTATTTGACAATATTTTCATACTAATAAAGTGATTTCTAGTTTAACAAATCTTATAGCATTTATAGTTTAATTATTATAATTGTTGAAAGTAAATAATCATAAGGTCAATAGACTATGAGAAAAGAAAAATTGTTCATACATCTAGATATGTATGAGGTAGACACAATTCTTTAGTTAGTCTTGAATAATATTCGCAACTTAAGTTAAAGGTTGGGCAACTTTATCTTGTCAAAGTTGTAGATTCTTTTGCTAGCATTTGAGTGAGATCAAACGTGTTATGATGAGTCTAAAATCATCAAAGTGTGGCTTCTTTGGGCAAAAGAATCTAGTGCACTGGGTGCATTGAATAGGATCATAGTGAATTACTTTATCTAGAACCTTCAATGGATAAAAGTTTTCACTTGAAGACAATCGGAGAGTCTATCTCAATTCTGAGATAAATGATGGACTTATGGTTGCAAGTGTTATCATTTGACATATCAATGAGTACAATTATATAGCATAGTCTATCCTCGATAGTTTGGTGGTATTCTTTTGTTAATCGATAAAGGACTTCATTTATAGATATGAATATCATGGCTCTATTTATTAAATAAGAGTATAATATCATCATATGGATTTGTTGAGGTATTGGATATTAAATCTTAACGTTATGTTTTCAATAGTGTCTATTTAAACATGGCTTCTAGACAAGTCAAAATATCCAATTTCAAAGTGTGGTCATATGAGTAAATATGGTAACTTGGAGAGCTATAGGCGGTCTATGAGCTCTTGGCGATTACTGGTATTCTTCACGAGGATAAACTTTCTCCATTAATATTGTCTAGGGTATGAATGAGCAATATTAACTTATTCTATCTTTATATAATTGTTCAATTATAGTTCTTTAGTGGAATGAACTAAAATTAATAGATCGAACCTAAGTGAATCATTTGTTGATTGTGATTAGGTTATGTCTATTGGAGCTTAAATTGAGATATCCCGCCAAGATCCCGAATCCACACGAACTTGCATGGATCACTTGATATATTCTGTCAGACCAATTTATGGGTCCATTTAGAATTGTATTGAGGCATGTGAACTTGTTTCTTTTTGTAAGAATGGGTCTAGTTCACATGTGGACATTTTATTAAAGTCCATTGGATTTAATAAATTAAGAAAAATAATATATATGCCCATGTGTTGTCTTGGGCGGGAAAGACTAAATATTTTAGCTTAATTATATTATTTTTTATTTTATTTTTAAGATAAATGAAAATTAATTAATTTGGTAATTAATTAATTATTTAATTAAAAGTAAAAAAAAAATTCCTAATAGGAGATGGTCTCCTAATATTATACTACTGTTGGTAGTATAATTAATATTAAAGACTATATTTGATATGTAGGTAAATAAAAGGAATTATTTATCTACTCAAATTAGGAAGTTTTTAATATGGTCACAAATACACTGATGAGTTGGATTAAGAGCCTTGGTATAGGAAAGAATTCTTTTTGGAAAATGATTCTTGGTCATTAAGTAAATCCACCTAAGGAAATGATTCTTGCCCACCAAGTAAATCCTTCTTAGAAGAGGATTTGGTCTTCTATATATACTATCTATTAATTTCCACCAAGACTTAATTTTTTGTGCGAGAAGTTGTTTTTTATTTATTTATTATTGTTAAAAAAAAACTTCGTCCAACTGGTTGTGTGAAGAATTCGGCCAAGTATAGAGAAAAGAGGGAACGTTTTTGTTTTCGATAGCACACTAGTATCCTTTGCACCAAAAGGATTTTGTGTACAACATCGAATCAAGGTTAACGCAAGTTTCAATCCATTGATTGATAATTCACAAGTGACCGGACGTTCTTGGTTTTTCTCTTGGAGAATTATTGTGACAAACAAAGAAGAAGATTTTGTTTGTTTCCATCCTCACGTATACAATTTAAAGAAATGGAGCCCACACTCCTAGGTTATTAACGTTCATGATTGGATTGGAAGATCTTACGGATTCAATTCGACGCTAGTTCAATCGTCACGAAAAAAAAAGTACGACACTTTTCATATACCTCTATTAATCTAGGGTTAAGGTTCTTTTTTTTAAAGGGAAAATTTTCGTTTATACCAAACCCTAATTTTATTTTTCACGCTTCCGTTGTGCGATTTTGCCTACAGTATCGGCATTCATCAATAGTTTACAGCTCAACCATCTGACCCTAAACTTGAGGCATAGGGGACCGACCACGTACGCCAGAATGGTAGACCATGTCGGACGGTATGCCATGGCGGAGGAAGAACAATTGGCCCATGGTGGAAAACTTATACACGGGGGTCGTCCCGTAAGCAATCTGAAGAATAAAGACAGTAACCCAAAAAGTGGTAGAAAAGGTGAGCAAAAAGGTAGCGGAGAAAAAGGTAGATATGGGCGAAAGGGGGATGAAAAAGGTACTAGGCAATTCAAAAGGCAATATACCAACTACACTGCACTAGCCAAAGGACAGGAAGAAATCCTAAATGTGATAGAGGACAAGAATCTGTACAAAAGACCTCTAAAGGAGTCAAGTTTCGTCAGATGAGACACCACAAAATACTGCAGGTTCCACGAGAAAAATGGTCATGAAACTTCTTAGTGCTACCAGCTAAGGGATTTTATCGAGAAGCTAATTAGAGAAGGGCACCTTAAAGATACGATCCTCGAAAATGGAGATGATAGGGGTAAGAATTCCATGATGGATGAGCGAGATAAAAGCCAGAGGATTCCGAAAAGGGATCCAGGTAATGGGGCAATCAATACGATCTTTGGCAGGCCATACACAGGGAATAGTAGCCGGGAAAGAATGTCTGAAGTTAGAGAAGTCATAGATGGCTAGAGAAACCTGGAGGTAAATCTATTAGGCCCCGATCAAAACAAGCTCAAATAAGGCTGGGACCCTATAGTTTTCACTGAAGCAGACGCCCACGTGTTAGAAGTCAGGCCGAATTATGCAATTGTGGTATCAGTCTGTATATGCCATAGGGAAGTAAGAAGGGTTCACATTAATAATGGAAGCTCGGTAGACATTCTTAGTGTGGAAGTGTTTGACTAGCTCGGGCTCCAAAGAAGAGACCTCCAGCCACTTAAAGTCCCGCATATAGGATTTGGAGGAACGGAGGTGAGATCGCTTAGGACGGTAAGCTGCCTATAGAGTTTTGAATCTCTTCTTGCACTAAGACTGTTACTAAATTTTATGGTTGTGAGCGTAGAAAATTGACCGTACAACGTCTTGCTAGGCTGACCCTTCTTGAACAGGACAAAAGCTGTGACTGCCACTTACGCATTAATGGTTAAATTCCAGACAAAAGCAGGAGTGAGAGTCATGAAAAGTTCACAAGAGTGGGCACGAAAGGTGAATCTGGCCATATACAGGGAGAAAGTAGAGTCAGGAGTAATGTAAGTGTATACTCTTGAGGAGTGTGAAAGCCAGAAAATTGACGATTTGGAAATCAGAGAAGAAACTGTGACTCAGTTCGACCTAGAACCATGAGAGTCGCCTCTAGAAGATTGGAAAAGCTAGAAAGATGAATCGACAATAGAGATCGCCATCGAAGACAACAATCTCGAGAGGATTGTAAGACTCGGAGCTTGAAGGATGGAGCAACTGAAAGATGAGATGGCTGAAGGATGAGATGGCTGGACTGTTAAGAGAATACAAAGATATATTCACCTAGAAACATGAGGATATGGCAGGAATTGACCCGAAATTAATTTTACACTGTTTGCCAGTTAACCCTGACCGTAAGCCAGTTGTCCAGAAAAGGAAACGATTTAACCCAGAGAGAAGGAAGGCGATCCAATATGAAGTAGAGAAACTGTTGGCAGTAGGATCAGTAAGGGAGGAAAAATACTCTGAATGGGTAGCCAATGTGGTATTGGTCGAAAACAAGAACGACCAATGGAGGATAGGCGTGGATTTCATAAACCTCAATAAAGCGTGTCCGAAGGATAGTTTCCCCCTTCCCCATATTGATCAGTTAGTGAATGCGACGGTCGGTCATGAATTATTGAGCACCATGGATGCATACTTAGGATATTACCAGATCTGGATGTTTGAACCTGACGAGGATAAGACGTCCTTTACTACTGACCAGTGTTTGTATTGCTACAAAGTCATGCTCTTTGGTCTTAAAAATGCCGGAGCAACCTATCAGAGATTAGTGAATAAGATGTTCGCCTGACAGATTGGCAGAAACATGGAAGTATATGTGGACGATATACTGACCAAAACCATAACATCGAAAGAGCATGTAGCTGACCTCAGGGAAACGTTTGTAGTGCTGTAAAAGTACGGCATGAAGCTCAATCCAAAAAAGTGCATATTCAGGGTGCCCTCGGGGAGATTCTTAGGCTTCCTAGTCCACTAGAGAGAGATAAAAGTGAATCTAGAAAAAAAAATAAAAGCACTAGAGGAGATGAGGTCCCCGTGGACATTGAAGGAAATTCAAAGACTAACAAGATGTTTAGCTCTCTGAACCTATTCATCAGCAAATCAACTAATAATTGTCTTCCTCTTTTCAAAGCAATCAAGAAAGGGAAGAGGTAGAATGGAGCACCGAAAGCAAACAAGCATTCAAAAAGATAAAGGAATATTTGGGGAGAGCTCCAGTACTGTCCAAACCTCTTGAAGGAGAAGTACTCTACTTATACTTGTCAGTGACGCCTATGGCGACAGGGTCAGTATTAGTTAGGCTGGATGAAGGGGCACATAAACCGGTATATTATAGTAGTAAAGCATTATTACTAGCGACAACAAGGTACTCTCCAACGAAGCAAATGGCACTGGCCTTGGTAACTGTAGCCAGGCAACTAAGGCCGTTCTTCGAAGCACATTGGATTTAGGTCTACACGGACTGCCCCCTTAAGCAAATTCTGTCCAAGCCTGAAGTGTCCGAAAGACTGACAAAATGGACTGTGGAGTTAAGCGAATTCAAGATAGCATACATACCAAGGTCCGCAATAAAAAGGTAAGGTGTGGCTGACCTAATCGCAGAATTTACAGAACTAAATAGCGAGGTAATCAGGATGCTGATAGACAAAAATGAATTTGCATGGAAGCTACATGTAGATGGGTCATCAAACATGCATGACAGTGGGGCCATGATAGTTATATCTACCCCAAAAGGAGATCAACTAGATTGTGCCTTTCGTTTTGATAAGGAAATAAGCTTCCTCATAAATGTAAAAGTATGGATTAAACAAGGAATTTAGTACGACCAGGACACGATCAACTTAAAACAAGGAAAATGGACAACATGACTCCAATAAGTTAGAATTTCATTGAATCACGGGAACTTTCCTTACTTGTACATCAAGAATTAGGGTTCTATGCATGTATAAATAGATCTAAAAAATACCCAAAAGGGTTTAATGGAATTTCTCACGAAAAGGCAAGAGTGATTGAGTGTGTAATCTCTTTTTCATATAGTGAATTTTTGTTGCTGCAATTGGCAACCGTGGACGTTTCCCCGCATTGGGGTTTTACCACGTAAAATCTAGTGTCTTACTTATTCTTCTTATTTATTTTTTTTGTGCTTAGCCATTACTTTGCTCTATTTGTGTGATGGGAGATTGATCTAAAAATCGCCGTCAACATTATTAAACTGACTAGTTTTGTAATATTTTTACTCCCTTGTTACTGGACTAGTCGATGTCCTAGCTCTTTGCTCAGGATAATTCTAACTCTCTTTTTTTACTAGTCGGTGTCTTGGCTTTTTGATCAGGATAAATCCCAACTGTCTTGATTTTGTCGGTGTCCTGGTCTTTCGGTAAGGATAATTTTCGACCGTCTTGATTCTTCGGTCGGTGTCCTAGCTTTTCACTTAGGATAATTTCCGACCGTCTTGAGTCTTCAGCCAAGAGGTGTTCTGGGAACCTTGCCCCATTTTCCCTATTTTTCCCATGTAAATAAGTCACCAAAGAAGTCTTCTAGCTTTGCCTGTTTACAATGGTTTAGTCGAATCATTAGTGAAATTGAAAATACAATCACGGTTAAATGCTCAAGGCTAACCTAGAGGGGGGGTGAATAGGTTAGACACTTTTTTCGACTCCCTTAGAAACAAACAAAAGTTTGTCCCTCTAGATTGCTTGTATCACAACATATATATTAATTAAAGACAATTAATCAATATATAAATACAAGTAAAGTGTGATACAAACAAGTAATTGTAACACATACACAATCTATATTATAGAAAGGAAGTCAACATACATAAAAATTTCTATCCACAATACAAATATTAAAGAGATAGGGATAGAGAAAAGTTGACACAAGATATAACGTAGTAAACCTCCGAAGACGAAACATCCATGGGCTCACAGCCACCGGTAAACAAAATCCACTAGTAGATAAGACAAGTACAATCTCTCAAGTGACCTCTTCACCTAGAAACTACCCTCCTATCCTACTCTAGAAGTTGTCGCCCTATGCTCAACAATCCGAGGCTTCACACCTCTTGTCAAGACTTCCTTGCTTACCTTATCCGGATCCTCACTACCCAAGGCAAGACTTCTTGCTCAATTAAGTCCTCACGACTCTAGTCAAGACTTCCTTGCTCACATATTCGAGTTCTCTCAAATATAGGCAAGACTTCTTGCTCGACTATCCAAGGCTTCACACATCTAGCCAAGACTTCCTTGCTGGACAGTCCAAGGCTTCACACCTCTTGCCAAGACTTCTTGCTCAACACCAAAGGTCTCACACCTATTGTCAAGACTTCCTTTTCACAAGGCATCTAGGTGATCATGAATGCAAAACGCAAACAAGCATGCAGCATAGAATGCTATGATCAACACATCCTATAGTAAATACTAGACATGAGCATGAATGCACAAATCACATATAGTCTAGTTAGTCATGCATGTGTAATCAAATCTAGATCATGTAAATATGTTAAATATTAATCACATCCTAGACACATGCATATATCTAAACTTGAATCATAAGATATGTTCAACAAATCAAAAGATCAAGTTTAAATCATAAAAACCTAAAACATGCTAAAATCATATGACAAAGTCAAATAGATTTAAGCAAAAGTTCTAGAGCATATTCTTAATCATAGATTCAACAAATCACATGAATAGCTCAAAAGAACATAAGCACATGTATTATGTGAGAAATTCGGTCAAGAGAGCCTAATACTTGTGAGGAACTATTTTTCACAAAATCAAACAATCCAAGATCATAAAATAGTCCTAGAATCAAAGCTAGCACAATACAATCCCAAACATGTGATAACATAGGCAAAATCAAAACTTAACTCAAAATGAATGATTTCAATTAAAACTCAACCTAGCTTTGAAAGTGTTCAAAACACAAATCAAAGCACTCACAATATACAAATATATGTAGAAGAAGAAAACCCAAGGCAATTGACCAAGTTTTAAAAGAAAACTTTGAGAGAAAATCAATACCTTAGTTGATTTAGGTGCAATCCCGTTTTTGTATGATTAGACACCAAAAACAGAAGTAAAATTAACTGAAACCTTCAGAGAAAAGATAGAGGATGAATATATGAACACTCTCAATTTTGAATCACTCAAATTGGAGTTTAAAATAAAAAATTATAGTGTTTGGAAGGTGAGAAAAATTAGAGAGAAAATTTCTGCACACATGTTTTAAATTTCTTCTTAGAATGAAATGTGAGAGGGAAGGAGTTTATAAAGGAGTGGGAAACTTGGACATGTGAAATGACCAAGAGGGACAAGATGAAGCCAAGCAAGCTTGCTGCCCGAGATGGCATGAGGGCATCTCGGGGCAGCAAGCCTTCTGCCCCGAGATGGCCACACGCCATCTCGGGAAAGAAGTGTATGCTTGCTTCTTTCTCCTACGACCTTCCTTCGCGTTCTTTGACCGTTCTCTGGCCTCCAAACTTGGAATTCGAATCCGTTTACGGATTACAAACTATAACTCTCACATGGACATGGAAATATAAGATACTCAACCCAAAAAATAATAATTCAACTCGATATATGAAGACGAAGACAATGTATGAAACATGAGTTGAAAGTGTAGTATCTTTTGACTTAGAACTTCAAATCAATAGTATGAGTAACCGAAATGACCGGAACTCAATCAAGAATGATTTATGATTAAATCCAAGTTCAATATCCATGTTATACAAACATATACACATACAAACACAATTCACACTAGAATGCAAACTACATAGAGATAGTTTCCAATCATGCATATTCAAAAACATGTTATTTCCAAACCAATGCATGAGCATTCATCTTAAAGTGTGTGAATGTGTTATACATGGTGCACAACGATGCAGGGACACATATGAATGAATTGTATATGTGTGCCTATAATGGTGCACAACGATGCAGGGACACAAATGTATGATATGTGTGTGTGTGCCTAAGCCTTGTAAGAGAAAGATAAGGTCTTAGTATACCTTTGTAGAACCATATTGCATCATTTCTCTTTGAAAACTTAGAACTTGCTTTGACTTGTTGTTTCTTCTTCCTTGAAGCTTGAATCATCATGAACCTAAACAACTAAGTCATTACAAGTAAACATCATTTTGATATGGAATTCATGCCAACACAAACTAAAACCTAACAGAAATACTAACACAACCAGACACATTTCACTAGGTTTTCCCTGATAGCGTACTCGAGTGTTTTTCCCAATAAAATCGGTATCTCGGGATGACCGGATTGCTGACAGTGATTTATATATGCCCAGTCAGTTTGGCAAGAGCGTCGGATCTCTAACAACCCACTTATCAGCTTGTCGATCACCTTCAACCACTATGGTAGGTGCTGGCGTTGTGAGTTTATCTTTGATAACAAAGATTATTATTAAAAATTTGAACACCATCATTGGCTTCTTTATTTATTGATTTGAAAATCAACAACATCAAAGTATCAAAAAATAATTAAATAAAAACTAAAAATCTAAAACAAACTGAAAATATCTTAAACAAAAACTAAATGCAACTAAGATATCTCTTTCAAGAGAAGTTTTTTTTTTTTGTGGACCAGCCGATGTCCTGACTATTTGCTCAGGATAATTTTTGACTGTATTGATTCGGTCGGTGAACTAGCCTTTCGCTCATGATAATTCCCGACCATTTTTTTAAGACTAAGTTCTGTCATCCTTGAGCTTGTGTAGAGTCTTCAAAAGATAATGTTGACGTTCCCTTTGCTGCTATCTTGGCTCGGGATTCGCTTCTCTTCCTGATTTCCTATTGACTGATTTCCCCAGTGGGGGTCCTTCTGCTGATCGTCAGTTCTTTTAAGAATTAAATCTTTGAGGTGACCCTTGCTGATGAGTGTCTCGATGTGGTCTATTAGTTGGTAGCACTTTTATGTGTCGTGACCAATTTTCTTATGGAACCTACAATATTTTGTCGTGTCTCTTCGAGCGTAGACTGACTGTCTATGAGGATATTTGACCAGCTTCTTGTCTTCTACGGTCGCTAGGATTTCCTCTTATCTCTTGGTGAGGGGAGTATAGTTAGTGTACTGACCATGGAACTTTTTATCATTCTGATTGTTTCTACGATTGCTCTCATCACTCTCTTGATGATTACCTTTCTGGTTCTTTATATAGTCATCACTTGTTTTGGCGTTCTCCCATGGGCGACCCCCGTGTACATAACTGCCCTCTGAGCTAGCTCCTCTTCTTTAGCCATTGCATAACTGTCTGCCACTTCCATCAGGTCGACATACATATCTGGGCACTTCTTCCTTAAATCGAAGGAAAGCCGACCCTTCTGTAGGTTGTTGGTGAAGGCGGCCACCATAGCTTCATCACTAAGGTTATGGATCCCTGATAATTCCTGAGAGAACCTTTTAAGGAAATCTTTTAGTGACTCGTTCTTTCCCTGTTTGAGGGTGGCAAGGTGAGCTATTGACTTCCTCCTTTGTATATTTCTTAAGAATTGTCATGAAAAATTCTGGGTAAACTCTAAAAAAAAAATTATTGTTCCCTGATGGAGTCTTCCAAACCATAAAAACTCTAATTCCCCAAGTGTTTGCAGGAACGTCAAGCATAACAATGGGTCATTGTAAGCGTATTGTGTCGTCGCACTTCGAAAACGTCTCATGTGTTCTTTTGGATCCATGTTTGCTTTAAATTGCTCGACCTGAGGCGTAATGTTGTTCACGAATGGGCTTTCAGAATCATTGTCCTGTAAATCTTTAAGCCCCTAGCGACGTTCTAATGATTCCACCTTCTGGGTTAATTTCTATATTAGGATATCTCACTTATCACCTGGCTCGTTATCCATTCCCAATCGCTAATGGTCGATGGGCTTTTGTTGCAAACTTAATGGGGATTTACCCTTTCATCGTGTTCTGGAGGGTGGTTGGTCACTGTCGTCTGACGAGCTAGATCGATCACGCCTATGAACTCCTTACAGATTACTTCTAGCTTAAAGTCTGCTTGATACCGATCTTGCCTACCTTATCCGATAATTCCTTCATCTCCCCTTTGGGGTCGTTCCCCCTTTCCATAGTGGTCCGCTCTTTCTCTGCTAGACTTACAAGGTGCGCTTGGTGTCACGTCCATTATTTTAGAATGTACCTTAGGGTCTCAGGCCACCATAGGTGTGAACAATTGATATGGCGATGTGAGATTAGCAGTTGCGATTATATTGATTCCCTGTCTAGCGGCGTCTTCAATGACTCTCCATAGGGACTCTTGGACCTGCTAGAATGCATCTGGAGAAATTACTGGGGGAGCGTTTGTGGAGGTTATTGCATCTTGACTAGTTAAAGTTGGAGTCACTGAGGGTTGACTTCCTCCTACAGTGTTCGTGTTTATCAGGTCAGGATCATTACCAGCACGTAGGGTATCAACATCATCTGGAGACTGACTTCCATCTCTGTTGCTTGCCATGTTACTGTTTCACGAGTTTTTTTCTTTTTTCTTTTTGAGAACTCTGTTAACAAATTTGCTTACTTGTGTATATTCTAACACCGGTAGAACAGATAATTCACCCCCTAGCACCCTTTTTTTTTGCTTGCTAAAGTATCTCGGTGTTTTGTCTGTTTATGTTGGTTCCTTGAAGTTGAGTTCTAGCCCTCCTTCTAGCGCCAGCTATTGACAGTGATTTTTGGATCACATAGGATTGATCGTGTGTCTTATAGGTTTTACTAATTGTCGAAGATGTTATGGAGAAAATAAAAAAGGGAAAATCATGCAAACACAAGTTTACGTGGTAAAACCCTAAGGCGGGGAAATGTCCACGGCTGCCGGTGACGGTAAGAAGAAATTCACTATGAATATAATGTTTAAACACTCAATCTCTCCTTCGTTGTTGTCGTCTCTCTCTCTCTGTATCTTTTTTATACGTTGTTACATATATCTGTCTCTCTTTTACATTAAGATTATAGGTCTATTTATATGTGCATAGAACCCTAATCCTTGTTACACAAATAAGGAAAGGTGATAGTGTTTAATTTGGACTTGTCACTTGTTGAAGTCATCTTTATCTTCTTTCCTATTTTCGGAGATCTTGTGCATTGAATTAGAATCTTCGTAAGATTCAGGTTGAATGATCCGTTTAGGACTTATCTTGATCGGTGTGCAGTCTTCTAGAAGAATTGAGTTATTGCTTGATTTTGACTCGTTTTCTGTTTGGTGTTTATCCTTCTAGAAGCTTTGAGTTCTTTCCTGAATAAAATTCTCTAACACTGAAGAGGAAATAGGGATATTTCCTTATTGCAGTGTGATTCTAGATTCCTTGTTTAAGTAAGACAATTCTTCTTCGTATTTGAATCATATTTGCCTTTAATATCTCCCACACGTTGTCCAACTGACCAACTATCTAGTCCCAACTAAACTTCTTTTATCCCGATCGGCTAGTTTTTCTGACCAGGTTATTTGTGCCTAATCGGTTAGTTTTCCCGACCATCTTGGGTAATCTTGACTAGGTCTTGAGATCATATATTAATTGTCTTGGATTAATCTTCCCTGATTGACTTTTATGACGTGGCATATCTAACCGTGCTGACTTGTCACGCTATCAAAAAATCCCTATAACATGAGGCATGTGTTAAGGAGGAGCTTAGTTTGTTTAACTTAGTTCTCTATACGACTTGTTTGCTTAATATCTCATAATTTTCTCATATTTTCCTTATCTATTCCTTAGCAAAAATGGGGGGAAAATGTGTTTCTCACTATGTTCTCATGTATTTTTTTTAAGGGAGAGAATTATTGTCTTAAGGAGGATAAATAAGTTTTTATAAGATAAGGAAGTCTTGTATAATTTTTTTTGTATATTTTTGTATGTTTATCTCACCAATAATCTTCTTTGCAGGAGATTTCTTCTTTGTTTTGTTGTATTTCTTTCACAGGTGATTTAATGATTCAAAGAAGAGGTTCTTGAAGGCTCATGAAGACTTGAGGACAATCTAGTCTAGGTATCTCTTGAAATGTGAGGATGTGTGAATGCAATTAACCATGTGTAACTATTGTATGGTGAGGTTGAGGTTTTGTCATGGAATGGCCAAAAGAGGAAGATTGTTAGGTTTTTGTTTTGTGTTGGATTGATTCCATAATAAAACTCTCTTTCATTGTAATCTTCTTGTTGCTTAGGTGGTTCATGGATTGGTTGAGATCCAAAAGAAGAAGAGCAACTACTCATGCAAAGTTCATCTTCAAGAGGAATGTGCTTGCTTGGGTGCTAAGGTATCAAGATTCTTCTTCCTCTTACAAGGCGTATTAGG
Organism: Dipteronia dyeriana; assembly: GCA_032871835.1. Taxonomy (NCBI): domain Eukaryota; kingdom Viridiplantae; phylum Streptophyta; class Magnoliopsida; order Sapindales; family Sapindaceae; genus Dipteronia; species Dipteronia dyeriana. The sequence continues at coordinate 74,857,974 of CM065300.1, read as the reverse complement.
CACACATACACATTGCATCTATATATGTCCCTACATGGTTGTGCTCATTTTTTATAACACATTCACACTTGTTATTGAATGATCATGCATTGGTGCTAAATTGACTAGCTTTGTAGATTGCATGTTTATGGACTATGTTCAAGTAATAGCATTTTTGTGTGTTATATGTTTGTATGTTTATGTAACATGAACTTTGGAATTGAATTTAGTATTATATTGTTCCTTATTGAGTTTCGGTCATTTCGGTTGCTCATACATTTGATTTCGAGTTCCGAGTCAAGAGTTACGAAACTTTTTGGTCACTTTACTTGCATTGTTTTGCCTTCATGTATCGAATTGAATTCATATTTTCTGGTCTAAGTTTCATAGTCATCCATGTGCGTGAGAGAGTCCAAGATCTTAGTTCATAAACGGAATAGAATTCGGAGTTCGGAGGCCGGAGAACGGTCAAAAAACGTGAAGGCAGTGCAAAGGAAAATGGTGATGGCCGAAGGCCATTAAGCCACACCTACCCGAGATGGCACATGGCCATCTCGGGAAAGCCATCCTACTGTCCCCTAGATGGCCACACCCCATCTCAAGAAGGTTGGTGGCTTCCCTTACCTTTATATGTGTTTTCCCTCCCATTCTCTTATAAGTTGAATTAGTTGAAGTAGTTGAAGATTGAAGAACCCATGTGCAGAAAATTTTTCTTCAAACTTTTGACTTTTTATTTTTATGATGTTTCCTTCAATTCTACTCTGATTTGGTTGATTTCAAAAACTGAAATTGAGTGTCTTGAGGAGATCTACAAACCACAAGCAATTTTAGAACCAAAGGATATCTTGATATTTTGTAGTGTCCAGATTTCTACACGAAAATTTATCATTTGGTGGTAAATCATTTTCTTAGTTTTCTACTATGATCTTCTTCATGAATGTTCTTATTTGATTTAGAGGAATGACAAGGATGATTTTGATTTCATTTAGTGGTTTGTTTAATTGATTTTCAAGTTTAGCTTGTGTTATGTTCATTTGAGCATTTTTTAGCTAAACTTGATTAGCATGAACTTGTGTCTAGAAATAATTTTGTGTTCTTGTGATTGATTGCTAATTTCTAGATTTAATTTCATGTTCTAGGAACTACATCATTTTTAATTGATATTTCCATTTCTCTTATCTAGTTCTTAATTGATAACATGTCTAGATTTCTATATATATTTGAGATTGATCTTTGATAGACTTATCTAGTTATCTTGTTGCATGTTCGTAGAGTTTTGTTAGATCAACATTCTCTATTTGCTTGTGAGTGCATCATGATTGCATGTGTACACTTCTCTTAGATCATTTCCTTGTAAGAGGTTGAAGTCTCTTGTTAGATTGAGTGAAGCTTTAACTTGAGCAAGGAGTCTTAGCTAGAGTCGGGAGGACTCGGATAGCTAAGCAAGAAGAATTGTCTAGGATTAGGAGAATCTGGATATACAAGCATGAAATCTTCCTAGAGGCAACTGTGCCTTGGAAAGGAAGTTGCTTCCCAGAGATGTGTTTGTCACATATTGGATAGGAAGTAGGCAAAGTGATTCACTAGACCCAAGGGTAGAGTAATGGTGATAGCTTGGAGAACATATCGTGTATTGATTGCTTATGAGTGTGTAACTCTTATTCAACATGGTGGATTAAGATTTGTCGGTGGTTGTGGAATCAACCCGTGGATGTTTCCTCTTTCGAGGTTTTACCATGTAAAAATCTTTTGTGTTGTTTGAGTAATTTTAATTCCATTTCTTACTTGTTTTTTTAGTACTTTAATCCTTGCTAAATTGCTTTCAAATTGAGTTGTTGAAGCAATAATCTTGTAAGACTTTTTTTTAAAAATGTGTTTTTAAAATTGCTTGAGTTCTTGAAAGAAGTTTAAAATTTGAGCCTATACCTATTCACCACTCCTCTAGGTATATTTACACTATAAAGACTAGCGAATTTTCAGAATTTTAATGCCTTATTTTATTTGTGAGCCTATTTTCAGTCTTTTTTGTTGGACATTGATTACACGTGATTAGTGCCTATGTTGTTGTGATTTGAGTCAAGTTAGATGCACGCCGCTAGGGCGGACTCGTTTGTCTTCAACAATAAGGACAACCTTGGGTTTTGGTTTAGAAATGTAGACGCCTTTGTTGAGTCATCTCTTTAGTTGTTTTGAGTCATTTTTAGTTATTTTTGTTCAAATTATTCAATTTGTCTCAATGGCAAAATTTGCAGGCTTTAACTAGCTTGGATGTGATGCCTTGAGCATGTTCTTTTCGTGAGTGTATGAATGCATTTTGAGCTTGTGTAGCAAATCGTTGTCACTTTTAGGTCTTACTTGCATATCCTGGGCTAGTCCCATCCTTTTTGTGCTTAAATTGAGGGGACTCGGTGATCTTATGCCTTGTTCTTATAGTGGAGACTACCAGTGAGTTCACAAACATAACCTAAAAAAAATGCATTTTAGAGTATAGTTATTCTATTCCTTAAACACTATTCTCATAATACGTGTTACATGCCATAGACATTCATCAAACATAATGTGTGGATTGCTTGTTGGATGCCTTCATTCCCTTGGTAGACTAATTGTGGATATGATTCTAGGCGATGTATGTGCATTAGCCTAAACGCATTCCTAATCCCTAGTTGTTTGCTTCCGAGCCAATTTTGAAGTCAAACACTTACCTTTCACTTGAAACCACATTAAATCATATAGTCATAGACCAAACACAAACAAACCATTAAATTACCAATCATGTGGGGTATGTGTGTATGTGTGTGTTGTGTGTGTGTGGTGTATGAAAGGGCAAGCTCTCTTAAGAAAAAATGTGTACTTAGGTAACAATGTAAATTGTGCAAGAAATGGCTGAAAATGTAAAAATATAAAAATGTAAAAATGTCAAATTTTGCACTTAAGAGCCAAATTGTCAAAATGTTAAATGAAGTTGTGGAAAAGAAAAGAAAAGAAAGAAAACAACTACAAAAAGAAAAAGCAAAGTAAAAAAAATTGAGAAGAAAGAGCCTTGTGAAAAAAATTGAAAAGAAAGAGCCTTGTGAAATAAATGTTGATTACTTCAAAGTAGAGTACAATTGTGTAGCACAATTATCAATGATGCCTAGTCACTAGAGTGTAATTGATCTTTGATAAAGCATTGTATAGGGTGTGTGAGTATGTTTGAGCATGATTGGTGATATTTAAACTTATATTTCCCCATTTCTGTGTTCACCACATATAACCCCATGACCCTGTTACAACCTAAGGAACAAGTTCTATTTGATCTATGATATGTCTTGATTATGAATGTTTGTTTATGCTTGATCTTCCACGTTCATGGCATAGTGAATCTTTCTTAGGCTAGTTCACAGACATTATCGGTCTTTTAAATTTACATTGTATGCAATGCATCAGAATTCTATGCTTAAATTCCATCTTTGCATACATTGCATGCGTGTAAACTTAGGACGCTGAGCGGAAGAAAGAAAGTGAAGCCGGGTAAGGATTAAAATTGAAACGAATTATGCTTAAGGTGTGGGAGTTAGTAGTTCACAATATGAGAGCACTCTTTAGTGTGGGATTCATGATAATACGAGTTTCCCTCTAGTGCCTTCAAGTTGTTTTAGAACATATTGCATGTCTACTTCTCTTTATCATACATCATTGCATCTCATCATAGGTTGGACACGTGGCTTGTTGAATTATTTGTTTTGAGACTAGGAAAATTTTAGATTGAGTCATTTTTATTCGTGTCATATTTGTTCTATTTTAAGATTTGCTCGAGGACGAGTAAAATTTTGGTTTAGAGGTATTTGATTACGCCAAAAATTTTATATATTTTGGCCCTTATAGCCTTTTCCTTTTTCTCGTTTTTGGGTGTTTTTGTGTGTGTCTTATGGCTCTTTCGTTACAATTGCAGAAATTATGTGAAAATCAGGAATTGGAATAAAAGGGGATTGATTGGTGCAAAAAGGAAGAAAATAGTGCATAGAGACTGTGAGGGTAGCATACCTGCTCACTACCCGTGCATAGGGAGTGAGAACTTAAAGATTGCCTACTGCACGGGTACTTACCTGTGCACTACCCATACACAAACCGTGCACCAAAGGATTGATTTCGGACCAAAGCTCAGTGCACGGGTACCTATTCGTGCACAAGCCAAACCAGAGAGCAGACCAGAAAACAGATCAGCTTGGAAAGAGGGAACTATATAGGTAGCATACCCATGCACTTCGTGCCCAGATTTTTCCATATCAGCATTTTCAGACCTAATTTTTGAAACCCTATATATACATCTTTTTCTGATTTCAAGAAATCTCTCTCTTCTCTCTCTCTCTCTCTCTCTCTCTTCCAAGTGTGAATTTTCTCCCCTAGATCTAGGAATCTTTCCCCACCAAATCCTAACCTTCTTACATCATCTTTTTCTTTTTCTACTTAAGGCTACTAAGAGATTGGAATCAAGCTTTAAGAAAAGAGGAGTTTCTCTACATGCGTCTTCTTTATCTCTCTTCTTTTAGCTTTTATTTTATATTTGGCATGAGTAGGTAAACCCTTAGTGGGAGTTATGTAATTAAATATGAATATGTAGATTTTCCTCCATACTTTGATTTGATTAATATTGTTCCATTCATTGTGCTTAATTGTGTTTAATTGTCTCTTGAATTAAGTAGGCACTCCAACTCATGATTCTTGTTGATTAATTTAACTTACTTGAGTAATTGATCTTTATTTGATTTCTCTGTGAGGTGGGTAGGCATTCCAACTCCCATCTCACTTAGTGATTGAATTTGTTCTTAATGCATTTAATACTCAACTTGGTTTGGGTAGGCACTCCAACTCCCAACTCATTATAGAGGTTGAATTGTGGTGTCTTTATAGGTCAAGTATGCACTCTAACTCTTGGTCCATATTTGATATCAATTCATGTTTTTAACCATCCACACTTATGGTGTTATAGCAAGCACACTTGAATTGGAAGTGATATGTTGTGAGCACTCCAATCAAACATATTCCAGCTAGATGAAAGGAGTGAACTGTGAGCACTCCAATCCAAGCCTTACCGACCACCTCACATCTATCCAAAGTAAGAGTAAAAAGGGTGGATTTTAAGCACTCCAATCCAAACCATCCCGGAAACTCAAGTTAGGAAGATAAGCCCTAATTGATCAAATTGGTTGTTAAAGAACGGATTGCCCACTATTTGTGTTTGATTGTGTTGACTCCCACATTCACATCTCATATCTTATCTCACCATTCCACATTCTTGCTAACCTAGTTGCACTTAGTATAATTTAGCTTAATTTAGTTTAATTCTATATTAATGTTAACTTTTTCATGCTTTTTTTTAGTTAAATAAAATTTAACTAGTTTTAGCCACTTAATTTCCCTTTCCCTGTGGACGATGCCCAACTTGTCATTGAACTAGTTTTATAAACTTTTTAAGGCATTGTTGCTGTTTGTAAATATTTTGTATGGACCTTTTCTAATGACAAAAACTTACATGTCACGATTCGACTGATAAGTAGAGGAGGGACCTAAGAGAGGATGATGTGACATTTGATCCACTGGTCACAGAGTAAGAGATGCATCAGATGGACACCCATGAGGCCGGAGCACAGCAGAAGGGAGATCGGGAGGACGTTCCCGTCTGTAACCAATGACCCTTTCTAGAGGTACGCCCTACTCAACCAGAGCAAGCAGCCGATACCTTGGCTAGCAGTGCCTAGAATCAGTGATCACTGCAATTTTTAGAGTCATATTTAAGTTTTAACTCTTTGGTTGTCTCTGTTTATGAAATGTTTGACTTATTTGTGGGGAAGCTAGGCCACCTAAGCTCTAGTCCTCCCCATGGAATGTAACTTTGAACTAATGCTTCTTCATCCCTTTAATTTTTATTTTCTTTTGCATTGTTCTACCACTTATTGAAGGGATTGGCCTTCTGAAGAGGCCTTGTTCGACCTTTCCATTTGAATGGAACAGAACTTAGCTTTTACCTCTCTGCTTATTCTGCTGCATGTTATACATATTGAAAATACAATCACGGTTAAATACTCAAGGCTAACCTAGATGGGGGGGGGGGGGGGGGGGAAGGATGAATAGGTTAGGTATTCGACTCCCTTAGAAACAAAGAAACTTTTTGTCCCTCTAGATTGCTTGTATCACAATATATATATTAATTAAATACAATTAATCAATATATATACAAAAGTAAAGTGTTATACAAACAAGTAATTGTAACACATACACAATCTATATTATAAAGAGGAAGTCAACATACATAAAGAGTTATATCCACAATACAAATATTAGAGAGATAGGGATAGAGAAAAGTTGACACAAGATATAACGTGGTAAACCTTCTAAGAGGAAACATCCACGGGCTAGCAGCCACCGGCAAACAAAATCCACTAGTAGATAAGACTAGTACAATCTCTCAAGTGACCTCTTCACCTTGAAACTACCCTTCTATCCTACTCTAGAAGTTTTCGCCCTTTGCTCAACAATCCGAGGCTTCACACCTCTTGTCAAGACTTCCTTGCTCACCTTATCCGGATCTTCACAACCCAAGGCAAGACTTTTTGCTCAACTATCCGAGTCTTCCCGACTCTAGTCAAGACTTCCTTGCTCACCTATCTGAGTTCTCCCAACTCTAGGCAAGACTTCTTGCTCTACTATCCAAGGCTTCACACCTCTAGCCAAGACTTCCTTGCTCGACAATTCGAGGCTTCACACCTCTTGCCAAGACTTCTTGCTCAACACCATAGGTCTCACACATATTGTCAAGACTTCCTTCTCACAAGGCATCTAGGTGATCGTGAATGCAAAATGCAAAATGCAAACAAGAATGCAACATAGAATGCTAAGATTAAAACATCCTATGGAAAATACTAGATTATATAAGACATGATCAACATTAATCACAAACTAGATTCATGCATATATCTAAACTTGAAACACAAGATATGATCAACAAATCACAAGATCAAGTTTAAATCACAAAAACCTAAAACATGCTAAAATCATATGACAATGTCAAATAGATCTAAGCATAAGTTCTAGAGCATATTCCTAATCATAGATTCAACAAATCACATGAATAGCTCAAAAGAACATAAGCACATGTATTATGTGAGAATTTCAGCCAAGAGAGCCTAATACATGTGATGAACTATTTTTCTAAAAATCAATCAATCAAAGATCACAAAATAGTCCTAGAATCAAAGCTAGCACAATACAATCCCAAACATGTGATAACATAGGCAAAATCAAAACCTAAATCAACATGAATGATTTCAATTGAAATTCAATCTAACTTTGAAAGTGTTCAAAACACAAATCAAAACACTCACAATATACAAATATATGTAGAAGAAGAAAACCCAAGGCAATTGACCAAGTTTTAAAAGAAAACTTAGAGAGAAAATCAATACCTTAGTTGATCTAGGTGCAGTCCCGTTTTTGTATGATTATACACCAAAAACAGCAGCAAAATTAACTCAAACCTTCAGAGAAAAGATGGAGGATGAATAGATGAACACTCTTAACTTCGAACACTCAAATCGGGTTCAAATGAAGAAGTTATGGTATTTGGAAGGTGAGAAAATTTAGAGAGAAAAATTCTTCACACTTGATTTGAATTTCTTCTTAGAATGAAATGTGAGAGGGAGAGAGTTTATAAAGGAGTGGGAAAGAAGAAAGATGAAAAGACAAAATTTCCCTTCTTTATAAGTGCTTCCCTGAGATGGCGCGTGGGCATCTTGGGGCAGCAAGGTTGTGCGGCCGAGATGGCCACGCGCCATCTCGAGCATGCACACCTTCATGGCCTTTTGGCCATGGTGCATTCCCCTCGCGCTTCCCTCGCGTTCTTCGACCTTTCTCCGGCCTCTAAGCTCGGAATTCAAATCTGTTTGCGGATTACAAACAATAACTCTCACACGAACATGGACATATAAGATACTCAACCCAAAAAATAATAATTCTACTCGATATATGAAGGCGAAGACAATGTATGAAACATGAGTTGAAAGTGTAGTATCTTTTGACTTTGAACTTGAAATCAATAGTATGAGTAACCGAAATGACCGGAACTCAATCAAGAATGTTTTAAGACTAAATCCAAGTTCAATATCCATGTTATACAAACATATACACACACAAACATAATTCACACTAGAATGCAAACTACATAGAGATAGTTTCCAATCATGCATATTCCAAAACATGTTATTTCCAAACCAATGCATGAGCATTCATCTTCAAGTGTGTGAATGTGTTATACATGGTGCACAACAATGCAGGGACACATATGAATGAATTGTATGTGTATGCCTATAAAGGTGCACAACGATGCAGGGACACAAATGTATGATATGTGTGTGTGTGTGCCTAAGCCTTGTAAGAGAAAGATAAGGTCTTAGTATACCTTTGTAAAAACAAATTGCATCCTTTCTCTTTGAAGACTTAGAACTTGCTTTGACTTGTTGTTTCTTCTTCCTTGAAGCTTGAATCATCATGAACCTAAACAACTAAATCATTACAAGTAAGCATCATTTTGATATGGAATTCATGGCAACACAAACTAAAACCTAACACATATTTGTCATATTTTTTGTAAGTTTTATTTGTAGTTGGAGGTTTTATCCCCTAAGTCTCCATATTGGGGAGTATTATACCTAACCCAGTGTATCGAGGTAGCTCGTTTAAGGTACCCAATTATGGATCCGGTGGGAAACTAAGGCCACTGTTTTGGATTCTAAACTTGGCACGCAACCAGTGCCACTTAATCCCATGTCCCTCCCTAAAGGGTCTTGTATCCGGCCTAAGCATCAAGTTAGCCTTTTTGAGATATCCGTTAAGGATGCGGTTGGCAACTATGGCCATTTTTCCAGATCCTTGTTTTGGCAGGCAACCAGGGCCACTTAAATCTATTAGGCTGTCTCATACCCAACCCAAGGCATCGAGGTAGCCCTTCCAAGGTTCCCAATAATGGATGTGGTAGACAACTTAGGCCATTGTTTCGGATCCTGGACTTGGTAGGAAACTGGGCCACCTAATCCTGAGTAACTTTTAGAGGGGTCTCGTACTAGACCTAATGCATCGAGGTAGCCCTTTCGAGGTACCCAGTCAAGGATGCGATGGGCAACTAAGGCCACTGTTCCAGATCTTGACCTTAACAGGCAACCAGGGCCACTTAATCCTAAGTCCCTTCATAAGGGGTCTCATTCTTAGCCGAATACATTGATGTAGCAATTTTTAGGTATTCGGTTAAGGATACGGTGGGTAACTAAGGCCATTATTCCGGATCCTAGATTTGGCATGCCACCAGGGCAACTTAATCCCAAGTCCCTTCTTGGGGGGTCTTGTACCCGGCTCAAGGCATCAAGGTAGCCCTCTGAGGTACTCGGTTAAGGATGCCCTAGGCAATTAAGGTCACTATTTCAGATTCTTGACTTGGCAGGCAACTAGAGCCACTTAATCCCAAGTCCCTATTTGAGGGTTCTCGTACCCGGCCTAAGGCATTAAGGTAGCCCTTCTGAGGTACCTGGTTTTGGATACGGTGGGTAACTAAGGCCATTAGTTTGGATACTAGGCTTGGCAACAACCAGGGCCATTTAATTCTATTTCCCTTCTTATGGGTCTTGTACTCAGCCTAAGATATCGAAGTAGCACTTTTGAGGTACCTGGTTTGACATAGTGGTGTAGTGTAAAGAATTTCTAGATAAACCTCGAGTTTTTCGTTGATCATGTATAAAACTTCCCTAGTGATACAACCCGAGGCTATAGTGGTCCGATTTCTACTGGTCCATCCTGGCTCTAAAGAAGCTTGCTAGATGTCCTTATATCGTGGAAACACATAAAAACAGATAAAAGTTAGGAGCTAACTTTAGGTCTTCCTCCATAAAGCACGGCCTACCGTGATCTTTGGTTACGAAAGTGATTTGTTTGGATTTTTCAAGTAGAAGTTTTGGTCGTGGTTCTTGCTTGGCTGGACCACGGTTCATTTGGATTTTTTCAGTGATAGCTTGGCTCATGGGTGTCCCTAACATCGTTCCTGCTTAGTAGGTTGAGAGACTGGTTGGTTTTGGATTCTTAGGAGAGTTTAACCTCTGTTTGATATTCCCTAAGGGTAAAAGCGCCTTTAGCGGACCTTCGCCTTGATCAGGTACGGTCCTTCCCAATTTCGGGCCAGTACTCTGTTAGAGGGGCAACATGTGTTCTTTGTCACATTTCTCAAGACTAGGTCCCTTTCCTTATAGCTCATGTTCTTGACCGTCTTGTTGAAACATCAGGCTATCTTTTGCTTATATACCGCCAAGCAAAGCATGGTTCCAGTTTATTTTTCTTCAAGGAGCTTCAGGGAGGCTATCAGTTTCCCCTTGTTATTCTCTATGTTGTAGTACCGTACACATAAAGTAGGGAGTTTAAACTCTATGAGTAAGACCGCCTAGACCAAAAAGGCACTTGAGTATGGGGTCTCCCCGGTTGCGATTCTGGTGGTAATGCGGTAGGCATAGAGGATTTTGGGAGTTCATCCGCTCAGGCTCCTTTATTCTCCTGCAATCTTTTCTTGAGTAGCTTTTTGATTAATTTGTTGGTTGACCCCACCAACTCGTTTATTTAGGGGTGGGTTACTGATGCGAATCAACATTTAATCACCAATACTTCATAATAGTCTATGAAGTTTTACTTGTCGAATTTTATGCCTAGGTCGGTTATGATAGCCATTGGGACCCCAAATCGACACACCACGCTCTTCTTGATGAAGTTGGTCGTGTTGTTGTCTATTATGTTTATGAGCAGTTCTGCTTCGACCCAGCGGGTATAGTAGTCTATAGCCATAACCGCGTATTTCACATATTTAGTACCGGTAGGCATGGGTCCTATAATTTCCGTTCCCCACATTGCAAAGGGGTAGGGGGAGGATATTTAAGACAATCTCTCTGGTGGTTGGTGCATGAGGTTATCTACCTTTTGCTATGGTACACACGAGTGGGATTAAATACATGTGTCATGATAAAATGTAAGCCAGAAGTACCCTGTTCTAATGACCAAGGGTGCCAAGGCATCTCAACCAGAATGGTGTCCACATGCCCCTAAGTGTACTTCCCTTAAGGCTTACTTTGCATCATCGGGGTACAAACATCTCAAAAGAGGAACAGACTTTCCTTTTCAACATATGTGGCCTTAGATCAAGCAATACCATGACAATTTTCTCTTTATTGCTCTTACTTCCATTGGGTCATTAGGGGAGATGTTCGTACTACATGTATTACACGATGAGGTCCATCCAACACATGAGGTATTCCACTGGGTGGACCTAGGACGGCTTGTCGATGCTGGGATACGGTATGATCTGTAGGGGATGCCCTTTGGTAGGGTTTGTCTCTATCCAGTAGCTATCTTAGTGAGGACATCTGTCTGGTGGTTTGCTCCTCTTATGATCTACTCAATATTCATCATCTTAAACACCTTAGATGCTTGTTTTACCTTTTCTATGTATGCTAATATGATGTCCCCTTTCGTCTGGTATGACCCTGTCACTCAGTTCACTACCGGCTACGAGTCACTTTTGACTATTAAGAATTTTGCCCTTAGCTCCTTTACTGCTCTCAAACCAGCATGGAGCACCTCATTATCTGCTTCGTTGTTTGTAGCATAGAACTCAAATCTTAGGTAGTGACTAGTCTCGACTACTTTAGGATTTACTAGGACGATTCTTGCTCCGTAGCCATGTTGATTCGATGCCCCGTCTACATACAAGACCTATGGTTTGGCCTCAAGTGGCCACTTTTCTTCTATCATGGGGACTCTATTCCTCATTTAGGGAGCGGGGTCTGTCTATCTCTGGTTCTTGGTTGGTTCTTCCCCTCAACTCTACCAAGAAGTCGACTAGAGCTGGTCCATTGATTTTTATACGTGGTCTGAACGTGATATTGTATTGAGTCAACTCAAGGGCCTATAAGATGAGCCTTGCCTGACACGTCTGGTCATTGAATGAACTGTCTGAGTGGTTGACGGTTACTACCACCGCTGATTAAGCTTCAAAATAAGGGTACCGTTTTCGGGCCACAGAGACCAAGGAAAAGGCGAGCTTCTCTAATTGATTGTAATTTTTCTCTTCTCTAATTGGTCTTTAGTCCCCATTCTCACATTCCTTCATATGTGCTGCATGTTGGGATTATGCTCGATAGCAAGAGTATAATAATGTATTTGACAATTTTTTCATATTAGTAAAGTGATTTTAGTTTAACAAATCTTATAGCATTTATAGTTTAATTATTATAATTGTCAAAAGTAAATAATCATAAGGTTAAAAGACTACGAGAAAAGAAGAATTGTTCATACATCTAGACATGTATAAGGTAGACACAATTATTTAGTTAGTCTTAAATAATATTCACAACTTAGGATAAAGGTTGGGTGTCTTTATCTTGTTAAAGTTGTAGTTTCTTTTGCTAGCATTTGAGTGGGATCAAATGTGTTATGATAAGTCTAAAATCAACAAGTGTGGTGTCTTTGGGAAAAAAAATCTAGTGCACTGGGTGCATTGAATAGGATCACAGTGAATTACTTTATCTAGAACCGTTAATGGATAAAAGTTTTCACTTGAATACAATCGGAGAGTCTATCTCAATCCTAAGATAAATGAATGACTTATGGTTGCAAGTGTTATCATTTGAGCTATCAATGAGTACGATTATATAGCATAGTATATCCTCGATAGTTTGGTGGTATTTATTTGTTAATCGATAGAGGACTTCATTTATAGATATGGACATCGTATTAAATGAGAGTAGAATATCATCATATGAATGTTTTGAGGTATTAAATATTAAACCTTAACGTTAAGTTTTCAGTAGTGTCTATTGAAACATGACTTCTGGACAAGTCAAAATATCCAATTCAAAATGTGGTCATATGAGTAAATATGGCAACTTGGAGATCTATAGGCTGTTTATGAGCTCTTGGCGATTACTAGTATTCTTCACGAGGATACACTTTCTTCATTAAGATTGTCTAGGGTATGAATGAGAAATATTAAATTATTATATCTTTATTTAAGAGTTCAATTTTAGTTCTTTAGTGGAATGAACTGAAATTTATATATCGGACCTAAGTGAATCATTTGTTAATTACGATTGAGTTGTGTCTATTGAAGCTTAAGTTTAGATAGCCCGCCAAGATCTCCAATCCACACAAACTTGTATGCATCACTTGATATATTCTACCGGACCAATTTAGGAGTCCATCTATAATTGTATTAAGGCATGTGGACTTGTTTCTTTTCGTAAGAAAGAGTTTAGTTCACATGTAAACTTTTTATTAAGTGCCAATGGATTTAATAAAATAAATAAAAAATAATATATTGGCCCATGTATATGTGTTGGGCGGCAAGGCTATATAAAATAGCTTAATTTATTGTTTTTTATTTTATTATTTAATTAAATGGAAATTAATTAATTTGGTAATTAATTAATTATTTAATTGAAAGTCAAAATCTTTTTTTTAGTAGGAGACGGTCTCCTAATATCATACTATTGTTGGTAGTATAATTAATATTAAAGACTATATTTAATAAGTAGATAAATAAATTGAATTATTTATCTAGTCAAATTAGGAAATCTTTAATATGGTCACAAATACACTAATGAGTTGGATTAGAAGTCTTAGGGGTCGTTTTTTTTTAGCTTAAAACTTAATAGGTCTGAATTGAACTCATTAAGGCCCAGTTTGACATTGTTGTATTGTGAGGGGGAATTGCTTTTGGATCTGTTGTAGGGGGGATTGCTTTGGCAAGAATCAGCTAAATGTTTGATAAACTGATTTTCAAAAGTGTTGTAAAAACCAAAAACAATTTTAATGTTTTTGATAAACTTGAAGCAAAATGTGCTGACTATGTAAAATTATTAAAAGGACACCATTGTAATGAAATTTGTCATTGTCTATTATAATTCTTTAATGAACTTCAACATAAATTTTTTTATAGAGATTTTAATAGCTGAAAATGAAGGTTAATATTTGGAACTAAAATAATAAAAATTATTATTATTATTTCTCCTTTTCTAAAAAATATAATAATAATATAATAAAATTATTATTATTATTTCTTGATATTTATATAACAAAGCATTTAATTTTTAATTCAGCCATCTACGCAGAATTTTTTTTTGTTTTATATAAATATTAAAAGAATCCCTTAGAATCTTAGAGGCATGTTCATTTCTTAAAAATTCCAATAATAAACAAAACTGAAAACGGATACAATTTCACTAAATAATTGAAACAGGATTAGAGATACACATTTTTCTCCGGACCCCAATTCCCCGCGTCTCCATCCCCATTTGGGGATTTTTTTTGGAAAAAATGGAGAAATGGAGGGGGGGGGGATGAAATTCATCCCCAAATTAAAATGGGGATGGGGATGGGGATGGTTCCCCTATCCCCATCCCCCCATTTTCCCCACAATTATATTGAAATGGGGATGAGGATGAGATCCCCCACCCCTATTTCCCCATTTTCCCCAAACATATAAAAATATAATTTTAATATATATTATTAATTATAATATATATTTGTATTTGTAATATATTAATGGGTTTTATTTTATATTTCTAATGGAATATTTGTTTTTTTTAGTTAAATTTGTAATTTTTAGTTAAATGGCGAAATGGAAAAACGGAAAAAACGGAAAAAATGGAAAAACGGAGAAATACGAAAAAAAAAATGGGGAAAATGGGGAAAATGGGGTAATGGGGATGGGGATGGATATACCTCCCCCCAAAATTCCCCATCCCCATTTTCCCCAAATGGAGAAATTGGGGGGATGGGGGAAGGGTATAGGAAGTGGGGATGGGGGGACCTATATCCATCCCCATTCCCCAAATGTGCATCCCTAAACAGGGTAAATATAATCAACATTTCACTTCACAATTACAAATTGGAAGGCAAGGCACTAGCCATTACAGTGGTATCTACTGCAAATGTTTATAAACGACATCGAAAATGATTATGGCAGGACATAAACATATCTCATGATTACAGTGAGACATTTAATGCAGTTCAATGCATGTTCACATACATCCAACTCGCTCAGCTTCAATCATTCGAAGATCAACAGGGATTTCTTGAAATTGTGCAGCAAGTGGCCGGCCTCCAAGAGACAAGTTGACAGAAGCATATGCCTTTATGGTACCCTCTCCACTGCTGAATGATGTATCCACGGTCAGGTGAACAAGATTTGAAACTTCTCTAGAGCAGAATTCATGGATCAAAGCACTACCACCAGTGACTCCAAGCCCAGTTGAAAACCTAAACACATTCACCGAGCACAATGGTTTTACATGACTAATAACTCATGATAAATAGCTTTCTAAGCTATCTTTTATAAATTAAGAAAGTATATAATTTCACAAATTAAAGTTTAAACATCAAGCAAAGCAATGAGTTGTAACTCAGTCGGAATCATGACGCTTCATAAGAATCATAACTACAAGTTAGAGATGAATAGCTCAAGTCAATCCACCAACGGAATCACAAAATTGAGTTCAAGTGGAACACCAAATAAAGCTAGCTTCTAATATCTCTAACAAAGTATAACATTTGAGAAAGATTTAGCACAAAAGGGAAAGTAATAGTGAGCAAAGAATTACCATCGAACAATAGCTTCCTGCAAATTCACCTTTAGGTGGGACTTTAACATGGTATGATGTTATTCAATATCCAAAGCAACCTGCAGTAACATGAATGCTAACAAATAAGATCCCACTTCCATCCTAACTGAAAATTAACAGCAAATTTATAATCATAAATACAATTGCAATAACACCACTTATGTAAGCTATCAAAAAACAATGTTAGAAAACTACAAATATCTCTGTATCATGCATATAGAATCCTCACTTGAGAACATGAAAGTTTATTGCTCAAACAACTAATATAAAATAAAGCTACACACAAGCATGAAAAATAATCAACAGAGCAACGGCAGAGAGCACAACAATTCCTGAACTATTAAACCAATTACTCCTCAAGAAATATGGTCAAACTCTCCGTCTATGAAAGGTAAATGTCTAAACCCCAAGTTCTAGTTGTGACAACCGAAATCCGCAGAATTATTGCCTTGCTCAATAATCGTCATTTAATAATCAACATTTATTCGCTACTGGTACTAATTTTTACAAATTCCTTAATCAATGAGTTAAAAAAAAAATCACCAATTTACAAATTCTACCTCAACTAATTGAGTTAAAAGTTTCAATTTTCACTTCTGATTTCTTTCTTGCAAATTTTCTCAGCATCCAAACAACAAAAGCAACTCAAAACTCAATAAATAATTAAAGATCAAAACGACCAATAATAGAACAAATAATATTTGATAATAATAGTAATAATAATAAATCAAACGTAAATATTTACATCACATACACCAAAATTATTTTCCAAAAAAACAAAAAAACAAAATAAAAACCTGATCAGAGAACTCGTTATGAGGAACGACGTAGGAGTTGCGAATGTCAATAGCGCCGACCGGCAAGACCGATTCGAGGAGCGTGCCTATGACGTGCTCTGCCTAGTCCGAAAACCTCACGAAGCAATCGCAGATGTTATAGTTCACCAGTGGGTTCACCTTCGCCGTCGCCGATGATGGCCCGAATTGTTGCACTGTGCGCTCGCTCACCACCACCCTTCCTTTTTCTCTTTTGATTGTTTGCGTCTTCTCTTTGATTTATCAATTTGCCAGAGAGGAGAAATTGAAGCTTGAACCTTTTGGTGAGAGTGATTTTGGTAAATGCCATGAAAGGCTAGGGATAAAATAGGAATGTTGGGTAAAAGCTCATTAAAAAATACTGTAGCAAGTTTCCAAAAGTAAAGGCTGATTTTCAAAGAATATATTTATAGATTTTCAAGAACCTAGTTAGGAGAAGTTAAAAGTGACCAAAAGCATTTTTTCATAATTTTACCAAACACCCGTCATTTGTTCGGAATCACTTTTGACCTCAACAACAGCTTAGAAATCAATGTCAAGTTGCGTCAAGTGGTCAAACAATTTAAAAATATAAAAAAACAACTTAAAATAAATAGTAAGAAATCATGACTTTTAACTTAATTTCAAATCATTGAATTACCTTTTAATATATTCACTTCCAAGTCTACCCTCCCAAAAAAGATATATTTCCAAATTTATTCTAATTTGATATGGTATAGAATTTTGTTTATACATATATAACATATTTCTTATTTTAAACGGGTTTTAGAAAAAAAAAAACCCTAATCACTTCTTTATACTAAATCTTTCATGGGATTGAACAATTGAATTTCTTTAGCTTCTACAAAATCCTGGTAAGAACTCTATATTTTTTTTGTCTAATTATTCATCTAGTACTCAAAAAATTTACTACTGTATTGATTCAATTTTATGGCTTGAAGATGCTATAGAATAATTAAATATATATAATTCAAGAATATATTTTTAAAAAAAAATCAATAATTTTTTTTTTTACTTTTGATGCATATTGAACTTGAACTCTTTTCATGGAATTGAACAATTGAATTTCTTTAGCTCCTACCAAATCTTGATAAGAACTTTGTATTTTTTTTTTATCTAATTATTCATCTAGTACTCAATAAATTTATCCACTGAATTGATTCGATTTTGTGGCTTGAAGATGTTATATAATAATTTTTTATATATATATATATATATATGTGTGTGTGTGTGTGTGTGTGTGTGTGTGAATGTATATAATTCAAGAACCAATTTTAAAAAAATCAATAACCTTTTTCTTTTTCATCTGGTGCATATTGAACTTGAACTTTTTTTTTAAATAATAAATTAAACTTGAACTTTGTTTGCAGAACATGTAAAATTATATTCGTTAATAAATTTTTTGTTTTGTTAAATTGAATTTTGTTTGCAAAAGAACATAAAAAAAATCTTAAAAAATGGTGCATGTTAAATTGTTTCTTTTAATTTGCATGGGTGTAAATGTAAAATTAGTTATTTTTAGAAAAATTTAGTTTAGAAAAACAAACATGTTGACAGTACATTCAGATGTGAGAAAAAAAAAACAAACATGTCATTCAGATTCAGATTTCAGTCGCCATTCAGTCTTCAGAAAAATTCAGAACTATTCAGTTTTTAGACAAAAAAACAAACAACCCCTTGGTGTAGGAAAGAATTCTTTTTGGAAAAGGATTCTTTTTGGAAAATGATTCTTTTTGGAAAATGATTCATGGTCAATAAGTAAATCCACCTGAGAATAGGATTATTGCCTACCAAGTAAATCCTTTTTAGGAGAGGATTGGTGAACCTGTAAATATAGGTTGTAAATTTCGACCAAGCATAGTTTTTGGTGTGAGAAGTTGTTTTTTTTTTTTATTATTGTTATAAAAAAAAACTTCGTCCAACTCATTATGTGAAAACTTCGGCCTAGCATAGAGAAATGAGTGAACATTTTTGTTTTTGATAGTACATTAGTATCCTTTGCATCAAAAGGGTTTTGTGTACAACATAGAATCAAGGTTCACACGAGTTTCAATCAAATCGATTGATAATTCACAAGTGACCGGACGTTCTTGGTTTTTCTCTTGGAGGATTATTGTGACTAACAAAGAAGAAGATTTTGTTTGTTTCCATCCTCAAGTATACAATTTAAAGAAAGGGAGCCCACACTCCTAGGTGATTCACGTTCGTGATTGGATTGGAAGATTTTACGGATTCAATTCGACGCTAGCTCAATCGTCACGAAAAAAAGGTACTATACTTTTAATATATACATCAATTAATCTAGGGTTAAGGTTCTTGTTATTCAAAAAGGAAAAAGTTTTGTTTATACCGAAGCCCTAATTTTGATTTTTCAGGCTTCCGTTGCGCAGATTTTCCATATAATCGGTATCAGAGTCAGGTTGTACCCTTGATTAATTGATGTATGTGTACATGAATCTTTTTCTTTTTATTGTATATATACATGTTTTATAAAGATATTACACTCTAGGTATTCACATATATATTTACATTAGAATGTATGAATATATATATATGTTTTATATGTGGTTTGTTATAGCTCAATTTTAGTCATAGAATTTCAATGTATTTTTGTTTTGGGATTGTAACAAGAAGGGTGGTCTATTATCGCCATAATCCTTCTTGGTAGTTGCTAAGTTTTTTTTTTTTTTTGAATAAAAGAAACCGCACTATGTTGTAATAAAAAAAACTGCAGTATTTTTTTTTATTTAAAATTCTTCTGTAATACATTCAAGTATCGAAGACTCGAAGGTTTGAAAAATTGGAAGCAACCGGAACAAGTTTGAGACCGTGCGAGCCATAGCAACAAACGTGCATGCGAAGAGCACGCGACTACGATTGTTGTGGCATGGGCTGTGCATGGAAGCCATATGGAAGCCATGGGCTGCGCATGACAGCCCTTTATAGGGTTGTGGCATGTGCATGCCCATAGGAAGGGGCCAAGGGTGTGCACGCCCATGGGAGGCAGCCGAGCAAGTCCAAACGATGAAGGTCGTGTGTAGACTTGTTCACAAAGAAAGGAGTTTTTTGTATTCCAAGACATGTAATTTACTTGCTTTTCTAGGATGTAACAAAATTGTAGCTATTTATATTTTTTTGTAAATATTGCAATGTTTGTCATTGTTTGATAACATGTCATATAGAATAGAAGTGTCACTCATATATCTCTTTTGGTATGAACATACATAGAATGGTTTAGGTATCTAAATTGACATCTAGATAACTTGGTAAATCATTCTTTGGAATTCGATCACACGCCTTAAACAATTGAGTGGGAGAAGGTGTTTTGGAACACCTACGGCCTCCAAGTTTAGTTGAGCTTTATGTTTCGTTTAATAACCTCCCAAGAGGTATTCATGAATGGAATTTAGCAAGATACTTCCTTACAATGATAGACTAGAGCCCAAACGATATCTACTCCCAAAGGAGGGATATTCGTGAGGGATTATATTGAAGGTCGATAACTGTAACACACTCAATGTAATTTTATTAATATCCTTCCAAGAGTTCTTGTTAATAAAATTGTAAGGCTAAAATTGAAAATGTTGGTTGTTATGTTAACAATTAGGTGGGACCTAGTCCAACTAATAAATGGTGTGAACTCCCAAAAGAGGCGTGACATTTATGGGTGTTAGATCACCGTTGAATTTTACGATTGAATTATTTTATTTATTATTCAAGATAAATATTCAAAAGTGCTATATCACAATTGTTTACTTATATAATGTTTGTTATTAAAAAGAAATCATGACCCTATCCCTAATCAACCTCCTAAAAGATAATACTTTAACTGATGATACTTATGTCACATGGAAAAAGAATATTGGGTTGTTGTTGCAAGTTGAAAAGCATAAGTTGATTATGTATACTCCTAAACCACCTACTCTTACTAATGAATTTACTCAGGAGCAAAGAGATGAGCATCAACAGTGGGAGTTTTCGGATGAGATGGCTAAATGTACGTTACATTATGGCCACCATCTCCGACGTGTTACAACAACACCTTGAAGGAATAGAGACTGGTGCCGATATAATGATATCTCTAGAGAAGATATTTGTGTTAGGATTATGCTCGATAGCAAGAGTGTAATATTGTAATTAACGATCTTTTCAAATGAATAAAGTGATTTCTAGTTTAACAAATCTTATAACATTTATAGTTTAATTATTATAATTGTCAAAAGTAAATAATCATAAGGTCAACAGACTATGAGAAAAGAAGAATTGTCCATACATCTAGATATGTATGGAGACACAATTCTTTAGTTAGTCTTGAATAATATTCACAACTTAAGATAGAAGGTTGAGCGTCTTTATCTTGTCAAAGTTGTAGATTCCTTTGCTAGCATTTGAGTGGGATCACACGTGTTATGATGAGTCTAAAATCATCAAAGTGTGGCGTCTTTGGGCAAAAGAATCTAGTGCACTAGGTGCATTGAATAGGATCACAGTGAATTACTTTATCTAGAACCTTCAATGGATAAAAGTTTTCACTTGAAGACAATCGGAGAGTCTATCTCAATTCTGAGATAAATGATGGACTTATGGTTGCAAGTGTTATCATTTGAGTTATCAATGAGTACGATTATATAGCATAGTCTATCCTCGATAGTTTGGTGGTATTCATTTGTTAATCGATAGATGACTTCATTTATAGATATGGACATCGTGGCTCCATTTATTGAATGAGAGTAGAATACCATCATATGGATTTTTTGAGGTATTGGATATTAAATCTTAACGTTAAGTTTTCAATAGTGTCTATTGAAACATGGCTTCTGGACAAGTCAAAATATCCAAGTTCAAAATGTGGTCATATGAATAAATATGGTAACTTAGAGAGCTATAAGCAGTCTATGAGCTCTTGACGATTACTGGTATTCTTCACGAGAATACGCTTTCTCCAATAAGGTTGTTTAGGGTACGAATGAGTAACATCAACTTATTCTATCATTATTTAAGAGTTCAATTTAGTTATTTACTGGAATGAACTAAAATTAAATAGATCGGACCTAAGTGAATCATTTGTTGAGTGTGATTGGGTTATGTCTATTGGAGCTTAAATTTAGATAGCCAGCCAAGATCCCCAATCCACACGAACTTGCATGGATCACTTAATATATTCTACCGGACCAATAGGGGTCTATCTAGAATTGTAATAAGACAAGTGAACTTGTTTCTTTTTGTAAGAATAGGTCTAGTTCACATGTGGACTTTTTATTAAGGTCCAATGGATTTAATAAAATGAGAAAAATAATATATGGCCTTTATACAAGGTATGGGCGGCAAAGGCTATTAATAATAGCTTTAATATTTTATTTTAATTTTATTATTTAATTAAATGGGAATTAATTAATTTGTTGATTAATTAATTATTTAATTAAAAGTCAAAATCTTTTCCTAGTTAGAGATGGTCTCCTAAAACTATACTATTGTTGGTAGTATAGTTAATGTTAAAGACTATATTTGATAAGTAGACAAATAAAAGGAGTTATTTATCTAATCAAATTAGGAGGTCTTTAATATGGTTATAAATACACTATTGAGTTGGATTAGGAGTCTTGGTGTAGGAAAGAATTCTTTTTGGAAAAGGATTCTTGGTCACTAAGTAAAACTACTTAGTGGTAGAATTCTTATTTGAAAAGGATTCATAACCACTAAGTTAATCTACCTAAGGATAGGATTATTGTCCATCAAGTAATCTTTCTTAAAAAAGATTAACTCTCCTGATCCATATCAAAGACCAAAAATTCGGTCAACAACATATGGTTATAGGAGTAGTTAGATTTCCTTTTAGATAAGGACTCTTAACTACCAAATAAATCCACCTAAGGAAAGGATTCTTGCCAACCAAGTTAATCCTTCTTAGGAAAGGATTTATGAACCTATATATATGTGTGAAGAATTTCGGTCATAAAAAAAGGAGATTAGAGAGGAATTTTGGCCAAGATCTATTTTTCTTAGTGAATAATTCGGCCAGCATAGAATTTTGAAGGAGAAAAATCTGATTTTACTCTAGACAAAATTCAATCATCTCTAAGCAATAGTGTGTGAATTCTGCCAAGTAGAGAAAAAATGGGAACGTTTTTGTATTCGATAGTATACTAATATCCTTTACATCAAAAGAGTTTTGTGTACAACTTCAAATCAAGGTTCACGCGAGTTACAATCAAATTGATTGATAATTCACAAGTGACCGGACGTTGTTGGATTTTACTCTTGGAGGATATTTGTAACTATCAAATAAAAGATATTTGCTTTGTCTCCGTCCTCAGGAATACAATTTAAAGAAAGGGAGCCCACACTCCTAGGTGATTCACGTTCGTGATTGGATTGGAAGATCTTGCGGAATCAATTCGGAGCTTATCCAATAGTCACGTGAAAAAGGTAGGATACTTTTATTTACATCAATTAATCTAGGGTTAAGGTTCTCGTTGCATAAAAGGGAAATTTTTTAATTTATACGCAAACCCTAATTTCATTTTTTTATCACGCTTCCGTTGCGTTTCTAAACCATTTTTCCCTACAATTGGTATCAGAGCCAGGTTGTACCATTGATTAATTGATGTATGTGTTCGTGAATCTTTTTCTTTTACTGTATATATGCATGTTTTAGAAAGAGATGACACTCTAGGTATTCGCATATATATTTACATTGGAATGTTTGGATATATATATGTTTTATATGTGGATTGTTATTGCTCAATTTTGGTCATAGAATTTCAATGTAATTTTGTTTTGGGATTGTAACAAGAAGGGTGGTCTATTATCGCCATATTTCCTTCTTGGTAGTTGTTAAGTTTTTTTTATTTTATTGTTGTAATAAAAAAAACTGCAGTATGTTGTTATGTAAATTCTTCTGTAATACATTCAAGTTTCGAAGACTCGAAGGTTTGAAGAATTAGGGTAACCGGAACAAGTTTGGGACCGTGCGAGCCGTAACAACCAACGTGCGTGCGAAGAGCGCGCTTCCACGTTTGTTGTGGCATGGGCTGCGCACGGCAGCCCTTGTTGTAGCCATGGGTTGTGCATGGCAGCCCTTCATGGGATTGTGACATGCGCACACCCATGGGTAAGGGCAAGGGGTGCGCACACCCATGGGAGGTAGCCGAGGGAGTCCGAAAGACGAAGGTCGCGTGAAGACTTGTTCGTCAAGAAAGAAGTTTTTGTATTCCAAGATATATGTAATTTACTTGTTTTTCTATAATGGACCAAAATTGTAGCTATTTATATTTTTGTAAATATTGCAATGTTTGTCATTGTTTGATAACATGTCATATAGAATAGGAGTGCCACTCATATATCTATTTTGGTATGAACATGCATTGAATGGTTTAAGTATCTAAATTGGCATCTAGATAACTTGGTAAATCATTCATTGGAATTCGATCACACGCCTTAAACAATTGAGTGGGAGAAGGTGTTTTGAAACACCTACGACCTCCAAGTTTAGTTGAGCTTTATGTTTCGTGAATAACCTCCCAAAAGGTATTCATGAATGGAATTTACCAAGAAACTTCCTTACAAGGATAGACTAGACAATTAGCCCAAACGATATCTACTCCCAAAGGAGGGATATTCGTGAGGGATTATATTGAAGGTCGATAGCTTGTTAACACACTAAATGTGAGTTTATTAATATCCTCCCAAGAGTTCTTATTAATAAAATCACAAGGCTAAAAATAAAACGTTGGTTGTTATGTTAACAATTAGGTAGGACCTAGTCAAACTAGTAAATATTACGAACTCCCAAAGGAGGCGTGATATTTATAGGTGTTGGATCACTGTTAATTTTTTTTTTACGATTGAATAATTTTATTTAATTCAAGATAAATATTCAAAAGTGCTTAAATGATTATTTACTTATATATAATTTTTGTTATTGTTCAGAAATCATGACCCTATCCCTAATCAACATCCTTAAAAACAATACTTTACCTGGTGATAATTATGTCACATGGAAAAGGAAAATTGGGCTACTATTGCAATCCGAAAAGCATAAGTTCGTTATGTGCACCCCTAAACCACCTACTCCTACTAATGAATCTACTCAGAAGCAAAGAGATGAGTATCAGCAGTGGGAGTCTTCTGATGAGATGGCTAAGTGTTACATTATGACCACCATCTCCGACGTGTTGCAACAACAACATGAAGGAATGGAGACTGATGCCGATATAATGATGTCTCTAGAGGAAATGTTTGCTATGAGGTCTAGGATGACTAAGAGAGAGGCAGTGACTGCTTTTATGAATCTTAGGATGAAACCCGGACAGGCTGTGAAAGATCACATGATGAAAGTGATAACATATCTCAACATTGCTGAACTGAATGGTGCTGAGATAGACGGTGAAACCAAAATTGACATGATTCTCAACTCACTGTCGGATTCCTTTGATCAATTCAAGTTGGACTACACCTTGAATAATAAGGAATACACCTTGCAAGGCCTGATGCAAGATGTTTAAAGTACGAAAAAGATTCTTGTGAAAGGCAAGGGTCAAGGATTCATACCGTAGATAAAGTTGCTACTGATAAGACCCGTAAGAAGGTCAAGAAACAGCAGAAGAAAAAGCAACTAGGACCTACAAAGAAGGAGACAAAGAAAGTAACCAAGATCAAAGGAAAGTGTTTCCTTTGTGGTGAAAAGGGACATTGGAAAAGAAATTGCCCAAAGTCTCATGGAAAGGAAGAATGTAATATTAATTATCTTGAAACAAGTTTTTTGGCGGATTCTACGGATTCATGGATCATAGACTCTGGAGCCACTAATCAAGTTTGTTTTTCCTTACAGGGGTTCAAGGAAAGAAGAAGGCTTAATAAGAACGAATTCAACTTGCGATTAGGCAATGAAGCGTTGGTGTCTGCTAGTGCTGTGGGAGATATTAGAATTAGTTTAGATTCTTATAGGCATTTAGATTTAATATATGTTTACTATGTACCTCAATTCAAGAGGAATTTAATTTCGGTTTCTTGTTTAATAAATTTGGTTATTCGGTTACTTTTAATAAAACTTTTATTATTAGTAAGAATGACAAAATTATTTGTAAAGGTACATTCGAAAACGGTTTATTCTATTTACATGGAAATATCTCTCACTTGTTAGACACGGAATCAACGGAACCCAATCATAAAAGAGTAAAATTATCAAAAGATGAAACCTACCTATGGCATTTGTGCCTAGGTCATATAAACCTTAATAGGATTAAAAGATTGGTATGTCACTGACCTCTAAGTGACTTAAAGGTTGATGATCTACCAACTTGTGAATCTTGTTTGGAAGGTAAAATGACCAAAAGGTCGTTTACGACTAAAGGCGCAAGAGCCATTGAATGTTTAGGATTGATACACACTAATGTGTGTGGACCTATGAGCATTCAAGCAAGAGATGGATATGAGTACTTCATCACTTTCACGGATGATCACTCAAGATTTGGCTATGTGTATCTCATGAGACATAAGTCAGATGCTTTTGATATGTTCAAAGCATTTAAAGCTGAAGTAGAAAATCAGCTTGAGAAACGCATAAAAATCTTGAGGTCCGATCGTGGTGGAGAATATCTATCTGGTGAGTTTCAACAATATCTTATTGATAATGGAATAATTTCTTAGTTTTCTGCACTAGGCACACCTCAACAAAATAGGGTGGAAGAAAGGAGAAATAGAACTCTTTTGGATATGGTTAGGTCTATGTTGAGTTATTCAACGCTCCCTGGTTCTTTTTGGGGATATGCTTTACAAACTGCCATGTATATTCTAAACGATGTACCATCTAAGTCAGTTCCTAAAACACTGCATGAGTTGTGGACTGGGCGAAAGCCTAGTTTACAACACTTAAGGATAGTTGGATGTCCTGGGCACGTGTTAAAAGGAAAGACAGATAAGATGGAGTCCCGTTCAGAAACATGCATATTTGTAGGGTATCCAAAAGGAACAAAAGGACATTATTTTTATAGTCCCTTCAGATCTTAAAGTATTTGTTTCGACAAATGCCAAATTTCTAAAAGAGGACTATATGAATAATTTTGTGCCGAAAAGTAGAACTGTCCTAAATGAGCTTTTAGGAGATACAATTCCACAAGAGGTTTCGCAACCAAGCCCAATTGTAAGTTTCGTACCAACACAAGATCAACAATCTACCATACCTCATCGTAGTGGGATGGTTGTTAGACAACCCGAGAGATACATCGGTCTAGGAGAATCTGTAGAAAATTTTCCGGACGAAGATGATCCCTATACGTACAAGGAAGCAATGGAAGATGTTGATTGTCGCCATTGGCAAAAGGCAATGCAATCCGAAATTGAATCTATGTTAAAAAATAAAGTCTGCTCTCTTGTAGACTTGCCTAAAGAGATAAAACCCATCGGGTGCAAGTGGGTATACAAGAGGAAAAGAGGAAAAGAGGAATGGATGGAAATGTGGAAACCTTTAAGGCTAGATTGGTAGATAAAGGTTACACACAGAAGGAAGGTATCGATTATGAAGAAACCTTCTCTCCTATGGCCATGCTTAAATCCATTAGGATACTCTTATCCATTGCGGCATCTCTAGACCTAGAGATTTGGCAAACGGATGTCAAGACAGCTTTCCTTAATGGAAGTCTTGACGAAAGCATCTACATGATGTAACCAGAAGGATTCATTGAAAAGGGCCAAGAGGAAATGGTATGCAAGTTGCAAAGATCCATATATGGATTGAAGCAAGCATCCAGATCCTGGAACATAAGGTTCGATCATGCCATTAAAGGTTTTGGATTTATTCAAAACCTTGATGAACCTTGTGTATACAAAAGGATTAAAGGCGACAAGTTGGTTTTCCTAGTTCTTTACGTTGATGATATACTACTCATCGTAAACGATGTAGGTGTATTGACATCAATAAAAAAATGGTTAGCAAAACAATTTGATATGAAGGACTTGGGAGAAGCAAGTTATATTCTTTGTATCCAAGTCATAAGGGATAGAAAGAATAGAACGATTGCATTATCCCAAGCTTCATACATAGATAAAATCTTTTCTAGGATTTCCATGCAAGATTCCAAGAAAGGTATGTTACCTTTCAGGCATGGAATCAAACTTTCTAAGGAACAAGTTCCTAAGAATGAGCATGAAGAGCGATTCATGAGTAAGGTTCCATATGCATCGGCAGTTGGAAGTCTCATGTATGCAATGCTCTGTACTATACCAGATATTTGTTTTGCTGTAGGCATAGTTAGAAGGTTTCAATCGAAACCTGGTCCTGATCGGCAGTCAAGCATATTTTCAAGTATCTTAGGAGAACGAGAGATTATATGCTTGTATACTCTGGAGGGGATTTAATTCTCGTTGGGTATACAGATTCTGATTTTAAGTCATATTCTGACTCTTAACTACCAAATAAATCCACCTAAGGAAAGAATTCTTGCCAACCAAGTTAATCCTTCTTAGGAAAGGATTTATGAACCTATATATATGTGTGAAGAATTTCGGTCATAAAAAAAGGAGATTAGAGAGGAATTTTGGCCAAGCTCTATTTTTCTTAGTGAAGAATTCGACCAACATAGAATTTTGAAGGAGAAAAATCTGATTTTACTCTAGATAAAATTCAATCATCTCTAAGCAATAGTGCGTGAATTCTGCCAAGTAGAGAAAAAAAGGGAACGTTTTTGTATTCGATAGTATATTAGTATCCTTTACATCAAAAAGGTTTTGTGTACAACATCGAATCAAGGTTCACGTGAGTTACAATCAAATTGATTGATAATTCACAAGTGTCCGGACGTTCTTGGATTTTTCTCTTGGAGGATATTTGTAACTCACAAAGAAAAGATATTTGCTTTGTCTCCATCCTCAGGAATACAATTTAAAGAAAGGGAGCCCACACTCCTAGGTGATTCACGTTCGTGATTGGATTGGAAGATCTTACGGAATCAATTCGGCGCTTGTTCAATCGTCACGCGAAAAAGGTACGATACTTTTATATACATCAATTAATCTAGGGTTAAGGTTCTCGTTGCATAAAAGGGAATATTTTTAATTTATACGCAAGCCCTAATTTCGTTTTTTATCACGCTTCCGTTGCGTTTCTAAACTGTTTTTCCCTACATTTTTCTATGAGGTCTAGGATGACTAAGAGAGAGACAATGACTGCTTTCATGAATCTTAGGATAAAACCTGGACAGGCTGTGAAAGATCACATGATGAAAGTCATAGCACATCTTAACATTACTGAACTGAATGGTGCTGAGATAGATGGTGAGACCAAAATTGACATGATTGTGAACTGACTATCAGATTCCTTTGATCAATTCAAGTTGGACTACACCTTGAATAGTAAGGAATACACCTTGCAAGGCCAGATGCAAGATTTTCAAAGTGCCAAGAAAATCCTTGTAAAAGGTAAGGGTCAAGAGATTCATACCATAGGTAAAGTTGCTACTGTGAAGACACGTAAGAAGATCAAGAGGCAACAGAAGAAAAAGCAACTTGGGAGTTCCTAGAAGGAGACCAAGAAAGTAACCAAGATCAAAGGGAAGTGTTACCTTTGTGGTGAAAAGGGTCAAAGGAATAGATTGAATGAGAATGAATTCAACTTGCATTTATGCAATGGAGCGTTGGTGCCTACTAGTGTAGTGTGAGATATTAGAATCAATTTAGATTCTAGTAGGCATTTAGATTTAATAAACGTTTATTATGTACCTGAATTCAAGAGGAATTTAATTTCAGTTTCTTGTTTAAATAAATTTGGTTATTCGGTTACTTTTAATAAAGTTTTTATTATTAGTAAGAATGACAAAATTATTTGTAAAGTTACATTGGAAAATGGTTTATTCTATTTGCATAGAAATGTCTTTCACTTGTTAGACACAGAATCAATAGAACCTAATCATAAAAGAGTAAAATTATCAAAAGATGAAACCTAACTATGGCATTTGCGCCTAGGTCATATTAACCTTAATAGGATAAAAAGATTGGTTAGTGACGGACCTCTAAGTGACTTAAAGGTTGATGATCTACCAACTTGTGAATCTTGTTTGGAAGGTAAAATGACCAAAAGGTCGTTTACGACCAAATGCACATGTGTCATTGAATGTTTAGGATTGATACATACTGATGTGTGTGGACCTATGAGCCTTCAAGCTGGAGGTGGATATGAGTACTTCATCACTTTCACGGATGATCACTCAAGATTTGGCTATGTATATCTCATGAGACATAAGTCGGATATTTGGACAAGTTCAAAGCATTTAAAGCTGAAGTAAAAAATCAGCTTGAGAAAAGCATAAAAATCTTGAGATCTTGTTGTGGTGGGGAATATCTATCTGGTGAGTTTTAGTAATATCTTAATGATAATGGGATAATTTCTCAATTTTCTACACCAGGTACACCTCACCAAAATAGGGTGGCAGAAAAGAGAAATAGAACTCTTTTGGACATGATTAGGTCTATGTTGAGTTATTCAACACTCCCTAATTATTTTTGGGGATATGCTTTACAAACCGTTGTGTTTATTCTAAACGATGTACCATCTAAGTCGGTTCCTAAAACCCAGAATGAGTTGTGGACCAGCGAAAGCCTAGTTTACAACACTTAAGGATATTTAGATATCCTGTACACATGTTAAAAGGAAAGACAAATGATGGAGTCCCGCTCATAAACATGCATATTTGTAGGGTATCAAAAAGGAACAAAAGGATATTATTTCTATAGTCCTTCAGATCTTAAAGTATTTGTTTCAACAAATGCTAAATTTATAGAAGAGGACTATATTAATAATTTTGTGCCTAAAAGTAGAATTGTCCTGAATGAGCTTTCAGGAGATACAATTCCACAAGAGGTTTCAAAACCAAGCCCAATTATAACTTCTGTACTAACACAAGATCAACAATCTACCATACCTCGTCATAGTGAGAGGGTTAGTAGACAACCTGAAAGATGCATTGGTCTAATAGAATCTGTAGAGAATCTTCCGGATGATGAAGATCCCTGTACATACAAGAAGGCAATGGAAGATGTTGATTGTCGCCATTGGCAGAAGGCAATGCAATCCAAAATTGAATCTATGTTCAAAAACAAAGTCAGGTCTCTAGTAGACTAGCCTAAAGGGATAAAACCCATTGGGTGCAAGTAGGTATACAAGGGGAAAAGAGGAATGGATGGAAAGGTGGAAACCTTTAAAGCTAGATTGGTAGCTAAAGGTTATACACAGAAGGAAGGAATCAATTATGAAGAAAACTTCTCCTGTGGCCATGCTTAAATCCATTAGGATACTCTTATCCATTATGACATCTCTAGACCTAGAGATTTGGCAAATGGACGTCAAGACAGCTTTCCTTAATGGAAGTCTTGACGAAAGCATCTATATGATGCAACCAGAAGGATTTATTGAAAAAGGCCAAGAGGAAAAGGTATGCAAGTTACAAAGATCTATATATGGATTAAAGCAAGCATCCAGATCCTGGAACATAAGGTTCGATCAAGCCGTGAAGAGTTTTGGATTTATTCAAAACCTTGATGAACCTTGTGTATACAAAAGGATTAAATGCGACAAGTTGGTTTTCCTAATTCTTTACTTTGATGATATACTACTCACCGGAAATGATGATGTAGGTATATTGACATCAATAAAAGAATGGCTAGCAAAACAATTTGATCTAGACTATGAGAAAAGAAGAATTGTTCATTCATCTAGATATGTATGAGGTAGACACAATTCTTTAATTAGTCTTGAATAATATTCATAACGTAAGATAAAGGTTGGGCGCCTTTATCTTGTTAAAGTTGTAGATTCTTTTGTTAGCATTTGAGTGGGATCAAATGTGTTATGATGAGTTTAAAATCATCAAAGTGTGGTGTATTTGGGCAAATGAATCTAGTGCACTGGGTGAATTGAATAGGATCACAGTAAATTACTTTATCTAGAACCGTCAATGGATAAAAGTTTTCACTTGAAGACAATCGGTGAGTCTATCTCAATCCTGAGATAAATGATGGACTTATGGTTGCTAGTGTTATCATTTGAGCTATCAATGAGTACGATTATATAGCATAGTCTATCCTCGATAGTTTGGTGGTATTCATTTGTTAATCGATAGAGAACTTCTATTATAGATATGGACATCGTGGCTCCATTTATTAAATGAGAGTAGAATATCATCATATGGATGTTTTGAGGTATTAGATATTAAATCTTAACGTTAAGTTTTCAATAGTTTCTATTGAAACATGATTTCTGGACAAGTCAAAATATCCAAGTTCAAAATGTGGTCATATGAGTAAATATGGTAACTTAGAGAGCTATAGACGGTTTATGAGCTCTTGGGGATTAATTGTATTATTTACGAGGATACACTTTCTCCATTAAGATTGTCTAGGGTATGAGTGAGAAATATTAAATTATTCTATCTTTATTTAAGAGTTCAATTTTAGTTATTTATTGGAATGAACTGAAATTAATATATCGGACCTAAGTGAATCGTTTGTTGATTTTGATTAGGTTGCGTCTATTGGAGCTTAAATTTAGATAGCCCGCCAAGATCCCTAATCTACACGAACTTGCATGGATCACTTGATATATTCTACAGGACCAATTTAGAAGTCCATCTAGAATTGTATTAAGGCATGTGGACTCGTTTCTTTTCGTAACAATGAGTCTAGTTCACATGTGGACTTTTTATTAAGGTCCAATGGATTTAATAAAATAGAAAAAAAATAATATAATGGCCCATATATGATGTTGGGCGGCAAAGCTATATAGTTTAGCTTAATTATATTATTTTTATTTTATTATATTAATTAAATGGAAATTAATTAATTTGATAATTAGTTAATTATTTAATTAAAAGTCAAAATCTTTTTTCTAGTAGGAGATGGTCTACTAATATTATACTATTGTTGGTAGCATAATTAATAGTAAAGACTATATTTGATAAGTACATAAATAAAAGGAATTATTTATCTAGTCAAATTAAGAAATCTTTAATTTGGTCACAAATACACTATTGATTTCGATTAGGAGTCTTGGTGTAGGAAAGAATTCTTTTTAGAAAATGATTCTTGGTCACTAAGTAAATCCACCTTATAATAGGATTCTTGCCTACCAAGTAAATCCTCTTTAGGAGAAGATTTGTGAACCTATAAATACAGGTTGTAAATTTCGACCAAGCTTAGTTTTTGGTGTGAGAAGTTGTTATTTTTTTATTTTTTTATTATTATAAAAAAAAATCTTCGTCCAATTCATTGTGTGGAACGTTTTTGTTTTCTATAGTACACTAGTATCTTTTGCATCATAAGGGTTTTGTGTACAATATTGAATCAAGGTTCACACGAGTTTCAAACAAATTGATTAATTATTCACAAGTGACCGGACGTTCTTGGTTTTTCTCTTGGAGGATTATTGTGACTAACAATGAAAAAGATTTTGTTTGTTTCCATCCTCAGGTATACAATTTAAAGAAAGGGAGCCCACACTCCAAGGTGATTCACGTTCATGATAGGATTGGAAGATTATGCGGATTCAATTTGACGCTAGTTCAATAGTCACGAAAATAAAGGTACGATAATTTTTATATATACATCAATTAATCTAGGGTTAAGGTTCTTGTTATTGAAAAAGGCAAAATTTTTATTTATACCGAAACCCTAATTTTGATTTTTCACACTTCCATTGCGTGGATTTTCCCTACACTGCATTAGTTGCCTTGGCTGATACAACGAGGTAAAGCTGTAACACATCTCCCGTCTAAGGTTTGACCAGGAGTGTAGGGCTGTCGAGGTAGCTTTAGAGGTCTCTGAAGGCGCACTCTCTTTCACTATCCCATTTCATCCCCTTCACCTTTTTGATAGCCTAAAAGAAGATAAGACACTTATTGGTAGACAGGGAGATAAATCTACTAAGTGCCACCAGGCGATCTGTTAGTCATTGTTCTTGCTTCTTGGTTGTTGGTGATTGCTACTTGATGATGGTCCTGATCTTTTCCAGGTTTGCCTCTATCCTTCTCTCGTAAACCATGAAACCCAATAACCTCTCATCCGTTACCCTAAAGGCCCACATGTCAGGGTTCAACCGCATATGATTCAGCCAAAGTACCTCAAAGGTTCTTTTGAGGTGTTCTGGATGCTGCTTGGACTATTAAGACTTGGTGACATGTCATCCACATATACCTCTATGGTTTTATCTATTTGATCCTTGAATAGCTTGTTGACTATCCTTTGCTATATGGCCCCTACATTCTTTAGCCCGAAAAGCATTGATTTGTAACAGTATAAATCCTGACTTGTGATGAAGCTAGTTTTTCCTTGTCGGAGGGATGTGTGACGATCTAGTAATACCCGGAGAATGCATCCATGAAGCTTAAAAGCTTGTTCCCTATAGCTGAATCCACTAACTGCTCTATTTTTGGGAGAGAAAAGCTATCATTGAGGCAGGTACGGTTCGGATCGGTGTAATCAACACACATTCACCATTTTCCATTAGCCTTGGATATCATCACCACATTGGCGATCCATTCTGGGTATCGGGACTTCTTGATGAATTTGGCTCGGAACAGCTTATACACTTCCTCCAGGACCGTGACATTATGAGCTTGATTAAAATGTCTTCTCTTTTGTTTGACGGGTTTGAAGGTGGGATCTACATATAACCAGTAAAATGCCAAACCTAGAGGAATCCTACGCATTTCCTCATGGGACCAGGCTAATACATGGTTATAGTCCTAGAGGATCTTCTGCAATGCTGCCCTGTGTTCGGGGTCCAACGTGGTCTTGATCTTTACCGTCTTATGGAGGCTTTCTTCCCGAATTATGATCTCCTCTAGCTCTTTGGTTAGCCCCATCTCTCTCTCTTTCAAAGGCGGTTCGCTTCTTAACTCTTCTTTCTCAACGTCAAGTTGATGTTCTCTATCCCCTTGGGATCCAATCCCCGCTTGGTACAGGTTTGCCAAACCTAGTTTGGTTCCTGGTTGGTGATCTATATCTATGGTGCTAGCACTTCCTTGTTTCCCCTCGGTTGTGATCTGAAGGCATTGATTGGCTAAGGCAGTGGGGTTTAAGGAAACCGCGTAGCACTTTTACGACATCTATTGGTCCCCTCTAACTTCTCCCACCTTATCACCCACCATGAACTTGAGGGCATTGTGATAAATGGATAGGAATCTCTTGATTTTTTGGAGGAAAAACCTCCCCAAGATGATGTTATAGGCACTGAGAGTATCCACAACCATAAATTTTGCCACAATACTGACTTGAAGGGGGGATTCCCCGACAATCACTGATAATATCATGGATCTAGCAAGTAATAGGAAGTACCTAGTAAAACGTTTAAAAGGGTGATGCAGTTGTTGTAGCTCGTATGTTTTAGATTGATTCGGTCCAGAGCGTCTTTGAAAAAGATAACGACACTACTTCCCATGTCTATTATCACTTTATCGACACGACAGTTGATGATTTGGAGAGTGACCACCGTCGGAGCGTCATGGTGTTGGACTATGTTATAGGCGTCATCCTTAGTGAATATGACTTGGTTGGAGTAGAAAGGCATCTTATCCTCCCGACTGACTTTTAGTACCTCCCCTTCTATTGCATATCGAGGTATTTATAGAGTGGTTCTTCCTCGTAATATTTGATGTGCCGGTAAGGTTCTACCTTCCGCTAATGGTGTACATCATCTGGATTTGTTCCATAAGTTCTTTTCCTTTGCTCTTTCTTCTCATTCTATTCTTGTAACTCTTTCTGAACTTGTTTCCCTGTCTTGATCCATTCATTCACCAGCTAGAGAAATTTGGTTAGCAGACAGCCCTTCACTAGACCCTTTATCTTGTTAAGAAGGCTGAAACACTTCGAGAGGTTATGTCCCACAGCTTCATGGAAATCATAATATTTTTTACTTGTTTCTTCTATTTGTAGGGAGCTTTATAGGGTTTGGCTTCCTAAGAAGGCTCTTTGTCCCTAATTGCATGGTAGATGGCCTCTCGATGTGCACTGAGTAAGGTGTAGTTGATGTACTCATCTTTTTCTTGTCTGCTGATTTTGGTGAATTCCTTGATCGACGAAGAGGAGTGATAAACTCTTCTTGGCAGGGTTCTATTTCTAGAAAGCTGGGCTCTGTGCGGATGAAGTAGAGGCTGATAGAAAGTGCACTAGTTCGGGGGGCGATGGTGGTTTCTCAGAGCCGGTTCCTTCTCCTTTCCCAAATAAGTGTCCTTCTTGAACTGTTTTTCTAACTAAGCTTCATCATGTTCTACCTTGATGCGGAACTAAACTTCCCTTTGTACTTGTCCTAAGGCTTGACCGTAAGCCTCTTGGTGTTGGTAACCCGTTCACCGGATACGTAGCGGAACTAGGTTTTAAAATTTTTATACAGATCATAATCTGTATCTTGGACCAGTGAACTTGGGATCGTAATTATTTTTCGAAACTAGTACATATAATATGTATACACAGGAAATTGTAATCAATAAAATCAGAAGAACATACCAACGTTTGGAGGCTCCTTCACTTTACGTTATGATCATGTCTGAACCAATCTTACCAACGTTTGGAGACTCCTTCACTTTACGATGTGCTCCTGTCTGAACCACTCGATCTTCCTTGCTATCTCCCGGAACTAATAACAGCGTGTGGGCGTGTCACTGTCTCATGAACTTGAATGAATGATTTAGAGAAATACTTGAAGAAACTCTTTCTTATTTATTTGGTGTATTGATTTCACGCACACATGAATTGCATCTCATGCAAGAAATTATGTTTTTTTTTTGATTGTGTATCAAATACACACCAAAAAAAAAATTTCTTAAAAAAAAATCACGCCTGCAGAAATATATATATTGTCTGCTCTTTATTTTTCACATATATATATATATCTATATCACTTGCTCTTTTTCACAATAATATATATAAACCTACTACACTGCTACATATGTGCTTATATATAAAACATATATATCTTTGTTTGTATCCAACAAACACTTATATATGTGCACACACCAATTTGCATCCAATGCAATCTCTTGTGTTATAATTGATATATATATCTTTTAATTATCCTTTTAAAATATATCTAATATATTAAAAGTGATAATAAGTATTTTAAATTTAAATTTAAATTCAAATACTTAAATCCATATATTAACTAACACCCTCAAATAAATAGTTAATTAATAATTCATAATTATCAATATAATTAAATATTCTAATTATTTAATTAATTTAACTAGTAACAGTCATTAATTAAATAATCTCATTATTCGATTAATTCATGAATATATACGTGTAACTTTCGTAACACAATTAATTGGACAATCCAATTAATTTACCGTGACCCTTGTTACCTTAATCGATCGGGCTAGCAAGAGGACATAATAGACCCACAATATTTTGAGCTACAATAATCCTCAGAATCATTAATTAAACTCTTTAATTAATATTCTTTGATTATTAACTCCGGTGTTATTACACTCCGAAGCTGCACTCTCTCAACTGTAGACGCTTTTACACAGACTGATACTGATCGGTGTCCATCGATATAGCTATTACACATTGTGTGATCCTCCACAATAGTTCATAATTAGAGTTGGGTCATAATGTCCGTTATACCCCTCTAATTACATATATCCTTTAAGTACCGTTGATTCTCTAATGGACAATAAATCCTATTTCCTCACGGAATTAGGATAGCGCTCATATTGTCCAAGCCCCGAATCAACCCTTAAGGGAACTACCATCTACTTCTCACAAGAAGGAGTGGATTCCACTATTGTGCAGAAACCTTCTCACCCACAAGCCAAACTGCAATCCCAACATACGGAGCATATTGATCGGGAACTTCATCGACCTTACCCATGGTATATCAAAGACCACGATCTAACATGAAGGAGTCGATAAGACACTCAGGATTAAGATCACTCACATATAGCTATCATTAGTTGATATATATGAATCTCATCGGTAAACGGATCTTGGTGAGAGATTCATATAGATCATGGCCTAGTCCTATATGATCACATCATACAAGGTGCCTATATTCTCATATCTCATTTGAATGATTCAGTATAGAATCATCGTATATTACGGAATGGACCATAACTATAGATTAACCACAAATAAAGTACCCAGCTTTATTTGCTATCTATGGACTCTTTAGATTGCATGTCTCTTACTGTATCCATCTGTATATGACACTCATATAAACAGTTCGAGATTACATCCAGTAATCTTGGATGTTAAGTATATGCACAAGTTATAAAATAAACAACACAACAAGAATGAATTTAACTTTTCCTTTTATTTATATCATAAATCCATTTACAAATTACATCTTTAGGGCATAAACCCTAACAATCTCCTACTTGCACTAAAGCATGTAAGGCATGTCTCGTAACCCTAGACCATCTAGGTGATCCGAAAACACTTTAGCCGGTAAAGTCTTTGTAAATGGATCATCATGATTGTCTTGTGAGGCTATCTTTTTGACGATCACATCTCCTCTCTACATTATCTCTCTAATGAGATGATAGTTTCTCTCTATATTCTTTCCTCTCTTATGGCTTCTTGGTTCTTTGGAATTAGCCACAGCACCATTGTTATCACAATAAAGTATGTTGGGCTTATCCAGGGCTGGAACAATTTTCAGATCACTCTAGAACTTACGAAGCCAAACAGCCTCTTTAGCATCTTCACAAGAAGCTACATATTCGGCTTCTATGGTGAAGTCAGCAATGCAAGTTTGCTTGATATTTCTACTCACAATGGCTCCACCACCTAGGGTGAATACTGATCCAGTCGTGGATTTCCTAGAATCCCTGTCTGACTGAAAATCAGAATCCGTGTATCCTAACGGGATCAAATCCTACCCGGAATACACTAGTATATAACCTCTTGTTCTCCAAAGATACTTGAGAATTGTCTTGACAGCAACCCAATGATCCAATCCTGGGTTGGACTGGTATCTCCTGACTACTCCCACTGCATCGCAGATGTCTGGTCTCATGCATAACATAGCAGACATGAGACTACCTACTGCCGATGCATATGGGTACATGTCTCATATCCTCAACTTCTTGAGGTGTCTTAGGACACTGTTCCTTAGACAAGTGAACTCCATGACTAGAAGGTAAATTACCTTTCTTGAAGTTTTGCATCGTGAATCGCACATGAATCTTGTCGTAATATGATGCCTGAGACAGTGATATGAGTTTGTTCTTACGATCTCTTATAAGTTGGATCCCTAGAACATAACTCGCCTCTCCCAAATCTTTCATTTGGAATTGGCTAGCCAGTCAACCCTTTACATCAGACAACACTCCCACATCATTCCCATTGAGTAGGATATCATCTACGTATAAGACCAGGAAAACTTCTTTTTTATCATTGATGCGCTTATTGACACAAGGCTCATCCACGTTCTGCTCGAAGCCATAGGTTTTGATCACATCATCAAACCTGATGTTCCAAGATCTAGATGCTTGCTTAAGTCCATAGATGGACCTTTGCAGCTTGTAAACTTTTTGCTTTTGATCTGGAGACACGAATCCCTCTGGTTGCATCATATAGATGCTCTCATCAAGATTGCCATTCAAGAATGCAGTCTTGACTTCTATTTGCCAAATTTCATAATCGAAATAGGCAGCAATGGATAAGAGAATCCTAATAGGCTTAAACATGGCTACTGACGAGAAGGTCTCTTCATAATCGACCCCCTCTTTCTGGGTATAACCCTTTGCCACTAGCCTTGCCTTGAAGGTATCTACCTTCCCATCTACTCATCTCTTTCTCTTGTAGATCCACTTATACCCTATGGGTTTTACCCCATCCGGTAAGTCTACAAGATCCCAGACTGAGTTAAAGTACATGGACTCCATCTCGAGATTCAGGTCTTTAAGCCATTCCTCTTTATCAGGATCTTACATTGCATTTTTAAATGTCAATGGATCATTAACACTATCAGCAGAGACAACACTTTGTCCCTTACCTATACCTAAATAGCATTCAGGTTATCTTACAACTCTCTCACTACGTCTAGGTGGTAGTGTATCCTGATCAGGAACCATCTGACTCTCAGATGTTTGTGGACCAACAACTCTTGTTGATGAAGCAATAGTCTCACCAGTCTCCAACTCATTCAATACAATCTTAGAACGAGGTTTATGGTCACTAATATAACCATCCTTAAGAAATGCTGCATTTGTCGATACAAATACTTTGTTATCTTTGGGACTATAGAAGATTCCACTTCTGGTCTCCTTAGAGTATCCTACAAGTAGGCAGACAACAGACTTGGAGTCTAGCTTTCCAGTTCTGTTCTTCAACATATGTACTGGACACCCTCATATGTGGAAATGTCGCAAACTAGCTTTACGACCATTCTACAACTCTAGCGGAGTCTTAGGAACAAATTTGGATGGCATTATATTCAAAATGTATGCCGCTGTTTGTAACCCATATCCCCAAAAAGAATTTGTTAATGATGAGAAACTAATCATAGATCTCACCATTTCCATCAGGGTTTTATTTTTCCTCTCCGCTACACCATTTTGTTGAGGTGTACCGGGAGCTGTGAGTTGGGAAACTATCCCATGCTCGACCAAGAAGTCTTCAAACTCTTGGTCAAGTTACTCACCTCTACAATCCGATCGTAGTGACTTGATAGTCCTACCTAATTGATTCTCAACTTCAGCTCAGAATTCTTTGAACATTTCAAATGTTTCCGATTTCCATTGCATTAGGTAGACGTATCCATATCTTGAGTAGTCATCTATAAAGGTGACATAATACTCATAACCACCCCTATCTTTAACATTCATCGGTCCGCAAACGTCTGTATGTATAAGCTCTAGCGGTTCTTTAGCTCTAAGCCCTTTCTAGTAAAAGGTCTCTTAGTCATCTTACCTTCCAAACAAGATTCGCAGACAGGTAAGATGCCAACCTTTAACTCACTTAAAGGTCTGCTTTTTACTAGTCTGTCTATCCTGTCAAGGTTTATATGACCAAGCCTTAGATGCAAGAGATACATGTCATTATCTGGAGAAATCTTATGTCGTTTAGTTTTTGGTTTTTCAACCTTAATCATTTCGGTGTTGAGCAGTGTAGTATGTATTAACGGTCTTAACACATACAAATTATTTTCATTAATTCCTGAACAAATATTTAGACCATTCTTTCCAATAATAATAGACTTATTATTAAAATAAACAGAATATTTTTGTTCTAACAACTTAGAAACGGAAATCAAATTTCGTGTAAATCCAGGAATATAAAATACATTGTCTAACAATATATAATGATTACAAAAACGTAATCTAATTACGCCCACTGCTCGTGCCGACACGACATCCCCTGACCCCACACGCATTGAGAAGGCTTGCTCCTCTAGCTGTGTCCAAGAATCAATCCATTGTATAGAAGAACAAACATGGTTAGTGGCCCACGAATCAACTATCCAGGGTGAAGAATCATTGAAAGTTTCTCAGTTTTTTATTGGCTCATTTCGTTGACAACCACATTTGGGGATTAATCTGTAAGGGTAGTTTAGGCCATCATTGCTCAAGACCCATCTCAAACTTCAAACGGTAAATCACTTGCTTAACCTTGTTTGAAGAGTTTTTAGTGCACACACACACTCTCATGCATGTCTTTGATCATCTTGCATGAATGCTTAATTACCTTAACTGTGTGCCTCTTTGCCATAAATCTTGATTAGGTGTTTGTTGCATTTAGTTTTCCCTTAGAAGAGGATTTTCCCCTTGATCTCGGCAGAGACCGCTCCCTGTGCATTGCCTCCGCCGCGGTATGCACAACGGTGTTCTCTAGGCGTTGCACGCTGCTGCTACCATGGCCTGTGCACGTTGCATGCACAACGGTCTCCTAAGCGGAGTTTCTCAGGCGATGCACCGCTTGTTCTACTGCGGTCTGGACACTGCCTGTACCGCGGTCCAGACAGTGGAGATTCCCAGGCGATGCACCGCTCACTCTACCACGGTTTAGACACTTGCATAGGCTGCGGCACACACAACGGTCATAACGGAAATCAGTTGTCCATTGTCCAAAACGATGTCGTTTCGTGTAGGGCACATTATATATATGTTCTCTTCTCTTCTCTTTGGCTTGGGGAGTCTAAGAAACCATTTTTGAGAGACCAAGTTTTTCTTGAGAGAGAAATTGACTCCAAGAGAGAGAGAGAGCTCCCAAGAACTCATTTTGACCTAACCAAATTCCAATCCATTAGCATCTAGCATCTTCTAGCATCTTCCAAGCATGGATTTTCTTGTTTGTCATTGACTAGGTAATCTCTACATGCCCTAGAATTTCTTGTTCCATTCTTATGACATGTAAGCCTAGGTTTAGCAATTATTGTTCATTAAATGTATGTTATTGAGTTTAATTACATTTATAACAAGCTTGGGTTGTCGATTGTTGGTTGAGATTTATATTTTGTGATAGCTAGAGCTTGTGACCATTTTGCCCTTCTAGCTAAATCTCTATGCTTTGCATTTAGATATTGTTTAGGACTCATTGATTGCATTTTGTAATTGCATTATTGTCCTTGCCATGCTTAATGACAACTTGTGTTGATTGGCCCTTTGTTTGATAACTAGGATATATTGTTGCATAACTATATCTAGTTAAGTCTTTATGAACATTCACTTAGACATTGATATCTAGGAATTGTACTTAGTGACATTCTTAAATTCCTAGGTAAGCTTTTAATGTTGCCTAGCATTACTTGCAAGTTTGAATATTTTATCTATTCACTTAGGTTGTGTTTGACTCTTCATTGAGGTTAAGTCTTATGACTAAGTGGTTAGTGCACAAGCAAATAGATCAAGAATCACTATTAAGGCCCGTTGGGTAGAGTGAAAGGGTTAGTAAAAAGTCAACCTAGGTTGTAAACTTTCATTCAATAGTGGATTTGAGGATCTAGTGTGGCGCACATATAAGCCCGTGGTTTTTCCCATTTGGAGGGTTTCCACATAAATATTGTGTGTTGTTATTGTTTTAACTATAATTGATTTTATTGAATGCTTGTTTATTCGGGGTAATTTGTATTAATATTGATTAATCGAAAAATTGGTAATTGATTTGATTAAAACCTATTCACCCCCTTCTAGGTTATAGACACACGTTTATAGGGAACTTTCAATCATCTTCCACTAAACACAACTCAAGACAAGTAAATCATATTTACTTTTCTTGGACTTCTTCTTGCTTTGGGCTTTCTTAGGTTTGGGATTACCCTTCGCTTTGCCAGTAGACCTCTTTCTCTTCTTATTATTATAGTAGGAAGATGGTTCGACAACATTTGCCTCACTGGTCTTACCCTTGTTGTCCTTAGTCAAGGACTCAAAGGTAGTGAGCTCATTAAGCAACTGTGTGAGATTGAACCTTAACTTGTTCATCACGTAGTTGCTCTTAAACTGATCGAAACTCTTCGAAAGAGTCGTCAATATGATGCTCACTTGACTGGGTTCGTCATTGGCCCCGCCATTAACTTCTGCCTTGTTGAAGTACGACATCATGCTCAGGACATGTTCCCGAACTGACATACCTTCATTCATACGAGAGAGCATAGCGGAACAAACAACTTCATATCGCTTTTGCTCGAAGGGCTGCCCAAACATAGCTTGCAATGACTCCATGATTTCGAATGCTGAAGTCATTGCGCCATGCTTTGTGACAAGCACGTCTGTTATATAAGCCAACAGATATGTTCGGGCCTTCTCATCAGATGAGACCCATCAATTGTATGTCTCACGAACAGTTCGTGTGGCATTGGCAGTAGGCGCTGGAGGACATTCCTCCGTAAGCACAAACTTGAGGTCTTTGGTGACCAATATTGCATTAATGTTAAGTTTCCACTTAGTGTAGTTATCAACATTTAATTTGTCGTTTGCGAGAATTTGAAGTAATGCA
The DNA here is from genome assembly GCA_032871835.1 of Dipteronia dyeriana. Classification (NCBI taxonomy): domain Eukaryota; kingdom Viridiplantae; phylum Streptophyta; class Magnoliopsida; order Sapindales; family Sapindaceae; genus Dipteronia; species Dipteronia dyeriana. The sequence goes on along the minus strand of CM065300.1, from coordinate 74,814,578 downwards.
GAAGACATTATTGCTGAAATAAATAAAACATTCATTCAGTCATTTATTTAAAACAAGTGCGAGTGCTTTGACATAAATTTAAACATGATGCATGAACATGTTTAACAAACTAGAACTACCTTAAAACTAGTTGCTATACTACGACAATCCAACATACCACAAAGAATGCCGCCTTAAGGTCGATCAAGTCTTTGCATGTTGGACCGAGACATTCTCAATCAAATGATATTCTAGAATAACTCTTATTTCATATCATTCAACCATCGTTCATTCAGTCAGGTTTTTAATTAACAAACTTAATCAAAACCTTCGTGAGTGTAACCTACCATTTCAGATTTTACGAGCTTAACTCGAGAATTGCCGCCTTAGGGTCGGTCAATCTTGAAATACCATAAAAAATCCTATCCGTTAGGAAGTCAACCTTGGTATTGACCTTTGTGGAAACCCTCTTTAGGGAGGACGAAAGCAAAGACGTCACGAGGCCCCACTCGGATCTCACGGTGTTGAACTAATGATGGAGACCGCATGATATATATGTCATATATCCCTCTCCCACTCACTATTTTAAAATTAGGGTTTTCTATTAACCGTTAATGCACCTAGACTCTACAGGATTAAACGACTATCTTTAATCAAGTTATCTAGCGCATTAACTAATTAGAAACAAATTCTAATTAACTAATAAATTATTAATGATTTTTAACAATTAAAAATCTAATCTATCAGTGAATAATCAAAACTTTTGTAAACTATTTACTAAGGTCAGATTATTATGTTAGTGTTTACTAAGTTTAACTATTAAACCTCTAACACTTTATTCGGTTCATTTATTATTAGGTAATTAATCATATTAATACTAATTACAATAAAAGACCCTATTAATCTAAGTTATTAAACTCTTTAATAACTAGATTAATATTAATGAGAATTACCAAGTTTTCTAACCATTAAAAACTAATCTCATTATTCATAGCCAATTATGTATATTGCCCATTTTAATCACATTAAAAAAAATACATAAAATATCAGGCTATGATGCATGTATGACATATCAAATATATTTGTGTAGGCATATCTAATCTAAATGATATACGTATGCATGACAATGCTTTTATCATCACATAATATAAAGTATATATGAATTGATCGAGTATTGTGGATTATTTAACCTAAAAATTGAAATCTAAAATTACAAAAAATTCCCCAAGGCATTCCTTGGTCTTCTAGTAACTTAGATATCTTCCAATCTCTTCAGGTCACTCTGATTCATCTTATGAATCCGAAATGGGAAATCTGAACGGAACAGACTAGACAACAATTACCTTTGGAAACGTACACGTGCTATTGTACAGGTCATGTGTGTGTTGCTTGTACTGCCACCACGTATGTCTCACATGCACATGGTGCTGCTTGTGGTCCCACCACATACATGCAATTTTAAAATTGCACAACTTCTCATTACATGTACATTGTGCACCAATTGCACATCTAATTTATCACACGTACACTGTGCAACAATTGCACAACTTCTGTGACGTTGACTTCATATGTTTTCACCAGGTTCACGTATTATATATATATATATATATTAATACAATTTAATAAAATAATAATAATAATAATAATAACAAGAATACAACCCATGAACCCTAAATCCACAGTACCATAAAAATTTACGATCAACCATGTTTTTGTAAATTAAACAATTTGATTATAAACATTCATACAATCATAAAGATGGTGCCTACACATTCATACATACAAGAGCATCGAAAATAATTTTCTGTTTCGAAAAATAAATTGGCTCTGATACCAATTGTTGATACCCCGTTCACCGGATACGCAGCGGAACTAGGTTTTAAAATTTTTATACATATCATAATCTGTATCTGGGACCGGTGAACTTGGGATAGTAATTATTTTTCGAAACTAATACATACAATATGTTAACACAGGAAATTGTAATCAATAAAATCAGAAGAACATACCAACGTTTTGAGGCTCCACTTTACGTTATGCTCCTGTCTGAACCAATCTTACCAACGTTTGGAGACTCCTTCACTTTACAATGTGCTCCTTTCTGAACCACTCGATCTTTCTTGCTATCTCCCGGAACTGGTAACTGCGTGTGGGAGCGTCACGGTCTCAGGAACTTGAATGAAGGATGTAGAGAAATACTTAAAGAAACTCTTTCTTCTCTATTTGGTGTATTGATTTCACGTACAAATGAATTGAATCTCATGCAAGACATTATGTTTTCTTTTTCTTTTTCTTTTTTGCGTGTGTATCAGATACACACCAAATAAACTTTTTTCTTCAAAAAAAATCACGCCTGCACACACACACACACATATATATATATATACATATACATATACACACATATATATATATATATCACGTGCTCTTTTTCACAAATAGATATATAAACCTGCTGCACTGCTACACATGCGCTTATATATATATATATATATATATATATATATAATTATATATATATCTTTGTCTGTATCCAATACAAACACTTATATATGTGCAAACACCAATTTGCATCCAATGCAATCTTTTGTGTTATAATTGATATATATATATATATATATATATATATATATATATATATCTTTTAATTATCTTTTTCAAATATATCTAATATATTAAAAGTGATAATACGTATTGAAAAGTGCCCATTTGTTGATTGGCTCATTTCGTGAACAACCACATTGTTGGGGTTCATGTAAGGGTAGCTTAGGCTCTCAAGACTTCAAGAGGAGAAGCATCAAAGGTAAAATTCTTATGCTTACTTACTTTGAAGAGATAATTGCACACACTCACATATTCATGCATAACTCTTGATCTTATTTGTTGAGTGTTTTCTTGTGTGCATTTTAGTTTACATGACTCTTGTTGACCTATTTGCATCTTGCTATGAAAGTTGTATGTCATGCTAGGCATTAAAATAGGATGCAATTTCATCACTCTTGAACTTATTGTTTTGTGCATTTGAGTGTTGAAAAATAGGCCTTGCGCTGGCGGTGCACTACTCGACCAGCGCACCTCACCAGCGTAACTTTCACAGTGGACCGCCGCTAGTCGTGCGCCACTGATCTGCGCTGCTGCACCCGCGCATAGCTGAAAAAAGTGGGCGTGTGGTGGTGGCGCCCTACTCGTCTAGCGCATCCTCACCAGTGCAAACTTCCCAGAGAATCTGCGCTTGTGTTGCTCTACTGGGATGCGCCACTCGACCAGTGCCTGTTTTAAAAAATAGGATGTGCGCTGCTCGACCAGCGCATGACACCAAGGCACACAGAGGAAGCTGGAACGTTTTTTCCAAAAAGACCTCACTTTGATTAGATCTTATATATATAACTCAATGCCTTAAGGTCGTGTATGAGTTCAGAATATCACATTTTCTTCCTTAGAACACATTTTAAAGGAAAAATATTTCCAAGGACTCATTTTTAATCACTCAAAGCATTCCCATGAGCATCAAATCTTCATCTTGCATCATCTAAGTTCATCTAGAGTGCATCTATGGATAAGGTTGCTTCATCACATCTTGTTTGGTAAGCTCTTCACTATCTTCTTACAAGTTAAGTGTTTTCCTTACTAAACCATCTCTTTAATTAATTGTATTCTCTTAGATTATTTCTTGATATAAATTAGAGATTGTTGTGATGCCATGATTAGTGTTGTATTGTGATAGCTTCATAGGATTGTTTGATCTATGTTTAGCTAAGCTATTTAAACATGTCATTTAGCACTTGATATCTAGGATTGCATTGATTGCAATCTCATTATCCTAGATAAGCATATAGGGTTTTCTAGCCTTGTTTGTTCATTGAATATCATTATATATTCTCTTAGGACACTTTATCTCTTCATTGAGAAGTAAGACTTGTGTTGCTTCCGAGAATAGGTAGCTTAAAGCACAAGCATGATGAACTAGGTTCACTTATACCGGGATTAGGTAGTGGTGGAGGATTAAACCGGGATTAGGTTGTAATTCCTTTATCATTAGTGGATTCGAGGTTCTAGTGTGGCGCACTCATCAGCCCGTGGTTTTTCCCATTTGGAGGGTTTCCACATATATCTCAAGTGTTTTTACTATTTCCGCGTTTATTATACTTGTGATATCTTTACAACTAGATAGGGGTATTTTCGTCAACTTGACTCTTAACAAAAATTGGGTAAAAGTTAATTAATATCTGTTCACCCCCCCTCTAGATTAATTTTACACACCATATTATTTGTTTCAATTGGTATCAGAGCAGGTTCTTAGACATACATATGTGTTCATTGCTCATTTTGGTGTGTGTTGCATTTTGTTTTTTTATGTTGACCATTCATACACTTGCATTCATATCATTCAATTATAAACACAATGAGTGGAAACGGTGGCAATGAGGGAGCTTCCAGCACTAGACCTCCACTCCTCACCGGGTTGAATTATGCCTCTTGGAAACGGAAGATGGAGTCGTACATATGCCAAATTCATGACAGGGCATGTATGGCGGTTGAAGATGGCTACACTCCACCCATGATGACTCCCACAGATGGAGGAGATGATGTACTCAAACCAAAGGCTCAGTGGAATGCACAAGAGTTTGAGGCTCCTCAAAGTGGAATAGGAAGGCAATGCATGCCATCCTTTGTGCAATGGATGATAACCAATACAAGTTGGTTCAAAATACTAGGATAGCTAAGGAAGCATGGGATATCCTAGAAGTTGCACATGAGGGAACCGATGTGGTTAAGGAATCCAAGCTTCAAGTTCTCCAAACGCAATTCGAATTGCTCAAGATGGATGAGAACGAGTGCTTCAATGATTTTGAAATAAGGTTGATGGACATTGTGAACCAAAGTCATCAACTTGGTATTCGGATAGGAAGATCAAGCAGAAGATTATGAGATCTTTACTCGATAGGTTTGAGTCTAAGGTGACGGCTTTGGAAGAAAATAGTGGTTATAAGGACATGAAGCCAAGTGAAGTGATTGGGAGGCTTCTAGCATATGAATATAGGAAATGTTCCAACCCCACACCATCAAAGAAGCAAAAAGATATTTCTTTGAAGGCCTCCAAAGTTGAGAAGGAGGAAGGTGATGACTCGGATGAAGAGATGGTCTTGTTAATGAGGAAGTTTAAGAAATTTTACAAGTCTGAGAAGAAAGGCTTTGGATCCAAAGGTCAAGACTTCAAGAAGAAGGCTCCTTTCAAGAAGTTTGAGCCTAGGCAAGAGAAGACCGAGAACAAAGGAGCACAATGCTATGAATGTGGTGGAATAGGTCACTTTGTACCGGAATGTGCAAATCACAAGAACAAGAAGAAGGGAAAAGTGATGGCTGCAACATGGAGTGAAAGTGATGACTCTAATGAAGGAGATGAGTCTTCGGATGATGAAGAACTCATGGCTAACTTTATAGCATTTACATCATTTATTAGGAGCAAAGATGCTAGTGAAGAAGATAATGATAGTTAAGAAGGAGACTACTCAAGTGATTATGGTTCTTCAACACACACCACAAATGGAAGTGTGGATAGGATGGATCTCAAGGACTACATGGCCAAGTTTGAGAGCTCAAGATTAAAGAACAAGAATGAGATCAAAAGATTAAAAGAAGAAAATCTAGACCTCTCAACTCAAGTTGACCAACTAAATGAAGAGTTGGAAAGATCTTAGAGGAGTGAAGAAGGGTTGAAGAAAGAGCTTGAAGATGCTAGAGAGTTGTTGGCCAAGATGAACTCTAGCACCAAGAAACTTGACCACATGCTAGATGTTGGAAAAATGCCAAGTGATAAGAAGAGGCTTGGGTTTGAAGATGACAAGATGTCCTCCACTCCAAGCAAGACCATTTTTGTAAGAAGCATGAACTTCAATGGATCCTCTTCTCATCAAACTCCTAGGAAGAAGCTTGATCTATGACAGTGTTCAAGTAGTGCTCAAGTGAAGGTGGCACCAAGAAGCCCACCTCAAGCTCATTCTACAAGGGCTCCTCAAGTTAACTTCCCTTAACCAAAAGCTCACAAAGGTAAGACACCCATCATGCAAGCTCAACCAAGGAAGCAATCAAGTCTTGCCCAACAACAAAGAAGGAAAGCTCCTCGATAACCACAAAGACATGGGAAGGCTCCAATGCATCTTCAAGGATATGGTATAATTCCTAACTTTTTACCTACATGTCATTTTTATGGTATTGATGGTCACATTAGACCAAATTGCTTTAGGTATATCAAATTGTGTAGGATTGAAAGCATGATAGAAAAGAAAAAGGCTAGAGCCATGATGCATGATCCTAGGACATCTAGAGCCATGATGCATGTCACTAAGAAAAGTGGAACACCTTTGCATGATCCAAGAACATTTAGAGCCCATGTACCATTGACCATTAGGAAGATAAATACTACACCAAGTGGACTAGAAAGGATGAACACATTTGCCATGTTGCACAAATTACGTTGAAAGCTTATTATTGTGATTTTTGGTACTTGGATAGTGGGTGCTCTAGGCACATGACTGGAAATAAGAGTTTCTTTGAGATTCGTGTGATGGAGGATGGAGAAAATGTCACCTTTGGTGGTGGATCCAAAAAGAAGATCAAAGGAAAGGGAACCATTTCCATTCCCGGATTGCCTTCCTTGTCCAATGCTTTGTATGTTGATGGTCTAAAAGCCAATTTGATAAGTATTTCACATCTTAGTGATGATGGACTCTCCGTCTTGTTTAGGAAAAATGATTGTTCTATCCTATTGCCTAATGGACAAACCTTGTTAAAAGGTATGAGGTCTAGTGACAATTGCTATTGTCTTGAGGCTAGAAGTGTGTCTTGTAATGTGTTCAAGGATGAACAAATAGAGTTGTGGCATGAAAGACTTGGTCACATGAACTTTAGGGATTTAAGAATCTTATATAAGTTCAATGTTGTGCGAGGCCTTCCCAAGCTTGGGAAAAAGGTTAACGGTGTTTGTGGACCTTGCCAACAAGGGAAGCAAACCAAAAGTATGCACAAAAAGGGCAAGTATATAACCACCAAAGAACCTCTACAGCTTCTCCACATGGATCTTATGGGTCCTATGCAAACCTAGAGTTTAGGTGGAAAGAAATACATTTTTGTGTGTGTAGATGACTTCTCTAGGTACACATGGATTTATTTCCTTAGAGAAAAATCTGAAACTTTTGACAAGTTTAAAATGCTTTGTTCTAAAATTCAAAACGAAATGAACTCCAAGATTAAAAGCATTAAGAGAATTAGGAGCGACCATGGGAAGGAATTTGAGAATGCCCACTTTGAAAACTTTTGCAATAGTTTAGGCATTTCTCATGAGTTTTCTGCTCCTAGGACACCTCAACAAAATGGAGTTGTTGAGAGGAAAAATAGGGTTCTTCAAGAAATGGCCCGTGTGATGTTGCTTAGCAACAATGTTCCTAGGAATCTTTGGGCCGAGGCCATCAATACGGCTTGCTACATAGGAAATATAGTCTTCCTTAGGCCCCACACTAGGCAGACCTCCAATGAGTTATGGAAATATAGGAAGCCAAATGTTAGCTATTTTCCACACCTTTGGAAGCAAATGCTACATTTTGAATGACCGTGATCAACTTGGAAAATTTGATGCTAAGAGTGATGAGGGTATCTTCATTGGCTATACCTTGAATAGTAGAGCCTATAGAGTTTTTAATCTAATAACTAAGACCGTAATGGAATCATCTAATGTTGTCATTGATGATACTAGGCTCAAATCTATTGACCATGAGGAGGAGGTAGATTTAGTTGGTGACTCCCTTTTGGAGAAAGTAGTTGATATCTCTAATGTTGAAAAGGCTAATCTTGATGATGACATAGCACAACTTAGTGATAGGATTCCTCACTTGGACTCAAAAGAACCTGCTCCAGGGGTTAGGAAACTTCATGACAAAGATGACATTATTGGTGAAGTTAGTGAGGGTGTTAGGACTAGGCGCCAAATGGCCAATCTTATTAGCTACACTTGCTACACCTCTCAAATAGAACCCAAGAAAATTGATGAAGCCTTAAAAGATGAATTTTGGGTTCTTGCCATGCAAGAAGAGCTTAACAAATTTGAAAGGAATGAGGTTTGGACTCTAGTTCCTAGGCCTAAGAAAGCCAATGTGATAGGCACCAAGTGGGTATATAGGAACAAATTCGATGAGGATGGCAATATTGTACGAAATAAGGCTAGGCTTGTAGCACAAGGATACTCTCAAATTGAGGGTATTGATTTTGAGAAGACATTTGCTCCCGTTGCTAGGATTGAGTCCATTAGGCTTCTTATATCCATTTCTTGTTTGCATAAGTTCAAATTATATCAAATGGATGTTAAGAGTGCCTTCCTCAATGGTTTCTTGCAAAATGAAGTGTTTGTTGAGCAACCCAAAGGGTTTGTGGATCCTCACCACCCTAATCATGTCTATCACCTCAAGAAAGTTTTGTATGGGTTGAAACAAGCACCTAGGGCTTGGTATGAGTGTCTCACTCAATTTCCCATAGATAGTGGCTACACTAGGGGTAGTGTTGACAAGACTCTTTTCATCAAGAAAAAACAAGGATGAGCTCTTTATAGCTCAAATCTATGTTGATGATATAGTCTTTGGTTCTACCAATGACAACAAAGTCCAACAATTTGTTGATGTCATGTCTCATGAATTTGAGATGAGTCTTGTTGGTGAGTTAAGTTACTTTCTAGGTTTACAAATTAAGCAAATGGATGATGGGATTTTTATATCTCAAGGTAAGTATGCCAAAAACCTAGTGAAGAAATTTGGCCTTGAAAGTGCCAAACATTGTGATACACCCATGAGTACCACTTTGAAGCTAAGCAAGGATACTAGTGGCAAAACTGTGGACCAAACTTTACATCGTGGCATGATTGGAAGCTTGCTCTATTTGACCGCAAGTAAGCCCGATATCTCCTTTAGTGTGGGTGTGTGTGCAAGGTACCAAGCGGATGCTAAGGAGTCCCATCTCTCTTTTGTTAAGAGAATCATTCTATATATGAATGGGACATCCAACTATGGGATTTGGTACTCTTTTGACACTAATGCTAGTCTTGTAGGCTTTAGTGATACAGATTGGGCAGGAAATTATGATGATAGGAAAAGTACATTGGGCGGTTGCTTTTTCCTTGGAAACAACCTTGTCTCTTGGTTTTGCAAGAAGCAAAATTCGATTTCCTTGTCCACGGCTGAGGCCGAATACATTGCTGCTGGGAGTGGATGCACACAACTCCTTTGGATGAAGTAAATGCTAGTCGACTATGGATTCAATCAAGGTACTCTTACTCTCTTTTGTGATAACATGAGTGCAATTAACATTTCAAAGAATCTGGTTCAGCATTCTAGGACTAAGCATATTGACATCCGTCATCATTTCATTAGAGAACTAGTTGAGAGCAAATGCATTATATGTGAGCATGTAGGTACAAATGATCAACTAGCGGATCTATTTACTAAACCCTTAGATGATACTCAATTCAAGACTCTTAGTAGATCTATTGGGATTTGTTTAATAGAGTGATGTGTTGTTGTCTTTGACCCCATATGGGGAACTCAAGCAAAGAGAGCTATTGTATAATTGTTGCATGCAATTTTTTCTTAAAAATATGTTTATGCCTCTTTATTGATTGCTTGAGTATCTTGGTTGCACTTATAGTATATTGTATTTTCGTAAATAAGTGTGAACATTGCTTTGATTACAATCCATGTCATATTTATGTTCAAACATGCATTTTTGGACTAGGAGATATACATTGGAAGTACATGTTAAATGAACTATAATTATCTCCATGACATGATGATTCTTAAATGACATGCTAATGAAAAATGATAAAGCATGAATTGATGATTGCAATTGTTAAATGCAACACATTGTGTGAAAATGCTAGTGAGACTAAAATGTTTAATCCATGTCCCTCTTTCTTTATTAGTTGAACATGGTTATTATCATACGGGTATTCTTCCAGAAAAATCAAATAGGGTGCAAAGTTGCTCATGCCATGTTTAGTTTATAAAGTTGGATATAGTGTCTTTAAAACTTGATATTTATAAGAACTCTATATCCTTGCTTCTCTCATGACAAACGGTGAAATTGGTTTGAATTATATTAGAAACCTTTGTCATTTGCTTTGCCAAATACCATTGTTTTTGGACTTGAATGCAACATGTCTTGTATGCAAAGCATTTTTTTTTATTCACACATTGTCTTTCAAATAAATCTCCTTGTGTCTCTTCTATCAATTGAGGTTGCATAAATGTGGCTTATATAATTATGCAACAATCTTGTATGCTATTTTATTTCTTTGCCTTGAGTGACCCGGTTGGGGACTTCTCCTTTGTCTATATCATGATAAAAAGGGAGAGTAGCATTGACCTAGCATTGTGATGTTAGGGGAATAGCATGGAGTAGCATGGAGTAGCATGTGTTGGCTTTGAGGGGGAGCATTGCTTGTTTGAGGGGGATTTTACGTGTAGGGGGAGTAACCCGTTGAGGGGGAGCATTGCATGACCATTTCATGATATCATACTCATATTTCTAAATGCAAATGCTTTTGTTTTATATTCACTTGATCATCTCATATGCACTTGGTTTGGAAAGAGTATTTGTGCTTGCCATGTGTGTAGGGTTGATAGTTCTACAAGAGATTGAAGACTTGAAGTTTTTTTTTATGTTTATTTCTTTGTAATGTAGAATATCATCCCGGTGTTTTTTTATTTTGTTTTGTAAGGATCAATGTGAGTGGTGGTTTTGTCACGAAATAGCCAAAGGGGGAGATTGAAAAGTCCTCATTTGTTGATTGGCTCATTTGGTGAACAACTACATTGTTGGGGTTCATATAAGGGTAACTTAGGCTATCAAGACTTCAAGAGGAGAAGCATCAATGGTAAAATTCTTGTGCTTACTTACTTTGAAGAGATAATTGCACACACTTACATATTCATGCATAACTCTTGATCTTATTTGTTGAGTGTTTTCTTGTGTGCATTTTAGTTTACATGACTCTTGTTGACCTATTTGCAACTTGCTATGAATGTTGTATGTCATGCTAGGCATTAAAATAGGATGCAATTTCATCACTCTTGAAATTATTGTTTTGTGCATTTGAGTGTTGAAAAATAGGCCTTGCGCTGGTGGTGCGCTACTCGACCAGCGCACCTCACCAACGCAACTTTCACAGTGGACCGTCGCTAGTCGTGCACCACTGATCTGCGCTGCTGCACCCGCACATAGCTGAAAAAAATGGGTGTACGCTGGCGGTGCGCTACTCGTCTAGCGTATCCTCACCAGCGCAAACTTCCCAGAGAATCCGCGCTTGTGTTGCGCTACTGGGATGTGCCACTCGACCAGCGCTTGTTTTAAAAAACAGGTTGTCCGCTGGTGCTGCGCTGCTCGACCAACGCACTTCACCAGCGCACGCAGAGGAAGCTGGAACGTTTTTTCCAAAACGACCTCACTTTGATTGGATCTTATATATATATATAACTCAATGCCTTAATGTCGTGTATGAGTTCAGAATATCAAATTTTCTTTCTTAGAACACATTTCAAAGGAATAACATTTCCAAGAACTCATTTTTAATCACTCAAAGCATTCCCATGAGCATCAAATCTTCATCTTGCATCATCTAAGTTCATCTACAGTGCATCTATGGATAGGGTTGCTTCATCACATCTTGTTTAGTAAGCTCTTCACTATCTTCTTACAAGTTAAGTGTTTTCCTTACTAAACCATCTCTTTAATTAATTGTATTATCTTAGATTATTTCTAGATACAAATTAGAGATTGTTATGATGCCATGATTGAGTGTTGTATTGTGATAGCTTCATAGGATTGTTTGATCTGTGTTTAGCTAAGCTATTTGAACATGTCATTTAGCACTTTATATATAGGATTGCATTGATTGCCATCTCATTATCCTAGATAAGCATATAGGGTTTCCTAACATTGTTTGTTCATTGAATATCAGTATATATTCGCTTAGGACACTTTATCTCTTCATTGAGAAGTAAGACTTGTGTTGCTTCCGGGAGTAGGTAGCTTAAAGCACAAGCATGATGAACTAGGTTCACTTATACCGGGATTAGGTAGTGGTGGAGGATTAAACCGGGATTAGGTTGTAATTCCTTTATCATTAGTGGATTCGAGGTTCTAGTGTGATGCACTCATCAGCCCGTGGTATTTCCCATTTTGAGGGTTTCCACGTTTATCTCAAGTGTTTTTACTATTTCCGCATTTATTATACTTGTGATATCTTTACAACTAGATAGGGGTATTTTCGTCAACTTGACTCTTAACAAAAATTGGGTAAAAGTTAATTAAAATCTATTCACGCCCCCTCCCCCTCTAGATTAATTTTGCACACCATATTATTTGTTTCACGTATTTTAAATTTAAACTTAAATTCAAATACTTAGATAAATGATTTAGTAAAATAAAATAATCCTATTATTTTATCTTCACCTAAATCCATATATCAACTAACACCCTCTAATTAATAGTTAATCAATAATTCATAATTATCAATATAATTAAATATTCTAATTATTTAATTAATTTAACTATTAACATTCATTAATTTAATAATCTTATTATTCAATTAATTCCCGAATACATACGTGTCACTTTCGTAACACAATTAATTGGACAATCCAATTAATTTATTGTGACCCTAGTTACCTAAATCGATCAGGCTAGCAAGGGGACCTAGTGGACCCACAGTATTTTGAGCTCCAATAATCCTTAGAATCATTAATTAAACTCTTTAATTAATATTCTTTGATTATTAACTCCGGTGTTATTCCACTGAAAACCCGAAGGCGTACTCTCTTAACTGTAGACGCTTTTACACAGACCGATACTGATCGGTGTCCATTGATATAGCTATTACACATGGTGTGATCCTCCACAATAGTTCATGATTAGATCTGGGTAATAATGTCCGTTATACCCCTCTAATTACATATATCCTTTAAGTACCGTTGATTCTCTAATGGACAATAAATCATATTTCCTCACGGAATTAGGAGAGCGCTCATATTGTCCAAGCCCCGAATCAACCCTTAAGGGAACTACCATATACTTCTCACAAGAAGAAGTGGATTCCACTATTGTGTACAAACCTTCCCAGCCACAAGCTAAACCGCAATCCCAACATACAGAGCATATTGATCGGGAACTTCATCCGACCTCACCCATGGTATGTCAAAGACCACAATCTAACCTGAAGAAGTCGATAAGACACTCAGGATTAAGATCACCCACATATAGCCATAATTAGTTGATATATATGAATCTTATCGGTAAACGGATCTTGGTGAGAGTCCATATAGATCATGGCCCAGTCCTATATGATCATATCATACAAGGTGCCTCCATTCCCATATCTCATATGAATGATTCAGGATAGAAGCACTATACATTACAGAATGGACCGCAACTATAGATTAACCACAAATAAAGTACCCAACTTTATTTGCTATCTATGGACTCTTTAGATTGAATGTTTCTTACTGTATCCATCCATATGACACTCATAAACATAGTTTGAGATTACATCCGACAATCTTGGATGTTAAGTATATGCACAAGTTATAAAATAAACAACACAACAAGAATGAATTGAACTTTTCCTTTTATTTATTTCATAAATCCATTTACAAATTACATCTTTAGGGCATAAACCCTAACACTTGGCACGTCTCATGTTCATCCATGTTGAAGGACCGCCATTGTTTTCCCACCCATAGGTTCTTCTAGAAGTTTGTGAGGGTTTCTTTCTCTCCGAACACCCTCATCTGGATCACTTCACTATGGTAGCATTCCACATATGACATAAGCTATTCCCTCTACTCTTGGACTACGTACTGTAGCAACACCGGGTCCTTGAAAGGCAGCTTTACCCCATAGATTTGTGTATGATAATCCCTAGAAAACCAGGTGAAACAGTTAACACTTTCCAGTGGGAGCTTCATGAACCAGGTTTTGGAAAAGTGATTATGGGTGCAGGGGAATATTCGACACTTCAGATTACACTTTTTGGGCATCTTAAACATAGATGAGAGGGGTGTTTTTCAGACCTCTCTTTATAACGGTGCGTTCATCTCCTCGAGGGGGTCCTTATTCATTCACTAGTACGTTACCTTGTCTTTCTCTAGCTTTGTAAGTCACTTTGCCATCTTTTTCATCTACTCTTCCTTGCGGTTGGATTATTTGTCTCTGGACTGGGTTTTGGCCATTCCTTCTGGGTGACAGTTCAGAACTGGTTTGAGGCATCCTTCTTAGTTCCTCGATCGCGCCTGGTTCCATTCTTGTGCCTGCTTGAGGTGCAGGTTCTTTTTGCTTTGGTACTGCTGCCAGTCCCTAACCTCTCAATTATATCTATAGTTGGTCAAAGATTCTAAAGAGTAGTTTGTGCGGAAGAGATTTTTACGGCCCCCACCTCAGACCTGATATTTCTCGGTTCGGAGGCTGCTGCTCTAGGGCAGACCCTGGTGGAGCATAGCCTTTAAAAAACAAGCGTCGCTCTAGTAGGACCCAGCATGTCTAAGATCGAGACCCTATTGCTTGGACCCTATCGACCGAGTAACTTCTGTCGAAGACCTTTGAGGAAGTTGGTGACATGTTGGTCAAATGTTCTTCATTGGACAGGTCCAGGCGGGTGAACATCCCTTTCTGAAACCGTTTGGTTCACTTGTGGCCTCTTCACCCGTAGAAGACTACCTTGTTCTGAAGTTCTCTAAGATCGAGACCCTATTGCTTGGACCTGTCCTATGGGAGTGCTGGCCAAGTAACTCCTGTTGAAGACCTTCGAGGAAATTTGTGACATGTTGGTCAAATATCTTTCGTTAGATCGGTCCAGGTGGGTGAACGTCCCCTACCGGGACCGTTTGGTTCACTGGTGGCCTCTTCGCTCACAGAAGACTGCCTCACGCCGACGTGCTCTCAAGCAATTCTACCTCGTAAGTGGACATGTAAGAGCTATGTCCTGATAGGTCTGGCTGGTTCTGGGAGGATCTTGGCCTCATCCATTTGTCCCAAATGAGGTCAATTGGTAAAGTCTGTAGAGATTTTTTTTTGGATAAGGAAACCACGGTGGTCTAGTAGTTTTACCACAGACGGTGTTGATGCACTGCGTTTAGTATGGATCGGGTAGGGGGCTTTACCTGGCTTAACCAGGGTCGGATACGTGAATATATCGAGCCCTCCTGCTAGGGACCGACAATAAGATATAGAGCCCGTCCTAAGAGTGATGTGAATTTATTTTAATGAGAGGAGCATTCAATATTGATATAACTTTATTCATTAGCTTTAATTTGGGTACATTGTTTATGGCCCTTAGGTGCACATAAGTTTGTAATGAAGGTAGAAGCAAAAACGGTTTACTATAGGGTTAAATAAGAGGGATGTAGCCAAGTACGATGGATAATACGGAGCTTTCTCTAAGAGAGTGTCAACCATGTTTGACTTTTTTTTTTAGGTCTCGTAGGTCTTCTACTGCCAAACCCTTTTCTCATTTTGAGTTGTGGTATTTATTGGGGGGTGTCTTAGGTTGGCTGGTGAGGGTTATTCCCTTAGGTAAGAGAATCTAGGCTCAATCTTCACCGACCCTTTTGGCTGAGTCTCTTGTGGCGTCCCTGAGAGGGTCACGATGGTACAACCCAAACTTTTTTATTGATCTAGTGCTGGTATAGGTAGGTGACGACCCTGGTTCTTGGGACGAAGGATGGTTATGGGGTCTTTATTGCTGCTTTGAACCAGGTTGGTGACTAACACATGCCTCGAAAGGCCGTGATTAATCCTCAATGCTCTACAGTGTTCCAAGCACTTTGAAGGGGATGACATGGCGATTTGGTTGTGATTCGTGGCATTTGGATTGGCTAGGGATGCTCCTCGTTAGCGAGGGCTGTCGCTTTTACTCATCGGCCCTAAGAGAGATAACGTTAACTCCCGAAACCATGTGGAAAGACTTTCTACCCGTCCCCTATCTCGCTGCATACTGTCAGGCACTTTTCTCCATGGTTTTCTTCTTCAGCTTATGTACATTTTACATCTGTTTTGATGGGAAGAACATAACTACCTTCTTCATGTTTTGCATAGTTAACACTAGGTAGGGCTTAGGTGGAGTTAGATCTGTC
Organism: Dipteronia dyeriana; assembly: GCA_032871835.1. Classification (NCBI taxonomy): domain Eukaryota; kingdom Viridiplantae; phylum Streptophyta; class Magnoliopsida; order Sapindales; family Sapindaceae; genus Dipteronia; species Dipteronia dyeriana. Next base: position 74,798,433 of record CM065300.1, on the reverse strand, counting down.
AGTTGGTGAGTCGCGACTGTTAAGGGATCTCATCCATTGGACCTCTATCTTTCCCTTCTCATGCATACTACTTCAGCTTTAACTACCCAAGTCTTTTTCACTTTTTGCCCCAACTTCTCTTTCAAGACATGTGACTATACTTTAAGGCTATGATCATCCTTATTATGGACCAATGCTTAGAGAAGGTGTTTGAGTCATTCTAGAAGGTTCTTGGGATGCTTGAGGGCTTATTCATGGTTGCTCGATCTTGCTTTCTAACAACGGACCTCTAAATGTGGAGTCATATTTGCCAGCTGAATCTGATACCTAAGAGCCGGATGATCATTGTTTCTCTCTAGGTCTGGGTCCCTATAAGATTGAGTCCCTATAAGATTGAGTCCCTTACAGGGTCGAGTCTTAGTAGTGATACTAGATTTCTTAAGGATAGGGTCAATATAGGGCAGGGTCCCTTATGAGGTCGGGTCATGATAGGACAGGACCGGGCCAATGTCGAGCGCTGATCATTTGATTGTTGGGCCCTCAGAGCTGGGTTCTTATTGACCGGGTCCTTCATGGAATCAAGTCCTAGCGGATCAAGTTTCCTTTGGTACCGGGTCCTCTTGAGCGGTGAAAAGGCTTCTTTAGAGAGGTTGCCAACTTTTTCGGTTAACAGTTTCTATTGACCACATACAACAACAACTTCACATTTGCCAATGTAGAATTCGTATTCGCAATGATATCTTTAAGTACTCCAAAATTGCTTCAAGTTGCCTTAATGAAAAAAAAAGGCTCTCTTCTTGAATTCAGGCAAAATCCAAGTACCCCAAAAAAAAAAGGCAAGTGAATGCAAAACAAGCAACAAGTAATAGCTCATGTTCAAAATTAAATTTATTGTGAAAACATAACAAAAATACAATACTAAAAGCAATTATGATTAAAAAAAGCAATCATCACCCCTATACACATTTAGTTAGTCATATACCAAATTCATAAGCCACGCTAGCCCAATTCAGTCAACCCTGAAAGAGTTTATTCAATTTAACAAGAATAATACCTATAGACAGAAAGAGTTTTTACCAAAACCAAATATGAACAATCACTAAATACCAAATGTACCCATTGATAACATCCAACAATTAGTTCACCTTCTCCAACACCGACTTTAGATACAATGGCATTTTTAAGTACTCCAAGGCAGCATTGAGTTGCTTTTATAGTAACCCAAAACTCCTTCTTTAAGACCCAAAATTCATCCATGGTACAACTTCAAGCACAGTTCTAGAGATGCAATAAGTACCGTGAAAAATTAGATTACGGTAGATGATGGCTGAGTAGAAAATGTGATAACAGAAGCTAGTCTAGTAAAGTTATAGATGTAGAATCGTGGTGGTGGTTGTGGTGGTTCAAGAAGAGGAGAATCGAAGAATGCCTTTTGGTGGAAAGTTGTTGTTAGAGCAACAATTCTCGAAACTAAACTCGCCATCGAATTTGAAATCGAAGAAAAAATTAAAAGGGTTTGATTTGAAATTGTTTGGGTATATTTATAGGCAACCAGAAATTGAATTTTAATTCAAACGAATTTGAAAAAAAAGAAAGCTCTCTTTTTGAATTTTTACGTAAAATTTCGTTATAAGTAGGGATTAGCATTTTCTCATGGGGTCTCACCCTCATTTGGAGGAAAATATTACATCCAATTGGGGTTTTGGGGTTGGGGGTAGGTGTTGCTGTAAATTTTACTCTTAAATCTTAAATAGGGGTGCGTAACTTCTCTCTACCCCCATTTTCCCATTCCCCCATTTACTAAATGAGGGTGAGGTAGGGTGTGGCCCTATTTTCCCTATATATATAATTTCATTTTCTTTTATAAAAAGTTTTTTAACTCTATCCTACGGTCATCCACTAACCCATGATCATCTGCTAACACACCTACCTCCACTAAGTCACTCACACACTAACTCACCTATATTTCTATGAATACTATGTGGTTGAAAGACAATGAGATGTTGTTGGAAGCTATTCAGGGGTGGAAAGATTGCTAGTGTTGCTTTCAAAGTAGAAGGCATTGAAAAGAAATAGCAAGAAGTGGCTTATGGCATAAAAAAAGGAAGGTATCGAGAGAAAAGAATTAGAAGAGAGCTAGCCATGGTTGAGAAAAATGCGTTAGGGTGGACTCAAACTTTGAAACAAAATCATATGGGGATCATCTCATATGGAGACAAGTTTCTAAGGAAAAAGTGGTTGAAGAAGGGGGATGAAAATACCAAATTATTTCATATTGTTTCTAGCGTCAAAAGGAAATCCAATTTCATTTGTGAGATGTCATTCAATAGGATTAGTTATTCAGATCCCACTCGCATTAAAGATGTTATTTTATCATTTTTTTTAAGGAACATTATAGGATTGCGTCTTGGTGTAGACAAAGGATTGATGGCCTTCCCTTGAAGTCATTTCAGATTCAGATATTAGTGTGGATTAAGTTTGGAAAACTTTGAGTAGTTGTGACGGTAATAAAGCCATCTGGCCGGAATGGTTGAATTTCAATTTTGTGAAGCTGAATTGGGAGGTTATTAAAGTGGATTTTATGAACTTCATTAGTGAGTTCCATCGAGATGGATATATTGTTAAGAGCTTGAATATTACTTTTGTTACCCTAATTCAAATTAAATGCAAGCCGGAGTCGATCAAAGATTTTAGACCAATTAGTTTGGTCGTGCAATATATAAATTTCCAGCAAAGGTTTTGGCCAATCGCTTGAAGAAAGTTATGAAGATGGTTATCGGGGAAACTCAAATGGCTTTTTTGACTAATTTGTAAATAATTGATAATTTTGTGATGGCAAAGGAAGTGAAACATAGATGGAAGCTTGATACAGTTGGAGGTTTGTTAGTTAAGTTGGATTTTAAGATAGCATATGATAGTGTAGACCATGCCATTTTTGATAATATGATGGAAGGCATGGGATTTGGAGCTAAATGGTGATAATGGATAGGGTGGTGCATTTCGTCTCCTTCATTATCAATGTTGGTAAATGGTAGCCCGACTAAGCAATTCACTTTAGAAATTGGGTTAAAACAAGGTGACCCGCTTTCTCCTTTTCTTTTTAATATTGTTGTGGAAGGTTTCAGTTGTTTATTCATTAAGGCTCGAGAGGTTGATTTGGTTAGATGTACGGTCCTTGAACATAATGAGGATATCCAACTCATCTCTAATTTACAAATGACATCATTCTTTTTATCGTGCCTATATTAGAGTATCTTGTAAATGTGAAAAGGATTCTAATATATTTTGAGTTGGCGTCGGGAATAAGGATAAATTTCTGTAAGTCTTGCAAGGTTCGGGTAGGCAAAAAAACTAGTTTTGAAGAAGAGTGGGTTGTCTCTTTCGATGTATAAATTCAGAACTTCCCATTTCGTATCTTGGTCTCCATTTGGGAGGCAATCCGAGCAAGGAAAATTTTTGGCATTCGGTGATCAAAAATATGAGCAAAGGTTAAACCCCTAGAAAAGGAGATTTTTGTCAAAAGAAGGCTGTCTAGTTCTCATCAAAATTGTGTGACCATCTTACCTTCTTATTTATATTGGTATTTAAAATGGCGGTTGGAGATTTAGGAGTGAATCGTAGTCTTTATGGAGGAATGTCATTTGTTCAAAGTATGGAAAACCGGATAATTATCTTACGTGGAATTGGTAAAGCCATAATAAGGTTTCTCATTTTGTTACGTTGTAAGGCTTTTGTTTTTTAAAAATCCTAAATCAAGTCACATTTTTAACAATGGATAATGGCAGTGATTGGTAATGGTGAAAGAGCTAAGTTTTGGGAGGACATAAAGTGAGACTCCATTCCTCTGAGATTAGCGTTTTCTGAGGATGTATGCTTTATCGTTCAAAAAATGGGTGTGATTAAGAAGTTTGGTAAGTTGGAGTGTGGGACAGATCCAAGTGGATTTAGGAAATTAAAATGAGAAGACCTTTGCTTGATTAGGAAGTAAAGCAATGGAAATTTTTCTATTTAGCTTCGGAGTGCATCATGGTTAAAAGGTTTGTAATGGGTATATTGGCCTAGATGTTCGATTAAAATGAAGTGTTATATGTAGCTGTTAACCAAAAATTCGCTTAAGGTGAGGAATATCCGTTAAAACCCTCAACTGGCTACCTAGGTTGGCTACGAGGGATGGTACTTAGTACCAAGAAGGTTCAAGAGAGATTAAGGGAAGAGGAAAGAAAAGTGAGATTGATTGTAGAGAACTGTTTTATTAATTAAAATGGGAGATGTGTCTTTAATGGAGTACAATGATCATGTCATTGATACAAACTTGATCTCACTGTGTTCTCTCTCTCTCTCTCTCTCTCTCTCTCTAAATACTATCGGAGATGGTGAACTTGTACGCGTCGATAAGTGGCTAAATTTTCTACAAAAAATGGAGAAGAAGCTCTACCTTTATTCTCTCTGTTTTTTTTATGTCCCATCTGGATCCTAACGTCTATTTTTAATTCCCCTCCATCGTTAATCAAATCCTGTAATTTTAACCAATTGATTGGTCGTGCTACCAGAAACGATTTTCGTTGATGGGGGAATCAAATTATAATCACTCCCGTTGATTACGTCAAGTTTCTGTTTGGGCTTAAATTTGAATAAATGTCAAATCTGTTGACCTATCTAGTCACATTATGGTGTTTCAATAGTGAAGAATTCAACTCTGTAACTTGAAGAAGAAACCTTGATTTTGCGTATCAAATGGCGAGGTTCCTCAAGGTACCAATCTGGTGGCATGGTGCTTGGCCGATTCTTTTGGAGCTTTCCAGCTAGATTTTACCTAGGTGGTAATATCAAAGTACTAAGGTACCGGGCTGAAGGAGGTTCTTAGATATCATGTTATAGATATCCTGGTACCTAGGCAACAAGTTGAAGATATCCTGGGCTAGTACAGACTGGAGTCGAGGTACTAGGTCAAAGTTACCTCGTTGCTGGATAGTCTTGATCTTTGGGTGGTGTAGAGACTGGTACTTTGAGGTAGGTAGTAACATGAAAGGCCTACCTGGTATCAAGAAGCATGTCTTACCAGGTACAAATTTTTGACCCCCTACAAAAAATGGCTATTAACAGAAGTCTCTTCTTACTTGAACACCGGTGACTGATAGGGGTTAGAGTCAGATTTCAAAAATTCTTTAGGATATTTTTTGTTTTTCAGTCTGTTACCAAAATCTGGGAAGAAATTTTCTCATTAAATGAGTTAGCCACATGTCAAGAGAAGCTACCCCGTCTGAAAAATGAGAGATTTATAGCAGGACGCTCTTATCGAGACAAAAAATCTCATCTCTTCGTTTACGCTCCCGTCATCAGTTAATGTTCCATTCCGTTAAATATATTCATTACTCTCTTCGTATTCTTCATGCTTCTTATTCCTCTTTCAAAATTAAAAAAACCCTAACCTCTTTTCAGTCTTCTTCGACTTTCTTCCTTCAACCTTCTAACAAATCGTACATTGTTGCCATGTCTAACTCTGATAATGACAGTGCCAACAGGACTGTAGAGGGCAACTCCTAGAACCTTGCTCATGGGAAGAGGGTTCAGGAAGAGCAAAGAGGTAAAAGGGATGGCTTTTAGCTACTGCGTTACGGCTAAAGCCGGAACATCGCCATTGAGACCGGTTTATCCAACAACCCTGATATCCCACTGGTGATTGTCAATGAGGATCCAGGTGAGGTTAAAACTGGAAGGGATCCAACCAGTGTAGAGTCGAGATTGCATGGAGGGACGCTTGTTTTCCTCTACTATTGGGATTATGCACAATAGCTAGAGTGTAATAATGTATTTGAAAATCTTTTCATATTAATAAAATGATTTCTAGTTTAACAAATCTAATATCATTTATAGTTTAATTATTATAATTTTCAAAGTAAATAATCATAAGGTCAAAAGACTATGAGAAAAGAAGAATTGTTCGTACATCTGGATATGTATGAGGTAGACAAATTCGTTAGTTAGTCTTGAACAATATTCACAACTTAAGATAAAGGTTGAGTGTCTTTATCTTGTTAAAGTTGTAGATTCTTTTGCTAGCCTTTGAGTGAGATCAAATGTGTTATGATGAGTCTAATAATTGAAGTGTGGTGTATTTGAGCAAAAGAATCTAATGCACTAGGTGCATTGAATAGGATCATATTGAGATACTTTATCCAGAACCGTCAATGGATAAAGGTTTTCACTTGAAGACAATCGGAAAGTCTATCTCAATCCTTAGATAAATGATGGACTTATGGTTACAAGTGTTATCATTTGAGCTATCAATGAGTACGATTATAAAGCATAGTCTATCCTTGATAGTTTGGTGGTAAACATTTGATAATAGATAGAGGACTTCATTTTGATATATGGACATTCTGGCTCTATTTATTAAGTGCGAATAGAATATCATCATATGGATATTTAAGTTTTCAATAATGTTTTTGAAATACGGCTTCTGGACAAGTCAAAATATCCAAGTTCAAAATGTGGTCATATGAACGAATATGGTAACTCGAAGAGATATATGCAGTCTCTGAGCTCTTGGCAATCGCTGGTACATTTCACAAGGATACACTATCTCCATTAGGATTGTCTAGGGTACGAATGAGGATCATTAACTTATTCTATCTTTATTTAAGAGTTCGATTTTAATTCTTTGGTGGAATGTACTAAAATTAATAGATCAGACCTAAGTGAATCATTTGTTGATTGTGATTAGGCTATGTCTGTTGGAGCTTTAATTTAGATAGCCCACCAAGATCCCCAATCCACATGAACTTTCATGGATCACTTGATATATTCTATCGGACCGATTTATGGGTTCATCAAGAATTGTTTTTGGATTTCAGAATTCAATAGTTTTGGAGAGGTGCGGTCATGTGTGATCAAGACATGCGGAAACTCTTCAAAATAGCTAGAATGGGCGGCCAAGGATGTAGGAATCCTTGGGAGGCCCAAATAGGATGCGATTAGCATTGCATTAATAAATTAAGAATATAATTTGCACATTTTAATTCAATAGGCAGTTAAATTATATTAATGTATTAATTTAAGGCACACAGACTTTTTTCTTTTTTAGTAAGAATGAGTTTATTTCACTTGTGGACTTTTTATGAAAGTCCAATGGATTTAATAAAATGGAAAAACAATATATGGTCCATATATATTAAGCTAGGGCGGCAAGGGCTAATATAATAGCATAATATATAGTTTCTTTTTTTATTTTATCATTTAATTAAATGGAAATTAATTAATTTATTATTTAAATAAAAGTCAAAAAACATTTCCTAGTAGGAGAAGGTCTCCTAGTGTTATACTATTGTAGGTAGTATAATAAGTATCAAATACTTTATTTGATAAGTAGGTAAATAAAATGAATTTATTTATCTAGTCAAATTATAAAGTATTTGATCTCTATGAAAATTCTAATTGACAATTTGTCAAATTAGGAAGTTTTTGATAAAGTCATACTTTAGTTTATATTCAATAATTAGTTATTAGATAAATGTATTATTGAGTTGGAATAGAAGTATCGGTGTGAAAAAGAATTCTTCTTCGAGTGAGGTTTCTTGGCCAACACACAAATTCTCATTGTAGGAGGATTTGGCCACCTATATAAATCACCATGAAGGATTCGGCCAAGGCAATTTTTCTAGAGTGAAAATTCGGTCAAGATTAAAATTTTGAAGAGAGGATTCAGCCACCACCTTAGTTCTTTTGTGAGAAGTTATTTTTTATTTATTTATTTGCTTATATAGTTAAAGAAAAATTTTCATCAAACTCATTGTGTGAAGAATTCGGCCAAGCATAAAGAAAAGAGGAAACGTTTTTGTTTTCGATAGTGCATTAGTAGCTTTTACATCAAAAGGTTTTTCTTACAACAACGAATTGGGTTCACGCTAGTTTCAATCATTAGAATGAGAATTCACAGGTGACCAAACGTTTTTCGTTTTTCTCTAGGAGGATTATTGTGACTAACAAAAGAAAAATGTTTTGTTTGTTTTACATCCTCAGGCTTACAATTCAAAGAACACACTCCTAGGTGATTCACGTTCGTGATTGGATTGGAAGATCTTGTGGATTCAATTTGGTGCAACTTCAATCGTCACAAGAAAAAGGTACGATACTTTTATTATATGTTAATTAATCAAGGGTTAAGGTGTTGGGATTATGCTCGATAGCAAATGTATAATAATGTATTTGACAATCTTTTCATATTAATAAAGTGATTTCTAGTTTAACAAATCTTATAGCATTTATAGTTTAATTATTATAATTGTCAAAAGTAAATAATCATAAGGTCAAAAGACTATGAGAAAAGAAGAATTGTTCAAACATCTAGATATGTATGAGGTAGATACAATTCTTTAGTTAGTCTTGAATAATATTCATAACTTAAGATAAAGGTTGGGTGCCTTTATCTTATCAAAGTTGTAGATTCTTTTGCTTGTATTTGAGTGGGATCAAATGTGTTATGATGGGTCCAAAATTATCAAAGTATGGTGTTTTTGGACAAAAGAATCTAGTGCACTAGGTGCATTGAATAGGATTATAGTGAATTAATTCATCCACAACCATCAGTGGATAAAAGTTTCACTTGAGGACAATCGGAGAGTCTATCTAAACCCTTAGAAAAATGATGGACTTATGGTTGCAAGTTTTATAATTTGAGCTATCAATGAGTACGATTATATAGCATAGTCTATCCTCGATAGTTTGGTGGTATTCATTTGTTAATCGATAGAGGACTTCATTTATAATTATGAACATCGTGGCTCCATTTATTAAATGTGAGTAGAATACCATCAAATGGATATTTTGAGGTATCGGATATTGAATTTTAATGTTAAGTTTTCAATTGTGTCTATTGAAATATAGCTTCTGGACAAGTCAAAATATCCAAGTTCAAAATGTAGTCATATGAGTAAATATGGTAACTTGGAGAGCTATATTCTGTCTATGAGCTCTTAGCAATTACCGATATTCTTCACGAGGATACACTATCTCCATAAAAATTGTCTAGGGTATGAATGAGCAATATTAACTTATTCTATCTTTATTTAAAAGTTCAATTTTAGTTCTTTAGTGGAATGAACTAAAATTAATAAATCAGACCTAAGTGAATCATTTTAAGATTATGATTGGGTTGTGTCTATTGGAGCTTAAATTTAGATAGCCCGCCAAGATCCCCAATCAACACGAACTTGCATGGATCACTTGATATATTATACCGGACTAATTTATGGGTCTATTTAGAATTGTATTAAGGCATATGGACTTGTTTATTTTTGTAAGAATGGATATAGTTCACATATGGATTTTTTATAAAAGTCCAATGGATTTAATAAAAAAGGAAAAACAATATTTGGCCCATATATTGGTGTTGTACGGCACGACTATATAAAATAGCTTATTATATTATTTTATTATTTTATTATTTAATTAAGTGGATATTAATTAATTATTTAATTAAAAGTTAAAAAAAATTTCCTATTAGGAGAAGGTCTCCTAATATTATACTATTGTTGGTAGTATAATCAATATTAAAGACTATATTTGATAAGTAGATAAGTAAAAGAAATTATTTATCTAGTCAAATTAGGAAGTCTTTAATATGGTCACAAATACACTAATGAGTTGGATTAAGAGTCTTGTTGTATGAAAGAATTCCTTTTGGAAAAAGATTCTTGGTCACTAAGTAAATCCACTTAAGAATAGGATTCTTGCCTATTAAGTAAATCATCTTTAGGAGAGGATTTGTGAACCTATAAATATAGGTTGTAAATTTCGGCCTAGGCATAAGAATTCCATGCTCAAGAATTTGGGCAAGGCATAGGTGGAGACTTGAAAGATTTTTTTTTTATTTTACTTTTATAGTAAAAAAAAAAACTTCATCCAACTATAGTGTGTAGAATTCGGCCAAGGAGAAGAGAAAAGGAGAACATTCTTGTTTTCGATAGTACACTAGTATCCTTTACATCAAAATGACTTTGTATACAAAATCGAATCGGGATCACACGAGTTTCAATCAAGTAGATTGATAATTCACAAGTGACCGGACGTTCTTGGATTTTCTATTAGAGGATTATTGTGACTAATAAAGAATAAGGTTTTGTTTGTTTTCATCATCAGGTATACTATTTAAGGAAAGGTAGCCCATAGTTCTAGGCGATTCACATTTGTGATTGGATTGAAAAATCTTGCGAATTCAATTCGGCGTTAGTTCAATCGTCAAGAGAAAAAAGGTGCGACACTTTTAATATACATCAATTAATCTAGGGTTAAGGTTCTTTCTATTAAAGAGAATTTTTTTAAATATACTAAACCCTAATTTTTACGCTTCCGTTGTGCGATTTTCCCTACATAAGGTCCATTCTTTTAAAGGTTTCTTGTAAAAGATTCTTTTTTGAAATATACCAATCGATATTTTCTGCTTTTACCGTGCATTTTTTTTTTCAATTGGTATCAGAGCCTGCTTGTACCCTTGATTAATTAATGTTTATATACGTGAATCTATTTCTGTTTGTTTAAAATATGCATGTATTAGAAAGAGATGACACTCTACATATATATTTACATTGGAATGTATGGATATATATATATATATATATATATATATATATATATATATATGTTTTTATAATGTGATTTGTGATTGCTCAATTTTGGTCCTAGAATTACAATGTATTTTTGTTTTGGAATTGTAACAAGAATGGTGGCCTATTATCGCCATAATTTTCTTCTTGGTAGTTGATAAGTTTTTTTTTTAATTTTATTGTTGTAATAATTGTTTTTTGTAATATATTCCAGTTTTGAAGAACCGAATAATCAAAGAATTGAAGAATACGAAACAGAAAAAGTAGCAACGGATTAACCCGGAGTAGCTGCACAAGGGTTCGGGCGTGCAAGTGCCTTGACACGAGACCTTTGGACAATGGCCGCTTGATGACTTGTTCACCAAGTTAGGATTAGGGTTTTGTATTTCAAACAAATGTAATTTACCTATTTTTCTTGGACGGACCAAAATTGTGGCTATTTACTTTTCCGTAAATATTGCAATGTTTGTCGTTGTTTGATAACATGTCATATAGAGTAGGAGTGCCACTCATATATCTCTTTTGATATGAACATGCAATGAATGGTTTAGGTATCTAAATTGGCATATAGATAACTTGGTAAATCATTCTAAGGAATTCGATCATACGCATTAAACAATTGAGTGGGAGAAGGTGTTTGGGAACACCTACGGCCTCCAAGTTTAGTTGAGCTTTATGTTTCGTGTGATAACCCCCCCAATGGGAATTCATAAAAGGAATTTAGCAAGATATTTCCTTACAAGGATAGACTAGATAATTTAGTCAAACAATATCTACTCTCAAAAGAGGGATATTCGTAAGGAAATATGTTGAAGGTCGATAACTTGGTAACACACTCAATGTGATTTTATTAATATTCTCCCAAGAGTTCTTGTTAATGAAATCGCAAGACTAAAATTTAAAACGCTGCTTGTTATGTTAACAATTAGGTGGAACCTAGTCTAACTAGTAGATGGTGCAAACTCCCAAGGAGGCATGACATTTATGAGTGTTCGATCACCGTTGAATTTTACGATTCAATTATTTTATTTAATTCTAGATAAATATTTGAAAGTACATCATCATGATTGTTTACCTATATAATTTTTGTTAAAAAGAAATCATGACCCTATCCCTAATCAACATCCTAAAAAACAATTCTTTAACTGATGACAATTATGTCACATGGAAAAGGAAAATTGGGTTGTTGTTGCAAGCTAAAAAAACTTAAGTTCATTCTATCTACTCCTAAACCACCTGCTTCTACTGATGAATCTACTGAGGTGCAATGAGATGAGTATGAGCAATGGAAGGCCTTAGATGAGATGGCCAAATGTTACATTATGACCACCATCTCCGACGTGTTACAACAACAACATGAAGGAATGGAGACTATTTTTGATATAATGATGTCTCTAGATGAGATATTTACTAAGAAGTCCAGGTCGACTAAGACAGAGACAGTGACTAATTTCTTAAATCTTAGGATGAAACCTGGACAGACTATGAAATATCACATGATGAAAGTCATAGAACATCTCAACATTGTTAAACTTAATGTTGTTGAGATAGATGGTGAGACAAAAATAGACATGATATTCAACTCACTATCGGATTCCTTTAATCAGTTCAAGTTGGACTACACCTTGAACAATAAGGAATACACCTCGTAGGGCCTGATGCAAGATGTTCAAAGCGTCGAGAAAGTCCTTGTGAAAGGCAAGGGTCAAAAGATTCTTACAGTAGGTAAAACTGCTATTGTTAAGACCCATAAGAAGGTCAAGTAACAATAAAAGAAAAATCAATTTGTTCCTACCAAGAAGGGGTTCCATAAAAGGAAAAGGATTAATGAGAATGAATTCAACTTGCGTTTAAGAAATGTAGAGTTGGTGTCTGCCAGTGCAGTGGGTGATATTAGATTTAATCTAGATTCTTATAGGCATTTACAACTAATAGACGTTTATTATATACCTCAATTCAAGAGAAATTTAATTTCAGTTTCATGTTTAAATAAATTTGGATATTCGGTTACTTTTCATAAAGGTTTTATTATTCGTAGGAATAATTTTTTTTTTTCAAAGGTACATTGGAAAACGGTTTATTCTATTTGTATAGAAATATCCCTCACTTGTTAAATATGGAATCAATAGAACCTAATCATAAAAGAGTAAAATTATTAAAGGATGAAACCTACCAATGGCTTTTACGCCTAGGTCATATTAACCTAGATAGGATCAAAAGTTTGGTTAGTGATGAACCCTAGGTCACATTAACCTAGATAGGGTCAAAAGATTGGTTAGTGATGGACCTTTAAGAACTTAAGGGTTGATGATGTACCAACTTGTGAATCTTGTTTGGAAGGTAAGATGACCAAGAGGTCGTTCACGACCAAAGGCACAAAGCCATTGAATGTTTAGGATTAATACAAAATGATGTGTGTGGTCCTATGAGCATTCAAGCTTGAGGTGGATATGAGCACTTCATCACTTTCACATATGATTGCTTGAGATTTGACTATATGTATCTCATGAGACATAACTCGGAAGCTTTTGACATGACTAAATCATTTAAAGTTGTAGTGGAAAATCAGCTTGAGAAACAAATAAATATCTTGAGGTCTGATCATGGTGGAGAATATTTATCTGGTGAGTTTCAGTAATATCTTATTGATAATGGGATAATTTTTCAATTTTCTACGCTAGGTACACCTCAACAAAATAGGGTGGCAGAAAGGAGAAATATAACTCTTTTGTACATGTTAGGTCTATTTTGAGTTATTCAACGCTTCCTAATTTCTTTTGGGGATATGTTTTACAAACTGCAATGTACATTCTAAACGATGTACCATCTAAGTCGGTTCCTAAAATTCCGTATGAGTTGTGGCTAAGCGAAAGCCTGGTTTACAACACCTAAGGATATTTGGATATTCTAAGCACATGTTAAAAGGAAAGATAAAAAAGATAGAGTCCCGTTCATAAACTTTCATATTTGTAGGGTATCTAAAAGGAACCACTCCTTCAGATCTTAAATTATTTGTTTCGACAAATGCAAAATTTCTGGAATAGGATGTTATGGATAATTTTGTGTCAAAAAGTAAAATTGTCCTGATCAGCTTTCAGGAGATACAATTCCACTAGAGGTTTCATAACCTAGCCCAGTTGTATGTTCCTCACCTACACAAGATCAACAACCTACCATTCCTCATCGTGGTGGGAGAGTTAGTAAACAACCTGAGAGATACATCAATCTAGGAAAATTAGTACAGAATCTCTCAGACGACGATGATCAATACACGTACAAGGAAGCCATGGAGGATGTTGATTATCACCATTGGCAAAAGGCAATGCAATCTGAAATTGAATCTATGTTAAAAATCAAAGTCTGGTCTCTTGTGGACTTATCTAAACGGATAAAACCCATTGAGTGCACGTGGCTTTACAAGAAGAAGAGAGGAATGGATTGAAGTATGGAAACCTTTAAAGCTAGATTGGTAGCCTAATGTTACACATAGAAGGAAGGTATCGATTGTGATGAAACCTTCTCTCGTTTGGCCATGCTTAAATCCATTAGGATACTCTAATCCATTGTGACATCTTTAGAACTAGAGATTTGGCAAATGGATGACAATATAGCTTTCCTTAATATAAGTGTTTGTGAAAGCATCTATATGATACAACCAAAAGAATTTAATGAAAAGAGCAAAGAGGAAAAGGCATGCAAGTTGCAAAGATCCATATATGGATTGAAGCAAGCATCTAGATCCTAGAACATAAGGTTCAATCAAGCCTTGACGAACCTTGTGTAAACAAAAGGATCAAAGATGACAAGTTGGTTTTCCTAGTTCTTTACATTGATGATATACTACTCATCGAAAACGATGTGGGTGTATTGACATAAGAAAAAGAATGGTTAGCAAAACAATTTGATATGAAGGACTTAGGAGAAGCAAGTTATATTCTAGGTATCCAAATAATAAGGGATAGAAAAAATAGAACGATTGCATTATCCTAAGCTTCATACATAGATAAAATCTTGTCTAAGTTCTCCATGCATGATTCCAAGAAAGGTGTGTTACCTTTCAGACATGGAATCAACTTTCTAAGGAACAAGCTCCTAAGAATGAGCATGAAGAGCAATTCATGAGTAGGGTTCCATATGCCTTGGCAGTTGGAAGTCTCACGTATGAAATGTTTTGCACTAGACCAAATATTTGTTTTAATGTTGGCATAGTTAGCAGGTTTCAATCGAAACCTGGTCCTGATCACTGGACGACAGTCAAGCATATTTTCAAGTATCTCAAGTGAACGAGAGATCATATGCTTGTATACTCTGGAGGGAATTTAATTCCCTTTGGGTATACAGATTCTGACTTCTAGTCAAATTCTGACTCCAAGAGATCCACATCAGGATCTATGTTTACTCTTGGAGGAGGTGCAGTCATATGGAAGAGTATCAAGCAATCTTGTATTGTTGATTCCACCATGGAAGCTAAGTAGGTTGTTGCATGCGAAAGTGCTAAAGAGGCTATCTGACTCCTCCAATTCTTGATTAACTTAAAGGTGGTTCCTATTGTGAATAAACAGATCATTATTTACTTTGATAATAATGGAGCAGTGGCGAATTCAAGAGAACTAAGAAGTCATAGGAGAGGGAAACACATTGATAGAAAGTACCATCTTCTGAGAGAAATTGTACATAAGGGAGACGTGATGATTACAAAGATCGAGTTTGTAGAAAATCTAGCGGATCGCTTCACAAAGGGTCTACCACAAATGAGTTTTGATGGGTACATGGAAAACCTGGGGAGAAGAGATATGACACACTTGCTATAGAGCAAGTGGGAGATTGTTGGGATTATGCTCAATAGCAAGAGTGTAATAATATATTTGACAATCTTTTCATATTAATTAAATTATTTCTAGTTTAACAAATCTTATAGCATTTATAGTTTAATTATTATAATTGTCAAAAGTAAATAATCATAAAATCAAAAGACTATGAGAAAGGAAGAATTGTTCATACATCTGGATATGTATGAGGTAGACACAAATATTCATAACTTAAGATAAAGGTTGGGCGCCTTTATCTTGTAAAAGTTATAGATTCTTTTGCAAGCATTTGATTGGTATCAATTATGTTATGATAAGCCTAAAATCTTCAAAGTGTGGTGTCTTTGGGTAAAAGAATCTAGTGCAAGAATCTAGTGCACTAGGGTATTGAATTGGATCACAGTGAGATACTTTATCCAGAACCGTCAATGGATAAGGGCTTTCTCTTGTAGACAATCGGAGAATCTATCTCAATCTTGAGATAAATGATGGATTTACGGTATCAATGAGTACGATTGTAGTCTATCCTCGATAGTTTGGTGGTATATATTTGTTAATCATAGAGGACTTCATTTATAGATATGAACATCGTAGCTCCAATTATTAAGTATGAGTAGAATATCATCATATTGATTTTTGAGGTATTGGATATTAAATCTTACGGTTAAGTTTTCAATAGTGTCTATTGAAATATGGCTTATGGACAAGTCAAAATATCCAAGTTGAAAATGTGGTTATTTGAGTAAATATGGTAACTAAGAGAGTAGTATACGATCTATGAGCTCTTGGCGATTACTTGTATTCTTCACGATGATACATTATCTCAATTAAGATTGTCTAGGCTATGAATTACGAACATTAACTTATTCTATCTTTATTTAAGAGCTCAATTTTAATTCTTTCGTGGAATGAACTAAAATTAATATATCAGACCTAAGTGAATCATTTGTTGATTTTGATTAGGTTATGTCTGTTGGGGATTAAATTTAGATAGACCGTCAAGATCCCCAATCCACTTGAAATTGCATGGATCACCGGATATATTCAACCGGACAAATTTCTGGGTCTATCTAGAATTTGTTTTGGATTTCGTAATCTAAATGTTTTGGAGACGTGCGGTCATGCGTGATCAATTTACATGGGAACATTTCAAAATACTTGGAATGGGTAGCCAAGGATGTGGGAATCCTTAGGTGGC
Source organism: Dipteronia dyeriana (assembly GCA_032871835.1). NCBI lineage: Eukaryota > Viridiplantae > Streptophyta > Magnoliopsida > Sapindales > Sapindaceae > Dipteronia > Dipteronia dyeriana. The sequence goes on along the minus strand of CM065300.1, from coordinate 74,781,847 downwards.
CCTAATGAGGTGCAATTAGCATTCCACTTGTACATTAAGAATGTGATTTGCACATTTTAATTAAATGGGTTGTTAAATTATATTAGTGTATTAATTTAAGGCTTGCAGACTTGTTTCTTTTTTAATAAGAATGAATCTATTTCACTTGTAGACTTTTTATTAAAGTCCAATGGATTTAATAAAATGGAAAAACAATGTATTACCAGTAAATATTAAGCTAGGGCGGCAAGGGCTAATATAATAGTCTAATATATTGTTTTTATTTTATTTTATCATTTAATTAAATAGAAATTAATTAATTAATTAATTATTAATTAATTTACTAATTAATTATTTAATTAAAAGTAAAAATCTTTTTCCTAGTAGGAGAAGATCTCCTAAAGTTATACTATTTTTGGTAGTATAATAAGTATCAAATACTTTATTTGATAAGTAGATAAATAAAATGAATTTATTTATCTAGCCAAATTAGTAAGTATTAGATATCTATCAAAACTCTAATTGAAAATTGGTCAAATTAGGAAATTTTTGATAAAGTCATAATTTAGTTTATATTCAATAATTTGTTATTGGATAAATACACTAATGAATTGGAATAAGAGTCTTTGTGTGGAAAAGAATTCTTCTTTGAGTGAGGTTTCTTGGCCGACACACAAATCCTCCTTGTAGGAGCATTTGGCCACCTATATGAATCACCATGGAGAATTCGGCCAAGGCAAGTTTTCTAGAGTGAACATTCGGTCAAGATTAAAATCTTGAAGAGAGAATTCAGCCACCACCCCGTTCTTGTGTGAGAAGTTTTTTTTTTTTAAATTTGCTTATCTAGTTAAAGAAAAAAACTTCATCCAACTAAATGTGTGAATAATTCGGCAAAGAATAGAGAAAATAAGGATTTTTTTTCTTTTCGATAGTGCATTAATAGCTTTTACATCAAAAGGTTTTGTGTACAACCTCAAATCGGGTTCACGTGAGTTTCAATCAGTAGATTGAGAATTCAAAAGTAATCAAACGTTCTTTGTTTTTCTCTAAGTGGATTATTGTGAATAAAAAAATAAAAGGTTTTGTTGTTTTCCATCCTTAGGTTTACAATTTAAGGAAAGGAAGCCCACACTTCTACGAGATTCACATTCATGATTAGATTGGAAGATCTTACGGTTTTAATTCGACGCAACTTCAATCATCATGAGAAAAATGTACAATACTTTTATTATATGTTAATTAATTAAGGGTTAAGGTCCATTCTATTAAAGATTTTTTTTATTGAAATATACTAATTGATATTTTCTGATTCTGCCGTGCATTTTTCCTACACCTACGACTTCCGTGTCATGTCAGATTCTACAGCTACAGTCGAGTCGATCGGCTGTCTGAGGGTGAAATTCGTCGTTCCTGATATCATCATGATTACCGTCCTAAATATGGGGTATGATATGTACATCCCTCTCACGTGTGCTTTATATTCACATTACTGCCTTTGAGAGTGGAGTCAGGCTACCTCTCCACCCAACACTTAATAGGGCACTCCACGCCTTACACCTTGAACCTGTCCAACTGACCCCGGTATTTTGGAGGCATCTGGTAAGGTTTCTCTTGTTATGGAAGGAGCAATGCAAGAAGGATAACATCAATAGAGGGAATCAGAACCAGATGAATTGAAGAATGTCTTCAAAGTTACTGCCTATACGTCAGGCCCAAAGGGACAAATCTATGCCAGGTCGAATAATAGATTTAATTTCATTATCCTTAGTGTTACTAAGAAGGACGCCCCCTGGAAGGAAGAATAAGTCATGGTAGGTGGTGACTTGAAGAGTTCAATTAACTTCGGGGGAACTTAATACACTGTCCCTACCCAGTTCAATGGCAAACCTGTATAGGAGAAGGCCACCTTTTCTTCAGAGTCGATGTCGATCCTAAAGGCCATTGTTGACCGAAACTTTATCAATTTGCAATACCCTGCCTCAAACCCCTTCAATGCTGGCAGGTCGGAATGCTACCTATGTTTCTCCATTACCTTCCCAGGTAGTTGTCACCTTATGTTCTTTCTTCATTGTGCTTTTCAACTGATCTTGGTTGACTCTAATTCTTTCTCATTTCATATAGTTTCTACAATTCCTCTTTCGATCCAGTGAGAGCCTACACATTCTGATAATCTGTCCATTTATCTTTGTCCTACTCCTCCAGGGTCTCACATCACTCGGACCGTTAGGATCCCTCTACCTTCTACCTTGGTTGGACAAGGCGGGCGTGCAGTTTTCTCGACCAGGGTTCCAAGGGCACCTTTCCCTTCCCCCCTCGAGCCAGATCACGGATGGATGTTTTTGTATCTAGGTTAGTGAGGGTGATCAAACAGGATTCCATTGCTCCTAATGCTACTTCTGCTACTACCTCTACAACTACTTCCACTACTTCTACTACGACTGTTACTACAACTATCGTCGTTCCCCCTCACTACTTCTATAAAGGAAAGGTAAGGTGCTGATCCGGTTACGGTCACTGCCGTAATGGCTCCTTGTGATCAATCCCGATCTAGACCGAGGATTATTGGCCATGATAAAACACTGGATAGGTTTATAGTCTCCTGCTCTGGTGGGGGGCTGGGGGCGATGACTTCTATGCTAGTGGACGTGCTGATGACCAGGTGTTCAACCCTCATAGCCGAGGTAAAGTTTCCTGCTTCTTATTGCTTCGTATTTGTGCATTTGGTGTCTAGATGGTAGTTAACAAGTCTGTTGTAACTTCAAGTCCTTTAAGTATAACGTGGTCGTGAGCCATCAGGTAACCTCTCTCATGGGGTGTGATAAAGTTGCAGAGGCAAGACTTGAAGGAGCCCGAAAAGAGCTCGCCCAATCACGAGTTACCAATAAAAAGTTTAGCCAGTCCTTAGATAAGGTTGAGAGGTCTCTAAAAGAAGCCTAATACAGCTCAGAGCTATACAAGTGTTCATATGATAAGGAGACACTCAGGACTGAGCGTCGGGCTTTGGTAAGTGACAATACAATAAAAAAAGGTTCAAGAATTGGAGGATGAGAGCCAAGCTCTGTGGGCTAAGATGGCAGGTTTGGAGTCCGAGATAGATGCCTCATTTGGTGATGGTTACTTCTATGCTGCCTTCTAGGTAGCTCAAACATTACCCCCTCTATTTGACATGTACATTATTGAAAACTGGGATAGGCCGTGGATAGTGGAGAAGGCTAGAAAGGTGGTGGCTCCCACCACTGATGAGGCTGACACCTGCTTAATTGTTGTGGTTGATGAAGGTGTAGATGATGATGAAGATCAACAGCCTATCTTATCTCTTCTGCTAGGCATGGAGCTACTTGTGTAGATCCTTCCTTGAAGTCCCTTACTGAAGCTACATCCCAGGTTAAGGAGAAAGTCCATGTCTTGCCTGTTACCCCAACCAGACCTACTAAAACAACAGAGGACCATTCTGCTCCTAAGGAGGTGGTGAAGGAGTGGGCTGCCATCGAATAGGTGGTGGAGTAGGCAGCCGTCAAAGAGGTGGTTGATCAAGCAGCTAGTGAGCCCCTTGTTTTTCCAGATGTTGGTGTTAAGCTTGAAGAAGGGGTAGAGAGGCAGGTAGCCGGAGAAGGAGAAGGAAAAATGAAAAACCAGGAAGAGATTTACCCATGATAAAGTTTGTAAGCTTTATATGTTGCCCAGAAAAGGGGGTGGGCACTCTGCATAATCAAGAAAGAAACTATCATGTCATCTCATATATCTATTTTTTTTTCTTTACTATTATATAGCCTGATATAAAGGGATAGGATCCCTTGGTTTGACGAGTAAGAATTCCTTCATTTTTTTATGCTTATGTTCCACTCTAGTCAAGCTTGCTTGACTATAAACCTAGTTAATGCTTAATCTGGTAAGTAGTCCCTTACATATACCTGAATTTAACAAATATCTGGTAACATACGGAAAGCTTAAAATCTGTCAAGTATAAAGAATTAGGCGTGTCAGGTGACTGGTACCAAATCACCAAGGTACTTAGTCAAGGTGAAAGAAAATTCCGTTAAGAAAAATTATCAAAATTGATAATCATTTCTAGGAGAATCTTGGTACCAAGCACCTATGTTCGGGCAGCTCTGGCACTTGGGAAAAAACCAATTCGACAAACCTTGGTACCTAGGTTTCCCATGTACATTGTTCTCTGGTACCTAGATGGTCTCACGGCTTGATCAAATCTTGTATCTCGTATCCTCTTACTTTGGCGAGATAACCAACTACCACAACATATGTATCAAGGATCCTTACAAGTGTGGTATCCTGATATCTGGATAGTTTTATGAGTATGTATCATCCATCTATGCATCCAGCCCCTGTGTACCCCTGTCAACACAAGATAACAAACAAACCGATAAGGAGAAAAATCATGCGACAAGTGAATAATACCAAGTTTCCTGGGTACTTAAAATGATCCCACTGGGACTTTATCAAAGTTGATTATCCTTTCTGGGACAATCTAGGTACCTAACATCCCAGTTCAAGGGAAAGTCCAGTATCTTGTCAAGCATGATCAGGATAGGCAACTATGTACTTACGTCCCTGATCCTTCTTGGGGTTGGTTTCCCGACCAAGGCATTAGGAGGGCTATTTGGTTATCCTGGTCTCATGATCTGGTTGGCAATCATACCCTTACGCTCAGACCCTTTTGGTTGTCCCGACCTTTTAATCTGGTTGGTAACTATGCACTTACGCTTAGACCCTTCCTAGGAGGTCACCTGACCAAGGGCATCAGGATGTTCATTATGGTCTCGAGATCTAGCAGCCAATTATGCTATTACGCTTAGACCCTTATTGGCAGGTGATATTGCCTAGCCAAGGCATCGGGGTAGCTATGTTACTTTTCCTGATTCATGGCGATCATGGCGAACATTTGGAGAATAAAGGAGACAAATGTCGATGGAGGGAAATGGAGACTTTATTGATAACTAACTGGAGTTACAAAATATTTTTGGAGTACAAATATCGATGTTTATTCGGTGTGCCATCATGAAGCTTTCAACCTTCTATAGGTAGAATCTCTTTAAGTTGTCAGTGTTCCAAGTGTGGTCAATAGGTCATCCATCAATGTCCTCCAGCTTGTAAGCTCCACTCCGGACCACTACCTTCACCTACAGCCTTCCTAGTTAAGGTCTAGTACCCCGTTTGACCAGTTCCTAGTGTTCTGGGTTACCTTTTGGAGCATCAAGTCCCCCTCCTTGAAACTGTGTGCTTTTACCTTCATGTTGAAGTACCTCACAATCCGGGTTTGGTAGACTGCTGCTCTCTCTGCCACCCTGTCTTGTTTTTCTTCTAGAAGATCTAATTTGGCCTACAGCTTGACCTTGTTGCCCTCTGCTTGGAAATAATAAACCCTGAATGAGGTGAGCTTGTGCTCGATAGGTAGAACAGCTTTCACCCCAAAAGTCAAAGAGTAGGGGGTTTCACCTGTCACGGTCCTCTTGGTGGTAAGGTATGCCTAAAGTACATCGGGAAGCTCCTCTGCCCATTTGCCTTTTTTCTGTTGCGATTTCTTCGTTATAAGATTCTTGACGGTCTTGTTTGTAGCTTCTACCTAGCCGTTGGTTTGTGGGTGAGATATAGAAGCAAAATGGAGGTCAATACCTAGACCGACACAGAACTCGCTGAACCTCGCATTGTCAAATTGCTTACCGAGGTCAGTGATGATGATCATATGAGTACCAAAATTTCATACCACATTCTTCTGGGTGAATTTAGTAGTGTTCTCCTTATTTATCTTAGAGAGTGGTTCTGCTTCTACCTACCGCGTGAAGTAGTCAATCACGACTATAACATGCTTGGCTTGACATAGAGCAGTTGAGAGATGAAATTCCCTAGAAAGTGTGTCTATAACCTAGATGGGGGTGAATAGGTTTTAATTCGATATGTTACCAATTTTGCGAATTAATCAATATTAACAATTCTACCCCAATGATCAAATAAAAGACAACAAACATAAAACAATAACAACACACAATATATACGTCGAAACCCTCTAAATGGGAAAAACCATAGGCTGTTCAGAGCGCCACCCTTGATCCTCAAAATCCACTATTGAGTAAAAGTTTACAACCTAGGTTGACCTCCCATCTAACCCTCCAGTTACTAACCCTTTCACTCTACCCAGCGGGCCTTAATAGTGATTTTGGATCACTAGCCTTGTGCACTAACCACTTAGCCACAAGCTAAATCAACAATGAAGAGATAATGGCAACCTAAGTGAATATGCAAGAATATTCAATATGCAAAAATGCTATGTCAAGACATTCATGCTTATCTAGGATTAATAATGGCAATTAAGGCAAATCTAAGATATCAATGTTCTAAATGCAAAGGCAAGAAGAATTAGCTAGAAGGGTAAAATCATCCTAAATGCTAGCTTTCACAAATTAATGTATCTCAACCAACAATCAATACTCAAGCATGTCATAAAAGCAATTAAACATACAAGCAAGCAATTAATATGCAATAAAGACTAAAACCCTAGGTATACATGTCTTAATAATGAAAACATAAAGTTTAGAACATGTAGAGAATACCTAGTCATGAACAAACAAGAAACCCATGCTTGAAAGATGCTTGATGATTTGGATTTTAAGGATGGTTGAGTTAAAAATGGTTTCTTGGAGCTTCTCTCTCTAAAGAACCTTATCTCTCTCTCAAAAATAGGTTTGAAATATCTAAAAACGAGTTGGGAATAAGATGGTGTATTTATATGAAGCCTAAAATGAAACTATGTCGTTTTGGCAAAAATTGACCAAAACACGTAATGTGCGCTGGTGTGCGTGCGCTGGTCGAGTAGCGCACGACCAGTGACAACCCACTTAACAAATTACACTGGTGAGGTACGTATAAAGACCAGCGCAACACCAGTGACAACCCACTGGAAATTTATACTAGTGTTGGCACGCATGACGACCAGCGCACCACCAGCGACACACCTCTGGAAAGCTGCGCTGGTGTTGGCACTAGTGGGGGCGCTGCTCGAGTGGTGCATAACTCACAACCTTGACACACATATGCACAATACATGCAAGAGAACTGAGGTGAAGGGAATGCATTCTAATGCCTAACATGATATGACATTTTAATCAAAAGATGCAATCAATTCAAACAAGCAAGAGATAACTAAATTAGGCACACAATCAAGACAATAAGCACAAATGCAAAGTGACCAAAAACATGCATGAGAGTGAGTGTGTGCACTAAATATATTTAATAAAGGTTAAACGAGTGATTTTACCTTTGAAGCTTGAAAGAGGACTTTAGCAATGATGATCTAACCACCCTTACACATTGAACCCCAAATGTAGTTGTCAACGAAATGAGCCAATCAAAATCGAGGAACTTGCAAGAGAGGTCTGATTAAATCAACTCCTTAGATAGCAAAAGGGTATGGGTAACGGATAATGGAGAGCCTATCCGGTCAAAGATTGTTCAAGTTTGGTACCTTTTGACATGGTTCACATGACTACACGAACATCCTTGCGTTATGGTCCAGGGTTAGCTTGTAATATCCTATGTGGAGCACCTGGTAAGCCAGTGTTTCTACCTCAACATGGTTCCTGCAATCCCCTGGGTGAACCTTCCTAAGTGCCTAAGCACCGCCGTCGGTGTGGAGGCACCAGAGCAGGGGTAAAGACATACCTTTGTGGTATAGGTACCCGTCAATCAAGCATAAATGAACCGAGATCCTTTTGATACTGCGAGCTTGATCATACTCTTCCAGAAGCATTCCTTCCTAGAGGTAATCCATAATAGCATCCATCCAATATGGGAGTCGATCTACTGGGTGGACCTCTTTTCCACCTGTTATGCTAGGATAAGGATAACCTAGAGAGGTACCCTATTAGGAAAAGCTTGACCTCCATTAGCTGATATCTAGGCCAGGACATCTGTGTTAGGTTTTAGATTATGTTGGCATTAGTTCCTTATCAAAATGATGTTTACTTAGAAATATTTAGTTTTTGAATTCCTGATGATTCAAGCTTCAAAGAAAAAATAACAACTAGTCAAGCAAGTTAAAGTCTTCAAAGAGAGAGAATGATTCATGGTTCTACAAAGGTATATTTAGATATTTCTTTTCTCTTTTAAGGCTTAAGTGCACATACACACCTATATCATACATTTGTGTCCCTACATCGTTGTGCCAAATTTATAACACATTCACACATATGAAGTTGAATGCTCATGCATTGGTATGAAAGTAACATGTTTTGGAAAATGCATGTTTGAAGACTATTTCTATATAGTTTGCATTCTTGTATTTGTATATGTTTGTAAAACATGGATATTGAACTTGATTTTAGTCTTAAATCATTCATGATTGAGTTTCAGTCATTTCGGTTACTCATACTATTGATTTCGATTTCTAAGTCAAAAGATATAAAACTTTTCAATCATGCTGCATATATTGTCTTCGTATTCATATATCGAGTCAAATTCTTATTTTCTGGGTTGAGTATCTTATATGTCCATGTTCATGAGAGTGTTAAGGTTTGTAATCCTCAAACAGATTTAAATTATGAGTTCAAAGGCCGAAGAACGGTCGAAGAACGCGAAGGAAACTCCCAAGGAAAAGAAGTGCAACCAAGCACTCTTTCTCGAGATGGTGTGTGGCCAACTCGGGCAAGAATGCTTGCTGTCCCGAGATGCCCACATGCCATCTCAGGCAGCAAATTTTCTTGGTGCCTTCTTCTCCTCTTTAGTCATTTCACATGTTTTCTTTTCCCTCACCTTTATATATCTCTTCCCTCTCACATTTCATAATAAGAAGAGATTCAAACTTTGAGTGAAGAAAATTTCTCTCAAAATTTTCTCACCTTTCAAACACTCTAACTTATTTGTTTGAACTTCAATTTGAGTTATTCAAGTTGAGAGTGTTCATCTACACATCATCTATCTCTTCTTTGAAGGTTTTAGTTCATTTTGCTGCTGTTTTTGGAGTCAATCCTCTAAAAAATGAGACTGCATCAAGTTTACTAAGGTATTGATTTTCTCCTAAAGTTTTCTTTTAAAACTTGATCAATTGCCTTGGGTTTTCTTCTTCAATATATATATATATATATATATATATATATGTGTGTGTGTGTGTGTGTGTATGTGTCTGTGCATGTGTGTGTGTGTGTGTGTGTCTTGTGATTGTTTTGATTTATGTTTTGAACTCATTTAAAGCTAGATTGAGTTTCAATTAAAATCTCACATGTTGAGTTAGGTTTTGATTTTACCTATGTTTTCACATGTTTGGCATTGTAATGTGCTAGCTTTGAATCTTGGACTATTTGTGATCTTTGATGGATTGATTTTGAAGAAAAATAGTTCTAACGTGTATTAGGATCATCGTGATCAAATTTACATAGTGATAATACATGTTGTGTTGTTCTTTGAGCTATTCATGTGCTAGCTTGTTTCTTGGAATATAATATGTTGTAGAACATGTTTTGTATATGTTATTAAAACTTGATCGTGTATTAATTGAACATATCTTGTGATTCAAGTTTTATATATATGCATGTATCTAGGTTGTAATTAATGTTGAACATCTTTTAAACGATCTAGATGTATTAATCATGCATGATTGACTAGACTACATTTGTTATGTGCATTCATGAATATGTCTAGTATTTCCGTAGAATTTGTTGATCATCATTTTCAATGTTGCGTGCTTGTTTACATTTTGCATTCATGATCACTTAGATGTGTTAGGTTTCAGTTTGTGTTGGCATGAATTCCATATCAAAATGATATTTACTTGTAATGACTTAGTTGTTTAGGTTCATGATGATTCAAGCTTCAAGGAAGAAGAAACAACAAGTCAAAGCAGTTCTAAGTCTTCTAAGAGAAAGGATGCAATATGGTTCTACAAAGGTATATTAAGACCATATCTTTCTCTTACAAGGCTTAGGCACACACACACACAATTCATTCATATGTGTCTTTGCATCGTTGTGCATCATTATAGGCACACACACACATATCATACATTTGTGTCCCTGCATCATTGTGCACCATTATAGGCACACACACACATATCATACATTTGTGTCCCTGCATCGTTGTGCACCATTATAGGCACACACACACACAATTCATTCATATGTGTCCCTGCATCGTTGTGCATCATGTATAACACATTCACACACTTTAAGATGAATGCCCATGCATTGGTTGAGAAATAACATATTTTGGAATATGCATGATTGGAAACTATCTCTATATAATTTGCATTCTAGTGTGAATTGTGTTTGTGTATGTATATGTTTGTATAACATGGATATTGAACTTGGATTTAGTCTTAAATCATTCTAGTGTGAATTGTGTTTGTGTGTGTATATATTTGTATAACATGGATATTGAACTTGGATTTAGTCTTAAATCATTCTTGATTGAGTTCCGGTCATTTCGGTTACTCATACTATTGATTTCAAGTTCTAAGTCTAAAGATACTACACTTTCAACTCATGTTTCATACATTGTCTTCGTCTTCATATATCGAGTGGAATTATTATTTTCTGTGTTGAGTATCTTATATTTCCATGTCCGTGTGAGAGTTACGGTTCGTAATTCGAAAACAGATTAAATTCCGAGTTCGGAGGCCGGATAACGGTCAAAGAACGAGAAGGAAGGTCGAAGGAGAAAGAAGCAAGCATACACTTCTTTCTCGAGATGGCGTGTGGCCATCTCGGGGTAGAAGGCTAGCTGCCTCGAGATGCCCACGTGCCATCTCGGGCAGCAAGCTTGCTTGGTTTCATCTTGCCCCTCTTGGTCATTTCACATGTCCAAGTTTCCCACTCCTTTATAAACTCTTTCCCTCTCACATTTCATTCTAAGAAGAAATTCAAATGAAGTGTGCAGAAATTTTCTCTCTAAATTTTCTCACCTTCCAAACACCATAACTTCTTCATTTGAACTTTGATTTAAGTGATTCGACGTTGAGAGTGTTCATCTATTCATAATCCATCTTTTCTTTGAAGGTTTGAGTTAATTTTGCTGCTGGTTTTGGTGTCTAATCATACAAAAACGGGACTGCACCTAAATCAACTAAGGTATTGATTTTCTCTCAAAGTTTTCTTTTAAAACTTGGTCAATTGTCTTGGGTTTTCTTCTTCTACATATATTTTTATATTGTGAGTGTTTTAATTTGTGTTTTGAACACTTTCAAAGCTAGGTTGAGTTTCAATTGAAATCATTCATGTTGAGTTAGGATTTGATTTTGACTATGTTATTACATGTTTAGGATTGTATTGTGCTACCTTTGATTCTATGTCTATTTTATGATCTTTGATTGTTTGATTTTATGAAAAATAGTTCCTCACATGTATTAGGCTCTCTTGGCCGAATTTCTCACATAATACATGTGCTTATGTTCTTTTGAGCTATTCATGTGATTTGTTGAATCTATGATTAGGAATATGCTCTAGAACTTTAGCTTAAATCTAATTGACTTTGTCATATGATTTTAGCATGTTTTTGGTTTGTGTTGTTTAAACGTGATCTTGTGATTTATTGAACATATCTTGTGATTCAAGTTTAGATCTATGCATGTATCTAGGTTGTGATTAATATTGAACATATCTTACATAATCTAGATTGATTACACATGCATGATAAACTAGACTATATGTGATATGTGCATTCATGCTAATGTCTAGTATTTACCATAGAATGTGTTGATTATAGCATTCTATGTTGCGTGCTTGTTTGCATTTTGCATTCTTGATCACCTACATGCCTTGTGAGAAGGAAGTCTTGACAATAGGTGTGAGACCTATGGTGCTGAGCAAGAAGTCTTGGCAAGAGGTGTGAAGCCTTGAATTGTCGAGCAAGGAAGTCTTGGCTAGAGGTGTGAAGCCTTGGATAGTCTAGCAAGAAGTCTTGCCTAGAGTTGGGAGAACTCGGATAGGTGAGCAAGGAAGTCTTGACTAAAGTCGTGAGGACTTAGTTGAGCAAGAAGTCTTGCCTTGGGTCGTGAGGATCTGGATAAGGTGAGCAAGGAAGTCTTGACAAGAGGTGTGAAGCCTCGGATTGTTGAGCAAAGGGTGAAAACTTCTAGAGTAGGATAGAAGGGTAGTTTCAAGGTGAAGAGGTCACTTGAGAGATTGTACTAGTCTTATCTACTAGTGGATTTTGTTTGCCGGTGGCTGCTAGCCCGTGGATGTTTCCTCTTAGAAGGTTTACCACGTTATATCTTGTGTCAACTTTTCTCTATCCCTATCTCTTTAATATTTGTATTGTGGATAGAACTTTTTATGTATGTTGACTTCATTTCTATAATATAGATTGTGTATGTGTTACAATTACTTGTTTGTATCACACTTTACTTGTGTTTATATATTGATTAATTGTCTTTAATTAATATATATATTGTGATACAAGCAATCCAGAGGGACAAACTTTTGTTTGTTTCTAAGGGAGTCGAAAAAGGTGTATAACCTATTCACCCCCCTCTAGGTTAGCCTTGATCATTTAACCGTGATTGTATTTTCAAGATGCCTTGTGAAGAGAAAGTCTTAACGATAGGTGTGAAGCCTTGAATTGTTGAGCAAATGAGAGTCTCATTTCTTAGAGTGATTCTTTGATTTGAGCAAGGAAGTCTCAACTAGAGGTGTAAATCATTGGATAGTTGAGCAAGAAGTCTTAGCTAGAAGTGTGAAGCCTTGGATAGCTAAGCAAGGAAGTCTTGATAAGAGCTGTGAAGCCTTAGAATGTTGAGCAAAGAAGTCTTGACGAGATGTGTGAAGCCTCGGAATGTTGAGCAAGGTGGTGACATGTTCATTGAGTAGGATATGAGGATAGTTTGTAGGTGAAGGGGTCACTTGAGAGATTGTTCTTGTCTTATCTACTAGTGGATTATGTTTACCGAAGGTTGTGGAATCAAACCTTGGATGTTTTCTCTTAGGAGGTTTACCACGTAAAAACCTTGTGTCAATTTTTCTCTAACTATGATTATATTTTAAAGTGGTATCAAAGTCGGACACTAGATTACACTTAGTGAGCATTCGGGTGATACATTAATTGTACTTGCAAAGCTTTTGGAGCCATGGGTTTACAAGATGATGTGATGGCGGAAGAAGCCTCAAATACTAGGCCACCTTTACTTCGAGGCACTAACTATGGGTATTGGAAGTTGAGGATGAATGCCTACATCCGCTCCATTGATGAAATGGTGTGGATGGTAGTGGAAGAAGGTTATAGTCCTCCTACCAAGGTTCGTGAAGATGGAACCAATATACTCAAGCTAAGAAGTGAATGGACTGCAAATGAATTTGAGATTGCTAAGTGGCACCATCGTGCTATGAATGCCATATTTGAAGGAGTTGATGGGCATCAATTATCCTAAATTCAAAATCTTGAATTCACCAAGGAGGCTTGGGATACTCTTCAAGTCACTAATAAAGGAACTTTGGCGGTGAAGAAATCAAAGCTTCAAATGTTGGCATCACAATTTGAAGATTTAAGTATGAGTGAAGAAGAAAAATTTGAAGATTTCCAATTCCGGCTTCTTAATATTGCAAACCAATGTGAAGCAGTTAGAGTACCTATCTCAAGAGAGGGTTTAAATTCAAAAATCCTTAGGTCTCTTCCTTAAAGATTTAAGTTAAAGGTGACAGCTATTGAGGAAAGATAGGACGTAGATAGCATAAATATCGATGACTTGCTTGGGTCTCTCCAAACCTATAAAATATGCTTGAAGCCAAATACTAAAAGTAAGGGAATCGTTCTCAAAGCTAGTAAAGATGAGAGTGAAAATAAGAAGATGGCTCTTCTGGTTAGAACGTTCAAGAATTTTCTAAGGAAAAATACCAAGCCTAGAGGCAAGTTTTCTAAGGAAAAGGGTGTTAAGAAACCCTTATCTCTAAGGATTGAGAAGAATATTCAAGCCATGAATAAGAAAGGTGTTAAATGCTACAATTGTCAAGGATTTGGTCACTTTGCTAGTGAGTGTACCAAGAAGACATCCAATAAAGACAAGAAGAGCAAAGTATTGGCTGCAACTTGGAGTGAAGATGATTCTAGTGATGAAGAGCGCTATAGTAATGAGTCTTTGAGTGATGAAGAGTTAGTGAGCAACTTTGTAGCTCTAATGGCTTCTCACATTCCACTTGAAAGTGATAGTTCAATATCTATGAACAAGAACTTTGATGCAAATCAGCATGGAAGTACTAGTTCCAATCCAACCAATCTTGAGTTGTTGGCCAAGGTAGAGAAGCTTGAAGAAGCTAGAGATAATGCTCTATGAGAGGCTGTTGAAAAGGATGATTTGATCAAGAAATAACTAGATGAGTTTGTTGTTGTTACTTATAGACCACATGGTGAGAAATGTGATATTATGAATTAGTTTAGAGAACTTGAAAAGATAAACCTTGAGAAGGATACTGTGATATCTTCTTTGAAGAATCGAGAACAAGAATTAACGGAAGAAATAGACAAAACTAAAGAGGCCATTAAGGAATTTGTGAATGATTCGGTTAGTGTGTCTAGTGTTAGGAATCTTGTTAACTCTTATGGTGGTGAAGACGACTTGGTAGTTGAAAAGGAGCTCTTGGAAGGACCACTTCCTACTCACTTGGATGAGGTCTTGATTGACAAGAAACCACACAATAAGAGAAGTCCAAAAGCCAAGATGAAATTGGCAAACAAGATATCTTTGCAAACTCCTAGTGAAGCTATTTCAACTCCAATAGGTACATTCTCATCTTTTATTCCTATTTGCCATTATTGTAACACAATGTGTAACATTAAGCCTAAGTGTTATAAGTATATTGAAAAATGCAAATTAGAAAATGCATCTAGAGATAAGGAGATTAAACTTCTAATTGAACATGCAAATTCTTTCAAATTTGATAAGCATGATAATATTGCTAAGCATGACAAAAAGTTATGGAGAAGAAAGTAAATCTTGTTCAACTTGACAAACCTTGTGTTGAAAATGTTAAGGCAGAGAGTATTAATGATATTATTGTTAATCAATTCATTGAAGGACTTTACTCTAGATTTAATATTATGGTAAATGATGATATTGGAAATATTTGTTTAGGTTCACCCAAGAATAAATGGTACAAGGGTGAGTGCTTTTACCACTAATGTTAAAAGCACACGTGAGTTAACTTTGAGGCAATTTATCAAATGTGTTGAGAATTCTAGCTTGTGAGCTTTGAATACTCCATGTATTGATATGTACTTGGTTATCTCATATCATGGTTGTTGGATAGTCGAAATTTGTTAGTTAACTTTTGAGAAGTTCCTTTTATATATGTGTTGGTTGAGTTGAAATATTATGCTTTTTATACTCTTGTTGTGAAACATCGTCAACTTGATGTCATGAAGACATTCAAGGCAAAAGTGCTCATAAGATGTGCTAGGTATCTATATACTCTAATGCATGTTTTTCTTGGGTATTCATCTTATGACTCAATCTTTGATATATATTTCATAGCATGTCATACTAGAGAATTTTGTATAGCATATATATGATTCTCATTGACATTTGCTATTTTAGGATCTAATAGTGATATTGTTCACATTGATCTTAACTTTAATGATTGTTTATGTTTAATTATTGAGTGGCATTATTTTTGAAAATATGAGCTTCATATTCCTTGAAAGCTACTCATTAGAGAAGTAAAGATCTTGAATAAGTCTCTGCTTATTGCTTTTAGATAATGTGTTTATGAGCTATAAAATCTTGGTTTTCAAAATTGCACTTTTCTTCTCATATATGTTTGGTTAAGTAGGTTGAGTTTACTAATATGTAAAATATAGATACACCTTGAATTTTTTGTGCTATAGTACATTTAAAATGACCAATGGTTAGTATCCATTTTACTTTGGCAAATACATAGAACTCAATGAGCACCTTCATGGAAAGAGCTACACATTGGTTGTGAAAGCTACCAAATATTGGAAAGAGCTACACCATTGTGATGAGTGAAAGCCGTCATGAAGTGTATTTTTGTTTATGTTTGTAAAAATCAAAGAAGTGTTGAATTGGAATCATGAAAAGAAAATTCTTTAATTAAAAGCCTAAAAAGAAAAGAAGGAAGGTTTAAAAAGGAGTATAGTTGAAAAATCAAAAGAGCTCGGGTTGAAAATAGAAATGGGAAAACAAGCCATAAGCACACACACACACACACACTCATGTGTTGAATTCTATTCTCTTAAATGCAAAAAAAAATCCAGATGATAACTGGTTTGACTTTTTATGGAAACAACTTAAGATGAATAGATGCTGAAATTTTTTTACATGTTGATTATCAAACTACTTCTTTATGTATATTTGAAGCATATCTCACACACACACTTTATTGATGAGTTTGTTGATATTCTAGCAATTGTTGAAGAATCATAAGAGAGCTTGAAAATCTTTGTGTATCTTTCTTAGTATATTAAGTTTATTTTATTGAGATTTTTTCAAATTGCTTGAATGTATAATTGTGTGATTATCTTTGTGAACTTTATGCTATCATTGATTTTAGCTATAGTAATTATCAAGGGGGAGCATTTTATGCTAGACATTGTTCTCTTTTATGATATGTTCACATGCTTCATCTTATTATATGTTGGCATATTTTGACTTAATGATACTTGTAAGATACTACTCACTTTCTTTATCTTGCATGATGATTCATTTTAAGTCTTATGCCTTTGTGATTTTTTTTTTGTGTGACTAATGTGCTTGAATTGTTTTCACTCACTTTGGTTGTATGTGTATAGCATCATAATTCACAAGAAAATGGGAAGAACAAATGTAAGGACCTTGAATTTATGATCGACTTATTTCATGCCAAACCACGCCACATTGGGGATGATTGTGTAATGGGTAGCTTAGGTCCTCATTGGCAAGCTTCCAAGCATCTCCATGACTTCAAGAGAAAAAGGTATATTCACTTGACTTTGCCTCTTGAAGAGTTTAGGTGCACACACACCTCATGCATGCTTTGTTGATCTTGCATTTGTGTTAATATTGTTTATATGTGTGCATCTCTTCACAATCACACTTGCACTTCATTTATAGATTTAAGTGTGATATTGTGTTGTGTTCGCACTTGCATGATGGTGTGCTTGTTTTAGCACGTTGAGTGACCATATGAGAAGGTCTCATTCTTCTCTTGGTTTGGTTATATGGAGTAAGATGTCTAGTTTCAAAAGAGTGTATTTCAATGATTTAAATGTTTTTCAAAACTGACCTTTGTATGGTCTTATGACCATATCTTTTTATAAAATGATTCAAAATGAGTTTTGAAAATTAACGTACAAACTAGACACCCATGCCTTTCTAACGGTATATTATTCGTAATATATCATGACCATTTGGATTGGTTTTGAAATCTCCAAAGTGACCACAAAACAGGGCATCTCTGTTGTTGTCTGTTTCTGACCTTTGGTCACTTAAATAACTATAACTTTTTCTACAGAAATCAAAATCATGTTTTATAAATTGGAATAGAAATTAGACTTCCATATCTTTCTAACGGTATATTATACGAAAGGTTTGAATGTCGTTTGGTTATGTTTTGGGTCGCTCGAATCTCAAGCTGTTGCGCTGTTGCGGCTGCGCCAGTCCACAAGCGCCCTCAACAGCGCCCCTTGGATAGTAGGTGTCTGCTGGTGTGGCGCTTGTCTACCAGCGCACTGAGTAAATTTCGGGCATTTTTCAAAACGATGTAGTTTTGTTATAAGGCTCATATTTATATGTCATCTTCTTCCTCACTCATTTTTCAGAGCTTCCAAACCACTTTTTAATGTGAGAAAGTATTTCCTTTGAGAGAGAATCTCCAAGAGTGGTTCTTTAACTCTCCAAACCCAAAACTCATGCATCTATTGCATTAATCACACATGGGTCTTCATCAATCTTGACTTGGTAAGTAAGAACAGACATCTCATCTTCATTTATTGTTCTTATTGTTCAACAATTCATTTTTATGCATATGATTTGTTAAAAGCTTGTCTTGAATGCATTTATCGATGAGTTATAACATGATTGGGTTTGTTTGTTGATAGCTAGCATTTAGGACATATTTTCCCTCTAGCTAATTAGGTCATATTAATTGCATTTTGATGATTGCATTAATGACCATGCCATGCTTAATAACAACATATGTTGAAATGACTTTGTTTGATAACTAGGATATAATGTTGCATAACTATATCTAGTTAAGTCTTTATGCATTGCATTTAGACATTATTGTTTATGCCTCATTGATTGCATTTATTGATTGCAAAATTGCCCTTGATTATTTGTTGTGACAACTTGTGTTGGTTGGACTTTTAATGACAATTAGGTTGTTAGATTTTATCTACACATCTAATTGAGTCATTGGTATGGGCATGTAGGCATTGTTTGATAACTAGGATGTTTAATTGAATTATCTACATCTAGTTAAGCATTTTGTGTTTTGTCTTACACATAATTGCATTTAAGCATAGTGTCATATATAAACTTAGACCATATACTCTTCATTGAGTCAAAAGTCTTGTGGCTTTGGTGTGAAGTTGCATAAGCAAGAGAAGCCTTGCAACCAAGTGTGGGTTGGCAAGCATTTGGTCAGGTATCCACTGTAAAAGGCCTGAGGGGTAGAGTAGGAGGTGCTCACACCAAAAGTGGTGGATCAGGGGATATCACTAGGGATTGAACCAAGAGTGGTAAGTGGTAGTGGCCATAGCCTGAGGTTGTCGAGAGTAAGAGTTCGACTATCACTTGAGGGTGTAACTTTTTACTCTTATAGTGGATTTCTGCGATCGAGTGTGGCGCACTTAACAGTCCGTGGTTTTTAAAATTATTCAAAACCCATTATGAAGTCCAAGTCTACTTCAAAAGGATCCAAAACTTCAAAGACAAAAGATTTGGGATTCTTTGGTACTAAGAAGATATATCAAGAGAGAGACATAGACTTGGGTAAGTATAAAGATTCTTACATTCACAAGTGCTTAAAAGATAGAAAATGGGAATCTTGGGTAGGCATGCTAGGTATTGTAAATGATACTCTTGTTAGATAATTCTATCATGAGTATAAAGAAAGTGCTACATTGTTAGATGTTTTGATGGGAATAAGAGGTGTTATGTTTAGAGTTAACCTAGAAAACATTAACAAGTTTATTGGGTTATCCAATGATATTAAGTCTAATTTTCTAGATATGGATATTGTTGACAACCTTAACATCATGGGTAGGAATTTTTGTGAAAATGCTTCTTTTGAGTGGAAGAATAGAGAATATATTAGTCAACATGAGTTAACTAAGGCTAGTGCATTTTTACATTTATTTGTATGCACTAACATTATTGGACCTTTGAATTCAACCGAGTTGAATAAGGACAAGATCAAAATAGTGTATGCCTTGGTAACTAATCAACCGATAAACCTTGGAGAAATGCTCATGTATTAAATTGATAGTGCAACCTTTTCTACTAGAATGGATAAAAAGTTTGCATTACAGGGGTTTATAACTCATTTGTGTTTAGCCCGTGGGATTAAGTTTAGAGAAGATGATGTGTTGATTCAAACCTTAGAGAAATATTGTGATAAACGTGTGTCTTTCAATTCATACAAAAATAAGGGGATGACGTGTGATACTTTTGGACTGTTTAGTAGTTCTCAAGTTGATAGTCATGTGATTAGCACAAGTATTCTTCTGGATTGGGCTATATAATTGAAGGAGAAGGCTGGTGAACTTGGTGCAAAAGTTGTTCAACAAGATGCTAGGATCAAAGAGTTGGAGGAATGCATTGCTTTAAGCTCAAGACCACCACTCAAGCATTATGTTAGATCAACTACACGCACGACATTCTTTGGTGGATCAAGTGGCTAGTATTTGTGCGTTGAAGTACATTTCTTATCCTTTTGGTGTCATTTCATGTCAAAAAATGGGAAAAAAGTAGTGCTGGTTACTTGTCTATATTTTTGTTTTTATGTTGTTTTTGTGAGTTTTTGTGAATTTTTGAACTTATGGCATGTAATATTTAGATTTAAGATTTGGTTAAGAACTTTTATAATTTGGCATGTATCGAGGGGGAGATACATGTATTGTGAACATAAATGGTGATTCTTATCCGAAGCATATGTTGTCATTTGTGGTTTTCTCTTGTATATGCATTTTGCTTTGAGATGATTTGTAGGTTGCTTCAAGAGAAGAACAAGATGAAGTTCAAGAGTTGATGAAGATTATTTTTTTAGAATATTACTCATTGTAATGTGAGAGAGTGATTTGTGACCTATCTTCATTTTTATATTTTGAGTACATATATAGGTGTTTTGATATGGAATTTGCCAAAGGGGGAGATTATTAGGTTTTAGATTATGTTAGCATTAATTCCATATCAAAATGATGTTTACTTGTAAAGATTTAGTTGTTGAATTCATGATGATTCAAGCTTCAAAGAAGAAATAACAACTAGTCAAAGCAAGTTCAAGTCTTTAAAGAGAGATGATGTTTCATGGTTCTACAAAAGTATATTTAGACCTTTCTTTTCTCTTTCAAGGCTTAAGTGCACACACACACATATCATACATTTGTATCCCTATATTGTTGTGCCCCATTTATAAAACATTCACACAATTGAAGTTGAATGCTCATGCATTGGTACGAAAGTAACATGTTTTGGAAAATGCATGATAGAAGACTACTTCTATGTAGTTTGCATTCATGTGTGAAATATGTTTGTAAAACAAGGATATTGAAATTGATTTTAGTCTTAAATCATTCTTGATTGAGTTTTGGTCATTTTAGCTACTCATACTATTGATTTCGAGTTCTAAGTCAAAAGTTATGAAACTTTCCAGTCATGTTGCATATATTGTCTTCGTATTCATATATTGAGTCGAATTCTTATTTTTTGGGGTTGAGTATCTTATATATCTAGGTTTGTGAGAGAGTTACAGTTCATAATCTGTAAACTGAGTCCAATTTTGAGTTCAAAGGCCGGAGATCGGTCGAAGAACGCGAAGGGAACGTGCAAGGATAAGAGTGCAACCAAGCATTCTTTCCTGAGATGGTGCGTGGCCATCTCGGGCAAGAATGCTTGCTGCCCCAAGATTCCCACACATCAACACGGGCAGCAAGTTTGCTTGGTGCCTTCTTGTCTTCTTTAGTCATTTCACTTGTTTTCTATTCCCTTTCCCTTATATATCCCTTCCCTCTCACATTTCAAAATAAAAAGAGATTCAAACTTTGAGTGTAAAAATTTTCTCTCAAAATTTTCTCACACTCCAAATACTCTAACTTCTTTGTTTGAACTTCGATGTGAGTGATTCAAAATTGAGAGTGTTCATCTACACGTCCTCTATCTTTTCTTAGAAGGTTTAAGTTCATTTTTCTGCTGTTTTTGGAGTCTATCCTCTAAAAAACGGTACAGCATCAAGTTTACTAAGGTATTGATTTTCTCCTAAAGTTTTCTATTAAAACTTGATCAATTGCCTTGGGTTTTCTTTTTCAATATACATGTGCCTTGTAATTGTTTTGATTTGAGTTTTGAACTTATTTAAAGCTAGATTGAGTTTCAATTGAAATCTCACATGTTGAGTTAGGTTTTTATTTTACCTTGTTTTCACATGTTTGGTATTGTATTGTGTTAGCTTTGAATTTAGGACTATTTTTGATCTTCGATTGATTGATTTTGAAGAAAAATAGTTCGAACATGTATTAGGATCATCATGATTGAATTTACATAGTGATAATACATGTTGTGTTGTTCTTTGAGCTATTCATGTTTTATATTGTTTCTTTGATTGTAATATGCTCTAGAACATATTTTGTATATGTGATTAAAACTTGATCAAGTATTAATTGAACATATCTTGTGATTCAAGTTTTAGATCTAGGCATATATCTAGATTGTAATTAATGTTGAACATCTTTTACATGATCTAGATGTATTAATCATGCATGATTGACTAGACAAAATTTGTTTTGTGCATTCATGCATATGTCTAGTATTTCCGTAGAATTTGTTGATCATCATTTTCTATGTTGTGTGCTTGTTTGCATTTTGTATTCATGATTACTTAGATGCCTTGTGAAGAGAAAGTCTTGACAATCGGTGTGAAGCCTTGAATTGTTGAGCAAGTGGATGTCAATTGATATATATCTTGTGATACAAACAATCTAGAGGGACGAACCTTAGTTTGTTTCAAGGGAGCGAAAAAAGGTGTCTAACCTATTCGCCCCCCCCCCCCCCCCCCCCCCCCTCTAGGTTAGCACTGATTATTTAACCATGTTTGTATTTTCTATTTGCTCGATGGTTCTGCTAGCGTGGAATCTGTTCGATCTTGAAACCCTTGAATTGAGCTTTGAGTTGTTAGACCAGTTGCAAGTAGGCTTCTGCGTTGTCTCCTTTGGCTTGATAAAGCCCGGTGCCTTAGTTAATGACCAATTACGAATCACTTCTGACATGGAGGTAGTCTGCCTTGAGCTCGATTGCTAGCCTCATTCTTACAAGCAAAGCTTCGTATTAGGCTTCATTGTTAGTCGCGTTGAACTCGAAGCGGAAATAGTGGCAGAGTTTGACCTTTTCAGGATTTGTTCAAATGATTCCAGCTTCTCTACCCGCTTGGCTGGATGCCCCATCTATATATAGAACCCAGACATCTCGGTCAGTTAGCCAATCTACCTAACCTTGATCCTTTTTGGAGCCTGGATCCACGTCTGGAAAGGTTCCAGGATTAGAAAGAGCTGAGAACTCAGTCATGAAGTCTGCTAGTGTCTGGGCTTTGATGGTAGTCTTGGATTTATATTTAATGTCAAATTGGTTAAGCTCGAAGGTCTAGAGAACTTACCTCCCCAACACGTCTGGCATTTGTATAAACTGGCGAAGTGGTTGATCGATGGCAACTACAATTGTGTGGGCCTGAAAGTAGAGGCTAAATTTCCTGGCCGAGGTCACCTTGGTAAAAGCAAGATTTTCTAGGAGAATATAGTTCCTCTCCAATTTCGTTAATATATGGCATACATAATAGATAGGTCACTGAACCCCATATCCACACTCGTTAACCAATGCCCTGCTAACCGCTGCCTCTGACACGGCTAGGTGCATCTGCAGTTCCGTCTTAGGTTCTGGTTTGACTTACAGCGGTGAGCTTGCTAAATATTCCTTCAAGGCTTGGAAATCCTGCTCGTTGTTCCGGTCCCACTTCATGTTTCTCCCCTGCTTGATTACCATAAAGAAGAGGAGACATTTATCGGTTGACCAAGTTATGAAGAGGTTGAGGGCAGTTACTTGACCAGTCAAAACTTGTACTTGCTTGAGAGAGCTGAGAGATTAGAGGTCCATAATGACTTTGATCTTCTCTTTGTTGGCTTTTATGCCCCTCTCATGGACCATGAATCCGAGGAATTTTCCCGTATCTACCCTGAATGCATATTTGGCTCGATTCAGCCGTATCTGGTTCTTTCTTATTATCTGAAACGTTCGGCAGAGTTGGTTCAGGTATTGCTCTACTACCTAGGACTTGGTGATCATATCATCAATGTAGACCTCTACTACTCTTCCTATCTCTTGTTTGAACAATCGGTTGACCAATCTTTGGTAAGTGACACCTGCATTCCTAAGACCAAAGGGTATTACCTTGTAGCAATAGAGGTCTTGCTCTGTAATGAAACTGGACTTTTCTTAGTCAGCGGGGTGCATCATGATCTAGTTGTACCCCGAGAATGCATATGTGAATCTAAGGAGTTTATTCCCCACGGTGGAATCTATCAGTTAATCTATCTTGGGTAGAGGAAAACTGTCCATTGGGTAGGTATGGCTGATATCTATATAATCAATGCACATACACCACTTTCCATTGGCCTTAGTAACCATTACCACATTCGCGATCCATTAAAGGTACCGAAACACTCTGATGAATCCAGCTTTCAACAACTTGTCAACCTCCTATTAGACAGTTGAAATGTGACCTTTTCTGCTTCACTGGTTTAAAGGTGGGGTCGACCACTAACCTTTGAGCTGCTAAGGAGATTGGGATCCCTGGCATTTCATCAAGGCTCCAAGAAAAGATGTCATTGTATTTGCAAATAAGCCTGACCAAGCCTTCCTTCATTCTTTCTTCTAATCCGAATGTAATCTTGACCACTTTAGAGTGGTTGTTTTCCCTGATAGGTACTTCCTCTAATACGTTGAATGGGTGGCCACTAGCCCACCCTCTCATCCTCTATCTCATCTTCCTCTATGACCTCTGTCTCCGGTTCTTCTCCTTCTGACCGCTCATGCATGATAGCTACCTATGCACCTTGTTTGGCCAACGCTGTTGAGTTAGCTTATATGGCGTAGCACTTGCAGGTTGACTGCTGATCACGGCGTAACTCGTCTACCCAATCTCCTACTAGAAATTTTAGGATGTTATGGGAGATGGACAACACTCATTTGAGAGATGACAATAACGGTCTCCCCAGGATAGCGTTGTACGCTAATGGGGTGTAAACTACAACAAAGTCGGTCATGAGATTTTACTGGAGGGGAGTTATCCCCTCGATGACTAGTAAAATCTTTGACCCGACCGATACTACTGCTTCCCCAGCTATAGTAGAAGCACTACTTCAGATTGAACCTTTACAAAGTGTCTTTGAAGAGAATGTCCACACTACTGCCAGTGTCTATTAATACTTGGTGGACTAGGCAGTTGGTGATTTGGACTGTGACAATAATCGGATCATCATGCGGTTGCACGGTATTGAATACATCATCTTCAGTAAAGACTATCTGGGTTGAAAGAGAGGTTTTTGTTGGTCCTCTGGTAACCTTAAAAATATCTCACCCTTCTTCTACCCGAGTTACTTTCCTAGTGTGGTTCTTCCATGAGTTATTGGAAGTTCCAGTCAGGGTAGGTCCCCCGCTGATAGTATGTATGACCTGGATCTGTTATATCAGGTATTTTCCCTTCGTTTTCCTTCTCTCTCATTCTTCTCTGATTTCGGCTTGCACATCCTTCCCCATATGGATGCTATCCCGTACCTACTATAGAAACTTCTCCAAATAGCTGCCTCTTACTAGGGCCTTAGTCTGGTTACGCATACTATAGTACTTCGAGGTTTTATGTCCTACATCCTTTTTGAAGTGCAATATTTATAGAGATTTCTTATGTCAACGGGTGGTTTCATGGAACTGGGCTTCTTGAGTAGTCCTTTTTTCACGGATGGTGAGGTAGATTGTCTCGCGAGATGCATTGAGAGGGTGTAGTGGTTATACCCCTTTTCTTTCCGGTCTATCGGGGCTACCTCATTTGGAGGAAAGGAAGCCCGTTCTCATTGCTGCATACAGTACCGCTGAGATTAGAAGAGTGAAGGGTGGTATGTGGACAGGTTATGAGGTTTATTCTAAGCCTTCTGGATCGGTGCTAGCTTGGGTGCTTCTTTCTTTTTACGTTTGTCAGCCCTTAGGTCGTCAAGCTCAATCTTGACACGGAGCTGTTCATCTTTCTCCACCTGTTTGAGCTCCCTATCATAGACCTTCTAGTATGTCTTCGTTGGTCACTTGGTGATTGATCAGAACTGCCTGCTAGCTAAGAGGTTCCTTCTGATGTTGGTTAGGGTCTCATTTTCTACGAAGAATCCCATCTAGATCACCTTCTGCTCCTGGACTATGTACTGCAGATGGATGGGGTCCTTTGGATGCAACTTGGTTCCTTAAAACTGTGCACATAAATCACTAAATTATTTAGTGAATGAATCAACATTACCTGTAGGTAGCTTTCTGAACCACGTCTTGCGTAGTGGTTAATGTGGTAAGAAACATTCTGCACATGGCGGCTCTAGTAACGTTATGGACCTCCATATGCTGTACGAAGCTCTCTATGTGGCTCAAAGGATCCTCTATCCCAAAGTGAAAATACCTATAAATTAACAATTAACATGATTGTTATGAGAAAACAATTTATTCATATATGCTCAAATCAACACCCTTAGTCTACAAAACATAAAACAGGAAACAATGTATCTTAAAAACAAATATATTCAATTCAGAGCAAATTCCATAAGTTGTACTTGGAGTATTATAATGTGAAACCTTACAACTTGAAATGGAATATCACAAGATACAAAGCTGAAACACTTACTAATACACAATATGTAAATGTACAAATAGAATGATATTTTCAACATTGATCATGTGAAGTGCTTGCATATCACATGTCACAACAATCTTGTTTACAAGAATATCTAGAAATGAACCTTATGAAAACAAGATTAAAACATATACATACGAGTTTATAAGAGAGAAGGATAGAGAAAATTAGCATAAGATATTTACAAGGTAAACCTCTAAAGAGGAAACTGTTGGGATTATGCTCGATAGCAAGAGTGTAATAATGTATTTGACAATCTTTTCATATTAATAAAGTGATTTCTAGTTTAACAAATCTTATAGCATTTATAGTTTAATTATTATAATTATCAAAACTAAATAATCATAAGGTCAAAAGACTATGAGAAAAGAAGAATTGTTCGTACATCTGGATATGTTTGAGGTAGACACAATTCTTTAGTTTGTCTTGAATAATAATCACAACTTAAGATAAAGGTTGGGGCATTTATCTTGTCAAAGTTGTAGATTCTTTAGCTATCATTTGAGTGGCATCAAATGAGTTATGATAAGTCTAAAATCATCAAAGTGTGGTGTCTTTGGGTAAAAGAATCTAGTGCACTGGGTACATTGAATTGGATCATAGTGAAATACTTTATCCAAAACCGCTAATGGATAAAAGTTTTCACTTGAAGGCAATCAGAGAGTCTATCTCAATCCTAAGATAAATGATGGACTTATGGTTGCAAGTGTTATCATTTGAGCTATCAATGAGTACAATTATATAGCATAGTCTATCCTCGATAGTTTTGTGGTATTCATTTGTTAATCGATAGAGGACTTCATTTATAGATATGGAGATCATGGCTCCATTTATTAAATGAGAGTAGAATATCATCATATGTATGTTTTGAGGTATTGGATATTAAATCTTAACGTTAAGTTTTCAATGGTGTCTAATGAAATATGGCTTCTAGACAAGTTAAAATATCCAAGTTCAAAATGTGATCATATGAGTAAATATGGTAACTTGGAGACCTATAAGCGGTCTATGAGCTTTTCGCGATTATTGATATTCTTCACGAGGATACATTATCTCCATTAAGATTGTCTAGGGTATGAATGAGAAATATTAACTTATTTTATTTTTATTTAAGGGCTCAATTTTAGTTCTTTAGTGGAAAGAAATAAAATTAATAGATCAGACCTAAGTGAATCATTTGTCTATTGTTATTAGGTTATATCTACTGGAGCATAAATTTACATAGCCCACCAAGATCCCCAATACACACGAACTTGCATGGATCACTTTATATATTCTACCGGACGAATTTATAGTCCCATCTAAAATTGTATTAAGGCTTGTGGACTTGTTTCTTTTAGTAAGAATAGGAAAAGTTCACATGTGGAATTTTTATTAAGGTCCAATGGATTTAATAAAATAGAAAAAATAATACTGGCCCATATATATTCGCTTGGGCGGCTAAGGCTATATATAATAGCTTATTATATTATTTTTTTATTCAATTATTAATTAAATGGAAATTAATTAATTAATTATTTAATTAAAACTCAAAATCTTTTTCCTAGTAGGAGTAGGTCTCCTATTGTCATATTATTGTTGGTAATATGATAAGAATCAAATACTATATTTGATAAGTAGATAAATAAATGGAATTTATTTATCTAGTCAAAATAGGAAGTATTTGATTTCTATTAAGACTCTAATTGACAATTCGTCAAATTAGGAAGTTTTTGATTTAATCACAATTTAATTTATATTAAATAATTGGTTATTGAATAAATACACTATTTGAGTTGGATTAGGAGTCTTGGTGTGTAAAAGAAATCCTCTTTTTAAGAGGATTGAATCAAAATTTTGATAGGAGTCTTGGTGAAGTAGAAATCCCCTTTCTGGGAGAATTTTCGGCCACCTATATATACTCCTGTATAGAATTTCAACCAAGACCTAATTTCCAGTGTTAGAAGTTGTTTTTTATTTGTGTTTTTATATATATTAAATGCATCGTCCAACTCATAGATATTATGTTTTGAATTCGGCCAAGGAGAAGAAAAAAGAGGAACGTTTTGTTTTCGATAGTGCACTTTAAAAGGTTTTGTGTACAACATCGAATCAAGGTTCACGCGAGTTTCAATCAAATTGATTGATAATTCACAAGTGACCTAATGTTCTTTGTTTTCTCTTGGAGGATTATTGTGACTAACAAAGAAAAAGATTTTATTTGTTTCTATCTTCAGGTATACAATTCAAAGAAAAGGAGCCCACACTTCTAGTGATTCAAGTTCATGACCGAATTGGAAGATCTTGCGGATTAAATTCGACGGTTGTTCAATCGTCAAGATAAAAAAAGTACGATACTTTTATTATACATTAATTAATCTAGGGTTAATGTTCTTTCTTTTAAAGGGAAAATTTTTAAAATACCCAAACCCTAATTTTACGCTTTCGTCGCGTTTCAAACTGATTTTCCCCTACAATTGGTATCAGAACCTGGTTGTACCCTTGAATAATTGTTGTATGTGTATGTGAATCTATTTTTTTTATTGTAAATAATGTTTTAGAAAGATATGACACTCTAGGTATTGACATATATATTTACATTGGAATGTATTGATGTATATATGTTTTAATATATGGATAGTAATTGCTCAATTTTGTTTCTAGAATTTCAGTGTATTTTTATTTTGGGATTGTAACAAGAAGGGTGGTCTATCATCGTCACAAACTCCTTCTTGGTAGTTGCTAAGTTTTTTTTTTAACTTTGCTATTGTAATAAAAATACTTCAGAAAAATATTGTATTAAAAAACTGCACTATATTGTATTGAAAATACTGCATTAGTTTTAATTAGAAAAAAACTGCAGTATTTCATTACTTAAATTTCTTTTGTAATACATTCAAGTATCGAAGACTCAAAGGTTTGAAGAACTTGAAGCAACCGGAACAATTTTGGGACCATGCGAGCCATAGCAACAAACGTACGTGCGAATTAGCATGCGGCCACGATTGTTGTGGCATGGGCTGCGCACGATAGCCCTATGGAAGCCTTGGGCTGCGCATGGCAGCTATTTATGGGGTTGTGGAGTGTGCATGCCCATGGGAGGCAGCCAGGGGTCCAAACGACGATGGTTGCGTGAAGACTTGATCGCCAAGAAAGGAGTTTTTTGTATTCCAAGACATGTAATTTACATGCTTTTCTAGGATTGACCAAAATTGTAGCTATTTATTTTTTCGTAAATATTGCAATGTTTGTCATTGTTTTATAACATGTCATATAGAATAGGAGTGTCACTCATATATCTTTTTTGGTATGAACATGCAATGAATGGTTTAGGTATCTAATTGGCATATAGATAACTTAGTAAATCTTTCTATGGAATTCGATCACATGCCTTAAACAATTGAGTGGGAGAAGGTGTTTTGGAACACCTATGGCCTCCAAGTTTAGTTAAGCTTTATGTTTCATGTAATAAACCATCAAGGGGTATTCATGAATGGAATTTAGCAAGATACTTCCTTATAGGGATAGACTAGACAATTGGCCTAAACGATATCTACTCCCAAATGAGGGATATTCACAAGGGAATATATTGAAAGTCGATAGCTTGGTAACACACTCAATGTGATTTTATTAATATCCTCCAAAGAGTTCTTGTCAATAAAATTGCAAGGCTAAAATTGAAAGCGCTGGTTGCTATGTTAACAATTAGGTGGGACCTAGTCCAACTAGTAAGTGGTGCGAACTCCCAAATGAGACATGACATTTATGGGTGTTGGATCACCGTTAAATTTTATGATTCAATTATTTTATTTTATTTAAGATAAATATTCAAAAGTGCTTTATCATGATTGTTTACTTATATAATTTTTGTTATTGTAAAGAAATCATGACCCCATCCTTAATCAATATCCTAAAAGATAATATTTTAACTGATGATAATTATGTCACTTGGAAAAGGAAGATTGGGTTGTTGTTGTAAGCTGAAAAGCATAAGTTCATTCTATCTACTCCTAAACCACAAACTCCTAATGAAAACTCTACTAAGGTGCAAAGAGACGAGTATCAGCAATGGGTAACTTTAGATGAGATGGCTAAATGTTACATTATGGCCATCATCTCTGACGTGTTGCAACAGCAGCATGAAGAAATGAAGTATGCTACCGATATAATGATGTCTCTAGAGAAGATGTTTTCTATGAGGTCTAGGACGACTAAAAGAGAGGCATTGACTATTTTTATGTATCTTAGGAAAAAACCTGGACAAGCTGTGAAATATCACATGTTAAAAGTCATAGCACATCTCAGTATTGCTAAACTCAGTGGTGTTGAGATAGATGGTGAGACAAATATTGACATGATTGTCAACTCACTGTAAGATTCCTTTGATCAGTTCAAGTTGGATTATTCTTTGAACAATAGGGAATACACCTTGCAGGGTGTGATGCAAGATATTCAAAGCACCGAGAAAATCCTTGTGAAAGGCAAGGCTCAAGAGATTCGTATGGTTGTTAAGTTGCTACTGTTAAGACCCATAAGAAGATCAAGAGACAACAGAAGAAAAACAACCTAGGGCTACCTAGAAGGAGACAAAGAAAGTAACAAAGATCAAAGGGAAGTGTTTCCTTTATGAAGAAAAGGGTCAAAGGAATAGACTGAATGAGAATGAATTCAACTTGTGTTTAGGCAACAGAGCATTGGTGTCTACTTGTGTAGTGGGAAATATTAGAATTAATTTAGATTCTTATAGGCATTTTGATTTAGTAGACGTTTATTATGTACCTCAATTCAAGGGGAATTTAATTTCAGTTACTTGTTTAAATAAATTTGGATATTCGGTTACTTTTAATAAAGCTTTTATTATTAGTAAGAATAACAAATTAATTTGCAAAGGTACACTGGAAAATGGTTTATTATAGTTGCATAACAATATCTCTCACTTATTAAACACGAAATCAATGCAACCTAATCATAAAAGAGTAAAATTATCAAAAAATGAAACCTACCTATGGCATTTACGCCTAGGTCATATTAACCTTGATAGGATCAAAAGATTGGTTAGTGATAGACCTTTAAGTGGCTTAAAGGTTGATGATCTACCAACTTGTGATTCTTGTATTGAAGGTAGGATGACCAAAAGGTCTTTCACTACCAAAGACATAAGAGTCACTGAATGTTTAGGATTGATATACACTGATGTGTATTGACCTATGAGCATTCAAGCTAGAGGTGGATATAAGTACTTCATCACTTTCACGGATGATTACTCGAGATTTGGCTAACTGTGAGACATAAGTCGGATTCTTTGGACATGTTCAAAGCATTTAAAGCTGAAGTAGAAAATCAACTTGAGAAACACATAAAAATCTTGAGATCTGATCGTGGTGGAGAATATCTATATGGTGAGTTTCAACAATATCTTATTGGTAATGGGATAATTTCTCAATTTTTTGTGCCAAGTACACCTCAATAAAATGAGGTGGCAGAAAGGAGAAATAGAACCCTTTCGGACATGGTTAGGTTTATATTGAGTTACTCAACGCTCCCTAATTCTTTTTGGGGATATGCTTTACAAATCGCTATGTATACTCTAAAGGATGTACCGTCTAAGTCAGTTCCTAAAACACCGTATGAGTTGTGGACTGGGTAAAAGTCTAGTTTACAACACTTAAGGATATTTGGATGTCATACGTATGTGTCAAAAGGAAAGACAGAAAAGATGGTGTCCCGTTCAGAAACATGAATATTTGTAGGGTATCCAAAAGGAACCAAAAGATATTATTTCTATAGTCCTTCAGATCTTAAGTAATTGTTTCGACAAATGCTAAATTTCTAAAAGAGGAATATATGAAAAATTTGTGAATGAAAGTAGAATTGTCCTGAATGGGCTTTCAAGAGATACAATTCCATAAGAGGTTTCACAACCTAGCCCAATTATTAGTTCTGCACCAACACATGGTCAAGAATCTACCACACCTCGTCGAAGTAGGAGGGTTAGTAGACAACTCGAAAGATACATTGGTCTAGGAGAATCTGTTAAGAATCTCCTGAACGACGATGATCCCTATACGTACAATGAAGCAATAGAAGATGTTGATTGTCACCATTGGCAAAAGGAAATGCAATCTGAAATTGAATCTATGTTCAAAAACAAAGTCAGGTCTCCTGTAGACTTGCCTAAAAGGATAAAACCCATAAGGTGCAAGTGGATATACAAGAGGAAGAGAGGAATGGATGGAAAGGTGGAAACCTTTAAAGCTAGATTGGTAGCTAAAGGTTACACACAGAAGGATGGTATCGATTATGAGAAAACCTTTTCACCTGTGGCCATACTTCAATCCATTAGGATTCTCTTATCCATTGGGGCTTCTCTAGACCTAAAGATTTGGTTGAATTAGTTACCAAGGCATACACTATTTTGATCTTGTCCTTATTCAACTCGGTTGAATTCGAAGATCCAATAATGTTAGTACAAATAAATAGATGCCAAAATGCACTAGCCTTAGTTAACTCATGTTGACTAATGTATGCTCTACTTTTCCACTCAAAAGAAGCATTTTCACAAAGAGTTCTACCCATGATATTTAGATTCTCAATGACATTCACATTTAGAAAATTAGAATCTATATCATTAGATAGCCCAAGAAACTTGTTAATGTTTTCCGGGTTAACTCTAAACACAACACCCCTAATTTCCATCAAAGCATCTAATAATGTGGCACTTTCCCTATATTCAAGATAAAACTCTCTAACAAGAGTATCATTTACAACTCCTAACATGCTCACACAAGATTCCCATTTTCTATCCTTTTAGCACTTAAGAACATAAGAATCTTTACACTTACCAAAGTCAATGCCTCTCTCTTGAAATATCTTCTTTGTTCCAAAGATCCCTAAATCTTTTGTCCTTGAAGCTTTGGATCCTTTTAAGGTAGACTTGGCTTTCACAACGGGGATTCAATTGATTTCAACTTCCGGTAATCTTAGTTCTTCCCATTTTTTCTTGTGTTATAAGATGCTATATATATACAACGAAAGTGAGTGAAAGACAAAACAAGCATATTAGTCACAAAGAGATAAAAACCAAGACATATGACTTAAGAATGAATCATCATGTAAGACAAAGATAGTGAGTAATATCTTACAAGTATCATTAAGTCAAAATATGCCAACATGTAACAAAATGAAGCATGTGAACATATCATAAAAGAGAACAATGTCTAGCATACAATGCTCCCCCTTGATAAATGCTATAACTAAAATCGATGATAGCATAAAGTTCACAAAGATGTTTACACAATCACACATTCAAGTAATTTGAAGAAATATCAACAAAATAAGCTTCATATGCTAAGAGAGATACACAAAGATTTTTCAAGTTCTCTCATAATTCTTCAACAATTGATAAGATATCAACATTCTCATAAACAAAGTGTGTGTGAGAGAGATATGCTTCAAATATATATCAAGAAGTAGTTTGATAATCAACATGCAAACAATTTCCAACAACTATTCATCTTAAGCTTTTTCCATAAAACGCCAACCCGATTATCATCTGGAATTTTTGCTTTTAAGAGAATAGATTTCAACATATGAGCATGTGTACGCATGTGGCTCATCATCCCATTTCTATTTTTCAACCCGAGCTCATTTGATTTTCAACTATACTCCTTTTTAAGCCTTCCTCCTTTTCTTTTTAGTCTTTGAAACAAAGATTTTTTTTTTCTTTTCATGATTCCATTTCAACACTTCTTTGATTTTTCCTTTTTTTTAAAACATAGACAAAATTGACTTCATGGCGGCTTTCACTCATCACAATGGTGTAGCTCTTTCCAACATTGGGTAGCTTTCACAACCAATGTGTGTAGCCCTTTCCATGAAGGTTCTTGTTGAGTTCTATGTATTTGCCGAAGCAAAATGGATATTAACCATAGGTCATTTTAAATGTACTTAAGCACAAAAACTTCAACGTGTATCCAATGTTTAAATATTAGTAAACTTAACCTATCAGCAAAACATATAAGAGAAGCAAAGTGTAATTTTAGAAAACCGAGATTTTATGGCTCATAAGCACATGATCTAAAAGCAATAAGTAAAGACTTACTCAAGATAATGAGTAGCTTTAAAAGAATATGAAGCTCATATTTTCAAAAGTAATGCTACTCAATATACTATACACAAACAATCATCAAAGTTAAGATCAATGTGAACAACATCACAATTAGATCCTAAAATAGCAAATGTCAATGAGAACGATATGTATGCTATACAAAATTATCTAATATGACATGCTATGAGATGTATATCAAAAACTGAGTCAAAAGATGAATATCTAAGAGAACATGCATTAGAGTATAAAGATACCTTTTGCACTTTATATTCACCAAATATCATACTTCCGCCCTTTTTATGAGCACTCTTGCCTTGAATGTCCTCATGACACCAAGTTGACGATGTTTCATAACAAGAGTATAAAAAGCATAATATCTCAACTCAATCAACACATATATCAAAAGAACTTCTCTAAAGTTAACCAACAAATTTTGACCATCATAACAAACATGATGTGAGATAACCAAGTTCATATCAATACATGGAGTATTTAAAGCTAGCAAGCAAGAATTCACAACACAATTGATATATTGCCTTAAAGCTACCTCACATGTGCTTCTTATATTTGTGATAAGAGCATTCACCCTTGAACCACTTGTTCTTGGGTGTAACTACACAAACATTTCCAATATCATCCTTGACAACAATGTTAAATCTAGAGTAAAGTCCTTCAATGACTTGATTAACAAGAATATCATTAATACACTCTTTCTTAACATTTTCAACACAAGCTTTGTCAAGTTAAACAAGATTAGTTTTCTTTCTACTCCGTAACTTCTTCTCATGGTTAGAAATATTATCATGTTTCTTAACTTTCAAAACCTTAGCATGTTCAAGTTGAAGTTTAATCTCCTTATCTATAGATTCGTTTCCTAATTTTCATTTTTCAATATATTTATAACACCTAGGCTTAATGTGACCTATTGTGTTGCAATAGTGGCAAATTGGAATAAAAGATGAGATTGTACCTTTTGGAGTTGAACTAGTTTCACTAGGATTTTGCAAAGATACCTTGTTTGCCAACTTCTTCTTGGCTTTTGATCTTCTCTTCTTGTGTGGTTTCTTATCAATCACAATTTCATCCAAGTGAGTAGGAAGTGGTACTTCCAAGAGCTCCTCTTCAACTACCAAATCGTCTTCACCACTATGAGAGTTAACAAGATTCCTAACACTAGACACACTTACCGAATCATTCACTAAGTTCTTGATGGCCTCCTTAGCCATGTCTATCTCTGCCATTAATTCTTGTTCTCTCTTTTTCAAAGAAGATATAACATTATCCTTCTCAAGGTTTATCTTTTCAAGTTCTCTAAACTTCTTCATAATATCACATTTCTCACCAAGAAGTCTACGAGTGACAATCACAAACTCATCTAGTTATTTCCTGATCAAATCATCATTCTCAACTACCTCTCTTAGAGCATTATCTCTATCTTCTTCAAGCTTCTCTATCTTGTCCAAAAACTCAAGATTAGTAGGAATGGAACTAGAGCTTCCATGATGATTTATATCAAAGTTCTTGTTCAAAGATATTGTACCATCAACAACTAGTAGAGAATGAGAAGCCGTTATAGCTACAAAGTTGCTCACCAACTCTTCATCACTTGAAGACTCACTACTAGAGCTCTCATTATCACTAGAGTTATCATCAATCTAAGTAGCCACCAACACTTTGCCTTTATTATCTTTCTTAGATGGCTTCTTGGTGCACTCACTAGCAAAGTGACCGAAACCATGAAAATTGTAGCATTGAACATCTTTCTTGTTCATGGCTTGACTATTCTTCTCATTCCTTGGAGATGATGTTTTCTTAACTTCCTTTTTCCTTAGAAGACTTGCCTTTAGGCTTGGCATTCTTTTTTAGAAACTTCTTGAACTTTCTAACCAAAAGAGCCATCTTTTCATTTTCATCATCACTCTCCACCTCAATAGTATTAAGAGTGATTCCCTTACTCTTAATCTTTGGCTTCAAGCACATCTCATAAGTTTGGAGAGACCCAAGCAACTCATCAATGTTCATGCTATCTACATCCTTGCTTTCCTCAATAGCCGTCATCTTTGATTTAAATCTCTTAGGAAGAGACCTAAGGATTTTTCAATTTAAACGCTCTTTTGAGATAGGTACTCCAAGTGCATGAAATTGGTTAGCAATGTTAAAAATCCGGAATTGGAAGACTTTAAACTTTTCTTCTTCACCCATACTTAAACCTTCAAATTGTGATGCCAACATTTGAAGCCTTGATTTCTTCACCGCTAAGGTTCCTTCATTAGTAACATGGAGAGTATCCCAAGTCTCCTTTACGGATTCAATATTTTGAATGTAGGAGAATTGATGCACATCAACTCCTCCAAAGATGGCATTCATAGCACGATGGTGCCATTTAGCAACCTCAAACTCATTCATTGTCCATTCACTCCTTGGCTTGAGTATCATGGTTCCATCCTCTTGAACCTTGGAAGAAAGACTACAACCTTCTTCCACTACCATCCAAGTCCTTTCATTAAAAGAGCGGATGTAGGCTTTCATCCTCAACTTTCAACACCCATAGTTAGTGCCTCAAAGAAATGGTGGCCTAGTATTTGAGGCTCCTTCCGCCTAGTATTTGGCCAATGACTTCAAAAGCTTTGCAAAAACCGTGAATGTATCACCTGGACTCTCACTAAGTACAATCTAGTGTCCTGCTCTGATACCAATTGAAAATACAAACACGGTTAAATACTCAAGGCTAACCTAGGGGGGTGAATAGGTTGGGCACCTTTTTCAACTCCCTTAGAAACAAACAAAAGTTTGTCCCTCTAGATTGCTTGTTTCACAATATATATATATATATATATATATATATATATATATATATTTCAATTAAAGACATTTAATCAATGTATAAAACAAGCAAAGTGTGATACAAACAAGTAATCATAACACATACACAATTTATATTATAGAAAGGAAGTCAACTTACATATAAAGTTCTATCCATAGTATTCAAATAATAAATACAAATATAAGAGAGATAGGGATAGAGAAAAGTTGACACAAGATATAACGAGGTAAACCTCCGAAA
Source organism: Dipteronia dyeriana (assembly GCA_032871835.1). Lineage (NCBI taxonomy): Eukaryota > Viridiplantae > Streptophyta > Magnoliopsida > Sapindales > Sapindaceae > Dipteronia > Dipteronia dyeriana. Next base: position 74,744,640 of record CM065300.1, on the reverse strand, counting down.
AGGAAACATCCACTAGTTAACAACCACCGGCAAACAAAATCCACTTGTAGATAAGACAAGTACAATCTCTCAAGTGACCCCTTCACCTTGAAAATACCCTCATATCCTACTCATGAAGATGTCGCCCTCTTGCTCAACAATCTGAGGCCTCACACCTCTTGTTAAGACTTCCTCGCTCACCCTTTCGGATCCTCATGACCCTAGGTAAGATTTCTTGCTCAACTATCCGAGTCCTCCCGACTCTAGTCAAGACTTCCTCACTCACCCTTCCGGATCCTCACTACCTTAGGCAAGACTTCCTTGCTTGACAATCTGAGGTCTCCCACCTCTTGCCAAGACTTTCTTGCTCAACAACATAGGTCTCACACCTATTGTCAAGACTTCCTTCTCACAAGGCAACTAGGTGATCATGAATGCAAAACGCAAACAAGCACACAACATAGAATCTTATGATCAACACATCCTATGAAAAATACTAGAAATGAGCATGAATGCACAAAACAAATATAGTCTAGTCAATCATGCATGTTTAATCCATCTAGATCATGTAAGATAAGTTTAACATTAATTACAACCTAGATACATGCATAGATCTAAAACTTCAGTCACAAGATATGTTTAATTAACACATAATCAAGTTTAAATCTCAAATACCAAAAATATGCTAAAATCATGTGACAAAGTCAATTAGATTAAAGCAAGAGTTCTAGAGCATATTTTCTATTTATAGATTCAACAAAGCAAATGAATAGCTCAAAAGAACACAAGCACATGTATTATAGTGAGATTTCGGTCAAAGAGAGCCTAATACATGTGAGGAACTATTTTTCACAAAATCAATCAATCAATCAAAGATCATCAAATAGTCCTAGAATCAAAGCTAGCACAATACAATCCCAAACATGTGAAAACATAGGCAAAGTTAAAACCTAACTCAACATGTGAGATTTCAATTGAAACTCAATCTAGCTTTAAATGAGTTCAAAACTCGAATCAAAACAATCCTAAGACACATATATGTGTTGAAGAAGAAAACCCAAGGCAATTGACCAAGTTTTAAAAGAAAACTTTAAGAGAAAATCAATACCTCAGTTGATTTGATGCAGTCCCGTTTTTATGAGTTAGACTCCAAAAAAAGCAATAAACCTAACTCAAACCTTCAGAGAAAAGATGGAGGATGAATATAGAAAAACTCTCAACTTTTTATCACTCAAATCGGAGTTCAAATGAAGAAGTTATGGTGTTTGGAATGTGAGAAAATTTGGGAGGAAATTCTGCACTCAAATTTTGAATCTCTTCTAAGAATGAAATGTGAGAGGGAAGGGATATATAAAGGAGAGGGAAAGAATAGAAGCAAAATGACCAATATGACCTTAAGTGCACCAAGCATGCTGGCTGCCCGAGATGGCACATGGCATCTAGAGGCAGCAAGCATTCTGTCAAGAGATGGCCACACGCCATCTCGGGAATGAGTGCTTGGTTTCACTTCTTTTCCTTGCGCACTCCTCTCGTGTTCTTCGACTGCTCTCCGTCCTCCAAACTCGGAATTTGAATTCGTTTATGGATTACATACCATAACTCTCTCACAAACATGGAAATATAAGATACTCAACCCTTAAAATAATAATTCAACTCGATATATGAAGATCAAGACAATGTATGCAACATGAGTTGAAAGTGTAGTATCTTTTGACTTAGATCTTGAAATCAATAGTATGAGTAACCGAAATGACCAGAACTTAATCAAGAATGATTTAAGATTAAAATCAAGTTTAATATCCATGTTATACAAATGTATACATATACAAACACAATTCACACTAGAATGCAAACTACATAGAGATAGTCTCCAATCATGTATTTTCCAAAACATGTTATTTTTCATACTAATGCATGAGCATTCAGTTTCAAGTGTGTGAATGTGTTATACATGGTGCACAACAATGCATGGATACATATGAATGAATTGTATGTGTGTGCCTATAATTGTGCACAACGATGCAGGGACACAAATGTATAAATTGTGTGTTTATGCCTATAATGGTGCACAACGATGCAGGGGACACAATTGTATGAATTGTGTGTGTATGCCTAAGCCTTGTAAGAGAATGATAAGGTCTTAGTATACCTTTGTAGAACCATATGGCATTCATTCTCTTTGATGACTTTGAACTTGCTTTGACTAGTTGTTCCTTCTTCTTTGAAGCTTGAATCGTCATGAATCTAAGGAACTAAATCATTACAAGTAAACATCATTTTAATATGGAATTATTGCCAACACAATCTAAAACCTAACAGACTTGTTCTTCAAGAAAGGAGTTTTTTGTATTCCAAGACATGTAATTTACATGCTTTTCTAGGATGGACCAAAATTGTAGCTATTTATATTTTTTGTAAATATTGCAATGTTTGTCATTGTTTGATAACATGTCATATTGAATAGGGGGTGCCACTCATATATCTCTTTTGGCATGAACATGCATTGAATGGTTTAGGAATCTAAATTGGCATCTAGATAACTTGGTAAATCATTATTTGAAATTTGATCAAATGCCTTAAATAATTGAGTAGGAGAAGGTGTTTTGGAACACCTACGGCCTCCAAGTTTAGTTGAGCTTTATGTTTCATGTAATAACCTCCCAAGAGGTATTCATGAATGGAATTTAGTAAGATGCTTCCTTACAAGGATAGACAAGACAATTAACCCAAACGATATCTACTCCCAAATGAGGGATATTCGTGAGGGAATATATTGAAGGTCGATAACTTGGTAACACACTCAATGTAATTCCCAAGAGTTCTTGTTAATAAAATTGCAAGGCTAAAATTGAAAACGTTGGTTGTTATGTTAACAATTAGGTGGGACCTAGTCCAACAAGTAAATGGTGTGGACTCCCAAAGGAGGCGTGACATTTATGGGTGTTGGATCACCGTTGAATTTTACGATTGAATTATTTTATATATAATTCAAGATAAATATTTAAAAGTGCTTTATCATGATTATTTACTTATATAATTTTTGTTATTGTTCAAAAATCATGACCCCATCGCTAATCAACATCCTAAAAGACAATACTTTAACTGGTGATAATTATGTCGTATGGAAAAGGAAATATGGGCTTTTATTGCAATCCAAAAAGCATAAGTTCGTTTTGTGCATTCCTAAACCATCTACTCCTACTAATGAATCTACTCAAGAGCAAAGAGATGAGTATCAGCAGTGGGAGTCTTCTGATGAGATGGCTAAATGTTACATTATGGCCACCATCTCTGACGTGTTGCAACAGCAACATGAAGGAATGGAGACTGTTGTCGATATAATGATGTCTCTAGAGGAGATGTTTGTTATAAGGTCTAGGATGACTAAGAGAGATGCGGTGACTACTTTTATGAATCTTAGGATGAATCCTGGACAGGGTGTGAAAGATCACATGATAAAAGTCATAACACATCTCTACACTGCTTAATTTAATGGTGTTGAGATAGATGGTGAGACCAAAATTGACATGATTTTCAACTCACCGTCATATTCTTTTGATCAATTCAAGTTGGACAACACCTTAAATAATAAAGAATACACCTTGCAAGGCCTGATGCAAGATGTTCAAAGCACGGAAAAAATCCTTATGAAAGGCAAGGGTCAAGAGATTCATACTGCATGTAAAGTTGTTACTGTTAAGACCCATAAGAAGGTCAAGAATCAACAGAAAAAAAAGCAACTAGGACCTACTAGAAAGGAGACAAAGAAAGTAACCAAGATCAAAGGGAAGTGTTTCCTTTATGGTGAAAAGAGACATTGGAAAAGAAATTGCCCAAAGTCTCAAGACAAGAAGGAAGAAGGTAATATTAATTATCTTGAAACATGTTTTTTGGCGGATTCTATGGATTCATCGATCATAGACTCTGGAGCCACTAATCATGATTGTTCTTCCTTACAGGAGTTCAAGGAAAGGAGAAAGCTAAATAAGAATGAATTCAACTTGCATTTAGGAAATGAAGCGTTGGTGTCTACTAGTGTAGTGGGATATATTAGAATCAATTTAGATTCTTATAGGCATTTAAATTTAATAAACGTTTATTATGTACCTCAATTCAAGAGGAATTTAATTTCAAATTCTTGTTTAAATAAATTTGGTTATTTGGTTACTTTTAATAAAGCTTTTATTATTAGTAAGAATGACAAAATTATTTGCAAAGGTACATTGGAAAACGGTTTATTCTATTTGCATGGAAATATCTCTCACTTGTTAGACACAGATTCAACGGAACCTAATCATAAAAGAGTAAAATTATCAAAAGATGAAACCTACCTATGGCATTTGCACCTAGGTCATACTAACCTTAATAGGATTAAAAGATTGGTAAGTGATGGACCTCTAAATGACTTAAAGGTTGATGATCTACCGACTTGTGAATCTTGTTTGGAAGGTAAAATGACCAAAAGATCGTTTACGACCAAAGGCACAAGAGCCAACAAATGTTTAGGATTGATACACACTAATGTGTGTGGACCTATGAGCATTCAAGCTATAGGTGGATATGAATACTTCATCACTTTCACGGATGATCACTCAAGATTTTGCTATGTGTATCTCATGAGACATAAGTTGGATGCATTTGACTTGTTCAAAGCATTTAAAGTTGAAGTAGAAAATCAGCTTGAGAAATGCATAAAAATCTTGAGGTCTGATCATGGTGGAGAATATCTATCTGGTAAGTTTCAGCAATATCTTATTGATAATGGGATAATTTCTCTGTTTTTTGAACCAAGTACACGTCAACAAAATGGGGTGGCAGAAATAAGAAATAAAACTCTTTTGGACATGGTTAGATCTATTTTGAGTTATTAAAAGCTCCCTAATTCTTTTTGGGGATATGCTTTCAGATGTAATGGACATTCTAAATGATATACCATCTAAGTCGGTTCCTAAAACACAACATGAGTTGTAGACTGGGCGAAAGCCTAGTTTACAACACTTAAGGATATTTGGATGTCTTGCGCACGTGTTAAAAGGAAAGATGTAAAAGATGGAGTCTCGTTCAGAAACATGCATATTTGTAGGGTATCCAAAATGAACAAAAGGATATTATTTTATAGTCCTTTAGATCTTAAAGTATTTGTTTTGACAAATGCTAAATTTCTTGAAGAGGACTATATGAATAATTTTGTGCCTAAGAGTAGAATTGTTATGAATGAGCTTTCAGGAGATATAATTCCACAAGAAGTTTCACAACCAAGCCCAATTTTAATTTCTGTACCAATACAAGATCAACAATCTAAAATACCTTGTCATAGTGGGAGGGTTAGTAAACAACCCGAAAGATACATCGATCTAGGAGAATATGTAAAGAATCTCTCGGACGATAATGATCCCTATATGTACAAGGTTGCAATGGAAGATGTTGATTGTCACCATTGGCAAAAGGCAATGCAATTCGAGATTGAATCTATGTTCAAAAACATAATCTGGTGTCTTGTAGACTTGCCTAAAGGGATAAAACACTAGTGAGTTGGATTAAGAGTCTTGGTGTAGAGTAGAATTCTTTTTTGAAAAGGATTCTTAACCACCAATTAAATCCACCTAAGGAAATGATTCTTAACAACCAAGTAAATCCTTCTTAGGTAAGGATTTGAAATCCTAATATGTTTCCAAGAGAAAATTTGGTCAGCCCTATATATATATAAGTAAAATTTTGGCCAGCCGTAAGGATTGAACTTGGAGTATTCTGCTACCATAGAATTTTGATTGAGAAAAATCTGTATTTGCTCTAGACAAAATTTGATCAACTCTAAGAAATAGTGTGAGATTCGGTAAAGAAGAAAATGAGGAAAGAACGTTTAGTTTTCGATAATACACTATTATCCTTTACATTAAAAGATTTTGTGTAAAATATCGAATCAAGGTTCACGCGAGTTTCAATCAAATTGATTGATAATTCACAAGTGACCTAACGTTCTTTGTTTTCTTCTTAGAGGATTATTGTAACTAACAAAGAGAAAGATTTTGTTTGTTTCCATCCTCAGGTATACAATTAAAAGAGAGGGAGCGCACATTACTAGGTGATTCACGTTCGTGATTGGATTGGAAGATCTTGCGGATTCAATTCGGTGCTAGTTCAATCGTCATGAGAAAAAGGTACGATACTTTTATATACATCAATTAATCTAGGGTTAAGGTTCTTGTTATTAAAAGAGATTTTTTTATACCAAATCCAATTCTTTGTTTCTCACGCTTTCGTTGCACTGGTTTTTTCCTTACAATCCCAAGGTTCATACATAGATAAAATCTTGTCTAGGTTTTCCATGCAAGTTTCCAAGAATGGTATGTTACCTTTCAGACATGGAATAAAACTTTCTAAGGAACAAGTTCCTAGAATGAGCATGAAAAGCAATTCATGAGTAGGGCTCCATATGCCTAGGCAGTTGGAAGCCTCATGTATGCAATGCTCTGTATTAGACCAGACATTTATTTTGCTCTTGGCATAGTTAGCAGGTTTCAATCAAAACCTGGCCGTGATCACTGGACGACAGTCAAACATATTTTTATCGTGAAGAGAAATTCGTGAGTAGGGTTCCATATGCCTATGTAGTTGGAAGCCTCATTTATGCAATGCTCTTTATTAGACCAAACATTTGTTTTGCTCTTGGCATAGTTATCAGGTTTCAATCAAAACCTGGCCCTGATCATTGGACGGCAGTCAAACATATTTTCAAGTATCTCCGGAGAACGAGAGACTATATGCTTGTACACTCTTTAAGGGATTTAATTCTCGTTGGGTATACAGATTATGATATCCAATCAGATTCTGACTCCAGAAGATATACATCAGGATTTCTGTTTACACTTAGAGGATGGGCAGTCATATGGAGGAGTATCAAGCAATCTTGTATTGTTGATTCCACCACGAAAGCTGAGTATGTTGTCGCATGTGAAGCTTGCTAAAGAGGTTGTTTGGCTCCGCCAATTCTTGATTGACTTGGAATTGGTTCCTGATACGAATAAGTAGATCACTATCTATTATGACAATAGTGGAGCAGTGGATAATTCACAAGAACCAAGAAGTCATATGAGAGGAAAACACATTGAAAGAAAGTATCATCGTTTAAGGGAAATTGTACATCGGGGAGTCGTGACGATATCCAAGATCGCGTCAGAAGAAAATCTAGCGGATCCATTCACAAAGGCTCTTCCATAAAAGAGTTTTTATGGGCACTTGAAGATTATGGGGATAATAGATATAACACATTTGCTATAGAGCAGGGGGGGAGATTGTTGGAATTATGCTCGATAGCAAGAATGTAATAATATATTTGACAATCTTTTCACATTAATAAAGTGATTTAAAGTTTAACAAATCTTATTGCATTTACAGTTTAACTATTATAATTGTCTAAAGTAAATAATCATAAGGTCAAAAGACTATGAGAAGTGAAGAATTGTTCGTACATCTGGATATGTATGAGGTAGACACAATTCTTTAGTTAGTCTTGAATAATATTAACAATTTAAGATAAAGGTTGGGCATTTTTATCTTGTAAAAGTTTTAGATTCTTTAGCTAGCATTTGAGTGGGATCAAATGTGTTATGATGAGTCTAAAATCATCAAAGTGTGGTGTCTTTGGGCAAAAGAATCTAGTGCACAGGGTGCATTGAATAGGATCACAGTGAAATACTTTATCCAGAATCGTCAATGGATAAAAAATTTCACTTGAAGGCAATCGAAGAGTCTATCTCAATCCTAAGATAAATGACAGACTTATGGTTGCAAGTGTTATCACTTGAGATATCAATGAGTACGATTATATAGCATAGTCTATCCTCGATAGTTTGGTGGTATTCAATTCTTAATCGATAGAGGACTTCATTTATCGATATGGACATCGTGGCTCCATTTATTAAATGAGGGTAGAATATCATCATATGTATATTTTGATGTATTGGATATTAAATCTTAACATTAAGATTTCAATAGTGTCTATTGAAATATGGTTTCTGGACAAGTCAAAATATCCAAGTTCAAAATGTGATCATATGAGTAAATATGGTAACTTATAGAGCTATAGGCAATTTACGAGCTTTTGACGATTACTGATGTTATTCACGAGGATACACTATCTCCATTAAGATTGTCTAGGGTATGAATGAACTAAAATTAATAGATCAGACATAAGTGAATCATTTGTTGATTGTGATTAGGTTATGTCTATTGGAGCTTAAATTTAGATAGTCCGCCAAGATCCCCAATCCACACGAACTTGCATGGATCACTTGATATATTCTACCGAATCAATGGGTCCATCTAGAATTGTATTAAGGCATGTGGACTTGTTTCTTTTAGTAAGAATGGATCTAATTCACATGTAGACTTTTTATTAAGGTCCAATTGATTTAATAAAATAGAAAAAATAATATTGGCCCATATATATTGGCTTGGGCTGCTAAGGCTATATGTAATAGCTTATTATATTGTTTTTTTATATTTAATTAAATGGAAATTAATTATTTATTTAATCAAAAGTCAAAATCTTTTTCCTAGTAGGAGTAGGTCTCTCATTGTCATATTATTGTTGGTAATATGATAAGTATCAAATACTATATTTGATAAGTAGATAAATTAAAGGAATTTACTTGCTAGTCAAATTAAAAAGTATTTGATTTCTATTAAGACTCTAATTGACAATTGGTCAAATTAGAAAGTTTTTGATTTAGTCACAATTTTATTTATATTCAATAATTGGTTATTGAATAAATACAAAATTTCAGTTGGATTAGGAGTTTTTGTGTGTAATGGAAATCCTTTTTTTTTTTTGAGGATTGAATCCAAATTTTGATAGGAGTCCTGGTGAAGCAGAAATCCTTTTTCTAGAAGGATTTTTGGCAACCTATATATACTAATATATAGAATTTCAACCAAAACCTAATTTTTGGTGTCAGAAATTGTTTTTTTTTTTATATAGTTATAAATAAAAAACTTCGTCCAACTCATAGATATTGTGCTTTGAATTCGGCCAAGGAAAAGAAAAAAGAGGAACGTTTTGTTTTCGATAGTGTACTAGTAGCCTTTACATCAAAAGATTTTGTGTACATCATCGAATCAAGGTTCACACGAGTTTCAATCAAATTGATTGATAATTCACAAGTGACCTAACGTTCTTTGTTTTTCTCTTGGATGATTATTGTGACTAACAAAGAAAAAGATTTTGTTTGTTTCCATCCTCATGTATACAATTCAAATAAAGGGAGCTCACACTCCTATGTGATTCATGTTAGTGATTGGATTGGAAGATCGTACAGATTAAATCCGACGATTGTTCAATCGTCACGATAAAAAAGGTACAATACTTTAATAATACATTAATTAATCTAAGATTAAGGTTCTTTTTTTAAAGGGAAAATTTTTAAAATACTAAAACCCTAATTTTATGCTTCCGCTACATTTCGAACCGATTTTTTCCTGCAGAAACATCCACGGGTTGATTCCACAGCCACCGGCAAACAAAATCCACTAGTAGATAAAAATAGTACAATCTCTCAGGTAACCCTTTCACCTAGAAACTACCCTCCTATCCTACTCAATGAACACGATGCCATCTTGCTCAACTATCCGTGTTTTCCTAACTCTAGTCAAGACTTCCTTGCTTAGCTATCCAAGGCTTCAAGCCTCTAGCTAAGACTTCCTTGCTCAACTATCTGAGGCTTCACACCTCTAGTCAAGACTTTCTTGCTTAACTATCCAAGGCTTCACACCTCTAGTCGAGACTTCCACTTACTTAGCTATCTGATTCTTCACAACTCTAGCTAAGACTTCCACTTGCTCAAATCAAAGATTCAGTCTATGAATTGAGACTTCCAACCTCATCACAAGGCTGCTAAGCGATCAAGAATGCAAAGCGCAAACAAGCACGTAACATAGAAAATGATGATCAACAAATTCTGTGGAAACTAAAATTAATCAATGAGCACACAAAGTATATTTTTCTAGTTTATAATTATGAACAGTGCAATCAAACAAATGATGCATGAACATATGAAATGTATGGATTAAGTACACTTCATGAGTAACTAGACATAGGCATCAAAAATCATAGAACAAATGTTGTCTAGTTACTTAACATGAATAATATTCTAGAATCATGTGAAACACCAAAAACACATTTAATTCATAGAATCATTCTTGCCACTAAAACTTGAATCAAACATAGATATTTAAGCACATAATCAAGATCTAGTATCAAATAAAATCTTGCTAGAATCATAACATATTATCAATAGAATTTCTAGCAAGGAATAAAGAGCATGTATCCACAAATCAACAATTGAAACATATCAAGCTCTATATTCATAATCAATTATGCTAATCATGTGAGATTATCAAATAATCAAACCTAGCATAAGTAGTGACTATTCTTAATCAAAATAAATCGATCAAAGTCCAAATAGTCCAAATAAAAAGCTAGCACAATACAACACTCCAACATGTGAAAACATAGGCATTAACAAAACCTAACTCAACATGTAAGATTTCAATTAAATCTCAAACTAGCTTTAATAGAGTTCTAAACTCTAATCAAAGTATACACAATAAACATACATATATAAAAGAAGAAAACCCAAGGTAATTGAAAACTCTGAAGAATAAAACTCAAGAAATTTTTCAATACCTCAAGACAAATTTGCAATCCCATTTTTTGATGAAGAACCACCAGAAAACTTGATTAAATGACCTCAAAACTTCTTGAGAATGATAGAGAATTGATAGACGAAGAATCTCCAACTTGAATCGATTAAATCGGAGTTCAAACGAAAAAGATAAGGTGTTTGGGAGATGAGAAAGTTTGAGAGAAAATTCTGCACACTTGATTTAAATTTTTTATTCTCAGTTTAAAATGAGAGAGGGAAGAGATATTTAAAAAAGACGAAAAGAAAGAAAAAGACCAAACTGCCCCACCCTTTAGGCCTTCCCCAAGATGCAGTGTGACCTTCTCAAGGCCAGTAAGGATGTGAGCCCGAGATGGTCACACACCGTCTCGGGGTTGCTCCTTGTGATTGCCTTTAGCCATCTTGCATCACCCTCACACTTCTCCCTCGTTCTTCGACCGTTCTCCGACCTCTGAAATCTAAATTTGAATCCATTTAAAGATTTCAAACCAGGACTCTCTCACAAACATGGATGACTACAAAAATTTGACCAGAAGTTACAAATTTAACTCAATATACTCAGATGAAGACAATGCATGCAACATGACTGGAAAGTATCATAACTCTTGACTCGGAACTCAAAATCAAATGTTTGAGTAACCGAAATGACCAAAACTCAATAAGGAACAATATAACATCAAATTCAAGTGCAAGTTCCATGTTATAAATATAGTGAAAATCATGCAACAGAAGCGTGAAAATTTAAAGAATTAGCGTTTTGGTATAAACAGAAAATTTCTCTTTTTAATAACAAGAAGCTTAACCCTAGATTAAGTGATGCATATAAAAAGTATCGTACCTTTTTCTCATGACGATAGAACTAGCACCGAATTGAATCTATAAGATCTTCCAATCCAATCACAAACATGAATCACCTTGGAGTGTGGGCTCCCTCTCTTTCTAATTGTATACTTGAGGATGGAAACAAACAAAATCTCTTTCTTTGTTAGTCACAATAATCCTCCAAGAAGAAAAAAAAAGAACGTTCGGACAGTTGTTAAATATCAATCAATTTGATTGAAACTCACGTGAACCTTGATTAGATGTTGTACACAAGACCTTTTAATGTAAAATCTACTAGTGTACTATCGAAAGCTAAACGTTCTTTCATCTATTTCTTTTTTGCTGAATCTCACACTATTTCTTAGAGTTGATCGAATTTTGTCTAGAGCAAAAACAATTTTTTCTCCCACAATTCTAATGGTGGCGAAATTCTCTCCAAGTTCAATTTTTTTATGCTAGCCGAAATTTCTCTTCTATATCAATATAGCTGGTCGAAATTCCTTTTATATATATATATAGGGTTGGCCGAAATTCCTTCTTGGAATATATTAGAATTTCAAATCCTTTTCTAAGAAGGATTTACTTGGTTGTTAAGAGTCCTTTCCTTATGTAGATTTACTTGGTGACCAAGAATCCTTTTCCAAAAAGAATTCTTTCCTACACTAAGACTCCTAATCCAACCCAAATAGTGCATTTGTAACCATATTAAAGATTTTCTAATTTGACTAGATAAATAATTCCTCGTATTTATCTACTTATCAAATATAGTTCTTAATATTAATTAAACTACCAACAATAGTATGATAATAGGAAGCCATCTTGTACTAGGAAAAAGATTATGACTTTTAATTAAAAAATTAATTAATTATCAAATTAATTAATTTCCATTTAATTAATATAATAAAATAAAAATAATATAATTAAGCTAAACTATATAGCTTTGCAGCCCAACATCATATATGGGCCATTATGTTATTTTTTTCTATTTTATTAAATCCATTGGACCTTAATAAAACCTCCACATGTGAACTAGACCCATTATTACAAAAAGAAACAAGTCCACATGCCTCAATACAATTCTAGATGGACCCCTAAATTGGTCCGGTAGAATATATCAAGTGATCCATGCAAGTTCGTGTGGATTGGGGATCTTGGCGGTCTATCTAAATTTAAGCTCCAATAGACAAAACCCAATCACAATAAACAAATGATTCACTTAGGTCCGATCTATTAATTTGAGTTTATTCCACTAAAGAACTAAAATTGAACTCTTAAATAAAGATGGAATAAGTTAATATTCCTCATCCATACTCTAGACAATCTTAATGGAGAAAGTGTATCCTCGTGAAGAATACCAGTAATCGCCAAGAGCTCATAGACCGCCTATAGCTCTCCAAGTTACCATATTTACTCATATGACCACATTTTGAACTTGGATATTTTGACATGTCCAAAATCCATGTTTCAATAGACACTATTGAAAACTTAACGTTAAGATTTAATATCCAATACCTCAAAACATCCATATGATGATATTCTACTCTCATTTCATAAATGTAGTCACGATGTCCATATCTGTAAATGAAGTTCTCTATCGATTAACAAATGAATACCACCAAACTATCGTATTCTATATAATCGTACTCATTGATAGCTCAAATGATAACACTTGCAACCATTAGTCCATCATTTATCTCAGGATTGAGATGAACTCTTTAATTGTCTTCAAGTGAAAACTTTTATCCATTGACGATTCTAGATAAAGTATTTCACTGTGATCCAATCCAATGCACCTAGTGCACTAGATTCTTTTACCCAAAGACACCACACTTTGATGATTTTAGACTCATCATAACACATTTAATCTCACTCAACTACTAGCAAAATAATTTACAACTTTGAAAAGATAAAGGCGCTCAACCTTTTATCTTAAGTTGTGAATATTATTCAAGACTAATAAAAGAATTGTCTACCTCATACATATCTAGATGTATGAACAATTCTTCTTTTCTCATAGTCTTTTGACCTTATGGTTATTTACTTTTGACATTTATAAGAATTAAACTATAAATGCTTTAAGATTTGTTAAACTAGAAATCACTTTATTAATATGAAAAGATTGTCAATTACATTATTATACTTTTGCAATCAAGCATAATCCCAACAATCTCCCACTTGCTCTATAGAAAATGTGTCATATCTCTCATCCCCATGTTCTCTAGATGCCCATCAAAACACTTTTGTTGAAGAGCCTTTGTAAAGGGATCAGCTAGACTATCTGTTGACGCGATCTTTGTAATCGTCACTTCTCCCCTATGCACAATTTTCCTCAGAAGGTGATACTTTTTTTTAATGTGTTTCCCTCTTTTATGACTTCTTGTTTCTCTCGAATTAGCCACTGCTCCACTATTATCACAATAGATAGTGATCTGCTTATTCGCATCAGGAACCACTTCCAAGTCAATCAAGAATTGGTGGAGCCAGACAGCCTATTTAGTAGCCTCGCTTGCAGCAACATACTCGGCATCCATGATGGAATCAGCAATACAAGATTACTTGATACTCCTCCATATGACTGCCCTTCCTACAATTATAAACACAGATTCTGATGTTGATCTCCTAGAGTTAGAGTCTGACTGAAAATCAGAATCTGTATACCCAATGGGAATTAAGTCCCCTTCAAAGTATACAAGCATATAATCTCTCGTTCTCCTGAGATACTTGAAAATATGTTTGACTGCCGTCTAGTGATCAGGACCAGGCTTCGATTGAAACCTGTTAACTATGCCTACAACAAAACAAATATCTGGTCTAGTACAGAGCATTGCATACATGAGACTTCCAATTGTCGATGCATATGGAACCCTACTTATGAATTGCTCTTCATGCTCATTCTTAGGAACTTGTTCCTTAGAAAGCTTGATTCCATGTCTGAAAGATAACATACTTTTCTTGGAATCTTACATGGAAAACCTAGACAAGATTTTATCTGTGTCTGAAGTTTGGGATAATGCAATCGTTTTATTCTTTCTATCCCTTATGACTTGGATACCAAGAATATAACTTGCTTCTCCTAAGTCCTTCATATCAAATTGTTTTGCTAACCATTCTTTTACTGATGTCAATACACCTACATCATTTCCGATGAGTAGTATATCATCAACGTAAAGAACTAGAAAAACCAACTTGCCACCTTTAATCCTTTTGTATACACATGGTTCTTCAAGGTTTTGAATAAATCTAAAACTTTTCACGGCTTGACCGAACCATATGTTTCAAGATCTGGATACTTGCTTCAATCCGTATATGGATCTTTACAATTTGCATACCCTTTCCTCTTGGCCTTTTTCAATCCTTCTGGTTGCATCATATAGATGATTTCGTCAAAACTTCCATTAAGGAAAGTTGTCTTGACATCCATTTGTCAAATCTATAGGTCTAGAGATGCTGTAATGGATAAGAGTATCCTAATGGATATAAGCATGGCCATAGGAGAGAAGGTTTCTTCATAATCGATACCTTCCTTCTATGTATGACCTTTAGCTACCAATCTAGCTTTAAAGGTTTCCATATTTCCATCCATTCCTCTTTTTCTCTTGTATACCCACTTGCACCCGATGGGTTTTATCTCTTTCGGCCAGCCTACAAGAGACCAAACTTTGTTTTTGAACATAGATTCAATTTCGAATTGCATTACCTTTTGCCAATGGTGACAACCAATATCTTTCATTGCTTTCTTGTACGTATAAGGATCATCGTCACCTGAAAGATTCTCTATAGATTCTCATAGACCGAAGTATCTCTCGGGTTGTCTACAAACCCTCCTACTACGATGTGGAATGGTAGATTATTGATCTTCTGTTGGTACGAAACTTACAATTGGGCTAGGTAGTGAAACCTCTTGTGGAATTGTATCTCATGAAAGCTCATTCAGGACAATTCTACTTTAAGGCACAAAATTATTCATATAGTCCTCTTCCAGAAATTTATCATTTGTCGAAACAAATACTTTAAGATCGGAAAGACTATAGAAATAATATCCTTTTGTTCCTTTTGGATACCCTACAAATATGCATGTTTCTGAAAGGGACTTCATCTTTTCTGTCTTTCTTTTTAACACATGTACAGGACATCCAAATATCCTTAAGTGTTGTAAACTAGGCTTTCACCCAGTCCGTAACACATGCGGTGTTTTAGGAAACGAATTAGATGTTACATCATTTAGAATGTACATAATAGTTTGTAAAGCATATCCCCAAAAAGAATTACGAAACGTTGAATAACTCAACATGGACCTAACCATGACCAAAAGAGTTTTATTTCTCCTTTCTGCCACCCCATTTTGTTGAGGTGTACCTGGTGTAGAAAACTGAGAAATTATCCCATTATCAATAAGATATTGTTGAAACTCACCAGATAGATATTCTTCTCCATGATCAGACGTCAATATTTTTATATGTTTCTCAAGCTGATTTTCTACTTCAGCTTTAAATTCTTTGAACATGTCATAAGCATCCGACTTATGTGTCATGAGATACACATAGCCAAATCTTGAGTGATCATTTGTGAAAGTAATGAAGTACTCATATCCACCTCTAGCTTGAATGCTCATAGGTCCACACACATCAATGTGTATCAATCATAAACATTCGATGGCTCTTGTGCCTTTGGTCGTAAACAACCTTTTGGTCAGTTTACCTTCCAAACAAAACTCACAAGTTGGTAGATCTTCACCCTTTAAGTCACTTAGTGGTCCGTCACTAACCAATGTATTAATCCTATTAAGGTTAATATGACCTAAGCGTAAATGCCATAAGTAGGTTTCGTCTTCTGATAATTTTACTCTTTTATGATTAGGATCCATTGATTTCGTGTCTAACAGGTGAGAGATATTTCTATGCAAATAGAATAAACCGTTTCCAATGTACCTTCGCAAATAATTTTGTCATTCTTACTAATAATAAAAGCTTTATTAAAAGTAACCGAATAACTAAATTTATTTAAACAAGAAACTGAAATTAAATTCCTCTTGAATTGAAGTACAAAATAAACGTCTATTAAATCTAAATGCCTATAAGAATCTAAACTAATTCTAATATCTCCCACCTAACTAGCAGACACCAACGCTCCATTGCCGAAACGCAAGTTGAATTCGTTTTGATTAAGCCTTCTCCTTTCATTGAACCACTATAAGGAAAAACAAACATGATTAGTGGCTTCAAAGTCTATGATCCAAGAATCCATAGAATCCTCCAAAAAACATGTTTCAAGATAATTAATATTACATTCATCCTTTTTTTCCTGAGACTTTGGGCAATTTCTTTTCCAATGTCCCTTTTCACCACAAAGGAAATACTTCTGTTTGATCTTGGTTACTTTCTTTGTCTCCTTATTGGTAGGTCCTAGTTGCTTTTTCTTCTGTTGTTTCTTAACCTTCTTATGAGTCTTAACAGTAGCAACTTTAACTACGGTATGAATCTCTTGACCCTTGCCTTTCACAAGGATTTTCTCGGCGCTTTGAACATCTTGCATCAGGCCTTGCAAGGTGTATTCCGTATTATTCAAGGTGTAGTCCAACTTGAATTGATCAAAGGAATCTGATAATGAGTTCACAATCATGTCAATTTTGGTCTCACCATCTATCTCAGCACCATTCAGTTCAGCAATGTTGATAAGTGATATGACTTTCATCATGTGATCTTTCACACCCTGTCCAGGTTTAATCCTAAGATTCATGAAAGTAGTCACTGCCTCTCTCTTAGTCGTCCAAGACCTCAGCCTCATAGCAAAAATCTCCTTTAGAGACATCATTATATCAACAGTAGTATCAATTCCTTCATGTTGCTGTTGCAACACGTCGAAGATGATGGCCATAATGTAACATTTAGCCATCTCATCTGAAGACTCCCACTGCTGATACTCATCTCTTTGCTCCTGAGTAGATTCATTAGTAGGAGTATGTGGTTTAGGAGTGGACAGAATGAACTTATGCTTTTCAGATTGCAATAAAAGCCCAATTTTCCTTTTCCATGTGACATAATTATTACCAGTTAAAGTATTGTCTCTTAGGATGTTGATTAGGGATGGGGTCATGATTTCTTAACAATAACAAAAATTATATAAGTAAATAATCATGATAAAGCACTTTCGAATATTTATCTTGAATTATAAATAAAATAATTCAATCGTAAAATTCAACGGTGATCCAACACCCATAAATGTCACGCTTCCTTGGGAGTTTGCACCTTTTACTATTTGGATTAGGTCCTACCTAATTGCTAACAGAACAACCAACGTTTTCAATTTTTACCTTGCAATTTTATTAACAAGAACTCTTGGGAGGATATTAATAAAATTACATTGAGTGTGTTACCAAGTTATCAACCTTCAATATGTTCCCTTGCGAATATCCATCCTTTGGGAGTAGGTATCGTTTGGGTCAATTGTCTAGTATATCCTTGTAAGGAATTATCTTGCTAAACTCCATTCAATGAATACCCCTTAGGGGGTTATTACATGAAACATAAAGCTTAACTAAACTTGGAGGTCGTAGGTGTTTCAAAACACCTTCTCCCAATCAATTATTTAAGGAGTGATCGAATTCCATAAAATGATTTACCAAGTTATCTAGATACCAATTAGATACCTAAATCATTCAATGCATGTTCATACCAAAAGAGATATATGAGTGGCACTCCTATTCTATATGACATGTTATCAAACAACAACAAACATTGCAATATTTACAAAAATATAAATAGCTACAATTTTGGTCCGTCCTAGAAAAACAAGTAAATTACATATGTCTAGGAATACAAAAACTCATTTCTTGGCAAACAAGTCTTCACTCGACCTTCACCATTTGGGCTCCCTCGGCTGCCTACAATGGGGATACGTACCATTGGCTCCCTCCAATGGGCGTGCTCAGCCCACAAACCCAAAAAGGGCTGCCATACTCACCCATGGCTTCCAAAGGGCTGCCTTGCACAGCCCATGCCACAACAATCGTGGCTGCGTGCTCTTCGCACACATGTTTGTTACTATGGCTCGCACGATCCCAAACTTGTTCTGGTTGCTTCCAATTCTTCAAAACTTCGAGTCTTCGATACTTGAATGTATTCCAGAAGAATTTTAAGTAAAAAAAATAATGTATTTTTTTTTATTACAACATAGTGCAGTTTTTTTTATTACAACAACAAAATAAAAAAAAAAACTTAGCAACTACCAAGAAGGAAATTATGGCAATGATAGACCACCCTTCTTGTTACAGTCCCAAAACAAAATACATTGAAATTCTATGACCAAAATTGAGCAATAAAAATCCACATATAAAACATATATATATATATATATATATATATATATTCATATATATATATATATATATATATATATATATATATATTCATACATTCCAATGTAAATATATATACGAATACCTAGAGTGTCATCTCTTTCTAAAACATGAATATATACAATAAAAAGAAAAAGATTCATGTACACATACATCAACGAATCAAGGGTACAACCTGGCTCTGATGCCAATTGTAGGGAAAATCACGTAACGAAAGCGTGAAAATTTATAGATTTAGGGTCAAGAACCTTAACCCTATATTAATTGATGTATATAAAAAGTATCGTACCTTTTTCTCGCGATGATTGAACTAGCGCCGAATTGAATCCGTAAGATCTTCCAATCCAATCACGAATGTGAATTACCTAGGAGTGTGGGCTCCCTCTCTTTCTAATTGTATATCTAAGGATGGAAACAAACAAAATCTTTCTTTGTTAGTCACAATAATCCTCCAAGAAGAAAAACAAAGAACGGTAGGTCACTTGTGAATTATCAATCAATTTGATTGAAACTCGCCTAAACCTTGATTCGATGTTGTACATAAGACCTTTTAATATTAAGGCTACTAGTGTACAATCGAAAACTAAGTGTTCTTTCTTCATTTTCTTCTTTGTTGAATCTCACACTATTTCTTAGAGTAAATCGAATTTTGTCTAGAGGAAAAACAAAATTTTCTCCCAAAATTCTTATGGTGGAGAAATTCTCTCCAAGTTCAATTTTTTTAGGGTAGCCGAAATTTCTCTTCTATATCTATATAGTTGGCCGAAATTCCTTTTCTATATATATAGGGCTGGCCGAAATTCCTTCTTGGAATATATTAGGATTTCAAATCCTTTCCTAAGATGGGTTTACTTGGTTGTTAAGAATCATTTCCTTAGGTGGATTTACTTGGTGACCAAGAATCCTTTTCCAAAAAGAATTCTTTTCCAAAAAGAATTCTTTCCTATACCAAGACTCCTAATCCAACTCAAATAGTGTATTTGTAACCATATTAAAGATTTCCTAATTTTGCTAGATAAATAATTCATTGTATTTATCTACTTATCAAATATAGTCTTTAATATTAATTATACTACCAACAATAGTATAATATTAAGAGACCATCTCCTTCTAGGAAAAAGAATATGACTTTTAATTAAATAATTAATTAATTACCAAATTAATTGATTTCCATTAAATCAATATAATAAAATAAAAATAATACAATTAAGCTAAACTATATAGCTTTGCCGCCCAACATCATATATGGGTCATTATATTATTTTTTCTATTTTATTAAATCCATTGGACCTTAATAAAAAGTCCACATGTGAACTAGACTCATTCTTACAAAAAGAAACAAGTCCACATGCCTCAATACAATTCTAGATGGACCCCTAAATTGGTTCGGTAGAATATATCAAGTGATCCATGCAAGTTCGTGTGGATTGAGGATCTTGGTGCTATCTGAATTTAAGCTTTAATAGACATAACCTAATCACAATCAACAAATGATTCACTTAGGTCCGATCTATTAATTTTAGTTCATTCCACTAAAGAACTAAAATTGAACTCTTAAATAAAGATAGAATAAGTTAATATTCCTCATTCATACCCTAGACAATCTTGATGGGGAAAGTGTATCCTCGTGAAGAATACCAGTAACCGCCAAGAGCTCATAGACCGCATATAGCTCTCCGTTACCATATTTACTCATATGATCACATTTTGAACTTGGGTATTTTGACTTGTCTAGAAGTCATGTTTCAATAGACACTATTTAAAACTTAACGTTAAGATTTAATATCCAATACCTCAAAACATCCATATGATGATATTCTACTCTCATTTCATAAATGGAGTCACGATGTCCTTATCTATAAATGAAGTCCTTTATAGATTGACAAATGAATATTACCAAACTATCGAGGATAGACGATGCTATATAATCGTACTCATTGATAGATTAAATGATAACACTTGCAACCATAAGTCCATCATTTATCTCAGGATTGAGATAGACTCTCTGATTGTCTTCAAGTGAAAACTTTTATCCATTGACTGTTCTAGATAAAGTAATTCACTATGATCCAATTCAATGCACCCAGTGCACTAGACTCTTTTGCCTAAAGACACCACAATTTGATGATTTTAGACTCATCATAACAAATTTGATCCCACTCAAATTCTAGCAAATGAATCTATAACTTTGACAAGATAAAGGCACCCAACCTTTTATCTTAAGTTGTGAATATTATTCAAGACTAACTAAAGAATTGTGCCTACTTCATACATATCTAGATGTATGAACAATTCTTCTTTTCTCATAGTCTTTTGACCTTATGATTATTTACTTTTGACAATTATAATAATTAAACTATAAATGCTATAAGATTTGTTAAACTAGAAATCAATTTATTAATATGAAAAGATTGTCAAATACATTATTATACTCTTGCTATCGAACATAATCCCATTAATAAATACATATAAACATACAAACACATAGCACACAAGAATGCATATCATTTGGACAAGAATGCATATCATTTGGACATAGTCCGCAAACATGCATTTTTCACAACTAGTCAATTATGCACCAATGCATGTGCATTCAATATCAAATGTGTGAATATGTTATACAAAATGAGCAAAATGATACAGGGACACATATGTATGCAATGTGTGTGTGTGCCTAAGCCTTGTAAGAGAAATGAGGTCTTAATATACCTTTGTAGAACAATGAATCACATTTCTTTTTGAAGACTTGCTCTTGCTTAATGAGTTGCCAAATCTTCTTTGAAGCTTGAATCATCATCAATCTAAGACAACTAATCAATACAAGTGAATATTGTTTTGATATAGAATAATGCCAACACAACTCAAAAAACCTAGCACGGAGTACTTATCTGAAGGCATCTTGAACTTGGGGGGAAGTTCTACTTCATTGATCCTTCTAGAGAAGGGGGCATTCATCCCACCCAATGGATCTTTCTGGTTCTCCCAGTGCTTCCCCTTATTCAGTTCTTAAGGTTTTTTTACCGTATGGGCTACCTGGTCCCGTAGGTGTTTGTTCCCAGCATTCTTGGACTCGACCTCGGAATCCTCATAACGGGACTCAGCCGATGATATGGAGGCTTCATTCTGGTTTTACTCCTTTGGGGGGAGGGGTACTCTCAAGCACTTCTCATGCTCTATCACGTAGCTGATTGAGGATGCCTTCCAGCGGCTACCGGTTGTGCTGGTTAACGAGGTTCCCTAAGTGGGAGGTCGAAATTTGACATTACTTATTAGGGTTGGTAGCTCATCGATCTATCTGGTGCAAGAAATACAAGCCCTAACCTGTATAGGACTGAGAGTAAGGACCCTAGCCTTTCATGGACAGATACCGGTGGCGGTGGTCCTAATCTATCAAAGGCTGGTACTCTGGTACTTGGCCTACTGGTATCACCTCTAGCCTCTAATTCGATGAGCTGAGGCGTACACTTTCCACAAAGGTCGTAGCTTACAGCTCCAAAATAGATTGGCCTGCCACCGGGGTGGTTGGGACCTGGACCGCGACTCGCTTGGTAGCAGGATGTGCTGGAGCAGGTTTATTATGCTTTAACTTCTTTCCTTTCTTTTAAGCCTTTCTAGGGGAGGCTATTGACTGGTGCTTTGATGCTTCGGGCTATCCTTGAGAGGATCGAAGACTCTTGTTGTATGCAATGAAAGCAAAAATATAATTTCAAAGGCTTTCAAAAATAAGTGTGGAAACTCCCCGTAGACGACGCCAATAAGTATTAACCAAAAATTCTCTCAAGGTAAGGAATATCAATTAATGGGGTTACCTAGATTGGCTGTGTGGGCTAGGTACTTCGTACCAAGGAGCTTCGAGAGATATTAAGGGAAGAGGAAGGAAATGTGAGATTGCTAACAGAGAACTGTTTTATTAATTAAAATGGGAGTTATGTCCTCAATGGAGTACAATGATCAAGTGATTGATAAGAACTTGATCTCACTATGTTCTCTATCTCTCTCTCTCTCTCTCTCTCTCTCTCTCTCTCTCTCTCTCTCTCACTTTCTCAATACTATTGGAGATGGCAAACTAGTACATGTCGATAAGTGACTAAATTCTCTGAGAAAAATGACAAAGAAGCTCTACCCTTTTTCCCTATATACCACGTCTGGATCCTAACGTCTCTTTTTAATCCCCCCATGCCCATCGTCAAACAAATCCCTGTAATATAGACCAATTGATTGGTCGTGTTACTGAAAATGATTGGCTTTGATGGTGGAATCAAATTATACGGGAATCACTCCCGTTGATTACTTCAGGTTTTCTCTAGGGAATCACTCTCGTCTGGATCCTAATGTCTCTTTTCAATCCCCTCCCCCCCTCGTCGTCAACCAAATCCCTGTAATTTAGACCTATCTGGTCACATTATGGCGTTTTAGTGGTGAAGAAGTCAACTCTGTAACTTGGAGAAGAAACCTTGATTCTGCGTATCAAATGGTGAGGTACCTCAAGATACCAGTCTGGTGGTGTGGTGCTTAACTGATCCTTCTGGAGCTTTTCGATAGCTTCTACCTAGTTGGGTATCGAAGTACTAGGGTACCGAGCTGAAGGAGGTGCCTAGATATCAGGCAGAATATATCCTAGTACCTTGGTAACAGGTTGGAGATATCCTCGACTGGTCGTAGACTGGTGTCGAGGTACTAGGTTGGAGTTACCAGGCTGTTGGCTAGTCCTAATCTTTCGGTGGTACAGAGACTAGTATTTCGAGGAAGTTAGTAGCATGCTAGCCCTACTTGGTATCAGGAAGCATGTCTTACCAGGTACCAGTTAGGTGGAAAATTTCACGTTGACCCTCGACCAAAAATGGCTATCAACAGTAGCCTCTTTTAAAATATGGTTAGAAGGTGAGGAGTTGAATGAAAGCTTTTTATCGGATTTCATTTGGTAGAGGATATGTCAAACTAAGGTGGTAATTGTTTTTTGGTAGTTGTACTTAGGGAGAGTGCTCATTAGGGATGTATTTCTGTTTAGGTCAGGTCGTAAGTTCTGTTTGTCTTTTATGTTAGACTGTTCTAGAAACAATGGATCATTTGTTTCTCTATTGCCCATGGTCAAGTGTGTTGTGGATCACTTGCATGCAATGGTGGGGGATTCTTTTTTGTTCTAACAAGACGTTAAAGGATTGGATGCACGATTGGATGGGTTTGAGTCCATCTTCCAATGGGAAAGAGTGTGGGCTCCTTAATCTTCACCACAGTGTGGACTATCCGGGAGGAGAGGAACAAGGTGGTGTTTGAAAAGAAAGAAGCAAATGCTACCCTCTTCATAGAATCAATTAAGTTCCAAATTGCTTGGTGGTTCAAGCTTCTAGGAGTTGGTTCTAAAGATCCAATCAAGTTGATTCTCCTTGACATCAAAGAGAGGTGTGTGGACAGCAAACCAGCAAAAGAGGCAAGAATCGAAGCTTGGGTTCCTCCTCTCACTGATGATTTATTGGTGAATGTTGATGCTTCATTTAGTTTTGTTTTGTATAGCTTTTGATGCTTGTTTGAGTGGGGAGTTGGTGTTTTCTTTGTTTGTTTTTCGGTGGATCTATGACTCCTTTTTGTTTCTTGTGTCAGCTTGACGTTGTTTTTGTTTGAATAAATTTGTCATTTTAAAAAAATGTATTTGTATT
The DNA here is from genome assembly GCA_032871835.1 of Dipteronia dyeriana. Classification (NCBI taxonomy): domain Eukaryota; kingdom Viridiplantae; phylum Streptophyta; class Magnoliopsida; order Sapindales; family Sapindaceae; genus Dipteronia; species Dipteronia dyeriana. Next base: position 74,720,149 of record CM065300.1, on the reverse strand, counting down.
TATTTTGAATTAAATTAAACTTATTCAATATTTTAGATTTGATATTATGATTATTTATTGGATTGGATATTGAAACAGGGTAAATCGAAAGAATGAAATTACTGAATTCCGAACTCTAAATTCCAAATTTCGGATTAGAAAATATTAGGATCATAAATAAGAAAATAGGGGAAATTGAGGCTGGGGTGGAGGCGGGGGAACCTCACCCCGAAGAGTCTAAAAATTAAATGACACTTTTTGGATGTGCTTTTTCAACACTATCTAGTGACAAAGTTATGAAGTTGAGAGAGAAAGTCTCATTGAATCCCAGACGATTACTCGAACGGCGACGTAGTGGGACTACGTTGACGCACTCGGGGGTCGAGTTCGGAGAGTGTTAAAGAAGTTCCGGAGAGTATTACAAAGATCGATAGAAGTCTCAAAAAGTGTTAAAGAAGTCTCAGAGAGTGTTATAGAAATCTAGGAGAGTGTTATAGAAGTCTTGAAGAGTGTTAATGAAGTCTCAGAAAGTGTTACCGAAGTTTCAGAGACTGTTAGAGAAGTCTCGGATATTGTTATAAAAGTCTTAGAGAGGATTATAGAGTGTTACAGAAGTCTCAGAGGGTGTTAAAGAAGTCTCGGAGAGTATTATAGAAGTCTCGAAGAGTGTTGCAGAGGCTTGGAGTTCTCCGAGACTTCTATAACACTCTCCGAGACTTTTGTTCAAGACTTTAGTATAGTTTTCTACAAGCTTCTATAAGCTTCATTAAGCTTCATAAGCTGATCATATCCACTCCAGAGGCGAGAGCCATCATTATATTTGACCTAGAGTTTCGTTGATGATTTAGAGTTTCATTTATGCTGATTTTGAATTGCATTTGCTCAGTATTTGTATTTTTCAAAGTTGTATAAGATCACTCATCTTATCAGTTTGATTTTCTCAAATTGATAATATGAATGATTTTATGTAACTATATGAACATCGAACTCATTGGAGGTATTTTTGAAAGTCAACTTTGAAAGTCAACTTTGAAAGTCAACTTTGAAAGTCAGTTATTTTGGTGTCTTTAAACCATAAGTTATAAAAACAAAGACAATGTTGAAAAGCCAATTAAAAGAAGTGTCAAAACCCACTATTTCTTGAGCGGTTGAGGACCCTCCACCTTAATGGAGCCCCACACCCACCCCTATTCCTATCAATGGTTCACAAAAAGATCGTAATAGTTTGGTTCTCTATAATTACTCACCTCATTGTTCCTTTAGTTATATAATTGAAAAAAGAACTAATAGGCTAAATATCACAAAACCTGAAAAAATAAAAATAAAAAGCACAGGAACTAGTCTCAAGTATTGGACTCCCCCGCGTATGTGTTGCTGAATAAAATAAAAAGCACAGGAACTAGTCTCAAGTATTGGACTCCCCACACGTATATGTTGCTGAATGTATATTAGCCTTTCTCTACAGTTGATAAAGAAGATATGCGAAGAGGCTTCTACAATAATTTGCTTGATATGAGTGTCGCAAATTATTTGACATTTTAGCAATGCATAAATAAATAGTTGTTGGAGTATCCAATAGAAACGTTCATAACGTGTGTTACCATATATGTTTAGTGTAATAATTATGACAACGTGCATTCCGTTTTACGGTTGTCATATGTACTCAATTATTGACAATGTTCCGTACATTGTCTTAATTAGTTTCTGTTGATAGGTACTCATGGGTTCTCAAGCAGCTCTACCTCAAGTTTTGTCGATGGCATAATCTTTAAGGTTGTCATTTTTCCCATCCAAACTCAATAGTATAATCTTGATCCATGGCAGTTTAGCCAAAAGTACATACACTAGTCTACATGGGCAAACCCATGAGAAGGCTGCCCCAGGCTATAGCAGGGTAGCCTTCTGTTTTTGTTTTTTTTTTATAAAAAAATTATTATTAGTTTATTATATAAATATCCTTTAACCTTCTACTATTACTAAATTAATTTTAAATTCAATTAATATTATTAAGTATACCTTTGAATATAACATTATTCACATTGTCTTTTTATTTTTATCCAATATTATTTTCATACTTTACTTTTAAGCAATGTTATTTTCATCCTCTATTTTTAAATTTTTGTAATCTATTTATGATATTTATTCATTTGTTAGGGTTGTGATTTATAGAACTTTAACCTTAAATTACTTAATTTGTAAGTTTTTAGTACGTTGAATGCTTAATGATTAACCTATTATAATTCAAGATCAAAAGATAATAATAAAAAACAAAAGCCGTTACATATTCTAACTCAATACAAATCATTGCATGTATTAAGTAGTTTTTACAAATATATAAATTTATGCATGTGCTATATAAAATATTCACATTAATTTTGTTCTAATTGTTAGTCTAAACATTCCATATTCACCCGGTTTTGTTCCGATTGTTAGATTAAACAGTAAATTTTCATATTTGTTAAATCCACATATATATATATATATATAAGTTTAGCCCGGGCAACAAATAATTTATGGATCCGCCTCTGCTAGTCTGGTAAAGGCGAATCACTCTTTTATTAACCGTAAAAGATATATATATATATATATATATATATATATATATATATATATATATATATATAAAACACGTACTGCAACCTCTTACAATTAAGCATATATAGATGAAAATGGAAAAATACGAAATTAAATTAATATAAGCTCAAAACCTAATCATCAAAGCCTTAAGCATTCTTCTTTAATTTGCTTAGTTATTAATTATTTAATTATTTTTTACTAATTGTTTCATTGTCGAGTCTCAAAAAGATCATACTCTTGATTAAGCTGAGCAACATCATTAGATTTAGATAATATCCTGATAGAAGTGGTTTTTGAAAGCCTCCATATGTGAAACTTGGAGACACATGGCAACAACCACGGATCCATCTTCATGATCATCATGACTTGGCAAAAGCAACGAATCCCCATCAAAATCATGAGTTCCTGGACCCATATAAACTTCTCTTCCCCATCCAAAATCAAGACGGTAGATTGGTAGAGTCAACCAACTCACTACCCCGATATTAGGGTTTCCATAAAAAGGACCATCGTCACCTCCTAAGGCATGAAGATCTTGAAACTTGGTCAAGTCTGCTTGACTCTTCAAAAACTCAATCCCAGACCTCACATACTCATCATTCACTATCATTATCGCCTGTCGTATTTTACTTGCCGCGTACCCTAGCGGCTTCGAAATCAGCTCGCCGGAGCTGCTAACGGCAATCACATCAAGCGTAGCGTTGCCGAAGTAACCGGGTGGCAAAGGCGGCTGCAAACGGTTACGTGAATCAACACAAACACCTAGGGCAGTTGGTTGCTCTGACTTGTGATCACGTGCTTTGCATGCACACTGCCATATATGTCCGGCTATCGTCTCATAACGGCTATAAGGACGGCCAGTATTCAGACTCTTATTAGCAGCCATGTTTTTGAGCTTGTCAACTTGGGATTTGGTGAGCTTCAACATAGCCACGGTGGTCTTCTTCTTCCGTTCTTCAATGTTGTTTGTTTGGCCAATCAAGAGCGGAGGGTGATTGAATTCTTTATGATCAAGAATCGGAAGTGAAACAGCCGGTGGATCTCCAGCTCGTAAAAGTTTGCGATCAATAAATGGGGGCACCGCTAATGGCTCCCCACGAGCGATTCTCGCCCACTCCGATATAAAATGAAGAGCACTTTGGCCGTCAACAACCGCATGAGATATAGTGAAACCAAGGCTAATTCCACCACATTGGAATTTTGTTACTTGAACTATCAACAATGGTAATTCTTGAATTGGGACAGTGTAATCCACACTAGGAATAAGGAAATCATATTCCGGGGACGGAGAGAAATCACCAAAACTGTCTAGTTTGCTTTGAGACTCAGCCTCAATGAACTGAGCACCGGCAGCATTGCACACAAGCTCAAGACGACCATGGCCTATCCACCTTAAACGTCCGGCAAGTGGATAAAAATGAACCAAGGCACGGCTAAGCGAGTCTTTGAGGGTTGTGATAACAGTGTCAATGAGCAGTTTCTGGGAAGATTGATAGAAATATATAGTGGGAACGTGAGTTATGGTGCCGATTTGGTCCCATTCTGATAGGGAAAGAGAGCCGGTCCATGTTGGCTCGGCGGGCTTCACTGTGAACGAGCTCCTGTAGCTTACAACCATGTTTGATTATATTTACCTTTTATGATTTCCTTTTTTTTTTTCTAGTTAGAAGATAGTTGGAGAAGGAGATGTAATTGGATATCGGTGTTTACTTAGTTGGGGTATATATTGGTATAGTTTAAGAGTTAAAATGAAAGATATTTGATTCGGTTACCGCTAATGCTGTGTGCAGTTTGTAAAATGAAAGTTTCATGAGTCTTGTTGTTCCTTGGAAGAGTAAGAAATTATGCAGACTCCGTTTGTACCCTCATTTTAAATAGGATTAATATTAAAAACGATCACCGTTGAACTATTGTTGGATATATAATTGTATAAATATTAACGGTGTTAGTTCATAGGAGAGGTTTATAAAATAAAAACAGTTATAACTATATATTCAATAATAGTTTAAAGGTGAATGAATGTTTTCAATAGTAGCCCTTTCAGATGTAATGAAAGAAGTCTTATGGTTTAAGTTAAAATAACAAAAATATCTATGAAATATTAAGTTTATCAATAATTAATTTCAAAAAACTTATTATTCTCGTCAACTCTACAACGAGGCTTTTAATTTATTGAAAAATAAAGTTACATGCTATTCAAAAGATAAATTACATGTCTGTCTAGATTTTTTTTATGGAGGTCTGTACAGATCTCGAATAAACCTTCATTGAAAGAGATGGTGGTGAGATTGAATACTTCCGGCTGCTAATGATTTTGAAGGAGAGAAATTTAGCATCCCACGTTTGTTTGTATTTGCTTTTCATTTCTTACTCTTGATCAATCCTATTTGTTTTTTCTGTAACTAATTTTATATTTGAGGATGGGAGGAAATGGGAATGATAAACTCATTAAGAAAAATTAAAATCACCCCGCCCCCCAAGACATGTCGGCGGTTCGGTTCAAACCGGTGAACCGAACCACCGAAAACCGAAACCGAACCGTTTTTGAAGGTTCGGAACCGGAACCGTGCACTATAGCAGTTTCGGTTCCGGCTCCTGATATGTTGGAACCGTCTGGTTTGAACCGGATCGGAACCGTCGGTTCCAGTCCGGTTCGAACCGAACGGTTCTAGGGTTCGAAGCAAACGGTTCCAACAAATAAGTTTTTTTTTTACTGATCCGTCTCTAGCCCAAAAAAAAATCCGGACCGTCATAATCGTCGAAACCGGATCTGAACCGGCGGTTCCAGAATCGAAACCGGAATCGAGCAGAACTGGCGACAAGTCTACCCCTCCCCCCTTTACCATATTAGAAGGGTGAGAACAGGATTTCCCTATATTGACCATTACTCCCCTTAAAATGGAAATAATGTATAATAAACCCCTTCTGTCACATATTCTATCTAAATTCACGTTGACCATTAATATCATAGGGGCAATTTTTTAAAAGAAAATAATTTAACAAAATAAAACTAAAAACTAAATAAACACTCTCTCTCCACAAAAACATTCTCTCTCCATAAACGACCCTCTCTCTCTCATTGTTCTCTCCAATGGATCTTCAAGACCGCCACCATCCACAGCTGTTGAACCCATCACCATCACCATCGCCGCAACCACTAAACCATAAACCCTATCCGCCGCCACCGTCGTCTAGAAATGGCATTAACCTGATGTGTGAGAGATTGAGATCGAAAGAACGAGAGAGAAGAGAGAGAGAGAGAGAGAGAGAGAGAGAGAGAGGCGATGTGGCTCCTAGAACGATGATCTTCTTGGGGCCCTAGATCGATCAACAACGATCTTCTCAACGTTCCAAATCCTCGACTTCTAGAGCGATCGGTGGTGTGAGTTTTATGGTGGCTAGGGTTTAGTGTCTGTGTGGTGGTGAATAGGTTTGGGTTTGGGTTTGTATGATTTGCTAGGTTTTGGTTTGATGTTGGTGAGATGGATTTATGGGTTTTTGTGTTTTATTTTTTGTTGTCTGGGATTAATTTTGATTTTGCTCGATTTTTTGTTTGTTGCGAATAAGATAGGTTTTTGGTTTTCTGGTATGGTTTGAGAATGGAATTGGTGTTGTTGTTTAAGATTAGTGATGATGATGATTATTATAAACTAGGATGATGGTCAGGTGTAGAAGAAGAAGAAATGAAGATGATGGTGGTCGAGAAGAAGAAGAATTGAAAATGATGAATATGAACTAGTTTTTTATTTATCTTTGGATTTTAGGGTTTGTTGATGAGAGAGAAAAATATGGGTTATGGTTCATGATGCTCTGCTAATATTCGTGTTTGAGGATGATTTTTGATGAAATGGGAAATTTTTTTCTAGTATGATTTTGATTAACTGGGATGATTAAAAAAAATAATCAAGAACATCATCTTTGAAGTTCTGGACATAATTGCTTTTTAAAAAAAAAACTTTTTTTTTTGTTTTTTTAAATTAAATAAAAAATAAAAAGAGACATCTCCACCATCCATTTAAAGATGGACGGTGGAGATCTTTTCATTTCAAATATGTTTTTATAATTTTTTTTGGTTTTATATTTTTAAAATGTATTGTTTATTTAATAAATATTTTGGGGTTCAATGGTCATTTCTTGATTATAATAAGGATAAAATGGTCATTTGACCATAAGAATGACGGTCAACACATTTTTTAGACTTAAATTCTAACCAAATAGGGGAGCTTTACAATAATTTCATTTCAGGAAGGAAACCTGTCAATATGGACAAACTCTCACCTTTGTAATAGGGTAAAGATGAGCTGGTAAAACGATATTTTCCCAATAATTTAAAACAAAATAGAGGGGTATTTGTATCGCTTGAGTTTAATGTTTTTTCTTTTTTCTTTTTCAACGGTTAACATCAACAAGGCAACCCCCGCCCCTCCACCCCCCCCCCCCCCCCCCCCCCCCCCAAACAAAAATAACACATTGACACAACAACACCCAAGAAAGCCCAACAAATCATAAGCAACCAAACAAGCCCACGGACAGCACACGCCCAAATGCCCAACGATCTTAAAAAACACAACAACACTATAACAATACTGGCCACCCGATAAAAACACACCGAAACCAACAACGAAACAAGAACTAATGAAAACAGAAACACTGAAATGCTTTTGTTTTATACCAACCTACCTAGGGTTTGACTATTCACGTATGAAAATAACTTTTGGAAAAAATTTCATTGACCTTTTACACTATTAGCATTGACTGATCAAATTTAATAATCGTAGTTATTTTTGTTATTTTCTTCCAAGTTTTAAAAATTTTCTTAAATAACAAAACTTCAAAAAAAAAAGTTAATTAAAAAGAGATAGATCTCCACTATCCAATCATCCATATCAAGGATGGATGATGGAGTTCAAATATTAATTATATATATATATATATATATATATATATATATATATATATATAATAATAAATGGATTTCCATGGTCCATCTAAAAAGATGGAAGTTCGAGATAGAAAAAATAAATTAAAAAAAAACTGAAAAGGTAATTCATTCCAATACTGTACACATCTATTTTTTTTTTCTTCTCCTTTGTTTTAATTCAATCACTTTTAATTTTAATTTATCTCCACCGTCAATCTTTTAGTCTTTTGAGATGGATGGTAGAGATCTATCTTCTTTATTACATATTTTAATGTTTTTTTCTTAAAAACATTTGATTTTATTATAGTAGTGGTGATAGTGGTATTTAAGTCAATTGCCATGTTTAACACATTCAACCATTAGACTAAATGGTCAACGCCAAAAACATCTCCAATGTAAGAGTGTTTTGTGAAAAAAAAAAAGATGCAGCGTAGGATTAATAGACATTCTGTTAATAAATTTTGTTTCATTATAGCCATGCTTAATCAACCTCAAACTGGCATAGCAATAAAATATTAGAGATTGTCAACATGACAGTCTACTTTTAGACGATCTGTTATACAATTATTTTTTCGGTTGACTCAACAAGTATTTAAAATTAATATTAATTTTTCATCTCTTTATAATAAGAAAATAAAAGAAAAAAAGAAAAAAAGATAGACACATCATTAAAAAAGTTATGTTTTTGATGGAAGCAATGTATACCAAATTTTTAGTTGAATGTCTATCAAATATATATTTATGTCATATAGGAAGCGAGTCTTTTGACATTGTTATCATGTCAACAATTATTGGTTTACAAGCCACTTTTAAATTGGAGATGCTCTAACTGTGGAGGAGGAGGTTATCAGTGTCACTTTTTAAATATATATATATATATATATATATATATATATTTCCATTTGCGGATAGTCAAATCCCATGTTGGTTGTGTGTAATTTCGTAGAGTAAATATTATATATATAACCCAAATATAGGTAATAAAGATATTCTTTTGAATCAAATCACTAATGATCTCTATTCTAGGTTCAACATTAAAGTCAAGGATGAGTAGGATATATGTGTAAGTTCACCCAAGACCACATGGGTCAAAGGTGAGTGCTCTTACAATTAGTGTAAGGTGCACATGTGGGTTAGCTTTAAGTTTAGTGTCTAGTTATTGAGATTTTTAGCTAGCTAGCTTTGCTTCTCTATGACTTGACATAACTTAGCTATCTCACGATCATTGCTATGATAGTCAAAATATATTGGTTAAGTTTTTGAGAAGTTCATTTATATATATATATATATATATATATATATGTGTGTGTGTGTGTGTGTGTGTGTGTGTGTGTGTGTGTGTGTGTGTTTGAGTTGAAATGCTTAGTTTTTATTCTCTTGGGATGACACATCAATAACTTGTTGTCATGGAGACAAACAAGCCGGATCGCTCATAAAAAGGGCAAAACTTTGCATTTGATGAAAATTGCTTGCTAAGGTATCTCTATATCCTAATGCTTGCATTCTAAGTTTTTCATCTCTCAACTCATTGTTTGTACTACATAATGAAGCATGTCATATTAGAGAACTTAGTATAATATACATGTGGTTCTCATTAAAACTTTCTCTCTAAAGATCTTCTAGTGATATTGTTCACAAAGGTCATATATATGATGTGTGAAATATTTGTTTGAATGTTGAGTGGCATGTTTTGAAAAATATGAGCTTCATATTCTTTGAAAGCTACTCTCTTGAGAAGTAATGATTCTGAGTAAATCTCTTGTATTACTTTTAGATCATGTGTTTGTAAGTCATAAAAAATTAGTTTTCAAAAATGCACTTTGCTTATCTTTTATCTTTTGTTGAGTACATTGAGTATGTTAATATGTAAGTTATGGATACAGCTTGAAGTCTTTTGACTAGTACATTTAAGACAACTTATGGTTAATATCCATTTTGCTTCGGTAACTACATAGAACTCAATAAGCACCTTTATAAAAAAGGCTACACATATTGGTTGTGAAGCCATCCAGTGTAGGAAAGGGATACACCATTATGATGAGTGAAAGCTGTCATGAAGTGTATACGTTTATGTTTAAAAAAAATCAAAGAAGTGTTGATAAGAATCAATAAAAAAAAATCTTTGATTCAAGCCTATAAAGAAAAGGAATAAGACTGAAAAATAGTATATTTGAAAGTCATGGATGCTTGGTTTGAAAAATAGAAATGGGATGATAAGCTACATGCACACATATATTGAGTTCTATTCTCCTAAAAGCAACAAACTGAATGATAATCGGTTTGACCTTTTATGAAAAAGCTTAAGATGAATGGATGTTGATGTGATTTGCATGTTGATTATCAAATTACTCCTCTACAAATATTTGAAATAAAATTCACACACACACATACACACACTTTTGTTCATAAGTATTCTAGCAATTAAAGAAGAATTATGAGAGTGATTGAAAATATTGGTGTAACTCTCATAGATTGTGGAGCTTATTTGGTTTATTTCTTTAAAATTGCATGAATATATGATTGTGTGAATATCATTGAAAACAATATGTTATCTTGATCTTAGATAATGCATCTATCAAGGGAGAGCATTGCATGTTAGACTTTGTTCTCTACCATGATATGTTCACATGATTTGCTTGTTATTTGTTTTGACATATTGTTGGGTAGAATAATTTAATCATGAGATGCATGATATCTACATTGGAATAATTGCATGAATGTGTTGGCAATAAATATATCCTTGTTTGAGGTTGATAGTAGTTGATATTAATTGTTGACGTCAATTTCTTGATAGGTAAGAAAGTCAACAATGCTTGATTTGATTACGGCCCGTTAAAAAGAGAAAGAGAAAGAGAATGCAATTAATGTGTTTATCTACGGTGACCGAAGAAACATCCACGGGTGGTTGTAAGCACAACCAAGCCAAAATCCACTATTAAATAAAGAATTACACCACTCGATCTCTCTTGCCTCTTTTTCTTAGTGATTATTTGTTGTTCTCCTTGTTCTCTATATATCCCTCTTTTTACAATGAGATTATAGGTCTATTTATATGTGTATAGAACCTTAATACTTGTTACAAATAAGGAAAGGTGATAGTGTTTGATTGGAACTAGTTGCTTGTTGAAGTCGTCTTTGTCTTCTTTCTTTTTTCTGAGATCTTGTGGATTGAGTCTGAATCTTCATGGGATTCTAGTTGCACAGTCCATTTTTGATTTTTTTCCCAATTGGTGTGTAATCTTCTAAAAGAGTAGAGTTATTGTATGATTTGGACTTGTTTCCTGTTTGATATTTTATCCTTCTAGAAGCTTTTAAATTCTTTCCTCCTCTGATACGGGGGAACGAAATAAGGATGTTTCCGTATCGGAGTGTAATTCTAGATCCTTTATCTGGGCTCATTTATGTGAATCACATATTTCTTGACAGCTGCTTTACTCGGGTTTCCTATGTCGTCCCAAGTAAAACTGAATGTGTCGAGTATTTGTATTCGACTTTACTCAGGGTTCTCATGTCCTGGTGATACCATTGACGGTGTTTTTTAGTTGCCAATTTGGATGCTTATCTGGCAATCTTTTTAGGAGGCTTTCTTATATATATAAATATCTCAACGCTGCTGTTCACAAATATATATATATATATATATATATATATATATATATATATATGCTGCTTCTTTCAAATATATATGTCTACGCACTGCTGCTTACAAATATATATATATATATATATATATATATATATATATATATATATATATATATATATATATATATATATATAGTTACTTGCTTCTTTCTTTCACCAAAAGTCGACGCACCGTTTCACCAAAAAATATATATCTATCTTTAAAGCCTCGGCTTGCTTTATTTATATATCTCTTATATGTATTAAGTATTTGCATCCTATGTAAATTCTTCTTTTGACGATTATTTCATGTACACACCAATTTGCATCCAATGCAATCTCTTATGTTATTAATTGATATATATCTTTTAATTATCATTTTCAAATATATCTAATATATTAAAAGTGATAATAAGTACTTAAAATTTAAACTTAAATTCAAATACTTAGATAAATGATTTAGTAAGATAAAAATCACCTAAATCCATATATCAACTAACACCCTCCAATTAATAGTTAATTAATAATTCATCATTATCAATATAATTAAATAATCTAATTATTTAATTGATTTAACTATTAACATTCATTAATTAAATAATCTCATTATTCAATTAATTCTCGAATATATACGTATCATTTTTGTAACACAATTAATTGGACAATCCAATTAATTAACTGTGACCCTTGTTACCTAAATCAATCGGGCTAGCAATGGGACCTAACAGACCCACGGTATTTTGAGCTCCAATAATCCTCGGAATCATTAATTAAACTTTTTAATTAATATTTCTTGATTATTAACTTCGGTGTTATTCCACTAAAAACCCAAAGTTGTACTCTCTCAACTGTAGACGCTTTTACACAGACCGATGCAACTCGGTGTCCATCGATATAGCTATTACATATGGTGTGATCCTCCACAGTAGTTCATAATTAGAGTTGGGTCATAATGTCCGTTATACCCCTCTTATCACATATATTCTTTAAGTACCATTGATTCTCTAAAGGACAATAAATCCTATTTCATTACGGAATTAAGAGAGCGCTCATATTTTCCAAGCCCCGAATCAACCTTTAAGAGAACTACCATCTACTTCTTACAAGAAGGAGTGGATTCCACTATTTTGTACAAACATTTCCAGCCACAAGCCAAACCGCAATCCCAACATACGGAGCATATTGATCGGGAACAGCATTCGACCTCACCCATGGTATATCAAAGACCACGATCTAACCTGAAGGAGTCGATAAGACACTTAGGATTAAGATAACCCACATATAGCCATCATTAATTGATATATATGAATCTCATCGGTAAACGGATCTTAGTGATAGATTCATATAGATCATGGCCCAGTCCTATATGATCACATCATACAAGGTGCCTCTATTCTCATATCTCATATGAATGATTCGGGATAGAATAATTGTACATTACAGAATGGACCACATCTATAGATTAACCACAAATAAAGTACCCAGATTTATTTGCTATCTATGGACTCTTTAGATTGCACGTCTCTTACTGTATCCATCTGTATATGACACTTATATACACAGTTTGAGATTACATCCGGCAATCTTGGATGTTAAATATATGCACAAGTTATAAAATAAACAACATAATAAGAATGAATTGAACTTTTCCTTTTATTTATTTCATAAATCCATTTACAAATTACATCTTTAGGGCATAAACCCCAACAATCTCCCATTTGCACTAAAGCATGTAAGGCATGTCTCGTAACCCTAGACCATCTAGGTGACCCAAAAACACTTTAGCCGGTAAGGTCTTCGTAAATAGATCAGTATGATTGTCTTGTGAGGCTATCTTGGTGACGATCACATCTCCTCTCTACACTATCTCTTTAATGAGATAATACTTTCTCTCTATATGCTTCCCTCTTTTATGGCTTCTTGGTTCTTTGGAATTAGCCACAGCACCACTGTTATCACAATAAAGTGTGATGGGTCTATCCAGATCTAGAACAACTTCCAGATCACTCAAGAACTTACGGAGCCAAACAGCCTCTTTAGCAGCTTCACAAGCGGCTATATATTTGGTTTCCATGGTGGAGTCAGGAATACAAGATTGCTTGATACTTCTCCACACAATGGCTCCACCACCCAGGGTGAATACTGATCCAGACGTGGATTTCCTAGAATCCCTATCTGACTGAAAATCAGAATCTGTTTATCCTAACGGGATCAAATCCTACCCAAAATACACTAAAATATAGTCTCTCGTTCTCCGAAGATACTTGAGAATTGTCTTGACATCAACCCAATGATCCAATCCTGGGTTGGACTGGTATCTACTGACTACGCTCACTTCATAGCAGATGTCCGGTTTCGTGCATAACATAGCATACATGAGACTACCTATTGCCGATGCATAGGGTACACGTCTCATATCCTCAACTTCTTGAGGTGTCTTAGGACATTGTTCCTTAGACAAATTAACTTCATGCCTATAAGGTAAATTACCTTTCTTGGAGTTTTCATCAAAAATCGCACAAGAATCTTATCGATATATGAAACCTGAGACTGTGCTATGAGTTTGTTCTTACGATTCCTTATAAGCTGGATCCCAAGAACATAACTCGCATCTCCCAAATCTTTCATTTGGAATTGGCTAGCCAGCCAACCCTTTACATCAGACAACACTCCCACATCATTCCCAATGTAGGATATCATCTACGTATAGGATGAAGAAAACTACTTTCTTATCAATGACGCACTTGTAGACACAAGGCTCATCGACATTCTGCTCGAAGCCATAGGTTTTGATCACATCATCAAACCTGATGTTCCAAGATCTAGATGTTTGCTTAAGCCTATAGATTGACCTTTGCAGCTTGTAAACCTTTTGCTTTTAATCTGGACATACGAATCCCTCTAGTTGTATCATATAGATGCTCTCATCAAGATTACCATTCAAGATTGCAGTCTTGGCGTCCATTTGCCTTATTTCGTAATCGAAATAGGCAGCAATGGATAAGAGAATCCTAATAGACTTAAGCATGGCTACTGGCGAAAAGGTCTCTTCATAATCGACCCATTCTTTCTGGATATAACTCTTAGCCACTAGTCTTGCCTTGAAGAGCTCTACGTTCCCATATACTCCTCTCTTTCTCTTGTAGATCCACTTACACCCTACGGGTTTTACCCCATCCGGTAAGTCTACAAGATCCCAGATTGAGTTAGAGTACATGGACTCCATCTCGAGATTCATGGCTTTAAGCCATTCCTCTTTATCAGGATCTTCCATTGCATTCTTAAATGTTCATGGATCATCAACACTATCAATAGAGACAACACATTGTCCCTCACCTATAACTAAATAGCGTTCAGGTTGTCTCACAACCCTCTTACTACGTCTAGGTGGTAGTGTATCCTGATCATGAACCATCTGACTCTCAGATGTTTGTGGAACAATAACTCTTGTTGATGAAGCACTAGTCTCACTAGGCTTCAACTCATTTAATACAATCTTGGAACGAGGTTTATGGTCACTAATGTAATTTTCCTCAAGAAACGTTGCATTTGTCGATACAAATACTTTGTTATCTTCAGGACTATAGAATTTTCCACCTTTGGTCTCGTTGGAGTATCCTACAAACAGGCAGACAACAGATTTGGAGTCAAGCTTTCCAGTTCTATTCTTCAGCACGTGTGCTGGACACCCTTATATGCGGAAATGTCACAAACTAGCTTTACGACCATTCCACAACTCTAGAGGAGTCTTAGGAACAGATTTAGATGGCACTACATTCAAAATGTATGCCGTAATTTGTAACGCATATCCTAAGAAGGAATTTGGTAATTATGAGAAACTAATCATAGATCTCACCATTTCCATTAGGGTTCTATTTCTCCTCTCCGCTACACCATTTTGCTGAGGTGTACCGGGAGCTGTAAGTTGGGAAACTATCCCATGCTCGACCATGAAGTCTTCAAACTCTTGGTCAAGCTACTCACCTCCATGATCCAATCGTAGTGACTTGATAATCCTACCTAATTGATTCTCAACTTCAGCTCGGAATGTTTTGACTTTCATTGCATCAGGTAGACGTATCCATATCTTGAGTAGTCATCTATGAAGGTGACATAATACTCATAACCACCCCTCGCTTTAACATTCATCGGTCCGCAGACGTTTGTATGTATAAGCCCTAGCGGTTCTTTAGCTCTAAGCCCTTTCCTAGTAAAAGGTCTCTTAGTCATCTAACCTTCCAGACAAGATTCGCAGACAGGTAAGGTGCCAACCTTTAACTCACTTCAAAGTTCGCTTTTTACTAGTCTGTCTATCCGGTCAAGGTTGATATGACGAAGCCTTAGATGCGAGAGATACGTGTCATTATCTGGAGAAATCTTATATCGTATAGTTTTTGGTTTTTCAACCTTAAACATTTCGGTGTTTAACAGTGTAGTATGTATTAACGATCTTCACACATACAAATTGTTTTCATTAATTCCTGAACAAATATTAAAACCATTCTTTCCAATAATAACAGATTTATTATTAAAAAAAATAGAATACGGTTGTTCTAACAATTTAGAAACGAAAATCAAATTTCGTGTAAATCCAGGAATATAAAAAACATTGTTCAATAATAAAAAACTATTATTATTACAAAATTGCAATCTTATTACTCCCACTACTTTTACCGATACGACATTCCCCGACCCCACATGCATTGAGAAGGCTCCCTCCTCTAGCTGTGTCTAAGAATCAGTCCACTACAAAGAAGAACAAACATGGTTAGTGGCCCCCGAATCAATTATCCAGGATGAAGAATCATCTTCCATGAAACAAGATTCAAGAACAAGTAAATCATATTTACCTTTCTTCTTTTTCTTCTTGGCTACCTCCTCCAGGTATTTAGGACAGTTCCTCTTACAGTGCCCGACCTTATCGCAATGGAAACATTTTCCTTTGCCTTGGTCGGTGGAGGCGTTCTTTTTTTTGCTTTGGGCTTTCTTGGGTTTGGGCTTACCCTTCACCTTTCCAGCAGACCTCTTCCTCTTTTTATTATTTGAGGAAGAAGATGGTTCAGCAACATTTGCCTCACCGGTCTTACCCTTATTGTCCTTAATTAAAGACTCAAATGTAGCAAGCTCATTGAGCAACTGTGTAAGACTAAACTTTAACTTGTTCATCCCTTAGTTGCTCTTAAACTGATCGAAACTCTTCGGAAGAGTTGTCAGTATGATGCTCACTTGACTGGGTTTGTCAATGGCCCCGCCATTGACTTCTGCCGTGTTGAAGTAGGACATCATGCTCAGGAATGTTCCTGAACTGACGTTCCTTCCTTCATGCGAGCGAGCATAGCAGAACGAATGGCTTCGTATCGCTTTTACTCAGAGGGCTGCCCGAACATGGCTTGCAATGACTCCATGATTTCGAATGCTGAAGTCATTGCTTCATGCTTTGTGACAAGCACGTCTATCATAGAAGCAATAGATATGTTCGGGCCTTCTCATCAGATGAGACCCAATGCTCGTATGCCTCACGAACAGTTCGTGTGGCATTGGCAGCAGGCACTGGAGGACATTCCTCCGTAAGCACAAACTTGAGGTCTTTGGTGACCAATATTGCATTAATGTTAAGTTGCCACTTAGTGTAGTTATCTCCAGTTAATTTGTCGTTTGCGAGAATTTGAAGTAATGCAAAAGACATATTTGCTGAAATAAAATAAAACATTCATTCAGTCATTTATTTAAAACAAGTGCAAGTGTTTTGGTATAAATTTAAACATGAAGCATGAAAATGTTTAACGAACTAAAACTACCCTAAAAATAGTTACTATACCACGATAATCCAACATACCATAAAGAAGTGCCGTCTTAGGGTCGGTCAAATCTTTGCATGTTAGACCGAGACATTCTCAATCAAATGATATTCTATAATAACTCTTATTCCATACCATTCAACCATCGTTTATTCAGTCAGGTTTTTAATTACCAAACTTAATCAAAACCTTCGTGAGTGTAACCCACCATTTCAAATCTCACGAGCTTAACTCGAGAATTGCCGCCTTAGGGTCGGTCAATCCCAAAATACCCTCAGAAATCCTATCCGTTATGAAGTCAACATCGGTATTGACCTTTGTGGAAACCCTCCTTAGGGAGGACGAAAGCAAAGCCGTCATGATGCCCCACTCTGATCTCACGGTGTTGAACTAATGAAGGAGACTGCAGGATATATATGTCATATATCCCTCTCCCAGTCACTATTTTAAAATTAGGATTTTCTATTAACCGTTAATGCACCTAGATTCTACAGGATAAACGACTAACTTTAATCAAGTTATCTAGCACATTAACTAATTAGAAACAAAAACTAATAAATTATTAATGATTTGTAACAATTAAAAATCTAATCTATTAGTGAATAATCTAAGATTTTCTAGACTATTTACTAAGGTCGGATTATTATGTTAGTGTTTACCAAGTTTTAACTATTAAAACTCTAATACTTTATTTGGATCATTTATTGTTTGGTAATTAATCATATTACTCCTAATTACAATAAATGACCCTATTAATCTAACTTATTAAACTCTTTAATAAGTAGATTAATATTAATGAGAATTACCAAGTTTTCTAACCATTAAAAAAAACTAATCTCATTATTCATAGCCAATTTATGTATTTACCCATTTTAATCACATTAAAAAAAATACATAAAATATCAGGCTATGATGCATGTATGACATATCAAATATATTTGTGTAGGCACATATAATCTCAATGACATACGTATGCATGACAATGCTTTTATCATCACATAATATAAAGCATACATGAATTGACCTAGTATTGTGGATTATTTAACCTAAAAAATTGGAATCTAAACTTACAAAAAAGAAAAATCCAAGGCATTCATTGGTCTTCTAGTAACTTCAGATATCTTCCAGTCACTTCAGGTCACTCCGATTCATCTCATGAATCCGAAACGGGAAATCTGCACGGAACACACTAGGCAACACTTGCCAACGGAACTGTGCATGAACAGCACCCTGTGAACAGTGCCGGTCGTGAACAGTGTTCGGTGAACAGTACCCCCTGTGAACAGTACCCCCTGTGAACAGTACCGACGTCGCGCGCGTTTCCTGTTCTTCGTTTACAAGTTACATTTTTTTTTTATTATTTACAATACAATAACAGTAAAATAAATAAAATAAAAAATATACAACCCATAAACCCTAAATCCACAATACCATAAAAAATTATGATCAACCATGTTTAAATTAAACAATTTAATTATAAAAATTCATACAATCATAAGAGATGGTGCCTACACATTCATACATACAGGAGCATCGAAAACAATTTCCAGTTCCGAAAAGTAAACTGGCTCTGATACCAATTGTTGGAACCCTCGTTTACCGGTCACGTAGCAGAACTAGGTTTTAAAATTTTTATACATATCATATCTATATCTGGGACCAATGAACTTTGGATCGATATTATTTTTCGGAACTAATACATACAATATGTAAATACAGGAAATTGTAATCAATATAATCAGAAGAAGATATACTTACCAATGTTTAGAGGCTCCTTCACTTTTCGATATGCTCCTGTCAGAACCAATTTTACCAACGTTTGGAAGCTTCTTCACTCTACGATGTGCTCCTGCCTGAACCACTCGATCTTCCGCGCTATCTCTCGAAACTGGTAACTGCGTATGGGCGAGTCACGGTTTCAGGAACTTGAATGGAGGATGTAGAGAGAATTGAAAAAACTCTTTCTTCTATGTGTTTATAGTTACTAGCTTCTTTCTTTCACCAAAAGTCTACGCACTGTTTCACAAAAAAATATATATATCTATCTTTAACGCATCTGCTTGCTTTATATATATATCTTATATGTATTAAGTATTTGCATCCTATGCAAATTCTTCTTTTGATAATTATTTTTTGTACACACCAATTTGCATCCAATGCAATCTCTTGTGTTATTAATTGATATATATATTTTAATTATCCTTTTTAAATATATCTAATATATTAAAAGTGATAATAAGTATTTTAAATTTAAATTTAAATTTAAATTCAAGTACTTAGATAAATGATTTAGTAAGATAAAAATAATCCTATTATTTTATCTTCAACTAAATTCATATATCAACTATACCCTCCAATTAATAGTTAATTAATAATTCATAATTATAAATATAATTAAATTATCTAATTATTTAATTAATTTAACTATTAACATTCATTAATTAAATAATCTCATTATTCAATTAATTCTCGAATATATACGTGTCACTTTTGTAACACAATTAATTAGACAATCCAATTAATTAACAGTGACCCTTGTTACCTAAATCAATTGTGCTAGCAAAGGAACCTAATGGACCCACAGTATTTTGAGCTCCAATAATCCTCGGAATCATTAATTAAACTCATTAATTAATATTCCTTGACTATTAACTCTGGTGTTATTCCACTAAAAATCCGAAGTTGTACTCTCTCAACTGCAGAAGCTTTTACACGGACCGATACAACTCGGTGTCCATCGATTTAGCTGTTATATATGGTGTGATCCACCACAATAGTTCATAATTAGAGCTGGGTCATAATGTCCGTTATACCCCTCTAATCACATATATCCTTTAAGTACCATTGATTCTCTAATGGACAATAAATCCTATTTCATTACGGAATTAGGAGAACACTCATATTGTCCAATCCCCGAATCAACCCTTAAAGGAACTACCATCTACTTCTCACAAGAATGAGTGGATTCCACTATTGTGTACAAACCTTCCCAGCCACAAGCCTAACCGCAATCCCAACATACAGAACATATTGATCGGGAATAGCATCTGACCACACCCATGGTATATCAAAGACCACGATCTAACCTGAAGGAGTCAATAAGACACTCAGGATTAAGATCACCCACATATAGCCATCATTAATTGATATATATGAATCTCATCGGTAAACGGATCTTGATGATAGATTCATAGAGATCATGGCCCAATCCTATATGATCACATCATACATGGTGTCTCCATTCCCATATCTTAGATGAATGATTTAGAATAGAATCATTGTACAATACAGAATGGACTGCTTCTATAGATTAACCACAAATAAAGTACCCAGCTTTATTTGCTATCTATGGACTCTTTAGATTGCACGTCTCTTACTGTATCCATCTGTATATGACACTTATATACACAGTTCGTGATTACATCCGGCAATTTTGAATGTTAAATATATGCACAGGTTATAAAATAAACAACATAATAAAAATGAATTGAACTTTTCCTTTTATTTATTTCATAAATCCATTTACAATTTATATCTTTAGGGCATAAACCCCAACATCACTATGTAGCAGTATAGACCCTGGTCGGTTGTGAACATCGTTTTATCTTCATCGGTTTTGTTCATCCGGATCTAGCTGTATCCCGAATAGGCATCCATAAAATTGAGCATTTCATGACCCGATGTAGCATCGACCAACTAATCTATTCTGGGAAGTGGGAAGCTATCCTTTGGGTAGGCTTTGTTCAAATCTGTGAAATCCACACACATTCTCTGTTGTCCATTTTTCTTCTAGACCAGCACCACATTCGCTACCCACTACGGATAATTGATTTCCCTCATTGATCCTATAGCGAGTAACTTCTTTACCTCCTGCTTGATTGCCCGACTCTTTTCGAGGTTAAAGGATCTTCATTTTTGTATTACAGGTTTTACGCTCGGATCCGCAACCAAGTGATGTGATATCACTTGTGTGTCTATCCCCACCATGTCTTCATGACTCCACACTAACACATCTTTGTATTCTCTAACAAAATTGATGAGATCTGTCCTGATGTTTTTTTCTGGGTTAGCACCGATTTTAACCTTCTTTGCTGGTTCATCTTCCTTTAAGACTATTTCCTCTGTTGGCTCATCCTTTGATATTTCGGGTTCTTCCTTTGGGTTAAACTCGAACATCAATGATTCTCCATGCTTAGTCTAATCTAGTTGGGTCAAGGTACACACATGGTGCTCACTGTTATCTCTGTCCTTGTAAACGGAGAGATTAGCTCTTCTAGCCATTTCCTTCAAACCCTTGATAGTTCCTACCCCTCATTATATCGGGTATTTGATCATCAAGGCGTAGGTTACCGTTACTGCCTTCGTTTTGTTCAGGAAAGGTTGACCCAGTAAGGCATTGTAAGGCCAATTCTTTATTTCTACCACTATAAAGTCGAGTAGCACCGTTTTCTGGTAAGGTGCCACTCCAATTTTTACGTGCAAATTTTATCGTCCCAAGAGACCTGACCTCGCCTCCTCCAAATCCTGAGTAGGGCATAGAAAGGTTGCAAGTTCTTTCGATCCAATCTCAACTGATCATAAACGGTTACACTGAGGATGTCTGTTGAGCTACTGTTGTCCACTAATATCCTTCAATCTTCCCTATGGCCAATCTTGGCGCTAATAACTAGAGCATCATTTGGTCGGACGTCGGCCCTTTGTGAATCATCTTCAGTAAATACTATTGGGTCCCATCCTTCCTTTATTCTCTTTGGATCAGGCTCGATGGAATTAACGTCGAAATTCTACCTTGCTTTAACCACTTCTCAGATTTCATGAGTTTGTTCTCAGTTATGTCTTCTCATCTTTCTTCTAGATAATATCTTATAGATGCCCTTCTCGAATTAGAGTTTCTATATGATCTCTGAGCTGGTAACGTTTAGAGGTTTCATGCTCGTTCTCTTTATGGAATCTGCAATACTTTATCATGTCTCGTCGGGGCAAATTGTGACTGTTGGCGTGGCTCCTTCACCAGATTCTTTTCTTCCAATATTGCCAAGATCTCATTCTGTCTTTTCCGAAGCGGGGTGTAGTTTGTGTACTTTCCTTGAAAATTTTCCCTAGTTTGGTCAGTACCACGTTTGTTTCCCCATCTTTGTTTCTTTCTTTGCTATTTCCCTTTTGTTTCCCTTTTGTTTCCCTTTATGGTTATTTGACTCAGCATCTTTTATCTCAGGTCTTCCTCCATTCATATAACAACCTCCTGTTGCCAACTCTTCTTCTTCAGCCAATGCATATCCTCCTGCCATATCCATCATATCTGCATATCTAGTTAGGCGAGCTCTGCTCAAATCGAAAGACAATCACCCATTCTGTAGGATGTTTATGAATACAACAATTATTGCTTCATAATTTGCACTGCCAATTTCTGAGACTATTTAGCCAAATCTTCCCAGGTATTTTTTTAGCAACTCTTCTTTCCCTTGTTTTAGTTGAGAAAGATATGTCACTGATTTTTTCCTGTGCACATTCCCAAGGAATTTTCTTGAGAAACTTCTGTTCAATTCCCTAAAACTCCCAATACTTACCGAGGGCAATCTTCCGAACCACCTTGAGCTACATCCCCCTAAGTGTCCGTGGGAAGTTAAGACACAACAAGGGATCGTTGTGGTCATATTGGGCCATAGCACTCTTATACCCTCTGACATGCTTCTTAGGATCTGTATCCTTTTTGAATTGTTCCATGTGTGGCATTCTGAATCTCTTCGGGAATGGTGTTCGAAGAATGTCTCTAATGAAAGGGCTGTCAGAATCATCGTTAGACAACTCATTATGTCCATAACGCCTAATCAACACATCCACTAAACACCTGTTGTTCTCGACTTCTCGGGTCAAGCTCTATATCACAATATCTCCATCACCCACTGGCTCTCCCCGATGGTTGAGTTGTTGAGTGACAGTCATACTTATCTACAGCTTCTCTTCATCCTGCCTCTGAGTCTCTCGAGCTAACTCTTGTAAGCATATTGTTCCACGGTGGCACTAACGATGATGACGGTCACTATCTTTTGATGATGATGATCGATCCCTTTACCGATCATACTTACGGTACCTATCATGCCCTATTGACTGTGGCTTCATTTTTGGCGATGCCGTTCTATGGGCATCTCAAGATCCTTGTCCTGGTTGTGCGATGCACCCCTAGTCTTGTTGGTAGGATCTGAATTTCTAATGGCTGCTAGCATGCTAGTTCTAGCCCAACTATTACCAATCAGAGCCTGGGAGGTGACTGATTTTGTAGGGGTGGTTGATTTAGAGGATTCGTCTCTCTTGTGGTCAACAGATCTATTCCTTCCTTCGCTGCATCTGTCAATATCTATTGCAATGCATCCCTAAAATGATACGCTATGTCCTCGCTGGTCGGAGAGACTCGTTGGATGCCAGCTAGGGATACCAAATGGTTCTCGATGATGGTTGTGGGATCCTTAGTAGTCCCTCATTGGTGAGCATTATATGGCAATTTTCATATGTCTCTAGAATTATCTTTATTTCCATCGCCAGACATCGTTTAAATAGGTCAGAGGTTTAACCCCTTCTTCTAGCACCAATTGTTGACGTCAATTTCTTGATAGGTAAGAAAGTGAACAATGTTTGATTTAATTATGACTTGTTAAAAAGAGAAAGAGAAAGAGAAAGAGAAAGAGAATTCAATTGATGTGTTTATGACACGAGTATACGTGGTAAGACCCCGGTGACCGGAGAAACATCCACGGGTGATTGTAAGCACAACCAAGCCAAAATCCACTATTAAATAAAGAATTACACCACTCGATCTCTCTTGCCTCTCTTTCATAGTGATTAGTTTTTGTTCTCCTTGTTCTCTATATCCCTCTTTTTACAATAAGATTATGGGTCTATTTATATGTGTATAGAACCCTAATCCTTATTACAAATAAGGAAAGGTGATAGTGTTTGATTGGAACTAGTTGCTTGTTGAAGTTGTCTTTGTCTTCTTTCCTGTTTCTGAGATCTTGTGGATCGAGTCTGAATCTTCATAGGATTCTAGTTGCATAGTCCGTTTAGGATTTATTTCCCAATTGGTGTGTCATCTTCTAAAAGAAAAGAGTTACTGCTTGATTTGGACTTGTTTCTTGTTTGATTTTTTATCCTTCTAGAAGCTTTTAAATTCTTTCCTTCTCTGATATGGGGGAATGAAATAAGGATGTTTCCATATTATAGTGTAATTCTAGATCCTTTCTCTAGGCTCATTTATGTGAATCATATATTTCTTGACAGCTACTTTACTCAGGTTTCTCATGTCGTCCCCGAGTAAAGCTGAATGTGCCGAGTATTTGTATTCGGCTTTACTCGGGTTCTTATGTCCTAGTGATACCACTGATGGTGTTTTTCAGTTGCTAGTTTGGATGCTTATCTAGCAATCTTTTTGGAAGCTTCCTTATCTGTCACTGAAGTGTACATTTAATGAAATATACATATAACATCAATAAATTCTTTCATTCATGTGGTTAATAGTAGTTGTGATGACAACCAATCCCTTCTCGCTTGAGGTTGATTAAGTTCCTTCTTGTTTGAAGTTGATAGCAGTTGTTGTTACAACTAATACATGTTTTGAGGTTGATAGTAATTGAGATAGATACCAATTCCTTCATTTTTGTGAATGTTTTGGTGTTAAATGCTTTTGTTGATTTTGGTAAAATGTACCTATATGCTTAAAAGAAACATTTATGCATTTATCATTCATTATTTTATCATACGTCGTTTTTATGTTTTTATTATTGTCTAATACTCACTTGAACTCTTTCCACTCATTTGCTTTTTTTTTTAGAGTTGAAAAATTAAACATGGGAAGAAACAAGATTTCTAATTCAATCCATCCATCAAAACCCATTGCTAAAAACAAACCTACACCAAGAACCTCTAGAAAACCCAAACCCAACAAGTTGAAATCTTTGGGAGTTATGGGAACCAAAAAACTTATTCAAGATAGAGGTGTTGATTTGGTAGAGGGTTCCTACATTCATCAAGTTATTCATGAAAGGCATTGGGAAGCATGGATAAATACTATTATAGTTGCAAATGAGAGCCTTGTTAGAGAGTTTTATTTTGAATATAAGGATAGTATAACCTTCAAAAATGCCTTGATTAATGTGAGGTGAA
This sequence comes from Dipteronia dyeriana, assembly GCA_032871835.1. NCBI lineage: Eukaryota > Viridiplantae > Streptophyta > Magnoliopsida > Sapindales > Sapindaceae > Dipteronia > Dipteronia dyeriana. Next base: position 74,695,093 of record CM065300.1, on the reverse strand, counting down.
GAACATTTAGGATCTACTCAGAAACCATCAATAAGTTCCCTGGTCTTTCCAATGATATTGTGTCGGAACTACTTGATGTGGACAACATAAATCTCTTAAATCTTATAGGGAGGACTTTATGTGAAGATGATGGATTTAAATGGGGAAAGAAAGCATACATTAGTCAAGGTGAGTTAACCAAGGTTAGTGCCTTGTGGCATCTATTTGTATATGTCAATCTTGTAAGATCTACTTATACTTCGGAGCTAAACAAAGAGAAGATCAAGATTGTGTACACCTTAGTGACAAACAAGCCCTTGAACCTTGGTGATCTTTTGATAGAGCATTTTGAGAGTGTGCCCTCTTCATCTAGGTTAGACAAGAAGTTGGCTTTTCTGGGGGGTTATTACTCATTTTTACATGAAGCTAAGAGTTCCAAGACTTGATGATGATGTGCTACAACCTCCTTTGGACCATTTTTGTCATAATAGATTGACATTTATGTCATACAAAGGAAAAAGGATGGCTAGTGACACTTTTAGGCTTTTTGGTGTGCTCCATGAGCCAAGTGTTGTGTCAAGTACAAATAGTCTACTGGAATGGGCCTTGCAATTCCAAGAGGGGTTTATGACCAAGATTGAAGAGCTTAATGTTAAGGTAGTGGAACTAGGTGCAAAGGGGAGACAACAAGATAAGAAGATCAAATCCTTGGAAGACAAACTTGCCTCTAGCAATTCATCCACTACAAGGCACTATGTAAGATCAACATCAAGAAGAACCTTCTTTAAGGATTTTTTTATCATGAGGTTTTGTATGTTTTCTTAACCTTTTGTCTACATCTTATGTCAAAAGGAAGAGAAAAAGATTGTTACTAAAACCTATGCTCTTAATCTTAGGTAGGATTGTAGTTTGATTTCCACTGGGAAATCTTATCTTATTTTTTTCCTTTGGTATCTTGAGTTCTTGGTTTGTAATGTTTGGATGGTGATATTTTGTTGATGGATAGTATGAATGTATTTAGGGGGAGACATGTGTATCCATTTGAACTTCATTGACATTTATCTAAATATCTTGTTGTATTTCTATGTTTCTCTTGTGTATGCTTTGTGCTTCAAGCTATTTTTAGGTGGCGACAAGAGAAGACTGTATAGAAGAATTCAAGACTTGTTGAAGATCAATCTAATGAAACTAACACATTGTAATGTGAGAGTGTGATTTTGTGACCAATCTTCATTTTATATATTTTAGTATATCTATAGGTGTTTTGACATAGAATTTGCAAAATGGGGAGTTTGTTAGGCTTTTGAGTCTTGTGTTGACATAATTCTATATCAAAGCAATATTTTCTTTGTATTGATTAGTTGACTAGGATTTATGGATCATCAAGCTAGGTTCAAGGAAGATTGGACAACAATTCAAGCAAAGTGATGGCTATAAGAGGAACAAAGCTTTATTGCATAGCTAAAGGTATATCAAGACCTCTTTCCTCTTGCAAGGTCTAGGAACATGCACACATAGCATTCATACATGTCCCTGCATCATTGTGAAAAATTTGGTATAACATATACTCACACTTATTCATGTATGCACTTACATTAGTTCTAAAGTTGACAATTTTGTGAAATTGCATGTTCTAGGTCTATATCTAGGAAATTGCATACTTGTGTGTTCTTGTATTCATTTTATAGTGTTTGTATGATAATGAACTTGAATATTTGCATATAATATTCTATATTGAGTTCTGATTATTTTGGTTACTCATTTATTAATTTTCAAGTTCAAATTAGGAAGTTAATAAACTTTTTGAGATTTTATCATACATGATTTTTATCTTTGATTTTCAAGATTGAATTCCATATTTTCTTAAAAAAATTTCTTGACTTATTTTTTATATGAAGAGTCTCGGTTCATAATCCAAAAACAGATTAAAAATTGGAGTTTAGAGGCTGGAGATATGGCTGAAGAACTGAAGGAGCTTCAAGGGAAAAAGGAAGGGGACAACCCCCCTTTCCCCTTGGAGGCACGTGAAGCTCCATACGAAAGGAGGCCCTCTGCCCCCGTGGAGGGCCATGCACCTCAATAGGATGCAGTGGTGTCCCCCTCCCATTGGTTTTTGATTTTTCTCTTTAAAAATTCCCTTTAAAAACTCTTTTCCCTCTCATTCTTTTTCAAGAAAAACTTGTGCATAAAATTTTCTCTCCAATTTTCTTATCTTCCAAACACCATATCTTTTTCATTCGGAGTCCGATTTGAGTGATTCAAGATAGAGATTTCTGATCTACCAATCCTCTATATTTTTCTCAAGAGTTTAGAGTCATTTGATTGAGTTTTCTAGTATCTTCACACATAAAAAGTGGACTGCATAGTTTTCACTTGAGGTATTGATTTCTCTTTTTATTTTTGAATTTCAAATCTTCAATTACCTTGGGTTTTCTTCTTCAATACATGTATGCATATTGTGTTTACTTTGATTAGAGGTTTGGACTCTATAGAAGCTAGATTGAGCTTTGATTGAATCTTACATGTTGAGTTAGGTTTTTGTAAAAGCCTATGTTTTCACATGTTTGTATTTTGTATTGTGCTAGCTTTCTTTCTAGGGCTATTTTGAGCTTTGATTGAGTGATTTTAATTGAAAATAGTCTATACTTGTGCTAGGTCTTTTATTTGACCATTTTTCATGATTAGCACAATTTTATTGAATATTTAGAGCTTGATATGTTTTCTTTAAATGCTTCGTGAATACATGCTATATATTTCTCGCTAGGAATTCTATTGATCACGTGTTATGATTCTAGCATGACTTTTGCTTGATACTAAATCTTGTTTATGTGCTTAAATGTATATGATTGATTCAAGGTTTAGTGACATATAAGGTTTAGTGACATATATAAATCTAGAAGCTAAATGTGTTTTGGTGTTTTCAAATTTTCTAGAATTGTTATTCGTGCAGAGTAACTAGACATATTTGGTTTGTGAACTTTCATGCATATGTCTAGTTCCCATAGAATGTGTTGATCAACATATTGTATGTTACGTTCTTGTTTGCATTTTGCATTCATGATCACATTGGAGGCCTTATGAAAAGATTGGAAGTCACATTTCTTAGAGTGATTATTTGGTTTGTGTATTGGAAGTCACATTTTAGAGAGAGGATCTTCAATTTATGCACAGAGTCTTAGCTAGGATCAGGGGTGATCCAGATAGTTAAGTATAGAGGTCTCATTTTGGATATGGGTTCTTCAATTTGAGTGTAGAAGTCACGTTTTGGAGACGGGATCTTCAATTTGCGTATGGAGTCTTGACTAGGATCAGGGTGATCCGAATAGCTAAGCAAGGTGGCATCTCTTTCATTGTGTGGGGTTGAAGGGTAGATTTCTAGGTGAAGTTGGTCACTTGAGAAATTGTATCTTTTTATGTTACTAGCGAAAGGTGTTTGCTGGTGGTTGTGGTATCAACTCGTGGATGTGTCCTTTTTGGAGATTTTACCACGTAAAATTCATGTCTTGATTTTCTCTATCCCTATCTCTTGATATTTTTATATGTGTTAATATATATCTTACTTGATATTGATATATATCATGTTTGATATACTTGTAATTAACATTCATTTTATATCAAGATTTGAACTTGTTAAAGGCTTTAGTTTAAATAGTTGTTATCAATATTGACTTTATTTGATCAAGCAAGTCTTTGTTAAATTGATTTTGCTTGTGTTTAACTAAAATTGTGATACAAGTTATCTATAAGGACAAACATAAGTTTGTTTTAAGGGAATGAAAAAGGTGTACTAACCTATTCACCCCCCTAGGTTAGGTTAAGACAAATTAACCGTGTTTGTATTTTTAATCTTCCTCCTCTTATATGGAATGAGATTTATCTCCTATCTCATGGTTATAATGTTTTCCCAAACATTGTCAATGCATCCCAAAGTCTCTAACCAGACTTCCTGTATCATCTTTCGGCTCATCTGGAACTATGACGTGAAGCTTGAGCTCATCTAGTTTATAGACTTCTGGAGGCTCGCCATCCCTGTAATAAGTGTCTCCTATGACACCATATCCTCTCTAGCCTCTGGTATCGGGGGCTCTTAATTATAGTCTATCTGTTTCTGTTCATAATCCATCCTATATAGATCATCATATTGCTGCCTACTTGAACTCTCATTCGGGTTTGTTCTTCTTTTTTCCCAGCCTTTCTCTTTCTGCTTTTAGTATCCCTCTCTACCGCCAAAGTAGCATGAATGGAAATCCAAATGTCTACTTGGGGATAATCAAACGTGTCATCTCCAAGTTAACTCTGGCATGCCTGCAGAATTTGATAATCAGACACGAAAACAATAGTGGCTACCTATTATTCCTATTCTGTCTTACTATAAGGAACTCAATTTTCACCAAATAGCTGACATTGATCGGCCACTCATGCTGGGGCAATGTAGGATGGTGGCTACCTCAAATGAGACGGTGGTTCTATGAGTTCGTGGCCAAAGCGAGTGAGAAATGAAGATGTTCCAAGCTCAATCTTCAGGTTAGTGTGTTTGATGTGGTAGTTAAGGGCCACCCTAAATGTCATCAGCTCTATCAACAGATCATTGGCCACATCCACGTTTTGTTTGATAAGCATCTCATTCCATGTCACCCTATCTCTTAAGTTTCCCTCTGAATCTGGCTCGATTATGAAATATCTATTAATGTCCACTACATTTTCCTGGACCTCTCTCTCTCTTACCATAACTGGGCATGATTCTAATAATCATCGGGGACCATTCCATATAGAACTCTAATACCACCCTTTGACAATATTTGGGAGGGGTTCTACCACTATTCTGCATCGTCTAAAACTCTCCAACCGGTCCCCAAAATTCTCGTTTGGGGTGCACTCTAGTATTTGTGGCTCCTTGGTCTTTTTCTTTCGTGAGCCTTGGCCAACATTCTTGGCCTAGTTCTGGTAGTCATCTAAAAAAAAGATACAAAGTTTTAGAATAAACTTCATGTAGTTATTAGCATGTATTAGTACATTGAGTAGAGAGATGAAACAAAACTTGACTAGCCCAAGGCACCTAGTTCGCGAGTGTTGCGCGGGGTCAGGTGACCTGCATAGTAACCGTGCAGTTGCCTAGATTGTTCATCGTGAGGCAACATTCAAGCAATCTTTAAAGATCTTACAAAACTATGAGTTGTACTGTTATGCGTTTGGTATGGCTGAGACAGGACGGGACAAGAGGTTCAAATGACTAGAGTAGCTTTCTTATCCTGTCTAATGTTTGTTACCACATATAAGTGACATATGTGATAGGACAAGTCAATATTTATTACATAAATATTTTTATATATCATATTTAACAAAAATAATAATATTGTAAGTGAAAAATATTTTTAATCAATGATTTTTAGAAGACATGTTAGTTTTTTTCAAATAATAATAATAACAATTGTAAGTTCCTCGGTTTTTTATTATCTCAATTTGTTGACAACCACATTTTGGGATCAATATACAAGGGTAGATTAGGTCATCATTGCTCAAGTCCTCTTCCAAGCATCAAAGGTAAAATCACTTGCTTAACTTCATTGAAGAGATTTAGTGCACACACTCACACTCATGCATTTTCTTTTAATTATCTTGCTTGCATGTTTATTTGCCATTTTGTGTGCCTTGTGTGTCTTATTTTTGTTTGAGTGTTAAATGTATGTTTATGCCTTGAAAAGAGGATTTTTTCCTCTATACCGCGGTCTAGACCACTCTCTGTGTAGTGCCTTCACCGCGACCTGCACAACAGTGTTTACCAGAGGACGCACGCTGTTTCTACGGCGGTCTGTGCTTGTTGCATATGTTGCGGTCTCCCAAGCGGAGTTTCACAAATGATGCATGTTGTCCAGACCGCGGTCTGTGCACACTGCATGCACAGCGGTCTGCAGAGCGGCGTTGTCCAGGCGATACACCCTCTTTGTGCCGCGGTCTAGACACTTACCTGGACCGCGGTACAGCCAGCGGTCCTGAAGGGTTTTGCTTGCCTTTCGCCCAAAACGACGCAGTTTCACTTTAGGCTTCATATAAACATACCATCTTCTTCCCAACTCGTTTTTAGAGCTTTCTAACCTATTTTTGAGAGAGAGATAAGGTTCTTTAGAGAGAGAAGCTCCAAGAAGCAAATTTTACTCAACCATCCTTAAAATCCAAATCATCAAGCATCTTTCAAGCATGATTTTCTTGTGTGTTCATGACTAGGTATTCTCTACATGTTCTAAACTTTATGTTTTCATTATTAAGACATGTATACCTAGGGTTTTAGTCTTTATTGCATATTAATTACTTGCTTGTATGTTTAATTGCTTTTATGACATGTTTGAGTATTGATTGTTGGTTGAGATACATTAATTTGTGATAGCTAGCATTTATGACGATTTTACCCTTCTAGCTATTTCTTCTTGCCTTTTCATTTAGAACATTGATATCTTGGATTTGCCTTAATTGTCATTATTAATCCTAGATAAGCATGAATGTCTTGACCTAGCATTTTTGCATATTGAACATTCTTGCATATTCACTAAGGTTGCCATTATCTATTCATTGTTGATTTAGCTTGTGGCTAAGTGGTTAGTGCACAAGGCTAGTGATCCAAGATCACTATTAAGGCCCGCAGGGTAGAGTGAAAGGGTTAGTAACTGGAGGGTTAGACGGGAGGTCAACCTAGGTTGTAAACTCTTACTCAATAGTTGATTTTTAGGATCAATGGTGGCGCTCTAAACAGCTCGTGGTTTTTCCCATTTGGAGGGTTTCCATATATATATTGTGTGTTGTTATTGTTTTATGTTTGTTGTCTTTTATTTGAACATTTAGGTAGAATGGGGTAGAATTGTTAATATTGATTAATTCGTAAAATTGGTAATCTATCGAATTAAAACCTATTCACCCCCTAGGTTATAGTCACACACTTTCTAGGAAATTTCAATTGGTATCAGAGCCGGTTCCTAGATATACTTAGGTGATCCGTGCATTGTGTGTGTCTTACCTTGTGCATTTTGATTGTTTGATTTTGCTTGGTTGTTTTTTCATTTCATTTGCATATCATTTATTACCCCCAAACACTATGAGTGAGCCTGGGATGAGTAAAGAAGGAGCTTCAGGCTTAAGACCACATTTGCTTAAGGGTGATAATTACGCCTCATGGAAAGGCAAGATGGAGGCTTATATTTTCCAAATAGATGACCATGCATGGATGGCAATTGAAGATGGTTACACTTCTCCAACAATGACCACCGAAGAAGGAGATGAAGTTCCAAAGCCTAAGTCTCAATGGAGCACGCAAGAATTTGAAGCTTCCAAGTGGAACAACAAGGCAATGCATGCCATCTTATGTGCCATGGACGACAATGCTCATAAAGGAACTGAAGTGGTTAAGGACTAAAAACTTCAAATCCTCCAAAAACAATTTAAGATGATTATGATGGAGGAGGAAGAGTGCTTTAATGACTTCCAGGTGAAGTTGATGGACATCATAAATCAAAGCCATCAACTAGGTGACCCATATTCGGATAGAAGGATCAAGCAAAAGATCATGAGGTCACTTTCTCCTAGATTCGAATCCAAGGTGACAGCTCTTGAAAAAAATAGTGATTATAAGTCAATGAAGCCGAGTGAAGTGATTGGAAGGCTTCTAGCCTATGAGTCGAGGTGGACCTTTACATCTATACCATCCATGAAGCAAGAGAGCATGGCTTTGAAGACCTCCACAATGGAGAAGGAAAAGGATGACTCAGATGGGAAGATGGCCCTTATGGTGAAAAAATTTAAGAAGTTCATCAAATTTAACAAAAAGGGGTTTGGATCCAAAGGAAAGGAATTGAAGCAAAAGAATCTTTTTAAAAAGGTGGAGAAAGCTCACAACATGGATTCCAATAAGGGAATTCAATGCTATAAGTGTAGTGGGTTCGATCATATTGCCACCGAGTGTGCTAATTTGAAGAAGAAGAAGAAGAGAGGAAAGATGGTGGTTGCCTCATCAAATGATAGTGGAAGTGAAGGAGATTCCTTAAGTGATGAAGAGGTTGTTCTTAACTACACGGCTTTTGGAGCCTCCTTTGTGGAAGCTGTAGAAAAAGGCAACAAAGCCTTAAGTAGTGACCTTGAAAAAGGAGTAGGTGAAGAAGTAGCTAGAAGTAATTTTTATAAAGCTACTAGGAGGAAAAGTGATGAGAGCATCACATCCTCAAATGATGAAGAGGTGGAAATACAAAAAGAAGATGACATAAGTAATTAGAGTTTCTCATCTCACTCTACAAATGGAAATGTAGAGAGTATGAACCTTGAAAGGTTTATTGAGCATTTTCAAAGCTCAAGGTTGAAGATGAAGAAAGAGGTTCGAAGGCTAAGGGAAGAGAACCTCAATCTATCAACCAAGGTGACTCACTTAAGTGAGAAAGTAGAGAGTGGAAAAGAGTTAGAAAAGAGTTTGAAGTTGCTTGTGATCACTAAGAAGAGCGAAGAGAACTTAAAGGATGAGCTTAGGGAAGCGAAAGAATTAGTTTCCAAGATGACATCCGGAACCGAGAGACTTGACAAGATGATATCATGTGGGAAGAGTCCTAGTGATAAAACGGGCTTGGGATATGTGGAAGGCAAGGATGCCACTTCCTTGAAGAATACCATCTTTGTTAAGAGTCAAGAGGATAAAGAGACTCAAGATTCACACCAACAAATGAGATCGAATGAAGTTGGAGAATCGTCAAAGCATGCTCAAATGAAGGCTCAAACAAATTCTCAAGCTAAAGCTCATCCACCAAAAGCTAGAACTCATCAAACAAGACCTCAACTTACAAGGAGCTCTCAAAGTCAACAAAGGAGTTTTAACACATAACCAAGAAGAGAAGCTAATTTGGCTCAATCACAAAAGGTGTTTCAAATAAGAGATTCGGCTCAACACCAAAGGACAACTCAAAGGAGAAGGAATTCTTCCATGCTTGCACAAGGATATGGTATGAATTCTCACTTTACTCTCATTTGTCATTATTGTGGTGTTGAAGGTCACATAAGGCCGAATTGTTTTAAATTTATTAAGTTGTGTCGTTTCGAAAGCATGATTGAGAAGAATATTCTTAGAAGAGCAAATATGCATGTGCCTAGGAAGTCTAGAATTAATGATCCTTGGAGAAATATGACGACTATGACCACTAGGAATGACATTGTATCACCTAAATGGATTAGAAGAGATGAACCCACATGTCATTGTGCTAAGATTTCACCCATAGGCTGAACTAGGTCCAATGGACTTGGAAGGTCTATAGGGACTCATAACTCCTTTTGACATGATTTCAATTGGCCCCATATGGGGAGCTCAAGCAAAGAGAGCGAACTTTCATTCTAATAATCAAATAATTGTTAAATTTTATGTTCTTTAATTAATTGCTTAAGTATCTTGGATGCATATATTATTATGTCTTTTTACTCAATAAGTGTGTTTTTGCCTTATTTGAAATGCTTATCTCATTTGTGTTCAAACATGTATTTTTGGACTAGGAAATTTGATTGAGAAGTACATTTGATTGACCCAAAGTTTATCTCCATGTTTATGAAAACTTGATCTTGACATGCTTGAAGTGTTATGGATGATGAATTTATTGAATGCTTCGAAAATTGTTGCAAATATGTGTGCAAGTGACTTTTGAGACTTCATTCAATAAGGATATTGTATCCATTTCAAGGATTTTCACATTCCTATAGTCTCTCTCTTTTCTTATTAAACAAGGCAACTATCATACGGGCACTTGCCTGGAAAAATCTAATAGGGCGCAATAGTCGCTCATGTCTTGTTCAACTTGTAAATTTGATAGTTGCTCTTTTTTGGTTAAACAATATCTTGTTTTCAATTGACAATTTGGTACAAATTGGTTTGACTTCTCTTGGAACCTCATATGCTATTTTCCTTTGCCAAATACCATGCTTTTGGAAGTTGATGTTGCATGTATTTCATTCAAGGCAATCTTTCGCACATGTTCCAATCAATAAAACTTCCATGAATTTCTCTTTCTCTTAATTAACATGTATAAAGTTGTTGTATATGATTATACATTTTCATTGCAAATATCTCTCTTTGCTAAAGCGTCCCGATTTGGGAATACTCCTTTGCCTATCTTGTGACAAAAAGGGGGGAGTAGTATTGTATTTAGGGGGAGTTGATATTGGCATGATGTTTTAAGGGGAGATTGACATATTGAGAGGGAGTGGATCTATTTAGGGAGAGCATTTGCTATGTGCATTGTTGATTGCATGTTACTTGTTTCTAATTCATGCAAATTGCGCTTGTTTTTTTATTTATTTTGATCCCTCTTATACAATTGTCTTGGAAAGTGTAGTTATTTGTTTTGTAGGGATGATCATTCTACAAGAGATGAAAGATTTGAAGATTTAGCTTTGGGTATCTCTTGTAATATAGAATGTTGTTTTTGTTGACCTCTTGTTTATTTCTTGTTTTGTTGTGAGGATACTTTGTGAGTGAGTGGTTTTGTTACGAAATAGCCAAAGGGGGAGATTGTAAGTTCCTCGGTTTTTGATTGGCTCATTTCGTTGACAACCACATTTTGGGATTAATATGTAAGTGTAGTTTAGGTCATCATTGCTCAAGTCCTCTTCCAAGCATCAAAGGTAAAATCACTTGCTTAACTTCATTGAAGAGATTTAGTGCACACACTCACACTCATGCATTTTCTTTTAATTATCTTGCTTGCATGCTTATTTGACATTTTGTGTGCCTTGTGTGTCTTATTTTTGTTTGAGTGTTAAATGTATGTTTGTGCCTTGAAAAGAGGATTTTTTCCTCTATACCGCGGTCTAGACCGCTCTCTATGCAGTGCCTTCACCGCGGCCTGCACAGCAGTGTTTACCAGAGGTCGCACGCTATGTCTACGGCGGTCAGTGCTTGTTGCATACGTCGCGGTCTCCCAAGCAGAGCTTCACAGACAATGCATGTTGTCCAGACCGCGGTCTGTGCACACTGCATGCACAGCGGTCTGCAGAGCGGCGTTGTCCAGGCGATACACCCTCTTTGTGCCGCGGTCTAGACACTTACCTGGACCGCGGTACAGCCAGCGGTCCTGAAGGGTTTTGCTTGCCTTTCTCCCAAAACGACGCAGTTTCACTTTAGGCTTCATATAAATAAACCATCTTCTTCCCAACTCATTTTTAGAGTTTCTTAACCTATTTTTGAGAGAGAGAGATAAGGTTCTTTAGAGAGAGAAGCTCCAATAAGCCATTTTTACTCAACCATCCTTAAAATCCTAATCATCAAGCATCTTTCAAGCATGATTTTCTTGTGTGTTCATGACTAGGTATTCTCTACATGTTCTAAACTTTATGTTTTCATTATTATGACATGTATACCTAGGGTTTTAGTCTTTATTGCATATTAATTGCTTGCTTGTTTGTTTAATTGCCTTTATGACATGCTTGTGTATTGATTGTTGGTTGAGATGCATTAATTTGTGATAGCTAGCATTTAGGACGATTTTACCCTTCTAGCTAATTCTTCTTGCCTTTGCATTTAGAACATTGATATCTAGGATTTGCTTTAATTGTCATTATTAATCCTAAATAAGCATGAATGTCTTGACCTAGCATTTTTGCATATTGAATATTCTTGCATATTCACTTAGGTTGCCATTATCTCTTCATTGTTGAGTTAGCTTGTGGCTAGGTGGTTAGTGCACAAGGCTACTGATCCAAAATCGCTATTAAGGCCCGTTGGGTAGAGTGAAAGGGTTAGTAACTGGAGGGTTAGACGGGAGGTCAACCTAGGTTGTAAACTTTTACTCAATAGTGGATTTTGAGGATCAAGGGTGGCACTCTAAACAGCCCGTGGTTTTTCCCATTTGGAGGGTTTCCACATATATATTGCGTGTTGTTATTGTTTTATGCTTGTTGTCTTTTATTTGAACATTTAAGTAGAATGAGGTAAAATTGTTAATATTGATTAATTCGGAAAATTGGTAATCTATCGAATTAAAACCTATTCACCCCCTCTAGGTTATAGTCATACACTTTCTAGGGAATTTCAACAATAATAATACCCAACAAGTTAGATGTCCGTCAATATCAATAAAAAATTTAAATTTGGCCAAGTTCAGAGAATCAAATTTCATTTTAGAGGTGCAAAGGAAGTTACAGAAACGTGAAATCAAGATAGGATATTAGACAATTGAGTCCATCTCGGACTGAATACAACATCACTTTATAATAAAATGTGGATTGTGGAATACGTTTTTACAATGTTGGAAAATAATGCAGTGAAGATTAGAAAAATTAGAATGAATGAAAATTACAGTTGATACAATTTCACTAGCATAACTTAATTGTTTCCATTAGTTTAACTGTTATAATCTAAGCCAAAAGCCAGAAATTCTTATACCATCAGGTAAGGGGTGGGTACTAAGTTGAGATTCGAACCGATTCGAATCGAATCGAATCGAAAAAAGGGTATTCGATTCGATTCGTAAGGGTAATTCGGTTTAAAAATTGAAAATCGAAATTTTTTTTTTCGGTTCAAACCGGTTTGATTTTCTTAAAACCGGATTAAACCGAATAAACCGATTATATAAGTAAAAAAACCTAATATATTTAATATATTTAAGGGTAATCTTTTTTTAACTGATTTTTTTTTTAATATATTTTTAAGTTAGGTTTGATTTGGTTTTTTTGGCTATTATAATGTCCAAAATTAGTATCTAACAACTCATTAATATTAAAAAAAATTCAAAAAACCCATTAAGCTAGCCGACTCATTAGGTCCAAAACTAAATTGAATCGAACCAAATCGAATCGATTAAAATAATTCAATTCGGTTTCCATTTCTTATTAGGTTTATACCGGTTCAATTTTAGATGAATCAAAATATATTATGTTCAATTAGGTTTGACATAAAATCGAATCGAATATAACCATACGCACCCCTACCATCAGGTTCTGACAAGGTATCCACCAATTCATCTGCTCTGCTTTCTCACTCCAATTGTCAAGCCTGGTCATATAATTAGTCCTCAGCATTTGCCACGGCAAAGGGATCTGCCACATCATACAACAAAACACAAATAAACGACTCACTTAAACACAAAGATGACTCTCACGAAACCTATGAAACTCTAACATATCTCAATTATTAAAAACATGCATAGCTTACCAAATACAGCAGTAGCCGCTGCTTTTCTATTTAACCTTTGAGAAGCTTTCTTTTGTTTTGTATCAGATATGATTTCCAACTTCACAAAACATACCCTTCTTGGCTCATATTCAGGGGCGGATCCACATTAAGGGCAGGTGGAGCCTGTGCCCTACCTCAGCTTTTTTAAAGAAAATCATTATGCTTGTATTTAATATATATAGAAATTAACCATCATCATTATACAAAGAAAGCAATAGCGTAGCTGTTAGAAAATGTATGTTAGATGATGAGTGATGAGCGTTCAAGTCCTCATTGTTACAAGTTGATTGATTATAATACTTTCTATATCTATTTTATTTTATCATATTTTCTAATTCCTTAATCAAATTTTTATTTTTTTCTAAAATAAAATAATTAACTTTCTCTTTTCCGTCGTTATCAACTTCTTAGCTACACACAATTTATGGTTACTTAATTCAATTTTATTATATATCAAATAATATATTATTATTTTTAAACTTGTATTATTTTTTTTAATAGTTTTAATTTGACATATCTAACACATCATATCAATAAACCCTAAAATCTCAAATTTTAATTTATTGTATTAAAATAATCCATACATTACTATGACTAATTTTATTTTATCCTTATTATTTTTCTTCATTTTTTAAGTTTAATTTATTTAGAATCAACAAATCAAAAAAATTTACCAATACTTAGAAGAATAAAAAAATTCAAAAACATGTCAAGTAATATTTATTAATCAATTATTTTGTAAATTTAAACTAAATTCATTATAAATACAAAACAAAATTTCTTATTATAAAATTATATTATAATTTATGTTGTTTTCCTTGTTATTATTTATTTATTAATATTATGTTTCTTGATACACATCATTTTTTAACTGAGTTGGTAATATATATCCCTACATGCGCGGTGAGGGTTCTAATCCCACAATGTGCATAATGCTTCAAAAATAAAACATATTATATTTCTTGTATTTGTTTTTTTTAAATATAAGAATAAAAAAACAATTTTATTAACAAAAAAACCCATTTTATTATAATCTCAATTTTTCAATACTTTTTCAATATAATTATTATTTTGTTTAAATGTCTTTCCTGTAAAATGTATGAATCCGTCACTATTCATATTCTGTGTTATTTGCCTTGTATTTGAGCTGATTGACATGTCCTTTGAAGTACAAAGGCTTATCTTGCAAATGCATGATTCGTATATCGAGACAAATACGAGCTTGTTCAATGTCATGGGGAAGTGTAATCTGTCAACTGTTCCTAATTTAAAAAGTGGAATGCAAGTAAAAGAGAGCATGAATTGAGAGCAAAAGAGAGCATGAATTGAAGGCGAGAGCAAAAGAGAGCATGAATTGAGCGAAAGCAAGTGTGAGAAAGATTGTGCTTTGAAATGTAAAGAATAGTTTGGGTGCGAAATTGTAAGAGTATAAAAACTAAAGCAAGCATTAAATGAAAGCAACGAGTGAGCTTGAGATTGTAAAAACAACAATGAATCAAAACTAACAAAGTAACAATAATGTTATTTTATACAAATTTGATGTCTAAATCCTGTATCTAAATAATGGGACAATATTATAATCTATTTATTTAGATTTTATTAAATTTATATGATTTAAATTAATAAATTAGAATATTACTTTATCATCTTAACACCAGATTTAGACACTAAATTTATACAAATTAAGTAACATTACTCGTAAAGTAAAAGATATAAAATGTATTGCCGGATTGGAGTGAGGCAAAGGGATTGCCGGATTGTCACATGAAATTTATAAAGAAAGAGTTTTTGTTCAATGATTGATTCTTTGCACAATTGCGTAGTACATGAAATGACGACTTGATGTGTATGAACATAGACATGACCACGGTTCGATTCGAACCGTGGAACCGAACCGTAACCGTGTAAAATGAACTGTATCCGTAACCATAACCGTAACCGTAACTGTGGAATCGGTTCCAGAACCGTAGGGCTGAAGGTTCGGTTCCAGTTCTCCTCTGAAAAAAACCGCCCTGAAACTGGCGGTTTGGTTTCGGTTCTGGAACCGTCGGTTCCAGAAAAAAAAAATTGTTATTTTTTTTTATTTTTCTTATGCTAAATTGTAAAAAAAAAAAAAAAAAAAAAAAGGAACGGAACCGGCGGAACTGGAACCGCCGGTCAACTGTTCCAGTTCCGGTTCCGGTTCTGGCTCCTTCCGGAACCGGTTGGAACCGTGGGCATGCCCAGTATGAACATGGTTTACTTTTGACGTTTTTGTATATAATTTCAAATTGATCTCTAGCTAGTCCATTCTTAAATTGTTGAAATTATAACATTATAAGCATAAAACCTCAATTTTTAAGACTTTTTAGTACCGATATTTATGTCTTATGTTTTTCGTTATTATATTAATTTGTAGGCTATAATGTAAAGATTGTTTCTTCACTAGCCAGAATTTCTATAACACCCTTACGCAGTATATATCTTTATGTATTTTATTATTTTTGAAGAAACTGTCTTTAATGTATTTAAATTTATCTTCAATTGATATATTAATGTGGCAGTTGTTATATATTATAGACCCAAATATCAGTTGCAGGGTTAATATAAATAAAATAGAATTATTTAAGAAAAAAATATATTTATTGTCATTGATTCTTTTAAAATTACTTTATAAAAATAACTCATACTTCCTTTTTAAAATTACTTTCAAATCAATCTAGATTATCAAATATTTACTTTTGAAAATTTTATTAAATATCTTTTTTAAGTAAAAATTAATTTTTACTTCTCATCAACAATAAAAAACAAGACCTTTATGACAAAAGTGGCTAAAGAGGTTGAGGTTTGCCATGTTGTATTTAACTCTCAAAAGGTCTCCATGTAATAATACAGTGTCAATTTATTTAATACTTTTTGTTTTCAGTTATTACGAAAATTGATGTAATAGTGTTCCGTTGCACATTTATCCAAAAATTGGGTATAACCTATCCACCAAATCTAGTTTAATTAGACATTAGACTAGACCATACCCTTTCGCCCTTTTACGGAGTATTACACTAATATATAAATTTAGGGTTTTCTTAAAAAGAGAGAAAGAATTCGAATCTGCAATCTCGTAGTGCAGATGCGAAGGACTTACAATCAGACCAATCTAATCTCGTCAAAACTAGAAAATAAATATACACTTTCACCATTCTATTCAGATATATATAATATAAAAATATTTAGAAAATGAATTAGAAAGAAAACAAACAAAAATTCAAATCTTAATTTTAATGAAAAACATAAACAAAACAAACGAAAGAAAAATATAACGAATCTCTACCGTCCATCTTAAAAGTCAACCAAAGATAAACGGTCGAGATCAATAAAGAAATAGAATTTTTTTTTAGAAAAAATAAAAGCAAAAAAGGAAGTTGAGATCTAGATCAGATCTCCACTTGCCATTTTCGAAAAAAAAAAGAAAAATGAAGTAGAGATCCAGATTGGATTCCATTGTCAGTCAACCTCTTTCAATTGTCAAATTGCTAATTAAGTAAATATAGTTTTGCCCATCGTCAAATATTTGGTAACCAAATAGATGTTTACAAAGTTTTCCAAATTGATTATCCAAATATTAAAAGTTCAAAATATATGGTAAATGACAACTTAAAAAGATAAATTCGTGACCTTGCACTAATCAAGAAGTTCTCCTCTTATAAACACATCTCAGATCATACATATCAAACCAACAAATTTGTGTGTTTTGTAGAATTTGTTCGTGATGGCTGAATCAGGCAAGAAAACCAAAGGCAAGCAAGTGATAGAATTAAAGAGAATTGAAGACGACAAAAACAGAGTGATAACATTCTCTAAACGTAAATCTGGGATTTGCAAAAAGGCAAGTGAGCTCGCCACTCTAACAGGTGCAAAGGTTGGCGTTGTAATGTTCTCACCATCGGGGAAGCCTTACTCCTTTGGTGACCCCTCCATTGAAGATGTTACCAACCTTTTCCAAGGAGTGAGCCAACCATCAGATGGTAGCACACACCATGTCATTGAGGCTTACCGCAAGATGAAAATTTCAAAGCTGCTCCAAGACCATAACGACTTCCTCCACCAATTAGACGATGAAAAAGAGCATGGAAAAAAGCTCAACGAGATGACAAAGGGGAAAACATCTCAAGGCTGGTGGGAATCCCCCACTGATGACTTGAATGTGCAGCAATTGCGTCAAATGCATGCAGCTTTCGAAAAGTTGAGCAAGACCACGCATAGCAAAATAAATCAAAGGAATCTTGGAGGTGGAGGTGCATCGTCCTCGTCGTTTCTAGCAGTGCCCCAAACAAGGATCTAGCTTTTCATGGCCATTGTTAAGGCTTTAATAAACCAAACCATCATGAATAAAATGTTAAAGTTCTATTCTTAGAATATTTTCTAAAGTTTTATTTATATTTTTTAAAGCTATATTTATGGTTTTATGGGTTTTGTGTTGAAGAGGGAAGTGGCCAAAGTCGTTTGGTCTCAAGGTTTTCACCTGTCAAGGTTTCTACGTAAAAATCATATATCAAATCTCTAAAATGAAGGTCGGTATCTGTTGGTTTGGTTTAGTTTTGGCTATACTTGAACCAAACCGTCATTTAACCGGGTTTAGTAATTTACAACCCAAAACGAGCCAATTACATGGTAATTAAAACCAAACCAAATAAGACTAATAAAAATCGGTTTTGTTTGACGGTTTAGGATTAAACCTAATTATTTTTTGTATGTTTTTTCATGTACTTTTAATTTATCAAAAAAATAAAAATTGAATAAAAAATAAAAACTCAAGGAATGGCTTGGGTTGAGTTATTTTGTTCTATAAAACACAACTCCTAAACCGACTGATTGCTTTTAAGCAACTCAATGAGTTTATTTTATTTAACAAAATTAAACAAACCCATTTAAATAGATTTGGAATGGGCCGGTTGGTCGATTCAGTTTGGATGCCCACCCCGACGTAATGTATAAGTGTACAAAGTGAAACTCACCCATATATATATAAAGGGTGGATGTAAGGGGGTTGGTATAGACATGTCAGCGGTTTGGTTCGGATGTATGTCAACATATATCGTCTGGACATTTACAAGAATTGATTCGGGCTCTCTGTTGTGCTTTGTTTGATTTGGTGTTGGATTAGTTAGTTGATTTTGGTGTTGGTGTAATTTATTGATTTTGGTGTTGGTTGTTGGGTGTGCAACCAAAGTCCCACATTAGCTAGATATGAAGATGATCTGAGATATATAAGTATGGAAGCTGCCTCCATTGGTATAAGGCTTTTTGGGTAGAGAACCAAAAGCAAATCTATGAGGGCTTATGCCCAAAATGGACAATATCATATAAAGAATCTGGATTCCATACTTATAACAAGTGCTATCAGAGTCGGCCCCAAGCCGTAGCCAAATCAAACCAGGAGGTGGTGGGCCCTAGGTAGCTCGTAATGGGTCCATGGTGTTAGCTCTTAAGGCAGGAGATGCTTCAGATCTTCACGTAAAACGTGTGATACCAAGCACGGTGGAGATGAGTAACCTCGATGGAGTTCCTTCCTAGTATTAACGGATGGTTGATCGCTTGAGGGGAGACCTTGATCTTGAAGATAGACCCAAGAGTAAATCCATGCAGACTTAGGCCTATAACAGACAATATTTTACCATTGTGGAGAATGTGGGTTCTATACTTATAACTTTGGTGTAATTGATTGGTTTTGGTAGTTGATTCACAAGCAGATGATGATGTCAAAGATAGGATTCATTTGAATCCCATTGAATTGGTTGGGACTAATTTATCCCAGGTCAATAGGATAAAAAAGTATTTTATAATAAATATAAAACACAACCTTAAAGTATTCCCATCCCATTCCATATGCCAAACGCAACCTTAAAGTATTTTATAATAAATAAATGGGGATTTATATATTATTTACTATAGGTATATCATGGTATTATTATTATTATTATTATTATTATTATTATTATTATTATTATTACTATTTAAAATAGAGGTGCATCATAGTATTGAATATTTGAATACAAGTGTTTTCAACGAAAATTGAGGGTGGAAATGATGAGATATGTCACTTTTTTGTGTGTGTTGTAATGATGTCACCGCTTTAATAATTTAAGTTTAAAAGGCATCTATTAAGGTGAACTACCAAAATTGCCCTTAAATAATTTATTTTTATTCTCATTGTGCTTCTATCTACACTTTGAAAACGATAGCTCCTCTCTCTCTCCAAAATAGTTGTCTGGAATTCGATCTACAACTCATCTCTCTCCAAAAAACTTGTCCCTCTCCAGATTCTGCTAAAACAAATAACATATGTTTGTGATCTTCTTTTATACATTGTTATATATTTCTATGTGGTTTAACAATGTATCAATTGGTTATGATTTGTTGTCCCAATCTTTGTATGAACATGTATGAACATTTATTCTCCAGATTCTGTTCAAGACTTTTTAAAAATACTTCAAGCCTTTTTTATTAGTGTCCGAGCTATTTTGATATGATTCCAAGATTTTTTATACTCTTCCGAGGTTTTTTTATTTGTCTTCGAGTTTTTTTGTTAAGTTAATGTCTGAGATTTGTTTCCGAGTTTTTTTGATATGGTTCAAAAAATTTCTAACCCCTGGTAATAAAGCTCAAACCCAATAAAAAAAAAGCTTGGGCACTTGACAGAAAAGCTCGAACCCTTACCAAAAAAACTCGAGCTTTATTTTTAATGGGTTCGAGCTTTTTTGCCAAGTGCCCGAGCTTTTTTTTTTACTTTGTTCGAGCTTTTTTACTAAGTTAAAAAAAAGTTCAGACACTTGGCAAAAAAGCTCGGGCACTTAGCAAAAAAGCTCAAACCCTTACCCGAGTTTTTTTGGTTATCCGAGCTTTTTTGGTAAGAGTTCAAGCTTTTTTGGTAAATGCCCGAGCTTTTTTGTACTGAGTTCGAGTTTTTTTATCAAATGCCTGAACTTTTTTTTTAACTTGACAAAAAGGCTCGAATCAAGTAAAAAAAAGCTCGGGCACTTTGTAAAAAAGCTCGAACCCTTACCAAAGAAGCTCGAGTAAGGGCCCCCGAATGCGTCTGCGTAGCGCCACTCTGTCACTGTTCGAGTGATTGTCTGAGTTTCAACGAGATTTTCTCTCTCTACTTCAAAACTATCACTGTAAAATGAATGAAAAGAAATCTGATGTGGAACAACTATTGAGGGTATTTTTGTCCATTCACCATAATAGGTGTCTTTTAAACATAAGTTATTAATGCAGTGACAGTATTTAAATGCTACCTCTGAAAATTGCTATTTATTTTTTGATCCCAAATTGAGGTGACATAAAGATAAATTCTTAATCCCGCAGCAATAAGTTTGTGAGTTTTTTCTTTTTAGTATTATAATATTAATTTCTATTTTTATTATCAAAATATTTAATTTAATATTAATTTTGAATTGGTTGAAATAAAAAGTTTACTAAGCAATTTATAAAAGATTATATTATTTTTTTTAACGACTAAGGTGGTCCACGACTCCACGCACATCCCGGACTCACAATCACACTCGTAAGTGTGACACTGTGACTCCGTGACTGCTATAATTCCCTAATTAAATTCCCACTTAAATATAAAAAAGGAAAGTGCAATTCATAGTGTCACACTGACTTGCTTCTGAGGTTCAGTTTTGTTAATAGTCAAATTTAGTTAGGGATCAAAGAAAACTTTTTCACTCTTCTAGCCAGGGTCTAAATCCGAGATTTCTCATCACGGTATCGAGGTTTCCAAGGTCGAGCTACTATACGACCCCGTAGAAGCAAGGCGAGGTCGTCACACCCTAGGAACACCCTAGGTAAAGCTCAACATGATCAGATCGAGCTTCTTAAGTTAACATAAGAGACCGGAGCAAGGTCGATGAGGAAAGACTTAGGCTTCCCCGGGTCGAAATACCTCGCAACCTCTCTAGAAGCCTGCCACATTTCCCAATTACATAAAGAGGCTCGTGAGGGCATCAAGTTCATAATATAATGTCGCTTCGATTCTCCGAGGGAAGAATCGGGTCCACATAAACAGGAAGGAAGAAGCTCATGGAAGCTCTGTTACCATTAAAGAGAACCAATATAGACATTTCAAGCTCCAAAGGGACCTGGAAAGGTAAAGTCAAGCTTCTAACACCAAGATAAGAACATAGGTGTACCTCGCCCTTCGAGGTAGTGAACTCCATATTCGGTGACCTCCATAATGAATCTTACCAGGGGAGTACACAAGATCGTTTCCATTCTCCAACTTGCGCTACACATGTGTAAGGCAAATCATCGAATTCAAATAGGAAACAAACTTATCTCCCTCAAAGATATTCTTGAATTCGTTATCAAACCAAAGTCAATGACAATTAAATAAAGGATCCCGCCCGATAAGGAGGGAATGGATTGAGAAATAAATGGTGGAAAAACCACAAATCTAACCTAGTTGAACTGCATATAAATAGGCCCATGCATAAAAGAGAACAAGGAGGGAGAGAGAAAAAGGGCTTCTTCCTTGGCCTAAATTCTGTTCACAGAACACGGCTGTCATTGTTCTCTACTTCTCGACAGACGTAAAATCGCCACACCCATTGTACCTAAGGGAGATTAAGAGTATTTGAATATTTTTTGTACAAAATATGTGATTCATTTTGTCTGTAGTAAAGCAATATTATTTTCCTTCATACATCGTGTCAGTGTTTATCTTCATATCCACTATCTTACGCCTAAACCAGGTACCGAAGGTACCAACCTCTACCGCTACCTCCGAGGTAGTGGTCTCGAGGGTGTTAACTGAAATTCATCACCCTGACCGAATTTTTCGATTAACACTTTCTGGTGCTGTCTGTAGGAAGACCCACACCTAATTGACGCAAAGTTTATGTGTTTGTTGTTTAACATGAACAATGAGGCTTCGCTCTTTTTAGCGATAGCCCAAGGTTTCGGGACAACTTCTGTTGCTTCAACAAGAAAGAGCCCAAAGAAGAGTAGAAAATATGGGCGTCATAGCCAAACTCCGATCCAGCCAACCGTTGTACGGGCTTATGACCCACCTATGATAAGCCAGGCCATGCTTAACCAACAAGCAGCAACCTTCGTGGAGAACGTTCACCTTCGCCTGCTCGTTGAGGGCATTGCAACCCAACCGATGAATCCCAACGCTCAGAAAGAGTCGAGCAAGCTCGAAACCAGGTAACCCGCCTTCAATCGATTAGGACCTCCCCTGCCAGAGCCAGCCCACGATAGGGCAGGGCCTCCACCCTCAATCCAGGATAGGCTAGGGCCCATGCACCCAGTGCTTGGCAGGACATCATGTTATCAATCCTGGTGTGTAAAATCCGCAACAAACGCCTTACCGTATGAGCAGTGAAAAGCCCATTACCGGGCAGCCTCAATGAGGGAAACCCGGGCTAAAGAAGAAGGTAGCCAGCAAAGCCCCCATGCAGATCCCACTCGTAAAAAAGACTGGGTTGAGGTCTCTGGTTCATCGGAGGGATCCGACAACGAGAGGTCTGAGGCCGACTCAAAAAAGCATGGGAATAAACACATAAGGGATCAACTGGCGAAGCTATAGAAAGAGATTCAACAGATAAAGAATGAGAAAAGCAAGGAGGCCAAGAAGAACCCCTTGAGCGAAATGAATGCTCCCTTCACCAGAAAAATCTGCGAAGCTGAGCTCCCACAGAAATTCAAAATACCGGCGGATAAGTTCTACGGAACGGAAGATCCCCTGAGTCATCTGAGAGCTTCATCTAGCAAATGGAAGTTCAGAATACCACCACAACTACAATATGCAGGATGTTCCTTACTGACTGATTACGCAAAGACTTGGTTTAGGAAGTTGCCTGCCGGTAGCGTGGATTCATTCACATAGCTATCAACCGACTTCTGTTAGCAGTTCTAAGGATAAAACCGTACCCAAAAGATCCCATACATCTTCAATATGTGGCCCAAGAGCGGGGTGAAACACTCCAGTCATATGTGGAACGTTTTCACAAGGAAGTCATCAAGATGGGAGTTTTTGCTAAGAAAGAAACCCTCGCTAACTTCCGGCGAAACCTGTGGGCAGGCAAGTTTTTTCGATCTTTCGCCAAGCGATCTCCAAGGCTTACCAAGAGGCATATGATCGGGCTTTCAAGAAGGTCGAGATTAACGAACAGTTCAAGGTCAAAATAGAGCATACCGATAAGAGAATGGCGAAGCGCTAGAAGAAAGAGGAGCTACCTGTGCCAGCTTAGAAAAACCATATTAACCTCCAAACAGGTCGATGTATCGTTTTCTACATTCCCAACCTTGGCAAGTACGGTACCCGGTGAAGTAAACCCCTCTACAAGCTTCGCCTCTTCCAAGGACTGTAACCTTAATAACACGAGATGAAAGAGGGTACGATCACTATACCCCTTAAACGCGTCCCGTAAAACAATCTACCTCATCATTCGGGATAAGGGGCTACTCCAGAAGCCTGCAATCATGAAAGCTCCAGCAGACAGAAGGAACTGGTACAAGTACTGCAACTTCTATGAAGATATAGGACATAACACTTCAGAGTGCTATAGTCTACGTAACCAGATCAAAGCTCTGGTTAAGGGAGGATGTTTGGCGGAATTCTTACACCAGGTCAAGGACAACATTCAAACTAGGAAGGAGGTACAAACGGAGATCTGTGATCATAATGAAAAGAGAAAGTGGGATCAGAAGGATTTGCTGAAACAAATCCAGGTTATACATACCATCAGTGGAGGGTCCACCCTAGCTGACACCTCTAATAATTCTAGAAAAAACCATTCGAGGAAGATTTCCCTTGTTGATGAAGGCCGGGGTGCCATCAAAGTCGACTAGAGCCCAATTGGTTTATCCCAGTCAGTACAAATTATTTTCACGGAGGTAGACGTCGCGTGGTTCACCGCGTGCTCGTCGACACAGGCAACAGTGTAGACAGTCTCTTTAAAGACACATTGGAGAAACTAAATTTGAAGAATTAGTGGTACAACTGTTCCACAAACCCACTGTGTGGTTTCACTAGGGATTTGATCATAATAGTGGGATCAAAGATCCTCCTTGTTATCACCGGAACTGTACCTCTCTAACAAAATATTATGACAGACTTCGTCATTGTTGATACCCTGTTGGCCTACAACGCGATACTGGGAAGACCATTCCTATCATCATTGATTGGGGTCTTGTCCATATACTATAATGTCTTAAAATTCCAGGTGGGGAACAAGGTGGGTAAGGTACGCGGGGACCAGCAAGTGGCTAGGAAATGCTATGCAGTGTCCGCCAGTCCGACAGTCCGACAGCTTTGGTGAAACAGTTCATGCAAGTCGCAACGATCCAAAATACGGAAGCACCCGGGACGACTCTGGAAGATACAACGCCCGCTAATCATCTAGAAAACGACCCCATGGTACTGGATGAGGAAGAGCAGAGCAGAGCAGAGAATGGACTAGCGGGCACCCTGTGGACAAACTAGAGGAGATACCCATCAGAAGTGATGACCTCTCCAAGGTTATTAAGGTCAGAGCTACCCTCGAGCCAAAAGTGAGGGAAGGTTTGATCGGGCTTCCTTGAGAATTCAACGACATCTTCGCTTAGAGTCATGACTAGATGCCCGGGATCCTGATATCATTCGCAGCTCATTGACTAGCTGTGGACCCAACCTTCAAGCCTATCAAGCAGAAAAGGCATCACTTCAATGCTGAGAGAAACGTTGTGGTATAAGAAGAAGTGGACAAGTTGATTAAAACAGGTTTCATCTGAGAAGCCTGGTATCCCGAATGGATTGTCAATGTGGTCAAGGACATAAAGGTAAATGGGAAGTGGCGTATGTGTGTCGACTACATCGGCCTCAACCAGAAGTGTCCAAAAGACAGCTTTACTTTACCAAAAATTGACCAGCTGATGGATTCTACACTCGAAAACAAGCTCATCAGCTTCATGGGTGCATTATCGGGGTACAACCAGATTATGATGAACCATGTCGATCAAGACAAGACTAGCTTCATCACAGGGCTAGGATTATATTGCTACATGACTTTTAGCCTAAAAAACGCAAGCGCTACCTACCAGCGGTTGGTTAATTGGTTATTTAAACCAGAGATAGGAAAGACAATTATTAATAGTAAAATTTGGCCAGGGGTCAAAGAGAAATTTTCCACTTTCCCGTCACAAGTCAAAGCCCATATTCGATGTTCATGAAACCCGGGTAGACCATAAAGCTACCCCACAGGAGCAGGGAAGGCCAGCCCGACTTTAAAACTATCAGAAAACAAGCTAGGCACGACCAGGACGAGCCCCCACACGAACACTAGAACCGAGGGTGTTAGTAAGAATTCCTCAACCTCAACAAATTTTCCGTTAACACTTTCTGGCGCCGTCTATGGGAAAAACTCTCACACCACCATCTTTATATTCAAAAGTTTATTGTTTTACAGGAATCCTGAGGCTCCGCTCCTCATAAGAACAACCAGGCGCATCGGGATAACTTTTTGCTGCGTCTACACGAAAGGTCCGGAAGAAAGGGATAAAATCCGAGCTCCATAGCCAGGTTCCAGACCAGCCAGCCACTGTGCGGGCTTTGGATCCCCTATGGGAAATCAGGTCGAGCTCGACCAACAAGCGGCGGCCTTTGTGGAAAACGTCCGCCTTCGACTGCTAGCTGAGGGTATTACTATCCAGAAATCAAACCTCTACAATCAGGGGGAGTCAAGCAGGCACGGGGCTACGCAACCTGACTTTGATTGCCTAGGACCTACCCCTCGGGAGCCAGCTAGTAATAGAACAGGACTCCTAACCTTGATCCGGGATAGGTTAAGGCCCATGCCCCCATTCCCGAAGCACTGCCACGCTACCAACCCAAACAAGTCAAATCCACGGCGGACGTACTTCCCCAAGAGCGGGGAGAGTTTCTCCACCCAACGACTTCAAGAAGGGAAGCCCGAATTAGGGAAGAAGAAAGTCAGCAAAGCCCCCGAACAGACCCCCTTTGAAGAAAGAACCGGGTAAAGGTCGCCAGTTCGTCAGAAGGGTCCGATGATGAGGAAACTGAGATCAATTCAAGGAAATCTGAAAGCAACCGCCTAAAAGACCAGTTGACAGAGCTTCAGAAGGAGGTTCAATCGATGAAGAAGAGAAAGTACAAAGAGGACAGGAAAGATCCTCTAAGTGAAATGAATACTCCTTTCACCAGAAGGATCCGGGAGGCAGAGCTCCCGCCTAAGTTCAAAATGCCAACTGACAGATTCTTTGGGACTAAGGATTTCCTGAGCCACTTAGAGAGCTTCATTCAACAGATGGAGGTCCAGAACACGACCATGGTCTCTATGTGTCAAATGTTCCCCACTACACTCACGGATTACGCTAAAACTTGGTTTAGAAAACAACCTGGCGGTAGTGTGGATTTTTTCACCAAGCTATCGACCGATTTCTGCTCACAATTCCAGGGAGTTAAGCCCCGATTGAAGGACCCGATCCATCTACAGTACGTGATCCAGGAGAGAGGGGAAACCCTTCAGGCTTATGTCGAGCATTTCCATAAGGAAGTCATCCAGATGGGGGTCTTCACCGAGAAAGAAACCCTCACCAACTTCAGAAGGAACCTGTGGGCGGGAAAGCTTTTCCGATCTTTTTCCAAGAGACCTCCGAAAACTTACCAAGAAGCCTATGATCGGGCTCTAGAGCAGATTGAGGTCGACGAACAACTTAAGGTCAAGATGGAACACGACGACATGAGAGCCGTAAAACGACAAAATGAGGAAGCTCCCAGATCCGAGCAAGCTCAGAAAAGCCAGAACAAACCCCCTAATAAATCAACATACCGCTTCCCCTTTTCTCAACCTAGATCGGAAAGGTATCCAAAAATTGAACTCCCCTACAAGCTTCACCACCTCTCAGGAAAATGGCCCCAATAGCTCGCGATGAGAGGGGGTACGATCATTACACTCCCTTAAATGCGTTCCGTGAAACAGTCTATCTCGCCATTCAGGATAAGGGTTTGCTACATAAGCCTGCTCCCAATCTGAAAAAGGAAAGCAAGATCCTCTGCCCCAGGCTCTCTAGTTATCCTGCTTAGCTCGCACTGCTCTCCATAGCACGAGGAAGCCGACTAGGTGCCTCCAGAAGCCGGGCGTTAGTTGGAGCGGAGCCAATTGAAAGACGTTGAGAGCCCGCCGAAGGGTAGAACGAAGAGGGATCCTTACCCCGCTCTCGAAGGCTGCAACATGGATAGGAAGTACGCCTTTGGGCTGGCTGAAGACATCATAATTTTTGTGAGAGACTGTGAGAGAGACGGTATCAGGGATGCCGTATTTATCCCGAAGGTGATTAATCGACTGTGGGTCAACAGTAGAATCAGGAATGACCCTAGACTCTAAAGAAATAGGCGTCGCTGAAGGAAGCCCCACCACCATAATCTAAACCTCCCCAGCGGTATCGACCTGCCTTTCCAGATTCAGAATCCTCATCAACTAAGTTTAAAGGGTTGTCGGATTGATTCGAGAAGCCAGAGCCGATGGAGACGTTCCTACTAGAACGGCAGCGCTGACGGGCAGGGGAAGTATCCTAGGCGCTCGACATTCCTCGCGCCCGTTTCTGATGAACCAGGTTAGAGCCTCGAGTGCTCTCGACCAAGGCTTCGATGCCATCTGAGGAATTCGACATTGATGGGTGAAAAGAACTTGAAAATAAGCGAAAGATAAAGGGAAATCGACAGAGGGTAGCAAGAAAGAAGGAATCTGAAAATTTGGAAATTGAAAGAAAGCGTGAAGAAAAGGATGGTGAGGCCGGATTAAATAGAGGTTAAGGGTAATGATGTCGGCGATATCCTCAAAAAGATAACCTAGAGCCACGGAGAGAGCCGTAGTGCAGCCATTTTTCCTCGAAGAACACATTAATTCAAATTCAATATTGGATAATTAATGAGAAGATTTCGTTTGAAATTCTCATTAATTGTTTTATAACGGAAAAATTTCTCAATTAAACATGTAATCTGACTTCAACCCCAACTTTACCTCTAGTGTTCAAGTCAGATGAGACTTCTGTTAATAGTAAAATTTGGCCAGGGGTCAAAGAGAAATTTTCCACTTTCTCTCCACAAGTCAAAGCCCATAATCGACGTTCATGAAACCCAGGTAGACCATAAAGCTACCCCATAGGAGCAGGGAAGGCCGGCCCAGCTTCAAAACTATCATAAAGCAAGCTAAGAGTGACCAGGACGAGCCTCCACACAAACACTGGAACCCGGGCTTCTCCAGGCCACCTATCGGGGAACCTCGGTTCCTGAGGTCGAGCTCCTTAACTACCCCGTGAAAGCCAGGGGGGTTTCCAAGCTCAAGAAACATTCGAAAGAAGCCTGATAAGCAAAGTAGGCCCCCTCCGGTTAAGATTTTCAGAGGACAAACTTAACAGTAATCTTAGACAGAAGCCCACCAACCTCTCCAGAAGCCCGCTGTCTCTATCGGGCATGAAAGAGGAATCACACCTAAATCTACACTACCTTGGCTACCTCCTAGGAATGCCTACAGGGACACCTCAAGCTCCCAAGGGTCAGGGAAAATTCATCCCAAGCTTCTAAGAATAGAGTCGAAGCATGGATCTACCTCGCTCTATGAGACGACAGGCAGCTATCTCGGTGACCTCCATAAAAAATCATGTCGCGATAACATATAAGATCATATCTATGTGATAACCAACATTAATTCTGTATACGTGTGAGTCAAGGGTTTGATTCCTAAACGGAAACAAACTCATTTTCGCTAACAATATCATCGTTTCTGCTATTTACTCGGGGTCAACAACTTTTAAATAAAGGATCCCGACTGATAAAGAGGAAACGAATTCGTAGGAACATGGCGGGATGTCAGTGAATTCAAACCTACTTTGACCAGATATAAATAGGGCCAAGCATGACACATAAACAAAAAGATAGATAAAAAAGAAGAAGTAGAAATAGATGAAAAACAGAAGGAGAACGACAGATAGAATAAAAGAAAAGAAGAGAGGAAGGCCTAAATTCTGTATTCAGAACACGAACGCCGTTGTTTCCACTATTCGACAAGCATAAAGTTGCCCCATTCTTAGATCCTAGAGAGACTGTGAGCATATGAGAGAGCGATCTGTATATTGAAGCAAGTAATCAATAATAAAAGCTCTCATTTGTATTATTGCAATCCAGCCTCTCGTTTACCTTTAAATAGGTTAGGTATCAACGATACCGACCCCGGCCACCACTTCTGTTGTAGTGGTCTCGAGGGTGTTAGTAGGAATTCCTCACCCTGACCAAATTTCCCGTTAACAACAATGAAGGTGTACGCAGAATATATGATCATCGAATCTCGGGAAGCAGAAGAACATCAAGATCATCTCTGCAGGACATTCTGGATAGTAAGGGAAAACCAAATGCGACTAAACCCAGCCAAATGCGCCTTCAAGGTGACTGCAGGCAAGTTTTTAGGTTTCATGGTGAATGAGAGGGGAGTTGAGGCAAACACGAAAAAAATCCAAGATATTCTGAACCTAGATTCTTTGAGTACTCTCAACCAAGTCCAAGTGTTTACAGGGCGTATAGCAGCACTCAACAGGTTCATTTCGCGTTCCACGGATAAATGTCTTCCCTTCTTCAAAGCCATCAAGCAAGGGAAGAATATGAAATGGGACCAAGATAGCGATCGGAATTTCTAGGGCTTAAGAGAGTACCGTTCCACTCCACCTCTGCTAGTTAAACTAATACCGGGAGAAGAGTTACAGCTATACCTAACCGTGTCAGAAACGACAATAAGTAGGGCTTTGGTCAATGAGTGCGGGGATGGGGTCCAGCGACTTATCTACTATGTCAGCCATGTAATATTCAAGCCTGAGAAAAACTACCTCCTCCTTAAGAAGCTCGCTCTGGCCCTAGTTACCTCGACCAGGAAGCTTCGCCACTATTTTCAAGCCCCATATAGTAATAGTGGTGACCGATCAACCCCTCCACCAATTCTTACAGAGATCGGACGCATCCGGAAGGCTAGTCTTGTGAGCTTTGGAGCTCACCCAGTTTGACTTGAAGTACAAATCTTGAACAACAATTAAAGCTAAAGCCTTAGTAGACTTTGTAGCCGAATTATCAGCCCTTTCAGGCGAAAGGACCCCTGGAACATTAAGTTCGGCTCCTGGAAAATTGCCTAAGGACAACAATTGGCCAAAAGGCTGAGAAACCTAAATTCTTTACACTGATGGGGTGCCTTGATAGGCAGGAGGAGGAGCCGAAATAGTATTGATCGACCCTAATAGGATGGAATGCCGCCACTGTTTTAGGTTCGAATTTAAAGAAACCAATAATGAAGTAGAGTATGAAGCTCTATTAGCCGGCATAAAGGTTGTGGTCGAACTTTGGGCCGATTATTAACACATCTGGAGTGACTCATTGCTCATCGTCAACCAGGTTATGGGACTCTACCAAGCCAAAGGCAACAACCTGGCTGCCTAACTAAAGCTAGTCCAACAACTAAGGGAAAGATTCAAGGGATTTCGGATCGAGCAGATACCTCAACAGCTAAACCACTGGGCGAACATCCTATCAAAGATAGCAACGAATGGACGTCAAGCTCTACCTAAAGGGGTACCCCTTCAGGTGATCTACCAGTCGAGTATAACAACAAGCAAAGAAATCTACCCCGTAGAGTGGCTACCCTATTGGATGGACCCGATAGCTGCCTACCTTCAGGAAGGAAAGCTTCCTGAAGACCCCGACCAAGCCAGAAAAATCAAGAGATTGTCAGTTCGGTATTGCCTGATAGATGGATACCTCTATAGGAGGGGCAAATCCCTTCATCTGCTTCGATGTCTTCATTTAGACGATGCCAGTTGGGCATTAAGAGAGGCCCATTGTAAGGATTGTGGGAATCATATTGGAGGGGAGGCTTTAGCATATCAAGTGCTCTGCATGGGGTATTACTGGCCAATTATTCATCAAGACACGAAGATGTTTGTGCAATCCTGTGAACCTTGCCAGAGGACCTCGAACTTGAGTAGCCTACCACTAGAGCGGCTATCATCTCTCAGTTCACCCTACCCATTTGCTATGTGCCTGATTGGTTCGCTTCCTACTGCCCCGGGGCAGGCTAAACACGCTATCGTTGTAATTGATTATTTCACGAGGTGGGTCGAAGCAGGACCTCTTTCCCAAATTTCAAAATGAATCTGACATGGTTTGCACGTTCGGGACTCCACTCATCATAATAGTCGACCTAGGTAAACAGTTTGACGATCCCCGATTCAAAAACTTCTGCGAAGGCTTGGGAATCGACCTCAGGTTCGCATCATTAGCCCACCCTCAGACCAATGAGCTGGTTGAATCCACCAACAAGACTATCAAGAAGTTGTTGAAGAAGAAATTACAGTAAAAGAAAGGCAAATGGGCCGAGGAGCTCCCCGTAGTTCTTTGGGCATATCGGACCACGAAGAGAACAACTACCGGAGAAACACCCTATTCTCTAGCCTTCGAGGTCGAAGCAGTCCTTCCCATCAAGCATAAATTAACCTCGTTCAAAGTCAACACTTTGTACCAGAGAACAACGAGATCAAGCTCCGAGCCAGTCTAGACCTCATAGAAGAGAAACAAGATCAGATATTTGAGAAAGTAGCAGTTTACTAGAGCAAGATAGCTAGATATTTCAACAGAAAGGTCAGAGCCAGGAACTTCAAGGAAAGGGACTTGGTTCTCAGGAAAGTGACCATGAATACATGGAAAAGGTAGGATGGGGTCCTAGGACCCAACTGGGAGTGGCCATACTTGGTGAAGCTAGTGATCCACAATGGGACTTGCAAGCTTGAAGACATGGATGGTCGACCCATCGACCACACCTGGAATGCTGAACATATAAGGAAGTTCTATCCCTTGGCAATGGACTTTTTAGCAGACTACCTCAATCTTGGTTTTAATAAGTTTCTCAAACAGCAATGTACCTTATCTCTAACATCAATAAAGTCTGTTATTTTTCTCCACCTCTGGTTATACTCTCCACGAATAAATTCACCATGATCGTCAGGAACCAAGGATAACTAGATAGCTACCTTTGAAATTCCCTAAGAAGTGTATGTTTATAAACCTAGAGGGGGTGAATAGGTTTTTAGCACTATTGATTACCAACTTTTTCGAATTAAGCAATGTTAATAGATTCACCCCATTAACAAACATGAAAAGCAAGCAAAAATGCGAAAATAAAAATTGACACACGATATTTACATGGAAACCCTTAATAAAGGAAAAACCACAAGCTATCATTCTAGCCACATCTGATCCTCAAATCCATTATTGTAATGATGTTTACAACCTAAGTTGACCATCTAGTCACACTTTAAAGTTACTAACCCACCACTATTACCCAACGGGCCTTAATAGTGACTCTTGATCAACAAGCTTGTCTACTAAACTCTTAGCCACAAGTTTAACAACAATGAAGAGACAATGCAACCTAAGTGAATATATAATGATATTCAAAGTGCAAAAATGCTAAGTCAAGACATTTGAGCTTTTCTAGGATAAATATGACAATTGAATGCAAATCCTAGATATCAATTCTCTAAATGCAAATACAAGAAGATTTAGCTAGAAGGGTAAAATTGTCCTAAATGCTAGCTATCACTAATCAATATTCCCACCAATAACCAACATCACAAACATGTAATAAAAGCTTTTAAACTCAATAACATGCATTCAATTAGCAATAAAAGCTAAAACCTAGGCATACATAACATAGTAATGAAACAATGAAGTTTAGTACATGTAGAAATTACCTAGTCAAGAAAAAGATGATGCTCCAAGCTTAGATGATCATAGAATGTGTTAACGGAAAATTTGTTTGAGATGAGAAATCCCTATTAACACCCTCGAGACCACCACGGAGGTGGTGGCCAGGGTTGGTATCGTTGATACTTGACCTGATCTTGTATGAATATGAAGGAGGATGAAACAGGAGGTAGGAGACAAGCCATCACGCCGGTCGGGCTTCGTGCTTATGAAGTAGATCCCGGGAGCTCGAGGTTCTCTTGCTAGTGCGAATGGGGTGATCCTAGACCTTGTTCCTCGGTCGGGGTCGGAGCCCGTCCTGGTACCCTGAGCCTAGTTCTGGAGCCCGATTGCTTAATGTAATACCCCGACCTTGATAACAAGTAAGAAGGGGGGCTTATCTAGCTCCACTATCGGAGAGCTCGATTTATTCCATAGAGAGGATACGGGAGAGCTCCTCGACTCCCTTCGAATTGGTCTTGGCGGTTTCTCTTCATCTTGATGTGCGACTTTGGAGTGTAGATGAGAGGATAAGAGCGTTAGGCCAAGCGGGGTAGGAATCTAGATTCGGTTCCTTAGGTCTTCGTCATTGTTTCCCGATCTCATGTAAGAAAGATTAGAGAGCTAGGACCAATGGGGTCGGTACCTAGCCAGCATACACACATGCGTAATACAAGAGATAATAGGAAAAACATAAGTCTTATGTAAATAGAGGTGGACTGACCAAGGGGGGAAAAAGCATCACGAGTGATCACATGCTGAAAAACCCCTAGGCAGTATCCAGAGGAAAGGGGATTACCCTTCCTTGTATGTATATATATATATATATATATATACATATCATGCGATGCTCCGAGGAGGTTACAAAGATGTCAAAGTAGTATAACGTATATGCTCTGGGGAGCTTACAACAATGAGTGTTTACCGATACCAGTACTTTTCTGGTCGGGGTACACATACAATGATGATGTAGAGAGAACTTTTAACGAAGCATGTGTCTTTTATCCTTGATCGGAGCCCGATCACTATGCCTTTTACATGCATATTTATACATGGTGACTACCTTGGCATGCAAGTCTAGGACTCTTCAATTAGTCTTCGTTTCCTTATCGAATACAATTCTTCTTTTCATGTAGTTGATCGGCTTGTAGCTATTATCTTGGAGAAGGTATGATTGTTTCCTCTTCGAACTCTTCCTTCCTTGATAGGCAGGATTTTCTATTATAGTTGACCCCCAATTATCGGTTGTGGAGGATATCTTGGAGGAAAAGGTATTTGTTTCCTCTTTGGACTCTTTCACTAATGATCGCCATTAAAGAGTTGAATATTCTCTTATTAATGGTGTTGATCATGTCATTAATTGGGTTAACTGCCTCTATTAATATATTTTACCTCATTAATAGGGTTGACTACCTCCATTAATACGGTTGACCTCATTAATGGTACTTTAAATGTCATGAAAGTCAACCCTCTCTTCCTAAGTTGCCGAGAGAAGAGCTCTAGTTCTGCATGTCACTTTGGAGAGGTACTTCATGGAGGTTACCTGAGGTGACATTTGATATTCCTTGAGAGTGAGGTACCCTAGGATCCAGTACACTGGAAGGGACCCCCAGGGACCTCTCGATTGTCACGGAGCTAGATCGATCATGTTGGTCTTCCTATGGAGCTTGTGCTAACCATTTTAGGGGTGAAATATCCCATAGGGTTCCAACCTTGTAGTTAGAAGTTTGGTTTAGCTACGCCAAGCTTTATCATGGAGTTAGACCTAATTTTGCAGGCTTTCTAGCGGGGTAGCGAGCTTGGCTGGCAAGCCTTGGTAAGGTGATTGCCATAAACAGGCGACCTTGGCTTGCTTCTGGAAGGATGGAGAAGTACGCTCGAGTACTGCTCTTGCTACTTGATTTAACCACGCCAGGATCTACAGTGGATCTTGGCGCTTTTAGTGACGATGGGGCTTTATGGGCTTTTTCCTTTTATGCTCGAACAGGTCGAGATTATACCTCGACGAGGCAGAAAAGACTTTGCAAGACAAGTTCGGCACCTTGAATGTCTCCTAGTGAAAGTAGAGATAGTAGCAAGCTCTAGGAGAGTGTCACGAGATACCTTGATGTCGGGGGACCCAGGTCCTTTCACGTCGACCTAGCTTCGGGCTTTAATCCTGGTATAAAGAGCTTGACGCGGTCTCGTCAGGCTTTATTTGGTAAGCCTGGACACGTGCGAGATGCTCAAATGGTATGTGTGGCCTCACCTTGCTCCTGTAGGATCGCGTGGTAGCTCGACCACGGGGCCCTTGATACCCCGTCATATAAGCTCGAATTTAGACCCTTGCAGAAAGGCTAGGAAGTGGAAAATTCTTCTTTGGTCCCTAGCCAAATTTTGCTATTAAAAGAAGTCCCCTTTAACTTGAACATTGGTATGTATTTGGGGTTTGAGTTTGAATCTCGTACTACATGAAGAATTTTGCTTGTCGCTTCTTACTTGTAACCAGAATCGCTCCCAGTGTTTGGTTTAGCGAACCGGGGTACTAGTCATTCTTGTTTTAGGAGTCTTGGTACATTTGGCGAAGAAGATCCTGGTAGGCAACTAAGGGCACTTTCTCTCCAGTTCTTTATACATAGGCGAAGCATAGAAGCATTCGGCGTACCTGTAAAATAAATGAGCGATGGTGGACCACATAAGGGATATTCCCTTTGTGGAATTTCCGACGCTCTAGTCAGTGTAAAATTTGGTAAGTGAGAAAGGTCACAAACCTTATTGCTCGATCATGTCGGATGAAGCTTTAGTGGCTGAGAGCCAGAAATTTATGTTCCTAGAATTGGTAGGCAACTACGATCTTACACTCAGACCCTTTTTGGGTGTCATAGCCTGACCAA
This sequence comes from Dipteronia dyeriana, assembly GCA_032871835.1. NCBI lineage: Eukaryota > Viridiplantae > Streptophyta > Magnoliopsida > Sapindales > Sapindaceae > Dipteronia > Dipteronia dyeriana. The sequence goes on along the minus strand of CM065300.1, from coordinate 74,659,296 downwards.
GGCATCAGGAGCGCTATCTAGCTATATCGTGGTATTTTGATTCGGATGACAACTATGCTCTTACACTCAGACCCTTCTTAGGGGTCGTAGCCCGACCAAGGCATCAGGAAAGCTATCTAGCTATATCCTGGTATTTTGATCCAGATGGCAACTATGCTCCTACACTCAGACCCTTCTTAGGGGTCGTAGCCTGACCAAGGCATCAGGATCGCTATCTAGCTATATCCTAGTATTTTTATCCGGATGGAAACTATGCTCTTACACTTAGACCCTTCTTGGGGGTCGTAGCCCGACCAAGGCATCAAGAGCGCTATCTGGCTATATCCTGGTATTTTTATCCGGATGGCAGCTATGCTCCTACACTCAGACCCTTCTTGGGGGTCGTAGCCCGACCAAGGCATCATGAGCGCTATCTAGCTATATCCTGGTATTTTGATCCGGATGAAACTATCCTCTTACACTCGGATCCTTCTTGGAAGAGGTCACCCAACCAAGGCATCAGGGGTGATGAGGGGGCTTTTCCGATCAATCCCTGGTCTCGAGATCTTGATGGCAACTATGCTTTTACGCTTAGACCCTTCTTGGTGTGGGTGGTACCCGACCAAGGCATCAGAGGTAGTGAAGGGGCTTCTCCGACCAGTCTCTGGACATAAGGAGATCACTTTCGAAATACTATGGCGATCCTCCTGGAGGGATTAATCCAGTCCAGGGCATTAGGAGGGTTATCTAGCTCTCCTAGTCAAGGTGATCCTCTTGGAGGGATTCGATCCAGTCCAGGGCATCAGGAGTGTAGTGTAGCTCTTCTGGTAATGGAGATCCTTCTGGAAGGATTTGATTCGGTCTAAGGCATCGGGAGTGCGGTGTAGCTCTTCTGGTGATGGTGATCACATGGGATCTACTACGAATACCGAAATCGAAATAGATGCAAACTCATGGCGAGCTAATACGAAGTTGTATCAATGCATGGTGGTATTGGTTGATAACCAGTCTTGCTTTAGGAGTTTTTTAACGAGTAGAATCTCTTGAGATGATCTGCATTATGAGTGTAGATAGTAGAATGGCTCTCCACAAAAGACATTTTTTATTGTGAACTAGAGGAAACTGTCTCACGTTAGGGTCATTTCCCCTCACACTGGAGTACTGAGAAAATATTGAGCTTCTAGTCCCCAAGTGATGTAACCGGTTTGGAAGTCCGCTTGAGGTAGATGAGAGTCTTCAACAATCGTAATCGAGCTCGAGACCCCACTATGAACGAATCAGGACCTTTGGGTGCTCCCTGAACAGATCGAGACCTCGATGGCTCACTAGGGCATTGGAAGGCCCAGTACAAATGGAAAAGAGCCATCGGTATGATAATCTTCGAGAGCAAGCTGGATGAGGATGGTTACTTCTTCACAACCTTCCAGATAGAGCTGGCTCTACTTCCTCCATTTGACTTAAGAGTCATTGGTGGACGGAAAAAAGAGAGGATTAAGAAGAAAGCTGCTGAGATGGTTGTGTATGTTCCCATCGTAGCTGGCAAGTCTTGGGTTACTGAAGCAGACCCGGCTCGAAATCCCATGGTGCAGTAGATGATCAATCCAAAGAGGGAGCTTCTCCTTCAAATAAAGACCACAGCTGAGTAGGTTGTTTATATGGCAAGTGAGCCCCGGTTGATCCAGAAGTCGATGTTCGAATGGAGAAAACTTCTCTCTCAGGAGACTTCAAACCAAAAGAAGAAGGAGCTGACCACGGTAGTGAGGGGCGCAATTGTTCTGAATGAAGACATGACCAGAATTGAGGCAACCATGGCTAATGTGCATGTAACCCGGGAGTGGATCCAACATGCATATGATGTGGAGAGACTCAGGTCCATGCGTCGTGCCATGTGAGGATTGCTCTAAAGGAGGAGGTAAAATCTTGAGGGAGTGGTTTAAACTCTGCATGGCAGCGTGGCTACCTTGGGAGCCAAGGTGGGTGCTTCAATTGCTGAAGGACGCTTCTGTGTTGCTTGCTAGGCAGCTCGAGCTCTTATTCCCTCTGACCTGATCATCATTGGAGGATGGATACCTTGAATAGATCACAAAGAAAGTTGAGAGTTACATGGGTCCGCTCTAACTGAAGCCGGAAATTATTGAGATGATGGATGCACAGATGATGATGAGGACTTGGTTCCCATTTCTGCTTTCATGTCTAGTCGTGTTGAGGTAGGAACTACCTTGAAGTCCTCTGCTATTGTAGATGCTTGGGGGGCTTCAAGTCTGCCTACCTTTCTACCTGAATCTGTCAAAGTAGAGGTTAAGATTGGTTTTACCAAGGTAGGAGAGGTAAGAGAGGTCAAGGCTAATTAAAGTTGATCCAACCAAGGTGGTGGAAGCTGGCTCAGAGAGGTAGATCGGGACTAAGGTAGCTCGCTAGGGCGATGAAAGGCCTCATACAAGTGGAGAGGAGTTTCCCGTGACGGAGAGAAGACTTTGGACCCCTCCGGGATTAGTTGTGACTCACTTGAGCATTCGATGACCCTATATGAATGGAGATGGACTACCTATCTGGTACCAGTCTAGAGGCATACTTGGCATTTCAAGGAGCCTCCAACAACTGAGAGAAAGCTCTGGACCCTCCTGGAATAAACCAAGAATTTAGTGGCTCACTTGGGCTTTAACCGACCGATATAAGAAGTGAGGAGCCACTTGGCCTTACAGTGAGGCTGCTGCTCCAGAGGTTAGCTTAGGCATGTAGGAGGCCTTACCAAGAGTGGGAAACCTCTGGGCTCTCCTCGATCAGATCGAGATTCGGTGGCTTGCTAGGGCGATGAATGACCCGGTACATATAAAGCGAAGCCACCGGTCTTGTAGCGGTGCTACTGCTCTAGAAGCTTGCTTAGGCACGTAGGTGGCCTTACCAAATATGGGAAGCTTCTGAGACCTCCTCAATCGGATCGAGCTTCAATGGCTTGCTAGGACGGTGAATGGTCCGATAAACATGAAGCTACTGGTCTGGTACTGGTCCAGAAGTATGTTTGGGATCCTAGAAGTCCCCAGCAACTGAGAGAAAGCTCTGGACCCTCTTGGAATGAACCAAGAATTTAGTGGCTCATTTTGGCATTGACTGGCCAGATGCACGAGGCGTGGAACCACTAATCATCTACAGGTCGTGCTGCTCTAGAAGCTACACAGCTGAGTTGGCTTATTAGATTCATGAGTTGACCTGCTACCGCTACCTAGGAGCTTCTGAATGGTGGATACGGTGACATGAATGGTCTCGTATGACCAGGTCCAAGTCCCACGGATCTACTGGATAAGAGGTCTACCGGTAGCAGAGCAAATCTTCTGTAAAGAAGTAGTAGAAGTGCAATTCTACTGTATAGAAGCTCTCGATGTATCAAAATGGTTCAGCTATATAGGAGATCTTCAAGCGGGGAGCTACTGTATTGGAGCTCCACGATTATCTGAGCAGGTTCACTTCATAAGAGTAGCATAATGAACTAGTTCCACCAGGAATCCCACGTACCATATTTGTTCCACAATGAACGAAACTTGTTAAATGATAAAATGAGCACCACATGCGATGCATATGCGATATAGACAAGTATAGAGAAAAGACATCGTATATAGTAAATGATATTCCATGAATAATGAATCTGTTACCTCGATAGTATAATGATACTTATGTAGAGACATAGAGGCTTTCAAAAGGGGTGTGGAAATTTCCCATAGATGGTGCCAGAAGGTGTTAACGGGAAATTTGCTTAGGATGAGAAATCCCTATTAACACCCTCGAGACCACTACCACGGAGGTGGTGGTCGGGGTTGGTATCGTTAATACCTGACCTGATCTTGTATGAATACGAAAGGGGATGAAACATGAGGTAGAAGACAAGCCATCACGCCCGTCGGGCTTCATGCTTATGAAGTAGATGTGGGGAGCTCGAGGTTCTCTTGCTGGTACGAAAGGGGTGATCCTGGACCTTGTTCCTCGGTCTGGGTCAGAGCCCGTCCTGGTACGCAGAGCCTGGTTCTGGAGCTCGATTGCTTACTGTAATACCCCGACCTCGATAGCAAGTAAGAAGGGGGGCATATCTAGCTCCAGTGTCGGAGAGTTCGATTTCTTCCATAGAGAGGATACGGGAGAGTTCCTCGACTCCCTTCGAACTGGTTTAGGAGTTTCTCTTCATCTTGATATGCGACTTTGGCATATAGATGAGAGGATAAGAGCGTTAGGTCCAGCGGTGTAGGAATCTAGATTCGGTTCCTTAAGTCTTCATCATTGTTTCCCGATCTCATGTAAGAAAGATTAGAGAGCTATGACCAATGGGGTCGGTACCTAGCCCGCATACACACATGTGTAATACAGTAGATAATAGGAAAAACACAAGTCTTATGTAGATGGAGGTAGACTGGCCAAGGGGGGAAAAAGCATCACGAGTGATCACATGTTGAAAAACCCCTAGGCAGTATCCAAAGGAAGGAGGAATACGCTTCCTTGTAAATATATATATATATATATATATATATATATATATATATCATGCAATGCTCCAAGGAGGTTACAAAGATATCAAAGTAGTACAACGTATATGCTCTGGGGAGCTTACAACAATGAGTGTTTACCGATACCAGTATTTTCCTGGTCGGGGTACACATACAATGATGATGTAGAGAGAACTTTTAACGCAGCATGTGTCTTCTGTTCTTGATCGGAGCCTGATCACTATGCCTTTTACAGGCATATTTATACATGGTGACTACCTTGGCGTGCAAGTCCAGGACTCTTCAATTAGTCTTTGTTTCCTTATCGAATACGATTCTTCCTTTCATGTAGTTGATCGGCTTGTATCTATTATCTTGGAGAAGATATGATTGTTTCCTCTTCGGACTCTTCCTTCCTTGATAGACGGGATTTTCTGTTATAGTTGACCCCCAATAATCGGTTGTGGAGGATATCTTGGAGGAAAAGGTATTTGTTTCCTCTTTGGACTCTTTCACTAATGATCGCCATTAAAGAGTTGAATATTCTCTTATTAATGGTGTTGATCATGTCATTAATTGGGTTGACTGCCTCTATTAATATATTTGACCTCATTAATAGGGTTGACTACCTCCATTAATACAGTTGACCTCATTAATGGTACTTTAAATGTCATGAAAGTCAACCCTCTCTTCCTACGTTGCCTAGAGGAGAGCTCTAGTTTTGCATGTCACTTTGGAGAGGTACTTCATGGAGGTTACCTGAGGTGACATTTGATATTCCTTGAGGGCAAGGTACCCTAGGATCCAGTACACTGGTGGGGTCCCCCGGGGACCTCTCGATTGTCACGGAGCTAGATCAATCATGTTTGTCTTCCCATGGAGCCTGTGCTAACCATTTTAGGGGCGAAATATCCCATAGGGTTCCAACCTTGTAGTTGGGAGTTTGGTTTAGCTACGCCGAGCTTTATCATGGAGCTTGACCTATTTATGCAGGCTTCCTAGCGGGGTAGCGGGCTTGGTTGGCAAGCCCTTATAAGGTGTTTGCCATAAACAAGCGACCTTGGCTTGCTTCTGGAAGGATGGAGAGGTACGCACGAGTACTACTCTTGCTACTTGATTTAACCATGCCAGAATCTACAGTGGATCTGGGCGCTTTTGGTGACGATGGGGCTTTATGGGCTTCTTCCTTTTATTCTCGAACAGGTCGAGATTATACCTCGATGAGGCAGAAGGGTTATTGCAAGACATGTTCGGCACCTTGAAGGTCTCCTAGTGAAAGTAGAGATAGTAGCAATCTCTAGGAGAGTGTCAAGAGATACCTTGATGTCGGGGGACCCAGGTCCTTTCACGTCGACCTAGCTTCGGGCTTTTATCCTGGTATATGGAGCTTGACGCGGTCTCGTCAGGCTTTATTTGGTAAGTCTAGACACGTGCGAGATGCTCAGATGGTATGGGCGGCCTCACCTTGCTCATGTAGGATCGCGTGGTAGCTCGACCTCGGGAACCATGATACCCCGTCATATATGCCCGAATTTAGACCCTTGCAGAAAGGCTGAGAAGTGGAAAATTCTTCTTTGGTCCGTAGCCAAATTTTGCTATTAACATAATGAAACTAGATAACCATGAGATGAAGTTTGGTTGAGTAAAAATGAGTCTTTAGGAGTCTTTCTCTCTCTAGAAAAGCTAGGTTGCACAAAATTGCTTCTTGTACTCCTTTAAAACAAAGAAAAGATAAGAGAACATATATATATATATATATATATATATGGTGCCCTACATGAAATGATGTCGTTTTGGATAAAAGGCAACTAAATCTCGTCAGGACCGCTGGCTGAACTGCGGTACAGGTAAGTGTCCAGACTGTGGCATAGGGAATGGTGCATCGCCTGGGCAACACCGCTCTGAAGACCGTTATGCATGCAAGAGCACAGACCACGGTATGGACAACATGTAACGCCTGGTAATCTTCACGTGGGAGACCGTTGTGCATGCAAATAGCACAGACCGCGGTAGTCACAACTTGCAACCACCGGGAAGCACCGCTGTGCAGACCGCGGTGGAGGCAATGCATGGGGAGCGGTTTGAACCATGGTTAAGAGGAAAATCCTCTTCTAAGAGCAAACAAGATGCATCAAACACATACGCAAAAGTTAAGGCACAAAAAGGCACACAAGAGGGCAAATAAGCAATCATGCAAGATGATCAAAACATGCATGAGAGTATGCACTATTATCGCTTCAAAGAAAGTTAAGCAGGTGATTTTACCTTTAAAGCTTGAGCTTGGGCACAAAATAATGATAGCATAAACTAACGTTACATATTAATCCCCAAATGTGGTTGTCAACGAAATAAGCCAATCAAACACCGAGGAACTTACAACCATGATGCCTTGGCCAGGCACCTCACCCCGCCAAGAAGGGTCCGAGTATAAGAGCATAGTTGTCATCCAAATCTCGAGACCATGATGGCTAGAGGGCGTTCCTGATGCCTTTGTCGGGCTACCACCCACAAGAAAGGTTCGAGTATAAGAGCATAGTTGTCATCTAGATCTCGAGACCAGGATAGCTATATGGCGTTCCTGATGCCTTGGTTGGACTACCACCCCAAATAAGGGTCTGAGTATAAGAGCATAACTACCACCCAAATCTCGAGACCAGGATAGCTTGATAGCATTCATGATGCCATGGTCAGGCTACCACCCCCGAGAAGGATCCAAGCATAAATACAGGTTTTTCCATTGGATCAAGGTCACCATGATAAGATACCTCCCCAAACGCCGGAGAAAGAGCATCTAAGTTGTTACAACACAGCTTTTGCCCAAGTATCAAATACCGGATTACAACTAACCATTGGTTTTTCGTATATTATGATTTCCTATATCGCCAGGGTAAGGTTTGCACGAGGAATCATCAAAGGTGAAAGACACAATGCAAGGGGACTCCTCCCTAAGATATGAATTCCTGCCAAATGTTGAGAATTGGAGCTAGACGTTTACCCAGATAGTAGGCTTATACTTAATGGATTCAAAATATTTTTGTTAATAGTATAATGTGGCTAGGGGACTAAAGAGAAATTTCCCACTCTCCTAGCTCGAATCAAAGCCCGAATTGGCCATCCATGGGACCCCGGGCAAACCATAAAGCTACCGTGCAGAAGCAATGAAGGATTATCGAGCTTCAGAACTATTAGGAATGAAGCTAGGCACTACCAGGTCGAGTCCTCACGCGAACACTGGAATTTGGGCTCCTCGAGATCGCCTTTTCTGAAACCACGGTTCCTGGGTCGGGATCCAAAACCACCCTGTGAAAGCGAGGAAAGATCGTCGAGCTCAGAAAGTACTCGAAGTGAAGCCCGACACAAACAAGAGTGAGCTCCTTCCAGGTCAAGGCCACTTGATGTCAGATTTAACTCGTAGCCTAAGCCAGAAGCCCACCAACTTCTCCAGAAGCCTGTTGTCCCCGCCAGATACGAAAAGAGAGCCTCTAAGTGGATAAGATTCATGTTATAGCTAATGTTCCAATTCGCTAAGGGATGCATGTAGCCTACCTATACATGAAAAAAGAATCTCGCCTAATCTACATTACCCCATTAAGTGCCCACAAGGCCGCCCAAGCTTCTGAGGCCAGAAACAGAGCATGGATCTACCTCGCTCTACGAAACAACAAGCAGCTAACTTAATGACCTCCATGAAGAATCATGCCATGAATACGCACAAGATCATATCTACGTTATAACAAACATTAAATTTTGTATATATGTAGGACAAGAGTTTGATTCTAAAAAGGAAACAAACTCATCTATGTCAAAGATATCCTCGAATCTGTTATCAATTCAAAGTCAACGACTGTCAAATAATGGATCCCGCCCGATAAGGAAGGAACGGATTCATAGGATCGTGGCGGAATATTTATGAGTTTAAACCTACTTTGACCGGATATAAATAAGACCAAGCAGACGATAAGAAAAAAAGAGTGAAGAGGGCCTAAATTTTGTGATCAGAACACGACCGCCTATATATCTACTATTCAACAAGCAAGAGATTGCAACTCTTCAATGTCCTAGAGAGGTTGTGAATGTATATGAGAGATTCATGTAAACCTTGAGTGACCAATGATAAATTCTCATTTGCCACCACTTTATAATTTAAATATTCATTTTTATCTTAAAAAGTTAAGTATCTAAGGAACTAACCCCGGCCACCACCTCTGTGGTAATGGTCTCGAGGGTGTTAGTTGGAATTTCTCATCTTGAGCAAATTTCTCATTAACACTTTCTAGCACCGTCTGTGGGGAACTTTCCACACCACCATTTTTATATTCAAAAGTTTATTTTTTTTACAGTTATCATGAGGCTCTGCTCCTCCCAAGGATAGCCAGGCACATCGGGACAACCTTCAGCTATGTCGACACAAAAGGTCCCGAAGAATGGAAGAAAATCTGGGCTCCATGGTCCCAGACCAGCCATCCATTGTACGGGCTTTGGATCCCTCTATGGGAAGCCAGGTCGCGCTTGACCAACAAGCAGCGGCCTTCGTGGAAAACGTCCGCCTTCGATTGCTCGTTGAGGGTATTGTTGTCCAGTAAGCAAACCTTGACAATCGAGGAGAACCAAGTAGACCCGAGACTCGGTAACCCGCCTTTGATCGCCTGGGACCTACCCCTCAAGAGCCAGCTCATAATAGAACAGTATCCCAACCCTCGATCCGGGATAGGTTAGGGCCCATGCCCCAAGTTCCCGAAGAGCCGTTGCATTAGCAACCCAGGCAAGTTAAGTCCGCGGCAAACGTCCTTCCCCAGGGCGGCGAGAGTTTCTTCACCCAACTACTTCAAGGAGGGAAGCTCGAATTAGAGAGGAGGGAAGCCAGTAAAGCCTCTAGGCAGATCCCATCCGTATAAGGAGTCAGGTAGAGGTCGCTAGCTTGTCAGAAGGGTCTGACAGGGAGGAATCTGAGATTAATTCGAGGAAACCCGAGAACAAGCGCATGAGAGACCAGTTGGCAGAGCTTCAGAAAGAGATCCCGCAGATGAAGAAGGGAAAATACAAAGAAGACAAGAAAGATCCTCTGAGTGAGATGAATGCTCCCTTCACTAGAAGGATCCGGGAGGCAGAACTCCTGCTAAAATTCAAAATGCTGAATGACAGATTCTCCGGGACAAAGGATCCCTTGAGCCACTTGGAGAGCTTCATCCAGCAGTTAGAGGTCCAGAACACAACCAGGGCCGCCATGTGCGAGATGTTCCCAACTACGTTGACGGATTACGCTAAGACCTGGTTTAGAAAGCTACCCACTGGCAGTGTGGATTCCATTACGAAGCTGTCAATTGATTTCTGCCCGCAACTCCAAGGAGTAAAACCCCGATTGAAGGATCCAATCAATCTACAGTACCTGATCCAGGAGATAGAGGAAACCCTCCGGGTTATGTCAAGCGTTTTCACTAGGAAGTTATCCAGATGGGGGTCTTCACGGAGAAAGAAACCCTCGCCAATTTTAGGAGAAACCAGTGGCCATGCAAGCTTTTCCGATCTTCTCCTAAGCGACCTCTAAAGACCTACCAATAAGCCTATGATCGGACTCTGGAGCAAATTGAAGTTGACGAACAACTCAAGGTTAAGATGGAACACGACGATATGAGAGTCACAAAGCGACAGTAGAAGGAAACTCCTAAACCAGAGCAAGCTAAGAAAAGCCAGAACAGACCCCCCAATAGGTCGACGTATCGCTACCCCATTTCTCAACCCAAACGGAAAGGTAATCAGCAAAACGAACTCCTCTGCGGGCTTCGCCTCCTCCCAGGATATTGGCCATGATAGCTCGAGATGAGAGAGGATATGATCATTACACCACCTTAAATATATCCCGTGAAACAATCTATCTCGCCATTCGGGATAAAGGGGTTGCTACAGAAGCCCACACCCATGAAAGCCCTGTCAAAAAGAGGAATTATCATAAGTATTGTGACTTTCACGAAGACGTGGGACACAACACTTCAGAAAAAGCTATAACCTGCGAAATCAAATCGAGGCTTTGATAAGGGGAGGATGTTTGGTAGAATTCTTACGACAGGTCAGGGATAACATTCAGACTGTAAGGGAAATGCAAGCTGAGATCCGTGAGCACACTGAAAAGAGAAAGGGGGAACATATGGATCTGATGCAACAAATCCAGGTGATACATACCATCAGCAGAGGACCCACTCTGACTGGTACCTCCAATAACTCAAAGAAAAACCACGCGAGGAAGAGTAGATGAAAGGCGAGATATCTTCAAGGTCGTCCAGAGCTCAATAAATCCTTCCCAGTTGTCTCAAATCATTTTCTCCGAGGCGGATGTCTATAACACTGTACAACCTCATGATGACCCCATGGTGATCATGGTACAGATCGCCAACTGCATGGTACACCATGTGCTCGTTGACACATGCAGCAGCGTCGATGTCCTATTTAAAGACACCTTGGAAAAGCTGAACTTAAAACATTGGTGTTACAATAGCTGCACTACCTTAATGTATGGTTCACTCAGGACTCAATCATATCTGTAGGATCAAAAATTCTGCCAGTAATCATTGGAGCCACACCTCTCCAGTAGAATGTTATAACAGAATTCGTGGTAGTGGATACCCTATCGGCCTACAATGTGATATTAGGAAGGCCATTTTTATCATCCTTAAAGAGGGTCCTATCCATCTACCACAACGTCCTGAAGTTCCCACTAGGAGACAAGGTAGGGGAAGTATGGGGTGATCAATAGGCAGCCAGGAGATGCTATGTACTTTCTGCCAACCCAACAGCTCTAGCAAAGCAACTTGCCCATATAACAACGATCCAGGATGGGATAACACCTGTGTTGACCTTGGAAGATATAGAACCCGCAAATCACCCAGAGGATGACCCTGTGATGCCAGATGATGAAAAGAAAATAAGAGAATAGCTCACGGTCATCTAGCAGATGAGCTGGAAGAGATTCCCATCCGGATAGGTGATCCCTTGAAAATCGTCAAAGTCGGAGCCACCCTTGAACCGGGAGTGAAGGAGGATTTGATTGGGCTCCTCAAAGAATTCAATAACATCTTTGCTTAGAGTCACAACGTGATGCTCAAAATCCTGATGTCTTTGGCTTCTCACCGATTGGCAGTGGATCCGATCTTTAAGCCCGACAAAAAGAAAATGTGTCACTTTAACGCCGAAAGAAATGTTACGGTTCAGGAAGAAGTGAGCAAATTGACCCAAGCGGGCCTTATCAGAGAAGCACGCTACCCTGAATGGATCGCCAATGTGGTCATGGTCACAAAGGCGAATGGGAAGTGGAGCATGTGCGTCGACTATACCGACCTCAACCGGGCATGCCCGAAAAACAGTTTCCCTCTACCGAAAATTGATCAGTTGGTTGACTCCACCTCTGGAAACAAACTCTTGAGCTTCATGGACGCGTTTTTATGATACAACCAGATTATGATGCACCCCACCGATAAGGAAAAGACCAGTTTCATCACCGGGTGAGGTCTATATTGTTACAAGGTGATGCCATTCTGGCTTAAGAACGTTGGGGCTACATATCAACGGTTGGTCAATCGGCTGTTCAAAATCGAAATTGGAAGATCAATGGAGGTGTACATCGACGACATGATCACCAAGTCATCAACCGCTGAAAGCCATTTAGATGACCTTTGCAGAACTTTCGTGATCTTGAGAGAGAACTGGATGAGATTGAACCCTTCAAATGCACTTTTGAGGTAACTGTAAGGAAGTTTCTTGGCTTCATGGTTCATAAGAGAGGCATAGAGGCTAACCCGGAAAAGATTAAGGCTATCCTAAATCTAGAGTCCCCCATAACAATTGAGTAGGTTCAAGTCTTGACCGGGCAGATAGCAACGCTCAACAGGTTCATTTCTCGGTTTACCAAAAAATGTCTCTCATTCTTCAAAACCATTAAGCCGGGAAGAAACATGAAATGGGACCAGGAGAGTGAACAAGCTTTTCAAGCCTTGAAGAAATATCTGACAAGCCTTCCGCTATTGGTCAAGCCAAGTTCTGGAGAAGAGCTGTAAATCTACTTGGCCGTTTTAGAGACTACAATAAGTGGAGCCTTGGTCAAAAAATGTAGAGATAGGGTCCAACGGCCTTCTACTACATGAGTCATGCTCTAACCAAACCAGAAAGAATTACAACTTTCTGGAGAAGCTCGCCTATACCTTGGTGACCTCGGCAAGGAAGCTTCGTCCCTACTTTCAAGCTCACTCAATAGCAGTAGTGACGGACCAACCCCTCTATCAATTCTTACAAAGGCCGGATGTATCCGGAAGGTTGGTTTTATGAACCCTAGAGCTCACCAAGTTTGATTTAATGTATAAGCCCTGGACCGTAATTAAAGCCCAGACTTTGGCGAACTTTGTAGCAGAGCTCTCAAAACCCCTAGGCCAAACGACCTCTGTAGTGACAAACAAAACCCCTGAGATGATTCCAGAATCCGACAACTGGCCGAAAAGTTGCAAGTCATGGATCCTCTACACAGATGGAACGTCCGGGCAAGCCGGTGGAGGAACGGGCATAGTTCTAATTGACCCAGAGGGGACTTAGTGTTTCTATTGTTTCATGTTTTAATTTAAAGCCACTAACAATGAGGTAGAGTATGAAGCCCTCTTAGCCGGAATAAAGGCGGCCGTGGAACTCGGGGTCGATTACCTGCAGGTCAGAAGTGACTCGTTGCTCATAGTCAACCAAGTCTTTAGGGATTATCAGGCAAAAGGGGATAACATGGTTACCTACTTGAAGCTAGTTCAACAACTTAAGAGTAAATTTAAAGGATTTAAGATTGAGCATGTACCTCGACAACAGAATTGTCAACCTGACGTTCTAGCCAAGATAGCTGCGAATGGTGGCCAGACCTTACCACATGGAGTCCCTCTTCAAGTGATCCCCTACTCAGCACAGTAGCAAGTAAGGAGGCTTATACGTTGGATCGGCAGCCATGCTGGATGAACCCAATAGTGGATTATCTCTAGGAAGAGAGGTTCCCCGGGGAGCCCGACCAAGCTAGGAGAATCAAGAGGCTCTCGGTCCGATATTGCTTAGTAGATGGTTACTTATACAGGAGAGGCAGATCCCTTCCTCTACTTCGATGTTTACATCCTGATGATGCCAAATGGGCATTAAGAGAGGTTCACTCTAGGGAATGCGGGAACCACATTGGTAGGGAGGCTCTGGCATATCAGGTAGTCCGCATGGGGTATAACCGGCAAACCATCCATCAAGATGCAAAGAACTTAGTACGATTTTGCGAAGCATGCCAGAAGACCGCAAACATGAGTCACCTCCCACCGGAGCGGTTGTCATCCCTTAGCTCACGTTACCCCTTTGCTATGTGGGGAGTCGACTTGATTGGACCGCTTCCTACCGCTACTGGTCAAGCCAAGTATGTTATCGTGGTGATCGACTATTTCACAAAATGGGTCAAAGCCGGACCGCTCTCCCAGATTTCAAAAGAAAATACAACAAGATTCATAAAAAATAATGTAATTTACAGGTTCGGAACCCTTCTTGTCATTGTAGCTGACCTCGACAAGCAGTTTGATAACGGTCGATTCAAGGACTTTTGCAAGGACTTGGGAATCAACCTTAGATTTTCTTCAATAGCCCACCCTCAAACTATTGGGTTGGTCGAATCCACCAATAAGACTATTAAGAAGCTGTTAAAAAAGAAGCTACAGCAGAAAAAGGGCAGATGGGCCGAGGAGCTTCCCGAGGTCCTCTAGGCTTACCGCACTACGAGGAGAACAGCCATCATACTTGGAATGCAGATCACCTGAAAAAATTCTTCTCCTAAATAGGAGACTAGTGAGCAGGCTACCTCCACCTAGATTTTAATCACCAGCAATAATGTACTCCATTCTTTTTTAATCAATAAAGCCTGTTTTCTTCATCTTCAACTATGTTCTACATGGGAAAATTCGACATTGTCATCCCAAGACTAGGGATTAGCCATGGAAGCCCTCTCGCTATCCTTGATGCCTCGGCCAGGCACTACCCCCCTCCAAGAAGAGTCTGAGTGTAATAGCATTGTTGCGATCTAGATCTCAAGACCAAGAAATAGCTAGATAGCCCTTCTGATGCCTTGGTCGGGCTACAACCTCCAAGGAGGATCTGAGTATAAAAGCATAGTTGTCATCCAGATCTCAAGACCAGGAAATAGTTAGATAGCCCTCATGATTCCTTGGTCGGGCTACAACCCCCAAGAAGGGTCTGAGTGTAAGAGCATAGTTGACATCCAGATCTCAAGACCAGAAAATAGCTAGATAGCCCTTCTGATGCCTTGGTCAGGCTACAACCCCCAAGAAGGGTCTGAGTGTAAGAGCATAGTTGCCATCCAGATCTCAAGACCAAGAAATAGCTAGATAACCCTCATGATGCCTTGGTCGGGCTACAACCCCTAAGAAGAATCTGAGTATAAGAGCATAGTTGCTAACCAGATCACAAGACCAGAAAATAGCTAGAAAGCCTTCCTGATGCCTTGGTCAGGCTACCGCACCCAAGAAAGACTCGAGTGTGCGAACTAGCTTACAATCACACAATGGGACTATTTACTAAAGTCACCAAGCTACAAGTTTCTGTTGAGAGGTGAAAGCTCGAGCTTGCTGCCTTCTTTCACGATTAAGAAATTTTTTCTATCTTGTTACGTTTACCAAGTCGGGTTAAGTCAAGTTGTTTTAGAGGCTGCACCTAGACCGAGATCAGAAACAAAGTAAGTAGATGTCAATCAAATCAAAATTCATTGAATTTTTTTTGAATAAAATCTAAAGCCAACATTCATTAATGATAAGGGAGCCAATCCCCTTGTTAGGCATCAATTGTCAAACAGAGAGCCCAACCCTTAGTTCAGGGCTAAAAAAAAGTGATTGAAGATGATAGTTTGGTTTGAATAGAGTGGGGAGCCCACCCTTATTTTTCCAGGCATTCAGAACAAGTCATTAGAAGATTGATTCAAACTTCTGGATCCTCCTGATTTTCTCCAGCTTCCCCTCCCTTACAGCGGCCTTCGCCCTCCGCCCCTCTTTTTGGTGGTCGCTCATCCTGGTTAGCTCCCTCTGCCACCTCTTCCTGTTAATGCACCTCAATTGCTTGCTGCTCAGCTGGGTCCTCCTCCAATACCTCATTGACCACCGCCATAACCTCAGGTGGTATGACCGCGTCGAGAAGGGTGGTTATAGACTCCAGTTCAGTTTCTCCCCCAAGAAGGTACTTCAGGTCGATCCCGGGTTCCCGGTTAGCCCCTTTTGGGCTCTGCTAATTGAACTCCCCTAGAGGATTCTCCACGACCTGATGCTGGGAAGGTCAAAATAGGAGGAGGAAGATCTGGTATGACAGGAAGCTTTCCAGCTCCGTCCTCAGCAGAATGACCCACTTTGTCATCTTCAGGGTAAGACATCTTTACAGCCTGAGGTATAATTTCCTCTCTATCCCACCCGGCGATACTGGATAGGTCTAACAGAAATTGGAGGGCTTCAGTGACTTGGAAGGAGGCATAGAAATACCCCTCGTTAAAAGAGGTGTCCACCTCGGCTTGTAGCTTCGCCGCTTAAGGACAAAGATCTTGTACTTCTACCTCCAACCCTTGGGCCTCTGCCTTCCAAGAATCCCGGTGATTGACTCGACGTTGAGAACAGAGGGTTTCTCGGTCAAAGGACCGCTTCAACCTTTCATGGTTGCATCGAAGTTTAGCCAACTATGCCTTGATTCCCCTCTAGCTGGAGGCCATCTCTTGTACCAAGTCTTGAGCCTGTGCCAACAATTCCATTGCCCGCTCAGCTTCAGCTTCAGCCCTAACTGCCAGGTCACAGAGAGAAGCTACCCGATGGCACATGGCAACTTGGAATTTGGAACTTAGGAAACGACAAATCAAACTATTACATGAGAAAATAAAAGGCGATGACTACCTCGGCCAAGAGGGTAGACCCTTTGTAACCAGAATATCTATGGGCATTGAAGTCATCATAGAAAAACTGCCCCTAGGGCAAGAAGCAACGAATTGCCCTATAACCTTATCTTGAAAGGTAGAGCCAGATTGATCAGGCGGGCAAGCAGGGGAAACCTCTTCAACACTTGCTTTGGGGTCCTTTGGAGCCTGTGAGGCTGGGGGTATAGAAGGAGAGGCAGAAGTGCCTGGTAGGAGTGAAACAGAGGCAACAGGAGCAGGAATGAGAGTAAGGGTACCTAGAGTGGGAGCCGACATTACTGCATCAACGACTTGAGAAACGGAGGCCACTTTACCCCGTACCTTGGCAGCCCAAGATGTAAGAAGTGATAACTTGGACCTGTGCTGGGAAGAGGATGGAGCAAGAGCAGACAAAACCCCCGCTGGAGCGGGGAGCCCTTCATTCCCTAGGGAAAAAAAAGGATTTTCTCGATTCGACTTGTCAGAAGGAGGAGGAGTGCGAGCTTACTGGGCTTCTCGGAAAACTGGAGCAACAACAAAAACTGTTAAAAAAAAGGAGAAGGTAAAGCCATCAAAACTGAATCATTCAACGACACAAAGCATGTTGGGTCAAAGTACTTACGAGGAGTAGCAGCAGATATTCGCATATAGCAGTTTACCCGACGAGAATAAAAAAGGGGCAGCAGTTGAGAACTTCAAGTTCAAATAATTCCTAGCAAGGATGGCCTTCAGCACTACCTCATATTCGACGGGCAAGGAATCTCGGCCCCACGAAGGCTTATCATTGAAGGTGGTTGGAACCGTGAACTCATGCCCGCCTATGAAGGTTGAGCTCCCCCAATCCTTGCCCGCTAGTATCCACTCCTCTTTCCAAGCATGATCTTTTCTCGAGGCGCTACGAATGATAAAATTGAGTTTGTTCTTTTCCTTGACATAGTACTGACCTCGAGAAACCCCGAACAAGCTCCTAATCTGAAAAAGGTAAGCTAGCTCCTCGGCTTCTGGCTCCCGGCTCCCGGGTAACCTTGCTTAACTCGTATTATTCCCTCCACAACACGAGGAAGCCAATGAGATGCCTCCAGAAGTTGGGAGTCAACTGGAGGAGAGCTAGCTATAGGACGATGAGAGCCTGCCAAAGGGTAGGATGAAGGGGGAGCCTCACCCCATTCTCAAAGGCCGCGACATGGACGGGGATCACACTTTTAAGTGGATTAAAGACGTCGTAGTTCCTGTGAGGGACTATGAGGGAGAAGATGTCAGGAATGCCGTATTTGGATCTCATGCTGCTAATCGACTACGGGTCAACGGCGGAGTCCGGAATGACTTTCAAGTTATAGGGGAGACGCCTCTCCAGAGCAGAACCGACAACCGTGACCTGAACCTTTCTAGCAATATCATCCCTGTTTTCCTTGCCAGAATCCTCATCAACCAAGCTCAGAAGGTTATCTGGTCGATTAGAAAACCCAGTCCCGATTGCCAAATTCCTGTTCGATTGACGATGTTACGGGGTCGGAGGTGAATTGTCCCTTTCTAGGTCACGTCGAGCCCTCTTCCCTTGGGCAAGACTATAAACCTCTATATCGTCAACGAGGGAGTCAACGAAATCATGGCTAACTTTCAACATAATGAATAAGGCTTGAAGGTGGAGGAAAAGAGCTTAAAGTTGAATGAAAACAGTTACATAGCTGGAGAAGATAACGAGAGGGAGGACCTCTGAAAATTCGAAATTGAAAGAATGCGTGAGTAAGCGGCAATGAGTTTGAATTTAAATAGAGGTTAGGATGGTAGTGACGTCGATGAAATCCTCTGGAAGATTACCTTAAACCACGGAGAGGGCCATAACACAGTCGAATTTCTTCAAGGAGTACACCAGTTCGTGGTCGCCACGTCACTTGAGCAATTAATGAGAAGATTTCATTCGAGATTTTCAGTAATGATTTGGTAACAGAAATTTCACAATTAAAAAAATTAGGGATCTGACTCTAACCCCAACTCTACCACCGGTGTTCAAGTCATAGGTGACTTCTGTTAATAGTAAAATTTGGCTAGGGGGCCAAAGAGAAATTTCCTACTCCCCTAGCTCGAATTAAAGCTACCCCGCAGAAGCAGGGAAGGATCATTGAGCTTCAAAACTATTAGGAATGAAGCTAGGCATGACCAGGTCGAGCCCTCACACGAACACTAGAATCAGGGCTATTTGAGATCCCCTATCCCGGAACCTCAGTTCGTGGGTCGGGCTTTGAAACCACCCCGTGAAAGCGTGGAAAGATCATCGAGCTCAGAAAGCACTCGAAGTGAAGCTTGATACAAACAAGAGTGAGATCCTTCCAAGTCAAGGCTTTCCGAGGTCAGATTTTACTCGTAGCCTAAGCCAGAAGCCCACCAACTTCTCCAAAAGCCCGCTGTCTCCGCCAGATACGAAAAGAAAGTCTCTAAGTGGATAAGATTCATGCTATAGCTAATGTTCCAATTCGCTAAAGGAAGTTTGTAGCCTACCTAGACATGAAAGAAGAATCTCGCCTAATCTACACTACCCTCAGTAAGTGCCCACAAGGCTACCCCGAGCTTCTGAGACCAGAAGCAAAGCATGGATCTACCTCGCTCTACGAAACAACGAGCAGCTAACTCGATGACCTCCATGAAGAATCATGCCATGAATACACACAAGATCATATATACGTTATAACGAACATTAAATTCTGCATACGTGTAGGATAAGAGTTTGATTCCAAAAAGGAAACAAACTCATCTTCGTTAAAGATATCCTCGAATCCATTATCAATTTGAAGTCAACGACTTTCAAATAACGGATCCCGCCCGATAAGGAAGGAACGGATTCATAGGATCGTGGTAAGATATTTATGAGTTTAAACCTTCTTGGACAGAATATAAATAAGACCAAGCAGACGACAAGAAAAATAGAGTGAAGAAGGCCTAAATTTTGCAATCAGAACACGACCGCCTATATACCTATTATTCAACAAGCACGAGATTACCACCCTCCAATGTCCTAAAGAGGTTGTGAGTGTATATGAGAGATTCATGTAAACCATGAGTGACCAATGATAAAATTCTCATATGTCACCACGTTATCATTTAAATATTCATTTCTATCTTAACAGGTTAGGTATCTAAGGAACTAACCCCGGCCACAACCTCCGTGGTAGTGGTCTCGAGGGTGTTAGTTGGAATTTCTCATCTTGAGCAAATTTCTCAATAACAATTTTATTTACCATATTAAATTAAGTCAGGATTACAATGGAGGTCGCATATGGGTCGAGGTCAGGAGTGAAGCAAGGATTTTTCAACCAAGTTTGATGTTCATGATCAGGGATCAATCAAAGCAAGCATGAAAGAAATCATAAAAAAAATTCATTAATGATAAGGGAGCCTATTCCCTTGCATGGTTACATTCATCAGTTAGGGAGCCCAACCCCTGATTCCGGGCAACATCTGTATAGAAAAATGAGAAAGGATTGATAAAAATTGGTCACGGTTATAGCAGGGTGCCCACCCCCCATTCCGGGCAATTAAGACAATAGAATACATCAAGCTCTTAAGTTCTCCTGGTTCCCTCCCGTTGCTCCTCCACCTTACTGACCTTTTCTCGCTTCCCCTCATTCTGTTGGCTGCTCATCTTGGTTGATCGCTCCTGCCACCCCTCTTTCCGGAGGCTCTTCAACTGCTTGTTGCTCGGTCTGATCCTTCTCCAAGACTTTATTAACCATTTCCATGACCTCATGAGGAATGGTCACATCCTGAGTGGTAGTCACCGCCTCTGTTGCCATCTGCTCAAACCCAGACTCTGCCCAGTGAGCTCTTCAGAACGATTCCCGCCTTCCTCTCAAGATTCGGAATGACTCCCCACAGGCTATACTGGCTGGACCCCGCTTGAAGATTCTCCGAAACCAGATATCGGAATGATTGAAGGAGGAAGAGGAAGAGGAAGATCTACCATGACTGGTTGTTTCCAGGCTCCAACCACGCTTGAAGGATCTGCTCCATTACCGACAGGATGGGACATCTCCGTGACCTTGGCCATGATATCCTCTATTTCCCAATTAACAATGATGGACAGATCAAAGGAAAGAGGGAGAGCTTCTGTGACCTGGTAGGAGGCTTAAAAGTACCCATCACTGAAGGAGGCATCCACCTCAGCTTGTAGCTTGGCCTCCTGAGCATTCAGATTTTGGTTTTCGACGTGCAAGGCCTTAGCCTCCGCCTTCTAAAAATCCCTCTGCTTGGTCCGGTGTTCAGATTGGAGGGTCGTCGAATGATCGCTTTAGCCTCTCATGGTCACATTGAAGCTCAGCCAGCTCGATCTCCATCTCTCTCATACTGGAGGTCATCTTGCACCAAAGTTTGAGACTGGCCAAGAAATCCTATAACCCTCTCGGCTTCAGCCTCGGCCTTCACCACGTGATCACGATAAGAAGCCACATGGTGGCCCATAACCATGTTGAATTTGAAGGGCCAATAGGATGAGAAGCCAATGTTAGAAACCGATCAAGCTGGCAACCACCAGTGAAGGTGTAAGAAGGTAGTTACCTCAACCAAGAGAGCGGATCCCTTGGTAAGCAGAATGTTGACAGACATCGAAGCCATCCTAGAGAGGCCATCCTAGAGAGGCCACCCCATGTGCAAGACATGACAAACTGTTCTAGAACTTCATCTTACCCGGTTAAGCCCATCCAACGTTGAGAGTGGATATGAGAAACCTGCGCAACATCTGTCTCAAGGTTTCCTGAAGCTCGAGGAATCGAGGATGAAGATTGAGGAGCAGAAGCTTCGGGGATGCTAACTGTGGGAGCGGCAGAAGTAGCAACAACAGTAACAACAACAGAGGGGTCAGCCGAAGAAGGAGCAGGGCCGGTTGCAACAGTGGTAGGAAGAACAGAGGTTCCACTACCTCATGTCTTAGAAGCCCGCGATGCCAAGAGCGCCATCTTTGACCTAAGTTGGGAAGGGGACGGAGCAAGAGTATGAGAAATCGCAGCTGGAACAGTTGAGGTTGGTCCCAGTTTCTCCGAAGCAGCTGAGGAGATTCCCCGAGATGATCTAGCAGAAGAGGGAGTATTACGAGCTTGTTGGACTTCGTGGGAAGCTGGAGCAACAATAAAAATTGTTAAAAAAGGAAGAGAAAGATGTTAGAACCAAGCCAGCTAATGGAAGGAAGCAAGATGATTTAGTTTTCTTTCATTTATGGGGAGTGGCATCATAGGTTTGTAGGTAACGATACACCCTGTAGGGGTCAAAAGAATCAACGGTAGGAAACCTCAGATTCAAATAATTATAGGAGATGTTGGTCTTCAAGATAGCCTCAAACTCGACGGGTAGTGAATCCCAATCCCACGAATGCTTATTACAGAAAGCAGTGGGGACCTCGAACTCGTGCCCATCGATGTAGATCGAGCTTCCCCAATCACCTCCCGCCAGAATTCTTTCCTCCTTCCAGCAGGGTCTTTCTTGGAAGCACCGGGGACGATGAAGTTGAGTTTATTCTTATCTTTTACGTAGAACTGACCTCTTGGGTCGCTAGATAGGCTACCAATTTGGAATAGGTAGGCTAGTTCCTCCCTCAGGGATCTCTAATGACCTTGCTCAACTCGTATTGTTCCCTCCTCAACACGAGAAAGGCGATTAGATGTCTTCAGAAGCCAGTCGTCAGTTGGAGAGGAGCTAGTTGTAGGGTATTGAGAACCCGTTAATGGGTGGGATGAAGAGGAAGTTGGACCCCGTCCTCGAGAGCCACGCATGGATCGAAAGCAAGCCTTTGGAAAGAGAGAAGACACAATAGTTCTTGGGAGGAACGGAGATGGAAACACTGTCGGGGATGCCATGCTTGGTCTTCAAACGATCAATCAACTTTGGGTAAGTGGTAGAATTTGGGTTTATCTTGAAGTCATAGGGGAGAAGTTCCTCCAGAAGTCGACCAGTAACACGAATTGAGCCCTTCTAGTCGTAGCTTTCCCAGGTTTCTTATCTGAATCTTCATCGACCAAGTTCAGAGGGTCATCAGGTTTGTTCGAGAATCCGGTCCTAATAGACATGTTCTTGTTCAATCGGCAACGTAGTAGGTTAGGAGGGGAGTCATCGTTGTTAAAGTTCTTTTGCACTCATTTCCCGTATGCGAGACTAGAGAATTCTTCACCCTCTACCATGAGGTCTACAGTATCGTGGCTGGATTTCGACATGGTGAAGAAAGATTTTGAGTTAGATGAGATGGAGGCGTTGCTCGAAAAGGTAAAGAAAGAAAAAATATTGAAATTTTGAAATTTAAAGAGGAAGAAAGCGTGGAGAAGACAACGAAGCAATCGGGTTTAAATAGGGATGTATGGAGCAGTAACCGTTGACATCAGTGACATGGAAGAAAGATCTTCGACGAAGATTGCCTCGAATCTCAAGGACTGGCGTAACGCAGCCGGATTATTTTGAAAAACGCACCGTACATTGCTCGCCACGTCTCACTTGCATTTAATGAGAGGATTTCTACCAAGATTCTGGTAACAAAAAGAGGAGGGAAATTTTTCCAATTAAAACGGGAAGTCTGACTCCAACCCCAACCCAATCACCGACAATCAAGTCAGAGGGGACTTCTGTTAATAGTTAAATTTGGCAGGGACCAAAGGAAAATTTTCCACTCTCCTAGCCTGGGTCTAAATCCGAGATTTTTCATCACGGTATCAAGGTTTCCAAGATCGAGCTATTATACGACCCCGTAGAAGCAAGGCGAGGTCGTCACACCCTAAGAACACCCTAGGAAAGCTCAACATGATCAGATCGAGCTTCTTAAGTTAACAAAAGAGACCGGAGCAAGGTCAATGAGGCAAGACTTAGGCTTCCTGGGGTTGAAATACCCTGCGACCTCCCTAGAAGCCTGCCACCTTTCCTAATTACATTAAGAAGCCCAGAAAGGCATCAGATTCATACTATAATGTTTCTCCGATTCACCAATGGAAGAATCGGGTCCACCTAAATATGAAGGAAGAAGCTCCCAGAAGCTCCCGAAAGCTCCGTTACCATTGAAGAGAGCTGATAGAGACATTTCAAGCTACAAATGGACCTAGAAAAGTCAAGTCGAGCTCCTAACACCAAGACAAGAACATAGGTGTACCTCGCCCTTTGAGGTAGTGAACTCCATATTCGATGACCTCCATAATGAATCTTACTAGGGGAGTACACAGGATCGTTTCCATTCTCCAACTTGCGCTACACACATATGAGGCAAGTCATCGAATTCAAATAGGAAACAAACTTATCTCCCTGCAAGATATTCTCAAATCCGTTATCAAACCAAAGTCAATGATATTTAAATAAAGGATACCGCTCGATAAGGAGGGAGTGGATTGAGAAATTAATGGTGGGAGAACCACAAATCTAACCTAGTTGAACTGCGTATAAATAGGCCCGTGCATGAAAGAGAACAAGGGAGAGAGATAGAGAAAAGGGATTCTGCCTTGGCTAAATTCTATCCATAGAACACGGTTTCCATTGTTATCTACTTCTCGACATATGCAAAATCGCCACACCTATTGTACCCAAGGGAGATTAAGTGTATTTGAGTGATTTTTGTACAAGATATGTGATTCATTTTGTCAGTAGTAAAGAAATAATATTTTCCTTCATACATCGTGTTAGTGTTTATCTTCATATCCACTATCTTACGCCTAAACCATGTATCGAATGTACAAACCCCGACCCTGACCGCGACCGCGACCGCGACCTCCGAGGTAGTGGTCTCGAGGGTGTTAACTGAAATTCCTCATCCCAAGCGAATTTTCGGTTAACAAGTTTAAAAACACTTACATGGGCAGTTTTGGTTATTCTACATTAGTATCCCTTGGAGTTATACATATATATATATATATATATATATATATATATATATATATATATAAACTTCAAGTCCATACAAACTGATATAGCTTCATTAGTATGTTGAATGTGGATCATTAAATTTACATAGTTTAATTCATAGTGTATACACTTATCAAAACTTCTCCATAAATAGTAGTCCACATACAATGTACTGATATAATTTATAATAGTGTGCACCGAAGGGAAAAGTAATATATATATATATATATATATATATATATATAAAGCTAACACCTGTTGGATCTAACCTACACCATTAAAGAACTAATGCGTGAGGCCGAGGGTCATTTTGGTTCTTTAAGATTTTTACTTATAATAACAAAAAAAAAATAGAAATTCAAGTTCTACTCCCATAAACGAACCAATATTCTCCATCGCCCTCCCATTATATGGTTGCTTTGTTGTGTGGTTTTGTAGTTTTATGATTTGTACTGCGATGGGTTTTAGTTCAAAATAGGTTTTGGATTTGGCTTGAATCGAATGGAAGTTATATATCTCTTGTTAATTTGTGTAGGGTTTAAGGTTTGAATTCAGATGAAGGATTTGTTTACCTCCACTCGGTTTGTCTACAATTACTTTTACATTTTAGAATCATTACAAGAAAACTTGAGTTTTTGACGATTAAAACCCATCATAAAGTCGTGTTTACGATGGTTTTAAACCGTTGTATTTCTCAATATCATAAATAGGATAGTTGTTTTGAAAACCGTCGTAAACCTATTACGGTCTTAAACCGTCATAATCATATGATGGTCATAAAACGTTATAAATCCATGATTGTTTAAAACCATCAAAAACTTGATTTTTTATTAAGAAATAATAATTTTTTTTTTGAATTTCATAACCATATTTTCAAATATCATATGATCTCATTATGCTGCAGTATTTTCGAAATAAAATGAAATCGATAAATCACTTTTACATTCTTTTATACACATCCGTAAAAATGTATATGAAGCTATAAACAGAATATAACTTGATACATATAAACAAAATCCATAAATCATTTTTGCTTGGAATTGAACATCCTCATAACCACATAAATGGGATCCAAAACTTAAAGTAGCAAAATTGGGAAAAGCTCTAGATCGTAATCCATCTTAAGAAGAATTTCCTTTCAGAAATCTCCATGA
Source organism: Dipteronia dyeriana (assembly GCA_032871835.1). Lineage (NCBI taxonomy): Eukaryota > Viridiplantae > Streptophyta > Magnoliopsida > Sapindales > Sapindaceae > Dipteronia > Dipteronia dyeriana. The sequence continues at coordinate 74,633,911 of CM065300.1, read as the reverse complement.
TTTTACGGACTTCATAGACGATAAGAGCCTCTATGATTGCTCTCATAACAAGTTGCAGCAAAGCATATGGGTTTCGTTAGAAGCAATCGAAGAGCAATTTGTTAGTAAAAAACAAATATTATAAATAAATAAATAAATAAATAAATAAAAACCAATACAAGAATATATGATCAACATCAATACAATCGAAAAACCAATATTTAAACACAATCATAAACACAAAATCAGAACTTTTTTAATCCCAGAAAAATAAACTTTACGTGTTAAAACATGCATTTCTGGGCACGGGGGGTTTATATCCAATTCAATGAAGTACAATTTGTGTTGGTCAGTTAAGTGTACTCGTAATAACCTCTAATAACCTATGGCACCAACAACATTTTAATACATTCTAAGAACTCTTAATAACCTATGGCACCAAAAATGTTGTCTCTAATAAAATTAAACAGAAGAAAATGTAATAAAACCACAAATTATCGTCTTACACTCATAACCATTGCCTAGAAAAAAAAAATCAAAATAAATTTAACATTTTTTTACAGCAGTTATAAAGACAAACACTCAATTCAAAAATAATATCACTGCCATATCAATCAAATTAATCCAAAATAATATTATCACTACTAAAATAGTCAATTAAAAAAAACTATTTTTTTTCTTCTCATCATACTTCTTAGTTAGCTTTTGAAATAAAAAGTAAAACAATCTCCACCCTTTCACCATTAAGAATTTGATTCTAATTGTACCTTGTCAAATCACAAGTGTAGCACAATAAATTTTCAGGGCTCTTGTTTCTCATTTGCTCCAGAGGTTTCCCACAACTCCTAATTTGCCAAGTGCTATCTGTGATTAAAGGATTCCTTAGGCGGCTGACAAATGAGGAACAAATATCAAAGCTTGAAAGTTCGCTCTACACCGTAAATGTTGAATTCCACTACCAATGTGCCAAAAGTCACGCGGTGAGAGAATGGAGAAATTTCAGTAATCCCATAACTGGTTCATGTAAAAATATTACAGATCATAGAATCAGTAGGATAGCAAGTTAAAAATAGAAAATAACCTAAATTATGCTTTGAATACTCTGTAAAGGTCAACATTATAACATTAATGAGGACAATCACTGACTATTACTGAAAATATTGGAGTATAGAACTTTTAAAACATTGAATTATGCCTATAAATCCCAGCTACATTAATTTGGCCAGCTACATGGAAAGAGGCATGAAAAATACATGAACGTATTTTTTATTGACAAATACATGTAGCAAAACAGAAATGGAAAATTTAGGGCTCAACACGTAAGTTAAATAATTGACCAGTAAATTTCAAAGAGCAACGTGACTTAACATCCAAACCCGATTTTCATATTAGCTAAACAAGTTAGTTTTTTTAAAATATAAGTTCAAATCTAAGAGATTGAGTACTGATTTTCTAGCAAAACAAAAACAAGAAAACAAAAACAAAAACGAAAGAGATATTAAAGAAATCAGATATAGAGTAAAAAAAAACTACCTTTACAAAGAAGAATAAGCACCAAGTGAAGTGAGAGAGAGAGAGAGAGGCGAAGTGAAGGACCGACTCAGCAGAGCACCATGACGGTGCTACCTAACACCACTCGAAGTGAAGAGAGAAGTGAGCGGACTGAGTTTTTCGGCCAATCGATGCCAACAACGAACCTGAGAGAAAAGACGACCATGGATCGGACGGGGAAACAAAGTGATGGTGGGGAGTGGGGAGTGGGGAGAGAGATTTGTGTTTTGTTGATTTGGGAAAATAAACTCTAAGGTTTTACTCCAAGTTTTCTTATAAAAGATTTCAGTAAACTTATGATGGTTTTTAAAAGTTATCATCGAATTTTTAGTGTTTTTGAAAACCATCATAACTCTGAGAGTTTTAAAAACCATTGTAACTTTACGAGGGTTCCTAGAACCATCGTAATTTTTTGTCGTTAATTTACATTTTTCTTGTAATGGATGCAAAACTGTTGTAATCTAATCTTATTTAGTTATTTTAGTGGTCAAAATATTTAATAAGGCTCAATCAACAAGCTTGAAAATTCAAAAGTGACTTTAAAAAGCCCAAAGAGGTCTAACTGATTAAACCAACTCGGGCTTAAAAGCTAAGCCCTTCAAAGAATTTGACCTAACTTAGCACATGGTCAAATATGACTTAAAACATGACAGACATTGCACAAAGCCCAACGTCTGATAAGACCTTTATAGCTAGATTCAAATGAATCAAAATGGGCAATTAAAAGGCTCGTGATCCATACCCTTATAATGAACCCGAGTGATGAAGGCTTATGAGCTCTATTATAAAAGTCAGACCCTTTCTTAGAGAAAGGGTACTATTTTTTTGATCCCATATGCAAAAGCTCTCTCAAACATATCTCTACCATTTACTATCTTCATATATTGCTTGTAATTCAAACAAACGTCGACCTAGTTGACTTCCAGAGTCGATTAACCCAAATCTAGATCAACCCACGTCGAGTCAAGGAACCAACTTGGGCATTGATCCACCCAACTCATCGAAGTCTATCGTCGATTCAATCTTTGTCGCACACACGACGATTTGGAGAACAGGCTATCAACGTTTCGACATTGATACTTAGTGTCGATCTAACTATATCGACCCAAAGCTCGACTCAATACATCGAGCGACACGGTTTCCATCTATTAATTCCTTTATTTAACATATCAGACAATATGTTGACTTAAGCGTCGGAGAGTTCCCCCAAGGGAACACCTCCTCTTATGGTTCGCCACCACTACGTTCTATTATTTTCCAGGTCGCCGGTGCCCACCTCGACTGCTCAATTAATTGTAGATCCGATCAACTACAGTTTGGCACCCACCACAGGGCCTTGACAATTTTCCTAATCAAATATGTATCTTGATCCAAATCGAAGATGATGACTGACTCTGGAGACATCGAGACACGGTTCATAGCCCTTGCAGCCCAGATGTCAGAAAATGTAACCCATTTGTAGAGCCATGTTAACGGAGATTTTTGGATCAACCACACGTCAAACAGATAATATGAATAAAAAGTAAATTACAAATCAAAGTAAATAAAAAGCAAGAGGAGACACAAGATTTTTACGTGGTAAAACCCCAAGGTGGGGAAACATCCACGGTTGTTGGAATCGGCTAGAGAAAAAATATCCACTAAATTGTCAAAAGAATACACACTCATTCTCGTTTAATCTCTCTAATGCTTAATTAGCATATCTCCTCTCTATGGGTGTTGCTAGGGTCTATTTATACATGTGTAAAACCCTATTTTTTGGTGTACAAGTAAGGAAAGTTCCTATAATAAAATAAAACTCAAACTTTTTGGAGTCGTGTTATATTTCTTCCTCACTTTCTGTTGATTATCTTTTGATTGTATTAGATCTCTTACTCAACCTGGACTTTGATATCTACAAGAAAATTTACTTCCACATCAAAGTTTACTTGCAGACACCTTACTTAAGTGCTTTGGGTTGTGACTTTGCTAAACCTGAACGATATCCATATGTCACCCAACCGATAATCTACTGAACCTGACCAAATCCATTCTTCCCTGATAGATGATTTTACCCGATCACGGCCTTTACCCCAACCATCTCGACTACCTTGATCGAGTCTTTCAACCCCATCGTTTGTGTCATCTTGGTCAGGAGATTTGACGAGTGCTCTTTGATCAACTTGGGTTTATTCGATCGAGGTTATCTTTAGGTGACGTGGCATCATCCAAATTTTACCAATAATAATACCCCCTTAAACGTACAAAACTGAGGGTTTCATTCAAAACGGGTTTCACTCGACGAAGTGTGTTTAATATGTCTTTTCTTCTTGTCTTGTAGCTCATTAATGCACATTTATTGTTTTACAACTAAGCGTCTGTGTCAATCACGCCTATTTCGGCTGACGTAATCATTTAGCCATCTTTTTTAATTTCGAACGGCTTTTGATTTTAGATTTGTGTGCACCTAATTCTACACTCTTTTGATGACATGTGTGTACTCCAATGGCATCACTCATTTCTAAATATAACTCGAAACTCTTCAATTCTCCCACACGTCTTTACAAATCCTTTTCATAGAGAAAACCCTAATCTTATTTTCTTCTTCATGCTTTTACTCCTCTTTGATTTATTTTCTTTCTTTACGAGCAGCTTGTGTTTTCATCGCGTTCATTTATACTCCAGGTATGGATCTGACTTTCTGTTTTCAATATTCTGAACTTCTCATGCATGTTATTGAGGTTGACGATAATGAGAATATCTTTAGGCTTGAATCTATACTTTGGGATCATTTTTTACGCATATACTCCTTCATTTCAACCTACCAGGGGTTCACCCAAAGAAACCGCCCGTCTATTGAACAACTTGAAGATAGTTTTGCAGACACTAAAGATGGGGGAGGTTTCGAGGGAACAACGAGTGCGTATGATAAGATTTACACTTGATCACCCCTGCGCATTCGATTTCGAGATTAACGTGGTGACTGACGATGAGCATAAATAGTTTAAAGATCGGTTCGACCTTTCGGGTTCGATACAATTGTCTTACAGCAACAATCGTACTGTATGGAATCCTCTCCCTAGTACGGTTACGGTTACGGTTTATAGAACTATGTTATCTTATAGGGTCACTCTCACCATCTAACCCTTCATCGCTCGATTATTGGTGGATTCAGGGATTGCACCCGCTCAGCTGACTCCCAATTTATATCGAGTGATGATAAGCATGTGGCAATTATGGAAGAAAATTGGGGCCTAGTACCCTCGACCCCTCAGTAGATACATAATTTTTACACCTTGGGGCGATCGGATATTGGGGGTAATTTCTGTCTTCAGTCTATCTCCCCAAGCAATTGGATTCCTCATGGCTACAATGAAAAGCTTATCCCTCATACGCATAAGGACCATAAGGGATTTATTTGGGGGTTCTCGTCGTTGATCAAGTATTGGAAAAATAGTTGGTTTTTCATCAGTGGCGACTGGGGTGAGACCATGGTTGCTGATGCCACTCATTGGTTGGCTCGGAGCAATGTCCCAAGGCACTTTTGTAGCCACGAATTATAAAGCAAAGCCGCATCTATGATGACTAGGGAGCAGGCTAATACTGTTGTGAAGACGGCTCAGACTTCCTAGGAGGTCAAAGATCGTCGCAACCTGTACTCAGAGAAGGATTTGGTCAAGCTGGGACTTTCTCCCAAGATTTTTGCTCGACGCAAGCACTGTAGACTCTTATTTCTATACTCATTAATGCCTTTGGTCATATGTATATACTTGTTCTTACTGTCTTTTTTTGCATTCCCCTTTCCAGTGTTCAAAGTGGACATTGTTGTTGGTGAGCAGGCCGAATAGGCTAAGAACCTCGATCGGGTGAGCAAGAAATATGTTGCTAATCAAGTGGCCCATGGAATTCCCCCCCACCCCCCACAACTCGAGCATGATTTGGTGGAGAATGTATATGAGTATGGTCATGACTCATTGGCGGTTCTTGCTGGGCTGGCTGAGACAAGCGGTCGTAGTGTCGCTCCACCTTGAGGTAGTCGGAGAGGGTCATCTAGAGGCACGTCTGCCAGGGTGCAATCTGCTCATGAAGAATCTGATCAAGAGAGATCTAGTAGGGAGAGATCGAGTCGAGATAGGCCCACTAGAGACATCAAAGATTAATCCAGCAAAGGCCTGTCTCGTAAGGTGGAATCTAGTGAGAAAGCCGCTAGCAACAAAGTGGCTAAAACTGTGGAAGGATCTTATACCCCTGGGGCCATTTGTAAAAAAGTAGAAGCTTCGGGTAATGCTGACTAGATGTCTCTGCAGCCATGGGTTGGCCCTGATCGACCTGATATTGTGAGAGTAACGGTCAAAGAAAATGGGAGATAAGGTTGTTGCCGTACCTTCTCCCATTCCATATGATCCAGTCAAGGTCGTTGGCTTGGTAGCACCTCCTACTTGTCCCGAGCCTTATCTGGTTCAAGCTGACCATCCTTCCTCAGATCCATTCACATATCGCCCAGGGAAGGCCCCCATGCATTTCTCCGTTAAACGTCAGATAGTATTTAGTAACTCTGATTATGGTGATGGTGGGCTCAACTCGGAGGAGCTATTCTTTGATGATGACTTCCTAGATGTTACTGAGGAGTATGCACTCTTTCTAGTGCTCAAATCAAGGAATGGGGATGAAGTTGAATAAGTTGAAGACGTAAGGGTAAGCCAGCCTGGGAACGTCCCCTCCATCGCACTTCATATACCCCTTCCTCAGGACGGTGTAAGTGAAGGTCAAGCCCCTGAGGGTCAAGACTCAAAAGCCTCAGCAACTGTTCCTCGAGTTGGAGAGGGTACTGTAATTTCATATATGCAACCTGACATAAATCCAACCCTTCCAATGGCACCCCCGATCGCTTCCATTGGTCATAATTTGCCTACTCTGTCGGCTCCCCCGATTGCTTCTGTCTCATGATCCTCTCATCATCGTTTTTCAAGTGGCTCTCATGCCAACCCCTTCTCTATGCTCTGATCGATGTCATCTAGAGATGGGTACATTAGCGATAGGTACTGGAAGTAGCCAAAGATGCCAGTGCCTCCGAGTAAATATGTATGATCTTTAACAATGGAGTTTTTGTAAGTCCTTTCTACATTGCCCTTCACCCTTTTTTTTTACCAACTTTGCTAATTCTTACTTTCTCTTTCAGACGGTGGAGGAGCTAACTCGAGCCTTGGCTGATCAGAAGAAACAGGACATTGAGATATCTCGACTAAAAAAAGGCTCTTATTGAGAATGACGACTCTCTGAAGTCTTCTTCTGCCAGTGCCTCTAAAGTTAAGCAGTATAAGGAGAAGCTGAAGGCTCATGCTACGACTGAGGTTGCCCTAAGGAAAACCATAGCCAATGTTCAAGGCAAGGCTTTTGCAGTTAAGACAACTCTCAGGGAACTCACCATGAGAAATGTTGAGTTAGAGAAGAGGGTCCCCAAGGTAGAGCTACGAGGTGCTGAACTCGAATCGAGGGCCATTTTAGCTGAAACAGCAGCAAAGAAATCTGAAGAGGAGACTAGGATTGCCCAAAGCACCCTTACAACAAATTATGCTTGAGGCGTAGCAGGTGTCTGAGGAAGCTCGAATTCACTATAAAAACCTGGCAAAGGACCTTAAGCAACAACAGGTCAGCATGAATGTTCTTTCCTAGGAAGTCAGGTAAGCCCTTGAAGTCCAGAATGTATACCGCTATAAAAGATCCCCAGCCTTTGATGCTGTCATGCTGAGGGAATTCGAGTGAGGGCTAGTTACCGCTCGAGCATTCTTTGGCGGTAAGGAGAGGTTCTCAGAGGAAGCTCATCGAAAATGGGACATACCAATCAAGAAGCATAAGAATGAGTCCTTATGAGCCATAAAGAATCAGAGGATCAGGTGGACGACCTACTGTAGATCCTTTGGGGAAGGATCTCCATCCTATACACCTTGAGCTTCCATCAAAATATTCCATGGTGGTTTTTCATTCCGGTGAAAAGAGCATCGCCTTAACCAAGGATGTTGATGTTAGTCCCTTACCGGGTACAAACTATTCTCCATTTAAAGCCGACGATCCGGAAGACAACATCACTTGGCCAGACTTTGAAGACCTGAACCAAGATCATGGGAGAGGGGGCCTTCCTCCTGGTATATATTTCTAGCTTGGCCAGGGTTGTTTACTAGCTCAAGCAGTATTAAGTCTATCATCCCTACTTCGGCCATGCAACTTCGCATGGCATGGTTTGTCATGACCCCTTGTTTGGGCAGCATCGGGGAATATACTCATATTAGTAGATCGATTGCTCGGACACCCAATCAGCTCGCTGATCCCGTTTTTATGTCAAGTAGTGCTCTATTATAACCCATTTGCATGGTATCTAGTTTATATACTCTTGTCTTTTATCTGTCAACTAAGTCATTGTGACGACTCCAAATAGTCTGTTGATCAAGATTCATTATAGTAGGGCATCTTATATATCTACTGACTTTACAGGTGTTTAACATTTTGTTTACGTCTATTTATTAGTAGAAATACTTATCCCTCACTCAACTCTCGGCACATCCCATCAAGTGCTTACGACCTGAAGGCACCCTAACAGTGCTTCATTGCACCCAGTTAGTTTTGGTGAGTGTACACTGTCTTTGTGACATGTGTTTTTTACCCCCTCACTGGGCACGAGATGGCTTTTGTGTACGAAAACAAGTTTAGAACACTATTCTTGACATCTAAAATTGCTCACTCATAAGAGATTTTATTAAATGCTAAAAAGAAACATCAAACAATCAGCTAACAAAGTGAATTCATATCTGAACTAAAAACTAAAAAGAAACATTAAAAATAAGAAAATCATATTGGTGGAACATCTTCAGGTATTGGGCATTGCATGGTCTAGGTAGCTCGCTCCCTTCTGGTCGGGCTATGCAATACGCCTCAAGGCCAATAACTCAGCCACTCAATATGGTCCTTCCCATTTATCTGCCAATGCCCCAACTGATTTATCTCTCGTATTAGGTGATACTATCCTTTAAACTAGATCTCTGAGCTATAACCTCCTTACCTGGACGTGTGAGTTGTAATATTTGGCCACCATTTATTGATAAACAGTGTTCCTTATTCTCAATAGGTCCCTTTTTTCCTCCTACTCATCTAAGTTATGTTCTAGCATTTCCATATTTGCTTCCTGGTGGAAAAGTTGCAACATCGGTGAGTTATGAGCTATTTCAACTACAATCATCGCCTCTATTCCAAACGTTAGTGAATAGAGAGTCTCCCCTATTGAAGTCCTTTTCATGGTTCGATATGCCTATATACTTCGTGTTGCTTGTCTGCCCAGCTCCCTTTCTTATCGTCCAGTTTTGCCTTTAGGGTGTGCTTGATTTTCTTGTTTATTGCCTCTGTCTGACCATTAGTCTGAGGATGAGCCGGTGTAGCATAATAATCTTTTATGCTAAAATCCTTACACATGTTCCTAAAATTATCACCGTTGAATTTGGTCTTGTTGTTTGTGATTATTGTATCAGAGATTTCAAACCGATAGATTATGTTTTTCTTCACGAAACTGGTGGCGTTAGCTTCGGTTATATACACTAGATCTTCTGCCTTGACCCACTCTGTAAAATAGTCTATGGCTACAATGCATGTTTCGACCCTCCTTTTGTTGCTGCTGGCATCGAGCCAATCAAATCTAATCCCCACATAGTTAATGGCCAAGGTGACAACAAGTTCTTCTATAGTTCATGGGGGCTTAAGATGTCATTAGTTATCCTCTAGCAACCACCGCAGTGATCCACGATCGCCTCAGCATCTTGGAACAAGGTTGAGAAGTAGAAGCCTAGTCTGAGAGTCTTGTGCGCTAGGCTTTTTCCTCCGGTGTGGTTTCCATGTACTCCCCCATGAATGCTTTCCAACATTTTCCTGCCTTCTACTGGGCAAATGCACCTCTATAAGACCTTCGAAATCCTCTTCTAAATAGTTCTCCTCTGACCATTGAGTATTTAGCTGCTCTATACCTGAGACGTTTTGCCTCAGTTGCTTCAATCGGGAGCATACCATTCTCTAAGTACTCCTTGATCGGGGTTATCCAAGTGGCTTGTTCACCTTCGATCGATCCTTCTTCCAATACTTCCTCTTGGTCCTCAGTGCTTGGTTTCTTGAGATGAGCAATTGGGATAGTCTTTGACCATATACCGATAGTTACCAATGCCAACTTTGATAAAGCGTCTGCCTTTTCATTCTTTTCCCACAGGATCTGAGTAATCATGTACGCCTATAATCTTCCAAGTAATATCCTGACTATCCCTAGATATGCAACCATGTTGTTTTCTCTTTGGATTGATATTCATCCAAGATTTGGTTTACTAGTACTTGTGGATCATTGAATATCTCCAACTCATCTGCCCCATAGACAAACCCTAAGTCCTGCCAAAAGTGCTTCATATTATTACTGGCTTTGAAATCAAACCACAGGGCACATTCTACCTGGTCACCTTATGGGGTAGATATAATTATCCTAGCCCCGTTGCCGTGTGTGTTTGACGATCTATCCACTTGCTGCTTCCAGATGAATTCTTCATTTTCTTTCAACATCCTGATCACCTCGCTGCATGGTTCAGGGAATTCAGTAATTAGGTCAGCTATAACTTGTCTTTTTATCGTGGCTCTTGGTCGATACACTATGTCGAATTCACTCAGCTCTACTGTCCATTTGGTCAACCTTCTAGATACTTTAGGTTTTGATAGAATTTGCTTCAATGAGCAGTATGTGACCTCGATCTTATGGACTTGGAAATATGGTCTCAACTTCCTTACTACAGTCACAAGTGCCAATGCCATTTGTTCGGCTTGTAAGTATCTTGTCTCATTGAGTAGTAAAGCCTTACTTGTGTATTATACTGGCTTTTGTATGCCCTCATCTAACCTTACAAACATCGACCCTGTTGCTACAGCCGTTACTAACAAGTACAGGTAGAGCACTTCTCCTTCAAGAGGTTTAGATAGAACCGGTGCTCTACATAGGTACTCTTTAATCTTTCTGAATGCCTGCTCGCACTCGTCATTCCATTCAACCCTCTTGCCTTTCTTGATTGCCCTAAAAATGGGAAGGTACTTGTTTGTTGATTTGCTTATGAACTGGTTCAAAGATGCTAAACAACCTATTAACCTCTGAACTTCTTTCAATGTCCTCGGAGACCTCATCTCCTCCGGTGCCTTTATTTTTTCTTGGTTTACCTTGATTACCCTCTGATGGACTTAAAATCCTAGGAATCTTCCCGATGGTACCCCAAACACACACTTCTTTGAATTAAGCTTCATGCCGAACTTCTGTAACACCCTAAATGTCTCTTAATGTCTCTTTGAGATCTTCCACATGTTTTTCGAACATTATGCTTTTTGTTAGCATGTCATCCACATACACTTCCATATTTCTACTGATCTATCAAACGAACATCTTAATTACCAGTCTTTGGAACGTTGTCCTAGTATTCTTGAGACCAAAAGGCATAACTTTGTAGCAATACAACCCCTGATCAGTTGTGAAAGATGTTTTGTCTTTATGAGGTTCGAATATTCTGATTTGGTTTTATCCTGAGTAAGCATCCATATAGCTCTATAACTCGTGACCAACTGTTGCGTCCACCAGCTAGTCGGTTGGAGGCAAGGGGAAGCTATCTTTTGGGAATGTTTTATTTAGGTTAGTAAAATCAACACACATATTCCACTGGCCATTCTTTTCTGTTAGCAGTACCACGTTGGCAACCCACTAAGGATACTTTACTTCCCTTATGGATCATGTTGCCAACAACATTCCCACATCTTCTTTGATTGCCTTGCTTCTTTCAATGTTAAACCATCTTCTTTTCTGAATGACCGGTTTCCAGTCGGGGTCAACTGTCATGTAATAGGAATTTATTTTCGGTTCGATCCTAGGTATATCCTCGTGTTTTCATGCAAACGTGTCTTTTTACTCATTCAGGACCTTCTAGTCCCGAAATTGCTCTGTCAGTCGAACCCCAAGCTTTATAGTTTTTTTTTCGGGATTATTATCGTCATCTACAACTTCCATGGTTGGTTCCTCCTAACTTTTCTCATCTTTCAGAGATGTCTCCCTTGGGTCCAGGTCGAACCAGGTTGGAGTTTCCGCTCCAGCCTCTACCTCATCCAATTTTCCCAAGGGTATTACTCCCGGTTCTGCTCTTTCCTTGTACATGGCCAAATTAGCATTTCTTGCCCATTCTTGTGAGCTCTTTATGACACCTACTTCAGCTTTCGTCGAAAATTTTACTGTTAGCACGTAGGTGGCAGTCACAGTCTTTGTCTTGTTTAGAAAAGGTCTGCCTAACCAGGCGTTGTATGGCCAATTCTCTATGTTCACAACCATAAAATCTAATAGTACTGTTTTGATACAGGGGGAACTCCCAATCTCCACAGGTAATTTCAATGTTCCCAGCGATCTTACTTTTGTTACACCAAAGCCTCTCAATGGGACTATGAGGGGCTGAAGATCTTTCCTTCATAACCCAAGATGATCGAACACTTTCACACTCAAGATGTCTGCTGAACTCCCATTATCAATCATCACTTTTTTTACTTCCTTGTGCCCTACTCAAACAGATACGACAATATCATCATTCGACCTTACCTCTGATCCATACATATCTACTTCGGTAAAGACTATGGGATCCCATTCTTGTTTCAACCTTTACAGGTCGAGGCCCAACAAATTAACCTCCATCTTCCTTTGCCCATTTACGGCTTCTCTGATCTGGATCATTTTTTTTAGCACTTAAAGGTTTCATGGTCATTGTCCTGGTAAAACCTATAATACTTAGTGGTGTCTCTCCTAGCAAAGCTAAACTGTTTTGGAGGCTTCCTATACAAATTCTTATCCTCTATCACATTCAAGATCTCTTCATGCCTCTTGGGCAACGGGGTATAATTGGTGTACTTTTGCTTGTAGTATTTGCCACATTTGTCATCTTCTTTACGCTCATCCTTACTCTTTTCCCTATTCTTTTTTGGGTCTCCCTTGCTACTATTCTTCGAACCGCCATCCTTATGCTTTTGACTACTCTCAAGCAGACCCTCATGTATGAGTTCTCCACCTCGGACTATATGTTCCTCCTCTGCCATGATGTATGCTCCCACATTGTCTATCATGCTCACATATGTGGTCGGACCCTTTTACCTCAAACACAAGGTTAGATGGTTGTGTTGTAGGCTATTTACAAAGGCAGACACCACCGCATCATCATTAGAGTCTTGTACTTCAGACACCTCATGTAAGAATATAGTTTGGCAATCCTTCAGCTTCTTATCCTTTCTTTACTTCAAGGTCGACAAAGTTGATTTATATTTCCTTCGCTGGATATTTCCCTAAAACTGCCTAGTGAAAGCTTGTATAAGCTTCTCGAAGTTCCGGACTGAGCCTGCTGTTAGTCCTCCAAACCACCTGGATCTTTGATCTCCCAAGGTCTGCGTGAACATTCGGCATATAAGTGCATCATCATAGTCGTACTGTGCCATTGCGCTCTGGTACCTCCTTACATGCTCTTACGGGTCAGTATTGGCATTGAACTGTTCCACATACGACATCTTAAACTTCTTTGAAAATGGGCCTACATTATAAATTCAGCGAACTGGCTTCCAGAATTTCGAATCAAGGGATTTCCTAAGTTCTACCATCTCTCAAATGCCTATATTCTCCTGAGGAGGACTTCTTGCTTCCCATGCGACTCTCCACGCTCATCAAACTTCTGGCGGATTGTGAGCCCATACGGGTCCTTAGGAATTTACCCGTTGATCTAGGCACCGAAAGGATCGTGCCTGACCGATGGGGCTAGATCTCTACGCCTTCTGGTGGTAGATTCACTGTCACTAGAACTCAAGCATGGACTTTTTCCTCCGGCCATCATACCTATCTACCTACTCGGGGTGATCTGTTTTTCCATCATACATCTCCACGTCTTCCCGTGAACTAGATTCCCTGTGTCCCTAAGCTCTCCGATTTTTTTGGTGGTCGCTTCTCCTGTGGGAACGTCCCCTTTTTTATGGCGTTTCGCCCAATCTCTCTCGGATTTTTAGGTTGCTCCTGGGGTGGTTGCCACTATTTCAGAGCGCATTTTGGGATCCTAGGCTTCCACCAGTGTACAGAGTTAGCATGGTGAACTCAAATTGGCAATGGTTGTTATGCTAATTCCCTATCTAGTGGCGTCGTTAATGACTTTTCGCAGGGATTCCTGGATTTTTCGGAACGCGTCTAGGGAAATTCCTACGATTACACATATAGATGTAACGGCGTCAGGTTTGGCTGATGGCCGGGTCTTTGAGGAAAAATCTTCTCCAACAGTGTTTTCATCAACGGGATTTGGGACATTAGCAATGCATGGAGATAAACTCCTATCTCAGCTAGTGGCCATGATATTGCTCTTCACAAACTATTGCCGAAATTAACTGTCCAAACTTGATGCTAATAGAGGTTTAGCCCTCTCCTTCTAATGCCAGTTGTTGATGACGATTTTTGGATCAACCGCACATCAAACAGATAATATGAATAAAAAGTAAACTACAAACCAAAGTAAATATAAAGCAAGAAGAGACACAAGATTTTTTTCGTGGTAAAACCCTAAGGTGGGGAAACATCAGTTGTTGCCAGAATCGGCAAGAGAAAGAATATCCACTAGATTGCCAAAAGAATACACGCTCAATCTCGCTTGATCTCTCTTATGCTTAATTAGCATATCTCCTCTCTATGGGTGTTGCTAGGGTCTATTTATACATGTGAGAACCATAATTCTTGGTGTACAAGTAAGGAAAATTCCCATACTTAAATAAAACTCAAACTTATTGGAGTCGTGTTATCTTTCTTCCTCGCTTTCTGTTGATTGTCTTCTAATTGCATTAGATCTCTTACTCAACCTGGACTTTGATATCTACAAGGAAATTTACTTCCTCATCAAAGTCTATTTGCAGACACCTTTTTAAGTAAGATTCATCCTCTACGTGCTTTGGGTTATGACTTTGCTCTACCTGAACTCTGTCCACTTGTCACTCATCCGATCATCTACCGAACCCAACCAAACCCACTTTTCCCTGATCGATGATCTTACCCGATCACGACCTTTAACCCAACTATATCGACTACCCCAATCGAGTCTTCCAACCCAATCATTTTTAGCATCTTGATCGGGGGATTTGACGAATGCTCTTTTGTCAACTTAGGTTTATTCGATCGGGGTTATCTTTTGGTGATGTGGCATCATCCAAATTTTACCAATAACAAGCCTCGAGAATGAAAATGAAGAAGTTTGAGCCAAAAATCTTGAGTTACAAGTGAACCTCGATTTGTTGTCAAATGTACAGCTAATACCAGAGCGAACCTCGATCAAAAATCGATAACGCGAGCCGAGCAAAGACCTAGAATAAAACACAAGGTAGCAAGAGAATCAATCCACGCGGATGCAGCTAGATCTGCCCCTCGTCAATCTCAATAAAGGAATACTAGTGACCAATGTAAACGCCACTCCAGCTAATCCGTCGACCCTGTTTGGGACAAAAAGGGATTCAAACCAATAAAATCACATGAATTATGAAACTGTAAAATCGAACCTAATCTTTTCTGACCCTAAGGTTGCTCATAGGTTCTTAGAGATAAAAGCAATGATCCAAAGGATCCAAGGATTACCAGCTCCTGTCAAGCGAAACGCAATGAACAACTTCGCTGACTCTCCCCTTATAGATGAGATCGTTCTAATGGAGATGCCAAAGAAGTTCAACTATCCAAATATGAAACCGTACAATGGAACAACGAATCTGGATGATCATATCGTGTAACACAAGCAGCGTATGTTCATAGCCATGATCCCTAGAGATCAGAGGGAGGCATGTATGTGTAAAGGATTTGAATCGAGTCTTACGGATCCTACGCTCTAGTGGTACACAAATCTTCCAAATGTCTTGGTAGGTTTATTTGCTCAATTAACCGATACCTTCGTCGAATAATTTACGAGCTGTAGGAAATTGGAAAAACAGCAGACAACCTCTACACTGTTACTCAGTAGAGAGGAGAAAGACTACACGATTATGTGGGTTGATTCAACAGAGAAAAGGTATTGATTCCTAATTGTAATCCCACTACCACACTTTTTGTTTTCAGGAAAGGACTATAGTATAACTCAAACTTGTACAAGGAATTGATCGAGTAGCCCGAATTGAATGATAGAAGACGCGTTAGCCAAAGCCAGAGCCCAGATAAAGTTAGAGTAGGATGAATCAAACTACCAACCCTCAACCCAATCACGACAAGATTACATGCGTAATCAGCGTGTAGATAGAAGGTCGGCGATCGAAGAAACAATCTAGAACAGTAAAATATAACATAAGAAATGCAGTGACCGTATGATAGGCCGTTACGATTTGATGTCGACAATGGACTCAAGCCCCGGAATAAACTTTCAGCATCGAACATATTGATATGGTGAACATGTTGAAAGGGATGGGAAAGATAGTCAGGTGGCCCCCGAAGAAGACATCCCCCCTGTAACACAGGGATTTAAACAGGTGGTGCGAGTTCCATGGTGATTATGGACATCGGACGGACGAATGTATCGCCCTAAAACTCGAAGTGGCAGAATTGCTGAAGTAGGGACGTCTAAAAGAATTCCTGACTGATAAATGAAAAACAACCCTAGCGCAGTGAGATGATTGATTGAAAGGCAAAGGGAAAGATTCACCGCGACAGGAATGCACTATCAATTTCATTTCGGGCAGATCCAAAGTGAGTAAAATGTCACATTCTGTAGCCAAAAGGCATACTCGATAGGTATGAAATGCAGAGGTGAGACCTTTCAATAGAAGTGGCCTTTATGGTAATATCTTCTTGCACAACTGATAGTTCTAATTTATTTTCTCCTCACCACGATGCACTAGTCATTTCATTGTTTATAGCTAATTGTCTGATCATGCGTTGCCTGGTCGACAATGGCAGTTCTACAAATATTCTTTTTTTTTAGTGCTTTGAGAGAAATTCAAATTGACGAATCTAGGATCAATCGTTGGTCGACCACCAGAGTGGGATTCAACGGAGAAACCAAAAGCACAATAGGAGAGATAATTCTCCCCATGTATATAGAAGGGGTAAACATACAAACAAAATTTCTGGTGCTCAACTGCCCATCTACATATAATGTGATCGTAGGTTGACCATGGATTCATGAGCTTCGGACGGTTCCTTCAACCCTTCATCAGACAATACGTTTCCTAACTAAATAATGAGTTCATAAAATTAAAAGAGAACAGAAGACCTCTACAGAGTGTTACCGGACGAGCTTAAAAGAGAAGAAGCTTGAGTTATAGCAATTATAGAAACCTGGTACGGAACTAGATCCTAAGAAACCTTAACTAGAGGAACTCGACGAAGTACATATCCATCTCGACATCCTGGAACACAAGGTTTAAATAGGATCAAGGCTCGCCTCTATGGTTAAGTAGAAGCTAGTCGATTTTTTGAAACAACATTATGAAAGCTTCGCTTGGACTCATACATACATAGTGGGAATAGACCCGGAGGTCGTGGTGCATCGGCTCCAAGACAACTCTAACCATCGACCAGTGAACTAAAAGAGAAGGAAATTCACCCCTGAGCGTAATAGAGTCATCAATGAAGAAATTCATAAACTTATCATTATCGGTTCAGTGAGGGAAGTCAATTACCCAAATTGGTTACCAAACATGGTCATTGTGAAAAAAAAATGGGAAATGGAGAGTCTGCACAAATTTCACTCACCTAAATAAGGTGGGCCCGAGAGACTTATTCCCCATCCCTCTCATTGATATGTTGGTCGATACCATAACCGAACACGAGTTATTGAGCTTCATGGACACCTTCTCAGGCTACAACCAAATCCTGATGCATCCGGACGACTAGGAAAAAACAACCTTCATTCAAAAGCAAGTGAAACGTATCAGCTCTGGTGAACAAGATGTTTGCAAAGATGCTGGGGGACACGATGGAGGTCTACATCGGCAAATTAGCACTTTGACACCTAAAGCAGTCATTAAAAGTGATGAACAGGTATCACATGAAACTTAACTAAAAGTTCCTAAGTTACCTCGTCACCCACCAAGAGATCGAAACAAATCCTTAGCAGATCCAATCGATCATGGGGATCGAATCCCTCAAATGCATTAAGGATGTACAAAAATTAACCGGTCACATAGCAGCTCTAGAACGATTCATTTCTCGATTCTCAGAGAGGTGCCACGGTTTCTTCAAACCTTAAAGAAGAACAGAGAGTTTGAGTGGACAAAAGAATGTGATAAGGCTCTATGAGAACTCAAAATTTACCTTACTACCCCTCTGTTGTTATCGAATCCAATCGATGGAGAGGCCCTTTACGTCTACTTGGTCGTTTCGTAAACAGTTGTTAACGTGGTACTCATAAGGGAAGATGATGGTTAGAAATTTCAAGTCTACTATGTTAGCATATCATTACTCGATGAGGAAACTCGATATAGCCAGCTGAGAAGCTAGCGCTTGCGCTCTTGGTAGCAGCTAGGAAGCTTCAACCTTACTTCCAATGCCATCCTATAATCGTTCTCACAATATAGCCACTGAAGAGCCTCATTCACAAGCTAGAGTTATATGGTCGCATGATGAAATAGGCAGTGGAACTCAGCGAGCACGATATTTCTTATTGACCAAGAACTGAGATCAAGTCTCAGGTACTAGCCAATTTTGTAGTTGAATTTTCTCCTAGCACATAGGAACATTTTGATAAGGGAACTCAACAAGAATGATATTTCTTATCGACCAAGTCCCACGATCAAATCTCAGGTACTAGCCGATTTTGTAGTTGATTTTTCTCCTAGCACATGGGAACATTTCGAGAAGGGAACTCAGCTAGCATAATACTTCTTATCAACCAAGAACTGCGATCAAGTCTCAGGTACTAGCTAATTTTGTAGTTGATTTTTCTTCTAGGATGTAGGAACACGTCGAGAAGGAAACAATAATGTGGTCAACGACTCAGCCCCAAAAATTTGCGCTTTATTAGCGATGGCTCTTGCAATGACATAGGAAGCGAACTTGATCTTGTTCTTCGATCTCCAAATGGGTTTGTTATTGAACAAGCAGTAAACTGCGGTTTCAAGATAACCAATATTTAAGCCGAGTATGAGGCTCTCATCTCAGAACTCACCTTGGCAAGAAGCTTGGCCATAAACACCATTTTGTATGTTGAAATTGGTTTGTCAAAATAAATTTATGAGAACCTAAATGTGCTTAGAAATGTTTCTAAAACAAGTAAAGTGGCAACTTGGGTATCGTTCCATAGGGATCGAAGGTTAAAGTGATCAAATTTAGTTTTATTACTAAGAATGCTTACAGTTTTGAAATTAAAACTAGAATGCAAACTACAATTAAACTAAACTAAATGCAACTAACTTAGTAGGTAAATTGTGTGAATGTATGATAATAAAGACTAAGGAATTGATGGATCTAACAAGTAACCAATGGAAAAATCAAGAACTCTCATGAATATACATCAATCTATTACAACTAACCTAGAGTGTATAAGATTGACTGTATAACCCTCATGAGTGTTTAATTTATAGTGTATAGTATTGACCACTCATAATAGATTATCTATAAATGCACATCAATCAAATATAGAACTAATCTTTTTATAATGTAACCAACCTAGAGTGTATAAGATTGATTCTTAATCCCCCACAGATGATCAACTTAGAGTGTATAGGATTTAACACCAATTTGATATTAGATAAAATTAAGATTATAGAGTTCGGATATCACTTAAGAAGTGTACTCTTGTTTACTCCTTCCATTTAGTTGAGCTTAAGAAAAGCAAGTATAGTGCATACTTAATTAACTACTCAAATAATTTCTTAACAAACTTTCAATGAGAGTAGTGTGCAATCTAAGACAAATCCATTTTTGAAATCAATTAAAACAATTAATGGAACATACTTGATAGATTAGAATAAGATAGAGTTCAAATACAATGCCAAAAAGTCACAAATGAAACACATCAACCCCTTAGTGGGGATATAGCTACTCATGTTCATTACAAAGTAAAAACTAAGAGAAAAGAATAAGACCATGATGAGATTCTTCTTCCTTGAAGCTTTAATCTAATCTCCTAGTGCTCTTGTTGAGTTAAAATCAAATAAATGGTGTGTGGGTTTGGATATGGTGAGAGAGAATGGTTCTAGATCTAAATGATGTAAAAGTATGAAAAGTGTGTTGTGAGGGCGTGTGAGTGATTTCAAAAGAGATCTATTTATACGATTGCCCCAAATTGGTCTGAAAAGATTATGTAAGCGTGTTTTTAGGTGTAGTGCCCGAGTATGGCTTCCTGATATGTGTGGGAATAGATCCATGAGCATGGCTTCCAGTCTTCTTCCCCATCTTGGTTCACGGGTAGTGTACTGGTATAGACCTGCACGCTAGTCAATGTCTTCAAATCTTCATTCTCAGATCACGGGCAGTGCGCAAGTATAAACTCACGCACTGGGCACTTCTTCAAATCTTCATTTCCTCAGTTTTATGGGTGGTACGCTGGTGAGTGTTGGGGTTTATACCCTAAAGATGTAATTTGTAAATGGATTTAAGAAATAAATAAAACGAAAGGTTCAATTCATTCTTGTTGCGTTGTTTATTTTATAAATCGTGCATATTAACATCTTAGATTGTTGGATGTAATCTCAAACTACGTATATGAGTGTCATATAAGGATGGATATAGTAAGAGACGTGCAATCTAAACAGTCCATAGATAACAAATAAAGCTGGGTACTTTATTTGTGGTTAATCTATAGCTACAGTCCATTCCGTACTGTACGGTGATTCAATCCTGAACATTCATATGAAGATATGGGAATGGAGGCATCTTGTATGATTTGACCATATAGGACCAGGGCCATGATCTATATGAATCTCTCACCAAGATCTGTTTACAGATAAGATTCGTAAATATCAACTAATGATGGTTATACATGGGGATCATAATCTTGAGTGTCATATCGACTTCTTCAGGTTAGATAGTGGTCTTTGATATAGCAAGGGTAAGGTCGGATGCAGTACCTGATCAATATGCTCTGTATATTGGGATTGCGATTTGGCTTGTGGCTGGGAAGGTTTGTACTCAACAATGGAATCCACTCCTTCTTGTGAGAAGTAGATGGTAGTTTTCTTAAGGGTTGATTCGGGGCTTGGACAATATGAGCGCACTTTTAATTTTGTAAGAAAATAAGATTTGTTGTCCATTAGAGAACCAACGGTACTTAAAGGATATTTGTAATTAAAGTAGTATAACGGACATTATGACCTAGATTTAATTATGAACTACTGTAGAGGTTCACACCATGTGTAATAGCTATATCGATGGACACCGAGTTGTATCGGTCTATGTAAAAACATCTGCAGTTGAGAGAGTGCAGCTTCGGGTTTTTAGAGGAATAACACTGGAGCTAATAATCAAGAAATATTAATTAAATAGTTTTATTAATGATTGAAAATACAAACACGGTTAAATGTTCAAGGCTAACCGAGTGGGGTGGGGGGGTGATTAGGTTAGGCACCTTTTTCGACTCCCTTAGAAACAAACAAAAGTTTGTCCCTCTAGATTGCTTGTATCACAATATATATATATATATATATATATATATATATATATATATATATCAATTAAAGACACTTAATCAATATATAAAACAAGTAAAGTGTGATACAAACAAGTAATCATAACACATACACAATCTATATTATAGAAAGGAAGTCAACTTACACAATGAATTTTATTCATAGTATTTAAATAACAAAAACAAATATAAAAGAGATAGAGATAGAGAAAAGTTGACACAAGATATAACGTGGTAAATCTCTGAAGAGGAAACATCTACGGGTTAGCAACCACCGGCAAACAAAATCCACTAGTAGATAAGACAAGTACAATCTCTTAAGTGACCCCTTCACCTAGAAACTACCCTCATATCCTACTCATGAAGATGTCGCCCTCTTGTTCAACAATTCGAGGCCTCACACCTCTTGTCTAGACTTCCTCGCTCACCCTTCCTGATCCTCACGACTCAAGGCAAGACTTCTTGCTCAACTATCCGAGTCCTCCCGACTCTAGTCAAAACTTCTTCGCTCACCCTTTCGGATCCTCACGACCCTAGGCAAGACTTCTTACTCAACTATCCGAGTCCTCCCGACTCTAGTCAAGACTTCCTTGCTTGACAATCCAAGGTCTCCTACCTATTGCCAAGACTTTCTTGCTCAACAACATAGGTCTCACACCTATTGTCAAGACTTCCTTCTCACAAGGCATCTAGGTGATCATGAATGCAAAACGCAAACAAGCACACAACATAGAATGTTATAATCAACACATCTTATGGAAAATACTAGACATGATCATGAATGCACAAAACAAATGTAGTATAGTCAATCATGCATGTTTAATCTATCTAGATCATGTAAGATATGTTCAATATTAATTATAACCTAGATACATGCATAGATCTAAAACTTGAATCACAAGATATGTTCAATTAACACATAATCAAGTTTAAATCTCATAAACCAAAAACATGATAAAATCATATGACAAAGTCATTTAGATTAAAGCTAAAGTTATAGAGTATATTCATATTCATAGATTCAACAAAACACATGAATAGCTCAAAAGAACACAAGCACATGTATCATTATGAGATTTCGGCCAAAGAGAGCCCAATACATGTGAAGAACTATTTTTCACAAAATCAATCAATCAAAGATCATCAAATAGTCCTAGAATCAAAGCTACCATAATACAATCCCAAACATGTGAAAACATAGGCAAAATCAAAACCTAACTCAACATGTGAGATTTCAATTGAAACTCAATCTAGCTTTAAATGAGTTCAAAACTCAAATCAAAACAATCACAAGACACATATATATGTTGAAGAATAAAACCCAAGGCAATTGATCAAGTTTTAAAAGAAAACTTTGAGAGAAAATCAATACCTTAGTTGATTTTAGTGCAGTCCCATTTTTATGAGTTTAGACTCCAAAAACAGCAATAAAACTAACTCAAACCTTTAGAGAAAAGATGGAGGATGAATAGACAAATACTCTCAACTTTGAATCACTCAAATCAGAGTTCAAATAAATAAGTTATGGTGTTTGGAAGGTGAGAAAATATAGAGAGAAAATTATGCACTCAAGTTTTAAATTTCTTCTTAGAATGAAATGTGAGAGGAAAGGGAAATATAAAGGAGAGGGAAAGAGTAGAAGCAAAAGGAAAAAAAATGCCCTCCTTTGAGAATGCTTCCCCTAGATGGTACGTGGGCATCTCGGGGCAGCAAGGAGTTACGGCCGAGATGGCCACACGCCATCTCGGACTTGCACCACTTGATGGCCTTTGGCTATGGTACAACTCCCTTGCACTCCTCTTGCGTTCTTCGACCGTTCTTTGGCCTCCAAACTCAGAATTTGAATCCGTTTATGGATTACGAACCATAACTCTCTCACGGACATGGAAATATATTATACTTAACCTAGAAAATAATAATCTGACTCGATATATAAAGACGAAGACAATGTATGCAACATGAGTTGAAAGTGTAGTATCTTTTGACTTAGAACTTGAAATCAATAGTATGAGTAACCGAAATGACCGGAACTCAATCAAGAAGATTTAAGTCTAAATTCAAGTTCAATAACCATGTTACAGAAACATATACACATACAAACACAATTCACACCAGAATGCAAACTACATAGAGATAGTCTCCAATCATGCATTTTTCAAAACATGTTATTTCCATACCAATGCATGAGCATTCATCTTCAAGCGTGTGAATGTGTTATACATGGTGCACAATGATGTAGGGACACATATGAATGAACTGTATGTGTGTGCTTATGATGGTGCACAACGATGTAGGGACACAAATGTATGAATTGTGTGTGTGTGTGTCTAAGCCTTGTAAGAGAAAGATAAGGTCTTGGTATACCTTTGTAAAACCATATTGCATCCTTTCTCTTTGAAGAATTTGAACTTGCTTTGACTAGTTGTTCATTCTTCTTTGAAGCTTGAATCATTATGAATCTAAACAACTAAATCATTACAAGTAAACATCATTTTGATATGGAATTAATGCCAACACAATCTAAAACCTAACAATGATTCCGATGATTATTAGAGCTCAAAATATTGTGGGTCCATTAGGTCCCTTTACTAGCCCGATCGATTTATATAACAAGGGTCAATGTTAATTAATTGGATTGTCCAATTAATTGTGTTACGAAAGTGATATGTATTTATTTGGGATTTAGTTAAATAATTAGATTATTTGATTAATGAATAATGGTGATTAAATAAATTAAATAATAAGATTATTTAATTATGTTATTAATCACTAAATTGAGGATGTTTGTCGATATTTGTTTTTGCATAAAATAGATCATATGATTATTTTATTTTGTTAAATTAAATATTTTAATTTTAAATCTAAATGGTGTAAATTCAAATCAAATCAAATAAACAAAATATTAATCAATATCTTTAAAGATATTTGATATCTTAAAAGATTAAATTGATTGATTTAATTGATTGGTTTTAATTAAATATTGATTTTGATTTTTTGTCAAATGTTAACACAACATCAATATTAAAAAGAGAAAATGCATTAGTGCTTGTGATTTTTTGAAGTGAGAAATTTTGGTGTGCGTGAAACAGAGAGATATCAAAGAAAACACAAAAACACTTAACTTTTTTTTTTGGTTGTGTTCTTCGTTCACAGTAAAGAAAAAAAAGGAATATTTTATTCATGCTTTTGTGTTTTTTGAAATACTTGGAAGAAATAGTTTCTTATTCTTATTCTCTCTTCAACATCCTCTTAAGTTTTTGAGTACGTGATGCGTCCACACGCAGTTACCAATTTTGGGAATAGCTAGGAAGATCGGTGGTACATATCAGGAGCATATCGTAAATTGAATGAGCCTCCTCTGTAGGTATGAAGAATTGATTTCTTCTCTTCTTTTGATTATTGATTTCAATTTCTTGTGTATACATATATTTTATTATTGTAATAATATTGTATGTATAAGTTCCGAAAAATTATGATATGAAGTTCTCTGGTTCCAGATCGTTTACGATCTGCATAAATTTTTTTAAATATATTTAAGATGCGTTACTAGTGATCCGGGTTCTAACAATTGGTAGTAGAGCCAATTTTTCAGAATAGTAAATTGTTTTCGATGATCCTGTATATATGACTGTATAGGCACTGGTTAAATTGACCGTATGTTGTTTTTGTATATATATATATTAAATTTGTTAATTAAAAAAAACATGATTGATGGTTAATTATATGGTACTGTGGATTTAGGGTTCATGTGTCGTATAATATTTTTATTACTGTATTGTAAATAAATAAAAAATTGTAACCTATATTGAAGATCTGGAAAAATCGTGAAGAAGGATTCGTGAGATGAATCGGAGTGACCTGAAGATACTGAAAGATTTCTAAAGTTACAAGAAGACCTAGGAATGCCTTAGGGTTATTTTTATAATTTTAGATTCTAATTTTTTTTAGGTTAAATAATCAACAGTACTCGGTCAATTCATATATGTTTTATATTATGTGATGATAAAAGAATTATCATACATACGTATGTCATTTAGATACGATATGCCTACACAAATATATTTGATATGTCATACAGGCATCACAACCTAATATTTTATGTATTTTTTGTAATATGATTAAAATCAGTAAATACATTATTGACTATGAAAATGAGATTAGTTTTTTAATGTTAGAAAACTTGGTAATTCTCATTAATATTAATCTATTTATTAAAGAGTTTAATAAGTTAGATTAATATGGTTATTTATTGTAATTAGGATTACTACGATTAATAATCTATTAATATATGAACCGAATAAAATGTTAAGAGTTTAGTAGTTAAAACTTGATAAACAATATCATAATAATTTGAGCTTAGTAAATAGTTTACAAAAGCTTATATTATTCACTAATAGATTAGTTTTTAACAGTTAAAAATCATTAATAATTTATTGGTTAATTAGAATTTGTTTCTAATTAGTTAATGCGATAGATAACTTGATTAAAGTTAGTTGTTTGATCATATAGAGTCTAGGTGCATTAACGGATAATAGAAAACCCTAGTTTTAAAATATTGAGTGGGAGAGAGATATATGACATATATACCCCGCAATCTCCATCATTAGTTCAATATCGTGAGATCCGAGTGGGGTCTCGTGACGGCTTTGCTTTTATCCTCCCTTAGAAGGGTTTCCACAAAGATCAATACCAATGTTGACTTCCTAACGGATAGGATTTCTGAGGGTATTTCAGGATTGACTGACCCGATAAGATTTCTAATTTCAGGATTGACCGACCCTAAGGCGATAATTCTCGAGTTAAGCTTGTGAGATCTGAAATGGTGGGTTACACTCACGAAGGTTTTGATTAAGTTTTGTTAATTAAAAACCTAACTGAATAAACGATGATTGAATGATATGGAATAAGAGTTATTTTAAAATATCATTTGATTGAGAATGTCTCAGTCCAACATGCAAATACTTGACTGACCCTAAGCCTACATTTCATTATGGTATGTTGGATTATCGTTGTATAGTAACTGCTTTTTGAGTAGTTCTAGTTTGTTAAACATGTTCATGCATCATGTTTAAATTTATGTCAAAGCACTCACACTTGTTTTTAACAAATAACTGAATGAATGTTTTATTTATTTCAACGGTTATGTCTTTTGCATTACTACAAATTCTTGCAAACGACAAATTTACTGGTGATAACTACAATAAGTGGAAACTTAGGTTCATTCTCACATAGTTGCTTAATGAGCTCACTACTTTTGAGTCCTAAACTAAGGACAGCAAGGGCAAGACCAGTGAGGCAAATGTTGCTAAACCATCTTCCTCCAATAATAAGAAAGAGGAAGAGGTCTGTTGGGAAGGCAAATGGTAAGCCCAAGCCCAAGAAAGTCCAAAGCAAGAAGAAGTCCAAGAAAGGTAATTATGATTTACTTGTTCTTGATTCGTGTTTAGTGGAAAATGATTCTTCACCCTAGATAGTTGATTCGGGGGCCACTAACCCTGTTTGTTCTTCTTTGTAGCGGAATGATTCTTGGACACAGCTTAATAAGGGAGCTTTCTCTATGTGTGTGGGGTCAGAGGATGTAGTGTCGGCACGAGCAGTGGGCATAATTAGATTACATTTTCGTAACAATTATGTATTGTTGGACAATGTATTTTAAATTCCTAGATTTACACGGAATTTAATTTCCATTTCTAAGTTGTTATAACAATTATATTCTATTTGTTTTCATAATAAATCTATTATTATTGTAAAGAATGGTCTAAATATATATTCAGGAATTAATGAAAATTATTTGTATGTGTTAAGACCGTTAATACATACAACATTGCTCAACACTGAAATGTTTAAGGTTGAAAAACCGAAAACCAAACGACATAAGAGTTCTCTAGATAATGACACGTATCTATGGCATCTAAGGCTTGATCATATCAACCTTGACCGGATAGAGAGACTAGTAAAAAGCGGACCTTTAAGTGAATAAAAGGTCGGCACCTTACTTGTCTGCGAATCATGTTTAGAAGGTAAGATGAATGAGAGAGTTTTTATTGGAAAAAGGCTTAGAGCTATAGAGCCACTAGAGCTCATACATACAGACATCTGCTGACCTATAAATGTTAGAGCTAGGGGCGGCTATGTGTATTATGTCACCATTATAGATGACTACTCAAGATACGGATATGTCTACCTAATGCAACGAAAGTCGGAAACATTTGAAAAGTTTAATGAATTTCGAGCTGAAGTTGAAAATCAATTCGGCAGGACTATCAAGTCACTATGATCGGATCATGGAGGTGAGTACCTTCACCAAGAGTTTGAAGACTCCATGGTCGAACATGGGATAGTTTCCTAACTCACAGCTCCCAGTACACCTCAATAAAATGGAGTAGCGGAGAGGAGAAACAGAACCTTGATGGAAATGGTAAGATCTATGGATAGATTCTCATCATTGCCAAATTCTTTTTTGGGATATGTGTTATAAACAGCGGCATACATTTTGAATGTAGTGCCATCCAAATCTATTCCTAAGATTCCTCTAAAGATGTAGAATGGTCGTAAAGCTAGTTTGAGACATTTTCACACGTAGAGGAGTCCAGCACACGTGCTGAAGAACAGAAGTGGAAAGCTAGACTCCAAGTCTTAAGTCCGTGTTCTGCCAATTTGTAGGATACTCCAAAGAGACCAGAGGTAGATATTTCTATAGTTCTGAAGATAACAAAGTATTTGTTTCGACAAATGCAACGTTTCTTGAGGACAATCATATTAGTGACCATAAACCTCATTCTATGATTGCATTGAATGAGCTAGAGCCAAGTGAGACTAGTGCTTCATCAACAAGAATTGTTGATCCATAAACATCTAAGAGTCAGATGATTTTTTATCAGGATACACTACCACTTATACGTATTGGGAGGGTTGTGGGATAACCTGAACAGGTGAGGGACAATGTGTTGTCTTTGCTGATAGTGTGGACGATCCATTGGCATTTAAGAATGCAATGGAAGATCTTGATAAAGAGGAATGACTTAAAGCCATGAATCACGAGATGGAGTCTATGCACTCCAACTCAGTCTAGGATCTTGTAGACTTACCGGATGAGGTAAAACCTATAGGGTGTAAGTGGATCTACAAGAGAAAAAAAGAGGAGTAGACGGTAAGGTAAAAACCTTCAAAGTAAGAATAGTGGCTAAGGGTTATCCCTAGAATGAGGGGGTCGATTATAAAGAGACCTTCTCGCTAGTAGTCTTGTTTAAGTCTATTCGGATTCTCTTATCCATTGCTGCTTATTTCGGTTATGAAATTTGGCAAATAGATGTCAAGACTGCATTCTTGAATGACAATCTTGACAAGAAATCTATATAATATAACAAGAGGGATTCGTGTTCCCAGATCAAGAGCAAAAAGTTTACAAGTTGTAAAGATCCATTTATGGACTTAAGCAAGCATCTAGATCTTAGAACATCAGGTTTGATGATGTGATCAATACCTATGGCTTTGAGCAGAACATCGATGAGCCTTGTGTCTATAAGCGCGTCATTGATAAAAAGGTAGTTTTATTGGTCTTATATATGGACGACAACCTACTCATTGGGAATGATGTGGGAGTGTTATCTGAAGTAAAGGGCTGACTCGCTAGCCAATTCCAAATGAAAGATTTGGGAGAGGCGAGTTATGTTCTGGGGATACAACTTATAAGGAATCGTAAGAATAAACTCATAGCGCTGCCTCAGCCATCATATATTGACAAGATTCTTGTGCGATTTTTGATGCAAGACTCTAAGAAAGGTAATTTACTTTTTATGCATGGAGTTCACTTGTCTAAAGAACAGTGTCCTAAGACACCTAAAGAAGTTGAGGATATGAGACGTGTACCCTATGCATCGGTATTAGATAGTCTCATGTATGATATGTTTTACATGAGACTGGACATCTGATATGTAGTAAGAGTAGTCAGCAGGCACCAGTCTAACTCAGGATTGAATCATTGGGTTGCTGTCAAGACAATTCTCAAGTATCTTCGGAGAACGATAAACAATATGCTAGTGTATTCCGAAAAGGATTTGATTCCGTTAGGATACACAGATTCTTATTTTTCAGTCAGACATGGATTCTAGAAAATCCACATCTAGATCTGTTTTCACCTTAGGTGGTGGAGCCATTATGTGGAGAAGTATCAAGCAATCTTGCATTGAAGGCTCCACCATGGAAACCGAATATGTAGCCGCTTGTGAAGCTGGTAAAGAGGCTGTTTGGCTTCACATGTTCTTGAGTGATCTGGAAGTTATTCCAGATCTGGATAAGCCCATCACACTTTATTGTGATAACAGTGGTGCTATAGCTAATTTCAAAGAACCAAGAAGCCACAAGAGAGGGAAGCATATAGAGAGAAAGTATTATCTCATTAAAGAGATAGTGTAGATAGGAGATTTGATCGTCACAAAGATAGCCTAACAAGACAATCATGTTGATCAATTTACGAAGACCTTATCGGTTAAAGTGTTTTCTAGTCACCTAGATTGTGTAAGGTTACGAAACATGCCTCACATGCTTTAGTGCAACTGGAAGATTGTTGGGGTTTATCCCCTAAAGATGTAATTTGTAAATGGATTTATGAAATAATTAAATAAATAAGTTTAATTCATTATAGTTATGTTGTTTATTTTATAACTTGTGCATATTAACATCCTAGATTGCCGGATGTAATCTCGAACTATGTATATAAGTGTCGTATACAAATGGATACAGTAAAAGATGTGCAATCAAAAGAGTCCATAGATAGCAAATAAAGCTGGATACTTATTTATGGTTAATCTATAGTTGTGGTACATTCCGTAATGTACGGTATTCCTATCCTGAATAATTCATATGAAGATATAGGAATAGAGGCATCTATATGAAGTGATCATATAGGACTGGGCCATGATCTATATGAATCTCTCACCAATATCCGTTTATCGATGAGATTCATATATATCGATTAATGATGGCTATATATCGGTTATCTTAATCCTGAGTGTTATATCGACTCTTTTAGGTTATATCATGGTCTTTGATAGTGAGGTCAGATGCAGTCTCTGGTCTATATGTTCTGTATGTTAGGATTGCGGTTGGCTTATAGCTGGAAAGGTTTGTATACAATAGTGGAATCCACTTCTTCTGATAAGAATCACTTCTTCTTATAAGAAGTAAATGGTAGTTCCCTTAAGTGTTGATCCAGGGCCTAGACAATATGAACGCTCTCCTAATTTCGTGAGGAAAAAGAATTTATTATCCATTAGAAAATCAATGGTACTTAAAGAATATATGTAATTAGAGGGGTATAACAGACATTATGAGCCAGCTCTAATTATGAACTACTGTGGAGGATCACACAAGGTGTAATAGTATATCGATGGACACCAAGTTGTATCGGTCTGTGTTAAAGCATATGCAGTTGAAAGAGTGTAGCTTCGGATTTTTAGCAGAATAACATCGGAGTTAATAATCAGGAATATTAATTAAAGAGTTTAATTAATGATTCCGAGGATTATTGGAGTTCAAAATACTATGGGTCCATTAGATCCCCTTGCTAGCCCGATCAAATTAGGTAATAAGGGTCACAGTTAATTAATTGGATTGTCCAATTAATTGTGTTACGAAAGTGACATGTATTTATTCAAGAATTAATTGAATAATAAGATTATTCTATTAATGAATAATGATGATTAAATAAATTAAAGAATAAGATTATTTAATTATGTTATTAATCACTAATTGGAGGATGTTTGTTGATATTTGTTTTTGAATAAAATAAGATACTAGGATTATTTTATTTTATCAAATTAAATATTTAAATTTTGAATTTAAATAGTTTGAATTCAAATCAAATCAAATAAACAAAATATTAATCATTATCTTTAAAGTTATTCGGTATCTTAAAAGATTAGATTCATTGGTTTAATTGATTGGTTTTAATTAAATATTGATTTTGAATTATTATTTAAGAAAAAATATCAACACAACATCAATATTAAAAAGAAAAAAATGCATCGGTGCATACTATTTTTTAAGTGAGCAATTTTGGTGTGCGTGTAACAGAGAGATATCAAAGAAAACACAAAAATACTTATTTTATTTTTTTTGGTTGTGTGCTTCGTGCATAGTAAAGAAATAAAGAATATATTTATTTATGCTTTTGTGTTTTTTTGAAATACTTGGAAGAAATAGTTTCTTCTTCTTCTTCTTCTCTCTTCAATATCCTCCTAAGTTCCTGAGTACGTGACGCGCCCACACGTAGTTACCAGTTTCAGGAATAACTAGGAAGATCAGTGATATAGACCATGATCATATCGTAAAGTGAAGAAGTCTCCTCCGTAGGTATGAAGAATTGATTTCTTCTCTTCTTTTGATTATTGATTTCAATTTCTTGTGTATACATATATTTTATTATTGTAATAATATTGTATGTATAAGTTCCTAAAAATTTCGATCCTAAGTTCACTAGTCTCAGATCGTTTAGGATCGGTATAAAAATTTTAAAATCTATTTCCGCTGTGTTACCAGTGATCGGGGTTCCAACAGTGTGGACCAACGAAATCCCTAGAAATGCACATGTATGGTCAATTGCGCAGTACCCGTGCACTTTCACTTTGCACTCTTCTAGGAGCCATTGTGCAGGTCTCCTTGCTGACTTGCGCGGATATAGACTCGTGATGGGACTAGTGAACTCTGCTCCATTTCTTGAACTTTGACCAATTTTGCACCCGAAAATCCCGCTTTGCATCTCCAACAACTTATTTACATCAAATGCGTTCAATCATTAGAAAAGAGCCAAATAGACACATAAACGCATACGAAAAGAAGACAAGGCCATTGAATTGAGGAACAAAATATAGTACAATTTTGGCACGATCATAAAACGTATCAAGGTCAATCGTAGGGATGACAATTGTACCCGGACCCACGAGTACCGAACCGAACCAGAACTATATGGGTCGGGTTTGGGTCCTCACATTTGGGTCCTCACATTTGGGTCATGGGTTGGGTCTGGATATAAAATAATATATCCGATTCGGGTTCGGGTTAGATCTAAGTCAGAAACCCGGACCCGAACCCCGTGGACCCGATTAGTACATAAATGTGTTGTTTTACATAGAAAGAACTCCTTAAACCTAATTTCTTCTTTTCTTCTTCTTGCAGCCGCATACATCAAAGTCTAAGACAACACTTATAAGATTTTTCTTCTTTTCATCTTTTCTTCTGCTCACCTTTCGAGTTCTACAGACCATAATTTGGACCAGCTACAGCTCAACGCCTCCACCTTTCAGTCACTGACAGCTTCACTCACCAGCCACCGTTCACCTGCTCACCACTCACTTTAAGTCCGTAACTCTCTCTCTCTCTCTCTCTCTTACAGTTTCTCTTTCATTTTAGTATCCACTATTAGATGTCTAGATCGATTGATTCTGTTTTACCAATCGAATTTGTTATTTTTGTCTTTGAACCAAACGATTTATTTATTTATTTTTCCTCCTTATTTTTGTTCTTTGTGTTTAACTTATCTTCTATAGAAAACTGATTTACCAATCGAATCTGTTTAAAAATGATAAAATAAATTCTGAAATAGTACCAAATTCAATCGATCAGATCTCGCTCTAGATAAACTCGGTTTCTTTTCATGAATTTATTACTATATGATCTTATTTGACATATACTAAAATGATTTTAAATTTAATGTTGTAGGAATTAACAACCATTTTGTGAAAAGCTTGAGTGATGGAATGGAACTTTGAAAATTGGAAGTGGAGAGGAAATGAAGAATGAATGTCATTGATTCATTGATGGTCAACGATTTAGTTGTTATGTCATTGATTTTAAACTAATTATGTTTGTTTTAGGATGCTATTTGTGTAAAGTGTAGGGCTGGTTTATGACTTTATGGATTGTTGATTCGATTTGTGTGGTTATTTCAATTATCAACTCAATAGTTAATCATCTTTGTTGTTTTATTTTATTTCAATTCTAAGTTAATTATTCATGTATTGAACAGATTTTAGTGGTTAAAAATTGAATAAGTAAAAATAAAAATACAAATGAAAAACTAAAAAGTTGAGTTTTAGTATATTAAAAGTTTTACGGGTTTGTGGGTCCATGGGTCCGAACCCATGAAATTTTGTAGGTCCTCGAGGTGGATCTGCTTCTGCTAAAGACCCGAGGGTCCAGACCCGAGCCTGAACCCAAAAACTTTTATAGGTCTGGGTCTGGATCTAGGCCTAAATGTTTTTGGTGGGTCTGAGTCTGGGTCTAGTAGAACCTGACCCGAACCCGACCTATTACCACCAATAGTCAATAATGATTCCCAACTTATCGTGCGGCAAATGCAGGGTTCGTACGAAGCAAGGGACTCTAAGATGACTGCGTACCTTGATCTAGCTCAAGAGTAGAAATCAAACTTCGAGGAGTTTGAAATAGAATAAATTACATGAGTAAAAAACGTTCAAGTAGACTCCCAAGCCAACCTGGGCTCGACAATGCAAGCGAAGAAGGATAATCCCAGCTATTACTTGAAATGGCTAGGGGTCTGGAAAAAAAAACCGTAACTGGAAGTTTCAACGATCAACCCAGACCTAGACCCAGACCCTAACTGGATGACCCACCATTATTGACTACCTCGAGCATGACAAACTTGTAGCAGACCGGAACGAAACCAGAATAATTTGAGCTATAACGAGCAAATTCAGCATAATTATAGGTAAATTATATAAACAATCTTTTGTAGGTCTCTATCTCTTATGCACAAAGCCTTTAGAAGCGAATTTCGTACTAGTCGAGCTACATGCTGGAAAATGCGAGAACCACTCTAGATCGAGGAGCCTGGTTCATCGAGCAATAACAACAAGATATCACAAGCCAACCATGAGATCTGATACTTTATATTTCTTTAAAAGATATGAAAAGTGTCAATGACACGCACAGATATCTCATCTGCCACTAGAAAAACTCAATTCGATAATGTCTCCCTAGCCTTTCATGAAAATGGGGATGAATATAGTCAGGAAACTACAAACTTTGAACAAAGGAGGCAAAGTATACGTTCTAGCTATGACAAATTACTTCACACAATGGGTTGAGGTAGAGTCATACAAAACCATCAAGGATACCGAGGTAAAAAACCTTTTTTGGAAAAATATTATATACGGGTCTGGCATTCCCAAAGAGATCG
The DNA here is from genome assembly GCA_032871835.1 of Dipteronia dyeriana. Classification (NCBI taxonomy): domain Eukaryota; kingdom Viridiplantae; phylum Streptophyta; class Magnoliopsida; order Sapindales; family Sapindaceae; genus Dipteronia; species Dipteronia dyeriana. The sequence goes on along the minus strand of CM065300.1, from coordinate 74,599,552 downwards.
CAACCGATAATGGATTATAGTTCATCTCCTTCGACTTCTAAGATTTCTGTGAAGAGTGGGGGATTGAGATCCATTTCTCGACTCCTTGATATCCATAATAGAATGACCAATCTGAATCAACCATTAAAACAATAATAGAGACTTTGAAGAACAAGCTGGAGGCAGCGAAGGGACTATGGGCAGATAAACTGTCAGAAGACCTATATCCTATTGAACAATAGTTCGAACATCAATCGATGCCACACCCTTCTCACTCCCATTTGGAGTAGAGACGGTTATACTGGTCGAGCAAAATATAACCTCAGCAAGAGTCGAGCATCTAAACGAAGAATAGAATAATCTTCTGCTCCCATTTAAGCTTGATTTTCTCTTTGAAAAGCAAGATACATCCCTACTCAGACTTGTAAACTAGGATGTACGAGCTCGAATGTTCAGGGAGGACAATTGGGTCATACGAAGAGTATTCCAAAATACTAAAGAACCTGGAATATGGAAGTTTGGTTCCACTTGGGAAGACCCATATCAAATATTCAAAGTGGTCGGGCATAGAGCTTACAAAATTCGAGCTCAAGATTTAAGCGAAATCAACAGCTGGAACACGATTTATCTAAATAAGTACTACTTCTAAACCATACCTTTTATCTGTCTATCTTCTAAGATTAACCTTCAACTAACATCCACAATCGAGGGCTATGATGACAACTTAAGAACAATTAAGTGTGATATGAGCTCACCGTAGCAAAAATCCTTACTAACAAAGATTGTCAATAACACATCGCTCAAGAGCCTTGTAGACACCATATAGTGTTGGAATATTCTCCCTCTTTCTAGTGTAGGTCGAATAAGAGTAATGTTCTTGCATTTGAAGATTAAGCTATTCAAAGCACCAAGTACAAGTATCCTCGACTTATCCAGCAAACTTGCACTGAGGGGAATAAGATATGCATGACTCAAATCCCTACGTCAACACAGGACGGGATCTGCCACAAGATTAACACGTTCTAAGTTGAGCCAAATAAAGAGTTACAATCATCGTTCATAAACGGTTATTTGATTTAAAGAATGGTTTAGTTTGTGATGAATTCAAAGTGTTCCATGTCGAGCCACATAAAGAGTTGTATGTCGAGCCATATAAAGAGTTGTAATATTCGTTCATGAATAAAAACTAATTTTTATCTATCTAATACTCATGACCAAAGTAGGTCGATAAGTCGATCATCCATTTACATCATCAAACGAAATTTACGTTTGGTCCTCAAGCCTCATTTATCAAATATATCGAGAGGTTAAATCTTTTAATTATAGATTCCACATTAGGACACTATCTAAAATGTTTAGATATACTTATATTAAAAAATAATTGGGAATTATACATATATATTTCCAACCAATAGTACTTAAACGTTAATGAATCTAAGAGGTTAAAATATTATCCACCCCTTCGATATGAATATGATCGAATACAAGAGAAAATGAAAAACAAAAATTCTTTAACTATCGATGTCTTACTGATCAACCCTGAGATTGTCTCAAGCTTGGCTTTCAGTGCCCTCTTTCTCGAACTCGGTTGTTGCCTCATCCATATCTTTATCATCTTCATCATCTTCATCATATTCATCATTAGCATCAAGAGCCTTCAACTCCTTCCACTACTCCCACACTTTGATATCCTTATCTGGATTTTAGGAGTCAGTAAGAACTAGGAGCTATTTTTGCATGAGCTCACATACGGTTTAGATAATAGCCTCGTCAACAGCCTTGTCGAGCCTTTCTAACATATTCACAAGCCTCTCATCAGTCTAGGACAACTTATCCTCACTCGATTTGAGAGAAGCTCTCACTCGAGCAACCTCTTCTTCAAGCCCTGAGAGTTCGTTTGTTGCTTCCTTCGATACCTTATTCATTTCAGCCATAGAATATTGGGCCTCTTTGACCTCTTTTTTCATTTTCGAAGTCAAAGAAGATAGAGAAGTAACCCTTTTGGAAAGAGCATTGACATATTTCCTTAGAAAGAGCTGACATCATCTTCATCATCTTCATCATTAGCATCAAGAGCCTTCAACTCCTTCCACTACTCCCACACTTTGATATCCTTATCTAGATTTCAGGAGTCAGTAAGAACTAGGAGCTATTGTTGCATGAGCTCACCTATGGTCTCGATAACGGCCTCGTCAGCAGCATTGTCGAGCCTTTCTAACGCATTCGCAAGTCTCTTATCAGTCTGAGACAACTTATCCCCACTCGATTTGAGAGAATCTCTCACTCGAGCAACCTCTTCTTCAAGCCCTGAGAGTTTGTTTATTACTTCTTTCGATACCTTATTCATTTCAGCCATAGAATATTTGGTCTCTTCGACCTCTTTTTTCATTTTCGAAGTCAAAGAAGATAGAGAAGTAACCCTTTTGGAAAGTGCATTGACATATTTCCTTAGAAAGAGCTGAGATTGAAAGGCCTACAAATAAACAAATGAGAATTTAATACCAGTCAAAATTCAGAGTTAAAATGACTTAGACATGTATGGAACCTGAAAAGTCCTAGCTAATCCATAATCGATAACTCGGAGGGCTCCCATATTGGAGAATCGAGCTTTATCTTCAGGAAACAAGAGTTAATCGATCTGCTTCAGTGTGGATCCTAGATCGGAATAAACTGAGACATTAGATGAGAATTTAACCACGACACCTTCATCTAAACCCATATCAGGACGAGGACGTTTCTTCGACTTCTTGACAACAGAAACAATCGACTCAAGAGGGTTGATGGTCTCAATTGTCTTGACAACTTGAAAGACAGGTACACTTTGCGGTTCTTTTTCCCTTTTTCTTGCCTATTCTGTCCATCTGTCTCTTTAGAGCCTCTTCAAAAGACATGAGCTTTAGGTTTGACATTGTCGTTGCTGCGAAGGCTCGCTCGACGTCAGTAATAGGCTCAAGAAATTGAGTGCCACACAAGATATCGAACCCGTGCCTTATCCAGACGTAATTATCCAAATCTTCAATACAGAGATATGGGTTACCTTATCGAGCGAAAGTTGTTTGGTCCACAATAGCTATTCTTAAGATTATCCTCATGCAATAAACTCTCTCAACTTCTCTCTCTTGGATCGATATATAGGATCCTTTACAACTCATTGGATCGACTTTGCCTTTCCATCCAAACCGGCTACAAGGAAATTATTAGCAATATGATTAGTCTCAAAGAAGTGTAACATTTTGCACAAAATTTCCGAATACCAACCAACATAATTCCAGGTTGATATGACCCTATCAACCAAATCCCCTAAACAAAAAAGAACCTTGATTTCCAACCAAGATCCTTGGCCGTAAGCTTAGATATTAGATGGCCTCAATGATATCGAGCAGTAAGCAGATACCTTCCGCAGTTGGTATCGTGCTCCTCCAAGTGATACATATACATCAAGTTCTCAAAAGAGAAGTCTAACTTCTGCCTCATGTTCAAAACCTTGAGCGACAAGAGAATCTTCCATCCACTGGTGTTAGGTTTTTTAGTCATGTTGGCATAATTCTATATGAAAACAATATTTTCTTTGTATTTGACTAGTTGTATAGGTTTTTTATGATTCAAGTTTCAAGGAAGAATTGACAACTTATCAAGCAAAGTGAAGACTTCAAGAGGAGCAAGCTTTGTTTTGTTAGGATTATGCTTAATAGCATGAGTGTAATAACGTATTTAACAATATTTTCATATTAATAAAGTGATTTCTAGTTTAACAAATCTTATAGCATTTATAGTTTAATTATTATAATTGTCAAAAATAAATAATCATAAAGTCAAAAGACTATGAGAAAAGAAGAATATCATCTAGATATGTATGAGGTAGACAAAATTCTTTGGTTAGTCTTGAACAATATTCACAACTTAAGATAAAGGTTGATCAAATGTGTTATGATGAGTCTAAAACCATCAAAGTGTGGTGTCTTTGGGTAAAAGAATCTAGTGCATTAGGTGCATTAAATAGTCACAGTAAAATACTTTATCTAGGACCTTCAATGGATAAAAGTTTTCACTTGAAAACAATCGAAGAGTCTATCTCAATCCTGAGATAAATGATGGACTTATGGTTGTAAGTGTTATCATTTGAGCTATCAATGAGTACGATTATATAGCATATTCTATCCTCGTTAGTTTGGTGGTATTCATTTGTTAATCGATAGAGGACTTCATTTATTATATGGACATCGTGGCTCCATTTCTTAAATTTGAGTAGAATATAATCATATAGATATTTTGAGGTATTGGATATTAAATTTTAACATAAAGTTTACAATATTGTCTATTGAAATATGTCTTCTAGACAAGTCAAAATATCCAAGTTCAAAATGTGGTCATATGAGTAAATATAGTAACTAAGAGAGCTATAGGCGGTTTATGAGCTCTTGGCGATTACTGGCATTCTTCACGAGGATACACTATCTCCATTAAGATTGTCTAGGGTATGAATGAGAAATATTAACTTATTATATCTTTATTTAAGAGTTCAATTTTAGTTATTTAGTGGAATGAACTAAAATTAATAGATCAGACCTAAGTGAATCATTTGTTGTTGTGATTAGGTTATGCGTATTGGAGCTTAAATTTAAATAGTCTGCCATGATCCCCAATTCATACGAATTTGCATGGATCACTTGATATATTCTACCAGACCAATTTATAGGTCCATCTAGAATTATATTAAGGCATGTGGACTTGTTTCTTTTAGTAAGAATGGGTCTAGTTCACATGTGGACCTTTTATTGAGGTCCAATGGATTTAATAAAATAGGAAAAACAATATATATGCCCATGTATGAACTTGGGGGCAAGGCTAAATATAATAGCCTATTATATTGTTATTATTTTATTATTTAATTAAATAGAAATTAATTAATTTGTTAATTAATTAATTATTTAATTAAGAGTCAAAATCTTTTCCCTAGTAGGAGAAACTCTCATAGTGTCATACTATTGTTGGTAGTATGATAAATATCAAATACTATATTTGATAAGTAGATAAATAAAAGAAATTTATTTATCTAGTCAAATTATGAAGTATTTGATTTCTATCAAAACTCTATTTGACAATTGGTCAAATTAGGAAGTTTTGATATAATCACAATTCAATTTATATTCAATATTTGGTTATTAAATAAATACACTGTTGAGTTGGATTAGGAGTCTTGGTGTAGAAAAGAAATCTTTTTTGAGTGAGGATTCTTGACCACAAGGTAAATCCTCTTTAGGAGAGGATTTGATCTCCTATATATATGGCATGTAAATTTCAGCCAAGCCCTAGTTTTTCTAAGAGAAATTTCGGCCAACATAGAATTTTGAGAGAGAAGAATTTAGTTTTTGCTCTAAACAAAATTCAGTCAACTCATGGATATAGTGTGTAGAATTCCGCCAAGCAAAAGAGAAAAGGGGAACGTTTTTGTTTTCGATAGTGCATTAGTATCCTTTACATCAAAAGGGTTTTGTGTATAAAAATCGAATCGGGTTCACGCGAGTTTCAATCAAATAGATTGATAATTCACAAGTAACCAAACGTTCTTGGGTTTTCTCTTAGAGGATTATTGTGACTATAAAAAAAAGATTTTATTTGTTTCCATCCTCAAGTATACAATTCAAAGAAAGGGAGTCCACACTCCTAGGTGAATCACGTTCGTGATTGGATTGGAAGATCTTACGGATTCAATTCGGCGCAACTTCTATCGTCATGAGAAAAAGGTACAATACTTTTAATATACGTTAATTAATTAATGGTTAATGTTCTTTCTTTTAACGGGAAAATTTTAAAATATACTCAAACCCCTTTTTCAGCTTCCGCCGCTTTTGATTTGATTTTTCCCTACATGTTGCACATCAAAGGTATATTAAGACCTCATTCCTCTTGCAATGCTTTTTAGGCACACACACACATTGCTTCCATATGTGCCCCTACATCGTGATGCTCAATTGGTATAACAAATACACACATATATTAACATATGCACATGCATTAGATTTATATTGTCAAATTCTATAAAATTGAATGTTCTAAGATTTTATCTAGGAAATGACATACTTGTATGTTCTTGTATTTGTTTGTTTATGTTTTTGTGATATCGAAGTTGAATATGTTCTTATATTATTCCTTATTGAGTTCTAAATGTTTTGGCTACTCATTCATTAGTTTTTGAGTTCTGAGTTAGAAGTTAAAAACTTTCCGTGTCTTTAACATGCATGTTTTTCGTCCTTGTATATCACGTCGATTTCCATCATTTTTGTGAAATTTTATTGACGTCCATGTCCGTAAGATAATCTCTGTTCGAAATCTAAAAACTGATTCGAATTCAGAGTTCAAAGGCCTGAAAACGGTCAAAAAACGCGAGAGAGCACGAAAGGGAGCAAAAGGGAAGAGGGATGTCAAATTGCCATTTGCCCCTCTATCGTGAAGGCGCATGGCCTTCGCAGGAAGACTAACGTTTGCCCCCGTGGAGGCCATGTGCCACCACGGGATGCCTAAGTGGTGTGATACCAGGTGCCACCCGTGTTGGTCTTCTCTCCACCTCACTTCTTTCCTTTTCTTTCATTTAAAACCTCTCTCCTTCTCATTTCACTTCTAAGAAGAAAATTGTGCATAAATTTTCCATCAAATTTTCTTAACTTCTAAACACCATATCTCACTCATTTTTTTATCTGATTTGAGTGATTCAAGTTGGAGAATCTTTGTATTGAAGTTCTCTATCATCTCTAAACAACTTTGAAACCTTTTGTTCAAGTTTTGTGGTGGTGCTACACCAAATTTCGTGGTTGCACATTTTTACAAGGTAATTGATTTATCTTTTGAGTTTTGTACTTTATGATCTTCAATTGCTTTGGGTTTTATTCTTCTCTAGGTTAAAAGAAATAAATTTGTATAATATAGATTTATGATAAATTGGATATATGTTATATTCTAAAGACAATCTTAGAAGATAATATGTTACATACAAACCAGTTATTTGAAATTAAGTTAAAAGTCAGAATTTCTAACTTTTGTTTGACTACTTAAAAAAAAAAAACTTAATAATTTCAAAAAACAAACGACCCCAAAATATAGACCGAAACCTAAAATCTGAATCGTTTTTTTTTCTTACCTCTAAGTACAACTTAGCTTGTCTGTTTCTTAAAGATAAAATCAGTTGAAAATAATTAATTTGAAATTTATACCCTATTTTTTTAAAACTTTATTATTATTATTATTATTATTTTTGAAGAATTATTTTCTTTTATTTTATATAGTACATTTTGGACAATTTCACAAGTCATGTAGGTCAACATAACACACCGTAAGTCTTGGGATGTTGTTGTGAGAATAATAAAACGCGCCTATCTAAGTGTCATTACGATAAAGCTCAAGGCGGTATGTGTAGTTGGTCCAAAAGAAAAACCAAAAGGAGAAACGAAAGCAGATTTTGTTAGGACTCGGTTTCAATTGTCGGTCGGTGAAGAGCGTGATTTTCTCAATCACTCTCACTCTCTCACACTTTTTCTCGGTTTCCGACAGCTTTCAAAATTCCGCCATCAACGCTATATTTTAAGACCACGTGTTTTCTCTCTCTAAACACTTACAAAACACAACACAGTCATACATAGAGCTAGCTACACCCATGGCCTCACTCTCTCTCACATCTGTGTAACCCTGCGATTCCAACAAAAGGAAAAAGAAAAAAACCATTTCTATTAAAAATGCTGTGTAGCCGTGAGATTTTCAATTTCTTGGTGAAGAAAGATGTTAGGAAGATTTTAAAGCGCAAGGACAGCGATGCCGGTGAAAAAGGTTCAAATTTTACTTGCTCATTTTCAGATTTTTTCTATTTTTGTAGATACTCTCACATGAACTTGTGTTTTTCTTTTTCAAATTTTGTTCTTGTAGTGCTGGATATGAGATTCACTGTTGGGTGTTTCAATGTGTTTTGTTCGAGGCATATAAATTCGTAAAAATCCCATTAATTTTATTATCATAAAATTTAAAAATTAAAACAGTGGAATTGAATAGAAATTTATGCCAATTATTTCTCAAAAATCAATAAGACCCTCAGACTTGTAGTCAGTAAAAATTGGAATATTTGTCTTTCAAGAACTTTTGGCTTCTTGTTTGATGATACATAGTTGCAAATATTTGTTACATTTGTGGTGGATGCATAAGGGAATTTCATTTGCTGTATTTTGCTTCGTTGAATGGATTTACTTTCCAAGTTGAAAATTGTGTATGAAGTAGGTTCCTAGAATAATAAACCTCTCTAGATGTGTTTAAATTCGTTCCTTTTTTTTTTCACATGAATTTAGGAAGAGCTCTGGAAGAGCTTCAAGCCTCTCTGTTCAACAGATTTCGCTCATCTGAGGGCGCAAAGCGTCAAGAGCAACATATATGTAGCCCCTTTGGTGCTCTTACATTCAATTTTGTAGTTGCCGTTGGAATTATTTTCATGAACAAATGGGTTTGTTTACTAACCTTTATACATGTTTCATTGAGTTGTTTTAAATTGTTTTTCATGTTGTGGGCTTGTGGCTTTTTAATGGGCAACTTGTTTGTTTTTTTGCTTTCTTCAGGTGCTTAAAAATGTTGGGTTTCAGTTCCCAATATGTCTCAGTTTTATTCACTATGCAATAAGCTGGGCCTTAATGGCCATTTTAAATGCTTTTTCTCTTCTTCCAGCATCTCCTACCTCAAAATCAAGATATTTATCTTTGTTTACTCTTGGATTCGTTATGTCTCTATCTACTGGCCTTGCTAATGTCAGCTTGAAGTACAACAGGTGAGTATATCGATCCTATTTGCTACATTTAGCTGTTATTGTTTAAAAAATTTAGAATTGCTTGTTTGTTGATCTTACAGTGTGGGATTCTATCAAATGGCCAAGATTGCTGTTACACCATCAATTGTTTTGGCAGAATTTATTTGCTATCAAAAGAGAGTTACTTTCTCCAAGGTAACTCTCCTTTCTAGTGTATTATAATAAAGGAAAATTCTCATGTGTAGAGGTCTACATTTTTATTAAAATAGGACATCACAACTTCCACATTAAATTTCACAAATTTCATGTTAACCTACACAGATGTTTATGTTGGCTTCGCATGGTGCACCACTAATTTGTGTAGTTGAATACTAAAATCTATGAATGGATTTAAAATTTGTTTAGCTTTAGTGTAAGAATTAGTTTTGCAGCTTCCACCTTTTATTATAGACATCGCGCCCACCCCCCCCGTCCTATATGAAACGTTGATCCAACAGCTCAGATAATCCAATTATTCCTAAAAATAATTGTAAACTTGACAGCACCCACCCTCTTTAAGGTTGGACCTTGATATTCAGTCTTTGTTTTAGTAGAAAAAGAAAAAAGAGAGGCCTTTATTGGAAGGGATCATGGTGAGGTTTGATTGTCTTCAATGGTGGTAATTGGAGAGAGAAATCAGAACTAAGAAATCGAGAGGGTTAAAGAGTAAGGAAAGTGAAGGGAGGTCTGATGAAGACGGCAAAAAGAGAGAGGAAGGTACTGAGAGAGTGCTGTTTTCTGCTTCACCTTGAGAGGTTTGATGGCTGCTTAAAGTCTGCTGTCAAGTTGAATATTTTTTGAAAAAAGATTAATTTGACCAATATGATGATTAAGATTTGGTGGCTTGACTAGCTTCTGTTGCCATCTGAGATATGATGTGGATATTCAATGATTTAAATTCCACCGTGATCAGAATTATATCATATTTATTATGGACTAAGAGAACTGGATGCATGCAGAAGATTCCCTTGATGCATCTAGGGTAAAATTATTATCATTGTACACATGGATAATGTCCTGCCAAGATAAATCAAATTTATGGTCAATTGATGTGTTTATTTGAAATGTTGCAGTAGAATCTAGTTATTAATATATTTAGATGCATGAAAAATATGGTTTTGAAGGTGTTGATGGGTTGCCAACTTGTCCGCGTTTGTCAGTAAGCTATTTCACATTAGTTTTATGTTACACAACACGAAATAGTTATATATGGTCAGAAGATTCCTAAGAGTTCCTTTGCTACTTAAGGCACTTCTGACAAATATTAACAAATGCCGTTTAGGTTGATCTGGTGACTGTCATGATATGATTAGTTTTATACATGTATTTTGACTACCACTAGTAATGGTACAGGTACTGTAAGCTCCATTTGATGAATCCTATCGTTCATTTTTCAGGTAGTAGCTCTTATTGTAGTATCAGTTGGTGTAGCTGTTGCTACAGTAACTGATCTGCAATTTAGTCTCTTTGGTGCTTGTGTGGCATTGGCCTGGATAATACCAAGTGCAGTTAACAAGATTCTCTGGTCCAATATGCAACAACGAGAAAATTGGACAGCCTTGGCGTATGTTGCATGCTTGTTTGAATACTTAATTGCCGTTAATGTTATTGTGTTAGTAGAATATTATAAATTTGTACTTTACCTAAGATGTAAACTTGTCATTTAGGTTAATGTGGAAGACAACGCCGATCACTTTGCTTTTTCTGGCTTCTTTGATTCCTTGCTTAGATCCCCCCGGTGTCCTCTCCTTCAACTGGAACTTCCGTAATACGTTGGCAATTCTCATCTCTGCTTTTCTTGGCTTCTTGCTTCAGTGGTCAGGTGCTTTGGCACTTGGGTAAGTCGTATATCTGCTCATTCCATTAAACTGTACAAGCCAAGTCATTTTCCGTTTTTTTTTTTTAGAATATTTGTTCTTGCCTTCACTAGAAATCTTTGATCATATATTGTAATTTCAAGGTTGCAAAGTAATCTTTTGCAGAAGAATTTTTTAAAAGCACAACTTTTCTTGAGTGTTAGGTATTGGAGACTTTCACAATGCGAATAGTAAGAATCTCTCCACCAGCAGACCCAGCATAGGACTAGGAGGGGCACCTGGCCCTCTTGAATTTTGACAAATTTTCTCAAGTTTAATAACAATCACAAAATGTTCAATCCATGTAAAATAAAATAAAGTTATAAACTTAATTTAAACAAAATAACATTATTTTTTAGTTGATATTGAAAAATATTATTTTTTTAACATGTTTTACTAAAAACATATTAAGTTAACTTTTAAAATAGATTAAATAAATTCACTTTTTTATATATAAATAGTTTAATAAAATAGTATGAATTTGAAAAAAAAGGGGACAAATAGTCGTGTTACTCTGTATCCCATGGTGAGTGGCAGGACTCAATCCCGGAACTAATTGGCTATACGGGATTGGATCTCCAATCCCATATAGCCAACAAACTTGGGATTGGACTAATCCAATCACGGTCCATCCCGGGCGCCAAACAGGGCCATGTACTACAGGATAATTTGCTTTGATAAGCAAATATGACTAAGTAAAAAAAAAAGATATATTTAGAGATGCAAATGGTAATATTGGCTCCATCCTGAAATATATGTACCTTTCTGCATATGCTTTAATATTTAAAGGAATAATATTACATTATACATGAGTAAGTGACTTATGCTTAGATACCAATCTTCCAAAATCATTTTTCAAAAGTCAGGTTGGTAATATTATTTTTCATCTGCCGTGGTAAGTTCATTTTAGGACACTGAAATGGATCAGTGGGGAAAATGCACATCCTTAGTTTGATCTGGAATACAGTGACGTGGTTTTGTTCTCTTTTGTTTCTTTTTAATATTAGAAAAATTTATGTTCATTCCTTTATATGCTTTCCTCAGCTGCTATATAGCATTTTTATAATATTATTTTCTTAGCATGACTTTTAGGTTGTTAAAGGATAAGAAAGGTGAATTGTGGCTTCAGTTAGATAGTTAAGGTAGAAAATGCTTTTTCTGAGTAAGATTAAATTGATAAAACTTTAGAATATGGAAATACTAATAGCAAGAATCGTAGCTAGAATAGGTAGATTGTCTAGCAAAAGATCAAAACTGTCTCCTACAAAATACATTTACATCTTTATATGCTGTAGTTTGCTTCAGGGTTAAATAATGCTGGCTGACTTTCAAACGACAATTTTTTATTCTTATTTCTCTTATATAGTGAGGTAAATTATAACAATTCCACAATCACCCTAGCATCTTAGAAACTTGATATTTCTTGGTAAACTGCTTGAAAGAGTTACTGGAATTAACTGAGCTGGGCCAGCTGGCTGCATATTAGTTCTCTTTTTCTGGTTTTTTTCTTGTCTACTTGAGCAAACTTATTGGATCTATATCAAATAACATAGATCTTAGAAATTCTAAAGTTATTTTTAACTACTTTACTAAAGTCACCTATAAAAATAGTGCTTTAGCATGTATTATGATGTTATAATATGCTCTTAAGTTTGTATGTGCCAAAACATATTAATATTGCTAACACATGCAATATTTACCATTTATATTATTTGCTTCTTTTTGTTCACTTATTTTGTAATGAATTAATTATGTTATTCATGCGGTGTTGTGTATGATGTGCAGTAATTAGCATTTGAATTTGATAGCATTCATATGATTGATATCAAGTTGATTTTGGCTGGCTTTCTTGTTCCATTTTCAGGGCTACATCAGCCCTCTCCCATGTTGTCCTTGGGCAATTCAAAACCTGTGTTATACTTCTTGGAAATTATTATATCTTCAAGTCAAATCCAGGCACAACCAGTATTTGTGGAGCATTTGTAGCCATTGCGGGCATGTCTTATTACACTTGCCTTCATTTATACTACCAGAAACCACAATCAGAAAAAGCAGTGCTACGAAAAGGTTCCTCTCTACTGAAATCAAAATTGAGCAAAGAAAATGGGGACATCCATGATGGGTATGGTGCTGAATATGTTTGACAATATAGGAAATTACTTCAGCAATCTAGAGGTTCTATTCATTTATTATTTATAGAAACACCTGTAGGATATTTAGTTTATGCTGAGTCTGAGTTTTGTTTTTTGTTGATATGGCTAACCTTATTTGAAGGGGCTTTCATGCTGCTTAATCACAATGTAAATATAAATGATTTTAGAGAATCCCTTGTACAAATGCTAATTTATTTGCAGCCCTTAATATATCGTTTGTCTGTTGTATCTGTTTTATTTATTTGGTTCTCTTATTGTTTTTATATATTCTATTTTTATTCATTAATCAATTTTTTTTAGGGATGAAAAATTTACATCATATATGGCTTAATAATGCCATGAAGATTCGAGTCATGCTCTATTGAAGTTGCCACTTTCCTGAAGAAGTGAATGGAAGAAAGTGAATGAGAAAGTGAAAAGTGCAAGAAAAGTTGCAGAGAAAATTCTAGAGAGAAATCTATTAACTGTTTCGAACAGAATTCCAGAATAATTACTTGCTCTACAATAGTTCTATTTATATCCCCATCAGCTAGTATTCACTCTTGTAACATAATGTTGAAATGGCACTGTGTAATTGGCTGGTGATGATGCTGATGTATCATCAGATGAGTTGCTAACTTTGAGCTTCAATTAGCTGGTGTAGCTGATTGTGAGATACTGAGTTATGGGCCTTATGATCATGATTAAGGTGTTGAGAGTGCTTTGGTGAACACGTCTGCAATTGATCAACAGACGGGACATGATTTACAAGTAATTGCGGTTGCATCACTTTGTCTGATTCTGGAACATGATAAAGGTCAAGCTCTCTAGCATGAAGTACTAGATTGATTGACATAGCTATTGTGTTTGGATTATCACACTATATTATCGGAACCCTAGATGAAGTAACTTGCAGCTCATTCAATAGTGATGTTAACCAAGTAATCTCAGCGACAACAGCTGAAGAAAGACTTGTGTATTCAACTTCAGTAGAAGTCTTGGAAATCCTATGTTGTTTCTTGGCACTCTAAGTGATCAAGTTTGGCCCGAGGCTATCATTTGGAAATTTTGCTCAGTCAATATTTGAAAAGCCAACAAGATCTAATGCTGTATACGAATGTGCCTTTGACTGAGTGAACTCAAGACCATAGTTTGAAGTGCCAAGTATCTCAAAATAGCCTTCCAACGGATAAACTGACAAACTCTATCTGCATATGCTATTTCTGGTCTGGGTATAGTGAGATTGCAAGGCTCCACAACTGTCCTGTACTCGGTATTTGTATGCCTGTACTAGTTATCATCAGTGAAAGAAAAGGTCCTGCTGTCACCATACTTGTTCTCTTGAGCAAGTCTTGAATGTGTCTATGTTGAGAACGATGAATTCCAGTTGCTGTCCTTTGAACCTCACAAGCTAGAAAGTAAAGTAAAACTGTGATGCAGCTGTTAAACTAAATGGTTGATCTCTTCTTTATAGTCTACTGTGACAATTATGTTTAACTAAGTGGGATGCACTTGCAACCCCCATTAAGGTTGTATCGTATGACGAAATTTACCATACGACATGGTCACAGTGGGAAATAGATGGCACTAGGGGTGGGCATTAAGTTGCGATTCGAACCGAAAAAAGGGTATTCGATTCGATTCGTAAGGGTAATTCGGTTTAAAAATTGAAAATCGATTTTTTTTTTTTCGGTTCAAACCGGTTTGATTTTCTTAAAACCGGATTGAACCGAATAAACCGAGTATATATGTAAAAAAAAACCTAATATATTTAAAGATAATATGTTTTTAACTGATTTAATTTTTTTAATATATTTTTAAGTTAGGTTTGATTTGGGATTTTTTGGCTATTCTAATATCTAAAATTAGTATCCAACAACCCATTAATGTTAAAAAAAAAATTCAAAAAAACCCATTAAGCTAGCCGGCCCATTAGGTCCAAAACCAAATTGAATCGAACCAAATTGAATCGAACCGAATCGAATCGATTAAAATAGGTTCAATTCAATTCGGTTCCCATTTCTTATTAGATTTAAACTGGTTCAATTTTGGATGAATCGAAATATTTTAGGTTCAATTGGGTTTGACCTAAAATCGAATCGAATCGAACCATGCCCACCCCTAGATGTCACATTCTGTTGCAGCCGACATTTTTCCATCCATGAGATATGATTGGCTAGAACCTAATGCGGTCACCATAATATAAACAATTATTCTAGAAGCATGATATGACAGGAGGACACCTATATTTTTGACAATAAAGGAGAAAATAAAAAATAGCAATTGGAAACATTAAACTTTCGTTAGTAACAACTTTAAATTTTAATTGTTAATAACCATTTTCTTAAAAAAAAAATCAGTGTATGTCTATAAATTACAAAAACATCTCTGAACTTAGTTTATTTTTAAAAAACTTGGAAACAAACTTGAAATCATGAATAAAATTTGGAACCAAACTTGAAATCTTATATAAAAATATGAAATTTGAAATCTTAACTAAATTGAAATGTTGAAACTTGAAATCTTGACTTTCTTGAAATGTTGAAACTTGAAATGTTTTTTTTCTTCTTCCTCATCAAATTTTAAGGTTTCTTTTCCACTTTTTCTGCAAATCACCTCACTGGCAGATGGAAGCTAGACGACGCTGTTGGACGGTCGTGAAGCCCAAACGAAGCACGACGGCACGACGGCACGACGACGATGTCGCATGAGAGAGAGGAGAGAGAAAGAAGATTGGGGGGAGAGAGAGAAGGAGGGGAAAGAGAGAGAGATCGGGGGTGGTGCAAAGCACGATGGCGACGATAGCACGAGAGCGACGATGACATGAGGAGAGGAAAGAGAGATAGCCAAGAGAGAGAGAGAGAGGAGAGGAGATGAGAGAGAAAGAAAGAGGAAAAATGAGTGTGTGTGTGTGTGTTTGGTGATGGTTTTTATATGAGGGCATTCAAGTAATTTCTTAAAAAAATGGTTATTTAGGATTTTTTTTTTGGTGTGGTTATAAACGAATTTTCTATGTTATATGTGATCATTTTTAGCAATTTCCCCAAGTAAAGAGTTTGGCATTGATTATAAGGCGGGAAACAAAAAAAGAATATTCGCATTCGTATTGTTCATGATACAATTGAAAGGGGAAAACTTCAATTTCGGCCCCAAAGGTTTTTAAAACATCACTTTTTACCCTTTTTTGGGGAGAGAAAATCAAAAGTAGCCACTGAAATAATTAGAATTTTGTTTGTAACCACATACAAAATTTTAATCGTTAATAATCACATTTTTGAGAAATCACTCAATGCTCCATATAAATACTATCCTTAAACTCTCTCTCTCACTCTTTCTCTTTCTCCTCTCTTCCCTCTCCCCGTTCATCTCTCTCTTTTTCTTTTTCTTATCTTTCTTTCCCCACTCATCATCGCCAGACGTCATCACCGGACACTTGGACGTCGTTGAGCTGCCTTGGTTGCGCTACTTGGCTTCGCTATCTTCTCTCTCCCTTTCCTTTCTCTCTCTTTCTCCTCTCTCCCTCCGTTCCTCTCTCTCTCCTCTATTCACTCACTTATTGTTAAAAATATGTTTAAGGAATAATAAATGTTGAAATGTATCAATTTTGAGGGTTGATTGGGTTGAGATCTGATATTTTGGATGATTTGGGACTGGATGTTGGAGTTTGGTTTGAAAAAAAAAATTGAAAGCGTGAAATCTTCGACAAACTTGAAATGTTGTAGGAAAACTGGAAATCATACTTTAAATCTTACCAGAGACTTTAAATCTTATCCTGAACCTTATCAAGATTTCAAGTTTTTACATAAGATTTCAAGTTTTCGAACCAGTGAAACTTAAAATCTTCTGAAAAAAAAAACTTGATTGAAATCTTACACATAAACTTAAGATCTTACCTAAAAACTTATCAATATTTTAAGTTTTTACATAAGATTTCAAGTTTACGAACCATTGAAACTTGAAATCTTCTGACAAAAAAACTTGATTGAAATCTTACTCGGAAACTTGAAATTTTACTAAGAAACTTGTTAACATTTTAAGTTTTTACATAAGATTTAAGTTTTCGAACCAGTGAACTTGATTTTTTTTGGAAAAAACGTGAAACTTTATTTTATTCGATTCTTCACAAAAACATATGAAAGTGATGCAATAAAATTAAAATCATGTTAAAATAACTGTATCGAACTAAATTAATTCACAAATGGAAGATATTTACGTAACTTAAACCGATTTAGAGCAAATCGTTTTTTTTTCCTCACTCACTTCTTCAAACTTTCAAACATACAAATCTTCAAGGGCGATTCCATGATTCCGTGCTTTTCGTCCTCTAACAATGGTGTGATTGTATTCGATTTGTAGGAAACAAAGAGCAAAATGAAGAAGAATGCATAAAGAAGAAGAGTGCACAGAGAAGAAGGGGAAAAAAAGAAAATACAAAACATATTAGTAAATTATTTTAGGGGTATTTTAGTAATTTATGGCTATATAATGAATGTTTTTTTTAAAAGTGGTTTTTATCGATTAAAATTTTATGTTGTTAAAAATAATTTTTTCATGTTAAATGTGATCATTTTTAACAATTTTCACTTTTTTAGGCTCATTTGGTCCATAAATTATTAAAAAGATATTTTGATAATCAACATGCTATGATTCCAAAGATATTTTGATCTTTTAACAAACATTCACATTAAAAATAGAATAAAATAAACCATTAAGAGCATTTCCAATGCAAATATGCATTTGGAGAAAATTGATTGCCACATATGATAAATAGCTAAAAAGTTAGAAAAACTCTCTTCAATGCAATTATCTAAGTTTAATATGGAAATGATGTGGCAAACAAAAAGTTAGAAATTATGGAGTTGAGTCTCATAGAAATGGTGACTATGATTTCTAATTAATTCCACCAATAATATTAAAGCTCATTTAATTGTAAAATAAAATAGGAGAGAGAATGTAATAATTGTTTTATTATGATTGGTCATAAAATGGATGCATATTTGACATTATATAATTGTATTGGAGGTGTGAATATGTATTTCTCTAATTTTTTTTAAAGTGGACGCATAATAAATAGAAATGCTGGTGTGACACCATTTAAAAACTCAAAAATGTATATTTATATTGGAGATACTCTAATGACATTATCCTACTAATGACAAAAGTTGTTTTAAAAAAAATAAAAATATAGTTTCAAATTGATAAATATTGTAAAAATAATAATAATAATGACACTTTATTTAAATTTTAAAAACATTTATCAAAAAATGAAAAAGATAAATTATGGTTAAGATGGTGGTAGGGTTAGAAATCGAGCACTAAATATCCAGGTCTTACCAAAATCATGTTTTGACCCATACTTTTAACCCAGGTCCATACAATTTTACGAACCAAATAGAACATTTTTTTTAAATAATACAATATTTACGGACTACTATTTTTAGATAATCATAAATAACACAAAACATAAATCTAAACAACCAAGACAACAAAAAAATTATGCTGGTGCTACTCCGCTATCTACTCATACAGTAGCATAGTGGTATAAATATGGAGTGGTACGGTCCAACAGGCCCGGCTTGCTGTGGCCCGTTTTCGAAAACAGGTCGAGTACGACATGTGCCGGTGTGCTTGCCGGATCAGGCCTGGCCCGTTTAAAAAAAACGGGGAACGACATGGGCCGGTGGCCTGCCGTAGGCGGGCCGGGCCGGGCCGGTTCGCGCGTAGTACACGGACCGGTCCATTGTATTTTCAAGTCCATTAATTAAAAATGTACTGTTTTTAGATTTTGGGTTTAGGGTTTAGGATTTACGGAAAATATAGTTATACATAAAAAATTTGTAAAATAACAATTTAACAATTCAATTATTTAAATGTAATTTTCAAATTAATTTTTTTATCTTCTGAAAAAATTAATATGAAAAATAATAATTCATTCCAATTGTATTAGTTAGATAAATCATAGATTTAATATTCATTATAATTCCAAAAATGAGTAAAGATAAAATAATACGAAAAAATAAAAATAGATGTAATTACACAAGTATGAAATGATTTTTTTTATTATTTATGTTTGACTTATGGAATTCAGTATTACATATTTACATGACTGCCTCATTAAAAACCTTACAAAAAAAACTCAGTGTGATAAAAACTTGGTAAGGAAAAAATAGTGCAATCGCATTACAACTTACAAGTAAATACACATGTAAAAGTATTTATAACCTAGTTCAAGCCCTGACTACTACCGGAAGGCTCATCAACATATAAATTGTTGAAATTTAGAATAAGTTCATTATCTACAGTTTGGTTTTGCAACCTTTGTTTAGCATGCTCCCAATCCCAAAGGCATGTTAATACCTCCACCATCTTCGATGACAAACAACTTCTTCTTGGTTGAATTATGCGTCTACTAGTGTTGAATGCTTGTTTTGAAGACACCGTGGACATGGGGATAACCAGTACGTCACGTGCTAGGCGTGACAAAATCGGATACCTGTAGGTATAGGTCTTCCACCATAACACAAATCAAACTCGTCATTGTCTTCGACAACATTGAACTGTGCTTCAAGGTACATAATCGGTTAAGTACAAGAAGATGAGGCAGATCTTTGCCCTGAAGAAGTACTTGCTGATTTGTTCTTTTTCACCGTTTGAGAAGGCTCTAACTTATTTGCTTCGGATCTGTCTCCGGTTGTGTTGATTGGGGGGTGTCAATGTTGCCAAACAAGCTCTCATAAATACAAAAAATCTCGAACAACTTGGTTCGAATGTCATTAATTTGTTATGAATAATCTATTGAAAAATTAGTACCAATAAACTTAAGCAAAACTTCTAAACCAGATAATTTAACCCTAGGATCTACTATAAGACTTAGGCATAAAGTAGAGGAATGTTAACCCAATATTTTTTCAACTTTGTCTCCATGGAAACGACTGTAGGGCATAGATGTTCATCTTCTATATAACTGTTTAACACTTCAGACATTTCCACTATCTAACGGATTGCATGGGAAGTGTGGAGTAATAGATCCCGGAAAGAGTTACAATGACATTGTAAAATATCTTTAAAATCGAACAAAAATCCTTGCCATATACCAATCGTCTTAGGTAAGTGCCTTTGCTTCAAGACGACCAGTTTCGGCCTTTGGAATCGTCAGGGTTTGATACCGTTTATTTTACTGTGTCTCTTAAATTCAATGAATCTAGGATTAGAACTGCAAATCAAACAAATGGAATCTCTGATGCTATCTATTTGGTCGCTTACATGCTTTAAACCAGCCTGTACAACTAAATTTATAATATGACATGCACACCGTTGATGGAAGAAATAACCTCCATCTTACGGGATATTTCTTGTAATAAACAATGCAATAGAGTTAGTATTTGCAGTTGCATTATCTAATGTGATAGAAAAGTTACGATGAGTGATTTCATAGTTTCTAAAACAGAAAGAATGACATTAAAATTATTTTTTTACGGTATGTGAAAAATCCAGAGGACGAAAACCAAGAATTCTTTTTGTTATCCTCCATTCAGAATCTAAATAGTGTCATGTGACACATAAATAGTCCTGTTTGGAACATGCGTTCCAAATATCAGAAGTTAATACAACAGAGACACTTAGATGTTGTATATCAGTAATCAAGTCATCTCTTTGAGTTTCAAACAATCTTATCAAATCGTTTATAGTGGTTGTTCTAGAAACAATTGAGCGTTGTATGCATATGTGATTAATTCTTTAAAAAATGGATAGTCACCAACACTGATCGGTTAATCAGTTTGTGCAATGTTTCGTACCAAGTACTCTCTAGTGTGCCCGACGTTGAACCGTCACGTCGTAACGGACCCGTCTAGGTGCCGTTGTAGTTGTGTCTGGGTAGTTGTGTCTACCTGTCCATGTGCAGGCATGCATTTCTCCATATGCTTTCTCAAATGACTAGTACCATTCCTACTACTAGAATAGTTCTTAGAACAAAACTTACATTTAGCTTTGCTCCCGGTTGTCCTGTCTGGGAGTGTCATTTCGACTACGTCAAAACACTGCCAGACATTTGATGTGAATCTTTTGGGACATGATATTGGTGTAACGGCGGAACCGGAAGGTCCTGCTTGGGTATGGGTTGGCTCGGAAATATCAAAATCATCGTTGGACATGTTCAAACCGTCTAGAAAATAAGACTGCTGGTTACGATTCATTTCTTGAAATACAAATATCAATAAAAAGTATTAAAATGAATACTACACTTAAAATTCATAATTTAATAACAATAAATATTAAATTTAATAATGCACTTAAAAATCTTAATTTACTAACAAAACATACTAAATTAACCACTACATTTAAAATTTATAATATAGTAATATAAAATATTAAAATTAACTACTACATTTAAAATTCATAATTTACTGACAAAAAATATTAAGTTCACTAATACAAATTAAATTGAAAAATTTAATGACAACAAATATTAAATTTAATATTACACTTAAAAATCTTAATTTACTAACAAAACATATTAAAATTAATCATTACACTTAAAATTCGTAATATACTAATACAAAATATTAAAATTAATCACTACACTTAAAATTCATAATTTACTAACAAAAAATATTAAATTAATTAATACAAATTAAAATTGATAAATTTACTAACAACAAATATTAAATTTAATACTACACTTAAAAATCTTAATTTACTAACAAAACATATTAAAATTAACCATTACACTTAAAAATCATAATATACTAACAAAAAATATTAAAATTAACTACTGCACTTAAAATTTATAATTTACTAACAAAAAATATTAAACTTAACTACTACACTTAAAATTCATAATTTAATAATAAAAAAAATTAAATTAACTAATACAAATTAAATTGCTAAATTTACTAATAACGAATATTAAAATTAGTACTAAATTTAAAAATCTTAATATACTAAACAATAATATTAAAATTAACTTGGTATGCACAAAAATTGATAAACTAACTAACTAAATAGAAATGTTATCATTTAATAACTAAAGTCTAAACATAAAATTATAAATTTACTATCAACTAATGCTTCATCAAAAGTCTGGCCAAGTGATGTGGTCTTCTAGGTCGTCGACCATGAAAGGAGAATAGTATGTACCCGGCAAGGGACCAACATCAACCCCCTTAGTCAAGGCGCACTCTCTTCAACGGAATGCAAAAACACCAGGGAAGATTTCGAAGAAAGGCTCCAAGTGTATATGAAGGGGATCCTTCCCGTTGGATCTACAGTAGGCCCTCAACATGATCCTTTGATTCCTGATGGCTTCAGGGACTCGTTCTTATGATTCTTGATAGTCCTGACCCATTTTCGGTGAGCTTCCTCTAAGGACCTCTCCTTGCCACCAAAGAATACTCGAGCGGTAGCTAACCCTTTCTCAAACTCCCTCAGCATGACAACATCAAAGGCTATGGATCTTTTATAGTGGTCCACATTCGGAATTACGAGGGCTGACTTGGCTTCCTAGGAAAGCACCTACATGCTGACCTACTGTTGCTCAAGGTCCTTTGCAAGGTTCTCATAGTGGATCCAAGCTTCCTCAAATGCTTGTTGCACCTTAAGCATAACTTGCTGATAAGAGGTAAGGTGCTTTGGGCAACCTGGGTCTCCTCCTTAGATTTATTTACTGCTGTCTCAGTCAGGATGGCCCCCGAATCGAGTTCACCACTTCGTAACTCTGTCTTGACGACCCTCTTCTTTAACTCAACGTTCCTTGTGGTGAGTTCTCTAAGAGTTGTCTCGGCTGTAGAAGCCCTACCTTGGACATTGGCTATGGTTTTCTTTAGGGCAACCTCAATCGCAGCATGGGCCTTCAGCTTCTCCTCGTACTACTTAACTTTAGAGGCACTGGTAGAAGAAGACTTCAGAGCGTCATTCTGCTCAGCAAGAGCCTTTCTTAGCTGAGATATCTCAGTGTTCTACTTCTTCTGATCAACCAAGGCTCGAGTTAGCTCCTCCACCTCCTGAAAGAGAAAGTAAGAATTAGCAAATTTGGTGAAAATGAAGGCAAAAGGCAATGTAGAAAGCACTTATAAGAACTTCATTGTTGAATATCATGTGGGTCCGCTCAGTGGCACTGGAAGCTTTGGCTTCCCTTCAATACCCTTCGCCAGCTGACATCGATCAGACCATAGAGAGGGGATCAACGTGAGAACTACTTGAATGAGGATGATGAGAGGATCAGGAAACAGAAGCAGCCGGGAGAGCTGACGGAGTAGGTAAGTCATGACCAGTGGAAGTGGTCGGGGGCATCGTTGGAAGGGTCGGGTCTATGGCAGGTTGCACCCATGAAATTATAATACCCTCTCCAGCGTGAGAAATAGTTACTGAGGCTTCTAAATCTTGCCTCTTAAGGGATTGACCTTCACTTACACCATCCTGAGGAAGAGGTCCAAGAGGTGTGATAGAGGGGACATTCCCAGGCTGGCTCACCTCTACATCTTCAGCCAGTTTTACTTCAGCCCCGGTCCTTGAATTAAACATTGGAAGGAGTGCTTGTTCCTCAGTAACATCAAGAAAATCATCATTAAAAAATTTCTCCTCCGAGTTGAGCCTACCATCATCAGAGTTAGAGTTAGTAAAGACTAATGATGATTGCATATGGGGCATTCCCTAGGTGATGTGTGGGCAGATCTGAAGAAGTATGGTTAGTTTGAACCAAAGAAGGCTCATGATTAGTAGGAAGCACAACCGGGTAAGAAACCTTGATCGGATTGGATAGGAGAAAAAGAGATATTGCAGCAACCATATCACCCATTTTCTTCGACCACTGCTCTCGTAAGATCAGGTCGGTCAGGGTGTCCTACTCATCCTCTTCTTCTTCAACGAGAATGATAAGGCTAACCCCTGGCTAGAGTGGTAACGGGTCAGCATCATGTGGAGCCTCTGCTCTTTTACGAACGGCCTCAGGGCAGGAGATCCCTCCGTAGTCTTAACCACTTTGTTACCAATGGTCTTCTCACCAGACTCCGCTTTACGGGATCCGTCCTTGCTCGGTTCATCATTGCTTGGCCTATCCTTAGTGGGTCTATCTCGACTCGATCTTTCTTTGCTAGATCTCTCTCGTTCAGATTCCTAAGGGGCAGGTTGCACCCGGGCAGACTTATCTTTAGATGATCCTCTCTGACCACCTCGAGATGGAGCGACACTGCGACCGTTTGTTTTAGCTAGTCTAGTAGGAACCGCCAACGAGTCAAGATCAGACTCATATACATGCTCCACGAAATCATGCTCATGGAGGTAATTTCTTAGGCCACTCGATCAACAACAGCTTTCTTGCTCACTCGATCAAGGTTCTTAGCATTTTCTATCTTCGCCGGCGATGATGTCTACCTCATATACTGGAAAGTCAAACACAAAGAAAAACGGTAAGAACATATATATAAAACAAAAGTGTCAAGGAATATAGATGAAAAAACCTACAACGCTTGAGTCGGGCTGAAATCTCAGAAAAACGTCCCAACTCAATCAACTCCCTTTATGGTACATATTGCTGCGATCCTTGACCTCCCAAGAAGTTTGAGCCGCCCTGACGACATTATTAGCGTTCTCCCTAGTCATCACATGCACAGTTTTATTCCGTAGCTCGGGGCTATGAAAGTGCCTCGAGAAACTGCTCCGAGCCAATCGATGGATGACATCAACAACCATGGTCTCACCCTATTCATCATTGACAAAAAAATCACTATTTTTCCAATACTTTTTCGACGAGGGGAACCCCTAAATAAAGTCCTTATGGTCTTTATGTATAGTAAGGGTAGGCTTTTCATTGTAGCCATGAGGAATCCAGTTGCTCAGAGAGGTAGAATGAAGATAAAAAAGTACCCCCAGTATCTGATCGTCCCAAAGTATAGAAATTACTTATCCCTGAGGGGTCGAGGGATACTTGGCCCCATTTTCTTCCACAAGTGCCACAGGCTGATCAACACCCGGTATGAGTTGGGGTCAGCTGAGCCGGGGCAACCCCTGCATCCGCCAAGAATCGAGCAGTGAAAAGTTGAATAGGGAGAGTGACCCCTGAGGACAACATAGTCTTATAAACCGCAACTGCATAAAATGAAGGATTCCATACAACACGATTGTTGCTGCAAGATAGTCGTATCGAACGAGAAAGGTCAAACTGATCCTTAAACTTCTTAAGCTCATCGCCGTTCACCACGTTAATCTTGAAAGCACAAAGGCGCAATGGTGATCAGTTGTAAATCTTAGCATGCGTGCTCGTCGTTCCCTTGTGACCTCCTTCATCTTCAACGTCTGTGAAACTACTTTTAAGTCGTTTGCTAGTCGGGCGGTTTCTTTCGATGAACCTCTGGTAATTTGTCTTGTGCTAGTTGTCTTCGACATATCTAGGCAAACGACAATAGAAGCAGAGCCAGAAGAGTTAGCAGATGAAGGGAAAAATTCAGGACGAGCCACGGAATAATCTACATTTAATGCTACAGGTTGAAATGAAGGTGTATATGCGTGAAAGTGATCCCAAAGTTTGGATTCAAGCCAAACGATATTCTCATTATTGCCAGCTTCAATAACATGCATGAGAAGTTCAAAATATCGATAGCTGAGAGTCGGATCCATACTTAGAGTATAAATGAACGCGATGAGAACTCAAATGGCACGTAAAGAAGGAAAGGAAATGAAGGAGAGTGACAGTTCGAAGAAGAAAAAAAGACTAGGGTTTTCTCTATGAAAAGGATTTTTAATGACGTAAGAGTGAAATGAAGAGTTTCGAGTTATATATAGAAGTGGATGACGTCATCAGAGTATACACACGTCACTAGAAGTAGGTGCATGCAAATAAAAAATCACGTGCTGTTCAAAATTAAAAAAGATGGCTAAATAATTTCGTCAGTTGAAATAAGCGTGATTGACACTGACGCTTAGCTGTAAAATAATAAATGTGTATTGATGAGCTACAAGACAAGAAAAAAGAACACATTGAACACACTTCGCTGAGTGAAACCCATTTGGAATGAAACACTTGATCTCGTATGTTTAAGGGGGTATTGTTACTAGTAAAATTTGGATGATATGACATGATAGCAAAAGATAACCCAATCGAATAAACCGAAGTTGACCAAAGAGCACTCGTCAAACCCCCCGACCAAGATGACACAAACGATCATGTTGGAAGACTCGATCGGGGTTGTCAGAATGGTCAGGGTAAAGGTCATGATTGGGAAGGATCATCGAGCGGAGAAAAGTGGGTCTGATCGGGTTCAACAGATGGTCGGTTGAGCGACACGTGAACAACATTCAAATTTAGCAAAGTCACGACCTAAAGCATGTAGAGAATGAATCTTACTTAAATAATGTGTATATAAGCATACTTTGATGAAGAAATAAATTTCCTTGTAGATATCAAAGTCCAGGTTGGGTAAGAGATCTAACACAATCAAAAGACAATCAATGCAAAATAAGGAAGAAGGATAACACGACTCCAATAAATTAGAGTTTTGTTTAATTATGGAAACTTTCCTTACTTGTACACAAAGAATTAGGGTTCTATGTATGTATAAATAGACCCTATCAACACCCATAAAAGGGGTGAACGTTAATTAAGCATAAGAAAGGGCAGACAAGATTGAGTGTGTATTCTTTTGACAACTTAGTAGATATTTTTTCTCTTGCCATTACCGGTAACCGTTGATGTTTCCCCACCTTGGGGTTTGACCACGTAAAATCTTGCGTAGCTTCTTGCTTTTTATTTATTTGATTTGTAGTTTAATTTCTATTCATATTATCTGTTTGACGTGTGGTTGATCCAAAAATCGCCATCAACAGATGGGATTGAAGGTGGGATGTGTAACATTACTATTATATATTTATATGCCCATCGCACCTACGTTATGAGGTTGTGGGGTCGAGTGATATCCTATCACCAAAATCCCGAATTATTATACTATTTTTTTTTTTAAAATACCCGTTTCTCTCTCTCTTAAAAAAAGAAATGTTTCGATTGTTAATAAATTGTACTATAAATAGACTATAATATGATCAATTTAAAATTTAATAGCTGAATCAATCAATTCTATGATATATGCCTATTTAGGTAGGTACTCATCCATGTGCATGACAACCATGTGAGCCATGCAAGGAGGGATCCGGTCATGATAAGTTGGGATTTGGTCAATAGCCACTTGCATGAATTTGAATTTGGATTAGATAAAAGAATAAATTAGTTAGGGAAGAGTCATTGCGTGTTGCTCAATAACTGATGCTTATCTATTTGCTTTCTTCACGTATTGTTTGTAGTTGTTTGTTCAAAGACCTATATATTGGTTTGAACTCATTTGATAAAATTATGAATATATTAAGCCAAAATATCCTCCAACTATCTCCGTTATTCTTCTTATGTTCTTTATTTCTTTGTTCCTCTGCTAATTTTCTATGTTTTCTATTCCTTTTCTAAATTCAATCGTATCATTCTAATATAATTCCATATATCAAATATGGCCTGAAATTACAGAAACTGATTGTGCCTCAATTAAAAATACAGTTGTGTCGTCACAGTAAAAGTTGTGCAATTCTGACAACGAATTGAAAATATTTTGCAAATTGTTGTTGGTGGCGCGGTGGTGTTGGAACTTGGAAACTGAACTGATGATGGAATCTGTGAGTGTTGACTATTCATATCATCATACGGTCATAATTATGTATTTGATTCGACTAATCTTTCTCCGGTACAGAAATCAAAGCCTTGGATAATGCAACTGATCAAGATGATATAATTATTAATCCTAGCTAGATTCACACGTAAAATTAATAATTTTATATATATAAAAAAACCATATTCTATAATCATCGGAATTATTATTCAACTTTTAATTAAGATTATTAACATACGGTTGGAATTGATCAATTTCTTTGTTAACAGTCAATTACAGTTAATGTTGACATGAGTAGAAAAGTCACACGGGCAAGGTCTTGCTGTGTATGGCTGTGTGATGTCGGCTTCTGAGTTTACAGAAACTTCAGAGTTTGTTTAGTTTATGGAGGAGTTGTCTGAACTAACAAGACCTAATTCATGTGCACTGCAAAATACTTCCAATCTTAACTTGCAAACAAAGGGCACTCTTTTGGCTAACCACGTGAGTGTTTTTATATATAACAGTACTTTACAATATGAACTGGATTTTATTTCAAATATTAAATAATTTTAAAATTTGTATCTAAGCTTCATATCAGTTCGATATTGGGACAGAAACACATGCACTGTTTTATGTTTCAAATCCAATCCGAATTGTTTAGATTGATGGGGCCTTTTGTCATGTTCCTATTAATTATTAAAAAATTTCTTCTACCTTGCTTGGTTGTAATCCTTACTGGATCTTGATTGGTTTTGGTTTGTTTTCGTTAGTCCAACAGCTTTTAATTTTAGTTTTTTTTTCTTCCTTTTAACTTTAGTCTTTCTTTTTAATATTATAATAATTCAGGATTTGAAAGAGAGAGAAAGACTTAAACCGATAACCTTAAAGTGTAGGGTGTGTGAATAAAGTCGTAAAGAATTTTCTGTAGTCTTTTCGAATTTCGATATTCTTTAAGAATCAAATACTTTTATCTTTGAATGTGTACCGATAGTTTAGAGAAACTTTTGTATTTTAACGATGGGTTTGTTTTGTCACCTAATAGATAAAGGGGAGATTGTAGTGACATGTTTTCATAGGAATAGTCTTGAGAACACATGTCTCTATAATTTGCCGGTTTCTACGAACAAATATCATTTTACTTGTAATTCACTTTAGAGACTTAGTGTCCTTTTCGGTCATGCAATTCACATTTCTGCGGGTTCAAGTGTTGCAAGTCATGAAGAGACCGCGCCTACTCGGAAGATACTAAGTGTGCTCACACACAATTGATTCATATATGTATCGATTGACCGAATGTTACACTCACACACTTGCATCACGATTTATATCGTCTTGCTTGAATGTATTGCATCGTTTGAGTTATGTGAGCTCATTTGTTTTGTTATGTGTCTGTAATCAGGCATACATAAGTTGTGAAGTGTTGTTTGTCTTTGGTTGGCTTTGTGGAAATGGAAATCATTATTTCATAAAGAAGATTTCAGAAAGCCTCTGTTTTTTAGTCAGCTTTGTATTCGCGTTTGAGCTTGTGCCTTTGCACTAAATTGCTCAACGCGCTGTGGTGTTGCGAGGTGCTCATCGCACTACATCACAGAGGCTGTACACAAAGTTTTCATTTTTCAATCCGAGACATTACCGCGACATATGTCATCATAGATAATTGATGTCTTGGAGCTTGGACATAATGTTTCTATTCTGTGTCGAAAGAGATTACTATGAGATATATCGTTGCGGCTTCTTGTTGCGGAACTCAAATAGTAAGTCTCAGGTTAGACTTTCTCACAACGTGAAATGTCACAATTCCTGGTCGTTAAACTTGTAAAACGTATTTTACAAACAAACCTGACTGGTATCAATGAAAAAAGAAAGTAACGTTAGAAAAAGAGTTTGATCCGAGGCCCATGTTTCACACGGTGTCCTTAAGACAATTTCGTCGGACAACACCGTATGTGTATTAGGCGATTGTCTCCCAGGATACAACGGTTCAACAGTGGTAGACCTAAGCACTATCCACTATCAGCGAACTCAAACCGAGTTTTGAACTTACCAAGAAACAAGAAACGATTTCGGCTGCTCAAAAGAAACTTGAATTATTTTTCTGTGTATTTTGAACAGAATATAAGAGGGATTAAATACCCAAACCGAAACCTTAGGGTTTTGGGATTAATTCGGGATTATAATTGGAAAATTCGTTTTGATTTAATAAGGAAATAATTTAATTAGATAATATTCTCCAAAGAGATTTATTTCTAATTATAACTCGATTCTGTATTCTTAGTGATCAAGTAAGAAATCAGAATCCAAACAATTAAAGCTTTCCTTATTCATCACAATCAAAACGTTGACTTAGGGAAGTGGCAAATGGTCAACTGTACTCTCACGGTCCAATCGGAGTGGCATTCGTGTCCTGCAGGTCGCGCCCACACATGAGTCATGCATTCGAAGGTTCGGGGTCCATGATTTGCACCTCCCACCCCCTACGCGCGCGAGAGAGAGCCTCTATGCCACACACATGTTGAAAGCTCATATCACACATTCACTTATAAACTACTTATAAATGATTTCCCTAAGCAATGTGGGATTCCTTTTAATCCCTACACAATGGGTCCACTTTGAGATTCAATTTCTCATTCACCCATTAACCATTTTGTGAATTTGAGTATACCATTTCGAAGTTCTCACGGAGGAGAATTCGAATCCACTTTAATCTTCCATTTATATGGAATTTATCATACTCAATTTTTGCCCTCAACATGAGAGTTTATCACAAAATTTCCAACAATCCCCCACATGAATGAAATTGACCTAGGAGACACAAAGAAGATGTTTGGTAAGTTCAAACGGTCGAAGCCTGCATAGGATAGGTAGGTGTTACCCTTTGAACCTTCCCTTGTAAAGGTATACTTACTTTACTGGCTGTTCAGTAGATGTGATATCCTTGAACTGTTCTGCTATTTTGTGTAAACGATAACGCACCTTACACAGGTATCTTCCAGACCCGATTTGGTTTTCATTTTTATGTTCGTTTTGGCCATGAACATGCGCCTGGTTCTGTGAGAGTCTCTGGAGAATATAACCCTTCACTATTCTCTTTTAGAATCGGTCCCCACTTCTCTTTCACACAGGTGATTTCTTAATTAAGAGTAACCCGCTTTACTCTGCTCGTTTTTTCATAGCTAGGAATTTCGACGCATAAGAATCATTAAAAACCACAGTTTAACCTTTTCCCTACGGGCATCACTGTTTCCTCATAGGAATGGACTTGAGGGTAACCCCCACAGTGATTCAACTGAGTCTTACAACTTGGTTGTCCCATTGAACCTAGATCTTAGGATCTCCAGTCAGCTAGGTTGGGTGTCCATTGTATCGACCTTTTATCTAATGGGCTTAGGTCCCATTCCTCTTGATGATGTCTCAACTAGTTCTCTGTTTAACCCTTTAGTTAGCGGATCCGCAATGTTATATTTTGATCTTACATAGTCAATAGTGATAACCCCAGTTGAGATTAGCTGTCTAATGGTATTATGTCTTCGACGTATATGTCTAGACTTCCCATTATACATACTGCTCTGTGCTCTTCCTATTGCTGATTGACTATCACAGTGAATGCAAATCGCTCGCACAGGCTTTGGCCATCTTGGAATATCTTCTAAGAATTGGCGTAGCCATTCAGCCTCCTCTCCACATTTATCTAACGCTATAAACTCAGATTCCATGGTGGATCTGGCTATACATGTTTGTTTAGAGGATTTCCAAGATACCGCCGCACCACCCAGTGTGAACACATACCCACTAGTGGATTTTGAATCCTTCATATCAGATATCCAGTTAGCATCAGTGTATCCTTCTAGGACAGCTGATATCTGGTATAATGTAGTCCATGATTATGAGTGAATCGTAAGTACTTCAGTACTCTTACTATTCCTTTCCAATGATCGGTTCCTGGATTACTCGTATATCTGCTTAATTTACTGACTGCATTCGCTATGTCTGGTCTTGTACAACTGGTTAAGTACATCAAACTTCCTATCACTCGAGGATATTCTAGTTTAGAGATGCTCTCACTCTTATTCTTGGATAGATGTAGATTTGTATCTACTGGTGTTCTAGAAATTTCAGAATCATTTTTGTTGAATTTCTCAAGAATCATGTCAATATAGTGTGATTGACTTAGTATGAGTCCGTTAGATGTCCTTGAGATTTTCATTCCTAATATTACATCAGCCGGTCCCATATCTTTCATATCAAATCTTGATTTCAAAATATCTTTGGTATATTTGACCATTTTATCATCACTACCAACAATGAGCATGTCATCAACGTAAAGGCACATAATGACATAGCCATTTTCCGTGTCCTTGACATAAACACATTTGTCACATTCGTTGATCTTAAATCCGTTTGACATCATAGCATTGTCAAATTTCTCATGCCATTGTTTTGGTGCTTGCTTTAAACCATATAAAGACTTCACCAATTTACAGACTTTCTTTCCTTGTCCTGGAGCGAAAAAACCCTCAGGTTTTTCCATGTAAATTTCTTCATCTAAATCTCCATTTAAGAAAGCCGTTTTCACATACATTTGATGTACTTCAAGATTTCGTAAAGCTGCGATTGCAAGTATCATTCTAATGGAGGTTTTCTCGTCACAGGAGAATATGTATCAAAGTAGTCTAAACCTTCTCGTTGATTGTAACCTTTAATTACAAGTCTGGCCTTATACTTATCAATTGTTCCATCTGCTTTCATCTTTCTTTTGAAAATCCATTTGGATCCTAGCGGTTTGCATCCCGGAGGAAGATCCACTAATTCCCAAGTATGATTTTGAAGGATGGAATCAATTTTGCTCTTGATTGCCTCTTTCCACAAGAGTCCTTCAGAAGAGCTATCCGCTTCTTTGAAGGTTCGAGGTTTACCTTCCAGCAAATAGGTCATAAAATCTGGACCAAAAGACGTTCCGTCCTTGCTCTTTTGCTACGTCTAGGTTCATCCTCTACTTCATTTCCTTGTTCTTAGTCCTCACAACTATCATCATGTGTTCGTTTTGACGAACTTGCTTCATCATTGGATTTATATGGAAAAACATGTTCAAAGAACATCGTGTTTCTAGATTCCATTATCGTGTTTTTGTGTATATCTGATATGTCAGATTTATAGACCAAGAATTGATGAGCACTACTATTTTTTGCATATCCAATGAAAATGCAGTCAACAGTTTTAGGACCTATTTTCACCTTCTTAGGTATAGGTACTGCTACTTTGACAAGACACCCCCATATTCGTAAGAATTTATAGGAAGACTTTCTTCCTTTCCATAGTTCATATGGTGTCTTGTCTTCTTTCTTTCGGGGTACCTTGTTTAAAAGGTAATTGCTAGACAATATAGCGTCACCCCATATGTTCTGAGGCACTCCAGAACTTATCAGCATTGCATTCATCATTTCTTTCAAGGTACGATTTTTACATTCTGCAATACCGTTTTGCTGAGGGGAATATGGTGCAGTAGTTTGATGTATGATTCCGTGTTGAGCACAGAATTCACCAAACGGTGCTATATTTTCACCACCTCGGTCACTTCTCAGTACCTTGATTTTCTTGTTGAGTTGATTCTCAACTTCAGTTTTATAGAGACTAAACTTCTCTATAGCTTCATCCTTGTTTTTCAACAAATATACATAGCAGTATTTGGTGCTATCATCTATAAATGTGATGAAATATTTGTTGCCACCTCTTGTTTGAACAAATTTTAAATCACATATATCTGTGTGAATTAAATCACGAGGTTCAGATTTCCTTTCAATAGTTTGAAATGATGACCTTGTTAGTTTTGTTTCAACTCAAACTTCACACTTATGTTTAGGATCAATATTGAATGTGGGAATATGATTTAAGTTAATTAATCTACGCAGAGTATCATAATTAACGTGTCCTAGTCTACCATGCCATAAATTGGAAGACTCAAGCAAATAAACTGAAGAATTATCTTTATTGATTGTTCTTTTGACAACAGATACATTAAGCTTAAACAGCCCTTCAGTTACATATCCCCTACCCATATAAGTTCCCTGCTTGGTTAAAACCACTTTGTCTGATTCAATCACCATCTTGAACCCATACTGATTGAGCAACGAACCGGAAACCAAGTTCTTTCGTATATCAGGTACATACAGCACATTGTTCAAGCTCAGGGTTATACCAGAGGTCATCTTGAGAATGACTTGACCACGTCCCTTCACGTCAGATGTGGCTGAGTTGCCCATATACAACTTGTCTTCATTCTTCATTTCTTCAAATATATTGAACATCTCCCTGTCAGAGCATATATGACGAGTGGCCCCAGTATCCAACCACCACTCCCTTGGGTTTGACCCAACAAGGTTTGCTTCTGTCACAACTGCGGAGAGATTGATCTCGGATACATCTCTTGAGATCCCAGCAACCACGTTTGTCTCGTGGTTCTTCTTTTTCTTTAGCAACCTGCACTCAGAAGATTTGTGACCCAGCTTGTCACAGTTGAAGCACTTCCCTTGGAATTTTGGCTTTTTAGAGACTCCTCCATTAGGACCCAATTTGGATCCTTTCCCAGGCTTGTTCTTCTTTGGTTTAGAACTTTGCCCATGCTCAACCACATTGATCTTTGCTTTAGGCGTATTGACATCTTTCTTGTCATACTTCATGTGGTCTTCCTGAATACGATGCTTGAGAATTAGATGCTTGAGAATTAGATCCTCGATCTTCATCTCCTTTCGCTTGTGTTTGAGATAGTTTTTGAACTCTTTCTATGAAGGAGGAAGCTTCTCAATGATTGCAGCCACCTGGAAAGTTTCACTCAGGGTCATCCCTTCGGCATGTATCTCATGCAGAATCACCTGTAGCTCTTGGACTTGACTCATAACTGTCTTGGAATCCCCCATCTTGTAATCAAGAAACCGTCCGACAATAAACTTTTTGGAACCAGCGTCCTCAGTTTTGTATTTGCGGTCTAATGATTCCCACAGTTATTTGGCTATTTTCTTTGAAGAATAAACGCTATATAGCGAATCTGACAGCCCATTCAGTATGTAATTACGGCACAGAAAATCCGAGTGATTCCATGCATCAATTGCATTCCATACCTGAACATCTCGCTCTTCACCATTATTAGGTTTAGGAGCATCTTCAGTCAAGAATCTGCCAAGGTTCAGTGTGGTCAGATAAAACAACATCTTTTGTTGCCATCGTTTAAAATTCGGTCCACTGAACTTATTAGGCTTCTGCATATGATTCATCGGCAAAGGTACCGAATTCATATAGGGATTTTCCATGGGAACATTCCCTTTACTCATATACTGGCTCATCACCGGATCAGGCATGTTTCTCATGAAGGAGTTGATGGCCGGAGTTGTTGTAGCCACAGTAGGTACTATTACTGGTACCTAGCCCACAAGCACAGAGTTCACAGCTGAAGTATCTAATCCCATACTTGGATTAACTTCTGGAGTCTCTAGTGGAACACTGGAGTTCACATTCGATTTGTTTGCCATAATATCTGAAACAAAATAGAATCGTTTTAGTATCACAAAAATAATAGCAAAGATATCAGTTGATATCAAATCAGATTTCACGATGGAAATCAGAATCAGTGTCTGATATTGCAGACCCGATAACACAATTGAAATCACAATTGATTTCGAAACCAGTGTCTAATAATAGACCCAATTTCCACATATTAATATACAATTGAAATCAGTGTTCCAAAGAACACGATTTCCAAATTGAATCAGTGTTCTAGAGGAACCCGATTGCCACAGTTTTACGAGCTGATTTACTTTTCAAGTCTGTTACAATCTGAACCAGAAATCTGATACCAGAAAGTTAGAATAAGCAAACGTTGTTTGGAAAAAAGAAATTAAAACAGAAAAGAAAAACGAAAAATTGTCTTAAGATTGTAAAACGTATTTTACAAACAAACCTGACTGGTATCAATGAAAACAGAAAGTAACGTTAGAAAAAAAGTTTGATCCGAGGCTCGTGTTTCACACGGTGTCCTTAAGACAATATCGCCAGGACAACACTGTATGTGTATTAGGCGATTGTCTCCCAGGATACAACGGTTCAACAGTGGTAGGCCTAAGCACTATCCACTATTAGCGAACTCAAACCGAGTTTTGAACTTACCAAGAAACAAGAAACGAATTCGGCTGCTCAAAAGAAACTTGAATTATTTTTCTGTGTATTTTGAACAGAATATAAGAGGGATTAAATACCCAAACCGAAACCCTAGGGTTTTGGGATTAATTCGGAATTATAATTGGAAAATTCTTTTTGATTTAATAAGGAAATAATTTAATTAGATAATATTCTCCAAAGAGATTTATTTCTAATTAAAACTTGATTCTGTATTCTTAGTGATCAAGTAAGAAATCAGAATCCAAACAATTAAAGCTTTCCTTATTCATCACAATCAAAACGTTGACTTAGGGAAGTGACAAAAGGTCAACTGTACTCTTACGGTCCAATCGGAGCGGCATTCGTGTCCGCAGGTCGCGCCCACACACGAGTAGTGTATTCGAAGGTTCGGGGTCCATGATTTGCCCCCCCACCCCCTGCGCGCGCGATAGAGAGCCTCTATGCCACACACATGTTGAAAGCTTATATCACACATTCACTTATAAACTACTAATAAATGATTTCCCTAAGCAATGTGGGATTCCTTTTAATCCCTACACAATGGGTCCATTTTGAGATTCAATTTCTCATTCACCTATTAACCATTTTGTGAATTTGAGTATACCATTTCGAATTTCTCACGAAGGAGAATTCGAATCCACTTTAATCTTCAATTTCTATGGAATTTATCATACTCAATTTTTACCCATAACATGAAAGATTATCACAAAATTTCCAACAAAACTTTCAGCCTCTGAACAATTAGTCTAAGGTATGTAGCGCGATGTATTCTTGTGAGCACTATCGT
This sequence comes from Dipteronia dyeriana, assembly GCA_032871835.1. Classification (NCBI taxonomy): domain Eukaryota; kingdom Viridiplantae; phylum Streptophyta; class Magnoliopsida; order Sapindales; family Sapindaceae; genus Dipteronia; species Dipteronia dyeriana. Next base: position 74,563,193 of record CM065300.1, on the reverse strand, counting down.
CACAATGTCTTGGTCGCGGTGATACCACGCTATTTTAAGTGCTCCTAGTTTTTGTTGCAATGGTAGCTCGTATTAAAACATTGTGTGTTTTCTTTCACATCACGATGTGTGGTCGTGACGTGGTCATCGCAGTGTATGGTCACACTAAGGCAATTTTGCTTTAGCACGATGTCTCGAGAAGAGCCATTGGTCGCGGTATGCGATTGTGACTCTGGACCAGGTTAACTTTTTGTTAATTGACTCTAAAAAAAGAGAGATATATTTATAGAAAAAGAAAGGATCCCGAAATTCATATCTGGGAAAGAGAGAAGTCAATCTAACCCAAGGGTGTCTCCAGACAAATTCAAATCATTCTCAATCGAATTCTAATACCCTACTACTCAAATGGAATTCTCGATGACCTCATTGTCTTGAGTTATCCTTTTTATAGATCCTAGAGACCTAGAAATCCTAGATTTCTTATTGTGGGTATTGTTAGCTACTTGTTTGTTGTTAGATTGCATGACTTCTTGCTGAGTACTTTCGACTCTAGTTAAGACTTTTTGCTTAATTAATACTATAAAAAAATGGTCAAACTAATGATATATTTTACACATTTTTCAATTGAATATATATTTTGCATACCATTTAATATGTTTTAATATTGTTTTTCAAATTATTATTTTTTTAAATTATTCTTTATCCGGTAGAAAAGTATGATTTGTTTTTACAACTATAGCTACATATTTTAGTAGGAAATGCATATTATATCCATACTGATTTTTTTTATAATCAAAATTTTAGTGAAAAATTAATAATTTTTATTAATTTATAATTTAAACTCATTTATATATATAATTATTTTGTAAAGTATACAAATAGATATCAAAAAAGTTTTTTAGAGCATTCTTTTTTTAAAATTTAATTTAGTCGTGTTTAGTAGACATAATTATAAATAAATAAATGTTCTTGTAATAACTAATAATTTTGCTATATTTCATACCTGATTATTTTAGTCCGATGTGCTCTTAAGTTATTTTTTTAAAAAAAAATTAATTATTATTTCAAAATTGAACCAAAATACTTGGTGAAAAAAAAATTCATAGAGTGATTTCCCTAAAAGATATAGTGACAAAAAAAAAAGTACCTATGTGATGCATTTAAAATATCAACAAATTATTCATTTTTTTGGTTGTATATAAATTATCACATACATAAGTATATTCCATTAAAATTTATTAGTTAATATTATAATATTTAACTAATCTTATTTTCATGACAATACCGTAACAAATAATATAAAAAATAGTACCAAATTATTCGACTATTTCTGATGGTCATTGGGCCGTCGGAATTTTGATAATACTTCTTTCATCATTTTCGACGGTATTTGTGCCGTTGGAGACGTAGGTCATTTTCGGCGGCATAGGGTAACTTTCAACGGCACATATATAGTGCCGTCGAGAATGTGGGTCATTTTCGATGATACAAATAGTACCGTCGAAAATGCGTGTCCTTTCTGATTGTACAAACAGTACTGTCAAAAATGTGGATCATTTTCAATGGTTTATTTGGCTATTTAGATAGTATTTGGTTGTCAAAAATGTGGTATTATCTTTTTTTTTTCATTTTCATCATTTTCGACAGCGTTGAAATGCCTGTCAAAAAGACCGAATCCCCGACGATAATTAGAGTCGTTGAGAAAAGTTGGTCGCTAGTAGATACTCTTTTTGTAGCTATTAAAGACTAGGACTTATGTTAGGTTTTAGTTTGTGTTGGCATGAATTCCATATCAAAATGATGTTTACTTGTAATGACTTAGTTGTTTAGGTTCATAATGATTCAAGCTTCAAGGAAGAAGAAACAACAAGTCAAAGCAAGTTCTAAGTCTTCAAAGAGAAATGATGCAATTTGTTTCTACAAAGTTATACTAAGACCATATCTTTCTCTTACAAGGCTAAGGCACACACACACATATCATACATTTGTGTCCCTGCATCGTTGTGCACCTTTATAGGCACACACATACAATTCATTCATATGTGTCTCTGCATCATTGTAAACCATGTATAACACATTCACACACTTTAAGATGAATGCTCATGCATTGGTTTGGAAATAACATGTTTTGGAATATGCATGATTGGAAACTATCTCTATGTAGTTTGCATTCTAGTATGAATTGTGTTTGTGTGTGTATATGTTTGTATAACATGGATATTGAACTTGTATTTAGTCTTAAATCATTCTTGATTGAGTTCCGGTTATTTCGGTTACTCATACTATTGATTTCAAGTTCAAAGTCAAAAGTACTACACTTTCAACTCATGTTTCATACATTGTCTTCGTCTTCGTCTTCGTATATCGAGTCAAATTATTATATTCTGGGTTGAGTATCTTATATGTCCATGTCCGTGTGAGAGTTACAGTTTGTAATCCGTAAACAGATTATAATTCCGAGTTTGGAGGCCGGAGAACGGTCAAAGAACGTGAGGGAAGCGCGAGGGGAATGCACCATGGCCAAAAGGCCATGGAGGTGTGCATGCCCTAGATGGCGCGTGGCCATCTAGGCCGCACAATCTTGCTGCCCCGAGATGCCCACGTGCCATCTCAGGGAAGCACTTCCAAAGGAGGGCAAAAATGTCTTTTCATCTTTCTTCTTTCCCGCTTCTTTATAAACTCTCTCCCTTTCACATTTCATTCTAAGAAGAAATTCAAATCAAGTGTGCAGAATTTTCTCTCTTCACCTTCCAAACACCATAACTTCTTCATTTGAACTCTGATTTGAGTGATTCTAAGTTGAGAGTATTCATCTATTCATCCTCCATCTTTTCTCTGAAGGTTTGAGTTAATTTTGCAGCTGTGTTTGGTGTCTAATCATACAAAAACGGGACTGCAGCTAGATCAACTAAGGTATTGATTTTCTCTATAAGTTTTCTTTTAAAACTTGGTCAATTGCCTTTGGTTTTCTTCTTCTACATATATTTGTATATTGTGAGTGTTTTGATTTGTGTTTTGAACACTTTCAAAGCTAGATTGAATTTCAATTGAAATTATTAATGTTGAGTTAGGTTTTGATTTTACCTATGTTATCACATGTTTGGGATTGTATTGTGCTAGCTTTGATTCTAGGACTATTTTGTGATCTTTGATTGATTGATTTTGTGAAAAATAGGTCATCAAATTTATTAGGCTCTCTTGACCGAAATTCTCACATAATACATGTGCTTATGTTCTTTTGAGCTATTCATGTGATTTGTTGAATCTATGATTTGGAATATGCTCTAGAACTTATGATTAGATCTATTTGACATTGTCATATGATTTTAGCATGTTTTAGGTTTTTGTGATTTAAACTTGATCTTGTGATTTGTTGATCATATCTTGTGATTCAAGTTTAGATATATGCATGAATCTAGTTTATGATTAATGTTGATCATATCTTACATAATCTAGATTGATTACTCATGCATGATAAACTAGACTATATGTGATTTGTGCATTCATGCTCATGTCTAGTATTTTCCATAGGATGTTTTGATCATAGCATTCTATATTGCGTGCTTGTTTTCATTTTGCATTCATGATCACCTAGATTCCTTGTGAGAAGGAAGTCTTGACAATAGGTGTGAGACCTATGGTGTTGAGCAAGAAGTCTTGGCAAGAGGTGTGAAGCCTCGGATTGTGGAGCAAGGAAGTCTTGGCTAGAGGTGTGAAGCCTTGGATATTCGAGCAAGAAGTCTTGTCTAGAGTTGGGAGAACTCGGATAGGCGAGCAAGGAAGTCTTGACTAGAGTCGGGAAGACTCAGATAGTTGAGCAAGAAGTCTTGCCTTGGGTTGTGAAGATCCAGATAAGGTGAGCAAGGAAGTCTTGACAAGAGGTGTGAAGCCTCGGATTGTTGAGCATAGGGCGATAACTTCTAGAGTAGGATATGAGGGTAGTTTCTAGATGAAGAGGTCACTTGAGAGATTGTACTTGTCTTATCTACTAGTGGATTTTGTTTGCCGGTGGCTGATAGCCCGTGGATGTTTCCTCTTTGGAGGTTTACCACGTTATATCTTGTGTCAACTTTTCTCTATCCCTATCTCTATAATATTTGTATTGTGGATAGAACTCTTTATGTATGTTGACTTCCTCTTCATAATATAGATTGTGTATGTGTTATAATTACTTGTTTGTATCACACTTTACTTATGTTTATATATTGATTAATTGTCTTTAATTAATATATATGTGATACAAGCAATCTAGAGGGATAAACTTTTGTTTGTTTCTAAGGGAGTCGAAAAAGGTGCCTAACTTATTCACCCCCCCTCTAGGTTATCCTTGAGCATTTAACTGTGATTGTATTTTCAACTTAGCCCAGGCTAAAGTGTTGTCGACCTTGCTCAGCCACCTTGTACGTTAAAGACTTGGAAACACCTAGGATAACGTGGATGAGTAGCATTAAAGACTAAGACTTACCCTAAGATAAATTGATGCCGATTTGACTTTGTCAATAATCTGGTCACCACACAATAGTGAAGTTCGAACCATTTTGGCTAAACGCCCAAGTAACACAAAGACTAGGATCATCCTTAGCACATTAAAGACTATGATCTGCCCTAATACCACAGTAGTCTGGAATTCATCCTAGCACAAAGAGTTCAAAATAGAGCAGTACCCAGAGTAATACACGTAAACTGGCAAAGGACACATAAAGTTAAACTATGACAAAACTAAAACTTCAATACTAGCATCACACAAGCTAACAAAATAAAACAAATAAAGAGACATCAAGGATTGAGGTATGACAAAAGAAATCATCTTTTTCAAAAAATAATATTGCAACAAGGGAGGAGGCACAAATGATACATGCCTTATCAACACGATGATCCCTAGCCTGGCCCACCAAAGGGAAAATCATCATTTTCCCCCTCAAGAACCTCTTCGCCCTTAGACGAGTCATAGTGGCAGGCCGAGAATTCGACCTACATCATAAAGCTTTTGCAGGCACGCGAAATGCTGGTCCATATGTGATTATTTCTTCATGACACCCTAAGAATTTGGCATTTTAAGATGCGTTGGCAGACGTCTTGCCCGAGCGATCTACAATGAGCTCGTCCTTGCTTACAACACATCTTCAAGGAGTCGAGAGCTTCAATTACTGAGTTTTTGATCACTTTGTCAATGTGAGATACTGCCTCTTGGGATGCCCGGCTTTTCCGCCTACAATATTTATAGGCACCTTCATCCCGCTCTTGTGCTTATAGTATATAGATGCAACGTAAACAGGTGACCTCTTGAACTTATCCACGACGTGGAGCTCAAGATCAACCATGGCACATGTAAGGGAGTTATCTTTGCACTCAAGCTATTCTTTAGGCCTAAGGTTAACCTGATCCTTAGATGCCACCTCCCTCTGAACAGTGACCATGGCATCAATTACAAAAGCAAGCTGTGTCTCTAGGTTAGCCCTCATATTCTCAATTGATTTCAGGATGACGAGCATCTGGACAAACAAGGAATATATACATATTTTTTTTAACAAAAGGTGGAGTGAGAAAAAAAACATCAAGAGCGCGAACTCACACCGGAGGAAAAGTTTAAGTAAGCCTTCAATCTGTTGTTCAAAGAACCCCTAAGAAGACTTTGATATTTAGAAGAGCTCCCAAAGAAGGTTGATCCACTAGACATTGTGAAAAAAAATTCTTCTCAGAGAAAAAAGTCTAGGATTTGAAGCTCTGAGTCCAGGATCGGAAACTTGAAGGGCATGAATAGCTTGACCGGGAGCATCCACAGGAGATTTCTTAGAGAAGCTAATGGAAACCTTCTCCCCAACAGCTGAAGTGACATGATTTATCACTTGCAGAGTTTCCTCACCAAGAGCAACACTCACTATGCCACCTTATGGTCTCTTGTTCCTCATTAGAGTAAATTCTTTCTCTTTTCGTTTGAAGAAATCAGACAGGTACCTCGTTTGATGCATTGTTATGGAGCTGGATCGGCGAACACACTCTCTTAGTTGTAGGATGATAAGGTGCAACGGTGAAATCCTTCCCCTTATCAGTTGATTGGATAAGAGAAGGACCCGTCAAGGTTGCCCAATGTCCAAGACGAGCTAGCGATTGAGGATGAGAAGAAAGAGATGAACTATAAAGAGGGAAACTCTAAGGTCACTCAGTTAGAGGATTGGTTATGTTGGCTCTCGAGCCATATACATGATCAACTTCACATATAAGAGAATATCATAAATGTGCAAAATTAGAAAGTTTAACTACGCACCTGTTGACTGTGATTTTTGGATTAAGTTAAATTAACCACAAGTCGAACAAGTTAATGCAAATAAAGATCGAGTTGCAAATCAAAATAGAAAAATAGCAAAATAAAACATAATGTTTTACGTGGTAAGACCCCAAGGTGGGGAAATGTCCATGGTTACCGGCGATGGTGAAAAGAATTTGCTATACACTCAATCTCTCTTGCACTCTTATAGGCTAATTTTTATTAACCCTTATAAATGTATAGAACCCTAATTATTGATATACAAGTAAGGGAAGTTCCCATAATTAATCAAAACTTTGACTTATCAAAGTTATGTTATCCCTCTTTCATATTTTACGTTGATTGTATTCTGGTTGTATTAAGTCTTTTACCTAATCTGAAGTTTGATATCTATGAGGAAGTAAGCTTCCTCGTCAAAGTATGCTTCTAGACACCTTATTCGAGTGAGATTCATTCTCTACGTGTTCGAGTTGTTACTGCATTAAATTTATGGTTGTCCACGTGTTGTTCAACTAACCATCCACTACTCCCGACCAAACTCCCTTTCTCCCCGACCGGTGATTTTACCTTAAGCGTAGGTTTTATCCTGACCATCTGGACAATCCTGATCGGTTTTATCATTATTCCACCAATCCGATCATCTTAATGGGACTATCTCTACCTGATTGTTTAGGTAACCCGATTAGGTGTTTACGAAGTTATCTTTGGTTAACTTGGATTGGTTTGGTCTGGTTGAATTTTGGTGACGTTGCACCCCCGACTCTTATTTGTTGTTGATGTGTCATATTCTAAGAATTATACCAATAATAAAACCCTCTTAAACAAACAAAATCGAGTATCTTGTTCTAGCTAAAAGAACTCACTCGGTGAAGTGTGTTTAATATTTTTTTTTGTCTTATTGCTTATTAATACATGGTTAACATTTAACAGCTAAGCATTAAACCCTAGCCAAATCTGTTTTGCCAGCTCGAAAGATGTGACGTAACTGATGCAATCAGTGACGACTTTTTAAATTTTGAGTGGTGCGTGACCTTCGGGGTTCATGCACCAACCCCCACTGTCGCCCGTTGTACTAGTGACGTTTGTATGTCTTGATGAAGTCATCCCCTATATATATATAGACTTAAATTCCTTCTCATTTTCCCTCTCATGATTTCACAAATCTTTTGCAACCCTAGTTTTTCTTTCTCTTCTTCAACTTCCTCTCTAAGTTTTCCAGTCTCCACTCGTTCATTTGTTTTCACCTAGTTTTCCATTTTGTTGACCCAGTAGTCCATGCTCAACTTCTTTCAACAACTTTTCAGATATGGATCCTATCCTTCACAACCGATATTATAAACTTTACATGGGCACCATTGAAGTGGGTGATAAAGAAAATATTGCTAGGCTTGAGTCCATATTATGGGGTCACTCACACACACATACTCCTCCATCTCAACCTACAGCTTTAAATGTTGATTATTCAGTCGGTCGCCCTAAATTTTTGCCTCCGCATACTAACATTCTTGTCTCCCTCCTGTTTCTTCTCCTAATGGTTTTTGTCCATATAAGTCAAAAACCACAAGTTCAGACAGGTGCCTAGATCTTCGCCCAGAGAGTCCTCTTGTCTTCCGTGGGACTTAAAGATACCTCCCAAAGGTTAAAGATATAGGAGGTTCCAAAGAGACGATGAGCCTATATGCTGAAGTTTACTGTCGATCATCCGTGTGCCTTTTATTATGAAGTAAATTGGTGACTGATCGAGAAATTATGAAGTTTAGGGACATATTTGATATTCCTTGGTCAGTGGAACTGATTCCTAGTGTTAGCTCGCTGTGTGCAACCCGTCTCTGGGCATTGTTGCAATTTATGGTGCCATACCTTTTTTTGGAGTGACATGGCTGATCCAGCCCTTCATTTCTCAATTTCTGATGGAGGTAGGGATCATTCCTGCGTAACTGACCCCTTATTTTTATCGAGTGCTGATCAACTTATGGCACTGTGGAAGAAGATTGGGGCTAGGCACCCCCTCGACCCCTTAGGAGTTTCGTAACTTCTACACTCTTGGGTGCTCAGATGCTAGGGGGGGGGGGTACTTTACACTTGCAATCAACCTCACCGTGCCACCAGATTCCTTGCAATTTTGAGATGAAGCCTACTCCTGCATTCATCAAAGATCATATGGCTTTCCCTCATCTAACAAGTATTAGAAGAATAACATGTTATTCGTTAGAGGCGATTGGGGCGAGCCAGTGGTAGCTGACCCCAACCAAAATCTCAATAGGAATAGTATCCCGAAACACTTTGGTAGCCCTCAGCTGTGGAACAAAATATTGCTTGAGCTGACTTGGGGCCAAGCTACTTTGGTTTTAAAAGCAACTCAAACTTCTTGGGAGGTCAGGGATCATTGTAATCTGTTCGTGGAAAAATATCTAATCAACTTGCAGCTTTTTCCTACCATCATTAGCAAATGCAAGCGCTGTAAGTCTCGACCCCTTTATCATATGATTTCGTATCGTTCACATCCATCTTTAACATTTTTACTGAATTTTTCCTTTTCAGTGTATGAGATAGACATTGTCATTGGTGATGAAGCCAAAAATGCTAAGAACGATGATAGGGTCAGCCGAAGACATGTTGCAGATCAAGTTGCTCAGGGAATTATGCCTCCTGAGAATGATTTGGTGGAGCACATTTACGAACCTGATCCTAACAAAACAATAGCCCCTATTGGGCAGGCTCAGGGGAGTGAGCTTGAAGCCCCATCAAGGGATAGCAGGAGAGGATCTTTCGGGAGAGATCTGCTCGGATAAAATCCACCTGGGAGAGATTCAGAAGGAAAATATCCAACAAGGAGAGGTTTAACAGAGAGAGATCCGTTAGGGAAACGGTTAGAGGAAAAGTGGCTAAAACCGTAAAAGGGTCTTCCGCCCCCCAGGCCATATGTAAACAAATGAAAGCCCCACCCGTGGTACATCCGGAGGTTCCCCGTGATAAGGTTACTCCTTTCATTCTGAAGTAGATGATGATGATCAAGAGAACCTGACCGATATAATCTTATGAGAGCAGCGGTGATTGCGTATCTTTTACATCTGCCTCCATTTCTTTTACCCTAACCAGGACAACTGTTATAGTCTCGGATGAAACTAGTGGAGAGACTGCACTTCAACAGACAATATTTCCTACCAAACATGAATACTGGTTGTACCAGTTGATGAGGTTCCCTAATAGGGAGGTCAAGAGTTGACTTTATTTGTCAGGTTTGATAAATCATTAGTCTGTCCGGTGTTGGGGTACGAGCCCTAGTCTGTCTAGAACTGTTGGCAGAGGCCTTAGCCTATCGTGGACCGGTACTGGTGGAGACGGTCCCAATTTATTAATGGCTGGTTGTTAGGATTATGCTCAATAGCAAGAATGTAATAATGTTTTTGACAATCGTTTCATATTAATAAAAGTGATTTCGAGTTTAACAAATCTTATAGCATTTATAGTTTAATTATTATAATTGTCAAAAGTAAATAATCATATGGTCCAAAGACTACAAGAAAAGAAGAATTGTTCATGCATTTGGATATATATGAGGTAGACACAATTCTTTAGTTAGTCTTAAACAATATTCACAACTTAAGATAAAGTTGGGCGCCTTTATCTTGTTAAAGTTGTAGATTCTTTTGCTAGCATTTGAGTGGGATCAAATGTGTTATGATGAGTCTAAAATCATCAAAGTGTGGTATCTTTGGGAAAAAGAATCTAGTGCACCAGGTGCATTGAATAGGATCACAATGAATTAATTTACCCACAACCTTCAGTGGATAAAAGTTTTCACTTGAGGACAATCGGAGAGTCTAGCTCAATCCTGAGATAAAAGATGGACTTACGGTTGCAAGTGTTATCATTTGATCTATCAATGAGTACGATTATATAGCATAGTTTATCCTCGATAGTTTGGTGGTTTTCATTTGTTAATCGATAGAGGACTTTATTTATGGATATGGACATTGTGGCTCCCTTTATTGAATGTGAGTAGAATACCATCATATGAATATTTTGAGGTATCGGATATTAAATCTTAACATTAAGTTTTCAATAGTATCAATTGAAACATGGCTTTTGGACAAGTCAAAATATCCAAGTTCAAAATGTGGTCATATGAGTAAATATGGTAACTTGAAGAGCTATAGGTGGTCTATGAGCTCTTGACGATTACTGGTATTCTTTACGCCGATACACTATCTCCATAAAGATTGTCTAGGGTATGAATGAGAAATATTAACTTATTCTATATTTATCTAAGAGTTAAATTTTAGTTCTTTAGTGGAATGAACTAAAACTAATGGATTGTACCTAAGTGAATCATTTGTTGATTGTGATTAGGTTATTTCTAGTGAAGCTTAAAATTAGATAGCCCGTCAAGATCCCCAATCCACACGAATTTGCATGGATTACTTGATGTATTATACCGGATTAATTTAGGGGTTAATCTAGAATTGTATTAAGGTATGTGGAGTTGTTTCTTTTTGTAAGAATGAGTTTAGTTCACACGTGGACTTTTTATAAAAGTCCAATGGATATAATAAAATAGGAAAAACAATATTTGGTACATTTATAAGGTGTTGGGCGGCAAGACTATATAAAATAGCTTATTATATTGTGTTTTGTTTTATTATTTAATTAATTAGAAATTTATTAATTTGGTAATTGATTAATTATTTAATTAAAAGTCAAAAATTTTTTCCTAATAGAAGATGATCTCCTAATATTATACTGTTGTTGGTAGTATAGTTAATATTAAAGACTATATTTGATAAGTAGATAAATAAAATGAATTATTTATCTAGTCAAATTAGGAAATCTTTAATATGATCACAAATACACTAATGAGTTGGATTAGGAGTCTTGGTGTAGAGTAGAATTCTTCTTTGAAAAAGGATTCTTGGTCACCGAGTAAATCCATCTAATGAAAGGATTCTTGTACACCAAGTAAATCCTCTTTAGGAAAGGATTTGAAATCCTATATATATCTCTTATTGAATTTCGGCCATCCCTAGTCAAAAAACAAGAGAAAAATTCGGCCAAGCAAGTAAATTTTGGCCAAGGAGAATTTTGAGTAAAGAAGATTCGGTTCTTGCTCTAGATAAATTCGTCCAACTCTAAAGATAAGTGTCTGGGTATTCGGCCAAGAAAAAAAGGAAGAAAGAACGTTATGTTTTCGATAGTGCAATAGTAGCCTTTACATCAAAAGGTTTGTGTACAACATCGAATCTAGGTTTACGTGAGTTTCAATCAAATTGATTGATAATTCACAAGTGACCGGACGTTCTTGGGTATTCTCTTGGAGGATTATTGTGACTAACAAAGAAGAAGATTTTGTTTGTTTCCATCCTTAGCTATACAATTTAAAGAAAGGGAGCCCACACGCCTAGGTGATTCACATTCGTGATTGCAATGGAAGATCTTACGGATTCAATTTGACGTTAGTTCAATCGTCACGAGAAAAAGGTACAATACTTTTATTATACATCAATTAATCTAGGGTTAAGGTTCTTTTTATTAAAGAGGGAAAATTTTAAAATATTTCAAACCCTAATTTCACGTTTCCACCGCGTTTTTGAACCGATTTTTCCCTACAATTGGTATCAGAGCCTGGTTGTACTCTTGATTAATTGATGTATGTGTACGTGAATATTTTTTTTTATTGTATATATACATGTTTTAGAAAGATATGACACTCTAGGTATTCACATATATATTTACATTGGAATGTATGGATATATATATGTTTTATATGTGGATTGTTGTTGCTCAATTTTGATCCTATAATTTTAATGTATTTTGTTTTGGGATTGTAACAAGAAGGGTGGCCTATCATCGCCATAATTTCCTTCTTGGTAGTTGCTATTTTTTTTTTATTTTGTTGTAATTAAAAAAAACTCCATTATATTGTATTAAAAATACTGCAGTATTTAATTATTTAAAATTCTTCTCTAATACATTCAAGCATCGAAGACTCGAAGGTTTGAAGAATTGGAAGCAATCGGAACAAGTTTGGGACAGTGCGAGCCATAGCAACAAGCGTGTGTGAAGAGCACGCGGCCACGATTGTTGTGGCATGGGCTGCGCACGGCAGCCCTATGGAAACCATGGGCTGTGCACGGTAGCCGTTTATGGGGTTATAGGCTGCGCACGCACATGGGAGGGAGCCAATGGTGCTCACTCCCATGGGAGGCAGCCGAGAGGTGTCCACACGGACGATGGTCGCATGAAGACTTGTTCGTCAAGAAATGAGTTTTTTGTATTCCAAGACATATGTAATTTACTTGCTTTCCTAGGATGGACCAAAATTGTTGCTATTTATATTTTTGTAAATATTGCAATGTTTGTCATTGTTAGATAACATGTCATATAGAATAGGAATGCCACTCATATATCTCTTTTGGTATGAACATGCATTGAATGGTTTAGGTATCTAATTGACATCTAGATAACTTGGTAAATCATTCTATGGAATTCGATCACACGCCTTAAGTAATTGAGTGGGAGATGGTGTTTTGGAACACCTATGACCTCCAAGTTTAGTTGAGCTTTATGTTTCGTTTTAGCAAGATACTTCCATACAAGGAAAGACTAGACAATTGGCCCAAACGATATCTACTCCCAAATGAGGGATATTCATGAGGGAATATATTGAGGGTTGATAACTTGGTAACACACTCAATGTGATTTTATTAATATCCCCCAAGAGTTCTTGTTAAAAAATTCTCAAGGCTAAAATTGAAAATTATGGTTCTTATGTTAACAATTAGGTGGGATCTAGTCCAACTAGTAACTAGTGCGAACTCCCAAAGGAGGCGTGACATTTATGGGTGTTGGATCACCGTTGAATTTTACGATTGAATTATTTTATTTAATTCAAGATAAATATTTGAAAGTGCTTTATCATGATTATTTACTTATATATATTTTTTTATTAAAATGAAATCATATCCCATCCCTAATCAACATCCTAAAAGATAATACTTTAACCAGTGATTATTATATCACGTGAAAAAAGAAAATTGGGCTATTATTGCAATCTGAAAAGCATAAGTTTATTCTATCCACACGTAAACCTAATGAAAACTCTACTAAGGTGCAAAGAAACGAGTATCATCAGTGGGTAACTTCAGATGAGATGGCTAAATGTTACATTATGGCCACTATTTCTGACGTGTTGCAACAACAACAAGAAGGAATGAAGTATGCTGCAGATATAATGATGTCTCTAGAAGAGATGTATAGTATGAAGTCCAGGACGACTAAGAGAGAGGCAGTGACTGCTTTCATGAATCTTAAGATGAAACCTGGACAGACTGTGAAAGATTACATGATGAAAGCCATAACCCATCTCAACATTGCTGAACTCAATGGTGCTGAGATAGATGGTGAGACAAATATTGACATGATTGTCAACTCACTGTCGAATTCCTTTGATTAGTTCAAGTTGGATTACACCTTGAACAATAAGGAATACACCTTGCAACGCCTGATGCAAGATGTTCAAAGCGCCGAAAAGATTCTTGTGAAAGGCAAGAGACAATAGATTTATATGGTTGGTAAAGTTGCTACTGTTAAGACCCGTCAGAAGGTCAAGAAACAACAGAAGAAAAAACAATTTGGGCTTACCTAGAAGGAGACCAAGATAGTAACCAAGATCAAAGGAAAGTGTTTCGTTTGTGGTGAAAAGAGACAAAGGAATAGAATGATTGTGAATGAATTCAACTTGCGTTTAGGCAATGAGCGTTGGTGTCTGCCAGTGCAGTGGAAGATATTAGATACTTATAGGCATTTAGATTTAATAGACGTTTATTATGTACCTCAATTCAACAGGAATTTAATTTCAGTTTCTTGTTTAAATAAATTTGGTTATTCGGTTACCTTAAACAAAGCCTTTATTATTAGTAAGAATGACAAAATTATTTGCAAAGGTACATTGGAAAAAGGTTTATTCTATTTGCATATAAATATCTCCCACTTGTTAGACACAGAATCAACGGAATCTAATCATAAAAGAGTAAAATTATCAAGGGATGAAACTTACCTATGGCATTTGCGCCTAGGTCATATTAACCTTGATAGGATCAAAAGATTGGTTAGTGATGGACCTTTAAGTGACTTAAAGGCCGATGATCTACCAACTTGTGAATCTTGTCTGGAAGGAAAGATGACTAAAAGGTCGTTCACGACCAAAGGCAAAATAGCCACTGATTGTTTAGGATTAATACACACTGATGTATGTGGTCCTATGAGCATTCAAGCTAGAAGTGGATATGAGTACTTCATCACTTTCACAAATGATTACTCAAGATTTGGCTATGTGAATCTCTTGAGACATAAGTCGGATGCTTTTGGCATGTTCAAAGCATTTAAAGCTGAAGTAGAAAATCAGCTTGAGAAACATATAAAAATCTTGAGGTCTGATTATGGTGGAGAATATCTATCTGGTGAGTTTCACCAATATTTTATTGATAATGGGATAATTCCCTAGTTTTCTGCACCAGGTACACCTCAACAAAATGGGGTGACGGAAAGGACAAATAGAACTCTTTTAGACATGGTTAGGTCTATGTTGAGTTATTCAACGCTTCCTAATTCTTTTTGGGGATATGCTTTACAAACTGCGATGTACATTCTTAATGATGTACCATCTAAGTCGGTTCCTAAAACACCGCATGAATTGTAGACTGGGCGAAAGCCTAGTTTACAAAACCTAAGGATATTTGGATGTCCTGCGCACGTGTTAAAAGGAAAGACAGAAAAGATGGAGTCCCGTTCAGAAACATGCATATTTGTATGGTATCCAAAATGAACCAAAAGATATTATTTTTATAATCCTTCAGATCTTTAAGCATTTGTTTCGACAAATGCTAAATTTCTAGAAAAGGACTATATGAATAATTTTCTGCCTAAAAGTAGAATTGTCCTGATTAAACTTTCAGGAGATACAATTCCTCAAGAGGTTTCACAACCTAGCCCAATTGTAAGTTTCATACTAACACAAGATCAACAATCTACCATTCCTCGTCTTAGTAGGAATGTTTGTAGACCACCCGAGAGATACATCAGTCTAAGAGAACTTATAGAAAATCTCTCGGACGACGATAATCCCTACTCATACGAGGAAGCCATGAAAGATGTTGATTATCGCCATTGATAAAAGGCAATGCAATCCAAATTGAATCTATGTTCAAAAACAAAGTCTGGTCATTTGTAGACTTGTCTAAAGTGATAAAACCCATCAGGAGCAAGTGGGTATACAAGAGGAAAAGAGGAAAGGATGGAAATGTGGAAACCTTTAAAGCTAGATTGGTAGCTAAATGTTATACATAGAAAGAAGGTATCGATTACGAGGAAACCTTATCTCATGTGACCAGGCTTAAGTCCATTAGGATACTCTTATCCCTTGTAGCATCACTAGACCTAGATATTTGGCAAATGGATGTCAAGATAAATTTCCTTATCAGAAGTCTTGATGAAAGCATCTATATGATGTAACCAGAAGGATTCATTGAAAAAGGCCAAGAGGAAAAGGTATGCAAGTTGCAAAGATTCATATATGGATTGAAGCAAGTATCTAGATCCTAGAACATAAGGTTCGATCAAGCCATACAGAGTTTAGGATTTACTTAAAAACTTGACAAACCTTGTGTATACGAAAGGATCAAATGCGACAAGTTGGTTTTCCTAGTTCTTTACGTTGATGATATACTACTCTTCAGAAACAATGTAGGTGTATTGACATCAGTAAACGAATGGTTAACAAAACAATTTGATATGAAGGACTTATGAGAAACAAGTTATATACTTGGTATCCAAGTCTTAAGGGATAGAAATAATAGAATGATTGCATATCCCAACTTTTATAAATAGATAAAATCTTGTCTAGGTTTTCCATGCAAGATTCTAAGAAAGGTACGTTACCTTTTAGACATGGAATCAAACTTTCTAAGGAACAAGTTCATAAGAATGAGCATGAAGAGCAATTCATGAGTAGGGTTCCATATGCCTCGGCAGTTGGAAGTTTCATGTATGCAATACTCTGCCCTAGACCAAATATTTGTTTTGTTGTTGGCATAGTTAGCAGGTTTCAATCGAAACCTGGTCCTGATCACTGGACTACAGTCAAACGTATTTTCAAGTATCTCAGGAGAATAAGAGATTGTATGCTTGTATACTCTGGAGGGGATTTAATTCCCGTTAGGTATACATATTCTGATTTTCAGTCAGATTTTGACTTCAGGGGATCAACATCAGGATCGGTGTTTACTCTTGGAGGAGGGGCAGTAATATGGAGGAGTATCAAGCAAACTTGTATTGCTGACTCCACCATGGAAGCAGAGTAAGTTGTCACATGCGAGGCTGCTAAAGAGGCTGTCTGGCTCTGCCAATTCTTGATTGACTTGGAAGTGGTTCCTACTACCAATAAGTAGATCACTATCTAATGTGACAGTAGTGGAGCAGTGGCTAATTTGAGAGAACCAAGAAGTCATAAGAGAAGGAAACACAGTGAAAGAAAGTATCATCTTCTGAGAGAAATTGTGCATAGGGGTGACGTGATGATTACCAAGATCGCATCAACTAAAAATCTAGTGGATCTCTTTACAAAGGCATTTTCACAAAAGAGTTTTGATAGAAATCTAGAGAACATGGGGATGAGAGATATGACACACTTGCTATAGAGCAAGTGGGAGATTGTTATGTTTATGCTCATTAGCAAGAATGTAATAATGTTTTCGACAATCGTTTCATATTAATAAAAGTGATTTCTAGTTTAACAAATCTTATAGCATTTATAGTTGAATTATTATAATTGTCAAAAGTAAATAATCATAAGGCCAAAAGACTATGAGAAAAGAAGAATTGTTCATACATCTGGATATGTATGAAAAATTCTTTAGTTAGTCTTGAACAATATTCACAACTTAAGATAAAGATTGGGCGTCTTTATCTTGTTAAAGTAGTAGATTCTTTTGCTAGCATTTGAGTGGGATCAAATTTGTTATGAGTCTAAAATCATCAAAGTTTGGTGTCTTTGGGCAAAAGAATATAGTGCACTAGGTGCATTGAATAAGATCACAATGAATTAATTTATCCACAACCGTCAGTGGATAAAAGTTTTCACTTGAGGACAATCAGAGAGTCTATCTCAATCCTGAGATAAATGATGGACTTATGGTTGCAAGTGTTATCATTTGAGCTATCAATGAGTACGGTTATATAACATAGTCTATCCCTGACAGTTTGGTGGTATTCATCTATTAATCAATAGAGAACTTCATTTATAGATATGGACATCATGACTCCATTTATTAAATGTGAGTAGAATACCATCATATGGAAATTTGAGGTATTGGATATTAAATCTTAACGTTAAGTTTTAATAGTGTCTACTGAAAATGGCTTCTGGACAAGTCAAAATATCCAAGCTTAAAATGTGGTCATATGAGTAAATATGGTAACTTAGAGAGCTATAGGTGGTCTATGAGTTCTTGGCAATTATTGGTATTCTTCACGAGGATACACTATCTCTATAAAGATTGTCAAGGGCATGAATGAGAAATATTAACTTATTCTATCTTTATTTAAGAGTTCAATTTTAGTTATTTAGTGGAATGAACTAAAATTAATAGATTGGACCTAAGTGAATCATTTGTTGATTGTGATTAGGTTATGTCTATTGAAGCTTAAATTTAGATTGCCCGTCAAGATCCTCAATCCATACGAATTTGCATGGATCACTTGATATATTCTACCGGATCAATTTAGGGGTCCATCTAGAATTGTATTAAGGCATGTTGACTTGTTTCTTTTAGTAAGAATGAGTCTATTTCACATGTGGACTTTTTATAAAAGTCCAATGGAATTAATAAAATACGAAAAACAATATTTGGCCTATGTATAAGGTGTTGGGCGGCAAGGCTATATAAAATAGCTTACTATATTGTTTTTTGTTTTATTATTTAAATAAATGGAAATTAAATAATTTTGCTAATTAATTAATTAAAGATCAAAATCTTTTTCTAATAGAAGATGGTCACCTAATATTATACTATTGTTGGTAGTATAATTAATATTAAAGACTATATTTGATAAGTAGTTAAATAAAATGAATTATGTATCTATTCAAATTAGGAAATATTTAATATGGTCACAA
Organism: Dipteronia dyeriana; assembly: GCA_032871835.1. Lineage (NCBI taxonomy): Eukaryota > Viridiplantae > Streptophyta > Magnoliopsida > Sapindales > Sapindaceae > Dipteronia > Dipteronia dyeriana. Next base: position 74,544,780 of record CM065300.1, on the reverse strand, counting down.
ATACAATAATAAGTTGGATTAGGAGTTTTGGTGTAAAGTAAAATTCTTCTTTGAAAAATGATTCTTGGTCACCAAGTAAATCCACCTAATGAAAGGATTATTGTACACCAAGTAAATCCTATTTAGGAAAGAATTTGAATTCCTATATGTAAGGAAAAATCGATTCAAAACGCGGTTGAAGCGTTTGATATATTTAAATTTTTTCCCTTTAATAGAAAAAACCGTAACCATAGATTAATTGACGTATATTAAAAGTATCGTACCTTTTTCTTGTGACGATTGAACTAGCGCCGAATTGAATCTGCAAGATCTTCCAATCCAATCACGAACGTAAATCACCTAGGAGTATTGGTTCCCTTTCTTTAAATTGTATACATGAGGATGGAAACAAAAAATAATCGCTTTTTTTTGTTAGTCACAATAATCCTCCAAGAGAAAACCCATGAACGTTCGGTCACTTGTGAATTATCAGTCTATTTGATTAAAACTCGCGTGAACCCTATTCGATTTTCATACACAAAACCCTTTTGATGTAAAGGATGCTAGTGCACTATCGAAAACAAAATCGTTCCCCTTTTCTCATCTTCTTGGCCGAATTCAATACACAATATCTATGAGTTGACTGAATTTTACCTAGAGCAAAAACTATTTTTTTCCTCTCAATATTCTCTCACTCGGCCAAATTATCTCTCATAAAACCCTAGCCTTGGCCGAAAATTCACTTAGAATTAAGCCTTGGTCGAAATTTATGGGTAGTATACATAGGAGTTGAAATCTTCTCCTAAGAAGGATTTACCTGGTGGGCAAGAATCCTTTCCTTAGGTGGATTTACTTGGTGACGAAGAATAAATTTTAATTTTTTTTTCCTACACCAAGACTCCTAATCCAACTCAAATAGTGTATTTATTCAATAACTAATTATTGAATATAAATTAAATTGTGACTAAATCAAAAACTTCTTAATTTGACCAATTGTCAATTAGAGTCTTAATAGTAATCAAATACTTCCCAATTTGACTAGGTAAATAAATTCTTTTTATTTGTCTATATAGTATTTGATATGACTCTAGGAGACCATCTCCTACTAGAAAAAAGATTTTGACTTTTAATTAATTAATTAATTAATATCTATTTAAATAAATAATAAAATAAAAAACAATATATAAGACTAATAAATAGTCCCTTATCGCCCAAGCTAATATATATGGGCCAATATTGTTTTTTTTCTATTTGATTAAATCCATTGGACCTTAATAAAAAGTCAACATGTGAACTTGACCCATTCTTAATATGAAAAGATTGTCAAATACATTATTACACTCTTGATATCTAGTATAATCCCAACCATCTCCCACCTACTCTTTAGCAAATGTGTCATATCTCTTATCCCCATATTCTCTAGGTGCCCATCAAAACTCTTTTGTGTAAGAGCCTTTGTGAAGGGATTCACTAGATTTTCTACTGACGCGATCTTGGTTATCGTCACGTCTCCTCTATGCACAGTTTCCTTTAAAAGGTGACACTTTCTTTCAATGTGTTTCCCTCTCTTATGACTTCTTGGTTCTCTCAAATTAGCCACTACTCCACTATTGTCACAATAGATAGTGATCTACTTATTCGCATTAGGAACCACTTCCAAGTCAATCAAGAATTGACGAATCCAGAGAGCCTCTTTAGCAGCTTCGTATGAGGCAACATACTTAACTTCCATGGTAGAATCATCAATACAAGATTGTTTGATATTCCACCATATAACTACCCCTCCTCCAAGTGTAAACACAAATCCTGATGTTGATCTTCTGGAGTCAAAGTCTGATTGGAAATCAGAATATGTTACCTAACGGGAATTAAATCCTCTCCAGAGTATACAAGCATATAATCTCTTGTTCTCTTGAGATACTTGAAAATATGCTTGACTGTCATCCAGTAATCAGAACCAGGTTTCGATTGAAACTTGCTAACTATGCCAACAACAAAACAAATATATGGTCTAGTGTAAAGCATTGCATACATGAGACTCTCAACTGCCGAGGCATATGGAACCCTACTCATGAATTGCTCTTCATGCTCATTCTTAAGAACTTGTTCCTTAGAAAGTTTGATTCCATGACTGAAAGGTAACATACCTTTCTTGGAATCTTGCATGGAAATCCTATACAAGATTTTATCTATGTATGAAGCTTAGGATAATGCAATCGTTCTATTATTTCTATCCCTTATGACTTGGATTTCAAGAATATAACTTGTTTCTCCTAAGTCCTTCATATCAAATGTTTTGCTAACCATTCTTTTACTGATGTCAATACACCTATATCGTTTCCGATGAGTAGTATATCATCAAAATAAAGAACTAGGAAAACCAATTTGTCACCTTTAATCCTTTTGTATACACAAGGTTTGTCAAGATTTGGAATAAATATATAACTTTTCATGGCTTGATCAAACCTTATGTTCTAGGATCTGGATGCTTGCTTTAATCCATATATGGATCTTTGCAACTTGTATACCCTTTCCTCGTGGCTTTTTTCAATGAATCCTTTTGGTTGCACCATGTAAATGCTTTCATCAAGACTTCCATTAAGGAAAGCTGTCTTGACGTCCATTTGCCAAATCTGTAGGTCTAGAGATGCAGTAATGGATAAGAGTATCCTAATGGATTTAAGCATGGCGACAAGAGAGAAGGTTTCTTCATAATCGATACCTTCCTTCTGTGTGTAACCTTTAGCTACCAATCTAGCTTTAAAGGTTTCCTTCTTTCCATCCATTCCTCTTTTCCTCTTGTATACCTACTTGCACCTGATGAGTTTTATCCCTTTAGGCAAGTCTACTAGAGACCAGACTTTGTTTTTGAACATAGATTCAATTTTGGATTGTATTACCTTTAGCCAATGGCTGTAATCAACATCTTCCATTAGTTTCTTATACGTATAGGGATCATCATCGTCTGAGAGATTCTCTACAGATTCTCCTAGACTGATGTATCTCTCAGGTTGTCTACTAACCCTCCCACTACGATGAGGTATGGTAGATTGTTAATCTTGTGTTAGTGCGGAACTTACAATTGGGCTAGGTTGTGAAACCTCTTATGGAAATGTATCTCCTGAAAGCTCATTTAGGACAATTATACTTTTATGCCAAAATTATTCATATAGTCCTCTTCCATAAATTTAGCATTTGTCAAAACAAATACTTTAAGATCTGAAGTACAATAAAAATAATATCCTTTGATTCCTTTTGGATACTCTACAAATATGCATGTTTCTTTACGGGACTCCACCTTTTCTGTCTTTCCTTTTAACACGTGCGTAGGACATCCAAATATCCTTAAGTGTTGTAAACTAGGCTTTCACCCAGCCCACAACTCATGCGGTGTCCTGAATTGAGGTACATATTAAACGTTTATTAAATCTAAATGCCAATTAGAATCTAGATTGACTCTAATATTTCTCATTGTACTAGTAGATACCAATGCTTTGTTGCCTAAATGAAGATGGATTCATTCTCATTCAGTCTTTTCCTTTCTCGGAACCTATTCTAGTTAGGCCCATGTTGCTTTTTCTTCTGTTGTTTCTTGTCCTTCCTACGGGTCTTAACAGAAGCAACTTTACTAACCATATGAATCTCTTAACCCATACCTTACACAAGGATTTTCTCAGTGCTTTAAACATCTAGCATCAGGCCTTGCAAGGGGTATTCCTTATTATTCAGTCCAAATTGAATTGATAAAAGGAATCTGATAGTGAGTTTACAATCATGTTAATTTTTGTCTCACCATTTATCTCAGCACCATTCAGTTCAGCAAGGTTTAGATGTTCTATGACTTTCATCAAGTGATCTTTCACATCCTGTCCAGGTTTCATCCTAAGATTCATGAAAGCAATCACTGCCTCTCTCATAGTTGTCCTGGATCTCATAGCAAACATCTCCTCTAGAGACATTATTATATCGGCAGCAGTCTCCATTCCTTCATGTTGCTGTTGTAACACGTCGGAGATGGTGGCCATAATGTAACATTTAGCCATGTCATCCGAAGACTCCCACTGCTGATACTCAACTCTTTGCTTCTCAGTAGATTCATTAGTAAGAGTAAGTGGTTTAGGAGTACACGGAATGAACTTATGCTTTTCAGCATGCAACAACCACCTAATATTCCTTTTCCATGTGACATAATTATCATCAGTTAAAGTATTATCTTTTAGGATATTGATTAGGGATGTGATTTCATTTTAATGACAAAAATTATATAAGTAAGCAATCCTGATATAGCACTTTTGAATATTTATCTTGAATTAAAAATAATTCAATCGTAAAATTCAACGGTGATCCAACACCCATAAATGTCACGCCTCATTTGGGAGTTCGCACCATTTACTAGTTGGACTAGGTCCCACCTAATTGTTAACATAACAACCAACATTTTCATTTTTGGCCTTGCAATTATTAATAAGAACTCTTGGGAGGAAAAGTAAAATCACATTGAGTGTGTTACCAAGTTATCGACCTTCAATATAATCCCTCACGAATATCCCTCCTCTTGGAGTAGATATCGTTTGGGTTAATTGTCTAGTCTATCTTTGTAAGGAAGTATCTTGCTAATTTCCATTCATGAATACCCCTTGGGGGGTTATTACACAAAACATAAAGCTCAACTAAACTTGGAGGCCGTAGGTGTTCCAAAACACCTTCTCCCTCTCAATTGCTTAAGGCGTATGATCGAATTCCATAGAATGATTTACCAAGTTATCTAGATGCAATTCGATACCTAAACAATTCAATGCATGTTCATACCAAAAGAGATAAATGAGTGACACTCCTATTCTATTTGACATGTTTTCAAACAATGACAAATATTGCAATATTCACAAAAATTTAAATAGCTACAATTTGGTTCATCCTAGAAAAGCAAGTTAATTACATATGTCTTGGAATATAAAAAACTCCTTTCTTGGCGAACAAGTCTTCACTTGACCTTCATCGTTTGGACTTCCTCGGTTGCCTCCCATGGGCGTGCGCACTCCACAACCCCATGAAGGGCTGCCATGTACATCCCATGGCTTCCATAGGACTGTCGTGCATAGCCCATGTTACAACAATCGTGGTCGCGTGCTCATTCGCACGCTCGTTTGTTGTCATGGCTTGCATGGTCCCAAACTTGTTTCGGTTGCTTTCAATTCTTCAAACCTTCGAGTATTCGATACTTGAATGTGTTACAGAAGATTTTTAAGTAATAAAATACTGTAGTTTTTTTTATACAATATATTTATGTAGTATTTTTATTACAATAGCAAAATAAATAAAAAACTTAGCAATTACCAAAAAGGACATTATGGCGATGATATGCCACCCTTCTTGTTATAATCCCAAAACAAACTTACATTGAAATTCTAGGACCAAAATTTAGCAATAACAAACCACATAAAAACATATATATATATATATATATGTATATCCATACATTCCAATGAAAATATATATGCGAATACCTAGAGTGTCATCTCTTTCTAAAACACAATAAAAAGAAAAAGATTCACGTACACATACATCAATTGATCAAGTGTACAACCAGGCTCTGATACCAACTGTAGGGAAAAATCGATTCAAAACGCGAAAGAAGCATAAAAATTAGGGTTTGATATATTTAAATTTTTTCTCTTTAATTGAAAGAACCTTAACCCTAGATTAATTGAAATATATTAAAAGTATCGTACATTTTTCTCGTGACGATTGAACTAGTGCCGAATTGAATCCGTAAGATCTTCTAATCCAATCACGAACGTGAATCACCTAAGAGTAGGGACTCCCTTTTTTAAATTGTATACCTAAGGATGGAAACAAATAAAATCTCTATCTTTTGTTAGTCACAATAATCCTCCAAGAGAAAACCCAAGAACGTTCAGTCACTTGTGAATTATCAATCTATTTGATTGTAACTCGGGTGAACCCGATTTGATTTTTGTACACAAAACCTTTTTGATGTAAAGAATACTGGTGCACTATCGAAAACAAAAACGTTCCCCTTTTCTCTTCTTCTTGGCCGAATTCAATACACAATATCTATGAGTTGATCTAATTTTTCACTAGATCAAAAACTAATTTTTTCCTCTCTCAAAATTCTCCCACTAGGCCAAATTATCTCTCATAAAACACTAGCCTTGGCCAAAAATTCACTTAGAATTAAGCTTTGGTCGAAATTTATGGGTAGTATATACCTGAGACCAAATCCTCTCCTAAGAATGATTTACTTGGTGCGCAAGAATCCTTTCCTTAGGTGGATTTACTTAGTGACCAAGAATCAATTTTTTTTTTAAAATTCTTTTCTACACCAAGTCTTCTAATCCAACTCAAATAGTGTATTTATTTAATAAATACTTATTGAATATAAATTAAATTGTGACTAAATCAAAAACTTCCTAATTTGACCAATTGTCAATTATAGTCCTAATAGTAATCAAATACTTTCTAATTTGACTAGATAAATAAGTTCCTTTTATTTATCTATATAGTATTTGATACTTATCATATTACCAACAATAATATGACACTAGGAGACCTTTTCCTACTAGGAAAAAGATTTTGACTTTTAATTAAATAAATAAATAAATAAATAAATAAATAATTTATTTATTTTAATTTAATTTAATAATAAAATAAAAAACAATATTTAAGACTAATAAATAGTCCCTTGCCGCCCAAGCCAAAATGTATGGGCCAATATTGTTTTTTTTCTATTTTGTTAAATCTCTTGGACCTTAATAAAAAGTACACATGTGAACTAGACCCATTCTTACTAAAAAAGAAACAAGTCCACATGCCTTAATACAATTCAAGATGGACTCATAAATTGGTCTGGTAGAATATATCAAGTGATCCATACAAGTTCGTGTCGATTGGGGATCTTGGCAGGCTATCTAAATTTAAGCTTCAATAGACACAACCCAATCACAATCAACAAATGATTCACTTAGGTCTAATCTATTAATTTTAGATCATTCCACTGAAGAACAAAAATAGAACTCTTAAATAAATATAAAAAAAGTTAATATTGCTCATTCATACCCTAGACAATCTTAACGGAGATAGTGTATCATCGTGAAGAATATCAGTAATCGCCAAGAGCTCATAGACCGCTTATAGCTCTATAAGTTACAATATTTACTCATGTGACCACATTTTGAACTCGGATATTTTGACTTGTCTAGAAGTCATATTTCAATAGACACTATTGATAACTTAACGTTAAGATTTAATATCCAATGCCTCAAAACATCCATATGATGATATTCCACTCATTTAATAAATAGACCCATGATGTCTATATCTATAAATGAAGTCCTCTATCGATTAACAAATGAATACCATCAAACTATCGAGAATAGACTATGCTATCTAATCGTACTCATTGATAGCTCTAATGATAACACCTGCAATAATAAGTCCATCATTTATCTCAGGATTGAGATAGACTTTCCGATTGTCCTCAAGTGAAAACTTTTATCCATTTACAGTTCTGGATAAAGTGTTTCACTATGATCCTATTTAATGCACCCAGCGCACTAAATTCTTTTGCCCAAAGACACCAGACTTTGATGATTTTAGACTCATCATAACACATTTGATCTCACTCAAATGCTAGCAAAAGAATCCATAACTTTGACAAGATAAAGGCGCCCAACCTTTATCTTAAGTTGTGAATATTATTCAAGACTAACTAAAGAATTGTGTCTACCTCATACATATCCAGATGTATGAACAATTATTCTTTTTTCATAGTCTTTTGACTCTATGATTATTTACTTTTGACAATTATATTAATTTAACTATAAAAGCAATAAGATTTGTTAAACTAGAAATCACTTTTATTAATATGAAAAGATTGTCAAATACATTATTACACTCTTGCTATCGAGCATAATCCCATTACTATATATCTCTTGTTGAATTTCGGCCAACCTTAGTCAAAAAACAAGAGAGAAATTCGACAAAGCATAATTTACTAGAAGTAAATTTCGGCCAAGGGGAATTTTGAGTAAAGAAGATTTGGTTCTTGCTCTAGATAAATTCATCCAACTCTAAAGATAATTGTGTGAGAATGAACAAGAGAAAATGAGGAAAGAACATTTTGTTTCCGATAGTACACTAGTAGCCTTTACATTAAAAGGTTTTGTGTACAACATCGAATCTAAGTTCACGTGAGTTTCAATTAAATTGATTGATAATTCACAAGTGACCGGACATTTTTGGGTATTCTCTTGAAGGATTATTGTGACTAATAAAGAAGAAGATTCTGTTTGTTTCCATCCTCAGGTATACAATTTAAAGAAAGGGAGCCCACACTTCTAGGAGATTTACGTTCATGATTGGATTGGAAGATCTTGCGGATTTAATTCGATGCTAGTTCAATCGTCACGAGAAAAAGGTATGATACTTTTATTATACGTCAATTAATCTAGGGTTAAGGTTATTTCTATTAAAGGGAAATGTTTTTAAAATATTTCAAACCCTAATTTCACGCTTCTGCCGCGTTTTTTAACCGATTTTTCCCTACACTGGTATCCTTGTGCCTAACCTACCAGTGTCTCCTCTGGCATCTTGAATCGCGAGTTGTGGGCCGATATCGTCTACAGCTATTCTGAGATGGACATTCTCTACAAAGGCCGTAACTTGCTGATCCCACTTAGTTGGGCTTACTATTGGGACAGTTGGGACCTAAGCTATGACCATGTGCTGTAGCAGGCGGTGCATGAGCAGGGTCATAATGCTTCAATTTCTTCCCCTTCTTTTACGTCTTCCAGGTGGAGGCGATAGACTGGTGCTTTGATGTTTCAGGCTATCCTTGGGAGGATCGAAGCCTCATTATGCTATACAAACACGTGATTTTACAGGCTTTCAAAAAATAGGGTGTGGAATTGTTCCCATAGACGGCATCATAAAGTATTAACAGAAAATTCACTTAAGTTGAGGAATATCAGTTACCAGCCTTAACCTGCTACCTAGGTAGGCTGTGAGGGGTAGGTACCTCTTACTTGGGATATTTGAGAGAGGTCTGGGAAAGAGAAAGAAAATAGGTAAAAACTAGTGGTGTACTGTTTTATTGAGCAAGTGGATGATATGATTACAATAGAGTATAACGATCATAGAAATGATACAAAATTGATCTCACTGTGTTGTCTTTCTCATGGCTTCTTCATGGTGTTTTAATGGCGAGAGGGGTCAACTAATTATTTTGTATAGCTTAGAGAAGAATTCAAGATCTGTGTACTGATGGCGAGGTACCTCGGGGTATCGGTCTGGTGATGTGGCACCTGATCAATGGCACTGGAGCTTCCTAGCTATCTTCCTTTTTACTTGATAGGTAAGATACGTACCTAAAAGAGATGGCAAGACAACATCGAGGTGTCTGGTTACCAGTCAAATGTCCTGGTGCCAGCATACTAAGTAGAAGGTACCGCGACACTGGCTCATCCTGGTATCTGGTAATTCCTGGAGATGTGAAAGTAGTCTTTCCTCTGGACAGTAGAATCGTGGTACATAGGTGGTGTAGGATCTGATATCTCAAGGTTGGTAGTAGAATAAAAACGTCGTCTGGTATCAGAAGGTACATCCCACCAGGTATCAACAGGCAGGAAATTTCTCTTTGGACCCTTTGTAAAAAAATGGTTGCTAACAATGTCAAAAGACCTAGTTGAGCTTGCTAAACTTTCAGAGGAGTTTGAAAAAGATTATGCAAGAAAATCTAGGAGGCTATTGATGGAGATTGAGAAGAAGTCGAGTGTTTTTAGTGAGATGAAGGAAGTGCTTAAGTAGAAAGAAGAGGCCTTAAAAATTGCAAGAGTAAAGAAATGTGACTACATTATTCAGCAAGACAAAGTAGAGAAGGAAGTCAAGTCACTTCTAGTACAATATTCAAGGGGACCTTAAAACTTTAACCAAAGTGGGAGTTTTTCTCATACTCTTCCTACTTGTTACTTTTGTTCTAGAAAAAGGGCATGTGCAAGCCCAATTGTCTAAGTCTATGAAGAACCCATCAATAGGCAAGAAAATTTGGGTTAGAAAAGACTTGTTAGATAGAGAAAGGACTAACGGGAAGGTAAAATTAGATGAGTTATTGGCACCCATTTGGGTGATAAAAAAAGAAGGTACCTCCTCATCCGGTCAAACCACCTTTGGTTGACCATAGTCCTACCTAGCATGCATTAAGTTGATAGTCTTTAGTGATAGTTAGATTTCACAATTTGTTTTCTCATATGTCTTTGAGCTGCTTTATTTTAGATTTATTATCATTTGATTATTTATGTCTTAGGTTGATCAAAGTGTGGAGAAAACCTATTGTGAATTCTTTTTGAGGTTTTACGGTTGAAATTTCATTTTGAGTTTTTAAGTTTTTAAGGTGTTATTTGTTAAATAATGCAAGAATGGTTAATTGGTGTTGTTGCTTGTGCAGATTAGGCACTCAGTTCCAAACAATTTAGGGCACAAGAAGATGCAAAATGAGGAGGCAAGCATATGGTACACGAGTTTACACTAGCGCTATACCCACGCCTCAGGAATAAAGAAGCAGTGATCAGAAAACTGCGTGGGTCATGCATGGGTCCCAACCCGTGCTTGATCCATGCATCTAACATGTATATATATACACCTATCGTTGTCAGGTGAGCCCTACCACCAGTCAAATTAAATCGTTCTTTTCACTCACTTGCTAAAGCTAAACATGCTTCTCATGCTTCAATTTCAAGACCAAAAGGTGTGTTTCCCTTGTTCAGTCTTGTTTTAATTTGTTTTGAACCTTGAAATTCCTCTATTCTTCTCAAATCATTCAACATTACATGCTCAAACCCTAACTCTCTAAGAACACTCAAATTCATGCTTAATTTTTGCTTGGTTTTCATATATATATATGTTGGGTTTGATTAGTTGATGCATGGATTTCTATTTGAAAGTGATTTAGGGCACGATTTGGCCTTGATTTTGTTAAAATCAATTCGAGTGGTTGGTCTGAATCCATTGAATTAATTGCATGAATAGATGTTGTTTTTTAAATTTTAACTGATTTGATCGATGTAGTTCCCTTCATTATGCTTAATTTTGTTTAATCATCTCTAGAATTAAGTAGGCATTCAAACTCTTATTTCTTGTTGATTTATTGAATGTATTTGAGTAATTGTGGTTCAATTGTGATATTTGTGAAGTTGGCAGGCATTCCAACTCCCATTCACTTAGCGGTTGAATTTGGTTCTTAAAAGCATTCAATACTCACCTTGGTTTGGGTACGCATTTTGACTCCCAATCCATTATAAAGGTTGGATAGTGGTGTATTTATATGCCAAGCATTCCAACTCTTCATCCATATTTGATATCAATTTATATTTTTAACCATATATACATTAGGTGTTAAATCAAGCTCACTTGAATCAGATGGAATATGTTGTCATCATTCCAATCCTTCATATCCCGGCTAAGTAAAAGGGGTGGATTGTGAGCATTCCAATCCAAGCCAATCCGGCTACCATACATCTTTCCGAAGCAAAAAGCGAAAGGGGTGGATCAAGCAATCCCGGAAGCTCTAGCTATAAAGATTAGCCCTGTATTGTAATCGAATCAGGTCTAATGACGGAACAACCACCATTTGTGTTTGTATTTCATTGACTCCTATACCTCTCATTATACATTTTCACACACATTACATTATCTTTTATTGTGTTTAGTTTCTTTATCTTAGTAGTAGTTGCATTTTTTAATTTCTAATCGGCTACACGTTCAATTTATGTTATTCACATTTATTTTCAGTGCATATATTTCTAAGGCATTAATTTGATCACATTGCTATAACATGATCTCTGTGGACGATACTCATACTTGCCACTATATTGTTTATCAATTTTGAGTACAAATCGGGTTTATAAATTTTGTTTGACAAGCCATTTTCAAATACAAAATGACACTTGTCAGTTTTATTCTAGCTTATCCACATTTGCATTCGGGTGAAAAAGTTCTACCCTATGTGAGTTATGAACCACTTCGACTTGGATCACTGCTTCTATCCTGAACAACAGTGAGTAGGGAGTCTCTCCTGTCGAAGTTCTTTCTATGGTCCGATAGGCCCACAGTACTTCAAGCAGTTTATCTGCCTAATTTCCTTTCTTAGCATCAAGCTTAGCCTTCAGGGTGTGTTTGATTATTTTGTTCACTGCCTCTGTCTGGCCATTGGTCAGAGGATGGGCTGGTGTGCCATAGTAATTCTTTATACAAAAATCTTGGCAAATTTCCATGAAGTTGTCACTATTGAATTGGGTCCCGTTTTCTATGACGATGGTATCCAGGATGCCAAATCGATATACGACGTTTTTCCTCACAAAATTGGTAATGTTTGATTCAGTTATATGCACTAGTGCCTCCGCTTCCGCCAGTTTTGTGAAGTAGTCTACAACTACTATGGCGTGCTTTGCACCTCCTTTAGTTGCCGTTTGCATTGGGCTGATCAAGTTTAGCCCCCAATAGCGAATGGCCAAGGCGACATTAAGTTCTTCAACTGCTCATATGGCTTTTTGATGTCATCGGTTATTCTCTGGCAATTGCCACACTATTCCATGACTGTCTGTGTGTTCTAGGAAAGGGTTGTCCAAAGGAAACCTTGTCTAAGGGTCTTATGTGCTAGGATTTTAACCCTAGAATGGTTCATACACACACTTTTATGGATGTTTGCTAATATATGTCCCTCTTTTGTCACACAGACACATCTCTGTAAGGCGTTCAAAAATCATCTAATGTGTTGGGATTATGCTCAATAGCAAAAGTGTAATAATGTATTTGACAATCTTTTCATATTAATAAAGTGATTTCTAGTTTAACAAATCATATAACATTTATAGTTTAATTGTTATAATTGCCAAAGGTAAATAATTATAAGGTCAAAAGACTATGAGAAAAGAAGAATTGTTCGTACATTAGGATATATATGAGGTAGACACAATTCTTTAGTTAGTCTTGAACATTATTCACAACTTAAGATAAAGGTTGGGCGATTTTACCTTATTAAAGTTGTAGATTTTTTTCCTAGCATTTGAGTGAGATTAAATGTGTTATAATGAGTTTAAAATCATCAAAGTGTGGTGTATTTAGGCAAAAGTTTCTAGTGCACTAGGTGCATTGAAAAGGATCACAATTAAATATTGTTGGGATTATGCTCGATAGCAAGAGTATAATAATGTAATTGACAATCTTTTCATAATAATAAAGTTATTACGCATTTAACAAATCTTATAGCATTTATAGTTTAATTACTATAAATATCAAAAGTAAATAATCATAAGGTCAAAAGACTATGAAGAAAGAAGAATTGTTCATGCATCTAGATATGCATGGGGTAAACATAATTCTTTAGTTAATCTTGAATAATATTCACAACTTAAGATAAAGGTTGTGCTCCTTTATCTTGTTAAAGTTGTAGATTCTTTTGCTAGCATATGAGTGAGACCAAATGTGTTATGATTAGTCTAAAATCATCAAAGTGTGGTGTCTTTAGGTAAAAGAATCTGGTGCACTGGGTACATTGAATAGGATCACAGTGAATTAATTTATCCATAACCATCAGTAAACAAAAGTTTTCACTTGAGGACAATCAGAGAGTCTATCTCAATCCTGAGATAAATGATGAACCTATGGTTGCAAGTGTTATCATTTGAGCTATCAATAAGTACAATTATATAGCATAGTCTATCCTTGATAGTTTGATGGTATTCATTTGTTATTCTATAGAGGACTTCATTTATAGATATAGACATCGTGACTCCATTTATTAAATGTGAGTAGAATACAATCATATGGATATTTTGAGGTGTTGGATATTAAATTTTAACATTATGTTTTTAATAGTGTCTATTGAAACATGGCTTATGAATAAGTCAAAATATTCAAGTTCAAAACGTGGTCATATGAGTAAATATGGTAAATTGGAGAGCTATGGGCGGTTTATGAGCTCTTGGCGATTACTGGTATTCTTCACAAGGCTACACTATCTCCATAAAGATTGTGTAGGGTATGATTGAGCAATATTAGCTTATTCGATCTTTATTAAAGAGTTCAATTTTAGTTTTTTAGTGGAATGAACTAATATTAATATATCGGACCTAAGTGAATCATTTGTTGATTGTGATTAGGTTATGTCTATTGGAGCTTCAATTTAGATAGCCAGTCAAGATCCCCAATTCACACGAACTTGTATGGATCACTTGATACATTCTACCGGACCAATTTATGGGTCAATTTAGAATTATATTAAGGCATGTGGACTTGTTTCTTTTAGTAAGAATGAGTCTAGTTCACATGTGGACTTTTTATAAAAGTCTAATGGATTTAATAAAATAAGAAAAATAATATAATGGCCCATGTATGGTATTGGGTGGCAAGGTTAAATATTTTAGCTTAATTATATTGTTTTTTGTTTTATTATTTAATTAAATGGAAATTAATTAACTTGGTAATTAATTAATTAATTAATAAAAAGTCAAAATCTTTTTCCTAATAGGAGTAGATTTCCTAATAATATACTATTGTTGACAGTATAATTAATATTAAAAACTATATTTGATAAGTAGATAAGTAAAAAGAATTATTTATCAAGTCAAATTAGGAAGTCTTTAATATGGTCACAAATACACTAATGAGTTGGATTAGGAGTCTTCGTGTTAAAAAGAATTCTTTTTTGAAAAGGATTCTTGGTCACCAAGTAAATCCACCCAAGGAAAGGATTCTTGCCCACAAAGTAAATCCTTCTTAGGAGAGGATTTTGTCTCCTATATATTCTACATATTAAATTCGACCAAGACATCATTTTTTGTGTGAGAAGGTTTTTTTTATTGTTATAATAAAAAAAATTCATCCAACTCATTGTGTGAAGAATTCGGCCAAGCATAGAGAAAAGAGGGAACGTTTTTGTTTTCGATAGTACACTAGTATCCCTTGCATCAAAAGAGTTTTGTGTACAACATCGTGTAGGGGTTTATGCCCTAAAGATGTAATTTGTAAATAGATTTATGAAATAAGTAAAAGGAAAAGTTCAATTCATTCTTGTTGTGTTGTTTATTATATAACTTGTGCATATATTTAACATCCAAGATTGCCGGATATAATCTCGAACTGTGTTTATGAGTGTCATATACAGATGGATATAGTAAGAGATGTGCAATCTAAAGAGTCCATAGATAGCAAATAAAGCTGGGTACTTTATTTGTGGTTAATCTATAGCTGCGGTCCATTCAGTAATGTTCGGTGATTCTATCCTGAATCATTCATATAAGATATGTGAATGGAGACACCTTGTATGATGTGATCATATAGGACTGGGCCATGATCTATATAAATCTATCACCAAGATCCGTTTACCGATGAGATTCATATATATCAACTAATGATGGCTATATGTGGGTGATCTTAATCCTGAGTGTCTTATCGACTCCTTTAGGTTAAATCGTAGTCTTTGATATACCATGGGTGATGTCAGATGCATTTCCTGATCAATATACTCCGTATGTTGGGATTAAGGTTTGGCTTGTGGCTAGGAAGGTTTGTACACAATAGTGGAATCCACTCCTTTATCTTTATTTAAGAGTTCAGTTTTAGTTCTTTAGTGGAATGAACTAAAATTAATAGATCGGACCTAAGTGAATCATTTGTTGATTGTGATTGGGTTGTGTCTGTTGGAATTGAAATTTAGATAGCCCGCCAAGATCCCCAATCCACACGTACTTGCATGGATCACTTGATATATTCTATCGGACCAATTTAGGGGTTCATCTAGAATTGTATTAAGGCATGTGAACTTGTTTCTTTTTGTAAAAATAGGTCTAGTCCACATGTGGACTTTTTATTAAGGTCTAATGGATTTAATATATATATATATATATATATATATATATATATATATATTGGCCCATGTATATGTGTTGGGCGACAAGACTATATAAAATAACTTAATATATTGTTTTTTATTTTATTATTTAATTAAATAGAAATTAATTAATTATTTAATTAAAAGTCAAATTCTTTTTTGTAGTAAGTGTTGGTCTCCTAATTTTATACTATTTTTGGTAGTATAATTATTATTAAAGACTATATTTGATAAGTAGATAAATAAAAGGAATTATTCATTTAATCAAATTAGGAAGTCTTTAATATGGTTACAAATACACTATTGAGTTGGATTGGGAGTCTTGGTGTATGAAATAATTCCTTTTAGAAAAGGATTCTTGGTCACCAAGTAAATCTACCTAAGGTTAGAATTCTTCTTTGAAAAGGATTCTTAACTACCAAATAAATCCACCTAAGGAAATGATTCTTGTCAACCAAGTAAATCCTTCTTTGGAGAGGATTTATGATCCTAATATAATTCCAAGGGTAAAATTCTGCCAGCCCTATATATATATATAAGAAATTTCGCCCAGCCATTTGGTTGGACAAAAAAAAAGAGAGATTTCGGCTAGCCTAGGTAGTTCTACTTGGAGAGAATTCAGCCACCATAAGAATTTTGGAAGAAAATTTTGTTTTTTCTCTAGAGAAATTTCGATCAACTCTAAGAAATAGTGTGAGATTCGGGAAAGAAGAAAAGGAAGAAAGAACGTTTTGTTTTTGATTGTACACTAGTAGCCTTTACATTAAAAGGTTTTGTGTACAACATTGAATCAAGGTTCACTCGAGTTTCAATCAAATTGATTGATAATTCACAAGTGACCTAACATTTTTTGTTTTTCTTCTTGGAGGATAATTGTAACTAACAAAGAAAAAGATTTTGTTTGTTTCCATCCTCAGGTATACAATTTAAAGAAAGGGAGCCCGCACTCCTAGGTGATTCCGTTCGTGATTGGATAGGAAGATCTTGTTGATTAAATTCGGTGATTGTTCAATCGTCACGAGAAAGTGGTATGACACTTTATATATATATATATATCAATTAATCTAGGGTTAAGGTTCTTGTTATTTAAAAAGGGAAAATTTTTATTTATACCCAAACCCTAATTTCCATAAAAAAATTCACGCTTCCGTTGCGCATATTTTCCCTGCAGTTTATGGTCATAGAAAAATAAAACAAGTTATTTATTTTATAACATGTTTATGGTCACACAAAAATAAAACTTTTCAAAACATCTTAAATATTCATTTTTGTCCTTTTAAATTGCTTTTGGTTCTTGTAGCACTTTTAAAAATCAGTATACCAAACACTCAACTGATTCTTTTCATAGTAAATCTAAAAGCAATCCCCCCACAACAGAATGAAAAGCAAATTTCCCCACAGCATGGCAATGCCAAACAGGGCTTTAGCAGTTCGTGACCCGCCGTTGCATCTACCAACTGGTCAATCCGAGGTAAGAGGAAGCTATCTTTTGGGCATATTTTGTTAAGATCAGTGAAGTCTACACACATTCTCCATTGTCCATTTTTTTTCTTCACGAGTACCACATTGGAGACCCACTCAGGGTATCGCATTTCCTTTATTGATCCTACTGCCAACAATTTCTCTACTTCTTCTCTAATCGCTTGGCTTTCTCAAGATGGAATCATTTTCTCTTTTAGATGACTGGCATTTAGTCGGGATCGACTGTTAGGTAATGGAAGATCACTTGCGCATCGATTCTGACATGTCATCAAGCTTCCATGCGAACACATCTCTCATTCTGGACTTGCTCCGAAAAACGGGCTCCCAACTTTATCGTTTATTCAGGACTATTATCATTGATTATGACCTCCTTGGTTTGTTCATCTTCCTAGCTTTTTCCATCTTCCGAAGGTGCCTCCCTTGGGTCCAGAACAAACCGGATTTGTGTTTCTGCTCCAACTTCCCTCTCATCTATCTTCAGATCACTCTCATCTTTAAGGAGGTCTATCTGCATTACTCCTGATTCAGCTCTTTCCCTGTACACGGCTAGGTTTGCCTTTCTTTCCCATTCTTGAGAGCTCTTCATGACTCCCACCCCAGCTTCCAATGGGAATATTAATTAAAGAGTTTAATCAATGATTCCAAGGATTATTGGAGCTCAAAATATTGTGGGTCCATTAGGTCCCCTTGCTAGCCCGATCGATTTAGGTATCAAGGGTCACGGTTAATTATTTGGATTGTCCAATTAATTGTGTTACGAAAGTGACACGTGTCAAGAGTTGATTGAGTAATTAGATTATTCAGTTGATTAAAATGACAATTATGACAATTAAATAATGAGATTATTTGATAGTGTAATTAGTCATGAATGGAGGGTTTCAATTGTTATTTATTTTTGAATGATGAGATAATATGATTATCTCATTTATTAAATAAAATAAATTATATATATTTGAATTTGAATTGTTTAAATTTAAATATATATATATATATATATATATATAATTTCTTATTTGATAAATAAAATATAGATTTTATTTTTTAAACAAAGATATAATCATTTTTTTTTACTTTAAATATTATATATATGATATATATTATTTAAAAAAAAGGTGTGTGTGAGAATGCACAATATATATATATATATATATATATATATATATATATAGACAAAAGACAAATAGAGGTGTGGTTTTGTTCTTGTCAAACGCATTAAAAAAAATTAACATACCTGATTGCATAAGGTATGCATGAGAACTTTTTTAAAAAAGGTTCACTGTGTGCGTTTTAACAAAGAGAGAAAAGTGTGCTAGTGTGGGCATAAAATAACATCAAAAAAGAGAGAATTTTTTTTTTCGGGTGCAAGTGTTGTATACCAATATCAAGAAGAAAAAGTTTCTTAAAACAAAAAATTCTCTACATCCTCTATTCTAAGTTCCTGAGACCGTGACTTACCCACATGCAGTTACCAGTCCTGGGAATAGCTAAGAAGAACAATGGTATAGACCGGGAGCACATCGAAAAGTGAAGGAGCCTCCAAACGTTGGCAAGCTTCTTAATCTTCTTCTTATTATTGATTACAATATCCTGTATTTACATATATATCTTATTAGTGTAATAATTTTTATATGTATTTGTTCCAAAAATAATTACGATCTCAAGTTTACTAGTCCCAGATACAGATTACGATATGTAAAAAAAAAAAAATTTACGTTGCGTTACTGGTGAACGGGGCTCCAACAATTGGTATTAGAGCCAATTTTATTTTCAGAACAGGAAATTGTTTTCGATGCTCCTGTATGTATGATTGTGTAGGCACGATTTAAATTGACTGTATGATGTTTTTGTATGTATATTAAATTTTTTAATTTATAAAAACATGATTGATCGTTAATTATATGGTACTGTGGATATAGGGTTTATGGGTTGTATTATTATTATTTGTTTTTTTTTTTACTGTTATTGTATTATAAAAAACAATGTAACCTATATTGAAGACCTAGAAAAATCGCAAAGAAGGATTCATGAGTTTAATCGGAGTGACCTGAAGAGACTGGAAGACTCGAAAATTAAAAGAAGACCAAGGGATTCCTTGGGGGTATTTTTCTAATTTTAGATTCCAATTTTTATTTTTAGGTTAAATAATCCACAGTACTCAGTCAATTCATGTATGCTTTATATTATGTGATGATAAAAGCATTGTCATACATACGTATGTCATTTAGATTAGATCTGCCTACACAAATATATTTGATATGTCATACATGCATCATAACCTGATATTTTATGTATTTGTTTAATGTGATTAAAATGGGTAAATATATAAATTGGCTATGAAAATGAGATTAGTTTTTTAATGGTTAAAAAACTTGGTAATTCTCATTAATATTAATCTAGATATTAAAGAGTTTAATAAGTTAGATTAATGGGACCATTTTTGTAATTAGGATTAATATGATTAATTTCCTGATAATAAATGAACCGAATAATATGTTAGAGTTTTAATAGTAAAAACTTGGTATACACGAACATAATAATCTGAGCTTAGTAAATAGTTTATAAATGCTTAGATTATTCACTAATAGATTAGATTTTTAATTGTTAAAAATCATGTATTAGTTAACTAGAATTCGTTTCTAATTAGTTAATGAGCTAGATAACTTGATTAAAGTTAGCCGTTTGATCCTGTAGAGTTTGGTGCATTAACGAATAATAGAAAACCCTAGTTATAAAATAGTGAGTGGGACAGGGATATATGACATATATATCTCACGGTCTCCATCATTAGTTCAACACCGTGTGTAAAGTCCTCATTTATTGATTGGCTCATTTCGTGAACAAATCACATTTTTGGGGTTTATGTAAGGGTAGCTTAGGCTCTCAAGACCTCAAGAGAAGAAGCACCAAAGGTAAAATTCTTGTGCTTACTTGCTTTGAAGAGATAGTTGCACACACTCACAAATTCCTGCATAACTCTTAATCATGTATGTTGTGTGTTTATACTTGTGTGAATTTTGGTTTAAATGACTCTTGTTAATTCATTTGCATCTTGTAATTAAAGTTTTACGTCATATTAGGCATTAGTATAGGATGCATTTTCATCACTCTAGGACTTATTGATTTTATGTGTTTGAGTGTTGAAAAAGTTGGCATTGCGCTAGTGGTGCGCTACTCGACTAGCGCAGCCTCACCAGCGTAACATTCTAGTGGATCGCCGCTTGTCATGCGCCACTGAGTTGCGCCACTACACCCGTGCATTGTTGAAACAGTGGGCAGTGCGCTGGTGGTGCGCTACTAGACTAGCGTAGCCTCACCAGCGCAACATTCAAGTGGATCGTCGCATGTCATGCGCCATTGTGCTGCGCCACTGGACCAGCGCCTATTGAAAATTTAGGTTGTGCACTACTCGACCAGCGCACCTCACCAGCGTACATAGCGGAAGTTGGAACGTTTTTTCCAAAACGACCTCAATTTGGTTGAAACTCATATATATATATATATATATATATATATATATATAACTCTTTGTATTCAGGTCTTAATAGAGTTCAGAACATCATATCTTTTCCTTAGAACACAATTCAAAAGGAAAACTCTTCCAAGAACTCATCTTTAAACACTCAAAGCATTCCCATGTGCATAAAAACTTCATCTTGCATCATCTAAGATCATTTAGAGTGCATCAATGGATAGTTTTGCTTCATCACATCTTGTTTGGTAAGTTCTTCACTATCTTCTTACAAGTTAAGTGTTTTGCTTGCTAAGCCATCTCTTTAATTATTTGTATGCTCTTAAAACATATTCTAGATACAAATTAGAGATTGTTGTGATGACATGATTGAGTGTTGTATTGTGATAGCTTTATAGGATTGTTTGATCTATGTTTAGCTAAGCTTTTTGAACATGTCATTTAGCTCTTGATATCTAGGATTGCATTAATTGCCATCTCATTATCCTAGAAAAGCGTATAAGGTTTCCTAGCCTTGTTTATTCTTAGAATATCATCATATATTCACATAGGCCATTTTATCTCTTCATTGAGAAGTAAGACTTGTGTTGCTTCCGGTAGTAGTTAGCTTAAATCGTAAGCAAGATGGACTAGGTTCACTTATACCGTGATTAGGTAGTGGTGGTGGATTTTAAACTGGGATTAGGTTATAATTCCTTTGACATTAGTGGATTCGAGGTTCGAGTGTGGCGCACTTATCAGCCAGTGGTTTTTCCCATTTTGAGGGTTTCCACGTATATCTCAAGTGTTTTTACTATTTCCGCACTTATTACACTTGTGATATTACTGTAACTAGCTAGGGGTATTTTCATCAACTTGTCCATTAACAAAAATTTGGTAAAATTGTTTTAAAATCTATTCACCCCTCTCTAGATTAATATTATACAGACCATAATAATTGTTTCAATTGGTATCAGAGCAGGTTCTTAGACATACATAGATGATCCTTGCTCATTTTGGTGTGTGCTGCATTTTGTGTGTTTGTGTTAATCATTCATACATTTGCATTCATATCATTCATTCATTAAACACAATGAGTGGAAACGGTGGCAACGAGGGAGCTTCTAGCAGTAGACCTCCACTTCTCACCAGATTGAATTATGCCTCTTAGAAAGGCAAGATAAAGTCGTATATTTTCCAAATTCATGACAAGGCATGGATGGCGGTTGAAGATGGCTACACTCCACCCATGATGACTCCTACAGATAGAGGAGATGATGTACTCAAGCCAAAGGCATAGTCAAACGCACAAGAGTTTAAGGCATCAAAGTGGAATAGGAAGACAATGCATGCCATTCTATGTTCAATGGATGAGAACCAGTACAAGTTGGTTCAAAATACTAGGATAGCTAAAAGGCATGGGATATCCTAGAAGTTGTACATGAGGGAACCGATATGGTTAAGGAATCAAAGCTTCAAGTTCTCCAAACGCTATTTGAATTTCTCAAGATGGATGAGAACGAGTGTTTCAATGACTTTGAAGTGAGGTTGATCGACATTGTGAACCAAAGTCATCAACTTGGTGATCCTTATTCGGATAGGAAGATCAAGCAGAAGATTATAAGATCTCTACCTGATAGATTTAAGTCTAAGGTGACGGATTTAGAAGAGAATAGTGGTTACAAGGATATGAAGCCAAGTGAAGTGATTAGGAGGCTTCTAGCTTATGAATCTAGGAAATGTCCTAACCCCACATCATCGAAAAAGCAAAAGGATATTGCTTTGAAAGCCTCCAAAGTTAAGAAGGAGGAAATTGATGACTCAGATGAAGAAATGGCCTTGCTAATAAGGAAGTTCAAGAAGTTCTACAAGTCCGAGAGGAAAGGTTTCAGATCCAAGGGTTAAGACTTGAAGAAAAAGGCTCCCTTCAAAAAGATTGAGCCTAGGCAAGAAAAGACCGAGAAGAAAGGAGTCCAATGTTATGAATGTGGTGGGATAGGTCACTTCGCCCCTGAATGTACAAATCACAAGGTTAAGAAAAAGGGAAAAGTGATGGCTGCCACATGGAGTGAAAGTGATAACTCAAATGAAGGAGATGAGTCTTCGAATGATGAAGAACTCATGGCTAACTTCATAGCCTTTACGTCCTCTCATAGGAGCAAAGATATTAGTGAAGAAGAAAATGAGAGTTAAGAAGAAAACTACTCAAGTGATGATGGATCTTCATCACAATCTATAAATGGAAATATTGATAGCATAGATCTCAAGGACTATATGACTAGGTTTGAGAGTTCAAGGTTAAAGAACAAGAATGAAATTAAGAGATTAAAAGAAGAAAACCTAGAGCTCTCAACTCAAGTTGACCAACTAAATGAAGAGTTGGTGAGATCTAAGAGGAATGAAGAAGGGTTGAAGAAGGAGCTTGATGATGCAAGAGAGTTGTTGGCCAAGATGAACTCTAGCACCAAAAAACTTGACCACATGTTAGATGTTGGAAAGAGGCCAAGTGACAAGAAGAGGCTTGGGTTTGAAGATGGCAAGATGTCCTCCACTCCAAGCAAGACAATTTTTGTAAGAAGCATGAATTTCAATGGGTCCTCTTCTCATCAATCACCTAGGAAGAAACTTGACCTAGGAGAGTGTTCAAGTAGTGCTCAAGTCAAGGTCGCACTAAGAAGCCTACCTCAAGCCCATCCTACAAGGGCTCCTCAAGTTAACTTCCCTCAACCGAAAGCTTATAAAGGGAAGATACCTATCATGCAAGCTCAACCAAAGACGCAATCAAGTCTTTCTCAACAACAAAGAAGGAAAGTTCCTCAACAATAATCAAGACAACCACAAAGACATGAGAAGACTCCAATGCATCCTCAAGGTTATGGTATGATCCCTAACTTCATTCTTGCATGTCATTTTTGTGGTGTTGATGGTCATATTAGACCAAATTACTTTAGATATATTAAATTGTGTAGAATTGATAGCATGATAGAGAAGAAAAAGGCTAAAGCCATGATGCATGTCACTAGGAAAAATGGAACACCTTTGCATGATCCTAGGACATTTAGAGCCCATATACCATTGACCACTAGGAAGGAAAATATTGCACCTAGGTGGATTAGAAAGGATGAACACTTTTGCCATGTTGCACAAATTGCCTTGAAAGCTCATTCTTCTGATTTTTGGTATTTGGATAGTGGGTGCTCTAGGCATATGACTAGAAATAAGAGTTTCTTTGAGACTCTTGTGATGGAGAAGGGAGGAAATGTCACCTTTGGTGTTGGATCCAAAAAGAAAATTAAAGGAAAGGGAACTATTTCCATTACCGGATTACCCTCCTTATCCAATGCTTTGTATGTTGATGGTCTAAAAGCTAATTTGATAAGCATTTCACATCTTAGTGATGAAGGACTTTTTGTCTTGTTTAGGAAAAATGATTGTTCTATCTTATTGCCAAATGGACAAACCTTGTTAAAAGGTATGATATCTAGCGAAAATTGCTATTGTCTGGAAGCTAGAGGTGTCTCTTGCAATGTGTCCAAGGATAAACAAATTGATACTAGGCTCAAATCTAATGACCATGAGGAGAAGGTAGATCTAGTTGATGACTCTCCCTTGGAAAAGGTTGTTGATATTCCTAATGTTGAAAAGATTAATCTTGATGATGATATAACACAACCTATTGATAGGATTCCTCTCTTGAACTCAAAAGAACTTATTCCATGGGTTAGGAAACTCCATGACAAAGATGACATCATTGGAGAGGTTAATG
This sequence comes from Dipteronia dyeriana, assembly GCA_032871835.1. Taxonomy (NCBI): domain Eukaryota; kingdom Viridiplantae; phylum Streptophyta; class Magnoliopsida; order Sapindales; family Sapindaceae; genus Dipteronia; species Dipteronia dyeriana. Next base: position 74,520,201 of record CM065300.1, on the reverse strand, counting down.
AGGGTGTTAGTACTAGGCGTCAAATGGCTAATCTAATTAGCTACACTTGCTACACTTCTTAAATAGAACCCAAGAAGCTTGATGAAGCCTAAAAGGATGAATTTTGGGTTCTTGTCTTGCAAGAGAACTTAACAAATTTGAAAGGAATGAGGTTTGGATTCTAGTTCCTAGGCCCTAATAACACCAATGTGATAGGTTCCAAGTGGGTATATAGGAACAAATCCGATTAGGATGGCAACATTGTGCGAAACAAGGCTAGGATTGTAGCACAAGTGTACTCTCAAATTGAGGGTATTGACTGTGAAGAGACATTTGCTCCTGTTGCTAGGATTGAGTCCATTAGGCTTCTTTTATCCATTTCTTGTTTGCACAAGTTCAAATTGTTTCAAATGGATGTTAAGAGTGCCTTCCTCAATGGTTTCTTGCAAGATGAAGTGTTTGTTGAACAACCCAAAGGGTTTGTGGATCCTCACCACCCAAATTATGTCTACATCTCAATGAGGCTTTATATGGGTTAAAACAAGCACCAAGGGCTTGGTATGAGTGCCTCACTCAATTTCTTATAGACAATGGATATACTAGAGGTAGTGTTGACAAGACTCTATTCATCAAGAAAGACAAAGATAATCTCTTTATAGCTCAAATCTATGTTGATGATATAGTTTTTGGCTCCACTAATAACACCAAAGTCCAACAATTTGTTGATGTCATGTCTCATGAGTTTGAAATGAGCCTTGTCGGTGAGCTAAGATACTTTCTAGGTTTACAAATTACGCAAATAGATGATGAGATTTTCATATCCCAAGCTAAGTATGCCAAAAACCTAGTGAAAAAATTTGACCTTGAAAGTGCCAAACATTGTGATACACCCATGAGTACCACTTTGAAGCTAAGCAAGGATGCTAGTGGTAAAAGTGTGGACCAAACTTTGTATCGTGGCATGATTGGTAGCTTGCTCTATTTGACCGCAAGAAGGCCCGATATCTCTTTTAGTGTGGGTGGGTGTGCTAGGTACCAATAAGATCCTAAGGAGTCTCATCTCTCTTCCGTTAAGAGAATCATTCGTTATGTGAATGAGACATCTAACTATGGTATTTGGTACTCTTTTGACACTAATGCTAGTCTTGTAGGCTTTAGTGATGCAGATTGGGCAGGAAATTGTGATGATAAGAAAAGTACATCGGGCGGTTGCTTTTTCCTTAGGAACAACCTTATCTCTTGGTTATGCAAGAAACAAAATTCAATTTCTTTGTCCACGGCTGGGGCGGAATACATAGCTGCTGGGAGTGGATGCACAAAACTCCTTTGGATGAAGCAAATGCTAGTCAACTATGGATTCAATCAAGGTACTCTTACTCTCTTTTGTGATAACGTGAGTTCAATTAATATTTCCAAGAATTCGGTTCAATATTCTAGAACGAAGCATATTGACATTCGTCAGCATTTCATTAGAGAACTAGTTGAGAGAAAATGCATAGTACTTGAGCATGTAGGTACTAATGATTAACTAACGGATCTATTTACTAAACCCTTAGATGCTACTCGATTCAAAACTCTTAGTAGGTCTATTTGGGTTTGTTTCATGGAGTGATGAGTTTCGGTCTTTGACCCCATAAGGGGAACTCAAGCAAAGAGAGCTATTGTATACTTGTTGCATGCAAAAATGTTGAAAATGTTTATGCTCCTTTATTGATTGCTTGAGTAGCTTGGTTGCACTTATACTATATTATATCATATTTTCTTCAATAAGTGTGAACTTTGCTTTGATTACAATCCATGTCATATTTATGTTCAAACATGTATTTTTCGACTAGGAGATCTCTATAAGAAGTATATACTGAATGACCTATAATTATCTCCATGACATGATGATTCTTTAATGACATGCTAATGATAAAATGATAAAGCATGAATTGATGATTGCAATTGTTGAATGAAAAATATTGTGTGAAAAAGCTAGTGAGACTAAAATGTTTCATCAATGTCTCTCTTTCTTTATTAGTTGAACATGGCTACTATCATATGGGTATCATACCCGGAAAAATCAAATAGGGTGCAAAGTTGCTCATGCCATGTTTCGCTTTTAAAGTTGGATATAGTGCTATTAAAACTTGATATCTATAAAAACTCTATATCTTTGATTCTCTCATGACAAATGGTGAAATTGGTTTGAGTTATATTTGAAACCTTTGTCATTTGCTTTGCCAAATACCATTGTTTTTTGGACTTGAATGCAACATGTCTTGTATGCAAAGCATTTTTGATTCACACATTTTCTTCAAATAAATCTCTTTGTTTCTCTCCTATTAATTGAGTTGCATATATTTGGCTTATATAATTATGCAAATATCTTGTATGCTCCTTTCTTTCTTTGCCTAGAGTGACCTGGTTGGGGACTTCTCCTTTGCCTATATCATGACATAAAGGGGGAGTAGCCTTGTGGTGTTAGGGGAGTAGCCTTGTGGTGTTAGGGGAGTTGCAATGTGTTGGCTTTTAGAGGAGTAGTACTTGCTAGGGAGATTACATGAAGGGGGAGTAACCCTTTGAGGGGGAGCATCGCATGATGTGGAGCAATACACGATGTCATACTCATATTCTTAAATGCAAATGCTTGTTTTTTATATTCACTTGATCATCTCACATGTACTTGGTTTGGAAAGTGTATTTGTGTTTGTTTTGTGTGTAGGTTTGATAGTTCTACAAGAGATTGAAAATTTGAAGTTTTTTTATGTATATCTCTTTGTAATGTAGAATATCTTCCCGGTGTGTTACTTCGTTTTGTGAGGATCAATGTGAGTGGTGGTTTTGTCACGAAATAGCCAAAAGGGGAGATTGTAAAGTCCTCATTTATTGATTGGCTCATTTCATGAACAAATCACATTTTTGGGGTTTATGTAAGGGTAGCTTAGGCTCTTAAGACCTCAAGAGGATAAGCACCAAAGGTAAAATTCTTGTGCTTACTTGCTTTGAAGAGATAGTTGCACACACTCACAAATTCATGCATAACTCTTATTCATATATGTTGTGTGTTTATACTTGTGTGCATTTTGGTTTAAATGACTCTTGTTATTTCATTTGCATCTTGTAATTAAAGTTTTATGTCATGTTTGGCATTAGTATATGATGCATTTTCATCACTCTAGGACTTGTTCATTTTATGTGTTTGAGTGTTGAAAAAGTGGGCATTGAGCTGTTGGTACGCTACTCGACTAGCGCAGCCTCACCAGCATAACATTCCAGTGGATCGCCGCTTGTCATGTGCCACTGTGCTGCGCCACTCGACCAGCGCCTATTGGAAATTTAGGTTGTGCGCTGATGGCGCGCTACTCGACCAACGCACCTCACCAACACACATAGCATAAGCTAGAACGTTTTTTCCAAAATGACCTCACTTTGGTTGAAACTCATATATATATATATATATATATATATAACTCTTTGTATTCAGGTCGAAATAGAGTTCAGAACATCATATCTTTTCTTTAGAACACATTTTAAAAATAAAACTCTTCCAAGAACTCATCTTTAAACACTCAAAGCATTCCCATGTGCATAAGAACTTCATCTTGCATCATCTAAGATCATTTAGAGTGCATCAATGGATAGTTTTGCTTCATCACATCTTGGTTGGTAAGTTATTCACTATCTTCTTACAAGTTAAGTGTTTTGCTTGCTGAGCCATCTCTTTAATTATTTGTATGCTCTTAGAACATATTCTAGATACAAATTAGAGATTGTACATGATTGAGTGTTGTACTGTGATCGCTTCATAGGATTGTTTGATCTATGTTTAGATAAGCTTTTTGAACTTGTCATTTAGCTCTTGATAACTAGGATTGCATTAATTGCCATCTCATTATCCTAGATAAGCATATAAGGTTTCCTAGCCTTGTTTGTTCTTTGAATATCATCATATATTCACATAGGCCATTTTATCTCTTCATTGAGAAGTAAGACTTGTGTTGCTTCTGGGAGTAGGTAGCTTAAATCGCAAGCAAGATGGACAAGGTTCACTTATACCGGGATTAGGTAGTGGTGTTGGATTTTAAACTAGGATTAGGTTGTAATTCCTTTGCCATTAGTGGATTCGAGGTTTGAGTGTGGCGCTCTTATCAGCCTGTGGTTTTTCCGATTTGGAGGGTTTCCACGTATATCTCAAGTGTCTTTACTATTTCCGCACTTATTACACTTGTGATATTATTGTAACTAGCTATTGGTATTTTCATCAACTTGTCCATTAACAAAAATTTGGTAAAATTGTTTTAAAATCTATTCACCCCCCCCCCCCCCCCCCTCTAGATTAATATTATACACAACATAATAATTGTTTCGTGAGATCCAAGTAGGGTCTCGTGACGGCTTTGCTTTCGTCCTCCCTAAGGAGGGTTTCCACAGAGGTCAATACTAAGGTTGACTTCCTAACGGATAGGATTTCTGAGTGTATTTCGGGATTGACCGACCCTATTGCGGCAATTCTCGAGTTAAGCTTGTTAGATTTTAAATGGTGGGTTACACTCACGAAGGTTTTGATTAAGTTTGTTAATTAAAAACCTGACTGAATAAACGATGGTTGAATGATATAGAATAAGAGTTATTATAGAATATCATTTGATTAAGAATGTCTCGGTCCAACATGCAAAGATTTGACCTACCCTAAGGCGACACTTCTTTATGGTATGTTGGATTGTCGTGGTATGGTAACTAATTTTATGGTAGTTCTAGTTCGTTAAACATGTTCATGCATCATATTTAAATTTATACCAAAGCACTCGCACTTGTTTTAAATAAATGATTGAATGAATGTTTTATTTATTTCAGCAATGTCTTCTGCATTACTTCAAATTCTCGCAAATGACAAATTAATTGGTGATAATTACACTAAGTGGAAACTTAATATTAATGCAATTTTGGTCACCAAAGACCTCAAGTTTTTGCTTATGGAGGAATGTCCTCCAGCGCCGACTGCCAATGCCACACGAACAGTTCGTGACACATACCAGCGATGGGTCTCATCTGATGAGAAGGCCCGAACATATATATTGGCTTCAATGACAGACATGATTGTCATAAAGCGCGAAGCAATGACTTCAGCATTCGAAATCATGGAGTCATTGCAAGCTATGTTTGGGTAGTCCTCGAAGCAAAAGCGACAAGAAACTATTCGTTCTGCTATGCTCGCTCGCATGAGGGAAGGTATATCAGTTCGGGAACATGTTCTGAGCATGATGTCATACTTCTACAAGGCAGAAGTCAATGGTGGGACCATTGACGAACCCAGACAAGTTAATATCATACTAACGACTCTTTCGAAGAGTTTTGATCAGTTTAAAAGCAATTACGGGATGAACAAGTTAAAGTTCAGTCTTACACAGTTGCTCAATGAGCTCGCTACCTTTGAGTCCTTGATTAAGGACAATAAGGGCAAGACCGGTGAGGCAAATGTTGTCGAACCATCTTCCTCTAATAATAAGAAGAAGAAGAGGTTTACTGGGAAGACGAGGGGTAAGCCCAAACCTAAGAAAGCCTATAGCAAAAAGAAGGCCACCTCCACTGACCAAGGCAAGGGAAAATGTTTCCATTGCGACAAGGTTGGACACTGGAAGAGGAACTGTCCTCAATATCTGGAGGAGGCTGCCAAGAAGAAGAAAACGAATGGTAAATATGATTTACTTGTTCTTGAATCTTGTTTAGTGGAAGATGATTCTTCACCCTGGATAGTTGATTCGGGGGCCACTAATCATGTTTGTTCTTCTTTACAGTGGATTGATTCTTGGATGCCGCTAGAGGAGGGAGCCTTCTCAATGTGTGTGGGGTCAGGGGATGTCGTGTCGGCAAGAGCAGCGGGCGTAATTAGATTACGTTTTTATAATAATTATATATTGTTGGACAATGTATTTTATATTCCTGGATTTATACGGAATTTGATTTCCGTTTCTAAGTTGTTAGAACAAATATATTATATTTCTTTTAATAATAAATCTGTTATTATTGGAAGGAATGATCTGAATATTTGTTCAGGAATTAATGAAAACAATTTGTATGTGTTAAGACCGTTAATATATACTACACTGCTCAACACCGAAATGTTTAACGTTGAAAAACCAAAAACTAAATGACATAAGATTTCTCCAGATAATGATAGTATCTCTAGCAACTAAGACTTGGTCATAACAACCTTGACCGGATAGACAGACTAGTAAAAAGCGACCTTTAAGTGAGTTAAAAGTTGGCATATTACCTGTCTGCGAATCTTGTCTGGAAGGTAAAATGACTAAGAGACCTTTTACAGGAAAAGAGCTTAGAGCTAAACGACAGCTAGATCTTATAGATACAGATGTCTGCAGACCTATGAATGTTAAACTAGGGGTGGTTATGAGTATTATGTCAAATTTATAGATAACTACTCAAGATACGAATACGTCTACTTGATGCAACGAAAGTCGCAAAATTTTGAAAAGTTTAAAGAATTTTGAGTTGAAGTTGAGAATCAATTAGGTAGGACTATCAAGTCACTATGATCGGATCGTGGAGGTCAGTACCTTGACCAAGATTTTGAAGAGTTCATGGTCGAGCATGGAATAGTTTCCCAACGCACAGCTCTCGGTACACCTCTGCAAAATGGTGTAGCAGAGAGGAGAAATAGAACCCTAATGAAAATGGTGAGATCTATGATTAGTTTCTCACCATTACCAAATTCTTTGTGGGATATGCGTTACAAACAGCGGCATACATTTTGAATGTAGTACCTTCTAAATCTGTTCCTTAGACTCCCCTAGAGTTGTGGAATGGTCGTAAAGCTAGTTTACGACATTTTCGTAGATTGGGGTGTCCAGCACACGTTCTGAAGAACAAAACTGGAAAGCTAGTCTCCAAGTCTGTTGTCTGCCTGTTTGTAGGATACTCCAAGTAGACCACAGGTGGACACTTCTATAGTCCCAAAGATAACAAAGTATTTGTATCGACAAATGCAACATTTCTTGAGGAAAATTACATTAGTGACCATAAACCTCGTTCCAAAATTGAATTAAATGAGTTGAAGCCTGGTGAGACTAGTGCTTTATCAACAAGAGTTGTTAATCCATAAACATCTAAGTGTTAGATGGTTCCTGATCTGGATACACTACTACCTAGACGTAGTGAGAGGGTTATGAGACAACTTGAACGCTAGTTAGGTATAGGTGAGGGATAAAGTGTTGTCTCTTCTGATAGTATTGATGATCCATTGACATTTAAGAATGCAATGGAAGATCCTGATAAAGAGGAATGACTTAAAGCCATGAATCTCGAGATGGAGTCAATGTACTCTAACTCAGTCTGGGATCTTATAGACTTACTGGATGGGGTAAAACCCATAGGGTGTAAGTGGATCTACAAGAGAAAGAGAGAAGTAGATGGGAAGGTAAAGACCTTCAAGGCAAGGCTAGTGGCCAAGGGTTATACCCAGAAAGAGGGGGTCGATTATGAAGAGACATTCTCGTCAGTAGCCATGTTTAAGTCTATTACGATTCTCCTATCCATTGCTGCCTATTTCGATTATGAAATTTGGCAAATGGATGTCAAGACGGCATTCTTGAATGACAATCTTGATGAGAGCATTTATATGATTCAACTAGAGGGATTCGTGTCTCCAGTTTAAGAGCAAAAGGTTTGCAAGTTGCAAAGGTCTATTTATGGACTTAAGCACGTATCTAGATCTTGGAACATTAGGTTTGATGATGTGATCAAAACCTATGCCTTCAAGCAGAATATCGATGAGCCTTGTGTCTACAAGCGTGTCATTGACAAGAAATTAGTTTTCTTGGTCTTATACGTAGATGATAACCTACTCATTGGGAATGATGTGGGAGTGTTATCTTATGTAAAGGGCTGGCTGGCCGGCCAATTTCAAATGAAAGATTTGGGAGAGGCAAGTTATGTTCCAGGGATCCAACTTATAAGAGATCATAAGAAAAAACTCATAACACTATCCCATGCATTATGTATCGATAAGATGCTTGTGCGATTTTCGATCCAGAACTCAAAGAAAGGTAATTTACCTTCAAGGCATGGAGTTTACTTGTCTAAGGAACAGTGTCCTAAGACACCTCAAGAAGTTGAGGATATGAGATGTGTACCCTATGCATCTGCAATAGGTAGCCTCATTTTTCTATGTTATACACGAGACCAGACAACTGCTATACAGTAAGAGTAGTCAGCAGATACCAGTCCAATCCAGGATTGAATCATTAGGTTGCTGTCAAGACTATTCTCAAGTATCTTCTGAGAACGTGAAATTATATGCTAGTGTATTCCGGATAGGATTTGATCCCGTTAGGATACACGGATTCTGATTTTCAGTCAGATAAGGATTCTAGAAAATCCACATCTGGATCAGTATTCACCATGGGTAATGGAGCCATTGTGTGGAGAAGTATCAAGTAATCTTGCGTTGCTGACTCCACCATGGAAGCTGAATATGTAACCGCTTGTGAATCTGCTAAAGAGGTTGTTTGGCTCCGTAAGTTCTTGAGTGATCTGGAAGTTGTTTCAGACCTATATAAGCTCATCACACTTTATTGTGATAACAATGGTGTTGTGGCTAATTCCAGAGAACCAAGAAGCCACAAGAGAGAGAGAGGCATATAGAGAGAAAGTGTCATCTCATCAGAGAGATAGTGCAGAGAGGAGACGAAATCGTCGCCAAGATAGCCTCACATGACAATCATGTTGATCCATTTATGAAGACCTTACCAACTAAAGTGTTTACCGGTCACCTAGATTGTCTAGGGTTAAGAGACATGCCTCACATACTTTAGTTCAAGTGGGAGATTGTTGGGGTTTATGCCCTAAACATGTAATTTGTAAATGGATTTATGAAGTATCAAGCAATCTTGCATTGCTGACTTCACTAAGGAAGCCGAATATGTAGCCCCTTGTGAAGCTGCTAAAAAGGCTGCTTGGCTCTATAAATTCTTGAGTGATCTGGAAGTTGTTCCATATCTGGATAAGCCTAACACACTTTATTGTGATAACAATGGTGTTGTGGCTCATTCCAAAGAACAAAGGAGCCATAAAAGAGGGAAGCATAAAGAGAGAAAGTATCATCTCATTAGAAAGATGGTGCAGAGAGAAGATGTTATCGTCACAAAGATAGACTCACAAGACATTCATGCTGATTCAATTATGAAGACCTTACCGGCTAAAGCATTTTCGAGTCACCTCGATGGTCTAGGGTTACGAGACATGCCTCACATGCTTTAGTGCAAGTGGGAGATTGTTCGGGTTTATGCCCTAAAGATGTAATTTGTAAATGGATTTATGAAATAAATAAAAGGAAAAGTTAAATTCATTCTTGTTGTGTTGTTTATTTTATAACTTGTGCATATATTTAACATCCAAAATTGCCGGATGTAATCTCGAACTGTGTATATGAGTGTCATATACAGATGGATACGGTAAGAGACGTGCAATCTAAAGAGTCCATAGATAGCAAATAAAGCTGGGTACTTTATTTGTGTTTAAACAATAGTTGCGGTCCATTCCGTAATGTACAGTGATTCTATCCTGAATCATTCATATGATATATGGGAATGGAGGCACCTTGTATGATGTGATCATATAGGACTGAGTCATAATTTATATGAATCTCACACCAAGATTCGTTTACCGATGAGATTCATATATATCAACTAATGATGGCTATAGGTGGGTAATTTTAATCCTGAGTGTCTTATTGACTCCTTCAGGTTAGATCGTGGTCTTTGATATACCATGGGTGAGGTTAGATGCATTTCATGATTAATATACTCCGTATGTTGGGATTGCAGTTTGGCTTGTGGCTGGGAAGGTTTGTACACAACAGTGGAATCCACTCCTTCTTGTAAGAAGTAGATGGTAGTTCCCTTAAGGGTTGATTCGGGGCTTGGACAGTATGAGCGCTCTCCTAATTCCGTGAGGAAATAGGATTTATTGTCCATTACAGAATCAATGGTACTTAAAAGATATATGTAATAAGAGGGGTATGACGGACATTATGACCCAGCTCTAATTATGAACTGCTATGGAGGATCACACCATATGTAATAGTTATATCGATGGAAAGCGAGTTGTATCTGTCTGTGTAAAAACATTCGCAGTTGAGAGAGTGCAGCTTCGGGTTTTTAGTGGAATAACACCGGAGTTAATAATCAAGGAATATTAATTAAAGAGTTTAATTAATGATTCCGAGGATTATTGGTTGTGGGTCCATTAGGTCCCCTTGCTAGCCCGATCGATTTAGGTAACAAGGGTCACGGTTAATTAGTTGATATATATGAATCTCATCGGTAAACAGATCTTGGCGAGAGATTCATATAGATCATGACCCAGTTCTATACGATCACATCATACAAGGTGCCTCCATTCTCATATCTCATATGAATGATTCAGGATAGAATCACTGTACATTACGGAATGGACCGCAACTATTGTTTAAACACAAATAAAGTACCCAGCTTTATTTGCTATCTATGGACTCTTTAGATTGCACGTCTCTTACTGTATCAATCTGTATATGACACTCATATACACAGTTCGAGATTACATCCGGCAATTTTGGATGTTAAATATATGCACAAGTTATAAAATAAACAACACAACAAGAATGAATTTAACTTTTCCTTTTATTTATTTCATAAATCCATTTACAAATTACATCTTTAGGGCATAAACCCGAACAATCTCCCACTTGCACTAAAGCATGTAAGGCATGTCTCGTAACCCTATACAATCGAGGTGACTCGAAATTGCTTTAGCCGGTAAGGTCTTCATAATTGAATCAGCATGAATGTCTTGTGAGTCTATCTTTGTGACGATAACATCTCCTCTCTGCACTATCTTTCTAATGAGATGATACTTTCTCTCTTTATGCTTCCCTCTTTTATGGCTCCTTTGTTCTTTGGAATGAGCCACAACACCATTGTTATCACAATAAAGTGTGTTAGGCTTATCCAGATATGGAAAAACTTCCAGATCACTCAAGAATTTATAGAGCCAAGCAGCCTTTTTAGCAGCTTCACAAGGGGCTACATATTCGGCTTCCTTAGTGAAGTCAGCAATGCAAGATTGCTTGATACTTCTCCACACAATGGCTCCACCACATGAGGTGAATACTGATCCAGACGTGGAATTCCTTGAATCCCTGTCTGACTAAAAATTAGAATCCGTGTGTCCTAACAGGATCAAATCCTGTCCGAAATACACTAGCATATAACTCCTCGTTCTCCGAAGATACTTGAGAGTAGGCTTGACAACAACCCAGTGATTCAATCCTTGGTTGGACTGGTATCTATTGACTATTCCCACTGCATAGCAAATGTCTGGTCTCGTGCATAACTTAGCATACATGAGACTACCTACTGCCGATGCATAGGGTACATGTCTCATATCCTTAACTTCTTTAGGTGTCTTAGGACACTGTTCCTTAGACAAGTGAACCCAATGCTTGGAAGGTAAATTACCTTTCTTGGAGTTTTGCATCAAATATAGCACAAGAATTTTGTCGATATTTGATGCCTGAGACAGTGCTATGAGTTTGTTCTTATGATCCCATATAAGTTGGGTCCCTAGAACATAACTCGCCTCTCCCAAATCTTTCATTTGGAATTGGATGGCCAGCCAACTCTTTACATCAGATAACACTCCCACATCATTCCCAATGAGTAGATATCAACTACGTATATGACCAAAAAAACTACTTTCTTGTCAATGATACGCTTGTAGACATAAGGCTCATCGATGTTCTGCTCGAAGCCATAGGTTTTGATCACATCATCAAACCTAATGTTCCAAGATCTAGATGTTTACTTAAGTCCATAGATGGACCTTTACAACTTACAAACCTTTTGCAATTGATCTGGAGACAGGAATCCCTATGGTTGCATCATATAAATGCTCTCATCAAGATTGCCATTCAAGAATGCAGTCTTAATATCCATTTTCCAAATTTCATAATCGAAATAGGCACCAATGGATAAGAGAATCCTAATAGACTTAAACATGGCTACTGGCGAGAAGGTCTCTTTATAATCGAACCCCTCTTTCTGGGTATAACCCTTAGCCATTAGCCTTGCTTTGAAAGTCTCCACCTTCCCGTTTACTCCTCTCTTTCTCCTGTAGATCCACTTACACCCTATGGGTTTTACCCCATCCGGTAAGTTTACAAGATCTCAGACTGAGTTAAAGTACATGGACTCCATCTCGAGATTCATGGCTTTATACCATTCCTCTTTATCAGGATCTTCCATTGCATTCTTAAATGTCAATGGATCATCAACACTATCAGCAGAGACAACACCTTGTCCCTCACTTATAACTAAATAGCATTTAGGTTTTCTCATAACCCTCTCACTACGATTATATGGTTGTGTATCCTAATCACCAACCATCTGACTCTTAGATGTTTGTGGATCAACAACTCTTGTTGATGAATCACTAGTCTCACCAGGCTCCAACTCATTCAATACATTCTTAGAATGAGGTTAATGGTCACTAATATAATTTTCCTCAAGAAACGTTGCATTTATCGATACAAATACTTTGTTATCTTTAGGACTATAGAAGTGTCCACCTCTAGTCTCCTTGGAGTATCCTACAAACAGACAGACCACAGACTTAGAGTCTAGCTTTCCACTTTTGTTCTTTAACACATGTGTTAGACACCCCTATATACGGAAATGTCGCAAACTAGCTTTACTACCATTCCACAACTCTAAGGGAGTCTTAGGAATAGATTTGGATGGCACCACATTCAAAATGTATGCCGCTGCTTGTAACGCATATCCCAGAAGGAATTTGGTAATGATGAGAAACTAATCATAGATCTCACCATTTCCATTAGGGTTCTTTTTCTCCTCTCCGCTACACCATTTTACTGAAGTGTACCGGGTGCTGTGAGTTGGGAAACTATCCCATGCTTGACCATAAAGTCTTGAAACTCTTGGTCAAGGTACTCACATCCACGATCCGACCGTAGTTGTTGGGATTATGCTTGATAGCAAGAGTGTAATAATGTATTTGACAATCTTTTCATATTAATAAAGTGATTTCTAGTTTAACAAATCTTATAGCATTTATAGTTAATTATTATAATTGTCAAAAGTAAATAATCATATGGTCAAAAGACTATGAGAAAAGAAGAATTGTTCATACATCTAGATATGTATGAGGTAGACATAATTCTTTAGTTAGTCTTGAATAATATTTATAACTTAAGATAAAAGGTTGGGCGTCTTTATCTTGTCAAAGTTATAGATTCTTTTACTAGCACTTGAGTGGGATCAAATGTGTTATGATGAGTTTAAAATCATCAAAGTGTGGTGCCTTTAGGCAAAAGAATCTAGTGCACTTGGTGCATTGAATCGGATCAATTGAAAAACTTTATTTAGAACCGTCAATGGATAAAAGTTTTTCACTTGAAGACAATCAGAGAGTCTATCTCAATCCTGAGATAACTGACTGACTTATGGTTGCAAGTGTTATCATTTGAGCTATCAATGAGTACGATTATATAGCATAGTCTATCCTCGATAGTTAGGTGGTTTTCATTTGTTAAACAAATAGAGGACTTCATTTATAGATATGGACATTGTGGCTCCATTTATTAAATGAGAGTGGAATATCATCATATGGATGTTTTGAGGTATTGGATATTAAATCTTAACGTCAAGTTTTCAATAGTTTCTATTGAAACATGGCTTCTAGACAAGTCAAAATATCCATGTTCAAAATGTGGTCATATGAGTAAATATGGCAACTTGGACAGCTATAGGCGGTCTATGAGCTCTTAGCAATTTCTGATATTCTTCACGATGATACACTTTCTCCATTAAGGCTGTCTAGGGTATGAATGAGAAATATTAACTTATTCTATCTTTATTTAAGAGTTCAATTTAGTTCTTTAGTGGAGTGAACTAAAATTAATAGATCGGACATAAATGAATCATTTGTTGATTGTGATTGGGTTGTGTCTATTGGAGTTTAAATTTAGATAGCCCGCCAAGATCCCCAATCCACACGAACTTATATGGATCACTTGATATACTCTACCGGAACAATTTAGGGGTCTATCTAGAATTGTTGAGAGGCATGTGGACTTGTTTCTTTTTGTAAGAATGGGTCTAATTCACATGTGGACTTTTTATTAAGGTCCAATGGATTTCATAAAATAAGAAAAATAATATATATACATATATGTTGTTATAGGAGGCAAGGCTAATGTAAAAAAGCCTAAATATATTATTTTAATTTTATTATTTAATTAAATGGAAACTTATTAATTATTTAATTAAAAGTCAAAATCTTTTTCCTATTAGCAGAAGGTCTCCTAATATTATACTATTGTTGGTAGTATAATTAATATTAAAGATTAAATTTGATAAGTAGATAAATAATAAGAATTATTTATCTAGTCAAATTAAAAAAATCTTTAATATGGTTACAAATACTCTAATGAGTTGGATTAGGAGTCTTGGAGTAAAGTAGAATTCACTTAACTACCAAGTAAATCCACCTAAGGAAAGGATTCTTGCCAACCAAGTAAATCCTTCGTAGGAGAGGATTTGTGATCCTATATATATCCCTTTGATGAATTCGGCCAACCCTATGGTTCTTAGGGTGAAAATTTCAGCCAACTTAAGTATCTTCTAAAAGAGAATTTTGCTTAGTAAGAGAGAGTTTTGAGAGAGAAAAATTTAGTATTTTACTCTAGAAAAAATTCAATCAACTCTAAGATATAGGGTGTGAATTCGGCCAAGAAGAGGAAAAAGGGGAACATTTTTTCTTTTGATAGTACACTAGTATCCTTTACATCAAAAGGGTTTTGTGTACAAAATCAAATTGGGTTCATGCGAGTTTCAATCGAGTAGATTGATAATTCACAAGTGACCGGACGTTCTTGGATTTTGTCTTGGAGGATAATTGTAACTAACAAAGAAAAATATTTTGTTTGTTTCCATCCATCCTTAAGTATACAATTTAAAGAAAAGGAGCCCACATTACTAGGTGATTCACGTTCGTGATTCGACTGGAAGATCTTACGGATTCAATTCGGCTCTTGTTCAATCGTCACGAGAAAAAGGTATAACACTTTTTATATACATCAATTAATCTAGGGTTAAGGTTCTTGTTATTAAAAAAGAGAAAATTTTTATTTATACCGAAACCCTAATTCTAATTTTGATTTTTCACGCTTCCGTTGTGCGCGATTTTCCCTGCAACTGGTATCAGAGTCTGGCTGTATCCTTTATTAATTGTTGTATGTGTTCGTGAATCTTTTTCTTCTTATTGTATATATGCATGTTTTAGAAAGAGATGGAACTCTAGGTATTCGTATATATATTTACATTAGAATGTATGGATATATATATATATATATATATATATATATATATATATATATATATATGTTTTATATGTGGTTTGTTATTGCTCAATTTTGGTCATAGAATTTCAATGTATATTTGTTTTGGGATTGTAACTAGAAAAGTGGTCTATCGTATCCATAATTTCCTTCTTGTTAGTTGCTAAGTTTTTTGTTGTTGTTGCAATAAAAAAATGCAGTAATTTTTATTTATAATTGTTCTGAATACACTCAAGTATCGAAGACTCGAAGGTTTAAAGAATTGGGAGCAACCGGAACAAGTTTGGGATCGTACGAGCCGTATCAACAAACGTGTGTGCGAAGAGCACGCGGCCACGTTTGTTGTGGCATGGGCTGCACACGGCAGCCCTATGGAAGCCATAGGCTGCGCATGGCAGCCCTTTATGGGGTTGTGGCATGCGCACGCCCATGGGTAGGGGCCAAGGGTGCGCATGCCCATGGGAGGCAGCCGAGGGAGTCCAAATGACGAAGATCACGTGAAGACTTGTTTGCCAAGAAAGGACCTTTTTGTATTCCAAGACATGTAATTTACTTGATTTTCTAAGATGGACCAAAATTGTAGCTATTTATATTTTTGTAAATATTGCAATGTTTGTCAGTGTTTGATAACATGTCATATAGAATAGGAGTGCCACTCATATATCTCTTTTGGTATGAACATGCATTGAATGATTTAGGTTTCTAATTGGCATCTAGATAACTTGGTAAATCATTTTATGGAATTCGATCACTTGCCTTAAATAATTGAGTGGGAGAATGTGTTTTGGATCACCTACGGCCTCCAAGTTAGTTGAGCTTTATGTTTCGTGTAATAACCTCCCAAGAGGTATTCATGAATGGAGTTTAGCAAGATACTTCCTTACAATGATAGACTAGAAAATTAACCCAAACGATATCTACTCCCAAATGAGGGATATTCGTGAGGGAATATATTGAAGGTCGATAACTTGGTAACACACTCGATGTGATTTTATTAATATCCTCCCAAGAGTTCTTGTTAATAAAATTGCAAAGCTAAAATTGAAAACACTGGTTGTTATGTTAACAATTAGGTGGGATCTAGTCCAACTAGTAAATGGTGCGAACTCCCAAAGGAGGTGTGACATTTATGGGTGTTGGATCACCGTTGAATTTTACGATTGAATTATTTTATTTAATTCAAGATAAATATTCAAAAGTTCTTTATCATGATTGTTTACTCATATAATTTTTGTTATTAAAAAGAAATCATGACCCTATCCCTAATCAGCATCCTAAAAGATAATACTTTAACTGATGATAATTATGTCACATGGAAAAAGGAAAATTGGGTTGTTGTTGTAAGTTGAAAAACCATAATTTCGTTCTGTCTAATCCTAAACCACCAAACTAATGAATCTACTCAGAAGCAAAGAGATGAGTATCAGTAGTGGAAGTCTTCATATGAAATGGCTAAACATACGTTACATTATGGCCATAATTTTCGACTTGTTGCAACAACAACATGAAGGAATGAGACTGATGCCCATATAATGATGTCTCTATAGGAGATATTAGTTATAAGGTATAGGATGAATAAGAAAGAGGCAGTGACTGCTTTCATGAATCTTAGGATGAAACCTGAAAAGGATGTGAAAGATCACATGATGAAAGTCATAGCACATCTCAACATTACTGAACTGAATGGTACTGAGATAGATGGTGAGACCAAAATTGACATAATTGTCACCTTACTATCAGATTCCTTTGATCAATTCAAGTTGGACTACACCTTGAATAATAAGGAATACACCTTGCAAGGCCTGATGAAAGATATTCAAAGCATCGAGAAAATCCTTGTTAAAGGCAGGGTCAAGAGATTCATACCGTAGGTAAAGTTGCTATTGTTAAGACCAATAAGAAAGTCAAGAGACAACAGAAGAAAAAACAACTTGGGCCTTCTTAGAAGGAGACCAAGAAAGTAACCAAGATCAAATGGAAGTGTTTCCTTTATGGTGAAAAGGGTCAAAGGAATAGACTGAATAAGAATGAATTCAACTTGCATTTAGTCAATTAAGCGTTGGTGTCTACTAGTATAGTGGGAGATATTAGAATAAATATAGATTCTAATAGGCATTTATATTTAATAAACGTTTATTATGTACCTAAATTCAAGAGGAATTTAATTTCAATTTCTTGTTTAAATAAATTTGGTTATTCGGTTACTTTTAATAAAGCTTTTATTATTAGTAAGAATGATAAAATTATTTGTAAAGGTACATTGGAAAACGGTTTATTATATTTGCATAGAAATATATTTCACTTGTTAGACAAAGAATCAACGGAACCTAATCATAAAAGAGTAAAATTATCAAAAGATGAAACCTACCTATGGCATTTGCGCCTAGGTCATATTAACCTTAATAGGATTAAAAGATTGGTAAGTGACGGACCTCTAAGTGACTTAAAGGTCGATGATCTACCAACTTGTGAATCTCGTTTAGAAGGTAAAATGACCAAAAGGTCGTTTCTGACCAAAGGCATAAGAGCCATCGAATGTTTAGGATTGATACACACTGATGTGTGTGGACCTATGAGCATTCAAGCTAGAGGTGGATATGAGTACTTCATCACTTTCATGGATGATCACTCAAGATTTGGCTTTGTGTATCTCATGAGACATAAGTCGGATGCTTTTGACATGTTCAAAGCATTTAAAGTTGAAGTTGAAAATCAGCTTGAGAAACGCATAAAAATCTTAAGGTCTGATCATGGTGGAGAATATCTATCTGGTGAGTTTCAGCAATATCTTATTGATAATGGGATAATTTCTTAGTTTTCTGCATCGGGCACACCTCAACAAAATGGGGTGGCAGAAAGGAGAAATAAAACTCTTTTGGATATGGTTAGCTCTATGTTGAGTTATTTAACGCTCCTTAATTCTTTGTGGGGATATACTTTACAAACCGTAATGTACATTCTAAACGATGTACCATCTAAGTCAGTTCCTAAAACACTGCATGAGTTAGGGACCAGGGCGAAAGCCTAGTTTACAACACTTAAGGATATTTTGATGTCCTACACACGTGTTAAAAGGAAAGACAAAAAAGATGGAGTCCCGTTCAGAAACATGTATATTTGTAGGGTATCCAAAATTAACAAAAGGATATTATTTTTGTAGTCCTTCAGATCTTAAAGTATTTGTTTCGACAAATGCTAAATTTCTAGAAGAGGACTATTTGAATAATTTTATGCCTAAAAGTAGAATTATCCTGAATTAGCTTTTAGGAGATACAATTCCACAAGTGGTTTCGCAACCGAGTCCAATTGTAAGCTTCGTACCAACACAAGATCAACAATCTACCATACCTCATCGTAGTGGGAGGGTTAGTAGACAACCCGAGAGATACATCGGTCTATGAGAATCTGTAGAGAATCTTTTGGACCACGATGGTCCCTATACGTACAAGGAAGCGATGGAAGATGTTGACTGTCGCCATTGGCAAAAGGCAATGCAATCCCTATACATGTGAGGTCTTGCCCTTGTTGTCGTTAGTCAATGACTCAAAGGTAGTGAGCTCATTGAGCAACTGTGTGAGATTGAAAATTAACTTGTTCATCTTGTAGTTACTTTTAAACTAATCGAAACTATTCGAAAGAGTTGTCAGTATAATGTTCACAGGACTGGGTTCATCAATGGCCCCGCCATTGACTTTTGCCATGTTGAAGTAGGACATCATGATCAGGACATGTTTCCGAACTGACGTACCTTCCTTCATACGAGTGAGCATAGCGGAACAAACAACTTTGTGTCGCTTTTGTTCGGAAGGCTACCCGAACATAGCTTGTAATGACTCCATGATTTCGAATGCTGAAGTCATTGCTTCGTGCTTTGTAACAAACACGTCTGTCATTGAAGCCAACACATATGTTCGAGTCTTCTCATCAGATGAGACCCATCGCTGGTATGCCTTACAAACAGTTTGTGTGTCATTGGCAGGAGGCACTGGAGGACATTCCTCTGTAAGCACAAACTTGAGGCCTTTGGTGACCAAAATTGCATTAATGTTAAGTTTCCACTTAATGTAGTTATCACCAGTTAATATGTCGTTTGCGGGAATTTAAAGTAATGCAGAAGACATTATTGCTGAAATAAATAAAACATTCATTCAATCATTTATTTAAAACAAGTGTGAGTGCTTTGGCATAAATTTAAACATGATGCATGCACATGTTTAACGAACTAGAACTACCCTAAAACTAGTTACTATGCCACAACTATCCAACATACCGCAAAGAAGTGCCGTCTTAGGGTCGATCAAGTCTTTGCATGTTGGACCGAGACATTCTCAATCAAATGATAATCTAGAATAACTCTTATTCCATATCGTTCAACCATCGTTCATTCAGTCAGGTTTTTAATTAACAAACTTAATCAAAACCTTCGTGAGTGTAACCCACCATTTCAGATCTCACGAGTTTAACTCGAGAATTACCGCCTTAGGGTCGATCAATCCTGAAATACCCTAAAAAATCATATCCATTAGGAAGTCAACCTTGGTATTGACCTTTGTGGAAACCCTCCTTACGGAGGACGAAAGCAAAGCCGTCACGAGGCCCCACTCGGATCTCACGGTGCTGAACTAATGATGGAGACCGCAGGATATATATATATATCATATATCCCTCTCTAACTCACCATTTTAAAAATAGGGTTTTCTATTAACCGTTAATGCACATAGACTCTACATGATTAAACAACCAACTTTAATCAAGTTATCTAGAGCATTAACTAATTAAAAACAAATTCTAATTAAATAATAAATTATTAATGATATTTAACAATTAAAAATATAATTTATTATTGAATAATCTAAGTCTTTATAAACTTTTTACTAATGTCATATTATTATGATAGTGTTTACCAAGTTTTAACTATTAAAACTCTAAAACTTTATTCGGTTCATTTATTATTAGGTTATTTATCATATTAATCCTAATTGCAATAAATGACCCTATTAATCTAACTTATTAAAACTCTTTAATAACTAGATTAATAGTAATGATAATTATCAAGTTTTCTAACCATTAAAAAACTAATCTCATTATTCATATCCATTTATGTATATTGCCCGTTTCAAGCACATTAAAAATACATAAAATATCAAGCTATAATGCATGTATGATATATCAAATATATTTGTGTAGGCACATCTAATCTAAATGACATACGTATGCATGACAATACTTTTATCATCACATAATATAAAGCATACATGAATTGACTGAGTACTGTGGATTATTTAACCTAAAAAATTGGAATCTAAAATTACAAAAAATTCCCCAAGGCATTCCTCAATCTTCTTATAACTTCAAAAATCTTCCAAGCTCTCCAGGTCACTCTGATTCATCTCATGAATCTAAAACGGGAAATCTACACGAAACTCATTAGGCAACACTTGCCAACGGAACCATGCAAGATGTGAATAGTACCATATGTACAGTACCGTGAACAGTGTCTGGTGAATAATACCTCGGTGAACTGTATCTGCCATGAACAGTACCCTCGGTGAACCGTGTCCACGAACAGTACCCGGGGTGAACAATGGCTATGAACAGTACCATCGGTGAACAATATCCGCGTTGAACAGTGTCTATGAACAGTATCTGCCGTTAACAGTGTTGGTGAACAGTACCGCCGTCACGCGCATTTCCAATTCTTCGTTTACAGGTTATAATTATTTTTTAATTTTATTTACAATACGGTAACAGTAAAAATAAAAATTAAAAATATACAACCTATAAACTCTAAATCCACAGTACAATAAAAAATTACGATCAGCCATGTTTAAATTAAACAATTTAATTATAAACATTCATACAATCATATAGATGGTGCCTACACATTCATACATATAGGAGCATCTAAAATAATTTCCTATTTTGAAAAATAAATTGGCTTTGATACCAATTGTTAGAACCCTGTTCACCGGTCACGTAGCTGAAATAGGGTTTTAAAATTTTATACAGATCATAATCTGTATCTAGGACTAGTGAACTTGAGATCATAATTATTTTCGGAACTAATACATACAATATGTAAACACAGGAAATTGTAATCAATATAAAGAGAAGAAAATCATACCAACGTTTGGAGGCTCATTCACTTTATGATATGCTCCTGTCTGAACCAATCTTACTAACGTTTGGAGACTCCTTCACTTTACGATAAGCTACTGTCTGAACCACTCGATCCTTCTCGCTATCTCTCGGGACTAGTAACCAAGTGTGGGCGCATCACGATCTCATGAACTTGAATGGAGGATGTAGAGAGAATTGAAGAAACTCTTTCTTCTAAAAGAAAACTAGCTAGAACCGTTCTAGTTATTGAAGCAAAAATAATATATATATTTATTATGCTCCAGTGCAACCACTTGCACCCCACCTAATATTGATTCTTTTGTTTTTAATGCACAATCTAAATTTGCATCTTAAGCAATTCAATTCACATATGTGTTTTTGTTTCTCTTTTTTGATCAGGTGAGTTTTTCAATGCCACCCCCATTTGCATCGCATGCAAATTCTCTCTTTTTATTTCGTATGCATCACCTTGTTTGTATCCTATATAAATATATAAACACTTATGTGTGTTGCATATCAATTGTTTCATCTGTACACACACCAATTTGCATCCTATACAAACTCTTGTATTAATAGTTGATATGTATATCTTTTAATTATCCTTTTAAATATATCTAATATATTAAAACTAATAATAAGTATTTTAAATTTAAACTTAAATTTAAATACTTAGATAAATGATTTAGTAAAAAAAAAAATCTTATTATTTTATCTTTACCTAAATCCAAATATCAACTAATACCCACCAATTAATAGTTAATTAATAATTCATAATTATCAATATAATTAAATAATATAATTATTTAATTAATTAACTATTAACATTCATTAATTAAATAATCTCATTATTCAATTAATTCCCGAATAAATACATGTCACTTTTGTAACACAATTAATTAGACAATCCAATTAATTAACCGTGTCCCTTGTTACCTAAATCGATTGGGCTTGCTAGGGGACCTAATGGACCCACAGTATTTTGAGCTCCAATAATCCTCGGAATCATTAATTAAACTCTTTAATTAATATTTCTTGATTATTAACTCCGGTGTTATTTGGCTAAAAACCAGAAGCTACACTCTCTCAATTGTAGACGCTTTTACACAGACCGATACAACTCGGTGTCCATCGATATAGCTATTACACATGGTCTGATCCTCCACGGTAGTTCATAATTAGAGCTGGGTCATAATGTCTATTATACCCCTCTAATTACATATATCCTTTAAGTACCGTTGATTCCATAATGAACAATAAATCCTATTTCCTCACGGAACTAGGATAGCGCTCATATTGTCCAAGCCCCGAATCAACCCTTAAGGGTGCGTTTGGCGCGGACATGGGATAGGATAAGGTGGGACTGGACGGGACTGGACGGGACAGGACAGGACAGGACAGACTGTTCTATATTGTGTTTGGTAGGCCTGGGACAACATTGTTTACTGTACTGTTGTATGTTTGGTATGACTGGAACAGAACGGGACAAGAGGTTCAAATGACCAGAGTACCCTTCTTATCATATCAAATATTTATTACCACATAATAGTGATAAATATTTTTATATATCATATTTGGGAGAAGACAAGTCAATATTTATTTATTTTTATTAAAAATATATTTTTATATATCATATTTCATAAAAATAATAATATTGTAATTAAAAAATAGTTTATTAAAAAATACTTAATAACATGATCCAACCAAAAAGTTAATGTAATATATTTATTCACGAACCTAATAACAAAATCCATAACACAAACATGTTAACAATTCCAACAAAATATAAATTTCAAATATATTTACAATTCCAACAAAATATAAATTTCAAACATGTTTCAAATATATTCACAATTCCAACAAAATATAAGTTTCAAACATGTTCACTCCTCTTGTCACTGTACATCGTAGAGATATGAACACTTAAAAAAGACTATTTTGAACCCAAAATTATCTTCAGGAGACTCGGGCCTTCCCACTACAGCTCCCATTGCTGAAGATGACTTTGTATTTCAACTTCACGTTGCAGCTGATGTTCAACCTACAATTGTTGCAGCTGGCTCTTGAATAACTCTTTTAGAGCCACAATTTGATTGCTCTGTTTCATAAAAAGCAAATAGATCAAATTGATGATACATTTGCCATTTTCCAGTTAGCAACGGAGAAAACATCAAAACAGATATACTTGCTCCTTTGCAATCCCTCGGTTCTCTCAACAAGCAACTAATGACATTGAAAACATGGGAACAACATTCTACACAAGTTAAAACCAAATTTTGTCAACAAAATGAATCCACAAAATCCATAGATCCAATATACCAAAGGTAAGAACACGAATTCTACCAATCAAAAAAGTAATTTTAACCATAAAAGCCACCTAAATGAATAACATTATATATGTGAGAAATACAAATAATTTATAAGATCATGCCAACATAGACTGACCCTCTTTTCTCTAGCCAAATAAACGTGACCAAACTTTCCTTGTCCAAGAGGCTTTCCGATATCAAAATCGTTGAGTGTCCATCTTTGTTTCTCCGTAGCTGAAACCTCGGAAGCAGCCTGCCAGAAAAAACAGAAACACACAATTCAAACCCTAGCATTATCCAATAGCCATATGTTTTCAGATATGAATTTACATATTCGATAATTTTCAGGAAATCAACTAGAACGATCCAATCTTACAAAAATTAGGAATCAACATCTTCAAACTCTCAAAGCCAAGAAATCTCTAATTTCAATCGACTCGACACCACAACGTAGACAATTAAACCCGTGTATATACAGGGAAAGGAGATGATTTTAAATTTAATAACAAAGAAACGAAATTCCCTTTGACAGAAAATGAGAAAAATAAAAATAAAATCCTAAAAATGCTTCAAATCCTAACCCAATTAACGACATTCTTATTCATATACATGCACCCAATAAACCAGCCAAAATCGACATACCCAAATGATAAAACCTCAAAAAATCTCCAAAAACACAATCATTTGGCTAAAATAATCATGGATTTCACAAACAAAATTCAGATTACTAACTGAAAATGATAATGAAATGCGGTGAGAAAGAAACCGATTTCGATCGGACGGCGGCAGCGGCGGCGCCTGAACTGGAGAGAAGTAAATCGAGTTGTGAGGTGAGAAATGAGAGATGCTCACGGCTGTTTTTGTGTGAACAGAGGATGCATGACCTCGACGACGACGAGTTCCTTTGACCCCGACGACGGCGAGCTCGCTTGACACCGACGAAGATGGATCTGCAGCCTGTGGGTTTGACAGAGAGACGAGCGGGAGAGAGAGACGAGCAGGGCTGAAGGTTTGAGAGAGACAGAAGTGGCCAATAGGGTATTTTTTTTTTATATATATAGTTGATAGTTTTGTAAATTTAAAAACATTTGAGAGTAAAAATGTCTTTTTCCAGACTTGTCCAGACAAGTCTGGCCTAGGGTGTGAGGTGGAACAAATTTTCATGATTTTTGTCCCATCATGTTCCGTCCCGTCCCATGTTAATTGTGTGCCAAACATGGGACAATAAAAAGTTGTCCCGTCTGTCCTGTCCCGTCCCACGTACCAAACGCACCCTAAGGGAACTACCATCTACTTCTCACAAGAAGAAGTGGATTCCACTATTGTGTACAAACCATCCCAACCACAAACCATACTGCAATCCCAACATACGGAGTATATTGATCAGGAAATGCATCTGACCTCACCCATGGTATAACAAAGACCATGATCTAACTTGAAGGAGTCGATAAGACACTAAGGATTATGATCACCCACATATAGCCATCATTAGTTGATATATATGAATCTCATTGGTAAACAGATCTTGGTGAGAGATTCATATAAATCATGATCCAGTTCTATATGATCACATCATACAAGGTGCCTCCATTCCCATATCTCATATGAATGATTCAGGATAGAATCACTGTACATTACGGAATGGACTTCAATTATAGATTAACCACAAATAAACTACCCAGCTTTATTTGCTATCTATGGACTTTTTAGATTACACGTCTCTTACTGTATCCATCTATATATGACACTCATGTACACAGTTCGAGATTACATCCAACAATCTTGGATGTAAAATATATGCACAAGTTATAAAATAAACAACACAACAAGAATGAATTGAACTTTTCCTTTGATTTAATTCATAAATCTATTTACAAATTACAACTTTAGGGCATAAACCCCAACACGATCTCCACTAGCAGTTTTACTATCTCAAACGACCTCACTTCTGCTCCCCAAAGCCTCTGAACCGGACCCTAAGTGGTTGTAGGTCATTTCTATACAGTCTTAGTTGGTCAATCAGCAATCATCTCACTTTTCTGTGGCCCACGCGAACTGATACGACAATTGCATCATTTGACCTTACATTTAACCCTTGTGCATCTGACTCGGAGAACACTATCGGGTCCTATTCTTGCTTGAGTTTTTTCTAGTTGAGACTCAACGAGTTTACTTCCAGAATCCTTTAACCAACTATAGTTTCTCTGACTTCTGTCATTCTTTCCCGACTGTTGCTCACCATGTGTGGTCAACCAAAGATGGTGTTAATCACTCCGTTATCCGAACTTCTTATGGGGTTGTCCTTTCTATAATGCTCTCCCTTTGGGGGGTCCTTTTGTCGGTCACCCCCATTCTTCAGGATCACATCTTTGAGGTGCCTTTCCCTGATCAATTTTTTAATATAAACTATCAACCGGTAGCTTTTGGAGGTCTCATGGTCATTTTCTTGGTATAACCGACAGTATTTAGTGATGTCTTTTCTCGCAAAGTTGGACTACTTCGGGGGTCTTTTGTACAGGTTCTTATCTTCTATCACATTCAAGATCTCCTATTGCCTTTTGGCTAATGGGGTATAATTAGTGTACTACATTTTAAAAGGTTTTCCACCTTTCTGATCATCATTCTTGTGACCGTCCTTACTCTTTGCTAGATTATTTTTCTGATCCTATTTGTCATTGCCTTTTGAGCCTCCAACATTGGTCTTTTGGTTGCTTTCGGGTCACCCTCCGTGTATGAGTTCCCTTTCATGGGCTATCTGCTCTTCCTTTTCCATTACGTATCCTCGAACATCATCTACCATGTTTTCATAAGTGGTCGACCCCTTTTGCCTTAGGCTCAGCAACAACTAGCTGAGTTGTAAACTATTAACAAACACAGACACTATGGCATTATCATTGGGGTCTTATACCTCTAAAACCTCCCGTGAGAACCCGGTAAGGTAATCTTCAGCTTTTTGTCTTTCCTTTGTTTCAAGGTTGAAATGACTGATATGGATTTCCTCCGATGGATATTCCCTATGAAATGCCTTGTGAAAACTTGTATGAGTTCCTCAAAGTTCCTGATTGACCCCTCCTGTAAGTCCCCCAAACCACCTTGACCCCTAATCCCCCAATGTCTGGGAAACATCCGACACATGTGATCGTCGTTATAATCATATTGCGTGATCGTATTTTGGTATATTCTGACATGCTTCACGTGCGGCATCCTGAACTTGTCTGAAAAATGGGCCTGTCTTATTGAATCGGTAGACAGACCACTGGAGTTACTGATTAACAGATTTCCTTAGCTTTACCATTATTCCAGGGCTTCTAATCTTCTGAGAAAGACTTTCACATTCTCCCTCTGGTTCTCCGTGCTTGTCAAATTTTTTACGGATGGTAAGCCCATATGGGTCTCTAGAGATTTGTCCAATGATCTGGGCATCATATGGGTTATGCCTGACCATAGGAGTTGGCTCTCTATGCCTCTTCAATAGAGCCTTATTGTCGGCTGATATTGAGTGAAACCTCCTCCTTCGGCTATCACGTCGTTCTCCTTGCACAAGTTAGGTCTTACCACCTTCATACCTACCTGTATCTTCCCGTGAAATGGACTCCCTATGCTCCCTTGCTCCCCTTTGTTCCTGATGGTTGCCCTTTCTTTGTGAGTGTTCCCTTATTTTGTGACGACCCACCCTATCTCTCCTAAAGTTTTAGGATGCACCTGGAGTTGTTGCCACTATTTCAGAATGTATCTTTAGATCATGGGCTACCACTAGTGTGGAGAGTTGGTACGGTAAACTCAGGTTGATGGTAACTGTTATATTGATTCACTGTCTAACGACATCGTCAATGACTCTCCGTAGGGATTCCTGGATCTATCATAATGCATCTAAAGAGATGCCAATGGTTAGATCAGTCAACGTTATTTTGCTAGGTCTTGTGGGTTGTGGAATTCTTGATGGTGGGTCATTTTCGATGATAATATCGTCTGCTAAACTAGGGATGTTGGCACTGCACGAGGCATCGATGTTGCATGGAGATTGGATTCTATCTCTGTTGCTGGCCGTAATACTGTCTTTCACAAGTTTTTTCCTAGAGTTAATTGTTCAGCCCCATCCTTCTAGCACCTATTATTAACAGTGATTTTTGGATTAAGTTTAATTAACCACATGTCGAACAGGTTGATGCAAATAAAGATCGAGTTACCAATCAAAAGAGAAAAATAGCAAAATAAAACACAGTGTTTTACATCGTAAAACCTCAAGGTGGGAAAACTTCCACGGTTATCGGTGATGGCGAAAGGAATTCACTATGATCAAAATTTTTACACACTCAATCTCTCTTGCACTCTGGCAGGCTAAATTTTGTTAACCCTTTCATGGTTGTTATTATGGTCTATTTATGCATTATAGAACCCTAATTCTTGATATATAAGTTGTAGGAGAAAGCACGCGGTGGAAGCGAAAAAGTTGATTTGTATATTTCAAAAAAAAAAAATCCTTTAACAGAAAAAACTTAACCCTTGGTTAATTAATATATAATAAAAACTAACATACCTTTTATCATGACGATTGATATTGTGTCCACAAGAAAACCGCAAGATATTCCAATTCAAACACGAATGTGAATCATCTAGGCATGTGAGCTCCCTTTCTTTGAATTTTGCACTTGAGGATGGAAAACAAAAAACTTTTTCTTTGGTTAGTCACAATAACCCTCCTATAAAAAAGAAAAAAATGTTTGGTCACTTTTGAATTTTCAATCTTTTGATCGAAAACTCGCGTGAACCAAATTCAATGTTGTGCACAAAACCTTTTGATATAAAAGCTACTAGTGCATTATCAAAAACAAAACACTCTCTTTCTACTTCTCCTCTTGGCCGAATTCTCACACCTTTCTTTGAATTGGATGAAGTTTTTTTATAAGCAAATAAAAAAAAAACTTCTCACACAAAACTAGGGCTTGGCCGAATTCCTTGATAGGTATTTATAGGTGATGGCCGAATCCTCACATAAGGAGGAATTATGTCTTGTGGTCGAATCCTCACACAAAGAGGAATTGTATTTCACCAAAAATCCTATCAACCTTTTGAATTCAACCCTATCCCAACTCATTAGTGTATTATTCTATAACAAACTATTGAATATAAATTAAATTGTGACTTTATCAAAAACTTCTTAATTTGACCAGTTGTTAGTTAGAGTTTTGATAGATATCAAAGACTTCCTAATTTGACTAGATAAATATATTCTTTTTATTTATCTACTTATCAAATAAAGTTTTTGATATTTATCATATTACCAACAATAGTATGACACTAGAAAACCTTCTCCTACTTAGAAAAAGATTTTGAATTTTAAATAATTAATTAATTTTTTAACTTCCGTTTAATTAAGTAATAAAAAAAAACAATATATTAGGCAAATAATTTTAGCCTTCCCACCCAAGCATATACCATGGGACATATATTGTTTTTCCATTTTATTAAATCCACTAGATTTTAATAAAAAATCTATATGTGAACTATACTCATTCTTATTAAAAAAGAGGCAAATCCACATGCCTTAAATTAATACAATAGTATAATTTAACAGTCCATTTAATTAAAATGTATAAATTATATTCTTAATGTAATAATGGAATGCTAATTGTACCCCATTAGGCACGCCCAAGGATTCCCATATCCTAGGCCGCCCATTCTAGGCATTTGAAGAGTTCCCTTGTGTCTTGATCACACATGACCGCACATCTCCAAAACTTTTGGATTTCGAAATCCAAAAACAATTCTAGATGGACCCAGAAATTAGTCTGGTAGAATATATCAAGTGATCCATGCAAGTTCGTGTGGATTTGGGATCTTGGTAGGCTATCTAAATTTAAGCTTCAATAAATATAACCTAATCACAATTATCAAATGATTCACTTAGGTTCGATCTATTAATTTTAGTTCATTCCCCTAAAGAACTAAAATTGACCTCTTAAATAAAGATAAAATAAGTAAATATTTCTCATTCGTACCCTAGACAACCTTATTGAAGATATATTATCCTCGTGATAAATACCGGTAATCGCCAAGAGCTTATACACCGCCTATAGATCTCCTAGTTACCATATTTACTCATATAATCATATTTTAAAGTTGGATATTTTGACTTGTCCAGAAGTCATGTTTTAGTAGACACTATCGAAAACTTAACGTTAAGATTTAATATAAAATACCTCAAAATATCCATATGATGATATTCTACTTACATTTAATAAATGAAGACATGATGTCCATATCTATAAAAGAATTTCTCTATCAATTAACAAATGAATTCCACCAAATCATCGAGGATAGTTTATGCTTTATAATCATACTCATTGACGGCTGAAATGATAACACTTGTAACCATAAGTCCATCATTTATCTCAGAATTGAGATATACTTTCCTATTGTCCTAAGTGAAAACTATTATCCATTGACAGTTATGGATAAAGTATTTCACTGTGATCATATTCAATGCTCCTTGTGCACTAGGTTCTTTTGCTCAAAGACACTACACTTTGATGATTTTAGACTTATCATAGAACATTTGATCTCACTCAAATGCTAGCAAAAGAATCTACAACTTCAACTAGGTAAATACAACCAAACTTTATCTTAAGTTATGAATATTGTTTAAGACTAACTAAAGAATTGTGTCTACCTCATACATATCTAGATGTACAAACAATTCTCTATTTCTCATAGTCTTTTGACCTTATGATTGTTTACTTTTGACAATTATAGTAATTAAACTATAAAAACTATAAGATTTGTTAAACTAGAAATCACTTTATTAATATGAAAAGATTGTCAAATACATTATTACACTCTTGCTATTGAGCATAATCCTAACTCAGGTAAGGGAAATTCTCGTAATTAATCGAAACTCTGACCTGTCTGAGTTGTGTTATCCCTCTTTCCTATGTCGAGTTGATTTTTTTCTGGTTATATTAGGTCTCTTGCCTAATCTGGACTTTGATATCTATGAGGAAGTTTACTTCCTTATCAAAGTATGCTTCTAGACACCTTATTCGAGCGAGATTCATTCTCTACGTGTTCGAGTCGTTACTGCATTAAATTTGTGGTTGTCCACGTGTTGTTCAACTGACCATCCACCACTTCCAACCAAACTTCTTTTCTCCCCGATCGGTAGTTTTACCCCGAACGTAGGTTTTATCCCGACCATCTGGCTATTCCCGATCAGTTTTATCATTATTTCACCAATCCGATAATCTTAATGGTACTATCTGTACCCGATCATTTAGGTAACCTTGATTAGGTGTTTATAGTGCTATCTTTTGTCAACTTGGATTGGTTCGATCTGGTTGAATTTTGGTGATGTGGCACCTTCGACTCTTATTTATTGCTAACGTGTCATATTCTTTGAATTATACTGACAACAACACCAAAAACAAAAAAAAAACAAATGAATAAGGAAAAACTTAAAGCAAATTTGGCCATTAGAATGTCTTGGGATGTCCAAGTCGATAATCCTTTCCTCAACGAACATGTTAAAATAACTCATCTTCCACCAAATATAAGCAAGAACTTTTGAAATATGCCTTTCTTTTTCGAAGTCAGTCGGTAGATCACGTCATCGAGAATGAGAAAAATGACAGGGCACGTAAGTGGAATTCAGTGCCAAAATATAATTAGGATCCATGAACTCTCATTAGTCGCCCCTCATGAAGAACCACTTATGCATCCAAGAAAGTGATGCAGGAGGGATACCCTAGATAAGCTCTCTTTGCTTAGTAGGGTGAGAAACATGTAGTCTGTGAGCTCGCCAACCGCTCTCCCTCGGGGGTCACTGTGAGGCACTAGATTCGCCATTAACGGGTTTCAGCTGGTAGAAGTCCAAAATCTCGTCAAAGGTAGGGTGTCGAAAGCCATTCATCTTCCAGAGCGCGGACATGCACATTCAAATGAGATAGCATGTGGGCGACAATTGGAAGGGAAAAAGTCTCACTTGTCCTCAAAAGCGGGAAATAAAAGGTTGGATGGAAAGGTGATTCCACAACAAAGAGTGGTGCCATAGATGGCTATCACATTTTAGGAAGGATTCCATACCGCCCGGTCACTGGAAATAAGCAACTCGACCGCCATAGGAAGTTCAAAGTGATCGATATAAGCGATCTTGTTGTCATCACTGTTGTCCCTATTCAACAATGAGTCAAATGGGCAAGGAGAATTGTGAGAAAAATGTATTCTAGACCTTTTGAACTCAACAGAATCAGGCTTCACCACTTCTTAGGGGCCCAACCTTGAAACTTCAAGTCTAGCCATCAACAAAAGAGAAGAATGGATTATAGATAGAAGTCAAAAAAATATTAACAGAAATCTTAGTGACAAAGAT
The DNA here is from genome assembly GCA_032871835.1 of Dipteronia dyeriana. Lineage (NCBI taxonomy): Eukaryota > Viridiplantae > Streptophyta > Magnoliopsida > Sapindales > Sapindaceae > Dipteronia > Dipteronia dyeriana. The sequence goes on along the minus strand of CM065300.1, from coordinate 74,488,034 downwards.
AAGAAGATAGGGCACCGACACTTATAGAGATTGAAGAAAAGAAGAAAACCAAAAGTGCATATCATTTGGATGAAGCACGAAAATGAAGAGAGACTTCCCTACAAATCATAACGAAACACATGGCATGATTGGCGGTCAAAACGAAGTGAATATAACCCCTCATTTATGTCCCATCATTGAGCCATTCGAATGTTTTTTAAGGTTTAATATTGAAAGCACGATTATGACTACTTACAAAATTAGACGACTCATTAATGCAACAACAAATGCAAAGATCTTAATAAATCCCCTTAATGTAGGGAAAAAACGGTTCCAAATGCAACAGAAGCGTGATAAAAATGAAAATTAGGATTTGCGTATAAATAAAAAAAAAATCTCTTTTATGCAACGAGAACCTTAACCCTAGATTAATTAATGTATATAAAAAATGCCGTTCCTTTTTCTCGTGATGATTGAATAAGCGCCGAATCAATTCCGCAAAATTTTCCAATCCAATCACGAACGTAAATCAACTAGGAGTGTGGGCTCCCTTTCTTTAAATCGTATACCTGAGGATGGAAACAAATAAAATCTTGATCCTTGTTAGTCACAATAATCCTCCAAGAGAAAAATCAAGAACGTCCGGGGACTTGTGAATTATCAATCAATTTGATTGAAACTCGCATGAACCTTGATTCGATGTTGTACACAAAACCCTTTTGATGTAAAGGATACTAGTGTACTATTGAAAACAAAAACGTTCCCCTTTCTCTTTTCTTGGCCGAATTCACACACTATTGCTTAGAGTTGATCGAATTTTGTCTAGAGTAAAATCAGAATTTTCTCCCTCAAAATTCCAATGATGGCTGAATTATTCTCGTAGAAAAATAGGGGTGGCCGAAATTCTCTGTCAATTGCCTTAGAGTCGGCCGAAAATCACACACACACACACACACACACACACACACACACACACACACACACACACACACACACACACACATATATATATATATATATATAGCATCATAAATCCTTTCCTAAGAAGGATTTACTTGGTTGGCAAGAATCCTTTCCTAAGGTGGATTTATTTGGTAGTTAAGAATTCTTATCTAAAAGGAATTCTATTCTCTTATATATATACTTGGGCTGGACGAATTTCATAAGATATATATTATGATCACAAATCCTTTCCTAAGAAGGATTTATTTGGTTGTTAAAAATCATTTCCTTAGGTGGATTTACTTGGTCGTTAAAAAATCCTTTTCTAAATGAATTCTATCCTACACCAAGACTCCTAATCCAACTCAATAGTGTATTTGTAACCATATTAAAGACTTCCTAATTTGATTAAATAAAAATTCATTTTATTTATCTGCTTATCAAATATAGTCTTTAATATTAATTATACTATCAACAATAACATAATTTTAGGAGACCATCTCCTACTAGAGAAAAGATTTTGACTTTTAATTAAATAATTAATTAATCAACAAATTTAATTAAATAATAAAATAATAATAATATATTTAAGCTATTCTTAATAGCCTAACCGCCCAACACATGTATTAGGGCCATATATTATTTTTCTTATTTTATTAAATTCATTGAACCTTAATAAAAAGTCCACATGTGAACTAGACCAAATCTTACAAAAAAGAAACAGGTTCACATGCCTTAATACAATTCTAGATGGACCCCTAAATTGGTCCGGTAAATATATCAAGTGATCCATGCAAGTTCGTGTGGATTGGGGATCTTAGCGGGCTATCTAAATTTAACCTTCAATAGACACAACCCAATCACAATCAACAAATGATTCACTTAGGTCCGATCTATTTAATTTTAGTTCATTCCACTGAAGAACTAAAATTGAACTCTTAATTAAAGATAAAATAAGTTGATGTTACTCATTCATACCCTAGACAACCTTATTAGAGAAAGTGTATGCTCGTGAAGAATACCAGTAATCGCCAAGAGCTCATAGACCGCCTATAGCTCTCCCAGTTACTATATTTACTCATATGACTACATTTTGCACTTGGATATTTTGACTTGTCCAGAAGCCATGTTTCAATAGATACTATTGAAAACTTAACGTTAAGATTTAATATTCAATACCTCAAAACATCCATATGATGATATTCTACTCTCATTTAATAAATGGAGCCACGATGTCCATATCTATAAATGAAGTCCTCTATCGATTAACAAATGAATACCACCAAACTATCGAGGATAGACTATGCTATATAATTGTACTCTTTGATAACTCAAATGATAACTCTTGCAACCATAAGTCCATCATTTGTCTAAGGATTAAGATAGACTCTCCGATTGTCTTCAAATGAAAACTTTTATCCATTGACGGTTCTAGATAAAGTATTTCATTGTGATCCTATTCAATGCACCCAGTGCATTAGATTCTTTTGCCCAAAGACACCTCACTTTGATGATTTTAGACTCATTATAACGTATTTGATCCTACTCAAATGCTAGCAAAAGAATCTACAATTTTGACAAGATAAAGGCGCCCAACCTTTTATCTTAAGTTGTGAATATTATTCAAGACTAACTAAAGAATTATGTCTTCCTCATACAATTCTAGATGTATGAACAATTCTTCTTTTCTCATAGTCTTTTGACCTTATGATTATTTACTTTTGACAATTATAATAATTAAACTATAAATGCTATAAAATTTATTAAAATTGAAATCACTTTATTATGATAAAAGATTGTCAAATACATTATTATACTCTTGCTATCGAGCATAATCCTAACAATCTCTCACTTGCTCTATAGCAAATGTGTCATATCTTTCATCTCTACGTTCTCTAGATGCCCATCAAAACTTTTTTATGGAAGAGCCTTTGTAAAGGGATCCGCTAGATTTTCTGCTGACGCGATCTTGATAATCGTCATGTCGGCCCTATGCCCATTTTCCTTTAAAAGGTGATATTTTCTTTTAATGTGTTTCCCACTCTTATAACTTCTTGGTTCTCTCGAATTAGCCACTGCTCCACTATTGTCATAATAGATAGTGATCTGCTTATTCGCAACAGGAACCACTTCCAAGTCAATCAAGAATTGGCGGAGCCAGACAGCTTCTTTTGCAGCCTCGTATGCGGCAACATACTCGGCTTCCATGGTGGAATCGACAATACAAGATTGGTTGATACTTTTCCATATGACTGCCCCTCCTCCAATAGTAAACACAGATTCTGATGTTGATCTCCTAGAGTCAGAATCTGACTAAAAATCAGAAACTGTATACCAAATGGGAATTTAATCCCCTCAAGAGTATACAAGCATATAGTCTCTTGTTCTCCTAAGAAACTTGAAAATATGCCTTACTGCCATCCAGTGATCAGGACCAGGTTTCGATTGAAACCTGCTAACTATGCCCACAGCAAAACAAATATCTAGTCTAGTGTAGAGCATTGCATACATGACACTTCCAACTGTCGATGCATATGGAACCCTACTCATGAATTACTTTTCATGCTCATTCTTAGGAACTTGTTCCTTATAAAGTTTGATTCCATGTTTGAAAGGTAACATACCTTTCCTGGAATCTTGCATGGAATCTTGCAACTTGCACACTGTTTCCTTTTAGCCCTTTTCAATGAATCCTTCTGGTTGCATCATATAGATGCTTTCGTCAAGACTTCCATTAAGGAAAGCTGTCTTGATGTCCATTTGCCAAATCTCTAAGTCTAGAGATGCCGTAATGGATAAGAGTATCCAAATGGATTTAAGCATGGTCATAGGAGATAAGGTTTCTTCATAATCGATACCTTCTTTCTGTGTATAACCTTTAGCTACCAATCTAGCTTTAAAGGTTTCCACCTTTCCATCCATTCCTCTTTTCCTCTTGTATAACCACTTGCACCAGATGGATTTTTATCCCTTTAAGCAAGTCTACAAGAGACCATACTTTGTTTTTGAACATAGATTCAATTTTAGATTGCATTGCCTTTTGCCAATGGTGACAATCAACATCTTTCATTGCTTTCTTGTACATATAGGGATCATCGTCGTCCAAAAGATTCTCTACAGATTCTCCTAGATCGATGTATCTCTCGGGTTGTCTAACAACCCCTTCCGCTACGATGAGGTACGGTAGATTGTTGATATTGTGTTGGTACGGAACTTACAATTGGGCTTGGTTGCAAAACCTTTTGTGGAATTGTATCTCCTAAAAAATCATTAAGGACAATTCTACTTTTAGGCACTAAATTATTCATATATTCCTTTTCCGAAAATTTAGCATTTGTCGAAACAAATACTTAAAGATCTGAATGACTATAAAAATAATATCTTTTTGTTCCTTTTGGATACCCTACAAATATGTATGTTTCTGAACGGGACTCCATTTTTTGTCTTTCCTTTAACACGTGCCCAGGACATCCAAATATCTTTAAGTGTTGTAAACTAGGCTTTCGCCCGGTCCACAACTTATGAGGTGTTTTAGGAACCAACTTAGATGGTACATCGTTTAGAATATACATTGCGGTTTGTAAAACATATCCCCAAAAAGAATTATAAAGCGTTGAATAACTCAACATAGACCTAACCATATCCAAAAGAGTTCTATTTCTCCTTTCTGCCACCCCATTTTGTTGAGGTGTTCCTGGTGCAGAAAACTAAGAAATAATCCCATTATCGATAAGATATTGCTGAAAATCACCAGATAGATATTCTCCACCACGATCAAACCTCAAGATTTTTATGCGTTTCTCAAGCTGATTTTCTACTTCAGCTTTAAATGCTTTGAACATATCAAAAGCATCCGACTTATGTCTCATGAGATACACATAGCCAAATCTTGAGTGATCATCCGTGAAAGTGATGATGTACTCATATCCACCTCTAGCTTGATTGCTTATAGGTCCACACACATCAGTGTATATCAATCCTAAACATTCGATGGCTCTTGCGCCTTTGGTCGTGAACGACCTTTTGGTCATTTTACCTTCCAAACAAGATTCACAAGTTGGTAGATCATCAACCTTTAAGTCACTTAGAGGTCTTTCACTTACCAATCTTTTAATCCTATTAAGGTTAATATGACCTAGGCGCAAATTCCATAGGTAGGTTTCATCTTTTGATAATTTTACTCTTTTATGATTAGGTTCCGTTGATTCTGTGTCTAACAAGTGAGAGATATTTCCATGCAAATGGAATAAACCATTTTCCAATGTACCTTTGCAAATAATTTTGTCATTCTTACTAGTAATAAAGGTTTTATTAAAAGTAACCGAATAACCAGTTTATTTAGACAAGAGACCGAAATTAAATTCCTCTTGAATTGTGGTACATAATAAACGTTTATTAAAACTAAATGCTTATAAAAATCTAAATTGATTCTAATATCTCCCACTACATTAGTAGACACCAACGCTCCATTGCCTAAATGCAAGTTGAATCCAATATCATTTATTCTTTTCCTTTCCCGAAACCCCTTCTAGCTAGGCCCAAGTTGATTTTTCTTTTGTTGTTACTTGACCTTCTGACAGTTCTTAACAGTAGCAACTTTACCAACCATATGAATCTCTTGACCCTTGCCTTTCACAAGAGTCATTTTGGCGCTTTGAACATCTTGAATCAAGCCTTGCAAGGTGTATTCCTAATTGTTGAAGGTGTAGTCCAACTTTGAACAAACCAAATAAATCCGATAGTGAGTTAACAATCATGTCAAGTTTTCATCTCACCATCTATCTCAGCACCATTTAGTTTAGCAATGTTGAGATGTGGTATGACTTTCATCATGCGATCTTTCACAGATTGTCCAGGTTTCATCCTAAGATTCATGAAAGCAGACGCCGTCTCTCCTCTTAGTCATCCTAGACCTCATAGCTAATATCTCTTCTAGCGACATCATTATATCGGCAACAGTCTCCATTCTTTCATGTTGTTGTTGCAACAATTCGGAGATGGTGGACAAAATGTGACATTTAGCCATCTCATCAGAAGACTCCCACTGTTGATACTCATCTCTTTGCTCCTGAGTAGATTCATTAGTAGGAGCAGGTGGTTTAGGAGTGCAAAGAATGAACTTATGCTTTTCGGATTGCAGTAATAGCCCAATTTTCCTTTGCCATGAGACATAATTATCACCAGTTAAAGTATTGTCTTTCAGGATGTTGATTAAGGATGGGGTCATGATTTCTTTACAATAACAAAAATTATATAAGTAAATAATCATGATAAAGCACTTTTGAATATTTATCTTGAATTAAATGAAATAATTCAATCATAAAAATTCAACGGTGATCCAACACCTATAAATGTCACGCCTCCTTTGGGAGTTCGCAACATTTACTAGCTGGACTAGGTCCCGCCTAATTATTAACATAACAACCAACGTTTTCAATTTTAGCCTTGTAATTTTTATTAACAAGAACTCTTGGGAGGATATTCATAAAATTACATTGAGTGTAATACCAAGTTATCGACCTTCAATTTAATCCCTCACGAATATCCCTCCTTTGGGAGTAGATATCATTTGGGCTAATTGTCTAGTCTATCCTTATAAGGAAGTAACTTGCTAAATTCTATTCATGAATACCCCTTGGGGGGTTATTCATGAAACATAAAGCTCAACTAAACTTGGAGGCCGTAGGTGTTCCAAAACACCTTCTCCCACTCAATTGTTTAAGGCGTGTGATCGACTTCCAAAGAATGATTTACCAAGTTATCTAGATGTCAATTTAGATACTTAAATCATTCAATGCATGTTCATTCCAAAAGAGATATATGAGTGGCACTCTTATTCTATGTGACATGTTATAAAACAAAGACAAACATTGCAATATTTACAACAAATATAAATAGTTTCAATTTTGGTCCATCCTAGAAAAGCAAGTAAATTACATGTCTTGGAATACAAAAAAAAAAACTTCTTTCTTGGCGAACAAGTCTTCACGCGACCTTCGTCTTTCGGACTCTCTCGGCTGCCTCCCATGGGCGTGTGCACCCTTGGCCCTTACCCATGGTGTGTGCGCATGCCACAAACCCATAAAGGGCTGCCATGTGTAGCCCATGGCTTCCATAGGGCTGCCATACGCAGCCCATGCCACAACATACGTGGTTGCGTGCTCTTCGTACACACGTTCGTTGCTACGGCTCGCACGGTCTCAAACTTGTTCCGGTTGCTCCTAATTCTTCAAACCTTCGAGTCTTCGAAACTTGAGTGTATTACAGAAGAATTATAAATAAAAATACTATAGTTTTTTTTTATTACAACAACAAAATAAAAAAAACTTAGCAACTACAAAGAAGGAAATTATGGCGATGATAGACCACCCTTCTTGTTACAATCCCAAAACAAAATTACATTGAAATTCTAGGACCAAAATTGAGCAATAACAAACCACATATAAAACACATATATATATCCATACATTCCAATGTAAATATATATATGCGAATACCTAGAGTGTCATCTCTTTCTAAAACATGCATAAATAGAATGAAAAGAAAAAGATTCATGTACACATACATTAATTAATCAAGGGTACAATCTAGCTCTGATACCAATTGTTGGGAAAAAAAACACACGAGCAGCGGAAGCGTGAGAAAATTTAATAAAAATTTAATAATTTTTTTTTCCTTTTATGCAACGAGAACCTTAACCCTAGATTAATTGATGTATATAAAAAGTGCCGTACCTTTTTCTTGTGACGATTGAACAAGCACCGAATCAATTTCACAAGATTTTCAAATCCAATCACGTACGTGAATCACCTAGGAGTGTGGGCTCCCTTTCTTTATCTTGTATACATTAGGACGGAAACAAACAAAATTTTGTTCCTCTTTAGTCACAATAATCCTCCAAGAGAAAAACCAAGAACGTCCGGCCACTTGTGAATTATCAATTAATTTGATTGAAACTCACGTGAACCTTGATTCGATGTTGTACACAAAACTCTTTTGATGTAAAGGATACTAGTGTACTATCGAAAACAAAAACGTTCCCCTTTTTCTCTTCTTGGCCGAATTCACACACTATTGATTAGAGTTGATCAAATTTTTTCTAGAGTAAAATCAAAATTTTCTCCCTTAAAATTTCTATGATGGCCGAATTCTTCTCTTAGAAAAATAGGGGTGGCCGAAATTCTCTATCAATTGCCTTAGAGCCGGCCGAAAATCAAACACACACACACACACACACACACACACACACATATATATATATATATAGCATCATAAATTCTCTCTTAAGAAGGATTTACTTGGTTGACAATAATTCTTTCCTTAGGTGGATTTATTTGGTAGTTAAAAATATTTATCTAAAAGGAATTATACTCTCTTATATATATACATGGGCTGGCCGAATTTCATAGGATATATATCAGGATCACAAATTCTTTTCTAAGAAGGATTTACTTGGTTGTTAAGAATCATTTCCTTATATGGATTTACTTGGTGGTTAAGAATTTTTTTTCTAAATGAATTCTATCCTACACCAAGACTCCTAATCCAACTCAATAATGTATTTGTAACTATATTAAAGACTTCCTAATTTGATTAGATAAATAATTCCTTTTACTTATCTACTTATCAAATATAGTCTTTAATATTAATTATACTACCAACAATAGCATAATTTTAGAAGACCATCTCCTACTAGGAAAAAGATTTTGACTTTTAATTAAATAATTAATTAATCAACAAATTAATTAATTTCCATTTAATTAAATAATAAAATAATAATAATATATTTAAGCTATTCTTAATAGCCTTACCACCCAACACATGTATATGGGCCATATATTATTTTTCTTATTTTGTTAAATCCATTTGACCTTAATAAAAAGTCCACATGTAAACTAGACCTATTCTTACAAAAAGAAACAAGTTCACATGCCTTAATACAAATCTAGATGGACCCCTAAATTGGTCCGGTAGAATATATCAAGTGATCCATGCAAGTTCGTGTGGATTTGGGATCTTGGCAGGCTATCTAAATTTAAGCTCTAACAGACACAACCCAATCACAATCAACAAATGATTCACTTAGGTTCTTTATTTAATTTTAATTCATTCCACTAAAAAACCAAAATTGAACTCTTAATTGAAGATATAATAAGTTGATGTTACTCATTCATACCCTAGACAACCTTATTGGAGAAAGTGTATCCTCGTAAAGAATACCAGTAATCGTCAAGAGCTCATAGACTGCCTATAACTCTCCAAGTTACCATATTTACTCATATGACCACATTTTGAACTTGGATATTTTGACTTGTCCAGAAGCCATGTTTCAATAGACACTATTGAAAACTTAACGTTAAGATTTAATATCCAATACCTCAAAACATCCATATAATGATATTCTACTCTTATTTGATAAATGGAGCCATAATGTCCATATCTATAAATGAAGTCCTCTATCGATTAACAAATGAATACCACCAAACTATCGAGGATAGACTATGCTATATAATCGTACTCATTGATAGCTCAAATGATAACACTTGCAATCATAAGTCCATCATTTATCTCAGGATTAAGATAGACTCTCCGATTTTCTTCAAATGAAAACTTTTATCCATTGACGATTCTAGATAAAGTATTTCATTATGATCCTATCCAATGCACTCGGTGCACAAGATTCTTTTGCCCAAAGACACCTCACTTTGATGATTTTAGATTCATCATAACACATTTGATCCCACTCAAATGCTAGCAAAAGAATCTACAACTTTGACAAGATAAAGACGCCCAACCTTTTATCTTAAGTTGTGAATATTATTCATGACAAACTAAAGAATTGTGTCTTCCTCATACATATCTAGATGTATGAACAATTCTTCTTTTCTCATTGTCATTTGACCTTATGGTTATTTTATTTTTGACAATTATAATAATTAAACTATAAATGCTATAAGATTTGTTAAAATAGAAATCACTTTATTAAGATAAAAGATTGTCACGTACATTATTATACGCTTGCTATCGAGCATAATCCTAACACTTAAGAGAGCTAATAAGTCACCAAAATAGGCAGCTTGCCAGTAAGGCCACATCGCGGATTTAGATGGTATTGTTGGGGTTATTATTACATGACTCCACACGTCAGCACAAAACCCAGGATTTAAGGGACCAAATATATGCGTCAACCCGATGGACCACATATGACAACAATAGGATGGATGCAACTTGCCTGCAGAAAGTGGTTGCTTGCCCGATAATAACCAGAAAAGCGAATTGGCCTGAACTCGCCCCACAATGAACAACGAAGCATCATTAATGAAACAAGATTTGGAGATATTCTTCATAATGCCTAACCTCATACTAGCGAGCCAATCTCATACAATATAGTAGTTGATGAATCCTGCAATAAATACGAAGATTTGAAGATTAACCCTCACAAGGTATGAAGATCGTATCGTTATAAGTGCCCAAGGATTCGATTTGCCAAGGATCTCGCCCAATAATATCTTTTTCCTGCACAATAATGGTTAGGGTAACACCCTAACCTCTAAATAAAGTTACCCTAACCTCTAAATAAACACATGTATCAAAGTATAACCGTAGGAAACAAAATAATCAGTATTCAAGCAATCTATCATTTGTATCTGTAATCACTTTTTTTTAGTGAAGAACCTTTTCTTCGCCATTTATAGTGACCATGGTTTTTCCTTACATTAAGGATTTCCATGTAAAACGTGTAATTATTATTTCTGCACTCATTTACCACCCCTTTCTCCATTCACTAAATTACATACTTTCCAGGTAGGTGACCTAATTAGATGCTGACATTACTTCAGATGCCGATCTGTATATTAATCAGTGTTGACTAGATTTTCCAAAAATCGATGTCAACACTCTCTAAATATGATTTTCACTTTATTTTTCCCAACATAACAGAGATCCCATTTGTAAGTGTCTCATTTTACGATTGCCTTATTCGTTGACAAAATCACAATTGGGGTTAAATATTGTAAAGGGTAGATTAGAATTTGAAGACTTCCCATCATCAAGACATTAGATTCCAAGTGCATCAAGGAAGTTAGATTACTTAACTCTACTCTTATTTGAAGAGATGTTGTTGCACACAATCACTTGCATACATTATCTTTTGTTATGTATTGTATTCATGTGTTGAGTTTTCATGGAAAAGAGGATTTTCCTCTTCACCGTGGTGTAGGTCACTAGCTATGCACCTACATCCACCGATGTCCCGACAACGATTGGTTTCATGAGTTGCATGCTTTGGGGACTGTCGCCTGTGCAGTTTTCTGCACAGCAATCCCTGATGCGGTATTCACCAGTAGTCTCTTGTTGCCTATACCACAACCTATGCTCTTGCATGCAAAGTGGTCCCTACCGCGATGTTGTCCAGATGGTGCACCGTTGCTTACACCGCGGTCTAGAAAACTTGCACGAGCCGTAGTTCAGCCACAGTTAATGACGAGATTTTGTTGTTGTTTTTTAAAACAGCTTCATTTCATCTTGGCTTCATATATATATATATATATATATATATATATATATATATATATATATATATATATATTCCACTTATTTGCCTCTTTTGAGCTTTAGAATCCATTTTCTCTTAATTCTTTTAGAGCTTAAGAGTGGCTTGCAAGGAAAGAAAGCAAGAATCAATTTTTATTGTTAAAAACCCAATCACCCGTCATTCTTTCATGACTCAAGCATCATCTCGCTTCATCTAGGATGTATCTAAGCATGGGTCTTCATCAGCATAGTTGACTTGGTAAGTAGAACATCATCTGCATTCATTCTCAAGTTGTTACTCAACAAGAAACTTCTTTTATGAGTTGTTTGCATTTAGACTAGGATTCTAATTACAAGTTGAGGTTTTTGCATGTTGATTTGTTGGGTTGTGATAACTTTTGCATCAAGGAATGCTTTTCATTTCATATAGCTAAGTTATATGTATGCTATATAGCAATATGATATCTAGGAAAGATTTAAATGTCATCATTAATTCCTAGATAAGAATTAAATGTTTTGACCTAGTATTTGTGGACTTAGAATATTTTTCATATTCATTTTGGGTTGTATATTTCTTCTTTAAGAGTTAAAGTCTTGTATGTACCATGGGTAGAATACAAGCAAGAGCCGATTATCGCTATTAAAGGTCTGCGGGTAGCAAAAGTGGAATAGTAACCGTATAGGTGTGATGTGGTCAACCTAGGTTGTAATTGTTTTTGTAAATAGTGGATTTGAAGGTTCGATTAGCTAGCTATTAGATAATCTCCTGGTTTTTACTTAGTCGAAGGTTTTCCACATAAATTCAAGTGTTAATTAAATTTCTTACCTTGACTTGAATTTATTGTATGTTTGTTGAGGGGTATTTGTTTTTAAGTAATATTGAATAATCAAAAGTATTGGTAATTGATTCGATTAAAACCTAATCATCCCTTCTAGGTTAATTAGACACACATTGTAGTTAATTTCACCATTATTGGACAATAAGATGAAAAGATTTAAGAGAAAAAAAAAATCTTTTGGCAGTTAAAAATACCAAGTTGACCCTTAAAAAAGGAGATCAATGTTACTTTAGTATAAAATTACTTCAGTTTGTATAAAGATGAGTAACTCATAATAATCGAGTGTAAGTTTTTCCATGATAAAAAATAGAGCAACGTATAAATGATTAATTATTCATGTGTGTCAATTTTAGAGATGATCAAGATTATAAAATATAAAACTTTTATTTTGTCTATTATTTTGTCTATTATTTATGCATACAGAAAAAGGCAAGTTTTGTCTTGGAATATCTTCACTTATAAAGATTAGTTTATGAGTGAACAAAATTTACTTGTAGATCAGTAGTTATTTAATTCTATAGAAGATCAGTACTGATGGCCTGACGGGTCACATGCTTCGAGCATCTATGTGAATAAGATATTGGCAAAGATTCCACTAAACCTATAGCTATGGAAATGAGATGCCGTGAATTACTTGCTTCCTTTTCAAATTCAACTACGGAAAGAAGGATTAAAAGAAAAACTGGAATCATATGGTTGTAAATAGATTTATAGTAGTCAAAATAAGATAACTCACCACCCTTTTAGACGTATAATTAAGGGATTTTTAGAATGAATTAGTGTTTTTATTGTTTTTAGGAAACAATTTAATGAAGAGAAAAAAATTACCATATTTTTCCTTTTTTTTCAATTTTTTTTTTACCGAAACATATTTCTTTATTTTACTTCTCTCTCTTCTCTCTACTTACCTATCTTCTCTCTTCTTTTTCTCTCAGAAACCATTTGTTAATAAAAAGGAGAAAAAGGAGATAACTTGACACTGAACGGAAGTATAAGGGTTTACCAACGTAAACCCTAAGAACGTAAAACTGGAATCCATAAGAAAAAGATATTCGAATTTCAACTAAAACTTTTATTATATTCCTCAAAACAAAGAACGAGAGGTTTACATAATCTCTGCAAACTCTAACTAAAAACAAAAAGACCAAATTGGATATTCACTAAACATATAAAAGCTAAAACAAAAAAACTAAAAATTAGAATAAAACTTGAAAAGCTCGACAACCTACCTTAATCAGCTATTTTGAGGGTGCAAACGACCTCAACCGGGGTTCCCTCCTTAACACCGCGTAGATCGCCAAATTCACTTTCCGAAAACATATTATAATAGACGATCGGATAACCGAGCTAAAAGTTATACCCGTTTCGTCAAACTAACTCTTTTAGCTGTTCCTATTTCTTTTTTTTGCCAATTTTCTATCTAACGCTTCTTCAAACTCCAAAGCTAATTGTTCTACATCATATCTCCATCTCTCCATCTTCAAAGAGTGCTCCATCTCGTCAATAGATCTAACAAAATTTGAAGCATTTTTTTAAAGAGGTCTTGAAATCACTTCAGATCTCTTCCAAGTCTCTTCAAAAATCTTTTTTTTTTAAGAGATCTGAAAATATATCTAGATTTCTTCAAAGTATTTTTTTTTTAAATAAAATTGTATGAAGAAATGTGGAAAAAAAAAAGCAGATCTCTTCAAGCATTTTTTTAGTTTATTTTGTATGAAGAGATCTGGATTTTTTTTTTGAAGAGATACAGATCTCGATCTCCAAGGTTTTAATTTCTGTTTTTTTTTTTAAATTTGCATTCAAATCTAGAGAGACATAAAGAGAATGAGTGGGGAGAGAGAGAAACAAAAGGCTGATGATCTGAAATGTTGGCTAGGAAGAGAGAGATAATGAATGAGTATGTAAAAAATGGTGGTGTGTTTAATTGAAGAAAACTAGTTGTATTTTTTTGTCAGAATTTAAGAAATCTTAAAAAAAAAAATTATATATATATTTTTGTTAGAAGAAATCTAGAATTTTTTTTCCTGATTTAGTTTTAGTTTTTTCTCTTTAAAAATAAAAGCAAATGTGTTGAAGGGCAGTGCTGTCAAGAAAGTGGACTATTCGTTAAAAACAATCAAAACACTAATTTAAACTAAATATATACTCTAATTTTATGGCTTTTTATGGTTTTTATCCAAAAAATAATAATAATATATATACACGTGTTTAGGAGGAATAGCGTTGATTAATTGTTTATGGAATGAGAGTGGCTTGAGTAATATCAATTATTTTTTTGACCAATTACAATTAATTATTTTGGGGTTTGAAAGAATGAGACGTGACTCGAATTCACATTCTCAAATTCTTAATAGTGTATATCACTAGACTAGACTAATTTCGTAAATATTTAAAGTAGAGCAAAAAAAACTTAGAAAGTGAATGAAAAACATACTAATTAAAAAAAAACGCAAAACACACCAAGTAAATGCAAATATGCAAAATTAAAGGCAAAATTTAAGAAGTGGAATGCAAAACTCATAATGGGAATGCAAACATCGGAATTTGAATGCAAAATATGTAAAATTGAACACAACATATGTTTAGTTTGTTGATTTTAAACCCCTTCTTTTATCTTGTTTTTACAATAAATTCCGGTGATAAACTAGTAGGAAATTGATATGCAAATATGTGCGATAAAATATGAATAATAAAGAAAACACACCACGTACAAACACAACAATTTACCGAGGTTCGGCTAACTTTGTCTACGTCTTCGTGTGATCTCTTTTTGACAAATCACAATCACTATGAAGAAAAGCTCTTGGTCATTGGAAACTTATTGAAACCCTATAACTTATTCGTCAAAACCTCGTTAGAACCTCTCTATCACTATTGAACTCTGCTCCTTGTATGCTTGTTGATTTTTTTTCCTTAAAAAAATAATAATTCCCAACAGCCCTATTTATAGATATAGGATTTGGGTTATATTCAATAAGACTTCTAAATCCTTTAGAATAACAAAAGCTAACTTATTTCTTATCCTACTTGATTTGAGATTCTTAAGAAAATCTAATTTCTTAATTTCAATAGGAAATTACAAGCACACTCTACTTTCTCCTTATCTAAATAGTATTATTTCTTAAGTCTTACTTGGGCTTGGATGAGTCAAAAAAAACACAACAAAGTTGTGTTTCACTTCCCATATTGTGTTTAATGAATGCAAACATATGAATTTAATTTGAATGCAAACATATGTAAAATTGAACACGATATATGTTAAGTTTTGTGTTTCACTTCCCATAATTGAACGCAGTATATGGAATGTGAAACACAAAACTTAACATGCGGAGTTGAACGCAAAACTTGGGAAGGAGATTGTGAAAATTGTGAAAATTGTCAAATTGGATGTAAAATTGCAAATTTAAAATTGAACGCTAGACTTTTTCTGTTGAGAAACTTATTACGTATACAATTTGAACCTGTAAAATGCAAAACTTAAAAACAAAATAGTAGTGTATCTTAAGGCAAAACTTTTGACGTGACTCTGAAACTTTCAACCTGAAATATGTAAATTTTGTGATTGAAATTTTCCTTGGTGATATTATTTTATTTTCATTTAAAATATTAAATATTTTCGTTCATATTTATATTGTATTTAAAAGGAAACTGAACGGGATTTTTTTTGTCCTGATTGCTAATCTCTTTAGCTTTGAACGCAGAAATATTGGGAACAACCGATAGCAAAAATAAATAATAAAAAAAAAACATATAAGTAAAGACCTGCGTTGATATGCCGTTACAAAAAAAAAAAAAAAAAAAAAAAAATTGACCAACATTGATATCTGTGTAATCAATAAAGAGCAGAATACACACATACATATTTATGTTATTATGTATGTATCTAGTTAGCCTTACCCTTGCAATTAATTTAATCTCCAATAATCTAATTCTACCTATGTAACTAACAGGGTAGGCTTGCTTAACTATATAATTAAATAACACTGAAAAGGAAGTAAATTAATGATTGAAACAACTAAGCAAGCAAGAAAGCTGCTTTCAAACCCAAGTTGGTCACATGCATGCAGGTCATTTCTTCATTATCATTATGCAATTATAATTTCCATCCCAGCACTGACTCCAATATTTTGCCATATAATTTTGACTTTTTTAATGTCATTTGCATCCACATCCACCTAAGCCTGACTTGGATTTACACAAGCTGTAATTTCTTTCTTGAGGACTTCCAACAGGCTAGAGCCCCAGAAGGATGTAGTAGAGTACTGTTATAGGCAATGCAATCAACATTCCAAAAATAACCCTGCAGACAATGGAATCAAATTAAGATTTTTTTTATTCTTTTAATCATTATTATAATATCAATAAGAATCGGAGTACATCAACTTAAAAATTGGACTTAAATTGTATATCCTTCCTCTCCCAAGGTTATCATTTGATTTTCTTGTCCACCACTAAATTAATGGTAAATGGATAGATGAAAATTGAAGTTGCTATTTTTATTCGAATGATTAAGTTGATTTAGCTTAAGCCAATCAAATATTGAAAAATGAAGAATTGAAGTTACCCGGTGCTAAGTATGTCCGGATGAACATTGTATTCTTTGGCAAATACAAAAGGAACAATCCCTTGAGGAAGCGCTGCCTGCAACAAGAGGTTTTACAATTTAAATATTATTATCAAAACTGCTTTTACTTCAATTGTTAAAGAGATTTTTTTTTTTTTAATAAAGCAGAACCTGAACAATGGCGATATGAAGAAGAACACCGCGAAGACCAATGGCTATAGAGGTTGCAGCAATGACGGCAGGGCCAGTCAAAAACCTAACAGCCATAGCAAATGTTGCCACTGATTTTCCACAAGCTATTATCTTCGGTTGCAATGCCATGAATAAACCTTCATGTTCACGACCACAGCTACTTTATATTGATAGTGATTGCTAATTTATACGCAACTGCTTTTAAATTTAATGAATTAACGAAATAAATACCTAGACTGAACATGGCCATTCCCAATCCTGCATCTGATAATATGGATATGGATCCTTGCACGATGGACGGCATTTTGATGTTCCACCTACAATTGTTATCAATTAAAAAAATTAATTTCAAACCATCATTATTAAAGTTAAAAAATTAGTACATAATAATAACTATAAAGTCAAGTACGGCATCTTAATAATCAACTCTATTGAAATGAGAGGGAATCAAGTTCTAATATAAATTTAATTCCTGATTTATGTATGAGAATAATATTTCCAACCCATACTATAATCACAAAACCAGGGATTAAGCTTTCTTTGGTTCACAAAGTCAAAAAGTTGACTAAGAGATAAAACGTATGAAAGAAGAAATGGCATGTTAGGGTTAAGTCCTGACCTAAATGAAACGAGAGACCAAGTGAGTCCCAAAAGACTTGAATAGGTGTTGGGATTTCTAATGAGTTTCCTCCAAACCATAATAAGAATTAGCCTTGTCATGACACTTGCAGGAGGCATCTGGTGCTTCTTATTGTTTAATCCATCTCCTTGTTGATCAATCTCCATCTTTTTCTGGCAAGTGAATGGAGACCCACTCGCTCCAAACTTGGATGTTCCATCCTCTATTTCCACGTCATCCCTTTCTCCTCTAGACACTTTCCTTCCTGCTGGACTCATATTTTCAATCAACTCGTGCATTGCTGCATCACCAATAACAAAAAACCAAACAAACAACAAAATTGATTAATTCCGTTGCCAAACAGATAGTCAACACAATAAAGAAAACGCACTGCAGTTAAAGACAGTGAAGGTGAAACAAACTAAAAAAAGGTTAATCTCAGTCATTGATTATAGATGTCTGCAGTTTCGTTGAGGTGGTTCATCTAAGAGAGGAAGATAAATCACCTTTGGAAGCAGTAGTTTCATGTTGCTTATCAGAATCAACGGCTCCAAAGTCAGTGGAGGCAGCTCTGTTAATAGCATGTCTTAAATTTCCTTCAGAAACAGGAGATGCACTTGAGCTCCACACAAACATATGAAGCTCTTTATTACCAGGCAAGGCTGAGGATCCAATCCCACCACCGCTACAACTATCCTTCTTCCTCATTGGACCAACACCACCAGTTGCACTACTAGTACATCCTGAGAACATCGGATTTGGAGGTGGGTATGAAGAAACCAGACTTCCATTAAACAACTCACCACTCATGCTCCTCCCTCCCCTACTTTTCTTGTTGGCATTAATCTTGAACATCTCCTCGTCGAAATTCGACGTCCTCGGTGTGGCTCCTTTCGAAGACTGTAACGAATAAACATCACCGATACCAGTAGCAGTACCCTGGAAACTGTTTGTATATCCATGCTTTGGACTCGGAGCCTTACTTGCAAACATGGCGTAAAAATCATTCTGGTTAAAGCTTGAAGCCCTTGGCGTAGGTTCTCGAGACGATTGAACAGAGTAGATCTCTACACCAGTAAGATTTGATACTCTTGGAGTCATTGATGTTAACGAGTTCAATCCGTGTGACTTGTTGAATGAAGAAACCATTGATGATGCACTTGATCTTCTAACAACGACGTGCAGTTTCCCATCATCACCGATCTCTGCATCAGCCTGCAAAGGTTCACGACCGTTGAGTGAAACAACGTCGGAATCAACCCGGAAAGAAGTGATAGACCCTGCAGTTTCTGGGAACTGCTCGGTAATAAGAAGCTTAGCTCCTCGGTACTCAAACATGAACAACATAAGTGTATACCAAATCACACTCTGTAAAACAACAATCTGCACCATTAAACTCCCAGAGAAATCTCCATACATGGCTTTCAAAAGTGGAATCCCCATGACGAGAGTGTTGGGTAGGGTTGAGAGAGAGAAGAGAGTGATCATCCACTCGAGATTGCCGCGTTTCGAGAAAGCTTGCCAGAAGAAGAGAGCTGTCAGAATCACTACTTTTTGGAGAGAGTCAGCGGCGATGAAGTGGTAGTTCATTGCATAAGGGTTATTGGAGGATATGAAGTGGAAGGAAAGCAATGGAACGGCGAATACGGCAACAAAACGATTGATACCGGAGCATTGGTCAGGTGTGAAGATTTTCCACCACCGTACCGAACCATAGGCTAATATCATAGCAACATATAAGGGCACAATTGCTGCAAGAACATCGTATATGTCCTTACCAGTAATCATGGCTACAAATTATGAGAGAGAGAGAGAGGATATATAGAAAGAGTACTAGTTAATGAAAATTATATGTTTTGATGATGGAGAAAAATATGTGTTTGAAAATGAGAACGTGACATTTAGTAGGGAGTCCAGAGAGGATCTGTAATGCTGTGGAAAAATTATAAACGCTGCAGATTATTTTTATTATGAATTCAGGGAGAAATTGATTGAATAAGTTGAGTTGTGTATTTAGATAGATTCCCGGTAAGATCAATAATATCTAAATGGAAATTGATAAAGCTTGGTAATCGGCACAGCAGTTGTTGATGCACATGAGTTAGGCAGTTTCGAGAGATCTGCGGTAGCAGTGCAGATATGTCGCGTATATATAATAGTTTGCCGGGACTCGGGCCTTGCCACTAGCTGGTGTGTTTGTTGGGAATTTCATTTTTTACTTCTAACTTTTAAAATAATATAGAGTAAAATTTATAAAGCGGTAAAAAAATTATTGGTACTATTTGAGGGGTATGTTGTGCAAATATCACCACTTTACTTAATGTATATTTAAAAGGCACTAAGAGAGCGTTTGAGACAAAAATACCCCGAAATATTTTAACAGTGAGGTAGTTATCATTTTCAAAGTCAGAGAGAAGCAACAGTCAAACCGACGGGAAACTAATCGACGGTGAAGTGACCGGAAGAGCTGCGATTGACAAAGGTAAGATTGGTTATTTTTCCTCGCTTTTGTTGTTGTTAACTTGCATTACATGTTAGAATTGAGTTTTGTTGATATGAATTGTAGAAACCGGTTAAAATATAGATGTGAGAATGGTTGTGGTTTAGGTTAGGGTTTGTAATTTGGTTGAATATCAGTTGAGGAAGATGAAATCTGGGTTTTTGAGACTTTTTTCAAGAAAATCAAGCTTATTTGATTAGACGAGCTATTTTTGTCGTGAAAAATAGGTTTTGGTAGATCGAGGTTCTTGGAAAAGGAATCGAGATTTTTTAAAAAGGAATCGAGTTTCTTTAAAAAAGAATCGAGCAATTTTGAAAAGGATCGAGCTTTTTTGAATAGGTTTCGAGCTTTTTTGAATAGGTTCGAACTGATTTAGAAATAGATCGAGCGTATTTGAAAGGGATCGAGCTTTTTTTAAAAATGATCGAGCTTTTTTAAAAAGGGATCGAGCTTTTTTAAAAAGGGATAGAACTTTTTTAAAAGAGATCGATCCTTTTTGAAAAGGATCGAGCCTTTTTGAAAAGGAATCGAGCATTTTTTAAAAGGGATCGAGCCTTTTCGAAAGGGATCAAGCGTTTTTGAAAAGTAATCTATTTTTTTTGAATGTTTCGAGGTATTTTGAATAGGTTCGAGCTGTTTTTGAATTGGATCGAGCCTATTTGAAAGGGATCGAGCGTTTTTGAAAAGGGATTGAGCCTCTGTTAAAAGGCATCGAGCCATTTTAAAAAGAAATCGAGCTTTTTTGAATAGGTTCGAGCTGTTTTTAAATTGGATCGAGCCTATCTGAAAGGGATCGAGCTTTTTTGAAAATGGATCGAGCCTTTTTTAAAAGAGAGCGAGCCTTTTTTTAAAAGGGATCGAGCCTTTTTGAAAGGGATCGAGCCTTTTTGAAAAGGAATCGAGCTTTTTTGAATATGTTTCGAGTTGTTTTTGAATTGGATCGAACCTATTTGAAAGGGATTGAAACCTTTTAAAAGGGATCGAGCCTTTTTAAAAAGGAATCGAGGTTTTTTTTAAAGCAATCGAGCTCTTTTGAAAGGGATCGAGCCTTTTTGAAAAGGAATCGAGACTTTTTGTAAAGCAATCGAGCTGTTTAGAAAGGGATCGAGCTTTTTAATAAAATTCTGTCTAATGATGTTGTATTTCTATTACATTGTAAATGAGAATTAGGTTGAGGGATTCACTTAAAACTCCAGAAGAATACTGGTACGAGGGCAAACTGACACGACACAACCATTTTGATGCCCTCGCCCATATAGACGACGCGCTGAACCGTGTCCCTGTAGAATTTGCAGATAAAGACCGTCGATGGTTCATGGCGTCTTGTTTCGGGCAATTCCTGACGATGCATAGGGAGATGAATTTTTCCGGTGGTATTATCCATCGATTGCTTTTGAGGGAGCTCCATCATAACGGCCCCATAGATGAGATGCACTTCATGTTAGGAACCCAGTCGGTGAGGTTTTCGAAGGTGGAATTTTACCTGATCACCGGACTGCGGTTTGGAGTTGTACAAGAGACCACAATGTATGCAGCAGTGGAGAATGGCATACATGAGCGGTACTTTCCTTGAGCCGTGGAGGTGTCGCTGGAGCAGATTAGGGGTGTTGTCACCGGCACAGATTTCGGACAGGCGTACGATGCTGTCAAGCTCTGCCTCTTATATATCCTGAACTGGATACTGATGGGGGTGGATGAGAGATTCAAGATTCCAGTTTGGCAGTTTCGGGTGGTTGAGGACCTAGATGCATTCGACACGTTCCCGTGGGGTGCCTACGTGCACATGCATTCTATTCACTCGTTCAAGAATACGCTTGACGGGCGAAGAGACGGGTTCGAGCGACTCCGGTAGGAAAAGGGCACTGATGTACACGGGGTGGAGACCTATAACATATACGATCTTTCTTATGCCCTGTTGGTAAAAAGTTCGAACTACAAATTGTACTTTATTGTTGGTGCCCAAAATTGTATGGATACTTATCGTACTTATCCATGATGCAGATATTTGCTTTGGAGGTGATCCTGAGTTGGCCAAAGAGGTCGGTGTCTGGAGGGTTACTGATCTGACTCCCCATATTTTGAAGTGGGAGTTGACCAAACAACCGAAAGGGAAGAAGCTACCAAAGATTTTCAAAGCCAGGGTATGTATTTATTTTGTTAATGTTTTTATTAGTTAGTATTTGTACAATGACATTGTTCTAACTAATATTTCATATGTTTGCGCTCAAGGAACTGGTGCCGACACCAGCTGAGAGACAAGCACCCTACTATGCTTGCCTAGACCAGGGGGGGGAGCATGTATGTAGAAGATGACATGGATGATATGCCGCCTGAGGTCCCTGATCAGAACACCTTAGGCGAGATCAGTGGTACTGACATGACCATTGACAGTGAGAGATCTGAGCCCACTGCTGGGGGTTTGAGGCCTAGTGACAGTGAGGGATATAAGACAGACCCTCAACGAGAAAGGCATAGGCATAGGCATAGGCATAGGCATAGGCGGGTTCAGTTTTCCACCCTTGGACATGGTACATCTGCAGGGGATTCCCGTGGGGGCGTTGGACGTGATGGAAAGGTCAGTTGAAAACAAAGTAAGTGTTTTTTAGTAACACGTGTTGATAGTTTTGTACTAACATTGTAGACATGATTTCAGGCTCTGTGGACTGAAATGTTGAACGATGTGCGTGAAGCTCTCCGAAAGAGTGATGAGGATCGACAACGTCAACACTTGGAGTTGTTGGATATGATCCGAAAGAGTGATGAGGATCGTCAGCAGCAACACCGATTGTTACTTGATATGATCCGGGGGCTTCAAGGTTTGACCTTAAGTACACACCGGGATGGCCCCCCACCTTCTGATCAATTATTTAGTCCCGGAGGGTCGACTGATAGTTTTATTTGGGGGACAGACACCCAGGCTTATGGGCCCCCCTCACCTCCCATCACATCGATCCCCCACCTCGCAACACATCATTCCCCCCACCTCCTAGCATATCAATTCAACCATTGCGGTCCCCTCCCCCACCCAGCATGTCTGTGGCGTCGGAGCAGTCCCCTCCCCCACCCAGCACGTTCGTCCCGTCTGAGCGGTCACCTCCCCTACCCAGCAGGTCCGTGGCATCGGAACGGTCCCCTCCCCCACCCAGCATGTCCATCCCGTCGGAACGGTCCCCTCCCCAACCCAGCACGTCTGTCCCGTCGGAACTGTCCCCTCCCTCGGTGAAGCATTTAGGAAAGCGCTAATGGCAGTTGGTGAGCCCTTACACAGATCCATGCCGTCCAAAGAGGTTAAAGAGATGGCCCGAGTCCGTGGAACACATTTTTGACCCCCACGAACTAGTGGACGGTGACCACCTAGCGGCATACAAGGCCTTCAAGAGGAACATCACCGGGGAACAGTGAGTCCAACTTTTTATAATACAAATGGATGTACATTTCTTGTTTATTCTAATTTATGTATAGCTAAGGTAATTCAATCATTATACAAACGTGATGTGGATGTGTTGTCACCAGTTACCGTGGGATGGTTCGTGCGTATGCAGTCCAACTTCATGGACTTGGAGGACACGATACGTACTTATTATATTTCATATTAACTTTTGTGTAAGTATTGTTGAATTGTTAACAAGTACGGTGGTTTTATTGTTTGTCAGCATATGGATGCATACCTAAATATTCTACGCAAGCGTCAGCGAGGATTCCAAAATATGTACAACCAGAGGATCAACGTGTTGGATACACAATTTTATGTAAGTAGTTATAACATTTGGGAATCACATCGGATTTTATGCTTCTGTATTAATAATACAATCTTGTCAATGCTTGTACAGCAACTTATGTTGTACATGTGGGAGAGGATGATGCCTCGTGATTCCCACAGTGCTGTGAGCACGGCAAGGTGGAATGTGTTACAGTCCCGATGGTTGGAAGAGGACCTTTTCACGGTCCGTGGAGCAACCACGAGTGGAAACCGCCAATGGCACGAGGTTGACCAGGTAAGTGTTACATGATTGAGATGATTTAAAAAATAATTGTAAGTATATCCTCAGCTAACACGGCATGCAAACTGTTACAGGTGCTGATTCTGTGCAATGTTAGGGGCCCAACATTGGCTGGTGGTGAGCGTCGACCTTTTTCGCGGGACGATTGATATTTATGACCCCTGGAGACAGGAAGTCCCTTATCAGATCAGGCACCAGCAGGTCCGGCCATTACGGTGGTTTTTACCCTCCATGTTGAGTGACGCAGGGTTCCACACAGCACGGCGTCCTAGGCATCGGGCGTTCACTCTGGAAAATAAGCCCTTCTCGATCAGTCTGGTGCATCCTTCTACAGTCCCCCAACAAAAGAAATCGTAAGATATTCTATTTCATTCACTTTTTTACATATTGTTTATGAACAATTTCTAATGGTGTTTTATGTCCCGAATTGTAGAGGTAACTGTGGTCCCCATACTTTGAGAATTATCGAGTACATAGTGACGAACCGAAGGCCTTTTGATTGGTCAGAGGACGACATGGGGATGATTCGGAAAAAAATGGCTGTGGAGATTTTTGCTAACTCCAGGCCTGCCAAGTGATTTTTTGTATATTACCATTTGAGCTGTGCCTACGTGTAATTAATTCATGAATATTAATTCATTCATTATTCATTCATTAATATTAATTCATTCATTAATAAGTAATTATTGCAATTCCAAATCATGACAATATGATACACTTCTAAAAGTTTTCAATGTGATAAAAAAATTGTCATTCATTCCCTATTACAGTCAATGTTAGGACACGTTTGTTTGTTGTGTCCAATTGAATGACAGATGCTACACTTGCGGCGGTATTCATCGGGAACAGCTCTTCTTGTACCTTCATTAATCATCGGTGGATTAGAACATCTCTTTGAATTATGCCCTGGTTGTCCACATCTTCTACAGGATTGTGTAGTTGTCCTCTCCGAAGACGAGACATGGCGACCCGCCCTCGGGCGTCCTGCTTGTCTCCTGGAGTTTGGATTCAAAATCACCCTCTGAGCAATGTCAGATGGCACAACCCAAGTGGAAGGATGACCCACCGGCATAATAGGAACTGAGTACGCGTTAATAAGTGTCTGTGTCTTGTAGTAGTCCGCACACAAAGTTGTTAAGTCCAAGTTTCGCTCCTTGTTAAAAAAAATTGAAAACGATCAGCTTCATCAAGAAAATGATCAGTAGGTTTTCAAAGTTGTGAAGTCCAAGTTACAGTAATCTACCATGCCGCCGCAAGGGCGTGAGAACATGGAAAATGATCCATTTGAAATTTGTTACAAGTATAAGTCTTCCGAGCTAAGTCTTCCGAGCTAAGTCTACAGTCCACTGTTTTCCAGACTGCCTGACCAAAAAAATGTTCCAGTCTACTGGATTAACGGTCAAATAACCACACTTCTCCACACGTTTTAAGAGCACAAGATATGCTGCGTCGGTCAACTGATGACGCATGGTTTGTGCAGCTCTATAGCGATCATGAAACCACCGTTACAGCATATTCCTAATGAACTCAGCTAGAGTCAACATAGGCAGTTGGCGTGCAAATTTGAGGCACGAGTTTATGCATTCTGCAGCATTAGTCGTCATCACCCTATACCTTCTTTCCGGGCAGTGTACACGGGACCACTTATGTAGACCGACATTAATGACATAATCATATGCATTCTGGTGCAAGTTTCTTAACTCTTTCATATGCTGGTTATATTCAAACTCGGTGTATGCGCGTGCTGCTTTGTCCATTATTACGGCAACATCCTTCCTATGAAATCTCTTTTTGACATTTTCAGCAAAGTGCCAGCAACATATGGTATGGGTGGCATAAGGGAACACTTTAGAAATCCCTGTTTCAATGCTTGCATGCCTATCAGAACTGAAAACTAGCTTATCAATATGACCTAGGGCACCCTTCAAGCAATCCAAAAACCATTCCCATGAAAGGTTGTTTTCTGAGTCGTCGTACCCAAAAGCAATTGGATACACCTGTTTGTTCCCATCTTGTGCTGTTGCAACAAACATTGTACCCTAGAATCGTCCCTTCAAATGGGTACCATCAACGGTAATGACTGGACGTATACACGTTCAGAATCCTCTAAGTGAGGCACCAATCGACATGAAGAAGTACAGAAATGTATCATCTTCGTTGCACTGTAAGTTAGTGATTGTACCGGGATTTTTTTTTTCCAAAACGTACCCAAACGATGGAAGCAGTTGGAAGGTTTCCTTATGTGTTCCATATAACAGTGACAACGTATAATCGTGGGCGGTGTGTGCCTTACTGTACATGATTTGGATTCCATACATTGATTTCATGTCGGTGATTATGTCCTTCGGACGCATTAGTAGACCATCTTGTTGTTGAAGTCTAGGTGCAATAACTTCTCCAATTGTGACTGCACTAGCTTGTCGGTGCCGGCGGTGAATTTCCTCGAACGGACAAGTGTGTTCGTTGACAAAACTTCTTACTTGAAAGTATGTGCCTTCATCTCTCCTCACCGCTCTTAACTTCCACGTACAATTTCCCATCAAACAACCTA
Organism: Dipteronia dyeriana; assembly: GCA_032871835.1. NCBI lineage: Eukaryota > Viridiplantae > Streptophyta > Magnoliopsida > Sapindales > Sapindaceae > Dipteronia > Dipteronia dyeriana. The sequence continues at coordinate 74,461,314 of CM065300.1, read as the reverse complement.
GATGTAATGTTGTCTTATTAGACCTTTTTACCTTCCACTTGAAGTTCTGCCGCATTTTAAAATGGCCTACTGATCTCTTCAAATCCTTTTTCGTTGTAAAAAACTGGCCTTTATATATCATGCTTGTAGGTTCATCTTCAAACAAGTTCCTGCTTCCACCAATACCAAACGAGTATGATTCTGCTCCTGGAATAACCCATGTTCTTGCATTATTTGAATCATCTGCAGTTACATTAGCCCTCCCCTTGGAGGTCCCAACTATATCTGGTGCACTGGAACTAAATCTGTGTATATGTCTTACAGGTCTTTCCATTTCGACAGGTTCTGCATCATCCTGATTATCCTCTACATTTTCTACAGAATTTAAATTGCCCTCATTCTCCACCTCATGATTCACCCCAACATTCAGTGCTGTATTCTCCTCATTGTTGATGTCATTGTAGATCTCATTGTATTGGTGGTTGTACTCTCTACCATTCATCTCAATATGACAACCAAATACATCATCGAATTCAGGTTCTGGTCTATTATCACGGGCGACTACTTCTGATGGGACAACACATATGTTTTCCCGACCATTAATCCCACTTCTTTCTGTGAACAACTAGTTGCTTCCGCCTAACGATTGAAATTGTTAGGTGTTATCAGGATGAGTAATATCTTCACCAATGACACCTCCCGCTGGCCTCTCGATTAGACTAATACATCCTTGAGGGATCACCCTATCTTCTCCTAGCATAAACTGAACATCGTCATTGTTTCTTATAAATGTACGACATGTAGTCCCAGGAACAATTGATAGAGACTGTAGCTCAGTACTGTATTTGTTCTCATCAAACTTCACAATGGTTTGAACGATAGACACTAGTTCGTCGTAACTCAAATTCTTTGACACATACAAACCTTGGTTATCGGAACCTAAATACCTCTGTTTTCCGTCTGGTAATTGCTCCTATCAACCGTTGTAAGATATGACTATTCTCACCCTATCCATTGTCCTGTCAAAACCAACATCAAAAACCATTAATAAGGAAAAAAATATTTCATATTAAATTTACAATTATAAAGGATTAAACAAAAATCAAAAGTGTAAGATATGAAGCTTTTTTTAAAGACGGATCGAGATTTTTTTGTACATGATCGAGCCGTTTTTGTACATGACCGAGCTATTTCTAACGGGATCGAGCTTTTTTTGTTCAAGACCGAGCTCTTTTTCTACATAATCGAGTTTTTTAATATATGGCTCGAGCTTTTTTTCATATGCCTCGAGCCTATTTGAAAGGGATCGAGCTTTTTTTTGAGGAATTTAGCTTTTTTGTGAGGGATCGTGCTTTTTTTTTACGGTATCGAGCCTTTTTCAAAAGGAATAGAGCTATTAGTGTCAGGGATTGAGCTTATTTTGGCAGGGATCGAGCTTTTTTTATGATGGATCGAGCCTTTTTTGCCAAGGATCGAGCCTTTTTTGTCAAGGATCAAGCCTCTTTTCTAGGGATCGAGCTTTTCTTTTTACGTATCCAGCATCTATTTTTGGAATCGAGCTTTTGTAGAATTTGATCGAGACTTAGTTTCACATTTTCGAGCTTTTTTACAAATGTTTCGACCTTTTTTTAAAACATTTTCACCTTGTATGTCCAAGATTATAAACTTGTTTGCACCACTACAACTCAACTCGCCCAAATATATATACAAAAAAAATATGCATACATGTTCATTCATTCTTTGAAAAAAGTTTACAACTCCAGGACATCAACATAAAAAAATTCAGACAACATGTTCATAAATGTTCATACAGTGTTATACCACACAGAAATACAATCAAAAATAGAATTGAAGATCAGAAATATTATTTTACCTTCTTGTGCAAAATCTGGAATATGTGCAATATCTGGAATACAATAAATCTGGAATGGAGCTCGTTTTGTGAAGAAAAAATGGAGTAGGTGATTGATTTTAAAACAACTTTATTAGACGGCAACCTTTAAGGAATAAAATATCGATTATTTAAGGGCAATTTCAGTAGCTCACCATAATAGGCACCTTTTAAACTGAACTTATTATAAATGTGACATCACTACAATTGACCAACAAAAAGGTGACATTCCTCACCATTTCCACAATTTATAAATAACCATAAATTCAAGCAATCTTTCAAATATGTCCAGAATTAATATTTGGGTTGTTTTTACCGAACATTCCAATAGTCGGACAAAAACGCCTTTCATTGGAAAAGAATTTAAAAAACAAAAATGAATGATTAAAACAAAAGGAAAGGGGAATTCTAAAAAGGAAAGCAATTGTATCTATGAAAGTTTAAGACTGGGAGAGTTTTGTTTGATTGGGAGAAGGACCAGTGGTGTGGTTTTCAAGCTCTTTTGAGCCATATTACCATTCGCAATCATATCTCTGATGCTATGGCGTGGAAGTTCAATTCGATGAGATTTTTTTTGTGGGGTCTTTCCGTAAAGGTTTAGAGAAGATGATAGATGGTTAGGGGTGTTTCCAGAATGGTCTATGGAAGGGTGTGTGCCCTTCGAAGATGGAAGTCTTCGTTTGGAAAGTGTACAAAGGTAAAGTCGGGGTTAAAGAAGTGCTTAGAAGGATGGGTACAACCTTTATCTCCAATGATAGGTGCGTTCTCTACTCGATTGAAATGGAAACCATAAATCATTTATTTCTTCATTGCCCTTAGACTGCTAAGTTGTGGACTGTCTGTATGAATTGGTGGGATGTTATTTGGTGTCTAAACATGTCGTTTAAGGATTGGTTTGATGGCTGGATGCGGTTATGCCCAGGTAGGAAAAGTGAAAGAGTTTGGCTCTCCTTGTTAAGTGTTGTTGTTTGGACCGTTTGGGAGTTTCGTAACCAGAAATTTTTTGACAACAAAGACCATATTCTTGCTTTGGCTGCTGATTTGGTCAGAGTTAGAATTGTGTGGTGGTTCAAAGCTTTTGGAAACAAAGTCCTGGACTCGGTTTCGGACTTACTGATCAATGTGAAGGAGCGTTGCATGAAGTCTTCTAGTGTAAAGAAATTAATGATCAAAGACTGGATTCCACCTCTGGTGGGTACATTTAAAATTAATGTTGACGGCTCGGCTAGGGGCAGCTCGGGTTAGGTTGGCATAAGGGGTGTTTTGAGGGACTCTTACGGCAAGGTGTGTTGCCTTTTTTCGCTCTCGGTTGGGATTTCGGACTCAAATTCAGCTAAACCTTTAGCAATTGAAAAGGTTGTGGAGCTTTAACTCTTCGAAACTTATATTCGGGGTTGTGTGATCTCCATCGTCTTTGATTCGAAGGTGGCCGTGTCCTGGATTAACAATGGAACTTTTGGTTGTTTGGACCATGTTAATACTATTTATTCGGTCCCCTCTCATTTGAACTCTTGGGAGGGCCTTGAGGTTGTTTTTAAAGCGCGTATGTTTAATTCTTTTGCCGATAGTCTGGCAAAGCTTGGATCCGACTGTAGGTGGCGATTTTATTCATTGGATGGTTTAGAAGTTTTACAGTTTTTCTTGCAATGCTTGGATCCTGTTGTAGTGGCGATTTCCTTTATTGCCTTTCCTAAGTTGTTCGCGGTTATCCTTTGGTTCGGTTGTCGTCTTGGTCAGAAACCACCAGATGAAAGGTTTGTCTGTCATCTTCTTCTCGAGGTTTCTATTTCAGCGGCGGACAGTCTATCAAAGATGAGTACCAATGGGGTTAAGGTTAGGCTAGATTGGGGGGGAGATGTGATGTGTTTCTATGGGCCGCTCTTTGGTTTCCAGTTGGGTTGCAATGGCTGCTCTGTTCTGTGTTCTTTTGCTTTGTTTTTCTGTTGTTTATGCTATCCTGCTTTAGTGGGTTTGGCACTCTGTGTGCTTCTTCAATGGGTCGAGTTGGGTTGCGATTGCTGCTCTGTTCTGTGCTCTTTTGCTCGGTTTTTCTGTTGTTTCTGCTGCCCTGTTTCAATGGGTTTTGCTCCTTTCTTTTTGGGTGTCCTCTTGTGTTTGTTTTTGGTTGCTCCCTTTTGTTCTTGCCTTTTCGACTCTTTCTATTGATTAATAACATTTACAGTTAAAAAAAAAAAGAGAAAGAAGAGAGAAACCTTGGATTTTGATTTCAAAGACAATCGACTAAGACTGTTTGATTTTTTGACTTAACAATGAATGACACTTAATGTGTTTTATTCAGTTGTTTTGTTAAATTTTATAAGTACTAAAATCATTTAATGAGCCATTAAAACCACTTTTTGTAAGTGAATTTTTTCTACTTTTCACTTAACACAAATCAATTAGAATTAATTACAAACTTTTACTTCTAAAACTATCCTCACTAATTTTGTATATTTCCAATTCTGTTTTTGTTAAGGGCTCAAAAAATAAATGGCACTATTTCAGAGGGGTGTTGTGCAAATATCACCAGTTTAGTAATGTAAGTTTAAAAGACACCATTTAACGTAAAGAGACGGGAATACCCCGACAAAATTGAAAAAGAGAGACATTTTGTCGTTTTGTGAGTCTGAGAATAGTAACAGTGAGAAAGAAACCGACGATAACGAAATCGACGGCGAGAAAATCGGCAGCTTATTGACCGAGACGGGAATACAGTACATTTCAGAGCGATTGACAGAGGTAAGTTCAGTTTGTTTTATTTATCGATTTGTTGTTGATAACTTATCATTGCATTTTAGACTTGTTCTGTTGATTGAAATTGTAGATTAGGGTTTACAATGACTGTGGTTTTGGTTTGGGTTTGAAATGAGGTTGAATATGTTATGAGGAAGATGAAATTGTGGTATCGATCATTTTTAAGAAAATAATAATACATCGAGAATATTTCAAACGAAATAGAGGAAATTTTAATGAAAGATTCGAGGAAATTTTTCATATGATCGAGATTATTTTTCAAAGGATCGAGAACATTTTAAAAGCATCGAGAATATTTTTAAAGGATTGAGAAATTGTTTTAAACGATCGAGAATATTTTTCTAACGATCGAGAATGTTTTTGAAAGTGATCGAGCTTTTGTTAAATGATCGAGAAGATTTTTCAAAGAATAGAGAGGTTTTTCAAAAGATCGAGACTTTTTTCAATGGATCGAAATTTTTTAAAATGATCGAGGATATTTTTGTAACGATCGAGAATGTTTTTCAAAGGATCGAGATTTTTTAAAATGATCGAGAAGAGAAGATTTTTTATCGAATCGAGAAGATTTATTAAAGAATCGAGAGGTTTTTAAAAGTATCGAGACTATTTTCAAAGGATCGAAAATGTTTTCAAACGATCAAGAACAATTTTGTGACGATCGAGAATGTTTTTGAAAGGGTCCAGATTTTATAAAATGATCGAGAAGATTTTTCAAAGAATCGAGAAGTTTTTTAAAGGATCGATACTATTTTGAAAGGATCGAGAGGTTTTTCAAAGGAACAAGATTAATTTGAAAGGATCGAGACCTTTTTCAAAGGATCGAGACCTTTTTCAAATGATCGAGAACTTTTTTAAAGGATCGAGAACTTTTGCAAAGGATCGAGAATAGTTTCAAAGTATCGAGATTTTGTTTCAAACGATCGAGAATATTTTATATTTTTTTGCAGTTTACTGATGTATTATTTCTGTGACATTGCAGATGACGAGCAGTTTGAAGGAATTGCTTAAAACTCTAGAGGGAGACTGGTTCAACGGAAAATTGACCCGACACGACCATTTTGAATCCTCACCCGTATAGATGATGCACTTGATCCGGTCCCTGAAGAGTTTGTGGTTAAGGATCAGCGTCGGTTCATGGCCTCATGTTTTGGGCATTTCATGTCGATGCACCGGGAGCTAAAGTTTTCGGGTGGTGTTATTCATTTGCTGTTGTTGCGGGAGTTGGACCATGACGGGCCGACAGATGAGATACGGTTCTTGTTAGGGAACAATGTGGTCAAGTTTTCGAAGGTAGAATTTAGCCTCATCACCGGATTACATTTTGGAGTCGTACCGGACACGAATATTGATGTTGCAGTTGAGAATGGCATACATCAACGGTACTTTCTTGCACATGATGAGGTATCGTTGGATGACTTGAGGGTTGTTCTTACCCGCGGAGTGTTTGAACAAGCGTACGATGCTGTGAAGTTGTACCTTATTTACATGTTGAACTGGATATTGATAGGGGTGGACGAGAGATTGAAGATTCCAGTTTGGCAGTTTCGGTTGGTAGAGGACCTCAATGCCTTTGATGCGTTCTCGTGGGGTGCCCATATCTATAGGCATTCTATATTTTCATTCAAGCATGCGTTACCGCGACGTCGTGAGGAAAGACGCCAGCAGTCACAGGGCGATGTTGGACATTGGTACAACATCTACGATCTATCACACACCCTTCTGGTAGGAAATTTGATTTCCAACAAGTACATTACATTTCTAATCCAATTTTTTTTATATTATAATTGTACTTATCTTTGATGCAGATATTTGCTTTCGAGGTGATCCCTCAACTGGGTGTCGATTTCGGGACTCGAAGGGTTACCGACCTTTGTCCTCGTATGTTGAAGTGAGAGTTGACGAAACAACCCAGAGGTAAGAAGCTTGACAAGATTTTTAGTGCTAGGGTAATTAATTTATTTGTTAATCGTATGTTATATTACTTACTATAAGTAACAATGACATTCATCTAACTACGCTTTCAGATGTCTACGAGGACGGAATTCGTGCCCACAGCAGCTGAGGCGGTGGCACCGTACTTCATAGGCTTAAGTGAGGAGGGGAGCCCGTATGTGCAGGACGACAGGGTTCACCTTCATACTATCCCTGATCTGACTACAAGTGCAGGTCCAAATTCCAGTGGCATGGACACTGGTGGATCTGAGCAGTCTCCTCGGTGAGTGAGGCATAGAAAGGTTCAGTTTACCATACCAGGAAATGGTGCTGATACAGGGGATTCCCGTACAGGCATTGCACTTGATTGGGAGGTAAGTTGAGATTGTAGTTTTTTTTTTACCTGATGACGCATGATTGTTTTAGTATTAACAATGTTGCATGATTTCAGGCCTGTTTAGAACAGCAGTTGAACGAGTTATGTGAAGCCTTTGGAAAGAGTGAGAATGATCGACAACAACAGCACCGAGAGTTGCTGGAGTTGATCCGAAAGAGCAAGGAGGATCGACAACAACAACATATGGAGTTGCTTGCATTGATCGGTGGCTTTCAGAGCTTTAGGCTGCATTTGTTTGAGCATACACAGGATCAACATACCGGAGGGGCAGATCTGAAGAGTGGGGCTTAGTCTCCTCCTCTCCCCCCTCCCCATTCGAGCAAGCAGCCGGCCCCCCCTCCCGCTCATAGCGATTCGCAGGCTCCCCCTCTACCTTGGAGAGAGCAACAAGCTCTCCTTCCCCCTACATCTCTGAGCGAGGAGCCGGCCTCTCATCCCCCTAGGAGGTAGGAGAGAGTGTCCCCTCCTCCACCTCCCCTCGAGCAGTAGGCTCCCTCTCCCCCTCCACCTCCACCTCCACCTCTACCTCCGAGCGAGGTACCAACCCCTCATCCCCCTCTCTCTACCACCTCCCTTCGAGCAGCAGGCTCCCCTTCCCCCGTCCTCATCTCAGCATACCCCGGTAGAGGGAGTTCGACAGTAGAGGCATGTATTGAAGCACGGTTGGCAGTTGCTTAGCCCGTACACTGATCTGTGCTGACCAAAGAGGGCGAGGGTAATACTAGAGGGACCTGAGCATGTATTTAATCCTGAAAAACTGGTGGATGGTGACCAGTTGAAGGCTTACCGAGCCTTCAAGAAGAACGTAAACGGGGAACTGTAAGTAAATTTCTTTGTTATTTAGGTTGCATATTTTCTTGTAATGCATTATATAAATGTGTAGCTGATGGAACATTAATGCAGATATGATGTTGATTTGCTCACGCCGGTTGATGCTGCATGGTTCCATCGGTTGCTGACCAACTTCATGGATGTTGATGATGAGGTACATGAGACCGTACCGTAAATTCTGTTTATAGTATTTGTTTAAGATGTTTAAGCCTCCTAACATATCTTTATGTGTTTATATTCCCAGCATATGGACGCGTACCACCATATTCTTCTGAAGCATCAACGGGCTTTCCCGAAGGTGTACAGTCAGATGGTTAACATATTGGACTCATATTTTTTGTAAGTATTGAAATTAGTAATGATTACTCATGCTTGTACATTTGTATGGAAAGCAGTAATAACTTTGAGTTTTTGTTTCTACAGTCTTTTCTGGAGCACTAGTACATTAAAATGATGTCTCGTGATTCTCGCGGGCATATCACCCCAAGGCGTTGGAATCTTTTGAGGTCATGGTGGAAGGATAACAACCTTACGACGGTGCTTGGGGGTGCCCCGAATGGATGTCGTCCGTGGCACGAGGTTGACATGGTAAGTGTTAATTGACATGGTTTGCAATTGTATATATAGTTGTCTTTGTACATCCTAACACATGTTGTTTACGCTTAAAGGTCCCGATACCGTGCAACATTGGACGGCAACATTGACTATTGGTGACTGTGGACCTCACATGCGGAAAGATGTGGATAGTCGATCCCTAGAGACAGAAGGACCCATCTTATATCCGTAAGCAGTAGGTAGCCCCGTTGTGCTACTTTGTGCCCTCGATGTTGAATCAGGCTGGGTTTCATACTGCACGACCGGCTGGACTTAAGAAATTTGAGAAGACAAGCCGTTTGATGTCAGCTTGGTGTCGAAAAAACATGTCCCCCAGCAGAAGAAATCGTAAGGCATTTCGTAATAGTATATTTAAGATTATATTATTATAAACCTAAGGTTTTATTAACGCTTTTAATGTGTCCAACTGCAGGGGTAACTATGGTCCCCACACGTTGAGATTGATCGATTACTTACAGGTAGACAGAAAAGATTTCGATTGGTCGGAAGACAATATGGGGATCATTCAGGAGAAGATGGCCGTTGAAATATTTGCAAACTGCCGTCCCGTTTAGATTTATGTAGTTATTCATTTGTATACGTACCAATTATTTTGTATATGTACCAAATAATTTGTATATTTACTAATTCTTTTGTATATGTACTAATTGTTTTGTATATTTACCAATTCTTTTGTATACATCCCAATTCTTTTGTATATTTACCAATTCTTTTGTATAAAAATGTTTACATTTGTATATATACAAATCATATTTAAATAAAATTGCATTTCAGTCTTAAATCAAATTTAAATACAATTGCATTTTAGTTAATGAACAAGTCATACGAGTTTAAATTATCACAATGTCATCATGATAACGCCTCAACTCATTCCACGGTGGAGTCTCTAGTAGGGCACGTCTGTCTGTTGTGACCAACTGTATGACAGATACTACACTTGCATCTGTATTCCTCAGGATTAACTGTGCTCGCACCTTTATTACTCAAAGCTGGTCCATTATTACGGTAACATCCTTTCTATGTTATCGCTTCTTAATATTTTCATAAAAGTGCCAGAAACATATGGTATGGGTGGCATAAGGGAACACTTTAGAAATCCCTGATTTAATGCTTGCATGTCGATCAGAAATGAAATCCAAATCATCTATATGGCTAGGGCACCTTTCAAGAAATCCAAAAACCACTCCCATGATAGGTTGTTTTTCGAGTCACCATACCCAAAAGCAATTGGATAAACCTGTTCATTCCCATCTTGTGTAGTTGCAACAAATATTATGCCCCCGAATCTACCTTTTGAATGGGTACCATCAACGGCAATAACTGGACGTATACACCTCTGGAATCCTCTGACTGAGGCACTTGACGACATGAAAAAGTATAGGAATTTACCATTTTCATCTCACTGTAAGTCAGTAATCGTTCCTGGATTTTGTTGTTCCAATTCGTAACCGAATGATGGCAGTAGTTGGAAACTTTCCTCTTGTGTTCCATAGGTCAGTGACAATGCATAATCAAGGGCTTAATGTGCCTTACTGTACATTATTTGGATGCCATACATTGTTTTCATGTCTGTGATTATGTCCTTAGGACGCATTAGTCGACCATCCTGTTGCTGCAATCTAGGTGCAACCATTTCTCCAATTATGACTGCACTAGCTTGTCGATGGCAACAGTGAATCTCCTCCAACGGACAAGTGTGTTCGTTGATAAAAATTCTTACTTGAAAGTATGTCGCTTCATCTCTCTTAACCGCTCTTAACTTCCACGTACAGTTGTCCATCAAACAAACCAGATGTAATGTTGTCTTATTCGACCTTTTCACCTTCCACTCGATGCCGCATTGTAAAATGCCCAACCAATATCTTCAAATCCTTTTTAGTAGGAAAAAATTAACCTTTATATATCATGCTGGTAGGTTCATCTTCTACCAAGTTCCTGCTTCCACCCATACCAAACGAGTATGATTCTGCTCCTGGAATAACCCACGTTCTGGCATTCTCAGAATCAGCTGGAGTTACATCAGGCCGGACCTCAGATGTCCCAGCTATATGTATTGTAGTGGAACTACATCTGTGTACACGTCTTGCAAGTTTTTCCCTTTCGAACTGTTCTTCATCTTTCTCATTGTTCGCTACATTTTGTACCGGATGCAAATTTGGCTCATTAGCCACCTCATGGATTTGTAAGTTATGAGGTTCATTATTCCGCTCATTGTTCATGTCATTGTACATCTCATTGTATTGGTGGTTGTACTGCCCAACATTCATTTCAATATGACAACCGAAATCATTGTCCAATTGAGCTCCAACTATATTACCATCATCGGCTACTTTCGGTGGGACACCACATAGGTTTTCCCTACCGTCAATCCCACTTCTATCTGTGAACAACTGGTTGCTGCCGCCTGAAGAACAAAAATATTGGGTGTTATCATGAGGAGGGATTTCTTCACCTATGACACTTCCTGCAGCCCTTTCAATTAAACTGACACATACTTGAGGGATCACCTTATCTTCCCCTAGCATAAACAAATCATTGTCGTCGTTTCTAATAAATGTGCGACATGTTGTCCTAGGAATGATTGATATAGATTATAGATCAGCAATGTATTTGTTCACATCGTAATTCACAACGGTTTGTACGATCGACACCAGCTCTTCGTAAGTCATATTTCTAGACACATACATTCCTTGGTTATTAGAACCAAGAAACCTCTGACTTCCATCAGGTAATTACTCCCACCGACCATTGTAAGATATTACTAATCTAACCCGATCTATTGTCCTATGAAAATCATCATCATAAACAATCATTAACAAATAAAAAAAATTACTTTTACAAGTACTAAGAATTACAAAAATTTCTCAATTTTAACGGATCGACTACATGTTCTTCTGAATCGAGCTTCTTTTGTAATTAATCAACAACATTTGAAAACAGATCAAACTTTTTGGAAAGGGATCGAGAACATTTTCTAAATGATCGAGCTTTTTTCAAATGGATCGAGTACTTTTTATAAGGGATCGAGAACTGTTTCAAGGGTTCAAGAATAATTTACAATGGATCGAGAACTTTTATCGAGAATATTTGTCAAATTATCGAGAACTTTTATCATGGGATCGAGAACATTTCTAACGGTTCGAGAACTTTTTTAAGGCATCGAGAATATTTTTCAAATGATCGAGAACTTTTATCAAGGGATCGAGAACTTTTATCAAGGGATCGCAAACTTTTATCAAGGGATCAAGAACATTTTCTAAGGGACCGAGAACTTTTTCTAAGGGACCTAGAACTTTTTCTAAGAGATCGAGAACTTTTTCTAAGGGATCGAGAAATTTTTTAAGGGATCGAGAACATTTTTAAGGGATCGAGATTATTTGTCAAATTATCGAGAACTTTTATAACGGTTCGAGAACTTTTGTCCAGGGATCGAGAAATTTTCCTAAGGGATCGAGCATTTTTTTGTCGACCATTTTTTTCAAATAATCGACTTTTTTCAAACTAAACAAAAGCTTGTTCCAATACAAAATAAGCTTGATTCATCTTTAAACATTCTCGGTGACACAAGAAAAAAGCACGGATGTTTTCCATTTTCATACATTCTAGTGCAGAATCTGAAGTGGATACATTGTTATCGAGGAATTGATACATTGTTAACCCATGCAGAAATGAATGCAAAATATCTGAAATGCATAAAAGAAATTTAAGTGAAGATCATAAATATTTGTTACCTTCTACTGCAGAATCTGGAGAGAATCAACTTTTTTAAAGTTAGAGTCATGTTTTTCCGACAAGTTTTTTGGGGAGATAACAACGAGCCCAGAAAGTTGCTTTTTAAAAATTAAAGTTTAGGGGCAATTTGGGTAGTTCACCATAATAGGTGCCTTTTAAACTTAAGTTATTAAATTGGTGACATCATCACAACACACCTTAAAAAATGTGCCTTTTCTCACCATTTCCACTTTTTGTTAAATCCCTAATCATATTAATATATATTTTTTGTTCTCACTATAAAGAACTTTAACATCAGAAAACTTAACTTCTTCAAAACAAAAACAATTGGTGACTGATTTTCCTAACATATTCCGGTAAGAACTCTTTCTTGTTTCCATAATTTGATAATTAGTTTTATTAATTTTATATTACAGTTTGAGTACATCTTTTTCACTTGTTCTAAAAATTAATTGGAGAATGCTTTTGATGATGATTTTGTTTTGAGTTTTTTTTTTGTTTTGAGATGTTAATTTTGGGAAGAAAAAGAAAAGGTTATATATATAAATATATATGGATGAGATGCACCAGCCAATGCTATTTGGGTCAAAATCAAGTAGTAGTTGATTTTTTGTTTTTATTAATATTTTTTGAGAATTTTAGAATGTATCACCATCAAATATTATGTTCATTTTTAATGTAATTCAACAAATGGAATAATGTATAAAATATTTTTAATAATTAAATAAAATTATTTTAGAATTAATTTACATGTTAGAGTTGTCCTTAATATGTTAAAATGTAAATATATAACAAATAATAGTTAGAAGGGTATAGATGTAAAAATATTTATTTTCAGATATTTATAACTTAAAAAAACAAACAACTTATCACTTATATTCAGTTTTCAGTGAAAAAAAGAAACATGTTTTTTAGTTTTCAGTTTTCAGTTTTCAGTCACTATTTAGTCTTCAGTAACATTCAACACTGTTCAGTCTTCAGTAACATTCAACACTGTTCAGTCTTCAGACAAAAAATCAAACGGGGCCTAAGAGAGAGAAACGACTGGCAACATGGAGAGACAATCGACCAGCGGTGTGTACGGCGTTTGCGGTGTGACCCAGGACGACGGCATTTGTGCAACCTCGACCTGACGAGACACGGTCGGTGACATGATGAGAAGCACTGTGTTGTGTGAAGAAGTAACCAAAGCATAACAAATCGCAAAAAGGAAAATAAAATCTATTTGAAGGTAACTAATTTCAATCCAGAGTTTCTGTAGTATTATATATTTTGTTATCATTTGATCGGTTGTTGTTTGCTGGTAGTGTTGGTTACTGGTGATGGTTATTTATTTAGTAATGTTTTCTTATGTTTTAATTCCTTTCTTGGTTGTTGTTTGCTCTTTTCTTCTTCTAGATCTATGTTTTCTTCTGTTTGCTACTGAAAAAAAAATTACAACTTTTGTTTTTCCCATTATATTAACACAATTCTTTTGTCTGTGTAGTTATTCTGGTATTTAACTTTTGGCCTCATATTGTCAATCCACTTAATGTGCTTAATAAGTGGCGAATTAATTATGCTTTGGCAGTTTGTGTTTTTCTATTCATACAAGTATCAACTGAATCCATATCAAGTATATGCATACATAAGTCAAGTTAGTTTTAAAAAAGTGAAATAGACAAAGTTGAATAAAACGTAATGCACAATCGATGATGATAAGAAAGTTGAATAAAAATATCGATAGTGAAAGATACAAAGTTGTACTTTGATTTGGTGCATTACGATTTATTCAATGAAGAGAAGTAGAATAAGAAGATGGTGATGACACACTTACAAGTGAAACAAAGCAAATAGAAAAAGATATCTATATCGATTATGTGGTTGTATTTGTCTTTGTTTTATTTTGTTTCTTTTGTGTGTTTCTATCTTGTGGTTAAGGGTGTGATATGGGACTAGCTAGGGCATAGATTGTTGGCAGTGAGATCTGTATCATTCTAATGTTGAAAAATTCTTCTAATCTATGTTTATTGGTTGTTTTGTTGGCAGTGTGTTTAGTTGGGTTGGAGATATGTGTGTTTAATTGGGTAGTACCAATGTGTTTAATTGGGAAAGAAATAGTTGTGTATTTAATCGAGTGGGAAATAGGTGTGTGCTTAATTGGATAGTACTAGTGTGTTTAATTGGATAGTACATATATGTTTACTTGGGTATGATTGGTGTGTTTAACTGAGTAGTATTGGTGTTTTTAATTGGGATGAAAATAGCTGTGTTTAACTGGATAGGAAATATGTGTGTTTAATTAATGAAACATGGTGTGCTTAATTTATTGAACCCAAGTTATTTGAATTGTGCAAATGGAAAATATCGATAAAGGTGTTAACGGTGATTTTTGGGACTACGTAGAGTCGATCAGGCTCCAACAAATTGTTGCCAATTTCTAATATTGTTCTGAAAAGAATAGAAAAGGAGAACATGTAAATACACAATTTTATGTGGTAAAACCCTAAGTTGGGGAAACGTCCATGGTTTTCGGTGACAACGAGATGGAAAATTCACTATGATAAATTTGTTACACACTCTAGTTGTCTTTTTCTCGCGTATTGTTGTGCTCCAACCCTTACAATGGTATTCTAAGGTCTATTTATACATGCATATAACCCTAATTCTTGATATACAAGTATTGAAAGTTGACGATATTTAATGAAACTTTAACATATCGGAGTTGCAACTATTTTTTTCCTGTCTTGGGTATCTCACTTGGTGATGTATGTTTAATTCTGCTTTCTCTTTGTCATTTAGTCCATTATTGCTTATTGATGCTTAACAAGAAAGCATTTATTCTTGTCCACAAAAATTTGCTTCGCCCAAGTGACATGATAAGATGACAAGATAAACGGTGGATTGCTTGTTCCCCAAACGTCACCCATCACATTGTTTGTGGCCCCTAAACCAGATAGGTAAGTTCTTGTTTTAATTATATCTATAAGATGTTTTATTGTTTATTGAACCAAATAATAACGACTTTTTTGTTTACGTTGAGTTCAGGCGGAACGTGGGAACTGAGGAGTCTGCTAATAAGTCTTTTTTTTTTGGAATTGGAAGATTCAAAGAAATGGTTATTCAGTGACATTATTCAATCTTTCTTTTATCTTTGTTTTCTTTATCTTGATTTTGTTATTTGATATAGCACATCAATGCATACATGAGCTTGTTAGTGAAAATGAGGGAATCAAACCCGGATGGCTACAGGCATACTGGCGAAAAGCAGTTGTGTGTTTAATTGTTGAGCACTGATGTGTTTAATTGATCATTAACACTGGTATGGGTTGAGATCATTAACAAAACCACCATTAACACGTAGGAAGCACAACTACAGCTTTCCATGGATGATTCATGTTAGTGTGTGTATGTGTTTGTTTGATTTCCATGGCCTTTTTTCATTGTGTGGCTTTAAAAAGCAAGGGTAAATCAATCTCAGCCACTTGTGATAGTTTCTTTGTATTTTAGTTTTATAATAATATGATTATATAGTGGATGACATTGCTTTGAAGAAGCTATAGCTAGTCAACATCATTTTGACATTAACATACAATACCATTAGGTCAATTTTGCTTCTTCTTTTTTTAGTTCTTAGATGAAATAATGTTTTAGGCAGTGTTTGAAGAACTGGTTTCTACAAATCACATAAAATTGAATGGCATAGATCAAAGGCATTATATTCGTTCAATTACTGAGGAATAGCTCTAAGAATACATTCTTCTACAAAATATTTTGACGGTGAACCGTTTCATTCGGTTAAATTGAGAGTTGACAACACCACCACCTAGGGTTAACTTTATTCCAATCTAATCATCTTTTCTAAATTTTCTTAAATAAGATGCACAATAGCTTCTCCCTCAAGTATAATAGCAAACATACACATAAACACTGTTCAGGTACATTTACTACAGATAGGATATATCATAAAACCAAATTGCCTTTTCACACAAGATTCTTTAAGAAAGTAGATAGCATTAAACAACAACTAATGCAGAACTATAAAAAGCATTTCTAATGCAATTAGAAACAATATAAGACATTACAACAGAAATCTAGAATTTTCTGATCCAAAAATTCTAGACAACAAAATAAAAAGTTCTCATTCCATATAATCTACATCATTCTAGCAATAAATTATTTCGGTGTCTCAAGCTTGTCAGTTATTTCAATAGCTTTCATTGCATTTGGAAGATTTTGTTTGATGGAAAATACAAGCAAAACAACGTCTTTCACATCATCCTGAACTAGGATAACATTATTTTGTATTATAATCCATTGTACTGAAACTAATTCTAATATTTTATTCCAAAATGGTCAACTGATCGAACACAAAACATAAAAATTTGCAGCTAAACAAATTGAAGCTTAGAAATACTAAGACTCAAAATTTGAAAAATGCTACTAAAGGAATATGTTGTAATCCTAATTAAACACAAAATACTGTAATCGTATTAGTACAATCATTGATCTTAATTTGGAGAAGCTAACACATAGTATTGGATCAAGAAATCAAAATATAACAGTTCAATCGTAAACAACATTGCATATAAAAATTAACATATTAATGATTTCAAGTTATAGTTGTAAAATAGTTGAGCAATAAAAAATGTTTTTTTTAAGACAAAACAATAAAAAGAGCAGCCATGAAAACAAAAAATATGGAACTTAAAATAGAAGCATACATCATTCAACATCATTCAATATCATTGTCTGGATCCGTAGGGTTGTTATATGGTCATGTTGGACACGTCTTTAGGTTTTGACCCTATTGTCTACATGATTCGCACTGACGATATCGGGGTGCTGGTTGATCTGTTTGTAGGTCCGAACATTGCCTTGCTGATCGGCCTGGGGGTTTGGACAGGCTTTGTCTGTTGTGGCCGGATTTCTTACAGATGGTACACTGCCTAATCCTATGACCATGCTTGTCTGCAGATGGAACCATATTCTTTATCAGCCTACAGGCTTAAGCTTGCCACTCTGGTGGAAGAACAACTTCAGAATGTACTTCCTCAGGAGAATTCCATTCGCTTAGGTATCCAACAAGAAAGATGACACTAGAATAGCTTTCCAATCATGTGTTTATTTTTTAGAAATCAGAACTGAAGTCGGTTATTTTTTAGAAATCAGAACTGAAGTCAGTAAATTTCCTTTTATAGAACCTACAAAGACAGTCAAACAAATATCATTATGTTCGATATTTATAAAAATAAATGCACACACATATATATATATATATATATGGAGAATATATACCTTATATACACTAATGCATGAGAACAAGACAGTAGGTCATTTTGAAATTCCTTACAACTATAAGTTTTTTCTGATAGGTTTACTAGGCAATCTTTCTCATCGTCCGTCAGGTTGAAATGTGTTGGAATTATGCTCGATAGCAAGAGTGTAATAATGTATTTGACAATCTTTTCATATTAATAAAGTGATTTCTAGTTTAACAATTCTTATAGCATTTATAGTTTAATTATTATAATTGTCAAAAGTAAATAATCATATGTCAAAAGACTATGAGAAAAGAAGAATTCTTCATACATCTAGATATGTATGAGGTAGATACAATTTTTTAGTTAGTCTTGAATAACATTCACAACTTAAGATAAAAGATTGGGCACCTTTATCTTGTCAAAGTTGTAGATTATTTTGCTAGCATTTGAGTGGGATCAAATGTGTTATGATGAGTCTAAAATCATCAAAGTGTGGTGTCTTTGGGCAAAAGAATCCAGTGCACTGGGTGGATTGAAATGGATCATAATGAAATACTTTATCTAGAACTGTCAATGGATAAAAGTTTTCATTTGAAGACAATCGGAGAGTCTATCTCAATCCTGAGATAAATGATGGACTTATGGTTGCAAGTGTTATAATTTGAAATATCAATAAGTACGATTATATAGCATAGTCTATCCTCGATTATATAGCATGGCTTCTGGACAATTCAAAATATCCAGGTTCAAAATGTGGTCGTATGAGTAAATATGGTAACTTGGAGAGCTTAGCGATTACTGGTATTCTTCACGAGGATACACTTTCTCCAATAAGGTTGTCTAGGATATGAATGAGTAAAATCAACTTATTCCATCTTTATTTAAGAGTTCAATTTTAGTTCTTTAGTGGAATGAACTAAAATTAAATAGATCGGACCAAAGTGAATCATTTGTTGATTGTGATTGGGTTGTGTCTATTGGAGCTTAAATCTAGATAGCCCGCCAGATCCCATATCCACACGAACTTGCATGGATCACTTGATATATTCTATCGGACCAATTTAGGGGTTTATCTAGAATTGTATTGAGGCATGTGAACTTGTTTCTTTTTGTAAGAATGAGTCTAGTTCACATGTGGACTTTTTATAAAGGTCAAATGGATTTAATAAAATAAGAAAATAATATATTGGCCCATATATATTGGTATGGGCGGCAAGGCTATTTAGAATAGCTTAATTATATTATTTTGTTTTATTATTTAATTAAATGGAAATTAATTAATTTGTTGATTAATTAATTATTTAATTAAAAGTCAAAATCTTTTTCCTATTAGTAGATGGTCTTATAAAATTATACTATTGTTTGTAGTATAATTAATGTTAAAGACTATATTTGATAAGTAGATAAATAAAAGGAACTATTTATCTAATCAAATTAGGAAGTCTTTAATATGGTTACAAATACACTATTGAGTTGGATTAGGAGTCTTGGTGTAGGATAGAATTCCTATTTGAAAAGGATTCTTAACCACCAAGTAAATCTACATAAGGAAAGGATTCTTAATTACCAAGTAAATCATTCTTAGGAAAAGAATTAAGTCTCCTAATTATATGCTATGAAATTTCAGCCAGCTATGCATATATTAGAGGAGGATAGAATTCTTTTTAGATTAGGATTCTTAACTACCAAATAAATCCACCTAAGGAAAGGATTCTTACCAACCAAGTAAATCCTTCTTAGGAGAGGACTTATGATCTTATATATATATAAGTTTGGAAATTTCGGCCAGCTCTAATTAATTGCAAGAATTAGTTTCGACCAAGTTTGGGATTTTCTAAAGAGAGAAATTCGGCCAAGCAAGAGAGAATTTTGAGTGAGAAAAAAAAATTATTTTTACTCTGGAAAAAATTTGACCAACTCATAGAGATAGTGTGAATTCGGCCAAGAAGATAAAAAAGTGAACGTTTTTGTTTCCGATAGTACACTAGTATCCTTTACATCAAAAGGGTTTTGTGTACAACTACGAATCAAGGTTCACGCGAGTTTCAATCAAATTGATTGATAACTCACAAGTGACCGGACGTTCTTGATTTTTCTCTTGGAGGATTATTGTGACTAACGAGGAACAAGATTTTGTTTGTTTCCATCCTCAGGTATACAAAATAAAGAAAGGGAGCCCACACTCCTAGGTGATTCACGTTTGTGATTGGTTTGGAAAATCTTACGGAATCAATTCGGTGCTTGTTCAATCATCACGAAAAAAAGGTATGTCACTTTTTATATACATCAATTAATCTAGGGTTAAGGTTCTTGTAATTATAAAGGGAAAATTTTAATTTATACGCAAACCCTAATTTTCAAAAATTTTCTAACGCTTCCATTGCACGGGTATTATTTTCCCTTGAATGTACATTATCTATTTGTTGCACCATGTACTTATGTGATTTTTCATTTTTTTTTGGGTTCATTTTTCGGTAGCCCACCCGAAACAAGTTGTGTTGCATTTTTAGATACGACATCACGATGCTTACGAAACCATTTTTGCATCATATCTCCAATGTATTCAACCAATGTTGTTATTGGCAACTGACGAGTGTACTGTAAACAATTGTTCATGCACTCCGCAATGTTGGAAGTCATCTCCGATAACGCTTAACTGGACAGTATGCACGAGACCATCTATGAAGCCTAACTCTTTTTAGATATTCATATGCTTGCCTATTTACGTGGCTCAACTCCTGCATCTTCTCCATGAACACTGACTCTCGATGTGCCCTTGATGCTTCATGGAACAAATTGCATACAAGGTGGCTTTTAAATATGTTCTTAAAGTTCATGTTCATATGAAAACCACAAAGGCCATGTGTTATTTTAGCGTATTCTTTAGCAATTTCTACCTCGATTGAATAACTGCAATAAGAGATAATGATACAATTCGCAAGACATCCTAATGCATTTTTCAACTCATTTAAAAACTAAGTCCATGAATCCTCACATTCAACATCACCCCAACTATAAGCCAGAGGGAAGACTTGATTGTTTGCATCTTGACATGCTGCAATAAACATGACACCACTAAGCTTACCCTTCAAATGAGTTGCATCAATGCAAATTTCAGGTCGTATGGCGGTATAAAACCCATCAGGTCAAGCATTGAGAGCAATAAACAAATATTCAAATTTTATTAGCAATGTCTGTCCTTATTGTTGATATAGTACTAAGATTATCGTGCTTCAATTGGTGACAATATGTAGGCAACAACTGATATGAAAGATTAGGATGACCAAAAGCGTTATTTTCAGTAAGTTCTTTTGCCCTTCCATGCCTTCGTATAAAGCAAACCAAGGCCATATTCCAGTTTTATATTAGTAAAGATTTCTTTTGGTTTCAAAGATCAACCAGTAACTGTAATTTTTTTGTGAAAGTATTTCACTAGTAAGCCATGCACTCGCTTGACAGTAACAGTTGTGTAAATTATCAATTGTACAACTATGATCTTCCTCAAATATCCGAACTATCCAATAATTTCCACCTTCCTACTTAACTGCATAGATTTGAAATTTTCACTCATGATCCTTGTAGCCAACTTCATATCTGGTTAGGTATGACCTTGTAAGATGAATTACTGAAAATAATTAAAAGTGCGTCTAAGCTAACCTAAACGAGGGGGTGAATATGTTTTAATCCAAATAATTACAAATTTTTTGGATTAATCAATTTTATCAAATTTACCCCATATTAGAAAGCATTCAATTGACACTAAACATAATAAAAACACAAGGATTGATTTACGTGAGAAACCCTTCTAGTGTGAAAAACTCACAGGCTATCCTTCTAGCCACATAATATCCTTAAATCCACTATTTGAATGAAAGTTTACAACCTATGTTGACCTTTAGTCACACCATTCATGGTTACTAATTCTTTCACTCTACCCAACATGCCTTTAGTAGTGATTCTTGACCTGTTACCTTGTGCACTAATCCACTTAGTCACAAAGCTTAACAATCAATGAAGAGAAAACAACCCATGTGAATGTCAAGAGTATTCTAAATGCATAAGTGCTAGGTCAACACATTTTAGCAACCATGAATG
Organism: Dipteronia dyeriana; assembly: GCA_032871835.1. NCBI lineage: Eukaryota > Viridiplantae > Streptophyta > Magnoliopsida > Sapindales > Sapindaceae > Dipteronia > Dipteronia dyeriana. The sequence continues at coordinate 74,439,845 of CM065300.1, read as the reverse complement.
AACTAGTCAAACAATCCTAGATATCATGTTGCTACATGACATACTTATAACTTAGCTAAATAAAATAAATACAAGCCTAGATGCAATAGTTATCACAATACAAAACCTAACAATCAACACAAAAAATCTCAAATTACAGATAAAAACTTAATCTAGATGCAAACAAGTCATACAAGAGATTTCTTGTTAAGTAAGAAAACTAAAATGAATGCAGATGGTGTTCTACTTACCAATTCATGTGTGTTGATGAAGACCCATGGAAGAATATAACCTAGAAGATGCTGGATGCTCATGGAAACGGGTTTGGATGAGTAAAAGTGAGTTCTTGGGAGTCTCTCTTAAGAATCAGTTTCTCTCACTGTATAATTTTAAGGATTCCAAAATTAGGTCTAAAATGCTGATGTGGCGGTCCTGACGCACGAAATGCTGCTGCTCGACCTCGGAGTCTCGTGGCCACCAATGCCACTGACTCTGACTCAAGAACTCTCTTGAATTCTAGGATTTCTTCAACAATTCCGATCCACTCCAGAAACTCCTCCGGCTGTATGCTCCCCTGAAATTTCAGAATCTCTGTCTGCATCCCTAACTCCCAACACCTGACGTCTTCAACTTTGTTATCAGCCCTAACATCAGTCACAGGTGCCCTATGTCGGCGTTGTGGATCCTCTTCCTCTCTGTTGCTTTCTTCCCCTTCATCACTGTCACCACCCATTTCAGGATTTAGGTTCTGAAAATCGTTTTGGTTAGTCCTCATCGTCGCAAGCTGCTCCGTTAATTACGTAACCTGTCGCTCCAACTGTGCCGTGCGGTCACGTTCGATGGCTTTTTCTACGAGGATCTGGTGTTGTAGGCATCTTCTCGGTGACATGTTGATGTCCCGAACGAACCACACTCTGATACCAAACTAATGTAGCGGAAGCTCTGTCGAGAAAAACCTGCAAGAAACAATTAGAAACGACCTACTAAAATTTCGTTGATTCGCTCACGAATACCAGAATATTATGCTTCAAATTCGTTGATTCACAAAGAATACCGAAATTGTAGATAATTAGAGAAACTCTAAATTTTTATTAATCAAAAACTGATTAGCCTTTCGGCTTACATCCTTATTTAAAGCAAATAAAACCTAAACCTAATCGTATTCCTTGAAAAACAAGAAAACGAGCGAAAAAAGGAAAAATTACCAAAAAAGGAAAAAACGAGAATAAAGCAAAAACTAATTCTACTAAGAATCCTAAGCATCCCGGAATTGACGGAAGTCGATTCGGACTTCGAAAACACGATTTATTATAAAAATGAAACTTTCCTAAACGGGCAAAAACGGTCTTTTCAGGCCTAAACGATGGAATTTGGGTAAAATAGGGTATGCCTCACTAGAAAAGCTTATGACTTTGAAAGGTCTTGCCAAAACGAATCAGCTGTCAAAGTTTCAGATCATTCCGACTCCGTCGCTCGGACTAGTAGGATTGAAATGGTCCTTTTACTTATTTTTTCTCATATCCCACCTCTCCATATAATCTACTGCCAATTGATATACTGTTGCTGCATCATCATTGCTTTAACTTTTCTACTTTGGTATAGGCATATGTTTTGGTAGTGCGCAGGTAGGTACCCGTGTAGTGACATGATGGCCACTGATCTTGTTCTCCGGTCTTGCTCATGTGCACGGTTTGTACGCTAGTGGTAAGTGGGTAAGGACCCGTGCTCTGAACTCTATTCTTCATTGATGTTGGCCTGTTTCCGTACAATCTTCATGCTTTTCATCCATGCTTCTAAAATGTACTTAATTGTCTGCAAACATATCAAAAGAGTCATAAAACACACAACAATACATGAAAACGAGATGAGGGAAATGGAATTGATGGCTAAAATATATGACAATTTTGGCACGATCAAATACCCCCTAAACCGAACCTTTGCTCATCCTTGAGCAAACTTTAAAACAAAACAAATAAGACACAAACACAAATAAAATGACTCGATCTAAAATTTTCCTAGACCCAAAACATTTGCCACAACACCAATTAATTCAGAGATAAACAAGGTAGAGTGGGAGCGATGAATATGTTCATGCAAAATGTTCAAAATAACTCCAAGGCACTGTAAGAGGAAACTCCCACAACACGAGTCTCACACTTAAAGCGCATTTGCCTCAGAAACTACTCACTCTCACGCCTTGAGCGTAATTTTTTTAGATTCTAGGTTCTCACATGGGATCTCTCTTCTTTTTCCTCTCGAAACCTAGGTTCACACTCATGCAATATGTATGGAAATGAAGTTATGTAATTGAATCAAATTAATTGCATACATTTAATACAAAATGAAAGCTTTTTAGTGAATAAGTCTCATGAAACCATCAAGTGTCTTAAAAGTGGAAAGAGCATGCATCAACCAATATTCTTAATCAAGACTTCCTTTAAGATTAACTAGTTCTTTAACATTTGGTTGTAATGAGGCCACGATGATTAGTGATTAGAAAGAATAGGAATTAAGGCACAAAGCACTAATCAACCATGTCAAGACAATGCATTCTACACTTAAACATTTGATTCCTTATGCAACACTAATTTAAACATACATTATGGTGTCCAGGTATACAATTAAATTTCAAGTGCAAACTCTAACTACTCTTGCAATCTTTTTAAAAAGTGTTTACAATCCAGGCAAGGCAATTGAAGCACATATATATATTTTTTATTTTGCTTTTTCCTTGTTGTTTTGCGTCTATTCTTTTCCTTCATTTTCTCATTTTGATTTATCTTTACTTCTGCTTTTGTTTTATTCTTTTTCTTGCCTTATTGACTATGCACCTTCTCACAATTCATCACTAATAGCCTAGGTACATGCCATTTATCAAATAAAGTATATTTTATAATCATTCCTAAGCCTTAACAAAATCAATCAAGTGAGGGTTGGCTTAGTGTTTAGGTTGCTTATGTTAAGGATGGATTGGGTCTAGAATGAAAAAGTCTTTATGTGTTTGGCTTCTGAAAGATTGTGTACAAGGTTATACAAAATAACCTAGAGGGGGGGGGGGGGGGGGGGGGGGTGAATAGGTTGTCTCTCAATTTTGACAATTCTTTCGAGACTAGTGACAAAACCTTGATAAGTATACAAATTAACATTCACCATGATTGTTATGAGAAAACAATATATTCATGTATGCTCAAATCTCCACTCTTAGTCTACAAAACATACAACAAGAATCAATGTATCTTATGAACAAATATATTCAATGTAGATAACATTACATAAGTTGTACTTAGAGTATTACAATGTGATACTTTACAACTTGAATGAAATATCACAAGATACAAAGTTATCGAACATACACAAACAATATTGTATAAGGAAGTCAACTTACATATAAAGTTCTATCCACATTATTCAAATAACAATTAGCAATATAAGAGAGGGATAGATAAAAGTTGACACAAGATATAACGTGGTAAACCTCCGAAGAGAAAAACATCCACGGGCTAGCAGCCACCGGCAAACAAAATCCACTAGTAGATAAGACAAGTACAATCTCTCAAGTGACCCTTTCACCTAGAAACTACCCTCTTATCCTACTCTAGAAGTTGTCACCCTATGCTCAACAATCCGTTGCTTCATACCTCTTGTCAAGACTTCCTTGTTCACCTTATCCGGATTCTCACGACCCAAGGCAAGACTTCTTGCTCAACTATCCGAGTCTTCCCGACACTAGTCAAGACTTCTTGCTCACCTATCCGGATCTTCATGACCCTAGGCAAGACTTCTTGCTCGACTATCTAAGGCCTTACGCCTCTAGCCAATACTTCCTTGCTTGACAATCCGAGGCTTCACACCTCTTGCCAAGACTTCTTGCTCAACAACATAGGTTTCACACCTATTGTAAAGACTTCCTTCTCACAAGGCATCTAGGTGATCATGAATGCAAAACGCAAACAAGCACGCAACATAGAATAAGATGATCAACTAATTCAATGGAAACTAGAATTAATCAATGAGTACAAAAAGTATATTTTTCTAGTTTATAATCCAAAAGTGACACCACACAAGATGATGCATGAACATATGAAATGTATGGATTAGGTACACTCCATGAAGTTCTAGACATAGACAATAAAGTTCACAAAACAAGATTGTCTAGATCATATACATGAACAAAAATCTAGAGCATGCCAAATTTCCAAACACACACTTTAAACCTAGATTTTCTTCATGTTGCTAAAGCTTGAAATAAACATGTTCATGAAGTACATATTCAAGACTTTAGTACTAACACAAAAATGCTAGAAACACAAGATATGATCAATCAAATCTCTAGTAATCATTTAGAGCATATATTCACAAAAATAGTACATTAAACTCGAATAGACTCTAAATATAAAATCAAATGTGCTAATCCTAGATCTGTTCAACAAATGAGTTCTTAGCACATGATAAGACTATTAATCATGAAAATAAAGTCAAACAAAGCACAGATAGTCTTAGATTCAAAGCTAGCACAATACAATCCCAAACATAGGTAAAATCAAAACCTAACTCAACATGTGAGATTTCAATTGAGACTCAATCTTGCTTTTAAATGAATATACTCATCAACATTTGTTCAATTCAAATACACAACAATAGGAAGAAGACCCAAGGTAATTGAATATTTGAATCAAGGAATCAAAAAGATAAACAACTACCTTGACAATTTCGAGTGCAGTCACGAAAATGGTGCGATCCACCAGAAAACTTGAACAAATGACTTCAAGGTTGCTTGGAGATGATAGAGAACTTCAATACAAAACTTCTCCAACTTGAATCACTCAAATCGGATAAGAGATGAGAGAGATATGGTGATTTTAAAGTTGAGAGATAAAATCTGGAAATTTTTCTGCACTATATTTTCTTCTTCCTTAGAATGAAATGTGAGAGGGGGGGAGTTTATAAAGGAGAGGGAAAGAAAGGAGCTAAAAGACCAATTTGCCCTCCTTTGGAAGTGCAACCCTGAGATGGCGAGTGGCCATCTCGGGGCAGCAAGGTTGTGCGGCCGAGATGGCCACGCGTCATCTCGGGCATGCACACCACCATGGCCTTTGTCCATGGTGCATTCCCCTCTCATTCTTTGACCGTTCTCCGGCCTCCGAATTCGGAATTCGAATCCGTTTACGGATTACAAACCGTAACTCTCACACTAACATGGACATATAGGATAATCAACCCAGAAAATAATAATTCAACTCGGTATATGAAGACGAAGACAATGTATGAAACATGAGTTGAAAGTGTAGTATCTTTTGACTTAGAACTTGAAATCAATAGTATGAGTAACCGAAATGACCGGAACTCAATCAAGAATGATTTAAGTCTAAATCCAAGTTCAATATCCATGTTAGACAAATATATAAATACACAAACACAATTCACACTAGAATGCAAACTACATTGAGATAGTTTCCAATCATGCATATTCCAAAACATGTTATTTCCAAACCAATGCATGAGCATTCATCTCCAAGTGTGTGAATGTGTTATACATGGTGCACAACGATGTAGGGAAACATATGAATGAATTGTATGTGTGTGCCTACAAAAGTGCACAACGATGCAGGGACACAAATGTATGATATGTGTGTGTATGCCTAAGCCTTGAAAGTGAAAAGAAAGGTCTTAATATGCCTTTGTAGAATCATGAAGCATTTTTCCCTTTGAAGACTTGAACTTGCTTGAATAGTTTTCATTTCTTCATTGAAGCTTGAATCATTATGAATCCTAGACAACTAAACAATACAAAGGAAATGTTGTTTTGATATAGAATAATGCCAACAAAACTCAAAGACCAAACAATCTCCCCCTTTGGCAAATTCTATGTCAAAACACCTATGCAAAATACTAAAGCACAAAAAATGAAGATTGGTCACAAAATCACACCCTCACATTACAATGAGTTAGCTTTTAAGACTAATCTTCAACAAGTCTTGAACTTCTTCTTGATCTTCTCTTTTAGCCACCTAAAATCAACTTAAAGCACAAAGCATATCCAAGAGAAATACACATATGGCAATATATAATTATGGCAAGAATTTAACATTTAAATCCAAAATGAATCAAGTATCTCCCCCTTAATACATGATATCTCAAAGATATTCTTATGTCCAAAATGAATCATGTATCTCCCCCTTAATACATGTTATCTCAAAGATATTATTAACCAAATGAAATCACAATATTACATGCCATAAGAAGTTCAATACTTGAGAAATATTCAAAGAAGATATGCTAAAACAATATCATATTTCTCCCCCTTTTTGACATAAAATTATGTCAAAGAAAAAAATGATATCTTGATATCAAATAATGAAACAATTGGTGATCTCACATAATGTTCGGAGATGGATGCCTTACTTGAAGAATTCATTTATTTCAAGCATCTAGCTCCCATATCTTCTCCCTTGATTCTAGTTTGCTTTTCCATGTTAACCTATCAAAGGTTATTCAAATCTATACACCACAACAAACTCATCAAGGTATAGTGAATCACAAATGCATAAATTTTACTCTTAAGCATATAGGTCATTTCTACCAAGTTCAACAATTGCATTAACAATCATATTAACCCCAAATATGAAGGAATTGGTATCAATGACAATCATATCAACCTCAAACAAGAAAAGATTTGATTACAACCACAACTACTATCATTCAGAGTAAGGAGGAATTTTCTACAATTACAATCAATTAAATTGATTAAAACTACAATTACTATCACCCTATGCAAGGAGGAATTTTCTGCAGCTATAACCAATTGGATTGATTACAACTACAATTACTATCGACCCCAAACAAAGAGGAATTCACTGTAACTACAATCAATAGAATTAATTACAATTACAATTACTATTGACTCCAAAACAAAGAAGAATTCATTGTAACTATTCTCATTTCAATTTCAAGAATGAGGGAATTGAATGCAATCTCAACTACTATACAACCCCAAATAAGGAGAAGTTGATCGCAAATACAATCATACAATAATTACAAAAATGTTTCATGCATTATTTGTGATCACACATACAAAGGCATAAGTTAATACAAAGAATCATCATGCAAATCAAGAAACATGAAATAGCATCTACAAGATTCATTATATCAACCAATGAATATGCCAACAAATATCAACTTGAAACATGTGAACATATCATAAAAAAGAACAAAGTCTAGCATACTATGCTCCCCTTGATAAGTGCTCTATGTAAGATCAAGATAGAATAATGTTCACAATAAATCCACACAATCACACATTCAAGCAATTTTAAAGAAATTCAACAAAATAAGCTCCACAAACTATGAGAGATACACCAAGATTTTCAATCTCTTTCATAATTCTTCTAAAAATTGCTAGAATATCAAAATATTCTATAAGAAAAAAGTGTGTGTGTGAATTTTGCTTCAATTATATATAAAAGGAGTGATTGTGATATCAACATGCAAACCATTTCAACACCTATCCATCTAAAGCTTTTCCAATCAAGGTCAAACCGATTATCATCCGGATTTTTGCTTTAAAGAGAATTGATTTCAACATGTGAGCGTGTGTGTGCATGTGGCTCGTCATTCCATTTCTATTTTTCAATCCGAGCAATCACAATTTTCAACTATACTCCATTTTAAGCCTTCCTCTATTTCTTTTTAGGCTATGAATCAAAGATTTTTCTTTTATTGATTCTTTTTCAACACTTCTTTGATTTTTCATACATAAACATGAATTCTTCATGACGGCTTTCACTCATCACAATGGTGTAGCCCTTTCTTACATTGGGCGACTTCACAACCAAAGTCTGTAGCCCTTTCCATAAAGGTGCTCGTTGAGTTCTATGTAGTTGCCGAAGCAAAATGGATACTAACCATAGGTTATCTATCAAGTACTAAGCAATAAACTTTTAGATGCATCCATAATCTATACATTTTCAAACTCAACTACTCAAACTTAAACATATAAGAGAAGCAAAGTGCAATTTTTGAAAATCAAGTTTTTATGGCACAAAAGCACATGATCTAAGAGCAATTAGTAAAGACTTATTCAAGATCATTACTTCTTTAATGAGTAGCTTTCAAAGAATATGAAGCTCATATTTTCAAAAAGTATGCCACTCATCATTCAAGCAAGCATTTCAAGCATCCTGAGTAAAATCTTTGTGAACACATCACAAAAAGATCTTTAGAGAGCAAATGTCAATAAGGACCATATGAATACTATACTAGTTCTCTAATATGACATGCTATATGATGCAATGCAAGTATAGAAATGACTTTCTCCAAAAGTCTTAACAAGATAATCACCAAATAGATTTTATAAGAGTAACTTCTCAAAAGTTAATCAATGGATTTTGACTATCAAAACAAAGTTAAGTGAGATAGCTAAGTTTGTGTCTAAACGTGGAGTATTCCAAGCTAGCTAGCTAGCTAGAATTCTCAACACGCTTGACACTTAGCCTTAAAGCTAACTCACATGTGCTACTTACACTAGAGGTAAGAGCACTCACACTTGAATTTATTTGTTTTTGGGTGAACTTTCACAGAAAAATCATGATCATTTCTCATGGTAAAAATATATCTAGAAGATAAATCATCAACTATCTTCTCTATAAAGATATTACTCATGTAAAACACATCATCATTGCCATCAACAAATATATTATCAAGACTATACATATGATCATGTGAAACACTCATTTTCACCCAAATCTTCTCAACTATTTTCTTCACATGATTATCATTATCACACACAAAATTCAAAGTGTTATCATGCAAGAAACATTCATAGAAGATTTTCACATCTCATTAGCATGCATCACATTCCCTAGTTTGCATCATCTAATATACTCACGACAATATAGCAAAATTAGCAAACAGGAATAAATTTTGAGATGATACTATTTAGGTGAGAGTGTACCGATGGTGAAGACTCCTTAATTTCCTTGATTTTGCACTTGACCTTGGAAGACATGGCCTTTGAAATCCTCTTGTTCCTTAGTGACTTGCCTTTAGTTGTATGAGACTCCACTTGCTCATCTACAATGCTTAAGTCACTTGAATCTCCATGAAGATTACCAAAACTCTTTGGCCTTCATGATTGCCAACTGCTCTTCCTTGCCTTTGATCATTACCTTCAAGAAACAAAAGCAAATTATTAGCAAAATCATATGTTAATCTATCTACCATACGAGCCTCTTCAACCATCTTCTTTTCTAGACGTTTGATCACTTCATTCTTCACCTCAACTTCCTTTAACGATTCATTTCTTTTCTTGTCAAGAGTTTAAACTCTTGCCATCCAGTAGAAGTTGGTGGTCTTTGACATGCAATTCTCCTCATTGAGTTGTAAAGATAAGTAATCATGTCTAGATTGATCATCCTCTGGAAAATGCTTCTTCATCTTTGCTTTTGTCACTAACTTTCTTTTCAAGCCTATTAACAAAATTGTTAGTCGACAAATGAAATATAAAACAAGAAGAACCATTTTCACAACCAACAAAGGAGGACAACCAAAAATAAACAATTATAGACTAGAGGTTGATATCCATGATTAGTAAATAACCTTGTAGATCCCGAATCATAATAACTACTTTAAGTGAACCGCTTTGATACTAATTGAAAGAATGTGTACAAGGTTATACTAAACAACCTAGAGAGGGAGGGGGGGGGGGGGGTGAATAGGTTGTCTCTCAATTTTGACAAATCTTTCGAGACTAGTGACAAAACCTTGATAAGCATACAAATTAACATTGAACATGATTGTTATGAGAAAACAATATATTCATGTATGCTCAAATCTCCACTCTTAGTCTACAAAACATACAACAAGAATCAATGTATCTTATGAACAAATATATTCAATGTAGATAACATTACATAAGTTGTACGTAGAGTATTACAAGGTGATACTTTACAACTTGAATGAAATATCACAAGATACAAAGTTATCTAACACACACAAACGATATTGTATAAGGAAGTCAACTTACATATAAAGTTCTATCCATATTATTCAAATAACAATTAGCAATATAAGAGAGATAGGGATAGAGAAAAGTTGACACAAGATATAACGTGGTAAACCTCCGAAGAGAAAACATCCACGGGCTAGCAGCCACCGGCAAACAAAATCCACTAGTAGATAAGACAAGTACAATTTCTCAAGTGACCCTTTCACCTAGAAACTACCCTCATATCCTACTGTAGAAGTTGTCACCCTATGCTCAACAATCCGAGGCTTCACACCTCTTGTCAAGACTTCCTTGCTCACCTTATCCGGATCCTCACGACCCAAGGCAAGACTTCTTGCTCAACTATCCGAGTCTTCCCGACTCTAGTCAAGACTTCCTTGCTCATCTATCCGGATCTTCACGACCCTAGGCAAGACTTCTATTTCGACTATATAAGGCCTCATGCCTCTAGCCAAGACTTCGTTGCTCGACAATCCGAGGCTTCACACCTCTTGCCAAGACTTCTTGCTCAACACCATAGGTTTCACACCTATTGTCAAGACTTCCTTCTCACAAGGCATCTAGGTGATCATGAATACAAAACGCAAACAAGTACACAACATAGAATAAGATGATCAACAAATTCTATGGAAACTAGAATTAATCAACGAGCACAAAAAGTATATTTTTGTAGTTTATAATCCAAAAGTGACACCATACAAGATGATGCATGAACATATGAAATGTATGGATTAGGTACAATCCATGAAGATCTAGACATAGACAATAAAGTTCACAAAACACGATTGTCTAGATCTTATAAATGAACAAAAATCTAGAGCATGCCAAATTTCCAAACACACACTTTAAACCTAGATTTTATTCATGTCGCTAAAGCTTGAAATAAACATGTTTATGATGTACATATTCAAGACTTTATTACTAACACAAAAATTCTAGAAACACAAGATATGATCAATCAAATCTCTAGCAATCATTTAGAGCATATATTCACAAAAATAGTCAGTTAAACTCTAATAGACTCTAAATATAAAATCAAATGTGATAATCCTAGATCTATTCAACAAATGAGTTCTTAGCACATGACAAGACTATTAATCATGAAAATAAAGTCAAACAAAGCACACATAGTCTTAGATTCAAAACTAGCACAATACAATCCCAAACATAGGTAAAAACAAAACCTAAGTCAACATGTGAGATTTCAATTGAAACTCAATCTAGGTTTTAAATGAAGATATATCACTCATCAACATTTGTTCAAGTCAAATACACAACAATAGGAATAATACCCAAGGCAATTGAATATTAGAATCAAGGAATAAAAAAGATTAAAAACTACCGTGACAATTTCGAGTGCAGTCACGAAAATGGTGCGATCCACCAGAAAACTTGAACAAATGACTTCAAGGTTGCTTGGAAATAATAGAGAACTTCAATACGAAACTTCTTCAACTTGAATCACTCAAATCGGATAAGAGATGAGAGAGATATGATGATTCAAATTTGAGAAAAAAATCTGGAAATTTTTCTGCACTACATTTTCTTCTTCCTTAGAATGAAATGTGAGAGGGAGGGAGTTTACAAAGGAGAGGGAAAAAAAGGAGCTAAAAGACAAATTTGCCCTCCTTTGGAAGTGCTCCCCCGAGATGGCACGTGGGCATCTAGGGGCAGCAAGGTTGTGCGGCGGAGATGGCCACGCGCCATCTCGGGCATGCACACCTCCATGGCCTTTGTCCATGGTGCATTCCCCTCGCGCTTCCCTATCGTTCTTCGACCGTTCTCCGGCCTCGAAACTCAGAATTTGAATCCGTTTGCTGATTACGAACCATAACTCTCATATGGACATGGACATATAAGATACTCAACCCAGAAAAAAATAATTCGACTCGATATATGAAGACGTTGACAATGTACGAAACATGAGTTGAAAGTGTAATATCTTTTGACTTAGAACTTGAAATCAATAGTATGAGTAACCGAAATGACCGGAACTCAATCAAGAATGATTTAAGACTAAATCCAAGTTCAATATCCATGTTATACAAACATATAAACACACAAACACAATTCACACTAGAATGCAAACTACATAGAGATAGTTTCCAATCATGCATAATCCAAAACATGTTATTTCCAAACCAATGCATGAGCATTCATCTCCAAGTGTGTGAATGTGTTATACATGGTGCACAAAAATGCAGGAACACATATGAATGAATTGTATGTATGTGCTTATAAAGGTGCACAATGATGCAGGGACACAAATGTATGATATGTGTGTGTGTGCCTAAGCCTTGAAAGAGAAAAGAAGGGTATTAATATACCTTTGTAGAATCATGAAGCCTTTTTCCCTTTGAAGACTTGAACTTGCTTGAATAGTTGTCATTTCTTCTTTAAAGCTTGAATCATCATGAATCCTAGACAACTAAACAATACAAAGGAAATGTTGTTTTGATATAGAATAATGCCAACAAAACTCACAGTCTTAACAGCTTCAAAGTTGGCTTGGGAGCACACACATAACGGGAATGGGAAGTATTTGGACTTTTTAAGTGACTAAAACACACATTGCCTATTATCACTTCAAAGATTTCATCTAGCAGGGGAATAAAAGTTTTAATCAAGCAGTCCACATATATGATGCATTTTCTATGACACATGATGATTGTTGATGTAATGAGACTATGCTTGGCGTTTGAATATTGTTTAAGATTTGAAAAACATATTCTCTCAAATATATACGCTTTTGGCTTGTGTTTGTGATCTCACAAGGATATCTCCACTATTAGAACAAAACGCTTAAGCACCGAGTCCCCTCGACTTGAAGTGCAAGTGAGACCCTTATAGTGACAAAGAGCTATGAATAAGCACACAAAGTATACATAAATTCGGCACAAAAACTATGCTCAAGATATCTTACCAAGCTAAATAAAGCTTGAAAATTTTGGAAAAGCAACAAATTTTTGAAAAATTGACGCAACAAAAAAACTCAAAGACTAAAAAAATGACTTAACAAGGCGTCTACACCCCCAAACAAAAACCCAACATTGTTCTCAATGTTGAAGACTAGAGGGTCCAACCTAATGGCACACACCTAACTCGACTCAAAACACAAAAACCTAGGCATTAATCAAGCATAATCAATGCCTAACAAAATTAAAAAGACTCAAAAATAGGCTTATATATAAGATAAGGCAATCAAGTGCAATATCAACATTTCACAAAACTGAACGGAATGGGGACATGATAATCCCTAAACCGATTTTCACTATATGCTACCTCCTGTACAAGTAAGTGTATATGTACTACCCCCAAACCAAATGGGGCAATATATGCAATTTAAGCTTCTGTACATTCTCATGCAATATCCTAAAGAGCCTTCGGCTTATCAAAACAAGAATGAAATAATCAATTAGTGTAAAATCTTGGAAACCCAAAATTGTATCAATATTCACAATCATTTCCATCCATTAACACTTATCCATATATGCATCCCAAAAATCGTTCAACATGCACATTCACATTCACATGATTAAAAAATTGTCTATACACAAAATAGAGAGAAAGAGATTGAGATGAGGAGATGAAATCAAGGTGGTTGTTTCTCAAACATGATTAGGTTCCCGCCCGTTTTATGAGCACTTTTGGCTTGCTCTTCCTTATAATACTTTCAAGTTGTCAGTGTGTCAATTCAAAAGATAAAGAATCTATCCTTTAAAGCATAAATTTTAACCAAAAAGGGTTGACAATCAAACAAATATTTATCTCAAATCAACTATCTCACAAGATAAATCACTCTCCACAACTCTTAAAAGCATCTATCATCCACCAAGAGTTATTAAGCTAAACTAACAAAAGCAACTAGAAGCAAACTAATAAAATAAAGACTTCAAATATAAATACAAAAATACATGGCAAGAATAGTTAAGGTTCAATTATCATCCACCAGCTCAGCTTTGTCATCCCGTAAGTGCTTGTACAACTGGTTTTTGGCTGAGAACCACTCTTGTAGTGTCCTGGTAATGGACAAGTCTTCACCAGCACAGTTAGACTCGAGTACTGAGGCTTGTTCCCCTTTATCATGCTGGTCTTTCATCCTCACATTGTTGTTATCATGTGTTATTCACTTGTTCTGCACACAACCATTACTACCACCTTATACTCGCCTTATTTCTCTATTAAAAACAAAAACAAACATAAAAAAATATAAAGTAAACATAAAGAGATTGCATAAAAAAATTTCAATGGGATTCTAATGGTGGTTTAACCAAGTTAGGAAACTCCCTCGTTTTTTCAATCCAAAAAAAATTAGAGAGGTTTTTCCTTTTCTCCTTTCTAATAGGTCTTTCATAACCTAAATTTTCTTGACTTTTGGTGAGATCTTCTTAGAATTATTTTGGCTTTTCTTAAATTCTTGGAACCTAAAGCAGCGGGCCTTAATCTGTCCTTCCTTAGAACAAAAGAAGCAAGTAAATGGGTGATGAGAAGAACTCCCTCTATAGTTGTTAACTGAAAATTTGTATTAGGTGAAAAACCTCGATTAACAACCTTAACCTTCTACCCAGTAGGCGGCGGGGTGTAGGTACCTCGTACCTTGGTGATCTTGTATGAATATGAAGAATGGTGTTGTAGGTAGAAGATAAGTCATCATGCTCATCGAACTTCATGCTTATGGAGAAGATATGGGGGGCTTGAGGTTCCCCTGCTGGTGTAAAAAGGATGATCCTGGTCCCCGGTTCTGGTTTTGGTCCTGGTTCTGATCCTCAGTCCTGGTATCCGATCCTGGTATCCGATCCTGGTATCCGATCCTGGTATCCGGTCTTCTCTCTAGGTGTTCTTGAACCAACTAGCGAGCAATGAGGTAAGATTGGTGCTCCAGGATGATGTAGATGTGTTCATGAAAGATTAGACTACAAGGTAGTAATTGTTTGCCTCTAGGTACTTTTAGTCAGGGTCGAAACCCGTCCTGGTACCTGGAGCCCGATTTCTTCCTGTAGTTCCTCAACCTAAATAGCGAGTAAGAAGAAGGGCTTATATAGTTTCGGTTTCAGATCCTTGTCTGCTGACACGTCCTAAAAAAGTGTTCATACTCCCAAGTATAAGAGTGTCATAGTAATAAATTGACTGGTAAGACCTGGTCGAACCACAGGGAGGTTTTTCACTAGTCCTTGTATAATTAATTATCTAAATTAATTTCTAAGCTTGTTATAAAATGTAAATCAATAAAAATTAAAACTGGGGCTAAGGGATCCACTGTTGGTAATTCGAATATGATCCAATTATTAATATTTAGTCCAGATTAATGGGATGGTATTCCACTCCACTGACCACTCTCTGATAGATGTTGGTAAAAGTACTCACTGTGCTAGACAACATCTGTCTATCTACAGTGAGTCAAAACTCTATAAAGATTAGAGGGGACAAACCACTATCTGATAGATATTGGTAAAAGTACTCACTGTGCTAGACAATATCTGTCTATCTACAGTAAGTCAAAAACTCCACAAATATTAGAGGGGAGAAAGCATAAAAATAATAAACTTAACAAAATTGGATCATATTTTCCATACCAACAGTATCACCTTTGGCCCCACCTATATAAAATTAGCCAGACATAATTTAACTAGAAAATAACTATTTTATTTAAACTGAGAATTTGAGGAAAGAGAGAGAATTTCACAAATCTAACATCAGATTTGGATTCAGAACATCAAAATTAGGGGGAGAGGCCCCCTATTTATACAAAATACGGATGAAAATTGACCATAAGATGAATTTAGAATGAAGCGTCTAGATTTCACCACGTCATCAGTGAACAGTGACAGTGAACAGTAACCCCCGTGAGTGAACAGTAACGCATCGTGAGTGAACAATAACGCATCGTGAGTGAACAGTGAATAGTCAAAATTATGAAAATGCCCATCGTGGTCTTCTTAAGGTTTTTTGACGTTCTAAACTTGAAAACGATGTTTGTTTTGCCATCTGACCTCTTCATAATTCTGAATTGATCGAATTAATTCTAAAATACGAAGAAAAATACACTGATTACTACACAACACATTTATTTAAGTGAACGAACGCAATTATATCTAAATTGGGGAATTAATCATATTGAAAGTGTAAAATGATGATATTATCCCTTAGTAAACAAACACTTTTCAGTGTCAATCACACCCCCCAACCAGCTTATTGCTAGTCCCTAGCAATTAAAACGAAAATAGCAAAAACTCAAATTCAAATCTCTAATCTACCAAATAGACAAACTCTCTCATACCTCATCTCTTACCCTTTGACAACGAGTCATCAATTGAGTTATCAATCAAAATTTCTTGTGCTCAATAAAGATCAACATGATAACTATGAGATTCAATTGAAATCAAACAACATTTTCATTCTGAAATCTCACCAGGGATTTTTCCTTAGGCAGCCGTTTTATTCTCTTTTTATTTATATTTTTATTTTTTTAAACAACAAAATTGGAAAAAAATATTCCATCTTTAATTCATGTAGCGAGATTTAGGCCAATGACTCCCAAACCAGTTGGCTTTAGGGCATTAAGTGTTAAAACACTCCTACGGGCTTAATTACTCGGATTGCAGATGATTTTTTTTAGTACAATTCCCTTAAACTTTCTCTTTAACCCGTGTAACGAGCATTGGGTCAATGACTCCCAAACTAGTTTGTCTTAGGACATTAGGTGTTAAAGCACCCATCGGACTTAATTGCTCGAGTTAAAGAGGCTACAAAACTGCACTTTATTCTTATCCAGACTCCACCGTTTTACTTGAAAACTCTATGCTTACTGAGGCATGAGGCCCGACTACTAAGTAAGAGTTTTGGTCACAACACACAAAATTTTTATTATTAATAATACTATATGAAATTTTAAACAAGACCACAGCCTTCGGTTGTTACCCTTGAATGATGTTTTAGAACTCAATATCGCAAAATCTTAAATTACTGCACATAATCACGTGTCAATGTGCGTGTGTGTCTAAAATAGTTCGAAAAATTTCTCAAGATGACTTAATGAACAAAAGGATTAGTCAATGATATCACAATGGAGAGTTTATAAATTTGAATAGTCAGAAGAGAGGAAAAAAGAAAAATGCATTAGAACTACAAAGATGCGTCTCAGAAGTATCTCAATGATCTCCTTACTCAGCAATCTTTTAAAAAAAAATGGTCAAAAGTTAGTTTTTTTTTTTTTTGAAAAACAAAAGTTATTGAATCAACTATCCCCTCCCCCCAACATGAAACGAGACATTGTCCCCAATGTCATTAGAAAGAGGTAAGGTTTAGAAGATATCATATGAATAACTTGAAAGACAACAAAATCCTACAAAACAATAAAAGAAATATAAAATATAGAAAAATAAAATGCATAAAAACAATGGGACAATCACAAACTGAGATTCAGATCAATTCTGCGTTTCTTGTTCTCTTCATCAGTGGACCAATCAATTTTGGAGGTTGAAGGATCTAGCTCATAATTGAAAGCTTGTAACTGGTCAATCAGCTCATGAGGACTCTAAGCAGAGGTAAAGATGATAAAAAGATAATAAAAACAAAAGGATATTTACTGGTAGTTGTGATTGTGGCTCACACCTTCCTCTGGTTTTACATCCAGAAACGGCTTCAGCGCCTTCTATGGGTCCGGGATATGCTTCCCATCCAATTTTCTTATAAATTGGCAAGCATGGTCTTTTAAAATCAGATTCCCAAGACTATATTGTACATGTTGTGATAGAGAATAAAAGATCATCAGGAAAAGAATCATTTATGGGTGCTTTATCAAATGACGACTCAGCTGTGAGTCGTGATAAATGATCTACAACGACATTTTCAACACCCTTTTTGTCCTTGATTGTGAGTTTGAATTCTTGTAGCAACAAAATCCAACGAATCAATCTTCGCTTTGCATCCTGTTTAGACATTAAATACTTCAAAGCAGCGTGATCAGTAAAAACAATGGTTGAAGCGCCAATCAAGTATGACCGAAATTTATCCAATGCAAATATCACAGCAAGTAATTCTTTCTCAGTGGTGGTGTAATTCATTTGTGCACTGTTCAAAGTTTTACTTGCGTAATAAATCACAAAAGGCTTACCTTCTCTTCTCTGTCCTAAGACATCTCCAACAACAAAATCACTCGCATCACACATCAATTCAAAAGGTAATGACCAATCAGGGGATTGCATGATAGAAGCAAATGTTAAAAGGTCAATTATTTTTTTAAAGGACTCTTGACACTCTTGTGTCCATTCAAACTTTACATCTTTTAATAAGAGGTTACAAAGTGGTTTAGATATGACACTGAAATCTTTAATAAACCTCTTATAAAATCCTGCATGCCCTAAAAATGACCGCACATCTTTGACTATTTATGGTGATGGTAACTTTGAAATGACTTCAATTTTTGCCTCATCAACCTCGATTCCTTTAGATGACACAACATGACCCAAAACAATTCCAGATGTGGTCATATAATGACACATTTCCCAGTTAAGCACAAGTCCTTTTTCTATGCAACGTTTCAAGACTCTTTCCAAATTATTTAGACAATCATCAAAAGAATTCCCAAACACAGTTAAATCATCCATAAAGACCTTTAAACAATGTTCAATCATGTCACTAAAAATACTTAGCATGCATCGTTGAAATGTGGCCGGAGCATTACACAAACCAAATGGCATTCTTCTAAATGCAAAGGTTCCAAAAGGACATGTGAATGTGGTTTTTTCTTGGTCTTTTAATGCAATGGAAATTTGATAGTATTCTGAATACCCATCAAGAAAGCAGTAGTAGGGATGTCCTGCTACTCTTTCTTAAATTTGGTCAAGGAATGGAAGGGGAAAATGATCTTTTCTAGTTGCATCATTTAATTTTCTATAATCAATTCACATGCGCCAACTAGATGGAATACGAGTTGGAATTAACTCACCCTTTTCATTTTTAATAACAGTGATTCCAGATTTTTTTGGCACAACTTGTGTAGGACTCACCCACTTATTATCAGAGATAGGGTAGATAATTCCCACGTCAAGTAATTTAAGGACTTCGGTCTTGACAACTTCTTTCATGTGTGGGTTAAGTCTTCTTTGGGGTTGTCGATATGTTTTAGCATTTTCCTCTAAATTTATTCGATGTGAACAAATCAATGGGTTAATACCTTTCAAATCTTTCAAAGTCCAACCAATTGCATTCTTATTTCTCTTTACAACATGTAATAACTTACCTTTTTTCTCTTCTGTGAGGTTAGAAGAGATTACCACTGGGTAGGTCTGGTTGTCTCTAAGGTAAGCATATTTAAGTCCTTCTGGTAAGGGCTTCAAATCCAGTTGAGGTGCTTTTTCTTCTGACACGTCATCTGTTTGTTCCAATTCTTCAAAATCTAAAGTGTCTTCTTCTTCTTCAACAACCTGCAAACAATCATCAAGATGTGAATGCATGCTTGACCCAAGTAAATTGATCAAACAAATTTCAGATGAGTTAAAAGAATCCAGTTGAACATGATCTTCAACAATGGTTTCAATAATGTATACATCTTCATCTTTATTTTCATCATCAAATGGTTCTTTAGACATGTTGAAAACATTAAGCTTAATTTCCATATTTCCAAAATACATGCTCATTATTCAATTCCTGCAATTAGTCAAGGCGTTAGCAGTAGCCAAAAATGGTCGGCCCAATATAACAGGAATTGATTTTTGCTCATTAACAACAGGTTATGTTTCAAAGATAATAAAATCTACTGTATAGATAAATTTATCGACTTGTACTAACACAACTTCCACTATTCCTTTTGGTATTTTACTTGACCTATCAACAAGACAAAGTGTGGTTGAAGTCGGCTTTAACTCACCAAGTTTAAGTTGCTGATAAAATGTGTATGGGAGCAAATTTACACTAGCACCTAGGTCAAGCAAAGCATGCTCAATTTTACAGTTACCAATTGTGCAGGAAATAGTGGAAATAGTGGAAATAGTGGGACAACCAGGATCTTTATATTTCAAAACATTTTTATTGGAAAGAATGGAACTTACCTGTTCAGCCATAAAGGCTTTCTTTCTTGCCTGATGCTTCCTTTTCACAGTGCACAGATCCTTCAAAAATTTGGCATAGGAAGGTACCTATTTGATTGCGTTCAACAAAGGGATATTGATCTTTACCTGTTTGAAATTTAAAAAATCTCTGGGGAATGCTTCGATTTCTGTGAATTTTTTAAGACCTAAGAATATGGGAGTGTAAGTGGGGATTCAATTATTTCTTTGTTAACAATGGTTTCATCAACCCCTTCCTTACCTTTGGAAAATGACTCATCATCATTTTTACCAGATTCAAGAATAGGTTTTTCGATGACCTTACCACTACGAAGAGTGATAATTGATTTGACTTGATTTGGGCGTTGGTTATTGTCATAGGAACTTGACAAACGGTTGGGATTTGGTTATGGTTGAGATGGAAACTTACCTTTTTCGTGTGTGGTGAGTGAAGAAGCAATCTTTGCCAAAGTATCTTTAACATCTATCAAGGTTTGTGCAGTTTGGATGTTAATGGATTCTTGCTTCTCAATGAATGGGTGTAAAGTGTCTTCAAGGTTTTTCCTAGATGGTGGGACATAAGGTGCATAACCTTGAGGGTTTTGGAAATTCTAGTGTGTTTGTAGATGTGATGGACCTGGTGGTTGTGAAGATTGGGCTTGATTGTAGTTCCTCCAATTAAAGTTTGGATGATTTCTCCAACCAGGATTGTAGGTTTGTGAGTATGGGTTGGAATTTGGCTTGTTCAAAGTGTGTAAAACATTGGCTTGTTCATGAAGGCAATCTTTTATGGCTGATAAAGTTGGGCAACTATGAGTGAAATGATCATCAGAATCATATACATGGCATGCAATTTCTTGTACAAATTTTACATGTTCACTCTTTTTAGTTTCTAAAGCTTCAACTTTCCTAGCTAGGGATGTGAATCTAGCTTGAAGGTCATGATCTTCCCTAAGATTGTAAATGCCTCCATTAGATGGAGATGGTTTTGGTTTGCTCATGGACTCATAGGAACCAATGGTGTCCTAATTTTGAGCACTTTCGGCGATATGGTCAAGGTATTCAAGTGCTTCTTCACGATTTTTGTCACTGAACTCCCCATTACACATCATTTCAAAAACTTGTCTACTTTGGGGTGTGAGTCCCTTATAGAAATGTGACACTATCCTCCATGTTTCAAAACTGTGATGTGGAAAGACATATAGCAACTCTTTGAACCTATCCCAACATTAGTAAAGTGTTTCCCCAGGTTTTTGGGCAAATGAAGTGATTTGCCTCTTAAGAGAGTTTGTTCTATGAGGTGGGAACATTTTCTTTAAGAACTGTTGTTGCATATCATTTCAAGTTTGGATTGATCCTGACCTAAGGTTATGTAACCAAGTTTTAGCTTTATCTTTTAAGGAAAAAGGGAAAAACTTAAGTTTGATTATATCCATGCTAACATTTTGGTCAGTGCAAGTGTTACAGACTTCCTCAAACTCTCTAAGATGCAAATAAGGATTTTCAGATTCAAGACCATGAAATTAGGTAAAAGTTGAATGATTCCCAGTTTAAAATTAATGTGTGTTGCATTTGGTGGGAAAGCTATGCATGAAAGTGCTCCAGTACGTGTGGGATTCATGTAGTCTATAAGAGTTCTAGGTGGATTTGGGTTAATGTGTTGGTCATGGTTAACATAAGACAGATGGTTGCTGTGTTAAGATATGTTGTCAAGGTTTTCTAAAAGGTTTTCGGCTTGGTTTCCTGTTGGATGTCTATATGGGTTTTCAGCCATGTTGTTGGTGAATGTGGGTGATTGAGATTTCCTAATTAATCTACCACTAGATGTTCGAGACCAACGTCTCATGCAAATTTAATAAGGGTTCATAGAGATGAAATACACAAAAATGAAGAAAATAAAAGAAAAAGTGATAAAAATAGCAAGATGCAACATTCTAGGGGTATAAATGCAAATATATACAAGTATTGGGGTATAAGTGTAAATAATTAAAAATATAGAGACTAAAGTGAAAATATGATAATTACAGGGATTGATATGCAAAAATAAAAAAAATGACCTTTATGCAAATGCAAACTAGATCTAAGCTAAAATGCAAATAAAAAGTTAGAGGACTAAAATGCAAAAATGTGATCAAAGATAAAAAGTGCTTTTAAAAAAAAAATGGATGAAGTTTATGATTGAGATGAGTGATGCAAAATTCAATATAAAATAAAAATAAAGAAGATAGAAAAAAAATAGCAAAACTAAAATAAAATTAAAAAGAAATTACTACTACAAAGAAAATGCGGACTTACCTCCCCGGCAGCGGCTCTAAAAACTTGACACGTCCTAAAGAAGTGTTCATACTCCCAAGAATAAGAGTGTCATAGTAATAAATTAACCGGTAAGATCGGATCGAACCACAAGGAGGTTGTTCATTTGTCCTTGTAGAATTAATTATCTAAATTAATTACTAAGCTTGTTATAAAATGTAAATCAATTAAAATTAAAATTGGGGCTAAGGGATCCAATGTTGGTAATTCGAATATGATCCAATTATTAATATTTATTCCAGATTAATGGGATGGTATTCCACTTAACTGACCACTCTTTGATAGATGTGGGTAAAAGTACACACTGTGCTAGACAACATCTGTCTATCTATAGTGAGTCAAAACTCCACAAAAATTAGAGGGGATAAACCACTCTCTAATAGATATGGGTAAAAGTACTCACTGTGCTAGACAATATCTGTATATCTACAGTGAGTCTAAAACTCCACAAATATTAGAGGGGAGAAAGCATAAAAATAATAAACTTACCAAAATTGGATCATATTTTCCATACCAACAGTATCACTTTTGACCCCAGCTATATAAATTAGCAGACATAATTTAACTAGAACATAGCTATTTTATTTAAACTGAGAATTTGAAAACAAAAAAGAGAGAATTTCAAAAACCTAACATCAGATTTGGATTCAGAACATCAAAATCTAGGGGTGAGGCCCCCTATTTATACAAAATACGGATGAAAATTTACCATTGGATGAATTTAGAATGGAGCGTCCAGATTTCACCACATCATCAGTGAACAGTGATAATGAACAGTAACCCATCTGTGAGTTAACAGTAACGCATCCATGAGTGAACAGTAACGCATCGTGAGTGAACAGTGAAAGTCAACTGTAAACAGTGAAAATCAACTGTGAACAGTGAATAGTCAAAATTATGAAAATGCCCTTCATGGTCATTTTAAGGTTTTTTTACGTTCTAAAATTGAAAACGATGTTTGTTTTTCCATCTGACTTCTCCATGATTCTAAATTGATTGAATTACCTCTGAAATACAAAGAAAAATACATTGATTACTACACAACACATTTATTTAAGCGAACGAACGAAATTATGTCTAAATTTTGGAATTAATCATATTAGAACTGTAAAATGATGATATTATCCCTTAGTAAACATACACTTTTCAGTGTTTATCAAATGCTCTCACAGAGATGGTGCATGAGAGCTCCTCGATTCCCTTCAAACGAGTTTGTGTAGTTACTCTCTATCCTGATATGCGACTAGGCATGTAGATAGGTGGATAAGAGTGTTAGGTCCAACGGGATAGGAATCTAGCTCACTTAAATACATACATAGTAAAGGATATAAATAGTAGAAAGATAAGTCTTATGTAGAGGTGCACTAACTAAGGAGGATAAATCATCACGAATGATCATATGCTGAACCTTTCTTGTATATATATATATATATATATATATTTGAATCGATCTTCCTTCCTTATTCGGTGAGATTTTCTATTTAATGTAGTTGACCCCAAAGAATCGGTTGTTAGAAGATATCTTGGAGGGAGATGTGTTTGTTTCCTCTATGGACTCTTTTTTGTTGCCCACTCCATTAATTTAGCCAATAATGATTGAGTTGACTCATTAATGGCATTGTTAATGGCCATTAAGGAGTTGATTGATCTTCCATTAATGGCGTTGATTATCTCTATTAATAGGGTTGACTGCCTCAATTAATACGATCGACTCCGTTAAAGAAACTTTAAATGTCATAAAAGTCAACCTTCTCTTCCTACATTACTGGGAAGAGAGCTGTGGTTCTGAATTCGGGTGGCACGGTTTCTTACTATATCGGTCTGCTCTTGTTGGCCATGTTTTAGTGTGCTGGCACTTTCTAGGTACCATTCTAACTGGGTAGGTAGAATTCATACCCTGGATAGGTCACGAAGTGACATCGTGGTACTTAGGTACCGAATAGGTGTCATGGAACCTTGGTTCTAGGCAGGGGGTAATGAGGTACTGATTATGCTTGATAACTGGTGGTATGTGGAAGTTTGATACATTTTGGACACTAACTTTGATTATGCTTGTCATTTGGCGAGATACCTTATGGAGGTTACCTAATAGGGTGCTTGATAGTCCCGATGGTGAGGTACTCTTAGGTATCAATCTGCGGGTGAGGTACCTTAAGGTACTAGTCTCGTTGTATGGAGCTTGATTCGATCGTACTGGAGCTTCACAAACACATAAGAGCCTTAGAAGCTTTTTCTTCATGCTGGAAAGGTCAAAAATGTACCTCGACGAGATAGTGTGGCAATGTCGATGAGTCCAGGTATGAGTAGGACATTCTATGGAGGTGGATAGCCTCTGCATGCTCTCAAGATTGGTACAAAGTACCTTAGTCATGTGAATACCGGTACCTCGAGGTAGATGGTAGCCTGTTATGTCAACTTGGTGCTACGTAGTGTTTTCTACCAAGTAGGCCCTACCAGATACTAGGCAGATTGAAAATTCTTCTTTGGACCCCTGTAAGAAAAGGTTGTTAACAGAAGTCCCCCCTAACTTGAACACCGATACATAGCTAGGGTTTGAATCAAAATCTTGTATTGCTTGAAGAATTTTCCTATCCCTTCTTACAGGTAGGCCCTTACTTGAAATGAAAACCATTCATAGTGTACTTAGCTTAGGTGAATTAGGGTACTTGACATTCCTGCGAAACAAATGAGTGGTGGCGAACCACTGATGGGGATATTCCCTTGGGTGGAATTTCCAACGCTCTAGTTAGTATAAAACCTGATAAGTGAGAGAGGTAAGATATGAGAAACCGTACTACTTGGTCATTTGAGATAAGACTTATGTGGCAAATATGGGTACTTGGTGTTCCTTTTCCAAGAATCACGGTACTTAGGCAAAACCATGTTGGCGAATCGGGGTACCTGGCATTCCTATTGATGGAATCTTAGTACTTAGGTGAACTGGCGAAATGATCCTAGTAAGTAACTATGCCATCCAGAACCCTCTAGGCTAGGGGGTGACCGGACCAAGGCAATATGATGGCCGTCTGGCTATCTTGGTCTTATGGTCCGGCTGGTAACTATTCACTTACACTCAAACCCTTGGTAAAGGTTTTGCCCGACCAAAGGCATCTGAGGTGGTGAGAGGGCTTCCCCGACCAGTCCATGGTCACGAGATTTGGTAGGAAACTATACCTGATGAACCAGACCCTTCCCAGCAGAGGGTGGTTCCCGACCAGGGCAATAGGAGGGCCATTTGGCTGTCCTGGTCTTGAGGCGATCATTGTCAAAATACCATGGCGATCCTTCTGGATGGGTTAACCTGGTCTAGGGCATCTGGAGTGCTTTGTAGCTCTTCTGGTCAAGGCAATCCACTTGGATGAATCCAGTACAGGGCATCAATAGTGTTATGCAACTTTCCTGGTCAAGGCGATCCTCCAGGATGGATTAAAATGATACAGGGCATCAGGAGTGCTTGTAGCTCTTTTGGTTAAGGTGATCTTCCTAGAGGGATTAATCCGGTCCAAGGCATCAGGAGTTCTTGTAGCTCTCCAGGGTATGGCGAACCTCTTGGAGGGATTAGTCCGGTCCAGGGCACAGAAGTGCTTGTAGCTCTCCTTGTTAAGGCGATCCTTCTAGAGGGATTAATCCAATTTAGAGCATCAGGAGTGTGTAGCTCTCCTAATTAAGTAATCCTCCTAGAGAGATTAATCTAATCTAGAGCACCAGGAGTGCTATGTAGCTCTCCTGGTCATGACGATCCTTTCGGAGGGATTAATTTGGTCCAGGGTATCCGAAATGCTATATAGCTTTTCTGATCATGGCGATGCTAAATAGAAGGATTAATCTGGTCCAGGACATCAGGTGTACTTGTAGCTCTCCTGGTCTCGATCATTGGCTAACGGTGATCACAGAACTTGCTACTGCGGACTTCAATGATAAAACCTTTTGAGTCGATCTGTGCTCCAGGTTGTAGAGTGAATTTCCGCTAAGGCGCTTGTTATTGTGGACTAGTCACTTAGAGAAATCCTTTCACATTTGGTTTCATAGGGGTACTTAAGAGAATAATGAGCTTCTAGTCTCCAAGTGATATAATTGGTTTAGAAGCCTACTCGAGGTAGATAAGAGTCTTCAACAATCATAACAGAGCTCGAGACCTCGTAATGAATGAATCGGGACTATGGCATTGACTGGCCCGGTATAGGGAGTTAGAAATCGCTAGTCCTTCTCTAGTGGTACTGGTCCAAAGGCATGCCTGGATATCAAAGAGACCCTAGCAACTGAGAAAGGGCTCTGAATTTTGGTAAAACGAAATGGGAACTTGGTAGCTCATATGGGCACTGTAAGGGACCTAATACAGTTAGTGAGGAAACCATAGGTCTTGTAGCTGTGTCGCTACTCCAGAGGCTTACTTAGGTACCTAAGAGACCTTTGCGAATGTAGGAAGCCTCTCCCTGAATCGATCGGCTCATCAGTGGGTCCTTAAGGCTTTTGATGGCCCGGTACAAATTAAGATGAGCCACCTGTATGATACTCATCGTGAGCATGCTGATACTTCTATGTCGAGCTCAGGCAGACATGTGAGGTGCTGATCAAGTCAGTGAGAGGTGCGGTCATCCTGGATAAAGCCATGATAAAAACTGAGGCAACAACGGCTAAGGCACAAGTAGTCTAGGAGCGGATGCAACATGTGGAGAAACTCAGTCCATCTATAGTGCCTTGCAAGGATTGCTCTAAAAGAGGAGAAAAAGTCTAGCGGAAGTGGTCTAAACTTTGTAAAGCAACGTGGCTGCCTTGGAAGCCAAAATGGACGTTTCCTATACAGAATGATGCTACTTACTAGACAGCTCAAACTCTTCCTCCGCTGTCTGACCTGAGCATCATTGAAGGATGGAACCGGGAGGTTATCATGGAGAAAGTTGTAAAGTTAGTTCGGTCTACCCCTACTGCAACCGGTCCTTCTTGAGCTGTTGGGTTCACAGGCGATGAGGAAGACTTGGTGCCTCATCTCTGGTAGTCGTATTAGTGAGGAACTACCTTGACGTCCTCTGCTAATGCAAAAGCTCATGATATAGGATGAGCTTCAAACCCGCATACCTCTTTTTCTGAACCCATCAAGGAGTTAGAGGTCAAGATCGATCCTACCAAGGAATGGGAGGTCTAAACTGGTCTAGCAGATGTAGGCTACTGTAGAAATTTGAGATATAGGTGGATCTTTAAACCTACGTACCGGTCCATCTGAACCTGTCAAAGAAGTAGAGGTCTAGATTGATTTTACCAATAATGGGTAGGTCCAGACTGGTGTCTGAATGGTGGAATAGGTCTATATCGATTCAGCGGAGGAGATGGTTGCCCATGCTGATTTAGGTGAACCGACTAAGATGGTGGAAGTTTGGTCCAAAGTAGCAGCGCTAAAGGATTATGACCGTTCCTCTAAAAAAGCAGCAAGACTAGAGAGGGAGGAGCTGGTACTATTGAGGAGACAAACTAGGCAAGTAAATCAGGACCATGGTGGCTCGCTAGGGGGTTGAATGGCCTGATACAAGCGAAAAGGAGAAACCGGCCTAGTAATGGTCTAGAGACATGCATGAGATCCTAAAAGTCCCTGGTAATTGAAATGAGGCTCTGGACCAAGCTAGAACGAATCGGTACCGCAGTGGCGTACTTATGCGTTGACAAGCCCGATAAAAGAAGTGAGGAGCCAATGGGCCTTGAAGCGGTGATGTTGCTTAGGCATTTTTGGAGGCCTTACCGAGTGTGGGAAGCCTCTAGGCTTTTCATGAATTGATCGGGACATCGGTGGCTCACTAAGGCGCTGAATGGCCGTTACAAATGGAGAGGAGCCACCGGTCTGGTACTGGTCCAAAGGTATGCTTGGGATCCTAGAAGTCCCCAGCAACTGAAATGAGGTTCAGGAGTTACCTAGAATGAATCGAGAGCTCAACGGCTAACTTGGGCGTTGACCGGCCTGGTATACGAAGTGAGGAGCCACTAGGCCTTACAGTGGGCCTGTTATTCTAAAAGCTTGCTAAAGCATGTAGGAGGCCTTAACAAGTGTAGGAAGCCTCTGGGCTCTCCCTGAACGGATCGAGACATCGGTGGCTCACTAAGGCACTGAATGGCTCGGCATAAATAAAGAGGAGCAACCGGTCTGGTACTGGTCCAAAGGCATGCCTAGGATCCTAGTAGTCCATAACAACTTAAATAAGGCTCTGGACGCCGCTGGAAGGAACCGGGAGCTTAGTGGCACACTTGGACATTGATCGACCTGGTTGGCAAAGTGAGGAGCCACTTGTCTTCCACTAGTCATGTTGCTTCAGAAGCTTGCTTAGGCATGTTAGAGACCTCAGCAAATGTTGAAGCCTTTGAGCTCTCCCCGAATGGACCAGGATAATGGTGGCTTGCTAGGGTGTTGAATAGCCCGATATTAATGGAGAAGAACCACCAGTCTGGTACTGGTATATAGATATGCTTGGATTCTAGAAGTCCCCAGCAACTAAAATGAGGCTCTGGACACGCCTGGAGTTGACCAGGATCTTAGTGTCCTGCTTGGACATTAACTGGTTCGGTATACGAAGTTAGGAGCCACTAAGTCTCTACCAGTCGTACTGCCCCTACGATCACACAGTTGAGTTGGTTTCCCAGATTCATGAGTTGGTCTGCGACCGTTACCTAGGAGATTCAGAAGAGTGAATCCGGTGACATGAGAGGTCCGTATGATCATATACAAATTCAGTGGATCCGTAGAATAGAAGATATACTGGTAGCGGAGCGAGTCTGCTGTAAAGAAGTAGAAGAGGTACAACTTTACTGTAAAGAAGCTATCCACTTATCGGAACAGTTCAGCTGTAAAGAAGCCTTCCAAGCACGAGGCTACGTAATGGATCTTGTGTAGAGAAGATATAATGGTATTGAGCAAATCCACTTTAAAGAAACTTTAGAGGTGTAACTCTACTGCATAGGAGCTCTAGAGGTACCAGAGCAGATCTGATATAGAAGAGCTAGACAGGTGTGGCTCTACTACACTGGAGCTCTAACGGTACTGGAGCAGGTCTACTGTAGAGAAACTAGATAGGCTCGGAGCTGCTATGGAGGAGGTCTACCAGTAGATAAGTAGTTTTGCTTGCTCCACAACAAATAAAACTTGTCAAACCATAAAATGTGCACCAGACATGGTGCTTTGGCGACATAGGCAATTATGGAGAAAGGATATCATAAACAATGAATTACAAATTTATCACCTCAATAGTATAAGAATGCTCATGTAGAGACACGGAAGCCTTCAAAAGGGGTGCGGAAGGTTCTCACAGACGGTGCCAAAAAGTGTTAACAAAAAATTCCAATTGGGTGAAAAATCCTGATTAATACCTTCAACCCGCTACCCGGTAGGCGACGGGGGTAGGTACCTCGTACCATAGTGTTCTTGTATGAATGTGAAGGATGATGCGGTAGGCAGGAGACAATTCACCCTGCCCATCGGGCTTCGTGGATATAGAGGAGATATGGGGGGCTTTCGGTTCCTCTACTGGTGTAAAAGGGATGATCCTAGTCCCTGCTCCGGGTCCTGATCCTGATTCGGATCCTGATCCTGATCCTCGATCCTGGTACTCGGTCTTGGTATTCGATCTCATTTCTAGGTGTCCTCGATCAAACTAGTGAGAAAGTAAGTAAGATTGGTGCTCCAGATTATATAGATGTGTTCATGAAAGATTGGACCACCCAGTAGCAATTCTTCACCTCTATGTATTTTCAGTCGGGGTCGGAACTCATCATGATACCTGGAGCTTGGTCTTGGACCCTTATTTCTTCTTGTAGTTCCCTGACCTAAATAATGAGTAAGGTGGGGGGCTTATCTAGCTCCTATGTTGGATCCTTGTCCGTTCCCACAGAAAAGGTGTAGGAGAGCTCCTCAATTCCCTTTAAACGTGTCTGGGTAGTTTCTCGCTGTCTTGATATGCGACTTGGCATGTAGATAAGTGGATAAGAGCGATAGGTCCATTGGGATAGGAATCTAGCTCACATATATACATATATAATACATGAGATAAATAGGAGAAAGACAAGTCTTATGTAGTGGTGGACTGACCAAGGGGGAAAATGCATCACGAATGATCATATGCTGAAGAACCCTAAGGTAGTATCCAGAGGAAGGAGAAAGACCCTACCTTGTATATATATGTACACACACACACACACACACACACACACACACACACATATATATATATGTTAGATTTTAGATTATATTGGCTTAAATTCCATATCAAAATGATGTTTACTTGTAATGATTTAGTTGTTAAGATTCATGCTGATTCAAGCTTCAAAGAAGAAGGAACAACTAGTCAAAGCAAGTTCAAAGTCTTTAAAGAGAAAAGATGTTATATGGTTCTACAAAGGTATATTAAGACCTTATCTTTCTCTTACATGGCTTAGGCACACGTACACAAATCATACATATGTGTCCCTGCATCATTGTGCACCATTTATAATACATTCACACACTTGAAGTTGAATGCTCATGCATTGATATGAAAATAACATGTTTTGGAAAATGCATGATTGGAGACTATCTCTATGTAGTTTTCATTCTAGTGTAAAATGTGTTTGTATATGTATATGTTTTTAAAACATGAATAATGAACTTGTTTTAGTATTAAATCATTCTTGATTAATTTCCAAACACTTTGGTTACCCATACTCTTAATTTCAAGTTCTAAGTCAAAAGATAAGATACTTTCCAGTCCTGTTGCTTACATTGTCTTCGTCTTCATATATCGAGTCGAATTCTTATTTTTTGGATTGAGTATCTTATATGTTCATGTCCATGAGAGAGTTACAGTTTGTAATCCACAAACGAATTCAAATTTTGAGTTTTGAGGCCAGAGAACGGTCTAAGAACGTAAAGGGAGGTCGAGGGAAAAAGAAGACAACACCAAGCTCTTCTTTCCCGAGATAGCGCGTGGCCATCTCGGGCAAGAAGGCTTGCTGCCCAGAGATGCCCACGTGCCATCTTGGGCATCAGGAAAGCTTGGTTCCTTTTTGTCCTTCATGGTCATTTCACATTCTATTCTTTCCCTCTTCTTTATATTTCCTTTCCCTCTCACAATTCATTTGAAGAGAAGAACTTGAAACTTGAGCAGAATTTTATCTCTAACTTTGTCACCTTCCAAACACTCTATTTTTCTCATTTGAGCTCTGATTTGAGTGATCAAAAGTTAAGAGTGTTCATCTAAGCACCCTCTATCTTTTCTTGGAAGGTTTGAGTTGGTTTTACTGCAGTTTTTGGTGTCTAATCACATAAAAACGGGATTGTCTCAAGTTTACTAAGGTATTGATTTTCTCTTAAAGTTTTCTCTTAAAACTTTGTCATTTGCCTTGGGTTTTCTTCTCCTCTATATATTAGTGTCTTTTGATTGTTTATATTCAAGTTTTGAACTCATTTAAAGCTAGATTGAGTTTCAATTGAAATCTCACATGTTGAGTTAGGTTTTGATTTTGGCTATGTTTTCACATGTTTGGGATTTTATTGTGCCAGCTTTGATTCTAGGGCTATTTGATGAACTCTAATTGATTGATTTTATGAAAAAATAGTCTCTCACATGTATTAGGCTCTCTTTGGCCGAATTCTTCTAATAGTGTATGTGCTTGTGTTCTTTTGAGCTATCGTGTGCTTTGTTGAATCTATGAATATAAAATATGCTCTAGAACTTTTGCTTTAATCAAAATGACTTTGTCACATGATTTTAGCTTGTTTTTTATTTACATGATTTAAACTTGATTATATGATTAATGGAATATATCTTGAGCTCAACTTTAGATTTATGCATGTATCTAGGTTGAAATTAACTTGTCATATATTTTGTATGAACTAGATAAATTAGACATGCATTTTAACTAGACAACAATTGATTTGTGCATTCATGCTTATGTCTAGTGTTTTCCATAGGACGTGTTGATCATAACATTCTATGTTGCATGCTTGTTTGAGTTTTGTATTCATGATCACCTAGATGCCTTGTGTGAAGGAAGTCTTGACAATAGGTGTGAGGCATATGTTGTCAAGCATGGAAGTCTTGGCCAGAGGTGGGAGACCTTGCATTGTCAAGCAAGGAAGTCTTGCCTAGGGTCGTAAGGATCCAGAAAGGTGAGCTAGGAAGTCTTGCCTAGGGTCGTGAGGATCCAGAAGTGTGAGTAAGAAAGTCTTGACAAGAGGTGTGAGGCCTCGAAATGTTGAGCAATAGGGTGACATGTACATGAGTAGGATAAGAGGGTAGTTTCTAGGTGAAGGAGTCACTTGAGAGATTGTACTTGTCTTATCTACTAGTGGATTTTATTTGCCGGTGGTTGCTAACCCGTGGATGTTTCCTCTTTAGAGGTTTACCACGTAAATATCTCGTGTCAACTTTCTCTATCCCTATCTCTCTTATATTTGTATATGTTATTGGGATTTTATGGATAGAACATTTTATATAAATTGACTTCCTTACTATAATATAAATTGTGTATGTGTTATGGATGTTTGTTTGTATCACACTTTATATGTTTTATATATTGATTAATTGTATTTAATTGATATATATATATATATATATATATATATATGTGTGTGTGTGTGTGTGTGTGTGTCCTATTCAACCCCCCTCTCTAGGTTAGCCTTGAGCTTTTAACCATGTTTTTATTTTCAATATATATATATATATATATATATATATATATATCAAGCGGTGCTCTTAAGAGCTTACAAAAATGATGAAGTAGTACAACGTATATGCTCTAGGGAACTTACAATAGTAGCAGAATGTTAATCAATCCCTATATGTTTTTGGAAAGGGTAATACATGTAATTGAGATAATACCACAATAATGGCGTAGGGAGAATATAAGTGTGGTATGTAGGCTTCCCACTGGCTTGTCCCATTTTGGATTAGAGATGAGGTGTGAGATGGGGGTCAGGCGTCGAATCAAGCATGTCTTGGAGCATGTATTTTGTTCTGTCCTTTCATGGAGAAAGCTTTGTCATATTTATTGGTTCTAATTGCTTGCTGCCTACTCTGAAGATTACTAGAATGATCTTCCTTCCTTATTCTGTGGGATTTTATATTTAATGTAGTTGACCCCAAAGAATCGGTTGTTGGAAGATATCTTGGAGGGAGATGTGTTTGTTTACTTTTTGGACACTTTCTTGTTGACCACTCCATTAATTTAGCCAATCATGATTGAGTTGAATTACTAGTGGAGTTGTGAATAACAATTAAGGAGTTGACTGATCTTCCATTAATGGCATTTATTATCTCCATTAATAAGGTTGACTGCCTCAATTACTACGGTTTACCCCATTAATGGAACTTTAAATGTCATGAAAGTCAACCCTCTCTTCTTACATTGCCAAGAGGAAAGCTCTAGTTCTGAATTCGGGTGGAACGGTTCCTTACTATATTGGTTTGCTCTTGTTGGCCATGTTTTAACGTGTTGGCACATTCTGGGTACTATTCTATCTGGGCAGGTAGGATAAGTATCTCGGATGGGTCTCAAACTAGCATCGTGGTACTCGGGTACCGGATAGGTGTCGTGGAACCTAGGTTCTTGGCAGGAGGTACCGTGGTACCGGTTCTGCTTGATAACTGGTAGTATGTGGAAGTTTGATACGTTTTGGAGACTTACTCTGTTTCTGCTTGTCATTTGGCGAGATACCTCATGGTGGTTACCTGATAAGGTGCATGATAGTCCCGATGGCGAGGTACTCCTGGGTATCAATTTGAGGGTGAGGTACCTTAAGGTACCAGTCTTGTTGTATGGAGCTTGATTCGACCGCGCTGGAACTTTACAAACACATAAGAGCTTTATGCGCTTCTTCCCTCAAGCTGGAAAGGTTAGAAATTTACCTCGATAGGATAGTATGGCAATGTCGATGAGTCCGGGTATGAGTAGGACATTCTATGGAGGTGTATATGTAGGGAAAAATCTGGTTCAAAATGCAACGGAAGCATGATAAAAACGAAATTAGGGTTTGCGTATATATAAAAAAATTCCCATTAATAACAAGAACCTTAACCCTAGATTAATTGATGTATATAAAAAGTATCGTACCTTTTTTTTGTGACGATTGAACTAGCGTCAAATTGAATCCGTAAGATCTTCCAATCCAATCACGAACGTGAATCACCTAGGACTGTGGGCTCCCTATCTTTAAATTGTATACCTGAGGATGGAAACAAACAAAATCTTCTTCATTGTTAGTTACAATAATCCTCCAAAAGAAAAACCAAGAACGTCCGGTCACTTTTAAATTATCAATCAATTTGATTGAAACTTGTGTGAACCTTGATTCAATGTTGTACACAAAACCCTTTTGATTTAAAGGATACTAGTGTACTATCGAAAACAAAAACGTTCTCTTTTTCTCTCTTCTTGGTCGAATTCACACTATCTGTATGAGTTGGTTGAATTTCGTCCTGAGTACAAAAACAAAATTTTGTCCCCAAAATTCTCTCTTGCTAGGCCAAATTCTATTCTTGAAAATTGCTTAGCATGGCCGAAAGTTTGCTCATAGAATTCTTAGAGCTGGCCGAAATTTCCAAACCTATATATATATATGATCATAAGTCCTCTCCAAAGAAGGATTTACTTGGTTGGCAAGAATCCTTTCCTTAGGTGGATTTATTTGGTAGTTAAAAATCCTTATCTAAAAGGAATTCTATCCTCATGTATATATATGGGCTAGCCAAAATTTTATTGGATTTCAATCAGGATCACAAATCCTTTCCTAAGAAGGATTTACTTGGTTGTTAAAAATCCTTTCCTTAGGTAGATTTACTCGGTGGTTAATAATCATTTTTCTAAATGAATTCTATCCTTCACCAAGACTCCTAATCCAACTCAATAGTGTATTTGTAACCATATTAAAGATTTCCTAATTTGATTAGATAAATAATTTCATTTATTTATCTACTTATCAAATATAGTCTTTAACATTAACTATACTACCAACAATAGTATAGTTTTAGGAGACCATCTCCTATTAGGAAAAAGATTTTGAATTTTAATTAAGTAATTAATTAATCAAAAAATTAATTAATTTCCATTCAATTAAAAAATAAAATAAAAATAATATATTTAAGCCATTCTAAATAGCCTTGCCACCCATACCATATATACGTGCCATATATATATATATATTTTATTAAACCCATTAGATCTTAAAAAAAGTCCACATGTGAACTAGACCTATTCTTACAAAAAGAAAAAAGTTCACATGCCTTAATACAATTCTTGATGGACCCCTAAATTGGTCTGGTAGAATATATTAAGTGATCCATGCAAGTTCGTGTGGATTGGGGATCTTGGCGGGCTATCTAAATTTAAGCTCCAATAGACACAACCCAATCACAATCAACAAATGATTCACTTAGGTTCGATCTATTTAATTTTAGTTCATTCCACTAAAGAACTAAAATTGAACTCTTAAATAAAGATAGAATAAGTTGATATTTACTCACTCATACCCTAGACAACCTTATTGGGGAAAGTGTATCCTCGTGAAGAATACCAGTAATCGCTAAGAGCTCATAGAACACCTATAGCTCTCCAAGTTACTATATTTACTCATATGACCACATTTTGAACTTGGATATTTTGACTAGTCCAGAAGCCATGTTTCAATAGACACTATTGAAAACTTAACGTTAAGATTTAATATCCAATACCTCAAAACATCCATATGATGGTATTCTACTCTCAATCAATACATGGAGCCACGATGTCCATATCTATAAATTAAGTCCTCTATCGATTAACAAATGAATACCACCAAACTATTGTGGATAGACTATGCTATAGAATCGTACGCATTCATAGCTCAAATGATAACACTTGCAACCAGATGTCCATCATTTATCTTATGATTGAGATAGACTCTCCGATTGTCTTCAAATGAAAACTTTTATCCATTGACGGTTATAGATTAAAGTATTTCATTTTGATCCTATTCAATGCACCTAGTGCACTAGATTTTTTTGCCCAAAGACACCACACTTTGATGATTTTAGACTCATCATAACACATTTGATCCCACTCAGATGCTAGCAAAAGAATTTACAACTTTGACAAGATAAAGGTGCCCAACCTTTTATCTTAAGTTGTGAATATTATTCAAGACTAACTAAAGAATTGTGTCTACCTCATACATATCTAGATGTATGAACAATTCTTATTTTCTCACAGTCTTTTGACCTTATGATTATTTACTTTTGACAATTATAATAATTAAACTATAAATGCTAAAAAATTTGTTAAACTAGAAATCACTTTATTAATATGAAAAGATTGTTAATTACAATATTACACTCTTGCTATCGAGCATAATCCTAACAATCTCCCATTTTCTCTATAGCAAATGTGTCATACCTCTCATCCCCATGTTCTCTAGATTCCTATCAAAACTCTTTTGTGGAAGAGACTTTGTATAGGGATCAGCTGGATTTTTTACCGACGCGATCTTGGTAATCGTCACATCACCCCTATGCACAATTTCCCTTAAAAGGTGATACTTTCTTTCAATGTGTTTCCCTCTCTTATGACTTCTTGGTTTTCTCGAATTAGCCACTGCTCCACTATTGTCACAATAGATACTGATTTGCTTATTCGCATCAGGAACAACTTCCAAGTTAAACAGGAATTGGTGGAGCCAAACAGCCTCTTTAGCAGCCTCGCATGGGGCAACATACTCTGCTTCCATGGTGGAATCGACAATACAAGATTGCTTGATACTCCTCCATATGAATGCCCCTCCTCCAATAGTAAATACAGATCCTGATGTTGATCTCTTGAAGTCAGAATCTGACTAAAAATCAGAATCTGTATACCCAACAAAAATTAAATCCCTTATAGAGTATACAAGCATATAATCTCTCGTTCTCCTAAGATACTTGAAAATATGATTGACTGCCGTCTAGTGATCAAGACCAGGCTTTGATTGAAACCTGTTAACTATGCCCACAATAAAACAAATATCTGGTTTAGTGTAGAGAATTTCATAAATGAGACTTCCAACTGCCGATGCATATGGAACCCTACTCATGAATTGCTCTTCATACTCATTCTTAGGAACTTGTTCCTTAGAAAGTTTGATTCCATGTCTGAAAGGTAACATACCTTTCTTGGAATCTTGCATGGAAAACCTAGACAAGATTTTATCTATGTATGAAGCTTGGGATAATGCAATCGTTCTATTCTTTCTATCCCCTATGAATTGGATGCCAAGAATATATCTTGCTTCTCCTAAGTCCTTCATATCAAATTGTTTTGCTAACCATTCTTTTATTGATGTCAATACACCTACATCGTTTCCGATGAGTAGTATATCATCAACGTAAAGAACTAGGAAAACCAACTTGTCGCCTTTAATCATTTTGTATACACAAGGTTCATCAAGGTTTTGAATAAATCCAAAACTTTTCATGGCTTGATCAAACCTTATGTTCCAGGATCTGGATGCTTGCTTCAATCCATATATGGATCTTTGCAACTTGCATACCCTTTCCTGTTGGCCCTTTTCAATGAATCCTTCTAGTTGCATCA
Organism: Dipteronia dyeriana; assembly: GCA_032871835.1. NCBI lineage: Eukaryota > Viridiplantae > Streptophyta > Magnoliopsida > Sapindales > Sapindaceae > Dipteronia > Dipteronia dyeriana. The sequence goes on along the minus strand of CM065300.1, from coordinate 74,401,949 downwards.
TGTAAATGCTTTCGTCAAGACTTCCATTAAGGAAAGTTGTCTTGACGTCCATTTTCCAAATCTATAGGTGTAAAGAGACTCCGCAATGGATAAGAGTATCTTAATGGATTTAAGCATGGCCATAGAAAAGAAGGTTTCTTCATAATCGTTACCTTCCTTCTGTGTATAACCTTTAGCTACCAATCTAGCTTTAAAGGATTCCACCTTTCCATTCATTCCTCTTTTCCTCTTGTATACCCACTTGCACCTGATGGGTTTTATCCCTTTAGGTAAGTCTACAAGAGACCCGACTTTGTTTTTGAACATAGATTCAATTTTGGATTGCATTGTCTTTTGCCTATGGTGATAATCAACATCTTTCATTACTTCCTTGTACGTATAGAGATCATCATCGTCCGAAAGATTCTGTACTGATTCTTCTAGACCGATGTATCTCTCGGGTTGTCTAACAACCCTCCCACTACGATGAGGTATGGTAGATTGTTGATCTTGTGTTGGTACGAAACTTACAATTGGGCTTGGTTGCGAAACCTTTTGTGGAATTGTATCTCCTAAAAGCTCATTTAGGACATTTCTACTTTTAGGCACAAAATTTTTCATATAGTCATTTTCCAGAAATTTAGCATTTTTCAAAACAAATACTTTAAGATCTGAAGGACTATTAAAATAATATCCTTTTGTTCCTTTTGGATACCCTATAAATATGTATGTTTCTGAACGGGACTCTATTTTTTGTCTTTCCTTTTAACGCGTGCCCAAGACATCCAAATATCCTTAAGTGTTGTAAACTAGGCTTTCGTCCGGTCCACAACTCATGCGGTGTTTTAGGAACCGACTTAGATGGTACATCATTTAGAATGTACATTGCAGTTTGTAAAGCATGTCCCCAAAAAGAATTAGGGAGTGTTGAATAATTCAACATAGACCTAACCATATCCAAAAGAGTTATATTTCTTCTTTCTGCCACCCCATTTTGTTCAGGTGGGTCTGGTACAGAAAACTGAGAAATTATTCCATTATCAATAAGATATTGCTGAAACTCAATAGGTAGATATTCTCCACCACGATCGGACCTCAAGATTTTTATGCGTTTCTCAAGCTGATTTTCTACTTCAGCTTTGAATGCTTTAAACATATCAAAAGCATCCGACTTATGTCTTATGAGATACAAATAGCCAAATCTTGAGTGATCATCCGTGAAAGTGATGAAGTACTCATATCCACCTCTAGCTTGACTGCTCATAGGTCCACAAACATCAGTGTGTATCAATCCTAAACATTCGATGGCTCTTACGCCTTTAGTCGTAAACGACCTTTTGGTCATTTTACCTTCCAAACAAGATTCACAAATTGGTAGATCATCAACCTTTAAGTCACTTAGAGGTCCGCCAATTACCAATCTTTTAATCCTATTAAGGTTAATATGACCTAAGCGCAAATGCCATAGGTAGGTTTCATCTTTTGATAATTTTACTCTTTAATGATTAGGTTCCATTGATTTTGTGTCTAACAAGTGAGAGATATTTCCATGCAAATAGGATTAACTGTTTTTCAATGTACCTTTACAAACAAATTTGTTATTCTTACTAATAATAAAACTTTTATTAAAAGTAACCAAATATCCAAATTTATTTAGACAAGAGACCGAAATTAAATTCCTCTTGAATTGTTGTACATAATAAACGTTTATTAAAACTAAATGCCTATAAGAATCTAAATTGATTCTTATATCTCCCACTACACTAGTAGACACCAACGCTCTATTGCCTAAATGCAAGTTGAATTCATTCTTATTCAGTCTATTCCTTTGACCCTTTTCACCATAAAAGAAACACTTTCCTTTGATCTTGGTTACTTTCTTTGTCTCCTTCTAAGAAGGCACAAGTTGCTTTTTCTTTTGTTGTGTCTTAACCTTCTTACGAGTCTTTAACAATAGCAACTTGCCAAGCATATGCATCTCTTTACCCTTGCCTTTCACAAGGATTATCTTGGTGCTTTAAATATCTTGTATCATGCTTTGCAAAGTGCATTCCTTATTATTCAAGGTGTAGTCCAACTTGAATTGATCCAAGGATTCTGATAGTGAGTTGACAATCATGTCAATTTTGGTCTCACCATCTATCTCAGCACCATTCAGTAATGTTGAGATGTGCTATGACTTTCATAGCTTGTCCAGGTTTCATCCTAAGATTTACGAAAGTAGTCATGCCTCTCTCTTAGTCATCCTAGACCTCATAGCTAATATCTCCTATAGAGACATCATTATGTCGGAAACAGTCTCCATTCCTTTATGTTGCTGGTGCAACACGTCAGAGATGATGGCCATAATGTAACTTACATTTAGCCATCTCATCTGAAGACTTCCACTACTGATACTCATCTCATTGCTCCTGAGTAGATTTATTAGTTTGGTGGTTAAGGAATATATAGAATGAACTTATACTTTTTAGCTTGCAACAACAACCCAATATTCCTTTTCCATTTGACATAATTATCATCAGTTAAAGTATTATCTTTTAGGATATTGAATAGGGATGGGGTCATGATTTCTTTTTAATAACAAAAAATATATAAGTAAACAATCATGATATAGCACTTTTGAATATTTATCTTGAATAAAATAAAATAATTCAATCGTAAAAATTCAACGGTGATCCAACACCCATTAATGTCACGCCTCCTTTGGGAGTTCTCAACATTTACTAATTGGACTAGGTCCCACCTAATTGTTAACATAACAATCAAAGTTTTCAATATTAGCCTTGTAATTTTTATTAGCAAGAACTCTTGTGAGGATATTAATAAAATTACATTGAGTGTAATACCAAGTTATCGACCTTCAATATAATCCCTCACGAATATCCCTCCTTTGGGAGTAGATATCGTTTGGGCTAATTGTCTAGTCTATCCTTGTAAGGAAGTATCTTGCTAAATTCCATTCTTGAATACCCCTTGGGGGGTTATTCACGAAACATAAAGCTCAAGTAAACTTGGAGGCCGTAGGTGTTCCAAAACACCTTCTCCCACTCAATTGTTTAAGGCGTGTGATAGAATTCCAAAGAATGATTTACCAAGTTATCTAGATGCCAATTTAGATACTTAAACCATTCAATGCATGTTCATACCAAAAGAGATATATGAGTGGAACTCCTATTCTATATGACATGTTATCAAACAATGACAAACATTGCAATATTTATGAAAATATAAGTAGCTACAATTTTGGTCCATCCTAGAAAAACAAGTAAATTACATTTGTCTTGGAATACAAAAACTGCTTTCTTGGCGAACAAGTCTTCACTAGACCTTGGTCATCCGGACTCTCTCGGCTGCCTCCCATGGGCATGCACACCCTTGGCCCTTACCCATGGGCATGCGCATGCCACAAACCCATAAAGGGCTGCCATGCGCAGCCCATGGCTACCAAAGGGCTGCCGTGCGCAGCCCATGCCATAACAAACGTGGCTACACACTCTTTGCACGCACGTTAGTTGTTACGGCTCGCATGGTCCCAAACTTGTTCTGATTGTTCATAATTCTTCAAACCTTACAGTCTTCGAAACTTGAATGTATTACAGAAGAATTTAAAATACTACAGTTTTTTTTTTATTACAACAACAAAAAATAAAAATAAAAACTTAGCAACTACCAAGAAGGAAATTATGGCGATGATAGACCACCCTTTTTGTTACAATCCCAAAACAAAATACATTGAAATTCTATGACAAAAATTAAGCAATAACAAACCACAAATAATATATATATATATATATCCATACATTCCAATGTAAATACATATGCGAATACCTAGAGTGCTATCTCTTTCTAAAACATGTATATATACAATAAAAAGAAAAAGATTCACGAACACATACATCAATTAATCAAGGGTACAACCAGGCTCTGATACCAATTGTAGGGAAAAAACGGTTCGAAATGCAACTGAAGCATGATAAAAACAAAATTAGGGTTCGCGTATAAATAAGAAAAATTCCCATTTATGCAACGAGAACCTTAACCCTAGATTAATTGATGTATATAAATGTATTGTAACTTTTTCTCGTGAAGATTGAACAAGCGCCGATATGATTCCGCAAGATCTTCCAATCCAATCACGAACGTGAATCACCTAGGAGTGTGGGCTCCCTTTCTTTAAATTGTATACCTGAGGATGGAGACAAACAAAATCTTTTCTTTGTTAGTTACAACCAATATAAAAAATCCAAGAACGTCCGGTCACTTGTGAATTATGAATCAACTTGATTGAAACTCGCGTGAACCTTGATTCAATGTTGTACATCCTTATGATGTAAAGGATACTAGTTTACTATTGAGAACAAAAACGTTCCCTTTTTCTCTTCTTGGCCTAATTCACACACTATTGTTTTTTAGATGATTGAATTTTATCTAGAGTAAATCAGATTTTTCTCCCTCAAAATTCCTATGATTGCCGAATTCTTCTCTTACAAAGGAAGGGCTAGCCAAATTCTCCTCTCAATTGCCTTAGGGCTGGCCGAATTTCTTATACACATATATATAGGATCATAAATCCTCTCCAAAGAAGGATTTACTTGGTTGGCAAGAATTCTTTCCTTAGGTGGATTTATTGGGTAGTTAAGAATCCTTATCTAAAAGGAAATCTATCATCTTCTATACACACATGGGCTGGCCAAATTTCTCTTTGATATAGATTAGGAGAGTTTATTCTTTCCTAAGAAGGATTTACTTGATGGACGAGAATCCCATCCTTAGGTAGATTTTCTTGGTAGTTAAGAATCATTTTCAAAGAAGAATTCTACCATTAAGTAGTTTTACTTGGTGACCTAGAATCCTTTTCCAAAAAGAATTCTTTCCTACACCAAGACTCTAATCCAACTCAATAGTGTATTTGTAACCATATTAATGACTTCCTAATTTGATTAGATAAATAATTCATTTAATTTATCTACTTATCAAATATAGTCTTTAACATTAACTATACTACCAACAATAGTATTGTTTTAGTAGACCATCTCCTACTTGGAAAAAGATAATAAAATAATAAAAATAAAAATAATATATTTAAGCTATTCTCATTAGCCTTGCCGCCCATACCATATGTATGTGGGCCATTTATTATTTTTCTTATTTTATTAAATCCATTGGACCTTAATAAAAAGTCCACAAGTGAACTAGACCTATTCTTACAAAAAGAAATAAGTTCTCATGCCTTAATACAATTCTAGTTAGACCCCTAAATTGGTCCGGTAGAATATATCGAGTGATCCATGCAAGTTCGTGTGGATTGGGGATCTTGGCGGGCTATCTAAATTTAAGCTCCAATAGACACAACCCAATCACAATCAACAAATGATTCACTTAGGTCCGGTCTATTTAATTTTAGTTCCTTCCACAAAATAACTAAAATTGAACTCTTAAATAAAGACAGAATAAGTTGATATTACTCACTCATACCCTAGACAACCTTATTGGAGAAAGTGTATCCTCGTGAAGAATACCAGTAATCGCCAAGAGCTCATATACCGCCTACAGCTCTCCAAGTTACCATATTTACTCATATGACCACATTTTGAACTTGGATATTTTGACTTGTCCAGAAGCCATGTTTCAGACACTATTCAAAACATAACGTTAAGATTTAATATCCAATACCTCAAAACATCCATATGATGGTATTCTACTCTCATTCGATAAATGGAGACACGATGTCCATATCTATAAATGAAGTCCTCTATCGATTAACAAATGAATACTACCAAACTATAGAGGATAGACTATGTTATATAATCGTACTCATTGATAGCTGAAATGATGACACTTGCAACCATAAGTCGATCATTTATCTCAGGATTGCGATAGACTCTCCGTTTGTCTTCAAATGAAAACTTTTATCCATTGACGGTTCTAGATAAAGTATTTCATTTTGATCCTATTCAATTCACCCACTACACTAGATGTTTTTGCCCAAAGACACCACACTTTGATGATTTTAGACTCATCATAACACATTTGATCCCACTCAAATGCTAGCAAAAGAATATACAACTTTGACAAGATAAAGGCGCCCAACCTTTTATTTTAAGTTGTGAATATTATTCAAGACTAACTAAATAATTGTGTCTACCTCATACATATCTAAATGTATGAACAATTCTTCTTTTCTCATAGTCTTTTGACTTTATGATTATTTACTTTTGACAGTTATAATAATTAAACTATAAATGCTATAAGATTTGTTAAACAAGAAATCACTTTATTCATATGAAAAATATTGTTAAATACAATATTACACTCTTACTATCGAGCATAATCCTAACACTTAGTTGATAACATGCTTAGATTTCTAGATATATTTATGATTAATCTTTGATAGACTTATCTAGTTATCTTGTTTCATGTTCATAGAGTTTTGTTTGATCAACATTCTCTATTTGCTTGTGATTACATCATGATTGCATGTGTGTACTTCACTTAGATCATTGCTTTACAAGAGGTTGAAGTCTCTTGTTAGAGTGAGTGAAGCTTTAACTTATTTAAGTAGTCTTAGATAAAGTTAAGAGGACTTAGATAGCTAAGCAAGGAGACTTGTCTAAGATTAGGAGAATTCGAATAGATAAGCAATAAATATTCCTAGAGGCAAGAGTGTCTTATATAGGAAGTTGCTTCCAAGAGGCATGTTTGTCACATCTTGGATAGGAAGTTGGCAATAAAGGTGATAGCTAGGAGATCATATCTTGTTGATTGATTGTGAGTGTGTAACTCTTACTGGAAATAATGGATTACAGTTTGCCGGTGGTTGTGGTATCAACCAGTGGATGTTTACTCTTTTGAGGTATTCCCACGTAAAAATTTCTCGTTTTGTTTTAGCAACTTTTATTTTTTTCATACTTGTTTTGAATTGTTTTAATCCTTGTTAAATTGCCTTCATATTGAGTTGTTGAAGCAATAATCTTATAACAATTTATAAGTGTTTTTAGAGATGCTTAATTTTTTAAAGAAGTCTAAATTTTGAGCATATACCTATTCAACCCCCTTATAGGTTTATTTGCACTATAAAGACTAGAGAATTTTCAATTGGTACCAGAATTGGTGTCTTGAAGCATTTAGATAGACATTTTTATAGTATTTGTTACCTTATTTTTGTGATTAATCATGATTAAGGAAGTTTATTCTTTTGTGGCTTCTTTTATTGAAGGTGAGCCTATTGACTTTGAAGATCAAATGATCAAGGATCTTATTCAAGAAAATGAAAGGATCTCAAAGGTCAGTAGGTCTCTCAATAAGAAATTAGAAAATCATGGTCTTTGCTCAAAAGAGTTTATTGATCTTAAGAACAAAATTCTTAATCTAGATAAAAACATGAAGGATAATCATCATAGATTAAGAATTTTGAAGCAAGAGATTGAGCAAAGAGATAACTCTCTTGATCCTGCCAAACGAATTGAGAATGTACTTAAAAGTAAGCTTAAACAGCATGAGAATTAAGAGAAAGTGCTTAATGACAAACTTTATGAGGCTAAGGAGTTGATTCACAGGATGTTATCTAGCTCAAATAAAGTGAAAGCTATCTTTAAGGTTGGAAAGTTTCCAAGTGACAAAATAGGTTTGGGATATGTTAATGAAAATTTTGCTCATTCATTTTACAAATCTACTTTTGTCAAATCTTGTAGCAATTCAAATGTAGGTACACTCTATAACGGTAAAGCATTTAATGCTACAGGAGGTGCCTCAACATCAACAATGAAGGTCAAGGAAAAGACTCAATAATGCCAAATACAAGTTTCACTTCATCAAATGAAAAGGGCAAAGTAGCTAGTGTTGTACATCAAAGAGGTGAAAATGTGAGAAGGCAGAATGAGTTGAATGCTCAAGCAAATGGTAAATCTCTCAAATTCATACCTATTTGTCATTATTGCAACATGGTTGGGCATAAACGACCTAGATGTTTTGCTTATATTGGCAAGTGTAGATATGACAATGATTTGCATGATAAGTCTTTGTTGAATGGTCCTAGGCAATCATCAATGTATGGATTTAGACCTAAACCTGAATAGATCATTGAAAAACATGTTGAGAATAAAGTTGTTGATGGTTTTTTGGTAAATCTTATAGTGCATCTCATTTTACTATGCGTAAGGAAGTTGATAGTGCTTTATTTGATTTGTTTGAAAATGTGACTAATAGAGTCAATGTACATAATAACAAGTCAAAACATGTTAATGGAAGTAAGAATGAGAAACTTGTTATGAAAGTATGGGTTACAAAGACAATTCACAATGCCTTGTTGCACAATATGCTCTTAGAGCTAACTCATCCTATTGTTGGTACCTAGATAGTGGTTGCTCTAGGAATATGACCGATAATAAAGAGTTCTTTAAGAATCTAGTTATAAAGGATGGTGGATGGGTTAATTTTGGTGATATCACCAAAAAGCAAATTCTAGGCAAGGAAATTATTTGTATCCCAGGAGTGCATAAACTTAGAAATACCTTGTATGTAAATGGTTTACAAGATAATCTATTAAGCATAACCCATTTGTGCGAAATCTTTAAGAAGGCTAGTTTTAACAAGGATGTGTGCACAATAAATGATAAAAAGGTCAAAGTTGTTTTAGTAGTCAAAAGATCTTTAGATAATTGTTTTGTCTAGAGATGGAACCTTTAACTTGTAGTATGGCACATGAGTGTAACACACTTAATTTGCGGCATCAAAGATTAGGCAACATGAACATAAAGATTTAAGGAAACTTGAAAAATATAGCATTGTTAGAGGTCTACCAAGTCTTGGTAAAGAACTTAATGGTGTTTATGAACCATGTAAATTAGATAAACAAACCAAAGTGTCTCATGAAAAAAAACACGTACATATCTACCAAGAAGACCTTAGAACTTGTGCATACTGACCCAATGAGACCAATCCAAACTTAAAATAGAAATGGTAAGAAATACATTTTTGTGTGTGTTGATGACTTATCTCGGTTTGCTTGGGTTTATTTTCTTAGAGACAAGACCGAACCTTTTTGTTACTTTAAGAAATTTTATAATCAAGTTCAAAATGAAAAAGGCCTTGGAATTAAGAAAATATGTCGCATTAGGAGTGATTATGGGAGTGAGTATGAAATACCAAATATAGTGAGTTTTGTGATGACTTAGGGATTTCTCATGAGTTCTTGACTCCCCGAACTCTTTAACAAAATAGAGTTGTAGAGAGGAAGAACTGTGTCTTGCAAGAGATGTAGAGGGTTACGCTCAATAGCAAGAAAGTCCCTAGGAACCTTTGGGCCAAAACGATCAACACCTCTTGCTATGTTTCTAATAGAGTTTTTTGGAGACCCTACATAAAACATACCTCCTATGAGCTTTGAAAGGTCTAGAAGCTCAATGTGAGTTACTTTCATACCTTTGGAAGTATGTGTTCTATTTTGAATGATAGAGATCACTTAAAAAAGTTTGATGCTAAAAGTGATGTTGGTCTCTTTCTTAGGTATGCTAATAGTCGTTGTGCTTATAGAGTTTTTAACTTGAAAACCAAGACTATTATGGTGTCTATAAATGTGAAAATATATGATCTTAGCATGCTAGATTTGTGTGATGATCACAGTGTTAATGAACCTAACGATAATCTATTAAATGACACTAAAACACTTAATGATATGACTAGTTGAGATGCTAGTGATGATTCACATAGTGAGTCTAGTCATAATTTTAAAAATGATAGTTGTGGTGATGAAGACAATCAAGGGATAGAAAATGATGTGAATGATAATCAACAAAATGTTCATAATGTTGATAATTCTACCTTTAGACTTAGAAACATGCACTATCAAGTCGACATCATAGTTGATTTGAATGAAGGGGTTAGAACTAGAAGATAACTAGCTAACCAAATTTCTTATGCTTGCTACACATCTCAAATTGAACCCTAAACAATAATAAGGCTATAGATGATAAGTTTGGGGTTGGGCCTATGCAAGAAGAACTTAATCAATTTGAGTGGAATGAAGTCTGGTCCTTAGTTCCTAAACCCAAATACATTAATGTAATTGGCATTAAAAGGGTGTTTGGAATAAACTGATGAAAGTGGCAAGATTATGAGAAATAAAGCTAGACTAGTGGCTCAGGGTTACACTCAAGTTGAGGGTGTTGATTTTGATGAGACATTTGCACCTGTTGCATGTCTTGAGTCCGTTAGAATTTTGTTATCCATTACAAGCCTTAAGAAATTCTAATTGTTTCAAATGGATGTCAAAATTGCTTTTCTTAATGGATTTCAAGAAGAAGTGTATGTTGAACAACATAAGGGTTTTGTAAACCCACACTCTCCTAATCACGTGTATAAATTGAAAAAGTCTCTCTATGACCATAAACAAGCTCCTAGAGTATGGTATGATAGATTGACTCAATATCTTGTTGAGAACAACTATAGGAGAGGTGGCATTGATAGAACTTTGTGTGTTCTACATCATGATAAAGATATTTTTATAGCACTAATATATGTTAATGACATTGTTTTCGGGTCTACGTGTAAAACCAAGGTTGATGAGTTTGCTATTGTCATTTCAAGTGAATTTAAATGAGTATGGCAGGCGAACTTAACTACTTTCTTGGAACGCAAGTCAAACAATCTAGTGATGGTATTATGTTGAAACAATCTAAATATGCTAGAAATCTTGTCAAGAAGTTTGGCCTTGAAAATGGAAAAGATTTAAAAAAAAACCCATGAGTACTACTTTAAGACATGACAAAGATGAAAATGGCAAGAGTGTTGATCAAATTCTATATAGGAGCATGGTAGGTAGTCTTCTCTATCTAACGGCTAGTAGGTCGGATATTTGTTTTAGTGTAGGTTTGTGTGCTAGGTTTCAAGCCAATCCTAAGGAATCTCACTTGAAAGCCGTTAAACGAATCATTATGTATACAAAAGGAACACTTAATCTTGGTTTATTTTATTCCTTTGATACTAATGATATTCTTACTTGCTACTGTGATATGGATTGGGCAGGAAACATTAAGGATTGTAAGAGCACATCGAGCAGTTGTTTTTACTTGGGGAATAACTTGGTTGCTTGGCTAAGCAAGAAGCCAAACTTTCTCTCTCTCTTCTTCCAAAGCCGAGTACATTACGGCCGAAAGTGCATGCACAACAATTACTTTGGATGAAGCAAATTCTCAAGGACTATGAGATTGAACAAGGTAAAATGACTCTCTATTGTGATAATATGAGTGCCATTAACATCTTTAAAAATCCAGTTCAACACTCACACACAAAGCATATAGATATTAGGCATCATTTAATCAGAGGGCTTGTTGAACGTTCTATTATTTCTCTTGAGCATATGCCTACTAAAAATCAACTTGTGGATTTTTTTACAAAACCTTTGGACAAAAAGCGATTTAAATCTGTTCGAAGATCCAGTGGCATGATTTGTGTTGATTGATGTCTATGTATGATTGTGAGTGGCTTGATAAGCTAAACCTTATTGAATATCAATTTCTTTGAGAGCTACTCTTGTGAGAAGTAATGATCTTGAGAAAATAGCTTTTATTGTTTCTAGATCATGCACTTGATCTTTAAAATTTTGATTTTTTTAAAAAGGTGCACAAATGCTTCTCTTATATGTTCAAGTTTCTGTAGTTTAGTTTGAAAATGTGAATATTATGGATACAATTAAAAGTTTACTGCTTAGTAAAAGATAGATGACCTATGGTTAGTATCCATTTTGCTTCGGCATCTACATAGAACTCAACGAGCACCTTCATTCAAAGGTCTACACACATTGGTTGTGAAGCCGCCTAATAAAGGAAAAGGCTACACCATTATGATGAGTGAAAGCCGTCATGAAGTGTATATGTTTATGTTAAAAAATAGTATCAAAGAAGTGTTGAAAAGAATCAATAAAAAAAATCTTTAACTCAAAGCCTAAAAAAAATAGAAAGAATGCTTATAAGGAGTATAGTTGAAAATTATGATTGCTCAGGTTGAAAAACATAAAGGGGATGATGAGCCATATTCACACAAATGCTCATATGTTAAGTTCTATTCTCTTTAAAGTAAAAATCCGGATGATAATCGGTTTGACCTAGATTGGGAAAGCTTTAAATGGATAAGTGTTGAAATAGTTTGCATGTTGATATCACAATTGCTCCTTTTATATATTCTTGAATCATTCCACACACACACACACACACACACACACACACACATATTTGCTCAAAATGCTTGATTTATTAGCAATGAAAATCAATGATTCTCTCTTTGATTTTGGAAATTTATGATATAATTTCCCTTATTGCTTGATATGTATGATTGTGTGATGCCTTTGTGAACAAGTCTATTAGTTGATCAATATGTGGGGCATATGTTAACGGGGAGCTTAGTTTATTTAACTTAGCTCTCTATATGAATTTTGAACTTAATATCTCATAATTTTTATCAAGCTTTCCTTGTCTATTCCTTGACAAAAATGGGGAGAAAATGTGTTCCTCGCCATGTACTCATGTATTTTTGTCTAAGGGGGAGAATTTTTTTTTTATATGAGATAAGGGAGTCTTGTATATTTTTGTGTATGTTTATCTCACCAATAATCTTCTTTGTAGGAGATTTCTTGTTGGTTTGGTTGTATTTGTCTCACAGGTGATTTAATGATTCAAAGAAGAGGTGCTAAATGACTCATGAAAACTTGAAGTCATTCTTGTCAAGGTATCTCTTGTAATGTGAGGGATGTGAGAATGCAATCAACCATGAGTGACTATTTTGTGGTGAGGTTGAGGTTTTATCATGGAATAGCCAAAGCGGGAGATTGTTAGGTTTCAGATTTGTGCTGGCTTGATTCCATAACAAAAATATCTTTTGCTGTAATGATTTAGTTGCTTAGGTGGTTTGTGGATTGGTTGAGATTCAAAAGAAGAAGAGCATCTACTTATGCAAAGTTCTTCTTTCAAGAGGAAATATGCTTGCTTGAAGGAAAAGGTATCAAGATTCTTCTTCCTCTTACAAGGCGTATAAGGAGCACACACACATTGCATCCATATGTGTCTCTACATCGTTCTGCTCATTTTGTATAATACATTCACACACTTGATATTGAATGCTCTTGTATTGGTGCTAAATTTACTAGTTTTATAGATTGCATGTTTGTGAACTATGTTCAAATAATAGCCTTCTTGTGTGTTATGTGTTTGCATGTTTATGTTTCATGGACCTTGTACTTGAATTTGGCATCTTATTTTTCTTTATTGAGTTTCGGTCATTTCGGTTACTCATACATTTGATTTCTAGTTCCGAGTCAAGAGTTAGAAAACTTTCTGATCACTTTATATGCATTTCTTCATCTTCATGAATCGAGTCGAGTTCTTATTTTATGGAATAATTTTCATAGTCTTCCGTGTGTGTGAGAGAGTCCCTCAGAGTTCGGAGGTTATACAACAATTGAAGAACACGAAAGCCGTGTGAAGGGAAGTGGCGATGGCCAAAGGCCATCAAGCTACACCTCCCCGAAATGGTGCGTAGCCATCTCAGGAAGGCCATCCTTCTACCCCCGAGATGCCCACGCACCATCTCAGGGAAGGATGGTGGCTCTCTTTCCTTTCTATTTGATTTCTCTCCCTTTCTCTCAGAAGTTAAATTAGTTGTATAAGTTAAAGATTGAAGAACACATGTGCATAAAAGTTTCTTCAAACTTTTGATTCTTTGTTTTTGTGATATCTCTTTCATTTAGTTGATTCAAAAACTAAAATTGAGTGTCCTAAGGAGATCTACAAACCCCAAGAGTACAAAAGAATGTCTTGATTCTTCACAGTGTCTATATTTCTACTCGAAAATTAATCATTTGGTGGTAAATCTTTTTCTTCTTAGTTTTCTTCTATGATCTTCTTCATAAATGTTCTGATTTTATTAAATTGAATGAATATGATGACTTTGATTTCATTTTGTTGATTGTTTGTTTGATTTTTGAGTTTAGCTTATGTATCGTTCAACTGAATATATCTTAGCCAAACTTGACTAGTATGACCTTGATTCTAGAAATTTTATTGTATCCTTGTAATTAACTGTTGATTTTGTTGGGATTATGCTCGATAGCAAGAGTATAATAATGTTTTTAACAATATTCTAATATTAATAAAAGTAATTTCTAGTTTAACAAATCTTATAGTATTTATAGTTTAAATATTATATTTGTCAAAAGTAAATAATCATAAGGTCAAAAGACTACGAGAAAAGAAAAATTATTCGTACATCTGGATATGTCTGAGGTAGATACAATTCTTTAGTTAGTATTGAACAGTATTCACAACTTAAGATAAATATTTGGCACCTTTATCTTGTTAAAGTTGTAGATTCTTTTGCTAGCATTTGAGTGGGATCAAATGTGTTATGATGAGTTTAAAATCATCAAAGTGTGGTGTCTTTGGGCAAAAGAATCGAGTGCACTAGGTGCATTGAATAGGATCACAGGTGAAATATTTTATCCAGAACCGTCAGTGAATAAAAGTTATCACTTGAGAACAATCGGAGAGTCTATCTCAATCCTGAAATATATGATGGACTTATGGTTGCAAGTGTTATCATTTGAGCTATCAACGAGTACGATTATATAGCATTGTCTATCCTCGATAGTTTGGTGGTATTCATTTGTAAATTGATAGAGGACTTTATTTATAGATATGGACATAGTGGCTCCATTTATTAAATGAGAGCAGAATATCATCATATGGATGTTTTGAGGTATTGGATATTAAATCTTAACGTTATGTTTTCAATAGTATCTATTGAATTATGGCTTATCGACAAGTCAAAATATCCAAGTTCAAAATGTGGTCATATGAGTATATGGTAACTTAGAGAGCTATAGGCGGTCTATGAGCTCTTGGCGCTTACTGATATTCTTCACGAGGATACACTATCTTCATTAAGAGTGTCTAGGGTATGAGTGAGCAATATTAACTTATTTTTTCTTTATTTAAGAGTTCAATTTTAGTGCTTTAGTGTAATGAACTAAAATTAAGAAATCGGACCTAAGTGAATCATTTATTGATTGTGATTAGGTTATGACTATTGGAGCTTAAATTTAGATAGCATGCCAAGATCCTCAATTTACACGAACTTGCATGGATCCCTTGATATATTCTACCGGACCAATTTATAGGTCCATTTAGAATTGTATTGAGGCATGTGAACTTGTTTCTTTTTGTAAGAATGAGTCTAGTTCACATGTGGACTTTTTATTAAGGTCCAATGGATTTAATAAAATAAGAAAAATAATATATATGCCCATGTGTGGTCTTGGGCGGCAAGGCAAAATATATTAGCTTAATTTATTGTTTTTATTTTTTTATTTAATTAAATGGAAATTAATTAATTAATTATTTAAGTAAAAGTCAAAATATTTTTCCTACTAGGAGTAGGTCTCCTATTGTCATATTATTGTTGGTAATATGAGAAGTATGAAATACTATATTTGATAAGTAGATAAATAATAGGAATTTATTTATCTAGTCAAATTTGGAAGTATTTGATTGCTATTAAAACTCTAATTGACAATTGGTCAAATTAAGAAGTTTTAATTTAGTCACAATCTAATTATATTCAATAATTGATATTGAATAAATATACTATTTGAGTTGGATTAGAATTGGTGCAGAAAAGAAATCTTTTTTAGAAAAGAATTATTTGTCACCAAGTAAATCAACCTAAGGATAGGATTCTTGCCCACTATGTAAATCCTCTTTAGGAAAGGATTTTAAAACCTATAAACAACTCTTGTTGAAATTCGGCCAAAGCTAGTATTTCTAAGAGTGAAATTCGGCCAAGCTAGAATTAATAAGAGTAGAATTCGGTCAAGGTATTTTTCTTAAAGAAAATTTCAGCCAAAGGAAATTTTAAATTTTGAGAGTCTGGTTCGTACTCTAGATAAATTCTTCCAACTCTAAATATTGGTGTGCGAAAAATTCGTCAAAGAGGAAAAGAAAGGAAGAACATTTTGTTTTCGATAGTGAACTAGTAGCCTTTACTTCAAAAGGTATTGTGTACAACATTGAATCTAGGTTCACGCGAGTTTTAATCAAATTGATTGATAATTCACAAGTGGCCTAACATTCTTTGTTTTTCTCTTGAAGATTTTTTGACTAACAAATAAAAGAATTTGTTTGTTTCCATCCTCAAGTATACAATTTAAAGAAAGGGAGTCAACACTCCTAGGTGATTCACATTCTTAATTGGATTGGAAGATCTTGCGGATTCAATTCGATGCTAGTTCAATCGTCACGAGAAAAAAAGATACGATACTTTTATTATACGTCAATTACTCTAGGGTTACGATTGTTTCTATTAAAGGGAAATTTTTTAAATAGATCAAACCCTAATTTTACACTTCCGTCACATTTTAACCGATTTTTCCTTATAATTGGTATTAGAGTCTGGTTGTACCCTTGATTAATTGATGTATGTGTATAAGAATCTTTTTCTTTTTATTGTGTATATGCATGTTTTAGAATGAGATGAAACTCTAGGTATTCGTATATATATTTATATCTCTCTCTATATATATATATTTACATTGGAATGTATGGATTTTTATATGTTTTACATGTTGATTGTTATTGCTCAATTTTGGTCTTAGAATTTCAATGTATTTTGTTTTGGGATTGTAACAAGAAGGGTGACCTTTCATCGCCATAGTTTCCTTCTTAGTAGTTTAATTTTTTTATTTATTTTCATATTGTATTAAAATACTGTAGTAGTTTTAATTTAAAAGAAACTGCAGTTTTTTATTATTTAAAATTCTTTTGTAATACATTCAAGTATCGAAGACTCTGAAGTTTGAAGAATTGGAAGCAACTGGAACAAGTTTAGGACCATGCAAACCATAACAACAAACGTCCATCCGAATGAGCATGCGACCACGATTGTTGTGACATGGGTTGTGCACGGCAGTCCTATGGAAGCCAAAGGCTACGCATGGCAGCCCTTCATGGGGTTGTGGAGTGCGCACGCCCATGGGAGGCAACAGAGGAATGTCCAAACGATGATGGTCACGTGAAGACTTGTCCACCTAGAATAATTTTTTTTTTGTATTCCAAGACATATGTAATTTACTTGCTTTTCTAGAATGGACTAAAATTGTAGCTTTTTATATTTATGTAAATGTTGCAATGTTGTCATTGTTTGATAACATGTCATATAGATAGGAGTGCCACTCATATATCTCTTTTGGTATTAACATGCATTGAATGGTTTAGGTATCTAATTGGCAACTAGATAACTTGGTAAGACCTCGATCACACTGTCACGGGCTGCAAGCTTACAAGCCCAGGAGTCCAACAAATGCCCTTACTCTGCCCAGCTCCTGGAAGATTCTAGAGACCTCTCCATAATTCCAACATTGGTCAAGCTTCTGGAAGTCTCTAGCAACTCAACCATCTTTACATCATTCTTGTACTTAGCTAGATAGGTGTAGAATAATCTAGAACCTTGTAAAGGCAAGTAAATACATGTAGAGTATTCTAGTTAGGTGTAGAGTATTCTGGAGACTTAATCTCCATATTAGACTAGATTAGTCTAGAACATTCCTTAAGGAGGTTGCTCACCTATAAATAGCCAACCCCTCTCATTTGTAAACCATCCTAGAATTCGTTCATTAGTACAACTCTTCCTGTGAGAGTACTTATGAGCATTCTAGTGATCCAGAGCATCGTGGTCTTCCTTCGCAAGTCCCACCGATTCTCTGCCACTGAGCTCCCCATTTCAACCCTATCTCGACTCTCCACACTCTAAATCGCTTCTGCATCTTCACACTTGGCAATATTCACCCAAGAACTTGCCCGAGTGTCCCTCTTGCAGGCTTACTTAGTAACATTTCCAGAAAAGTTGCCTAAGTGCCGCATAGGGTGTGCCTAGCTGAAATCTCACTTCTTAACAACACGCCTTAAATGATTGTGTGGGAGAAGGTGTTTTGGAACACCTACGGCCTCCAAGTTTAGTTGAGCTTTATGTGTCATGTAATAACCCCCCTAGAGGTACTTATGAATGGAATTTAGCAAGATACTTCCTTATAATGATAGATTAGACAATTAACCCAAACGATATTTACTCCCAAAAGAGGGATATTCATAAGGGATTATATTGAAGGTCGATAACTTGGTAACACACTCAATGTGATTTTATTAACATCCTTCCTAGAGTTCTTGTTAATAAAATTGCAAGTCTAAAATTGAAAATGTTGGTTGTTATGTTAACAATTAGGTGGGACCTAGTCCAACTAGTAAATGGTGTAAACTCCCAAATGAGGCGTGACATTTATGGGTGTTGGATCACTATTGAATTTTACGTTTGAATTATTTTATATAATTCAAGATAAATATTCAAAAGTGCTATATCATGATTGTTTACTTATATAATTTTTGTTATTAAAATGAAATCTTGACCCCATCCCTAATCAAACATTCTAAAAGATAATACTTTAACCGATGATAATTATGTCAAATGGAAAAGGAAAATTGGGTTGTTGTATTGAAAAACCATAAGTTCGTTTTGTCTATTCCTTCACCACCAAACTAATGAATCTACTCAAGACCAAAGAGATGATTATCAGTAGTGGAAGTCTTCAGATGAGATGGCTAAATGTACGTTACATTATGGTCACCATCACAGACGTATTACAACAGTAACAAGAAGGAATGGAGACTATTATCGATATAATGATGTCTCTAGAAGAGATGTTTGCCATGAAGTTCAGGATGACTAAGAGAGAGACAATGAATGCTTTCATGAATCTTAGGTTGAAATCTGGACAGAATGTGAATGATCACTTGATAAAAGTCATAGCTCATCTCAACATTGCTGAACTCAGTGGTGTTGAGATAAATGGTGAGACAAAAATTGACATGATTGTCAACTCACTATCGGATTCCTTTGATCAGTTCAAGTTGGACTACACCTTGAACAATAAGGAATGCACCTTACATGGCCTGATACAAGATGATCAAAGTACCGAGAAAATCTTATGTTTAAGACCCAAGGTCAAGAAAGAACAGAAGAAAAAGTAACTTATGTGTAACTAGAAAAGGTTCTGAGAAAGGAAGAGACTTAATGAGAACGAATTCAACTTGCATTTAGGAAATAGAGTGTTGGTGTCTGCCATTTCAGTGGGAGATATTAGAATGAATTTAGATTCTTATAGGCATTTAGATTTAATAGATGTTTATTATGTACCTCAATTCAAGAGGAATTTTATTTCAGTTTCTTGTTTAAATAAATTTGGTTATTCGGTTACTTTTAATAAAGCTTTATTATTAGTAAGAATAACAAAAATATTTGTAAAGGTACATTAGAAAATGGTTTATTCTATTCTCATATAAATATCTCTCTCTTGTTAGACATGGAATTAACGGAACCTAATCATGAAAGAGTAAAATTATCAAAAGATGAAACCTAGGTATGGCATTTGTGCCTACGTCATACTAACCTTGATAGGATCAAAAGATTGGTTAGTGATGGACCTTAAAGTGACTTAAAGGTCAATTATATACCAATGTGTGAATCTTGTTTGGAAGGTAAGATGACTAAAAGGTCGTTCACGACAAAAGGCATAAGAGCCACCGAATGTGTATAATTGATAAACACTGGTGTGTCTGGTCCTATGAGCATTCAAGCTAGAGGTGGATATGAGTACTTCAACACTTTCATGGATGATTACTTGAGATTTGGCTATGTGTATCTCATGAGACATAAGTCGAACGCTTTTGACATGTTCAAAGCATTTAAAGCTGAAGTTGAAATCAGCTTGAGAAACATATAAAAAGCTTGAGGTCTGATCGTGGTGGAGAATATCTATCTGGTGAGTTTCAGCAATATCTTATTGATAAAGAGATATTTTTTCAATTTTCTGTGCCAGGTACACCTTAACAAAATAGGGTGGCAGAAAGGAGAAATAGAACTTTTTTGGACATGGTTAGGTCTATGTTGAGTTATTCAACGCTTCCTAATTCTTTTTAGGGATATGCATTACCAACTGCCATGTACATTCCAAACAATGTACCATCTAAGTCGGTTCCTAAAACACCGCATGAGTTATGGATCGGGCGAAAGCCTAGTTTACCACACTTAAGGATATTTTGATGTCTTGTGCACGTGTTAAAAGAAAATACGAAAGATGGAGTCTCGTTCAAAAACATGCGTATTTGTAGGGTATCCAAAAGGACAAAAAGATATTATTTCTATAGTTCTTCAGATCTTAACGTATTTTTTTTGATAAATGTTAAATTTCAAGAAGATGACTATAAGAATAATTTTTTGCCTAAAAGTAGAATTGCCCTGAATGAGCTTTCAAGAGATACGATTACACAAGAGGTTTCACAACCTATCCCAATTGTAAGTTCAGTACCAACACAAGATCAACAAATCAACCATACCTCATTGTAGTGGGAGGCTTAGTAGACAACCTGAGAGATACATCGGTCTAGGAGAATCTGTAGAGAATCTCCCGAACGACGATGATCCATATACGTACAAGAAAGTTATGGAAGATGTTGATTGTCGCTATTAGCAAAAAGGCAATGAAATCCGAAATTGAATCTATGTTCAAAAATAAAGTCTGGTCTTTTACTGACTTGTCTAAAAGGATAAAACCTATTGGATACAAGTGGGTATACAAGAGGAAAAGAGGAATGGATGGAAAGGTGGAAACCTTTAAAGCTAGATTCGTAGCGAATGGTTACATACAGAAGTAAGGTATTGATTATAAGGAAACGTTCTCTCCTGTGGTCATGCTTAAATCCATTAGGATACTCATGTCCATTGCGGCATCTCTAGACCTAGAGATTTGGCAAATGGACATCAAGACAGGTTTCCTTAATGGAAGTCTTGACGAAAGTATCTATATGATGCAACCATAAGGATTCATTGAAAAGGGC
This sequence comes from Dipteronia dyeriana, assembly GCA_032871835.1. Taxonomy (NCBI): domain Eukaryota; kingdom Viridiplantae; phylum Streptophyta; class Magnoliopsida; order Sapindales; family Sapindaceae; genus Dipteronia; species Dipteronia dyeriana. The sequence goes on along the minus strand of CM065300.1, from coordinate 74,381,040 downwards.
CAGGAGGAAAGGGTTTGCAAGTTACAAAGATCCATATATGGATTGGAGGAAGCATCCAGATCCTGGAACATAAGGTTCGATCAAGCTGTAAAAGGTTTTGGATTTATTTAAAACCTTGACAAACCTTATGTATACAAAAGGATTAAATGTGACAAGTTAGGTTTCCTAGTTCTTTACATTAATGATATACTACTCATCGAAACGATGCAGGTTTTTTGAGAGATTATATGCTTGTATACTCTGGATGAGATTTAATTCCCGTTGGGTATACAGATTCCGATTTCCATAGGATTTTGACTCTAAACGATCAACATCAGGATATGTGTTTACACCTGGAGAAGAGGCAGTCATATGGAGGAGTATCAAGCAATCTTGTATTATTGAATCCACCATGGAAGGCGATTTTATTGTCGCATGCGAGGCTACTAAAGAGACTGTCTAGCTCCGTCAATTCTTGATTGACTTGGAAGTGGTTCCTGATGCGAATAAGCAGATCACTATCTACTGTGACAATAGTGGAGTAGTGGCTAATTCGAGAGAACTAAGAAGTCATAAGATAGAGAAGAACATTGAAAGAAAGTATCATCTTCTGAGAAAAATAGTGCATAGGGGTAACATGACGATTACTAAGATCGCGTCAGAAGAAAATCTAACAGATCCCTTTACAAAGGCTCTTTCACAAAAGAGTTTTGATGGGCATTTAGAGAACATGAGGATGACATATATGATACATTTGCTATAGAGCAAGTGATTTCTAGTATAACAAATCTTATAGCATTTATAGTTTAGTTACTATATTTGTCAAAAGTAAATAATCATAAGGTCAAAAGACTATGTGAAAAGAAGAATTTTTCATACATCTAGATATGTATGAGGTAAACACAACTCTGTAGTTAGTCTTGAACAATATTCACAACTTAAGATAAAGGTTGGGCATCTTTATCTTGTTAAAGTTGTAGTTTTTTTTTTAGCATTTGAGTGAGATCAAATGTGTTATGATGAGTCTAAAATCATCAAAGTGTGGTGTCTTTGGGTAAAATAATCTAGTGCACTAGGTACATTGAATTGGATCACTGTGAAATACTTTATCCAGAATGGTCAGTGGATTAAAGTTATCACTTGAGGACAATCGGAGAATCTATCTCAATCCTGAAATAAACGATGGACTTATTATTGCAAGTGTTATCATTTGAGCTATCAATGAGTACGATTATATAGCATGGTTTATCCTCAATAGTTTGGTGGTATTCATTTGTTAATCGATAGAGGGCTTCATTTATAGATATTGACTGTTGGGATTATGCTCAATAGCAAGAGTATAATAATGTATTTGACAATCTTTTCATATTAATAAAGTGATTTCTAGTTTAACAAATCCTACTGCATTTATAGTTTAATTATTATAATTGTCAAAAGTAAATAATCATGAGGTCAACAGACTGAGAAAAGAAGAATTGTTCATAAATCTTGATATGTATGAGGTAGACACAAAGTTAGTCTTGAATAATATTCACAACTTAAGAAAAAGGTTGGGCGCCTTTATCTTATCAAAGTTGTAGATTCTTTTGTTAGCATTTGAGTGGGATCAAATGTGTTATGATGAGTCTAAAATCATCAAAGTGTGGTGTCTTTGGGCAAAAGAATCAAGTGCACTGGGTGCATTGAATCGGATCACATTGAAATACTTTATCTAGAACTGTCAATGGATAAAAGTTTTCTTTTAAAGACAATCGGAGAGTCTATGTCAATTCTGAGATAAATGATGGACTTATGGTTGCAAGTGTTATCATTTGAGCTATCAATAAGTATGATTATATAGCATAGTCTATCCTTGAAAGTTTGGTGGTGTTCATTTGTTAATCGATGGAGGACTTTATTCGTACATGTGGACATCGTGGCTCCATTTATTGAATGAGAGTAGAATATCATCATATGGATGTTTTAAGGTATTGGATATTACATCTTAACGTTAAGTTTTTAATAGTGTTTATTAAAACATGGCTCTGGACAAGTCAAAACATTCAAATTCAAAATGTGGTCATATGGGTAAATATGGTAACTTAGAGAGCTATAGGCGGTCTATGAGCTCTTGGCGAATACTGGTATTCTTCAAGAGGATACACTTTTTCCATTAAAATTGTCTAGGGTATGATTGAGAAATATTAACTTTTTTTTATCTTTATTTAACAGTTCAATTTTAGTTCTTTAGTGGAATAAGCTAAAATTAATAGATTTAACCTAAGTAAATCATTTGTTGATTGTGATTAGGTTATGTCTATTGAAACTTAAATTTAGATAGCCCGCCAAGATCTCCAATCCACACGAACCTGCAAGGATCACTTGATATATTATGCCAGACCAATTTAAGGGTCCATTGTATTACGGCATGTGGACTTGTTTCTTTTTGTAAGAATGAGTCTAGTTCACATGTGGACTCTTTATTAGGTACAACGGATTTAATAAAATAAGAAAAATAAATATATGCCTATATAATGTCATGGGCAGCAAGGAAAATATATAAAAGCCTAATGTACTATTTTTATTTTATTATTTAATTAAATGGAAATTAATTAATTTATTGATTAATTAATTATTTAATTAAAAGTCAAAATCTTTTTCCTAATAGGAGAAGGTCTCCTAATATTATACTATTGTTGGTAGTATAATTAATATTAAAGACTATATTTGATAAGTATATAAATAAAATGAATTATTTATCTAGTCAAATTAGGAAGTCTTTAATATGGTCACAAATGCACTAATGAGTTGGATTAGGAGTCACGGTGTAGGAAAGAAATCTTTTTGGAAAAGGATTCTTGGTCACTAGGTAAATCCACCTAAGAATAAGATTCTTGCCTACCAAGTAAATCCTCTTTAGGAGAGGATTTGTGAACCTATAAATATAGGTTGTAAATTTTGACCAAGCCTTAGTTTTTGGTGTGATAAGTGGTTTTTTATTATTTTTTTTATTGTCATAAAAAAAATTCGTCCAACTCATTGTGTTAAGAATTGGGCCAAGCACAGAGAAAAGAGGGAACGTTTTTGTTTTCGATAGTACACTAGTATCCTTTGCATCAAAAGGGTTTTGTGTACAACATTGAATCATGGTTCACGCGAGTTTCAATCAAATTGATTGATAACTCACAAGTGACCGGACGTTCTTGGTTTTCTCTTGAAGAATTATTGTGAATAACAAAGAAGAAGATTTTGTTTATTTCCATCCTCAGGTATACAGTATAAAGAAAGGGATCCCACACTCCTAGGTGATTCACGTTCGTGATTGGATTGGAAGATCTTATGGATTCAATTTGATGCTAGGTCAACCGCACGAAAAAAAAATACGATACATTTTATATACATTAATTAATCTAGGGTTAAGGTTTTTGTTATTGAAAAGTGAAGGTTCCCTAAAATGTGTTTGTCTATAACCTAGAGGGGGGGGGGTGGGGAAGGGGGTGAATAAGTTTAAATTAAGTCAATTACCAAATTTTTTTATTAGTCAATATTCAAAATTCGCCCAATAAAACCAACATACAACATCAAGTGTAAGGTGCAAAAATATAAATAACACAAGATGTATACGTGGAAACCCTCCAAATGGGGAAAACCACAGGCTGTTAAGTGCGCCACACTCGGTAATAAAAATCCACTATATGAATAAAAGGTTACACCCTCAAGTGATTCTTGGACTCTCACTCTCGACAACCTCAGGCTATGGACACCGCCACTCGCCACTCACCACTCTTGGTTCAGTCCCTAGTGATATCCCCTAATACACTACTCTTGGCGTGAACACCTCATACTCTACCCCTTTGGGCCTTTTACAGTGGCACCCGACCAATTTCTTGTCAACCCACTCTTGGTTGCAAGACTTCCCTTGCTTGTGCGACTTCACACTGAAGCCACAAGACTTGACTCAATGAAGAGTATATGGTCTAAGTGTATATATGACACTATGCTCAAATGTAATTATGTGTAAGACCAAACACAATGCTTAACTAGATGTATAATGCAATTAAACATCCTAGTTATCAAACAATGCCTACATGCCCATACCAAGGACTCATTTAGATGTGTAGATAAAATCTAACAACCTAATTGTCAATGAAAGTCCAACCAACACAAGCTGTCACAACAAATAATCAAGGGCAATTTTGCAATCAAGAAATGCAATCAATGAGGCATACACATAAATGTTCATAAACTAGACTAGATGCAAAAAGTCAACCTAATCATCAATTATGTATACATGAACATTCATGGATTAGCTATTTAGGCATAAATGACCTAATAATGCAAGCTATCACAATACAAACCCCAAACATGTCATAATTTCAACAAATATGCAATTAATATGAAGAAATGCTAATTTAAGCAATAAATGACTTGTCTTGGTAAGCTAGAACAATAAATGAACAACAATGGTGGTTCTACTTACCAATCAATGAAAACTCATGCTTAGAATGATGCTTGAATGCAAGATGAAGATGAGTTTGGGGTTTGGAGAGTCAAATAACAAATCTTGAATCTTTCTCTCTCTAATAGAGGTTCTCTCACTCTAAAAATGTATTCTTTGAGCTCTAAGAAGGCAAGGAAGAAGAAGAAAACATATATAAAGAAGCCCTACACAAAACGGCATCGTTTTGGACTTGGGAGACAAAGTCCCGCACGACCGCTGTGAGTGTTGCGGCATAGGCAAGTGTCTAGACCGTGGTCTGTGCAGCATGGCACGGCTGGACATTACCGCTGCCTAGGTCACTGGCTAGGCATGGCACCAACAGCGGTCTAGGCCGCGGTACACACCAGACAGCACAACAGCTCGAGCTTCGAGCAACCCAAAACATGACCAAACGACATCCAAACCTTTTGTATAATATACCGTTTGAAAGGTATGGAAGTGTAATTTCTACTTCAATTTACAAAACATGATTTTGATGTCTGTATAAAAAGATATGGTAATTTTAGTGACCAAAGGTCAGAAACGGACAACAACAGAGATGCCCTGTTTTTGTGGTCACTTTGGAGATTTCAAAACCAATCCAAACGGTCATAAAATATTACGAATAATATACCATTGGAAAGGTATGGGTGTCTAGTTTGTACAGAAATTTTTAAAACTCATTTTGAATCATTTTATAAAAATACATGGTCACAAGACCAAACGAAGGTCAGTTTCGAAAAACATTAAATCATTGAAATACACTCTTTTGAAACAAGACACCTTACTCCATATAACCAAACCAAGAGAAGAATGAGACCTTCTCATACGGTCACTCAATGCGCTAAAACAAGCACACCATAGTGCAAGCACAAACACAACACAATACCACACTTAAATCTACAAATGAAGTGCAAGTGTGATTGTGAAGAGATGCACACATATAAACAATATCAACACAAATGCAAGATCAACAAAGCTTGCATGAGGTGTGTGTGTGCACCTAAACTCTTCAAGAGGCAAAGTCAAGTGAATATATCTTTTGATCTTGAAGTCATGGAGATGCTTAGAAGCTTGCCAATGAGGACCTAAGCTACCCATTACACAATCATCCCCAATGTGGTGTGGTTTGTCATGAAATAAGCCAATCATAAAATCAAGGTCCTTACAATCTCCCCCTTTGGCTATTTCATGACAAAACAACCACTCACAAATAAATCCTCACAAAACAAAAAATAATCTAGCTATTGTTCATGAGAGTCCATTCTATGTTACAAAAAGAGATACCTAAGAATCTAAGTCTTCAAGGTCTTCAATCTCTTCGTAGATCGTCATAACTACACACAATAGCAAGAAAGCACTTTCCAAGAACAAGTGCATGTGAGGTGAACAAACATAAAAAGCAATTACACTCAATAAAGCAATATAAACAAATGCTTGTGCAATGCTCCCTCTAAATGGGTTACTCTCTCTCAAACTCTCTCCCCAAAGTATAACCAATGCTCCCCCAATATTTCTCAAGACTTCTCCCTTTTTTTGTCATGAGATAGGCAAAGGAGCTCCCCATATCGGGTTGCTTTAGCAAAGAGAGCTATTCACACAAGAACATTGCATAATCATATACACAAACTTTATGCAACTTAAATAATTGAAAGAGATTCAAGGAGTTTTATTTGAAGAAAAATGTGTGACAAGGATGCTTTGCAAGCAAGACATGTTGCATTCAAATCCAAAACAAATGGTATTCGGCAAAGCAAACATCAAAAGGGATTCCAAAAGAATTCAAACCAATTTGTACCCTTTTGTCATAAGCAAACAAGATTTAGTTTTAAAAATTTGAAAATAAAGCAACTATATCAATCCTTAAAGGCAAACCAAGACATGAGTGACTATTTCACCCTTTTTGATTTTTTCCGGATATTTATCCATATGATAGTAGTCTTGTTTTACTATTTAGAAAAGAGAGAAGACTAATTTGGATATAAAATCTTTATTGATTAGTCTTCTCATTTGCACTCACACATATTTGCATTAAAGCAATCAAACTCAATTCATGCATATCATTTTAAAGCATGTCATTAAAAGCAAGTTCACATGTCATGGAGATAAATTATAGGTCATTCAAATGTACTTTCCCAATTAAATCTCCTAGTCCAAAAATACACGTTTGAACATAAATATGACATGGATTGCAAACAAAGCAATGTTGCACACTTATTAAAGAAAAATATATAAGCATATATGTGCAACCAAGAATCTCAAGCAATTATCAAAATAGCATCAAATTAATCAACTTTTTGCACATAGCAAATCATGCAAGTTTGCTCTTTTTGCTTGAGCTCCCCAAATGGGGTCAAATCCAACCAAGTCAAAGGAAGGCATGAGCCCTTATAAACTTATCAAGTCCAAAGGACTTCGTTTCATCTACGGGTGTCTCATGGGCACTAAGGCAAGCGGGTTCATTCTTTCTAACCCACCTAGGTCCCACATTTTCATTTTTAGTGGTCATAAGAAAATTTCTAAACTCCCTAGGTTAATGCAAACTTGCCCCCTTTTTTCAACCGTTTTACTTTCATGCTCTTTAATCTACACCTCTTAATGTATTTAAAGCAATTTGGTCTTAAGTGACCAATCATACCACAAAAATGACAAGTAGGTACAAAGTAAGAATTTATACCATTGCATTATGTTCTCATCGAGGCATCACCATGTTGATGAGGTTGTCTTTGATGATGCACCGGTTGGCTTCTTCTTGGAACTTGAGCTAATCGGTGGCATCTTTGTGGTTTAGATTTTTGAGGTGGTTGAGCCGATTGATCTTGCCTCCTGGGTTGGTCATGCATCTTGTGGTCATCTCCCTTCCTCATAGTTGGTTTGTTGGAGGAGGTGATTGACTTCTCAATAACTTGTCCTTTCTTCTTGAATTGCCTAGGCTTTGGTGGAGTTGCCAAGGCTTGTGTTGACTTTCCTTGAGTTAAAGATTTCTTAGATGAAGCTTTGATCTTGCCTTGAGCTTGAGGTTGTTTGACCATGGCCTTCCTTAATTCTTCAAGGCACCTCATCTCTCTTTCCTTGACAATTTTCAAGGAGTTTTCTTTGTTGGCAAGCTCATCTTTCATTGCCTTCATCCTTTGGTGGCAATCTTCAATCTCCTTCTCATACTTGGACGCATCAATCTTGTCTATCATTAATGAGTCATCAATGGAGGTCACTTTCTCCATGGTCTTCAATTTGGAGACAAGAATGAAGATGAATTCCATTTGGTCTTCCATGATCTCTTTGTACGGATGAAGTTGATTTTGACTATTTTGCTTGCTATCTTCAAGAGTACGGATCTTTTTCTCCGGGGAAATCTTCTACATTCTCAAAGTCTCATTCTCCTTGGAGAGCTCTTCATTTTGCTTCAAAACCTTAGAAGGTTCACTTGACGTTCCTCAATTGAGTCAATTCCCTCATCAAGACCTTTGCCTTGGTCACTTGTTACCATACCAAAATTTTCCACATAGGAAGCACCCAAGGCCGTGAAGTTAAGCACATGCTCTTCACTATTCTTAAGCAAGGTCTTCTTGTTTGCCACTTTCACTTTGGAGTTCATCATTTTCTCCTCTTTCACATTAGAGGTCATACTCTTCTTGTGAAATTTTATGAATCTCCTAAATCTCTCAACCATGAGAGTCATCTCCTCATCGGAGTCATATTCCTTCCTCTCAATTTTGGAGGTTAAATCTCCCTCTAACATCTCAATGCCACTCATAGTGTTCAATGAATGAGATGAATGCAAATGAATGCAACAATAAAATTCAAGACACACAAACAAGAGCTTGGATCACCTAAGTATGTCTAGGAACTAGCTCTGATACAAATTGAAGGTTCCCTAAAAAGTGTGTGTCTATAACTTAGAGGGGGGTGAATAGGTTTTAATCAAGTCAATTACCAATTTTTATTGATTAGTCAATATTCAAAATTCACCCAATAAAACAAACATTCAACATCAAGTGTAAGGTGCGAAAATATAAATAACACAAGATGTATATGTGGAAACCCTTAAAACAGGAAAAACCAAGGGTTGTTAAGTGCGCCACACTCGATCATAGAAATACACTATATGAATAAAAGGTTACACCCTTAAGTGATTCTCGGACTCTCACTCTCGACAACCTCAGGCTATGACACCACCACTCGCCACTCTTTTTTTAATCCCTAGTGATATCCCCTGATACACTACTCTTGGCGTGAACGCCTCCTACTCTACCCCCCTTGGCTTTTTACAGTGGCACCCGACCAATTGCTTGTCAACCCACTCTTGGTTGCAAGACTTCTCTTGCTTGTGCAACTTCACACTGAAGCCACAAGACTTGACTCAATGAAGAGTATATAATCTGAGTGTATATATGACACTATGCTCAAATGCAATTATGTGTAAGACCAAACAAAAAATGCTTAACTAGATGTAGATAATGCAATTAAACATCCTAGTTATCAAACAATGCCTACATGCCAATACTAAGGACTCAATTAGATGTGTAGATAAAATCTAACAACCTAATTGTCAATAAAAGTCCAACCAACACAAGTTGTCACAACAAATAATCAAGGGAAATTTTGCAATCAAGAAATGCAATCAATGAGGCATACACATAAATGTTCATAAACTAGACTAGATGCACAAAGTCAACCTAATCATCAATTATGTATACTTGAACATTTATGGATTATCTATTTAGGCATAAATGACCTAATAATGCAAGCTATCACAATACAAACCCCAAACATGTCATAATTTCAAAAAATATGCAATTAATATGAAGAAATGCTAATTTAAGCAATAAATGACATGTTTTGGTAAGCTAGAACAATAAATGAACAACAATGGTGGTTCTACTTACCAATCAATGAAAACTCATGCTTGGAATGATGCTTGAATGCAAGATGAAGATGAGTTTAGGGTTTGGAGAGTCAAATAACAAAGCTTGAAGCTTTCTCTCTCTAATGGAGGTTCTTTCATTCTAAAAATGTATTCTTTGACCTCTAAAAAGACAAGGAAGAAGAAGAGAACATATATAAAGAAGCCATACACAGAACGACATCGTTTTGGACTTGGGAGACAAAGTCACGTACGACCGTTGTGTATGCCGTGGACTAGGCAAGTGTCCAGACCATGGTCTGTGCAGCATGGCATGGCTGGACTTTACCGCTGCCTAGGCATGGCACCAATAGCGGTCTAGGCCGTGGTACACGCTAGACAGCACAACAGCTCGAGCTTCGAGGGACCCAAAACATGACCAAACGACATCCAAACCTTTCGTATGATATACCGTTGGAAAGGTATGGAAGTCTAATTTCTACTACAATTTACAAAACATGATTTGGATGTATTTAGAAATCGTTATGGTCATTTTAATGACCAAAGGTCAGAAAAGGACAACAATAGAGATGCCCTGTTTTTGTGGTCACTTTGGATATTTCAAAACCAATCCAAACGGTCATAAAAAATTACGAATACTATAATGTTGGAAAGGTATGGGTGTCTAGTTTGTATAAAAAATTTAAAAACTCATTTTGATTCATTGTATAAAAATATATGGTCACAAGACCATACAAAGGTCATATTTGAAAAACATTAAATCATTGAAATACACTCTTTTGAAACCAGACACCTTACTCCATATAACCAAACCAAGAGAAGAATGAGACCTTCTCATACGGTCACTCAACGCGCTAAAATAAGTGCACCATCATGCAAGTGCGAACACAACACAATACCACACTTAAATCTACAAATGAAGTGCAAGTGTGATTGTGAAGAGATGCACACGTATAAACAATATCAATACAAATGCAAGATCAACAAAGCATGCATGAGGTTTGTGTGTGCACCTAAACTCTTCAAGAGGCAAAGTCAAGTGAATATACCATTTGCTCTTGAAGTCTTGGAGATGCTTGGAAGCTTTCCAATGAGGACCTAAGCTACCCATTACACAATCATCCCCAATGTGGTGTGGTTTGTCATGAAATAAGCCAATCATAAAATCAAGGTCCTTACAAAAAGGAAAAAAATTGTATTTATACCAAACCCTATTTTTTAGTCATCTTTTGTACAAAAATTCTAGTGGAACGCCGCTTGTCATGAGCCAATGAGCTGCGCCACTGCACTCGTGCAAAGTTGAAAAAGTGGGCAGTGCGCTGGTGGTTCGCTACTCCACTAGCACAGCCTCACCACCGTAACATTTTAGTGGATTGTCGCATGTGATGCGTCACTGAGCTGCGCCACTCGTCCAGCGCCTATTGAAAAAGTAGGTTGTACACTGGTGGTGCGCTACTCGACCAACGTACGTCACGAGCGCACATAGAGAAAGCTGGAACATTTTTTCCAAAATGACCTCACTTTGTTTGGATCTCATATATATATAACTCTTTGCATTAAGGTCGTGTAAGAGTTTAGAACATCATATCATTTCCTTAGAACACATTTCAAAGGAAAAACTCTTCCAAGAACTCATCTTTAAACCCTCAGAGCATTCCCATGTGCATAAAAACTTCATCTTGCATCATCTAAAGCCATTTAGATTGCATCTATGGATAGTTTTGCTTCATCACATCTTGTTTGGTAAGTTCTTCACTATTTTCTACAAGTTAAGTGTTTTGCTTACTAAGCCATCTCTTTAATTATTTGTATGCTCTTAGAACATATTCTAGATATAAATTAGAGATTGTTGTAATGACATGATTGCGTGTTATATTGTGATAGCTTCATAGGATTGTTTGATCTACGTTTTGCTAAGCTTTTTGAACATGTCATTTAGCTCATGATATCTAGGATTGCATTAATTGTCATCTCATTATCCTAGATAAGCATAAAATGTTTCCTAGCCTTGTTTGTTCTTTGAATATCCTCATATATTCACATAGGACATTTTATCTCTTCATTGAGAAGTAAGACTTGTGTTGCTTCCGGGAGTAGGTAGCTTAAATTGCAAGCAAGATGGACTAGGTTCACTTATACCGGGATTAGGTAGTGGTGGTGGATTAAAATCGGGATTAGGTTATAATTCCTTTGCCATTAGTGGATTCGAGGTTCGTGTACGGCGCACATATCAGCCCGTGGTTTTTTCCATTTGGAGGGTTTCCACGTATATCTCAAGTGTCTTTATTAATTCCGCACTTTTTACACTTGTGATATTTTTGTAACTACCTAGAGGCATTTTCGTCAACTTGACCTTTAACGAAAATTGGGTTAAATTGTTTAAAATCTTTTCACCCCCCTCTAGATTAATATTATACACACCATAATATTTGTTTCAATTGGTATTATTACAGGTTTCTAGACATACATAGGTGATCCTTGCTCATTTTGGTTGTGTTGCATTTTGTGTGTGTATTGATCATTCATACATATGCATTCATACCATTCATTCACTAAACACAATGAGTGGAAAAGGTGGCAACGAGGGAGCTTCTAGCAATAAACCTTCACTTCTCACCGGACTGAAATATGCCTCTTGGAAAGGCATGATGGAGTCGTATATTTGCCAAATTCATGACAAGGCATGGATGGCGGCTGAAGATGGCTACACTCCACCCATGATGACTCCTACAGATGGAGGAGATGATGTACTCAATCCAAAGGCACAGTGGAACGCACAAGAGTTTGAGGCATCGAAGTGGAATAGGAAGGCAATGCATGCCATCCTATGTGCAATGGATGAGAACCAGTACGAGTTGGTTCAAAATCCTAGGATAGCTAAGGAGGCATGGGATATCCTAGAAGTTAAACAGGAGGGAACTGATGTGGTTAAGGAATCGAAGCTTCAAGTTCTCCAAACTCAATTTGAATTGCTCAAGATGGATAAGAACGAGTGATTCAATGACTTTGAAGTGAGGTTGATGGACATTGTGAACCAAAGTCATCAACTTAGTGATCCTTATTCGGATAGGAAGATCAAGTAGAAGATTATGAGATCTCTACCCGATAGATTTGAGTCTAAGGTGATGGCTTTAGAAGAGAATAGTGGTTAAAAGGATATGAAGCCGAGTGAAGTGATTGAGAGGCTTCTAGCTTATGCATATAGGAAATGTCCTAACCTCACACCATCGAAAAAGTAAAAGGATATTGCTTTGATAGCCTCTAAAGTTGAGAAGTAGGAAAGTGATGACTCGGATGAAGAAATGGCCTTGCTAATGAGAAAGTTCAAGAAATTCTACAAGTCTGAGAAGAAAGGTTTTGGATCAAATGGTCAAGACTTCAAGAAAAAGGCTCCCTTCAAAAAGATTAAGCCTAGGCAAGAAAATACCGAGAAGAAAGGAGTCCAATGCTATGAATGTGGTGAGATAGGTCACTTTTCCCTTTAATGTGCAAATCACAAGGTCAAGAAAAATGGAAAAGTGATGGTTGCCACATAGAGTGAAAGTGATAACTCCAATGAAGGAGATGAATCTTTGGATGATGAATAACTTATAGCCAACTTTATAGCCTTTACATCCTCTCTTAGGAGCAAAGATACTAGTGAAGAAGAAAATGAGTCAAGAGGAAAACTACTCAAGTGATGATGGATCTTCATCACAATCCATAAATGGAAGTATGGATATGATGAATCTCAAAGACTATATGACTAAGTTTGAGAGTTCAAGGTTAAAAAACAAGAATGAAATTAAGAGATTAAAAGAAGAAAACCTAGACCTATCAACTCAAGTTGACCAACTAAATGAAGAGTTTATGAGATCTAAGAGGAGTGAAGAAGGGTTGAAGAAAGAGCTTGAAGATACTAGAGAGTTGTTGGCCAAGATGAACTCTAGCACCAAAAAACTGGACCTCATGCTAGATGTTGGAAAGAGGCCAAGTGACAAGAAGGGGCTTGGGTTTGAAGATGACAAAATGTCCTCCACTCCAAGCACGACCATATTTGTAAGAAGCATGAACTTCAATGGGTTTTCTTCTCATCAATCACCTAGGAAGAAACTTGACCTAGGATAGTATTCAAGTAGTGCTCAAGTGAAGGTGGCACCAAGAAGCCTACCTCAAGCCCATCATACAAGAGCTTCTCAAGTTAACTTCCCACAACCGAAAGCTCATTAAGAGAAGATACCTATCATGCAAGCTCAACCAAGGAAGCAATGAAGTCTTTCTCAACAGCAAAGAAGGAAAGCTCCTCAACAACAATCAAGACAACCACAAAGACATGGGAAGGCTGCAATGCATCCTCAAGGTTATGGTATGATCCCTAACTTCATTTCTACATGTTATTTTTATGGTATTGATGGTCACATTAGACCAAATTGCTTTAGATACATTATATTGTGTAGAATTGAAAGCATGATAGAGAAGAAAAAGACTAAAGCCATGATGCATGTCACTAGGAAAAATGGAACACATTTGTATGATCCTAGGACATTTAGAGCCCATGTACCATTGACCACTAGGAAGAAACATATTGCACCTAGGTGGATTAGAAAGGATGAACACTTTTGCCATGTTGCATAAATTGCCTTGAAAGCTCATTCTTATGATTTTTGGTATTTAAATAGTAGGTACTCTAGGCACATGACTGGAAATAAGAGTTTCTTTGAGACTCTTATGATAGAGGAGGGAGGTAATGTCACCTTTGGTGATGGATCCAAAAAGATGGTTAAAGGAAAGGGAACCATTTCCAATCCCGGATTACCCTCCTTGTCCAATGCTTTGTATGTTGATGGTTTAAAAGCTAAATTGATAAGCATTTCACATCTTAGTGATGAAGGACTTTCCGTCTTGTTTGGGAAAGATGATTGTTCTATCCTATTGCCAAATGGACAAATCTTGTTGAAAGGTATGAGATCTAGCGACAATTGCTATTGTCCTAAGGCTAGAGGCGTCTCTTGCAATGTGTACAAGGATGAACAAATTGAGTTGTGGCACGAAAGACTTGGTCACATGAACTATAGGGATTGACGAATCTTTGATAAGTTCAATGTTGTGCAAGGCCTTCCCAAGCTTAGGGAAAAGGTAAATGGTGTTTGTGGACCTTGCCAACAAGGGAAGCAAACCAAAAGTATGCATAGAAAGGGCAAGTATTTATCCACCAAGGAACCTCTAGAGCTTCTCCACATGGATCTTATGGGTCCCATGCAAACCAAGAGTTTAGGTGGAAAGAGATACATTTTTGTTTGTGTAGATGACTTTTCTAGGTAAACTTGGACTTATTTTCTTAGAGAAAAATCTGAAAACTTTGACAAGTTTAAAATGCTTTGTTCCAAAATTCAAAATTAAATAAACTCCAAGATTAAAAGAATTAAAAGGACTAGGAGTGACCATGGGAAGGAATTTAAGAATGCTCATTTTGAAAACTATTGCAATAGTCTAGGCATCTCTCATGAGTATTCGGCTCCTAGGACACCTCAACAAAATAGAGTTGTTGAGAGGAAAAATGGGGTTCTTTAAGAAATAGCTCGTGTGATGTTGCTTAGCAACCAAGTCCCTAGGAATCTTTGGGCCGAAACCGTCAATACGGCGTGTTACATAGGAAATAGAGTCTTTCTAAGGCCCCATACTAGGCAAACCTCTTATGAGTTATGGAAAGGTAGAAAGCCAAATATTAGCTATTTCCACACATTTGGAAGCAAATGCTACATTTTGAATGACCGTGATCAACTTGGCAAATTTGATGATAAGAGTGATGAGGGTATCTTCATTGGCTATGGCTTGAATAGTAGAGCCTATAGAGTTTTCAATCTAAAAACTAGGACCGTAATGGAATTATCTAATGTTGTCATTGATGATACTAGGCTCAAGTCTAATGACCACGAGGATGAGGTATATCTAGTTGATGACTCCCCTTTGGAGAAGGTTGTTGATATTTCTAATGTTAAAAAGACTAATCTTGATAATGACACAACACAACCTATTGATAGGATTCCTCACTTGGACTCAAAATAACTTGCACCATGGGTTAGGAAACTCCATGACAAGGATGATATCATTGGGGAGGTTAGTAAGGGTGTTAGGACTAGGCGTCTAATGGCTAATCTAATTAGCTACACCTGCTACACCTGCTACACCTCTTAAATAGAACCCAAGAAGGTTGATGAAGCCTTAAAGGATGGATTTTGGGTTCTTGCTTTGCAAGAAGAGCTTAACCAATTTGAAAGGAATAATGTTTGGACTCTAGTTTCTAGGCCTAAGAACACCAATGTGATAGGCACCAAGTGGGTATATAGGAACAAATCTGATGAGGATGGCAACATTGTACGAAACAAGGTTAGGCTTGTAGCACAAGGGTACTCTCAAATTGAGGGTATTGACTTTGAGGAGACATTTGCTCATGTTCCTAGGATTGAGTCCATTAGGCTTATTTTATCCATTTCTTGTTTGTACATGTTCAAATTATATCAAATGGATGTTAAGAGTGCCTTCATGAATGGTTTCTTGCAAGAGGAAGTGTTTGTTGAGCAACCCAAAGGGTTTGTGGATCCTCACCAACTTAATCATGTCTATCATTTCAAGAAAACTTTATATGGGTTGAAACAAGCACCAAGAGCTTGGTATGAGTGCCTCACTCAATTTCTTATAGACAATGGCTACACTAGGGGTAGTGTTGACAAGACTTTATTCATCAAGAAAGACATATATGAGCTTTTCATAGCTCAAATCTATATTGATGATATTGTTTTTGGCTCCACTAATGACACCAAAGTCCATCAATTTGTTGATGTCATGTCTCATGAGTTTGAAATGAGCCTTGTTGGTGAGCTAAGTTACTTTCTAGGTTTACAAATTAAGCAAATGAATGATGGAATTTTCATATCCCAAGCTATACCAAAAACCTAGTGAAGAAATTTGGCCTTGAAAGTGCCAAACAATGTGATACACCCATGAGTACCACTTTGAAGCTAAGCAAGGATGCTAGTGGTAAATGTGTGGACCAAACTTTGTATCGTGGCATGATTGGTAGCTTGCTCTATTTGACCGTATGTAGGCTCGATATCTCTTTTAGTGTGGGTGTGTGTGCTAAGTACCAATCGGATCCTAAGGAGTCTCATCTCTCTACAGTTAAGAGAATCATTCTTTATGTGAATGGGACATCTAACTATGGAATTTGGTACTCTTTTGACACTAATGCTAGTCTTGTAGGCTTTAGTGATGCATATTGGGCAGGAAATTATGATGATAGGAAAAGTACATCAGGCAGTTACTTTTTCCTTAGGAACAACCTTGTCTCTTGGTTTTACAAGAAGCAAAATTCGATTTCCTTGACCACGGCTGAGGCCGAACACATAACTGCTGGGAGTAGATGCACACAACTTCTTTGGATGAAGCAAATGCTAGTCGACTATGGATTCAATCAAGGTACTCTTACTCTCTTTTGTGATAACATGAGTGCAATTAATATTTCCAAGAATCTGGTTCAGCATTCTAGAACTAAGCATATTCACATCCGTCATCATTTCATTAGAGAACTAGTTGAGAGCAAATGTATAGTACTTGAGCATGTAGGTACTAATGATCAACTAGCGGATCTATTTACTAAACCCTTAGATGCTACTCGATTCAAAACTCTTAGTATATCTATTGGGATTTGTTTAATGGAGTGATGAGTTATGGTTTTTGAAAATGTTTATGCTCCTTTATTGATTGCTTGAGTAGCTTGGTTGCACTTATACAATGGTATATTGTATTTTCTTCAGTAAGTGTGAATCTTGCTTTGATTACAATCCATGTCATATTTATGTTCAAACATGCATTTTTGGACTAGGAGATCTACATAGGAAGTACATATTGAATGACCTATAATTATCTCCATGACATGATGATTCTTTAATGACATGCTAATGAAAAATGATAAAGCATGAATTGATGATTGCAATTGTTGAATGCAAAATATTGTGTGAAAAAGCTAGTGAGACTAAAAAGTTTCATCAATGTGTCTCTTTCTTTATTGGTTGAACATGGCTACTATCATACGGGTATCCTACCCGGAAACATCAAATAGGGTGCAAAGTTGCTCATGCCATTTTTTGCTTATAAAGTTGGAAATAGTGCCGTTAAAATTTGATATCTATAAAAACTCTATATCCTTGCTTCTCTCATGACAAATGCTGAAATTGGTTTGAATTGTATTGGAACCAATAGTCATTTTCTTTGTCAAATACCATTGTTTTTGGACTTGAATGTGACATGTCTTGTATGCAAAGCATTTTTGATTCACATATTTTCTTCAAATAAATCTCCTTGTTTCTCTCTTATTAATTGAGTTTCATAAATGTGGCTTATATAATTATGCAACAATCTTGTATGCTCATTTCTTTCTTTGCCTTGAGCGACCCGGTTGGGGACTTCTCATTTACCTATATCATGACAAAATGGGGGAGTAACATTGACCTAGCATTGTGGTGTTAGGGGAGTAACATGTGGTAGCATGTGTTGGCTTGAAGTGGAGTAGTACTTGTTTTTGGGGAGATTACATTTAGGGGGAGTAACCCTTTGAGGGGGAGCATTGCATGATGTGGTGTATTACTCATATTCTTATATGCAAATGCTTTTGTTGACTCTTGCACTTGATCATCTCACATGCACTTGGTTTGGAAAGTGTACTTGTTGTTTGTTTTGTGTGTAAGGTTGATGATTCTACAAGAGATTGAAGATTTGAAGTTTTTTTTTATGTATATCTCTTTTGTAATGTAGAATATCTTCCCGGTGTTTTATTTTGTTTTGTGAGGATCAATGTGAGTGGTGGTTTTGTCACGAAATAGCCAAAGGGGAAGATTGTAAAGTCCTCATTTATTGATTGACTTATATCGTGAACAAATCACATTTTTGGGGTGTTATGTAAGGGTAGCTTAGGCTCTCAAGACCTCAAGAGCAGAAGCACCAACGGTAAAATTCTTGTGCTTACTTGCTTTGAAGAGATAGTTGCACACACTCACAAATTCATGCATAACTCTTGATTCATATATGTTGTGTGTTTACTTGTGTGAATTTTGGTTTAAATGACTCTTGTTGATTTATTTGCATCTTGTAATTAAAGTTTTATGTCATGTTAGGCATTAGAATAGGATGGATTTTCATCACTCTAGGACTTGTTGATTTTGTGTGTTTGAGTATTCAAAAAATGGGCATTGCACTGGCGGTGCGCTACTCGACTAGCGTAGCCTCACCAACGTAACATTCCAGTGGAACGCCGCTTGTCATGCGCCACTGCACCCGTGCAGAGTTGAAAAAATGGGTAGTGCACTGGTGGTGCGCTACTCGACTAGCGCAGCCTCACCAGCGCAACATTCCAGTGGATTGTCGCATGTGATGCACCATTGAGCTGTGCCACCCGTCCAACACCTATTGAAAAATAAGGTTGTGCACTGGTGGTGCGCTACTCGACCAGCGCACGTCACCAGCGCACATAGAGGAAACTGGAATATTTTTTCCAAAACGACCTCACTTTGTTTGGATCTCATATATATATATATATATATATATATATATAACTCTTTGCATTAAGGTCGTGTAAGAGTTCATAACATCATATATTTTCCTTAGAACATATTTCAAAGGAAAAACTCTTCTAAGAACTCATCTTTAAGCACTCAAACCATTCCCATGTGCATAAAAACTTCATCTTGCATCATCTAAAGCCATTTAGAGTGCATCTACGGATAGTTTTGCTTCATCACATCTTGTTTGGTAAGTTCTTCACTATCTTCTTACAAGTTAAGAGTTTTGCTTGCTAAGCCATCTCTTTAATTATTTGTATGCTCTTAGAACATATTCTAGATAGAAATTAGAGATTAGTGTGATGACATGATTGAGTGTTGTATTGCGATAGCTTCATAGGATTGTTTGATCTATGTTTTGCTAAGCTTTTTGAACATGTCATTTAGCTCATGATATCTAGGATTGCATTTTGTCATCTCATTATCCTAGATAAGCATAAAAGGTTACCTAGCCTTGTTTGTTTTTTGAATATCCTCATATATTCACATATGACATTTTATCTCTTCATTGAGAAGTAAGACTTGTGTTGCTTCCGGGATTTGGTAGCTTAAATCGCAAGCAAGATTGACTAGGCTCACTTATACCGGGATTAGGTAGTGGTGGTGGATTTAAACCGGGATTAGGTTGTAATTCCTTTGCCATTAGTGTATTCGAGGTTCGTGTGTGGTGCACATATCAGCCCGTGATTTTTTCCATTTGGATGGTTTCCACATATATCTGAAGTGTCTTTATTAATTTCACACTTTTTACACTTGTGATATTTTTGTAACTAGCTAGAGGTATTTTCATCAACTTGACCTTTAACGAAAATTGGGTTAAATTGTTTAAAATCTATTCACCATCCTCTAGATTAATATTATACACACCATAATATTTGTTTCATATGCCCATGTGTGGTCTTGGATAGCAATGCTAAATATATTAGCTTAATATATTGTTTTTATTTTTTATTTAATTAAATGGAAATTAATTAATTTGTTAATTAATTAATTATTTAATTAAAACTCAAAAAAGTCTCCTATTGTCGTATTATTGTTGGTAATATGATAAGTATCAAATACTATATTTGATAAGTAGACAAATAATATGAATTTATTTATTTAGTCAAATTAGGAAGTATTTGATTGCTATTAAAACTCTAATTTACAATTGGTCAAATTAGGAAGTTTTAACTTAGTCACTGAAACAAATATTATGGTGTGTATAATATTAATCTAGAGGGGGGGTGAATAGATTTTAAACAATTTTACTAAATTTTCGTTAATGGAAAAGTTGACAAAAATACCCCTAGCTAGTTACAATAATATCACAAGTGTAATAAGTGCGGAAATAGTAAATACACTTGAGATATTCGTGGAAACCCTCCAAATGGGAAAAACCATGGGCTGATAAGTGTGCCACACTCGAACCTCGAATTCACTAATGGCAAAGGAATTACAACCTAATCCCGGTTTAAAATCCACCACCACTACCTAATCCCGGTCTAAGTGAACCTAGTCAATCTTGTTTGCGATTTAAGCTACCTACTCCCGGAAGCAACACAGGTCTTACTTCTCATTGAAGAGATAAAATGACCTATGTGAATATATGATGATATTCAAAAAACAAACAAGGCTAGGAAACCTTATATGCTTATCTAGGATTATGAGATGGCAATTAATGCAATCCTAGATTTCAAGAGCTAAATGACATGTTCAAAAAGCTTAGCTAAACATAGATCAAACAATCCTATGAAGCTATCACAATACAACACTCAATCATGTCGTCACAACAATCTCTAATTTTTATCTATAATATGTTCTAAGAGCATACAAATAATTAAAGAGATGGTGTAGCAAGCAAAACACTTAACTTGTAAGAAGTTAGTGAAGAACTTACCAAACAAGATGTTATAAAGCAAAACTATCCATTGATGCACTCTAAATGATCTTAGATGTGTTAGGATTATGCTTGATAGCAAGAGTGTAATATTGTAATTAACAATCTTTTAATATGAATAAAGTGATTTCTAGTTTAACAAATCTTATAGAATTTGTAGTTTAATTATTATAATTGTCAAAAGACTATGAGAAAAGAAGAATTGTTCATACATCTAGATATGTATGAGGTAGACACAATTCTTTAGTTAGTCTTGAATAATATTCACAACTTAAGATAGAAGGTTGGGCGCCTTTACTTGTCAAAGTTGTAGATTCTTTTGCTAGCATTTGAGTGGGATCAAATGTGTTATGATGAGTCTAAAATCATCAAATTGTGGTGTCTTTGGGCAAAAGAATCTAGTGCACTGGGTGCATTAAATAGGATCAAAATGAAGTACTTTATCTAGAACCGTCAATGGATAAAAGTTTTCATTTGAAGACAATCGGAGAGTCTATCTCAATCCTGAGATAAATGATGGACTTATGGTTGCAAGTGTTATCATTTGAGCTATCAATGAGTACGATTATATAGCATAGTCTATCCTCGATAGTTTGGTGGTATTCATTTGTTAATCGATAGAGGACATCATTTATAGATATGGACATCGTGGCTCCATTTATTGAATAAGAGTAAAATACCATCATATGGATGTTTTGAGGTATTGGATATTAAATCTTAATGTTAAGTTTTCAATAGTGTCTATTGAAACATGGCTTCTGGACAAGTCAAAATATCCAAGTTCAAAATGTGGTCATATGAGTAAATATGGAAACTTGGAGAGCTATTGGCGATTATTGGTATTCTTCACGAGGATACACTTTTTCCATTAAGGTTGTCTAGGGTATGAGTGAGTTACATCAACTAATTCTATCTTTATTTAAGAGTTCAACTTTAGTTCTTTAATGGAATGAACTAAAATTAAATAGATCGGACATAAGTGAATCATATGTTGATTGTGATAAGGTTGTGTCTATTGGAGCTTAAATTTAGATAGCCCGCCAAGATCCCCAATCCACACGAACTTGCATGGATCACTTGATTTATTCTACCAGACCAATTTAGAGGTCCATCTATAATTGTAAAAAGGCATGAGCACTTGTTTCTTTTTGTAAGAATAGGTCTAGTTCACATGTGGATTTTTTTATTAAGGTCCAATGGATTTAATAAAATAAGAAAAATAATATATGGTCCTTATATTTTGTATGGGCAGCAAAGGCTATTAAAAACAGCTTAAATATATTATTTTTATTTTATTATATGATTAAATAAAAATTAATTAATTTTTTGATTAATTAATTATTTAATTAAAAGTCAAAATCTTTTTCCTAGTGGGAGATGGTCTCCTAAAACTATACTATTGTTGGTAGTATAGTTAATGTTAAAGACTATATTTGATAAGTAAATAAATAAAAGGAATTATTTATCTAATCAAATCAGGATGTCTTTAATATGGTTACAAATACATTATTGGGTTGGATTAGGAGTCTTGGTTGAGGATTGAATTCTTTTTTGAAAAGGATTCTTAACGACCAAGTAAATCTACCTAAGGAAAGGATTCTTAACTACTAAGTAAATCCTTCTTAGGAAAAGATTTGTGATACTAATCTATATCATATAAAATTCGGCCAGCCCATATATATATATACAAAAGGATAGAATTCCTTTAAGATAAGGATTCTTAACTACCAAAAAAATCCACCTAAGGAAATGATTATTACCAACCAAGTAAATCCTTCTTAGGAAAGGATCATATTATGATCCTATATATATGAGCATGAGATTTTCGGCCAGCCCTAAGAATTCTATGATGAAAATTTTGGCCATGCCTAGGTAATTTTCAAGAGAGAATTTGGCATAGCAAGAGAGAATTTTGAGGGAGAAAAATTAGTTTTTTGCTCTAGACAAAATTCAATCAACTCATAGAAAAAGGGTTTGGAATTCGGCCTAGGAGAAAAGAGAAAAAGAGAACGTTTTTGTTTTCAATAGTACACTAGTATCCTTTGCATCAAATGGGTTTTGTGTACAACATTGAATCAAGGTTCACGCGAGTTTCAATCAAATTGATTGATAGTTCACAAGTGACCGGACGTTCTTTGATTTTTCTCTTGAAGGATATTTGTAACTAACAAAGAAAATATTTTGCTTTGTCTCCAACATTAGGTATACAATTTAAAGAAAAGGAGCCCACACTCCTAGGTGATTCACGTTCGTAATTGGATTGGAAGATCTTACGGATTCAATTCGACGCTAGTTCAATTGTCACGAAATAAAAAAACAGGTACGATACTTTTATATACATCAATTAATCTAGGGTTAGGGTTCTCGTTGTATAAAGGGAAAATTTTTATTTATACGCAAACTCTAATTTCATTTTTCTCACGCTTCCGTTGCGTTTCTAAACCGTTTTTTCCCTATAATTGGTATCCGAGTCTGATTGTACCCTTGATTAATTGATGTATGTGTTCGTGATTCTTTTTCTTTTTTTGTATATATGTATGTTATAGAAGGAGATGGCACTCTAGGTATTCACATATATATTTACATTGGAATGTATGGATATATATATATATATATATATATATATATATATATATATGTTTTATATGTGGTTTGTTATTGCTCAATTTTGGTCATAGAATTTCAATGTATTTTGTTTTGGGATTGTAACAAGAAGGTTTGTCTATCATCGCCATAATTTCCTTCTTGGTAGTTGCTAAGTTTTTTTTTTATTTTGTTGTTGTAAAAAAAAAATGCACTATTGTAATAAAAAAAAACTGCAGTATTTTATTATGTAAATTCTTCCGTAATACATTCAAGTTTCGAAGACTCGAAGGTTTGGCGAATTAGGAGCAATCGGAACAAGTTTGGGACCGTGAGAGCCTTAACAACGAACGTGCGTACGAAGAGCGTGCAGCCACGTTTGTTGTGGCATGGGCTGAGCATGGCAGCCCTTTTTATAGCTATGGGCTGCGCATGGCAGCCCTTTATGGGTTTGTGGCATGCGCATGCCCATGGGTAAGGGCGAGGGGTGCGCACGCCCATGGGAGGTAGCCGAGGGAGTCCGAACGACGAAGGTCACCTGAAGACTTGTTCGCCAAGAAAGGAATTCTTGTATCCCAAGATATATGTAATTTACTTGTTTTTCTAGGATTGACCAAAATTGTAGCTATTTAATTTTTTTGTAAATATTGAAATGTATGTCATTGTTTGATAACATGTCATATAGAATAGGAGTGCCACTCATATATCTCTTTTGGTATGAACATGCATTGATTGGTTTAAGTATCTAAATTGGCATCTGGATAACTTGGTAAATCATTCGTTGGAATTCGATCACACGCCTTAAAAAATTGAGTGGGAGAAGGTGTTTTGGAACCCCTACGGTCTCCAAGTTTAGTTGAGCTTTATGTTTCGTGAATAACCTCCCAAGAGGTATTCATGAATGGGATTTAGCAAGATACTTCCTTACAAGGATAGACTAGACAATTAGCCCAAACAATATCTACTCCCAAAAGAGGGATATTCGTGAGGGATATCCTTATTGAAGATCGATAACTTGGCAACACACTCGATGTGTGTTTATTAATATCCTCCCAAGAGTTCTTGTTAATAAAATCACAAGGCTAAAATTGAAAATGTTGGTTATTATGTTAACAATTAGGTGGGACCTAGTCCAACTATTAAATATTGCGAACTCCCAAAAGAGGCGTGACATTTATGGGTGTTGGATCACCGTTGAATTTTTACGGTTGAATTATTTCATTTACTTCAAGATAAATATTCAAAAGTTCTATATCATGATTTTTTACTTATATAATTTTTGTTATTAAAAGGAAATCATGACCCCATCCCTAATCAATATCCTAAAAAATAATACTTTAACTGATGTTTATTATGTCACATGGAAAAAGGAATATTGGGTTGTTGTTGCAAGTTGACAAAGTATAAGTTTATTTTGTATATTCCTTAAACTCCAAACTAATGAATCTACTCAAGAGCAAAGAGAAGAGTATCAGTAGTGGAAGTCTTTAGATGAGATGGCTAAATGTACGTTACATTATGGCCATCATCTCCAACGTGTTGCAATAGTAACATGAAGGAATGGAGACTGCTGCCGATATTATGATGTCTCTAGACAGGGATTCATATGATTGGTAAAGTTGCTACTATTAAGACCCGTTAGAAGGCCAAGAAACAATAGAGGAAAAAGCAAATTGGGCCTTCTTAGAAGGAGACCAACAAAGTAACCAAGATCAAAGGGAAGTGTTTCCTTTGTGGTTAAAAAGGTTAAAGGAATAGACTGAATAAGAATGAATTCAACTTGCATTTTGGCAATGGAGCCTTGGTGTCTACTAGTGTAGTGGGAGATATTAGAATCAATTTTGATTCTTAGTAGGCATTTAGATTTAATAAACGTTTATTATGTACCTCAATTCAAGAGAAATTTAATTTTAGTTTCTTGTTTAAATAATTTTGGTTATTCGGTTACTTTTAATAAAGCTTTTATTATTAGTAAGAATGACAAAATTATTTGCAAAGATACATTGGAAAACGGTTTATTCTATTTGCATGGAAATATCTCTCACTTGTTAGACACGGAATCAACAGAACCTAATTGTAAAAGAGTAAAATTATCAAAAGATGAAACCTACCTATGGCATTTGCGCTTAGGTCATTTCAACCTTAATAGGATTAAAAAATTGGTATGTGATAAACCTCTAAGTGACTTAAAGGTTGATGATCTACCAACTTGTGAATCTTTTTTGGAAGGTAAAAATGACCAAAAGGTCGTTTAAGACCAAAGATGCAAGAACCATCAAATGTTTAGGATTGATACACACTGATGTGTGTGGACCTATGAGCATTCAAGCTAGAGGTGGATATGAGTAATTCATCACTTTCACAGATGATCACTCAAGATTTGGCTATGTGTATCTCATGAGACATAAGTCAGATGTTTTTGATATGTTCAAAGCATTTAAAGCTGAAGTAGAAAATCAGCTTGAGAAACGCATAAAAATCTTGAGATCCGATCGTGGTGGAGAATATCTATCTGGTTAGTTTCAGCAATATCTTATTGATAATAGAATAATTTCTCAGTTTTCTGCACCAGGCACACCTCAACAAAATGGGGTGGCAGAAAGGAGAAATAGAATTCTTTTAGATATGGATAGGTCTATGTTGAGTTATTCAACGCTCCCTAGTTCTTTTTGGGGATATGATTTATAAACTGCTATGTATATTCTAAACGATGTACCATCTAAGTCGGTTCCTAAAACACCGCATGAGTTATGGACCGGGCGAAAGCCTAGTTTACAACACTTAAGGATATTTGGATGTCCTGCACATGTGTTAAAAAGAAAGAAAGAAAAGATGGAGTCCCGTTCAGAAACATGCATATTTGTAGGGTATCCAAAAGGAACAAAAGGATATTATTTTTATAGTCCTTCAGATCTTAAAGTATTTGTTTCGACAAATGCCAAATTTCTAGAAGAGGATTATATGAATAATTTTGTGCCTAGAAGTAGAATTTTACTAAATGAGCTTTTAGGAGATACAATTCTATAAGAGGTTTCGCAACCAAGCCCAATTGTAAGTTCTGTACCAACACAAGATTAACAATCTACCACAACTCATCGTAGTGGGAGGGTTGTTAGAAAACCTGAGAGATACATCAGTCTAGGAGAATCTGTAGAGAATCTGTAGAGAATATTTCGAACGACGATGATCCCCATACGTACAAGGAAGCAATGGAAGATGTTGATTGTCGCCATTGGTAAAAGGCAATGCAATCCGAAATTGAATCTATGTTCAAAAATAAAGTCTGGTCTCTTGTAGACTTGCCTAAAGGGATAAAACCCATCGGGTGCAAGTGGGTATACAAGAGGAAAAGAGGAATGGATGGAAAGGTGGAAACCTTTAAGGCTAGATTGGAAGCTAAAGGTTATACACAGAAGGAAGGTATCGATTATGAAAAAACATTCTCCCCTGTGGCCATGCTTAAATCCATTAGGAAACTCTTATCCATTGCGGCATCTCTAGACCTAGAGATCTGGTAAATGGATGTCAAGACAACTTTCCTTATTGGAAGTCTTGACGAAAGCATCTATATGATGCAACCAGAAGGATTCATTGAAAAGGGCCAAGAGGAAAGGGTATGCAAGTTGCAAAGATCCATATATGGATTGAAGCAAGCATCCAGATCCTGGAACATAAGGTTAGATCAAGCCGTAAAAGGTTTTGGATTTATTCAAAACCTTGATGAACCTTGTGTATACAAAAGGATTAAAGGCGACACGTTGGTTTTCCTAGTTCTTTACATTGATGATATACTACTCATCAGAAACAATGTAGGTGTATTGACATCAATAAAAGAATGGTAAGCAAAACAATTTGATATGAAGGACTTGGGAGAAGCAAGTTATATTCTTGGTATCCAAGTCATAAGGGATAGAAAGAATAGAACGATTGCATTATCCCAAGCTTCATACATAGATAAAATCTTGTCTAGGTTTTCCATGCAAGATTCCAAGAAAGGTATGTTACCTTTCAGGCATGGAATCAAACTTTCTAAGGAACAAGTTCCTAAGAATGAGCATGAAGAGCAATTCATGAGTAGGGTTCCATATGCATCGGCAGTTGGAAGTCTCATATATGCAATGGTCTGCACAAGACCAAATATTTGTTTTGCTATAGGCATAGTTAGCAGGTTTCAATCGAAGCCTGGTCCTGATCACTGGATGACAGTCAAGCATATTTTCAAGTATCTTAGGAGAACTAGAGATTATATGCTTGTATACTCTTGAGGGGATTTAATTCCCGTTGGGTATACATATTCTGATTTTCAGTCAGATTCTGACTCTAGGAGATCGACATCAGGATCTGTATTTACCATTGGAGGAGGGGCAGTCATATGGAGGAGTATCAAGCAATCTTGTATTGCTGATTCCACCAAGGAAGCCGAGTATATTGCCGCATGTGAGGCTGCCAAAGAGGTTGTCTGGCTCCGCCAATTCTTGATTGACTTGGAAGTGGTTCCTAAAGCGAATAAGCAGATCACTATCTATTGTGAGAATAGTGGAGCAGTGGGTAATTCGAGAGAACCAAGAAGTCATAAGAGAGGGAAACATATTGAAAGAAAGTATCACCTTCTAAGAAAAATTATGCATATGGGTGAAGTGACGATTACAAAGATCGCGTCAGCAGAAAATCTAGCGGATCCCTTTACAAAGGCTTTTCCTCAAAAGAGTTTTGATGGGCTTCTAGAGAACATGGGGATGAGAGATATAACACATTTGATATAGAGCAAGTGGGAGATTGTTAGGATTATGCTCGATAGCAAGTGTTTAATATTGTAATTAAAAATCTTTTCATATGAATAAAGTGATTTCTAGTTTAACAAATCTTATAGCAGTTATAGTTTAATTATTATAATTGTCAAAAGTAAATAATCATAAGGTCAAAAGACTATGAGAAAAGAAGAATTGTTCATACATCTAGATATGTATGAGGTAGACACAATTCTTTAGTTAGTCTGGAATAATATTCACAACTTATGATAGAAGGTTGGGCGTCTTTATCTTGTCAAAGCTGTAGATTCTTTTGCTAGCATTTGAGTGGGATCAAATGTGTTATGATGAGTCTAAAATCATCAAAGTGTGGTGCCTTTGGGCAAAAGAATCTAGTGCACTATGTGCATTGAATAGGATCAAATTGAAATATTTTATCTAGAACCGTCAATGGATAAATGTTTTCATTTGAAAACAATCGGATAGTCTATTTCAATCCTGAGATAAATGATGGACTTATGGTTGCAAGTGTTATCATTTGAGCTATCAATGAGTACGATTATATAGCATAGTCTATCCTCGATAGTTTGGTGATATTCATTAGTTAATCGATAGAGGACTTTATTTATAGATATGGACATCGTGGCTCCATTTATTGAATGAGAGTACAATACCATCATACGGATGTTTTGAGGTATTGGATATTAAATCTTAACGTTAAGTTTTCAATAGTGTCTATTGAAACATGGCTTCTGGACAAGTCAAAATATCCAAGTTCAAAATGTGGTCATATGAGTAAATATGGTAACTTGGAGAGCTTTAGGCGGTCTATGAGCTCTTGGCGATTACAGGTATTCTTCACGAGGATACACTTTCTCCAATAAGGTTGTCTAGGGTATGAGTGAGTTACATCAACTTATTCTATCTTTATTTAAGAGTTCAAATTTAGTTTTTTAGTGGAATGAACTAAAATTAAATTGATCGGACCTAACTGAATCATTTGTTGATTGTGATTGGGTTGTGCCTATTGGATCTTAAATTTAGATAGCCCGCCAAGATCCCCAATTCACACGAACTTGCATGGATCACTTGATATATTCTACAGGACCAATTTAGGGGTCCATCTATAATTGTAAAAAGGCATGAGAACTTGTTTCTTTTTGTAAGAATAGGTCTAGTTCACATGTGGATTTTTTTTTATTAAGGTCCAATGGATTTAATAAAATAAGAAAAATAATATATGGTGTTTAAATTTGGTATTGCCGGCAGAGGCTATTAAAAATAGCTTAAATATATTATTTTTATTTTATTATATAATTAAATAGAAATTAATTAATTTGTTGATTAATTAATTATTTAATTAAAAGTCAAATCTTTTTCCTAGTAGGAGATGGTCTCCTAAAACTATACTATTATTGGTAGTATAGTTAATGTTAAAGACTATATTTGATAAGTAGATAAATAAAAGGAATTATTTATCTAATCAAATTAGGAAGTCTTTAATATGGTTACAAATACATTATTAAGTTGGATTAGGAGTCTTGGTTAAGGATTCTTAACCACCAAGTAAATCTATCTAAGGAAATGATTCTTAACTACCAAGTAAATCCTTCTTAAGAAAGGATTTGTGATCCTAATCGATATCATATAAAATTCAGCCAGCCCATGTATATATACAAAATGATAGAATTCCTTTAAGATAAGGAATCTTAACTACTAAATAAATCCACCTAAGGAAAGGATTCTTGCCAACCAAGTAAATCCTTCTTTGGAAAGGATTTATGATCCTATATATATGAGCATGAGATTTTCGGTCAGCCCTAAGAATTCTATGATGAAAATTTCGGCCATGCCTAGGTAATTTTCAAGAGAGAATTTGGCATAGCAAGAGAGAATTTTGAGGGAGAAAAATTAGTTTTTTGCTCTAGACAAAATTCAATCAACTCATAGAAAAAGGGTGTGGAATTCGGCCAAGGAGAAAAGAGAAAAAGATAACTTTTTTTTTTCAATAGTACACTAGTATCCTTTACGTCAAATGGGTTTTGTGTACAACATTGAATCAAGGTTCACGCGAGTTTCAATCAAATTGATTGACAATTCACAAGTGACCGAACGTTCTTGGATTTTTCTCTTGGAGGATATTAGTAACTAACAAAGAAAAGACTTTGCTTTGTCTCCAACCTCAGGTATACAATTTAAAGAAAGGGAGGCCACACTTCTAGGTGATTCACGTTTGTGGTTGGATTGGAAGATCTTGCGGATTCAATTCGATGCTAGTTCAATCGTACGAAAAATATTGTACGATACTTTTATTTACGTCAATTAATCTAGGGTTAAGCTTCTCGTTGCATAAAGGGAACTTTTTTATTTATATGTAAACCCTAATGTCATTTTTCTCACGCTTCTGTTGAGTTTCTAAACTTTTTTTTCCCTACAAGATGATGCAAGATGAAGTTTTTATGCACATGGGAATGATTTGAGTGTTTAAAGATGAGTTCTTGGAAGAGTTTTCCTTTTGAAATGTGTTCTAAGGAAAAGATATGATGTTCTATACTCATACACAACCTGAATACAAAGAGTTATATATATATATATATATATATATGAGTTTCAATCAAAGTGAGGTTGCTTTGGAAAAAACGTTCCAGCCTCCGCTATGTGCGCTGGTGACGTGCATTGGTTGAGTAGCGCACCACCAGCGCACAACCTAAATTTTCAATAGGCGCTGGTCGAGTGGCACAACACAGTGGCGCATGACATGCGATGATCCACTGAAATGTTGCGTTGGTGAGGTTGCGCTAGTCGAGTAGCGCACCACCAGCGCACTGCCCACTTTTTCAACATTGCACGGGTGCCGTGGCACAGCTCAGTGGCGCATGATAAGCGGTGATCCACTGGAATGTTGCACTGGTGAGGCAGCGCTAGTCGAGTAGCACACCACCAGCGCAATGCCATCTTTTTCAACACTCAAACTAGAGGACTCAAATAGCTAAGAAAGGGGACTTTTCTAGGATTAGGAGAATCCAGATGGACAAGCAAGAAATCTTTCTAGATGCAAGAGTGCCTTGGATAGGAAGTTGCTTTCTAGAGGTGTGTGTTTGTCACATCTTGGATAGGAAGTAGGCAAAGTGATTCACTAGGCCCGAGGGTAGAGTAAGAGTGATAGCTTAGAGAGCATATCATGTGTTGATTACTTGTGTCTGTGTAACTCTTATTGGACATAGTGGATTATGGTTTGCTGATAGTTATGGTATCAACCCATGGATGTTTCCTCTTTTATAGTTTTACCATGTAAATATTTCTTGTGTTATTTTTGAAATTTTTACTTTCTTTTCTTACTTGTTTTTGAATTGCTATAATCCTTGTTAAATTTCCTTCATATTCAGTTGTTGAAGCAATCATCTTGTAAGAATTTCTTAGTGTGTTTTTTAAATTGCTTAATTTTTTAAAGATGTCTAAAATTTGTGCCTATACCTATTCACCCCCCTCTAGGTATATTTGCACTATAAGACTAGGGAATTTTTACAATCGAGAAGGTATAGTATTGGCCACCCACAAGTTATTGTTCATGAATGCACATCTATCAAAATCAAGGACTAATCTCTTTATAAATTCTCTAACCTAGAGGGTATAGAATTGGTGGTTAATCTCTCACAAGCAACCAACCTAAAGGGTATAGTATTGGTTACCCATTTTTGATTAGGTAGAGAATGAGATTAATATGCCTAAATTTCACTCAAGAAGGATATTCTCGTTCAATCCTTCTAATCAAATGAGCTTAAGAGAATCAAATAGAGGGTATACCCAATTCTCTACTAAAGTAATTTATCAAACAATTTGCAAAGAAATGAGAGTACAATCTAAGACAAACTATTCTTGAAATCAATTAAAACAATGAATGAAACATATTTGATAGATTTAATAAAGTAAATAAAATTCAATACAAGCTTAAGGTTCACAAATGAATCACATCAACCATTAAGTGGGTGATTAACTACTCATGCTAAATACAAAATAAAATATAAGAGATGAGAGATAGAGATAACCCATGCATAGAAACTCCTCCTTTCTTGAAGCTTGATTCCAATCTCCTAGTAGCCTTGAGTAGATTAGGATGAAAATGGTAATATTGGGTTAGGAATGATTCCTAAATCTAAGTTAGTAATTAGAGATGAAAATAGGAGAAATTTCATGCATATGGGTATGGAGAGTCTCTCGTTGAAACAAGAACAAGTATTATTTATAGGGTTTCCAAAATTAGGTCTAAAATGTTGATGTAGCGGTTCTGACGTGCAAAATGTACCGGTTCCTACCCGCGTAGTGACATCATTGCTTCAACTTTTCTTTTCTGGTTTAGGCATATGCACGGGAAAGTACCTGTTCAATTACCTGATGGACACTGATCTTGTTCTCTAGTCTTGCTCATGTGTGCAGTTTAGGCGCTGGTGGTGCGTGGGTAAGGACCCCGTGCACTGAACTCTTTTCTTCATTGATTTTGGTCTGTTTTCATACTATTTTCATGCTTTCCATCCATTCTTTTACAGTGTACCTAATTGTCTGTAAACATATCAAAAGAGACATAAGACACGTAAAAATGCATGAAAAGGAAATGGAATTAAGGGCCAAAATATATGACAATTTTTGCACGATCAGAACTCAATGAGCACCTTAATGAAAAGGGCTACACATATTGGTTGTGAAGCCGCCCAATGTAGAAAAGGAATACATCGCTATGATGAGTGAAAGCCGTCATGAAGAGTATATATTTATGTTAGAAAAATCAAAGAAGTGTTGAATAAGAAAATCAATAATAAAATTATTTGATTCAAGCCTTTTAAAAAAAATAGGCTTAAAAGGAGTATTGTTGAAAATCATGTTTGCTCGGGTTTAAAAGTAGAAATGCGATGATGTGCCACATGCATACACACGTTCATATGTTGAATTCTATTCTATATAAAGAAAAAAATTCGGATGATAATCGGTTTGACCTTTTATGTTAAAGTTTAAGATGAATAGATGTGGTTGTGATTTGCATGTTGATTATCAAATTACTCATCTACATATGTTTGAAGCAAAATTCACACAAGCAAATTCGTTTATAAGTATTTTGATATTCTCGCAATTAAAGAAGAATTTTGAGAGTGATTGAAAATCTTGGTGTATCTCTCAAAGTTTTTGAAGATTGTTTTGTTGGATTTCTTTTAAAATGTTTGAATATGTTAATGTGTGGATATCATTGTGAACAATATGCTATCTTGATCTAAGATAGAGCATTTAACAAGGGTGAGCATTGCATGTTAGACTTTGTTCTCTTTTATGATATGTTCACATGATTTGGTTTGTTATTTGTTGACATGTTGATTGAAATGAAAAATTGAATTATGTAATGCATGATATCTATCTTGAAATAATTGCATGAATATGTTAGTAAAGAATATATCCTAGTTTGAGGTTGATAGTAGTTGATATTGCAATGAATTCCTTCGTTCATGAGGTTGATATTAGTTGTGATGACGATCAATTCCTCTTAGCTTGAGGTTAATTAATTTCTTCTTACTTAGGGTTGATAGTAGTTGTGGTTACAACCAATTTCTTCATGTTTTAAGGTTGATAGTAACTGTGATTGACACCAATTCCTTCACTTTTGGGATAGTTTTTATTGTTAAATGCATCTGTTGACTTTGGTAACATGTACCTATATGCTTTAAAAAAAAATTTATACATTTATGATTCATTATTTTATCATATGTCTTTTTATGTTTATCTTGTTGACTAGCACTAACTTGGATCTTTTCTCCACTCATGTGTTTTTGTGTTTTAGTTTTGACAACAAAGCCTTGGGACAAAACAAGGTTTCCAATCTTATCCATTCACCAAAACCCATCGCCAAACACAAAGCTACTCCAATAACCTCTAAAAAACTCAAACCCAACAAGTTGAAAGCCTTGGGTGTCATGGGAACTAAAAGGCTTATCCAAGATAGGGGTGTTGATTTGGTTAAGGGTCCTACATTCGTCATGTTATCTTTGAAAGGCAATGGGATAAATTGTTAAACACAATTGGGGTTGTTAATGATAGCCTTATAAGGGAGTTCTATTTTGAGTATAAAGAAAGCACAAGCTTTGAAAATGCCTTGATGAATGTTAGAGGAAAAACATTTAGTGTCTCGAGGATATCATCAACAAGTTTCTAGGTCTTTCTAATGAAGTTACTTTGGAACTACTTGATATGAATAACATTGATCATTTGATTCTTATGGGGAGAACTTTATGTGAGGATGATGGATTTGAATAGGGAAAGAGAGCATATATAGGCCAAAGTGAGTTGATCGAGGTTAGTGCCTTTTGACATCTTCTTGTATGTGCCAATATTGTAGGATCTACAAATGCTTCTGAGCTTAACAAGGAGAAGATCAAGAGTGTGTATGCCTTGGTTACTAACAAGCCCTTAAACATTGGTGATCTTTTAATATATCGCATTGGGAGTATGGCTAGTTCATCTAGATTGGACAAAATGCTAGTATTTCCGGGGCTTCTATCATATTTTTGTATGATGCATGGTGTTCCTCTGTTGAATGATGATTTGCTTTTGCCTCCCTTGTAAATTTTTTATGAAAAATGGATATCTTATATGTCTTACAAAGAAAAGGGAAAGGTTAATGACATTTGTAGAAATTTTGGTGAAACTCAAGATTCAAATATGGTGTCAAGTGCAAGCATTCTACCGGATTGGGCTATACAACTACAAGAGAGGATTTTGACAAAATTGATGTGCTAAATGCTAGGGTGGAACAACAAGAATAAACGATCAAAAGCTTAGAGGGACGGCTTTCTTCAAGCAACACAACCATTAATCATTATGAGAGGTCAACCAATCAAAGATTTTTCTTTGATGACACCAGTTGATCTTGAGGTATCACTTTATTTTCTTACCTTTTGTCATCATTTAATGTCAAAAATAGGGAGAAATTTATGATATCTACTAGCTCATTTGATCCATTTTTTAAAATTTGGTATCTTGAACTTGCGTGTGTAATATTCAAAACTTGATTAGATATGCTTGTATTTAGGGGGAGTATACGTATATCCTCTTAGACATTATTGTTTTATCTTAATCAAGTATATTTTGCCATATATTTTCTCTTATATATATTGTTCTTCAAGTTGATTCTAGGTGCTATCAAGAGAAGATCAAATGAAGTAGTTCAAGACTTTTGAAGATTAGTCTAAGATGTACAAACTCATTGTAGTGTGAGGGAGTGATTATGACCAATCTTCATTTTGTATGTATTAGTTTTTGTTCAGGCATTTTGACATGGAATTTGCCAAAAAGGGGGGGTTGTTAGGTTCTTGAGCGTTTTGCTGGCATAATTCCATATCAAAACAACATTTTGTTTGTATTTATTAGTTGTCTAGGATTTAAGGTTTATCAAGCTTCAAAGAAAATCGGACAGCAAATCAAACACAGTTGAAATCATCAAAGAGGAATGGGTTTCATTGCTTAATAAAGGCATAATAAGACCTCAACCTCTTACGAGGCTTAGGTGCACGCACACACACATTGCATCCATATGTGCCCCTGTATTGTTGTGCCAAATTTATGTTACATATACACACACTTATTAAAGTATGCAAATGCATTGGATTTAATTTGACAATGTTGGATAAATTTCATGTTCTAGAACTATATCTAGGAAATGACATACGTGTGTGTTCTTGTGTTTATTTTTTTGTATTTATAATGGTAGTAGACTTGAATTTTTGCTTATTTTATTTCTCATTGAGTTCCAATCATTTTGGTTATTCATACATTAAGTTTCAAGCTCCATTTAGGAAGTTACGAAACTTTCCATGTCTTTAACGTATATGGTTTTCATTCTTGCATATCGAGTTGAATTCCAACATTTTTGTGAAAGTTTTGTTGACAACCTTGTCAAAAAGGGAGTCTGAGTTCATAAACCAAAAATGGATTGGAAATCGAAGTTCAGATGTCGAAGAACGGTTGAAGAACACGAAGGTGCGCGAGGGGAGCTGAAGGAACGAAACTAGAAGGCCAAGCACCTCTCCTAGTGGAGGCGTGTGGCCTCCATGGGAAGAGCTTCCCTCCACCCCTATGGAGCCCATGTGCCTCCACAGGATTGTAGAGGTGGCACCTCTTGATTGGTTGCTTCATTTCATTCATTAGTTCCATCCAATATATATCTTCTTTCCCTCTCATTTCATTCCAAGAAGAAAAACTTTAAAAACAATTGTGCGGAATATTCTCTAAAATTTTCTCATCTTCCAAGCACCATAACATTCTCATTTGAACTCTGATTTAAGTGATTCAATTAGAGATTGTTCTTCTATCAATTTTCTATCATCTTCAAGAATATTCGAGGTCATTTAATCACATTTTTAGGTGGCTTTACACTAATAAACGGGACTACACATTTTTTCTGAAGGTATTGAATTTTTTTCTTGAGTTTTATTCTTCAACACATGTATGTACATTGTATAAAGTTTAATAAGAGTTTTATGCTCTATTAAAGGTAGACTGAACTTGATTATAACTGGTATGTTGAGTTAGGTTTTTATTAAAGCCTATGTTTTCACATGTTTGTATTTTGTATTGAGCTAGCTTTCTTTGTAGGACTATTTTGGACTTTAATTTATTGATTTTGATAAGTAATAGTCTCTACTTGTGTTAGGTCTCATTGATTGACTATATCCATGATTAGCTCTATTTGAATAGGTTTGTATTGAATACTTTGTGAATATATGCTCTATATTTCTTTCTAGAACATTTATTGATCGTATCTTGTGAATCTATCTTGATTTTTGTTTGATACTAAATCTTGAACATGTGCTTAAGTGTATATGATTGATTCAAGGTTCAGTGACACGAATAAATCTAGAAATTAAATGTGTTTTGGTGTTTCACATAGTCTAGAAATTTTATTCATGCATAGTAACTAGACAATTTTAATTTGTGAACTATCATGCATATGTCTAGTTTGTACGGAAAAAACCGATACAAAAAGAGGCGGAAGCGAAAAATAGGGTTTGAGTATATTTTAAAAATTTCCCTTAAAAAATAACAAACTTTAACCCTAGATTAATCAACGTATATTAAGAGTATCGTACCTTTTTCTCGTGATGATTGAACTAGCGTCGAATTGAATCCGTAAGATTTTCCAATCCAAGCATGAACGATAATCACCTAGGAGTGTTGGCTCACTTTCTTAAAATTATATACCTAAAGATGGAAACAAACAAAATCTCTTTCTTTTGTTAGTGAAAATAATCCTCCAAGAAGGAAAACAAAGAACTTTAGGTCAATTGTGAATTATTAATCAATTTGATAGAAACTCGTGTGAACCTTGATTCGATGTTATACACAAAACCTTTTGATGTAAAAGATACTAGTGCACTGTCAAAAATAAAACGTTATTCCTTCATTTTCCTATTTGTCCAATTTTCACGCACCAAATATAAGAGTTGGTCGATTTTTTTCTAGAGCAAAAACTAATTTTTTTTCTCTCCCAAAATTCTCTCTCTAGGCTGAAATCTCTATTAGAAAATGAACCTAGGCCGAATTCTACACTATTATATATATAGTAGCCGAATTCTACATGCTTTTAATTTAGGAAACCAAATCCTTTCCTAAAGAGGATTTACTTTGTGACCAAGAATCCTTTTCAAAGAAGATTTCTTTTCCACACTAAGACTACTAATACAACTCAAATAGTGTATTTATTCAATAACCAATTATTTAATATAATTAAATTGTGACTACAATGAAACTTCCTAATTTGACCAATTGTCAATTAGAGTTTTAATAGAAATCAAATACTTCCTAATTTGACTAGATAAACAATTTCCTTTTATTTATCTACTTATCAAATATAGTATTTGATACTTATTATATTACCAACAGTAATATGACTCTAGGAGACCTTATCCAACTAGAAAAAATATTTTGATTTTTAATTAAACAATTAATTAATTAATTAATTAATTAATTAATTAATTTCCATTTAATTTAATAATAAAATAAAAAAACATTATATTAAGCTATTTTACAAGCCCTAGCCACCCAAGCATGTACATGGGCCAATATATTGTTTTTTCTATTTTATTAAATCCATTGGATTTTAATAAAAAGTCCACATGTAAACTAGAATCATTATTACTAAAAAAAAACAAATCCACATGCCTTAATACAATTTTACATAGACCCATAAATTGGTCTGGTAGAATATATCAAGTGATCCATGCAAGTTTGTGTGGATTGGGGATCTTGGCGGGCTATCTAAATTTAAGCTCTAATAGATATAACCTAATCGCAATCAACAAATGATTCACTTAGGTCTGATCTTTTAATTTTAGTTCATTCCACTAAAGAACTAAAATTGAACTCTTAAATAAAGATAGAATAAGTTAATATTGCTCATTCATACCCTAGACAACTTTATTGGAGATAGTGTATCCTCGTAAAGAATACCAGTAATCGTCAAGAGCTCGTAGACCGCCTATAGCTCTCCAAGTTACCATATTTAGTCATACGACCACATTTTGAACTTGGCAATTTTGACTTGTCCAGAAGCCATGTTTCAATAGACACTATTGAAAACTTAACGTTAAGATTTAATATCCAATACCTCAAAATATCCATATGATGGTATTCTACTCACATTTAATAATTGGAGTCACGATGTCCATATCTATAAAAGAAGTCCTCTATTGATTATAGACTATGCTATATAATCATATTCATTGATAGCTCAAATGATAACACTTGCAACCATAAGTCCATTATTTATCTCAGGATTGAGATAGACTCTCCGATTGTATTCAAGTGCAAACTTTTATCCATCGACGGTTCTAGATAAAGTATTTCACTGCGATCCAATTCTATGCACCCAGTGCATGATATTCTTTTTCCCAAAGACACCACACTTTGATGATTTTAGACTCATCATAACACATTTGATCTCAGCTAAATGCTGGCAAAAGAATCTACAACTTTGACAAGATAAAGGTGCCCAACCTTTAACTTAAGTTGTGAATATTATTCAAGACTAACTGAAGAATTGTGTCTACCTCATACATATCCAGATGTACGAACAATTCTTCTTTTCTCATAGTCTATTGAGCTTATTATCATTTACTTTTAACAATTCTAATAATTGAACTATAAATGCTATAAGATTTGTTAACCTAGAAATCACTTTATTAATATAAAAGGATTGTCAAATACATTATTACACTCTTGCTATCGAGCATAATCCCAACATAGTTCTCGTAATATGTGTTGATCATCATATTCCATGTTGCTGGATTGTTTGTGCATTGCATTAATGATCACTTAGAAGTCCTTATAAAAGGGGTGTGGAAGTCTTGGCTTATATCGGGGTTATATGGATAGCTAACCATAGAGTCTTAACTAGGATCAGGTTGATCTGGATAGTTAAGCATGAAAGTCTTGACTAGGATCGAGGTGATCCGAATAGCTAAGCATGGAGTCTTGACTAGGATCAGGTTAAAATACCTATAAGGTTTTACTAAACAGCCTAGTGGGGGTGAAGAGGTTGCCACTCTATTTTTAAAAACTCTTTCGAGACTTGTGAAAATATCTTGGTGAGCATACAAATCAACTTTTAACATGATTGTTATGAGAAAACAATTTACACAAGTATGCTCAATTCATCACCCTTAGTCTACAAAACATATAACAAAAAACAGTGTATCTTATAAACAAATATATTCAATGCAATGCAAATTCCATAAGTTGTATTTAGAATATTATAATGTGAAACTTTGCAACTTGAAATGGAATATCACAAGATACAAAGTTCAAACACTTACAAAGATGCAATAGATAAATGTACTAAAACAAACAATACTTGTATTTACAATATCGTTTAATATGTAAAAGTACGTATTTAAAGATGATTATATACAAATAAATCTATGTACAAATAAAGTGATATTTACAACTTTGATCATATGAAGTGCTTGCATTTCACACATTACAACAATCTTGTTCATCAGTAATATCTAGAAATGAAGAATGTAAAACAAGATACAAATATGCACATACAAGTATATAAGAGAGAAGGATAGAGGTGGTTGACACACTATGTTTACATGGTGAAACCTCCATAGAGGAAACATCCACGGCTTGAATACAACCATCAATTACTTATATTATTGGAGAGTAGATAAGAAATTCCTCAAAAGTGACTAACAAATGAAACACTCTCTATTGGACTCTACTTCTACCCAATCCCTAATGATAGATTGGAAATTCCTTAAAAGTGATCAACAAATGACTCACTTTCTATTGGAATCCACTGTAACCAACGCCATTAAGAATTTAGAAATTCGTCAAGAGTAATCAACAAATTACTTAACCTCTATTGGACTCCATCACATCTTAGCATCCTAGGTCTACCAATAATAAAGTCTACTTTCTATCCAAGGCACCCATGCTCCTCTAGAAAGTCTACCTTTGCTTGATTATCCAAACCTCATGTCCTAACCAAGGCTTCTTGATTAGCTATCCAGACCACATGTCCTAGCCAATACTTCATGTCTTTTACAAGGACTTCCTACATGTGATCAATGAATACAAAAATCCAAACAAGCACTCAAAATAGAATATGATGACCAAACACATCCTATGGGAACTATACATATGCATGAAAGATCAAAACCAAATGTTTTCTAGTTACTAATCATGGATAATACTCTAGAATCATGTGAAACACCACAAAACATTAAATCCTAGAATCATTCATGTGACTAAAACATGAATCAAAAGTGTACACACTAATCACATATTCAAGGTTTTAGTAACATACACAAACATATGCTAGAATCATGAGATAATATTAATCGAAGTTCTAGCTAAAACCTAGAGCATATTTCTATAACAAAATTCAATTAAAAACCATAGATCTAAGCACTCAATAAAATATGTTATTCCAAAATATATTCAATTGAAGAGACCTAACACATGTAGAGCCTATTTCTTATCAAAATCAATCAATCAATGTCCAAAATAGTCCTAAAATAAAAGCTAGCACAATACAAAATCCAAACATATGAAAACATAGGCTTAATCAAAAAACCTAATTCAACATGTGAGATTCTAATCATGCTCAATCTATCTTTTGTAGATTCTTAAACTCTAATCAAAGTATACACATTAAACATACATATATAGAAGAAGAAAACCCAAGGTAATTGAAAAACCTGAAGATCAAAACATAAGAAATTTTCAATACCGTAGAAGAAAAAGTGCAGTCCCATTTTTTATGGAGAACCACTGTAAAAACTTGAATAAATGACCTTAACCTTCTTGAAAATGATAGAGAATTGAAATTCGAACACTCTCCAACTCAAATAGATTAACTCAGAGTTCAAACAAAAAAGATATGGTGTCTCGGAGATGAGAAAGTTGAAAGAAATTTTATGCACATTGGTTTTTCAAATTTTCTTCTTGTCAAAAATGAGAAAGGGAAGAGATATTTAAAACAGAGGGAAAAGGACAGTGGAATGAACCAAATTGGCCCCATGTCCATTTCTGTCCCAAGATGGCATGTGGGCATCCTAAGGGCAGGAAGGGTTCCTTATTGAGATGGCCATGCGCTATCTCGGGATGAAAGGCATGGTGGCCTTTTGGCCACTTGATTCCTCTTTGCGCTCCTCCCTCGTTTTCCGACCGTTCTTCGACCTCCAAACTCTGAATTTGAATCCATTTATAGATTATGAATTGGGACTCTCTCACTAACATGGATGACTATAAAACTTTAGCCATAAATTATGAATTTAACTCGAAACACGAAGATGAAGATTGTATAATGACCGGAAAGTTTCGTAACTCTTGACTCGTAACTTGAAATCAAACGTAAGGGTAACCGAAATGACAGTAACTCAATATGGAACCATATATTACCAAATTCAATTCCAAGGTCTTTGTTACATTAACATACAGACACATAACAAACAAGAATGCTACTTGAACATAGTTCATAAACATGTAATCTACAATACTGGTCAATTTAGCACTAATGCATGAGCAATCAATATCAAGTGTGTGAATGTGTTATAAA
The DNA here is from genome assembly GCA_032871835.1 of Dipteronia dyeriana. Taxonomy (NCBI): domain Eukaryota; kingdom Viridiplantae; phylum Streptophyta; class Magnoliopsida; order Sapindales; family Sapindaceae; genus Dipteronia; species Dipteronia dyeriana. Next base: position 74,338,834 of record CM065300.1, on the reverse strand, counting down.
AAATAAGCACAACAATGTAAGAATACATATGGACACAACGTGTGTATGTGCCTAAGCCTTGTAAGAGAATTGAGGTCTTAAATATATCTTTGTCAAACATTGAAGCGCATTTCTCTTTGAAGACATGAACTTGCTTGATAGGTTGCCATATCTTCTTTGAAGCTTGAATCATCATCAATATAAGACAACTAATCAATACAAGTGAAACATTGTTTTGATATGGAATTAATGTTAACACAAACCAAAATCCTAACAATCTCCCCCTTTGGCAAATTCCATGTCAAAACCCCTATACATACACTAAAACAATTACAAAGAAGATTGGTCACTATGAGTTACAATAGCTTACACACTCCTAGAAAAATGTTCAAAAGAGTCTAAAACTCTAATTAAAATTTCTACAATATGCATACATATATTGAAGAAGAAAGCCCAAAGTGATTGAACACATTTAAGAACAAAACACGAGATAGAATTTCAATACCTTAAGAAACAATGTGCAGTCCCGTTTTTTTGTGTAAAGCCACCAAAAAAAGTGATAAAAACTTCTCGAACCTTCTTGGAAATATTAGAGAACTGATGAATGAATACTCTCCATTTTGAATCACTCAAAACAGAGTTCAAACAAAAAAGATATAGTGCTTGGAAGATGAGAAAAAATTGAGAGAAAAATTTCAGCACATTGAACTCAAACTCTCTTCTTAGAATGAAAATGAGAGAGGGAAGAGATATTTAAATGAGAGGGAAAAGGAGTGTGCAAAAGGACCAAAATTCCCCATGCCCATTCTAGGCTCGAGATGGTGTGTGGACATCTCAGGGCCGAGATGGCCACGTGCCATCTCGGGAGGAATGGCATGGTAGCCTTTTGGAAACTTGCCTCCTCCTTGTGCTCCTTCGCGCTCTTCGACCGTTCTCTGGCATTAAAACTCCGAATTTGAATTTGTTTACAAATTATGAATGTTTGTTGCAAAATAGCAGACAAAAATAATAAAACCTTGCAAGCGCACAAATCGTAAACAATAACACAACGGAAAAGCAAGGGTCATTCCCACAGAATTAATTACCTACAAAAATAATGAGTTTATCTATGACACTCTAGGACTCTAATCAAACTATAAAAAAAAATCACTTAACGCACACAACGAATAGGGTTTTGAATTGATTATTAAAACTAAAGAAAATTAAATAACAATAAATAAAACGCAACATAAACTCAAATGAAGAAAAATATAAAGAAAAACACTAGTTAGGACCTTCTATCCTCCACTAAACAATCATCCAATCATCCAATCATCCAATCAACAGACAATAATGATGTTAAGGATATCAAATATGATGAAGATATTCATGACAAGGTGTTAGCATCCCACTCAAGTCGTATAGATTCTCTCTTAGTAAGTATGTAAGTTGCATGGCATCTACATAAATACATGTATTCCATATTATAACCTAGCACGGGCATCTACTAGATTTAATAATCAGAACCCATTAAGAATGATGAGAATATGAATATCACACAAACCCTAGAATATGGCATTTATTCCAAGTCATTCTTGAATCAATTTCCCTTACCTAGGTCTTATTCCAATTAATTGTTGCATGCAAGAATATGTCCATATGGCATTCGAACTCAATCCTATAACAAAAATCCTAAAATCATGCTTCTAAGATGGCCAATAAAAGAAACAAAGAAAATATAAAAACAATTCTTATGAAAAAATTGAAATCATCATATAAGAAAAATAATACTTCATCAAAACATAAAACTTGTCTATGGAATTAGAATCATGTCTAGTGTTAGGTCGATAAATGTTGATATTTGAGACCCCTAATTCCTATGTTTTTGTTATGTTCTTGAGTTTAATTGAACGTTTTAATGTGTTTGTTAAGATTTTGTAGAAGATAGATCTTGGAGTGAGTTTGAAGATAAAAATGTGATTTTTGGTGAAGTTTGGAGAACTACCTCTGCAGCACATCCAATTTGTGATGACCATATTTTCCTCCATAGATTGAACCAGGTTGAGATCTATATATTTTTGGAAAGATTCCAAAGTGTAGTTTCTATCAAACTTTACAGTTTGTCAATCAAAGTTTTTTAGAGAAAGTTATGGTCATTTTAGTAATCAAAGGTCAGAGATGGAGAAGTCTACCGCGGGCTAGACCTCGGTTTGTGCACCTTGCCTATGTAGCGACCTAGGCAGCTGTAATCAGCAGAGGAGTCATGCTTGCTAGATCATGGTGTGTGAAAGTGACCTACAGAGCTACCTGGACAGCGGTGATTACATGTTTTTGGTGGATTTCTACTCCGAATCGGTCCATAATTGTCCCAAAACTTCCCAAATCAAATCCTAATGACTCTAAAAGATCAAGAAATGTTTGGGAAACTTCCTAAACTCAAATAAGGAATCAATCATTAAAAGAAGAAATCCAAGTTAGGAAAGGATTCTCATTCCTTATTTCATTCTTCTTTCCTAATTGATATATTTCCTATAACAAAGAAAATTGGGAATCTATAAGGAGAAGTCACCTAGAAATACCAAGAGTTTTCTACAAGAGAGGGATCATGGAGAGTAAAATATTGAAGATTGAAGACTCCATCAACATTCTCTTCATCTACCTTTCATTAGATTAGATGTTTTTTTTTATCTTTCTAGTTTTTAAGTTTAGCTAATTTTCTTGTTAGTTACGGCTCTCTTGAAGCCCTAATTAATATTTCAATTCCTTAGACAAGTCTTGTTTAATGAAGTATTATTTTCTCAACATGATGATTTCAATTTCTCCATAAAAAATGTTATTCTACTATTATGTTTCTTTGATTGATCACCTTAGAGCATAATTATTTTATTATAGAATCTATGTTGCAAGGATACAAGTCGGAAACCATACGAATCTATCCTTGTTTGTAACAATTAATTGGAATAAGACCCAATTAAGGGAAATTGATTCATGAATTACCTATGATAAATTACCTATGATAGATACCATGTTTTAGGGTTCATGTGATGTTCATATTCTCTTTGCTCTTAATGGATTCCTATTATTAAATCTAGTAGATGCCCATGCTAGGTTATAATTTGGAATACACGTATTTATGTAGATGCCATACAACTTACATACTAACTAAGAGAGAATCTATGTGACTCGAGTGGGATGCCAACACCTTGTCATGAATATCTTCATCATGTTTGATTATCTTCTAAATTCATTATTGTCTATGGATTGGATGATTGTTTAGCAGTGGATAGGAGGCCCTAACTAGTGTTTTACCATATAATTTTCCTCATTAGATTTTATGTTGCGTTTTATTATTGTTATTTAATTTTCTTTAGTTTTAATAATCAAATCAAAAAACCTATTCGTGTGTGTGCGTTAAGTGATTTTGTTTTCTTATTTTTCGTTACATTAGAGTCCTAGAGTGTCATAGATAAGCTTATTATTTTAGCAGGTAATTAATTCTCTATGGGATCGACCCTTGCTTTTCTGTTGTGCTATTGTTTGCGATTTGTTCACTTGCAAGGTTTTTATTATTTTTGTTTGCTATTTTGCAACCAATAAGTTTTTGGCGCTGATGTCGGGTAATAAATTGCTTACTATAGTTTTGAGTTTGTTTTTAATTTATTTTATTTTATTCTTTTAGATTTATTTGGTAATTTTTATTTTATTTTCAAGGTTTATGAACGGTCGTCGTTCTGTGGATACTCATCCTATAGAACAAGGTTCAGAGATCGAAAGAACTCTCCATCAACTGCGGAGAAATCAAGAAAGAAACATGGTGGATGGCCTTTCACGAAATCAAGTAGTCGTCCAAGTGGCGTTGATCAATCTCACAAGACCTTTCAAGGATTTCACGATCCCTAGAGCATTGGACCAGCCCTCCTACATCACTCTTCCTTACAACAACAATGTCAATTTTGAGATCAAGAGTGGTACGATTCATCTTTTGCCACAATTTTATGGGAAACCAGGTGAAGATCCTCATATTCATATCAAAGATTTCTTGCTGTGTGAGCGACGAAGAGATTGGGCTGAGGCTATTTCCGTTCTCACTTAAGGAAAAAGCCAAGGAGTGGCTCTACTCATTACCAAGTGGATCCATCACAACATGGGTTGATCTAGCAGCAAAATTCCTTTCAAAAAATTTCCAGCTCAACGAACAAACAAAATTCGGAAGGAAATCATGGGAGCACAACAACTTGACAATGAACCGTTCCACGAATATTGGGAACGCTTTTTGAGACTCCTGAATTCTTGTCTGCATCATGGGATAGAAGAATGGTTGCTCATGAAATCCTTTTATGAAGGCTTACTTGACTCTGAGAGAATTATGGTGGATGCAACAAGTGGAGATGGCTTGATGAACAAAAGTGCTATGGAAGCAAGAGAGATGTTTGAGACTCTTTCCGAGAACTATCAACAATTCAATTACCGAAGAGCCCTTTCGAATAAAGTCGGTGCGAATGAGGTAAGTACTAATGATTATGGGTCACAATTTGATAATTTGACTAATTTGGTGAAAAAAATTGATACCGAGAGCTCAAGTGTGCACGGTGTGCACAAATCCTGGACATTCATCGAAATCATGCCCAAGTCTTGGTAACTTTGGGGAGAAGATGATTCAAGTGAACTACATATAACAACAAAAGAATGACTCATTCTCCAATACTTACAATCAAGGGTGGAGTCCGCATCTACAACCACCAAGGCAAAATTAATATGCACTTTACCCGAGTGTACCTCAGCAACCATATCGACAAGGTAAGTCTCTCAAAGAACTAATTGAATCTTTGGCTCTAAGCACTGAAAATACAAACACGGTTAAATGCTCAAGGCTAACCTAGAGGGGGGGGGGGTGAATAGGTTAGACACCTTTTTCGACTCCCTTAGAAACAAGCAAAAGTTTGTCCCTCTAGATTACTTGTATCACAATATATATATCAATTAAAGACACTTAATCAATATATAAAACAAGTAAAGTGTGATACAAACATGTAATTGTAACACATACACAATCTATATTATAGAAAGGAAGCCAACTTACATAAAGAGTTCTATCCTTAGTATTCAAATAACAAATACAAAAACTAGAGAGATAGGGATAGAGAAAAGTTGACACAAGATATAACGTGGTAAACCTCCGAAGAGGAAACATCCACGGGTTAGCAACCACCGGCAAACAAAATCAACTAGTAGATAAGAAAAGTACAATCTCTCAAGTGACCTCTTCACCTAAAAACTACCCTCATATCCTACTCATGAAGATATCGCCCTCATGCTTAACAATCCGAGGCCTCACACCTCTTGTCAAGACTTCCTCGCTCACCTTACCGGATCCTCACGACCCAAGGCAAGACTTCTTACTCAACTATTCGAGTCCTCCCGACTCTAGTCAAGACTTCCTCACTCACATATCTGGATCCTCACAACCCTAGGCAAGACTTCTTGCTCGACTATCCGAGTTCTCCTTACTCTAGCCAAGACTTCCTTGCTTGACAATCCAAGGTCTCACACCTCTTGCCAAGACTTACTTGCTCAACAACATAGGTCACAAACCTATTGTCAAGACTTCCTTCTCACAAGGCATCTAGGTAATCATGAATGCAAAACGCAAACAAGCACACAACATAGAATGCTATGATCAACACATCCTATGAAAAATACTAGACATGAGCATGAATGCACAAATCAAATGTAGTATAGTCAATCATGCATGTTTAAATCATCTAGATCATGTAAGATATGTTCAACATTAATCACAACCTAGATACATGCATAGATCTAAACTTGAATCACAAGATATGTTCAATAAATCACAAGATCAAGTTTCAATGACAAAAACAAAAAACAGGCTAAAATCATATGACAAAGTCATTTAGATTTAAGCTAAAGTTCTAGAGCATAATCCTATTCATTGATTCAAAAAAACACATGAATAGCTTAAAAGAATATAGGCACATGTACTAATGTGAGAATTCGGCCAAGAGAGCCTAATTCATGTGAGGAACTATTTTTTCACAAAATCAATCAATCAAAGATCATCAAATAGTCCTAGAATCAAAGCTAGCACAATACATTCCCAAACATGTGAAAACTTACATAGGCAAAATCAAAACCTAACTCAACATGTATGATTTCAATTGAAACTCAACCTAGCTTTAAAAGAGTTGAAAACTCAAATCAAAACACTCACAATACACATATATAAGTTGAAGGAGAAAACCCACGGCAATTGACCAAGTTTTAAAAGAAAAAGTTTGAGAGAAAATCATTACCTTAGTTGATTTAGGTGCAGTCCCGTTTTAGTGTGTTTAGACTCCAAAAACAGCAATAAAACTCACTTAAACCTTCAGAGAAAAGATGGAAGATGAATACATAAACACTCTTAACTTTCAATTACTCAAATTGGAGTTCAAATGAAGAAGTTATGGTGTTTGGAATGTGAGAAAATATAGAGAGAAAATTTCTGCACACAAGTTTGAATTTCTTCTCAGAATGAAATGTGAGAGGGAAAGAGAATATAATGGAGAGGGAATGAAAGAAGCCAAAAGACAAAAATGACCTTCTTTGTTATTGCTTCCCTGAGATGGCACGTGGGCATCTCAGGGCAGCAAGGTGTTGCAGCTGAGATGGCCACACGCCATCTCGGGCTTGCACCTCTTGTTGGCCTTTGTCCAAGGTGCAACTCCCTTGCACTCCTCAGGCGTTCTTTGACCGTTCTCTGGCCTCCGAACTCAGAATTTGAATTCATTTATGGATTACAAACCATAACTCTCTCACAGACATGGAAATATAAGATACTCAACCCAGAAAATAATAATTCGAGTCGATATACGAAGACGAAGATAATGTATGCAACATGAGTTGAAAGTGCAGTATCTTTTGACTTTAAACTTGAAATAAATAGTATGAGTAACCGAAATGACCGGAACTCAATCAAGAATGATTTAAGACTAAATTCAAGTTCAATATCAATGTTATACAAACATATACACATACAAACACAATTCACACTAGAATGCAAACTTCATAGAAATAGTCTCCAATCATGCATTTTCCAAAACATGTTATTTCTATACTAATGCATGAGCATTCATCATCCAGTGTGTGAATATGTTATACATGGTGCATAATGATGTAGGGACATATATGAATGAATTGTATGTGTGTGCCTAAGCCTTGTAAGAAAAAGATAAGGTCTTAGTATACATTTGTAGAACCAAAGTGCATCATTTCTCTTTGAAGACTTAGAACTTGTTTTGATTAGTTGTTCCTTCTTCCTTGAAACTTGAATCATCATGAATCTAAAAAACTAAATCATTACAAGTAAACATCATTTTGATATGGAATTAATGCCAACACAAGCTAAAATCTAACAAGCACCCACTCTTTTGTGCAGGAAAAAAAACAATCAATTGCTCAATTGTCCACATCCATGAAAAATATTGAGACTCAAGTGGGACAAATGGAAATTTCCTTGAGCCAAGTAGATACAAATCTAAGAGGCACATGGAGTCATGCAAAGGCATCACACTCCGAAATGGTAAAGAATTGGAAAAAGATGTGAATGAAGGAGTGGGAGTGAACAATGATACAAAAGATGAAAAAGAAATTCCTCAACCAAAAGAGAAAATTTCACCAGAGGTTCGACAAAAAAAGAAGAAGGATATGGAGATGTTTGAACCAACTGCTGAATTTTTAGCATCAGTACCATATCCGGGGAGATTTCTAAGAGGAAAGAAAGAGCACAACAAAAAAGACATTCTTGAAACCTTTCGGATGGTGCAAGTCAACATCTCTTTGTTGGATGCCATTCAGCAAGTTCCAAGATATGCAAAGTTTCTAAAGGATTTATGTACTAATAAGAAGTTCAAAGAGAAGGAGATGGTGGCCTTAAGTGAGGAAGTCTCGGTTGTACTTTTACGTAAGCTACCTCCAAAACTCAAGGAACCCACCCAAAGGTTTGAACGTGCTTGTACTTGATTTAGGTGCTTCAATTAATTTGATGTCTTTTTCAATCTTTGAGTCTTTGAAAATAGGTGAGCTCAAGGAGACTTCTGTAACCATACAACTCACGGATCGATCCATTCGATATCCAAGAGGAGTGCTAGAAGATGTGTTAGTCAAGGTGGGTGAGTTGATATTTCCCATTGACTTTCTAGTGCTCAAGATGGAGGATGCTTCCACCCAGGAAAAGATTTACCCTTGATCCTTGGAAGACCATTCATGACGACCGCGAGAACAATGATTGATGTATATAAAGGAACACTCATGATGTCCATTTATGAGGAAACTGTAAAATTTAATGTTTTAGATTATTTTAAGACTCCTAATGAAAAAGGTGCATGCTTTTCTATGGATTTAATAGATAATGAGAAGATTTGAAGAGAAAAACCATTAGAAGAATCAATAATTGCCAAGAAACCTCCTGATCCAACCCCAGTTCGTTTTTCCTCTGAAGACAACGTTACTCTAAGGGTTATTGAGGTCATGCACATGATTGAGGCAACTTCCTCATTTCGAGATAAGAGTGAAGTGGATGAGCATAAAAAGAATGAGAAAAAGACCTTTATTGTGGGACAAGAAGTGTCGCTCTACAATTCAAGATTTCATCTCTTTCCTGGTAAGTATTGTTCTAAATGGCATGGTCCGTTTGTTGTTACTAATATTCTCCCTCGTGGTGGTGTAGAGATTTACAATGAGAATAAGGGGAATACATTTAAGGTGAGTAGATATAGATTGAGGACTTTCTATGAGTCATATGATATGAACAAGATTCGTGATCCAGATTGATGAAGCCAAGCTAAATACGTTGAGCCGCGATGTTAAACCAAGTGCTAGGTGGGAGGCAACCCATCCAGTTTTTTCTTTCTTTTTTGTTTTTCTTTTATTTTTGTTTGTGTCGACACTCCCTCCCTATTTTTTCATTCTATTTCTTGTTCATACATTGAAGACAATGTTTAGATTTGGTTTGTGGGAGTGGTTTAATTTTTTATTTTTTTTTTGTTTTTTTTAGTCTTTGAGTTTTCATGTTCTGCTGGAGATGTTTTTGGGCAAACTTTTTCTTTAAAACTGTATCTTTTGGAAAGGAAATAATTTTTTTCGTTCTTATTAGATTCTTTGATTTTTCAATATAAATCCAACGGTATAAATAATGAAAAAATCTAGATGGTAATTTTAAAGTTATGACCGATTCTTTGACCAAAGGTCAGAAGCGATGCTCTGTTTCGCGAATCCGCAAGTGAGCTGTTTTCATTGCTTATTTTCAAATTTTTCCAAATCGATTTTTGAAATTTTATCTGAATGAAAAAGTGTTTGTTTGCATGTCTATTTTCTTATATTAAAATTTGAGAAACCTGTTTTGAGTAATTTGAGAGATATGCATCAGTAAATATACATAGGTCGATTTTAAAAGTCATCAGTTTTTGGAAGTTCTGCTCTCCATTTTTAAATGCTTCTTTTATGTGCTTTAAGATCCATAATGTATGCTTTATTTACTGAGTTTAGACTAACGTCTTGCCACTTAGAGTAGTGCATTGCATTTTATAAAATTTATGACATGCTCTTGATGTGATAGTGGATAGGATGCTTAGTTGGATTGCCATGATTAATAGTGGAGACTACCCTTATGAGTTCACTAAGCCAAAAAGCGTACAATTAATTACATTATTTGAGGGTTTTGTTGTTTCTACTCCTAAACACTGATTAGGTTCTTAGTGTTAGAATTGATCTCAATAGGTTTTGCTTTGGATATTAAAGAACATTCATCATAAAAGATATCACATGTGATCTTTGCTCTTGTTTTGGTTGAACCATCAGAAGTGGCAATATGTGTTTAACCTACATAAAAGGCCTTAAATTTCCCTACCCTTGTGTGTGCTCCATTAGCCCTTTTGAAGCCAAACACTTATGAGCCTTTTTCTTTTATCACCCACATAATCCCTATCCCTTTTTACCCAATATATATTGGTCGTACCCTATAGCTTGGGATCATGTCAAGTGGAAGAAGTTCAAGTTCAAGATGAAGATGAAGAAAAGAAGATGAGAACCATGGGTAAGTTCTATGAAATAATGTACTAAGGTATAGAAAGGAATAAAAAATTGTTTTTCTCAACAAAAAAAAAACAAAAAAAAAAGGAAAAAAAAAATGATGGAAAAAGAAGAGGAACTCAAGTTGAGTATTTACTTGAAAAAGAAGTTGAAGAAATTGATGAAGAAGCTTGGATGTATTCACAAAGAATATTCAAGGGAGAGATGCTCACGCATCGACATATAAAGATACATCTCTTGGCATGATCTTAAGCTCTTTGAAATTCTTTTTTCCGTTCTTTCTATTACCCTTTCACCCAATGGCCGAATTATAACCAAAGAAAAGACCTAATTGATCCTTTGAGAATGCTAGCTTGAGAGTAAAGGTAAACATGTGCTCTATCTTGTTCTTAATGTCTGATTCCGTTCATGAGATCATATGCATGAAATAAAGCATTTTTTCTATTATATTTCATATGAGATTTTAACTTGAAATTTCTTGTGCATAAACTCCATTCGCATATGCTTGATAAGTGTATTTGCCTAGGTTCTGTGTGAAAATATGAGCGACATCTTGTGAGAATTAGAGTCGAGACGAATTATATCTATGGCATTTGACGATGTGTTTTTGAAGCTATAATGTCTTGAGTGTGGGCTTTTCATTCAAATGAAGCATTGCATTCAAATTTGTGGCATAATTTTAGTCTTTCTTCAGTGGCTTTAGCATGCATTGGCTTTGAATGGTACATTTGAGTTGCATCTTGATTTTTTGATTCTCCGTATATTTATGTTTGTGGGTAGCATTGCTGTAAACCCTCTGGAGACTATAAGTCCTCCTACTAGGGACACCTATAGGTTTAAAGGCTTGTAGCATACGTTCAATGCTATCGTGTCTCCCTACGAAAATGGCCTAGCCTAGTTTAGTTTTGTTTATTTTTAGTTTTTGTTTTTATTTCGATTTTGCTCGAGGACTAGCAAAAGCTAGGTTTTGTGGTATTTCTTAGGTCGATAAATATTGATATTTGAGAACCCTAATTCCTATATTTTATATTATGTTCTTGAGTTTAATTGAACGTTTTAATGTGTTTGTTAAGATTGTGTAGAAGATAGCTCTTGGAGTAGTTTGAAGATAAAAAGGTGATTTTTGGTGAAGTTAGGAGAAATACCTCTACAACACATACAACTTGTGATGACCATATCTTCCTCCTCAAATTGAACCAGGTTGAGATCTATATATTTTTAGAAAGCCTCAGATATCTAGTTTCCATTAAACTTTACAGTTTGTCAATCAGAAATCTTTAGAGGAAGTTATAGTTGTTTTAGTAGCCAAAGGTTAGAGATGGAGAAGTCTACAGCAAGCTAGACCACGGTTTGTGCACTTTGCCTGTGTAGCGACCTAGGCAGCGGTAATCAGCAGAGGAGTCATGCTTTCTTGACCGTGGTGTGTGAAAGTGACCTACAAAGCAACTCGAACAGTGGTGCTTACGTGTTTTTGGTGGATTTATACTCCGATATAGTCCAGAATTGTCCTAAAACTTTCCAAATCAAATCCTAATGACTCTAAAAGATCAAGACATGTTTGGGAAACTTCCTAAACTCAGTTTAGGAATTAATCATCAAAAGAAGAAATCCAAGTTAGGAAAGGATTCTCATTCCTTATTTCATTCTTCTTTCCTAATTGGTGTATTTCCTATAACAAAACAAATTGGGAATCCATAAGGAGAAGTCACCTATAAATACCAAGCGTTTTCTACAAGAAAGGGATCATAGAGAGTAGAAGATTGAAGATTGAAGAATCCATCAACATTCTCTTCTTCTACCTTTCATTAGATTAGACGTTTTTTTTTATTTTTCTAGTTTTTAAGTCTAGCTAATTTTCTTGTTAGTTACGGCTCTCTTGAAGCCCTAATCATGATTTCAATTCCTTAGACAAGTCTTGTTTAATGAAGTATTATTTTCTCAACATGATGATTTCAATTTCTCCATAAAAAATGTTATTCTATTATTATGTTTCTTTGATTGATCACCCTTGAGCATATTTTTTTTATTATAGAATCTATGTTGCAAGGATACAAGTCGGACACCATACGAATCTATCCTTTGTTGCAACAATTAATTGGAATAAGACCCAATTAATGGATTCCTATTATTAAATCTAGTATATGCCCATACAAGTTATAATTTGGAATACACGTATTTATATAGATGCCATACAACTTACATACTAACTAAGAGAGAATCTATATGACTCAAGTGGGATGCCAACAACTTGTCATGAATATCTTCATCATGTTTGATTATCTTCGAACTTCATTATTGTCTATGGATTGGATGATTGTTTAGCGGTGGATAGGAGGTCTTAACTAGTGTTTTACCATATAATTTTCCGCATTAGATTTTATGTTGCGTTTTATTTATTGTTATTTAATTTTCTTTAGTTTTAATAATCAAATCAAAAACCTTATTCGTCTATGTGCATGAAGTGATTTTGTTTTCTTTTTTTTTAGTTACATTAGAGTCCTAGAGTGTCATAGATAAGCTCATTATTTTAGTAGATAATTAATTCTCTGTGGGATCGACCCTTGCTTTTACGTTGTGTTATTGATTACGATTTGTGCACTTGCAAGGTTTTTAATTTTTTTTTTTTTTTTGCTATTTTGAAACCAACATCTAGGGCTTTATGTTAGCCCTAACTTTTAAGAAAATTAGCTACAAATAAAAACTATAAAAATAAATAAAAACATCAAATCTAAAGAAAGTTAGAAGAAGAGAATGTTAATGGAGTCTTTAATCTTCTACCTTCAACTCTCCACCCATCCATTGAAGAAACTCTTGGTATTTATAGGTGATTTCTCCTTACAGATTCCCAATTTGCTTTGTTGTAGGAAATACACCAAGTAGGAAAGAAGAATGAAATAAGGAATGAGAATCCTTTACTAGCTTGGATTTCTTCTTTGATGAATAATTCCTAATTTGAGTTTAGGAACTTTTCAAAACTTGTCTAGATCTTCCAGATCAATTCGGAGTTGAAATCCGCCAAAATAACAACGACCGCTGTGGAGACTGTTGTGGGTGTCACGGCTCTATTGACAGTGGTAAATACCGATCTTGTGGAAATTAACAGTAGTTTTATAGCGGTTATGCTTTCCAACTCTGATCTTCTGTTAGTAAAACGGTCATAACTTCCTCTAGAAGACTCCGATTGCTGAACCTTAATGTTTACCGAAAACTAGACTTCTGGGGATTTCTAAAAACATATATATCTTAACTTGGTTTGATATGAGCAGGGATTTCTCAAACTTCACTAAAAATTACCTTTTTGTTTCAAATTTACTCCAATAGCTATCTTCTACACATCTCAACAAACACATTAAAATATTAAATTTCACCCAAGAACATAGCATAAAACATAGGAAATAGGGGTTACAAATATCAACATTTATCGACCTAACAAATAACCCCAAACCTAGTTTTTGCTAGTCCTTGAGCAAAATCGAAATAAAAATAAAAAATATAAATAAACTAAACTTAACTAGACCATTTTCGTTGGGAAACATGATAGCATTGAGCGTATGCTACAAGCCTTTAACCCTCTAGGTGCCACTAGTAGAAGGAGTTAAAGTCTCCTGAGGGTTTACAGGAATGCTACCCACAAACATTAATTTATGGAGAATCAAATAATCAAGATGCAACTCAAATGTACCATTCAAAGCCAATACATTCGGATGCATTGCTTCATTTGAATGAAAAGCCCATAGTCAAGGCACTCTAGCTTTAAAGACATATCGTCAAATGCCATAGATATAATTCGCCTCAACTCTAAGTCTCACAAGATATCGCTTATTAATTTCACATAGAACCTAGGCAAATACACTCATCAAGCATATGTGATGTGTAAATTCGTGCTTTATAAAAACAATACTCGCAAGTGCACAAATCATGAATATATCGTACAGCGGCATGTAAGGATTGTTCCCACGAGGACTAGAGATTTATCAGTTAAAACTAATTTTAATCAAAGCTAAATTAAAGTAACAAGTAGATTGTTGAATTTGATTTAAAGCTAAAACTAAATTAAATTAAACTAAAGGAAGAAATTGAAAAGATTTGGTTGTGATCAAGGGTAAGAAAGCACTAGGTTATCAATGCTCCCCTACTATGTTTACTCAATATTTCGAATTGACTGTGAAAGATATTAATCAAGTTAAGGGTTCGTTCTTATCATAAGTATGATTGTTACCGTATGATCCTGGGATGAATCAAGTGTTCTCAATTACAATTTACCCATAGATCAATAACACAAACTACAATCGAGAACCCATTAAGTGCAAGAACAATGAACCAAAACCTATTTGCATAGATCAATGCTAAGATCAATTTTATCCATTCAATTGAATATTAGCTAAGATTACGTATAGATCAATACTCCAACCTCAATCATTAAATTATCCCTAAATTCATGCCAACGTATGATCATGCATTAACAAGAATAAAGAATTAAGAAATATGATGAATTGAATGAATCAAAACTTAATTTAATTAAATATAGTCAATTCTAACAAAGAGCAGTCATAGAGGATCACATTGATTCCCTAGTATGGAATTAGTTACACATGGCAAAAATAGAAAGAGAAGAGAAAGAAACGGTAAAACCTATTGAGGCCTCAAATGGATTCTTCAAATCTTCAATGATGAATTCTTCTTCGTCTTCGAATCTTCGAATGCGCAATGATGAATGAAAGAATTTTTATGTGTTTTAAAAGATATTGAGAGGTGAAATTAGCTTGCTTCTCTTAGAAAAGTCAATAACTAAGTATATATAGGTTCTCTTTAAAATAGGGTACAGAATTCCCAAGACAACAAGGAATACGCATGATCGCTCGGTACACCACAGCATGGACAGCTTGCTCAAACCGAGGTGTAGACCACTTTGGAGGCACGACCTGGGCAGCGGTACAGACCGCGGCTATGTAAGGTGTCTCGTCAGGGATTCTCCGCTCTTCAGACCACGGTGGAGGCTTTGCTTAAGCAGCGACCTTCGTAGCGGTAATTGATAAAATTGCCCTTCCTTGCTTCAAATCTTACAAACACAACATTAAAGTCCAATGTCCTAAAACATGCTCAATCACACAAATTAAATACCTAAAAATGCTCAAGAAACAAGAAATTGATCGGAGGAAACGAGATTAAAAACATATACAAATAATGACCGATCAAATACCCCCAAACCTATCTTTGCTAATCCTCAAGCAAAACTAAGAAAGATAAAAACTGAAAACTAAACCTAAACCTAGGAATAAAATCCTAACTAAATAAGCCACTTTCGTAGGGAACACGATAGCAATTAGCGTATGCTACAAGCCTTATAAGAAAAATACCAATCATCTAAAATGCGTTTGAACTGTGCCCAAATTGAAACAATACATGCAAAAGTCAATAAGTAAAAACTAAAGTTAAGTCACAAAACTGAATGAATTGCTCAATTTTTTAATGAAAAGCCTATTCTCAAGTCGTTCAAGTTTCAAAGTCACATTCGCTTAAAACCATAGATGTAATTCACCTTGACTCTAATTCTCACAGGATGTCACTCATTAGTTTCACACAGAATCTAGGCAAATACACTCATCAAGCATATGCGAATGGAATTTATAAAAAAGAAATTTCAAGATATACTCACATATGAATATATTGTACAAAGAACGCTTGATTTTATGCAAAAGATCTCACGAAAGAATTAAGCATTATGAACAAGATAGACATATTATTCAATTCTACTTTCATAGTAAGGATAACCAGCAGATCAGTTAGACTTTAATTAAGGTTGTAATGGGGCCATTTGATGAAGGTTAAAAAAAATGGGAAATTTGGGATTCAACAACCTAGGACCATACCATGAGAGTCTTCAATAACTTTACGGCTTCGTACAGAGATCTCTTAATCCTCATCACTAATGAGATAATCATCTCTTACCACTGTCCTATTTTTCAAAATTTAACCATTCTCTTCATGTCAAAACTCCTTTTTTTTAGTATATACAACTTTGTGATCAAATTTACTTATATGCACTCATTAAACTCTACTTTATGATTCTCATAACACCTTTTTTTTATTTGTTTTATTTGATTTGAGAATCAGTGGATTACATGTACAGAGAAATCATAATTATCAAACTTACTTTTTGGATTGAATGCAGCTCTTTTCCTTTATTGTCCCCTGATCAAAATATACAAAAATCCAGTGCAAAATTATAATATCTTCTTCACATTCTCAATGTATGATACCAAGATATAAGGTATGGCTAAATTATGGCTTTTTGGGCTAAGGTTAATGTGGTGAAGAAAGAAAAAGGCTCAATTAGTGTTTGGCTTCATACCAGGCTATGGAACATACGACACACGGGTGGGAAATATTTACGGCCTTTTAAGTAGTTCAAGCACTCATAGTCGAATCATCACTTCCATCTGTAAATGTGCCTCTCTCTCCTAGCGTCGATGTCGCCTTTCTCTATACTGTCTTATCGTAGGTAACCGCTTGTTCCACACTGTTAATAGTAACATACTAGGCGCATGCTCCTCCAATCCTGCATCAACCTCAATACCCGTTGTCCTGCAAAAAGCTGTAATAAAATAGGGGAATACCATAGAGGACCCATCTTCCCAGCCACTGTTGTATATTGCCCTAAAAATCACTCGACCAATATTAATTGGCCAGCCAGTCATAAGTCGATGTAACAGTCGGGCGGGCTCAAAAAATATCTCTGTGCGTTGCTTTGTAGGTCTCAAGAAGTACGAGATGAAGATGTTTCAGAATACAACGTCCACTCTCAAATCCCTCTTATATAGGTGAACCATCTGGTTCCACTCTGCCCTTCCATCCATCCTAAGTACTTCCTCCAACCTTGCCAAGTGTTGATCAACATCATCAATAGTATTTATTCCAATATTACTGTTGACTTGCACCTCCGGAGTTGCAAAATTCTAGTTAATTGCATCCGGTAAAATATGGACCTCAACTCTTTGGACCAGAACTGCCCCTCCATTGAGAAATCTTTCCGGAATCATGCTAGCATAAAATTTGGCCAGGATACTCCTATTTGGTTTCGGGGGCCTCTGAACAAATCCTGCCCATCGACGGGTAGCGACAAACTCTGGCACAGAAGTCTCTCCAAAACTGGGCACCTCAATGCCCTTCTCCACAATCCAAGGTCTACTATGGAACTTCAACACTCGATCTATAAAATCTTTATTCTGAGCTAGTTGTGAAGAAGCGACCCCTTTTCCTCTGGAAGTGCTGCTAACCCGAGGCTTTTTACACATATTTGTTCTACCCATCTGTACATATAAAATAAACAAACCCAAATTATGCAGAGTTTATATAAATTTTGGCAGCACTTCGGCTTGAATATGAACCCAAGTTCTCAAATAATCACAACATTCTTCAATAACATAATCCAAAGGCATCACATAAACGAAGTAAATTCAATTCTACACGATGGTAACATATTTAACATTCATTAGATAAAAATCAAACCTTTCTCCCAATAATTCAAAATTCAGATTTCCAAGAATAACTAGATAGAAATTTCATCCAATAGACTTAAGCATGTAGAATTTACCAATATAAACAAAGCCCATTAGCCAAGAATGCATAAAACTCTTGTAAGAACACTCAATCACCACAAACCATTCTTGAGAACACATACCTTAAACCTAGATCAAATTATGCCCAAAACTAAAATAATTTCTTGTGAAAAACAAAAGAGAGACATACCTTTGATCCTTGAAGAAGATGAGTAAGGATTGGAAGAAAGTTTAGTGAAGAAGAAATGAAAATGAAACAAGAAGAGAAGTGGTAGGAGAAAAGATGCATGCGCAGCAAAGAAGAAATAAGGGGGAAAAACAGCCCAGACAGCGGACTTATATAGGTGCGCGAATTTGTGCCCTACCACAGTCTAGGCACATACCTGGAAGGTGGCCTCGGCCGCTATTATGCCCTAGTTTGCTTACCTGAAGCTACAAAATGCACCGTTTTACTTAATATACCACGGTGTAGACCGCAGTATATACATTGCATCTCAAGTGGTTTTGACCGCGGTGATTCACAGAGGATCATCGTTTTACATGCCGCAACGCAGAAACCATGTCTGCTCAGTGGTATGTGCTGCGAGAAAGTCTAGTGGGTACCGGCTTGCTAGGTCGCGGGGTAGACATACGCCTCAGGAGCGGTCTGCACCACGAAGATTATATAGCCTTCATGCTTTGACTACCGCAGTCTAGACGTGTGTCTAGAGAGCGGTCTGGCCAGCGGTGCATGAACAAAATTGTTCCCACACTTCATATACATAGTTCAAATATGCAAACATCAGAATCACCTTTTCTTTTCATTTAAAACCACAAGATAGCCCCAACTTTAATTAAAAAATGTCCCTAAATTAGGTATGAGATTAAAAATGTAACAAAGTTCAATTCTAGTTACAAAGGTTCTTGAGACACACACTAATTATAATTCTAAAATAAAATAAAAAAAAATAAAAAATAATAATAATAATAATTAAACTTGGGTGGGTTACCTCCCACCAAGCGTTTTATTTAACCTCTATGCGAGAAGGAGTAGAGCGCTACGGCTCTAATGGTGATGCAACAATCACATATTCATTACCAATTTTCTTCAACTTGAAAGTTCCACCATTCCCAACGTTTCTTAGCTCAGCCTTTTTAAACCATACTTTCTTCACATTCGTTGGATTCATTTCCCTTGTTTATAAACTGGTAGCATCTTGGTTGAATGTGACCCTTCCTGTTACAAAAGTGACAAACGGGAATAAATTTATGAAATTTACCTCTCTGGTAGCTGTTGTTCAATGATCGATCTTAATTCCTTCTGTTTCTCTTTCTTCTTTTTGGAATTAGATCTTTCTTCCTTTTTGGTGATGGAATCACTCGACTTATCATTATTTACCTCATTGATCTTAACTTCCGCCAATTGTTTCTTCTCATCCATGACCATTGTCTTGATCTCTTACTCTACCCTTTTAATCTTTACAATACCTTCAAGCTCCTTAATCTTCATAATCTCTAAGGTTTTATCTTTTTGTTCAATCTCATCCTTCATTAACTTCATTCGGTGATCAAACTCTTATTAGAGCTTTTCAACCTCTTGAGGAAGTACTACATACCTTTGTAATGAAGACTCTTTTTCTTCCAGTAATCAGTCATCCTTATTGTCAATTCAGAGTTAAAAGCGACAATCATCTATTTGTCTTCTTTTAACTGCTCAATCATGTTCTCATATCTTGCACAATGTGAAATTTTGTTTCTTTTGCTATTTCGAGATTCTTTTAAGGCCGAAGTTGAATTTGGACAAACTCCTGGATCTACTACTTCCATATTGAAACAATCAGCAACACCTACTGGATGTTTCAAATATTTGAAAACATCAACATTGATTGTCTCATCAAACACTATCATGGAAACCTTCCCATTATGCACATCTACGATAGCCTTCGTGGTTGACATAAATGGTCTACCGAGCAAGATAGGGAAGTCAATCGTATTGGTGCCTTCTTCCTCCATATCTAGTATGATAAAATCTGCAGGTATAATGAGCTTGCCAACTTGGACTAGAACATCTTCAACAATTCCACGAGGAACCTAATAGATCGATCGGCAATTGAAAGCTCCATGTTGATTGGTTTTAGATTACTAAGCCCCATCTCATTGTATACAGCATATGACATCAAATTAATGCTTGCCCCTAGATCCAGTGTGGCTCTCTCTTTCCTTATTTCTCCCACTGTGATGGTAATGTTGAAACTTCCAGGATCCTTGAGTTTCGGGGGCAAATTCTTTTGGAGTATTGCACTTGCTCCATCTAGAATTGGTATTGTCTCTTGTGAATCAGTCTTCCTATTTCTTGAGTTGAGTTCTTTGAAATACTTTGCGTAGGCTGACATCATATGAATCTCTTCCATGGTTTACAGATTAACATTGTCATTTGACAGGATATTATAGATCTTCTTGAATGATTGGTTGAGTTTGTTCCTTTGAACTCTGGATGGAAATGGAATAGGCGATTTGTGAATTTTTGATGTATCCTTGGACTTCTCTACCTTAAGCTCTTCCTCATCTCCTAGTTCATTATTCTTCTTCGATAAACCTAAAACATTAATAGAAGCATTAAATAGTTTAGCAAGTTTATCATAATTTAAATCTTTACCATTCCAATGAACTGTGATGGCCTTTGCTTGCTCAGTATAACTTGGAAATCTTTCTGATTCATTCTTTTGATTAGCTTTAGCTAGTTGCCCAATTTGTATTTCTATCTTTCTTAATGAAACATCAAAATTTTGCAATCTCACATCAGTGTCTTGGAATCTTTTATCGTGTTGATTCATCCTCTGGTCCATAGTTTGTATAAATTGCTTCATTGTATCTTCCAATGATAGATTTGTGGGTTGAGATACAGGATTTTACTGGGTACCGGCATTATACTGTCTCTGGCCATTATTGTTGT
Organism: Dipteronia dyeriana; assembly: GCA_032871835.1. Taxonomy (NCBI): domain Eukaryota; kingdom Viridiplantae; phylum Streptophyta; class Magnoliopsida; order Sapindales; family Sapindaceae; genus Dipteronia; species Dipteronia dyeriana. Next base: position 74,318,299 of record CM065300.1, on the reverse strand, counting down.
TATTTCCCAACTAGTTTTTGGTGCCTTGATTATCTCTCCAAGAGAAGTTTGGATGATTTCTCCAACCTGGATTGTATGTGTTTGAAAAAGGATCATTCCAAGGTCGAGAGTTGAAATTGTTCATAGCTTGTACTTCTTCCTTATCATTGGGTCCATGACCTCTTGCTTGAAACACTTCCGCACCGTACCCTGGTTGCTCATATCCCCCGAGTTGTTCTTCTCTCAGTTGTCCCGCCTGATTGACAAGTACTTCTATACTTTTCTGCATTTGTGATATTTGCATTGAGTTACCGACACTAGTATGTACTTCATAAATTCCCTTCCTTCTCCTAGAGTTCTTCTCTTGGGAATTCCTAGCAAGTTTTTCAAAAATAGATTGCAATTCTTCTGGAGTCTTATCAGTCATGGATCCTCCACATGCATTATTTACTGAGACAGTTGAAACGTCATTTAGTCCATCATAAAACCATTGCCAGAGTTGGTGCATTTAATATCCATGCTGAGGACAAACAAACAAAAGCATCATAGAATGACTCTCGGTCCCCTTGAAAGAAATTTGTAATCTTGGACCTGATCTCAATGGTCTTCTGAGGAGAGTAAAACTGATCAATGAGTCTATCTACCACCTCTTCCCATGTTGTCAGTGAAGCTGGAGGCAAAGTCAAAAGCCATGTCTTCACCTTTTCCTTGAGAGCGTGTGGGATACATCTCATACGCAGCTGGTTTTCTATCAGCCTGGTGTTTGGAAAAGCTTGAATTGCTGTATAGAACTCTCTAAGGAATTTAAGCACATCTTCATTTGGAAATCCATCGAAAGCAGACAGCAGATTGTAATGGAAAATTTTCAGCTCATAGTTTCTAGCTACCTCATCCAGTGCAATGCATAGAGGGTGATTATCAACTATAGGCCTACTATAATCCTTCATAGTCTTGATAGGTACAACTGGTAAATCCGGAACCTCTTGGATGTTGCGATTTCCGTCGTCTCTCATTGTTCTTTATCCAATACGATCAATGTTGTCGTTCAACGGTAGTAATTCTCCCTGCAATGATCTTCTACATTGCATTCACCGTTGAAACCTGAAACAAAAGGCAAACACACAGTAAATTATGAAAATAAAATAAAATAAAATAATAACTAAAAATCTAAAATTAATAACTCTACTACCAAACTAATTAAATCTATTACTAAAACTAAACTAGAATTAACCAATAAATTTAACCAGTCTCCAGCAGCGGCGCCAAAAACTTGATGTGTAAATTCGTATTTTATAAAAAAAATACTCGCAAGTGCACGAATCGTGAAGATATCGTACAGTGGCAAGTAAGGATCATTCCAACGAGGACTAGAGATTTATCGATTAAAACTATTTCTAATTAAAGCTAAATTAAAGTAACAAGAAGATTGTTGAATTTGATTTAAATCTAAAACTAAATTAAATTAAACTAATAGAAGTAATTGAAAAGATTTGGTTGTGATCAAGGGTGAGAAAGCACTAAGTCACCAATGCTCCCCTACTATGTTTACTCAATGTTTCGAATTGACTATAAAAGATATTAATCAAGTTAAGGGTTCGTTCTTATCATAAGTATGATTGTTACCGTATGATCCTGGGATGAATCAAGTGTTCTCAATTACAATTTACCCATAGATCAATGACACAAACTACAATCGAGAACCTATTAAGTGCAAGAACAATGAACCAAAACCTATTTGCATAGATCGATGCTAAGATCAGTTTTATCCATTCAATTGAATATTAGCTAAGATTACACATAGATTAATACTCCAACCTCAATCATTAAATTATCAAAACCCTAAATTCATGCCAACGTATGATCATGCATTAACAAGAATAAAGAATTAAGACAGAGGATGAATTGAATGAATCAAAACTTAATTTAATTAAATATAGTCAATTATAACAAAGAGCAGTCATAGAGGTTCATATTGATTCCCCAGTATGGAATTAGTTACACATGGCGAAAATAGAAAGAGAAGAGAAAGAAACGATAAAACCTATTAAGGTCTCAAATGGATTCTTCAAATCTTCAATGATGAATTCTTCTTCGTCTTTGAATCTTCGAATGCGCAACGATGAATGAAAGAATTTTTACTTGTTTTGAAAGATATTGAGAGGTGAAATTAGCTTGTTTCTCTTAGAAAAATCAATAACTAAGTATATATAGGTTCTCTTTAAAATAGAGTCCAGAATTCCCAAGACAACATGGAATACACACGACCGCTCCCTATACTGTGGCACGGACAACTTGCTCAGACCGCGGTGCATGAAGCGAAGTGTAAAAATACAATCACGGTTAAATACTCAAGGATAACCTAGAGGGGGGATGAATATGTTAGACACCTTTTTCGACTCTCTTAGAAACAAACAAAAGTTTGTCCCTCTAGATTGCTTGTATCATAATATATATATAAATTAAAGACAATTAATCAATATATAAACACAAATAAAGTGTGATACAAACAAGTAATTGTAACACATATACAATCTATTCTATAGAAAGGAAGTCAACATACATAGAGAGTTCTATCCACAATACAAAGATTAGAGAGATAGGGATAGAGAAAAGTTGACACAAGATATAACGTGGTAAACCTCCGAAGAGGAAACATCCACGGGCTATCAGCCACCGGCAAACAAAATCCAATAGTAGATAAGACAAGTACAATCTCTCAAGTGACCTCTTCACCTAGAAACTACCCTCCTATCCTACTCTTGAAGTTATCGCTCTATTCTCAACAATCTGAGGCTTCACACCTCTTGTCAAGACTTCCTTGCTCACCTTATCCGGATCTTCATAACCCAAGGCAAGACTTCTTGCTCAACTATCCGAGTCTTCCCGACTCTAGTCAATACTTCCTTGCTCACCTATCCGAGTTCTCCCAACTCTTGGAAAGACTTCTTGCTCGACTATCCAAGGCTTCACACCTCTAGCCAAGACTTCCTTGCTCGACAATCTGAGGCTTCACACCTCTTGCCAAGGCTTCTTACTCAACACCATAGGTCTCACACCTATTGTCAAGACTTCCTTCTCACAAGGCATCTAGGTGATCATGAATGCAAAATACAAACAAGAACGCAACATAGAATGCTATGATCAACACATCCTATGGAAAATACTAGACATGAGCATGAATGCACAAATCACATATAATCTAGTTAATCATGCATGAGTAGTTAATCTAGATTATGTAAGATATGATCAACATTAATCACAAACTAGATTCATGCATATATCTAAACTTGAATCACAAGATATGATCAACAAATCACAAGATCAAGTTTAAATCACAAAAACCAAAAACATGCTAAAATTATATGACAAAGTCAAATAGATCTAAGCATAAGTTCTAGAGCATATTCCTAATCATAGATTCAACAAATCACATGAATAGCTCAAAAGAACATAAACACATGTATTATGTGAGAATTTCGGCTAAGAGAGCCTAATACATGTGAAGAACTATTTATCTCAAAATCAATCAATCAAAGATCACAAAATAGTCTTAGAATCAAAGCTAGCACAATACGATCCCAAACATGTGATAACATAGGCAAAATCAAAACCTAACTCAACATGTATGATTTCAATTGAAATTCAATCTAGCTTTGAAAGTGTTCAAAACACTCACAATATACAAATATATGTAGAAGAATAAAATCAATACCTTAGTTGATCTAGGTGCAGTCCAGTTTTTGTATGAGTAGACACCAACAACAGCAACAAAACTCACTCAAACCTTCAAAGAAAAGATGCAGGATGAATAGATGAACACTCTCAACTTCGAATCACTCAAATCGGAGTTCAAATGAACAGGTTATGGTGTTTGGAATGTGAGAAAATTTAGAGACAAAAATTCTGCACACTTGAATTGAATTTCTTCTTAGAATGAAATGTGAGAGGGAGAGAGATTATAAAGGAGTGGGAAAGAAGAAAGCAAGAAAGACCATTTTACCCTCCTTTAGAAGTGCTCCTCTGAGATGGTGCATGGGCATCTCGGAGCAGCAAGGTTGTGCGGCCAAGATGGCCACGCGCCATCTCGGGTAAGCACACCTCCATGGCCTTTTGGCCATGGTGCATTCCAATCGTGCTCCCTCGCGTTCTTCAACCGTTCTTAGGCCTCCGAACTCGAAATTTGAATCCGTTTGTGGATTATGAACTGTAACTCTCACACGGACATGGACATATAAGATACTCAGCCCAAAAAATAATAATTTGACTCGATATACGAAGACGAAGACAATGTATGAAACATGAGTTGAAAGTGTAGTATCTTTTGACTTTGAACTTGAAATCAATAGTATGAGTAACCGAAATGACTGGAACTCAATCAAGAATGATTTAAGACTAAATCCAAGTTCAATATCCATGTTATACAAACATATACACACACAAACATAATTCACACTAGAATGCAAACTACATAAAGATAGTTCCAATCATGCATATTCCAAAACATGTTATTTCCAAACCAATGCATGAGCATTCATCTTCAAGTGTGTGAATGTGTTATACATGGTGCACAACGATGCAAGGAAACATATGAATGAATTGTATGTGTATGCCTATAAAGGTGCACAACGATGCAGGACACAAATGTATGATATGTGTGTGTGTGCCTAAGCCTTGTAAGAGAAAGATAAGGTCTTAGTATACCTTTGTATAACCAAATTGCATCATTTCTCTTTGAAGACTTAGAACTTGCTTTAACTTGTTGTTTCTTCTTCCTTGAAGCTTGAATCATCATGAACCTAAACAACTAAGTCATTACAAGTAAACATCATTTTGATATTGAATCCATGCCAACACAAACTAAAACCTAACAATCTCCCCCTTTGGTAAATTCCATGTCAAAATAACTATACATTTACTACAAATATAAAAATGAAGATAGACTACAAAATCACTCCCTCACATTACATTGAGTAAGATTCCTATAACTAATCTTAACCAACTCTTGAACTTCATCTTGATCTTCTCTTGAAGCAACCTACAAATCATCTCAAAGCACAATGCATATACAGTAGAAAAACAACAAATGGCAACATATAATATGGCTAAGAAAATACAATTAAGTCCACAAATACATGTATATCCCCCTCAATACATGCCAAATACAAGAATTCTTAACCAAATCTTAAGACTAATTATTACAAGCCAATGAAAGTTCAAAAGTTCACAAAAACAACATAAAAAGGAAACTAAGTAACTAGCAACTCTTAACAACTCTTTCTCCCCTTTTTTGACATGAAATGATGCCAAAAGGTAAGAAATATACCATGAGACTCAAATACTAGCTACTAGATCCACCAAAGAAAGATGTGCGTGTAGTTGACCTAACATAATGCTTGAGAGGTGGTCTTGAACTTGATGCAATACACTCCTCCAACTCTTTTATTCTAGCATCTTGTTTTTCAACTATAGCACTAAGCTCATCAACCTTCTTCTTCAAATGTAAAGCCCAATCCAGAAGAATGTTTATGCTAGTCACTTGACAATCAACTTGTGAACTACTAAATAGTACAAAAGTATCACATGTCTTTCCCTTATCCTTATATAACATGTATGACACACATTTATCACTATACTTTTCCAAGGGTTGTACCAACATATCATCTCCACTACTTTAAACACCACGAGCTAAACATAAAGAAGTTATAAACCCCGATAATGCATGCTTCTTACTCTCTAGTTGAGAAAGCTGCATTATCCAAATAAAACATAAGCAAATCCCCAAGGTTTATAGGTTGATTAGTCACTAAGGCATATACTATTTTGATCTTGTCTTTATTCAACTCGGTTGAATTCGAAGATCCAATAATATTTGTGCAAATAAAAAGATGCCAAAATGCACTTGCCTTAGTTAACTCATGTTGACTAATATATGCTCTACCTTTCCACTCAAAAGAAGCATTGTCACATAGAGTTCTACCAATGATATTAAGATTCTCAATGATATCAACATCTAGAAAGTTTGAATCAATATCACTAGATAGCCCAAGAAACTTGTTAATGTTTAGGTTAACTCTAAACACAACACCCCTAATCTCAATCAAAGCATCCAATAAGGTGGCACTCTCTCTATATTCATGATAAAATTCTCTAACAATAGTGTTATTCACTATTCCTAGCTTGCTCACCCAAGATTCCTAATTTCTATCCCTAATACATTTAAGAACATAAGAATCTTTACATTTACCTAAGTCAATGCCTCTATCTTGAAATATCTTTTTAGTTGCAAAGATCCCTAAATCCGTTGACCTAGAATCTTTGGATCCCTTTAAGGTAGACTTAGCTTTCACAATGGGATTCGAATGATTTCCACATCCGGTAACCTTAGTTCTTCCCATTTGTTCTTGTGAAATAAGATGCTAATACATACAACAAAAGTGAGTGAAAGACAAAACAAGCATATTAGTCACAAATATATAAACACAAAGACATATGACTTAAGAATGACTCATCATACAAGACAAAGATATTGAGTAATATCTTACAAGTATCATTAAGTCAAAATATGCCAACATGTAACAAAAATGAAGCATGTGAACGTATAATAAAAGAGAACAATGCCTAATATACAATGCCCCCCTTGATAAATGCTATGACTAAGATTCATGATAGCATAAGGTTCACAAGGAAGTTCACACAATCACACATTCAAGCAATTTGAAGAAATATCAACAAAATAAGCTTCATATGCTAAGAGAGATACACAAAGATTTTTCAAGTTCGCTCATAATTCTTCAACAATTGCAAAGATATCATCATACTCATAAACAAAGTGTGTGTGTGAGAGAGATATGCTTCAAATATATATCAAGAAGTAGTTTGATAATCAACATGCAAACAATTTCCAATAACTATTCATCTTAAATTTTTTCCATAAAAAGTCAAACCGATTATCATCCGGAATTTTATGCTTTTAAGAGAATAGATTTTCAACATATGAGCGTGTGTGTGCATGTGGCTCGACATCCCATTTTTTTTTCAACCCGAGCTCATTTGATTTTCAACTAAACTTCTTTTTAAGCCTTAATCAAAGATATTTTTTTAGGTTTTGAATCAAAGTTTTTTTTTATGATTTCATTTCAACACTTCTTTGATTTTTCCATTTTTTTTTACATAAACAAAAATTCACTTCATGACGGCTTTCACTCATCACAATGGTGTAGCTCTTTCCAACATTGGGTAGCTTTCACAACCAAGGTGTGTAGCCCTTTCTCATGAAGGTGCTTGTTGAGTTCTATGTAATTGCCGAAGCAAAATGGATACTAACCATAGGTCATTTTAAATGTACTTGAGCACAAAAACTTCAAGGTGTATCCAATGCTTACATATTAGTAAACTCAACCTACTAGCAAAACATATAAGAGAAGCAAGGTGCATATTTTAGAAAACCAAGATTTTATGGCTCATAAACACATGATCTAAGAGCAATAAGTAGAGACTTATTCAAGATCATTACTTCTCTAATGAGTAGCTTTCACAGAATATGAAGCTCATATTTTCAAAAGTAATGCCACTCAATATACTAGACATAAACAATCATCAAAGTTAAGATCAATGTGAACAATATCACTATTAGATCCTAAATTAGCAAATGTCAATGAGAACCATATGTATACTATACAAAATTCTCTAATATGACATGCTATGAGATGTATGTCAATAATTGAGTCAAAAGATGAATATCTAAGAGAACATGCATTAGAGTATAGAGATACCTTTTTTTTTACACATTATATTCACCAAATATCATACTTCCACCCTTTTTATGAGCACTCTTGCCTTGAATGTCCTCATGACACCAAGTTGACAATGTTTCACAACAAGAGTATACAAAGCATAATATCTCAACTCAATCAACATATATAACAAAAGAACTTCTTCAAAGTTAATCAACAAATTTTGACCATCATAACAAACATGATGTGAGATAACCAAGTTCATATCAATACATGGAGTATTCAAAGCTAGCAAGCAAGAATTCTCAACACAATTGATATATAGCCTCAAAGCTATCTCACATGTGCTTTTTATATTAGTGATAAGAGCACTCACCCTTGAACCACTTGTTCTTGGGTGTATCAACACAAACATTTACAATATCATCTTTGACAACAATGTTAAATCTAGAGTAAAGTCCTTCAATGACTTGATTAACAAGAATATCATTAACACACTCTTACTTAACATTTTCAACACAAGCTTTGTCAAGTTGAACAAGACTAGAATTCTTTCTACTCCATAAATTTTTCTCATGCTTAGCAAAATTATCATGTTTCTCAACTTTCAAGGCCTTAGCATGTTCAAGTTGAAGTTTAATCTCCTTATCCCTAGATTCATTTCCTGATTTGCATTTTTCAATATATTTATAACACCTAGGCTTAATGTGACCTATTGTGTTGCAATAATGGCAAATTGGGATAAAAGATGAGATTGTACCTTTTGGAGTTGAACTAGCTTCACTAGGAGTTTGCAAAGATACCTTGTTTGCCAATTTCTTCTTGGCTTTTGATCTTCTCTTCTTGTGTGGTTTCTTATCATTCACGACTTTATCAAAATGTGTAAGAAGTGGTGCTTCCAAGAGCTCTTCTTCAACTACCAAATCGTCTTCACCACTATGGGAGTTAACAAGATTTCTAACACTAGACACATTAACTGAATCATTTACTAAATCCTTGATAGCCTCCTTAGTCGTGTCTATCTCTTCCATCAATTCTTGTTCTCTCTTCCTCAAAGAAGATATCACATTATCCTTCTCAAGGTTAATCGTTTCAAGTTCTCCAAACTTCTTCATAATATCACCGGTTGACGGGAAATTTGCTCGGGATGAGAAATTACAGTTAACACCCTCGAGACCACTACCACAAAAGTGGTGGCCGGGGTCGGTACCGTTGATTCCGGACCTAGTTAAGAGATAGACGGGAGGATGAAATGTAATAACAGTAAATGGGAGCTTTATTATTGATATATTGCTTTAAGATACAAATAGCTCTCTTGTTTGCTCACAGCCTCTCGGAGGTGTAGGATGGTGGCAACTCGGTGCATGTCAAATAGTGGAGATGAAGGTGACCGTATTCTGAATCCAGAATTTAGGCCTTCCTCTCTTCTTTCTATCTTATATGTTGTTGCCTTTTTATATATGTTGTTCTCTATTTTTCTGTCGATCCTCTCTATCTCTCTCTAGCTTCACATATTTATATCGTCCAAGTCGGTTTTTAATCCGTAAATACGTTACCGTAATCCCACGAATCTGTTCCCTCCTTATCGGGCGGGATTCGTTATTTGAATTTGAATTGTTATGGGATTTGATGATATCATTGATGGAGATAAGTTTAATCCCTTATTTGAATCAAACTCTTGACGTGCATGTAAATATTACCTGGAGACAATCCTGTGTGTACTCGTGCCATGAATCTTCATGGAGGTCACCCTGCCAGCTGCCTGTTGCCCCGTAGAGCGAGGTAGATCCCTGCTCTGGCTCTAATCTTAGAAGCTTAAGATGGATTTTCCCTGACCCTTGGGGGCTTGAGGTGCTCTTGTAGACCCTCCTAGGAGGTAGTTGGGGTAGTGTAGATTTAGGCATGATTCTTCCTTTATGTTTGGCAAGGACAGCAGGCTTCTGGAGAGGTTGGCGGGCTTCTTTCAGAGTTCTCTTGAGCTTGGAGACTTCCCCTGGCATTTACGAGGCGGTTATGGAGCTCGACCTCAGAGCCGAGGTTCCCCGATAGATGGCCTGGAGAAGCCCGGCTTCCAGTACTCTTGTAGGGGCTTATCCCGATCGTGTCTGGCTTGTCTTCTGGTAGCTTTGAAGCTTAACTGGCCTTTCCTGCTCCTGCAAGGTGGCTTTACAGTCTTTCCAGGTTTCATGATTATCGATTATGGGTGGAAAATTTTTTTTGACCCCTGACCAAATTTCACTATTAACAGAAGTCCCCTCTGACTTGACACCAGTGGTAGAGTTGGGGTTGGAGTCAAATTCCTTGTTTAATTGAGAAAGTTTTTCGCCATAAAGATAATTAATGAGAGCGAAATTTTCCCATTAATTACCCAACATTTTGAATTTGAAACTGAGTGTTATTCAAAGAAAAATGTTTGTTATACGGCTCCTGGTGATCTTCCCGAGGACATCGCCAATAAACCTCTATTTAAGCCCGGCCTGACCGTCACTTTCTTCATACTTCCTCAAATCTTCAAACTTTAGAATTTCTTCGTCCCTGTTTTCTCTGCCGAAATCTTCCGATTGCTTTCTCACCTCTCTTTCCTATCCATGTCGACTTCCACAGATAGTGTTGATGCAATGGTGGAGGGATCCGGGGGCCCTAACCTAGCTCCTCTTAAACGGGTGCGAGGGATTTCAAGCCATGTGGAATCTTCCCCACTCCGCCAGCGCCGCCGTTCTAGCAGGAATGTTTCTATCGGTTCTGGCTTTTCGAACCAGCCTGACAATCCTTTGAACCTAGTCGATGAAGACTCTGATGTCGGGGAGAGATTAGATGTGGTCAGGAGGGTTCAAGTCACAGTGGCGAGCTTCCTTCAGTGGTATCCCTTCCTTTCGAAACCAGGGTCATTCCTGACTCCACGGTCGACCCTCAGTCGATTCGCAGTCTTCGGGACAAGTATGGTATTTCTGACACTGTCCCTAACTGTTCCCCTTGGAATTACGATGTTTTTAGTTTGGCTAAAGACGTGCTCCCTATCAACATCGCAGCTTTTGAGAGCGGGAAGAGGCTACCTCTTCACCCCACCCTTCGGCGGGCTCTCAATGCCCTTCAGCTGGCTTTACTTCAACAGATGGTCGGGTTTTGGAGGCATCTAGTCGGCTTCCTGGTATTGTGGAGGGAGCATTGTGAGCTGAGCAGTGTAACCAAGGAGCCCGGGGCTGAGAAGCTCGCTTTATTTTTCCATATCGGTAGCCTGGAGGGGATCCCACTAGGTCAATTCTATGTCAAGGCCAAGAATAGGCTCAACTTTATCATCCCCGGGGCTTCAAAGAAGGACCTTGCTTGGAAAAAAGAATGGGTACTGGCGGGGGGAGATTGAGGGAGCTTCGCCTTCATCGGTGGGCATGAGCTTGAGGTTCCCACCGCCTTTAGTGACAAACCCATCTGGGGTCAGGATTCCTTACCCGATAAGTCTGAAGCCGTGCTGAAGACCATCCTAGCTCGGAACTACTTGAATCTGCAGTTTTCGACCGCCGACCCCTTCCATCCCCACATAGTAAACAGGTACCTGTGGATATCTGGTGCTACCCCTCATAAGTATCTCGATCTATCTTGTTTTTTTTTATTGGTTGGTTCAGTTCTGATGATCTTGATTCTTTCTTCTAACAGTGTTTGTGGTTGCTCCAGCTTCTCACAAAGCCTGACAAGCTGTGATACCTCCTCCTCCTTCTAGATCGTCCCCTGGAACTCTCCCGGCTATTCTAAAATAGAAGGGGTCAACCACTTAGGTACCAACCCTGTTCATCCCTTTTCCCTCTCCTTCCCAGGTGAAGTCCAAGATGGCTCTTCTGGCATCTCGGGCTGTCAAGGCTCTAAACCGAGGAGGGTCTGTCTCCCAAGTCATCAATAAGTCTAATCCTACCCCCTCACCAGTAGTTACTGCTTCAAACGATGCTCTCTAAGTCACACAACCCCTCTCTGCAGATTCGGTTGTATCCCGGGCAATCTAGGTTCCCAGGGAGCCCGATGCCAATATTCTTGAGGTTGCCTTTTCTCGCCCCCACCAGCAATCGAGCTCGACGGGTCAGTACGAGATCCTGAAGCAATTTGTCGCTTCCTGTCAGGGTGGCGGGCTTATAGGATGACCGTGATGCCCGTGGACATCATGATAACCAAAGAGTCTGCCCTTCTAGCCGAGGTAATTTTCGTTTTTACTTCTTCATTCAGCTGTTTGACTTGTCATTTTCTAACATGATTTTCCTTTGCAGGCTTTCAAGTTTCAAGTGGCCATAGGGCATCAGGTAGCCCTCCTCCGTGATCGGGCAACCAAGGCTGAGGCTGAAGCTAAGCGAGCCATGGGGTTACTTGCACGGGCTCAAACCCTAGTCCAGAAAATGACTTCCAGCCAACAAGGAATGAAGACGCAGCTAGCTGAGCCTCAATGCGATCATGAGAGGCTGAAGTGGGCTTTTGATCAGGAGGCTCTCCGGTCAAAGTGGCAGGCTAGCCGGCCGGATGACTGGAGGGGAGAGGGGAAGGCCTTGGATGTTAAGAACCAAACTTTACAGGCTCAAATTACCCAACTCCAGGTAGAGGTGGAAGCCTCTTTTATCGAGAGGTACTTCTATGCCTCCTATCAGGTTACAGAGGCTCTTCCTCCCCCATTTTATCTCTCCAGTATTATAGGCTGGGATAGAATGGAGGTCATGTCACGGGCTGTGGAGATGTCTCACCTCGAAATGGATGGAGCTGGCCCTTTTGGGGAGGGAGCTAGGAAGTAGTTGAAGGTGCCAGATCTGCCTCCTTCTGTTCTAGCCTTTTCAATATCGAGTCCCTACGAATCCTCGAAGGGGATTCATGAGGAGCTAGAAAGAGGCCTTGCTGAAGCCCGAGATCCCCCCACAGTGCTCTCAGGAATGGAGTCAACAGAAAGTGGGATCGTGCCTAAGTCGGTGACCAGCCTTCTTGATGCAGCTATACCACCTGAAGTTATAGCGGTGATCCATGAAATCGTGGAGGAGAATCCTGTTGGCCCCGAGGCAGCCGGGGCTGATCCTAGGAGGAAGTGGCAGAAGCGGTAGATGCATATAATCAGGATCAGGATGAGCATGGGGCGAGGTCCATTTTGTGGAGGAGGAAGCTGAAGGCCCTCAGGAAGACTAAAAAGCTTGAGTTCTCTACCATGTGATCTATTTTGAATGCCAGGAAAATGAGGTGGGCATCTCATCTTCAACTGTGTTTACCATTTTATCATTTCTTTTGTAGCCTGGAACCAGGGATTGGGCCCGCTTGCTTGTTGTAGCCTAGTTGGAGGATATGCTCCCTTACTTTATAATAAAATTTTAATCTCAGATCTAACTATGGCTTGCATGTACTTGCTTGATCGCCTAGCTTTTATATCGAAACGAGCTATCTTTGGGGGGAAAAATAAGATAAGAAAAAAAGTTGTTGGCATTGAGCCCTCGTTCTAATGAAACTCCTAGCTCAACTTCTTTAGTTGACAGTCCTCTTATTTCGTTGTAGGTCTGCTGTAGTAAGTGACCACGTATCAAGGAAAAAATAGTGAAATAACATGAGCATTTAGAGTTTAAGTAAATCGAGCCCTCTATCCCCAAGCTCTTTTACGGGGCTGTAGCCCGAGTAAAACATTAAGTAAAGACCTGTTTAGCCCCCTTCTTAGGCTCGGGATCAGGAGGGTTTCCGCGCTTTCAAGTTCGATTCCTTCCTGGGGGAAATGGTAGCCCGACTAAGGCAATAGCAGGGCTATCTAGCTATTTCCTGGTCTTAAGATCTAGATGGCAAATATGCTCTTAAACTCAGATCCTTCTTAGGGGTGGTAGCCCGACCAAGGCATCAGGAGGGCTATCTAGCCATTTCTTGGTCTCGAGATCTGGATGGCAACTATGCTCTTACACTCAGATCCTTCTTGGGGGTGGTAGCCTGACCAAGGCTTCAGGTGGGCTATCTAGCCATTTTCTGGTCTTGAGATCTGAATGGAAACTATGCTCTTATACTCAGATCCTTCTTGGGGGTGGTAGCCCGACCAAGGCATCATGAGGGCTATCTAGTTATTCCCTGATCTTGAGATCTGGATGGCAACTATGCTCTTACACTCAGATCTTTCTTGGGGGTGGTAGACCGACCAAGGCATCAGAAGGGCTATCTAGCTATTTCCCGATCTTGAGATCTGGATGGCAACTATGCTCTTACACTCAGATCCTTCTTAGGGGTGGTAGCCCGACCAAGGCATCAGGAGGGCTATCTAGCTATTTCCTGGTCTTGAGATCTGGATAGTAACTATGCTCTTATACTCAGACCCTTCTTGGCAGGGGGTAGTGAAGCCGAGGCATCAAGAGTAGCGAAGGGGCTTCCCCGGCTTACCCCTGGTCTTAAGGCGATAATGTTGAAACTTTCCATATAGACCCAAATCATTATAGGACATAGTCGAAGAAGGAGTAAACAAGAAAACAGGCTTTATTGATATGGAGGGTGGAGTACATTATTATCGGAAAAAATAAAAGAAGCTAGTCAGAGGTCGTCTGCTCTTGAGTATTCTGTTCAAGGGTAGAATTTCCTTAGGTGATCCACGTTCCAAGTATGGTCGATGAGTCGGCCATCCATATCCTTGAACTTGTCCGCCCTATTATGGATCACCATCTTTATTAGGTAGGGTCCCTCCCAGTTGGGCCCTAGGACCCCGTTTGACCTCTTCCTGGTGTTCAACATCACTTTCTTGAGGACTAGATCCTCTTCTTTGAAGCTTCGGGCTTTAACCCTCCTGTAAAAATACCTGGCAATCCTGCCTTAGTAGATCGCTACCTTCTCAGTTATTCGATCCTACTTTTCTTCCAGAAGGTCCAAGCTAGCTCGGAGCCTGCTTTCATTTCTCTCTGATTCGAATCATTGGATTCTAAATGAGGTCAACTTGTACTTTATAGGTAGAACTGCTTCAACCCCGAAGGCCAGCGAGTATGGTGTTTCCCCTGTAGTTATTCTCCTTATAGTGCGGTAAGCCCAGAGGACCTCGGGAAGCTTCTCTACCTATCTGCCTTTCTTTTGTTGTAGCTTTTTCTTCAACAATCTCTTGATGGTTTTGTTCGTGGATTCCACCAAACCATTGGTCGGAGGGTAGGCTACCAAAGCAAACAAAGGTCAATTTCCAAACCTTCACAGAAATCTCTAAATCGGCTATTATCGAACTATTTTTCGAGGTTAGTTATGATGGCAAGAGGGGTTCCGAACCTGCAAACTACATTGGTCTTGATGAACATTGTTGTGTTCTCTTTCGATATCTGGGAGAAGGGTCTGGCTTTAACCCATCTTGTGAAGTAGTTAATTGCTACGATAGCATGCTTGGCCTGTCCCGAAGCTGTAGGAAGCGGTCTAATCAAATCGACTCCCCACATAGAAAATGGGTATGGTGAGCTAAGGGATGACAAGCACTCTAGAGGGAGGTGATTCAAGTTAGCAGCCTTCTGGCATGCCTCGCAGGTTTGCACCAAGTTCTTAGCATCTTGATGGATGGTCGGCCAATAATACCTCATACGGAGAACTTGATATGCCAAGGCCTCTCCACCAATATGGTTCCCGCATTCCCCGGAATGGACCTCTCTCAAAGCCCACTTGGCATCTTCAGGGTGTAGACATCGGAGCAGGGGAAGGGATTTTCCCCTTCAGTATAAATGCCTATCCACCATACAATATCGAACCGAGAGCCTTTTAACCCTTCTAGCTTAGTTGGGCTCCCCGAGGAGTTTCCCGTCCTGTAGATATTCTGCTATTGGATCCATCTAGCATGGTTGTCGGTCCAGGGTATAAGCTTCCTTACCAATCATAATGCTAGGTAGAGGATTACTTGAAGAGGGACTCCGTGAGGTAGGGTCTGGCCACCATAGGCTGCTATCTTGGCTAGGACGTCAGCCCGATGATTCAGCTGTCAAGGTATCTGCTCGATTCTGAATCCCTTAAATCTGGTCCTGAGTTGTTGCACCAGTTTCAGGTAAGCGATCATGTTATTCCATTTGGCCTGATAATCCCCAGAAACTTGGCTGACCACGAGTGAAGAGTCGCTCTTGATATTCAGGTAATCAACCCCGAGCTCTATGGCAACTTTTATCCCAGCTATCAAGGCTTCGTATTCTGCTTCATTGTTCGTGGCTTGAAATTCGAACCTGAAACAATGGCAGCACTCAGTTTCTTCTGGGTCAATGAGGACTATACCCGCTCCTCCCCCGGACTGCCCGGAAGCTCCATCAGTGTAGAGAGTCCATGACTCGCAGCCCTTCGGCCAGATGTCATTCAGGAATCCTCTCAAAGGTGACATCTGATACCGCGAGGATTGCCTGATCTGAAGGTACTGAAAGCTCGGTTACAAAGTCCGCTAGTGCTTAAGCTTTTATCGCGGTCCTAGGCATATACTTTAGATCAAACTAGGTAAGCTCTAGGGCCCATAAAACCATCCTTCCCAAAACATCCGGACTTTGCAAGAACTGACGGAGGGGTTGGTCCGTCACCACTGCTATTGAATGAGCATGGAAGTAAGGACAGAGTTTCCTTACAGAGGTCACCAAGGCATAAGCGAACTTCTCCAATAGAGTATAGTTATTTTCAGGCTTGGTTAGAGCGCGACTCACATAGTAGATAGGTCGCTGGATCCTATCCCCATATTCCTTGACCAAGGCCCCACTCACAGCAGTTTCTGAAACGGCCAAGTATATTTGGAGCTTTTCTTCAGGATTTGGCTTGACAAGCAGTGGAGGGCTTGTTAAGTATCTCTTTAAAGCTTGGAAAGCCTGTTCGCTCTCCTGATCCCACTTAAAGTTTCTTCCCTGCTTGATAGCTTTGAAGAATGGTAGGCACATATCGGTAGACCGGGAGATGAACCTCTTGAGCGCTGCTACCTAGCCGGTCAAGGCTTGAACTTGTTTAAGAGATATGAAGGATTCTAGATCCAGGATAGCCATGATTTTTTCTGGGTTAGCCTCTATGCCTCTCTCGTGGACCATGAAGCCCAGAAACTTCCCCACAGTTACCCCAAAGGCGCATTTGAAAGGGTTCAACCTCATTTGGTTTTCCCTTAGGATCATAAAGATCTTACGAAGGTCGTCCAGGTGGCCTTCCGAGGTTGAAGATTTAGTGATCATGCCATCGATGTACACCTCCATCGACCTTCCAATTTCGGGCTTAAACAAACAGTTAACTAACCTCTGGTAAGTAGCTCCAGCATTTTTGAGCCCGAAGGGCATCACCTTGTAGCAGTATAGGCCTTGCGCGGTGATGAAGCTCAGGAGCTTGTTCCTGGAGGTGGAATCGACCAAGTGATCAATTTTTAGCAGAGGGAAATTGTCCTTCGGGCATGCCCGATTGAGGTCGGTGTAGTCTACGCACATGCGCAACTTCCCATCCGCCTTCACGACCATGACCACGTTGGCGATCCATTTGGGGTAGCGGGCTTCTCGAATGAAGCCTGCCTAGGTTAGTTTATCCACCTCTTCTTGAACCGCCACATTTCTTTCAGTGTTGAATTGGCACCTTTTCTGTTTGACAGGCTTGAAGGTCGGATCAGCCGCCAGTTGATGTGTAGCTAATGTCATCGGGATTCCCGACATCTCCGCATGACTCCAGTTGAAAATAATTGAATTTTGTGAAGAGCCTAATCAAGCCCTCTTTCATTCCTGGCTCAAAGGTAGCTCTGATCTTGACGACCTTCAAGGGATCGCTTAGTCCAACAGGAATCTCCTATAATTTATCGATCGGATGGCCGCTGGCCCATTCCCTTCTCTATTCTTCCATGTCGGGTACCACAAGACCTTCTTCGAGACAACTGGTGGAGCCCGCGTCTTCCAGGTTTAGTGCCGGGGTTATCCCACCTTGGATAGTCGTTACTTGGGCGAGCTGTTTAGCTAGAGCTGCTGGGTTAGCTGACACTGCATAGCATTTCCTAGCTGCTTGCTGATCACTCCGAACCTCTCTCACCTTGTCTCCTACCGGGAACTTCAGAACATTGTGGTAAATAGAAAGGACCCCCTTCAGGGATGATAGGAATGGCCGCCCTAATATTACGTTGTAGACTGACGGGGTATCCATCACCATGAATCGCTCATGATATTTTGCTGGAGAGGTTCGGCTCCGATGATCACTGGTAGGATTTTTGATCCTACAGGTGTGATAAAGTCCCCAGTGAACCCATATAATGGAGTAGTACAACTGTTATAGCACCATTGCTTCAATTTTAGTTTTTCCAAAGTGTCTTTGAACAGAACGTCGACGTTGCTACCTGTGTCGACGAGCACACGGTGCACCATGAAGTTGGCAATTTGTATCGTGATGACAATGGGATCATCATGTGGCTACACGGTGTTAAAGACATCTGGTTCAGTGAAGATGATCTGTGACAGCTAGGAGAGGTTGGTTGGTTGGTCTCTGGTCGACCTTGAAGATATCCCGCCCTTCGTCCGTACTAGGGACCTTCCTCGTATGGTTTTTCCTGGGATTGTTAGAGGTACCGGCAAGAGTGGGACCTCCGCTGATAGTATGTATTACCTGAATCTGTTGCATCAGGTCCGACTGATCTCCCTTCCTCTTCTCAGTATGTTCTCGGATCTCGGCTTGCACCTCCCTTTCAGTCTGAATAATCTCCCTTACTTGTTGTAAAAACTCTATCAGGCATCCTCCCCTTATCAAAGCCTCAATCTGGTTCCGTAGTTTGTAGCATTCTGAAGTATTGTGCCCTTTGTCATTGTGAAAGTCACAATATTTGTAACAATTTCTTTTGTCGATCGGGTCTTTCATAGGAGCAGGCTACTGTAACAAACCGTTGTCCTGAATGGCGAGGTAGACTGTTTCTCGGCATGCACTTAAGGGAGTGTAATGGTCATACCCCCTCTCATCACGGGCTATAGGGGCTACTGTTCTAGGAAGTGGTAAAGCTTGAGGAGGAGCTCGTCTATCGGGATACCTCTCCAATCTAGGCTGAGGAAGAGGGAAACCGTATGTTGATTTATTAGGGTGTTTTTTCTGGCTTTTCTTAGCTTGCTCGGGTCTGAGAGCTTCCTTCTTTTGTAGCTTTTCGGCTCTTATGTCGTCATGCTCCACCATAACCTTGAGTTGTTTGTCGACCTCAATCTGTTCCAAAGCCCGATCATAGGCTTCCTGGTAAGATTTTGGAGGTCTCTTGGCAAAAGACCGTAATAGCTTTCCCGTCCACTAGTTTCTTCTAAAGTTGGTGAGGGTTTCTCTTTCGGTGAAGACCCCCATCTGGATGACTTCCTTGTGGAACCGCTCAGCATAAGCATGTAGAGTTTCCCCTCTCTCCTGGATCACGTATTGTAGATGAATCGGGTCCTTCAGTCGCGGTTTAACTCCCTGGAATTGTGAGCAAAAATAAGTTGATAATTTGGTGAAGAAATCCACGCTCCCAGCGGGTAGTTTCCTAAACCAGGTCTTAGCATAATCTGTGACTGTAGTGGGGAACATCCGACACATAGCGGCCCTGGTTATGTTCTGAACCTCCATCTGTTGAACGAAACTCTCTAAGTGGCTCAGAGGATCTTCATTCCGGAGAACCTGTCAGCTGGCATTTTGAACTTAGGCGGGAGCTTTACCTCTTGGGTCCTTCTGGTGAAGGGAGCGTTCATTTCACTTAGAGGATCTTTCTTGTCCTCCTTGTACTTCCCCTTCTTCATCAATTGGACCTCTTTCTGTAGCTCTGACAACTGGTCCCTTAGTCGCTTGCTTTCGGACTTCCTTGAGTCGATCTCGGATTCCTCACCATCAGATCCCTCTAATGAACTGGTGACCTCTACCCGGTTCCTTCTTCGGAGGGGGCTCGCTTGGGGGCTTTGCTGACTTTCTTCTTCTCTACTCCAGGCTTCTATCCTTGTAGTCATTGGGTGGAGGAGCTCTTCCCGTCCCTAGGGGTTTGGTTCCGGTTCCTAATCTGAAAAAACCGACCAGGAACCGGCGGTTCGGTTCCGGCTCCTGGTCTTAATTATTTTTTAAAAAAAAATTGATTTTTTTTTTAAAAAAAAATCAAAGACCGATTGGGCTCCAACGGTCTGCTGACCGTTAAGCCCAACGGCAATTTTTCTTTTCTTTTCCCCTTAAATTCCCCACCCCCCCCCCCCCCCCCTCCCTCCCTCCCTCCCAATTCATTTGTTTTCACACAAATACACAATTGCACTCTCAACTCTCTCTCAAATCTCAATTCTCCTAATTCTCTACAATTATCTCCCAATTAGTCAATTATTTATTTTTTTATATTTAGTGTATTGCAATTATTAATTTTTAAAATCATTTAAAAATCCTTGTCAACAATTTTTTAAAATATATTTCCAATAAAAAATTTAATTTTAATTTCATCCATTTATCTTCTTTTTTTTAAGAGTTTTTTGCAAATGATTTTTTTCGATGGCAAGTGGAAGTAGAAGTGGAAGTGGAGTAAGAGACATTCCACCAAGGCATTCCATTTCCAGGACCGGTAAGGGTCGTATGTCAGAGCCGGATTCGGTCCAGCCGGATAATATCGGTTTTGATGACACCGCTTACCATGAGTTCCTGCAACGGCAAGCCTATCTTGAATCTCTAAACTATCCAGTCAATCCAAATCCCCCTTTAATAATTTCTGAACCCAATTCTAGACAGCCTACTAGCGGCCCTAGCCCCAGTAATATGACAAGCCAATTAGAAAATATATCTGATTTTGCTGCAGATCCAAATTTTGAAAAGACGGTAGAGAAGGATCAGAATCAAGTCAAATCTGATCTATTCGTTCCCCACATGAAGAAAGTTACGAAACCGAATAGAACATGTTGGGCAGTGTGCAATTACTGCCCTAAAGAATACAAGTGGACTAAATCTGGAGGATACGACACATATAGGAAGCATATTACGACCCGTCATCCATCAGAACTTGCCAAAGGGAATGCACAATCTCAAATTTCCAGGTTTTCTACCTTTGACACTCGATTATTTAAATATAGTGATCAAGCTAATAGAGAAGAATTAGCTAGGATGGTAGCTATAGAACATTTACCTTTTAGTTTTGGTGAAAAAGTTGGTTTT
This sequence comes from Dipteronia dyeriana, assembly GCA_032871835.1. Classification (NCBI taxonomy): domain Eukaryota; kingdom Viridiplantae; phylum Streptophyta; class Magnoliopsida; order Sapindales; family Sapindaceae; genus Dipteronia; species Dipteronia dyeriana. The sequence continues at coordinate 74,297,543 of CM065300.1, read as the reverse complement.
ATTAAAAATTGTCATAAAGCATTAAATCTTGTTGCATGTCGTGTCCCTAGGACCACTCTCACGCGTACAATGTATGATATTTATAAAAAGGAAAAAGGAATTTTGAAAAAATATTTTGCGAACTATATAGGTCGTGTTTTCATATGTGCTGACATATGGACTGACCATTGGCGAATGCATTCATACTTGGGTGTAACTTGTCATTATATGGACAAAGCATGGACAATACAAAAAAGAATTCTTGCATTTAGAGTTTTTGATGATGCACATACTACTGATAATATTTATAAAAATATGAAAATCATTTTTAAAGAGTATAAAATTGAAAGCAAAATTTTAATTGGTTTTGATAATGCTTCTAATAATACGACAACTATTCCTGCTTTAATTGAATTATGCAAGCCTTATTTTAATAGTAAAATTTTTTATCAATGATGTGCTTGCCATGTTTTAAATTTAGGCGTTCGAAAATGTTTGGAAATTCTTCAAGCTTTTATTAAACCCATTAAAGAGGCCCTCTCATATTTGTGGAAACTTACTAATGTTAAGAAAGCATGGGTAAGATTTTGTAAGCAGACAGGTAGACATCCCATTAGATTTTCTCGTGGTGTTCCAACACGTTGGAACTCTACTTATAAATTGCTTTGTGAAAGTTATGAATATAGGGATTTATTAGTTTCTTTTATGCAATATAATGTTAGTCAAATCAATCTTTATGCACACCATTGGGATGTTTGTACAAAAAATTGTAATTTGTTAAAAGTTTTTAATAGTACTACTAACAATTTGTCAAATATTTATTATCCTACTACTCAATTATTTATTATTCAGGGTTGTAATATTGTTGGTGCATTTGCTGACTGTTCATCTGATATACAATTACAGGCATGTATTAAAGCTATGAAAAAAAAATTGTTAGACTATTATTGGGAGTTTCCAATTATTTACCTGCTTGCATTGTGTTTTGACCCGTGTTGTAAACTAGATGCATTGACAGATTATTGAACTCTTTATTATAAATGTTTAGGTATACAATTAGAAATTAATACTTATTGTGTTGCATTTAAGACATTATTTTATCAGTTATATGATGAATATCGTAGAATTTATAGGTCCATCATTGAACATTAGTGTTCCACAAAATGAAAATGTCTCCCAAACTCGATATTCTGGAGTGTTGGGGGCAGGGTCTGCACTTTTATCCCAAAAGATCAAAAGATTATGGGGTTCTTCTTCTTCTTCATCAAGTTCGGTTTCGTATGATGAGATGGAAACTTATCACAGTACCAATTTTGAGTTTATAGGAGACGATGATGTGAATAAATTTGATATTCTACATTGGTGGAGAGAACATCAAAAGCACTTCCCAATCTTGTCTATAATAGCCAAACAGATTCTTGTAACACCGGTTTCTACAGTGGCTGTGGAACAAGAGTTTAGCGCTGGTGGAAATATTTTGGACGCAAGACAGTCGCTTTTAAGTCCAGAATCAATTCAAGTTTAAGCGTGTGTTGATGATTGGACAAAGGCAGAATATAAGACAACAAGAAACGGAGCCAGTAGTGATATACGATTTCTTCGATGATGATCATACCACCGACACCGGAACGGAAGACAATGATTAGTTACAGACTTACAGAATTACATATGTAAAAGACAATAAAATGTAAAAGAACTACGTGGTCTATGATTCCTCTAAACCCCGAAAGGATACGTATGCAACTTAATTTTGGTACAAATTAAGTGCAAGACCAATTTTTTTAATTTTTAGTTTTATACATTTATTTCAATTTATGTATTTCGTATTATTTTTTAAAATTTTATTTTCGACTTACGGCCTTACACAATAAAATTCATTTACAATTTCACATTATTACATGTCTTATGATTTCGTTTTATTTTTTTAAATGCGTATAAATGTAAATAAAAAAAGGGAACCGAACCGGCCGAACAGGCCGAACTGGCCGAACCAGACCGGAACTGGCCGAACTGGAACTGGAACTGAAACAGAGGTTCCAAGGTTCTGATTCCGGTTCTGGCTCCTTCCAAAACCGGCCTGAATCGGGGCCATGTCTAGCCGTTTGTTGGATAGCGATACCCTCAGCGAATAGTCGAAGGCAGGCGTTCTCTACAAAGACCGCCACTTGTTGGTCAAACTCGACCTGGCTTTCCAGAGTGGGATCCAGAGCCCGCACAGTAGATAGCTGGGTGGCAATCTGGCTATGGAGCCCGAATTTTCTCCCTTTCCTCGGGATCTTTCGTGTCGATGTAGCAGAAGGTTGCCCCGAGGTACCCTGCTACCCTTGTGAGAAGCGGAGTCTCATGATGACTTTGAAATAACGAACTTTTTGAATGTAAAAAAATGCTGGTGTGAAAGGTTTTCCACAGACGGCGCCAGAAATTGTTGACGGGAAATTTACTCTGGATGAGAAATTCCAGTTAACACCCTCGAGTCCACTACCACGAAAGTAGTGGCCGGGGTCGGTACCGTTGGTTCCCGACCTAGTTAAGAGATAGACGAAAGGCTAAAACGTAATAACAGTAAATGGGAGCTTTATTATTGATATATTGCTTTAAGATACAAATAGCTCTCTTGTTTGCTCACAGTCTCTCGGAGGTGTAGGGTGGTGGAAACTCGGTGACTGTCGAATAGTGGAGATGAAGGTGACCGTGTTCTGAATCCAGAATTTAGGCCTTCCCTTCATCTTTCTATCTTATATGTTGTTGCCTTTTTGTATATGTTGTTCTCTGTTTTTCTGTCAGTCCTCTCTATCTGTGTCTGGCTTCACCTATTTATATCATCCAAGTCGGTTTTTAATCCTTAAATATGTTACCATGATCCCATGAATTCATTCCCTCCTTATCGGGCGGGATTCGTTATTTGAATTTGAATTGTTACGGGATTTGATTATATCGTTGACGGAGATAAGTTTAATCCCTTATTTGAATCAAACTCTTGACGTGCATGTAAATATTACGTGGAGACAATCCTGTGTGTACTAGTGCCATAAATCTTCATGGAGGTTACCCTGCCAGCTGCCTATTGCCCCGTAGAGCGAGGTAGATCCCTGCTATGGCTCTGTTCTTAGAAGCTTAAGATGGATTTTTCCTGACCCTTGGGGGCTTGAGGTGCTCTTGTAGACCCTCCTGGGAGGTAGTTGGGGTAGTGTAGATTCAGACGTGATTCTTCCTTTATGTCTGGCAAGGACAGCAGGCTTCTGAAGAGGTTGGCGGGCTTCTTTCGGAGTTCTCTTGAGCTTGGAGACTTCCCCTGGCATTTATGGGGCGGTTATGGAGCTTGACCTCAGAGCCGAGGTTCCCCGATAGATGGCTTGGAGAAGCTCAGCTTCTAGTACTCTTGTAGGGGCTCATCCCGGTCGCCCCTGGCTTGTCTTCTGGTAGCTTTGAAGCCGAACCGGCCTTCCCTGCTCCTGCGAGATGGCTTTACTTTCTTTACGGGTTTCATGATTGTCGATTATGGGTGGAAATTTTTTCTTTGACCCCTGGCCAAATTTCACTATTAACATCACCTTTTTCACCAAGAAGTCTACGAGTAATAACCACAAACTCATCTAATTACTTCTTGATCAAATCATCATTCTCAACTACTTCTCTTTGAGCATTGTCTCTAGCTTCTTCAGGCTTTTCTATCTTTTTCAACAACTCAAGATTAGTAGGAATGGAACTAGAGTTTCCATCATGATTTGCATCAAGGTTCTTGATCAAGGATATTGTACTACCAACATCTAGTGAAGAAAAAGAAGCCGTTAGAGCTATAAAGTTGCTCACCAACTCTTAATCACTTGAAGACTCACTACTAGAGCTCTCATTGTCACTAGAATTATCATCACTCCAAGTAGCCGCCAACCCTTTGCCTTTCTTGTCTTTCTTAGATGGTTTCTTGGTGCACTCACTAGCAAAGTGATCAAAACCTTGACAATTATAGCATTGAACCTCTTTCTTGTTCATGGCTTGACTATTTTTCACAATCCTTGGAGATGATGTTCTCTTGACTCCTTTTTCCTTAGAAGACTTGCCTTTAGGCTTGGCATTCTTCTTTAGAAACTTCTTGAACCTTCTAACCAAGAGTGCCATTTCATCTTTTTCATTATTTTCATCATCACTCTCCTCCTCAATATCATTGAAAGCGATTCCCTTACTCTTAATCTTTGGCTTCAAGCACATCTCATACGTTTGGAGAGACCCAGGCAACTCATCAATATTCATACTATCCACATCCTTGCTTTCCTCAATGGTCGTCACCTTTGATTTGAATCTCTTAGGAAGAGACCTAAGGATTTTTCAATTTAAACGCTCTTTTGAGATAGGTACTCCATGTGCTTGACATTGGTTAGCTATGTCAAGAAGCCGGAATTGGAAGTCTTCGAACTTTTCTTCCTCACCCATAGTTAAACCTTCAAATTGTGATGCCAACATTTGAAGTCTAGATTTCTTCACCGCTAAGGTTCCTTCATTAGTAACATGGAGAGTATCCCAAGCTTCCTTTGTGGATTCAAGATTTTGAATGTATGAGAATTGATGCCCATCAACTCCTTCAAAGATGGCATTCATACCACGATGGTGCCATTTAGCAACCTCAAACTCATTCGTTTTCCATTCACTTCTTGGCTTGAGTATCATGGTTCCATCCTCTAAAACCTTGGTAGAAGGACTATAACCTTCTTCCACTACCATCCAAGCCCTTTTATCAATAGAGTGAATGTAGGCTTTCATCCTCAACTTCCAATACCCATAGTTAGTGCCACGAAGTAATGGTGGCCTAGTATTTGAGGCTCCTTCCGCCATTACATCATCTTGTAAACCCATGACTTCAAACGCCTTACAAAAACCGTGAAAGTATCACCCAGACTCACACTAAGTGTAATCTAGTGTCCTGTTCTGAAACCAATTGAAAATACAAGCACGGTTAAATGCTTTAGACACCTTTTTCTACTCCCTTAAAAACAAACAAAAGTTTGTCCCTCTAGATTGCTTGTATCACAATATATAAATATATATTAAATAAAGACAATTAATCAATATATAAACACAAATAAAGTGTGATACAAACAAATAATTATAACACATACACAATCTATTCTATAGAAAGGAAGTCAACATACATAGAGAATTTTATCCACAATACAAATATTAGAGAGATAGGGATAGAGAAAAGTTGACACAAGATATAACGTGGTAAACATCCGAAGAGGAAACATCCACGGGCTAGCAGCCACGGGGCAAACAAAATCCACTAGTAGATAAGACAAGTACATTCTCTCAAGTGACCTCTTCACCTAGAAACTACCCTCATATCCTACTCTAGAGTTTGTCGCCCTATGCTCAACAATCCGAGGCTTCACACCTCTTGTCAAGACTTCCTTGCTCACCTTATCCGGATCTTCACAATCCAAGGCAAGACTTCTTGCTCAACTATCCAAGTCTTCCCGACTCTAGTCAAGACTTCCTTGCTCACCTATCCGAGCTCTCCCAACTCTAGGCAAGACTTCCTGCTCGACTATCCAAGGCTTCACACCTCTAGCCAAGACTTCCTTGCTCGACAATCTGAGGCTTCACACCTCTTGCCAAGACTTCTTGCTCAACACCATAGGTCTCACACCTATTGTCAAGACTTCCTTCTCACAAGGCATCTAGGTGATCATGAATGCAAAACGCAAACAAGCACGCAACATATAATGCTATGATCAACACATCCTATGGAAAATACTAGACATGAGCATGAATGCACAAATCACATAAAGTCTAGTTAATCATGCATGAGTAGTCAATCTAGATTATGTAAGATATGATCAACATTAATCACAAATTAGATTTATGCATATATCTAAACTTGAATCACAAGATATGATCAACAAATCACAAGATCAAGTTTAAATCACAAAAACCGAAAACATGCTAAAATCATATGACAAAGTCAAATAGATCTAAGCATAAGTTCTAGACCATATTCCTAATCATAGATTCAACAAATCACATGAATAGCTCAAAAGAACATAAACACATGTATTATGTGAGAATTTCGGCCAAAAGAGCCTAATACATGTGAAGAACTATTTATCTCAAAATCAATCAATCAAAGATCACAAAATAGTCCTAGAATCAAAGCTAGCACAATACAATCCCAAACATGTGATAACATAGGCAAAATCAAAACCTAACTCAACATGTATGATTTCAATTGAAATTCAATCTAGCTTTGAAAGTATTCAAAACACAAATCAAAACACTCACAATATACAAATATATGTAGAAGAAGAAAACCCAAGGCAATTGACCAAGTCTTAAAAGAAAACTTAGAGAGAAAATCAATACCTTAGTTGATCTAGGTGCAGTCCCGTTTTTTGTATGATTAGACACCAACAACAGTAGCAAAACTAACTCAAACCTTCAGAGAAAAGATGGAGGATGAATAGATGAACACTCTCAACTTCGAATCACTCAGGAGGATGAATAGATGAACACTCTCAACTTCGAATCACTCAAATCAAAGTTCAAATGAAGAAGTTATGGTGTTTGGAATGTGAGAAAATTTAGAGAGAAAAATTCTGCACACTTGATTTGAATTTCTTTTTAGAATGAAATGTGAGAGGGAGAGAGATTATAAAGGAGTGGGAAAGAAGAAAGCAAGAAAGACCATTTTACCCTCCTTTGGAAGTGCTCCTCTGAGATGGTGCATGGGCATCTCGGGGCAGCAAGGTTGTGCGGCCGAGATGGCCACGCGCCATCTCGGGCAAGCACACCTCCATGGCCTTTTTGCCATGGCGCATTCCGCTCGCGCTCCCTCGCGTTCTTCGACCGTTCTCAGGCCTCCGAACTCGGAATTCGAATCCGTTTGTGGATTATGAACTGTAACTCTCACATGGACATGGACATATAAGATACTCAACCCAAAAAATAATAATTTGACTCAATATACGAAGACGAAGACAATGTATGAAACATGAGTTGAAAGTGTAGTATCTTTTGACTTTGAACTTGAAATCAATAGTATGAGTAACCGAAATGACCGGAACTCAATCAAGAATGATTTAAGACTAAATCCAAGTTCAACATCCATCTTATACAAGCATATACACACATAAACACAGTTCACACTAGAATGCAAACTACATAGAGATAGTTTCCAATCATGCATATTCCAAAACATGTTATTTCCAAACCAATGCATGAGCATTCATCTTCAAGTGTGTGAATGTTTTATACATGGTGCACAATGATGCAGGGACACATATAAATAATTGTATATGTGTGCCTATAAAGGTGCACAACGATGCAGGGACACAAATGTATGATATGTGTGTGTGTGCCTAAGCCTTGTAAAAGAAAGATAAGGTCTTAGTATACCTTTGTAGAACCAAATTGCATCCTTCTCTTTGAATACTTAGAACTTGCTTTGACTTGTTGTTTCTTCTTCCTTGAAGATTGAATCTTCATAAACCTAAACAACTAATTCATTACAAGTAAACATCATTTTGATATGAAATTCATGCCAACACAAACTAAAACCTAACAAAGTGCTCTCTGTGAAGTCCGCGGTGTAGACCGCTCTGGAGGCACCACATGAGCAGCGTTATAGACCGTGGCTATGTAAGATGTCTCGTCTGTGATTCTCCGCTCTTTAGACGGCGGTAGAGGCTTTGCTTGGGCAGCGACCTTCGCAACGGTAATTGACAAAATTGCCCTTCTTTGCTTCAAATCTTCCAAACACAACATTAAATTCCAATGTCCTGAAACATGCTCAATCACACAAAATAAATACCTAAAATTGCTCAAGAAACAAGCAATTGATCCGAGGAAAGGGGATTAAAAACATATACAAATAATGACCGATTAATAGGTGAATGGATTTTATGCACAAGAAATTTTAAGTTATAATCGTGTATGTATATATCATTGAAAGAACACTTGATTTAATACAAAGAATCTCATGAACAGAATCGGACATTAAGAACAAGATAGAGCACATGTTTACCTTTACTCTCTGGCTTGCATTCCCAAAAGATCAATTATGTCTTTTCTTTGGTTATAATGAGGCCACTGGGTGAAAGGTTAAAAGAAAGAACGGAAAAAGGAAATTCAAAGAGCTTTAGATCATGCCAAAAGATGTATCGTGATATATCGATGCGTGGACATCTCTCCTTTGAATCTTCTTTGTAATTGCATCCAAGCTTCTTCATTGATTCTTCAACTTCTCTTTCAATCAAATACACAACTTGAGTTCCTCTTCTTTTTCCGTCATTCTTCTTTCTTCTTTGCTTTCGTCTTCTTCAAAATTTACTTTTTTTCATTTTTTTCTTTATTTATTTACATTTTTTCTTTTTGATTATTTAAAAAAAAAATTGAAAGAGCATTTTTTATTCGTTTCTATACCTTAGTACATGCATTCCATAGATCTTACCCATGGTTCTCTTCTTCTTTTCTTCATCTTCATCTTGAACTTGAACTTCATCTTCTTCTTTCTTTTTCCCCTTAACAAGATCCCAAGCTATAGGGTATGACCAATAAATATTAGGTACAAGGGATAAGGATTATATGGGTGATGAAAGAAAAAGGTTTATAAGTGTTTGGCTTCAAAAGGTTCAATGGAGCATACACATGGGTAGGGAAATTTATGGCCTTTTATGTAGGTTAAACACACATTGTCTATTTCACTTTTAATGGTTAAACAAAAAACCTAGCAGAGTCCATATGAGATATCTTTTATGATGAATGTTCTTTAATTCCAATGCAAAACCTATTGAGATCAATTCCAATACTAAGAACCTACTAAGTGTTTAGGAGTAGAAACAACAAAACTCTCATATAATGTCATTAATTGTACCCTTTTTGGCTAAGTGAACTCACAAGTGTAGTCTCCACTATTAATCATGGCAATCCAACTAAGTATCCTATTCACTATCACATCAAGAGCATGTCATAAGTTTTATAAAATGCAATGTACTACTCTAAGTGGCAAGACGTTAGTCTAAACTCAGTGAATAAAGCATACATTACGACTATTTAAAGCATACAAAAAAAGCATTTAAAAATGGAGAGCAAAAATTCCTAAAATTGGTGACTTTCGAATCGACTTATGTCTGTCAATTGATGCATATCACGTAAAATACTGAAAATAATTTATCAAATTTTAACACAAGAAAATAGACATGCAATAAAACAAGTTTCTTTTAGAAAACATTTTAAAAATCGATTTGAAAAAGTTTGAAAACAAGCAATTGAAAATAGCTCACTAGCGGATTCGCGAAACAGGGCTTTGCTTCTGACCTTTGGTCAAATAATTGATCATAACTTTAAAAATACTGTCCATAACTTTTTGTTCTTTATACCGTTGGATTCATATTAAAAAATCAAAGAACCTGAAATAAATGAAAAAAATTATTTCCTTGCCAAAAGGTACAGTTTTAATGAAAACGTTTGCCCAAAAATATCTCCACCAGAACATGAAAACCCAAATACTCAAAAACACACAAAAATAAAACAAAAATTTAAACCACACCCCCAAACCTAATCTAAACATTGCCCTCAATGTATGAACAATAAATAGAATGAAATAATTAGGGAATGAGGAGTGGTACACAAACAAAAATAAAATCAAAAACAAAAAGGAAAGAAAAACCTGGATGGGTTGCCTCCCACATAGAGCTTGATTTAACGTCTCGGCTTAACGCATTTAGCTCATCTCTTCAATCCATTTCAAGAACCTTGCTCACATCATCACCTCAAATGTATCATCCTTATTTTCATTACATATCTCATCAATGAAAGTTTTCATCTCATTTTTGCTCTTTTCATTCTCCTTTGTCTTATCTCTAAATGGAGGAATTTCTTCAACCATGTGCACGGTTTCAATAGTCTTCGAGGAGATCTCATCATGACTTGGAAAATTTTTAGGGTCAGGTTCAATCAACAAAACGTCGTAATGACCTTGGATCACTGTTTGGGTCATTGGGAAACTCAAGAAATTTATTGGAATTTTCTCATGACTTTCCTCTTCTTCTTTCGCCTCACTATTCTCCTCTTCTTCCTACACAATTCTTCGCCATTTTGGATAGTAATTTCTTTGCATGACTTTTTGTTATCTCTTGGGTTTTGAATCTCTTAACTTGGAAGTCCTCCTTCATCTCTTTAGCTTAGCGAGGTTGCTAGTTGTCCTATTTGGTTCTCAATATTCCTTATAGATTGTCTCGTTTCCTACACAAAAGAATTAGTACTAAAAGCCAAAGATTCACTTAACTCTTTCGAGAGACTTACCTTGTTAAGGAGGTTGTTGTGGTGCAGATTGTTGAGGCACGAATCGGTATTGCACCAAAGGTGATTGATATTGACACCATCCTTGATTGTAAGTGTTGGAGAATAGGTCATTCCTTTGTTACATTAAGTTCACTCGAGATATCTCCCCTCTAATAGCTTCCTAGACTTGGGCATGATTTCCGACGAATGTCCATAATTTGCGCATACTACGCACACTTGAGCTCTTGGAATGTCCATCAATTGAAGAAACTCTTGGTATTTATAGGTGACTACTCCTTGTAGATTCCCAATTTGCTTTGTTGTAGAAATACACCAAGTAGGAAAGAAGAATGAAATAAGGAATGAGAATCCTTTTCTAACTTGGATTTCTTCTTTTGATGATTAATTCCTTATTTGAGTTTAGGAAGTTTCCCAAACATGTATTGATCTTCTAGAGTCATTATAATTTAATTTGGAAAGCTTTGGAAACAATTTTGGATCAATTCGGAGTGGAAATCCGCCAAAAATAAGCAACGACGACTGTGGAGACCGTTGTGGGCGTCACGGCGCTATTGACAGTGGAAAATATTGATCCCGACCTCTGTGACTACCGTTGTGGAAATTCACAGAGGTTAGACAGCGATTATGCTTTCCAGCTCTGACCTTTGGTTAGTATAATGGTTGTAACTTCCTCTAGAAAAACCCAATTGATGAACCGTAAAGTTTGCCGGAAACTAGATTTCTGGGGCTTTCCAAAAAAAAATATAAACCTTAACTTGGTTCGATCTGAGGAGGGAGTTATTGTCTTCATAAGTTGGATGTGTTGTAGAGCATTTCTCAAAACTTCAATAAAATCACCTTTTTGTCTTCAAATTTACTCCAAGAGCTATCTTCTACACAATCTCAACAAACACATTAAAATATTAAATTTCACCATAGAACATAACATAAAACATAGGAATTAATGGTCTCAAATATCAACATTTATCGACCTAACAATGAACCGGGACTCTCTCATGCACATGGATGTCTAAAAAAATGGACCAGAAATTATGAATTTGACTCGATATATGAAGATGAAGTCAATGCATGTAAAGTGATCGGATGGTTTCGGAACTCTTGACTCGGAACTCGAAATCAATTATATGAGCAACCAAAATGACCGGAACTCGATAAGGAACAATATAATAACAAATTTAAGTCTAAGGTCCATGTTATACAAACATATAAACATAAAATCACATATCACACAATAATGCTATTACTCGAACATAGTTCATAAACATGCAATTTCTAAAACTAGTCAATTTAGCACCAATGCAAGATCATTCAGCGTCAAGTGTGTGAATGTGTTATACAAAATAAGCACAATGATGCAAGAACTCATATAGATGCAATGAGGTCTTAAGTATACCTTTGTAGAACAATGAAGCACATTTCTCTTTGAAGACTTGAACTTGCTTGATAGGTTGCCATATCTTCTTTGAAGCTTGAATTAACATCAATATAAGACAACTAATTAATACAAGTGAAACATTGTTTTGATAAGGAATTATTGGCAACACAAACCAAAAACCTAACACACTTTCCTTATATTTAGGATAGATTTCCCTAGCAATACTATTATTCACCGTTTCGAGCATGCTTACCCAAGTGCCCCAATTTCTATCAATAAAGCTTTGATGGACATAAGAACCTACACACTTACTCAAGTCAAAACCTCTTTCTTGAAACAACTTCTTGGTTTCTATAACTCCTAAAGGATTAACCTTATAGGACTTGGATCCCTTATAGGAAGACTTGGACTTATCTATGGGTTTAGATGAATTGCCACCTCTGGTAGTCTTAGTTCGTTCCATGACCTTGTGTAGAGAAATATTAAACACATAAAACATACATGAGTGGAAACAACCAAAACAATTAGTCATATATAATTATAAAGACATGATAATACAAAGAATCATCGTGCAAATCAAGAAACATTTAAGTAGCATTTATAAGATCAATTATATCAAGAACATGCCAACAAATAACAAATTGAAACATGTGAACATATCATAAAAGAGAACACAGTTTAGCATATTATGCTCCCCTTTAAAAAATGCTCTATCAAAGATCAAGATAGCATAATGTTCACAATGAAATTCACAGAATCACACACTCAAGCGGTTTTAAAGAAATCCAACAAATTAAGCTCTATAAACTATGAGAGATACACCAAGATTTTTAATCTCTCTCATAATTCATCTAAAATTGCTAGAAAATCAAATACTTATAAACAAAGTGTGTGTGTAATTTTGCTTCAAATATATGTAGAAGAGTAATCTGATAATCAACAAGCAAATCGCATCTCCATCTATCCATCTTAAGCTTTTCCATAAATGGTCAAACCGATCATAATCCGAAATTTTTGCTTTTAAGAGAATATAACTCAACATTTGAGCGAGTGTGCATATGGCTCATCACCCCATTTCTATTTTTCAACCCGAGCACTTTTTGAAATACCTTAGCAAGCTTTTTCATCAAATGCAAAGTTTTCACTTTTTTATGAGCTCTCTTGGCTTGTTTGTCCTCATGACAACAAGTTGTTGGTGTGTCATCACAAGAGATTAAATACTAAACACTTCAAATCAAACACATAAAAAAATGAATTTTCTAAAAGTCTTAAAAAATTCATCACCATATAGATATTAAGAATTCAACTTCTCTAAAGTTAATCAACGGATTTTTACTATCATAGTTAATATGTTAGATAGCTAAGTTCAAGTCAAGTTATAGAGAAACAAAGCTTGCTTGCTCAATTTCTTAACAACTTGACACTAATCTTAAAGCTAACTCACATGTGCACCTTACACAAATGGTAAGAGCACTCACCCTTGACCCATTTGGTCTTGGGTACACAAACACATAAACCATCATGATCATTTCTCATGGCAATATTATATCTAGAAAATAAATCATCAACAACCTTCACTATAAAGATATTACTCTTGTTAAACATATCATTATTGCCAACAATAAAGATATCATCAAGACTATGCATATGATCATGTGAAACACTCATTTTCACCCAAATCTTCTTGACAATTTTCTTCAAATTATTACCATTATCACACATAAAATTCAAAGTGTTATCAAGCAAGAGGCATTCATAGAAGATTTTCTCATCTCACTAGCATGCATTCCATTCCCTAGTTTGAATTGCCTAATATACTTGTGGCAACATTACAAAAGTAGCAAACTGGATTAATTATCGAGATGTTACTTTGTTGGTGAGAGTGTACCAATGGTGAAGACTTTGCCTTTGAAATCATCTTGTTCCTTAGTGACTTACCTTTTGTTGTAGGAGACTCCACTTGCTCATTTACGAAGTTTAAGTCACTTTAATCTCCATGATGATTACCAAACTCGTTGGCCTTCATGATTGCCAACTCCTTTTCCTTACCTTTGATTGTTTCCTTCAAGAAAAACAAATAATTTTAAAAATCATTCATTAAATTTTCTAACAAATGAGTGTCTTCAACCATCTTTTTTTTCTTGATATTTGTTCACTTCACACTTCACTTCAACTTTCTTCAAAACGGTATCTCTTTCCTTCTCAAGAGTTTGAACTCTTGCCATCAAATTGAAGTTGGCGGTATTTGATTCACAATTCTCTTTGATTCGCAATTCTCTTTATTGAGTTGAAAAGATAAGTGATCATATCTCACTTGATTGTCCAACGGGAAATCCGCTTCTTCTTCTTCTTCTTCTTCTTCTTCTTCTTCTTCTTCTATTTATTCTTGATGCGAAGTCGTGTCACATGGGTAGTTACCTACATTAACATTACCTTCCAAGGAATCTAATTCCTCATCATCTTCGCTTTTGTCACTAATATTCTCTTTAAGCTTATCAACAAAATTGTTAGTAGATAAATACCAAGTAGAAAATAAAGAGCCATAATCACGAATAGCTTTAAGAATATCCCATGTCCTTTTTGTTCCATCAATAAGAGATGAACAATCAACACAAACAATTATAGACTAAAGGTTGTTATCCATGGATAGTAAATAACCTTGTAGATCTTGAATCACACTAATTACTTTAAGTGACCCGCTTTGATACCAATTGAAAATACCTACAAGGTTATACTAAATAACCTAGAGAGAAGGTGATTAGGTTGTCACTATATTTTTAAAAACTATTTCGAGACTTGTGACAAAACCTTGGTGAGCATACAAATTAACTTTTAACATGATTGTTATGAGAAAACAATTTACACAAGTATGCTCAATTCACCACCCTTAGTCTACAAAACATATAACAAGAAACAATGTATCTTATAAACAAATATATTCAATGCAATGCATATTCCATAAGTTGTACTTAGAATATTACAATGTGAAACTTTACAACTTGAAATGGAATATCACAAGATACAAAGTTCAAACACTTACAAAAATACAATAGATAAAAGTACTAAAACAAACAATACATGTATTCACAATACCGTTAAATATGTAAAAGTACTTAATCAAAGATGATTATATACAAATAAAGCTATGTATGAATAAAGTTATATTTACAACTTTGATCATACGAAATTCTTGCATTTCACACATTATAAAAATCTTATTTATCAATACTATCTATAAATGAAGATTGTAAAACAAGATACAAGCATACACATACAAGTATATAAGAGAGAATGATAGAGATAGTTGACACACTATTTTTACGTGGTAAACCTTCCATAGATGAAACATCAACTGGTTGAGTACAACTATCGAGTACTTATATTATTGAAGAGTAGATAAGAAATTCCTCAAAAGTGACCAACAAATGACACACTCTCTATTAGACTCTACATCTACCCAATCCCTATTGGTAGATTGGAAATTCCTCAAAAGTGATCAACAAATGACTCACTTTCTAGTGGAGTCCACTCTAACCAATACCATTATGAAGTTGGAAATTTCTCAAGAGTGACCAACTAAGAATTCATCCTCTATTGGACTTAATCACATATAATGTCCCAGGTCTATCAATGACAAACTCTACTTTCTATCCAAGGCACCCATGCCTCTATAAAGTCTCCTCTTACTTGATTATCCGGACCTCATGTCCTAACCAAGACTTCTTGCTTAGCTATCGAACCATATGTCCTAGCCAAGACTTCATGCCTTTTACAAGGACTTCTTATATATGATTGTTGAGGACCTAGATTGGGATCCAACAACAAAACCCTAACTTATACCCAAAAAGAGATTGATCTGAGCCAAACCACTCTTAGAATTGAGCGATCGACTATCTAGAATCAGATAACATAATTTACCTAACCCTAGCTCATGCATTTCTAAGTAGTTCACTAAGAAAAGCCGAATTGAAAAGAAATTGGATGAACCCTAGCAGAGCCAATTTTATTGTTAAAACATTCAAAAGATAACAACCCTAAAAATAATAGTTCTATACTTCTATTTATAATTGGACTAGTTTTCTATTTTCCTATCTTGTCATAGTCAAAATTGGAACTAATCTAAAACATAATTAAAATAAAAATTGGACTAGTTTTCTTTTTTCCTGTTGTCATAGTCAAAATAGGAAACTAATCTGAAACATAATTAAAATAAAAATGCAACCTAATTAAGGCATAATATAATCTTCCTCAGGTCATATCAATTGCACCCACTTATTGTTTGTCAATAGCCTGTACACTTCCACCCAAGAATGTTAACCTCTCTCCAATTCTTTTAGATTTTCTAACATTCTCAACATTCCCCCGCTTTTCAAGACTACCCTTGTCCTCAAAGGAAAAATCTAGAAAATGTTCTACCATCTCGTCATAGTCTTCCCAAGTAGCCTTCTCCCTAGGGACCTCTCACCATTGAACCAGAACCTTCCACACCTTTGTCATACCACGTCCATTTTTCCAACTACGATATCAGAGAGTTGTTATAGGTTGTAGCAGCATGTTACCCTCTGTATCAAACGTCGGTAAATCACTCGAAATGAGACTCGAGTTTCCCATTCTCTTCTTCAATATGGTAACATGGAATACTATATGCAATCTAGAAGTAGATAACAACTCCAACTTGTAAGCCATATCACCTATCCGCTCTAACACATTAAAAGGCCATAATACCGCTACAATAATATCACATTGAACTTATTCTTTAGAGATTTCTACCGGTACGGTTGAAGTTTGAGATACACGAAGCCTCCTAGCTCAAAAGATACATATCATCTGCCTTGGTCATAATACTTCTTCATTCTCCCTTGAGCTTTCTCAAGCTCCTTCTTCACCTTAGCTACAACCTCATCCCTAGCCACCAACTCTCTCTCGACTTCTTCATTTCTAGTCGTCCCTTTCTCATAAATGCTTAACATCGGTAGTGGTCGCCTATACATTACTTCAAACAGACTCATGTTAATAGAAGCATGATGTGACGTGTTGTACCAATACTCAGCCCATGAAATATACTATTCCCATCTCTTTTGCTCCTCATGATAATAACACCTTAGGTACTGCTCAAGAGTCCGATTTACCACCTCTGTCTATCCATCAGTCTGCGGATGGAAGGAGGAACTTGTCTTTAACTTGCTGCTCAGCAGAGTAAATAATTCTTGCCAAAAAGAACTCATAAACAGTTTCCCTCGATCCATCACGATACTCCACGGAATCCCCTGTAATTTCACCACATTATCCACAAACGCCTTAGCCACACAACTAGCAGTGAAAGGGTGTTTGAGCGAATAAAATAAGCACCATTGTTCAACCTATTCACCACGACTAGATTTGACTCATAACCCCACTACTAGGCAGCCCCTCTACTAGGCAGCTCCTAAATTTTCCCTGGTATCGGTAATGATTGCAACAACCCTATATCACTCCCAATAGAAAAAGTTTTTTATCCTTACGTAAGTAGGCAACCATCTAGAATGACCTCCTTTTTTGCTATTGTGAAAATGAGCTAGAATCTCCTCTCTCAACCTTGATACCCCGATACATATACATAGTTTTTTCAGTACAATAGCCCATTTTTATAGCTAAAAGTCTCAACACCACCCTCGTGGTTCTCCAACTTCATACAAATCTCCACTACTCAGGCATCAAATTGCAAGGCCTTCTTATTTCTATCCCAAACTCGCCATTCTGCCCCACTGAGTGCCATTAATCTTGCCTAATTGTCTGCATACACAGAACATAATATTGAACTGTCTTCTTTTCTAGATAAGGCATCAACTACTTTGTTTTCCTTACCAGGTTGGTAGACAATATCGTATTCAAACCTAAGAAGCTTAACTAAAAACTTTTACTGCTCTAAAGTCATAATCTATAATGTTGTGATAAATTTTAAAATACTCGCAAGTGCCACAGGTCTACTGTAGAATAGCTAATGCGAGTACGAATTCGTTCCACGAGGATTGTGGAAAACTAATCGAATCTAAATTTAATCTAATCCTAACATAGTTAACCGAATGTGATGAAATAAAATTGAAATTAATCTAATCTAAAAGAAAATAATGTCGAAGGCAATCATTTAAATAATACTAAGGTATCGGAATTCACCACTATGTAATTTCGTAACTTCTTGGAAATTTATTAATTTCACAAATTAGAGTGACAATCAAAAATCAATATATAGTCTATCCATGGATTTAACAATAAACACATTTAATAAAAGTCTTAAGTTGGTTTCTTTTGCTTCAAAATACAATCCCTAAGCATTCCATATATCCAATTTAATGAAAAATAAATAATCAAAGAAATTATAATTAACGTTACGAATATATATATACCTAAATATCAATGATACATTACATCAAAGATAAAAGGGTTTAATATTTTATAATCAATTGAAGGTAAAACCATAAACATTAAAGAATAATATTTAGGAATCAATAAATATATCTAAAAATTATTTTATAACACTGGATTTCATCGTCGAACCCGAAAGAGGCATTGGAGCTCCTTCTTCAAAATCAGTATTTTTTTTTTTTAACGGACCAAAGCTCTCCACGCCTCCCCTGAACTACTTCAGTTGGCGCAACATAGAGGAATTTTATATCTCTTCCAGTTCTCTAAGTAGGTTTCCCAAATCAAATAGGAAAGTCGATTACTCTTTTAATGCAAGTGGTCCACGCTTTTCGTCTCTCTTTAATTAATTTTCATTCTTTGACTTTGGGCCTTGGATTTTCTTGGACTTGGGTTTCGCTAATGAGACTTGGGCTTTACTTGGGTTTGGTCTTCAAAATATTTAATTTCATTATATTTAATTTCATTGAAGGCCCACATGATTTGCTCTTTTTTACATCTGATTTCATTCCTTTTTTTTTTTCCAAGTTCCATGCTATTTCACCTAAAACAGACAAAACAAATAACTTTAATTAAATGAAAATAAATAGATCAAGTAGCTAACAAATCCAAATTAAGGGATATAAATATGATATAAAATATGTTCATCAAATACCCTCAAACCTAGATTTTACTAGTTCTCGAGCAAAATAAAAATAAAAACTAAGAAAACTCAAAATTAAAATCCTATCTAAACCTAAGCTAAGTAACTTCCTAGGGTTTCGTCTCTTGAAAGTTTATCAGCTATGATACCTATAAACATATTTATGTAAAAACCAATTAGATCAAAATACAACTCAAGATGTGAATAAAGACAAATACATGTTAAAAGCCACTGAATAAAAACTGAAATTATGTCACTTATTTCAATATATCACTAGTTTGATGAAAAGCTCATACTCAAGACACTCTAGCTTCAAAGACACATTCGTCAGATGTTATAGATGTAATTCACCTCGACTATAATTCTCATAAGATGTCTCTCATATTTCACACATAACCTAGGTAAATACACTCATCAAGCATATGCGAAAGGAGTTTATACACAAGAAATTTTAAATTATTATTGCATATATATAATATAGAAAAATGTTTGAATTTATGCAAAGGATCTCATAAACATAATCAGACATTAAGAACAAGATAAATCACATGTTTCCTTTACTCTTAACCTAGCATTCCCAAGATATCAGTTAGGACTTTGATAGGGTTGTAATGGGTTCATGGGGTGAAGGCTAAGAAGAACGGAAAAAGGTAAGCAACAAAACCTATGACCATATTGAGAAATTTTCTAGCTGGCTTCAATGCTTGGCTAAATTTCTTTGAACTTTATCTTCATTTAACTTTCATCCAGGCTTCTTGAGCCATTCACAAACATACTTTTGATTTAAAGTAGATTTCGACTTCAATACTTTGTTCGGACTCTTTCCCTTTTTCACTTTCATTTGATTCATCATCTCATTCATCCTTTTTTCTATTTTCTATTTTTTCTTTTTTCTATGCAGTTTTTTTTTAAATATTAATGAGATGAGAACTTTATACATCAATTACATAATTTTTAACACCTCTCATGCATTGCTTACGTATGGATTCTTTCTTCTGCCTTGTTTGAATAATTCACGATCCACGCCATTTTTTTTTAATTCACATGTCTTCGAACCCTCTTCATCACTTCATCGATATAATCCCAAGCTATAAGGTATGGCTAAATATTAAGGTTTATTGGGTTTTCAGTTAATGTGAGTGATGAAAAAAAAAAGCTTATAGTGTTTGGCTTCAAAATTGGCTATGTAGTATACACATAGAGTAGAAAATATTTAAGGCCTTTTTAAATGAGTTTAAGCAAATATTGCCTATGTCACTTTTAATGGTTCAACAAAATCAAAAGCAATTACACATATGATATCTTTTTATGATAAATTTTCTTTAATTTCCAATGCATAACTTATTAAGATCAATTTCTAATTCTAAAAACCTGATAAGTGTTTAAAAGTAGAAACAAACAAACCCTATAATATGTAAACTATTTGGTTTAGTAAACTCACAAGGTTAGCCTCCATTAATAATCATGGCAATCCAACTAAGAATAATATCCATCATCACATCAAGAGCATGTCATAATTTTATAAAAATGCAATGTAATACTCTAGGTTGCAAGCCGTTAGTCTAAACTCAATGATTAAAGCATACACTTACGTTTTTAAAGGTAAACCTAAGACCATCTCGAACTTGGTTATTTTACAGATGACACAACTTTTTCTTTTCTTTTCTTTTGTTGAACCAACTTTTATTGAAAATTTAATTCCCTACCCTCAAACCAATTATAAACATTGTCCTCACTGTTTCTTGAGCATAATAACAATAAATGCACATGCACATAACAAAATATACAAGAAATAAGAGACAATATTAAATAGTAAGGGAGAGATTATACCTGGTTGGCTCCGTAATGCACTCTAACAAAAAGAATATGAAATCAATAACACACGTTAGAATAACATTAATATTCTATAAATAAAATACTAAATAAAAAATTAAAATAAAAGTTAAAATAAAAATGATGCAACAAAGAAGAAAAAGAAAAGTCAAAACTAATAAAATAAAAATCAATCTAAAGGTAAAAGAAAAAGAAAAAAAAAACTAATAATCGAACCTGGCATACCTACTAATTTTAACGAACAGACTAATTTAACAAACAAACGACACTAAATTAATACAATACCAAAAACAAAACAAATAAGAAAAAGAAAAACACAAACCAACAAAATAACATGAAAACATGAAATTAACTACTCGCCCTAATTTTTTTTTATAAATCTAATAACCAAGGACACAAACAGTGAGGGGAAAAAAATCCTAAGAATCTAAAAAAAATAGCAACAAATTAGATCAACCATAATTATCCAAAAAAATCTTCTCCACTTTCACAAACTGTGAAGTTTTCTCTACAAATAACAATGGTGTACACTCAAAACGTTAAAGAGATTTAGTCACAGCATTTGGCCCATCATTCACACAATCTCCCTTAATTCATATGCCAAACTGAGGTAGTTTCTTTTACAATAGGTCATCATCAAAATATTCTAAGAATAGATCATGATGTGCATGATCAACCATGTTAATCTCAACTCTTCTTGCTCTTGAAGTTGCTTACTAACATTAAAAACATTAAGCTCGACAATCATGTTCTCAAAAGGCAACTTCAACACACCATTACGACAATTAATTATCGCATTAGATGTAGCCAATAAAGGACAATCACAGGAATTTCCCTACTAGTGTTCATTACATGTTGAGTATCAATAACAATGAAATCCATAGGAAAAAAAAAATTATCAACCTTAATGAGAACATCCTTTATGATTCCTCTAGGAATTTGATAGACCTATCAGCTAATTGGAGTCTCACAGTAGTGGGTTTCAGCTCCCCAAATTCTAATTGCACATACACATAATATTTCAACAAATTAATGCTCGCCCCTAAATCAAGTAAGACCTTATCAATCACATGATCACCTATAACACAAGAAATAGTAGGACATACAGAATCCTTAAACTTGACAAAAGTTTTCATTTGGATTATGGGACTAACATGCTCAATTAAAAATGTCTCTGTTGGCATATTTGGGTATGGGCTGGGGACCCATTATATACCCAAGTGGACCAAATCCAAGCCCATGGCATATATGCAAAGCCCAAGTAACCTAGCCCAATATATGCAAAACCCATGTATTAACTTGTATAACTGCATAAGCAGTTTTATGCTATATATATATATATATCAGTGTTAGAAACTGATTGAAAAACAATAAGAATACACAACAGAAAACAACGTGTATTATGTATCTGTATGGGAAAGCATTGTCTGTACAATGGAAAGCTTGTGTGTGTGTTGATGCAAAAGCATATATGTGTGCAAGAGAGTATTGCATGCAATAATGCATATGTGCATGTGTTCATCAGAGAACAAAATACAGAGAATAAAAACACAAGAGAGATGTGGAGAAAATCTGTAGAATTTTCTCTCATCTATAATCAAAGTGGGTAACATGCATTGTGATCAGAGGGGACTTTCCGATGATGTGATCGTCCTCCGACAGGTGATTCAGTTCCAGGTGTTCTATCCCGCTTCCGCTGGAATTCAGATTTCCGTATGGTGAAAGGTAATAATCCAAATTCTTTTTATTTATATCGAATATTATTTACATTGGTATCAAAGCATGATTGGGACTGTATTCTGGTAGAAATGCCATGTTTAGGAATCGTTATTCACGTTTTGAATACTTCACGATTCAATAATGGCATAACACCACACAATTGTTATATTTCATTTTAGATGGCATGATTGAATACATATATATGTGATTATATGTTCTGGATTTTATTGTCATGTTATATCTTCAAAATTAAGAGAATTTTGAAGAATTAAAAACGAAACCAGTGACTGTTATGGGGTTCGAATTTTATTGTCATTTTTTTATTTATCTGCGATCATGGTACCATTAGATAGAGCCTTTCGATAGCTTTCCAACGATAGGTCATTTGCATAATTTGGTTAAGAAATGAGGGAGAAAAACGATTTCGAATATTTACGATCGAAATCAAAATCTGGAAACTTAGTTTGTTCTTGAATGTGGGTGAAGAACATGAAGAACATGTTCCACTCTCCTATGATCGGAGAGTGTGTTTCACCCCTAACCCAAACGTCGTAATTAAGGGCATAAATGGAATTACAATTAAATTTGGAGTCGGATTGTGGTGGTCCCATGATTGGAAAAGTCTAGGAAGACGGCGAGTGCATCTCACTCTCCTCCGGCACTAGTGGGCGTTGGAATACTATGAATAAGTGGTTATGGTGTTGACATGTGAACACACCAGAAGATGACACGTGGCGGGTTTTTATCTTTTGTGACAAGTGGCCCATTATCACTTTGACATGTGACATCGATTTGTGTAAAAGAAATCGTTGACGGTTTTCGGCCACCGGGAAAGTTCCCGGTGAAGGTTTCTGACGTCCGGAACAGTTACCGGTTCCAAGTTCTGGTACTCCGGCCAGCACTTTTTCCTTTGGCTGGTGATTTTTTCGGCGATTAATAAATGGTATTCTGGTGACTAAATGCGATTTTCCGTCGATCATAAGCGGTTTTCCAACGACCGATGACGGTTTTCAAGAGTTAAAAAAATATATAATATTTTTTTAATTTTTTTCAATTTCAATTTTTATTTATTTATTAATTTCGTCGATGTGTTTCACTCCAATGGGAGCTAAATTAATGCCCTATGAATTCCAGATGTGATTTTTTTTAATAAATCAAATTCAAGTGACAATTGTTTTGGTGTGGATTCCAATGACAGTTTCCAGTATGATTTTCGGTGACGGTTTCTAGCACAGTTTCTGATGACAGTCTCCGGTGCGGTTTCCAATAACAATTTCTGATACGGATGTCAAAGATAGTTTCAGGTGGCATTTTCGGCCACCATGGATTTTTCCAGTTGGATTTTTAGCACTGTTTTCTTACGGTCATGGAATTTTTCTGCGGAAAAATTTGGCCACCAAAATTTAACTTCAGTGGGAGCTATGTATATTGAAAGGCCTTCGTTTACAATTCTTCGTCTAATTAATTATGTAATCGGGAAAAAGAAGTTTGATTAGAATATACATTGGAAATGTATAAGGTTATTAAAAGACAAATTTTTCTAAATGAGTTAGAACTTTTTTTAGAATAAATCTGCATTATCCCATACGTATTAATGGAGAAGATTTCATGAATCTTTTATTGACATATAGTCGTAGTTAATGACTCGTGTTTTTATGTGGAGAGATTCAGAGGATAGTCTTTTAATGAAATTTCCCGAAGAGTTAATAGATCTATAAGGTTGGAAAAGCTAGAGTAAGGTACCATGATGTATTTTAGTCATATAGCGTGTGAACTAGAAATCGTAGAGTAGCGTTACATTATTGGGAATGGGAGGCGATCTACTGCATCCGCAATGAATATTCATAGTGCTAGGCACATGAGTTATTGCACACACGAAAGATGACTAAAATTCTTGAGAAAATGACAATTAAATGAGTTATGAAGACTTAGAGAGTCTTTCTCATTGGTGATCGATATAAATATGAAACATATATAATGAATAGCATGCAAAGTCACGTATTTTGAGAAAATACTGTGCTTTTATTAAACCGTTCTATAGTAAATAATTTTGGTTTATTTACTTTGTAGTAAAAACGGTTTGACCCATAAAATATATTGTTGGGACTTGTGCATTGTATTCTTCTGTTATTTATATGATCACTTGTTTTGGGAATTCTAAATTGTTGAGTACAATATTAGAATTAGAATTTTGCTCAAAGTACTAAATTAATGATGATTAAATTTTTGGAAACGGATGGTAATTAGACGCTTTGACAACTTTTTCGATTCTGTTCCTTAAATTGTTTCATCATTTGTTCGGTCAGCATTTACAGCAAAATTAAATGTGTATTTAAAAAAAAATTAATATGCTTGCATAGTAGATTGTATGTCTCTACATAGATAAGCATAAAATATAGATTATATATCTATAATATTGTGGCCAGCTTGATAGCGTTAAACTAAATCGTGTAATCTAGGAAATAGATACAAAAAGGATTTAGTGTATTTTAAGAGTAAGAAGCTCTTGAGACTATAACATGAATCATGATTGAACTTTGGCATAGTACTTATTGCTCGACATACAAGATGTGAAGGCTTATCAAGCCAGAAGTTAAATTACTCGTGTCATGTTGCGGAGTAAGTTAAATAGAAATTTCACCTGTATGTTTTACAAGTACATTAGGATTTAAGTAAGGTGATTTACCTTTCAGAGTTTGGCCTGAAGGGAAAACTTTAGTAGTATTTTCAATACTAAAAACTTTTAGTAGGTACGGTATCAAGGTTTGATTATTTATAAGAAGCGCCAAAATTAGTGGCAGCCTCCAATAAGAATATAAAACATGATACACCGACTAAACGATCTGATTTCTTTTGATAGTTGGAATATATAAAATTAATATGACACGTTTCGATCGCGTCATTTCGGTAGTAGAAGATGAGCGCTTAAGGGCGGCTTAGGCATCTAGCCAATTTTATATGAAAGATTCCAATCTGTACAAAACTTTTAGTTTTGAGCATATTAGTGGAAATAGTTATTTCCAAAAGGAGAAGAGAACCTAGTCTTAACCACTTAATCTTATATTGGAATATGTAAGAAGTTGAGGGATAACGAATTGAGGAAAGGCTAAACTCAAATAACTTGTTGCAGTTGTGACAAGTTGGGACATTTTCACTCATAAATGCATTGAGTCAAAAAGAGAAAAACCCAAACTCAAGAATTTGTTAAGTTATGCTTAAGTTTCTGGCTAGGTATTTTCTTTTTGAATCTCGTTTACTGTGGACGGTGGATAAGTAAAGACATACCATCCAACAAGAAACTGTAAAGCACACTTTGAGTATAGCTAGATTATTAGAGACAAGATGTATATGTGTTAGAACATTTTTTTTTTTTTGGAGTTTAGTACCAACAAACTGGGTTTGCATGGTAGCCTAAATTTAGACTCCATGATATTCTAATATACACTTGAGATCTAAATGAGTTTTAATGTCCGTGGTTATCCTCATTGATTCGGGTTATCATTAATGATCATGATGGTTATATTAATATTATTTTAGCAAATTATATTCATATGGTACTTGATAGTTTAATGGTTTTATAGAATTATATGTCAGTAGAGACGGTTATAATTTTGTTTGTTTTTCAATTATTACAATGGTAATGGTACGGATATTTTGGCATGCTTGATTAAGTCATGTGGAACTAGATAAAATGAGTATATCAGTCAAGTAGGAATTTGACTCATTTATCTTAAAGGTCATGCAAATTATCTAGCAAGAAAAACAACTAGAAAACCATCTAATAAAGAACTAGATCAGAAATTTCATTGCAACTAATTCATTATTACATTTGTGATTGAATGAGTGTAAAGACTAGATTGAAATTTCTTATCTAGTTACATTCCTTAATATCTTTAGATGTCGCAGTCATATCTATTTGATCTCTCATAAATCAAAAGCATTGGACTGCATTCAGATTGTTTGGCTGAGGATCATATTAGATGATAAAATTTTTTGAGTTTTAAAGAATAAATCGAGTACGTAAATATCTTTCTAAACAGTTCAAGGAATTGTTTAGTGAGAAAGATATAAAAAGATATTTATTTATTCCTAGGACTCCGCAACAAAATAGTTTAGCGGAAAGAATGAATTAAATAAAGTTGGAAATAGTTAAGTCTGCGATGGCACAAATGAATTATTTAGTATCTTTTATTGCTGCCTACTTACTTAATCATGTTCCATTTTAATCAAACACTTATACACCATATGAATTCTGGACAGTAGGTAGCTGGGTCTGACTAATCTACAGCCCTAGGGGTATGCAGATTATGTTTATAATCCATCTTATAGAAATAAGAAATTGGATGCAATAAGAGAAATTGTATCTTTATTTGATACTTTTTGCATTCCAAAGGATTAAATAAACGATGGTGTATAATTAGATAAAAGTGTGACTGAATTTGAATCACAAGATGTCATTATTAGAGAATGAATTTCTTAGTAGAAGTGAATTTAATATATATATCTAATTTTAGAATTAGATGATCTGTGTTAATATGCGAGTGGCTGTAAATTAAAATTTAACTTGATCCTTCATCCATAGTGAGAGTGAAATTCTAAATTGATCTTTCATCCCTAGTGGGAGTTAAAGTGGAAATCTACACCCTAGTAGGAGTAGAAATCCTCATGGATCTTTCATCCTTAGTGGGAGTGAAACATCTGTTAAATCAGCCACTGTAATAATTTACCAACTCGTGGACATAATCACCAAATTATCCCATTTCATCTTTCGGAGATTGAAAGGGAATTTTTGATGATTACTTCACTTGACAGTGATGAGCCAAAGATTTTAGAATTGAGTTATCACTTATATCTACTAAGTGAATATATGAATGAAAGCAATGGAAGGGGAGATGGAGTATAGAAAAGTGATCATGTCCGAGACTTGATTCACTTACCGCCTGGTCATTAGACCGTTATGAACGTATGGATTCCATATATATCATATGTAAGTCGGAAAGTACTAATGAGAGGTATAAGGTGCAATTAATCGCAAATGAAGAAACTTATTCTTTGGAAGTAAAGTTTTCTTCAATACGCCTTATTCTAGCACTAATCACATATTTGAACCTGAAATTACATCAGATGGATGTAATGATTGTACTTCTCGATAGAGAACTAGATGAAGAGATTTACATAGAGTTGCCTATAAATTTTTTGTTTCAAAAGATCAAGAGTGCATATGTGTGCTTGCTTGATTAATGTATGGTTTGAAACAATCCTCTAGAAAGTGGTATCTTTTATTTCATCAAGCTGTAATGTCTTACAGATTATTGATTACTAAATATAGTCATGGTAAGTACACGAAATAGGTTAAAGATAATTTTTATATTATCTATATATGTTGACTATATGTCTTGGCTAGAAACAATGATAAGTTTGTAAAACCATAATGAAATGGTAATTCTCAAATTTCTTTGAGATTTTATATGAGAAATGTGGCTTATATATATTAGGAGTAATAGTTGATTCGAAATGAGCAATTATAGGCTCATAGATACTCCTATTGTGAAATTACAAACTCTTATCCTCAATGTTTACATTGAAACTCCATAAGATCAAGTTATTAATTACAAATTTACAAGTTCCTCATGTTAGTACCATACAGAGTCTCATGTACATTGTTATATGTACAGAGTTTATCATTAGTTACGTCGTAAGATTGGTGAGTAGACACCAATGTAATCCTTGATTACAACATTGAGATGTTGTCAAGAGGATTATGACATACCTTGAAAGTACGACTAACTAATAAGTGTACATTGTGATATGTACAAGGCTCAATAGAAATTATGCTACAAGATTGGTAACTGTACATCAATATAATCCTAGATTGAGAGGATTATGATTTAACTTTAATAGTAAGGGAATTTACCGTTAATGCTAGCATATTTACACACATAATGTAATAGAACTATTTCGTCAGGTTGAGATCAGCATTCTTACACGTGCGGTCGCCTCAGTTGATAAGATAGCAAGCTGAGATAAGACACATATATATTAGAGAATATGTAGGATATATTCTCGAGGAGCTAGTATATATGAATATGTCGCCTTGAATTTGTCAAGATGAGGTTCACAATAAATATACTAATATGTTTTAGAACCGTTCATGATAGATCCCACTATCATTGATACCTGATTCAAGCTAGATATGAGATCTTAATGTGGTGTCAGAGAGAGGCGAGCTTTTAAGAACTCAGGTTAGTCACAAGAGTTGTGGCTAGACTAAGATCTATATAGTGAATAATATAAAGACATATGCATTCTTATTTAGAAGGAAATTCACTATAACACGTGTTTCATACCACGTGTGCTATTTGTGACCGATGTGGAAAAAGAGAAAATGAATCCCTGCTTCCTCATTGTGTGAGTTCCACTGAAGTTTTACGTTAACTTCAAACAGTGTCCTTATGACCATTCACTTTATCTTGAAGTGACGGGATAATGTTAGCACATTTAGCGTGTTATTTCTATGGCTATGATAATTCAGTCTATGGGGCACGTCTAGGGTAGCAATTGTTCTGGAGACGGAGAGATAGAGATGAAATGGGAAGATTTAATGAATTTTTATCTGACTTATGTATTCACCGGTCGACCAATTGTATTTGTTACAATTGTGAATACATGAAATGTGATAAAGTCAAACATAGCTTTTGAGGGATCAAATATGCTTTAGACTGATAAAAATTATAAATTAAATCTAGGATACAATAATGAACAAAATCATCTCTTGTAAATAGAGAATTTACATTTGAGATTGTTAGCTTCCTTATATATATATATATATATATATATATATATATATATATATATATATATATATATTGATTGTTCATAGGTCACACGATGCACTTACCCCGTATGAACACTTTTGATAATGATGATAATACTTGTGTTTGAATGTTTTAAAGGCTCCTATATATACATATATATATATATATATCACATCTTATGCCAGTTGGGGAGTGACAGATGTTGATTAATAAGGTTGCACTTAGAGATGCACATTTTCCCCCGGGGCCCCAATTCCCCGTGTCCCTATCCCCATTTGGGGATTTTTTTTAGGGAAAAATGGGGAAATGGGGGGGGGGGGGGGGGATGGGGATGAAATTCATCCCCAAATTGAAATGGGGATGGGGATGGGTGAACCCCTCCCCATCCCCATTTCCCCATTTTCCCCACAATTATATTGAAATGGGGATGAGGATGAGATCCCCCACCCCTATTTCCCTATTTTCCCAAAACATATATAAATATAATTTTAATATATATTATTAATTATAAAATATATTTGTATTTGTAATATATTAATGGGTTTTATTTTGTATTTCTAATGGAATGTTTGTTTTTTTAGTTAAATTTGTAATTTTTAGTTAAATGGAGAAATGGAAAAACGAAAAAAACAGAAAAACAGAGAAATACAAAAAAAAATGGGGAAAATGGGGAAAATGGGGAAATGGGGATGGGGATGGATATACCTCCCCCCAAAATTCCCCATCCCCATTTTCCCCAAATGGAAAAAATAGGGGGGGGGGGGGGGAGGGGGGGGATGGAGGAAGGGTATAGGAAGCGGGGATGGGGATGGGGGGACCTATATCCATCCCCATTCCCCAAATATGCATCCCTAGTTGAACTTATGATGGGCTTGTGGTAACTCAACTATGTTGGCCCCACTTATACGAGTGGGCGATGTTGACATATTTGGGTATGGGCTGGAGGCCCATTATACACCCAAGTGGACCAAACCCAAGCCCATGACATATATGCAAAGCCCAAGTAACCTAGCTCAATACATGCAAAACCCATGTACCAACTTGTATAACTACATGAGCAGTTTTATGCTATATATATCAGTGTTAGAAACTGATTGAAAAACAATAAGAATACACAACAGAAAACAACGTGTATTATGTATGTGTATGGGAAAGCATTGTCTGTACAATGCAAAGCTTGTGTGTGTGTTGTACAATGCAGAAGCATATGTTTGTGCAAGAGAGTATTGCATGCAATAATGCATATGTGCATGTGTTTATCAGAGAACAAAATACAGAGAATAAAAACACAAGAGAGATGTGGAGAAAATCTATAGAATTTTCTCCCATCTATAATCAAAGTGTGGGTAACATGCATTGTGATCAGAGGGGACTTTCAGATGATGTGATCGTCTTCCGACCGGTGATTCAGTTCTAGGTGTTCAATCCCGCTTCCACTGGAATTCGAATTTCCGTATGGTAAACGGTAATAATCCGAATTCGTTTTATTTTTATCAAATATTATTTACAGTCTCTTTTGGAGAATTTGTTTTTATTTTCACAATACAGAGATCTTTCAAAAATTTAGCATATACAGGCACTTGCTGAATAACATCAAGGAATAAGATGTTTATACGAACTTGCTTAAACACCTACAAAATATCATTATGGGTGCGTTTAGCACCTGAATGTGATAGGACAGGACTGGACTGGACGGGATGGGACCGGATAGGATGGGACTGTTGTTCCGTATTGTGTTTGGAATACTTGGGACAGAACTGTTAATTGTACTGTTATACGTTTGGTATGACTGGGACAAGACGGGACAAGAGGTTCAAATGACCATAATGCCCATTTCTAATGTTTATAACAATTATATTATTTTTGAAAGAAAAAAAAAACTCCTAGAAGATGAGATCAAATTCTTGATTCTTCTGACTCTTGAATATTACCTCTGCACTTGGATTTGAAAATTATCCAAATTATTGAATTAAAACTAATTAAAAATCATAAAAACTTAATATTTTCTTTCATTTTCTCACTTCACAAACAATATAAATTTTTCTTCAGTCAATTTCACAAACAAAAACAACAAATCAATTCCTCAAAATTCATCCTAAAAATTTATGTGTTCTTAAGTCAATTAAACAGAGAAAAAAATTTGAAAACAAACAGGGAAGAACAAAAAAACTAGAGTTGGAAAGCTCATGAATTGCTCAAAAGATCTGGATATATCATCAGGAAAAAAAAATGTAAAATTTTGAAAACAATTGATATACATTTTCTTCTTCTAACCGATCAACACAAGTCCTGTTATTTTTTTATTTTGTTTTTTTGTTTTTAGCAAAATGAACTTTGTTTGCATTCCCACATCACCGTTCATGTTCAGCTGGAAAAAATTGCTCCAATCCTCATTCCTCAAATCTGGTTTTCAACTAAGAACAATATTTTTCTTCAATAAAAAAATCAAATCTCGATGTTCACACAATAATCATCATCATCAACGATCAACACCAAATCAAAATCTAAAAACAAATCAAAAAACAAACAAAAAATCACCATCATCATCAACACCAAACCACCATTGACAACCAAACCGAGTTCCATCTTCAACACTCAACCACCAGCTACAATCAAACCTAGAACCATCCACCACCGGATTCAATCACACCAGACACAAACCCCCACAAGCCTGGCTGTCGACAACGTAATCCCAGATGATTTTATCTTCCGATCGCTGGAATCAAAAACCCCAAATTGAGAACCCTAAATCGAAAACTTAAAATCGAAATCAACAAATACCACTACCTTCAAAATAGAAAGAAGTCGAACGGAGAGAGAGAGAGGAGAGAGAGTCAAGCGGGAGAGACTGAGATTGAGAGAGGAGAGAGGAGAGAGGAGAGAGGAGAGAGGAAAGAGAGACAAGCGGGAGAGACTGAGATCTCTGCTCCTCCTCGTCGGCCAAAAAAGAGAGAATGAAGAGAGAGAGAGAGAGAGAGAGACGTTTATATTTAGTATTTTAAACATTTTTGGAATATTTAAGGGCAAAAATGTCTTTTCCAGACTTGTCCCATGCATGGGACAAGTCTAGCCGAGGGTCTGAGGTGGGACACGATTTTATGGTTTTTGTCCCACCTTTTCCATCCCGTCCCACGCTAATAGTGTGCCAAACGTGGGACAAGAGAAAGTTGTCCCGTCCTGTCCCGTCCCATCCCACGTACCAAACGCACCCTATGTGATATGCCTTTCTTTATTGGAACAAGTCTCTATAGAAATGGAGCTCTAGGAACATAGTTTGTTGTAGGCAAATTTGGCTCTAGTGACTCTCTAGAAGTTGATTTCTCAACTATGTTCTCATCACTAGGCTTATGACAAGGCCTCTCGGTTTCTTTCCCCTTTCTAGGTACATTCGCATGATTATTAATTATCTTACCAGACCTAAGAGTGGTGACAGATTTAACTTCCTCATGATGAACATTAGAGACATGTGACAATCCTACCTCATATTGACCCTTTGGATTAGGAACCGGCTGACTCGGGAGTTTAGTTTCCCCCTTTCTCTTTCTCCTATGATAGTGGCTAATTGACCCACTTGATTTTCAATCTTTAGGATAGCTTGATAGGTAGTTTGCATAAATTGCTCTTAAGTGTTCTCTAAAGAAGATTTCCTTTGAGGGGTAGCAAAATGGGGAACAGATTGAAAATTAGGAGGATGTGATGGAGGATTAGAAGGAGCAAGTTGTTGCTCTCCTTGAGTCATTAAAGACTGGTATTGACTCTACGCAAAAAACACTACAACAGAAAAATGCCTATTGGGATGATTTTTTTTGTCCCAATAGCTCGAAATTCGTCCCTACAGACCTATTGAGACAAAAAAAATTCAAATTCCGTCACCTCATAAGGGTCGTAATAGCCTCTTTTCGGATGAAAATTCAAATTCCCTAAAGACTACCTATTGGAAATATTAAAAAAAATCAATATTTTGGGACAAAATTTAGATTTCGTCCCAACAGATATACTATTCGGACGAACATACTTCATCCCAACAGATACACTAATGGGACCAATTATTTCGTCCCAATAGATTTTTTAAGGGGACGAAAAAAATCGTCTTAATAGTATATCTGCTATGACGAAATTATTTTATCCTTATAAAGGAAGAATCGTCCCACTAGTATTCTTCCTCTATAGGGATGAAATTATTTCATCCCTACAGAGAAAGGGAAAAAAAATCAACACTTTAAACTCGTGACACATCATCACACACACTACCACAACCCTACATATCGCCACACACTAGCGCACCACATCCATTCCTCCATTACTGACCAGGCGTGAGTGTGAGTGGTAACCTTTACCACTAGACCAAATGCTTTAATTTGTTAAAAGCTGCACAATATTTATATATAATATATATAGGTTGTTAAATTTGTATTGATGATTTTAATTCAAACTCTGGAAAAACCAATTGTTTGATAAATTTATATTTTATTCCACCAAACAAAATTTTTATTTTGATGATGGTTGTGCACATCCCATCCACACCTAGTGGTCAGAGGTTCGAGCTCCACCATGCACATTTTATAAGCATGTGTTGGGAGTTTTCTCTCTGTTTGTAGGAACATCCCTCTCTTCGGTTGTGAGAGTTATAGTCTATATGTAACATCTCCCTAATAGTGGGAGTTGTACTCTGGAACATGCTTGTAGAGTCTAATTACTTTCACCAAGTCCCGACAGTACTTGCATTTAAAAAAAATGATAGACAAATTAAAATTTTAATTTCTATCGGGACGAATATTTTTCATCTTTTTACATTCGATGGTGTTGAGCTCAAACCATTACACTACTCAATTTCAACTTTGATAAAAAATTCCATGTAGGAAAAGGAATTACTCATCAGCAACGCAATATCCGAACAGACAATCTTTCGTTGGATTGAAGAGGGAAATACTTTTGGCTCAAATTAGCAAAACAACTTGGAATGTTTTTAATTTTTAGTTGGGTTGATGTTTGATCACTTGTGTACTTTTAGACACACACAAAGTTAAAGGTGGATTAGTCGAAGTGAAAAACATTGAATCAATTGTTGATGTTGTCTGGTTTCGATGTGTAATGGTTTTTTGTTTCAATTGTTATAGAGAATTTTGTTAAATTGTTCATATGTATCAAATCAAAACAAGTATCATTAATTTACTTATAGACAATGTTATTGTTGACGTTGATTTCTGGATTGTATCAGAAAAGCCAACAAGGATTGGATTTCGGCTATCAATTCAAAGAGAGAGAGAGATTAGAGAAAGTAATCAAGACAAAAATTTTACGTGGTAAAACTCCGATTGCCAGAAAAACATCCACGGGTGGTTGAATGATCAACCAAGCCAAAATCCACTATGAATTTAGAACGTTACAAGCTCTCGATCTCTCTTTTTTCTCTTTGTATTTTTCTATGACTACTATCTATTGATCTCTCTTTTTTTGGCAAGATTATGGGTCTATTTATATGTTTATAGAGCCCGAATCTGTTTTGTACAAGTAATAGATCTTTGTATTTAATTACAATTATTTTCTTATTTGAAGCTGATTGTCTTCTTTCCTGTTTCGGAGTCTTGTATTGAAATCGAATGAGATTCTAGAAGTGCAATCCAATTTGGACTTGTTTCCTTATAAGAACGTAGTTTTTTTTAAAGAAATAAAGTTGTTGCCTGATTGGGGACCCATCCAGCTCAGTATTCTGTTCTCTTTGGGATTCCTTCTTGGTATGGATATCTTCGTGTATTTAATGACCTAATCCGTGCGAAATAAGCACTAAGCTTTTTATTCTGTTTTCTTCATATTTATCCCGAGCAAGGATAATACCAACTGGCCCCGAGTAACATCATTTGAGCCCGAGTAGAAGCGTCAATTAACCAGTCCTGAGTGTCGTTAACTGATCTCGAGTAGATTTTATTCAACATCTGCTTACTCGGGTTCTCTTCCTCGGCGATGTCTTGTAGGATATTTTCTGAATGCATATTCGGATATCCACATGGCAATTTATCCTCTTTGTTGATGACGTGTTCATGCTATAAAATTCACATATGACAATACCCCCTTAAAATATTTTTGCTGAACAAAGTTTCTTCGGGTAAAAGTATTTTAATTAGTCTTCAATATCTTTGTAGCACCCGAGTAAATATCTTGTCATAATGACGTGTTTTAATGGCGACCCTGCAAATTCGATTTGCCTCCTTACGTGAGATCTCTAATGATGGCAACATTTTGGAGTTCTGATGGAGAAAGCCAGTTCTCCTTCTGACACGTGTCCCTTGCCTCTTCGTTTTTCGATATCATTTATGAGAAATGAATCACTCGTTTCCCCGTGTGTCGCCTACGTCATAAATCCTTATCATTGTTTTTTTTCCCGCCTTGAGATCTAGAGTTTCGTGCTTTTATTTCTTTAAATTCTTCACTGAGAAAGAGTTGGTTCATTCTTTAGAGATTTCTCAGCAAAAACATTTTCCTTAAACCCAGATTTCTTTATGCAGAAGGTCGTGACTTTCCGTTGAAGATCTTGCATCAGACTTTATTCAAGGTTAGTTCTAATGGAGCCATCTTCCCGTCATCATCTTTTTAATATCGCTCTTGATGCATAAGAACGTGGGGATTTCCAGTTGGTTTCTTGTATTAGAAGATTACTGGGGAAAATTCCTACTGGTGAACCTCCATTTTTAGAAGTTGATATTTCTAGGCTTCACCCTGACATCACTTTTATCCCTGTATTGAGTTCTTCATCTAGTTTTGATTCTGATATTTCAGATCACAAGGTACCTCTTCAAAGGATGGGAAAACATCAAAGTAGAAGTGAAGTCCGTAAGCACAACTCGGGTGATATTTTGATCAGGGAGCAGACTATCAACGAGAACGACGTTGAAGAGGGGTCCAAAATCTCTCGCCTTTCTTTCTCTGCTACTC
Source organism: Dipteronia dyeriana (assembly GCA_032871835.1). Lineage (NCBI taxonomy): Eukaryota > Viridiplantae > Streptophyta > Magnoliopsida > Sapindales > Sapindaceae > Dipteronia > Dipteronia dyeriana. The sequence continues at coordinate 74,261,557 of CM065300.1, read as the reverse complement.
GCCCGAGTGGATTTGATACAAAGCCGAACGTAGTCGGGGCAGATGAAATAGAAAAGTATCGTTCTCGATTTGATTTGCCCAGCTGGGTTACTTTGATTCCAGCGGGTGATAGAGCTACGTGGAATACTCCCCCGGGTATGGTTGTTATCTACGGATCTATGCTCTGCTGTGGCATCACTATTCCCTTTCAGCCCTTCATTGCCTGGTTTTTGGCAGAATAAGGGATTGCTCCGGCTCAGCTGGCCCCAAATAGCTACAAAATTTTGATATGCCTGTGGAACATGTTCAGTCGGATGAACTTATCGCCGCCATCCCCGAATGAAATCAGGCACTTTTTTACGCTGAGGCAATCGGGCAAGTCGGGGAATTACTTCCTCATGTCTAATTCGCCAGATTGTTGGGTCCCTAAGGGGACAAAAGTGAGTCGGGAAGCTGATATCTCCGATGACCCTAAAAAGAGGGGTTTTATATGGGGATTTCTTACGTCCAACAAGTTCTAGAAGAACAGTTGGTTTTTTGTCATAGGGAGTCTCAGACTAGAAGTCATTGTTTCAGCTTGGGATACTCGGACGGTGTTGAAGGTCCCCCGTTTCTTTTGTTCCCCCAAGATTTGGAACAAGAATAAAATTGAGTACAGTGATACGGAGCTGACCAGACTTGCTCGGGTGGCAGTTCGAACTTTGGAGAAGAGGAGCAAGACTTATCTCTTCGTTAAGTAAAAAATGATTGAGTTCGGCTTCTTCGAAAAGATTTCAAGCCAACGCAGGCGATTTAAACGATTTTTGTAACCTTTTCCTTTTATTATATATTTTTTGTTTTGCATTCCAATGCGGGTTTTTTTTAAGTGTATGATACGGACGTCGTCTGCGATCTTCAGGCTCGCCAAGTGAAGTCAATTATTTAGGCGAGTCGAAAAGAAGCTTCTTGTCATGGCAATAAAGGCATCGCCCCGCCTGAGTCCGACGAGGAGACTGATGGGGTTGAAGAGCAATTTACCGAAGATGTTCCTAAGGACATTTTTCAAAAAATAGATGAGGAAACTAGTGGTCCAAGTGGCTCGACCGATACTCACCTGCCTGGCGACGGGCAAGGGCAGAGTGAAGGTCTTAGTGAGGAGCCTGCTGAGCGGACTGACGCCGGTGATGGAGGTAATACCTCTACGGGACAAGGTACCTATGGATCCTGAATTATTTGAGTCCTTCCAGGATGATACTGAAGAAGATCCTTCAGCTGATCTAAGCTTCCACCGTTCTCGGGGTGAGAAGTGAAAAGCAGTCAGCTCACCGACTCGCACTTAAGGTCTCTTGGGTGGTCTCATTTTTTGACTCCAGCGATGAAGATGATGTTGATGAGATTCCCCCGAGCGTTGATGCTGGAGCGTCAGCGGATGCAGGCAGCTTCAGAGCTGAACAAAGGTTCTCCTACCTTAGAGGTTGGAAATCTAGGGGCTGAATCCTCTGGGGTTCCTTCATATCCTTCTCCCCAGGATATGCTGCGGGAGATGTTATCTTGTCGGGCTTTTATTAGAGAGGACCTTTGGAGCTGTTTCCGAGATGGCTCTCTGACTGGCCCTCTTCAGAATGTTTTCAACGGTGCATCTTATGTAAGTTACCCTTTTCTTTAATTGTTTTGCTTGTTTGCCCGATTCAGATTTTTAATTAAACATTTTTTTAGATGGTGGCTGAATTCGCTGAGCTAGTTCAGACGCAACAACATCAAGCTAATCGAATAAGGCGTCTGGAAGCTCATCTAAAGGAAAGTGAGGATCGACGTGCTCGGGTCGAAATGGCTTATCAATAAGATGATGGTTCTGCACAAGTTTTTACCGACCACTGTCTGGCAAAGCAAATGGAGACCGAAGAGAAGGCTTCTTTGGCAGAAGAGAAAGCAACATCACTTCAGGACTTATTGTCTTCTGCCCAAGAATCAATGCTCAAAGCCGAGCAGGAAGCGGAGCAGTCTAAGTCCGCGTATGAGCAAAAAATTGAAGATCTGGAGTGTCAAGCATTGACAGTCGAATCCTTATCCCGAGAGGCCAGGCTGGAGCTAGAAATACAAGGGGTGGATTATTTCAAAAGATCCCTTGCCTATGATGCTCTTCTTCTTCAGGTGTTTCAACGAGGGCTGGTTTCAGCTGGCGAATTCTTTAAAGTCAAGAATCGGTCAACTGAGAAGGCCTGAACCAATAAAGAGCTGTCAATCAAACATTATGTGGATCGTTCCTTGGAGTCTCTTCAAACTCAGATGAAGGAATGGAGAGCTTACTGCCATAGCTAAGGCAAAGAGCTTCATCCTATGCATTTAGAGATTCCATCCGAACATTCCCCCTCGACCTTCTATGCCAGTCAAGAGTCGGTCGTGGAAGGTGTGGAACCTGATGTCGGGCCGATTCCAGGAGTGGATTACAGCCAATGGATGGATGACTCAGTTGACACAATTGCTTGGCCTTCTAACGAAAGTCTGCTCCGTGAGTACGAGATGGTGCCTGACCCGAGTATTGGTAAGGGCTCGAAATCCTCATAGCCTTGATTTTTTTAGAATTGTAAAAAATTCTTTGTAATTCTTTGTAGATTTCTATAATTCTTTGTAAAGAATTCTTTGGAGATTAATAAAATCAAGTATCTTTTCAGAGCTGAATGGTCTTGATATGTTTTCATTTCTAAAGAAATTTCTTGACTGTTTCCGAGTATGTTATTCAACTTTAATATTCGGGTAACTTTACCGAGTATCTTATTAAACCGGTTGTTTTCTGAATAGCTTTGACCGTCAAGTATCTTATTAAACTGGTTCTTGTAATCTTCGTGCCAAATATCTTATTAAACCAGCTAACTGATGTTCGAGTAACTTCACCGAGTATCTTATTAAACCGGTTTGTTGCCCGAATAATTTTAATGTCAATTATCTTATTAAATTGTCTCTTGTACCCTTCATGCCAAGTATCACAATTCTGAATTGACCTAGAAATTAGTCAGATAGAATATGTCTTGTGATCCATGCAAGTTCGTATGGATTGGGAATCTTTGTAGGATATCTAAACTTAAGCTTCAATAAATATAACCTAATTACAATCAACAAATGATTCACTTAGGTTCTATTTATTTATTTTAGCTCATTCCACGAAAGAACTAAAATTGAACTCTTAAATAAAGATAGAATAAGTTAATGTTTGTTATTTGTACCCTACACAACTTTATTGGAGATATTGTATCCTCGTGAAGAATACCAGTAATCGCCATAAGCCCATAAACCGCCTATTGCTCTCATAGTTACCATATTTACTTATGTGACCATATTTTGAAGATTAATATTTTTACTTGTCCAGAAGGCATGTTTCAGTAGACACTATCAAAAACTTAACGTTAATATTTAATATCCAGTACCTCAAAATATCCATATGATGATATTCTACTCACATTTAATAAATATAGCCACAATGTCCATATCTATAAATGAAGTCCTCTGTTGATTAACAAGTGAATACCACCAAACCGTCGAGGATAGACTAGGCTATATAATTGTACTCATTGATAGCTCAAATGATAACACTTGTAACCATAAGTTTATCATTTATCTCAAGATTGAGATAGATCCTCCAATTGTCCTTAAGTGAAAACTTTTATCCACTGACGGTTCTGGATAAAGTATTTCACTGTGATCATGTTCAATGCAGCTAGTGCACTACATTTTGTTGCCCAAAGACACTACTCTTTGACGATTTTATACTCATAACAACACATTTGATCCCACTCAAATACTACCAAAAAAAATCTACAACTTTAATAAGGTAAAGGGGCCCAACCTTTATCTTAAGTTATGAATATTGTTAAAGACTAACTAAAGAATTGTGTCTACCTCATACATATCCGGATGAAAAAACAATACTTCATTTATCATAGTCTTTTGACCTTATGATTATTTAATTTTGACAATTATAATAATTAAACTATAAATGCTATAAGATTTATTAAACTAGAAATCACTTTATTATTATGAAAAGATTGTCAAATACATTATTACACTCTTGTTATTGAGCATAATCCTAATAGTAAGTGAAAGCCTTGTTAAAGAGTTTTACTTTGAATATAAATATAGTACAACATTCGAAAATGCCTTGATAAATGCGAGGGGAAGAACATATAGGATCTCCTCGAAAAACATCAATAAGTTCCTTAGTATTTCCAATGAGATTGGGTCGAAACTACTTGATGTGGACAACATAGATCACTTATACCTTTGGGGAGGGGGGGGGGGGGGGCTTTGGGGGACTTTGTGTGAAGATAATGGATTTGAGTGGGGGAAGAGAGCGTACATTAGTCAAAGTGAGTTAACCAAGGTTAGTGCCTTTTGGCATCTATTTGTATGTGTCAATCTTATAGGTTCTAAACAAAAAAAAAGATCAAGGTTATGCACGCCTTGGTGACAAACAAGCCCTTGAACCTTGGTGATCTCTTGATAAAGCATATTGAGAGTGCAACCTCTTCATCTAGGTTGGATAAGAGGTTGGCTTTTCCACAGTTCATTACTTATTTTTGTTTGAAGCTAGGAGTTCCAAGACTTGATGATGATGTGCTTCTATCTCCTTTGTACCATTTTTGTGAGAATCGATTGGCATTTATATCGTACAAAGGAAAAAGGATGGCTAGTGACACTTTTAGGCTTTTTGGTGTGCACCATGAGCCGAGTGTTGTGTCAAGCACAAGTAGTCTACCGGAATGGGCTTTGTAATTTCAAGAGAGGCTTATGACCAAGATTGATGAGCTTGATGCTACGGTAGTTGAGCTAGTTGCAAAGGTGAGACAACAAGATGATAAGATCAAATCCTTAGAAGATAAACTTGCCTCTAGCAATTCATCCAATACTAAGCTTTATATAAGATCAACATCAAGAATAACTTTCTTTGAAGATGCTTGATCATGAGGTTTGGTATGTTTTCTTAATTTTTTTCTATATTTTATGTCAAAAGAGGGGAGAAAAACGTTGATTCTAAAACTTATGCTCTTAATCTTAGGTAGGATTGTCTAGTTTGATTTTAAATTTCCATTGGGAAATTCTATTTTTCTTTTCTTTTCTTTTCATTTGGTATCTTGAATTCTTGGTTTGTAATATTTGGATGACGATATTTTGTTGACGGATAGTATGCATGTATTTAAGGAGAGACATGTGTATCCATTTGAACTTTAGTGACATTTATCTTAATATCTTGCCATATTTCTATGTTTCTCTTGTAAATGATTTGTGCTTCAAATTGCTTTTAGGCGATGACAAGAGAAGACTACATGGAAGAATTCAAGACTTGAAGAAGATTGGTCTAAGAAAACTAACTCATTGTAATGTAAGGGTGTGATTTTGTGACCAATCTTCATTTTGTATGTTTTAGTATATATACAGGTGTTTTGACATAGAATTTTCCAAAAGGGGAGATTGTTTGGTTTGTGTGTTTGTGTTGCCATAATTCTATATCAAAACAATATTTTCTATGTAATGTTTAGTTGTCTAGGACTTATGAATCATCAAGCTTAAAGGAAGAATGGATAATATTTCAAGCAAAGTGTTGGCTACAAGAGGAACAAAGCTTTATTGCATAGCTAAAGGTATATCATGACCTCTTTCCTCTTGCAAGGCCTAAACACACACACATTATATATTTATGTCCCTGCATTGTTGTGCAAAAAATTGATATGACACAAGCACACATTTATCCATGTATGCATGTGCATTCATTCTAAAGGTGACAGTTTTGTGAAATTGCATGCTCTAGGTCTAGGAAATTGCATACTTGTGTGTTTTTGTATTCATTTTGTTGTACTTGTATGATATTTAACTTGAATTTATGCATATAATATTCCATATTGAGTTCCAGTCATTTCGATTACTCATTCAATAAGTTTCGAGTACAAGTCAGGAAGTTAAAAAACTTTTCATGATCTTATCGTACATGGTTTTTATCTCTAATTTTCAAGATTGAATTCCATAGTTTTAGAAAACACTTTCTTAATGTCTTTGGTTCATGAGAGAGACCCAGTTTGTAATCCAAAAACATATTAAAAATATGAGTTGAGAGGCTAGATATATGGCTGAAGAACTGAAGGAGCCTCAAGGGAAAAGAAATGAGACACCCCCCCTTTCCCATGGAGGCGCATCCACGTTCTCCACAGGAATGGAAGTCCGCTGCCTCTATGGAGACCCATGCACCTCCACAAGATGCAGAGGTGTTTTCCCCTTATTGGTTGGTCTTTTCACTCTTTTATTTTCCCTTTAAATATCTCATTTCCCTCTCGTTCTTTTCCATGAAGAAAAACTGAAAAACATTATGCAGGAATTTTCTCTCCAACTTTCCTAGTTTCCAAACACTATATCCTTTTCATTTGGATTCCAATTTGTGTGATTCAAGTTGGAGATTTATTATCTAACAGTCTCCTATTTTTTTCATAGGATTTTAGAGTCAATAGATTGAGTTTTCTGGTATATTTATACACAAAAACGGGACTGTACAATTTTCACTTAAGGTATTGATTTCTCTTTTTATTTTTGAGCTTCAATTCTTCAATTTCCTTGGGTTTTCTTCTTCAATACATGTATGTATATTGTGCTTAGTTTGATTAGAGTTTTGAACTTTATAGCAGCTAGATTGAGCTTTGATTAAATCTTACATGTTGAGTTAGGTTTTTATTAAAGCCTATGTTTTCACATGTTTGTGTTTTGTATTGTGCTAGCTTTCTATCTAGGACTATTTTGAGCTTTGATTAATTGATTTTAATTTAAAATAGTCTCTAATGTGCTTGGTCTTTTATTTGACCATTTTCATGATTAGCACAATTTTATTGTAAATTTAGAGATTGTTATGTTTCTACTGAATACTTTATGAATACATGCTCTATATTTCTTGCTAGAAATCCTATTGATCAAATGTTATGATTCTATCATAATTTTTGTTTAATGCTAAATCATGATTATGTGCTTAAATGACTATTATTGATTAAGGTTTAATGACATAAATAAATCTAGAAGCTTAATGTGTTTTGGTGTTTTCACATTTTCTATAATTGTTATTCATGCATAGTAACTAGACATTTTTGGTTTGTGAACTTTCATGCTTAAGTCTAGTTTCCATAGGATGTGTTGATCATCGTATTCTATCTTGCATGCTTGTTTTTGCATCCACAATCACATATGAGGCCTTTTGAAAAGGTTGGAAATCATATTTGGAGAGTGATTCTTCAAGTTCACATTTGAAGTCACATTCCTTAGAGTGATTCTTTGGTTTGTGCGTTGGAAGTCTCATTTTGAAGATGGGATCTTCAATTTGTGCATGGAGTCTTAGCTAGGATCAGGGTGATCCAGATAGCTAAGCGTGGAAGTCACATTTTGGGGAGGGGTTCATCTATTTGAGGGTGGGAGTCACATTTTGGAGAGGGGATCTTCAATTTGAGCATGGAGTCTTGACTAGGATCGGGGTGATCCGAATAGTTAAGCAAGGTGGAATCTCTTTCATTATGTGGGGTCAAAGGGTAGATTTCTAGGTGAAGTTGGTCACTTGAGATATTGTATTTTTTTATCTTATTTGTTGGTGGTTGTAGAATCAACCCATAGATGTTTCCTTTTCGAGGGTTTTACCATGTAAATATCATGTGTTGATTCTATCTATCTCTATCTCTTGTTGTTTGTAGGTGTGTTGATATATATCTTGCTTGATATTGATTTATATTTTGTTTAAGATACTTGTAATTGATATTCATTGTATATAAAACTTTGAACTTTTTAAAGGCATATGTTTTATAGCCTACGAAAAATTGAGTTTGTATCACATACAAGTTGTTATCATCATTAACTTTGTTTGACCAAACATATCTTTATTAAGTTGATTTCGCTTGTGTTTGATTAATAAAATGGTGATACAAGCTATCCAGTAGGATAAACATAAGTTTGTTTCATGGGAATGAAAAAGGTGTACTAACCTATTCACCCCTACTCTAGGTTAGCTTTAGGCAAATTAATAGTGTTTGTATTTTCATGGGTTGGATTGGTATGCTCACAATCCACCCTTTAAACTCTTTGAGCTGGGATGTGTTGGATTGGTATGCTCACAACACATCCCTTCCATTCAAGATAGCAAGATTTAGTTACCAATTGCATGTGTCTCTATTAGGTTGAGAGTTGGTATGCCCACTCACCCAAATGAGGTTTTATTCAAATTCTTTAAAACAATCAATAATTCAACATCAATAATAGATCAAGAGTTGGTATGACTACTTATAACAAAGAGATTCTTAATGCATTAAAACCAATGAAAGGAACCAATATACCAAATATTAGATATGTGTGGAAAGCCTAAAATTCATAGCAAAATTACATTAACTACCACAAAAAGGATTTAGCTACTTATATTGAATACATAAAAGAAAGTTAAAAAGACAAGAGATGGAGGGAAACCCATTGATATGCTGAATCTTTTTAATTCTTCAAGCTTCTCTTCCCTTCTTATATGCAGATTTCATGCTCTTTAGAGATGGATATTGGTTTGGGTGAAGATGGAATGGAAATGGGAGTATAGGAATGAATTTTAAGGAGGATTTGGTGGGGAAAATGGTTTGAATTTATGGGAGAGTATGTTCTTAGATCTAGAGAGAGAAAATTTAAAATGAAAGTGTGTGTGAGAGTGTGTGTGATCTCACACACGAATCCTTAAATAGGTTAGACTTGCTGATGTGGCAAGATCTGACGAATGTAGTGCACAGGTATAGCATGGGTAAGGTACCTGTGCAGTGACTCTTGTGTCTCTGGATATCTCATTGGTTTCTTATATTTGCATGGGTAGTGCACTAGTACGAACCCGTACAATACCTATTTTCAGGGGAAATCTGGGAGTCCATCTTCCGGTCCACTTTTGGTGCATGGATAGTGTGCGGGTGAAGACCGTTGCACTGGCCAATCTTCAATTTCCACCTCTCAGTGTGTGGGTACAGTACCAACGCAAAACCTATGCACTGTAGCTTCTTTTCTTCAGTGATTGTTGCATGTTTTCTGACGAACTTCAAGTTTTCTAACACTGATTTCTTATTGCACCAAATGCCTCCAAACATTGCCAAAGAGCCCATAAGACACACAAAACACATGAGAATGAGACAGAGGAATGAAAATGAGGACCAAAATACAGAACACTTTTGGCACGATCAAATACCAACAAACCAAACCTTTGCTCGTCCTCAAGCAAAACTCAAGGTAATCAAAGACAAACGAAAACAAACAACAAAAACTCTATCTAAAAAATTTCTAGACACAACAAATAATTCAAATAGTCGGATGCCTAACTTGTGCTGAAATGCAATGATGTGTGATAGAGAGAAGTAGACAAATGCAAAATGTTCTAAAGCAACTCGAAGGCACTAATGGGAAACTCGCGTAACCACGAATCCCATACCTAAGAGTGATCTCATATCCGGAACTACTTACTCCCACACGTTAAGCATAATTCGATTAAACTCTACTCCTCATGTGGAATCATTCTCTTCTTTCCACTCAAAGCCCTAGTTTCACAATCATGCAAGGTATGCAAAGATAGAATTTATGCATAAAAGTCTAATGCATTATACATTGAATATTGAAACACAACTAATGTTTATGAACAGCCTAAGAAGGAATCATTATGCCATGAACGTGGAAAACCAAGTTTCAACAATCATTTCCAATCAAGACTCATCATGGTTCAAAAAGTCCTTTTCCATTTGGTTGTATCAGGGTCGTGGTGTTAGATGTAGAAAACAAAATAAATAGAGAAATTTTGAGTTCAGAGATCACCAATCGTTCTTAAACATACTCACATACCCCATACTACGCTCTACTATCCAACAATTTACACACTAGCATCTAGGCATCACTTTAACACACTTGTGCTTCACAATTGTACTCTACTTTGAGAGTACTTTACATAAACATTTCAAGGCTCTTTTCTTTCTCCTTTTTTCTTTTTTACTTTGCCTTTACCTTTTCTTTTTGCATTGATTTTATTTCTTTGTTTTTCTTTTTCTTTTGCATTTCTTTTTGTACAATTACAACTGACAATTTGACAATTCAGCTATAAGTGAAAATTTTACACTTTTACATGTTGAGCTCATGCTTGCACATTTACATAGTTGCCTAAGTACACACTATTTCACATGAAAGCTTAGACCTTCCAACCGCACTATGCAACACACACACCCTACATGATTAGCAATAAAAGGGTAGTCTTGTGTTTAGGCTTATGGCAATATGGTTCATTGTGGTTCCAAGTGAAAGGTAAGTGGTTGGCTTCAAATTAGGCTCGGGAGAAAACAAAAGGGACAAGGAGTGTGTTTAAGCTTTTTAAGTGATTAACTTTACACATTGCCTAAGATCATTTCCATGATTCGTCTACTAAAGAAATGAATGCATTCGACAAGCAATCCACTATATATTTATGATGAAGGCAAAGTCATATGGCCTGTGATGAATATGACGAGAAGTGTTTCAACAATAGAAAATGTTATAACACTCAATTGCACTTTTTAATAGGCATGTGTTTGTTAATTCTCGGATAGTCTCCACTATTAGAACAAGGTGCAGTGCACTGAGTCCTTTCCACTTAAGCACATAAAGCAAGTGATACCCTAGAATGACAACTCGCTACTAAACAAGCTCAAAGTGCATACATATATTTCCCAAAAGCACATGCTCAAGACTTCACACCCAAGCAAGTTGAAGCTCGAAATTTAAGGCCAATAAGTTAAATTTGAAAATTTTGGACAAAAAACGACTCAAAAAGACTCAAAAAGATGTCTACACCCCCAAACAAAAACCCAACATTATCCCTATTGTTGGAAACAAGAGAGCTCGCCCTAGCGGTGTGCACCTAGCAAGACTCAAGACAAACTAACCAAGGCACTAACCATATCACAATCAATGCCCAACAAGAACAAAAAGACTCAAAACTAGGCTCTACATAAAAAGGAAATACGATGCAATGATGAAATTTATCACAAGCACCTATATTCATTCTCAAAACCAACATCAAGCATTCAATGAACAAAATTGACAGAATGGGGGAAAACAACCCCCAAATTGAATCTAGATATAAGCTTGCATAAGACCTGTTTCAATTGTGAGCAAAAACCCTTAAATCGAATGAGGATATATATGTGCGATTAAAACTTGTACACTCATTTTCATATCCACAGGAGCCATCGGCTCATCCAATATCTAAAAATAATGAATCATTACAATTAAAAATTCTAATAAAAAATGTAATCAATGTGCACTAATAATATCTGCAAAATCAATCAACAAATAAATTTGTTCCTCAACAAAATTTTCAATCATTCACAACAATATTAACAATAGCAATCATCAATCACTATTAAATTAAACACAAAGAAAAAACTGGTAAAAACTCACTCATGAAGATAAGGTCCTTTGCTCATTTTATGAGCACTCTTGGCTTGCTCGTCCCTTCGAGACTTGCATGTTGTTGGTGTTTTTCCCAAGAGATGAAAAGTCTTCTTTAAGCTTAACATCTACCAAAATGTCATCAACCACAAATGAAAAGATATTAACAATGAAATCCATCAAATTAAGTCCAATCATCCAAATTAACCAACACCACAAACTACAAATTTAAAAAGATATGACTAAAACAAGAATAAAGTACTGAAAGTAAAATAAAGTTCATCCTAGCAAAATATTGCTAAAAAATAATAATTCAACAAATATAGCACGAATAAAGGCGATGAATGGTAAAGATCACTCCTTGTCCGAAGACTCCCATTCGTCATCCTCAGCTTGTCCATTTCCCTTAGAATCAAACTTGGCTCTTGCTCTCTCTTCGGCTCCTTCCTTGATATCTCTTCTGCTTCCTAAAGCTATGTTGTATATGGATCAATCATTGTTCCTCCAGTAGGGAATGATGATGGTGCAAGTTTCATTTTTTTCCTCGTATACAAGGCTAGTCTGAGCTCCTCGCGCATGCCTTTAATATTGGTCTATAGGACCTAATGCTATCTAAGGCATCTGTTCGAAACATAAAAGTTTGAGTTCATAATGTTAATGGATATCTGGAGGCTAGCCATTCTTGAAATGAGTGTCTGTCATGGCACTATACCATAATCAGTAGTAACTGGAACTGGGGCATCCTACTCAAAACCCCTATGCTCTGGCTCAAAATCGATGTCATCAGGGTCCTTCTGTTGTAGCCTGCTTGAACTTGCCCTTGTTCTATCCTTTTTCTTTCTTGTCTTCCTCCATACGCTAGTGAGGTCTCTTTCAATTAACCAAGTTAGACCAGGTAATCATTCCAATATCTATTGGAGGCCACCCCAACAGATCATTCCCAAAATCAACACATGCTCGTCTATAAAATTTTGTTATTAAGCAAGGGAATATGAGGAGCTACTTGTCATTCTTGATGCAAGGATCTCTCACTTAGTAAAGAGACCAACATTGATAACCTGATCATTCTTGATGTAATGTATGATGGTGGTAACCTCAAATGGAACTGTGGTTCTGTGCAACCGTGGCTTGAGTGAGTGAGAGATGAATACATTACATAGATCGAGTTCATTCTTCAGGTTTATGTGCTTGATATGATAGGGTTGTTAGACAACCCGAGAGATACATTGGTCTAGGAGAATATGTAGAGAATCTTTCGGATGACGTTGATCCCTATACGTAAAAGGAAGAAATGAAAGATGTTGATTGTCGCCATTGGCAAAAGGCAATGCAATCCGAAATTGAATCTATGTTCAAAAACAAAGTCTGGTCTATTGTAGACTTGCCTAAAGGGATAAAACCCATCTGGTGCAAGTGGGTATACAAGAGGAAAATAGGAATGGATAGAAAGGTGGAATCCTTTAAAGCTAGATTGGTAGCTAAAGGTTATACATAGAAGGAAGGTATCGATTATGAAGAAACCTTCTCTCCTGTGGCCATGCTTAAATCTATTAGGATACTCTTATCCATTGCGGCATCTCTAGACCTAGAGATCTGGTAAATGGATGTCAAGACAACTTTCCTTATTGGAAGTCTTGACGAAAGCATCTATATGATGCAACCAGAAGGATTCATTGAAAAGGGCCAAGAGGAAAGGGTATGCAAGTTGCAAAGATCCATATATGGATTGAAGCAAGCATCCAGATCCTGGAACATAAGGTTAGATCAAGCCGTAAAAGGTTTTGGATTTATTCAAAACCTTGATGAACCTTGTGTATACAAAAGGATTAAAGGCGACACGTTGGTTTTCCTAGTTCTTTACATTGATGATATACTACTCATCAGAAATAATGTAGGTGTATTGACATCAATAAAAGAATGGTAAGCAAAACAATTTGATATGAAGGACTTGGGAGAAGCAAGTTATATTCTTGGTATCCAAGTCATAAGGGATAGAAAGAATAGAACGATTGCATTATCCCAAGCTTCATACATAGATAAAATCTTGTCTAGGTTTTCCATGCAAGATTCCAAGAAAGGTATGTTACCTTTCAGGCATGGAATCAAACTTTCTAAGGAACAAGTTCCTAAGAATGAGCATGAAGAGCAATTCATGAGTAGGGTTCCATATGCATCGGCAGTTGGAAGTCTCATGTATGCAATGCTCTACACTAGACCAGATATTTGTTTTGTTGTGGGTAGTTAGCAGGTTTCAATCGAAACCTGGTCCTGATCACTGGACGGCAGTCAAGCATATTTTCAAGTATCTTAGGAGAACGAGAGATTATATGCTTGTATACTTTGGAGGGGATTTAATTCTCGTTGGGTATTCAGATTTTGAATTTTAGTCAGATTCTGACTCGAGAAGATCAACATCAGGATCTGTGTTTACTATTGGAGGAGGGGCAGTCATATGGAGGAGTATCAAGCAATCTTGTATTGTCGATTCCACCATGGAAGCCGAGTATATTACCACATGCGAGGCTGTTAAAGAGGTCGTCTGGCTCCGCCAATTCCTGATTGACTTGGAAGTGGTTTCTGATGCGAATAAGCAGATCACTATCTATTGTGACAATAGTGGAGCAGTGGCTAATTCGAGAGAACCAAGAAGTCAAAAGAGAGGGAAACATATTGAAAGAAAGTATCACTTTCTGAGGGAAATTATGCATAAGGGTGACGTGACGATTACCAAGATCGCGTCAGTATAAAATCTAGAGGATCCCTTTACAAAGGCTCTTCCAAAAAATAGTTTTGATGGGCATCTAGAGAACATGGGGATGAGAAATATGACACATTTGCTATAGAGCAAGTGAGAAATTGTTAGGATTATGCTCGATAGCAAGAGTGTAATATTGTAATTGACAATATTTTCATATTAATAAAGTGATTTCTAGTTTAACAAATCTTATAGCATTTATAGTTTAATTATTATAATTGTCAAAAGTAAATAATCATAAGGTCAAAAGACTATGAGAAAAGAAGAATCATTTGTTGATTGTGATTGGGTTGTGTCTATTGGAGCTTAAATTTAGATAGCCCGCCAAGATCCTCAATCCACACGAACTTGCTTGGATCACTTGATATATTCTACCGGACCAATTTAGGGGTCCATTTAGAATTGTATTGAGGCATGTGAACATGTTTCTTTTTGTAAGAATGGGTCTAGTTCACATGTGGACTTTTTATTAAGGTCAAATGGATTTAATAAAATAAGAAAATAATATATTGGCTCATATATATGGTTTGGGCGGCAAGGCTATTTAGAATAGCTTAATTATATTTATTTTATTTTATTATTTAATTAAATGGAAATTAATTAATTTGTTGATTAATTAATTATTTAATTAAAAGTCAAAATCTTTTTCCTAGTAGGAGATGATCTCCTAAAATTATACTATTGTTTGTAGTATAATTAATATTAAAGACTATATTTGATAAGTAGATAAATAAAAGGAATTATTTATATAATCAAATTAGGAAGTCTTTAATATGGTTACAAATACACTATTGAGTTGGATTAGGAATCTTAGTGTAGGAAAGAATTCCTTTTGGAAAAGGATTTCTAACCACCAAGTAAATCCACCTAAGGATATGATTCTTAACCACCAAGTAAATCCTTCTTAGAAGAGGATTTAGTCTCCTATATATAATACCTATTAAATTCGACCAAGAATGAATTTTTGGTGTGAGAAGTTGTTTGTTATGGTAATATATAAAAAAAACTTCATCCAATTCATTGTCTGAAGAATTCGGCCAAGCATAGTGAAAAGAGGGAACGTTTTTGTTTTCGATAGTACACTAGTATCCTTTGCAACAAAAAGGTTTTGTGTACAACATCAAATCAAGGTTCATGCGAGTTTCAATCAAATTGATTGATAATTCAAAAGTGACCGAACGTTCTTGGTTTTTCTATTGGAGGATTATTGTGACTAAAAAAGAAGAAGATTTTGTTTGTTTCCATCCTCAGGTATACAATTTAAAGAAAGGGAGCCCACACTTCTAGGTGATTCACGTTCGTGATTCGATTGGAAGATCTTGCGGATTCAATTCGATGCTAGTTCAATCGTCACAAAAAAAAGGTACGATACTTTTTATATACATCAATTAATCTAGGGTTAAGGTTCTTGTTATTAAAAGGGAAATTTTTTATTTATACGCAAACCCTAATTTTAAATTTTCTCACGCTTCTGTTGCGTGTGTTTTATTTTCCCTATACCAATCTTGTTGGATCTTCAAACACTACGGAATTGAATAAGGAAAAAATCAAGGTTGTGCATGCCTTAGTGACTAATCGACCCATAAACCTTGGATAGGTTCTCATGTCTTATCTAGATAGTATGGATTTTTCAACTAGGTTGGATAAAAAATTAGCACTACCAGGGTTTATCACTCAATTGTGCTTGGCTCGTGGTCTGAAGACACAAGAGAAAGATGTGCTTTTACCTCCCTTGGAAAGGTTTAGTGATAAGCGTGTGAATTTTATGTCATACAAGAATAACGGAAAGGCTTATGATACATTTGGACTCTTTTAAAGATCTTAAGATGCAAGCAGTGTGATTAACACAAGTTGTCTTCAGAATGAGCTACTCACTTGAAGGAAGAGGTTGAGAGGTCAAACTTGAAGATTGAAAAACTTAATGCAAAGGTAGCTCAACAAGATGCAAGAATCAAATAGTTTGAGGATAACATTGCTACAAGCAAAGACCATCTCTAAAGCACTATATGAGATCTACCAATCGCTCAAAATTATTTGATAAAACAATTGAACTATGAGGTACATTTGTTCTCTTATCCTTTGGGCTTCATTTCATGTAAAAAAATGCAAAGAAATTGGATAAGTTTGAAGTGCTAGTTTACTTAGTTTCTTTCTATGATTATATATGTATTTGGGGAGATTTACGTGTTTAATCTCTCATTTTGTTTGTTTCTTTTTAGTTTTATGTGGAAAGTTGAACTTTTATGGCATGTAATATTATAATTTTAGTTTGGTAAAAATATTTTTGAATGGCATGTATTGAGGGGGAGATACATGATCCATTTGGGATTTAAATGTTGAATTCTTGCCAAATTATATGTTGCCATATGTGTTTTACTCTTGGATATACATTGTACTTTAAGTTGATTTCAGATGGCTACAAGAGAAAATCAAGACAAAATTCAAGACTTTTTGAAGATTAGTCTAGGAGTGTGTAATTCACTGTAAATCGTTGTAGCTCGTAGTGACCAATCTTCTTTGTAATTGTTTTAGTATATGTATAGGAGTTTTGACATGGAATTTGCCAAAGGGGAAGATTGTCAGGGTTTTGGTTTATGTTGGCATTAATTCCATATCGAAATAATGTTTCAGTTGTATTGATTTAGTTGTCTTAGGTTGGTGATGATTCAAGCTTCAAAAAAGATATGACAATTATTCTAGCAAGTTCAAGTATTCAAAGAAAAATGTGCTTCATTGCTCGACAAAGGTATATTTAAGACCTCATTTCTCTTACAAGGCTTAGGCATACACACACAATTCATTCATATGTGTCCATATATCGATGTGCTCATTTAATATAACACATTCACACACTTGATATTGAATGCTCATGCATTAGTGCTAAATTGAGTAGTTGTATAAAATTGCATGTTTGTGGACTTTATCCAAGTGATAGTATTCTTGTGTGTTATGTGTTTGTAGGTTTTTGTAACATGGACCTTGGACTTGAATTTTGTATTACATTGTTTTCTTTTAAGTTTCAGTCATTTTGGTTACACATTCATTTGATTTTGATTTCCGAGTCAAGAGTTACGAAACTTTCCAGTCATGATGCATGCATTGTATTCGTATTCAAGTATCAAGTCGAAATCATTATTTATGGTCTAAGTTTTGTAGAAGTCCATATGTGTTAGAGAGTCACAGTTTTTAATCCACAAATGGATTTGAATTCGGAGTTTGGAGGCCGGAGAACAGTCGAAGAACGCTGATGAGCACAAGGGAGGAAGACAATGGCCAAAAAGCCACCAAGCTTCCATCCCGAGATGGCGCGTCCCCATCTCGGGAAGAAAGGCTTCCTGCCCCCAAGATACTTGCGCGCCATCTCGGGGTGGGAAGTGCTCTGGTGGGCATTTTGGTTATTTTACTTCTTTCTCTTCCCTTTCTTTTATAAACTCCTTCCCTCTCTCATTTCATTGTAAGAAGACATTTTGAAAACTTTGTGTAGAATTTTCTTTCATGTTTTCTCACCTTCCAAACACTATATCATCTTTCTTTGAACTCCAATTCATTTGATTTGATTCGAATTGGAGAGTGTTCATCCTTCAATTGTCCATCTCGTAGGTCACACTAAACCTCAACTTGTCCATCTCGTAGTTGTTTTTAAACAGAACAAAACTTTTTGGAAGAGCTATCAGTATGATGCTCACCTGGCTTGGTTCATCAATGGCTCCACCATTGACCTCAGCCATGTTGAAATAGGACATCGTGCCCAAGAGAAGTTCCCAAATAAATGTTCCCTTTTTCACACAAGCAACCATTGTGGAACGAACCACTTCATCTGCTTCTGCTCAGAAGGTTGCCCAAACATGGCCTACAATGACTTCATCATCTCAAATGTTGTAGCTATTGTTTCAAGCTTAAAAACAAGCATATCAGTCATGCTAGCCAAAAGGTATTTTCGGGACTTTTCATCGGTTCAATCCCATTTCTTGTGTGCCTCACGAACAATTCATGTTACGTTGGCTATAGGCCCTGAAGGACATTCCTCTGTAAGTACAAACTTCAGATCTTTGGTGACGAAAATTGTATTAATATTGTTTTTCAATTTTGTAAGTTTTTCCCTGGTTAATTTCTCTTTTACATGAATTTGAAGTACTGTAGAAGACATTGCTGAAATAAACATATTTAAAATTAAAATCATTCATTTATACAATCATATCATTTGTTTAAAAAATTCGGCATATAATTAAACATGATGCATATACATGTTTAATGAACAAGAAAATATCCCTAAAAAAAAGTTACCTTACCACGACAATCCAACATACCCCAAGCAAATGCCGCCGTAGTGTCGGTCAACTACTTGCATGTTGAATTGAGACATTCTCAATCAAATGATACACCAGAATAACTCTTAATTCTTATATCATTCAATCACAATTTATTTTAGTCAAGATTTTAATTAACCATTTAATTAAATCCTTGTGAATGTAACCGGTCATTTTAGATTTCACGAACTTAACTTGAGAATTGCTGCCTTAGGGTCGGTCAATCCCAAAATACATTCGAAAATCCTATTTGTTTGGAAGTCAACTTTAGTAATGATTCTTATGGAGACCTACCTTAGGGAGGATGAAAACAAAGCTCTCTCGAGGCCCCACTTGAATCTCACAGTGTTTAACTAATTATAAAGATTGTAGGATATAATATTATATATCCCTCTCCCGTTCACTATTTTATGGTTAGGATTTTTCTAATTATTAATGCACCTAGATAAATATAAGTAGATTTAATGGCTAAGAAGAATTTAGGTTACCAGGTCTTACTAATAAGTTGCTAGAATCTTATTCTGTTAACAAATTTTTTAACAATTAAAAATCTAGTTTATTAATGGAATTCTAATCTTGTAAACTATATTACTAAAACTAGAATTAAATAATGTGATTTACCAATTTTTAACTATTGAAACTAAAAACACATTATACGGACCAATTATTATTAGTGCCTTAATCATATTAATCTAATAATTAAACACGGACCTAACTACTCTAACTAATTAAACAATTTAATAAAGAGATTAGTTATTAATGAGAATTACAAATTCTTACTCCTAAAAACTAATCTCATTATCAATCGACAATTATGTGAATATTCTATTTTAATCTCATTAAAAATAAAAAACACATAAGTAATAGGCTATTTATAAATGTATGATATACTATAATGCAAGTGTAGACAATTCTAATCTATATGACAAGTATATGCATGACAATGCTTTAATAATCTCATAAATAAAGCATACATGAGTTGACCGAGTACGGTGAGTTATCGAACTTAAAAATGATTCTAAGTACAAAAATAATAATCCAAGGCATTCTTTGGTCTTTTTCCAATCCCAAAAATCTTCAAGTCCATCTTTTACATCTTTTGGGGTTTTAACCAAGTCCAACTTGATTAATATTTTTTTTATATATAAATGATTCATCTCATGAATCAAACTCTAAAGCACAAGTGTTACACTAACACTTATCAGAGGCCCAAGGTATAAAAAAAAAAAAAGCCCATACGCAACCCTAGCATCACAAACATACAACCCTTACGCGACCATCGTGTGGTTGCCATTCATCGAACAAGAATGTACAAAGAAGCCTTACGTGAAGTGCGCACAAGGCTGTCTGCTGCTTGCACGAACCATGCATAAGAGCAACCTTGCACGTGGCTGCCTGCTGCTTACGTAAAACTTGCAGAGCAACAGCATTGCACAGGGCTGCTTGCTGCTTGTGTAGAGCGTGTGCAGCAGCAGCCTGTTGCGTGCAGTGCTTTCGCGTGGCTGTCAGAACTTCCGCCTTCGTGTCTTCTTCAATCAACTTCTTCGTACAATATTACATTAATATATTACAAAATAAAACTGATTTACAAATAATAATATACAACAGAAAATTACAACCCAAAGCACAAGCCTAAACTCAACATACCATACAATTAACGATAAACCATGTTTATATAATAAAAAAAATATAAACATCTTTCAACCCTATATCGTGCCTATAAATATCATACATATCGAAAACAAGCAGAAAGAAATCTTAAGATATTCATTTATATTGATAACCTGCCTCTGATACCAATTGAAGGTCCCGAAGATCGAAAGATCAAGAAAAATTTAGTAAAATAGACAGAGCGGAAAAATTGAGTTTTAAAATTTTATTTTCGGACATTTATTAACATATACACGACTATCAGAAAAGGATTCAAGAATACCATTTTCTTTTCTCCTTCGTTTGTTCTCGATTCATCACAACAAAGCCTTCCAAGCAATGACCCACAATCTAAAAACTATGTGTGGGCACATCACGGATTCCGAGAGTACTAGATGGAGGCTATAGAGATGGACAAGACAACCCTTTACCTTAGCCTAGGGTTCGGCCACCTTGAAAACGAAAAACATTTTTTTTCTCTCCTTAGCAACACACTCACTCTCTCTCTATTAGGTTAGGTTATTTTGTTTCCTAATATTGATATCTATAAATATTATCAAGAGACTAGTGTTTTACTGACCCAGTTAAAACAGGATTCTAAATCTTATTTTAAAATGTATTGTCACTAAGACTTGAACCCTTAACCTCTTTTAAAGGAATTGAAAATAATCTTTATTATTTTAATCCTTTGCTCTTGTCAATGTTTGAACCTGTAACCTGCAATTAACAATTATTAGTTATTAATTATTAATATGTCAATTAGAAAATCATATTGTTTAATCAAATATAATTAATAAATTAAAAAAATCATTAATTAATTAAGCATATTATTCGATTAATTCCCATAATAAATTCAAGTCACTTTCGTAACATAATTAATTGGATCACCCAATTAACCGTGAACCGTTGCCAATAATCATAAAAGGTTAGCAAAGAGACCTGATAGACCCACAATTTTGAACTCTAATAATACTTAGAAAAATTAATTAAACTCTTTAATTAATATTTCATGATTATTTATCTCAAAGGTATTCCACTAAAAATCTAAGGTTGCACTATCGTAACTGTAGATGTTTTACACTAACCAAAATATCTATTTCCATAGCTAGTACATACAGTATGATCCTTCACAAATAGTTCATAATTAGAGTTAGGTCTTGAAGTATGTTATACCTCTATAATTATATATTTTCCTTTAAGTACCATTAACACTCTAATGAACAATTATATCCTTTATTCTTTTAATGAAGAAGGAGAGTACTCTTATTGTTCAAGTCCTGAATCAACCTTAAGGGAAATATTGCTCTACTTCTCATAAAAAGGAGTGGATTCTCTATTTTGTGTAGACCTTCCCAGCCACAAACCAAACCATGATTCCAAGATACGGAGTTATTGATCGGGAAAGCTACTCCGATCTCACTCATGGTATGTAAAAAACCACAATCTAACCTGAAAGAATCAATAAGACACTCAGGATTAAGATCACCCACATATAGCCATTATTTGTCGATATATATGAACCTCTACATGTAACGGATCTTAGTGAGAGATTCTTATAGATCGTTGCCCAATCCTATATGATTACATCATATAAGGTGCTTTCATTCTCATATCACCATATGAATGGTCTAGGATAAGACCACCGTACATTACGGAATGGACCGCAATTGTAGATTAACCAGAAATAAAGAATCCGTCTTTATTTGCTCTCTAAAGACTATTTAGATTGTTAGATTGCACGTCTCAAACCCAAATACCTTTGTATATGACACTCATATACTCAGTTTTGATTACATCTAGCAATCTTGGATGTTTAGCATAGATAATATAAATGTATGAGTCTTATTTATTGAATGAAATAACTACTTCTTTTATTAATATTTTTCTAACATTTACAAATTGAATGCTTTATAGCATAAATCCCAAGAATGGGGAAGGTTTCTAGAACCGCGTTATATTCCTTCATGAGTTGCAATCAATCTTTTGTTGATAGTCCATAGAACGATGGCAGTAGGTTGATATGCATCTCTTTCAATTCATATTACCTTGCCACATCTTCCAACACAATAGCCGTGGGTTGATTCCCTATAGACAAGAAAGTGTACTCCCCTATCGTGAGCCCTAATTCCTCTCAAAATTGGTCTCTTGTTCCCCAACTGGTACAACAGGTGGTACTCCTTATGCCATTTCCTCTTCAAAGTGATTTTCCTTAAACTGCCTAATCAACCTTCCAATCCGATGAATATTCTCTTGAACTTGAAAAAGTGTGCCTCTCAACGAACGTCTACAGTGCATGTACCTAAGTATCTAAAAATTGTACAACCACAAACACTTGTGAAGTAAAAGTAACTAAAACGACTAAAGCAAACTAAAATGATGAATAAAAAAACTAAAGCAAAATCTAATCACTACTAAAAATAATGATCCCTAGCAATGGTGTTATTTTGACAAGTGTCATTTTGTATATGTAAAAGTGCTTATCAAACAAAATTTATAAAATCCCAAATTGTGCCCAAAATTATGCCCAAAATTGCTAAAACAGTATAATGGCAGGTCGTGTATCGTCTGCAGGGATCGAGCGGATAGTTATGATCAAATTAAACTCTAGTACTAAAATATAAATAAGTAGAGTATTGGTTTGTTTGGAAATTTAACAACTAAGCAATGCAAATTCAAACTAAATTAATCTAAATGAAACTAGTGCTAATGAGGAAATGAATAATGAGATAAGATATGATAAGGTGATATGGAGTTAGTGCAATAATTACTCAAACAATGGGCAATCCCTCTCAAGTTAAAAACAAATTATGTCTATTAGGGCTCAGTCTATCTTTAAGTATGACATAAAATCAATTAACTCTCACCACATAACAATGATTGGTATGCTTAATTGGGTGTAGAAAGTATTTCAAATGAAACCTAAATAGATTTAAGGTGGTTAGGATGGGTTGGATTGGTATGCTCATAATCCACCATTTCCACTCTTTGAGCCGGGATGTGTTGGATTGATATGGTTACAACACATCCCTTCCATTCAAGATAGCAAGTTTCAGTTATCGATTGCTTGTATCTCTACTGAGGTTGAGAGGTGGCATGCCTACTCAACCAAAGGAGATTTTTAGTCAAATTCTTTAAAACAATCAATAATTCAACATCAACAATGGATCGATAGTTGGTATGCCTACTTAATACAAGGAGATGTTAAACGCATTAAGACCAATGAATGGAACCAATATACCAAATATTAGTTATGTTTGAAAAGCTCAAAATTCATGGCAAAATTACATAAAATCCCATAGAGGGGATTTAGCTACTCTTAGTTAATACACAAAAGAAAGTTAAAAAGATAGGAGATGAGAGGAGACCCATTGATATGATGTGATCTTTTCACTTCTTCAAGATTCATTTCCCTTCCTAAGTGTAGATTTTATGCTCTTTGGTAATAGGTATTGGTTTGGGTGAAGATGGAATGGAAATGAGAGTAAATAAATAAATTTTCTAAAGAATTTGGTGGGGAAAATGATTTGGATTTGTGGGAGAGTATGTTCTTAAATCTAGAGGTTGAAAATGAAAATGAAAGCGTGTATGGGTGTGTGTGTGATCTCACACACGAATTCTTAAATAGGGTTTCTGAAATAGATTTGGTTTGCTGATGTGGCAAGATCTAACGAACGTACTGTACAGGTATTGCGCGGGTAAGGTACCCGTTGTGCAATACCCGTGTAGTGACCCATAGGTGGCTTTTCTGTTTCTGATAAGATCCCTGGTTTCTGGTATTTGCATGGGTAGTATGCTAGTATGGACCCATGTTGTACCCATATTCTAGGGAAATCCAGGAGTCCCTCTTTCTATGCATTTTTGGTACGCAGACAGTGCGCGGGTAAAGACCCGTGCACTTGGCAATCTTCAATTTTCACCTCCCATTGCACGCACTACAAGAAAATTGATATTTAATGACTAACTTTTTATGACAATATGACAAATGGTCAACAAATGTCACTTTCGACAACCGTAATAAGATGTTAGTTGCAAACATGCAATTCATGGATTCGATTTCTTTTGCTGCCAGATTTTTAGGATTTCAATCTAAGGATTTAGTCATTCAATAACTCTATAAGGACCTTGAATTTATGATTGGCTTATTTCATGACAAACCACACCACATTGGGGATGATTGTGTAATGGGTAGCTCAGGTCCTCATTGGCAAGCTTCCAAGCATCTCCATGACTTCAAGAGCAAAAGGTATATTCTTTTGACTTTGTCTCTTGAAGAGTTTAGATGCACACACACACACCTCATGCATGGTTTTTTGATCTTGCATTTGTGTTGATATTTTTTATATGTGTGCATCTCTTCATAATCACACTTGCACTTCATTTATAGATTTAAGTGAGGTATTGTGTTGTGTTCGCACTTGCATGATGGTGTGCTTGTTTTAGCGTGTTGAGTGACCATATGAGAAGGTCTCATTCTTCTCTTGGTTTGGCTATATGGAGTAAGGTGTCTAGTTTCAAAAAAGTGTATTTCAATTATT
Source organism: Dipteronia dyeriana (assembly GCA_032871835.1). Taxonomy (NCBI): domain Eukaryota; kingdom Viridiplantae; phylum Streptophyta; class Magnoliopsida; order Sapindales; family Sapindaceae; genus Dipteronia; species Dipteronia dyeriana. Next base: position 74,236,910 of record CM065300.1, on the reverse strand, counting down.
TAAATAATTTTTAAAACTGACCTTTGCATGGTCTTGTGACCATATCTTTTCATAAAATGATTCAAATTAGTTTTGAAATTTTCTGGTAACATTTCATGATCGTTTGGATTGGTTTGAAATCTCTAAAGTGACCACAAAAATAGGGCATCTATGTTATTGTCTATTTATGACCTTTGGTCACTATAATAACCATAACTTTCTCTACAGACATCCAAATTATGTTTTGTAAATTGGATTAGAAAGTAGATTTTCATACCTTTCCAACGGTATATTTTTACGAAAGGTTTGGATGTCGTTTGTTCATGTTTTGGGTGGCTCAAAGCTTGAGTTGTTGTGCTGTCAGGCGTGTACCGCGGTCTAGACCGCTTTTGGTGCACATGCCTAGCCAATGACCTTGGTAGCGGTAATGTCCAGCCATGCCCTGCTGCCTAGATACTTGCCTGGCCAGCGATATGCACATCAGTTATGACTAGGGCTTTTACATACATGTTCTCTTCTTCTTCTTACCTCTTTAGAGCTCAAAGAACACATTTTTAGAGTGAGAGAACCTCCATAAGAGAGAGAAAGCTTCATGCTTTTTTTTTTACTCTCCAAACCCAAAACCCAACTTCATCTTGCATTCAAGCATCATTCAAAGCATGGGTTTTCTTTGATTGGTAAGTAGAACCTCCATTAATGTTCATTTATTGTTCTACCTTACCAAGACATGTCATTTATTGCTTAAATTAGCATTTCTTCATATTAATTGCATATTTATTGAAATTATGACATGTTTGGGGTTTGTATTGTGATAGCTTGCATTATTAGGTCATTTATGTTTAAATAGCTAATCCATGAATTTTCAAGTATACATAATTGATGATTAGGTTGACTTTGTGCATCTAGTCTAGTTTATGAACATTTATGTGTATGCCTCATTGATTGCGTTTATTGATTGCAAAATATTGTCCTTGGTTATATGTTGTGACAACTTGTGTTGGTTGGACTTTTATTGACAATTAGGTTGCTAGAATCCTTTTGCATCTAATTGAGTCCTTATGTATGGGCATGTAGGCATTTTTTGATAACTAGGTTATTGTATTGCATTATCTACACCTAGTTAAGCATTGTATGTTTGGTCTAACATATTTTGCATTAAGCATTCATTGATTGTTCACTTAGAACATATACTCTTCATAGAGTCAAAGTCTTGTGGCTTCTAAATGAAGTTGCACAAACAAGTCAAGTCTTGCAACCAAGGGTAGGTTGGCTAGTAATTGGTCGGGTATCCACTGTAAAAGACCCGAGGGGTAGAGTAGGAGTTGCTCACGCCAAGAGTAGTGGATCAGGGGATATCACTAGGGATTGAACCAAGAGTGGTGAGTGGTAGTGGTCATAGCCTGAGGTTATCGAGAGTGAGAGTCTGAGTATCACTTGAGGGTGTAACTTTTTACTCATATAGTGGATTTCTACGATCGAGTGTGGCGCACTTAACAACCCGTGGTTTTTCCCATTTGGAGGGTTTCCACATATACATCTTCTGTTGTTTATGTTTACACACTTTAAGCTTGATGTTGTATGTTTGTTTTATTAGGTGAATTTTGAATATTGGCTAATCAATAAAAATTGGTAATTGACTTGATTAAAACCTATTCACCTCCCCCCCCCCCCCCTAGGTTATTAGACATGCATTTATTAGGGAACTTTCAAACTCATTTGTCGACTATATCTAATTCAATTGCAAAAATATATAATCAGTACTTGGCTTTTGATGACTATACCATAAATGGTTGCAGAATATTTTTTTATACAACCATTGTAGCATGGTAGTGCCAAGAAAGATAAATCATAAAGGCATAGTCAAGGAAAACTGAGTTTGGCGACTATGTCCAATTTATTCATGAATTGGTGATTAATTTTTTGGCACTAACATTTCCCTCCAAATGCATATTTATTGAGACTAGTATTTATTTTTAGTAATAATAATTTTAGTCGAACGATAATTATTTTTGTAACAATTAATTTTAGTCGATAAAATAAAATTAAGGTCATATTCTTTCCCTTTGATGTATACTTTGTGAGACCAACTGTAAGGAATTAATAACCACATGTTTGGTCATCATGCAATCTCACTATAAAAAAAATGCCTATTGCTAGCGAATTATTTTTTGCAAGGAAAACTGAGTTTGGCGACTGTCCAATTTATTCATGAATTGGAGATTAATTTTTTGGTGCCAACATTTCCCTCCAAATGCATATTTGTTGTGACTAGTATTTATTTTTAGCAACAAAAATTTTAGTCGAGCAGTAATTCTTTCTATAACTATTAATTTTAGCTGATAAAAAAAATTAAGGTCATCTTCTTTCCCACCGAAGTATACCTTGTGAGACCAACTATAATGAATTAATAACCACATGCTTGGTTATCATGTAGTCTCACTAAAAAAAAATTCTATAAGTATGTTAGGTTTTAGATTTGTGTTGGCTTGATTCCATAACAAAACTTCATTTATTTGTATTGCTTAGTTGCTTAAGTGGTTAGTGATGATAAGAGCTTCAAGGAAGAAAAGTAACTTCTCATGATGCAAAGTTAGTCTTCAAGAGGATTGGTACTATTCTTGGATGCTAAGGCATCGAGATTCTTCTTCTTCTTGCAAGGCGTAAGCGCACACACACACAATTCATACATTTGTATCCCTACATCATAGCGCATCATTTGGTATAACATATTCACACACTTGAAGTTGAATGGTCATGCATTTGGTATGAAAGTAACATGTTTTGGAAAATGCATGATTGAAGACTATCTCTATGTAGTTTGCATTCTTGTGTGAAATGTGTTTGTTTGTTTATATGTTTGTATAATATGGATCTTGAACTTAGTTTTAGTCTTAGATTATTTATGATTGAGTTTCGGTCATTTCGGTTACTCATACTATTGATTCCGAGTTCTAAGTCAAAAGATAATACACTTTCAACTCATGTTGCATACATTGTCTTCGTCTTCAAATATTGAGTCAAATTCTTATTTTATGAGTTGATTATCTAATAATTACATGTCTTTGAGGGAATTCCGGTTCATAATCTTCAAACAGATTCAAATTTGGAGTTCGGAGGCCAAAGAACTGTCGAAGAACGCGAGAGAAGCGCAAGGGAAGAGATGCGATGGCACAAGCCATCACTTGGCACCTTCCCGAGATGGCGCGTGGCCATCTCGGCCCCAAAGCTTTGCTACCCCGAGATGCCCCCATGCCATCTCGGGGAGGCACTAAGGCATGAGGGCAATTTGGTATTTTGGTTTGTTTCTCTTTAAAACCTCTCCTTCCCTCTCATTCCTTAAAAAAGTTGAGAAAAACGAATTGAAGAACAAGTGCAGAATTTTTCTCTCAACATTTTGATTTTTGTTTTTGTGATAACTTCTTCATTTCTACTCCGAATCACTTGATTCAAAAACCGATTTCGAGTGTCTTGAAGATTTCTACAAACCCCAAGCATTTCCAGAATCAAATGATGTCTTGATGATTCGTTGTGATCAGATCTTAAGTTCGTGATTTTCATCCTTGTTGGTAAAATCATCTTCTTCTTAGTTTTCTTCTTAGATCTTATTATTGATTGATGACTTTTGATTAAGAAGCATGACTAAGATGATTTTGATATCATTTTTTGGTTTGTTGATTTGATTTTTAAGTTTAGCTAGATTTGTGATAAGTTGATTGATTTGTGCTAAACTTGATAAACATGAAATTGTTTCTAGAAATCTTTTGTTCTTATGCTTGATTGATTATTTCTAGATTTAATTTCATTTTCTAAGAACTAGGTCTACATCAATTGGTATATTCATTTCATTGATTTGGTTCTTAGTTGATAACATGCTTAGGTTGCCTAGATACATTTGTGATTGTCCTTTGAAAGCATAATTTAGCTATCTAGTTGCATGTCCATAGAATTTGTTGATCATCATTTTCTACGTTGAGTACTTGTTTGCATTTTGTATTCATGATCACTTAGATGCCTTGTGAAGAGGTAGAAAGTCTCATATCTTAGAGCGATTCTTTGATTTGAGCAATTGGAAGTCTTAGCTAGAGTCGGTAGGACTTGGATAGCTAAGCAAATGGAAGTCTCGACAAGAGGTGTGAGACCTCAGATTGTTAAGCAAGGAAGTCTTGACTAGAGTCGGGAGGACTCGGATAGTTAAGCAAGAAGTCTTGCCTAGGGTCGGGAGGATCTAGATAGGTGAGCAAGGAATCTTCCTAGAGACAAGAGGTATTGGACAGGAAGTCGGCTTAGTAGATCACTAGGTTCAAGGATAGAGTGAGAGTGATAGCTTGGAGAGCATGTGTTGATTGCTTGAGTGTGTAACTCTTATTTGAAATATTGGATTTGCTTTTTCCGGTGGTTGTGGTATCAACCCGTGGATGTTTCCTCTTTAAAGGTTTACCACGTAAATATTTTGTGTCATTGTTTGCAATTTTCATCAAGCATTATTAAAATTAAATTGTTATTAAAGGAAGACAAAAATTGAAGCATATACCTATTCAACCCCACCCCCACCCCCCCCCCCCCCCCCCCCTCTCTAGGTATATTCACACTATAAAGATAAAGGGAAATTTTAATTGGTATCAGAGCCAGGTGTCTAGACGCACTTAGATAGATCTTCTTTGTAGTGTTTGTTATCTTTTTTTGTTTTATCATGATTAAAGAAATGTATTCTTTTGTGGCTTCTCTTGTTGAATGTGAGTCTATTGACTTAGATGATCAAAAGATCAAAGATCTTATTCAAGAAAATGAAAGGATCTCTAAGATCAATAAGTCTCTCACTAAGAAGTTAGAATATCATGATTGTAGCTCAAAATGTGTTAGTGATCTTAATGACAAAATTCTTAATCTTGAGAAAAACTTGATTGATAGCAATGATAGATTAAGTATTTTGAAGCATGAAATTGAGAAAAGAGATGAATCTCTTGATCGTGCTAGGAGAACTGAAAATATGCTTAGAGCAAAACTTAATGAGCATGAGAATCAAGAGAATGTGCTTACTGACAAACTTAATGAGGCTAAAGAGATGATTAACAAGATGTTATCTAGCTCTAACAAAGTGAAAGCTCTCATTAAGGTTGGAAAGCCTTCAAGCGACAAAAGAGGTTTAGGATATCTTAATGAAAAATCAACTCCTTCATCTAAAAAATCTACTTTTGTCAAAGCTTGTATCAATTTAAATATAGGTACACACTCTAACGGTAAAGCCATGAATGCTACCGGAGGTGCCTCAACATCAACAATGAAAGTCAAGGAAAAGACTCAACAATGCCAAAGACAAGCTACATCATCATCAAATGCAAAAGGCAAGACATCTAGTGTTGCATGCCAAAGAGGTAAAAATGTGAGAAGGCAAAATGAGTTGAATGCTCAAGCAAATGGTAAACTTCTAAAATTCTTACCTATTTGTCATTATTGCAACATGGTAGGACACATAAGACCTAGATGTGATGAATACATTCGTAAATGTAGAATTGCCAATGATTTGCATGATATATCTTTGAATGGTCATAGGCAATCATCCATGTATGGATCTAGAATTAGATCTAAGAAGACCTTGGAAAAGCATGTTGAGAATAAATGAGTTGATGATTTGTTTGTTAAAACTTGTGGTGTGCCTAGTTCTACTATGCATAAGAAAGTTGATAATGCTTTGTTTGATTTGTTTGAAAATGTGACTAATGGAGTCAATGTGCCTAAAAACAAGTCAAAGCATGTTAATAAAAGTAGGAATGAGAAACTTGTCAAGAAAGTTTGGGTTAAGAAAAACACAACACAATGTTTGGTTGCACAATATGCTTTAAGAGCTAATTCATCCTATTGTTGGTACCTAGATAGCGGTTGCTCTAGGAATATGACCGGTAACAATGAAATCTTTAAGAATCTTGTTATGAATGATTGTGGATGAGTTACATTTGGTGATGGCACTAAAAAGCAAGTTCTAGGCAAAGAAACAATTTGTATCCCTAGATTGCCTAAACTTTGTGACACCTTGTATGTAGATGGTCTACAAGCTAATCTAATAAGCATCACTCACTTGTGTGAAATTTTTAAAGAAGTTAGCTATAACAAGGATGTGTGCACGATAATCGATAAAAAGGTCAAAAAAAAATTTGAAAGTCAAAAGGTCTTCGGACAATTGCTATTGTTAAGAGATTGATCCACTAACATGTAATATGGCACATGAGTGCAACAAGCTTGAATTATTACATGAAAGATTGGGCCACATGAATTATAAAGATTTAAAGAAGCTTGAGAAATATAACATTGTTAAAGGTCTTCCTAGTCTTGGTAAAAAGCTTGATAGTGTTTGTGAACCATGTCAATTAGGTAAACAAACCAAAGTGTCTCATAAAAAGAACACTAATTTTGCTACCAAGAAGCCCTTAGAACTTGTGCATATGGACCTAATGGGACCAATCCAAACCGAAAGCATAAATGGTAAAAAAAATACATTTTTGTATGTGTTGATGATTTTTCTCGGTTTGCTTTTGGGTATATTTTATTAGAGACAAGACCGAAACTTTTGGTTACTTTAAGAAGTTTTGCAATCAAGTTCAAAATGAAAAAGGTCTTGAGATCAAGAAAATATGTCGCATTAGGAGTGATCATGGGAGTGAATTTGAAAATGCTAGATTTAGTGAGTTTTGTGATGATTATGGGATTTCACATGAGTTCTCGGCTCCTAGAACTCCTCAACAAAATGGTGTTGTTGAGAGGAAGAATCACGTCTTGCAAGAGATGGCTAGGGTCATGCTCAATAGCAAGAAAGTCCCTAGAAATCTTTGGGCCGAATCGATCAATACCTCATGCTATGTCACCAATAGAGTTTTTAGAAGGCCCGACACAAAACAAACCTCCTATGAACTTTGGAAGGGCAAAAAGCCCAATGTGAGTTACTTCCACACTTTTGAAAGTAAGTGTTTTATTTTAAATGATAGAGATCACTTAGGAAAGTTTGATGCTAAAAGTGATATTGCTGTCTTTCTTAGGTATGCTAATAATAGAGGTTTACCATGTAAATATTGTGTGTCATTGTTTACAATTTTCATTAAGCATTATTAAAATTGCATTGTTATTAAAAGAAGAAAAAAATTGGAGCATATACCTATTCACCCCCCCCCCCTAGGTATATTCACACTATAAAGATAAAGGGAAATTTCAAAGTATGCTCAATTCACCACCCTTAGTCTACAAAACATATAACAAGAAACAATGTATCTTATAAACAAATATATCCACTGCAAATGCAAATTCCATAAGTTGTACATTGAATATTACAATGTGAAACTTTACAACTTGAAATGAAATATCACAAGATACAAAGTTCAAACACTTACAAAGATACAATAGATAAATGTACTATAACAAACAATACTTGTATTTATGATATCGTTCAATATGTACAAGTACTTAATCAAAGATGATTATATACAAATAAAGTGATATTTACAACTAGATCATATGAAGTGATTGCATTTCACACATTACAACAATCATGTTTTCGATAATATCTAATATAAACATTCACATACAAGTATAAAAGAGAGAAGGATAGAGATAGTTGACACACTATGTTTACATGGTAAAACCTCTGTAGAGGAAACATCCTTATGTTGAATACAACCATCGAGTAATTTTATTATTGGAAAGTAAATAAGAAACTCCTCAAAAGTATGATACACTCTCTATTGGACTATACAGCTACTCAATCCCTATTGATTGGAAATTCCTTAAAAAATGATCAACAAATGACTCACTTTCCATTGGAGTCCACTCTAACCAACACCGTTAAGAAGTTGAAAATTTCTCAAGTGTGATCAACAAATGACTCACCCTCTATTGGACTCCATCACATCTTAATATCCCGGGTCTACCGATAATAAAGTCTACTTTCTATCCAAGGCACCCATGCCTCTAGAAAGTCTCCATTTGCTTGATTATCCGGGCCTAATGTCCTAACCAAGACTTCTTCCTTAGCTATCCAGACCATATGTCCTAGCCAAGACTTCATGCCTTTTACAAGGACATTTTATATGTCATCAATGAAGGCAAAAATGCAAACAAGCACTCAACATAGGATAAGATGATCAAACACATCATATGGGAACTAGGCATATACATGAAAGATCATAAAATAAATGTTGTCTAGTTACTAAACATGGTTAATATTCTAGAATCAAATGAAACACCACAAACAAATTAAAATTTTAGAATCATTCATGTAACTAAAACTTGATCAAAAATACACACACTAATCAAATATCCAAGGTTTTAGTAGCATACACAAACATATGCTAGAATCATGAGATAATATCAATCAAAGTTCTAGCTATAACTTAGAGCATATTTCTGTCACAAAATTCAATTAAAATCCTAAATAGCTCTGAGCACTCAATCAAATGTGTTATTCCAAAATATATTTAATGAAGAGACCTAATTCATGTAGAGACTATTTCTTATCAAAATCAATCAATCAAAGTCTAAAATAGTCCTAAAATAAAAGCTAGCACAATACAATATCCAAACATGTGAAACCATAGGCTTATTCAAAAACCTAACTCAATATGTGAGATTCTAATCATGCTCAATCTAGCTTTTATAAATTCAAAAACTTTAATCAAAGTATACACATTAAACATACAAATATAGAAGAAGAAAACTCAAGGTAATTGAAAAGATTTAAAGATCAAAACATAAGAGATTTTCAATACCTTAGAAGAAAATGCACAGTCCCGTTTTTGATTCAGAACCATCAGAAAAACTTGAATAAATGACCTCAACCTTCTTGAAAACGATAGATAATTGAAATATGAACAATCTCCAACTTGAATCAATTAAATCGGAGTTCAAACAAAAAAGATGTGCGTTTGGGAGATGAGAAAGTTGAGTGAAAATTTTCTGCACTCTAGTTTTTCAAATTTTCGTCTTATCAAAAATGAGAGAGGGAAGAGGTACTAAAAAGAGAGGAAAATGGAGAATGAAAAGGACCAAAACTCCCCCATGCCCTTTCTATCCCTGAGATGGTGCGTGGGTATCTCGATGATAGGAAGGGTTCCTCCTCGAGATGGCCATGCACCATCTCGGGAGGAAAGGCATGGTGGCCTTTTGGCCACATGCTTCCTCATTGCTCTTCTCACGCGTTCTTCAACCGTTTTTCTGCATCCGAACTCTTAATTCCAATCCGTTTATGGATTACAAACCAGGACTCTCTCTCACACATAGAAAACTATGAAACTTTGACCAAAAGTTATGAATTCGACTCGATACATGATGACGATGACAATGCATGTTCAATGACCGAAAAATTTCGTAACTCTTAACTCGGAACTCAAAATCAAATGTATGAGTAACCGAAATGAACGAACTCACTAGGAAACAATATAATACCAAATTTAAGTCCAAGGTCTATGATACATAAACATACAAACACATATTACACAAGCATGCTATTTCATAGACATAGTCCAAATACATACAATTTGCAAAACTAGTCAATTTAGCACTAATGCACGAATATTCAACATCAAGTGTGTGAATGTGCTATACAAAATGAGCACAATGATGCAGAGACATATGTGGATGCAATATGTGTGTGCCTAAGTTTTGTAAGAAAAATGAGGTCTTACATATACCTTTGTCAAACAATAAAGCGTATTTATCTTTGAAGACTTGAACTTGCTTGATCGGTTGCCATATCTTCTTTGAAGCTTGAATCATTATCAATCTAAGACAACTAATCAATACATGTGAAATTTTATCTTGATATGGATTAATGCCAACACAACTCCAAAACCTTATTACAATATCCCCTTTTGGAAAATTCTATGTCAAAACACCTATACAAGATACGAAAACATACAACGTGAAGATTGGTCACATTGGTCACAAAACTCACCCTCACATTACAATGAGTTAATACACCTAGACTAATCTTGAACAAGTCTTGAACTTCTTAATGTGAGCTTCTCTTGATATTACTAAAAATAAACTTAACGCATAAGAATATCCAAGAGAATATATGGCATTATACTTGACAAGAATATGGCATCTAAGTTCAATATGGAATATGACAATTAAGTTCAAAATGGATACATCTATGCTCCCCCTAAATACATGCATATCCATCAATGATATCTCATCCAAGATATCACATACCATATGAAGTTCAATACTTGATAAATAGACAAAAAAGGTAGACTAAAACAATATCATAATTCTCCCCCTTTTAACATAAAATTAAGCTAAAAGGAAAAAAAAAAGGATACCTTGAGATCACTTAAGCTTTGCTAGCCACTAGTGCCACCAAAGAACATTGAATGATTTGTTGATCTCACAAATAGTTTGAAGATGGATGCTTTGCTTGGAGAAATGCTTTCTTCCAAGTTCTTGGTTTTTACATCTTGCTCCTCTATCTTCTCCCTTGATTCTTGTTTGCTCTTCCATGTTAACCTAGCAAAGGTTATTCTAATCTATACACCATAACAAACTCATCAAGGTATAATGAATCACAAATGCATAAATTTAAATTTTAAGCATATAGGTCATTTCTACCAAGTTCAACAATTGCATTAACAATCATATCAACCCTAAATATGAAGGAATTGATGTCAACAACAATCATATCGACCTCATACAAGAAGAGATTTTATTATAACCACAACTACTATCATTCTAAGCAAGAAGGAATTTTTTGCAACTACAACCAGTTGAATTGTGTAAAACCACAATCACCCTAAACAGGAAGGAATTTTTTGCAAATATAATCAATTGGATTGATTACAACTACAATTACTATCGACCCCAAACAAAGATGAACTCATTGTAACTATAATCAATCGAATTAATTACAATCACAATTACTATCGACTCCAAAACAAAGAAGAGCTCATTACAACTATACTCATTTCAACCACAAGAATGAAGAAATTGATTGCAATCTCAACTACCATACAACTCCAAACAATGAGAAGTTAATTGTAAACACAATCATACAATTATTACAAAAAGTTCCATGCAATATTTGTGATCAAAAATACAAAGGCATATGGTAATACAAAGAATCATCATTCAAATCAAGAATTAAGAAATAGCATCTACAAGATTCATTATATCAACCAAAGAATATGCCAACAAATATCAACTTGAAACATGTGAACATATCATAAAAGAGAACAAAATCTAGTATACTATGCTCCCCTTTGATAAGTACTTTATCTAAGATCAAGATAGGAAAATGTTTACAATGAAATTCACACAATCATACATTGAAGCAATTTTAAAAGAAATTCAACAAAAATAAGCTCCATAAACTATGAGAGACACACTAGGGTTTTCAATCTCTCTCATAATTCTTCTTAAATTGCTAGAATATCAAAATACTTATAAACAAAAGTGTGTGTGTGTGTGTGTGTGAACTTTGCTCCAAGCATATTTAGAGGAGTAATTTGATAACCAACATGTAAATCACATCAAAATCTATTCATCTTAAGCTTTTCCATAAAAGGTCAACCCGATTATCATCTAGAATTTTTACTTTTAATAGAATAAAACTCGACATTTTAACGGGTTTGTGCATGTTGCTCATCATCCCAATTCTTATTTTCAACCCCGAGCGCTTTTTGGTCTTCAACTAAACTCCTTTAAGTCATCTTCCTTTTCTTTAAAGACTTTGAATCAAAGATATTTTTTTTTATTGATTCTTTTCAACACTTTTTTGTTTTTTTTTTACATAAACATATACTCTTCATGACCGCTTTCACTCATCACAATGGTGTAGCCATTTCCTACATTGGGGATTCATAACCAAATTGTGTATCCCTTTTAATAAAGATGCTCGTTGAGTTTGCAAAATGGATACTAACCATAGGTCATCTTATATGTACTAAAGACTTCAAGTTGTATCCATAACTTACATATTAGTAAACTCAACTTACTCAACAAAACTTATAAGAGAAGCAAAGTGTGCACTTTTGAAAATCAAGTTATAAGGCTTAAAAGCACATGATCTAAGAGCAATATAAAGAGATTTATTCAAGATCATTACTTTCAAGAGAGTATCTTTCAATGAATATGAAACTCATATTTTTCAAAATTATGCCACTCATCATTCAAACAAGTATTTCAAGCTTCATGAATAAGATCTTTAGAGAGCAAATGTCATCGAGAACTATATGAATGCTATACTAATTCTCTAATATGACATGCTACATAACGTAATGCAAACATAGAGTCAAAAAATGAAAAGCTACAAAGCAAGCATTAGGATATAGAAATAACTTAGCATGTTTTTTCATCAAATGCAAAGCCTTCGCTCTTTTTATGAGCTCCCTTGGCTTGTTTGTCCTTATGACAAGAATTTGTTGGTGTGTCATCCCATGAGAATAAAGTCTAAACACTTCGACTAAATACTTCAACTCAAACACATATAAAAAAATGAATTTCTCTAAAAGTCTTGACAAAATTCATCACCATATAGATTTCAAGAATTCAAATTCTCTAAAGTTAATCAAAGAATTTTGAATATCATAGTTAATGTGTGATATAGCTAAGTTCAAGTCAAGTTATAGAGAATCAAAGCTTGCTAGCTCAATTTCTTAACAACTTGACACTAATCTTAAAGCTCACTCACATGTGCACCTTACACGAATAGTAAGAGCACTCACCCTTGACCCATTTGGTCTTGGATGCACAAACACATAAACCATCATGATCATTTCTCATAGCAATATTATATCTAGAAGATAAATCATCAACAATCTTCTCTATAAGGATATTACTCATGTTAAACATATCATTATTTCCAACAACAAAGATATCATCAAGACTATACATATGATCATGTGAAACACTCATTTTCACCTAAATCTTCTTGACAATTTTCTTCACATGATTACCATTATCACATATAAAATTCAAAGTGTTATAATGCAAGAGACATTCATAGAAGATTTTCTCATCTCACTAGCATGCATTCCAATCTCTAGTTTGTATTGTTTAATATACTCATGGCAACATTGCAAAAGTAGCAAACCGGAATAAATTTCAAGATGTTACTTTTTAGGTGAGAGTGTATCGATGGTGAAGACTTCTTACTCTTATTGATTTTGCACTTGACCTGGGAAGATTTGGCCTTTGAAATCCTTTTGTTCCTTAGTGATTTGCCTTTTGTTGTAGGAGACTCCACTTGCTCATCTATAAAGCTTAAGTCACTTGAATCTCCATGAAGATTACCAAACTAGTTAACCTTCATGATTGCCATTGATTGTTTCCTTCAAGAAAAATAGATAATTAGATAACTCATTCATTAAATTTTCTAACACATGAGCGTCTTTAACCATCGTTTTTTCTTGAAATTTGATCATTTCACACTTCACTTTAACTTACTTCAAAGCGGTATCTCTTTCATTCACAAGAGTTTGAAATCTTGCCTTCAAGTTGAAATTGGTGGTCTTTGATTAGCAATTCTCTTCATTGAGTTGCAAAGACAAGTGATCATGTCTAGCTTGATTTTCCATCGAGAAATCCTCTTATTCTTCTTCTTTTTCAATTTATTCTGGATGCGAAGTCATGTCACATAGGTAGTTACCTACATCAACATTATCTTCCAAGAAATCTAGTTTCTTCTCATCTTCGCTTTTGTCACTAATATTCTCTTTAAACTTATCAACAAAATTGTTAGTAGACAAATACCAAGTAGGAAATAAGGAACCACAATCACGAATAGCTTAAAGAATATCCATGTCCTTTTTGTTCCATCAACAAGGACAATCAACAAAAACAATTATGAACTAAAGGTTGTTATCCACGGATAATAAATAACCTTCTATATCCCAAATAACACTAATTACTTTAAGTGACCCGCTCTGATACCAATTGAAAATACCTACAAGGTTATACTAAACAACCTAAAGAGGGGTGAATAGATTGTCACTCTATTTTTTAAAACTCTTTCGAGACTTGTGACAAAACCTTGGTAAGCATGCAAATTAACTTTTAACATGATTGTTATGAGAAAATAATTTACACAAGTATGCTCAATTCACCACCCTTAGTCAAGAAAACATATAACAAGAAACAATGTATCTTATAAACAAATATATTCAATGTGAATGCAAATTCCATAAGTTGTACTTAGAACAATACAATGTGAAACTTTACAACTTGAAATGGAATATCACATGATACAACAATGCAAATGTAAATTCCATAAGTTGTACTTAGAATATTACATTGTGAAGCTTTACAACTTGAAATTGAATACCACAAGATACAAAGTTCAAACACTTACACAGATACAATAGGTAAATGTAGTAAAACAAACAATACTTGTATTTACAATATCGTTCAATATGTTAAAGTACTTAATCAAAGATGATTATATACAAATAAATCTATGTACAAATAAAGTGATATTTACAACTTTGATCATATGAAGTGCTTGCATTTCACACATTTCAACAATCTTGTTTTTCAATAATATCTAGAAATGAAGATTGTAAAACAAGATACAAATATTACACATACAAATATATAAGAGAGAAGGATAGAGACAGTTGACACACTATGTTTACGTGGAAAAACCTCTATAGAGGAAACATCCACGGGTTGAATACAACCATCGAGTAATTTTATTATTGGAAAGTAAATAAGAAACTCCTTAAAAGTATGATACACTCTCTATTGGACTCTACATCTACTCAATCCCTATTGATAGATTGGAAATTCCTTAAAAAGTGATCAACAAATGATTCACTTTCCATTGGAGTCCACTCTAACCAACTCCATTAAGAAGTTAGAAATTCCTCAAGAGTGATCAACAAATAACTCACCCTCTATTGGACTCCATCGCATCTTAATATCTCGGGTCTAACAATAATAAAGTCTACTTTCTATCCAAGGCACCCATGCCTTTAGAAAGTCTCCATTTGCTTGATTATCCGGACCTTATGTCCTAACTAAGACTTCTTGCTTAGCTATCCGAACCACATGTACTGGCCAAGACTTAATATCTTTTATAAGGACTTCTTATATGTGATCAATGAATGCATATATGCAAAAAACCACTCAACATAGAATATGATGATCAAACACATCCTATGGGAACTAGACATATGCATGAAAGATCATAAAACAAATGTTGTCTAGTTGCTAAACATGAATAATATTCTAGAATCATGTGAAACACCACAAACACATTAAAAAACTAGAATCATTCATGTAACTAAAACTTGAATCAAAAATATACACAATAATCACATATTCAAGGTTTTAGTAACATACAAAAACATATGCTTGAATCATGAGATAATATCAATCAAAGTTCTAGCTACATCCCACAAAATTCAATTAAAAGCCAAAATAGCTCTAAGCACTCAATCAAATGTGTTATTCCAAAATATATTCAATTGAAGAGACCTAACACATGTAGAGACTATTTATTATCAAAATCAATCAATCAAAGTCTAAAATAGTCCTAAAATAAAAGCTAGCACAATACCATATTCAAACATGTGAAAACATAGGCTTAATCAAAACCCTAAATCAACAGGTGAGATTCTAATCATGCTCAATCTAGCTTTTATAGAGTCAAAAACTCTAATCAAAGTATACACATTAAACATACATATATATAAGAAAAAAACCCAAGGTAATTAAAAAAATATATGAAGATCAAAACATAAGAGATTTTCAATACCTTAGAAGAAAAAGTACATCCTATTTTTGATGGAGAACCATCAGAAAAACTTGAATAAATGGCCTTAACCTTCTTGAAAATGATAGATAATTGAAATACGAACAATCTTCAACTTGAATCGATTAAATCGGAGTTTAAACAAAAGAGATGTGGTGTTTGGGAGATGAGAAAGTTGAGTGAAAATTTTCTGCACTCTAGTTTTTCAAATTTTCATCTTATCAAAAATGAGAGAAGGGAAGAGGTATTTAAAAGAGAGGAAAGGGAAGAGTGAAAAGGTCCAATATTCCCCCATGCCCATTCTATCCCCGAGATGGTGTGTGGGCATCTTGGTGGTAGGAAGGGTTTCTCCTCGAGATGGCCATGCACCATCTCAGGAGGAAAGGCATGGTGGCCTTTTGGCCACTTGCTTCCTCATTGCGATTCTCCCGCGTTCTTCGACCGTTCTTCAGCATCCGAACTCCGAATTCCAATCTGTTTATGGATTACGAATCTGGACCCTCTCACACTCATAGAAGACTAAACTTTAACCAAAAATTATTAATTTCACTCGATACATGACGACAAAGACAATGCATACACAATGTCCGAAAAGTTTCGTAACTCTTTACTCAAAACTCGAAATCAAATGTATGAGTAACCAAAATGACCGAAACTCAGTAGGGAACAATATAATACCAAATTTAAGTCCAAGGTTCATGATATATAAACATACAAACATATAACACACAATAATGTTATTTCCTAGACATAGTCCAAATACATACAATTTACAAAACTAGTCAATTTAGCACTAATGCATGAGTATTCAGCATCAAGTGTGTGAATGTGATATACAAAATAAGCACAATAATTTAGAGACACTTGTGGATGCATTGTGCATATGTGTGCCTAAGTCTTGTAAGAGAAATGAGGTCTTACATATACCTTTGTCAAACATTGAATCGCATTTTTCCTTGAAGACTTGAACTTGCTTGATCGGTTGCCATATCTTCTTTGAAGCTTGAATCATCATCAATCTAAGACAACTAATCATTACAAGTGAATTGTTGTTTTGATATAGAATAATGCCAACACAACTCAAACTCCTAACAACAAGGACAATTGTCATCATTATTTCATCATTTTTTCGACAGGTAATTTAAATTTTTCTGAAATGAGTTTAAATTGTTAACTAATAAAACTTATTAATTTTTCAGTAAAATATTGATTATAAAATATAATCAATAGGATTTTCTATAAAAAAAAATTGAAAATAACAATCAAATTATTAATATGCGTTTTCTATTGAAGTTAAAGTTGAAGTAAAATGGTAAAAAAAAAAATCTTACTAGAATAGAAGAAAGAAGAATTTTATTTTTAACATAATGAGAATTTTTTTAATAAAATATTAATCTCAAAAACAATATCTTAATAGTATGCAAAACATATATTCGATTAAAATAGTATAAAATATCAGTAGTTTAAGTATAAAAAGTATGCAAAAATGTATCAGATATGAAGTTATAGCAGAATGTAAAATGTAACATTGTCTATCCCTAAGGTCCATGGCTTAACTCTTGTTTTTCAATTGAATTAAGTAATTGATGGGCTTGGATTATGCGGGAATGTATTGAGTCGATGTGTGGTTCCTTAAGAACTTATTTAGTGGCAAAAGGTAAAATTTAGATGCAAACTGACTATTAAACTTATTTAGTGGCAAATGGTAAAATTTTATGTAACTACATGATTGATGGTTGCGAAAGCCTTCTACAATTTACATAACGCTACTAACTTTACGATAAAAAAAAAATAGTTGCAAAAAAAATTAATAACTAAAAACATACCATGTGCGATTACAAAGATAGTTACAAAATACCTTTTTTCTTGTAATGGAGGGATGTGAGCGGGTATGGTACCCGTGCACGGAAGCTTCCTTTCTTCAATGATTTTGGCATGTTTCTTCATGAACTTCATGCTTTCCAACACTAATTTCTGAATTGCACCAAATGTTTGCAAACATTACATATGAGCCTAGAAGACACACAAATGATACGAAAATGAGACAAAGGAATTGAAATTAATGCCAAAATATAGAACACTTTTGGTACGATCAGTGTACCAATAGCACCACTCTTTAAATTATCCAAATCGGTTTTGTTTTTCTCTCTCTATGATTTGTTTGTGTAGTGGGCTGGGTTTCACATGTAAAACTCTTACCAAATTACTTCTATGTTTGCAGGACGGCTTTTCAGTCTCCTAGAAAGTAGAAGCCACTAGCGGAGAATCTGTTACTCCAGCAATTTCATGGGAAAAATCTATTTTAGAAAATGTTTGTTTAGATTTTTAAAAAATTACATTGAAGTTTAAAATTCTATTTATAGTGATTAACAATAGCATATAAAATTATAATTTTTTATGCACCGGGACAATTATAACTTTGTGTTTATAATTCAGCATAAAAAATTTCATTTCATGTGTACAATTCAAATTTCAGTGTATAAAATTACAATTTTAAAATTTCAGCATGCAAAATTTCATAATTTCAGAGTGTAAAATTCTGTTTTGTAAAATTTCATGGTATAATTTTCAGTAAAAAACAGATCCAAACAAAAACTGATCAACTGGTGGGAGTGTTGGAGTGGCATGTGTCCGAAACAGAACTCGTTGAGGGCCTGGAGCTCTTTGTTTTACGTTGTGGTGTGGACCGTTTGGGAATCGAGGAATATCTGTGTGTTTGAAGAAAAGGAAGTCTCCATCGTCTATGCTTCGGATTTGGTTAAGTTTAGGGTGGGCTGGTGGTTTAAACACCATGGTCATGGTTCTCAGGAAGCTATTACTTCTATTTTGTTAAACATCAGTGAAGTGTGTGTTGATAGAAGAAAGTGTTCAGTTTGTCCTAAACAGGTTTGGTTCCCTCCTTATGTTAATGGTCTTAAATTCAATGTTGATGGGTCTTCTAGAGGCAAGCCTGGGTTGGCCGGCATCGGAGGTGTTCTTCGTAACGAAAATGGCAGAGTTTTATGTCTCTTTCAGCTCATGTTGGGATTGAAGACTCTAATACAACGAAAATTATGGCTATTCATAGAGCCCTTCAGCTGTGTGTTACCAAACCAGCCTTGATTGGGAGAGACATCGTCATAATTAGTGATTCCAAGGTTGTGGTTTCTTAGGTCAACAACATGGAAGTGTATGGTAGTCTAAAACATGTTAAGCTCATCTACGACATTAGAGGCTTTTTAAAGTTCTTAGGTGGGGTTCCTGTGATATACAATCCAAGACACAAATTCTTTTGCTGATAGCCTTGCCAAAATGGGATCCAATATGATGGAAGATAGACTGGAGTGAGGGGACATATGAACTGTGTCTGTTTGGTTTTCTTGTGTTGTTTGTTTTGCTTCGTTTTTTGTTTTAATGTTGGCTTAGTGCTTTCCTTCTGCTTGTGTGGTGTCCGCTGGTTTTTGTTAGGCCCTTTTCGGGTGGTGGTTTTGTTCCTTTCCGACGTCTCAACCGTTGAATAAATCTTTCGTTGTTAAAAAAAAGCAAGTAAAATTCAGTATGTTAAATTATTGAAAATCAAAATCGAGTTTCATTCTTTTCCAATGACTTTCTCTCTCTTCCAATTTTCTCTTTAACTTCCTACTTTTTTTTCTCTTCCAATTTTCTCTCTATTTTCTAACTTTCTCTCTAATTTACTCCCTCTCTCTTTCTTTCTCTCTTTATTTCTCTCTTTATCTCAAGATCTACTTTTTCTCTATCTTTCAGTTTTAAATTTTACATGATAAAACTCATTTAATAACATTTTTATCCACAAAATGGAAATGTTAACAAGAACAATAAAAGTAATAGAAATGAATACATTTATTCTTCAAATAATTTAATGGCTATTTATGATTTTTTGCATTAATAAAAGTTTTTTGAATTAAGAGCAAACGAATAGATAACTTTAAAGTCACAAATAATTTAATTTCTCATTATCCAAATTTAAATGGCAAGTTCTTACTACTTTACACAAGTGTTATATCAAATGAAATTAATGTTATTGAAAAGAAAATAAAATGCATTTTATTTATTTCATTATATATATATATAGGGGTGAATTTATTAAGAGACAAACAAATTATCAGTTTATTGTTTTTAGCCACAAACATATTTATTATTGTTTTCATCACTTTTTACCACTTTTGGACATAAAAGCCCCTAAATTTGAAATTTGAAATTTGAAAGAAAAAAAAAAGTAAATGGGCATTAAACAGAGATCGTCGCTCTTAACCACTTTGTTAGGGTTATAGTAATATCAAGTAAAAAACAAGAAAGAGAAAGGAAGAAAAGTGATAGCCTTCGTTGTTGCTCGTCGTCACTCACACCTCTCTCGTCGTTGCTGCCATTGGTTGTCACCTCACACCTCTCTTGTCGTCGCTACAGAAAGAGAGAGAAAGGAAGAGAAGATATCGTTGCACCTCTTTCATTGTCGGTCGCCGTCTCTTGCACCACTCTAGTCGTCGGTCACCGTCGAAGTCATCTCTCTTTGTCAACGTCGTCGGTCGGCTGTCGCTCCCCTCTCGCCGTCGCGCACATCTTACCGTCGATATTTTTTGGTAATGATTTCCTCCATGTTTTTTCTTGATTTCATTTCAAGTTAATTTGGTAATGTGTTTGTTTGTTGGATAATCTTAACTCCCAAGTCAAGCAACCATTTTTCTTAGAGTTGCCTTAATTACTTGTGTTAACTATACTTTTAACTGCAAAAAACTGTTTGAATATGGAATGAATTTTATAGTTTTTTTTTTTCAAGTTTGATAGTTACAATTTATGCTTCAATTTTGAATTTGTTTTGATGTTTCCAAATTTTTTTGTTCTTTGCTACAAGTTGAGGAACTAGATGTGATTATTGTTGAAAATAATATGTACAAGGTTATACTAAACAACCTAGGGGTGGTGAATAGGTTGTCTCTCACTTTTGACAAATCTTTCGAGACTAGTGACAAAACCTTGATAAGCATACAAATTAACATTCAACATGATTGTTATAAGAAAACAATATATTCATGTATGCTCAAATCTCCTCTTAGTCTACAAAACATACAACAAGAATCAATATATCTTATGAACAAATATATTCAATGTAGACAAAATTCCATAAGTTGTACTTAGAGTATTACAATGTGTTACTTTACAACTTGAATGGAATATCACAAGATACAAAGTTATCTAACATACACAAACAATATAGTGTAAAGAAGTCAACTTACATATAAAGTTCTATCCACATTATTCAAATAACAATTATCAATAGAGAGATAGTGATTGAGAAAAGTTGACACAAGATATAACGTGGTAAACCTCCGAAGAGGAAACATCCACGGGTTAGAAACCACCGGTAAACAAAATCAACTAGTAGATAAGAAAATTACAATCTCTCAAGTGACCCCTTCACCTAGAAACTACCCTCGTATCCTACTCATGAAGATGTCACCCTCATGCTCAACAATCCGAGGCCTCAAACCTCTTGTCAAGACTTCCTCGCTCACCCTTCCGGATCCTCACGACCCTAGGCAAGACTTCTTGCTCAACTACCTGAGTCCTCCCGACTCTAGTCAAGAATTCCTCGCTCACCCTTTCGGATCCTCACGACCCTAGGCAAGACTTCTTTGCTTGACAATCCGAGGTCTCCCACCTCTTGCTAAGACTTCCATGCTCAACATCATAGGTCTCACACCTATTGTCAAGACTTCCTTCTCACAAGGAATCTAGGTGATCATGAATACAAAACGCAAACAAGCACGCAACATAGAATGAGATGATCAACAAATTCTATGGAAACTAGAATTAATCAATGAGCACACAAAGTAATTTTTCTAGTTTATAATCCAAAAGTGACACCACACAAGATGATGCATGAGCATATGAAATGTACGGATTAGGTACACTCCATGAGGATCTAGATATAGACAATAAAGTTCTTAAAACAAGATTGTCTAGATCTTATGTATGAATAAAAATCTAGAGCATGCCAAATTTCCAAATACACACTTTAAACCTAGATTTTATTCATGTTAATAAAGCTTGAAATAAACATGTTCATGAAGTACATATTCAAGACTTTAGTACTAACACAAAAATGCTAGAAACACAAGATATGATCAATCAAATCTCTAACAATCATTTAGAGCATATATTCACAAAATAGTCAATTAAACTCTAATAAACTCTAAATATAAAATCAAATGTGCTAATCCTAGATCTATTCAACAAATGAGTTCTAGCACATGATAGGACTATTAATCATGAAAATAAAGTCAATCAAAGCACAAATAGTCCTAGAAAAGATGCTAGCACAATACAACTCACAATCATGTGAAAACATAGGTTTGATTGAAACCTAACTCACAATCAAGTTTCTAATTAAGCACAACTAGCATTTAATTGAATATCTATCACTAATCAACATATGTTCAAGTCAAACACACACAAGTAGAAAGAAGACCCAAGGTATTTGAACATTAGAATCAAGGAAATCAAAAGATAAACCAATACCTTGTCAATTTCGAGTACAGTCACGAAAATGGTGTGATCCACTAGAAAACTTGAACAAATGACTTCAAGGTTGCTTGGAGATGATAGAGGACTTCAATACGAAACTTCTCCAACTTGAATCACTCAAATCGGATAAGAAATTACAGAGATATAGTGATTCAAAGTTGAGAGAAAAAACCTGGAAATTTTCTGCACTACATATTTTTCTTCCTTGGATTCAAATGAGAGAGAGAAGAGATATATAAAGGAGAGGGAACAAAAGAGCATGAAAGGACCAAAATAACCCCTTTGAGAATGCTTCCCCGAGATGGAGCGTGGGCATCCCGGGGCAGCAAGGAGTTGTGGCCGAGATGGCCACGCGCCATCTCCGGCATGCACCATTTGATGGCCTTTGGCCATGGTGCACCTCCCATGCACTCCTCTCGCGTTCTTCGACCGTTCTTTGGCCTCCGAACTCGAAATTCGAATCCGTTTGCGGATTACGAATCGTAACTCTCTCAAAGACATGGACATATAAGATACTCAACCCAGAAAATAAGAATTCGACTCGATATATGAAGACGAGGACAATGTACGCAATATGACTGGAAAGTATCATAACTTTTGACTCGGAACTTGAAATCAATAGTATGAGTAACCGAAATGACCAGAACTCAATCAAGAATGATTTAAGACTAAAATCAAGTTCAATATCCATGTTATACAAACATATACACATACAAACACAATTCACACTAGAATGCAAACTACATAGAGATAGTCTCTAATCATGCATTTTCCAAAACATGTTATTTCCATACCAATGCATAAGCATTCATCTTTAAGTGTGTGAATGTGTTATACATGGTGCACAACGATGCAGGGACACATATGAATGAATTGTATGTGTGTGCCTGTAATGGTGCACAACGATATAGGGACACAAATGTATGAATTGTGTGTGTGTGCCTAAGCCTTGAAAGAGAAAAGAAAGGTCTTAATATACCTTTGTAGAATCATGCAGCACTTTTCCCTTTGAAGACTTGAACTTGCTTATTTAGTTGTCATTTCTTCTTTGAAGCTTGAATCATCATGAATCCTAGACAACTAAACAATACAAAGGAAATGTTGTTTTGATATAGAATAAGGTCAACATAACTCACAAACCTAACAATTGTAGGTTTTATCAAGCAGCTAGATAATAACTTAAAATATGCAAGTTATTACAATAGAGAGAGAATATTGTCAATTGGAATTTCAAATTTCAAATCTTAAGTCTAAACTGAAATCCATTTGGTACATTTGCAATGATTTTTTCTTTTTTGACATACATAAACTGAAATGTATGGTTGCCTCAACAAATGCCTACTGACATTTAAGTTGGAGAGAAAAGCTCACATTTATGATTGTTTTCCTTAAGTTAAGTTTGATAAATTTTGACATGAAATGCTTATATTAGACTATGTTAATTGATGAAATATTTTCATAATTTTTCTACCTTGTCTGATTTATTGATTTGAGTTATTCAATAATTTTTTGTATATAGGTCTTTGTTCATTAGAATTGTTTGTTTTTTTTCGGTTTTTAATGATATTGTTGTAATGGATCTGTGTTGAATGATTTCACTTGTCATTTGAATTGGATTTTCTAGGCATTTAACTTGTTTGTATTGACATGTAACTTGAATGTACTGGTATCCAACTTTTTTGTACTCGTATGTAACTTTTTTATACTAGAATATAACTTGTTAGTACTAGCATGTATCTTTTTTATATTGACATGTAACTTTTTTATATCAGCATGTAAAATTCATAATTCATAGACAATGATGCAATTTTTATTTTTTTAAGAATTTCTATGTTGAAAATTTAAATTATAAGGATTTCCTCATAAACTGGAACTTGTGGATAAAAAAGTCCACCACCAACTTGTATTGTGATTTGAATGGGCTTCCGGATATTGTGAAGGTTCTAAGAAAAGTGAGAGAATTAGATAAGTTATGGACCACATGTTTTGGGCATCTATTTGTTATTCCTGATGAGTTGACTTTTTTAGGGGGTCGTACTTCATAATTTGTTGTTAAGACAAATGCGTGTATCTGGAGTTACAAACCACCTATTTTAGGCATCTGCTTGTTCGTTGTTTTATTTTAATGTGTCATTATTGTTTTTGGGAATGGGGAACCTGAAACGTTTACGGGTTTAGAGAGGATATAGCACTAGAAATTTTTACAAAAAGTGTACCACTAAATTGATAACTTTGATGATGCATTATCCTTGTTTTTGCAATGTATGAAATCTATGAAATTGTTCATTTTATATTAAAACTCTTAGAATTATATTTGGAAATCAGTCTTTCAAAAATGGAATTCAGTATGAACTGACATGTAACATTCAAAATAACTAGCATGTAACTTAATAAAGCACAGACTTGTAACTTTTTAACTAACACCGGCATGTAACAATACTGGAATGTTATCTTCAAATCACTCTTTGAAATATGGAATTCAGTATGAGTTGACACGTAACATTCGAAATAACTAGCATGTAATCTTGTAAATACTGGTATGTAACTTCAAAAATAATTGGCATGTCACTTCATAAATAACTGGCATGTAACTTTTAAACCGACACTGGCATGTAACAATGTTGAAATTTTATCTTTAAAATAAATTCATTCAATAATACTGCACACATCTTTAACATGAATTCATTCAATACTGGAATAAAACTTAATAAGGTCTACGATAAAAAATATAGTATTTCACTCAAACATATACCTAAGTTATCGTATAAAATAGAAAGTAAGATGTCAACAAAAGCCTTTTGATAATAATAAGGCTCTAAATCAACATGCATTCCGTATAAACTTCAACTTTATATTCTATTAATTAAGTTACAATTCAAAACTTAATTACAAGTTACCTTAAAATGAAAATACTCTGATATCATATTTTAGCAACCATCCCAACAAAACCCTAAGAGGCACTCCCACAATGTAATAACTACGAATGTTTATAAATGTCACTAATGCTTGCCAACCAGATCCTACTGCCACCCCTGGAAAATGATAGACAGACGCCAAAACAAATCATACCACGAGACTTGGTCATTTACAATTTGCAAATATAACAAAGTTGTTTTGAGCTCCTCACCTGAAAGTGCTGGTTGAATGCACTTGAGAAAAATGGTGAATACTAGTGAAACTGCTAATTCATTAACCATTGTAATAATAGCAGCACTTGAGGTAAAGATCATCGCCAGCTTCTCAGGGATGGCTATGATAATTGACCAAAAGAGAAGTCCAATAAACAGGGAGTGTATCACTGACATAATTAGGGGTGGGCAAGGTTCGATTTTAAGCAAAACCGAATTGAACCTAAAATATTTCGATTCATCCAAAATTGAACCGATTTAAACCGAATAAGAAACGTGAACCGAACCGAACTGAACTGATTTTAATCGGTTCAATTTGATTCGGCTCAATTTGGTTTTAGGCCTAATAGACCTGCTAGCTTAATAAGTCTTTTGAATCTGTTTTTAAAATGAATGGACAGTTGGATACTAATTTGACCATTTGAATAGCCCAAAACCAAAAAAAAACCCAAATTAAACCTAACTTGAAATAATAATAATAATAATAATAATAATAATAATAATAATAATAATAATAAATAATAAATAATAAATCAGTTATAAGCATATAACATAATAATAAGTTAATAACAAATCCATTTCAGAATATAAAAAACATATTAATACATTTCAAACTCCAAAATTAAAGTTCAAAAATCAGTTAATAACAGTACATTACATAATAATATCTCCTTAAAAATTAATAATCCAACTCCAAACTCCAAAATTTAAGTTCAAAAATATGTTAATAACAGTACATTACATAATAATACCTCTCCAAAGATAAACAATCCAACTCCAAATCAAAATTATAACTAAAATAATTCCAAATCAAAATTACAACTAGTCTAGTAGTCAACTAAATAACATTAGAAAAGTTTAAGGTTTTTTTTTTAAGTTATAAATGTGGTTTAATAGGTTTAATCGGGTTTTCACAAATTCAAACCGGTTTGAACTGAAAAAAAAAATCGATTTTCAATTTTTGAACCGGTTTAAACCTAATTGATGCTACGAACCAAATCGAACCCCCTTTTTTTTATTCAATTCGATTCGATTCTGAACTTAGAGCCCACCCCTAGACACAGTGGTTGCAAATTTGGCACCACTTGCATTGCCTACAGCTAGCTCATTTGCTACACATACCGTATATAAAGAGATGATCATATGGATAGAAAGTGAAAGGGTGGAAATCTTGATGAGCTCACTTCAAAGGTTTAGCCATAGGATGAAAACCATTTTCTTCCTCAGTGTCGCCACCACAAAAGTGAGTGCTCTCAAGTATAAGAAACGATCAAAAGAAAATAGCCACCATATCGAATACAAGGAAATATGATATGGGAAGAAAAAAAGACTACTTATCAAGATTCACTTGAACACAAAGCCTATCCTTAGTCCCCAACATTATGTGCAAGTATCATTAATTATTAAGTAAAATGATTTGCCTCATATATCCCCAAGAAACATTCTATCGAATCCGAGTCAACTACAGAAACTATTACGCAGTTAATAATTACTCTGGTCAACAATCAGGGAAAATTTGACCCCTTGGTCTGGCACCCCTTCTAATTACTCTAATATGTGGACAAACTGGAATTGAAATTATGATGTCAACATACATAACCCTTGTTCAATATTACTAGAAACTTAAACTCTAGCTTTTTTAGTGTCATACACCTTATTCCCGCTTCAATATTTTTCTTACAGCGTATTCAATTCTATCTTTTCATTTCCATTGATTATCAGAAGTAAAAAGGTAAGGATTTTCAAAGAGGGAAGGGAAAGGAAACTTTCTACCAGTAACATACCCGGTTGCAACAAAAATCCAAGAGAAATCATTGATTCCCAGGAATATATAGTTATGCAGCAAACAAGAATTTAAAATTAAGAGAAACTAAATGTAAACAAAATCACAATGGACAGAAAAAGAAACAAATGAAGGCTATATATTGAAGGAAAGTTTGGTACAAGGAACCAACCAGATAGAAAGGGCATCAACAACTACCTTAGTGTTGTGCATATAACTAGCCACTATAATCAATATCATGTAATAAAATTTCTCCAACCTAAATAATTAATCGCAAAACAAATATAATTTATCATTTCCTCTATATAATTAACTCAAAATTTAATAAATCGAGGACGAGAAAACACATACAAGGGCATAACCCCAAAAGCCACAGAGAGCTTAAAATTTTTCCAAAGACCAGTAAAAGCCTGAGTAGAGAAACCATCCCATTAAAGAGGACACCCACCAAAAAACGTGTACCCAAATAGTCCCAAAGCCGACACCCACCATGAAAAATCAAGAGTATTGCAGTCACTAATTTATAAGTAAAAACCCAACTCACAATCACATGAACCAATAGAGCAGCAGCAGAGACCCAAGCAATAGAGCAACGGTTAACTGAAATGAAAATGTTAAAACACAGAGAATTTGTAATTACCAAGAAGACAAAAATCGAAAACACTTGAAAATCGAAAACTCATTGCGGTGTTGTTGTTTGAACACAAAACTGGTTACAGCGCTGACGGGCTTGAATGGTCACTCTAAGCGGTGTCATAGACGAGAGAAAAATGGCTAAGGCGAAGGCACAACATTGATGGGCTCGAAAGGATGGTCGCTACTGTTGACGGCGTCGATAGGCAAGGGGCGGCAGTGATGGACGACGACCGCCGAAGAGAGAGCCAAATAGAGAGATCTGATTTTGAAATTATCAAAGAGGGGGAGAGATCTGATTTTGGCAGTGGAGAAGAATGAGGGAAATTTTGTAGCGGGTGTAGTAAAGATAAAATGAAGGGCGATTTTGTCTAGCCAAAAGGTGATAAATATAATCAAATATTATTTTTTGGTTAAAAACAACAAAACTATAAATATTTGATTATTTCTTACGATTTCCTCATATATATATATATATAAAATAATAATAATAATAATAATATTACCACAAGAAAATAGTTTCAGCCAATTATAGGAACTTTCCGTTCTTTAATGGTCTTAACTAGAGAATCTTCGATATAAGAGTGGCTCGTTAAAAAAAAAATATCACGTAGGATATTTAGACAATCGTTTAATAAATATATCTCCAATACAATTGTGCATATTCAACCTCAAGCTAATTTGGTAAAAAAAATATATTAGATATTGTCCACATAACCATTAATTACTTTCAGACGGTCTATTGAACAACTATTTTTTTGATTAACTCAATAAGTATTTTAAATTGACATTAATTTTTCATCTATTTTTAATAAGAAAATAAACAATAAAAAATTGGACATATCATTAAAAATAAAGGTTTTAAACAAAAGCATTAAAGATCAAATTTTAAATTGATTATCTATCAAGTCTATCTTTATGTCACATAAGAAGCAATTCTCTTAACGTTGTTAACTTGCCAACGAAAATTGTTGTGCAAATCACTTTTACATTGAAGATGCTATTATATAATCATATTGTTGGCATTTACCAATATGATTACCCACCAATTATAACTCAACCGCATTAATTAAGAAGATAAATAATTACTTTTCCGACCAACAAACATGTGACCAGATAGGCTTTTTCCTCTCATAACCCTAACTTTGTTGCTTGATTTGAATCTTAAGCAACCTTTCTGATGCAGCAGCAGTAGATCAATTGGCATTAGATTATATAGAGAAGTGGGATATAAGAAAAACCAAGGAAAATGGCCATTTCAATCCTACTAGTCATGGCGACAGAGTCAGAATGACTTGAAATTTTGATAGATGATGCGTTTCGGCAAGACCTTTCAAAGTCACTAACCTTCGCTCATGCGACATACCCTTTTTTAGCTGAATTCCATCGTTTAGGCCCTGAAAAGACAGTTTTTGGCTTTTTAGGAAAGTTTCGTTTTTATAATAAATCGAGTTTCCTAAGTCCGAATCGACTTCCATCAATTCCGAGATGCTTAGGATTCTTTGTAGAATTAGTTTATGCTTTAATCTCATTTTTTCCTTTTTTGGTATTTTTTCATTTTTTGGCTCATTTTCTTATTTTTCAAGGAATACGGTTAGGTTTAGGTTTTATTTGCTTTAAATAAGGATGTAAGCGGAAAGACTAATCGGTTTTTGATTAATAAAAATTTAGAGCTTCTCTAATTATCTCCAATTTCGGTATTCTTTGTGAATCAACGAATTCAAAGCCTAATATTCCGGTATTCGTGAGCGAATCAACGAAATTTTAGTAGGTTGCTTCTAATTGTTTCTTGCAGGTTTTTCTCGATAGAGCTTCCGCTACATCAATTTGGTATCAGAGTGTGGTTCATTCGGGACATCAACATGCCGCCGAGAAGACTCCCACAACACTAGATCCTCGTAGAAGAAGCCATCGAACATGACGGCATGGCGCAGTTAGAGCGACATGTGGTGCAATTAACTGAGCAGCTTGCGACGATGAGGGCCAACCAAAACCCTTTTCAGAACCTGAATCATGAAACGAGTGGTGACAGTGATGAAGGGGAAGAAAGCAACAGAGAGGAAGAGGATCCACAACGTCGACACAGGGCGCCTGCGACTGATGTTATGGCTGGTGACAAAGTTGAAGACGTTAGGCGTTGGGAGTTAGGGATACAGACAGAGATTCCGGAATTTCACAAGGAGCATGCAGTCGGATGAGTTTCTGGAGTGGATCGGAATTGTTGAAGAAATCCTAGAATTCAAGAGAGTTTCTGAGAAAGAGAAAGTGGCAATGGTGGCCACGAGACTCCGGGGTCGAGCAGCGACTTGGTGGCAACAGCTTAAACTCAATAGGAATCATTCGGGAAAGCCCAAGATTTCTAACTGGGAGAAGTTGAAAAGAAAATTGCATGCTGAGTTTCTACCCCATAATTTTCAAAGGTTGATGTACCAGAGACTATAGAATTTGCGTCAAGGCATGAGGTCTGTTGATGAATATACCACAGAGTTTTATCAATTGTTGGTGCGAAACGAGATTCAAGAGACATAAGACCAGTTGGTGTCACGCTACTGTACCGGATTGCGAATGCAAATCCTTGATATGATTAATATTTTCGATCCAGTAACGGTGAAAAAGGCACATCAGAGAGCTTTACAATTGGAGAAGACGTTGTCTTGAAAATCTAGTAACGGACAGTTTTTGAATTTTTGAGGAGGTCCGAGTAGTCGAAACAGGGCAAGTAGTACCAGCGAAAATACTGGGAATCGGTCAGGTGTTAGTGCTAGTGGCAGTTCGAATTCTGGACAACGAAACCCAACAAATAGCGTTCTAACCCCCAGGGCAACCATGGGCGGATTTCAGTGTTTCTGATGCGGAGAAACGGGTCACAGATTGTCTGAGTGTCAGAGGCCAGCCAAGAAGGTATTGTTTATTGATCCGGTAAAATTTAAAGAGGAAGATGCAGAAATAGGTGAAGACCCGCAATTAGTTACGGAGGAAGTGGCGAGTGAGGAATTGGTAGATGACGACACTGGAACAATGCTAATGTTGCGACGTACATGTTTGGCACAGAGTACTGAAGAAGGAGATTGGCTTCGAAATAACATATTTCAGTCTACTTGTACCATTCTTGGTAAGGTGTGTCGATTTGTAATAGATGGTGGAAGTTGTGAGAATATTGTATCAGCCGAGGCGGTGTAAAAATTATGGGTAAAGACTGAAAAACATCCAAAACCTTACAGGCTAGCATGGCTGCAAAAAGGAGGAGGGTAACCGTGTCACAACGGGCATTAATCTCGTTTTCTATAGGATCCAACTACAAAGATCAGATGTGGTGTGACGTAGTGAATATGGATGTATGTCACCTGTTATTAGGGAGACCGTGGCAATATGACAGAAGGGTTCATCATGATGGGTTCCTTATTCTTTTGTTTTTCAGGAAATTAAGATTGTGTTACTACCCAGCAAACCTTTGGAGAAGACAAAGTCGCATGGAGATAACGCCAACTTACTGTCCTATGCGAAATTCAAGTTAGAGGTAAAAGGATTGGAAACGGTGTATGTGTTGGTGGGAAAAAAGGCAAGTGCTGAATGGGAAGTTCCGGAAGCTGCAACTCCTCTCATTTTAGAATTCGCTGATGTATTTCCAGAAGAATTACCAAAAGGACTACCACCTCTACGTGATATTCAACATCATATAGATCTGGAGCCAGGGGCAGTGTTACCAAACATGCCACATTACCATATGAGTTCTACTGAGTATGAAGAATTATAGAGACAGGTTGAGGAGCTACACACAAAGGGGCATATTCCTGAGAGTCTT
This sequence comes from Dipteronia dyeriana, assembly GCA_032871835.1. Classification (NCBI taxonomy): domain Eukaryota; kingdom Viridiplantae; phylum Streptophyta; class Magnoliopsida; order Sapindales; family Sapindaceae; genus Dipteronia; species Dipteronia dyeriana. The sequence goes on along the minus strand of CM065300.1, from coordinate 74,205,333 downwards.
AGCCCGTGTGCTGTACTTGCCCTTTTAATACCAAAAAAAGATGAACCTAGAGGATATGTGTGGATAGCCGTGCAATTAACAAGATCACTGTAAGGTATCATTTTCCCATTCCGAGACTTGATGATTTGTTAGATCAGTTGAGTGGGGCACATGTGTTTACCAAACGGGACCTGAAGAGTGGGTATCATCAGATTCGGATTCGACCTGGAGACGAATGGAAGACAACTTTTAAAATGCGAGAGGGTTTATATGAGTGGCTAGTCATGCCTTTTGGGTTGTCGAACGCGCCGAGCACCTTCATGAGAGTAATGAACCAAGCCCTTCGACCATTTATTGGTAAGTTTATCGTCGTATATTTTGATGATATCTTGTTTTATAGTGCAAATCCTGAGTTGCATATTCAACACATTCGGGAAGTGTTGTGTGTTCTACGCAGAGAAAGATTTGTTGCTGCAGCCAAAAAGTGCGTTTTTATGATGCCAAAAGTTTTATTTTTGGGTTATATTATTTCTAGAGAGGGACTACAGGTGGATGAGTCCAAAATAGAGGCGGTGAGGCAGTGGCCCCTACCAAAAACAATTACTGAGGTACCCAGTTTTCATGGGTTGGCATCATTCTACCGCCGGTTCATTCCACACTTTAGCAGCATTATGGCACATGTCACTGAATATATGAAGTGAGTCAAATTTTAGTGGACAACCGAAGCAGAAGAAGGTTTTCAGCAGATTAAGGAGAAATTGACAACAACCCCCATACTTGTCTTACCAGATTTTTCTCAACCTTTTGAGTTGCATAGTGACGCCTCCAAAGTGGGCATCGGAGATGTTCTGAGTCAAGCTGGGAAGCCGGTGGCATATTTCAGTGAGAAATTGACAGGTTCTCGAGTTCGTTACAGCACGTACGATATAAAATTCTATATTGTGGTCAAGGCGGTGAAACACTGGCGGCATTACTTTTTCCACTGTTAATTTATTCTGTACACTGATCATGATTCGTTACGGCATCTCCATAGCCAAGATAAGATTTCTGCCCGACATGCTTCGTTGTCAGCCTACCTTCAACAATTTACATTTGTTCTAAAGCGTAAGGCAGGAGTTACAAACCGAGTGGCTGATGCTCTGAGTTGAAGGGTCAATTTGTTGACAACGATGATTGTCCATGTACCAGGTTTTGACTCTTTTCGTGAATTATTTGATTCGGACCCATATTTTTCTAAGGTGATGGCTGCTGTACGAGCGGGGGAAAATTCTAAATTTATGTTTGTATATGGGTTTTTATTTCGAGGAAATGACCTTTGTGTTCCCGATAGTAGTTTACGTCTGCAAATTATTAAGAAAATACATGGTGAGGGTCATGTGGGCAGAAATCGTACCCTTCAGCTAGTCAAGGCGTCCTATTTTTGGCCCACAATCCGGAAGGAAGTAGAGAAGTATGTTGAAAGATGTTGGATTTGTCAATTGTCCAAGGGGAAAGCAACTAATGCAGGTCTTTACATGCCATTACCAATCCCTACCCAACCATGGACGGATTTGAGTATGGATTTTGTCTTGAGATTGCCAAGAACACATCGGGGTTTTGACTTCATCTATGTAGTGGTTGATCGGTTTTTCAAAATGGTTCACTTTATTCCGTGCAAAAAAACTACTGATGCTGTAAAGGTTGCCCAGTTGTTCTTTCGAGAGGTGTATCATCTTCATGTATTACCTACGTCAATCGTTTCTGACCGGGACACTCGATTCCTCAGTCACTTTTGGCGAAGCCTTTGGAGAATGATCCATACCAGGTTGGATTTTAGTAGTGCATATAACCCATAAACAGATGGGCAAACGGAAGTGGTGAACCGAGCTTTGGGAGATTTGCTGAGATGTTTGGTAGGGAATAATGTCCGGTCATGGGATCTGCAACTTAGCCAAGCCGAATTTGTCCATAACCATGTTGTCAATAGGAGTTCGGGATTCAGTCCTTTTCAGGTGATTTACACTTTGGTTCCTCGCAGCCCACTTGATTTATTACCGCTGCCAAACAGAACTAGGATTCATGGAAAGGCTGAAGATTTCGTTCAAGGGTTGCATGAGGTCCATCAACAGGTGCAAGAAAATATGTCCCAGGCGGCAGAAAAATACAAGCGGGCCGCTGACAAAAAACGACGTCACTTGGAGTTTGATGTGGGCGATTTTGTTTGGGCAGTCCTCACAAAGGACAGGTTTGCTGTGGGAGATTATAATAAACTTGCTGCTAGGAAGATAAGACCACTTGAAACTGTGGAGAAAATTAATTTGAATGCTTATCGCCTGAAGCTTCCCAGCCACATTCGTACTCAAGATGTGTTTAATATCAAGCATTTGATTCCTCATCGTGTCGACTCCTCTGATGACGATAATGTAGGGAATTCGAGGATGGATTTTCTCCAACCTGGGGAGAATGATGCAGCAGCAGTAGATCAATTGGCATTAGATTATATGGAGAGGTGGGATATGAGAAAAACCAAGGAAAATGACCATTTCAATCCTACTAGTCCGGGTGACGGAGTCGGAATGACTTAAAATTTTGACAGCTGATGCGTTTCGGCAAAACCTTTCAAAGTCACCAGTTTTGCTCATGAGGCATACCATGTTTTAGTCAAATTCCATCGTTTAGGCCCTGAGAAGACAGTTTTTGCCGTTTTAGGAGAGTTTCATTTTTATAATAAATAGAGTTTCCTAAGTCCGAATCGACTTCCGTCAATTCCGGGATGCTTAGGATTCTTAGTATAATTAGTTTTTGCTTTAATCTCATCTTTTCCTTTTTTGGTATTTTTTTCTTTTTTGGCTCGTTTTCTTGTATTTCAAGGAATACGATTAGGTTTAGGTTTTATTTGCTTTAAATAAGGATGTAAACCGAAAGGCCAATCAGTTTTTGATTTATAAAAATTTAGAGTTTCTCTTATTATCTCCAATGTCGGTATTCTTTGTGAATCAACGAATTTGAAGCCTAATATTCCGGTATTCGTGAGCGAATCAACAGAATTTTAGTAGGTTGTTTCTAATTGTTTCTTGCAGGTTTTCCTCAATAGAGCTTCCGCTACATCACTTTCTCCTTTTTCTATCTTTTATACGTACTCTCAGACCAGTTTCCTCAGTCAATTTTTATCTTTTCAAATTCCTTCCATTTGTCAAATTTTTGCTAATCACACGTTTATTTTCCTTCACTTCTCTGGATACAAGATATTTAAAATTTTGTAATTTTGGGTTTAAATTCGATTGTTTTAGGCAAAATATATCAATTGAAAGCGGGAACGTATGATTTCAAAATTCTTTCTAAAACATAGAATTGATTTGAATACTACTTTTAGAAAAACAATATAATCAAAGATCTACAATTGATATATAATTGATTTGAATACTGGTTTTAGAATATTTAATCAATTACGTCATTACTTATGTATAAAACCAAATCATCATCTTGATTCTTCGCCAAGATGCATGTGATGGGTATTTTATTTTCTGGTGTTGAAATTAAAGTGAAAAAGTCACACAAATAATATATTTTTACTTAAAAGAAAATTTCAAATTTCTTTTATATACAATCTACGGTAGCTGGTACTCGAATTTGGAATATTCTCATATAGAATGATCGCCATTCACCAAACCACCATTCACCAAACCACATTGGGTGGTATGGCCAAAGGCAAAGCTATGAAGGTGCCTGGAGGGGCATGCCTCTTAGAAAATTTCTTTTAAGTCTTCATATATTGTTTAAATTTGTTATATTTTCTTCTTATAAAATGAGAATTTTAATGGTTGCCCTCCCCAAACTCGATTAAACTTGAAACTTTTGTTTCGTCTCGCCGGTGGTGGCAAGAAATTTTAGTAAACATTAAGATATTCAACTTTGCAGGAATCAACATGTATACAAAATGAGTTTATTATTTTTATCGAACAAAAAATGAGTTCTTAATTTATTCCTCCATAGGTTAATACTAAGTCAGTCATACACTAAGATACATGTATATACATATATATACATATATACATATATATACATGAGTTCTTAATTTATTCCTCGATAGGTTAATACCAAGTCAGTCATACACTAAGATACATGTATATATATAGTCATTTTTCGATATAAAATTACACGATGTAACGGTATGTGATTATAAATATATATAATGTTATCGAATATGAATTGTATGTGATCACAAAATTAAATTCTTGTGATTGCAAAATAGAATATGCAGTCACATATTAGTTAATGTGGTTATACTAAAAAAGCCGTGATCACAATCAAAAAAATTTATGTTGCATTATAGGTAACTTTCTAGTAACTTTCTAGTGATGGATCTCTCTAAGATAAGTTGCAGTATTAAAATATATATATATATATATATATATATATATATATATATATATATATATATATATAACTAGTAACTTTATAGTGATGGATCTCTCTAAGATAAGTTGCAGTATTAAAATATATATATATATATATATATATATATATATATATATATATATATATATATATATATATATATATATAACTAGTAACTTTATAGTGATGGATCTCTCACTTTAATTTGAGTCCACATCTTAATGAAACCATATCAATTCGTATGAATTTTGATATGATTTTTTTTACAGATGATAAGTTCATTGAAATCTACCTATAAATAAAATTTGAGACTTTTTTCAAGCTCTATAACTATTTTTTATATAAAAAAAAATCCTATTTATCTACTATTTTCCGATGCCTTTATATTTAATAAAATCGAAAAAAATAGTTCTAGTGCTTAAAAAATTCTCAAATTTTATTTATAGGCATAATTTAATGAACTTATCATCCACAAAAAAATTCATATCAAAATTCATTCAAATTGATGTGATTTCATCAAAGTGTGGACCGAAATTAAAGTAAAGGATCCCTGATCACTTGAAAGTTAATATATATATTCAAGACCGTACACACCGATATAACTTACATCAGTGCGTGATTGTGAACCACTAGATGTACATGTTTTGACTTAATGTGCATGCACTTGTCATTTTGTCAATATTTCTCCATATTTAGTAACCCACATGCAATGTACTGATATAAGTTTTATCAATCCGCACTGATCATAACAAGAGTATATATATATATATATATATATATATATATTGGGATTGTTGTAGCTTAAGAAATAATCACTTAATCTAAAAAATTATCATATTAAAGAATAACTAGGTACGTATTTGATAAATTGACTTAATGAATAATTAGCTTTGTCTACGGGACTACATCCTTCACTTTTATTACATTTGTTTTGATCCGATCAGGACCGGACCATAAAATGAGATCTGTACAAATGTGATAAAAGGATAATGATAGCAAGTGCTGAGGAGGCATCAAAAAGGAGGAGCACACATGACACATGCAATTGGAGGAGTGAATAATTGTGTCAGTAGTTAAAGGCCGCGTTATTGACACTCACTTCCACATGCTTATAATTCTCTTTATACTTTTTGATCAGTTATGTAATCTTCAACATTCCAATCTGTCTCTCTTTCACCACCCCTCATCATCATCTTCCTCTTCATTGCCTAACCACGCCTTCTGCTTTAAACTATAGGACCTACAACACTACCACTTTTCCTCAAGAATATTTCTTCTTTTCTTTGTGCCAAATGGGTTTGGAGATTTCTGAAGAATTCAGGCCAATTTCGCCCATCCGAATGGCTTCCGTGCCAACAAGTTATAATTTCAAGTCAAGATTGTCTGATCGCGAAGAAATAGAATTGCCTTATAATTATTTGTGTGATGGTGTTGGTGATGGTGATGATCATGACAAGTGCTACACACCAAAGTCAGCAGCTCATACATTGAATCAACCATTGCTGTGCCCTCAAGCTCCAAAGAAGTCTAGGCCGTCCATGAAAAACCGAGGTCTGCCGCCACAAGGCTTCTTTCAGGTTCAAGACGACCTAGCCTCTATCTTTTTGGTCCTCCAACACAAGCCGTCCAAGAAGATCCGAGCAAATTAATTAGAAATTTAGAATATAATGGTGAATGGTCTTTATTGTAGTTACTAGTTACCATATATCTTTAATATGATTATATGTACAGTTACATTTTTGCAGCATATACAGCCATGCTTCTTCTTGAAGTAATTATTGTTAAGGATATGAATCCTGAGGCTCACATAACACAAACACTACAACCAAGAGGTATGTTGTCAAGATTAATAAAAGAATGCTACATACAAAGCAACAGAGCACATCAATATCACAGTATCAGCATCTGGCATCATCTGATCTTAGAAGCATCAATGATGATAGATAATGGTTGTTAAGTAGCCGTTAGTCCTGTTACCTAGTTTAATAGGTTGCTAATCATTAGGTAGTTATTGAAAGTTAGCCTGTTACCTAGTTTAATAGGTTGCTAATCATTAGATAGTTATTGAAAGTCAAATTGTTAGCTGTTAATAACAAATTGATTGATGTAGCTAAAAACTTGATTCTTATTGGTTGAGCATTCCGGATTTTAAAGAAATACATTTCGTGTGATTTCTTTCTCTACATAAATATCAATCCATAAAAGTTTCTTGGTCTGTTTTTACATAACTCCATCAATAGAGTCTCTTTGAATAAACTCTCTATTACTTTTATCATAGAACTTAACTCAAAAACTTTTTATTTGTGTCAAACACTTTTCTCGAACACTTTCTACTTGTATCTAACACTTTTAAATCCATCTTAATAATTTTAAGCTCCATTTGAATTCTCAAAATTCTTTTATATCTGAAGATCAGAAGTAAGAAGTTGCTAAGATCCATGAGTTTTGGTTGGTTGATAAATTAATCCACAGAATTTGTTTTTCTTCTCTTTACATTTCTTCAGTTTTTCTATGTATATTTTATAACTTTCATTAACGTGCCTCGAAATTTGGTTAAATTATATAGAAATTTCATATTGAGATTCTTTAAAAAACAATTTTCATAGCCTGTTTAGTCTATAAGAACCAATTATTTTTAGTTCAGAGAGGTTTTCTTTCTGGATAAGGATCTCTGCTGATCTTGGTTTGTGCTAAGCTTTATTGACCTTTGTAGGATCTGCTTAAACATGGCATTAAAAATAATGGAGGCCTAAAATTTGTTAGTTTTCTTTTTATTATTTATAATCCTTGTACAACGTCGTTTAATTGTCCAGAGAAACCATTTCTTGTCTTCTCCTTTTCCCTTCTACCTCAAATATTTTCTCTGATAAATACCAACAAGAATTGTATAAAAATTATTTATTATCTGTATTCAAGTCACAAATATGTTTCCAATTAACTCATTGCCGAGAAGATCCTCATCACTTATTATTGAGGTAAATAAAAAAAAATTAAATCAAAGCTTCACTTTTGAAGAAACCCAGCAATATATATCTTCAAAATTACGAAGAAACCCAGCACACAAATACAAAGAACAAAACCCAACACAGATAGAGAAAGAACAATTAATGCTTCACTCTTTTATAGGGATTACTAAAGTGGATTTTGGGTATCAAATATTATCTGTGCAATTAGAAGTATACAATTAATGGCTTTAGGATGTGCAAAAATGGAGAGAGAGTCGGTAGTATTAGTGGTGGAAACGTGGAAGCATTTCTCTTTGGCAACTAGATTGTGTGTTGTAATCACACACAAAATTGATAGTAAGATTTTTTGATGAACTGATAAGAAACTGTGTTGTAATCACAGTTTTTTTATAACGAGATTTTTCGATGAAATGAGGAAAACTTGTGTTATAATCACAATTTTTTTTTATAATAAGAGTTTTTGGTGAATCGAGAAGAAATTGAAGTGGAGGCGGCGTGAGTGAATTTGGATGTGAACAAGTGTCCTTTAGGTTAAGTCAGAGTAAAAAAAAATTCAAATAAAATCCTGGCCTTCTATTTGTTTTGTTGCCATTTGTCGAAGTAGATCCAACAAAGAACACTAAAACTCATAACAAACAAAGTTTATCGGAGGATCCTGCTCCTTTCTCTTGTTTTCCTATTATAGTATTATCATTAAAAAAATGAATAATTATTTTGATGGTCATAAATTTTTGTCTTTACTATTAAAATAGTCATCGGATGAAAAATTGGTTTTAAAATTGTCATTTTTAGTAAATAATTGTTGCACTTATGGTTATTCCATCCAATTCCATCTATTTTCATCAAATAAGTGGTATTTTGGTAAATAAAGGGTGTTATTAATTTATTTTAGATATTTTTTGGAAATCAAATTTTATTTTATTTTTTAAAACAAATAATTATATTTAGTGTATGTATATACGTATAACATATATATCAAACATGTATATATACATATGTTTCTTTTTTGAGAAGATTAAGGTTACAAAATCTAAAAATTCTCAAATATATATTTGAGATAAGTTGAAAAGAAATATATATATATATATATATATATATATATATATATATATATATATATAATTTCTAGAAGATTATAATTCTAAAAAATATATTTGAGCTAAGTTGAATATATATATATATATATATATATATATATATATATATATATATATTGGGTTATGTTATACGTATATACACACATTAAATATAATTATTTATTTCAAAAATCAAAATAAAAAATTGATTTTTAAAAAATATCTAAAATAAATTAATGACACCCTCTTATTTACCAAAATACCACTTATTGGATGGAAATGAAAGAAAATGGATGGAATTTGATGGAATGGTCATTAGTGTAATATTGTTTACCCAAAATGACCATTTTGAAACCAATTTCCCATCCGATGACCATTTTGATAGTGGTGGCAAGAGTTGATGGCCACCGGGGTAATTATCCATCAAAAAAATCAAAATATTAATTATTTTTTTTCATTTTTTTATATTAATTATTATAGATTAATTGAAAAAATTATGAAATTTTATATTTTTTTTATTTCTATACTTTATATATAAAAAAACGACAGTTGAGCCATATTTTTAAACCTCCTATTTTGTGATATTTTTAAATTTAAGAAAAGATTTATATATCCTTACTCTTTTCGGTATTTACTACTTTTATTAATTGATATAGTTATATAAAAGCGATAAAAGATAGATGGTATATATGATATTTCATTTGTATAGTTTATTTGCAATTATTAGCACAGTGCAATTACACTTATATCCTTAAAGGATTCGAAAAGTACATGAAATATTTATTAGACAATGTATAAATAAGGGTATAAATGTCTTTCATATTGAATGATTAGGGACCATTTAAAAATTTTACCTATAATTAACCATATTTTATTTTCAGACTCTTTGATTTCTATCTCTCGATCACATCTATTTAAATAAAAAAATGTGTCACTCTGGTATGGTTTCTCTCTCGCCCACTCTTCATTTATTGCTTCTCTCCCATTTATTTCTTTCCTCCTCTCATTTCAACCAGAGACTTCACATCCAACATGCTCCACTACAAGAAATATAGCTTTTTGTAGCATCAAGTTATATCATTCTTTTGAAAATGCTATGAAATATATACATATAATAACATACTATAAAAGATACCATGTTTTAACATTTTATCTTAAAATAACATTTTAATGTAAATAAGATAACACTTTACGAATGTTGTTATATGTAAATTTTGTCATACAGACACGTCATCAACAAAGAGAATAAATTGCCAGGTGGACATTCGAATAAGCCTTAAGAAAATATCCTACAAAACATCACTAAAAGAGGGAAAACCCGAGTAAGCAGATGCCAAACAAAACATACTCAGAATCAAGTAGCATCGTACACTACTCGGGACCAGATGAATGACACCCGGGGCTGGTCAAATAGCATTTCTACTCGGGATCAAATGAAATTACTCAGGACCAGCGAAATTGTCCTTACTCAGGGCAAGCGTGAAGAAAACTGAATAAAAGCCCAGCGCATAGCCCACGTGGATCACGTCATTAAGACACATGAAGATATCCATATCAAAAGGAATCTCAATAAAAGCAGAATATTAAATAGGAAAGGTTTCCAATCAGGCAAAACATTTCTATTTTTTCAAAAAGACTACTCCCCAGGAAATAAGTCCTAATTGGACTACGTTAATAGAGTCCTACTCGATATCAATAAAAGACTCCGAAACAGGAAAGAAGGCAATCAGCTTCAAACAAGTAAATAATTGTAATTAAATAAAAAGATCTACTATTAGTTGTACAAAGCAGATTAGGGTTCTATAAACATATAAATAGACCCATAATCTCACCATACAAGAGATATACAGCAATCATAGAAAAATATCCAGATATATTCAGAGAGAGAAAGAGAGATCGATGGCTGTAATTACTTTCTTTATAGTGGATTTTGGCTTGGTTGATCATACAACCACCCGCGGGAGTTTCTACGATCATCGGAGTTTTACCACGTAAAACTTGCGTCATATTACTTCCCTTTTCTCTTCTCTTTGATTTTACAGCTGAAATCCAGTCCTTATTGGCACATCCAATAATCGACGTTAATAATTGGCGCTAGAAGGAGGGTCTTGAACCTCCGACTTGATCAAAAGCGATGGCAGGAAGCAGAAGCAATTCTGGGGATGTACAAAAATCTCCGGACAACTTCCATGTTGGCAGTACCTCGCAGGATTTTGCTGTAACAAAGGAAAACAAACCTACATTCCTGACGGGGATCCAACAAGTTCCTCCGACCAGCGGAGACCTGACACAGCGCTTCCAAGAGGCATTGCAACAATTGATGGCGGATGCAGCAAAAGAAGGAGTTGATCTACTGGCTACGGAAGCACAAACTCCTAACCTCCCACCTGCGAGGCTTCGTTCGGTTGTAGTAGGGCCAGAAAAAATACACTAGAAGCGAGAAGGAACCCTACTCCAATAAATCATGATGGACATGAAATACCTGAAGAATGACCACGCCAGAGGCAGAACCAGGATCAGACAACCCGTGCTAGACATCTCAAACATGACCGACACCGGGATCGGTCGTCATCAAGAGACAGCGATCGACACTATCGCAAACGACATCACGGAATCATAAGTGAAACCCGGTATTAGAGTGAAGAACCAGAAAGAGGAATGACAATCACCCAGCGGTTCGACCATCGGGGAAGTCTGGTGGGAGGCAGAGACGTCGTAATCTAGAGCCTAACTCGAGAGGTCGAGAACAACAGACGTCAAATGGATGCACTGGTCAGACGTTATGGGTATAACAATTTATCTGATGACGATTCTGACAGTCCATTCACTAGGGAAATCTTGCAGACCCCCTTCCCATAAAGGTTTAGGATGCCACACGTGGAGCAGTTTAAGAAAGATACAGATCCAAATGAGCACGTGAGACACTATAAAAATGCCATGACTCAGTATGCCCACAGTGATCCTTTGCTATGTCTCAAATTTCCACAAACTCTGGGAGATATGGGTTCAAGGTGGTTCGGGAGATTGCCCCCAACAAACATCAGAAATTTCAATGAACTGAGCAGTTGCTTCTCAAGGCAATTCCTGAATGCTGTTCACAGGAAAAAGTTAGTGTCTCACCTTGCTCAAATGAAACAAGTGAAAGATAAGTCATTGAAGAAATACCTAGAGAGATTCGGCCAAGCAGTATCAGAAATTGACAGTGTAAACGATGAAGCAATAATCGCTGCATTCATCAACAACTTGCAGAATAGACGACTATCTTTTGATTTAAGAAGAGCCCGACTGACCAGATACGCAGACATGATGGATATGGCGGGAGAATATGCACTGGCCGAGGAAGAAGAGTTAGTCATGGGAGGATGCTATATGCATGGGGGGAAAACCCTGAACAGAAGGACGCCGAGTCCAAGACGCAGAACCAGAAGAGGAAATGGAAAGGAAATAGCAAAGAAAAAAACAAAGATGGGGGTAATGGGCGTAATACCGAGCAGACCACAGAAAAATACCGAGGCAGATACACCAACTACACCCCTCTTAAAAAAAACATGAGAAAATCCTGGCCATTCTGGAAACAAAGAATATGGTACATGAGCCACGCCAATCTCAGTTTACTCGGCGAGATACAACCAAATATTACAGGTTCCACAAGGAAACCGGTCATGAGACTTCCAAGTGTTACCAGCTCAGAGATTACATAGAAACCCTCATTCGGGTAGGACATCTACAGGATGTGATCTTGAAAAGGGATGAAAAATCAGAAGCAAAAAAAGAAATCAAGGCCGACCACAGCTCTTGTCGAAATCAGAGGGCCAGACTAGAGACCAATCAAGTAATACATACGATCTTTGAAGGACCATCCACTGGAAGAAGTAACCGAGAAAGAACTCAGGAAATCAGAGAAGCAGTAGAAGCAAGAAATAACCTTGATATAAACTCGGTCGAGCCAGACCCGAAGAGGATAAAGGAAGGATGGGACCCAACAACATTCACAGAAGCAGACTCACATGGCGTCGATGTTCGACCAAATGACGCCTTGGTCATAAGTGCCCGGATTGGTCATCGGGAAGTCAGGAGAATCCTGATAGATAATGGAAGCTCAGCAGACATTCTCAATGTAGCCGTCTACGATCAACTCAGGTTAGATCGAAAGGACCTACAGCCCTTCCATACCCCACTTAGAGGATTCGGGGGAATTGAAGTCAGATCACTCGGGACGGTAAAGCTACCTATAAAGATTGGAGTAGCACCTTGCCAGAGAACTGTGTTGCTCGATTTTGTGGTGGTAGACTTGGACAATTGGCTATATAATGCACTACTGGGACGACCATTCCTGAATAAAACTAAGGTCGTAACCGCCACTTATGCCTTAATGATGAAAATTTCGACCGAATAGGGGGTCGGGGTAGTTAAGGGATCCCAAGAGATGACTCGAAGAGCTAACCTGTCAGTATACAAGGATAAGAATGAACAGGTTTGCACCATAACACAGCCGAGACAGAACGAAAAGCCACTATCATTCGTATTCGATCCAAGGGAAGAGCCGAATGAATCCAAAACTGAACCAGTCGAAGAAGTCACCTTGAAGGAAGATGAACCAGACAAAAAAGTCAAGGTCGGGGCCAACCTGGAAGGAAAAGTTAAACAAAGCCTTGTTGATCTTCTTAAAGAATATATGGATGTGTTCGTTTGGAGTCCTGAAGACATGATCGGAATAGATGCCCGAATAATATCTCACCATCTCACAGTAGACCCGAATGCAAAACCGGTAATACAAAATAGAAGGTCATTCAATCTTGAAAGAAGTCAGGCAATCAAACTGGAAGTAGAGAAGCTACTAGCTATGGGATCGATTAAAGAGGTCAATTACCCTCAATTGGTGGCTAATGTGGTCCTCGTCCAAAAGAAGAATGGACAATGGAGGATGTGCGTAGATTTCACAGATCTAAACAAGGCATGCCCAAAAGACAGTTTTCCACTCCCAAAGATAGATCAGTTGGTGGACGCTACATCAGGCCATGAGCTATTCAGTTTCATGGACGCATATTCGGGATATAACCAAATTCGGATGAACAAGGCTGACGAAGAAAAAACAGTATTCACAACCGATCAGGGTTTATACTGCTATACAGTGATGCCCTTCGGATTGAAAAACGCAGGAGCAACCTATCAAAGGTTGGTCAACAAAATCTATTCACGGCAAATAGGAAGAAACATGGAAGTATACGTTGATGACATGCTGACTAAAAGCATCATAGCAGACAAGCATACTTCATATTTGAAAGAGACATTTGATGTCTTAAGGAGATACTAGATGAAGCTAAACCCGAATAAGTGTTTATTCGGAGTTCCTTCGGGAAGATTCCTGGGTTTTCAAGTTCACCAAAGAGGAATCGAAGTCAACCCCGAGAAGATACAGGCCCTACAGAAAATGACTTCACCAAAAACGCTCAAAGAAGTACAGCGCCTTACAGGATGCTTAGCTTCCTTGGGTAGATTCATCTCAAGAGCAACAGACAAATGCACACCGTTTTTTAAAGTAATCAAAAAAGGAAAATGGCTCGAATGGAATGAAGAGTATGAACAGGCTTTTCTGAAAATCAAAGAATACCTAGGGCAGGCACCCATCCTCTCAAAACCACAGATGGGAGAAATACTCCAGCTATATTTATCAATCACAGAACTAGCAGCAAGCTCAACACTAGTTAGAACAGAGGATGGAGTACAGAAGCCGGTGTACTACACCAGCAAGGCACTTCTACCAGCCGAAACCAGGTATTCACAAGCAGAGAAAATGGCCCTAACGTTGGTTTCAGCAACAAAAAAACTAAGGCCATATTTTCAAGCTCATACAATTCAGGTCTACACCGACTGCCCATTAAAGCAAATCCTATGGAAGCCAGAGATTTTAGGAAGACTGACTAAATGGACTATCGAGCTAAGTGAATTCGACATTCACTATATCCCCAAGACATCCCTTAAAGGGCAAGTAGTGGCATATTTTATAGCAGAATTCACAGAGCCCAACCTAGAAGCAAAAAGAATGTTGAACAAAAAATTCCCATGGAAGTTGTATGTAGATGGCTCTTCAAACACTCATGGCAGCGGGGCAGGGATCGTAGTATGTACTCTAAAAAGAGATGATGTTGAATGTGCCATGAGATTTGACTTCAAAGCAACCAACAATCAAGACGAGTACGAGGCGCTACTAGCTGGACTCAGAGTCTGTATAGCTCTCGGGGCAGATGAGGTTGAGATATTCAACGATTCATAGGTAGTTGTCAACCAAGTCATGGATGAGTACCAAGCCAAAGGTGAAGGCATGATAATCTACCGTGACATTGCGAAATAGCTCCTCCAGAAATTCAAAGAATATAAGATTACCCAGATCCCCAAGGAGGAGAATGAAAAGGCAGACGCATTGTCCAAGATAGCATCAACAACAACCACAATCAAGGCAAAGACTATTCCGGTTGCACATCTCCTTAAACTGAGCACAGCTGAACCAAGAAATTTAGAAATTTTAGAAATCCGAACACCGCCAGACGGTTGGATAACTCAGCTAAAGAGGTTCTTGGAAGAAGGCATGCTCCCGAAAGATCCTTTACAAGCAAAGCGCATCATGTATCGATCAACAAAGTACACCTTGATCAGAGGAGAATTATACAGAAGGGGATTTTCCTGAACTCTCCAGAGATGTGTACCAGAGGAAGATACATATCGAATACATCAGGAGATCCATGGAGGAGTTTATGGAAACCACACTGGGGGTAGAAGTTTAGCACACAAGGTACTCAGGCAAGGCTATTACTGGCCTACGCTTTTCTCAGATACACAACAATGTTCAGAGAGTTACAATACTTGTCAAAGGATTGCCAACGATATCCAGCAGCCCCCTGAAAAACTCATAACCTCACATCCCCATGTCCAATTGCCATGTGGGGTTTAGATCTAATCGGTCCAATGCCAACTGGAACAGGGGGTGGAGCAAAACACGCCATAGTAGTTGTTGACTATTTCACGAAGTGGGCAGAAGCTGAAGCACTAGTACATATCACAGAAGCAAACACCACAAATTTCATGAAAAAGAATATACTTTATAGGTTTGGAGTTCCAGACACTATAATCATTGATAACGGCACCCAGTTTGATAACTGGAAGTTCAGACAGCTGTGCAAAGAGTACCAGATTGCTAATTATTATGCCACACCTGCCCACCCTCAAACAAATGGACAGGTTAAAGCGGTGAATAAAATCATCAAACACACAATCAAAGCAAAGTTAGATGCCAAAAAAGGAAGCTGGATTGAAAAGCTTCCCGAAGTACTGTGGGCATATCAGACAACAGCGAGAACCTCAACAGGAGAAACTCCATTCACTCTAGCTTTTGGAATAGAAGCTGTTATCCCCATAGAAACGTCGTATGCATCACCTCGTGTCCTGCTATACGACGAAGATCAGAATGTTGATCTGCTGTTACAAAGTCTAGATAAACTAGAAGAGAAAAGAGAGAAATCCTGAATACTAAATGTGGCAAATCAGCAAAGAGTAGCTCGCCACTACAACTCTCATGTGCGGGTCAGGAAATTCCAACTGGGTGACTTGGTTCTTAGAAAGGTGTCATTGAACACAAAAGATAAAGTTGCAGGTTCACTGGCTGATAAGTGGGAATGCCCGTACAAGATCGATGAAGTAGCTAACCATGGAGCATATTGGATTGCACGACCTAATGGAGGGGTTTTACCCCGACCATGCAATGCCCAATATCTGAAGATTTTCTATCCTTAAATTATTTTTTCTTTTTTCTAGTCAGGACAATTTTAGTTAGGTCAGATATTAGCTGTGGAATTCAAACCTTTGTTAATTTTGCAGTTATAAATAAAAATCAAAACCCGGGATTTTCAAAAGAGAGCATATGATAATAAGACCATATGAAAGACAAGCATAATAATAAGAACATGCAAATAGAATACTCGGGACCATTAAATCCTGAATTGACGGAGAAGCTCGAAGATGCATGCCAGCCGAGCAAGGTCAAATGATCTTCACAAAAAGGCAAACTCGATGCACCAGCTCGGGACGCTATTGGGAAAAAGTTCTATGAAATGCGTAGTTGTGTTAAGCAAATCAAAAAGCTTAACGATTCAGCAAACCCTTACACATAAAAACTGGGGAGACGTCCTTGGTAATGCGTAAGGACTCGAACATATGATCATGGTGAGCCTTGATGTAATGTTCGGGTAGCAACCGTGTATGAAACACAAGTATAAACCTACTTGCATGTTTTAAGTTGACTCGGTTAATAATTTACAAGAGCCAGTTTAATAAGATACTTGGTATTATTCGGGTGACAACCGGTTTAATAAGATACCCGGTGAAGTTACCCGAACATCAGAGTTAACTAGTTTAATAAGATACTTGGCATGAAGATTACAAAAGTCAGTTTAATAAGATACTTGGCATTATTCAGGTTACAACCGGTTTAATAAGATACTCGGTTAAGTACACGAACAACAGAAATAGCTGGTTTAATAAGATACTCAGCAACCATAGACAAGTTGAGATTCCGCGAGCAATAGAATCAAAACACCAGGTTTAGAAAACGCTACTCGGAATTTTTATTCATGTTTCAAAAGAATTATTACAAAGTATTCTTTACAAAGAATAAGTTAGAGTCTACAAAAAATTCCTATCTACAAAATTAGGATTGTGAGGATTTGGAGCCCTTGCCAATACTCGGGTCTGGCACTATTTTGTACTCACGGAGTAGGCTCTCATTAGAAGGCCAATCAATTATGTCGGCCGAATCATCCATCAATTGGCTGTAATCCTCTCCTAGGATCGGCCCAACATTAGGCAACACACCCTCTACGGCGAACTCTCCACAGGCGTAAAAAGTCAAGATGGAATACTCAAATGGAACTTCCAAATGCATGGGATGAGGCTTCTTACCACGACTGCGGCAGTAAGCCCTCTATTCCTTCATCTGAGTCCGGAGAGATTCCAAGGACCGATCCACATGATGTTTGATTGACAGCTCCCAGTTAATTCGGGCCTTCTCAGTCGCCCTGTTCTTGACTTTGAAGAACTCGCCAGCTGAAACTAGCCCTCGCTGAAACTCCTGAAGGAGAAGAGCATCATAGGCAGGAGATCTTTTAAAATGATCTACCCCTTGGACTTCAAGTTTCAGCCTGGCTTCTCAGAACAAGGATTCGACTGTTAGAGTTTGGCGTTCCAAATCTTTGATTTTCTGCTCATACGCTGATTTGGACTGCTCCGCTTCTTGCTCGGCTTTAATCATGGATCTTGGGTAGAGGACAACAAATCTTTAAGTGATGCTGCCTTCTCCTCTGCCAAATAAGCTTTCTCCTCGACTTCAACTTGCTTCGCCAAGCAATGGTCGACAAAATCTTGGGCAGAACCAACCTCTTGTTGATAAGCCGTTTCTACCCGAGCACGTTGATCCTCACTTTCCTTCAGCTGAGCTTTGAGACATTTCATTCTATCGGCTTGATGTTGCTGTGTCTGAACCAGCTCAGCGAACTCGGCCACTATCTATAAAAAAGGTTTAATTAAAAATCTGAAAATCGGGCAAACAAGTAAAACAATTAAAAGGGTGACTTACATAAGATACACCGTTGAAAAAATTCTGAAGATGGTCAGTCAGAGAGCCATCTTAGAAACAGCTCCAACGATCATCTCCGATAAAAGCCCGACCAGGTGATATCTCCCGCAGCATATCCTGGGGAGAAGGATGTGAAGGAACCCCCGAGGGTTCATCCCCTAGATCTTCAAACTCGGGGGGAGGGGAACCCCTGTTCGGCTCCGAAGCCTCCACATCCGCCGATGCTCCAACATCAGCACTTGGGTAGGTCTCAGCCACAATATCTTCATCGCTGGAGTATATGAAAGTGACCACCCGAGAAACCTTGAGAGGACGAGTTGGAGAGCTGATTGCCTTCCATTTCTCATCCCGAGAATGGTGGAAACTAAGATCAGCTGCGGGATCCTCCTAAGTATCATCCCGGAAGGCTTCAAAAAATTCAATACCCATGGGTACCTGTCACGCAGAGGTATTACCTCCATCGCCGGTGTTAGTCTACTCGGCAGACTCCTCACCGAGACCTTCACTCTGCCCTTACTCGTCGCCAGGCAACTGAGTATAGGTTGGGCCACTGGGACCACTAGTTTCCCCAGCCGACGGTTGAAAAACGTCCTCAAGGACATCTTTGGGAACTTACTCTTTAACCGCATCAGTCTCCTCATCGAACTCAAGCGGGGCAATGCCTTCATTGCCTTGATGATAAGCCTCTTTCCGACTCGCCTGAATAATTGACTTCACTTGGCGATCTGAAGATCGCAGACGACGTCCGTATCATACACTTGGAAGAAAAAAGAAACCGCGTCAGAATGCAAAAAAAAAATATATAATAAAAGGAAACGGTTACAAAAATCGCTTACATCTCTTGCGGTAGCCCAAAATCTTTTCGAATAAGCCGAACTCAATCATCTTCGACTCAACGAAGAGATAAGTCTTGCTCCTCTTCTCCAAAGTGCGAACCGCTGCCCGAGCAAGTCTGGTCAGCTCCGCATCGCTGTACTCGGTTTTCTTCTTGTTTCAAATCTCGGGGTAACAGAAGAAACGGGGGACCTTCAACACCGTCCGAGTACCCCAAATTGAAACAGTAACCTCAAGCTCGAGACTCCCTTCGGTGAAAAACCAATTGTTCTTCTAGAACTTATTGGACGTAGGAAATCCCCATATAAAACCCCTCTTTTTAGGGTCATCAGAGATATCAGTTTCCCGACTCACTTTTGTCCCCTTAGGGACCCAGCAATCTGGCGACTTAGACATGAGGAAGTAAGTCCCCGACTTGCCCGATTGCCTCAGTGTAAAAAAGTGCATGATTTCATTTGGGGATGGCGGCGATAAGTTCATCCGGCTGGACATTTTCCACATGCATATCAAAATTTTGTAGCTGTTCGGGGCTAATTGAGCCAGAGCTATCCCTGCTTCAGCCAGAAACAAGGCAATAAATGGCTGAAAAGGAAGAGTGACAACGCAGCAAAGCATGGATCCGTAGATTGCCACCATGCCTGGGGAGGATTCCACACAGCTCTATCACCCACTGGAATCAGAGTGACCGAGTTGGGCAGATCGAATCGTGAATGATACTTTTCTATCTCGTCTGCCCCGACTACATTTGACTCAGTATCAAACCCACTCGGGTAAGAAGTAGAGAAAGAAAGGCGAGATTTTTTGAACGTCTCTTTAATGTCGTTCTTGTTGACAGTCTGCTCCCTGATCAGAATATCGCCCTAATTGTGCTTACGAACTTCACTTCTGCTTTGATGTTTTCCCATCCTTCGAAGAGGTACCCTGTGATCAGAAATGTCAGAATCAGAACTAGATAAGGAACTCGATACAGGGCTAAAAGTGATGTCAGGGTGAAGCCTCGAAACATCAACTTCTAAAAATGGAGGTTCATCAGTAGGGATTTTCCCCAGTAATCTTATAATGCAAGAAACTAACTGGAAATCCCCGCGTTCTAATACATCGAGAGCGACATTAAAAAGACGATGACGGGAAGAGGGCTCCATTAAAACTAACCTTGAATTAAGCTTGATGCAAGATCTTCAACGGAGAATCGCAAACTTCTGTGTAAAGAAATATGGGTTTAAGAAATATTTTCTGCTGAAAATCGTTGAGGATAGACCAACGCTGTCTCTCAGCGAAGAATTTAAAGAAATACTAACACGAAACCCTAGGATCACTAGGCGGGAAAGAAACAATGATGAGGATTGATGACGTAGGCGGCGCACGGAGAAACAAGCAAGTCGTTTCTTATAAATGATATCGAAAAACGAAGAGGCAAAAGACACGTGTCAAAAAGAGAACTAGCTTTCGCTGTCAAAACTCCACAACGTCGCCATCATCAAAGATCTCGCGTGAGGAGGCAAATCGAATTTGCAGGGTCACCATTAAGACACGTCATTATAACAAGATCTCTTCTCTTTGATTTTACAACTGAAATCCAGTCCTTGTTAGCACATCCAATAATCGACGTCAACAAATGTTACAAGATAACGTAAAACCATCTATTCAAATTTAAATTCATAGCATTCTAGATATGCTATAATATATATTGAAATTATAAACTTTTCATATAATTTTTTTATAGCATTTTTGTATTTATGTTATTAAATGAATTAATTTTATTAAAATATAATAAAAAAATCAGTAATGTTACAAATAGATTATGTAGCATTCATGAATGCTATAATAAATTTATTATATATATATATATATACACGGGAGGGATCGAGGACACAAATTTTGATACAAGATTTGATACGATTTTTCAGTCATTCGATCTATGAAATTTGGATGGTTTAGATTTAATAAATTGATTTCTTTTTTATTTCATTCTCCTTTATAATTAATTTCTTTTCTTTTCTCTCTCATCTCACATGGATTTACTTTCCTAATTAAACTTCCTCTCTCATGAGTTTTCTTTTTCCTCTTCCTGCTAATTATCTCCTCTCCTAAATGATCAATTTTTTATATCAAAAAGGTTAAGTTTCTATTAAAATTTAGTACTTCAATTCCTCTAATCATTTTTGTCAATCTATTACATCACAGTTTCAATATGAATTCACATGGTCTCATTGTCCATGACCTTGCTGTTTTATCGGTTATATTTTACAATTTTAATAGGAATTAGACTAGCTTTATAATAATTGAAAGCAATCAAATAGTTCAAAAAAGTAATAAAACTAAACAAAAAGTATTATTTAACTTTATAACATTACCAAATTCTGTCGAGTCCATGGAGCTATGAGCCCTTCCCTCAAATGTTTATTTATTTATTTTAAAAATTCTTCATTTAAGAGAGAAGGGAATAAGATAAAATTAAGAGGGAAGAGAAAAAAAAACATAAGGGAGTTGAAGATATTAATAGATTTTAATTAATAAAGTGAATCCATGAGAGAAGAGAGAGATAAAAAAGAAATTAATGAAAGATAAAAGAAAAAATAATAAAAAAGAAATCAATTTATAAAATCTAAACCATCCAAATTTCATAGATCAAATGGTTGAAATATCGTGTCAAATCTTGTGTCAAAAATTGTATTCCCTGATCTGTATTGTATATATATAAAAGATTTTTTAAGTCTACCAAAATATTTCCCCAAACCCTAACTTTATATTTTTAAGTCTTTTTTTTCTTTTAGATTTGTATAAGCTACTTAAATGAACAATTTTTTGAGTGATATAATACATCAAATGAAACCCTTCTACTAATCATTTGATGTTTGTTGTCTTTTTTGTCTCTTTGCTTCGTGATTGTTCTGCTGGGCGTCGGTGCTTCATTAGCTTGGCTGTGAGGAGGTGTTTTTTTTGTTGTCTTTTGCTTTTTGGTTGTCTGGCCTCTGCTGTGGCTTGGTCTTTGTTCCCTTGTTCTTGTTTTTCTTTGCATTGGGTCTTTGCTTTCAATAAATCCGGTTGTTCAAAAAAAAAAAACTATACTAACTTGTTTGATTGAGACTTTCTCCATGTACTTAATATTTATTTATACTTGTGTTATACATATATATTATTTCCCTTTTGTCAATAATTTATTTTTTAACGTTTTTGTGTTAAATTCAAGTTGTATGATTTTAATTGAATTGTATTTTTTTAATAGTTTTTTTTTGTTTAGTAGCAGCAGTAGGTGGGTATTAAAATCAAGGTATGTTTGATTAATTTGTTTGTCTTAAATGTCAGAGATAAAGTTTCTTTAATTATCTTTCTATTTTCTTGAACTGGGATTAAATTATAGAAATTGTAGTGGTAGTTACTTTACCTTTTGACTCTATTCCAATTTTCCAATTTTTTTATTACCTAATAAAATGTTTTTTTTTTCCAGAATGTTTTGCAGGACTTTTGTAGTAATGAAACTATTGGGGAATAATCTCACACTACTTACAACACAGCTTAAACCATTTGGTGTAGACATTTGTATAATTTTTTTTTCTTTTAAAGATGTATGTAGTTAAATTTTTTGATAAATATTATTGTAATTGATTATGTATTTCATTGTATTTGATAAGGCAATTGATTTGTTTTATTAATGAAATGTATTGATTTAATTGTATTTTTATATGGAGGTTTTGTTTTATGAATATAGATAAATAAATTGCATCAATAAAATTTAAATGCTATTTGAAAAAAATTAAATGTATTCATTTTTGTATTCAATATATTTTAAATAATAACATCTCATAAATGCTATCAAATTGTTACAATAGCATTCTCTTAGTGTTATATATACATTATTATAATAATGTTATGGATATCTTAACATTGTATGAATACTATCAAATACAATATTATTACATTATCGTAACAGTTTCTAAATATTATAACATGTCATGTGTTATTGCATTAAAAAAATGCTATGAAAGGTGAAAAGTTTTTAATCATACAAGTTGACATGGCATTTTTAGAAATGCTATTATAGGCTTGTGATAGCATTCAACGCCTGCTATTAGAGCTGATATTTGTTGCAGTGCTCGAAACTTCAAGAATGAAGAGGTAAGACTACCACCATGTTTCTTCGTTTCTGTTCTCTGTGTAGAATTTTAATGTGTAGATTTTACTGAGATATGGTCATTTGCTTGTCTGTCCAGGTGTTCATCAGGTACATAATTTCTCTTTTTTTTTTATTGGAATTGATTGCTTTTTATAATAAATTAGTGTGCTTTCAATTGATTTGTTAGCTCAATCTCTTTGGAATTGTAAAAATATGGTTTCAAATAAGGTAAAATTGAAATAGTTGGTGGTAGAGAGAAATGATTTCTAAGGTTTCTTTTTTGTTTTAGTTCATATGTGACGAAATTGAGTTTGTAAATTTTAATTGAAGAGAGAGAGAGTGATAAAGCAAGGTAGAAAGATATGGATTTCGTAAAGAGAGACTAAAATCAAAAAATATTTTGCATTCTGCTCCCGCACTGGACTGTCAACTTGCTACTCAGTTTCTTTAACTCTAAAAGTTTTTTTAAATTGTTTTCAATTTTGATTATACCAGAGAATCGTAGTGGTGATCATTTTTAAATAAGTAATTTTTATTTATTTCTAAATTAACTATGGGATTAAGTATTAATAGTGTAAAAATGACTTCGTGTTATGGCTGATTTTTGTTTTCTTATGCTTGCTATAGAGGCGGATACAAGATTTTTTTTTTTTTTTTGGGTACCAAAATTGTTTATTGATGGTTGCACAACATGGGAAATTAATCAACTTGCAACAACTGTAAGGCATTTACAAAGCTTCTTTATGTGTTTTTTTGTCACCTACAAGCAGTGAATTCATTGAAGTATTAATTTATTTTTAATTACAAGAGGCCATCATCCAATATAACTCGTCAAGCTGGAAAATTTAACACAATTGTAAGCTTTTGTTAAAATTATTTTAAGTTTCATATGAATTTTGGTAGAAGTTTATGTTGTGTTTCGTTCTTGTGTGATGTTGTAGTATTAATGATAACAATTTCATTGGGAGTATTCCAGATTTTATTAAAAACTGGAAGGGACTCAGCAGACTGTAAGATCCTATATTTTCTTATGGCATTTCAACTTATATTCTATCGTTTGAAGGTTCTTGATTGGTTTATGAGAGTTAATGCAGAGAAATTCAAGGTAATGAGGTGAAAGGACCCATTCGATCGTCCATCTCTGTTCTGAAAAACCTAGAACAATTGTAAGTGAATATATCTAAATTGTTCTATTGCATAAATAGAATTATACACAAGATGACTTTTTCTGAAAGGATCAATTGAGAATGCATTTTTATATACAAGAGGATTAGTGACATAAGTGGAATAAATCATACCTTTCCTGAGCTTTTAAACTTGACGTCCCTTACAAATATGTAATTCATTACTTTTTTCTTATCATGTTGATTATTGTTAGAGTGCTTAAATAACACATTAGACCTTCCTAATAGCTTTAATTTTTGGGTTTAGTTGTTACTAACATAGTTACATAGTATTAGAGTAAGCCAAACTTCAACACACCGATCTTCAGAGATCGGATTTTAATTTTTTTTTTTTTTTGAGAATTTATGAGAATACTGGGTTTTGTGTTTGATCTGTTGCGGTTTGTTTTTTTTTTGTTCAAATTGCTAATTAGTTAGAAGAAGACGAGGAATGCCATTGATGAGGTACTAGATAAGGAACGAGTACATCTTGGCCGATCTGGAGCTGTACAGAGCCGCCGATAGAGATGGCATTGAAGAGCTTATTAAAGGAGTCGCCATGGCTGGTCTTGTCAATGTCGTGCATCAGCTCGGCGATCTTACCGAGTGAGTTATCAGTTTACTCTTCTTTTCTTTAGATTTGGTTTTATTTTGAGCTCAAATTGTGATTTCTGTCTATAATATCAAACTACATATGGATGTTTGTATTTGAATTTTCTGATTTCTCCACTTTTGGATTCTGATTCGATTCGATAATTTTATTTAGTTATCATTTTCTAGATTTGTGGCCAGATTAATTTTAAGAGCTATTATAGTTTAAAAAAAAATCAAGTTCAGTGGAGATTTTGGATTTTAAAAGCTCCAATTGACCATTGCATTTTGTTATATAGGAAGTTCATGTCCATAATTCAATAAAATTGGTTAGATTTATCTTGGTGACTAGATTATTTTGTAATCGAAATTTTAGTTGAAGATTTTAGATGTACTAGCAAATCGGAATTCAAAATGTTAGTTGTTTTCTTAAATTGTGGTGTACACATCAGTTTCAACTACATGGTTTCTACTATATCATTGCATTTTATTTTTATTCTTTTAGAGAGATAACGTGAGGGATTTATATAATAATTTAATTGTTGGGGTTTTAATAGGTTTGCAGCTGAGATATTTCATGAGTTATATGAAGAAGTAATGGTGACCTCTACAATAGGCCATGGTCTAATGATTCGGGTACAACAACTCGAGACAGAATTTCCCTCATTTGAGAAGGCATTCTTGTCCCAAACCAATCACACACCGTTCTTTTCCAATACAGGTTAGATTATACTCTTGCTTTGCCATTTATATTATTTAGATTAGTCTCTTATTGTTGTATGAAAAAAAAAGTATATACAGATGATATGAAAATGAAACTTTATACATTCCTAGATCACAAACGTAGCATTAGAAGGTCCATGATCTACTCCCGGAGGCTGAAGTGGGCAGACCCAGGAGATTCTTTGTTTTGCTACTTCAACCCAGGTTAGCATGACATGTTTCCATCTCAAAGTCCTTCACTACTTGGCTAAGAAACAAGTTTTGTGTATTTACTTCTAAACGAGAAAGAGTGAAATTGTAATTTTTAAGTGGCTTTCTAAAGATAGGAGAGGTTCTTTGAGTATTAGCTTGTTATGATGGTATGGACTGAGGCAAGCTACAAATAGCCAAAAGATCTTATTAATGTCCTTCATTATCTACCTTCTCTTTGGACATACTGGCCTTAAGTTTTTACATCAATACCCAAACACTCCGTGTTCCATTCTAAGATGTAGAAGGTTTAGTCATTGTTTTTTCTCTTCATATCTATTAAACCTTCTTAATTTTAATATGATATGTTAGTTTATGAGCAAATTTGTTATAAGGACATATTAAGGTTTTTGCCTTTAAAGGAAATAAATACTACACTGTGCGCTAAAGTTTACGGTTTGCAAATTCTTAATTTTTATTTCAGGTATTGAGTGGCATCCTAATATGTGCATGGAACAGAATCTGATCACTCGTGGGGACTTACCTCGTTGTGTAATGTACTCCTATGAAGAATGTCGGGGTCCATCAAGATTATTTCTTCTAGACAAGTATGATCACCCTAATATTCTGGAAATTTTCACATGAAATTTAGAAGGCACTAATTTAAAAACTGAAAAGTCTAATACTTTTCTGAAACTTATCAGATTTTGATGTGGAGTGGGCTGGAGCATGTTTAAAGCATTACATGGATCCATCAATCTTTATGGTTGAACAGCCATCCTCGAAAAAACCATATGTAGAAGGATATTTATATCCATTACTTTCACAACATTAGATTTTTTTTTCTTTAATCCATAGTGGTGTAATTATATATAATCCATCAGTTTATCCAGCTTTTGAAACAGTCACCTCTAAATTGTGTCACCTCCTTTGTTATCGATTTAATATATATTTATTTAACATATTATAAAATGTGTATTTAGGAAGCACATACCTTGCATGTGCGGCACAAACCTAATATAAATATAAGAATAAGATTTAAAAAATTTGTTGTGACCTTGAATATTAAAATGCATAACCACTTTTAAGAAAGTGGTTGTACATTTTCTCTTCCCTTTTATGATAGAGACTCAAGTCTTACATTTTTCTATTAAATCGTAAGATGTGAAGAATCATATCTAAGGGATATCTTGGGGGAGACCTGGGAGGAAATTAATAAAATTAAGAAGGGTGTACGCAAGGGTACCTGGAGAGAGCTCTAAGCCGAGGGCTCAGATGTGATCTTGGGCTCGGTAAGAATTGGTTATAATTGGGGTTTAGGGTTAGAGAATGAATATTAGAATTGTGTAGTTGTAACAATTTTCTATGTAGTAATATTTTTCTCTTCTCGTCTTGACAGTCATGGTTTTTGTAAGTTCCACTATTTTAGTGATTGACTTATTTTTATGACAAACCACATTGGAGTGTTTTTGTAACCGGTAGATTAGGATCTTCATGTGGCGGTCTTTAGGGTTTTTGGATGGGTCTTGTATATGTTTGGTGTAAATGTTGAAGATATTTATATATGAGAAGATTTTAGGGTAAAATCTTGACATTTGGTAGAGGTTTGGGTGACTTGGTAAGGCTAGATGCGCAAGTTGTTCGAGAAAGTCACCTAGGTCTCTGGTTTGCATTTTTCAACTTGGTGCACAAATTACTGAAATGGCCATAACTTTTCTAGAAACCTCAAAATTGTGAACCGTAACTTTTCTAGAAACTATACATTCGGGGCTTTTCAAAAGTATACGACTCATAACCTAGTTGGGTCTGAGGAGAGAGTTATGGCCAACGTAAGTTGGACGTTTTGCCGAGAGGAGTTCGGGTGAGTTGTAGAGGTGAATTACAAGTGGCCTGGGCAAGTAGCCTAGGCTACTGGACACTTTTCTCTTCACTTTGAACTTTTTAGTCTCTTTGTCTCTTAACTTCTATGATTTCACTCAAATGCCAATTCTAAGACTTTTTATCCGCACAAGCTTATTCAACACATCAAAACTTCTATTTTACTGGAGAAACCAAGCGAAAATACTCAGAAATGGGAGCCAAAATTACGTACAAAATGGCCTCAACAATACCTTGAAACCCATTTTTTCCTCATCCTTGAACAAAATCAGAAAAAAAATGAACACAAACACTAAACTAAAAACCTACATAAAAACCAAACCACTTTCATATGACTCACAATGATACTTAGCACTTGCCACAAGTCTTTTAAACCACTTGGTGACCCTAGTGGACGAGTGAAGTCTCATGAGGGATTACAACTACGATACCCATAAACGTAAATATGTAGAGCCAACTAGATATGAAATGCGACATTGAGTGTGCCAATTGAAAACTCATGCATGCTAATCGCTCTAAGTAGAGGCTAAAATTATGTAAAAAGATGCATCTTGAGAAAAAGTAGACCATAAATAAAAAATGCTTCACCTTCAAAACAACAGGGTTGATAACCTTTGATGTAATGCACCTCGACTCCACACCTGACAGGATATCACACATATTTTCACTCAGAACGTAGGCTTCACTTATCAAGCATATGTGAATTGAGTTTATGTACATGAAATTAGCAAAATATACATCGCATATGATTAAATATTGAAAAAAAAATACTTGGATACATGCAAATAAACCTCAAGAACGGAATCAAACATTAAAGACCTTGATAGAGCACCAAATTCACCTCTTTCCCTGAATCAACATTCCCTTAAAATCAACTAGATCTTTTCTAAGGTTTTAATAGGGCCTTTGGTGACATGGGTTATGAAATGAAGGGAATGAAGAGACAAGAGCTAGGGATCATGCCAACGAATTCTAAATTGCTACACACTTCTAAAGTTGGCTCTATTACAATAACAATTATACACAATACATTTTAGGCGTATAGACTATACACTATTATTTTGAACTGGTTGTGCTACTTTTTTTACTATTATTTTTGAACAATAATTACATTTGAAATTCAAGACTTTGAAGAACTTTATTACTATTTTCTTTTAGCCTTTGCCTTGCACAACATGTATACATAAATGCTTTGGTACATGCCAATTCACAATTAGAGCTCAACTATAAATTTCCACTATTTCCTACACCTTAACACAATCCTAGCTATAGGGTATGGCTACATGATAGGCTATATGGATTATGGATTATATGGTTGATAAATGAAAGACTAATGTGTTTGGCTTCAAATTGACAATGGAGCACACAAATAAGGCTAGACATTATTTAGGCAATTTAAGTAGTTTAAGCACACCTTACCTAGAATCACTTCTAATGGTTCGATTAACTTGGAAATCAAGATAAGCGGGTAGTATCTTAATTTGTAACCGTTCTTTAATGCCCAATGTGGATGAATGAGGTCAATCTAACTTATTTAAAGTGCAGATGAGTGTCTGTGAGTGGAAATGAAATTTACCCTCTCAAATGAATTTATAGGCTTAACAACTCATAAGGGTAGTATCCACCATTAATCAATATATTTTAAGGTTGGTGCCTCCTCCACCTACACACTACAAATCATGGCCTCATGTTTGTAAAAATAATTGGTGAAAAGCAACTCTAGGCAACACGATGTTAGCCGACACTTAGCGATTGAAAGCATAGAAAGATGTCACCAAAGGCACACACAAATGCATTTCAACAAACACATTTATATTCAAGATTTTGGCTCTTTTGTAGATTTTTTCTTGCTAAACAAAACTAAACACAAGAAAAACACTATAAAAATAAGACAATTTTTTTTTGGTGATAAACCAACCGCCCCATACCCTTAAACCTAAACTTAACATTGTCCTCAATGTTGACATAAGTATAAAATTTTTGACAAGGCGAGCAAGAATCTGAAAATATTTGGGCAACAAGTACAACATTACAAAAGCTAACACAATCAACATTCAAAAACTCTGGGGATGCTAAGGGAAACTTGATCACGAACACTTAAGCACTTGAATGTGCGTGTACACCTATTCTCTTCAAGAATCAAGGTCAAGTGTTATACACTTAAGTACTTGATCCTGAAGCTATAGGGATGTTAAGGGAAACTTGATGATGAACCCTTCAAGCACCTAATCTACTTTTACATAGAAATCCCCAAATGTGGTTTATCACCGAAGTAAGCCAATCATAAATAAGTGGCACTTACATCTCCATTTGTTGTTAAGTTTGTTCATGATAATGTCCGGTGTGATTTGTAATTTCTTTTGGGGTATTTATTAATTCCTCTTTCAATAAAAAAAAAACAAAGAAGTTTTGATGGTGGGTGATGATGGAATTTTTTTTCATGTGGATATGAGGATATATGTTTTAGATTATTTTTGAAATTTATAAAGGGCGTGGAGAATAAAAATGTGAAATTTAAATTCAATAGTTATGTTTAGTGAGCAACCTGCAATAAAAAAAATAAAAAAAATAAAAAAAATTAGTGACGAATATTTTTTGACAGCTCTATATCGGTAATTCAACCTTTTTTGACATGCATTTCAGCACTGTTGGCAATAATGAAAAAAGTAGTAGCATATTTTTGACGGCTCAATGACTGTCATAAATAGTCAAATAAGTCGTCATCGTTGCCCACATTTTCAACAATTCTATTTGTACATTCGAAAATTATGAAAAATTAATACCCCATTTCCGATTGCCCAATGGTCGTAGCAAATAGTCGGATAATTTGGTACTATTTTGTACATTATTGTTATGACATTGTCATGGAAAAATAATTTGTTAAACATTGCAATATTAAATAATATATTATAATATAATGTATTTATATATGTGATGATTTATACACTAGAAAAAAAAAGTGGAAATGGTGAGATATGTTACCTTTTTATGTGTGTGTTGTAATGATGTCACCGTTTTAAAAACTTAAGTTTAAAAGGCACATATTATGATGAACTACCCAAATTACCCTTAAATGATCTATTTTTATTCTCATTGTGCTTCTATCTACACTTTGAAAACGATAACTCCTCTCTCTCCAAAATAGTTGTCTGAAAATCGATCTACAACTCATCTCTCTCCAAAAAACTTGTCTCTCTCCAGATTCAGTTAAAAAAAATAACATATGTTTGTGATCTTCTTTTATACATTATCATATATTTCTGTGTGGTTTAACAATGTATCCATTCGTTATGATTTATTGTCCCAATCTTTGTATGAATATGTATGAACATTTAGTATCCAGATTCTGTTCGAGACTTTTTTAAAATACTTCGAGCCTTTTTTATTAGTGTCCGAGCTATTTTGATATGATTCTGAGTTTTTTTATACTCTTCGGAGTTTTTTTGATTTGTCTTCGAGTTTTTTTGTCAGAAAAGCTCGAATCAAGTAAACAAAAGCTCGGGCACTTGGCAAAAAAGCTCGGGCACTTGGTAAAAAAGCTCGATTCGAGTTTTTTTGCCAAGTGCCCAAGTTTTTTTTAATGGGTTCGAGATTTTTTACCAAGTGCCCGAGTTTTTTTTTAACTTGCCCGAGCTTTTTTTTAACTTGGCAAAAAGCCTCGAATCAAGTGCAAAAAAGCTCGATTCGAGCTTTTTTACCAAGTGCCCGAGTTTTTTTGCCAAGTGCCTGAGCTTTTTTGCACTTGATTCGAGACTTTTTGCCAAGTGCCCCAGCTTTTTTTTAACTTGGCAAAAAGTCTCGAATCAAGTGCAAAAAAGCTCGGGCACTTGACAAAAAAGCTCGGACACTTGGTAAAAAAGCTCGATTCGAGTTTTTTTACCAAGTGCCCAAACTTATTTTTAACTTGGTAAAAAGTCTCGAATCAAGTGTAAAAAAGCTCTGGCACTTGGTAAAAAAAGTCAATTTGAGCTTTTTTACCAAGTGCCCGAGTTTTTTTGCCAAGTGCCCGATTTTTTTTTTTAACTTGGAAAAAAGTCTCGAATCAGGTGCAAAAAAGCTCGATTCGAGCTTTTTTGCCAAGTGCCCGAGTTTTTTTGCCAAGTGCCCGAGCTTTTTTGCACTTGATTCGAGACTTTTTGCCAAGTGCCCGAGCTTTTTTTTTAACTTGGCAAAAAGTCTCGAATCAAGTGCAAAAAAGCTCGGGCACTTGACAAAAAAGCTCGGACACTTGGTAAAAAAGCTCGATTCGAGTTTTTTTGTCAAGTGCCCAAGTTTTTTTTAATGGGTTCGAGCTTTTTTACCAAGTGCCCGAGTTTTTTTTTAACTTGCCCGAGCTTTTTTTTAACTTGCCCGAGCTTTTTTTTAACTTGGTAAAAAGGCTCGAATCAAGTGCAAAAAAGCTCGGGCACTTGGTAAAAAAGCTCGATTCGAGCTTTTTTACCAAGTGTCCGAGTTTTTTTACTAAGTGCCCGAGCTTTTTTGCACTTGATTCGAGACTTTTTACCAAGTGCCCGAGCTTTTTATTAACTTGGCAAAAAGTCTCGAATCAAGTGCAAAAAAGCTGGGCACTTTGAAAAAAAGCTCGATTCGAGCTTTTTTGTCAAGTGCCCGAGTTTTTTTACCAAGCGCCCGAGCATTTTTGCACTTGATTCGAGACTTTTTACCAAGTGCCTGAGCTTTTTTTTAACTTGGCAAAAAGTCTCGAATCAAGTGCAAAAAGCTCGAATCGAGCTTTTTTGCCAAGTGCCCGAGCTTTTTTGCACTTGACTCGAGACTTTTTGCTAAGTGCCCGACCTTTTTTTTAACTTGGCAAAAAGTCTCAAATCAAGTAAAAAAAAGTTCGGACACTTAGTAAAAAAGCTCGAGCACTTGATAAAAAAGCTCGAACCCTGTAGAAAAAGATCGGGCACTTGACAAAAAAGCTCGAACCTTTACCAAAAAAGCTCGAGACTTTTACTAAAGGCTCTGAGCGTTTTGTAATTATATTTCGAACATATTAAGTACTGACTAGAAAAAAAAAGCTCCAGGTGCGCTGCCCCCTCCCCCCCTGCGAGCTGACCGGGCAGCTCGACCACCGTGAGCTCGACAGGGAGCTCGACAGGGAGCTCGACCCCCGAATGCGTCTGCATAGCGCCTGAGTTTCAATGAAACTTTCTCTCTCTATTTCATAACTCTCACTGTAAAAAAATGAATCAAATATTCTGATGAAACAACTATTGGGGGCATTTTTGTCCGTTCACCATAATAGGTGTCTTTTAAACATAAGTCATAAAAGCAGTGATAGTGTTGAAACGTCACCTCCAAAAAGTGCTATTTATTTTTTGAGCCCAAAAAAAAACTTGGAGGTCAATATTTTAAATGCATCACTATATATACAATTTTTTGTCATTATATTTTTTTTTGTAAAATCGCTCTATGAATTTTCCATCAAGTATTTTGGTTAAATTTTGAAATATCATAATTAATTATTTTTTTTGTATATTTAGTCTATTAAAAACGAATATATCAAATTTTATAAAAATAATGCTCTAATATTTTTTAATATCCATTTGTTTATTATACAAAATAATTACAAATTTTACTGAAATTGGTTAAAATTTTTAATTAATAATTTTTTTTAATTTTTCAATAAAATGTTGGTAATAAATAAAAAATCAATAGGGAAATAATCTACATTACCTATTGAAAGATGATGTCATAGCAAAATGGTAGAAAGAAATCATACTTTACTATCAGATAAAGGAATATTTTAATAAAATATTAATTTAAAAACAATATCAAAACATATGTTGACGGTGATTGACTTTTGGGATTACGTAAAGTCGATCACGCGTTTAACGAATTATTACAAATTGCTAACAATTTTATAAGTATAAAAGAGAAAAAGAGCATGCAAACATAGATTTTACGTGGTAAAACCCCAGGTTGGGGAAGTGTCCATAGTTGCCGATAACAGTGTTAGGTTTTAGATTATGTTGACATTAATTCCATATTAAAATAATGTTTACTTGTAATGATTTAGTTGTTTAGGTTCATGATGATTCAAGCTTCAAAGAAGATGGAACAACTAGTCAAAGAAAATACAAATTCTTCAAAGAGAAAAGATGCTATATGGTTCCACAAAGGTAAATTAAGACCTTATCTTTCTCTAACAAGGCATAGGCACACACACAAAATTCATACATTTGAGTCCCTACATAGTTGTGCATCTTTAAAGCACACACACACAAATCATACATATATGTCCCTGCATCGTTGTGCCCCATTTATAACACATTCACACACTTGAAGATAAATCCCCATGCATTGGTATGAAAAAACATGTTTTGGAAAATGCATGATTGGAGACTATCTCTATGTAGTTTGCATTCTAGTGTGAATTTTGTTTGTATGTGTAAATGTTTATAAAACATGGATATTGAACTTGATTTTAGTCTTAAATCATTCTTGATTGAGTTCCAAACACTTTGGTTACTCACACTTTCAATTTCAAGTTCTAAGTCAAAAGATACTACACTTTCAACTCATGTTGTGTACATTGTCTTTGTCTTCGTATATCGAGTTGAATTCTTATTTTTTGGATTGAGTATCTTATATGTCCATATTTGTGAGAGAGTTATGGTTTTTAATCCGTAAATAGATTCGAATTCCGAGTTTGAAGGCCGAAGAACGGTCGAAGAATACAAAAGGAGTTTGTGGAAAAGAAGCAAGCATCAAGTGCTTCTTTCCCGAGATGACGCGTGGCCATATCGGGCAAGAAGGCTTGCTGCCCCGATATACCCTTGCACCATATTGGGAAGCAAGGTCACTTTATGTTCTTCATGCCCTTTTGATCATTTCACATGTCCTTTTTTCCCTCTCCTTTATATATCCCTTCCCTTTCATATTTCATTCTAAGAAAAGATTCAAAATTTGAGTGTAGAATTTACTCCCAAATTTTCTCACCTTCCAAACACCATAACTTCTTCATTTGAACTCTAATCTGAGTGATTCAAAGTTGAGAGTGTTTTTCTATTCATTCTCTATCTTTTCTCTGTAGGTTTGAGTTAGTTTTATTGCTTTTTTTTAGAGTCTAACCTCATAAAAACGGGACTGCACCAAATCAACTAAGGTATTGATTTTCTCTCAAAGTTTTCTTTTAAAACTTGGTCAATTGCCTTGGGTTTTCTTCTTCAATATATGTGTGTGTGTGTGTGTGTTTGTGTGTCTTATGATAGATTTGATTTGAGTTTTGAACTCATTTAAAGCTAGATTGAGTTTCAATTGAGATCTCACATGTTGAGTTAGGTTTTGATTTTGCCTATGTTTTCACATGTTTGGGATTGTATTGTGCTAGCTTTGATTCTAGAACTATTTGATGATCTTTAATTGATTGATGTTGAGAAAAAATAGTTCCTCTCATGTATTAGGCTCTCTTTGGCTGAAATCTCACTATGATACATGTGCTTGTGTTCTTATGAGCTATTCTTGTGCTTAGTTGATTTCATGAATAGATAATATGCTCTAGAACATGTTTTTTTTTGGTATATGAAATGTAAACTTGATTATGTGATTAATTGAATATATCTTGTGTTCAAGTTTAGATTTATGCATGTATCTAGATTGAAATTAACTTTTCATATATTTTATACGAACTAGACATGCATTTTAACTAGACAACAATTGGTTTGTACATTTATGCATATGTCTAGTATTTTCCATAGGATGTGTTGATCATAACATTCTATGTTGCGTGCTTGTTTACGTTTTGCATTCATGATCACCTAGATGCAATGTGAGAAGGAAGTCTTGACAATAGGTGTGAGACCTATGTTGTTGAGCAAGGAAGTCTTGGCAAGAGGTGGGAGACCTCGGAATGTCAAGCAAGGAAGTCTTGCTTAGGGTCTTGAGGATCCAGAAGGGTGATTAAGGAAGTCTTGCCTATGGTCGTGATGACCCGGAAGGGTGAGCGAGGAAGTCTAGACAATAGGTGTGAGGCCTCAGAATGTTGAGAAAGAGGGTGACATATTCATGATTAGGATATGAGGGTAATTTGCAGGTGAAGTGGTCACTTGAGAGATTATACTTTTCTTATCTACTAGTAGATTTTGTTTACCGGTGGTTACTAACCTGTGGATATTTCCTCTTCGGAGGCTTACCACGTTATATCTTGTGTTAACTTTCTCTATCACTATCTCTCTTATATTTATATTTGTTATTTGAATACTACAGATAGAACTTTATATGTATGTTGACTTCCTTACTACAAAATTGTTGGTAATGCTTTATGTATGTTTGTTTGTATCACATCTTATATGCTTATATATATTGATTAGTTAGCTTCAATTAATATATATATATATATATATATATATATATATATATATATATTATGATACAAGCAATCTAGAGGGACAAACTTTTGTTTGTTTCTAAGGGAATCGAAAAGGGTGTCTAACCTATTTAACCGTGTTTGTATTTTCAGACACTGAGAAAGAAATTCCACTATAGTAATAGTTACACACTCAAGCTCTATCACTCTCTCGTATTGTCTAGTTCTCAACCCTTACAATGGCATTCTATGGTCTATTTATACGTGCATAGAACCCTAATTCGTGGTATGCAAGTAAGGAAAGTTGTTGTGATTTAATGAGACATTTGGCTATTAAACATGGAAGATCTCTGATATAATTTGGACTCTGATATCTTTAAGGGAGTTGGATCCTCACGACCCAAGGTAAGACTTCTTGCTCAACTAAGTCCTCACGACTCTAGCCAAGACTTCCTTGCTCACCTATCCGAGTTCTCTCAACTCTAGGCAAGACTTCTTGCTCGACTATCCGGATCCTCCCGACCCTATCCAAGACTTCCTTGCTCGACAATCCAAGGCTTCACACCCTTGCCAAGACTTCCTTGCTCGACAATCCAAGGCCTCACACCTCTTGCCAAGACTTCTTGCTCAACACCATAAGTTTCATACCTATTGTCAAGACTTCCTTCTCACAAGTAGGGGTGGGCACCAACCCGACCAACCCGACCCAACCCGACTTGATTGGGTTGGGTTGCTTTTAAGATTGGGTTAGGTTGGGTTGAGAAAATATAACCCAACCCAACCCGACAACCCGACATTAATAATAAAAAATAAATTAAATAATTTTATTTAATATTATATCTATTATAAAATCTCATTTTTTTTAAATATTTAAATTTTTTACTCGTACACCATTTATAATATTATAAATGATAAATATAAATATATAATTATATTTTATGCCATAAATATATAATACATTTATTAAAAACATGCAATTATATTATCTTCGTTTTTTGTATTAATTAGCACATCCTTAGTTATACTTTAAAATGCATTTTTTTCTTAGGATTTGATTAAGAATTTAATAGAAAAAGGTATAATAATTGTATATAAACTCAAACTATTATGTTGGTTAAAATAAATAATAGATTATCCAACTACGAGTTACTTGACGAAGTGATTATAATTGTAAAATTGATGGGAGACTTAGATGGAGGTTTTCCAAGTTGGATAAATTGTTATATATATTTTTTAATTATGCAACAAATATTTAAACAATTTGTATTATATGTGATGATTTGATTTTGATGTTTTTAAGAAATCTAAACTCAATGTGGTGTGATATTTGGGTTAAAATTATTTTAAATTTGAATTTTGATATAACAAAATTCGAATTCGAATTCAAATATATTTTTTATATTGGGCTAAAAAAGCCCAACCCGATCAACCCAACCCAACCCGATAAATATTGGGTTGGGTTGGGTTGGGTTGGGTTAAAATTTACGTTGGGTTGGATTGGGTCGAAAAAATTTCAACCCAACCCGAAAATGCCCACCCCTACTCACAAGGCATCTAGGTGATCATGAATGCAAAACACAAACAAGCACGTAACATAGAATGCTATGATCAACACATCATATGGAAAATACTGGACATGAGCATGAATGCACAAATCACATATAGTCTAGTTAATCATGCATGTATAAACAATCTAGATCATGTAAGATATGTTCAATAACAATCACAACCTAGATACATGCATACATCTAAACTTGAATTACAAGATATGTTCAACAAATGACAAGATCAAGTTTAAATCACATAAACCTAAAACATGCTAAAATCATATGACAATGTCAATTAGATCTAAGCTAAAGTTCTAGAGTATATTTCTAATCATAGATTCAACAAATCACATGAATATCTCAAAAGAACATAAGCACATGTATTATGTGAGAATTTCGGCCAAAAGAGCCTAATACATGTGAGGAACTATTTTTCTCAAAATCAATCAATCGAAGATCATAAAATAGTCCTAGAATCAAAGCTAGCACAATACAATCCCAAACATGTGATGACATAGGCAAAATCAAAACCTAACTCAACATGTATGATTTCAATTGAAACTGAATCTAGCTTTGAAAGTGTTCAAAACACAAATCAAAACACTCACAATATACAAATATATGTAGAAGAAGAAAACCCAAGGCAATTGACCAAGTTTTAAAAGAAAACTTTGAGAGAAAATCAATACCTTAGTTGATTTAGGTGCAGTCCCATTTTTGTAAGATTAGACACCAAAAACAGCAGCAAAACTAACCCAAACCTTTAGAGAAAAGATGGATGTGAATAGATGAACACTCTCAACTTTGAATCACTCAAATCGAAGTTCAAATGAAGAAGTTATGGTGTTTGGAAGGTGAGAAAATTTAGAGAGAAATTTTCTGAAATTTTCTACACACTTGTTTGAATTTCTTCTTGGAATGAAATGTGAGAGGGAAAGAGTTTATAAAGGAGTGGGAAACTTGGACATGTGAAATGACCAAGAGGGGCAAGATGAAGCCAAGCAAGCTTGCTTCCCAAGATGGCACGTGGGCATCTCGGGGCAGCAAGCCTTCTGCCCCGAGATGGCCACGCGCCATATCGGGAAAAAAGTCATTGCTTGCTTCTTTCTCCTTCGACCTTCCTTCACGTTCTTCGACCGTTCTTCGGCCTCGAAACTCAGAATTTGAATTCGTTTATGGATTACAAACCATAACTCTCACACGAACATGGACATATAAGATACTCAACCCAGAAAATAATAATTCGACTCGATATACAAAGACGAAGACAATGTATGAAACATGAGTTGAAAGTGTAGTATCTTTTGACTTAGAACTTGAAATCAATAGTATAAGTAACCAAAATGACCGGAACTCAATCAAGAATGATTTAAGACTAAATCCAAGTTCAATATCCATGTTATTCAAAACATATAGACACACAAACATAATTCACACTAGAATGCAAACTACATAAAGATAGTCTTCAATCATGCATATTCCAAAATATGTTATTTTTTTTTATACCAATGCATGAGCATTTATCTTCAAGTGTGTGAATGTATTATACATGGTGCACAATGATGCAGGGACATATATGAATGAATTGTATGTGTGTGTCGATAATGGTGTACAACAATGCAGGGACACAAATGTATGATGTGTGTGTGTGTCCCTAAGCCTTGTAAGAGAAAGATAAGGTCTTAGTATACCTTTGTAGAACCATGTTGCATCCTTTCTCTTGAAGACTTAGAACTTGCTTTGACTTGTTGTTTCTTCTTCCGTGAAGCTTGAATTATCATGAATCTAAACAACTAAATCATTACAAGTAAACATCATTTTGATATGGAATTAATGCCAACACAAACTAAAACCTAACACCTTGTTTGAGTAAGACTCTCTCTCTCTGCGTATTTGAGTCGTGGTTGCATTGAATTCAATGTTGTCCATGTGTCACTCAACCGACAATCATCCAAACTCGACCAAACTTCATTCACCCCAACTGGATGTCTTGATCCAATTGGATTAGTGATCTGACTAGACTGCCTTTACCCAATTAATCTAATTACTTTAATCAAGTTATTTCCACCCCACCATCTGGGTAACCCTGACCAGGTATTGTGGAGTCATTTAGGTTAACTTAGGTTGGTTTAGTCTAGTTGACTTTTGGTGATATGGCGTCTCCGATTACTGTGAATCCTGACGATTATGCTGACCTGACATCCTTTAAAAATGTACCAATAACAACATATTATATAGTATGTAAAATATTAATCAATTAAATAATGCACAAAATATATCAATAGTTTATATATATATAGTTTGCAAAACATATCATATATAAAGTTATAGTAAAATGGTAAAAGTAACATTTACCATCTTAGGTTGCATGAATTATTTGTGATTTAACAATAGGCTAGGTGATGTGGGGTGTACATAGTCGATATTGAGGTTTCCTAAGAAGCGCCTATGATGTGGTATTTTCGATGGCTCGTCGGTGAAAGTTTATTTTCAACAAACACATTTATGAGTTGTGACGACCTTCGACAAATTTTCCCGTTGAAAAAATGTATTTTTTATAGGAAATCATTTTTCCATCAGTATTTAACAGTTGTAAAAGACCTTTTTTTTATCCGGGTGTGTAGAGTACTTTTTTGGATGGCAATAGACTAACCCTTTTTGCAAAATCCTTTTATAAAATTCAGATTCAGTCAACGTAAGAATTTTGAGTAATAACTAACAACTTCTGGTAATGGTAGTGGAGTTTCGAGATACTTTGTATAAAAGCTCACTTTGCCTCTTCTTTTATCTGTACAGTACTTTAAAGATCTCTTAGAAAATCCTTTAAAAATAATCAATTAGAAAAGAAAATTAAAAATTAATAATAAAAACTGGAAAAAGGGTTAATAGATGCCCCTTGAATTTATAGCGCGGTAGCAAAGTGCCCTATGAATTTTTTTCTTGGCATTAAACCCCCTGAACTTTTATTTATTGGTAAAAAATGGCATACGTGAAACAGACGTCAAAATAAAATTACACTTACATACCTTGATTATATGAATCATTGCATTAAAACTGAAAAATAATAATAAACTTTAATAACAATAACAATAATAAAATTTAATAATAATAATAATAATAATAATAATAATAATAATAATAATAATAATAATAATAATAACAATAAAAGATAAAAATAATAATGTAATAGGAAATTTGATTAAAGCTTCAAGAAACCGGTCTAGAACAAGGGCAAATATGGAATTTAATAATGTGAAAAAAATTGCACTTTAAAAACATAAATTAACAAATAATAATAAGAATAATATATATATATATATATATATATATATATTGAATGCTTTTAAATTAAATTTCATTTCTCTCTCCCACTAATTAAATAATAATAATTAGTATCAAAAAATTAAATAATAATTAAATTTTAAAATAATAAAATGTTAATACAAATTAAAAAATAAATTAAACAATTCATTTAATATAAACCTAGACATCACCAAATCATTTTCCTCACAGTCGATCTCGATCTCAATCTCTCTCAAAATCTCTTTCTCAATCTCTCTCAAAATCTCTTTCACCATTTATCAAACCCAATCTCTATTTGGAATTCATCATCACCGGCTCGTGTTCCTCCCTCTCTATAAACCCAGACGATTCTCTCTCTAAATCTAGATGAGAAGATCAAACATTCTCTCTCACAAATCACTCTCTCTCTCTCTCACAACAAACTGAATTGAACCTCTTCAACCGAATCAAACCCCAAATCGACGTTGTTGGTGGTTGTTGTCATGTGGGTGTTGATGAACAAAGAACTGTTATTGGGTGGTTGATTTCGATTAGGGTTCAGGATTGAGGGAGGTGTCTTGATTAGTTTGGGTGCTTGTGTGGTGGCGGGTGTGGTGGCTGAGGGGTTTCTGAGTTCTGGGTGACTCAACAATCATTTAATTTTGTGAATATAGTGTACAAGTCATTTAGTGGTGGTGGTGATGATAATGATGATGCTGATTGTTGTTGAGTGATGATATTTTTTAGTTTTATTAAACTTCAAAATTGATTGGGGAGGATTTTGGATTGATATGAATGTGGATGATATTGGTGAATAAGGATGGTTGATGATGTTGGTGGAAGATGATGACCTGGGTTTGGAAATAGTTTATTTTCGAGTTTGTGTATTGAAATTCAAGCTGTGTTTGTGAAAAGTGAAGATTAATGATCTTTGTTTGTGAAGAAATGAAGACTAATGATAATGGGTTTGTGAAGAAATGGAGAAATATGACACGGGTTTGTGAGGAAATGAAGATCGATGAGTCTAGGATTGTAAAGATGGACGATGTTCATTTAATATATTTTTTTAATTTGTATTATTATTATTATTACTATTTGCAATTGAGATCAATCAATCTATTTAAAAAATAGAATATGTTTTTAGAGTATTTGATCTAAAAATCATTTAATGTTGTATTTGATCTACACTTGTATTTTTTTAGAGTATTTTAATTTTCTTTTTCTTTTCATTTTGTTTATTTTTATTTTTTTAATAATTAGTTTTTTATTTAATATTTAGGTATTTTAAATATAATTTTCAAATTTTATAAATATTATTAATATTATTGTAAGTTCCTCAGTTTTTTTATTCGCTTATTTCGATTGACAAACCACATTTGGGGATAATTAAGTAAGGGCAGCTTAAACCGGCCTTGCACATGATCAAGTTCAAGCTCCAAAGGTATATCTTTTACTTAACTTCATTTGAAGAGATTTAGTGCACACACTCACTTTCATGCATGTTTTGATCACTTTGCATTAGTGCTTAATTGTCTTGTTGTGTGTCTATTGTTGTTCTCTATTGCTTGTTTAAATTGATTGTATTTTGTGATTAAATTGCCATGTCATGTTAGGCATTAGGATGCATTCCCTTTGCATCTTTTCTCTTGCAAAATTTATATATGAGTGTGAAGTAAGCGAGCAGTGCACCACTCAAGCGGCACCACCACCAGCGTAGGTTTACTGTGGCTTTTCGTAGGTGGTGCGCTGGGTCATGTGCACCACACCACTGTAACTTTTCCAGTGATTTGTCCCTGGTGGCACGCTGGTCGTCATGCACACCACACCAGTGCAACTCATCTAGTGGTTTGTCGCTGGTCGTGCGCCACTTCCATGTGCTACTCCTCTGGCGCCAAGCACAAAAAATAGGTTGTGCGCTGGTGGTGCGCTACTCGAACAACGCTACCACTAACGCACAATGCGTCTTTTTGGCAGTTTTTGTTAAAACAATATTGTTTCATTTTGGGCTTCATATAAATATATCATCTTCTTCCTAACTCGTTCCTAAAAGCTTCCAAAACCTATTTTAAGAGAGAGAAGTTTTTTTTAGTGAGAGAAGCTCCAGGAAGCCATTTTTACTCAATCAAACTTCAAAACGTAACTAGCAAGCATCTTTCAAGCATGTGTCTCTTGTTTGCTCATGACTAGGTATTCTCTACATGCTCTAGACTTTAAAGTTTCATTATTATGACATGTACACCTAGGTTTTAGTTTTTATTGCAAATTAAATGCATGCTTGTGTGCTTAATAGCTTTTATGACATGATTGTGGTATTGGTTGTTGGTTGTGAGTATTGATTAGTGATTGCTAGAATTTAGTGAAAATATAATAACGGTTAAATGCTCAAGGCTAACCTAGAGGGGGGGGGGGGGGGGGGGGTGAATAGGTTAGACACCTTTTTCGACTCCCTTAGAAACAAACAAAAGTTTGTCCCTCTAGATTGCTTGTATCACAATATATATATATATATATATATATATATATATATATATATATTAATTAAAGACAATTAATCAATATATAAACACAATTAAAGTGTGATACAAACAAGTAATTGTAACACATACATAATCTATATTATAGAAAGTAAGTCAACATATATAAAGAGTTCTATCCACTATACAAATATTAGAAATATAGGGATAGAGAAAAGTTGACACAAGATATAACGTGATAAACCTCCGAAGAGGAAACATCCACGGGCTAGCAGCCACCGGCAAACAAAATCCACTAGTAGATAAGACAAGTACAATCTATCAAGTGGCCTCTTCACCTAGAAACTACCCTCCTATCCTACTCTAGAAGTTGTCGCCCTATGCTCAACAATCTGTAATCATGCATGTGTAATCAATCTAGATTATGTAAGATATGTTCAATATTAATCACAACCTAGATACATGTATAGATCTAAACTTAAATCACAAGATATGTTCAATAAAACACAAGATCAAGTTTAAATCACACAAACCAAAAACATGCTAAAATCATATGACAAAGTCAAATAGATTTAAGCAAAAGTTTTAGAGCATATTCCTAATCATAGATTCAACAAATCACATGAATAGCTCAAAAGAACGTAAGCACATATATTATGTGAGAATTTAAGCCAAGAGAGCCTAATACATCTGAGGACTTATTTTTTCTCAAAATCAATCAATCAAAGATCATAAAATAGTCTAGAATCAAAGCTAGCACATTACAATCCCAAACATCTGATAACATAGGCAAAATCAAAACCTAACTCAACATGAATGATTTCAATTGAAACTCAACCTAGATTTGAAAGTGTTCAAAACACAAATCAAAATACTCACAATATACAAATATATGTAGAATAAAAAAACCCAAGGCAATTGACCAAGTTTTAAAAGAAAACTTTGAGAGAAAATCAATACCTTAGTTGATTTAGGTGCAGTCCCGTTTTTGTATGATTAGACACCAAAAACAGCAGCACAATTAACTCAAACCTTCAGAGAAAAGATGGAGGATGAATAAATGAACACTCTCAACTTAAGATTATTCAAATCGAAGTTCAAATGAAGAAGTTATGGTGTTTGGAAGGTGGAAAAATTTAGAGAGAAAATTTCTGCACACTTGTTTTAAATTTCTTCTTAGAATGAAATGTGTGAGGGAAAGAGTTTATAAAGGAGTGGGAGACTTGGACATGTAAAATGACCAAGAGGGGAAAGATGAAGCCAAGCAAGATTGCTGCCCGAGATGGCACGTGGGCATCTCGGGG
Source organism: Dipteronia dyeriana (assembly GCA_032871835.1). Classification (NCBI taxonomy): domain Eukaryota; kingdom Viridiplantae; phylum Streptophyta; class Magnoliopsida; order Sapindales; family Sapindaceae; genus Dipteronia; species Dipteronia dyeriana. The sequence goes on along the minus strand of CM065300.1, from coordinate 74,160,900 downwards.
CAGCAAGCCTTCTGCCTCGAGATGGCCACGCGCCATCTAGGGAAAGAAGTATATGCTTGCTTCTTTCTCCTTCGATCCTCCTTCGCGTTCTTCGACTGTTCTCCGGCCTCTGAACTCGGAATTCGAATCCGTTTGCTGATTACGAACCGTAACTCTCACACGGACATGGACATATAAGATACTCAACCCAAAAAATAATAATTCAACTCGATATACGAAGACAAAGACAATGTATTAAATATGAGTTGAAAGTGTAGTATCTTTTGACTTTGAACTTGAAATCAATAGTATGAGTAACCGAAATGACCGGAACTCAATCAAGAATGATTTAAGACAAAATCCAAGTTCAATATCCATGTTATACAAACATATACCCACACAAACACAATTCACACTACAATGCAAACTACATAGAGATAGTTTCCAATCATGCATATTCCAAAACATGTTATTTCCAAACCAATGCATGAGCATTCATCTCCAAGTGTGTGAATGTGTTATACATGGTGCACAACGATGAAGGGACACATATAAATGAATTGTATGTGTGTGCCTATAATGGTGCACAATGATGTAGGGACACAAATGTATGATATGTGTGTGTGTGCCAAAGCCTTGTAAGAGAAAGATAAATTCTTAGTTTACCTTTGTAGAACCATATTGCATCCTTTCTCTTGAAGACTTAGAACTTGCTTTGACTTGTTGTTTCTTCTTCCTTGAAGCTTGAATCATCATGAATCTAAACAACTAAATCATTACAAGTAAACATCATTTTGATATGGAATTAATGCCAACACAAACTAAAAACCTAACAATCTCCCCCTTTAGCAAATTCCATGTCAAAACACCAATACATTTACTACAAATATAAAAATGAAGATAGGTCACAAAATCACTCCCTCACAATACAATAAGTAAGAATCATATAACTAATCTTCACAAACTCTTGAACTTCATCTTGATTTTCTCTTGAAGCAACCTACAAATCTTCTCAAAGCATAATGCATATACAAGAGAAAGACAACAAATGGCAATATATAATATGGATAAGAATATACAATAAAGTCCACAAATACATGTATCTCCCCCTATATACATGCCAAATACAAGAATTCTTAACCAAATCTTAAGACTAATTATTACAAGCCATTGAAAGTTCAAAAGTTCACAAAAACAACATAAAAAGGAAACTAAGTAACTAGCAACTCTTAACAACTCTTTCTCCCCCTTTTTGACAAGAAATGATGCCAAAAGGTAAGAAACATACCATGAGACTCAAATACTAGCTACTAGATCCACCAAAGAAAGATGTGCGTGTAGTTGACCTAACATAATGTTTGAGAGGTGGTCTTGAACTTGATGCAATACATTCCTCCAACTCTTTTATTCTAGCATCTTGTTTTTTAACTATAGCACTGAGCTCTTCAACCTTCTTCTTCAAATGTAAAGCCCAATCCGGAAGAATGTTTATGCTAGTCTCTTGACAATCAACTTATGAACTACTAAATAGTCCAAAAGTATCACATGTCTTACCCTTATCCTTATATGACATGTATGACACACGTTTATCACTATACTTTTCCAAGGGTTGTACCAACATATCATCTCCACTACTTTGAACACCACGAGCTAAACACAAAGAAGTTATAAACCCCGGTAATGCAAGCTTCTTATCTCCTCTAGTTGAGAAAGCTGCATTGTCTAAGTAAAACATAAGCAAATCCCCAAGGTTTATAGGTTGATTAGTCACTAAGGCATATACTATTTTGATCTTGTCTTTATTCAACTCGGTTGAATTCGAAGATCCAATAATATTTGTGCAAATAAAAAGATGCCAAAATGCACTTGCCTTAGTTAACTCATGTTGACTAATATATGCTCTACCTTTCCACTCAAAAGAAGCATTGTCACATAGAGTTCTACCCATGATATTAAGATTATCAATGATATCAACATCTAAAAAGTTTGAATCAATATCACTAGATAGCCCAAGAAACTTGTTAATGTTTACCGGGTTAACTCTTAATACAACACCCCTAATCTCCATCAAAGCATCCAATAAGGTGGCACTCTCTCTATATTCATGATAAAATTCTCTAACAATAGTGTCATTCACTATTCCTAGCATGCTCACCCAAGATTTCCAATTTCTATCCTTAATGCATTTAAGAACATAAGAATCTTTACATTTACCTAAGTTAATGCCTCTCTCTTGAAATATCTTTTTAGTTACAAAGATCCCTAAATCCTTTGACCTTGAAGCTTTGGATCCCTTTGAGGTAGACTTGACTTTCACAATAGGATTCAATTGATTTCCACTTCCGGTAACCTTAGTTCTTCCCACTTGTTCTTGTGAAATAAGATGCTATATACATACAACAAAAGTGAGTGAAAGACAAAACAAGCATAATAGTCACAAATATATAAACACAATGACATATGACTTAAGAATGAACCATCATGCAAGACAAAGATAGTGAGTAATATCTTACAAGTATCATTAAGTCAAAATATGCCAACATGTAACAAAATGAAGCATGTGAACATATCATAAAAGAGAACAATGTCTAGCATACAATGCTCCCCCTTGATAAATGCTATAACTAAGATTCATGATGGCATAAGGTTCAAAAAGATGTTCACACAATCACACATTCAAGCAATTTGAAGAAATATCAACAAAATAAGCTTCATATGCTAAGAGAGATACACAAAGATTTTTCAAGTTCTCTCATAATTCTTCAACAATTGCAAAGATATCATCATACTCATAAAGAAAGTGTGTGTGTGAGAGATATGCTTCAAATATATATCAAGAAGTAGTTTGATAATCAACATGCAAACAATTTCCAACAACTATTCATCTTAAGCTTTTTCCATAAAAAGTCAAACCGATTATCATCCGGAATTTTTTGCTTTTAAGAGAATAGATTTCAACACATGAGCCTGTGTGTGCATGTGGCTAGTCATCCCATTTCTGTTTTTCAACCCGAGCTCATTTGATTTTCAACTAAACTCCTTTTTAAGCCTTTCTCCTTTTCTTTTTAGGCTTTAAATCAAAGAATTTTTTTTTATGAATTCCTTTCAACACTTATTTGATTTTTCCATTTTTTTTACATAAACAAAATTCACTTCATGATGGCTTTCACTCATCACAATTGTGTAGATCTTTCCAACATTGAGTAGCTTTTACAACCAATGTGTGTAGCCCTTTTCATAAAGGTGCTCGTTAAGTTCTATGTAATTGCTGAAGCAAAATGGATACTAACCATAGGTCATTTTAAACGTAATTAAGCACAAAAATTTCAAGGTGTATCCAATGTTTACATATTAGTAAACTCAACCTACTAGCAAAACATATAAGAGAAGCAAAGTGCAATTTTTAGAAAACCAAGATTTTATGGCTCATAAGCATATGATCTAAGAGCAATAAGTAGAGACTTATTTAAGATCATTACTTCTCTAATGAGTAGCTTTCAAAGAATATGAAGCTTATATTTTCCAAAGTAATGCCACTCAATATACTATACACAAACAATCATCAAAGTTAAGATCAATGTGAACAATATCACTATTAGATCATAAAATAGCAAATGTCAATGAGAACCATATGTATGCTATACAAAATTCTCTAATATGACATGCTATGAGATGTATGTCAAAAATTGAGTCAAAAGATGAATATGCATTAGAGTATAGAGATACCTTTTTGCACATTATATTCAATAAATATCATACTTTCGCCCTTTTTATGAGCACTCTTGCCTTGAATGTCCTCATGACATCAAGTTGACGATGTTTCACAACAAGAGTATAAAAAGCATAATATCTCAACTCAATCAACACATATAACAAAACAACTTCTTCAAAGTTAATCAACAAATTTTGACCATCATAACAAACATGATGTTAGATGACCAAGTTCATATCAATACATGGAGTATTCAAAGCTAGCAAGCAAGAATTCTCATCATAATTGATATATAGCCTCAAAGCTATCTCACATGTGCTTCTTATTTTAGTGATAAGAGCACTCACCCTTGAACCACTTGTTCTTGGGTGTACCTATACAAACATTTCCAATATCATCATTGACAACAATGTTAAATCTAGAGTAAAGTCCTTCAATGACTTGATTAACAAGAATATCATTAACACACTCTTCATTAACATTATCAACACAAGCTTTGTTAAGTTAAACAAGATTAGTATTTTTTCTACTCCACAACTTCTTCTCATGCTTAGCAATATTATCATGTTTCTCAACTTCTAAGGCCTTAGCATGTTCAAGTTGAAGTTTAATATCCTTATCTCTAGATTCATTTCCTAATTTGCATTTTTCAATATATTTATAACACCTAGGCTTAATGTGACCTATTGTGTTGCAATAATGACAAATTGGAATAAAAGATGAGATTGTACCTTTTGGAGTTAAACTACCTTCAGTAGGAGTTTGCAAAGATACCTTGTTTGCCAACTTCTTCTTGGCTTTTGATCTTCTCTTCTTGTGTGGTTTCTTATCAACCATGACTTTATCAAAGTATGTAGGAAATGGTGCTTCTAAGAGCTCCTCTTCAACTACCAAGTCGTGTTCACCACTATATGAGTTAACAAGATTCCTAACACTAGACACACTAACCGAATCATTCACTAAGTCCTTGATAACCTCCTTAGCCATGTCTATCTCTTTCATCAATTATTGTTCTCTCTTCTTCAAAAAAGATATCACATTATCCTTCTCAAGGTTTATCATTTCAAGTTCTCTAAACTTTTTCACAATATCACCTTTCTCACCAAGAAGTCTACGAGTAACAACCATAAACTCATCCAGTTGCTTCTTGATCAAATCATCCTTCTCAACTATTTCTTTTTGAGCATTGTCTCTAGCTTCTTCAAGCTTTTCTATCTTTTTCAACAACTCAAGATTAGTAGGAATGGAACTAGAGCTTCCATCATGATTTGCATCAAGGTTCTTGTTTAAAGATATTGTACTACCAACATCTAGTGGAGAATGAGAAGCTGTTAGAGCTACAAAGTTGCTCACCAACTCTTCATCACTTGAAGACTCACTACTAGAGCTCTCATTGTCACTAGAATTATCATCACTCCAAGTAGCCGCCAACACTTTGCCTTTCTTGTCTTTCTTAGATGGCTTCTTGATGCACTTATTAGCAAAGTGACCAAAACCTCTACAAATATAGCATTGAACCTCTTTCTTGTTCATGGCTTGACTATTCTTCACAATCCTTGGAGTTGATGTTCTCTTGACTCCTTTTTTCCTTAGAAGACTTGCCTTTAGGCTTGGCATTCTTCTTTAGAAACTTCTTAAACCTTCTAACCAAGAGTGCCATTTCTTCATTTTCATCATCACTCTCCGCCTCTATAGTATTGAGAGCGATTCCCTTACTCTTGATCTTTAGCTTCAAGCACATCTCATAAGTTTGAAAGACCCAAACAACTCATCAATATTCATACTATCCACATCCTTACTTTCCTCAATGGCCGTCACCTTTGATTTGAATCTCTTAGGAAGAGACCTAAGGATTTTCCAATTTAAACGCTCTTTTGAGATAGGTACTCCAAGTGCTTGACATTGGTTAGCTATGTTAAGAAGCTAGAATTGGAAGTCTTCTAACATTTCTTCCTCACTCATACTTAAACCTTCAAATTGTGATGCCAACATTTGAAGCCTTGATTTCTTCACCGCTAAGGTTTCTTCATTAGTAACTTGGAGAGTATCCCAAGCTTCCTTTGCGGATTCAGGATTTTGAATGTAGGAGAATTGATGCCAATCAACTCCTCCAAAGATGGCATTCATAGCACGATAGTGCCATTTAGCAACCTCAAACTCATTTGATATCCATTCACTCATTGGCTTGAGTATCATGGTTCCATCCTCTTGAACCTTGGTAGGAGGACTATAACCTTCTTCCACTACCATCCAAGCCCTTTAATCAATAGAGCGGATGTAGGCTTTCATCCTCAACTTCCAATACCTATAGTTAGTGCCACAAAGTAATGGTGGCCTAGTATTTGAGGCTACTTCTGCCATTACATCATCTTGTAAACCCATGACTTCAACCACCTTGCAAAAACCGTGAAAGTATCACTCCGGACTCACACTAAGTGCAATCTAGTGTCCTGCTCTAATACCAATTGAAAATGCAATCACGGTTAAATGCTCAAGGCTAACCTAGACGGGGGGGGGGGGGGGGGGGGGGGGACTGAATAGGTTAGACAGCTTTTTCGAATCCCTTAGAAACAAACAAAAGTTTGTCCCTCTAGATTGCTTGTATCACAATATATATATTAATTAAAGACAATTAATCAATATATAAACACAAGTAAAGTGTGATACAAACAAGTAATTGTAACACATACACAATCTATATTATAGAAAGAAAGTCAACATATATAAAGAGTTCTATCCACTATACAAATATTAGAGAGATAGGGATAGAGAAAAGTTGACACAAGATATAACGTGGTAAACCTCCAAAGATGAAACAACCACGAGCTAGCAGCCACCAGCAATCAAAATCCACTAGTAGATAAGACAAGTACAATCTCTCAAGTGACCTATTCACCTAGAAACTACCCTCATATCCTACTCTAGAAGTTGTCGCCCTATGCTCAACAATCTGAGGCTTCACACCTCTTGTCAAGACTTCCTTGCTCACCTTATCCAGATCCTCAAGACCTAAGGCAAGGCTTCTTGCTCAACTAAGTCCTCACGACTCTAGTCAAGACTTCCTTGCTCACCTATCTGAGTTCTCCAAACTCTAGGCAAGACTTCTTGCTCTACTATCCAAGGCTTCACACCTCTAGCCAAGACTTCCTTGCTCGACAATCCAAGGCTTCACACCTCTTGCCAAGACTTCTTGCTCAACACCATAGGTTTCACACCTATTGTCAAGACTTTATTCTTACAAGGCATCTAGGTGATCATGAATACAAAATGCAAACAAGCACGCAACATAGAATGCTATGATCAACACATCCTATGGAAAATACTAGACATGAGCATGAATGCACAAATCACATATAGTCTAGTTTATCATGCATGTGTAATCAATCTAGATTATGTAAGATATGTTCAATATTAATCACAACCTAGATACATGCATAGATCTAAACTTAAATCACAAGATATGTTCAATAAACACAAGATCAAGTTTAAATCACACAAACCAAAAACATGCTAAAATCAAATGACAAAGTCAAACAGATCTAAGCAAAAGTTCTAGAGCATATTCCTAATCATAGATTCAACAAATCACATGAATAGCTCAAAAGAACATAAGCACATGTATTATGCGAGAATTTTGGCCAAGAGAGCCTAATACATGTGAGGAAACTATTTTTCTCAAAATCAATCATCAAAGATCATAAAATAGTCTTAGAATAAAAGCTAGCACAATACAATCCCAAACATCTGATAACATAGGCAAAATCAAAACCTAACTCAACTTGAATGATTTCAGTTGAAACTCAACCTATCTTTGAAAGTGTTCAAAACACAAATCAAAATACTCACAATATACAAATATATGTAGAAGAATAAAACCCAAGGCAATTGACCAAGTTTTAAAAGAAAACTTTGAGAGAATATCAATACCTTAGTTGATTTAGGTGCAGTCCCGTTTTTGTATGATTAGACACCAAAAACAGTAGCAAAATTAACTCAAACCTTTAGAGAAAAGATGGAGGTTGAATATTTGAACACTCTATACTTTGGATCACTCAAATCGGAATTCAAATAAAGAAGTTATGGTGTTTGGAAGGTGAGAAATTTAGAGAGAAAATTTCTGCACACTTGTTTTAAATTTCTTCTTAGAATGAAATGTGAGAGGGAAAGAGTTTATAAAGGAGTGGGAGACTTGGACATGTGAAATGACCAAGAAGGGAAAGATGAAGCCAAGCAAGCTTGCTGCCCAAGATGGCGCGTGGGGATCTCGGGGCAGCAAGCCTTCTTCCCCGAGATGGCCACGCCCCATCTCGGGAAAGAAGTATATGCTTGCTTCTTTCTCCTTCCATCCTCTTTCGCGTTCTTCGACCGTTCTCCGGCCTCCGAACTCAAAATTCGAATCCGTTTATGGATTACAATACATAACTCTCACACAGACATGGAGATATAAGATACTCAACCCAGAAAATAATAATTTGACTCGATATACGTAGACGAAGACAATGTATGAAATATGAGTTGAAAGTGTAGTATCTTTTGACTTTGAACTTGAAATCAATAGTATGAGTAACCGAAATGACTGGAACTGAATCAAGAATGATTTAAGACTAAATCCGAGTTCAATATCCATGTTATACAAATATATACACACACAAACACAATTCACACTACAATGCAAACTACATAGAGATAGTTTCCAATCTTGTATATTCCAAAACATGTTATTTCCAAACCAATGCATGAGAATTCATCTCCAAGTGTGTGAATGTGTTATACATGGTACACAACGATACAGGGACACATATGAATGAATTGTATGTGTGTGCCTATAATGGTGCACAACGAAGCAGGGACACAAATGTATGATATGTGTGTGTGTGTGTGCCTAAGCCTTGTAAGAGAAAGATAAATTCTTAGTATACCTTTGTTGAACCATATTGCATCCTTTCTCTTGAAGACTTAGAACTTGCTTTGACTTGTTGTTTCTTCTTCCTTGAAGCTTAAATCATCATGAATCTAAACAACTAAATCATTATAAGTAAACATCATTTTGATATGGAATTAATACCAACACAAACTAAAAACCTATCATTTAGGACGGTTCTAGCTAATTCTTCTTGCCTTTTCATTTAGAACATTGATATCTAGGATTTGCTTTTCTTGTCATTATTAATCCTAGATAAGCATGAATGTTTTGACCTAACATTTTTGTATATAGAATATTCTTACATATTCACTTAGGTTGCCATTATCTCTTCATTGTTTATTAAGCTTGTGGCTAAGTGGTTAGTGCACAAGGTTGGTGATCCAAAATCACTATTAAGGCCTTCTGGGTAAAATGAAAGGGTTAGTAACTGGAGGGTATGACGGGAGGTCAACCTAGGTTGTAAAATTTCATTCAATAGTGGTTTTGAGGATCGAGTGTGGCGCACTGAATAACCCATGGTTTTTTCCATTTGAAGGGTTTCCACGTATATATTGCGTGTTGTTATTGCTTTATGTTTGTTGTCATTTATTTGAACACTTGGTAGAATGGGGTAGATTTGATAATATTGATTGATTCTTGAAATTTGGTAATCAATCAGATTAAAAACCTATTCACCCCCCTCCTCTATGTTTATAGACACACACTTTCTAGGGAATTTCAATTGGTATCAGAGCTGGTGCCTAGATATGCTTAGGTGATTCGTGCTATGTGTGTGTGTGTCTTGCTTAGTGCATTTTGTTTGTTTATTTTGTTTGTTCTTTTTTTGTGTGACATTGCATTTGCATTACATTCATTACCCTCAAACACTATGAGTGGAAACGGTGGTAGTCATTAGGGAGCCTCATGCACAAGACCCCATTTGCTTAATGAGGTGAATTATGCTTCTTGGAAGGGCAAGATGGAATCCTATCTTTGCCAAATAGATGAACGCACTCGGATGGCTATTGATTCTCCAACAATGACCACTGAAAAGGGAAATAAAGCTCTCAAGCCTAAGTTTAGTTGGAGTTCTCAATAGTTTGAAGCATCCAAGTGGAACAACACGGCTATGCATGCTATCCTTTGCGTTATGGACGATAATCAATACAAGTTGGTCCAAAACACTAGGATGGCAAAGGAAGCTTGTGACTTTTTTCAAACGGCTTATAAGGGAACCGAAGTAGTCAAGGACTCAAAGCTCCAAGTCCTCTAAATACAATTTGAGATGATCAGGATGGAGGAGCACTAATGCTTCAATGAATTTCAAGTGAAGTTGATGGATATTGTCAACCAAAGCCATCAACTTGGTGGCCCCTATTCGGATAGGAGAATCAAGCAAAATATTATGAGGTCACTTCCGTCAAGGTTCGAATCAAAGGTGACTGCACTTGAGGAGAATATTGAATATAAGAATATGAAGCCAAGTGAAGTCATTGGAAGACTTCTATCTTATGAGTCAAGATGGACCACCACACCCATACCTCCGAAGAAGCAAAAGAGTATTGCCTTGAAGACCTCCAAGGTTGGAGAAGGAATCGAATGAAGAATGGCCCTCATGGTTAAAAGGTTCAAGAAATTCATAAAGTTTGAGAGGAAAGGATTTGGGTCCATGGGAAAGGAAGTGAAAAAGAAAACTCCTTTCAAGAAGATGGAAAGGTCTCAAGAAAGTGACTCCAAGAAGAGCATTCAATGCTATGAATGTAGTGGTGTTGGTCAAATTGCTTTGAATGTGTAAATTTAAAGAAAAAAAAGAAGGGGAAGACGATGACGGCCACTTGGAGCGATAGTGAAGACTTAGAAGAGGAAGAAAAAACTTTGGATGAAGAAAAAACTTCGGATGATGAAGGTAGAGTTGCAAACTTTATTGTCTTCACAACATCTCATAATGGCAAGGAAGGTCTGAGCGATAAGGAAGAAGTATATGGCTCTAGTGATGAGAGTACCTCTTCTAACTTTTGGTTTGAGATTGATGAGGAAATGGACTATATGGACTTTATGAAGTTCTTTGAAAAGTCTAGATTGAAGAAGAAGAAAGAGATTCAAGAGTTGAAAATGTAGAATCTCGAGTTGACTTCCAAGATAACTCACTTGCGTGAGAAAGTAAAATGTGGAAAAGAGTTATAAAAGAGCTTGAAATTAGAGCTTGTGATCACTAAGAAGAGTGAAGAAAACTTGGACATTGAGCTTAGGGAGGCAAAAGAGTTGATTGCCAAGATGACCTCCGGAACCGAGAAGCTCGATAAAATGTTATCAAGTGGGAAGAGTCTGTGTGATAAGAGAGGCTTAGGATATGTAAAAGACATGGAAACCATCTCCTTAACGAAGACTACTTTTGTTAAGAGTGAAGATTTAAGGAAAATTCAAGGCCCACAACAACCATCAAAAAGGGCCGAAGTTGGAGAATCTTCAAGACAAGTTAAAGTCGAGTCTCCAACAAAAGTTCAAGTCAAAACTCAATCACAACAAGCTAGAACACATCAAACAAGGCATCAACCTCAAATGATTCCCCAATCTCAATAAAAGACCTTTCATGCTCAATCAAGAAGGGGGCTCAATCACAAAGAAGAGAGTTGGCTCAACACCAAAGATCAACTCAAAGGAGAAGAAAGTCTTCCATCTTTGCACAAGGTTATGGTATGAATTCTCATTTCACTCATATTCATTATTGTGGTGTTGAGGGTCATATTAGGCCAAATTGTTTTAAGTATATTAATTTGTGTCATATTGAAAGTATGATTGAGAAAAATATGCTTTGAAGAGCCAAAATGCATTCACCTAGGAATTTTAGAGCCAATGAACCCAAGGCTCCTAGAAATGACAATGTTGCTATTAGGTGGACTATAAAAAAATGAGTATGTTTGCCATGTGGCTTTGAAGGCTAAAACCTCTAACACTTGGTATCTTGATAGTGGTTATTCTACGCATATGACCGGAAACAAGAGTTTCTTTGAGAATCTTGTTATGGAGGATGGTGAATTTGTCACTTTTGATGATGCTTCACATAAGAAGGTTTTAGGAAAATGAAACATATCTATCCCCGGTTTGCCCTCCTTGCCCGATGCTCTTTATGTAGATAGCTTGCAAGCCAATCTTATTAACATATCACATTTAAGCGATGAAGGGCTTTCGGTTATGTTTGGAAAAGTTGATTGCTCTATTCTAAAAAAAGATGGACAAGTTTTATTGAAAGGCAAGAGATCAAGTGACAATTGTTATTGTCTTGATTCCAATGGCATCTCTTGTAATTTGTCTAGTTGTGATCAAGTTGAATTGTGGCATTAAAGGTTAGGTCATATGAATTTCAAAGACCTGAAAGTTCTTGAGAGGTTGAATATGGCACAAGTGAACTACTTCTTCAAGGTCATGAGATGACTGAAAACATGTCTTCAAGAAAACCACACTTGGAGAACCTATGCTACCCGTTACACAAACATCCCCAATGTGATTTGTCATGAAATAATTTAATAATAAATTGAGGTCCTTGCAATTTAGTTCTTCTTGCATAGTCCCCACCTAAAATTCATCAACTGTTGCCTCATCAATATTGTTGGGTTCAATTTCAGATGTATAACAAGCATAGGAAATTTGGTTAGCTAGTTGCCTTCTAGTTCTAACCTCTTCATTCAAATCACCCATGATGCATTCTTTGTAGTGCATGTTTCTAAGTCTATAGTTAGAATTTTCAACATTTTATTCCTTTTATTGATTATCATTAATAGCATTTTTTAACCCTTGAATTTCTTCTCCAACTCCATTATCATTGTCATCATTTTGACTAGACTCACCATGTGAATCCTCACTAGACTCACCACTAGTCACATCAATAGGTTCATTAACACTTTTATCATCACACAAATTTAGCATGCTTAAGTCATCTATCTTCACATTGATAGATTCCATAATAGTCTTAGCGTTCAACTTGAAAATTTTATAAGCACGATAATTAGTAGCTTACCCAAGAAAGAGACCAATATCACTCTTAGCATCAAACTTTCCTAAGTGATCTCTTCATTTAAAATGAAATGTTTACTTCCAAAAGTATGAAAGTAACTCACATTGGGCATCTTGCCCTTCCAAAGCTCATAGAAGGGTTTTTTTTTCCAGGTCTTCTAAAGACTCTATTAAAAACATAACAAGTGGCATTGACCACTTCGGCCCAAGGATTCTTAGGGATTTCATGCCATTGAGCATGACCCTAGCTATCTCTTGCAAGACACTATTCTTCCTCTCGACAACACCATTTTGTTTAGGTGTTCTAGAAGTCAAGAACTTATGAGATATCCCTAAGTCATCACAAAACTCACTTCCATGATCTCTCATAATGTGACATATTATGTTAATTCCAAGACCTTTTCCATTTCAAACTTGATTACAAATTTTCTTAAAGTAATAAAAAGTTTCGGTCTTGTTTCTAAGAAAATAAACCCAAGAAACCTAGAAAAGTCAGCAACACGTACAAAAATATATTTCTTGTCATTCATATTTTTAGTTTGCATTGGCCTCATTAGGTCCATATGCACAAGTTCTAAGGGCTTCTTGGTGGCAAAGTTAATGCTACTTTTTTGAGACACTTTAGTTTGTTTACCAAGTTAACATGGTTCATAAACTCCATCAAACTTCTTACCAAGACTAGGTTGACCTCTATCAATGTTATGTTTTTCAATCTTCTTTAAATCTTTAAAGGTCATGTGGCCTAAGCTTTGATGTCATAATTGAAGCTTTTGCATTCTTGAGCCATGTTACATTTTAGAGGGTCTCTCTCAAGAAAATAACAATTATCATGAGATCTTTTTACTTTCAACACAATTTTCCCTTTTTCTCGATGATAGTGCATGTGTCCTTGTTAAAGCTAACTTCTTTAAGAGTTTCACACAAGTGATCAAGTTATCTTGTAGACCATCTATATGGAATTTCTAAGCTTAGGCAATCTGGGGATACAAATTGTTCCCTTACCTAGCATTTGCTTTTTGGTGCCATCACCAAAAGTGACCCAACCACCATCCTTCATAACAAGTTTCTTGAAGAATTCGTTGTTATCAATAATATTCCTAGAACATCCACTATCTAGGTACCATGAATATGGTGAGTTGGCTCTAAGTGTATGTTGTGCAACCAAATACAGAGTTGAGTCTTTTTTAATCCACAATTTCTTGACAACATGTCTCTCACTACTACTAACAACATGATTTGATTCATTCCTTTGCTTATTATCATGCACATTAGCTTTATTAGTCACATGTTCAAATAGGTCAAACAAAGCATTTACAATCTTTTTATTCATAGTAGTACGAGACAAAACACATGTTATCATAGGCAAATCATCAACATCATTTTCTCAACATGCTTTTTGTGTGTGGTCTTCCTAGGTCTAGATTTAGATTCATGCATAGATGATTGCCTAAGACCATTCATTAAAGACAAGTCACAAATCTTTCTCACATTTGCATTTATGAATATATTCATAGCACCTAGGTCTTAACACTACAACAAATATAACGTTTTATAGCATTACACTATCGCATTCTTTTTAAAAATGATATCATATGTACCTTTACTATTGCTTATTATAATAAAATGCTATAAAAAGATGTTAACAAATAACACTTTAGTTTAAATAGCATTTTGATTTCAATAATATAGCACTTTTAATGCTATTAAACTAAATAGCTCAAATGACAATTATTTAAAAATAATAATAATAATAACATTTTAAATATACTATGATATTTCATGAAATCATATAAGTTATTATAATTTATTTTTTAAATTTTCAAAATATTTTTATTATTATTGTGCTTTAAATTTTTATTAACAAAAACATAATTTAACGTACATAAAATATATATATATATTTTTTAAAAGTTATGTAATTTAAAAAAACTAATTATATAACATTTAAGTATGCTATAATACATGTTAAACAAGCCTCTAAAGATATAGAGGGAAAATGAATTATCGTCCCTTTAATATTTTTTTTTGTTTTGTTTTCAAAGATAGAATGGGAAAACAAATTTACTTCCTTTTTCAGAATTTGAAACCCTAACTTTTACTTTATGCTCTCTTCGACTGTTATTAGAGTTGTTTTACTGCCACCAAACCACCCATTCAAAATCCCTACTTTTACCACAAGTCTCTCAAGCATCAATACCTGTCTTTATCTTCTATTTTCATTAAAAACTACATATTTTTTTGGTAAGTTGTTCACTCTTTCATTCATTTTTTAAAAGCCCAAGTTTAATTCTTGTAATTATTTAATTAACTAAAGATGTGCTTATTTGATATATATATATATATTTCAGTTAAAAATTCTGGTTATGAATCTATATGTGGAAGTATTATATGTCTTCCATTGTGAAGTTATATTTCTTGGTAAGCAACTTTTTCATTCTTATATTATTTGTTAGTTCATTATTTAATTTTTTTGTCCATCCTTGATCATTTTAATTACAATCTCCATTTCATAATTGTAATGGCTATTTAAATTCATGTAAGTTTATATGTTTTTTATTAAATATAATTTTATTTTATTAATATCTTTCAGGGTATAATGATGAAGGTTGTTGTGTTTTATCAAAAGCAAAAGATGAAGATTGGTGGAGCAATCAGTGGTTGTAGTTAGCTAAAAAAAAAATCATGTTCTTGTATTTTTTTTCTTGTAAAACTAAATTCAATTTTTTGTAAATTGAAATTCCTTATAAGTCCGATATGTTTTGTGAATCATGTAATTATTTTGATTCATTAAAAAATATTTATATATTTTTCTTTAATACTTGTAATTTTTTTCTTTTTTCGTTTTGTGCACAATTAAACTTTTTAAATTAATAATTAAGTAAAATTAAAAATATACAATTTTTATATTGGGTGCAATTACAGTAGCATTTTTAATAAGTTATAATAGCTACAATAACAACATTTTTAATTAATGATATAACATCACTTAAATGCTATAAAAGAATAATTATAGCATTAAAAAAATTGAATTTATAGCATACAAATAATGCTATGAAAAGATAAAACTTTTAATCACACTGACTTCCATGGCATGCAACAAAATGCTATTATTTACTTTTGATAGCTTTTTTCTACTGTTATTATATATGAATATATGATATTTTTTGTAGTGTATATGTCCTACCATATTACAAAAGTGGCAAACTGGTACAAATTTGAGAAGTTACCTTTAGCTTGAGCGTTTGAGTATTGGACCTTCTCATATTGTTACCTCATTGATGTGCTTTCCTTGATGCTTCACCAATTGCATGTGAGAACTATGATTATTGCCTTTAATCTTGTTGAGATTTCCCTTTGCTGCTCTTTGTTGATGTTGAGGCACATTCGGTTGCATCCATGACTTTACTGTTGAGAGTGTACATACATTCACTTTATCACTAGCATTGACAAAAGAAGAATTGTTAGATGAAGGTGTAATTATTTCATTCACATAATCTATTCCTCTCTTGTCATTTGGATGCTTACCAATCTTAATGAGTGTTTTTACTTGACTAGTACTAGATGACATCTTGCTTAGCATCTTATTGGCCTCATCAAGCTTGTCAATAAGCATCTTTCTCTTAATGGCATATTTCTCAAGAACGTTATCACCTTTTCTAACATCCTCACGTGTTTTACTCAACCATTGTTCATATTATTCTCTTGACTCTCATGCTTAGTAATTTTGACTGTAATCTCCTTTTCAAGTCTCTTAGCAAGCTCATGAAATCATCTCTTAGCTCAACTTCTTGTTTCAAAATTCCTAGTCTTTCATTACTATCTTTCAAGTTCTTATCTATACTAAGAATTTGGTCTTTATGCTCTTTGATTTCTTTTAAGCTAAGTTCATGATTTTCTACCAGCTTCTTATTGAGAGTGTTGGGATTATGCTCGATGGCAATAGTATAATAATGTATTTGACAATCTTTTCATATTAATAAAGTGATTTCTAGTTTAACAAATCTTGTAGCATTTATAAATTAATTAATATAATTGTCAAAAGTAAATAATCATAAGGTCAAAAGACTATGAGAAAAGAAGAATTGTGTCTACTTCATATATATATATATATATATATATATATATATATATATATATATATATGAGGTAGACACACTTCTTTAGTTAGTCTTGAATAATATTCACAACTTAAGATAAAAGGTTGGGAGCCTTTATCTTGTCAAAGTTGTAGATTCTTTTGCTAGCATTTGAGTGGGATCAAATGTGTTATGATGAGTCTAAAATCATCAAAGTGTGGTGTGTTTGGGCAAAAGAATCTAGTGCAATGGATGCATTGAATAGGATCACAATGAAATATTTTATCTAGAACCGTTAATGGATAAAAGTACAATCGGATAGTCTATCTTAATCCTGAGATAAATGATGGACTTATGGTTGCAAGTGTTATCATTTGAGCTATCAATGAGTACAATTATATAGCATAGTCTATCCTCGATAGTTTGGTGGTATTCATTTGTTAATCGATAGAGGACTTTATTTATAGATATGGATATCGTGGCTCCATTTATTAAATGAGAGTAGAATATCATCATATGAATGTTTTGAGGTATTGAATATTAAATCTTAACGTTAAGTTTTCAATAGTGTCTATTGAAACATGGCTTCTGGACAAGTCAAAATATCCAAGTTCAAAATGTGGTCATATGAGTAAATATGGTAACTTGGAGAGCTATAGACGGTCTATGAGCTCTTGGCGATTACTGGTATTTTTTCATGAGGATACACTTTATCCAATAAGGTTGTCTAGAGTATGAATGAGTAACATCAACTTATTCTATTTTTATTTAAGAGTTCAAGTTTAGTTCTTTTGTAGAATGAACTAAAATTAAATAGATCAGACCTAAGTGAATCATTTGTTGATTGTGATTGGGTTGTGTCTATTGGAGCTTAAATTTAGATAGCCCGCCAAGATACCCAATCCACACAAACTTGCATGGATTACTTGATATATTCTACCAGACAAATTTAGGGGTCCATCTAGAATTGTATTGAGGCATGTTGACATGTTTCTTTTTGTAAGAATGGGTCTAGTGCACATGTGGACTTTTTATAAAGTTCAAATGGATTTAATAAAGTAAGAAAATAATATATTGGCATATATATATGAGTTGGGCGGCAAGGCTATTTGGAATAGCTTAAATTATATTATTTTATTTTATTAAATAAATAATTGAAAATTAATTAATTTGGTGATTAATTAATTATTTAATTAAATGTCAAAATCTTTTTCCGAATAGGAGATGGTCTCCTAAAGTTATGCTATTGTTGGTAGTATAATTAATATTAAAGACTATATTTGATAAGCAGATAAATAAAAGGAATTATTTATCTAATCAAATTAGGAAGTCTTTAATATGGTTACAAATACATTATTGAGTTGGATTAGGAGTCTTGGTGGAGGATAGAGTGCCTTTTAGAAAAGGATTCTTAACCATCAAGTAAATCCACATAGGGAAAGGATTCTTAACAACCAAGTAAATCCTTCTTAGGAAATGATTTGTGATCCTAATATATATTCTTGTGAATTTCGGCCAGCTCATAAATATATATAAGAGGATAGAATTCCTTTTAGAAAAGGATTCTTAACTACCAAATAAATCCACCTAAGGAAAGGATTCTTGCCAACCAAGTAAATCCTTCTTAGGAAAGGATTTGTGACCATGTATATATACCCTTGTGAATTTCGGCCAGCCCTATGATTTTTAGATCGAAAGTTTCGGCCAACATAAGTATTTTCTAAGAGAGAATTACGCTTGGCAAGAGAGAATTTCGAGAGAGAAAAATTTAGTATTTTACTCTAGATAAAATTCAATCAACTCTAAGATATAGGGTGTAGGATTCGGCCAAGGGGAAAAGAGAAAAAGTGAACGTTTTTGTTTTTGATAGTACACTAGTATCCTTTACATCAAAAGGGATTTGTGTACAAAATCAAATCTGGTTCACACGAGTTTCAATCAAGTAGATTGATAATTCACAAGTGACCGGACGTTCTTAGATTTTTCTCTTGGAGGATATTTGTAACTAACATAGAAAAGATTTTGTTTGTCTTCATCCCCAGGTATACAATTTAAAGAAAGGGAGCCCACAGTCCTAGGTGATTCACGTTCATGATTGGTTTGGAAGATCTTACGGAATCAATTCGGTGCTTGTTCAATATTCATGAGAAAAAGGTACGACACTTTTTATATACATCAATTAATCTAGGGTTAAGGTTCTTGTTAGTCAAAAGGGAAAAGTTTTAATTATACACAAACCCTAATTTTATTAAATTTTCTCATGCTTCCCCTATGCGTGGGTTTTTTCCCTACAATTGGTATTAGAGCCCGTTTGTACCCTTGATTAATTGATGTATGTGTTCGTGAATCTTTTTCTTTTTATTGTATATATGCATGTTTTAGAAAGAGAAGACACTCTAGGTATTCGCATATATATTTACATTGGAATATATGGATATATATATGTTTTATATGTGGTTTGTTATTGTTCAATTTTTGTCCTAGAATTTCAATGTATTCTTGTTTTGGGATTGTAACAAGAATGGTGGTCTATTATCACCTTAATTACCTTCTTGGCAGTAGCTAAGTTTTTTATTTTTATTTTGTTGTTGTAATTTAAAAAAAAACTGCCCTTGTAATAAAAAAAAAACTGCACTTATTGTAATAAAAAAACTGCAGTATTTTTTTATTTTAAATTCTTAGGTAATACATTCAAGTATCGAAGACTTGAAGGTTTAAAGAATTGGGAGCAACCGGAACAAGTTTGGGATCGTGCGATCCATAACAACAAACGTGCGTGCGAAGAGCACGCGACCACATTTGTTATGGCATGGGCTGTGCATGGCAACCCTATGGAAGCCATGCGCAGCCCTTTATGGGGTTGTGGCATGCGCACGCCCATGGGTAGGAGCCAAGGGTGCACATGCCCAAGGTGTTAGGTCCTAGGGGAGATTGTTAGGTCCTAGATTTGTGTTGGCTTGATTCCATAACAAAACTTCATTTCTTTGTAATGCTTAGTTGCTTAAGTGGTTCATGATGATAAGAGCTTCAAGGAAGAAAAGAACTTCTCATGATGCAAAGTTCGTCTTCAAGTGGATTGGTACTATTCTTGGATGCTAAGGTATCGAGATCATTCTTCCTCTTGCAAGGCGTAGGCACACACACACAATTCATTCATATGTGTCCCTGCTTTATTGTGCATCTTTAAATGCGTGCACACACACAATTCATAAATTTGTATCCCTGCATTGTAGCGCATCATTTGGTATAACACTTTCACACATTTGAAGTTGAATGCTCATGCATTAGTTTGAAAGTAACATGTTTTGGAAAATGCATGATTGGAGACTATCTCTATGTAGTTTCATTCTTGTGTGAAATGTGTTTGTTTGTTTATATGTTTTTATAACATAGATCTTGAACTTGATTTTAGTCTTAGATTATTCATGATTGAGTTCCGGTCATTTCGGTTACTCATACTATTGATTTCGAGTTCTAAGTCAAAAGATACTGCACTTTCAACTTATGTTGCATACATTGTCTTCGTCTTCATATATCGAGTCGAATTATTGTTTTTTGGGTTGAGTATCTTATATTTCCATGTCCATTAGGGAGTTCTGGTTTGTAATCTTCAAATGGATTCGAATTCAGAGTTCGAAGGCCAAAGAACGGTTGAAGAACGTGAGGAGAGCGCAAGGGGTAAGGTGCGATGGCTTAAGCCATCATCATGCACCAACCCGAGATGGCGCGTGGCCATCTCGGCCCCAAGTGTGTTCTGCCCCGAGATGCCCATGCGCCATCTCAAGGATACACTAAGGAAGGAGGGTGTTTTGGTCATTTTCTCTTTTCACTCTTTAAAACCTCTCATTCCCTCTCATTTCGCAAGATAAGAACAAGTTGAGAAATTGAAGAACTGGTGCAGACTTTTTCTCTCAACATTTTGATTTTTGTTTTTGTGATAACTTCTTCATTTCTACTTCGAATCACTTGATTCAAAAACCGATTTCGAGTGTCTTGAAGATTTCTAAAAACTCCAAGCATTTAAATAACCAAAGGATATCTACATTTTTCGTTGTGATCTGATCTTCAGTTAGTGATTGCATCATTGTTGGTAAAATCATATTCTTCTTAGTTTTCTTCTTAGATCTTCTTATTGATTGATGTTATTTGGTTAAGAAGCATGACTAGGATGATTTTGATATCATTTTGTGGTCTGTTGGTTTGATTTTCAAGTTTAGCTAGATTTGTGATATATTGAATGATTTGTGCTAAACTTGATAAACATGAAATTGTTTCTAGAAATCCTTTGTTCTTATGCTTGATTGATTGTTTCTAGATCTAATTTCATTTTCTAAGAACTAGGTTTTGTTTCAATTGATGATATCTTTATATCTAAGTTCTTAGTTGATAACATGCTTAGGTTGTCTAGATGCATTTGTGATTGATCTTTGAAAGCATAATCTAGCTATCTATTTGCATGTCCATAGAATTTGTTGATCATCATTTTCTATGTTGAGTGCTTGTTTGCGATTTGCATTCATGATCACTTAGATGCCTTGTGAAGAGATAGAAAGTCTCATATCTTAGAGTGATTCTTTGATTTGAGCAATTGTAAGTCTTAGCTAGAGTCAGAAGGACTTGGATAGCTAAGCAAGTGGAAGTCTCGACAAGATGTGTGAAACCTCAGATTGTTGAGCAAGGAAGTCTTGGCAAGAGGTGTGAAGCCTTGGATTGTCAAGAAAAGAAGTCTTGGCTAGAGGTGTGAAGCCTTGGATAGTCAAGCAAGAAGTCTTGCTTAGGGTCGGGAGGATCCGGATAGGTGAGCAAGAAATCTTCCTAGAGACAGGGGGTATTGGATAGAAAGTCTGCTTAGTAGATCACTAGGTTCAAGATAGAGTGAGAGTGAGAGCCATGTGTGATTGCTTGAGTGTGTAACTCTATTTGAATTAGTGGATTTGCTTTTGCCGGTGGTTGTGGTATCAACCCGTGGATGTTTCCTCTTTGGAGGTTTTGCCACGTAAATATTGTGTGTCATTGTTTCCAATTTTCATTAATCATTGTTTGAATTGCATTGTTTTAAAGAAGATAAAAAAATGGAGCATATACCTTATCACCCCCTTCTAGGTATATTCACACTTTAAAGATAAAGGGAATTTCAATTGGTATCAAAGCCGGTGTCTAGACTCACTTAGATAGATCTTCTTTGTAGTGTTTGTTATCTTCATTTGTTTCATCATGATTAAAGAAATGTATTCTTTTGTGGCTTCTCTTGTTGAAAATGAGTCTATTGACTTATATGATCAAAAGATCAAAGATCTTATTTAAGAAAATGAAAGGATCTCTAAGATCAATAAGTCTCTCATTAAGAAGTTAGAAAATCGTGATTGTAGCTCAGAATGTGTTATTGATCTAAATGACTAAATTTTTTATCTTGAGAAAAACTTGATTGATAACAATGATAGATTAAGTATTTTGAAGCATGAAATTGAGCAAAGAGATGAATCTCTTGATCGTGCTAGGAGAATTGAAAATGTGCTTCGAGCAAAACTAAATGAGCATGAGAATCAATAGAAAGTGCTTAATGACAAACTTAATGAGACTAAAGAGATGATTAACAAGATGTTATCTAACTCTAACAAAGTAAAAGCTCTCATTAAGGTTGGAAAGCCTTCAAGTGACAAAAGAGGTTTAGGATATGTTAATGAAAAATAAACTCCTTCATCTAACAAATCTACTTTTGTCAAAGATTGTAGCAATTTAAATGTAGGTACACTCTCTAACGGTAGAGCCATGAATGCTACCGGAGGTGCCTCAACATCAACAATGAAAGTCAAGGAAAATACTCAACAATGCCAAAGACAAGCTACATCATCATCAAATGCAAAAGGTAAGACATCTAGTGTTTCACACCAAAAAGGTAAAAATGTGAGAAGGCAAAATGAGCTGAATGCTCAAGCAAATGGTAAACTTCTCAAATTCATACCTATTTGTCATTATTGCAACATGGTAGGACACATAAGACCTAGATGTTATGAATACATTCATAAATATAGAATTGCCAATGATTTGCATGATATGTCTTTGAATGATCCTTGGCAATCATCCATGTATGGATCTAGAATTAGACCTAAGAAGACCTTGGAAAAGCATGTTGAGAATAATGTGTTGATGATTTGTTTGTTAAATCTTGTGTTGTGCCTCGTTCTACTATGCATAAGAAAGTTGATAATGCTTTGTTTGATTTGTTTGAAAATGTGACTAATGGAGTCAATGTGCCTAAAAACAAGTCAAAGCATGTTAATAAAAGTAGGAATGAGAACTTGTCAAGAAAGTTTGGGTCAAGAAAACACAACACAATGTTTGGTTGCACAATATGCTTTAAGAGCTAATTCATCCTATTGTTGGTACCTAGATAGCGGTTGCTCTAGGAATATGACCGGTAACAAGGAATTCTTTAAGAATCTTGTTATGAATGATGGTGGATGGGTTACATTTGGTGATGGCACCAACAAGCAAGTTCTAGGCAAGGGAACAATTTGTATCCCCGGATTGCCTAAACTTCCTGACACCTTGCATGTAGATGGTCTACAAGCTAATCTTATAAGCATCACTCACTTGTGTGAAATTTTTAAAGAAGTTAGCTTTAACAAGGATGTGTGCACCATAATTGATAAAAAGGGCAAAATTGTTTTGAAAGTCAAAAGGTCTTCGGACAATTGCTATTGTTTAGAGGTTGATCTACTAACATGTAATATGGCACATGAGTGTAACAAGCTTGAATTATTGCATGAAAGATTGGGCCACATGAATTTTAAAGATTTAAAGAAGCTTGAAAAATATGACATTGTTAGAGGTCTTCCTAGTCTTGGTAAAAAGCTTGATGGTGTTTATGAACCTTGTCAATTAGGTAAACAAACAAAAGAGTCTCATAAAAAGAACACTAATTTTGCTACCAAGGAGCCCTTAGAACTTCTGCATATGGACCTAATGGGACCAATTCAAATCGAAAGCATAAATGGCAAGAAATACATTTTTGTATGTGTTGATGACTTTTCTCGGTTTGCTTGTGTATATATTTTTAAGGACAAGACTGAAACTTTTGGTTACTTTAAGAAGTTTTGTAATCAAGTTCAAAATGAAAAAGGTCTTGGAATCAAGAAAATATGTCGCATTAGGAGTGATCATGGGAGTGAATTTGAAAATTCTAGATTTAGTGAGTTTTCTGATGATTTTAGGATTTCACATGAGTTCTAGACTCCTAGAACTCCTCAACAAAATGGTATTGTTTAGAGGAAGAATCGTGTCTTGCAAGAGATGGCTCGGGTCATGCTCAATAGCAAGAAAGTCCCTAGAAATCTTTGGGCCGAAGCGATCAATACCGCATGTTATGTCACTAGTAGAGTTTTTAGAAGGCCTGACACAAAACAAACCTCCTACGAACTTTGGAAGGGCAAGAAGCCCAATGTGAGTTACTTCCACACTTTTGGGAGTAAGAGTTTTATTTTGAATGATAGATATCACTTAGGAAAGTTTGATGCTAAAAGTGATATTGGTCTCTTTCTTGGGTATGCTAATAATAGTCGTGCATATAGAGTGTTCAACTTGAAAACTAAGACTATTATGGAGTCTATTAATGTGAAAATAGATGATCTTAGCATGCTTGATTTGTGTGATAATCATGGTGTCAATGAACCTAAAGAACATTTGTTGAATGACACTAAATCACCTATTGATGTGACTAGTTGTGATGAAAGTGAATCTAGTCATAATGATGATAATGGTAGTGTTGCTAGAGAAGAAAGTCAAGAGTTAGAAAATGGTTTGAATGATGACCAACAAGATGTTGAAAATTCGAATTCTAGACTTAGGAATATGCATTACCAACAAGACAACAAAGGTGATTTGAATGAAGGGGTTAGAACTTGAAGGCAACTAGCTAACCAAATTTCATATGCTTGCTACACTCCTCAAATTGAGCCCAAGAATATTAACGAAGCAATTATTGATGATTATTGGGTTAATGCCATGCAAGAAGAACTCAATCAATTTGAGAGGAATGAAGTGTGGTTGTTAGTTCCTAGACTAAAGATATCAATGTGATTGGTACAAAATGGGTGTTTAGGAATAAGACCGATGAATGTGGCTAGATAGTGAGAAATAAAGCAAGACTAGTGGCTCAAGGATACACTCAAGTTGAGGGTGTAAACTTTGATGAGACTTTTGTACCCGTTGCACGTCTTGAGTCCATTAGACTTTTGTTGTCCATTGCATGTCTTAAGAAATTAAAATTGTTTCAAATGGATGTCAAAAGTGCTTTTCTCAATGGATACCTTCAAGAAGAAGTGTATGTTGAACAACCTAAGGGTTTTGTAGACCCACACTCTCCTAATCATGTGTTTAAGTTGAAAAAGGCTCTTTATGGCCTTAAGCAAGCACCTAGAGCTTGATATGATAGGTTGACTCAATATCTTATTGACAACCAATATAGGAGAGGTGGTATTGATAGAACATTATTTGCCAAGCATTATAACAATGACATTTTTGTTACACAAATATATGTTGATGATATAGTGTTTGGGTCTACATGTAAAACCAAGGTTGAAGATTTTGTGAATGTTATGTCAAGAGAATTTGAAATGAGTATGGTAGGTGAACTCAATTACTTTCTAGGCATGCAAGTGAAACAATCTAGAAATGGTATAATGTTGTCACAATCTAAGTATGCTAGAAATATTGTTAAGAAATTTGACCTTGATTAGAAAAGCTTTAGATGGATAAGTGTTGAAGTGGTTTGCATGTTGACATCACAATAACTTCTTTTATATATGCTTGAAGCATTTTCAAACACATACACACATTATTACTTAATGTGCTTGATTCATTAGCAATGAGAGATTATTTTTGAGAGAATAATGAAAATATATGATTCTCTTGTTTAATGTTGAAAAATAATGATTTACTATCTTTTATTGCTTGAAATGTGTGATTGTGTGAGTCCCTTGTGAACAAGTTTACTTGCTTATTAATATGTGGAGCATCTGTTAAGGGGGAGCTTAGTTTGTTAAACTTAGTTCTCTATACAACTTGTTTGCTCACTATCTCATGATTTCATTGTGCATCCCTTATAACCTTGTAGGTATTTTCACTTGGCATTTATCTCTCTCTAGGTTGTGTAATATGTTTTTGTCTATTCCTTGTCAAAAAGGGGGAGAAAGTGTTTCCTCACCATGTTACTTGCTTTTGATATAAAGGGGAGACAATCCATTACAGGGGAGGAATTTTGGCTTAAGAGGGAGAAAGTAAGGGGGAGAAAATTTTTGTGTTTGCATGAGATAAGAAGTGTTAAGGGATATTTTGTTTGGTATTTGTATATTGTTTGTTTATCTCACCTATCTTCTTTGTAGAAGATTTCTTTTGGTTGATCTTGTCTCACAGGTGCTTTGACTGTGTGAAGATATTCTTGAAAACTTATGAAGACAATTAAGTCTAGCATATGGACCTTATGGGACCAATCCAAACCGAAAGCATAAATGGCAAGAAATACATTTTTGTATGTGTTTATTAATTTTCTCGGTTTGCTTGGGTATATTTTCTTAGAGACAATACTGAAACTTTTGGTTACTTTAAGAAGTTTTTTAATCAAGTTCAAAATGAAAAAGGTATTGGAATTAAGAAAATATGTTGCATTAGGAGTGATCATGGGAGTGAATTTGAAAATGCTAGATTTAGTGAGTTTTGTGATGATTATAGGATTTCACATGAGTTCTCGGCTCCTAGAACTCCTCAACAAAATGGTATTGTTGAGAGGAGAAATCGTGTCTTGTAAGAGATGGCAAGGGTCATGCTCAATAGCAAGAAAGTCCCTAGAAATCTTTGGGTCGAAGCGGTCAGTACCGCATGCTATGTCACTAATAGAGTTTTTAGAAGGCCCGACATAAAACAAACCTCCTATGAACTTTGGAAGGGCAAGAAGCCCAATGTGAGTTAATTCCACACTTTTGGGAGTAAGTGTTTTATTTTGAATGATAAAGATCACTTAGGAAAGTTTGATGCTAAAAGTGATATTCGTCTCTTTCTTGGATATGCTAATAATAGTCGTGCATATAGAGTGTTCAACTTGAAAGATAAGACTATTATGGAGTCTATTAATGTGAAAATAGATGATCTTAGCATGCTTGATTTGTGTGATAACCATGGTGTCAATGAACCTAAAGAACATTTGTTGAATGACACTAAAGCACCTATTGATGTGACTAGTTGTGATGAAAGTGAGTCTAGTCATAATGATGACAATGGTAGTGTTGCTAGAGAAGAAAGTCAAGAGTTAGAAAATGGTTTAAATGATGACCAAAGGGATGTTGAAAATTCTAACTCTAGACTTAGGAACATGCATTACCAACAAGACATCATAGGTGATTTGAATGAAGGGGTTAGAACTAGAAGGCAACTAGCTAACCAAATTTCATATGCTTGCTACACTTCTCAAATTGAGCCCAAAAATATTAATGAAGCAGTTATTGATGAATATTGGGTTAATGCCATGCAAGAAGAACTAAATCAGTTTGAGAGAAATGAAGTTTGGTCCTTAGTTCCTACACCAAAAGATATCAATGTGATTGGTACAAAATGACTGTTTAGGAATAAGACCGATGAATGTGGCAAGATAGTGAGAAATAAAGCAAGACTAGTGGCTCAAGGATACACTCAAGTTGAGGGTGTAAACTTTGATGAGACTTTTGTACCCGTTGCACGTCTTGAGTCCATTAGACTTTTGTTGTCCATTGCATGTCTTAAGAAATTAAAATTGTTTCAAATGGATGTCAAAAGTGCTTTTCTCAATGGATACCTTCAAGAAGAAGTGTATGTTGAACAACCTAAGGGTTTTGTAGACCCACACTCTCCTAATCATGTGTTTAAGTTGAAAAAGGCTCTTTATGGCCTTAAGCAAGCACCTAGAGCTTGATATGATAGGTTGACTCAATATCTTATTGACAACCAATATTGGAGAGGTGGTATTAATAGAACATTATTTGTCAAGCATTATAACAATGACATTTTTGTTGCACAAATATATGTTGATGATATAGTGTTTGGGTCTACATGTAAAACCAAGGTTGATGATTTTGTGAATGTAATGTCAAGAGAATTTGAAATGAGTATGGTAGGTGAACTCAATTACTTTCTAGGCATGCAAGTGAAACAATCTAGCAATGGTATCATGCTGTCTCAATCTAAATATGCTAGAAATCCTGTTAAGAAATTTGGCCTTGAAAGTTGAAAAGAATTTGAAACACCTATGAGTACAACGTTAAAACTTGACAAAGATGAAAATGGAAAAAATGCTGATCAAAGTCTCTCTAGGAGCATGATAGGTAGTCTTATCTACCTAAAGGCAAGTAGGCCGGATATTTGATTTAGTGTAGGTTTGTGTGCTAGGTTTCAATCTAATCCAAAAGAATCTCACTTTAAAGCCATTAAAAGAATCATAAGGTATATAAAAGGAACACATAATCTTGGTTTATTCTATTACTTTGATACTAATGATATTCTTGTTGGCTATTGTGATGCGGATTGGGCGAGAAACATTGATGATCATAAAAGCACATCGGGTGGTTTCTTTTACTTAAGGAATAATTTGATTGCTTGGCTAAGCAAGAAACAAAATTCCGTCTCTCTTTCATCATCGAAAGCCGAGTACATTGCGGCCGGAAGTGCTTGCACACAACTTCTATGGATGAAACAAATTCTCAAGGATTATGAGATAAATCAAGGTAAAATGACTCTTTATTGTGATAATATGTGCCATTAACATCTCTAAAAATCCGGTTCAACACTCACGCATAAAGCATATAGACATTAGGCATCATTTCATTAGAGAACTTATTGAACATTCAATAGTAACTCTTGAACATATACCTACTAAGAATCAACTTGCGGACTTGTTCACAAAGCCCTTGGACAAAGAGAGATTTGAATCTCTTAGAAGATCCATTGGCATGATTTGTGTTGATTAATGCTTGTGTGTGGTTATGAGTGGCTTGATAAGCAAAAATATATTGTATATCTATTTCTTTGAGAGCTACTCATGTGAGAAGTAATGATCTTGATAAAATAGCTTTTATTTCTTCTAGATCATGCACTTAAGTCTTTGTAAATCTTGTTTTTAAAAGTGCACCAATGCTTCTCTTATATGTTTAAGTTTGAGTAGTTAAGTTTGAAAGCATACAGATTATGGATGCATCTTGAAGTTCATTGTCTAGTACATGATAGATGACCTATGATTAGTATCCATTTTGCTTCGGCATCTACATAGAACTCAACGAGAACTTTCATGGAAAGGGCTACACACATTGGTTGTGAATCCGCCCAATGTAGGAAAGGGCTACACCATTGTGATGAGTGAAAGCCGTCATGAAGAGTATATGTTTATGTTAGAAAAATCAAAGAAGTGTTGAAAAAAAAATCATTTAAAAAAAAAAATCTTTGATACAAAGCCTAAAAAGAAATGGAGGAAGGATTAAAATGGAGTATAGTTGAAAATTGTGATTGCTAGAATTGAAAAACAGAAATGGAATGACGAGCCACATGCACACACACGCTCACATGTTGAAATCTAGCCTCTTTAAAGCAAAAATCCGGATGATAATCGGTTTGACCTTGATTGGAAAAGCTTTAGATGAATAGGTGTTGAAGTGGTTTGCATGTTGATATCACAATCACTCCTTTTATATATGCTTGAAGCATTTTTCACACACTCAAATTTTTGCTTAATGTGCTTGATTCATTAGCAATGAGAGATTATCTTTGAAAGAGTAATGAAAATCTATGATTCTCTTGTTAATTTTGGACAATAATGGTTTACTATCGTTTATTTCTTGAAATGTGTGAATGTGTGAGTCCCTTGTGAACAAGTTATCTTGCTTATTAATATGTGGAGCATATGTTAAGGGGGAGCTTAGTTTGTTAAACATAGTTCTCTATACAACTTGTTTGCTCACTATCTCATGATTTCATTGTGCATCCCTTATACCCGTGTAGAAATTTTCAATTGGCATTTATCTCTCTAGGTTGTGTAATATGTTTTTGTCTATTCCTTGTCAAAAATGGGGAGAAAGTGTTTCCTCACCATGTTACTTCTTTTTGATATAAGGGGAGACAATCCATTAAGGGGGAGAAATTTTGGCTTAAGGGGGAGAAAATTTTTATGTTTGCATGAGATAAGAAGTGTTAAGGGATCTTTTGTTTGGTATTTGTATATTGTTTGTTTATCTCACCTATCTTATTTGTAGAAGATTTCTTTTGGTTGTTCTTGTCTCACATGTGTTTTGAATGTGTGAAGATATTCTTGAAGACTCATGAAGACATTTTAGTCTAGGAATATCTCTTTGTAATATTAGGATGTGAGAATGCAATCAACATTGATTATGAGAGATCATTGTATGGTGAGGTAGAGGTTTTGTCATGGAATAGCCAAAGAGGGAGATTGTTAGGTCCTAGGGGAGATTGTTAGGTCCTAGATTTGTGTTGGCTTGATTCCATAACAAAACTTCATTTCTTTGTAATGCTTAGTTGCTTAAGTGGTTCGTGATGATAAGAGCTTCAAGGAAGAAAAACAACTTCTCATGATGCAAAGTTCGTCTTCAAGAGGATTGGTACTATTCTTGGATCCTAAGGTATCGAGATTCTTCTTTCTCTTGCAAGGCGTAGGCGCACACACACACAATTCATTCATATGTGTCCCTGCTTTATGGTGCATCTTTAAATGCACACATACACACAATTCATACATTTGTGTCCCTACATCGTAGCGCATCATTTGGTATAACACTTTCACACACTTGAAGTTGAATGCTCAAGCATTACTTTGAAAGTAACATGTTTTGGAAAATGCATGATTAAAGACTATCTCTATGTATTTTGCATTCTTCTGTGAAATGTATTTGTTTGTTTAAATGTTTATATAACATGGATCTTGAACTTGATTTTAGTCTTAGATTATTCATGATTGAGTTCCGGTCATTTCTGTTACTCATACTATTTATTTCGAGTTCTAAGTCAAAAGATACTTATATTTTCCTAGGTTAAGGATCTTATATTTACATGTCCGTGAGGGAGTCTAGGTTCGTAATCTTCAAACGGATTCAAATTTGAAGTTCGGAGGCCAAAGAACAGTCTAAGAACGCGATGAGATCGCAAGGGGTGAGGTGCGATGGCTTAAGCCATCATCATGCACCAACCCGAGATGGCGCGTGGCCATCTCGGCCCCAAGAGTGTTCTGCCCCATTATGCCCATGCGCCATCTTGGGGAGACACTAAGGAAGGAGGGTGTTTTGGTCATTTGGTCTTTTCACTCTTTAAAACCTCTCATTCCCTCTCATTTCATAAGATAAGAACAAGTTGAGAAATTGAAGAACTAGTGCAGAATTTTTATCTCAACATTTTGATTTTTGTTTTTGTGATAACTTCTTCATTTCTACTCTGAATCACTTGATTCAAAAACCGATTTCGAGTGTCTTGAAGAGTTCTACAAACCCCAAACATTTCCATAACCACAGGATATCTAAAGTTTTCGTTGTGATCTGATCTTCGGTTCGTGATTGCATCATTGTTGGTAAAATCATCTTCTTCTTAGTTTTCTTCTTAGATCTTCTTATTGATTGATGTTATTTGGTTAAGAAGCATGAATAGGATGATTTTGACATCATTTTGTGGTCTGTTGATTTGATTTTCAAGTTTAGCTAGATTTGTGATATATTGAATGATTTGTGCTAAACTTGATAAACATGAAATTGTTTCTAGAAATCCTTTGTTCTCTCATGCTTGATTGATTGTTGCTAGATCTAATTTTATTTTCTAAGAACTAGGTTTTGTTTCAATTGATGATATCTTTATATCTAAGTTCTTAGTTGATAACATGCTTAGGTTGTCTAGATGCATTTGTGATTGATCATTGCAAGCATAATCTAGCTATCTATTTGCATGTCCATAGAATTTGTTGATCATCATTTTCTATGTTGAGTGCTTGTTTGCGATTTGCATTCATGATCACTTAGATGCCTTGTGAAGAGGTAGAAAGTCTCATATCTTAGAGTGATTCTTTGATTTGAGCAATTGTAAGTCTTAGCTAGAGTCGGAAGGACTTGGATAGCTAAGCAAGTGGAAGTCTCGACAAGAGGTGTTAAACTTCGGATTGTTGAGCAAGGAAGTCTTGGCGAGAGGTGTGAAACCTCGGATTGTCAAGCAAGGAAGTCTTGGCTAGAGGTGTGAAGCCTTGGATAGTCAAGCAAGAAGTTTTGCCTAGGGTCGGGAGGATCCGGATTGGAGAGCAAGAAATCTTCCTAGAGACAGGGGGTCTTGGATAGGAAGTCGGCTTAGTAGATCACTAGGTTCAAGATAGAGTGAGAGTGAGAGCTTGTAGAGCATGTGTTATTGCTTAAGTGTGTAACTCTATTTGAAATAGTGGATTTGCTTTTGCCGGTGGTTGTGGTATCAACCCGTGGATGTTTCCTCTTTGGATGTTTTGCCACGAAAATTTTGTGTGTCATTGTTTGCAATTTTCATTAAGCATTGTTTGAATTGCATTGTTTTAAAGAAGATAAAAAATTTGAGCATATACCTATTTACCCCCCCTCTAGGTATATTCACACTATAAAGATAAATTGAATTTCACAAGGGAGGCAGCCGAGAGAGTCCAAACGACGAAGGTCACGTGAATACTTGTTCGACAAGAAAGAAGTTTTTTGTATTCCAAGACATGTAATTTACTTGCTTTTTTAGGATGGACCAAAATTGTAGCTATTTATATTTTTTATAAATATTACAATGTTTGTCATTGTTTGATAACATGTCATATAGAATAGGAGTGCCACTCATATATCTCTTTTGGTATGAACATGCATAGAATGGTTTAGGTATCTAAATTGACATCTAGATAACTTGGGAAATCATTCTTTGGAATTCGATCACACACTTTAAATAATTGAGTGGGAGAAGGTGTTTT
The DNA here is from genome assembly GCA_032871835.1 of Dipteronia dyeriana. Classification (NCBI taxonomy): domain Eukaryota; kingdom Viridiplantae; phylum Streptophyta; class Magnoliopsida; order Sapindales; family Sapindaceae; genus Dipteronia; species Dipteronia dyeriana. The sequence goes on along the minus strand of CM065300.1, from coordinate 74,128,240 downwards.
GGAACACCTATGGCCTCCAAGTTTAGTTGAGCTTTATGTTTCGTGTAATAACCTCCCAAGAGGTATTCATGAATGGAATTTTAGCAAGATACTTCCTTACAAGGATAGACTCAACATTTTTCCCAAACGATATCTACTCCTAAATGAGGGATATTTGTGAGGGATTATATTTAAGGTCGATAACTTGGTAACACACTCAATGTGAGTTTATTAATATCCTCCCAAGAGTTCTTGTTAATAAAATCACAAGGTTAAAATTTAAAATGTTGGTTGTTATGTTAACAATTAGGTGGGACCTAGTCCAACTAGTAAATGTTGCGAACTCCCAAAGGAGGCGTGACATTTATGGGTATTGGATCACCGTTGAATTTTTACGATTGAGTTATTTTATTTAATTCAAGATAAATATTCGAAAGTGTTTTATCATGATTATTTACTTATATAATTTTTGTTATTATAAAGAAATCATGACCCCCATCCCTAATCAACATCCTAAAAGATAATACTTTAACTGATGATAATTATGTCACATGGAAAAGGAAAATTAGGTTGTTATTGCAAGCTGAAAAACCATAAGATCGTTAAGTCTATTCCTAAACCACAAAACTAATGAATCTAACTCAGGAGCAAAGAGATGAGTATCAGGAGTGGAAGTCTTAAGATGAGATTGCTAAATGTACGTTACATTATGGCCATCATCTCCGACGTGTTCCTACAGCAACATGAAGAAATGGAGACTGTTGCCGATATAATGATGTCTCTAGAAGAGATGTTTGCTATGAAGTCTATGATGACTAAGAGAGGAGGTAGTGGTTGCTTTTATGAATCTTAGGATGAAACCTGGACAGGATGTGAGAGATCACATGATGAAAGTCATAGGAAATCTCAACATTGTTGAACTGAATGGCACTGAGGTAGATGATGAGACGAAAATTGACATGATCGTGAAATCACTGTCAGATTCCTTTGATCAGTTTAAGTTGGACTACACATCGAACAATAAGGAATACACCTTGCAAGGCCTGATGCAAGATGTTCAAAGTGCCAAGAAAATCCTTATGAAAGGCAAGGGTCAAGAGATTCATATGCTTGGTAACTTGCTACTGTTAAAGACCCGTAAGAAGGTCAAGAGACAACAAAATGAAAAGCAACTTGAGCCTTCTTAGAATGAGACCAAGAAAGTAACCAAGATCAAAGGAAAGTGTTTCTTTTATGGCGAAAAGGGTCAAAGGTATAGACTGAATAAGAATGAATTCAACTTGCATTTAGGCAATGGAGCGTTGGTGTCTACTAGTGTAGTGGGAGATATCAGAATCAATTTAGATTCTTATAGGCCTTTAGTTTTAATAAACGTTTATTATGTACCACAATTCAAGAGGAATTTAATTTAGGTCTCTTGTCTAAATAAAAGATTGGTAAGTGACGGACCTCTAAGTTACTTAAAGGTTGATGATCTACCAATTTGTGAATCTTGTTTGGAAGGTAAAATGACCAAAAGGTCATTTAAGACCAAAGGCACAAGAGCCATCGAATGTTTAGGATTGATACACACTGATGTGTGTGGACCCATGAGCATTCAAGCTATAGGTGGATATGAGTACTTCATCATATCACTAATGATCACTCAAGATTTGGCTATGTGTATCTCACGAGAAATAAGTTGAAAGCATTTAAAGCTGAAGTTGAAAATCATCTTGAGAAACGCATAAAAATCTTGAGGTCTGATCGTGGTGGAGAATATTTATCTGATGAGTTTCAGCAATATCTTATTGATAATGGGATAATTTCTCAATTTTTTTCACTAAGCACACCTCAACAAAATGGGGTGGAAGAAAGGAGAAATAGAAATTTTTAGGACATGGTTAGGTCCATATTGAGTTATTCAAGGTCTCCTAATTCTTTTTGGGGATACGCTTTACAAACCGCAATGTACATTCTAAACGATGTACCATCTAAGTCAGTTCCTAAAACACCGCATGAGTTATAGACTGGGTGAAAGCCTAGTTTATAACACTTACGGATATTTGGATGTCATGCACACGTGTTGAAAGGAAATACTGAAAAGATGGAGTCCCATTCAGAAACATGCATTTTTATACGGTATCCAAAAAGAACAAAAGGATATTATTTTTTATAGTCCTTCAGATCTTAAAGTATTTGTTTCAAAAAATGCAAACTTTCTGGAAAAAGACTATATGAATAATTTTATGCCTAAAAGTAGAATTGTCGTGAATGAGCTTTCAGGAGATACAATTCCATAAGACGTTTCACAACCAAGCCCAATTGTAAGTTCCCTACCAACAAAAGATCAACAATCTACCATACCTCGTCGTAGTGGGAGGGTTAGTAGACAACCCGAGTGATACATCGGTCTAGGTGAATCTGTAGAGAATCTCCCGAATGACGATGATCCCTATACGTACAAGGAAGCAATGGAAGATGTTGATTAACGACATTGGCAAAAGGCAATGCAGTCCGAAATTGAATCTATGTTCAAAAACAAAGTCTGGTCTCTTGTAGACTTGCCTAAGGGGATAAAACCCATTGGGTGCAAGTGGGTATACAAGAGAAAAAGAGGAATGGATGGAAAGGTGGAAACTTTTAAAGCCAGTTTGGTAGCTAAAGGTTATACACAGAAGGAAGGTAACGATTATGAAGAAACCTTCTCTCCTGTGGCCATGCTTAAATTCATTAGGATACTCTTATCCATTGCGACATCTCTAGACCTAGAGATTTTGCAAATGGACGTCAAGACAACATTCCTTAATGGAAGTCTTGACGAAAGCATCTACATGATGCAACCAGAAGGATTCATTGAAAAAGGCCAATAGTAAAGGGTATGCAAGTTGCAAAGATCCATATATGGATTGGATTAAGCATCCATATTGAACTTGGACCATGCATATACAAAACATTATCCATGTTTTACAAACATATACACATACAAACTCATTTCACTCTAGAATGCAAACTACATAAAGATAGTCTCCTATCATGCATTTTCCAAAACATGTTATTTTCATATCAATGCATGAGAATTCAACTTCAAGTTGTAAATGTGTTATAAATGGTGCACAACGATACAGAGACACATATGTATGATTTGTGTGTGTGCCTTAATGGTGCACAACTATACAAGGACACAATTGTATGAATTGTGTGTGCGTGCCTTAATAGTGCACAACTATGTAGGGACAAAAATGTATGAATTGTGTGTGTGTGCCTTAGCCTTGTAAGAGAAAGATAAGATCTTAATATACCTTTGTAGAATCATATAGCATCCTTTCTCTTTGAAAACTTTGTACTTGCTTTGACTAGTTATTATTCCTTCTTTGAAGCTTGAATCATCATGAACCTAAACAACTAATCCATTACATGTAAACATCATTTTGATATGGAATTAATGCCAACATAATCTAAAACCTAACAACTTCTACCTTCTCTGTGTCGTTCAGAATATCAAGATTCCATTCTAGTAACATCTGTTTCAGTATAACTGTTACATGCGTAAGTTGCTTAACTAAGGCCACTGGGTTAGTTAACTCGATGTAACACATGCGAGATTACCTGTTGGTCACCAGGCACCTCACTTATCATGTTCCCAATAGAAACTTCAAGACATTATGGTAGATAGATAACACCCCTTTGAGAGAGGACATGAAAGGCCTTCCGATGATAGTGTTGTAAGCTAACAGGGTATCCACTATAACGAAGTCAGTCATTAGTCGGTGCTGGACAAGGATTTTGATGTTTTGATCTCTTACCCTACCTTTGAGTCTTCCGGGTTGAGGCTACAGATTGGTGCCTGGATGCTTCGTGTTACCCCTGAGAGGATCAAAGGCTCATGATGTTGTTACACTTGTAAAAACTTAAACACGTGATTCAAAATGGGTGTGGAAACTCCCTACAAACTGTGCCAAAAAGTTTTAACAGAAATTTCACTCTAGGTAAGGAAACTCAATTAACACCATCAAAGCTGCTACCTACAAAATGAAGATTAGGGGTCGGTACCTTCGGTACCGGTTGAAACATACAAAATGGAGATTAGGGAATGGAGATTGTAGAGTTATAAGAACACTAGTGTCTATGTAATATTTTATTGAAATATTGATATTTCTATTACAATAGGGAATTACTATTACAATGGGGAATTACTCTCAATCTCTCTTCTTTCTCTTTCATCTTTAACTAACTAGAGTTAGCAAACTCGTATATGTCGATAAGTAGATACAATGATCAATGGTGATAGCTAGGCTTAATTATGATTGGAGGACAAGGCGATAGCTCTTGAGGTTCTTGATGTCGATCTTTTTTCCTTTTTCTTGGTGTTATTACCCCTGTATTTATGCATGGTGTCATTAAGGTTTTTTATTAGCGTACAAATTGAAGATCACTAGATTGATCTCATTTCCTTATTAAGCGTGATTTTTTATTTAATATAGTTGGAGAATCAAATTGTGGTGAATATCTTAGGGAAGATAAGTTTGTTTCCTTTTTGGACTCTTTCATTACGGTTTTGCATATGTAGAGCTTGTTACGGTTTAGAGAATGATTCTGACTTCGTTTATCAGTGGTAAAATACCTCAACGTATCGGCCTGGTGATGTGGCGCTTGATCGTCCAAATGACAAGATTGTTAGGATTATGCTCGATAGCAAGAGTATAATAATGTAATTGACAATCTTTTCATATTAATAAGGTGATTTCTAGTTTAACAAATCTTATAGCATTTATAGCTTAATTATTATAATTGTGAAAAGTAAATAATCATAAGGTCAAAAGACTATGAGAAAAGAAGAATTTTTCATACATCTAGATATGTATAAGGTATACACAATTCTTTAGTTAGTCTTGAATAATATTCACAACTTAAGATAAAAGGTTGGACTCCTTTATCTTGTCAAAGTTGTAGATCCTTTTACTAGCATTTGAGTGAGATGAAATGTGTTATGATGAGTCTAAAATCATCAAAGTGTGGTGTGTTTGGGCAAAAGAATCTAGTGCACTGGGTGCATTGAACAGGATCAAAATGAAATACTTTATCTAGAACCGTTAATAGATAAAAGTTTTCATTTAAAGACAATCGGATGGTCTATCTTAATCCTGAGATAAATGATGGACTTATGGTTGCAAGTGTTATCATTTGAGCTATCAATAAGTACGGTTATATAGCATAGTTTATCCTCAATAGTTTGGTGGTATTCATTTGTTAATTGATAGAGGACTTCATTTATATATAGGGACATCGTGGCTCCATTTATTGAATGAGAGTAGAATATCATCATATGGATGTTTTGAGGTATTGGATATTAAATCTTAACGTTAAGTTTTCCATAGTGTCTATTGAAACATGGCTTCTGGACAAGTCAAAATATCCAAGTTCAAAATGTGGTCATATGAGTAAATATCGTAACTTGGAGAGCTATAGACGGTCTATGAGCACTTGGTGATTACTGGAATTCTTCACGAGGCTACACTTTCTCCAATAAGGTTGTCTAGGGTACGAATGAGTAACATAAACTTATTCTATCTTTATTTAAGAGTTCAATTTTAGTTTTTTAGTGGAATGAACTAAAACTAAATAGTTTGGCCCTACGTGAATCATTTGTTGATTGTGATTGGGTTGTGTCTATTAGAGCTTAAATTTAGATAGCCCGCCAAGATACCCAATCCACACGAACTTGCATGGATCACTTGATATATTCTACCAGACCAATTTAGGGGTTCATCTAGAATTGTATTAAGTCATGTGAACTTGTTTCTTTTTGTAAGAATGGGTTTAGTTCACATGTGGACTTTTTTATTAAGATCTAATGGATTTAATAAAATAAGAAAAATAATATATGGCATATATACATGTGTTTGGCGGCAAGGCTATTAAGAATAACTTAAATTATATTATTTTTATTTTATTATTTAATTAAATGGAAATCAATTAATTTATTGATTAATTATGTATTTAATTATAAGTCAAAATCTTTTTCCAAATAGGACTTGGTCTCCTAAAATTATACTATTGTTGGTAGTATAATTAATATTAAAGACTATATTTGATAAGTAGATAAAAAATGAATTATTTATCTAATCAAATTAGGAAGTCTTTAATATGGTTACAAATACACTACTGAGTTGGATTAGGAGTCTTGGTTTAAGATAGAATTCATTTAGAAAAGGATTCTTAACCACCAAGTAAATCTACCTAAGGAAAAGATTATTAACTACCAAGTAAATCCTTCTTAGGAAAGGATTTGTAATCCTAATATAAGATTCTTAACTACCAAGTAAATCCTTCTTAGGTGAGGATTTATGATCATATATATATATATATATATATATATATATATATATATATGTATGTTAATTTCGGCCAGTCGAAGTTTTTCTATGAGAGGAATTTCGGCCATGCTAAGCAATTTTTAAGAAGAGAATTTGGCCTAGCAAGAGAATTTTGAGGGAGAATTTTTTTTTTTTACTCTGGAAAAAATTCAACCAACTCATAGAGATAGTGTGAATTCGGCCAAGAAGAGAAAAAAGGGAACGTTTTTGTTTTCGATAGTACACTAGTATCCTTTGCATCAAAAGGGTTTTGTGTACAACATCGAATCAAGGTTCACGCGAGTTTCAATTAAATTGATTGATAATTCAAAAGTGACCGGACGTTCTTGGTTTTTCTCTTGGAGGATTATTGTGACTAACAAAGAAGAAGATTTTATTTGTTTTCATCCTCAGGTATACAATTTAAAGAAAGGGAGCCCACACTCCTAGGTGATTCATGTTCGTGATTGGATTGGAAGATCTTACAGATTCAATTCGACACTAGTTCAATCGTCACGAAAAAAAGGTACGACACTTTTATATACATCAATTAATCTGGGGTTAAGGTTCTCATTGTATAAAAGGGAAAAAAATATATTTATATGTAAACCCTAATTTTCGTTTTTATCATGCTTCCTTTGTGTTTTGAACTGTTTTTTCCCTACAGAGATACCTCTTGGTACATTGTCTGATGTCAAGGACCTTGATCAATTGTGTTGAGGCTTTTGGGTTACCTTCCTTCTTGTTAGAGGAATAAGATACATACCTTGACGAACAACGGGATAGTGTCGAGGTACTCGGGTACCAGGTAGGTGATTCATAGAGACCAAAAGGTTCCACCTTGCTCCAATGATGATGTCAGGGTACCAAGGTTATATAGAACCTCTACTTCATGGTAGATCATAGTTGGTAATTCCCACCGGGTACCAATCAAGAGGAAAATTTCACTTTGACCCCTTACCTAAAATTGCTATTAATACCTTCAACAAGGAAAAAACTGTGGGCTAACCACTTAGCCACTTTGATCCTCAAATCCACTATAAGTAATGATGTTTACAACCTAAGTTGACCTTTAGTCACACTATTCTCGATCACTAACCCACCACTACTACCTAACGGGCCCTTAATAGTGATTTTTGACAACTTTGCTTGAGCACTACACACCCGTAGTCATAAGACTTAACTCTCAAAGAAAAGATCAACAACATATGTCAATATATTAATATATTCTAAATGCAATTAATGCTAGGCAATAGTAAATGCTTATCTAGAAATTTAATATGTCAATATGTACAAATACTAGATATCAATGTCTATATGAATGATCATAAAGACCTAACTAGATATAGATATGAAAGTCTAAAATCTAGTCATCAAACAAAAACCAATCAACAAGAGTTGTCATAAATCATTGCAAGGACAATAAATGCAATTAGCAAATGCAATCAATTAGTCCTAATCAACTATTTCTAAATGCAAAGCATATAGATTTAGTCTGAGGATAAAATGGCCCTAAATGCTAGATATCAATGAAAAACTCAACTCAACCAACATTGAATGTCTCAAAACATATTAGAATCAACATTAAGCAATGAGACATGCATTTAATCAACAAATAAATGCTAATCCTAGGCAAACATGTCATATAATTCAACAAGAGATTCTAGGGCATGTAGAGATTACCTAGTCAAAGAAAACAAAAAGACCCATGCTTGGATGATGCTAGGATGATGCTAAATGCTCATGGGAAAGAGTGTAGTTTAGTAAAGGTGAGTACTTGAGAGTCTCTCTCTCTTAAGGAAAGCTTGATCTCTCAAAAATGGCTTATTGGACTCACAAAAATGAGCAAGGGAGAAGACAACATATATATATGATGTCAAAGTAAAGCTATGTCGTTTTGGAAAGAAGCAATTTATCACAATAAAACAGCTTAGTGTGCAGGTTACTGCGTGGGTATAAACACGCTCACCACCCATGAAACCACGCTTCGATGCATGAGTACTGCGAGGGTAGTGACCCGCACATAAATCGCGTAAATGAGACCCGAGTAAATGAGAGGCAACCATGCTTCAATGCGCCAATACTGCACGGGTAGAGACCCTTGCAATAGAGATCTTTAGAGAGGACATACAACGTGATAAGGAAAGCACTCCATCGTGCATGTGTAGACATTTCCAATCAACAAACAGAAAATGAAAGTCGTAGAACACAACCATACTTAGAAATAAATCCAAGGCACATGTGTGAGAAGTGTAAAGAAGAACACTCATTTAAAAGATTTAAACATAATTGCAAGATGTGTAAGGCAAGCATGAGAGTGTATGTGTGTGTAACTAGTCTCTTCAAAGAGAATTAAGCACAAGTGAACTACCTCTTGAAGGTCATGAGATGACTGAAAGCATGTCTTCACGAAAACTACACTTGGAGAACCTATGCTACCTGTTACACAAACATCCCAAATGTGATTTGTCATCAAATAAGCCAACAATAAATTGAGGTCCTTGCAATTTAGTTCTTCTTGTATAACCCCCACCTAAAATTCATCAACTGTTGCCATATCAATATTGTTGGGTTCAATTTCAGATGTATAACAAGCATAGGAAATTTGGTTAGCTAGTTGCCTTCTAGTTCTAACCTCTTCATTCAAATCACCCATGATGTCTTCTTGATAGTGCATGTTTCTAAGTCTAGAGTTAGAATTTTCAATATTTTGTTCCTTTTATTGATTATCATTAATAGCATTTTTTAACCCTTGACTTTCTTCTCCAACTCCATTATCATTGTCATCATTTTGACTAGACTCGCCATGTGAATACTTACTAGACTCACCACTAGTCACATCAACAGGTTCATTACTACTTTTATCATCACACAAATTTAACATGCTTAAGTCATCTATCTTCACATTGATAGATTCCATAATAGTCTTAACGTTCAAGTTGAAAAATTTATAAGCACGACAATTAGTAGCTTACCCAAGAAAGATACCAATATCACTCTTAGCATCAAACTTTCCTAAGTGATCGATCTCTTTCATTTAAAATGAAACGTTTACTTCCAAAAGTATGAAAGTAACTCACATTGAGCATCTTGCAAAGCTCATAGAAGGGTTTTTTTGTCCAGGCCTTCTAAAGACTCTATTAAAAACATAACAAATGGTATTGACCGTTTCGGCCAGAGATTCCTAGGGATTTTCATGCCATTGAGCATGACCCTAGCCATCTCTTGCAAGACATTATTCATCCTCTCGACAACACCATTTTGTTTAGGTGTTCTAGAAGTCAATAACTTATGAGGTATCCCTAAGTCATCACAAAACTCACTTCCATGACCTCTCCTAATGTGACATATTTTATTAATTCCCAGATCTTTTTCATTTCAAACTTGATTACAAAATTTCTTAAAGTAATGAAAAGTTTCAGTCTTATTTCTAAAGCAAACCTAGAAAAGTCAACAACACATACACAAATATATTTCTTGTCATTCATATTTTTAGTTTGCATTGGTCTCATTAGGTTCATATGCACAAGATCTAAGGGCTTCTTGGTGGCAAAGTTAGTGCTCTTTTTGTGAGATACTTTAGTTTGTTTACCAAGTTAACATGGTTTCTTAAACTCCATCAAGCTTCTTACCAAGATTAGGTTGACCTCTATCAATGTTATATTTTTCAATCTTCTTTAAATCTTTAAAGTTCATGTGGCCTAAGCTTTGATGTCACAATTTAAGCTTTTGCATTCTTGAGCCATGTTACATTTTAGGGGGTCTATCTCAAGAAAATAACAATTATCATGAGATCTTTTTACTTTCAACACAATTTGCCGTTCTTATCAATGATAGTGCATGTATCCTTGTTAAAGCTAACTTCTCTAAGAGTTTCACACAAGTGATCAAGTTATCTTGTAGACCATCTATATACAAGGAATTTCTAAGTTTAGGCAATCAGGGGATACAAATTGTTCCCTTACCTAGCATCTGCTTTTTGGTGCCATCACCAAAGTGACCCAACCATTATCCTTCATAACAAGTTTCTTGAAGAATTCGTTGTTATCAGCAATATTCATAGAACATCCACTATCTAGGTACCATGAATAGGGTGAGTTGGCTCTAAGTGCATGTTGTACAACCAAATACAGAGTTGAGTCTTTTTTAATCCATAATTTCTTGACAACAACATGATTTGATTCATTCATTTGCTTATTGTCATGCATATTGACTTTATTAGTCACATGTTCAAATAGGTCAAACAAAGCATTGTCAATCTTTTTATTCATAGTAGTACGAGGCAAAACACATGTTATCACAGGCAAATCATCAACATCATTTTTCTCAACATGCTTTTTGTGTGTGGTCTTCCTAGGTCTAGATATAGATTCATGCATAGATGATTGCCTAAGACCATTCATTAAAGACAAGTCACAAATCTTTCTCACATTTGCATTTACCAACATATTCATAGCACCTAGGTCTTATCACTACAACAAATATAACGTTTTATAGCATTACACTATAGCATTCTTTTTAAAAATGATATCATATGTACCTTTACTATTGCTTATTATAATAAAATGCTATAAAAAGATGTTAACAAATAACACTTTAGTTTAAATAGCATTTTGATTTCAATAATATAGCACTTTTAATGCTATTAAACTAAATAGCTTAAATGATAATTATTTTAAAAAAATAATAATAACATTTTAAATATACTATGATATGTCATTAAATCATATAAGTTATTATAATTTATTTTTAAAATTTTCAAAATATTTTTATTATTATTGTGCTTTAAATTTTTATTAACAAAAACATAATTTAACGTACATAAAATATAAAAGATTAAAAAAATTAAAAAAAGTTAAGTAATTTAAAAAACAAATTATATAGCATTTAAGTATGCTATAATACATGTTAACAAGCCTCTAAAGATATAGAGGGAAAATGAATTATCGTCCCTCTAATTATTTTTTTTTTGTTTTCGAAGATAGAAAGGGAAAACAAATTTACTTCCTTTTTCACAATTTGAAACCCTAACTTTTACTTTATGCTCTCTTCGACTGTTATTAGAATTGTTTTACTGCTACCAAACCACCCATTCAAAATCCTTACTTTTACCACAAATCTCTCAAGCATCAATACCTGTCTTTATCTTCTATTTTCATTAAAAACTACATATTTTTTTGTTAAGATGTTCACTCTTTCATTCATTTTTTTAAAAGCCCAAGTTTAATTCTTGTTAATTATTTGATTAACTAAAGATGTGCTTATTTGATATATATATATATATATATATATATATATATGTATTTCAGTTAAAAAATCTGGTTATGAATCTACATGTGGAAGTATTATATGTCTTCCACTGTGAAGTTATATTTCTTGGTAAGCGACTTTTTCATTCTTATATTACTTGTTAGTTTCATTATTTAATTTTTTTGTCCATCCTAGATCATTTTAATTACAATCTCCATTTCATAATTGTAATGGCTATGTAAATTCATGTAAGTTTATATGTTTTTTATTAAATATAATTTTATTTTATTAATGTCTTTCAAGGTATGATGATGAAGGTTGTTGTGTTTTATCAAAAGCGAAAAATGAAGATTGGTGGAGCAATCAATTGTTGTAGTTAGCTAAAAAAAAATCATGTTCTTGTATTTTTTTTTTCTTGTAAAACTAAATTCAATTTTTTTTAAATAGAAATTTCCTTATAAGTCCGATATGTTTTGTGAATCATGTAATTATTTTGATTCATTAAAAAATATTTATATTTTTTTCTTTAATGCTTGTAATTTTTTTTTCTTTTTTCGTTTTGTGCACGGTTAAACTTTTTAAATTAATAATCAAGTAAAATTAAAAATATACAATTTTTGTATTGGGTACAATTGCAGTAGCATTTTTAATAAGTTATAATAACTACAATAACAACAATTTTAATTAATGATATAACATCACTTAAATGCTATAAAAGAATAATTATAGCATTATAAAAAATTGAATTTATAGCATGCAAATAAAGCTATGAAAAGATAAAACTTTTAATCACACTGACTTTCATGGCATGCAACCAAATGCTATTATTTACTTTTGATAGCTTTTTTCCTCTGTTATTATATATAAATATATGATATTTTTTGTAGTGTATATGTCCTACCATATTACAAAAGTGGCAAACAGGTACAAATTTGAGAAAGTTACCTTTAGCTTGAGCGTTTGAGTATTGGACCTTCTCATATTGTTACATCTTTGATGTGCTTTCCTTGATGCTTCACCACTTGCATGTGAGAACGATGATTATTGCCTTTAATCATGTTGAGATTTCCCTTTACTGCTCTTTGTTGATGTTGAGGCACATTCGGTTGCATCCATGACTTTACCGTTAGAGAGTGTACCTACATTCACTTTACCACTGGCATTGACAAAAGTAGAATTGTTAGATGAAGGTGTAACTGTTTCATTCACATAACCTATTCCTCTCTTGTCATTTGGATGCTTACCAATCTTAATGAGAGTTTCTACTTTACTAATACTAGATGACATCTTACTTAGCATCTTATTGGCCTCATCAAGCTTGTCAATAAGCATCTTTATCTTAATGGAATATTTCTCAAGAATGTTATCACCTTTTCTAACATCCTCACATGTTTTACTCAACCATTGTTCATATTTATTCTCTTGACTCTCATGCTTAGTAATTTTGACTCTAAGTTATTTTCAAGTCTCTTAGCAAGCTCATGAAATCATCTCTTAGCTCAACTTCTTGTTTCAAAATTCCTAGTCTTTCATTACTATCTTTCAAGTTCTTATCTATAATAAGAATTTGGTCTTTAAGCTCTTTGATCTCTTTTAAGCTAAGTTCATGATTTTCTACCAGCTTCTTATTGAGAGTGTTGGGATTATGCTCAATATCAAGAGTATAATAATGTATTTGACAATCTTTTCATATTAATAAAGTGATTTCTAGTTTAACAAATCTTATAACATTTATAAATTAATTAATATAATTGTCAAAATTAAATAATCATAAGGTCAAAAGACTATGAGAAAAGAAGAATTGTTCATACATCTAGATATGTATGAGGTAGACACAATTCTTTAGTTAGTTTTGGATAATATTCACAACTTAAGATAAAAGGATGGGCGCCTTTATCTTGTCAAAGTTGTTGATTCTTTTGCTAGCATTTGAGTGGGATAAAATGTGTTATGCTGAGTCTAAAATCATCAAAGTGTGGTGTGTTTGGGTAAAACAATCTAGTGCACTGGGTGCATTGAATAGGATCACAATGAAATAATTTATCTAGAACCGTTAATGGATAAAAGTACAATCGGAGAGTCTATCTTAATCCTGAGATAAATGATAGACTTATGGTTGCAAGTGTTATCATTTGAGCTATCAATTAGTACGATTATATAGCATAGTCTATCCTCGATAGTTTGGTGGTATTCTTTTATTAATCGATAGAGGACTTCATTTATAGATATGGACATCGTGGCTCCATTTATTAAATGAGAGTAGAATATCATCGTATGGATGTTTTGAGGTATTGAATATTAAATCTAAACGTTAAGTTTTCAATAATGTCTATTGAAACATGGCTTCTGGACAAGTCAAAATATCCAAGTCAAAATGTGATCATATGAGTAAATATGGTAACTTGGAGAGCTATAGGCGGTCTATGAGCTCTTGGCGATTACTGATAGTCTTCATGATGATTCACTTTCTCCAATAAGGTTGTCTAGGGTATGAATGAGTAACATCAACTTATTCTATCTTTATTTAAGAGTTCAATTTTAGTTTTTTAGTGGAATGAACTAAAATTAAATAGATCATACCTAAGTGAATCATTTGTTGATTGTGATTGGGTTGTGTCTATTGGAGCTTAAATTTAGATAGCCCGCCAAGATCCCCAATTCACACGAACTTGCATGGATCACTTGATATATTCTACTGGACCAATTTAGGGGTCCATCTAGGATTGTATTAAGGCATGTGAACTTGTTTCTTTTTGTAAGAATATGTCTAGTTCACATGGACTTTTTATTAAGGTCCAATGGATTTAATAAAATAAGAAAAATAATATATGGCCCATATACATGTGTTGGGCAGCAAGGCTGTTAAGAATAGCTTAAATTATATTATTTTTATTTAATTATTTAATTAAATGGAAATTAATTAATTTGGTGATTAAGTAATTATTTAATTAAAAGTCAAAATCGTTTTCCTGATAGGAGATGGTCTCCTAAAATTATACTACTGTTAGTAGTATAATTTATATTAAATACTATATTTGATAAGTAGATAAATAAAAGGAGTTATTTATCTAATCAAATTAGGAAGTTTTTAATATGGTTACAAGTACACTATTGAGTTGGATTAAGAGTCTTGGTGTTAGGATAGAATTCGTTTTTGAAAAGGATTCTTAACCACCAAGTAAATCTACCTAAGAAAAGGATTCTTAACTACCTAGTAATCCTTCTTAGGAAAAGAATTAAATCTCTTAATTATATTCTTGTGAATTTCGGCCAGCTCATAAATATATATAATAGGATAGAATTCCTTTTAGAAAAGGATTCTTAACTACCAAATAAATCCACCTAAGGAAAGCATTCTTGCCAACCAAGTAAATCCTTCTTAGGAAAGGATTTGTGATCCTATATATATATCCTTGTGAATTTCAGCCAGCCCTATGATTTTTAGAGTGAAAATTTCGGCCAACCTAAGAGTTTTCTAAGAGATAATTTTACTTGGCAAGAGAGAATTTTGAGAGTAAATTTTTAGTATTTTACTCTAGACAAAATTCAATCAACGCTAAGACATAGGGTGTGGAATTCGGCCAAGGAGAAAAGAGAAAAAGAGAACGTTTTTGTTTTCAATAGTACACTTGCATCCTTTACATCAAAAGGGTTTTATGTACAATATCGAATCAAGGTTCACGCGAGTTTTAATCAAATTGATTGATAATTCACAAGTGGCCGGACGTTCTTGATTTTTCTCTTGGAGGATATTTGTAACTAACAAATAAGACGATTTTGTTTGTTTCCATCCTCGGGTACAATTTAAAGAAAGGGAGCCCACACTCCAAGGTAATTCACGTTCTTGATTGGATTGGAAGATCTTGCGGATTCAATTCGACGCTAGTTCAATCGTCACTAAAAAATTAAAAAAGGTACGATACATGTTATATACATCAATTAATCTGGGGTTAAGGTTCTCGTTACATAAAAGGGATTTTTTTTTATACACAAACCCTAATTTTATATTTTAATTTTCATTTTTATCACGCTTCCATTGCGTTTTGAACAGTTTTTTTCAATTCATTATATGCTTGTATACTTTGGAGGGGATTTGACTCCCGTTGGGTATACAGATTCTTATTTTCAGTCAGATTCTGACTCCAAGAGATCAACATCAGGATTTGTGTTTACTATTAGAGGAGGGGTAGACATATGGAGGAGTATCAACCAATCTTGTATTGCCGATTACATCATGGAAGCCTAGTATGTTGCAGTATGCGAGGCTGTCTGGCTCCGCCAATTCTTGATTGACTTGGAAGTGCTTCCGGATGCGAATAAGCAGATCACTATCTATTGTGACAATAGTGGAGCAGTGGCTAATTCGAGAGAACCAAGAAGTCATAAGAGAGGGAAACACATTGCAAAAAAGTATCACTTTCTGAGGGGAATTGTGCATAAGGGTGACATGACGATTACTAAGATCGCGTCGGCAGATAATCTAGCGGATCCCTTTACAAAAGCTCTTCCACACAAGAGTTTTGATAGGCATTTAGAGAACATGGGGATGAGAGATATGCCACATTTGCTATAGAGCAAGTGGGAGATTGTTGGGATTATGCTCGATAGCAATAGTAAAATAATGTATTTGACAATCTTTTCATATTAATAAAGTGATTTCTATTTTAGTAAATCTTATAGCATTTACAGTTTAATTTATATAATTGTCACAAGTAAATAATTATAAGGTCAAAAGACTATGAGAAAAGAAGATTTGTTCATACATCTAGATATGTATGAGGTAGACACAATTCTTTAGTAAGTCTTGAATAATATTTACAACTTAAGATAAAAGGTTGGACGCCTTTATCTTGTCAAAGTTGTAGATCCTTTTACTAGCATTTGAGTGAGATGAAATGTGTTATGATGAGTCTAAAATCATCAAAGTGTGGTGTGTTTGGGCAAAAGAATCTAGTGCACTGGGTGAATTGAATAGGATCACAATGAAATACTTTATCTAGAACCGTTAATAGATAAAAGTTTTCATTTAAAGACAATCGGATGGTCTATCTTAATCCTGAGATAAATGATGGACTTATGGTTGCAAGTGTTATCATTTGAGCTATCAATGAGTATGATTATATATCATAGTCTATCATCGATAGTTTGGTGGTATTCATTTGTTAATCGATAGAGGACTTCATTTATAGATATGGACATCGTGGCTCCATTTATTAAATGAGAGTAGAATATCATCATATGGATGTTTTGAGGTATTGGATATTAAATCTTAACGTTAAGTTTTCAATAGTGTCTATTGAAACATGGCTTCTGGATAAGTTAAAGTATCCAAGTTCAAAATGTGGTCATATGAGTAAATATGGTAACTTGGAGAGCTATAGACGGTCTATGAGCTCTTGATGATTACTGGTATTCTTCACTAGGATACACTTTCTCCAGTAAGGTTGTCTAGGGTATGAATGAGTAACATCAACTTATTCTATCTTTATTTAAGAGTTCAATTTTAGTTCATTAGTGGAATGAACTTAAATTAAATGGATCGAACCTAAGTGAATCATTTCTTGATTGTGATTGTGTTGTGTCTATTGGAGCTTAAATTTAGATAGCCCGCCAAGATCCTCAATCCACACGAACTTGCATGGATCACTTGATATATTCTACCGGACCAATTTAGGGGTCCATCTAGAATTGTATTGAGGCATGTTGACTTGTTTCTTTTTGTAAGAATGGGTCTAGTGCACATGTTGACTTTTTATAAAGGTCAAATGGATTTAATAAAATAAGAAAATAATATATTGGCCCATATATATGAGTTGGGCGGCAAGGCTATTTGGAACAGCTTAAATTATATTATTTTATTTTATTATATAATTAAATGAAAATTAATTAATTAATTTGGTGATTAATTAATTATTAAATAAAGAGGCAAAAAAAATTCCTAATAGGAGATGGTCTTCTAACGTTATGCTATTGTTGGTAGTATAATTAATATTAAAGACTATATTTGATAAGTAGATAAATAAAAGGAATTATTTATCTAATCAAATTAGGAAGAGCCCCTTTGAAAATACAAACACGATTAAAGGCTCAAGACTAACCTAGAGGGGGGGTGGGGGGGGGGGGGGGGGGGGGGTGTGAATAGGTTAGAAACCTTTTTCGACTCCCTTAGAAACAAACAAAAGTTTGTCCCTCTAGATTTCTTGTATCATAATATATATATCAATTAAAGATACTTAATCAATATAGAAAAATAAGTAAAGTGTGATACAAACAAGTAATTGTAACATATACACAATCTATATTATAGAAAGGAAGTCAACTTACATAAAGAGTTCTATCTATAGTATTCAAATAAAAAATACAAATATAAGAGAGATAGGGATAGAGAAAAGTTGACACAAGATATGACGTGGCAAACCTCCAAAGAGGAAACATCCACGGGTTACCAACCACCGGCAAACAAAATCCACTAGTAGATAAGACAAGTGCAATCTCTCAAGTGACCTCTTCACCTAGAAACTACCCCCTATCCTACTCATGAAGATGTCGCCCTCTTGCTTAACAATCTGAGGCCTCACACCTCTTGTCAAGACTTCCTCGCTCACCCTTCCGGATCCTCACGACCCTAGGCAAGACTTATTGCCCAACTATCCGAGT
Organism: Dipteronia dyeriana; assembly: GCA_032871835.1. Classification (NCBI taxonomy): domain Eukaryota; kingdom Viridiplantae; phylum Streptophyta; class Magnoliopsida; order Sapindales; family Sapindaceae; genus Dipteronia; species Dipteronia dyeriana. The sequence goes on along the minus strand of CM065300.1, from coordinate 74,110,019 downwards.
CCTCTCGACTCTAGTCAAGACTTCCTCGCTCACCCTTCCTGATCCTCATGACCCTAGGCAAGACTTCTTGCTCGACTGTCTGAGTCCTCCCGACTCTAGTCAAGACTTCCTTGCTTGACAATCCAAGGTCTCACACCTCCTGCCAAGACTTTCCTGTCAACAACATAGGTCTCACACCTATTGTCAAGACTTTCTTCTCACAAGGCATCTAGGTGATCATGAATGCAAAACGCAAACAAGCACGCAACATAGAATGTTATGATCAACACATCCTATGGAAAATACTAGACATGAGCATGAATGCACAAATCAAATGTAGTCTAGTCAATCATGCATGTTTAATCCAACTAGATCATGTAAGATTGTTCAACATTAATTACAACCTAGATACATGCATAGATCTAAAACTTGAATCACAAGATATGTGCAATTAATCACATAATCAAGTTTAAATCTCATAAACCAAAAACATGCTAAAATCATATAACAAAGTCATTTAGATTAAAGCTAAAGTTCTAGAGCATATTCCTATACATAGATTCAACAAAACACATGAATAGCTCAAAAGAACAGAAGCGCATGTATCATTGCGAGAAATCGGCCAAAGAGAGCCTAATACATGTGAGGAACTATTTTTCACAAAATCAATCAATCAAAGATCATCAAATAGTCCTAGAATCAAATCTAGCACAATACAATCCCAATCATGTGAATACTTAGGCAAAATAAAAACCTAGCTCAACATGTGAGATTTCAATTAAAACTCAATCTAGCTTTAAAGGAGTTCAAAACTTAAATCAAAACAATCACAAGACACATATATATGTTGAAGAAGAAAACCCAAGGTAATTGACCAAGTTTTAAAAGAAAACTTTGAGAGAAAATCAATACCTTAGTTGATTTTGGTGCAGTCCCGTTTTTGTGAGTTTAGACTCCAAAAACAGCAATAAAACTCACTCAAACCTTTAGATAAAAGATGGAGGATGAATAGACAAACATGCTCAACTTTAAATCACTCAAATCGGAGTTTAAATGAAGAATTTATGGTGTTTGGAAGGTGAGAAAATGTAGAGAGAAAATTTCTGCACTCAAGTTTTAAATTTCTTCTTTGAATGAAATGTGAGAGGGAAGGGAAATATAAAGGAGAGGGAAAGAATGAAGCAAAAAGACCGAAATGCCCTTCTTTGTTAATTCTTCCCCGAGATGGGGCATGGGCATCTTGGGGCAGCCAGGAGTTGCAGCCGAGATGGCCACGTGCCATCTCGGGCTTGCACCAATTGATGGCCTTTGGCCATGGTGCAACTCCCTTGCACTCCTCTCGCATTCTTCTACCGTTCTCTGGCCTCCGAACTCAGAATTCGAATCCGTTTATGGATTACAAACCATAAATCTCTCATGGACATGGAAATATAAGATACTCAACCCATAAAATAATAATTTGACTCGAAATACGAAGACGAAGACAATGTATGCAACATGAGTTGAAAGTGTAGTATCTTTTGACTTAGAACTTGAAATCAATAGTATTAGTAACCTAAATGACTGGAACTCAATCAAGAATGATTTAAGACTAAATTCAAGTTCAATATCCATGTTATACAAACATATACACATACAAACACAATTCACACTAGAATGCAAACTACATAGAGATAGTCTCCAATCATGCACTTTCCAAAATATGTTATTTCCATACCAATGCATGAGCATTCATCTTCAAGTGTGTGAATATGTTATACATGGTGCACAATGATGCAGGGAAAATTATATATGTGTGCCTATAATGGTGCACAATGATACAGGGACACAAATGTATGAATTGTGTGTGTGTGCCTAAGCCTTGTAAGAGAAAGATAAGTCTTAGTATACCTTTGTAGAACCATATTGCATCCTTTCTCTTTGAAGACTTTGAAATTGATTTGACAAGTTGTTCCTTCTTCTTTGAAGCTTGAATCATCATAAGTCTAAACAACTAAATCATTACAAGTAAACATCATTTTGATATGGAATTAATGCCAACACAATCTAAAACCTAACAATCTCCCCCTTTGGCAAATTCCATGTCAAAACACCTATACATTTACTACAAATATAAAAATGAAGATAGGTCACAAAGTCACTCCCTCACATTACAATGAGTAAGATTCCTATAACTAATCTTCATCAACTCCTGAACTTCATCTTGACTTTCTCTTGAAGCAACCTACAAATCATCTCAAAGCACAATGCATATACAAGAGAACAACAACAAATGGCAACATATAATATGGATAAGAATATACAATTAAGTCCACAAATATATGTATCTCCCCCTCAATACATGCCAAAACACAAGAATTCTTAACCAAATCTTAAGACTAATTATTACATGCCATTGAAAGTTCAAAAGTTCATAAAAACAACATAAAAAGAAACTAAGTAACTAGCATGTCTTTCTCCCCCTTTTTGACTTGAAATGATGCCAAAGGTTAAGAAATATACCATAAGACTCAAATACTAGCTACTTGTTCCACCAAAGAAAGTTGTGCGAGTAGTTGATCTAACATAATGCTTGAGAGGTGGTCTTGAACTTGAAGCAATACACTCCTCCAACTTTTTTATCCTAGCATCTTGTTGAACAACTATAGCACTAATCTTATCAACCTTCTTCTTCAATTGTAAAGCCCAATCCGGAAGAATATTTGTGCTAATCACATGACTATCAACTTGAGAACTACTAAATAGTCTAAAAGTATCACAAGTCTTACCCTTATTCTTATATGACATGTATGACACACGTTTATCACAATACTTTTCCAAGGGTTGAACTAACACGTCATCTTCTCTACTCTTAACCCCACGAGCTAAACACAAAGAAGTAATAAACCCCGGTAATGCAAGCTTTTAATCACCTCTAGTAGAGAAAGCCACATCTTCAGTATAAAACATGAGAAGATCTCCAAGGTTTATAGGTTGATTAGTCACCAAGGCATACACTATTTTGATCTTGTCCTTATTCAAGTTTGTTGACCTTGTCAATAAGGAAAGCAAACTAAGAGTTCGCATAAGAAGGGTAAGTATCTCACCACCAAGGAGCCACTAGAGCTTCTTCATATGGACCTTATGGGTCCCATGCAAAACGATAGTCTTGGTGGCAAGAGATACATCTTTATGTGTGTTAATGATTTTTCTAGATTTACATGGACCTGCTTTCTTAGAGAAAAATCTGAAACTTTTGAAAATTTTAAAATGCTTTGCCCTAAAATTCAAAATGAGAAGAATTCTCACATAAAATGCATTAAGAGATTTAGGGGTGACCATGGGAGAGAATTTAAAAATGTTTGCTTTGAACAATTTTATGATAGTCTTTGCATCTCTCATGAGTTCTCGACTCCTCGAACTCCTCAACAAAATGGATATGTAGAGAGGAAGAATAGGGTCCTCCAAGAGATGGCTCTTGTGATGTTGCTTAGCAATAATGTTTTTAGGAATCTTTGGGCCAAGGTCGTGAGTACAACTTGTTATATAGGAAATAGAGTGTTTTTAAGGCCTGGTACTAGCAAACCTCTTATGAATTATGGAAGGGTAGGAAGCCAAATGTTAGCTACTTCCACTCATTTGGAAGCAAGTGTTACATTCTAAATGACCATGATCAACTTGGCAAGTTTGATGCTAAGAGTGATGAGGGGATTTTCATTGGCTATGTCCTAAATAGTAAAGCCTATAGAGTTTTTAATTTGAAGACACGAAGAGTCATGGAATCATCTAATGTGGTCATAGATGATTGTAGGCCAAAGGTTAGTAACCATGATGAGGAGATTAGTATGGTCGATGATTCTCCATTGGAGATGATTGGTTAGACTTCAAGTGATAAAAATTCAAATCTTGAAAAAGAGGTCTCTCAATCTCTTGATAGAGATCATACTTTGGACTCTACGGAGCCCACTCTTTGGGTTAGACATCTCCATAACAAGAGTGACATTACTGGAGATATGAATGAGAGTGTTAGGACTAGGCATCAATTAGCCAATAAAATTAGCTATACTTGTTATACCTCTCAAATTGAAACCCAAAAGGTTGATGAAGCTTTAAGTGATGAGTTTTGGGTTCTTGCTATGTTAGAAGAGCTAAACCATTTTGAAAGAAATAATGTTTGGATTTTATTTCCTAGGCCTAAGAACACTAATGTGATAGGCACCAAGTGGGTCAATAGGAACAAATCCGATGAGGATGACAACATTGTGCGGAAAAAGGGTAGACTTGTAGAACAAGGCTAGACTTATAGCACAAGGGTACTCTCAAATTGAGGGTATCGATTTTGAGGAGACTTTTGCTCCCGTTGCCCGATTAGAGTCCATTAGGCTTCTCTTATCAATATCTTATGTGCACAAGTTTAAATTGCATCAAATGGATGTTAAGAGTGCCTTCCTCAATGGTTTCTTACAAGAGGAAGTGTTTGTTGAGCAACCCAAAGGGTTTATGGATCCACACCACCCCAATCATGTTTATTGCCTCAAGAAGGCACTATATGGGTTGAAACAAGCACCGAGGGCTTGGTATGAGCGCCTCACTCTTTATCTTGTTGACAATGGCTATTCTGGAGGAAGTGTTTACAAGACTTTGTTCATCAAGTGCACTAAAGATGAGTTATCCATAGCTCAAATTTATGTTGATGACATTGTTTTTGGTTCCACTAACAACTTGAAAGTTAAACAATTTGTTGATGTCATGACTCATGAGTTTAAAATGAGCATGGTTGGTGAACTAAATTACTTCTTAGGCTTGCAAATCAAGCAAATGCATGATGAGATCTTCATTTCCCAAGCTAAATATACCAAGAACCTAGAAAAGAAATTTGGCCTTGAGAATGCCATGCATTGTGACACACCTATGAGTACGACATTGAAACTTAGCAAGGATGTTAGTGGGAAAAGTGTGGATCAAAGCCTATATTGAGGCATGATAAGGAGTTTGCTATACTTGACGGCTAGTAGGCCAGATATAGCCTTTAATGTTGGTGTATGTGCTAGGTACCAAGCCAATCCCAAGGAATCCCATATCTCCTCCGTGTAGAGAATCATTCGATATGTGAATGGGACATCTAACTATGGGATATGGTACTTTTTTGACACTAATGCTAGCTTAGTTGGCTTTAGTGATGCAGATTGGGCAGGTAACTGTGATGATAGGAAGAGTACATCGGGCGGTTGCTTCTCCTTAGGGAACAATCTTGTGTCATGGTTTTGTAAAATTCCATATCCTTATCCACAGTCAAGGCCGAGTATATAGCTGTTGGGAGTGCTTGCACACAACTCCTATGGATAAAGCAAATGCTTTTGGATTATGGCTTTGAGAAATGTACTTTAACCTTTTATTATGATAACATGAGTGTCATCAATATTTCAAAAAATCTTGTCCAATATTCTAGAACCAAGCATATTGACATTAGACATAATTTCATTAGAGAGCTAGTAGAGAGCAAATGCATTGCACTTGAACATGTGGGCACAAATGATCAACTACCAGACTTGTTTACTAAACCATTAGATTCAACTAAGTTTAAATCTCTTAGTAGGTCTATTGGGATTTGTCATGACCCCATATGGGGAGCTCAAGCAAAGAGAGCGAACTTGCATTTCATTAAACAAATAATTGTTCAATTTTATGCTCTTTAATTAATTGCTTGAGTATCTTGGATGCATATATTATTGTATGAATTTTTATTCAATAAGTGTGCCTTTCCCTTATTTGAAATGCATGTCTCTTTTGTGTTCAAACATGTATTTTTGGACTAGGAAATTTGATTGGGAAGTACATTTGATTGACCCAAAGTTTATTTCCATGTTTATGAAAACTTGATCTTGACATGCTTAAATTGACATGCAAGATAAATTTATTGAATGCTTTAAAATGATTGCGAATTTGTGTGAGAGTGACTTTTGAGACTTCAATCAATAAGGATATTGTATCAATTTCAAGGATTTCACAATCCCATAGTCTCTCTCTCTTTACTTGTTGAGCAAGGATACTATCATACAGGTATTTCACCCAGAAAAATCTAAAAGGACACAATAGTCGCTCATGTCTTGTTTAGCTTGTAAAGCTTGATAGTTGCTCTTATCTTTTGTTAAAATATATCTTGTTTTCCATTGACAAATTGGTGCAAATTGGTTTGGCTTCTCTTGGAACTTCATGTGCTATTTTCCTTTGCCAAATACAATGCTTTTGGAAGTTGATGTTGCGTGTATTTCATTCAAGGCAATCTTTTCACACATATTCAAAAAATCAAACTTCCATGAATTTTTCTCTCTTAATTAAATTGCATTAAGTTGTTGTATATGATTATGCATTTACGTTGCAAATATCTCTCTTTGCTAAAGCGTCCCGGTTGGGGAATACTCATTTGCCTATCTTGTGATAAAAAGGGGGAGTAATGTTGGATTTATGGGGAGTTCGTGTTGCTTTTGCATATAAGGGGAGAATGTCATTTTTATGGAGAGTTGACTGTTTTAGTTGTTAGCCTTTGCATGTGCATTGTTAATTACATGTCACTTGTTTATATTTCATGCAAATCGCACTTGTTTTAATTTATCTTGATCCCTTACATACACTTGTCTTGGAAAGTGTAGTTCTTTTTTTATAGGGATGATCATTCTACAACAGATCGAAGATTTGAAGATTTAGCTTTAGGTATCTCTTTGTAATATAGAATGTGTTTGTTGACCTCTTGTTATTTCTTCTTGTTGTGAGGATACCTTGTGAGTGAGTGGTTTTGTCACGAAATAGCCAAAAGGGGAGTTTGTAAGTTCCTCAGTTTTTTGATTGGCTTATTTCGATTGACAAACCACATTTGAGGATAATTATGTATGGGTAGCTTAAACCGGTCTTACTCATGATCAAGTTCAAGCTCCAAAGGTATATCTTTTGCTTAACTTTATTCGAAGAGCTTTAGTGCACACACTCACTTTCATGCATGTTTTAATCACTTTGCATTAATGCTTAATTGTCTTGTTGTATGCCTATTGTTGTTCTCTATTACTTGTTTAAATTAATTGTATTTTGTGATTAAATTGTCATGTCATGTTAGGCATTAGGATGCATTCCCTTTACCTATTTTCTCTTGCAAATTTATATATGAGTTGAAGGAAGCGAGCAGTGCTCCATTTAAGCGGCGCCACCACCAGCGCAGGTTTACAGTGGTTTTTCGCTGGTGGCACGCAGGTCTTCATGTGCACCACACCTATGCAACTTTTCCAGTGGTTTGTCGTTGGTTGCGCGCTAGTCGTCATGCATACCACACTAGCGCAACTCGTCCAGTGGTTTGTTGCTGGTTGTGCACCACTGCCATGCGCTTCTCCTCTGGCACCCAGCACAAAAAATAGGTTGTGCATTGGTGGTGCGCTAATCGACCAACGCTACCACCAGCGTACAATGCGTCTTTTGGGCAGTTTTTGTTAAAACAATGTAGTTTCATTTTTGGCTTCATATATCATCTTCTTCCTATCTCGTCCCTAAGAGCTTCCAAAACTTATTTGACGAGAGAAATAAGTTGTTTTTAGTGAGAGAAGCTCCAAGAATCCATTTTCACTCAATCAAACTTCAAAACATAATCAGCAAGCATCTTTCAAGCATGGGTCTCTTGTTTGTTCATGACTAGGTATTCTCTACATGCTTTAGACTTTAAAGTTTCATTATTATGACATGTACACCTAGGTTTTAGCTTTTATTGCAAATTAAAAGCCTGCTTGTGTGCTTAATAGCTTTTATGACATGATTGTGGTATTGGTTGTTGGTTGAGAGTATTGATTAGTGATAGCTAGAATTTAGGACGGTTTTACCCTTCTAGCTAATTCTTCTTGCCTTTGCATTTAGAACAATGATATATAGGATTTGCTTTTCTTGCCATTATTAATTCTAGATAAGCATGAATTTTTTGACCTAGCATTTTTACATATATAATATTCTTGCATATTCAGTTAGGTTGCCATTATCTCTTTATTGTTGATTAAGCTTGTGGCTAAGTGGTTAGTGCACAAGGTTGGTGATCCAAAATCACTATTAATGCCTTATGGGTAGAGTGAAAGGGTTAGTAACTGGAGGGTATGACGGAAGGTCAACCTAGGTTGTAAAATTTCATTCAATAGTGGATTTTGATGATCGAGTGTGGCGCACTGAATAGCCCGTGGTTTTTCCCATTTGGAGAGTTTCCACGTATATATTGCGTGTTGTTATTGCTTTATGTTTGTTGTCATTTATTTGAACACTTGGTAGAATGGGGTAGATTTAATAATATTGATTAATTCATGAAATTTGGTAATCAATTGGATTAAAAACCTATACACCCCCCCCCCCCCCCCCCCCCCCCTTAGGTTTATAGACACACTTTCTAGGAAATTTCAATTATTATTTTATTTTTTGGACATTAGTCAAACAGGTCGAAGGGTGTTTATGTGATATTGTTTTATTTTTACACTTTTAATACAATTATTCATATAATCAGGGTGTGTAAGTGTAATTTTTCCTTGATGTCCATTTCACTTCTATCAGTTTTTGCCAATAAATGAAAGTTCAGGGGGTTTAATGCCAAGAAAAAAAATTCAAGGGGCACTTTGCTAACGAGCTATAAGTTCAGGGGTAATGGTTTTATTAACCCAAAAAAAAAATTGACGAACTAACTCACAAGTACTACTAGACATGTCGCTGGTTCCGCTTCAATCTGGATCTCGGTTTAGAACCGTTGTTTTCGGTTCCTTCAGTTTCGACGGTTTGGCCTGTTTCATTTCCTCCTTTTTTTTAACAAACAAATTTATAAATAAATAAATATCCACACATATACAACCACATATCATTGCCATTTTGCCACACTAAAACCTTATCCTGTTTTATTATTATTATTATTATTATTAATTCAAATAACTAAAAAAAACTAAATATACACATATATACAACCACATATCATTGCTATTTTAGAGCATCTCCTTTGCTATTATACATTTGAGGTGCGTTTGGCAAGGACATGAGACAGGACATGGTGAGACGGCATATGACAGGACAGACTGTTCTATATTGTGTTTGATAGGCCAGGGATAAAACTGTTCATTGTATTGTTATGCATTTGGTATTGCTGTAACAGGACGAGACAAAAGGTTCAAATGACCAGAGTGCCCTTCTTGTCCTGTCCAATTCATACTAAGTAGAATTTGTTGCGCTGTTCATTTTCAAACCATTTATTATCGAAGGTTTTGAATATGAAGTTTTCAATCAAGTGGATGTACATTTCATCTTTTAAGTGGTAAAAATCTGACCGATCATTTGTGTAATGGAATCTAGATGACCGTAATATAATAAGCTTATCCTGTGTTGTGAAACTAATCAAAACTTGAAACTTAGAATCGGTAGAGAATTCTGAATTGGCCAAGCAAACTTTTGGGATTTGATTTGTAATCCAATCAGCTGAAGTTCTGTATTGAACAGATAAATTTGGTTTATTGTGCCTAAATCCATCGATAGACACTGAAGAGAGGCATAATACAAGAAAAATAAAAATAACAATAAAAGTTTCATAAGATTAAGTTGTTGCCAAAATGTGTACAGGCAAATCTGAGTGCAAATCACACTCATATAACTAAAAATGAAACAACTTTCTAAACCTTATTTTTAAATTTTTTTAAATATTTTTTCTTAAACATTTTTTCTTAAACATTTTTTCTTCTTTTCAATGAGTACTTTGCCCATTCTCAACACCAACATACTTTTCCAAAGAGCTGCTAAAGAAATTCTCTTTCACTTTCTGAATGTATAAGATGTGAGCAAACTATCTAAACCTACTTGATGACAAATCTTGACTCTTTCGACTTCTAACAACTCTACGAGCTTGTTCAATTTTCCATGAAGACTATTACAAAACTTCATCAAATACATGATGTCATAAACAGTAGGGAAATACATGTTGATTAAGTGAAAGAACTCCACTTGGTTATCCGGCAGATTCTGGCACGTCAAATCAGATACTGGTTTGTTCTTCCTAAACAAAATACACAAAATATCAAATCACACCCAAAATGAAACCAAAACAATTAAATGTAGGAACCCCATATCAAATTTTGACCGATTAGAGATTTTTTACAGAGATTAGAGAGGTTAAACAAACAAACAAACCTAAATTTGTTTTTGATTGCATGAGATTTTTACAGAGAATAGAGAGAGGTTATAAAATTAAAATAAACTAAGAAATTGCACAAACTTGGCCAAAATATCTAAACTAAGAACCTGGCTTTGAAGAAAAAAGACAAGGTGTGTTGCTGACGATGCCAACGACGAGTTCAAACAACCCTGACGAGGATGGATTTGTGGCTGGTAGGTGTGAGAGATAGAGAGGAGAGGATCGGCTATAGATGATAGAGTGAAGATCAAAACCTAATTTCGAGATCAGTTTTTTTTTTAATTTTATAGTTTATATTTTTGTAATTTTTAAAACTTTTGAGGGTAAAATTGTCTTTTGGGCGTTTGTCCCATGCATGGGTAAAGCCTGGTCGAGGGTCTGAGGTGGGACAAGATTTTATGGTTTTTGTCCCACCTTGTCCCGTCCCGTCCCGTCCCATCCCGTCCCGTCTCATGCTAATAGCGAGTCAAATGTAGGATAAGAGAAAGTTATCCCACCTTGTCTCGTCCCGTCCCGCGTACCAAATGCACCCTTGGAGAAAATTGAATGCCACATAGGATAGTTATATGATGAGGTAGAAAAAATCTCTTTAGTGCAATTATCTAACTTGATTATAGAGGTGATGTGACGAAAAAAAGTTGGAGAATAAGAATTTGAGTTTCTAATTTTAGAAAGTCTCCTAGAAATGTTGTCTAGGATTTCTAACTTTTTCCCACCAACAATATTACACCTCATTTAATGATAATATAAGAGATGAGAGAGAATGAGATAAATGTTGTAAGACGGTTGATCAAAAACAAATACATATTTGATTTAAAAATAAAAGAGGGAAAAAGTGAAATAAATGTTTTAAGATGATTTGTCAAAATGGGATACATATTTTATTTTAGATAATTACATTAGAGATGAGAATATACATTTCTAATTTTGTTTTTTTGACAAAGTGGATTCAAATTCAATATATATGCTAATATGTCACTAGTTAGAAACCCAAAAATGCATATTTGTATTGGAGATGTAAAACCTTATCTTGTTTTTTTTATTATTGTAATTTTAAAAACTAAATATCTAAACAAACTTTCAAAAAAACATAAAAAAATTATTTAAACAGAACTGCCGGTTCCGTTGGGGGAACAAAAACAGCCCTTGTCCCGATTTCTGGTCCAGTTCTGATCCCAATTTTGAGGTCACGGTTCCGATTCGGTTACAACGGCTCGGTTCTACGGTTGGAACCGAACCGGTATCATGTCTAAGTATTATCGCCCAATATAGGCTAGTGATAAGAATATCCTTTCAGCATGAAAATGTTTTTATATAGTCTATACGTTTTAATCCCTGTAAATAAAAGCAAAGGACTTGTTTACGTAGAAAACAATAAGAAATTGAGGCCCCGTCCTGTAGCTGTTTTTCAGTCCGTTTCGTTTTTAATTTTTAAAAACGATTTTGAACACGCATTCGTTAACCGTTCTCATTTTATTTTCGAAAAAAAAAAAAAACAAAGCTAGTGTTAAAAGTGAAAGATTTAAAAAAATATAAAATACTTGTTTTTTATTTTTGTTTTTGTTTTTCATTTTTTTTCCACATCTTTTATAAAAAAAAATTAATTATACTATTATGCGTTTCATATGGCTAGGACAAGACGGGATAAGATTTTCAAATAACCAAAGTGCCCCGCTTATATATATTTATATAATATTATAATATATATTACTACATATAAATATTATATAAAATATTATATATTATAATATTTACATAATTAGTATACTAATTTTTTATAATATATATAATATTACTATTATATATATTATTAAATACAATGTATATTTATATAATATATATATTAATACTATATATATTATGATATATATATATATATATATATATATATATATTTATAATGTTATTATATACAATAATATATTATATAATATTATATATATATATATATATATATTATCAAATATTATATATTTATATAGGATATAATGTAATATATATCATTATATATAAAAATATAAAATAATACAATAAAAAAATATAATAATATATAATATATATAATATTATAATATATGTAATAATATTTTATGTATATTTTATATATTATTATAATATATATATATTAATAGAATATATATAGTTATATTTTTATTATAATATATATATATGTATATTGTAATTATTTATTTTTAATTTTAGAGTTTAATTTTGATTAATTCAGTTTTTCATATGTTTTTTTGAATTAATTTTTAATGTATTACTTTTATTTAATTTTAAAATTAATATACAAAAATTATATTGGTTAATTATGTAATCAATTTGTTTATAGTTGTAATAATATTAAACAAAATATAAAAATTGATATTTCAATTTTTGATAGTTTTCGGTTAATCTACCGGACACGTTTTTTCCATTTTCATTTTCAAAATACAAATTTCAGTATATGCTACCAGACGTGTTTTCATAATTCGAAACTGAAACAAAAAACATTGTTCTCATTTTCATTTTTATTTTCGAAAAACAGCAACTGAAAAACGTTTATAGGACGGACCCTGATATATATATTATACAATAATCTCAAGGAAACACAACAGGACAAAGCAGAAATAGAGACAAATAAACAAATAGCAACGAAACTAAGAAAACAGACAATTGATTAATTAAAACAACAAGAATGATTCAAAATCTAAAAAAGCGTCTCCATCCACTAACTGTTGTAAGGATTTGAATTAACACAATAAAACAAAAACAACATGTATAGGTACATAATTAATCTAAAAGCTTAACCTAAACATGTTTCTATACAAACTTAATCAAACCCTAATATACATAATATAACCCATGTTGATTCAAGAGAAAAGTAGAAAAATAGAATCGATAACGGAAGCGTACCTGAATCCATTGCCAGAGGTTGGTGGACGGGTTGTGATCTTCCAAATTACAACCTTTCTTGAACCCTAAAGTTCTATTTTGCCATGTTGATAGGGATACAGACAAAACAAAACATCATGTAATATGGGGACCATAACCCTAAATATATATAATAATCAAATTATTATATGTTGGCTATTTCTAATTCGACCCCTCAACAAATTAGAAATAGCACTCCGGTATCTACATATTAATTTCATGACAATTATACCCTTAAGCTTTAATACTTTAAATCTTAATTAGATCACTTTAATTTAGGCTTAACCAAAAGATAGCACAACACATTTAATATTCACATGTGTGGCCCCATATGATGGAATTTTCTAACAATCTCCCACTGGGACACATATGTAACTTTACAAATGTGTAAGACTTTATGAGCTCTAAAATTTTGCTATCACAATTTTAGGGTATATCCGAACAATCTAGTCTATTGATTATGCCAACATAGGATCAAAGCGGTTTTCGTCACATTTAGCGTGACTAAACCCATCAATGGTCACGTATACCAACATAAACAAATGACATAGATCAATCATGGATGTGTAGCATGGAAATTACATGCAATGTGATCTATACATGTCTATTCCAACTGGTCCTACTTTATTCCTTAGTGAGATCAAAACTTAACATAATATAACAAAATGTAATTAACCAAATACTTTATTTCTGATCATAAAATATCCAAATACATAAATGCATAAGTACATCCAAAATCAAATCTAGAGCAATAAAATATAAAATTATACAAATTCCAACTATAATGTGATATCCTCATACAAAATAACACACATATAAGCAGTGTGCTCATGAAAAACCTTGGGTGGTAATCCCTTTGTAAGAGGATCCGATATCATGGAGTTTGTCGCAATGTGCTCTATGGATATATGTCCACTCTGCACTCTTTCCTTCACAACTAGGAACTTAATGTCAATATGCTTTGACCTGGATGAGCTCTTATTGTTGTTAGAATATAGCATTACTGACTTATTGTCACAATATAGTTTGAGTGGTCTTTCAACACACTCCAGAATGCATAGCCCAGTGAAAAAATTCCGTAATCGTATTCCATGGTTGGATGCCTCAGAGCATGCTACAAACTCTGCTGTCATGGTGGAAGAAGCTATGAGTGTCTATTTGGCACTCCTCCAAGAAATAGCTCCACCAACCAATAAATATATGTAGTCTGATGTGAATCTCCTACTATCTTGGCATCCAACATAATCGGAGTAGGAATACTCTGTGATCTCAAACTAATCTGATCTCCTATATGTGAGCATGTAATCTTTTGTTCTCTTCAAATATCTTATAACTTGATTGGCTGCTATCCAATGATCCATCATATGGTTACTTAAATATCTGCCTAACATACCAACAATGTACGCAATATCCGGACGCATACACACCAGAGCATACATTAGACTCCTTGCAGCTGATGCATATGGAATCTTCTGCATTTCCTTAGCTTCAAGGTTACTTTTAGGGTACTGATGGAGACTGAACTTGTCTTCCTTAGCGACAGGGGTGTCACCTGGTTTGTTGTCCTACATGTCAAACCTTTTGAGCACTGTATCGATATAGCTCTTTTGTGATAATCCAAGAATACCCCGAGAGCGATCTCATCGTATCTGGATCCTTAATACAAAGGAAGCGGCATAAAGATCTTTCATCTTAAATTTCTTTGATAGAAATCTCTTGGTTTCATGCAACATTATATATCATTTGTGGCAAGCAGTATGCCATTGACATATAAAATCAGGAATATGTGCTTACTCCCACTGAATTTGTGATACACACAATTATCAACAACGTTTATCTCAAAACCAAACGAGATAATCACTTGATGAAACTTATGGTACCACTGACGGGAAGCATGCTTGAGGCCATAGATGGACTTTGTCAATTTGCAAACCATATTCTTTGGGTCTCCCGACTCAAAGTTTTCTGGTTGCACCATATAAATTGTTTCGTCAATGTCACCATTGAGAAACGCCATCTTGACATCTATCTGATGAAGCTCAATGTCAAAATGTGCCATGATTGTCCTAAAAGAGTCTTTCGTTGAAACCGGAGAGAAAGTCTCTTTACAGTCAATCCCTTCATGTTTGATAAAGCCTTTAGCTACAAGACGAGCCTTATACCTCTCCACATTACCTTTCAAATCCCTTTTGGTTTTAAATATCCATTTACAACCAATGGGCTTCGCACTTTCTGGTAATAGGACAAGTTTCCAAACATTATTATCTTGCATAGACTTATACTTCTCATTCATGACATTAATCCACTGTTGAGAGTTGGAACCCTGTATGGCTTGATGGAAGTTGATTGGATCATTTTCCATTATTCCAATGTCTTCCTCATGTTCCTGGAGAAATACGAAAAAATCATCTGGAATAACATTTCTCCTTTCTCTAGTGGACCGCCTTAATGACACTGGTTGTTGAGGTTGTTGAGTTTGTTCCTCAGGAACAATTACCTCATCTTGAATGGGGGTTGTTCAACATTGTCTGGTTGAGGATCCAGATTTGTTTCTTGATCAATGACAGAGGTAGACGCCTGTAAATTGTCAAAAGCGATAGTAGGAATTGAAACCGATTATTACTCAAAGACAATGTCTCTAACCTTATTTCTCCCCCAAACTTAACATCCTAAAAAAAATATTGCAGTTCCCATTTCAAAAATTGAACTTAATGTTGGATCATAAAACTTATAACCCTTAGACAACTAAGAGTAGCCAATAAAGTAGTTGCTCACAATTTTGGAGTTTAATTCCCTTTAATATGACCTGTAAAGCTTTGCCTCAGCTGGACATCCCAAAATGTGAAAATGCTTTAGACTAGACTTTATGCTTGTCCAAAACTCATAAGGTGTTTAGCAGCTTCATTATTCTCTTTCTTTTTGCCCTTATCCTTAGAGGTGCTAGCCAGATGAGCAATTTCAGTCATATCTTGCTTCAGCCTCTCTTCCTCTTACACATAATAAGAAATGAGCTCATTAAGAGTCAATTTCTCTCTTTTACAGTTGTAACTGACCTTAAACTGATTGTATTGTGTAGGAAGTGATATTATTACCAAATGCACGAGCAATTCGTCAGACAGCTCGAGCTTCAGTGCCTTAAGTTTAGAAGCAATATGAGACATATCCATAACGACTCCCTAATGTTCCCTTTGCATTTGTACTTCATAGAAATCAAGCTTTGCAAATGCAGTGTTTGTTTTTGCCTTACCAATTTTTGTTTGCAAAACACTTTTCAATTTCGATTAGGAACTCTTTGGCTTTGGTTATCTTTTCAGATACCACACCCCTAAATACCTCTGGAATGCCGCGCTTAATGATCATAAGACTCATGCGATTTGAGCAATCCTACTTCTCAAAGTTCTTCCTATTATCAGGAGAACTTGCATCCGTAAGAGAAGCATGTTGCTCAACCCGAAATGTAAGGTCAAGATCCATGCAGCCGAGAACAATGAGTATGTTCTCCTTCCAAATCCTTAGCTCGAACCGGACTAGATCACTCTAGACCATCGACTGTCTTCCTCGTCGCCGCAAAATGCGCGGGTTCTTATCGGAAACCAGGCGTTGACAGAGATGAGGAGAAAACTGGTATGAGCGGTTGAACGTGGGATGACGATAGTTATGGGTTGAAAACCCATCAGCCCAAGAGCAAACCCATACTGGGTTTGATTCGATCCATCACCCAAAAACAAAACCTAGATCACAATTTCCAACACCACATCATGTTTGCTTTTAAAACAACCCTATCCCCTTGTTCATCCACCAAACAAATCCATCCAGAACTCACAAAAAAAAACGCAAAAAAAACATACTATATTCATGGATTTAACATATATATTAGACAATAAATATATTTTGGAAGCAGAGTAAATCCAGTATATATTTTTGTTCGATGGATAAAAAAAAAACCAACACAGATGAACAACAAAATCCAAAACACCACAACTCAATCAAATTTCATAAAAGAAGATCAAAACCTTAAGTTTTTTTTTTAACCAAAATCCAAAATTCAATTATCAAGAATCGAAAATGGGTGGCTCTGATACCACTTGTAAGGATTTGAATTAACACAATAAAACAAAAACAACATGTATAGGTACATAATTAATCTGAAAACTTAACCTAAACATGTTTCTATACATACTTAATCAAACCATAATATACATAATATAACCCATGTTGATTCAAGAGAAAAGTAGAAAAATAGAATCGATAGCAGAAGCGTACCTGAATCCATTGCCGGAGGTTGGTGGACTGGTTGTGATCTTCCAAATTAGCACGACCTTTCTTGAACCCTATAGTTCTATTTTGCTCTGTTGATGGGGATATAGACAAAACAAAACATTGTATAATTTGGGGACCAGAACTCTAAATATATATAACAATCAAATTATTATATGTTGGCTATTTCTAATTCGGCCTCTCAACAAATTAGAAATATTACTCCGGTATCTACACATTAATTCCATGATAATTATACCCTTAATCCTTAATACTTTAAATCTTAATTAGATCACTTTAATTTAGGTTTAATCAAAAGATAGCACAATACATTTAATATTCACATGTGTGACCCCATATGATGAAATTTTCAAACAACTGTTACATTCAAATACTGAAAGTGAAAGCTTGTATGTTTAAATTAAGACATTTGGATGTTTGTCTTTGTCACCTAACAAAACTCGTTTTCCCCGAAATTCCCTTCCCTCCTCGATTATTTCTATGTTCCACTTATATCATCACTCTTTTTTCAACCTTCTGGCTTCCCCATCAAAAATAAAATGAAAAACACAAAAAATGTTAACCTCTCTCTTGTTGCATCATCTACAATAACTTTGTCTGCTCCTCTGTCTCAGAATGCCTCGCCGTTTATTAGAAGGTACACATTTTCGTAAAGCCGATTGATTTGACAGAAATTATTATACAATCATTCATTGACCAGTTTAATTTCCAAATTCAATTCTTGCAGTGATCTCTCCAGCACCCACTAAACCAAAAATGCAGGGCTTGTTTTTCTTCCTTGGAGCGTCAGTTGTGCTTCTAATATTGCTAGTTATCTTATTCATTTTTTGGAAATTTATCAAACCAAGGGAGATAATGAAGTTAGCGCTACAAAAAAATAAAGGGGAAGGTAAGAATTCGATCCAAACCCAAAATTGTGAGCAATATTAAGATGAGGGGTATTTCCAGCTACACCCCTAGTACCAGACCTGAAATTTTTCGTGCTGTCGGATTATCACATGTGATGATCACTTAAACATCAGTTAGATTATTACATATATCCTTAAGACCGCACGAAAAAATTTAAGATGGTCCTGTAGAATTATTCCTAAGATAAGACTTTAGTTAGTATCCTAATTAAGGTTGTAAGTTGGTGCAGTCCCCAAGGATTTCTTCAGTGGCAATCTCAGAACAATTATCTATTTTGACTTCCAGACGTTAAAGAAGGCAACCAAAAATTTTCATCCTGGTAACCTTCTTGGAAGAGGTGGATTTGGGCCTGTTTACCAGGTAGTACTAGTATATGCTGTACTTAAGTAAGGTAATTAATGTATTGATTAAACTTGTTTACCAATTAGACGTCTCTGTCTGTCTGTTTGCCTGTCAATAGGGAAAGTTAGGAGATGGGAGGTTGGTTGCTGTAAAAAAGTTATCTCTTGACAAATCACAACAAGGAGAATCAGAGTTTCTTTCTGAGGTGAAGATGATCACAATCATCCAGCACAAGAACCTCGTTCGTCTCCTCGGATGTTGCACAGATGGGTCTCAACGATTACTTGTATATGAATACATGAAGAATAAGAGCTTGGATTTCATCATATACGGTCTCATCTCTCATTTCATTTATTGAATTTTAATGCAACCATATATGTACAACATTATAAACAATTTTTTGTTTAGCTTGAATCATTCGGAAGAAGAATTTATTCAAGTGTGATTCTCAATTCCATGAACTGATCATGAACCTTGCTGTTTGTAGTAATTTCGAAATATCTTTTATTGTCTACTGATGCAGGAAAATCTGAACAGTTCCTAAATTGGAACACTCGGTTTCAGATAATAATTGGCATAGCTAGAGGACTACAGTATTTACATGAAGATTCGCATGTAAGAATTGTACATAGAGATATCAAAGCGAGCAACATTCTTCTTGATGAAAAATTCCAACCGAGGATTGGAGATTTCGGGCTGGCGCGGTTCTTCCCTGAAGATCAAGCCTATCTCAGCACTACATTTGCTGGAACATTGTACGTCATTCACTTCAATTACATGTTTCAATATGATTTTTTTTTATAAAAAAAATCTTACGAGGTTTTAAATTATACAGAGGATACACAGCACCCGAATATGCTATTAGAGGAGAATTGTCTGAAAAGGCTGACATCTATAGTTTTGGAGTTCTGCTTCTAGAAATAATTAGCTGCAGGAAAAACACAGATCTTACATTACCATCTGAAATGCAATATCTTCCTGAATATGTAAGCGTATTTTTTTAATATTGAGACATGCCATTGCCAGCCAATATACTCACTCACTATTGACGTAAATTTATGTACATGTTTGCATTGCTAGGCATGGAAGTTGCATGAGAGGTCGAAAGTGATTGATTTAGTAGATCCAATAATGCAAGAAAATGGGTTTGAGAAGGAGGAGGTTATGCAAGCAATCAATGTGGCCTTCTTATGCCTTCAACCTCATGCAAATCGAAGGCCTCGGATGTCAGAAGTTGTTGCCATGTTAACTTGCAAAGTGGAAATGGTTGAAATACCAACAGGACCAGCCTTCTTAGATCGAAGACGTAAACGAGATGAGACTCTTTCTTGGGATACTATATCAGAGCCATTCCCTTCTCCTCTGTGCAGTGAGTCCCCTAGCTTACCTCAACAACCAAACTGAGATGCTAGTTACGCTGTGCTTTCATAAAATTACTCAACTCTTTTTCTTATTGTATTTAATTTGGAAATATATATATATTCTCCTCGATGTATACTGATATAAAATACATCAGTGCGTTGCATGTGGATCATAGATTATGGATAAGCATTAACAAGTGTATACCGACTGAACTAAAACAATTGAATCTAACTGTTCATATACAAGGAACTGATATATATTTATCGGTGCGAACTGAGGAGAAAAAATTATTATATATATAGTATACAAACATGAATTAGTATTTTTGATTCTATTAGAATTACAATCCTCACGTTCAATGATTGCTTACCCTTCAATATAATCTAAATATGATCATTTAATCCTTAAGAAATTATTAAATAAAACAATATTTTAAAAATATAAAACAAAAAAAATAATGGAATCTGAAAAAAAAAATGGATCTAGATAGACGGTGGAGATCCATCTTCTTATATCTTATTTAATTTTTATAACATAAAATAAAAAATGAAAAGCAAAATAATAAAAACAAAAAACAAAACCCGTCAAATTCACAACCCAAAAAATAAATTTCAACACATTCAAACAACCTAGAAAATCGAACACACGAATTAAAAAGGAAATTTATTTATTTTTTCTAAAAATCAAAACAAATTCTACACAACATCTATGAACATTCTACACTCAACAACAATCACCAAAAACCATCCATCCAAAAACACACAACCATCATCAGTTCTTCAGATTTTCAAAAATCATATCATCTCAAACCATCATCAAACACCAACCACAAGCTCTTCAGTTTTCCATAAATATTCATCATCACAAACCCACACCAACCACATTCAACATCAATCACCACCCTAGCATCATCTAAACCCACCAAACACTGCAATTGTCAAACCGACACAAACCAACAGCGGCCGGATCAAACCCACACAAATCACAACCATAACCCGAATTGAACCCACACCAAACGAGGATCAGGAGGCAATCGAATCAAATTACACCAGCAGCCCCAATCAACTCGCACTAGAAACCACCCCCACCGTCAACAACCAGTTCCGATCTCTTTTCAAAAGAAGAGATCGTGCTTGATATCCTTGGAAACCATATTGATCTGCACCATAAACCACTCCACGACAACCAAATCATACACAAGGGTTTAGAGAGAAAGATTTGTGTGAAAGGGTTTAGAGAGAGGGATTCGCAAATCGCATGAGAGAGAGGGAAGAACACGATCTAGTGAAAATGAATTCTAGATTGTGTTCTTGCCTATGTCATTTTTTATTTGGATAATTATCTCGGTGGTCATCAACGTGGGTCACCACTATCAAAATGGTCATTAGATGGGGAACTGGTTTCAAAATGATCATTTTTGATGAACATAGTTACACTAATGGTCATTTTATCCGTTTATATCCAATTCCATTCGATGAGTGACTTTTTGTTAAATATTGGGATGACGTTAATTTATTTTAGATGTTTTTTCAAATCAATTTTTTCTTTTGTTTTTTGAAACAAATAATTATATATATATATTGTATGTGAATATATGTATAACATATCTCAAACATATATATATATATATATATATATATATATATATATATATGCCCATTCTTGAGTGCAACATGACACCATACAATTTTAAAAAATAGTCCATGTCAATCTAATCTCAACCATTGATTTCTTTTAGACAAACATCGAATGGTAATGACTTATTCTCTTAATGAATGCATTGGAATCCGAAAATAACCTACTAAGCAAGTCACTTCTCACTCACTAACTTACTTGACCGTTTGTTCTTCACTCCTCTCAATGGTTAACTGTTTGTTCTTCTTTTCTTGGTATAAGTTGTTCTTTTTTTCTTTTACAGCCATAAACATCTAATCTCTTACCGTTTTTCTTCTCTTCTTCTTCTATATTTCTCTTCCAGCCTTAAAATTTCGTTCTTCTCAATAATTACTGTTGTTCTTCTTGTCTTGGTATATGTTATTGATCTTTTTTTTGCTTCCAGCCATAAATATCTAATCTTGTACCGTTTTTCTTCTCTTCTTCCTCTATATTTCTCTTCCAGCATTAAAGTTGTTTAGTTCTTCATATATCCAGAATCCATAAAGATCTTTGCTGGTTCACATTTTCAGTTCATCCTTAAAGATCTTTGCTACTTCATCAGGTGTGTCTCCAAATTTCGATTTTAATGTTAGTTATTAGTTGTATCAAATGGTGTTTTAATGTTCATTGCATTCGTCATTCTATGGTTTTTAGGCGTAAATGGAAAATAACATCACGTTACTTTGATACCTATTGTTGCGATTACTATACGTTAATGGAAAACAAATAGACAACATAATCTTTAGATAACTATTATAATTATCGAGTCAGACATATAATCATATGATCGATTTTACTTTTCTGTGATTACTTTTATTATAAGCTAATCGTTATGTACGTATTGTAATTTTTGGTTTACATGTTGTGATAATCATATGTTGGTCATTTTTTTATTTGTTTTTTTGTCTAGTAATGGAACGACATGGAGGAGAAAGTTCGATTGATACAAACGATGAATTTAATAAACTTGAAGTGTCTCTAGATATGGACTCTACTGCTGTTGATTCTATGCCTTATTGGTCTGTGGTTGGAACTTTAAAAGAAATTTATGGTTTGAATTACAAAGATGTCATTGAAATGAAATTTGATTCTATTGAAGACGCATGTACATTATATCATGATTATTCTAGGGCGGTTGGATTTGATGTAAGATTGTCCAACAAAATCCATGACAGTGAATGTAGAATAACCTTCAGAGTATGGCTCTGTAAGACAGAAGGTTTTCGAGATAAGAAGTACATGTGCAATCCAAATTTGAAGCATAGGCCACAGCTGTAGACAAGAGTAGGTTGCAAAACTCGTTTCTCCTTTAGTTTAGACTGTGATACTAACAAGTACATCGTAAGGGCATTCGAGAAAAATTGTTGCCATAAACTAACAACGTTTCGTGACGTTGCTTAGGTACGATCTCACAGAAACATTGGCGCTAAAGACTTATCCCAAATTGATGCCATAGGAAACTGCTGTATAAGACCTTGTTTGACATATGAATACATGGTGAACAAGAAAGGGGGATACTCCAAAATTGGATTCACACAGAAGGACATGTACAACCAGATTGATGTGAAGAGACAGGATGAAGCTTTGGAAAATGATTCACATGCCGCACTTATGTACCTACAGTCAAATGCGAATTCTGAAATCAATTTCTGCTGCAGGTTCAGCATAGATGATAAAGATAGGCTAGCTAATATATTTTGGAGGGACTCACATTCCTTATTCAAGTACCAGTGCTTCAGAGATGTTCTTGTTTTTGACAACACTTACAAGACAAATGTCTATGCCAGGCTTGTGGTCCTATTTGTCGGTGTAACCAACCACCATGTGACTTATGTATTTAGAGTTGACCTGTTGTCGGATGAGACTGTGCAGTTGTACAGATGGGTTCTTAATACTCTCATGGATTCCATAGGCCACAAACATCCCATTTCTATACTGACCGACGGAGACGAAGCAATGCAGCAAGCCATCGACAAGATATTTCCTAACTCACGACACATGATATGTGGATGACACGTATCCAAGATTGCAATCACTCACCTTCATAAAGAAGAGAAGAAATCACCATTTTGATGCTTATTGTATAAGCAAATATCAGAGGATGAATTCGAGGATCTTTGAAAAGAGTTGTTGGAACAGTATGGTCTAAAAGAAAACAATTGGATGAGTAAAATGTATGAGAAGAAGCATAGGTGGGTGGAAGTATATTTTAAGGGCCATTTTTTTACAGGCATGTGTACAACTCAATGATGCATGGGTATGAACAATAACCTGAAGGATTATGTCTGCAATCGTGAGAAATTGTTTAAATTCATCCCTCAAATTGATAGGGCTCTTATGAGGTTAAGAAAAAAATTATTTAGAGATGAATAAGTATCTAAGTGTAAGAGTCCGATCATTTTAAGCCACCTGAAGCCATTGGGGAAGCATGCAGCTTCCAAATACACTTATCAAATTTATCTTGATGTTGCTGAACAAATTATGAATGAATCAAAATATACGCATATTGCACCAGAGGAGGAGGATAAATGTCAAGTATACTATTTGTCCACATATGAATTTCATGATGAGAAAAGGAAAGTTGTTTACCATTTGGATAGGGTTGGCATTCAGAAAGTCGATGAAGATGGTGTTTGGGATCTGGAAAAACATAATCAACCTTTAATTTTGTGTGACTGCAACTTGTTTGAAGGTAAATGAATTCTTTGTCATCATATGTTTTATGTTATGAAAGTGGAGCACCTTAGAAAGTTTCCCGAGTCCATGATGTTTAAGAGGTGGATAAAGTCTGCCGCATGTGATGTTCTTATGAAGTTTTAGCCAAATAATGAGTGTTCGAAAGGAATCGATATTTCCCGATTCGCTTCATTGAGTGCAGAGTGACACGTCCTAAAGAAGTGTTTCTATTCCCAAGTATAAGAGTGTCATAGTAATAAATTAACCTGTAAGACAAGGTCGAACCACAAGAAGGTTGTTCACTTGTCCTTGTAGAATTAATTATCTAGATTAATTAATAAGCTTGTTATAAAAATGTAAATAAATTAAAATTAAAATTGGGGCTAAGGGATCTACTGTTGGTAATTCGATTATGATCCAATAATTAATATTTAGTCAAGATTAATGGGAGGATATTCCACTCCATTGACCACTCTCTGATAGATATGGGTAAAAGTACTCATTGTGGTAGACAACATATGTCTGTCTGCAGCGAGTCAAAACTCCACAAAGATCAGAGGAGATAAACCACTATCTGATAGATATGGGTAAAAGTACTCACTGTGCTAGACAATATCTATCTGTCTACAGTGATTCAAAAACTCTACAAAGATTAGAGGGGAGAAACCACTCTCTGATAAATATAGGTAAAAGTACTCACTATGCTAGACAATATCTGTCTGACTACAGTGAGTCAAAAACCCCACAAAGATCAGAGAGGAGAAAGCAAAAAAATAATAAACTTACCATAATTGGATCATATTTTCCATACCAACAGTATCATTTTTGGCCCCAGCTATATAAAATTAGCCAGACATAATTTAACTAGAAAATAGCTATTTTATTTAAAATGAGAATTCGAGAACAAAAGAGAGAGAATTTCATAAATCTAATATCAGATTTGGATTCAGAATGTATAAATTAGGGGGGAGAGTGTTAGGTCTGTGAGTTTTGTTGGCATTATTCTATATCAAAACAACATTTCCTTTATATTGTTTAGTTGTCTAGGATTCATGATGATTCAAGCTTCAAAGAAGAAATGACAACTATTCAAGAAAGTTCAAGTCTTCAAAGGGAAAAATGCTTCAGGATTCTACAAAGGTATATTAAGACCTTTCTTTTCTCTTTCAAGGCTTAGGCACACACACACATATCATACATTTGTGTCCCTGCATCATTGTGCACCATTATAGGCACACATATACAATTCATTCATATGTGTCCCTGTATCATTATGCACCATGTATAACACATTCACACACTTGGAGATGAATGCTCATGCATTGGTTTGGAAAAAAACATGTTTTGGAATATGCATGATTGGAAACTATCTCTATGTAGTTTGCATTCTAGTGTGAATTGTGTTTGTGTGTGTATATGTTAGTATAACATGAATATTGAACTTGAATTTAGTCTTAAATCATTCTTGATTGAGTTCCGGTCATTTTGGTTACTCATACTATTGATTTCAACTTCTAAGTCCAAAGATACTACACTTTCAACTCATGTTTCATACATTGTCTTCGTCTTCGTATATCGAGTCGAATTATTATTTTTTGGGTTGAGTATCTTATATGTCCATGTCCATCTGAGAGTTACGGTTTGTAATCTGCAAATAGATTCAAATTCTGAGTTTGGAGGCCAGAGAACGGTTGAAGAACGCAAGGGAAGCGTGAGGGGAATGCACAATGGCCAAAGGCCATGGAGGTGTGCATGCCCGAGATGGCGCGTGGCCATCTCGGCCGCACAATTTTGCTGCCCTGAGATGCCCACGAGCCATCTCTGGGGAACACTTCCAAAGGAGGGCAAATTGGTCTTATAGCTCTTTTCTTTCCCTCTCCTTTATAAACTCCCTCCCTCTCACATTTCATTACATTTCATTCTAAGGAAGAAGAAAATGTAGTGCAGAAACATTTTCAGATTTTTTTTCTCAGCTTTGAATCACCATATCTCTCTCATCTCTTATCCGATTTGAGTGATTCAAGTTGGAGAAGTTTTGTATAGAAGTCCTCTATCATCTCCAAGCAACCGTGAAGTTATTTGTTCACGTTTTCTGGTGGATCGCACCATTTTCGTGACTGCATTCGAAATTGTCAAGGTAGTTGTTTATCTTTTGATTCCTTGATTCTAATGTTCAATTACCTTGGGTCTTCTTCCTATTGTAGTGTATTTTACTTGAAAAAATGTTGATGAGTGATAGATCTTCATTTAAAAGCTAGATTGAGTTTCAATTGAAATCTCACATGTTGAGTTAGGTTTTGATTTTACCTATGTTTTCACATGTTTGGGATTGTATTATGCTAGCTTTGAATCTAAGACTATTTATGCTTTAATTGAATTTATTTTCATGATTAATAGTCTTATCATGTGCTAAGAACTCATTTGTTGAATAGATCTAGGATTAGCACATTTGATTTTATATTTAGAGTCTATTAGAGTTTAATTGACTATGCTCAAAATGATTGCTAGAGATTTGATTGATCATATCTCGTGTTTCTAGCATTTTTGTGTTAGTACTAAAGTCTTGAATATGTACTTCATGGACATGTTTCTTTCAAGCTTTAGCAACATGAATAAAATCTAGGTTTAAAGTGTGTGTTTGGAAATTTGGCATGCTCTAGATTTTTGTTCATGTATAAGATCTAGACAAACTTGTTTTGTGAACTTTATTGTCTATGTCTAGATCTTCATGGAGTGTACTTAATCCATACATTTCATATGCTCATGCATCATCTTGTGTGGTGTCACTTTTGGATTATAAAGTAGAAATATATACTTTGTGTGCTCATTGATTAATTCTAGTTTTCATAGAATTTGTTGATCATCTTATTCTATGTTGCGTGCTTGTTTGCGTTTCAATTTCATGATCACCTAGATGCCTTGTGAGAAGAAAGTCTTGACAATAGGTGTGAAACCTATGGTGTTGAGCAAGAAGTCTTGGCAAGAGGTGTGAAGCCTCGGATTGTCAAGCAAGGAAGTCTTGGCTAGAGGCGTGAGGCCTTGGATAGTCGAGCAAGAAGTGTTGCATAGGGTCATGAAGATCCAGATAGGTGAGCAAGGAAGTCTTGACTAGAGTCGGGAAGACTCGGATAGTTGAGCAAGAAGTCTTGCCTTGGGTTGTGAAGATCCGAATAAGGTGAGCAAGGAAGTCTTGACAAGAGGTGTGAAGTCTCGGATTGTTGAGCATAGGGCGACAACTTCTAGAGTAGGATATGAGGGTAGTTTCTAGGTGAAGGGGCCACTTGAAAGATTGTACTTGTCTTATCTACTAGTGGATTTTGTTTGCCAGTTGCTGCTAGCCAATGGATGTTTCCTCTTCAGAGGTTTACCACGTTATATCTTGTGTCAACTTTTCTCTATCCCTATCTCTCTTATATTGCTAATTGTTATTTGAATAATGTGGATAGAACTTTATATGTAAGTTGGCTTCCTTATACAATATTGTTTGTGTATGTTAGATAACTTTGTATCTTGTGATATTTCATTCAAGTTGTAAAGTATCACACTGTAATACTCTAAGTACAACTTATGGAATGTTATCTACATTGAATATATTTGTTTATAAGATACATTTATTCTTGTTGTATGTTTTGTAGACTAAGAGTGGAGATTTGAGCATACATGAATATATTGTTTTCTCATAACAATCATGTTGAATGTTAATTTGTATGCTTATCAAGGTTTTGTCACTAGTGTCGAAAGATTTGTCAAAATTGAGAGACAACCTATTCACCCCCCCCCGTCTAGGTTGTTTAGTAAAACATTGTACACATTCTTTCAATTGGTATCAGAGCGGGTCACTTAAAGTAGTTAATGTGATTCGGGATCTACAAGGTTATTTACTAATCATGGATATCAACCTCTAGTCTACAATTGTTTATTTTTGGTTGTCCTCCTTCGTTGGTTGTTAAAATGGTTCTTATTGTTTTATATTTCATTTTTCTACTAACAATTTTGTTGATAAGCTTGAAAAGAAAGTTAGTGACAAAAGCAAAGATGAATAAGCTTTTTCCGGAGGATGATCGATCTAGACATGATTACTTGTCTTTGCAACTCAATGAAGAGAATTGCATGTTAAAGACCACCAACTTCTACTTGATGGCAAGAGTTCAAACTCTTAACAAGGAAAGAGATGAAGCGTTAAAAAAAGTTGAAGTGAAGAATGAAGTGATCAAATGTCTAGAAAAGAAGATGGTTGAAGAAGCTCGTATGGTAGATAGATTAACATATGATTTTGCTAATAATTTGCTTTTGTTTCTTGAAGGTAATGATCAAAGGCAAGGAAGAGAAATTGGCAATCATAGAGGCCAAAGATTTTTGGTAATCTTCATGGAGATTCAAGTGACTTAAGCATTGTAGATGAGCAAGTGGAGTCTCCTACAACTAAAGGCAAGTCACTAAGGAACAAGAGGATTTCAAAGGCCATGTTTTCCAAAGGTCAAGTGCAAAATCAAAGAAATTAAGGAGTCTTCACCATCGGTACACTCTCACCTAAATAGTAACATCTCAAAATTTATTCCTGTTTGCTAATTTTGCTATATTGTCGTGAGTATATTAGATGATGCAAACTAGGGAATGTGATGCATGCTAATGAGATATGAAAATCTTCTATGAATGTTTCTTGCATGATAACACTTTGAATTTTGTGTGTGATAATGATAATCATGTGAAGAAAATAGTTGAGAAGATTTGGGTGAAAATGAGTGTTTCACATGATCATATGTATAGTCTTGATAATATCTTTGTTGATGACAATAATGATGTGTTTTACATGAGTAATATCTTTATAGAGAAGATAGTTGATGATTTATCTTTTAGATATATTTTTGCCATGAGAAATGATCATTATTTTTGTGTGAAAGTTCACCCAAGAACAAATAGTTCAAGGGTGAGTGCTCTTACCTCTAGTGTAAGTAGCACATGTGAGTTAGCTTTAAGGCTAACTGTCAAGCGTGTTGAGAATTCTAGCTAGCTAGATTGGAATACTCCATGTTTAGATACGAACTTAGCTATCTCACTTAACTTTGTTTTGATAGTCAAAATCCATTGATTAAGTTTTGAGAAGTTACTCTTATGAAATCTATTTGGTGATTATCTTGTTAAGACTTTTGGAGAAAGTCATTTATATGCTTGCATTGCATCATATAGCATGTCATATTAGAGAACTAGTATAGTATTCATATGGTCCTTATTGACATTTGTTCTCTAAAGATCTTTTTGTGATGTGTTCACAAAGATCTTACTTATGATGCTTGAAATGCTTGCTTGAATGATGAGTGGCATACTTTTTGAAAATCTGAGCTTCATATTCTTTGAAAGCTACTCATTAGAGAAGTAATGATCTTGAATAAGTCTTTACTTATTGCTCTTAGATCATGTGCTTATGAGTCATAAAAACTTGATTTTCAAAAATTGCACTTTGCTTCTCTTATATGTTTAAGTTTGAGTAGTTGAGTTTGAAAATGTGTAGATTATGGATGCATCTAAAAGTTTATTGCTTAGTACTTGATAAATGACCTATGGTTAGTATCCATTTTGCTTCGGCAAATACATAGAACTCAATGATCACATTCATGGAAAGGGCTACACACTTTGGTTGTGAAGCCACCCAATGTAGGAAAGGGCTACACCATTGTGATGAGTGAAAGCCAACATGAAGAATTTATGTTTATGTATGAAAAATCAAAGAAGTGTTGAAAAAGAATCAATAAAAGAAAAATCTTTGATTCATAGACTAAAAAGAAATGGAGGAATGCTTAAAATGGAGTATAGTTGAAAATTGTGATTGCTCGGATTGAAAAACAGAAATGAAATAACGAGCCACATGCACACACACGCTCACATATTGAAATCTATTCTCTATAAAGCAAACATCCAGATGATAATCGGTTTGACCTTGATTGGAAAAGCTTTAGATGGATAGGTGTTGAAATGGTTTGCATGTTGATATCAGAATCACTCATTTTATATATACTTGAAGCAAAATTAACACACACACTTTTTGCTTATAGAGTATTTTGATATTCTAGCAATTTTTAGAAGAATTATGAGAGAGATTGAAAATCTTGGTGTATCTCTCATAGTTTGTGGAGCTTATTTTGTTGAATTTCTTTAAAATTGTTTGAATGTGTGATTGTGTGGATTTATTGTGAACATTATTCTATCTTGATCTTAGATAGAGCACTTATCAAGGGGGGGCATAGTATGCTAGACTTTGTTCTTTTTTATGATATGTTCACTTGTTTCAAGTTGATATTTGTTGGCATATTCATTGGTTGATATAATGAATCTTGTAGATGCTCTTTCATGTTTCTGGATTTGCATGATGATTCTTTGTATTAACTTATGCCTTTGTATGTGTGATCACAAATAATGCATGAAACATTTTTGTAATAATTGTATGATTGTATTTGCGATCAACTTCTCCTTATTTGGGGTTGTATAGTAGTTGAGATTGCAATCAATTCCCTCATTCTTGAAATTGAAATGAGAAAAACACAAGTAAAGTGTGATACAAACAAGTAATTGTAACACATACACAATCTATATTATAAAGAGGAAGTCAACATACGTAAAGAGTTTTATCCACAATACAAATATTAGAGAGATAGGGATAGAGAAAAGTTGACACAAGATATAACGTGGTAAACCTCCGAAGAGAAAACATCCACGGGATAGCAACCACCGGCAAACAAAATCCACTAGTAGATAAGACAAGTACAATCTCTCAAGTGACCTCTTCACCTAGAAACTACCCTCCAATCCTACTGTAGAAGTTGTCACCCTATGCTCAACAATCCGAGGCTTCACACCTCTTGTCAAGACTTTCTTGCTCACCTTATCCGGATCTTCACAACCCAAGGCAAGACTTCTTGCTCAACTATCCGAGTCTTCCCGACTCTAGTCAAGACTTCCTTACTCGACAATCCGAGGCTTCACACCTCTTGCCAAGACTTCTTGCTTAACACCATAGGTCTTACACCTATTGTCAAGACTTCCTTCTCACAAGGCATCTAGGTGATCATGAATGCAAAATGCAAACAAGCACGCAACATAGAATGCTATGATCAAAACATCCTATGCAAATTACTAGACATGAGCATGAATGCACAAATCACATATAGTCTAGTTTATCACACATGAGTAGTCAATCTAGATTATGTAAGTTATGATCAACATTAATCACAAACTAGATTTATACATATATCTAAACTTGAAACACAAGATATGATCAACAAATCACAAGATCAAGTTTAAATCACAAAAACCTAAAACATGCTAAAAGCATATGACAATGTCAAATAGATCTAAGCATAAGTTCTAGAGCATATTCCTAATCATAGATTCAACAAATCATATGAATAGCTCAAAAGAACATAAGCACATGTATTATATGAGAATTTCGGCCAAGAGAGCCTAATACATGTGATGAACTATTTTTCACAAAATCAATCATTCAAAGATCACAAAATAGTCATGGAATAAAAGCTAGCACAATACAATCCCAAACATGTGACAACATAGGCAAAATCAAAACCTAACTCAACATGAATGATTTTAATTGAATTTCAACCTTGCTTTGAAAGTGTTTAAAACACTAATCAAAACAATCACAATATACAAATATATGTAGAAGAAAAAAACCCAAGGCAATTGATCAAGTTTTAAAAGAAAATTTAGAGAGAAAATCAATACCTTAGTTGATCTAGGTGCATTCCCGTTTTTGTATGATTAGACACCAAAAAATATAGCAAAATTAACTAAAACCTTCAGAGAAAAGATGGAGGATGAATAGATGAACACTCTCAACTACGAATCACTCAAATCAGAGTTCAAATGAAGAAGTTATGGGGTTTGGAAGGTGAGAAAATTTAGAGAGAAAATTTTGCACACTTGATTTGAATTTCTTAGAATGAAATGTGAGAGGGAAAGAGTTTATAAAGGAGTAGGAGACTTGGACATGTGAAATGACCAAGAGGGGAAAAGAGAATCCAAGCAATCTTGCTGCCCGAGATGGCACGTGGGCATCTCGGGGCAGCAAGCCTTCTGCCCCGAGATGGCCACGTGCCATCTCGGGAAAGAAGTATATGCTTGCTTCTTTCTCCTTTGATCCTCCTTCGCGTTCTTCGACCGTTCTCCGGCCTCCGAACTCGGAATTTAAATCCGTTTGCGTATTACAAACTGTAGCTCTCACACAGACATGGAAATATAAGATACTCAACCCAAAAAATAATAATTCAACTCGATATACCAAGACGAAGAAAATGTATGAAACATGAGTTGAAAGTGTAGTATCTTTTGACTTTGAACTTGAAATCAATAGTATTAGTAACCGAAGTGACCGGAACTCAGTCAAGAATGATTTAAGACTAATTCCAAGTTA
The DNA here is from genome assembly GCA_032871835.1 of Dipteronia dyeriana. Lineage (NCBI taxonomy): Eukaryota > Viridiplantae > Streptophyta > Magnoliopsida > Sapindales > Sapindaceae > Dipteronia > Dipteronia dyeriana. The sequence goes on along the minus strand of CM065300.1, from coordinate 74,077,321 downwards.
AATATCCATGTTATACAAACATATACACACACAAACACAATTCACATTATAATGCAAACTACATAGAGATAGTTTCCAATCATGCATATTCCAAAACATGTTATTTCCAAACCAATGCATGAGCATTCATCTCCAAGTGTGTGAATGTGTTATACATGGTGCACAACGATGCAGGGACACATATGAATGAATTGTATGTGTGTGCTTATAAAGGTGCACAATGATACAGGGACACAAAGTATGATATATGTGTGTGTGTGCCTTAGCCTTGTAAGAGAAAGATAAGGTCTTAGTATACCTTTGTAGAAACAAATTGCATTCTTTCTCTTTGAAAACTTAGAACTTGCTTTGACTTGTTGTTTCTTCTTCCTTGAAGCTTGAATCATCATGAACCTAAACAACTAAGTCATTACAAGTAAACATCATTTTGATGTGGAATTCATGCCAACACAAACTAAAACCTAACAATCTCCCCTTTGGCAAATTCCATGTCAAAACACCTATACATTTACTACAAATATAAAAATGAAGATAGGTCACAAAATCACTCCCTCACATTAAAATGAGTAATAACATTCAAAGTTAATCAACAAATTTTGACCATAATAACATTCATGATGTGAGATAACCAAGTTTATATCAATACATGGAGTATTCAAAGCTAGCAAGCAAGAATTCTCAACACATTTGATATATAGCCTCAAAGCTACCTCACATGTGCTTCTTATATTAGTGATAAGAGCACTCACCCTTGAACCACTTGTTCTTGGGTGTACCTACACAAACATTTCCAATATCATCCTTGACAATAATGTTAAATCTAGAGTAAAGTCCTTCAATGACTTGATTAACAAGAATATTATTAACACACTCTTCCTTAACATTTTCAACACAAGCTTTGTCAAGTTGAAACAAGATTAGAATTCTTTCTACTCCACAACTTTTTCTCATGCTTAGCAAAATTATCATGTTTCTCAACTTTCAAGGCCTTTGCATGTTCAAGTTGAAGTTTAATCTCCTTATCCCTATATTCATTTCCTAATTTGCATTTTTCAATATATTTATAACACCTAGGCTTAATGTGACCTATTGTGTTGCAATAATGGCAAATTCGAATAGAAGATGAGATTGTACCTTTTGGAGTTGAACTAGCTTCACTAGGAGTTTGCAAAGATACCTTGTTTGCCAGCTTCTTCTTGGCTTTTGATCTTCTCTTCTTATGTGGTTTCTTTTCAATCACGACTTCATCAAAGTGTGTAGGAAGTGGTGCTTCCAAGATCTCCTCTTCAACTACCAATTAGTCTTCACCACTATGAGAGTTAACAAGATTCCTAACACTAGACACACTAACCGAATAATTCACTAAATCCTTGATAGCCTCCTTAGCCGTGTCTATCTCTTCCATCAATTCTTGTTCTCTCTTCTTCAAAGAAGATATCACATTATCCTTCTCAAGTTTAATCATTTCAAGTTCTCTAAACTTCTTCATAATATCACATTTTTCTCCAAGAAGTCTACGAGTAACAACCACAAACTCATCTAGTTGCTTCTTGATCCAATCATCCTTCTCAACTACTTCTCTTTGAGGATTGTCTCTAGCTTCTTCAAGCTTTTCTATCTTTTTCAACAAGTCAAGATTAGTAGGAATGGAACTAGAGCTTCTATCATAATTTGCATCAAGGTTCGTGTTCAAAGATATTGTACTACCAACATCTAGTGAAGAATGAGAAGACGTTATAGCTATAAAGTTGCTCACCAACTCTTCATCACTTGAAGACTCACTACTAGAGCTCTCATTGTCACTAGAATTATCATCACTCCAAGTAGCCGCCAACACTTTGCCTTTCTTGTCTTTCTTAGATGGCTTCTGGGTGCACTCACTAGCATAGTGACCAAAACCTTGACAATTATAGCATTGAACCTCTTTCTTGTTCATGGCTTGACTATTCTTCACAATCCTTGGAGATGATGTTCTCTTGACTCCTTTTTCCTTAGAAGACTTGCCTTTAGGTTTGGCATTCTTCTTTAGAAACTTCTTGAACCTTCTAACCAAGAGTGCCATTTCTTCATTTTCATCATAACTCTCCTCGTCAATAGCATTGAGAGCAATTCCCTTACTCTTGATCTTTGGCTTTAAGCACATCTCATAAGTTGGGAGAGACCCAAGCAATTCATCGATATTCATACTATCCACATCCTTGCTTTTCTCAATAGCTATCACCTTTGATTTAAATCTCTTAGGAAGAGATCTAAGGATTTTCCAATTTAAACGCTCTTTTGAGATAGGTACTCCAAGTGCTTGACATTAGTTAACAATTTTAAGAAGCCGGAATTGGAAGTCTTCAAAATTTTCTTCCTCACCCATACTTAAACCTTCAAATTGTGATGCCAACATTTGAAGCCTCGATTTCTTCACCGCCAAGGTTCCTTCATTAGTAACTTGGAAAGTATCCCAAGCTTCCTTTATGGATTCAAGATTTTGGATGTACGAGAATTGATGCCTATCAACTCCTCCAAAAATGGCACCTCAAACTCATTTGTTGTCCAATCACTCCTTGGCTTGAGTATCGTGGTTCCATCCTCTAAAACCTTGGTAGGAGGACTATAACCTTCTTCCACTACCATCCAAGCCTTTTCATCAATAGAGCCGATGTAGGCTTTCATCCTCAACTTCCAATACCCATAGTTAGTGCCACGAAGTAATGGTGGCCTAGTATTTGAGGCTCTTTCCGCCATTACATTATCTTGTAAACCCATGACTTCAAACGCCTTACAAAAACTGTGAAATTATCACCCCGGACTCACACTAAGTGCAATCTAGTGTCCTGCTCTGATACCAATTGAAAATACAATCAAGGTTAAATGCTCAAGGCTAACCTAGAGGGAGGGGGTGAATAGGTTAGGCACCTTTTTCGACTCCCTTAGAAACAAACAATAGTTAGTCCTTCTAGATTGCTTGTATCACAATATATATATTAATTAAAGACAATTAATCAATATATAAAAACAAGTATAGTGTGATACAAATAAGTAATTGTAACACATACACAATCTATATTATAAAGAGAAAGTCAACATACATAAAAAGTTCTATCCACAATACAAATATTAGAGACATAGGGATAGAGAAAAGTTGACACAAGATATAACGTGGTAAACCTCCGAAGAGAAAACATCCCCGGGCTAGCAGCCACCGGCAAACAAAATCCACTAGTAGATAAGACAAATACAATCTCTCAAGTGACCTCTTCACCTAGAAACTACCCTCCTATCCTACTATAGAAGTTGTCGCCCTATGCTCAACAAACCGAGGTTTCACACCTCTTGTCAAGACTTCCTTGCTCACCTTATTCAGATCTTCACAACCCAAGGCAAGACTTCTTGCTCAACTATCTGAGTCTTTCTGACTCTAGTCAAGATTTCCTTGCTCACCTATCCGAGTTCTCCCAACTCTAGGCAAGACTTCTTGCTCGACTATCCAAGGCTTCATACCTCTAGCCAAGACTTCCTTGCTCGACAATCAGAGGCTTCACACCTCTTGCCAAGACTTCTTGCTCAACACCATAGGTCTCACACCTATTGTCAAGACTTCCTTCTCACAAGGCATCTAGGTGATCATAAATGCAAAACACAAACAAGCACGCAACATAGAATGCTATGATCAAAACATCCTATGGAAAATACTAGACATGAGCATAAATGCACAAATCACATATGGTCTAGTTTATCATGCATGAGTAGTCAATCTAGATTATGTAAGATATGATCAACATTAATCACAAACAAGATTCATGCATATATCTAAACTTGAAGCACAAGATATGATCAGCAAATCACAAGACCAAGTTTAAATCACAAAAACCTAAAACATGCTAAAATCATATGACAATGTCAAATAGATCTAAGCATAAGTTCTAGAGCATATTCCTAATCATAGATTCAACAAATCATATGAATAGCTCAAAAGAACATAAGCACATGTATTATGTGAGAATTTCGGCCAAGAGAGCCTAATACATGTGATGAACTATTTTTCAAAAAATCAATCAATCAAAGATCACAAAATAGTCCTAGAATCAAAGCTAGCACAATACAATCCCAAACATGTGATAACATAGGTAAAATCAAAACCTAACTCAACATGAATGATTTCAATTGAAATTCAACCTAGCTTTGAAAGTGTTCAAAACACAAATCAAAACACTCACAATATACCAATATATGTTGAAGAAGAAAACCCAAGGCAATTGACCAAGTTTTAAAAGAAAACTTAGAGAGAAAATCAATACCTTAGTTGATCTAGGTGAAGTCCCGTTTTTGTAAAATTACACACCAAAAACAGCAGAAAAAATAACTCAAATCTTCAGATAAAAGATGGAGGATGAATAGAAGAACACTCTTAATTTCGAATCACTCAAATCAGAGTTCAAATGAAGAAGTTATGGTGTTTGAAAGTTAAGAAAATTTAGAGAGAAAATTCTGCACACCTGATTTGAATTTCTTCTTAGAATGAAATGTGAGAGGGAAAGAGTTTATAAAGGAGTAGGAGACTTGGACATGTGAAATGACCAGAAGGGGCAAAGAGAAGCCAAGCAAGCTTTCTGCCCGAGATGGCGCGTGGGCATCTCGGGACAGCAAGCCTTCTGCCCCGAGATGGCCACGCGCCATCTCGGGAAAGAAGTATATGCTTGCTTCTTTCTCCTTTGATCCTCCTTCGCGTTCTTCGACCGTTCTCCGGCCTCCGAACTCGAAATTCAACTCCGTTTGTAGATTACAAACCATAAATCTGACACGGACATGGAAATATAAGATACTCAACCCATAAAATAATAATTTGACTCGATATACGAAGATGAAGACAATGTATGAAACATGAGTTGAAAGTGTAGTATCTTTTGACTTTGAACCTGAAATCAGTAGTATGAGTAACCAAAATGACCGGAACTCAATCAAGAATGATTTAAGACTAAATCAAAGTTCAATATCCATGTTACACAAACATATACACACACAAACACAATTCACAGTAGAATGCAAACTACATAGAGATAGTTTCCAATCATGCATATTCCAAAACATGTTATTTCCAAACCAATGCATGTGCATTCATCTCCAAGTGTGTGAATGTGTTATACATGGTGCACAATGATGCAGGGACACATATGAATGAATTTTATGTGTGTGTTTATAAAGGTTCACAACGATGCAGGGACACAAATGTATGATATGTGTGTGTGTGCCTTAGTCTTGTAAGAGAAAGAAAAGGTCTTAGTATACCTTTGTAGAAACAAATTGCATCCTTTCTCTTTGAAGACTTAGAACTTGCTTTGACTTGTTGTTTCTTCATCCTTGAAGCTTGAATCATCATGAACCTAAACAACTAAGTCATTGCAAGTAAACATCATCTTAATATGGAATTCATACCAACACAAACTAAAACCTAACACCATCCCCTCCGTACACAGTTTTCAATAACCATTAATTGTTTTGCTTATAAATTTAAATAATTTGTTTTTTGGTTCCTACAATCATTTTCTTTCCATTTTTCCATTATCATTGCACAATAAAGTGATAAACCCAATAGTTTTCCAATGAAGAAGAATTTGAAAGGTTTAATGCCTAAAAAATGGTACACGGGGAACAATACAAATTTTGGAATAGTTTGTGACGCATCAATGCCAATTAGACTTTCTCTTAAAGATGTATAACTTGACATTTCAACTATTTTGAACAAATATAAAAGAATTAAACATCATTACCATCTACAGTAACACAACTAAAACTGTAATCATAAAAAAGAATTTACAAATGATAGTAACATTGTTAATAAAGTAAAAATCATTGAGGAAAAACGCCAACGACTTGGATTTTGTATAGATTTTATTAAATGATCTTGATTATATTTGGGAGATGGCATGAACCATTGTTGCAAATAATTAAACAATTTGTAACTTTACACAAATTAACATTCAAAATCAATAAGAAACTTTAATTTTTTTTTAAAAAGATCAACATCACTGGTTAACAATCAAACAATATATTTAACAAACACAGAAGACTCTATTTACGATGAATCAGGTAATAACATCAACAGCCTAGGGTAGCATTGACAACAATGTGGTTAACCTCATCCCAGTTAACATCCGACTACATCTTCTTCATGTAGTCTTTGAATAGGTTGAAGTCGGCCTGGTGACCATTTGAATAACACCATTGGAAATCACGAATACTGAATCTGGATGCCTTGAATCGCTTTAAATGACTATCATCAGACACTTGATAAACGAGGTCAACGTGTTCCTCCTCCAAGGCTATCATTCGTTTTTCCAAGTGTTCGATTTTTTTTTGACAAACTCATTCATTATAGTATTTCCAGCCGATTTGCATTTTTTCTTCCATTGTGTAGAACCGATGGATATAGAGATTTCATAAAATTGATATACCTGTAAACAGTCAAAGAGAAGAAAAGAAAAGGATATTATGATAAAAAAGAGAGACTTGTAACCCTAATTTATACACAATTTAAGTGGTAGTCGAGGTTTGAAAAAGTTGCTTACTTTTTAAAAGTAATAAATATTTTTTTTAAACTTTTGAATAATATTAATAAATAATAAACGTTTTTGATAATATGTTGAGGAGAGTTTGATTTTTAATTATCTACATGTCGTTATTCTTAAGATGTGTTTGCCTTTTTTTTTATTTAATAACAATTGTTGATTTAAATAATTAAAATTGTTTTTAGATATATGATAAAGGACTAGTAAAACTTTTAACAATGATATTTAACAATCGAATATTACATTTAATAACATATATAATACAAGTAATTGTTGTGCAACTAAATATGAAACTAAATTAAGGTATTGATTTCAAATATATCGGTAGATTCATGGTTTTCCTAGACTTGTAAGTTTAAAAGGGTTTGACGACAATCGTAATTCAGAATAAGGACCTTGATTATAATCAATTCACAGAGACTTGTAAGTCTTGTAACCCTAATTTATACATAATTTAAGTGGACAACAGGGATTAAAAAGGTTGCATATTTTTTAAAAGTAATAAACAAGTGTTTATTGTTTTAATGAGTCGGATCGCTCAAAAACACCATATATTGTTAAAAACAAATGTTGTTCAAATTATTGAATCAGACATGGCTGAATCCATATCCAAAACATATAATTCTTAAAATCGATCAATATCCGGATATTTTATTTACCTGATCGAATTGAACCAATCCTATCTAATACAGGATTTGATATAGGAATCAAAACGACGGATTGGAACTGGGCATCAAAAAGACGGATCGAACTCATATGCATCCGAATCTATATGCTCTAGGGAATAAAAGAAAAATCATGATTCATTTCGATTAAGCATCCTTCTTAATAATCTTGAAGTTCTTATTAGATACAAGGAAATGAATTAGTTCCAAAGCCAAAGATCGTAGTTCTCAATTTGAGCAATTGAGAAAGATTTTGGAGCATCTTTGGGTTTAGGTATTGTTACTACAAAGATCTCAGTACCTGGTACTTCTCAGCGAGCTCTAATATGATCGGATTTTGTTAGTAAGTATCTCTTGTAAAATATCACGTTTAAAGTAATACTAGACTTAACCCAACTAGTTATGTGTCAAATGACAAATGGAAATATACATATAATTATGTTTAACATCCCTCGTCACATTATATGGATAAAATTGTCTAAGTTACAATCACAAAAATGAATTGGAATATATTTTTATTATTTTTTCATCAAATTCAAGGATCATTTTAAATAATTAATAAAACTTTTGAGATATATGTTAATTACTGTTTTAAAATATAAGCAACAAAATTTTTAATTAATGTTTTATTTAACATAACTTCTGAGATATAAACATCAACAACTCTGAATTGGATCAGTCTCTACTCGCTTCTCAATAAATAATCGCTTCGCCACTAAAACCTTACCTAATGGAGACATAGTTGGGGAAGTGACAAAATCAAATAATTTTCATTACAAAACGAATAAACTGGAAAAAGATGGATTATTTTGGGAAAGAATTTTTGGAAATTGTACTTCTACCATTTTTGTAATATATAAAAACTATTTTTATAATATATTTATAATCAAATATTTTCTCTACATGATTAAGAATAATTATTAACAATTTAATTTATAAACGAAATATTAATTTTAAATAAGAAATAAGGGTAGGAACCTATAAATTTGAAAGATTATGGAAAAATGTATAAAATTGTAAAACTCTAGGGATTTAATTTTTTTACTCTTTTGTGTTCTAAATTCGGCATTGGCATTCACACATGCATATGAGATTGTCTAAGTTTTAAAGATAGAATGACAAGTGTCAATCATTTCGAGAATGATGGTCAGAAGCTAAAGTGATTTGTTTCATTTCATCTATAATAACATAAACATCAATAAATTTAAAATTTAGTCAAAAGAAAAAGATGGAAATATCTTGTGATAACTATAAGACCCCTAATTAATTATTATAAAATAAGGTAGCCTTAATTTCAGCCCACAGATGTCAACTTGTTTAGAAATGTAATGAGATTTTACAAAATCTTTTCTGTTCATCAAAAGACATATTTAATGACACTAATAGAAATTGAATAGTTTACTGAAAGGTTTGTGACCATGCTTTTAATTTAATTGTGACTAAAAATATATTGCCATGGAGCCACGTTTTGTAATGAGGAAATCATTGTTGTGACCGAACAACAAACATAATCAAAGTATATAGTTTATACCATTAGCAAGGTGTGATCGAGTTCATTAACCTTTGAAGAGTAGTGATATATTCAGAAATTAATAAGTTAGCATGTTTTCTTTTATTTATATTCATAACAGAACAAAAGACATATTCTGCATAGTGATCTAGTTGAATAAAATAAAAAATTTAACAATGAAAACCTTGATTTGAAAATATATATAGATAACCTTGATTAAACAATAGAAATAATTAATTATGTTTATTGAGATGATGATTACTTATTTTTAATGACAACCATTTTCATATAAATTGAAGCAAAGTTCAACAGTGGAGCAATTATTACAATCTCTTCACCCATCTTTCAACCAAATCAAACACCAACACGATATTCAAAAACCTTTCTAACTTTTCTTCTAGTTTTTCTACTTCCAATATAATCACTCGAGCTGTTTACTTCTTCTAAATGCCGACGAACAATTATTACCATTCATCTATACACAACTTTCAAAACCATAAGTTATTTTTTTTTCTGAAATTTTGCAATTATCCGTTTCTTATTTCTATGAAGCCCGGGGCCCCAAATCCTCCATTATCTTTCCATTTGACCAGTATCACAACCTTCTAATTAAAAAATTACACCATTAAAATCAGTCAACATATATAATGAAAATAAAAAATATATGTCGAAAAAAAACAGCAAAACTTCATATATTTGTTGTAATTAGAGATCTAAAATTTTAACTTTTTAACAATCTGAAACTATTGCAAACCCATAAAAAATAATTAAATATAATTTACCATTTTTAAATTCAAAACGAAAAAAAAAAACGAAAGAAGAGAGAAAAAATCTAGGGTTTATGAATATAAACTTCGTCAATAAATAACGTTTACCATAAACAATCACAAAAGAGGCTACAAAACATTGCTGTTTAAAAAGCATAAAAACTCAGTATTCTAAAAATACAAAAGATTTATACATCATTTACCATCTGCCAGCAACAAAAAAAAAAGTGTCACCACAAAAGCAAAATTTACAAAGGTTCACGTAATAACATCATCGGCCGAGGGTAGCATTTACAACAGTTGGGTTAACTTCATCCCAGTTTTCATCCAGTTGCATCTTATTCATGTAGTCTTTAAAGAGGTTGAAGTCATTCAGGTGAGCATGTGAGTAAGTCCGTTGGCAATCATTTTAGCTGTAACTTGATGTCTTGAATCTCTTCCATTGAAAGTTCGTTGATGCTTGGTATTGGAGGTCAACGTGTTCCTCCTCCATGACTTTGAGTCTTTTTTCAGATGACTCATAACGCATTGGGGGACCTCATACCATTTATTTCTTTCACCCGATTTGGACTTTTTTGGATCCATAGTCTAGAACAGATGGATATCGAGATGTCAGAAAACTGGAATTTTTGTAAACAATAAAACGAAAGAGAAGAAAAGAATGTTATGCTAATGACAGACACTTGTAAAAAGAATAGAAGAAAAAAATGTTATAATAATGACAGAGACTTGTAACCTTAATTTATACACAAATAAAGTGGTAAGTCGAGGATAAAAAAGTTCTTTATACACAATTTAAGCGGTAGTCAAGATAAAAAAGGTTTTTCATTTTTTATTTAATTTTGATGCAATAAATCTACCATTGATCAATATCTTTTAATATTATAAATTTGAATTTGGATCCACATTTTTTTAATTTTTTGTGATCGTATTGTATTGTATAAACTAATTATTTAATTATCTTAAATTATGGTGACCTTTGGTTGAATTCTTCCACCTGAAAACGTAATTAAACCAAATAAAGTGGTTTGATACATGTCTATATATTTATACACAACTGATCACATGGCACCTTTTAGGGTTTAATGCAACTTTTACACATATGTTCACATGGAAACTTGTAGGGTTCAATGCACCTTTTAGGGTGTACAATAAATGTTACTAAGTAGAAATCTTATGATGCTTTGCAATGTGTTGCACGTCATTTGGACATCAGCCTGGAAGAAGCAATTAAAACCCACGATAATTGTTTTTCATTATTTTTTTCTGTTTTTGGTTTAACATATATTCCAAAGAATTTTTTACACTACATCATTTACCACGATATTTAATGTATAGAAGCTTCATGATACAAACTCATTAATTCACTATTTTTCATGCTCCAAGAGTTTTTTTTTTGTTTTGAAAGCAAAATTATATTAAAAAAGAAACACGAAAACACCAAAGCACCGTAGAAAACTAGCCATAAGGGTATTAATGTATAGAGGTTTAACTATGCCACATTGTCATATTAATGCATACCTTTAATTGGATCCGTTTAAGTGTCATCGAATATATCAGTTGATTCACAGTTTGCCTAGACTAAGCGTACGAATATTGAAATCAGAACAGTTTAAAAGGGTTTATCGATATTCGTAATTCAGAATAAGGACCTTGATTATAGTCAATTCACGGAGACTTGTAAGTATTGTAACCCTAATTTATACACAATTTAATTGGACATCGAGGATTATAAAGGTTGCTTAATTTTTAAAAGTAATAAGCAAGTGTTTATTGTTTTACTTAGTAGGATGGCTCAAAAGCTTCATATATTGTTAAAATTATTGAAATAAAATAACTATATTGTGACAAAAAATGAAATGTTGTTAAAAGTATCGAATCGGACATGTCGAAATCGATATCCAAAATATATAATTCATAAAATTGATTAATTTCCAGATATTTCATTCATTTTATCGGATTTAACCGATCCTGTATAATACATGATTGGATTGGAACTGGGCATAAAAAAAATGGATCGAACTCGTATGCGTCCAAATCTATATGCTTCAGGGAATACATCGTAAACAAAATTGGTACAATTAACATATATCTTAGAAGTTATGTTAAACAAAACATTAATTAAAATATTTGTTTTTTATATTTTAAAACAGTAATTAACATATATCTTAAAAGTTTTACTAATTATTTAAAATGATCCTTGAATGTGATGAAAACATAATAAAAATAAGAACAATGCTAGATATTCCAACTCTTTTTTGCACTTGTAACTTAGATAATTTTATCCATATAATGTGAAAAGGGATGTAAATCATAATTATATGTATATTTCCATTTGTCGTTTCACACAACTAGTTGGGTTATGTCTAGCATGACTTTAAACATGATATAGACTAAAATTTATGGCTATTGTTTCAAGATTCAGTAAGTACAATACACGGACGTTCCAGTGGGCATTATACACCTGTAACCCAACAACCCCTTAGAGGAAGGTCCAAGCAAGGGGGCAACGGGTCAGAGAAATGGACGTTGGGGCTCTTCAGGGCTTTTGTGTTGCTCATATTTCACAAGAGATGCTTACTTGCAAAATCTGATCATATTATAGCTTGCCGAGAAGTATCTAGTACTAAGATCTTTGGAGGAACAATACCTAAACTCGAAGATGCTCTGAAATCTTTTCGATTGCTCGTTCAAGAACTAAGATCTTTGGCATTGGAATTGAATCATTTTAACAAATAAGTGCTTTGACATCTAAAACCCTACCTAATGGAGACATAGTTGGAGAAGTGACAAAACCCTATACTTTTCATTACAAAACGAATAAACCGGAAAAAGATGGAGTATTTTGTGAAAGATTTTTTGGAAAGTATACTCCTACTATTTTTGTAATATATAAAAACTATGTTTATAGTATATTTATAATCAATATATTCTCTACATGAATAAGAGAAAATTATTAACAATGTAAATATGAAAGCTTAGGGGAAAATTTATAAAATTGCAAAATTCCAGGGATTGAAATTTTTTACTCTTTTGTGTACTAACACCTTGTTTCATTTTTCCACTTAACACTTGATGGTACTTAATGTGTTCCATTCAATTATTTTTTTTTATTTGTTAAGTGTTAAAATACTTAATTAACCCCTAAACCCACAAACATAATCAAAATATAGAGTTTATACCATTAGCAATGACATCATATAATGTGTGATCCAATTCTTTAACCTTTGAAGATTTGTTATATAGTCAGAAATTAATAAGCTAGCATGTTTTCTTTTCGTTATTATTCATAACAGAATAACAGACGTATGCATAGTGATCTAGTTGAAAAAAATAAAAAGTTGAACAAAGAAAACCTTGATTTGAAAATATAAATAAAGATAACATTGATTAAACAAATGAATTAATTAATTATGTCTGTTGAGATGATGATTATTTATTTGTAATGATAACCACTTTCAAAAAAACTGATGCAAAGTTCAACAATGGAGCAACTATTACAATCCCTTCACCCATCTTTCAACAAATCAAACTTCTACACCATTTTCAAAAACTTTCTAACTTTTCTTCCAGTTTTTCTTCTTCCATTGTAATCAACGGATGGTAGTCAAAGATAAAAAGGTTTTTCTTAATGCAATAAAATCTACTATGGACCAATATCTTTTAATATTTTAAATTTGAATTTGAATCCATATTTTTTTTCATTTGTTGTGATCGCAATGTATTTTCTACACAAATTATTTAATTATCTTCATATATGGTGATCTTTGGTTAAATTCATCCACTTGAAAATGTAATTAAACCAAATCAAGTGCTTTGATACCTGTTTATATATTTATACACACCTGTTCAACAACAAATTGTATAACAATCATTTGAAGAGATAAGCATATGATGATCATTTTTTTAGAGAATTAATCATGCTAAAAGTAAAGCCTGCAATAATTTCAAAAAGATATTACTTGCATTAACATGATGCATGCATTACACGTTATGATACTGTCAATAACATTAGTATAATTAGAATCAACACAGCTGATGAAACACTAAAGAAAATTAAATTATACAGTGTCATCATTCTGAAGCCAATCTGAATGGACTCTAAATTAGGCTTTCTTCCATGTAAACATGTTTCCAACCTCTGCATCTTTGCATTTAACACTTTGACTTTTTCCACATCTCTACTAATTTCTTTAGTCCTTTGCCAATTTTAAAAAACTGTTGGATCTGGCTTCCACCAGGTTAAAAACTTGCATCGTTTACTTTCACAAGTATAAGACAACTTACCTTGATTGTTTTCCATTTCAAAGATTTTCAATGCTGCCCTTTTCCCACATTTACAACATTTTTTTTTTCAGAATGTAATCATTCCACCATTGGTGTTTCTTGATGTGCTTGAACTTCCTTCCATAGTAGGATGATATATTTATAAAAGAAAGTAACTTCTGAATGTATCTCGTAAAAGATATGAACGATTGTTTGCAAGTGTGGGTCTATATAGCAAAACGAAAGAAATATCTAAATTTGCGCATCTGTGATGGAGAGAGGTATTTTTATAAAGTAAAATATTTTTGTTGGGTTTCAAACTATTTCATTTAGGGATACAAAAATAATTTCATTTTTTTAAAAACCTTTCACGAATTTCCCTATGCATTATCATCTACCTGATAAAAGTAAACTTTCTATCGATTTACATTGGAAATTGATGATGGGTGTGAATTGGTTTCTCTATAAATGTGGGTTGCCAATTCAATATATTAATGACTCCACCTAAAGTAATTTTTATTATTTGAAATTTCTCTCTAATCTTTAGAGTAGACTGCCAATACTCATCACTTACATTTGCTGACAAAACTGAAAACTACTCATCTTTCAATCAAGAAATAAAAAAGCCATTACCATCCACTACTGAGAAAAAAACCACTCTATCTCTTCTAGTTGCTGAAGATGTTTATGCTAACTCAATCGAATTAATTCGCGTCATGGAGTACTTGAGGAAAAATACAGGGTCCTGAATGAAAGGATGTCCACTGACACCTCTTGGAAGATTTTCCAGACTTCATAGTTACATATTCGAGATATCCAACATCATTACAGTGCCGGTCATAGGGCTGGCTTCAAGTTCTTCCAAGACTATATGATGATGGTTCAGCCAAATGTTGAATGGTAAAAGCTTAGTCCACTGTAGACTTATTCTACTTTGGACAATGGTGTCTGATTTGTATTATTGATTGTTTTCTAAAGTGTGATTGTTTTTAATCTTACCAATGAATATGAAATGTGTTTCTTATTTCCAATTTCATGAATTCTATTGTAATACGTTACTCGTAACCAATGACTCATTTTTTATTTTTGTTATCAAACGTTACAAAAAACTATCGTGTTATGGTAACACGTTTTACGGTGTGATTATTTGTTACATATTCTACAAACTATTGACTTGTGTTTGTGTTTGTTATTTCATTTTGGAGTATGCAAAGATAAAGACATCTAGCATTACTCTTTTGGAAACCTATAAGTTCATAAAATTAGTTCAAAACTATATCCATTGAGCATAACAGCGAAACAAAATCAAGAAAACTGTACAACATTTTTAAGGTGTATGACGCGTACAAGTTGTTCATAGGAACGGGAACAACTTTTGAGCAAACAATACGAAATCTAGTATAAAATCAAGACCAGGCTATTAAAAAAATATTCCCAGAATCTATATTCGACATAGGCGATTTATAAATTTTTTTGTTACTGTAGGTTATGAAGATGGATTCGAAGATTTCAGAGACTATACAATGATTGTTTATCAAGGCACGAAATTAGATGATTATCGGTTAGTGTGAAAGACTGAAGTTGGTGGAAAAAAATAAAAATATCTTTCAATTTGAAAATAATCATTATTATCTATTTTAGTTGGGTAATCAACTGAACGTGCATTGGACAATTACTTTGGCGTGACTGTATCAAAAAAATAAAATAATACACCAATCCCCTATACAAATATGTGCATTATCCCCTTCCAAAAACGTGACATGTGTCTATTGAAGGGTAAGACTATCTAAAAGAAAAAGGGTTGGACAAATTTATCCTCTCTATGGGCACATGTCATGTTTATAGGAGGCGGTAATGCCCACCACCCTTGAAAATGGGTGAGCAAAAGTGAACTCAAACAAATATCACAGTCCATTTAGTATATACAACCGCTGTTGTAAACCATTAATGACAAATCCTATTTATGTTATTCTCTTTATTAAGGGAAATCTTGTAAGTATAACTTTTTGAGTTATTAAGAAATGCAAAAGGTCTTTTTGGATTATTAGTTTATCACGGCTAATTGAAACCCTAAAAAAAAGCTTCATCGTGTTCGTGGCACTCATCATATTCTTCATCTTCGCAAATCGTGTGAAAGGTCTCAAGGCTCAAGCAATTTGACACTGCTTAGATTTTCACTCTGAAGAGGTGAGTAAATATTTGATTATTCATACTAAAGATTGCATTTAGGGTTTATTTGTCCTATTAAAAAAATTGTTGGCGTAACTTGTCAATTTATTACCTAAAATTTATGTATGTTGTGTTACATGTGTGTTGTTTATTTCCTTTGAACGGTGCTTCATTAATTCAGCAGGAGAGAATTTTAAATTTGTGTGCTGTTTGTTTCATTATATGATGCTTGTTGAAGTCAACAATCAACATTGAGCCATTGAGTCCAAAGTTTGTATTTGTGTTTTATAGGGATTTCTTAATCAATCTGATGCCACGTAGTAAGAGAGTGCTTTAAACCACAGTTGAAGCTTTACACGGAGAAGATCAGAATGAGGAGCATGCTGAAGGATTCTATAATGAAGATAGTTCTGGTGGATATCGTCCCGCGTGTTACGAAATCAAGACGTGGAAGCCTTTGAGAACTCGGGATGTTCGAAGAATCATCTCCATGTGGATCATGAATTGCATATAATGCTGAGGGTAAGTTCCTTTGATTGGATACTTTTTTATATATATAGAAAGATGTTATTAGACAAAATAACTTGTGATCAGTACATTTCACTTTTTCATTTCAAAATCAACTATTACTATTAGGAACTAACAAGAATTTCCATGTGGATCCTCTAGTAATGTTGTTTTGTGATATTTCAACAGTTTGAATGATGATCACACAATCATTAATTATACTGTATTATATTTGAATGCCATATGTATTTTTTTTGCGATCAATCTAATGTGAATTACGATCATACAGTCATTTTTTTTTGTTATTGTACGATAACTAGATTGCTATATATATTTTTGTTGTGCTTGATAAAACAATTGTACGATAACGAGTATACTAGTTTGTCGGTAGATTTTCAATTACTTTATTCATTGACACACATCCCCATGACAAGGAAATGAGGGGCTGTGAAAATAGTTCATTTTATGAATCCCGGTACAAAGAATTGCCTGACCCTGTGAAGAAGAAGGTTTTTGGTGAGTTTATAAAGGTTTTGGGAAAGGATTTAGTAACCACAAAGTGAACAATTATCATGGGCCTAGCCGATGGGTGGTGGGATACAACACATACCTTCCACTTCAATGAAATCGGGGAGATGACGTTGACCCTGATAGATTTCAGTGCAATTACTGGCATACCAGTATATGGAAGCCTCTTGAGTACGACATGGATGCTTACAACAAGAGAGATGAGCTCATCAAGTGGTTTGGAGAGCCGATGATGAATATTACAAAGAAGAGAGTTACTTTTTCTGAGCAGTATAATGCGTATACATGATTCGGGGGGAAGGAAATTGGCGAGGAAGATGTTGCAAGATTAACAAGGGTGTTCATAATTACATTGCTTTGCAGCATTTTATTATGAGACAAAGTTGGGGCGGCATATTTGTATTACGTGTTGAACCTGAAGGACTTATCCTCAATAAGTTTGTACAATTGGGGTGGTGCTGACCTTTCAACTTTGTAAAGAAATATGGATGTTGTTGTAAAATGGAATCACAGTACCAGTGGTTTTTACCGAGCTTGGGAGGTAATGATTTATACCTATTGTATTTTAAATTTCAGTGATTACATCATGTTTATTTATCATTTTCATAATCTTTCTGGTTGTGTTGGCTGTTATATATGCATGTGTGGGCTTGTGAGTATATCAACCCAGTTGCCAACTCAGTGAAATGCTTGAGAGATTATAATACTTACCCTTGGGCCTTAAGATGGGGTAGAGGGAAGAAAATAAAGTACGTTGATGTAAGGGACAATTTGAGGAACCTGAAAGCGAAATATGTAAGCAAAGCATTAAACACCATTGGAATTATCTCTAAATCTTAATTTATTATTCATAACCGTTTACCTATTGTGCTATGATTAATATTGTTAAAATTTTGTTTTGTTTCAAGAAAATATAAACCCATGGGGTAAGGCTGATAAACAATTACCTCCTTATGTACGGTAAACATTCCAACCCATAAAGTGTAAAATATTGTTAGATGGGCCATACAGGTACACGTGGTACTTGGGAGAGCGAGTGAGTGTTCTTTACCCCGTATACCCAAAGTCCTACCAGCATCTATGTTGGGGGACTACATGATTACTGCTAATGAGGCTAAGGTGTGGATGGGGGGTTTGGATGCTTCTGAATTCTTAGAGCCAAACTTTGATAGTGCAAGAGACTATAGGGACTTCGTAAAGCGACACATAATGTTCAAGCATTACCCCATTGATGAGGTTAGTTTAACATGTAATGTGTAATACCCTCTTATTGTCCATGCTTCTATGTTTTTTATATTGTTGTATATTTATTTGAGTAGGGTGTGATGTATCCTGAATTGATTGGCTGTTTCGAGTTACCGCTTTGGCAACTCCCACTCGTGGATTGTAAATACTAAGGGACAAACCCTACACAGAAGTTCATGCACCCTATCGATATGTGAGTAGTTTAATTTGTGTGTGTTTGGTGAAGTACGAATCCACATTTGTTATAGGTAGTTCATTATATAGCATTACTATTAGCCTTATAGGTGCACGTTGACCAAGTTATTGAGCTATTGTCTATGATATCTGGAATGACCAAATTGCTCATTAAGGGACAGTATGATTAAGTCGTGAAGATTAAATGAACGAGTGGTGTGGTACATTCAGTTATGTTAATTTACGAGTTGAATTCATCTTGTTATCCAAAAATGTTTGTTGGTATTGTTTATAGAATAAAGGTGGGGAGACTTTGAACAAACCAGTGGATGAAACAGATGGAACTTTTACGTCCTCATAAAATTCAGATCCTTCTGATACGGTTAGCGAGGGCAGCAGTTCTAGTTACTCGAATGGTTATGATGTCACTGATATTAGAGAACGAAAACAACATGGGTCCCCCGCTGAAGAGAATCTAAATGAACGGAATGATAATTCTTCTCCCACTAAGAAAGGTATACAGACGTCAAGATTGATGTATGACGATACAAGTTTTATGTTATAGGGTTTCGTGGACTCAATGCGAGAGGAAGATTCAAGTCAAACAAGGAATGGAACGTTGACGGGAAACAACTGCCAGAGTAAAACAGTTGAAGGTGCGTTTTGTTTTACACCACCAAGAAGACCAAGAAAAACAGGCACAAGAAAGGAAAAATAGTGAGACTGTTTTATACTACTTGAAAAATCTTGCTCTCATTTTCCTACCCATATATTTCTTTTTTACACTAAACGAGTCTACTTAGATTTCATTTTTTCCAATAATTAGGCACCTTAGATTGTTCTGTGTATTTGTTAATATTTTTTTTTTCTTATGAAGTCATGAGGAATTGTTGAACTCATTAATTGGAGTGATTTATTGTTTCCAATCTGAGTAATTCCACTGACACGACATTTAATTGTTGCTATATACAGACATATGATATATTAGGTGTCAATCTGGGGACACGGGCAGAAGATGTGGCCAGAGACTTTGATAAAACCCTTTAAAAAGATGTTGATGCCCCCATGTTGCAGGTAGCTCCTCTTCCGGTTGGTGCATTGATTGAGAAGCCGATGAAAACCCCAAACATTAAGAATACTAGAGGTAGAAAGAGAGCTCAAACAAATGCTACAAATCTAGGTTAACCACCAAGGAAGTCAAACAGACTTCAAGCAAAGTGATGTGAACAAACTTTTTTTTTTATCTTCTTAGGATTTATTTTAGTAAGAACTGATGTTGTGTAATATTTGAAGGTTTAAAAAATATTTAGTGATTCTCCTTTTTTTGATGTTGCAATGAACATCATCATTGTTTGATGTTCATTATGACATCAACCTTGTTTATATATATAGATACGACAAATCTTGATCACACTCTTAAACTTTAGAGCACAGTATGACTTTGTCTGTTTATTGTTTTGTAATTTAGATCACCCAAATTTTGATGTGATTACTATCAATAGCCGAGAAACACAATATCGTTTAATTGATCAATAATATAAGCATTGAATTTTTTATTTATCTTTTCAAAGAAGTGAAGTGGTAGTGGAAAGACAACTATCACTTAATTAATTTTCTTAATATTGTAAACTTAACTTATCATGGCCATTCATTAGGAAAGTTTCTGTTTATATGGGTAACAAGTGATAAACCCTTGTTTGCATAGAATAATAAAAAAAATGAAACAGAATTCAAAAACCTTTCCTAGGAAAATGCACCATAAATTAAAACAAGATTAATTATATATTTTCTTCGGTACTGCTATCTAGCTGTTACCAGCAACATTACTTGATATTTATGTGATATAGAGGAGAGAGAGTTGGTTATTTTTTTATTTTTATTTTCAAATTATTTATTTTTATACACCATTGGATTGAAATTTAAAGACTGAAATTGGCCTAGTATCCTTAACGTTAACGACAATTTAGCCAAACCCGTATTTTCTTTTAGGAAAAAACACTACTGAAGATTAAAGACAAAGTCCTTCGATTTAAAAAACACTCACTAAATTTTTGATCCCTAACTGTAGTTTCTTCACTGCTATGTGTTCGTCTGATTTTGTGAAATCAGTTCTATGGGCATGGAAGCTTTCAAAAGAAATTAGAGGACATTGACAAGAAACTATAGTTTATGGTGATTTTGGTAACAGGTTTTACACTCTATGTTTGTTCAATGAAGCAAGTGTACCTTGTATTAGTACCTCTGATTTCTTTCGAAAGACTTCCATGCCCAATTTTTCTCTAAATGTCTATCTTCTTTGCACTGTTTTTGTTGAGTGGTTTTGAATTATAGTTTTTTGTTGTTAGATGTTGGTGATTTTGGTAATAGGTTTTACACTCTATATTTGTTCAATGATTTTACAGTATAAAGGTTTTCCAGTGATAAATTCTGTTTTTTGTAATGAATTCTCACTCTATTTGTTGAAGTTGCAATTAACTCGAAATTGATCTACTGTTTTTTTTCCTTGATCGGTCCTGTATGTTTATGCTTATTTTTCTTTAACTGTTACTATTAACCCGATGGCATACCGTGTTTGGTTACAGGCTTTGCACTTTGTTTGTTTCTTAATATGTTTGTAGTGTTAATTGATGTTTAATCCTAATGGTTTTGGATTCTATTTGTTTTAGCTGCAATTAACTAGAACTCGTTGTTGTTCTTAACTATTTGTTAATATATGTTATTATTTAATTGTTATGTATTAACCCCGATGAATATCATTATAGCCTAAATTAGTGTTTTGTTGAGATTTGATATTTAATACAAAGACAAAGCATGGAACTAAAAAGCATCAGGGGATCACATATCAGGATGACGGGTTGCCTGAGGTGAAAGTTATGGGTGGGTTGCGGCCAGCAAAATACTGAATCCAGGCATGGAAATTATATGGAAATCAGGATGTTACGAAGAATCATCTCCATGTGGATAAGAACGAACATATTTTGCTCAATGTACATAAGCCTATTCTTTATTTACGGTTCTTACATGTGGTAATTATTGTAAGAATAGGTGTTCAAGTAATTTTATGTTCATATTTGTAATCATGATTTTGTAAATATAGCATATTCATGAGAGAATAAGGGGATGCAAAAACCGACCTTTTTGTAAATCCTGGTATGATTAATTGCTTGATGTCGTGAAGGTGAAGGTTTCAGAAGTTGGTATTGGCAAATTTGTCAAAGTTTTGGGGGATGAATTCTATAGCAGAAATAGAACAATACTATGGGCGCTGGTAGACCGTTGGTGGGATATGACCCACACATTTCACTTCGATGAATTTGGGTAGTTGACGATGACCCTATCAAATTTCTACTAAATTATAGGCTTACCGGTTTGTGGAAAGCCACTTGAGTACAATATGGATGCTAAATAGAAGGAAGATAAGCTGATCCGGTGGTTGGGAGAGCCTATGGTCGATATCGCCAAGAAAAGAGTTACTTTTTGAGAGCTTTATGGAGCTTATAAAGGATTTGGGTGGAACAAAATGAGGGCTGAAATTGTTGACATATTAACTAGTTTATTCATTCCTATATTGCTTGGCAACACTTTATTGTGCAATAAAGCTGGGGTAACATGGCTGTATTACAGGCCATTGCTTTGTATAATTGGGGTGGGGCTGGCCTTTATTGTTTGTTCAAAAACATGGATGCTATGGTTCAAGGAATCAGAGCAGTAGTGGTTATTGAAGGTCATGGGAGGTGATTCTTAGTAATTATAGTTTAAGATTAACAGGTATTAAAGAATATTTGTTTATGGTATTTTAACTGTAAACATATTGTTTTGTGGTAGCTGTTACATAGGTGTTGGCTTGCGAGTACATAAAACATACTATAAAATGTGTGAACCACTTGGGAAAAGGAAGGATTCATCCTGCAGCAATGACATGGGGAACATTAGTAAGAAAATTAATTACATTAAGCTAAAGAGTACATTATGGAAGCTATGAAGGAAGAATGTAAGCAATGCTTTATACACTAATTAGATTCTCCCTACCTTTTAGTTTCATATTTATCAAAGATCTCCTAGTTTACTACCGGATTTATCTCCATAATTTTGATTCCCTTCCGGTAAACATGCACTAGTGGGGAAAGTTGGAGTACCTAATGCAGACTTATGTACAACAATCTTCTACGTCCACAAAGAGTAGGATTATTTTTGATGGGCCATACGGGTACGCATGGTACCTGGGAGAGCATGTGATTGTTCATAGCCTAGGATTAAGTTCACCACAAGTTCCCAAAGTCTCACTAGCATCCATGCTCAGGGCCTATCCAATTAAAAACGATGAAGCCAAGTTAAGGTTGAAAGGTTTTGATGCAAACAATTTCTTGGAGACTGATGGTGGTCCAGAAATGTACAAGGAGTTCGTAAGGCGACACATAAAATTCACAAGTTACCCTGCTGAGGAGGTGAGTTTATTTGAATTTGTTGAATAATTCTTTTTTTGACTAGAGTACCATGGGATAAATACTAGTAATGGACTTGGTTTTTACAAACATTGAAACTGTTCTTGATTTGTTGTATTTAAATCCGAGTAGGATGAAATTCACCCTAATTCTGTCGGCCTTATCAAGTTTCCACCTTGGCAACCCCCCCTCATGATACGCAAGGAGCACAAATTCATATTCCAACTACTGCAGATACCCAAGGACTATCCCTACATATCGGTGCCTAAACACATAAAATTTATGAGTTGTTTAGTTGCTCTTTTTCTTATGAAATTATATATGGATATTTGTTTTAGGCAGTTTAGTACATAACATAGCTTTGTTTCGCATAGCTTCCCGTTGCCCAAGTGAAAAAACTACTGTTTATGATTTCTGGGATGACCCAAGTTATCATGGAAGGCCAAGTTGATAAGCTCCAAACCATTGCTGCTCTGGTAGGGTGATTTGTATTTGTAAGTTATTTATAATTACCAGTATATTTCACAATATGAATTAACCTTGTTTGCCTATTATTTATTTCGGTTAATGTTTGTATAAAGCTGATAGGGTGACTTCTAAGACACCCATGGATTAATCGTTTGATTTGTCATGGAAATCGAAACCATATGAAGGAGTTATTTAGGGAAGTAGTTCTGATGATTATCTGGATGGTTAGCTTGTAAGTGAGAATGGTGATCCTACAAAGAGTAAGGAGGCACATCACCGGTCAGGTGACAAAATAGTCATAGGTGTGTTTCATTATCCAAATAATTGGGCACTATACAATGTTGGGTTGTTTTATGATAATAGGTCATTATGACTTGCTCGGTTGTTTTTAATAACACTGGCTATATATCTTAAAAATTATTATGTAGGCACAGATTCTGTTGAGGTGGATTAGCTGAGACAGGATAAAGGAGATGATAATGTAGGGATAGAGGGTGAAGACATTACTAGTGAATTGGAAAGGAACCTTGAACAAGTGAGTGATACCCACATGATTGATTTAGATCCTCTACAAAGTGGTCCTTCCAATGAGAAGGTAAAGCGAGCCCAAAAACCAAAAAAGAGAAAAGAAAAAATACCGACTACTTCATTCGACGAGAACTATCTTGAAGCTCCTAATCTGAAAAAGAAAAAAAGGAATTCTAGACAGTGATACAACTAATGAGAACCTAAGGCAAGTTCCAAAACCAAAAAAAGACAAAAGGAAATTTTGACATTAATGCAACCAAGGAGAACCTAAAGCAAGTTCCAAAAACAATGAAGAGAAAAGACACTGTAGACAGTGATGCACCCAACGATAACCTAAACCAAGCTCCCAAACCAAATTAGAGAAAATACACTCTAGACTGTGATGCACCCAACGAAAGCCTAAACCGGTCTCCCAAACTGAAGAAAAGCAAGGACATTGTGCAAGGTGCACCAAACGACAACCTAAAGTAGTCTCTCAAACCGAAGAAGAGCAAGGACATTGCACAAGGTGCTGATCCTAACAAGAAGGTTAGGAAACCAGATAAGGGAAACGACATAAAGGATGTCACCCCAAGGAAGTCATCTAGACTATCATGAAAGTAATCAGTGTTGTGTAAGAGTTGCTACAACTATTTTATCTTATAGATCGTATGATCACATACTTATCTACCTAATTTTATAGTTAGAAAAACTTTATGTGATAAGAAACTTTGTATCTATGTGCACATTATTATTTTGATTGTCATATATTGTGTATTGATGATTAGTATATTATTTAAGTATAACTATATCAACCTAAAATTATAAGCTTTATATGCTCATAATCTTAGTGTGACAACTTTCTGTGATCACAAAGTTAGTATCTTTGTGTGCATTATAATTTTTGTAGTCACATAATCTGTAATGATGATCAGTATATTATTTAAGTATAAATATATGAACCTAAAATTATAAACTTTATGTAATCGGAATCTTATTATGAAAACTTTATGTGATCACAAAGTAAGTATCTTTGCCCGCATTATTATTTTGATAGTCACATATTTTGTAAAGATGGTCGGTATATTGTTATTTAAGTGTAACTATATCAACCTATAATTATAAACTTTATGTGATCAGAATCTTATTATGAACATTTTTTGTGATCACAAAGTTAGTATCTTTGCGCGCATTATTATTTTGATAGTCACATATTTTGTAATGATGGTCAGTATATTATTATTTAAGTATAACTATATCAACCTATAAGTACAAAATTTATATGATCGAAATCTTATTCTAAATAAATCAACATCATTTTATACTAATTGATATTGATTAGGGATCTCTTAACTTCAAACTCTTAACATTCAACTTTTAAAATATTTCCTTTCTATTGGTCGTTTCAGTTGACATAGGTTGGTCAGAATATAAAAAATAACTATATGTAATGCATGCACATACCTGAAATTAATTATTAAACAATTTTCAATGCAAAGCCGAAATATTAGTTTTTTTATCCATTTTTTTAATTTCAAAGAACATATGGCCTCTCTCTGTCTTCGATTCACAGATCGAATCCCTAAATACAACTCTTTTCATCATGTCGTTATTGTTCCTATCACCAAATATAATGAAAGGGCATGGAAAGAAAAATGGTCAACGGATCACAAGACAACAGGATGTCGGGCTGCCTGAGGTGGAAGTTCTGGGTGGGTTATGACTGACAAAAGGCGAAATCAAGGCATGGAAACCGCTGGGACCTCTTGATGTTACGAAGAATCATTTCCATATAGATGCGAACAATTTCTTAGAGTCTGCTGTAGAGGTAAGTTTATCCGAATTTATTGAATAATACTTTTTTCGAATGGAAGTACCATGGGATAAATAATAGTAATGGACTTGGTTGTCACAAACATTGAAATTGTTCTTATTTTTTTGTAGTTAAATCTGAGTAAACTGTAATTCCATCTACCATGTTGAGGTACCACCTTGGCCACTCCCCTCATGCATCATAACGGATTGAGATACACATGGCAACTACTGCAGATACCCAAGGACAGTCCTTACCTACCGGTGCTTGAACACATAAAATTCGTGAGTTGTTGAGTTGCTCTTTTTCTTATGAAATTATATTTGGACATTTGTTTTAGGTAGTTTAGTATATAACATAGCTTTTTGTCAAACAGGTTCCCATCGACCAAGTGAAAAAGCTCATGGAGATGATTTCTTGGTTGACCCAAGTTATCATGGAGAGCCAGTTTGATAATCTCGAAACCATTGTTGCTTTGGTAGGGTGATTTGTATATGTAAGTTATTTTTAATTGCCAGTATTGTTTACGACATGAATTGATCTTGTTTGGTTATTATGTATTTTGGTTTGTTTGTAGAAACCTAATATGGTGACTTCGATGACACCAATGGATGAATCATTTGATTCGTCATCAAAGTCGGAACAAAATGATACAGTTACTGAGGGAAGTAGTTCTCATGATTGTCAGTATGGTGGGCTTGTAACTGTGGTGAGCCTACAGAAAGTGAGGAGCCTGTAGAATTGCATTTCTAAATACATGACAAACCATTTCTGTAGCATATTCAACAAGAATCCATAATTCGTAGCATCTCTAGGGATAGATTGCAGTGGAATGTTTTTTGAGGTGGCTAGTTTTTTGTGTTGTTTGGTTATAATATTGGGTGGCATTTTTTTTTTCTTAGTTCTTGTTGTGTCTCCCTGATTTCCTCTTGGTGGTTGGTCGACTTGTTATGTTCTCTTGTTCCGACCTTCCTGTGCTCTTTTATAAGCCGTTTTAAAAAGTGTTAACAGAGAGTTTGCTCAAGGTCAGAAATCCGGTTAACACCCTCGAGACCACTACTGCGAAGGTGGTGGCAGGGGTTGATACCTTAGGTACCTAACCTGTTCGAACAAAAAAGGGTGTTTGAATATGAATACAATGGAGACGGGAATGTAATGACTTTATTATCAGTTATGAATATTGTCAAATAGACTCCTAAACACTCTTAACCTCTTTGGGATACAGTAAGGTGGCAATCTCTTGCCTGTCGAATAGTAGATAATAATGGGGGTTGTGTTTTGATTACATAATTTAGGCCGAATTCTAACCCTCTCTTCCGTTCTTGTACTTTCAATTCTCTATGTCGATTTTTTTTGTCGATTTTCCATCGATCATGCTTGGGCACCTTTATACATGACCCGAATGGTTTAAACTTATGGATCTTCCGTTCTGATTCTCTGAATCCCTTCCCTCTTTATCGGGTGGTATCTTTTATTTAAAAATTATTGACTTTGAATTAATAACGGATTCGAGAATATCTTTGTTGGAGATTAGTTTGTTTTCTTTTTGGACTCAATCTCTTGCATTATGTGTACGTAGAGTTTTAATGTTCCTTGGAGTGTAGATATGATCTTGTGTGTATTCATGGCTTGATTCTTCACGGAGGTCATCGAGTTAGACGTTCATTTTTTCTTAGAGCGAGGCACACCCTTACCTTAGTTATGGTCCTAGAAGCTTTGGCATAACCCTCCCTGGTCCTTTAAAGCTCGAGAGGGCCTTGTGGGCCTTTATTGGGGGTAGCCCTAATTAGACGAGCTTCCTCTTTCTTATCCAGATAGGTTCAAGCTTTACTTAGCGAATTGGAGCATAGCTATAACATGAATCTGATCCCCTTAAAGGCCCCCCTTTCTGTGTCTGAAGAGGATAGCGGGCTTCTGTAGAGTTTGGTGGGCTTTGGGTTAAGCTACGAGTTAATTTTGACCTCGGGTAACCTTGATTTGGAAGGAGCTTAATTTATTTGTGTCGAGCTTCACCTCAAATGCTTCCTGAACTCGACAACCTTTCCTTGCTTTCATAGGGCGGTTCTGAAGCCATGCCCCAGAGACCGGGGTTAGAAGATAGGTGATCTTGAGAAGCCTGGATAACTGCACATCGGGCTTTTCCAGAATTCAAGTGTTCGCGTGAGAGGCCTAACCTGGCTATGTCAAGCTTCATTACTGGTAGTTTTGGAGCCCGATGACCCTTCCTCACTTCTGCGTGGCAGTTCTATGGTTCACCCTTTAGGCCCGGGGTCTAATGACTGGCAAGCTCAGGCTTTGACTCGGATAAGGAGAGTGAAAAATTTCTCTTTGGTCCCCTAGTCAAATTTTACTATTACAGAAGTCCCCTCTAACTTGAACATCAGTGATGGAGTTGGGGTTCGAGTCAGATTCCTATTTTTAATTGGATTTTTTTTCCTCTTTTACTGTTATTAGTATCTCGATGAAAATCCTCACATTTAATGCATGAGTGACGTGGCGTGCACAGACCGGTAAGCCTTTCAAAATAGTCTGGCTATATTACGGCCATATCTGCGTTTCGAGGCGATCCTACCAAAGATTTCGTTGATATCACTGGCTCTTCCACCTCTATTTAAACCCGGCTTCCTCATCACGTTCCTCACACTTTCTTTTAAATTTCAAGTTTTCAAAAATCCCTCTCTTTTCAAAATTCTTTAGCTACGGCTCTGTTCTTTCTCTCCTCAAAACCCTATTTTATCATGTTGAAGATCAATCATGACTCCGTTGATTCTCTCATTGATGGCACAGAGGTTTCCAGTCTTGCCCAAGGAAAGCGAGCTCGATGAGACCTAGACGGAGACGACTCACCTCCGACCCCGCAACGTCGTCGATCGAACATGAACTTGGCTATCGGGACTAGGCTTTCTAATCGACCAGATAATCCCCTGAGCTTAGTTGATGAGGATTCCGGCAAGGAAAATAGAGACAGTGTTGCTAGAAAGAACCAAGTCACAGTTATCTGTCTTTCTCTGGAGAGGTGTCTTATTTATGACTTCAAGGTCATTCCAGACTCCACCGTTGAAATGTAGTCGATCAGTCGTATGAGGTCCAAATATGGCCTCCATGACAACGTCACTCTCACAATCCCTTACAGAGACTACGACATCTTCAATCCACCCAAAGGTGTGCTTTCCATCCAAGTTGTGGCCTTCGAGAATAGGGTCAGGCTCCCCCTTCATCCTACTCTTCAGTGGGCTCTCAACGCTCTACAACTAGCTACCCTCAAGTTTACTCTCAGCATCTGGAGGCATCTGATTGGATTCCTCGTGTTATGGAAGGAACAATGTGAGCTAAGCAAGGTTACCGGGAACCAGGAGATGAAGAGCTAGCATACCTCTTTTAGATTGGAAGCTTGTCCGGGGGTCTTCGAGGTCAATCTTATGCCAAGGAAAATAACAAACTCAATTTCACCATCCCTGGCTCTTCGAGGAAAGATCCTACTTGAAAGGATGAGTGGATCCTAGCTGGTAAGGATTGGGGAAGCTCGACCTTCATAGGCGGGCATGAGTTTGTAGTTCCCACTACTTTCAATGATAAACTTTCGTGGGGCCGAGATTCCTTATCTGCCGAGTTTGGGATGGTATTGAAAGCCATCCTTGCCAGGAACTATTTGAACCTGAAGTTTCCGACTACTGAACCTTTCGTTTCTCGTAGGGTAAACCGCTATCTACGAATATCCGATACTACTCCTCATAAGTACTTCGAACCATCATGCTTTATGTCGTTGAATAATTCAGTTCTGATGGCTTCACTTTCTTTCTCTCTCTTTCTTTTTAACAGTTTTTGTTGTTGCTCCAGCTTCCCATAAAGCCCACCAAGCTCGCATTCTTCCCTTTCTACCAAATCGAACAGGGAAATCCCCCTAGCTTTTTAGAGAAAAGGGAGTCTACCATTCCAGTTGGGGATTCGTCTACTCTTGCTCCGTCTTCTTCCCAGCATAGGTCTAAGCTGTCACTCCTCGTATCTCGACCTGCCTAGATTCAGGGTAAAGGGGCCTCTGTTTCTCAAGCCGATGATGCAGCAACGTCAGCTCCTGCTCTAGTTACCCTTACATCTGCTTATGCTCCTGTCGCCTCTGCTCTAAGCTTGCCAGACACTTCTGCCCTTCCATTTACATTCTCAGCCTCCTAAGCTTCAAACGACCCCGAAGCTGGTGTTGAAGAGGTTTCCCATGTTCGCCCGCCAAATCAATCCGGCTATGCCTTTCAAGATGAGGCCATAGGGCAATTCGTTGCTTCCTACCCCAGGGGCAGTCTTTCTATGATGGCTTCAATGCCTATAGCTATTCTGATTACCAAGGGTTCTACCCTCTTGGCTGAGGTAGTCATCGCTTTTAATTTTCTCATGCAATAGTTTGATTTATAGTTTCCTAACTTGAATTCTTTTGCATGCCTTCAAATTCTAAGTGGCCATGGGCTACCATGTGGCTTCTCTCTGCTACCGGGCAACCAGGGCTGAAGCTGAAGCTGAACGGGACAAGGAATTGTTGGCGTATGCTCAAGACTTGGTGCAAGAGATGCCTTATAGCCAGAGAGAGATGTAAGCGGAGTTAGCGAGCTTCGGTGTGACCATGAAAGGTTGAAGCGATCCTTTGATTAAGAAACCCTCCGTTCTCAATGTCGAGCCTGTCAATAGGATTCTTGGAAGGAAGATGCAAAGGCATTTGGCATTGAAAACCAAGGTTTGCAAGCCCAAGTTGCCAAGCTTCAGGTTGAGGTGGATGCCTTTTTCAGCAAAGGATACTTCTATACTTCCTACCAGGTTGCTGAAGCCGTCCCTTCTCTTTTTTACCTATCTATTATTGCCAACTGGGATAAGTAGGAGATTATGATGAAGGCTACAGATATATGTAGGTAAAAAAATGGTTCAAAATGCAACGGAAGCATGAGAAAATGAAAATTAGGGTTTGCATATAAATAAAAAAAATTCCCTTTTATGCAACGAGAACCTTAACCCTAGATTAATTTATGTATATAAAAATTGCCGTACCTTTTTCTCGTGACGATTGAACAAGCGCCGAATCAATTCCGTAAGATCTTCCAATCCAATCACGAACATGAATCACCTAGGAGTGTGGGCTCCCTTTCTTTAAATCGTATACCTGAAGATGGAAACAAACAAAATCTTTCTCTTTGTTAGTTACAATAATCCTCCAAGAAGAAAACAAAGATCGTTAGGTCACTTGTGAATTATCAATAAATTTGATTGAAACTCGCGTGAACCTTGATTCAATGTTGTACACAAAAACTTTTGATGTAAAGGCTGCTAGTGTACTATCAAAAACCAAACGTTCTTTCTTCCTATTTCGTCTTTCCCGAATCACACTCTATTTCTTAGAGTTGATCGAATTTTGTCTAGAGCAAAATCAGAATTTTCTCCCTCAAAATTCCTATGATGGCCGAATTCTCTCCACAAAGAATTACCTAGGCTAGCCGAAATCTTCTCTAGAAATTATGCTAGGGCTGGCCAAAATTCACTCTTAGAATTACTGAGGTTGGCCGAAAATTACAAAAGATATATATAGGATTATAAACCCACTCCTAAGAAGGATTTACTTGGTTGGCAAGAATCATTTCCTTAGGTGGATTTATTTGGTAGTTAAGAATCCTTATCTAAAAAGAATTCTATCATCACCTATATACACACGGGCTGGCCGAAATTCATAGGGTATGTATTAGGAAACTTAATTCTTTTCTTAAGATTGATTTACTTGGTTGTTAAGAATCATTTCCTTAGGTAGAATTACTTAGTGGTTAAGAATCCTTTTAAAAAAGGAATTATATCCTACACCAAGACTCCTAATCCAACTCAATAGTGTGTTTGTAACCATATTAAAGACTTCCTAATTCGATTAGATAAATAACTCCTTTTATTTATCTACTTATCAAATATAGTCTTTAATATTAATTGTACTACCAACAATAGTATAATATTAGGAGACCATCTCCTAATAGAAAAAGATTTAGACTTTTAATTAAATAATTAATTAATCAAACAAATTAATTAATTTTCATTTAATTAAATAATAAACAAAATAATATAATTAAGCTATTCCAAATAGCTTTGCCGCCCATACCATATATATGGGCCATATATTATTTTTCTTATTTTATTAAATCCATTAGACCTTAGTAAAAAGTCCACATGTGAACTAGACTTATTCTTACAAAAAGAAACAAGTTCACATGCCTTAATACAATTCTAAATGGACCCCTAAATTGGTTCGGTAGAATATATCAAGTGATCCATGCAAGTTCGTGTGGATTGGGGATCTTGGCGGGATATCTAAATTTAAGCTCCAATAGACACAACCCAATCACAATCAACAAATGATTCACTTAGGTTCGATCTATTTAATTTTAGTTCATTCCACTAAAGAACTAAAATTGAACTCTTAAATAAAGATAGAATAAGTTGATGTTACTCATTCATACCCTAGACAACCTTATTGGTGAAAGTGTATCCTCATGAAGAATACCAGTAATCGCTAAGAGCTCATAAACCACCTATAGCTCTCCAAGTTACCATATTTACTCATATGACCACATTTTGAACTTGGATATTTTGTCTTGTCCAGAAGCCATGTTTCAATAGACATTATTGAAAACTTAACGTTAAGATTTAATATCAAATACCTCAAAACATCCATATGATGGTATTCTACTCTCATTCAATAAATGGAGCCACGATGTCCATATCTATAAATGAAGTCCTCTATCGATTAACAAATGAATACCACCAAACTATCGAGGATAGACTATGCTATATAATCATACTCATTGATAGCTCAAATGATAACACTTGCAACCATAAGTCCATCATTTATCTCAGGATTGAGATAGACTCTCCGATTGTCTTCAAATGAAAAACTTTTATCTATTGACGGTTCTAAATAAAGTTTTTCATTGTGATCCTATTCAATGTACCCAGTGCACTAGATTCTTTTGCCCAAAGATACCACATTTTGATGATTTTAGACTCATCGTAACACATTTGATCCCACTCAAATGCTAGCAAAAGAATCTACAACTTTGACAAGATAAAGGCGCCCAACCTTTTATCTTAAGTTGTTAATATTATTCAAGACTAACTAAGGAATTGTGTCTACCTCATACATATCTAGATGTATGAACAATTCTTCTTTTCTCATAATCTTTTAACCTTATGATTATTTACTTTTGACAATTATAATAATTAAACTATAAATGCTATAAGATTTGTTAAACAAGAAATCACTTTATTAATATGAAAAGATTGTCAAATACATTGTTGTACTCTTGCTATCGAGCATAACCCTAACAATATGTCTCTTCCTAAGAGTGACGGGGCTGGAGCTGGGAAGCAAGCAGTTGTAACAGATGCTCCTCTTTTTTCTCCAGTCTTTCCCGTCTTAGGTCCCGGAGAGACCTCTAGCGGGGTTCGGTCAACACAACCCGAGGGGGACCTTCCAGAAGCCCTGGGAGAGATCCACAATAGCCCAGACGAACCTCTACAGAGGGACTATATATTGAACAAAGACGGGTAGAATCTTTGGCAAACCTTCTTGACACAGCTATCCCTTCTGAGGTTGTGGTAGTTGTTAATGAGGTGTTGGAGGAGGACCCCACTAAGCAGCAGGTAATCAGGAATCCTCGGGTGGAAGGGGTAGTATAAATGGCTATCCAAAATAAGCAACCACTGGAATACGGAGCAGAAGGGGCGGTCCACCAGGAAAGAAGAGCAGCAGAAGGGAATCAAGGTGAGGCATGAGCCTGATACACTTTATTCACAACTTGCCTTTACATCCCAGAAAGGGGGGGTGGGCACACCAACTTTGCTCATGATTGATCATCATAATCACTATTTTTTTTGTAACCTGGAACCGGGGGTTGTGCTCCCTATTTGATAACTGTAGCCTTTCCAGGGGATAGTCTCCCATTTCATTAATGAAAACTGACTTTAGATCTCGTTCATGATTTCTTCAATGAATTTTGATTTGATTGACATCTTCTTGCTTCATTCCTTATCCCGACCTAGATGTGACCTCTGAAACAACTCAACTTACCCGAACTTTGGCGAAGATAACAAGAACAAAAATTTTGTTTAAGCTTGAAAGTAGGCAGCTAACTCGAGCTCTCAACTCTTCAACTGAAACTTGTGGCTTGGTGGCTTTAACGAATAGTCACCATGTGTGATTATAGGATAGTTTGTACCCCGGTCCCTTTTTAGGGGGGTCAGTGCCCGATCGAGACAACATGAGGGTTGCTATTTCCGTGTCTTATGATCCAGATGACAACTATGCTCTCACATTCAGGCCCTTCTTAAGGGTTGTAGCCCGACCAAGGCATCAGGAGGGCTATCTAGTCGTTTCCTAATATTTGAGATCTTGATGGTAACTATGCTATTACACTCAGACCCTTTTTAGGGGTGGTAGCCCGACCAAGGCATCAGGCGGGCTATCTACCTATTTCCTGGTCTCAAAATCTGGATGGCAACTATGCTCTTACACTCATACCCTTCTTGGGGGTGGTAGCCCGACCAAGGCATCAAGAGGGCTATCTAGCTATTTTCTGGCCTCAAGATCTGGATGGCAACTATGCTCTTACACTCAGATCCTTCTGGGGGGTGGTAGCCTGACCAAGGCATCAAGAAGGCTATCTAGCTATTTCCTGGTCTCGAGATCTGGATAACAGCTATGCTCTTACACCCAGACCCTTATAGGGGGTGGTAGCCCGACCAAGACATCAAGAGGATTGTCTAGCTATTTTCTAGCCTCGAGATATGGATGGTAACTATGCTCTTACACTCAGACCCATCTTAAGGGTGTTAGCCAGACCAAGGCATCGGGAGGGCTATCTAGCTATTTTCTGGTCTCGAGATCTGGATGGCAACTATACTCTTACATTGAGATCCTTCTTGGCGGGGGGTGGTGCCCGGTCGAGGCATCAAGGATAGCGAGGGGGCTTCCCTGGATAACCCCTGGTCTTGAGATGACAATGTCGAACTTACCTGTGTAGATCATGGTGAAATTAATGTAGAATATAATTGAAGATAGAGAAAGAAAACTTTGTTGATGAGAAATGGAGTACATTATTGTTTGAGATTTTATTGAAGTCTAAATTAAGGTAGTCTGCTCACGGGTCCCCTGTCTAAAGGTAATACTTCCTCATGTGATAAGTATTCCGGGTATGATCGATGGGTCGGCCATCCCTGTCCATGAACTTATATGCCTCATTACGGATCACTACCTTTACCAAGTAAGGTCCTTCCCAGTTGGACCCCAAGACTCCGTCTGACCTCTTCCTAGTATTCAAGGTTACTTTCCTAAAAACTAGGTCCCCTTCCTTGAAGTTTCTGGCTTTAACTCTCTTGTTAAAGTACCTAGTGATCTTGCTTTGGTAAATCACTACTTTCTCAGCTACCTGATCATGTTTCTCTTCCAAGAGATCTAGACTAGCTCGAAGCTTATCCCCGTTGCTTCCATGCTCAAAGTGTTAAACTCTGAAAGAGGTTAATTTATGCTTTATGGGAAGAACTGCTTCGACTCGGAAGGTTAAAGAATAGGGCGTTTATTCGGTGGTTGTTCTCCTTGTAGTACGGTAAGCCCAGAGGACATCAGAAAGCTCTTCAGCCCATCTGCCATTTCTCTGCTGTAACTTCTTTTTCAACAGCTTCTTTAATGTTTTATTAGTGGATTCCACTAGCTTGTTAATCTTAGGATGGGCTACTGAGGCGAATCTAAGTTCGATTCCCAAGCTTTTGCAAAATTCCTTGAATCAACTATTATCAAACTGCTTTTCGAGGTCAGCTATAATGATAAGAGGGGTCCTGAACCTGCAGACTACATTATTTTTGATAAACCTTATCGAAATCTCTTCTGATATCTGGGAGAGTGGTCCAGCTTTGACCCACATTATGAAATAGTCGATTGCTACAATAGCATGTTTGGCTTGTCTAGGAGCAGTTGGAAGTGGACCAATCAGGTCGACTCCCAACATATCAAAAGGGTAAGGTGAGCTGAGAGATGACAGACGCTCTGGTGGGAGGTGGCTTAAGTTAGAGGTCTTCTGGTTTGGTTCACAAGATTGAACAAAGTTCTTTGCATCTTGATGGATAGTTGGCCAGTAATACCCTATGCAGAATACCTGATATGCAAGAGCTTCACCACCAATGTGGTTACCGCATTCCCCTGAATGAACTTCTCTTAATGCCTATATAGCATCATCAGGATGTAAACATCGCAGCAGGGGGATGGACCTTCCCCTTCAGTAGAGGTTTCCATTTGCCAGGCAATATCGAATGGAGAGCCTTTTAACTCTTCTGGCTTGGTCAGGCTCTTCGGAAGTCCATCCTTCTCGGAGATAGACCACTATTAGATCCATCCAGCATGGTTATCGATCCAGGGTATTGGACTCCTTGCCTGCTACTGTCCTTGGTAAGGATATCACTTTAAGGGGAACTCCATATGGTAAGGCCTGACCACCATTCGCATCTATCTTGGCTAGGACATCAGCTCGACGATTCTACTATCGAGGCACCTGCTCGATCTTATATCCCTTGAATTTATTCTTGAGCAGCTGAACTAGCTTCAAATAGGCAATCATGTTATCCCATTTGGCCTGCTAGTCCCCAACAACCTGGTTAACTATGAGTAAAGAATCACTCTTGACCTGAATGTAATCAACCCTGAGCTCGGTGGCCGCCTTCATCCCGGCTAGAAGGGTTCATATTCTACTTCATTGTTAGTGTCCTTAAATTTGAATCAGAAATAGTGGCAACACTTATTCTCCTCTAGGTCTATCAGAACTATGCTCGCTCCTCTCCAGGCTTGCCCGAAAGCTCTATCAGTGTAGAGGATCCATGACTTGCAGCCTTTCAGCCGGTTATCGGATTCTAGAATCTTCTCAGGATCTATATTTGTTGCTGTGAAAGTACTTGGCTTTGGTGCACTGAGAGCTCTGCCACAAAGTTCCCCAAAACCCATGCTTTAATTACTGTCCTAGGTTTATACCTTAAATAAAACTGGGTGAGTTCCAAGGCCCATATGACAAGTCTTCCGGAAATGTCCGGCCTTTGTAGGAACTGATGGAGAGGTTGGTCCGTCACTACTGCTATTGAGTGAGCTTGAAAGTAGGGACAGAGCTTCCTTGCTAAGGTCACCAGGATATAGGCGAGCTTCTCTAGAAGGGTATAATTCTTTTTCGGCTTGAATAGGGTGACTTACTTATCAAATAGGTCACTGGACCCTATCTCCACATTCCTTGACCAAGGCCCTACTCACTGCAGTTTTTGAAATAGCCATTTAGATTTGCAGCTCCTCTTCCGGACTTGGCTTGACCAATAACGGAGAGATAAACAGATACTTCTTCAAGGTTTGAAAAGCATGCTCACTTTCCTGGTCCCATTCATTCCCTGCTTGATAGCTTTGAAGAAAAGGAAACATTTATCAGTGGACCGAGAAATGAACCTGTTGAGCGCCGTTATCTGCCTGGTCAAGATTTGAATCTGTTTGAGTGACGTGGGGGATTCTAGATCTAGGGAATAGCCTTGATCTTTTCTGAGTTAGCCTCTATTAATCTCCCATGGACTATAAAGCCTAGAAACTTTCCCGCAGTTACCCCGAATGCACATTTAGAGGGGTTCAATCTCATATGGTTCTCCCTTAGGATCATGAAAGCTCTGCAGAGGTCGTCCTAATGTCCTTCTATGGTCGGTGACTTGGTAATCATGTCGTTGATGTACAATTCCATTGATTTTCCAATCTCGGGCTTAAATAGCCGATTGACCAACCGTTGGTATGTAGCTCCTGTATTCTTAAGCCCAAACAGCATAACCTTATAGCAGTGCAGAACCTGCCCGGTGATAAAGCTGGTCTTGTCTTGGTCGGTAGGGTGCATCATGATCTAGTTGTACCCCAAGAATGCATCCATAAAGCTAAGGAGCATGTTTCCCAACATGGAGTCAACCAATTGATCAATCTTTGGTAAAGGAAAACTGTCATTTGGACATGCCGGTTGAGGTCGGTGTAATCTATGCACATACGACATTTCCCATTTGCCTTCTTGACCATGTCCACATTAGCAATCCATTCGGGGTAAAATGCCTCTTTGATGAAGCCTGCTCTGATCAACTTATCCACTTCTTCTTGAACTGAGGCATTTCTTTCGACATTAAAGTGACTTATTTTTTATTTGACGGGCTTAAAGGTCGGATCTACTGCCAAACGATGATCAGCCAATGATATCGGGATCCCGGGTATCTCCTCGTGACTCCAAGCGAAGATGTCATTGAATTCTCTAAGAAGCCTGATCAGTCATTCCTTCACTCCCGGTTCGAGGGTGGCTCTGACCTTGACGACCTTCGAGGGGTTATCCATCCGGATGGGTATCTCTTCTAGCTTTTCCACTAAATGTCCGATGGCCCACTCCTTGCTATCCTCCTTTTCGTTTGGAATCTCGGGATCATCCTCTAGGTGATTTATGATATCTACATCCTCTAGTGTCATCCTTGGGGTTACCCCAACCTGTATTGTCGTAACCTGAGTAAGAAGCTGTCGGGTTGGTAGGCACTGCATAGCACTTCCTGATAGCTTGCTGGTCACCGCGTATTTCCCCCACCTTGTCTCCTATTAGGAACTTTAGGATGTTAAGGTAAATGGATAAGACCCCCTTTAAAGATGACAAGAAAGGTATTCCTAATATTACAGTGTAAGCCGGTGGGGTGTCCACCACCACAAAGTTCGTCATGATTTTTTTGCTAGAGGAAGCTGTTTTAGCGATTACTAGAAGGATCTTTGACCCCACAGGTATGATCGAGTCCCAGTGAATCCATACAGCGAGTTAGTGCAGCTCTTATATCACCACTATTTCAAATTTAGTTTCTCCAAAGTATCTCTAATAAGGATGTCGATGTTGCTGCCTGTGTCGACGAGCACATGGTGGACCATATGCAGTTGGCAATCTGTACTGTGATCACCATGGGATCATCATGAGGTTGCACTGTGTTGTAGACATCTGTCTCGGTAAAAATGATCTGCGCAGACTTGGAGGAGTCACCTGGGCTTTGGTCAACCTTGAAGATACCTCGCCCTTCATCTACATGAGGGACCTTTCTCGCATGGTTTTTCCTGGAATTTTTGGAGGTACCAGCCAATGTGGGCCCTCTGCTGATGGTATGTATCACCTGGACTTGCTACTTCAGATTCGCCTGCTCCCCTTTTCTCTTCTCAGTGTGCTCACAGATCTCAGCTTGTACTTCCCTCCCAGTCTGAATGTTGTCCCTAACTTGCTGTAAGAATTTTATCTAGCATTCTCCCCTTATCAGAGCCTCAATCTGGTTGCATAGGTTATAGCACTCTGAAGTGTTATGGCCCACGTCTTCATGAAAGTTATAGTACTTATATTGGTTCCTTCAATCGATGAGGGCATTCATGGGTGAGGGATTCTGTATTAGCCCCTTATCCCAGATGGCGAGGTAAATCATTTCATGGGATACATTTAAGGGGGTGTAGTGATCGTATCCTCTTTTATCTCGCGTTATAAGGGCTACTGTCTTGGGAGAAGGTGAAGCCATCGGAAACGGGAACACTAAAGGTTGACCTGTTAGGAGGATTAATCTGATTATTCTGAACTGGTTATGGCCTTAGAGTTTCCTTCTTCTGTTGTTTTGGCATTCTCATATCGTCATGCTCCATTTTGACCTTGAGCTGCTCATCGACTTCGACTTGCTCTAGAGCCCGATCATAGGCCTCTTGGTAGTTCTCCGGAGGTCGCTTGGCAAAGGATCAGAAAAGCTTACCCGCTCATAGGTTACGTCTGAAATTGGTGAGGTTATCTTTCTTAGTGAAGACCCCATCTGGATGACCTCTTTCTAAAACCGTTCCACGTAAGCTCGGAGGGTTTCCCCTCTCTCCTAGATCATA
This sequence comes from Dipteronia dyeriana, assembly GCA_032871835.1. Lineage (NCBI taxonomy): Eukaryota > Viridiplantae > Streptophyta > Magnoliopsida > Sapindales > Sapindaceae > Dipteronia > Dipteronia dyeriana. The sequence goes on along the minus strand of CM065300.1, from coordinate 74,037,764 downwards.
TACTGTAAAAGGATGGGATCCTTCGTTCTGGGTTTGATTCCCTAGAATTATGAGCAGAAATCAGTTGATAGCTTTGTGAAGGAGTCAACACTGCCTGCGGGTAGCTTTCTGAACCTTGTCTTGGCGTAGTCGGTCAGGGTGGTAGGGAACATTCTGCACATGGCAGCCCTGGTTGTGTTTTGGACTTCTATCTTTTGGATGAAGCTCTCCAAGTGGCTTAAAAGATCCTCCATACCGGATAACTTGTCTAATGGCATCTTAAATTTTGGTGGGAGCTCCGTCTCCCGGATTCTTCTGGTAAATAAGGTGTTCATCTCGCTCAAGGTGTCATTTTTAACCTCCTTACCTTTCCCTCTTTTCAGTTGTTGGATTTCCTCCTACATCTTGGCAAGCTGGTTCCTTAGACACTTAATTATATGTTTCTTCGAGTCGACCTCGGAGCTCTCACTGTTAGATCCCCCCGACGAGCTGGATACTTCCATTTTGACATCCTCAAGGATAGGGTCTGCTTGCGCGGTTTACCGGCTACCTCTGGCTTTGGCTCGAGGTTCCCTTCTGAAAGTCGCTGATCAAAGAGGGCTGTGAGGCTCCTTTGGCGGAACATCAGCTGGTGATTTAACCTGTGTAGGTCGATAGTTGGTCGGCTTGTCTAGGACTGGAGGCATAGTCCTTTACCTTTCCCCGATGGAAGTTGTAGGCCCTGTCCTTTGATAGGCAGGGATTGGTAGAGGGGGTTCCAACCGATTTAAAGCAGGCTGCATAGCAGCTGGTCGGCTCACTTCTCTTAGGATTCCCAAATCTACTAGTTGAGGATCAATTCCTTCTATAGCAAGGCGGAGGCGGACATTTTCCTCAATGGTCGCTGAATGTTGATTGATCACAGCTGGGTCCATCGCCATAGGAGTTGGAGCCTGCTCTACATCTGGCAGATGCAAGGCTGGCTTATGGTGCTTGGATTTCCTTCCCTTTTTTTGCCTTTTCTGGGTTGAGGGGGCAGATGGATGTCCTGAGTTTTCGGGTTGTCTTTGAGAAGAGCGGAGCCTCATGACTATTGCAAAGTAACAAACTTGAAAGTGTAAAAAGTACGGTGTGGGTGTTTCCCACAGACGCTACCAGAAAATGTTAACGGAGAATTTGCTCAATGTGAGAAATTCAGTTAACACCCTCAAGACCACTACCGCGTAGATGGTGGTTGGGGTTGCTACCTTAGGTAACTATACTGTTCGAACAAAAAAGGGTGTTTGAATGTGAATACAATGGATACGGTAATGTAATGACTTTATTATCAACTATGAATATTGTACAAATAGATTCCTAAAAACTCTTAACCTCTCTGGATACAGTAAGGTGGCAACCTCGTGCCTGTCAAATAGTAGACAATAGTAGGGGTTGTGTTCTGATTATAGGATTTAGGCCGAATTCTAACCCTTTCTTTCTCTCTTGTACTATCAATTCTCTATGTCACTCTTCTTTTGTCAAAAAATTTCTCTCTCCCTTTCGTCGATCATGCTTGGGCACCTTTTGTTGGAATCCCGTTCACCAGTTACGCAGCGGAACTAGGTTTTAAATTTTCTAATACAAATCATAATCTGTATATGTGACTAGTGAACTTGGGATCATGATTATTTTTCAGAACTAATACATACAATATGTAAGCACAAGAAATTGTAATAAGTATAATCATAAGGTCTCTACCTTGCCCACTAGCCTTGCCTTGAAGGTCTCTACCTTCCCATGTACTCCTCTCTTTCTCTTGTAGATCCACTTACACACTATTGGTCTTACCCCATCCGATAAGTCTACAAGATCCTAGACTGAGTTAGAGTACATGGACTCCATCTCGAGATTCATGGCTTTAAGCCATTCCTCTTTATTAGGATCTTCCATTGCATTCTTAAATGACAATGGACCATCTACACTATCAACAGAGATAACACTTTGTCCCTCACCTATACCTGAATAGCGTTCACGTTGTCTCACAACCCTCTCACTACGTCTTGGTGGTAGTGTATCCTGATCATGAACCATCTAACTCTCAGATGTTTGTGGATCAACAACTCTTGTGGATGAAGCACTAGTCTCACTAGGCTCCAACTCATTCAATACAATCTTAGAACAAGGTTTATGGTCACTAATATAATTGTTCTCAAGAAACATTACATTTGTCGATACAAATACTTTGTCATCTTCGGGACTATAGAAGTGTTCACCTCTAGTCTCCTTGGAGTATCCTACAAACAGGTAGACCATAGACTTGGAGTCTAGCTTTCCACTTGTGTTCTTTAGCACGTGTGCTGGACACTTCCATATGCGAAAATATATCGCAAACTAGCTTTACGACCATTTCACAACTCTAGAGGAGTCTTAGGAATAGATTTGGATGGCACCACATTCAAAATGTATACCGCTGTTTGTAACACATATCCCCTGAAGGATTTTGGTAATGATGAGAAACTAATCGTAGATCTTACCATTTCAATTAGGGTTTTATTCTCCTTTCCTTTACACCATTTGACTGAGGTGTACCGGGAGCTATGAGTTGGGAAATTATCCCATGCTCGACCATGAAGTCTTCAAACTCTTGGTCAAGGTACTCACCTTCACGATCCGATCGTAGTGACTTGATAGTCTTACCTAATTGATTCTCAACTTCAGATCAAAATTCTTTAAACGTTTCAAATGTTTCCGACTTCCGTTGCATTAGGTAGACGTATTTGTATCTTAAGTAGTCATCCATAAAGGTTACATAATACTCATAACCACCCGTAGTTTTAACATTCATCGGTCCGTAGACGTCTGTATGTATAAGCTTTAGCGGTTCTTTAGCTTTAAGTTGTTTTCCCGTAAAAGGTCTCATAGTCATCTTACCTTCCAGACAAGATTCGCAGACAAGTAAAGTGACAATCATTAACTCACTTAAAGGTCTGCTTTTTACTAGTCTTTCTATCCTGTCAAGGTTGATATGACCAAGCCATAGATGCCAGAGATACATGTCATTATGTGGAGAAATCTTATGTCGTTTAGTTTTTTGTTTTTTCAACCTTAAACATTTCGGTGTGGAACAGTTTAGTATGTAAAAACGGTATTAACATATACAAATTGTTTTCATTAATTCCTAAACAAATATTCAGACCATTCTTTCTAATAATAACAGACTTATTATTAAAATAAACAGAATATTTTTGTTCTAACAACTTAGAAATGGAAATCAAATTCCATGTAAATCCAGAAATATAAAATACCTTATCCAACAATATATAATTATTACAAAAACGTAATCTAATTACGCCCACTGCTCGTGCCAACACGACATCCCTTAACCCCACATGCATTGAGAAGGCTTGCTCCTCTAGCTGTGAAAAAGAATTAGTCCATTGTAAAGAAGAACAAACATGGTTAGTGGCCCCTGGAAGAATCATCTTCTACTAAACATGACTCAAGAACAAGTGACTCCATGATTTCGAATACTGAAGGCATTGCTTCATGCTTTGTGACAAGCACGTCTATCATAGAAGCCAACAGATATGTTCTGGCCTTCTCATCAAATGAGACCCATCGCTCGTATGCCTCACGAACAGTTCGTGTGGCATAGGCAGCAGGCATTGGAGGACATTCCTCTGTAAGCACAAACTTGAGGTCTTTGGTGACCAATATTGCATTAATGTTAATTTTCCACTTAGTGTAATTATCACCAGTTAATTTGTCGTTTGCGAGAATTTGAAGTAATGCAGAAGACATTATTGCTGAAATAAATAAAAGATTCAATCAGTCATTTATTTAAAACAAGTGTGAGTGCTTTGGCATAAATTTAAACATGATGCATGAGCATGTTTAACGAACTAGAACTACCCTAAAACTAGTGGCTATACCAAGAGAATCCAACATACCACAAAGAAGTGTTGCCTTAGGGTCGGTCAAGTCTTTGCACGTTGGACCGAGACATTGTGAATCAAATGATATTCTACAATAACTCCTATTCCATATCACTTAACCAGCGTTCATTCATTCAGGTTTTTAAGTAACAAACTTAATCAAAACCTTCGTGAGTGTAACCCACCATTTCAGATCTCACGTGCTTAACTCGAGAATTGCCGCCTTAGGGTTAATCAATCCCGAAATACCATCAGAAATCCTATCGTTAGGAAGTCAACCTTGGTATTGACCTTTGTGGAAACCCTCCTTAGGGAAGGCGAAAGCAAAGCCGTCACGAGGCCCCACTCGGATCTCACGGTGTTGAACTAATGATGGAGACCGTGGGATACAAATGTCATATATCCCTCTCCCACTCACTATTTTAAAAATAGGGTTTTCTATTAACCATTAATGCACCTAGACTCTACAGGATTAAATGACTAACTTTAATCAAGTTATCTAGCACATTAACTAATTAGAACCAAATTCTAATTCCAAATTCTAATTAACTAATAAATTATTAATGACTTTTAACAATTAAAAATCTAATCTATTAGTGAACAATCTAAGATTCAGTAAACTATTTACTAATGTCAGATTATTATAATAATGTTTACCAAGTTTTAACAATTAAAACTCTAACACTTCATTCGGTTCATTTATTATTGGGTAATTAATCATATTAATCCTAATTACAATAAATGACCCTATTAATCTAACTTATTAAACTCTTTAATAACTAGATTAATATTAATGAGAATTACTAAGTTTTCTAACCATTAAAAACTAATCTCATTATTCATAGCCAATTATGTATATTGCCCATTTTAATCACATTAAAAAAATTCATAAAATATCAGGCTATGATGCATGTATGACATATCAAATATCTTTGTGTAGGCACATCTAATCTAAATGACATATGTATTAATGACAATACTTTTATCATCACATGAATTGACCGAGTACTGTGGATTATTTAACCTAAAAAAATATAATCTAAAGTTACAAAAAAAATTCCTAAGACATTCCTTGGTCTTCTAGTAACTTCAGATATCTTCTAGTTTCTTCAGATCACTCTGATTCATCTCACGAATCCGAAATGAAAAATCTGCACGGAACATACTAGGCAACACTTGTCAATGGAACCGTGCAAGATGTGAATAGTACCGTATGAACAGTAAGCATGAATAGTGTCCATAGACAGTACCGTTGTGAAAAGTGCCCATAAACAGTACCGCCGTGAACAGTACCCACCATGAACAGTACCGCCGTGAACAGTACCCACCATGAACAGTACTGTCGTGAACAGTGTCCGGTGAACGATACTGCGTTTCCAATTCTTCGTTTACAGGTTACAATTATATTTATTTACAATGCAATAAAAATAAAAATAAATAAAATAAAAATTATACAACCCATAAACCCTAAATCCACAGTACCATAAAAATTTACGATCAACCAAGTTTAAATTAAACATTTTAATTGTAAACATCCATACAATCATAAAGATGGTGCCTACACATTCATACATACAGGAGCATCGAAAACAGCTTCTTGTTCCGAAAAATAAATTGGCTCTGATACCAATTGTTGGAACCTTGTTCACCTGTTATGCAGCGGAACTAGGATTTAAAATTTTAATACAGATCATAATATGTAACTGGGACCAGTGAACTTGAGATCGTAATTATTTTTTAGAACTAATACATACAATATGTAAACACAGGAAATTGTAATCAAAATAATCAGAAGAATAAAATCTTACCAACATTTGGAGGCTCCTTCACTTTATGATATGCTCCTGTCTGAACCACTTTTACCAACGTTTGGAGACTCCTTCACTTTACGATGTACCCCTATCTTAATTACTCGATCTTCCTCGCTATCTCCCGACACTGGTAACTGCGTATGGGCACATCACGGTCTCAGGAACTTGAATGGAGGATGTAGAGAAATACTTGAAGAAACTGTTTCTTCTCAATTTGGTGTATTGATTTCACACACATATAAATTGCATCTCATGCAAAACTTATATTGACAGACGTGGTTTCGTCTTTTTTGTTTCTTAAACTTTTTCCTTCACGCCTGCATTTGCATATATATATATATATATATATATCCTTGTTTGTATCCTATACAAACACTTATATATGTGCACACACCAATTTGCATCCAATGCAATCTCTTGTGTTATAATTGATATATATCTTTTAATTATCCTTTTCAAATATATCTAATAAATTAAAAGTGATAATAAGTATTTTAAATTTAAACTTAAATTCAAATACTTAGATAAATGATTTAGTAAAATAAAATAATCCTATTATTTTATCTTCACCTAAATCCATATATCAACTAACACCATCCAATTAATAGTTAATTAATAATTCATAATTATCAATATAATTTAATTATTTAATTATTTAATTAATTTAACTATTAACATTCATTAATTAAATAATCTCATTATTCAATTAATTCTCGAATATATATACATGTCACTTTTGTAACATAATTAATTGGATAATCCAATTAATTAACCGTGACCCTTGTTACCTAAGTCGATCGGGCTAGTAAGGGGACCTAATGGACCCACAGTATTTTGAGCTCTAATAATCCTCAGAATCATTAATTAAACTCTTTAATTAATATTACTTGATTATTAACTCCGGTGTTATTCAGTTATAAACCCAAAGCTTCACTCTCTCAACTGTAGACGCTTTTACACAGACCGATACTACTCGGTGTTCATCGATATAGCTATTACATATGGTGTGATCCTCCACAATAGTTCATAATTAGAGTTGGGCCATAACGTCCGTTATAACCCTCTAATTACATATATCCTTTAAGTACCGTTGATTCTCTAATGGACAATAAATCCTATTTCCTCACGGAATTAAGAGAGCGCTCATATTGTCCAAGCTCAGGGAACTATCGTCTACTTCTCATAAGAAGAAGTGGATTCCACTATTGTATATCAAAGACCACGATCTAACCTGAAGGAGTCGATAAGACACTTGGGATTAAGATCACCCATATATAGCCATCGTTAGTTGATATATATGAATCTCATCGGTAAACGGATATTGGAGAGAGATTCATATAGATTATGGGCCGGTCTTTTACGATCACATCATACAAGGTTCCTTCATTCCCATATCTCATATGAATGATTTAGGATTGAATCATCGTATATTACGAAATTGACCGCAGCTATTTGTTAGCCATAAATAAAGTACCCAACTTTATTTACAATCTATGGACTTTTTAGATTGCACCTCTCTTACTGTATCCATTTGTATATGACACTTATATACACAGTTCGAGATTACATCCGACAATCTTAGATGTTAAATATATGCACAAGTTATAAAATAAACAACCCAACATGAATGAATTGAACTTTTTCTTTTGTTTATTTCATAAATCCATTTACAAATTACATCTTTAAGGCATAAACCCCAACACCTTTATACATGGCCCAAATGATTTAAACAAGTGGATCTCCCACCCTGATTCTCTGAATCCATTCCCTCCTTATCGGGCGAGATCTTTTATTTAAAATTCATTGACTTTAAGTTAATAACGGATTCGAGGATATCTTTGGTAGAGATTAGTTTGTTTCCTTTTTGGACTCAATCTCTTGCCTTACGTGTACGCAGAGTTTTAATGTTCGTTGGAGTGTAGATATGATCTTGTGTGTATTCATGGTATGATTCTTCATAGATGTCGTCGAGTTAGGTGTTCATTTTTTTTTTTGCAGAGCGATATACACCCTTACCTTAGTTCTGGTCCCGGAAGCTTTGGCATAACCCACCCTGGTCCCTTAAAGCTTGAGACAGCCTTATGGGCCTTTATTGAGGGTAGCACTGATTAGGCAGGCTTCCTCTTTCTTATCCAGATAGGTTCAAGCTTTCCTTAGCCAATTGAAGCATAGCTATAACATGAATCTGATCAATTTAGAGGCCCTATTTCAGTGTCTAGAGAGGATAGCGGGCTTCTGTAGTGGTTGACAGGCTTTTGGTCAGGCTATGAGTTAATTTCGACCCCGGGAAGCACTGATTTGGAAGGAGCTCAATTTTTTTATGTCAAGATTCACCTCAAATGCTTCCTGAGCTCGGCAACCATCCTTACTTTCACGGGCCAGTTCCGGAGCCAGGCTCTAGAGACCGGGAGTTCCAGAATAGGTGATCTCGAGAAGCCCAGATAACCGTGTATCGGGCTTTGCCCAAATTCCAGTGTTCGCATGAGGGGCCCAACTTGGTCGTGTCGAGCTTCATTCCTGGTAGTTTTGGAGCCCGATGACCCTTCCTCACTTCTGTGGAGCTGTTCTGTGGCTCGCCCTTTGGGCCCGGGGTCCAATGATTGGCAAGCTCGGGCTTTGACTCGGGTTAGGAGAGTGAAAAAATTCTCTTTGGTCCCCTAGCCTAATTTTGCTATTAACAAAAATCATAGCTTATGTGATTGCATATATATATATTTTTATAATCACTATCGAAACGGTATAATCTTATTGTATAGAGTATTGATTATATGAAGATTTGTATTCATAGTGGTTTATCAACATTTTCTATAAAAAAAACTAAAAATATCAATAAGAATTATTAAATATTTGTCAAATATTCGATCATTTTAAAAAAAAAATTCATGAAAATCTTTAATGATATTAGAAACCGATTTTTTTTGTTGTGAAATTACAAAGTTCTATTGAAGACATGTTAAAAAAGTCGAATAATGTATATCATTGGTCTGGTCAATAGTACAATAATAACTGCATGCATGTTATTGGGCTTTTCATTCTTCTTGTTAATGTCATTTAATAACTTCTGTGCATACTTCATTTCTCTTTGAATAAAATATCATCTATGATTATAGTAACTTTATGTGTGATCAACACGTTTGGGAAATTAGATGGATAATATTTTTATTGGTTGAAAAAACCATTTAAGGTGTTTGATATTAAATATATAGGGATGGTGTTGGTGTTTTCAACCAATCAAAACATATGGGTCAGTACCCAAGTATTTTCCAAATTAGATCCATTTCAATAGTTAACACACAATCAAATGCCAAGAAAAAATTATGAAAAAGAAGTGGTTACAAACAACGGACTATTTCACACTCTGTTGAACAACATAGCACACCATTGGTGGGTTACAACTAACACGTTGGTGGAACAGGTTATGTGCTTCAGTTAAATAAATGGTTTATGGTCATGACTTTATTCAATGTATAAACTAACATTCCATGTACAATTAGCATTCAATGTATGTAATGAAAAGTAGTGAAAACCTTAATTACTCAACAATCACTATCTTGAAATACTTACAAATGATTAACTCCATGAAATAATCCTCCAATATATAAATATGAGTCTACTATACTATACATTTCAGTTAGACAAAACCTAGAAAGGATGGATTCTGGTGACATTGACCCCATATTGTTGAAGAAGGATCATATCGCTAATGTGGAGAAGGCATTGGATGACGAACGTCATCGTTGCAGGAATCTATAACGTCAATGGGTGGTCAAAAACACCAGATTACATGATCGAGAGATGCACGTCTTGCAACTCGAAATGGAAGTCATAGGTTTTGCAAATCAGATCTACTCTTTGATATATCACGTAAGCCGTTTACAGAGACGTCTTGAAGGCCTTGATCGGAGCCGGAAAAGAGAATGAGATAGTTTTTTTATTTTTTCTTTTCCATTATGTTGTATGTGACCTAATTCTAATGTTTGTTGAAATCGCTAATTAATGGATGTTTTTTTTATTATTCCGTCAGTAATCGATAACCAATCTCAGTTTTAGATACTAGATTTCTGGGTTCAAATTTTATTTTTATAAACGTCTTTAATAATATCACAACCCCGCTTTTTTTTTATGAAATTACAGAGTTCCATTCAAGACATGTTAAAAAAGGTGATTCAATTTTGTACATACAATATAACCTTGAAAAAGTAATGTAGGCAATTGGGATGTTAAATCACATAATACATGTCATACATAGATGCAACTGGTTGGCTATTCAGTTGGCTAATGTATGTTATTGGTCTAGTCAACGGTATAATAATAACTTCATTCTTTTTGGTAATGTTATATAATAACTTATGTGCAAACTTAATTTCTCATTGAATAAAATATCATCTTTGATTATGGTAACCTTATGAGTGATCATTACGTTTGGGAAATTAGATCCTAGTCATTAGTTAAAACACAATCAAAATGGCAGGGAAAATTTATGAAAAGGAAGTTGTGCTTTATTATTACAATAAACTTAAAAATATATATGTGATTCTCTTTTATAGTTGGTAATTTTATAATTGAACATCTGATCATGTGTTTATTATTGGTATGAAAAAAGAAGTTAACTTTTGTCATTAAAGAAAATGAGTTCATTAAGGTGCATGCAGCTACCCTAGCCGATATTACGAAGTACAAAAATCTATAATTAATCACGTTGAGAATATCAACCGTCAAATATTGATGTTTGTCATTGGGCTGTTCAATGCACGTTGCTAGGGGTGATATTAAGTACTTCGTAATTAATTATTCAATGCAAAATTATATATTTGATATTTGCTTTTAGTTGGTAAATTCGTAATTTAATATGTGATCACGCGTTGATTATTGACATGAAAAAACAAGTTATCTTATGTCACTAAAGAAAATGAAAATCACTATGGTGCATGTAGCTACCCCAGCAGATATTCCAAAGTTTAAAAATCGATAATTAATCTTTTCAAGAATATCAACCGTAAAATATTGATGCTTGTCACTGGGTTGTTCAATGCACGTTGATAGGGGTGACGTTAAGTACTTCTTCCATTCCTAAACCCTAAATATTTAATTAATGAATAGATTAGTAGTTGCTATTAATAATATATAAGCAGTGTTAAACTGTTTAAGCCACTTAGGTGGTGTTTGATTGGGTGGAATGGAATGTAAAGAAATTTATTCCATTTGTTTGGTTTGTAAAATTACAATGGAATGGGCATTCCATTGGAATGGGAATTCCACCATTTTGGTGGAATGGACCTTCCATCCAAAAACCAATAGAATGCCCATTCTATTCCATTAACACATTTTCTATTCCAAAAATAACCCTCTATGCCCCAACTCTATTCCAAAAATACCCTCATTTCAAAAATAATATATATATATATATATTATATTATATTATATATATATATTCATATAATATTATATATATATATTATATTATAATATTTATACTTTTATATTATATTATTATTATCCAAAATATATATTATATTTTATTCTATATATATTATATGTATTATACATTATATATTATATATATTATATTATACAAAATATATTATTATTAATATATATATTATATGTATTGTATATAATACATATTATAATAAATATTATATGAATACCGTAATATATATATACTTTATAACTTATACTTTTATATTTTATTATTATTATCCAAAATATATATTATATTTTCTAATTATTATATTATATGTTATATATTATCATATTACGTAATATATATATATATATACATTATATAATAATATATAATAATATATATGTTATATGTATATTTTGCAAAATGTACACGTCACTAACAGATAAGACAACCTCCCAAGAAGATTACCAAAAAAGCATCCAGACTGGCATCTGGATAAACACCATCGATGGTATCGCCCAGTCACGAGAACCCGAGTAAGGCCGAATATTAAAATTTGGCACATTCAGCTTTACTTAGGACATAATATGAAACCCGAGTAATTAAGTTGTTAACATGAGATGAACAGAGTCACAAATTTTCTTGGACACGCAACCACGAGTCAAGAGGAAACAAATATATTCCCCTCAAAAGATGCGCAATCCATATAAGACGATGAGCCTAAGCAGGAAACAAATCCAAATCAAGCAATAACCCTACTCTTCAAGAAGACTACACATTGATCAGAAAATAAGTTCTAAACGGACTATGTAACTAGAATACTGCGAAGATTCTGATTCAATGCACAAGATCTACAAAATGGGAAAGAAGACAAAGACGACTTCAACAAGTAACTAGTTCTAATTAAACAATATCACCTTTCCTTTTTTGTATAACAAGGATTAGGGTTCTATGCACATATAAATAGACCCATAATCTCATTAGAGGAGATAAAAGAATAAAGAGCAATAGAACAACTGTAAAAAAGAGGCTAGAGAGATCGAGATGTGTAATTTGGTATTCAATATTGGATTTGGCTTGGTTGTGCATACACCCACCCGTGGACGTTTCTCCAGTCATCGAAGTTTTACCATGTATACTCGTGTCATAATCTTATCACCTTGCATACTCTTTCCTTTTCCCTTTTGGTAGGTCAAAATCGAACTAAACATTGTTGACTTTCTTAACCTTCAAGAAACAAACGCCAACAATTGGCGCACGAATAAGGGGTGACCTTACCTATTAGAATAATGTCAGGAGATGGAAGTAAAGATGGGTCTAGGGATGTTTAGATGTCCCAAGGTAATATTCACAAAGGGGGATAAGTCAGGATCCTACAACAACCACCAATAATCAGCCGCCACCCCTGGTTGGTATCTAGTGAATCCCTCCAGTCAAGGAGGACGTAGCCCGTCATTTCAGGGAAACGTTACAACAGCTTTCAGCAGATGCAGCGTAGGAAGGAATAAATCTATTGGCCGTGGGAGATACAAATCTGACAAACCTGCCATCACCCAAAAGGCTCCGATCGGTTATAGTTGGGTCAGAACCAGACGCGTTAGCACCCGTTAGGAGCTCTGATCCTATTAATCAGACTAGGGGTACATCACACAACCAGGTCAAGGATTTTGTTATCCTCACAGATGAAAGACCTCACTAAAACTGAAGCCACGGTCAAGTGGGGCATGAAAGACACCTCTAATACGACCGATGATCGATCATCCTCATCAAAAGGCAGTGATCGTCATCATAGTAAACGCTACCATGGAACCATACATTTACAAGGATTAGCCCTTGAAACTCGGAGGCAGCATGAAGAGGAACCAGATACTGGTTTGACGGTCACTCGATAGTTCAACCGTCAGGGAGAGCCAATGGGGAATAGAGATATCATGATTCAGAACCAGACCCGAGAAGTAGAGAATAATAATCGTCAAATGGATGTGTTGATCAAGCGTTATAGACACAATGAGCTGTCTGATGACGACTCTAACAACCCTTTCACCAGAGATATTCTGTAAACACCATTTCCAGAGAGATTTAGAATGTCACACGTTTAACAGTTCAAAAAGGATACATATTCAAAGGAGCATGTCAGACGATACAAGAGCGCTATGACCCAATATGCCCACAGTGACCCTTTGTTATTCCTTAACTTTCCAAAAACCCTAGAGGATTTAGGGTCAAGGTGGTTTGGGAGATTACTCCCGACAAGTATTGGGAGTTTTGGGGAATTAAGATGAAGCTTTTGAAGACAATTTCTTGGGAATATACACAGGAAAAAATCAATGGCATATCTTTCCCAACTAAAATAAGGAAAAGATGAGCAATTAAAAAAGTATCTGGGAAGATTCGGCTAGGCGGTCTCGAAAATCGGCAGTGCAAATGATGAAGCAATAGTCGTTGCATTCATAATTAACCTACACAATGGGAAATTGTCTTTTGATTTAAGAGGAGCATGTCTAACTAGATATATGAACATGATGGACAATACAGGTGGATATGCATTGGTTGAAGAAGAAGAGTTGGGGACAAGATGTTGTTATATGCATGGGGAGACCCGAACATAAAGATGCCAAGTTAAAGCCACCGAACCATAAAAGGAAAGAAAACCATAAAGGGAAAGAAAAGGGAAAGAAAAGGGAAATGTCAAAGAAAAAAAAAAGCAAAGATAGGGGAAGCGGACGTAGTATTGGCCGAACTAGGGAAAAGTTTCAAGGAAAGTATACGAACTACAATCCGCTACAGAAGAGAGAGGAAGAGATACTTGCGATACTAGAAGAAAAGAATCTGGTTAAGGAGCCTCGCTGGCAGTCGCAATTTGTTTGACGAGACACGACAAAGTATTACAGATTTAATAAATAAAAGGGCATGAAACTTCAAAATGTTACTAGCTCAGAGATCACATAGAAACCCTTATCCGAGAAGGGCGTCTACAAGATATTATCTTGAAGAAAGATGAGAAGATAGAAACTCAGAAAGAAGCCAAGGCTGGAGACCACATTTCAGATCAGAATAAAAAGGCCAGTCCTGAAGCGAGCAGAGCAATACAAATAATCTTCTGAGGACCATCGACTGGTAAAAGTAACCGAGAACGGACTCAGGAAATCTGAAAAGCGGTTGAAGCAAGGTAAAATTTTGATGTTAATTCCATCGAGCCTGATTAAAAAAGAGTAATGGAAGGTTGGTCCCCAATAGTGTTTACTGAAGCTGATTCGCATGGGATCGACATCCAACCAAATGATGCTCTTGTCATAAGCGCCCAAATCTGCCATAGGGAAGTTCAGAGGATACTAGTGGATAACGGTAGCTCAGCAGACATCCTCAACCTAACTGTATTTGATCAGCTTAGATTGGATCGAAATGACCTGTAACCTTTTCATATCATTCTCAGAGGATTTAGAGGAGTCGAGGTCAGGTCACTGGGAACGACAAATTTACCTATGAAAATTGGAGTAGTACCTTGCCAAAAAATGGTGCTATTTGACTTTGTAGTGGTAGATATGGAGAATTAGACTTACCATACTCTATTGGGTCGACATTTCTTGGACAAGACAAAGGCGGTCATAGCCACCTATGCCCTTGATGATCAAATTCCCAACCGAATGGGGGGTAGGGACGGTCAAGGTTCACAAGAAATGGTTAAAAAAGCCAATCTCTCTGTCTACGAGGACAAGGATAACATCGAACACCAAGTGTGTACTCTGACTCAACCAGATCATATTAAACAAGAAGAATCATTTACATTTGAACTCGACCCAAAGGAAGAACCTGAGGCATCAAAGGATCAGCCGAAAGAGGAAGCGATTTTAAAGGAAGGCGAACTAATAAGAAAGGTCAAAATCGGAGCAAATTTAGAAGAAAATGTTAGAACATATATTATCAACTTACTCAAAGAGTACAAAGAAGTATTTGCATGGAATCATGAAGACATGGTGGGATAGACAAGTAAGTGATATCACACCATTTGGCCATAGATCCGAGTGCTAGGCCCGTAATTCAAAAAAGAAGGTCTTTCAACCTCGAGAGGAGTCAGGCTATCAAACAAGAAGTGGAAAAGTTAATCGCTATAGGGTCTATCAGAGAAGTTGATTATCCTTAGTGGGTGGCGAATGTGGTGCTGGTTCAGAAGGAAAATGGCCAACAAAGAATGTGCGTAGATTTTATAGATTTGAACAAAGCTTGCTCAAAAGATAGTTTTCCACTTCCAAGGATACCAGTTGGTCGATGCTACATCAGGGCATGAGCTGTTCAGTTTCTTGGACTTCTATTTAGGATACAACCAGATCAAGATGAATAAAGCAGATGAGGATAAGACGACGTTCACAATCGACAAGGGTCTACATTGTTATATAGTGATGCCCTTTGGGCTGAAAAACGTCGGGGCTACATATCAGAGATTGGTCAACAAAATTTTTACTCGCCAAGTAGGATGAAACAAGGAAGTCTACATAGATGACATGTTAACCAAAAGTATCAAGACGGCTGAGCACCTTGCAGATTTGTGCGAAGCATTTGATATCCTGAGAAGATACCATATGAAGTTAAATCTGAGCAAGTGCCTGTTCGGAGTTCCTTCAGGAAGATTTCTCAATTTTCAAGTTCACTAGAGGGGGATCAAAGTGAATCCCTAGAAGATTAAAGCCTTCCAGAAAATGAATTCTCCAAGAACCCAAAAGAAGGTACAACGTTTGACAAGATGCTTAGCCTCGCTCAGCAGATTCATTTCAAAAGCCACAGATAGGTGCATACCATTTTTCAAAGTAATCAAAAAGGGGAAGGGGCTCGAATGTAATGCAAAATATGAATAGGCACTTCAAAAAATTAAAGAATATTTGGGTCAAGCACCCATCCTCTCAAAACACAAGGTATGAGAAATGCTCTACCTATACTTGTCTCTTACAAAGTTAGCAGTAAGCTCAGTCCTAGTCAGGACAGAGGATGGGATACAAAAAACAAATATACTACATCAGTAAGGCTCTACTCCTGGATAAAACTAGATACTCTCATGTAGAAAAGATGTCCTTGGCATTAGTTTCGGCGGTAAGAAAGTTAAGGTTGTGTTTCCAGACACACACCATCAGGATTTTCACTAACTGCCCACTTGAGTAAATTCTGTAGAAACCTGAAATATCAGGCCGACTGACCAAATGGGCAATCGATTTGAGCAAATTCGATATTTAATATATGCCCAGGACAATGCTCAAGGGCCAAGCAGTTACAGATTTTGTTTCAGAATTCACACAGCCTGATATGGAGGCAAAGAAAATGTTAGGTAGAAGTCTCTCTTGGAAATTACATGTTGACATCTCCTCGAACACTCATGGTAATGGGGCAGGGATTATAGTATGCACCCTAGAAGAAGACGACGTTGAATGTGCCATGAGATTCGACTTCAAAGCAATAAAAAACCAATAAGAATATGAGGCATTGCTGACAGGACTTAGAGTTTGCATCGCACTCGGAGCAGATGAGGTTGAAATATTCAGCGACTCTCAGATAGTCGTCAACCAAATTCTAGATAAATATTAGGCCAATGATGAAAGTATGATGGCTTACTTGGACATAGCAAAACAACTCCTCCAATAGTTCAAAGAATATAGGATTATCCAGATCCCACGAGATGAAAATGAAAAAGTAGATGCTTTGTCCAAGCTAGCATCAACAACAACCACGATCAGACCAGAGAATATCTAGTCGCACATCTTCTTAGGCCAAGTATAGCTGAGCCAAAAGCTTTAAAGTTTTAGAAATCCTAACACCGTTAGACTGTTGGATGACCCAGCTTAAAAAATATTTGGAAGAGGATATACTTCTAGAAGACCCCTTAGAGGCAAAACGCATCAGGTAGAGGTCAACTAGATATACTGTGATTGGAGAAGAACTATACAGAAGAAGATTCTCCCGAACACTCCAAAGATACGAATCAGAAAAAAACATACACCGAATACTAAAGAAAATCCATAGTGGTGTTTGTAGAAATCATTTATGAGGCAAAAGCTTGGCACACAAGGTACTCAGACAAGGTTTTTATTGGCCTTCTTTGTTCTCTGACGCCCAACAATGTTCGTAAAGTTGTAACAATTGCTAAAGGATCACCAATGACATTCGGTAACCCCTTGAGCACCTCAGAAGTCACACGTCCCCATGGTCGTTCCCCATGTGTGGCTTGGACTTAATTGGTCCAATGCCGACAGGAACAAGGGGCGAAGCAAAGCTTACAATTATTGCTATTGATTATTTCACTAAGTGAGTAGAAGCTGAAGCATTGGTGATCGAGCCATGATAACACTAGATTTTGAGTCCCCCTTCCTATGCTTGTTGCTCAATTCTCAGGTAAAATCAAGTATTTAATGGCTCCATTGAGTGTTTTTATAGGATTTTGTATTTGGGGTATTGTATAAGAGATATAATGAAGTTTAGACCCAAAAGAGCTAGAAATTGGAAACTTGGACAAAAAGGCTCGAGCTGTAATGGTTATAGAGTGTCGTCAGGGGAGATCGCGACACTTCGAGCTACAGCAACTTATTTTAGGAGTCGCCCAAACTGTCACTTGGAGAACATTTGGAAACATACGAGGAAGTGACATCTCGCGGTCCAAGTTTTGTCATAGAAGACAACAACATACCATGCGACAACAATTTCCTTAGCCATTGTCGCTCGAAATGTCGACTAAAGAGAAGACACAGAACAAAGAAGTGAGGTGGCACGGTTGGGTTTCTGTCATGGACAACCGTGACAATCAACGATGCGACAGTACGATGGAACGTGTCCCTTGGTTGATTCCTGACCTATTTTTGGATTCATATAAATACCAGTATGAGTTTTTTCTGAAAAAGAACATCAGCCACACGAACTTTTGACATTTTCACCCATTCATCACCATCCTTGGACATTTTTCATCCATCCATCCATCTTGGAATCTTGAAAAGCAAGAAAAGGAAGCTTACAAGTCAAGGAACTTTAATAACCAACCTTGGTTTCTTCTTTCACTCTTCTTTGTTTTATTTCCTTTCTTTGATGTGTAACTAAATTCTAAGTTATGGGATTAATGTAAACCGGTTGAACAACTCTTTGTAATCATATATCTAATGTTTATTAATTAATTACATTGGTAGTCTCTTTTATTGCAATACTCGCTCAAATTCCTTCACCTATATTCAAATGAGACTTTAATGAATGTTTGTGTTAGGATTAGTTAATTTATGATGTTGAGGGTTAAATGTGGGTGACTATCCCATTTAGTCCTTAACTACAAGCTTAATGATTGAGAAAATTTCCATATGCGTGACCATGCTATGTGTGATTTGGTTTTGAGTTTTCAATTAAAAACTTATTATGACCTTTGCTCATTACTTGACCTTGTTTGAGTAATAGGAAAGATTAGGTGCTTCATGAAACAAACCCTATCAATTGGAATTAAGTGCTTAATGAGACTTATGGATTACTTTGAGAAGTTTAATTAGGTTGCATTGATTCCCTAGCATTCCTTCATATTCATATTTTCGTGTGAGCTTTTGTGTTACTTTGTTTATTGCAATTTTTACATATTAGTGAGTTAAATTACCAACCCAAGGCAAGCATTATGCCATTTAGTTTTCATACACTTAGATTAGGATTTAATTAGATTAATTAGTGTTCGACTAGTAGAATCACCTATCCCAGTGAACGAACTTTTCTTTAAATTGATTAAGATCAAAAATACTGCAATCAATTTTGGCATTGCTGTCGGGGATTGGCGTAGATTTATTAGTTGAATCTAGTTAGTTTGATTTAGGTAATGTATGTGTCATTTGTTTTATTAGGTTAGTTTTATTTCATTTTAGTTTCTTTTTACTTCACTGGTATTCTTGTTTTTGGTGTTTCAGGACCACAGGTGTATGCATGGTCGCCGTTCTCTCAGAAGGAATTTGTTTCCGGTCATCGACTTGCAAGGCAGTTTGAAGGTATAGACATTTTTTTAGAGCTAAAAAGTGCATCGATTCCGGAAATCAAAGATCAAAAGGAGAATGTGAATGTGGATCCACCAATGACACCTACACATGAGGAAAATAAAGGTGTTATAGCTATGAGGGAATCCAGTCACCCTATGATTGAGCATCAACCGTCATAGTGTTGAGTGCGGCAGCTATGAGCTTTGAGCTATGAGCTCAAGGGACTTCATATTGTCATGCTTCCTTCCTTCAATGGACATCTGACCAAAGATTGTTTGCAATTCATACAGGATTATCATTTCATATTGGAGACCTTCCCGATAGGCCGGCTTACCGAAGAACAGTTTAAGATGAGATATTTTAGGTATTGCCTAAAGGATAGAGCCAAGTTGTGGTTTGGTTCTTTGAGGGCGGGATCCTTAACTACATGAGATGAAGTGTGCTAGGTTTTATTCAATAGGTTTTTTCGGGCCGTGAAGATTAAAGAGATTCAGATACAAATTGCAAGCTTCACCGAGGAAGATGATGAGCCTTTTCACGAGGCATGGGGAAGATATAGGCAACTTTTGGAAAAATCCCTTCGCACATGGTGATCGATAAGTACAAGGTCAGTAATTTCTATGATGGGTTGATAACCTTCACACAAGCTTTAGTGGACAATGCGTGTGGGGGTTTGATCACAATCAAATCAGCTGCTGAAATTTTTGAGATATACGAGACATTGGCTTTAAACTCCCAACATAGAAGTTCAACTTCAAGAAAGGGAGGAAAGCATGGGGTTAGTCAAGACACGGAGATGCAAATTCAAATGGGTAGTCTAACCAAGCAAGTGGAGGCAGTGGCAAGAAATGTAGGTCAACAACAAGGAAGGGCAAGCATGGTGTATGAAGAATACCATCAAGATAGAGAGATGGTGTTATATGAGACGCAGGATTTCCAAGCCTTGAATTATCAAAGAGGATGAAATGACCCATAATCGAACTCTTACAATCTGAGGTGGCGCAATCATCCCAACTTCTTACTGTCCAATCCTAGCAATGCTTTGAACAATCAATCAAATACTCAAGGAGATCATCAAGGCGGTTACAATCAGGGAATTTACAAAGGTCAAGGATCAAGTGGGCAGCAGTGGAACAATGCCAAAAATAGGGAAATGACTTCTTATCAACCAAGGAAGCCTTATTTGGAAGATCAAGCTACAAGCCTTGCTCAGATTTCATAGCAGACAGATCAGAATCTGAACAATTTCATTCAAGCAACTGGGCAAAGATTTACCAACTTGGAGGCATCAATAAAGAAGTTGGAGACACAACTGAGGTAAGTAGCGAATAGAGTTCATAGGAGTGAGCCGAGTAGACTTCCTAGCCAGTCAGAGGAGGCTAAGGCCATGACCGTTTTAAGGAGTGGTAGAGTTTTAGACACTGATGATACGGGAGAACTGAAGAGGAAGAGGGCTAAAGAGTAGGAAGAAGAAAGTGGGGGAAGATTTTAGAAGAGGAGAAGGAAGAAGTAGTAGTGGAAAATGTGCCCGAGAAGACATCCCTCTTACACTATTCACCCAACCCGTATGTTCCACTGGTTCCATTCCTAGAAAGGTTAAAGAAGGATAAGATGGACAAAGCATTCAAGGAGATTTTTGATGTCCTCTCCAAGGTACAAGTCAACCTACCCTTGCTAGATATGACAGAGAAGATGTCAGCTTATGCCAAGTTTTTCAAGAGTCTTCACACCAAACAGTAAAAGTTTGGGCCAAACCACCAGGAGTACATAGCAAGTGGTGCTAGTGCAATTTTTCAGAAGACACTTCCACCCAAACTCAAGGATTCGGGCAACTTTTGTATCAACATTATAGTTGGGGACTCTAGATTGGAACGGGCAATGTTAGACTTAGGTGTTAGTATCAACTTGATGTCGTTTGCCACTTACAAGCAGTTAGGTTAAATGAGATCAAGCCAACAACTATGTCATTACTTCTAGTGGATGGTTCGGCTAGATATCCGAAGGTTATCGTGAAAGATGTGTTAGCAGAAGTTGATAAGTTGATCATTCTGGTAGGTTTTGTAGTGTTAGACATGGATGATGTTAATTGGGAGACTAACATGAGACCGATTTAACTAGGAAGACCGTTTATGGCAACAACCAAGAATATCATTAATGTGCAGAACGAGAAGCTTACTATGACATTTCTAGATGAAACGGTGGAATTCAAGCTATTTGATGCACTATCTTACCAATCCGGGGGCTGATGATTTTTTATTTATTGATGTTTCAGATCCGGGGAACAATGGTGTGTTTAGAGAGGAAGACTTAAAAGAATTATCAAAATGGGATTGGGAAGATCAAGAGAAGCCAAAAGACATCTCTAAGTCAGTTGAAGAGGTTGATAGTGAGGAAGAGTTTGAATAACTGATGGTATCAGATGTGAGTGTTAAACAAAATCTACCTACCAAGTTAGAACTCAAGAAATTGCTAACCATATTGAAGTATGCCTATCTAGGTGAAGATGAGACATATCCGGTTATAGTTGTTTTTGACTTGAAGGATAGTGAGGAGGAGAGGCTCATTGAGGTATTACATAGGCAGAAGTCAGCCATATGATGGTCTCTAAAAGATATTAGAGGGATTAGTCCTACTATTTACATGCTGAGATTTTTCTAGAAGATGATGTCGAGCCTACAATGGAAGCTCCTGAAGCTTTTGGAGGTGGGAATCATATATCCCATATCATACAGAAAGTGGGTCAGCCTTATCAATGAGTTCCTAAGAAATCGGGTATAACAGTGGCTAGAAATGAGCAAGATGAGTTGATTCCTCAGATGCTTCGGACAGGCTGGAAGGTGTGTACTGATTATAGGAAGTTGAACTCAGCCACCAGGAAAGACCATTTCCCTCTTCCATTCATTGATCAAATGTTAGAACGATTAGCAGGGCATAGTCATTATTGTTTCCTTGATGGCTATTCAGGATACAATCAGATAGCCAAAGCATTAGAAGATCAGGAGAAGACCATTTTTACATGCCCATTTGGGACAATCGCCTACAGACGGATGCCTTTCGGTCCTTGCAATGCTCCTGGCACCTTTCAGAGATGCATGATGTCTATATTTTCATATATGGTGGAGGAGATAATTGAGGTGTTTATAGACGATTTCTCCATGTTTGGAGATTTCTTTGAGATATGTTTGAAGAACTTAGCCTTGGTCCTATAGAGATGTGAGGAAAACATCCTGGTCTTAAACTGGGAGAAGTCCCATTTTATTGTACAACAAGGGATAGTTCTTGGGCATGTGATAAACAAGAGAGGAATTGAGGATGATAAGGCAAAGGTGGAAGTAATCCAAAGTTTACAACCTCCAAAATCTGTGAAGGAAGTGAGGTCTTTCCTTGGGCATGTAGGTTTCTACCGGAGGTTCATTCGAGACTTTTCTAAGATAACAAGACCTTTGTGTGCACTCTTTCAAAAAGAGACAAAATTTGAGATGAGAAAA
Source organism: Dipteronia dyeriana (assembly GCA_032871835.1). Lineage (NCBI taxonomy): Eukaryota > Viridiplantae > Streptophyta > Magnoliopsida > Sapindales > Sapindaceae > Dipteronia > Dipteronia dyeriana. The sequence continues at coordinate 74,015,213 of CM065300.1, read as the reverse complement.
TAGTGTTCGCATGCTTTTTATACCTTAAAAGATGCCTTGATAACTGTACCTATTATGATGCCTCAGAATTGGGAGTTGCCCTTTTAACTAATATGTGATGCTTCAGATTATGCTATCGGAACAGTTTTGGGGTAGAGGGTGGATAAGGTCCCACATGTCATTTATTATGCTTCTAAGACCCTAAATGATGCCCAACTTAACTACTCAACAACCGAGAAAGAGCTTCTCGCAGTAGTTTTTGCCTTAAAAAAGTTCAGAATGTATTTGGTGGGAGCCAAGGTAGTGGTATTCTCATATCATACATCCCTTAGGTATTGTCTTCAGAAAAAGAATGCCAAGCCAAGGTTAATTAAGTGGATCCTACTGTTACAAGAGTTCAATTTGGAGATACGAGACAAGAAGGGGTGGAGAATGTGGTAGCCGACCATTTGAACAGATTAGTGCAAGAAAAACAAAAGAAAGCAGATGAAGTACCATTAAGAGAGAACTTTTCGGTTGAGCAGTTATGGAGTGTGTCGGATACTGTGCCTTGGTTTGCCAATATAGTGAACTATTTGGTTAGTGGAGTAATTCCTGTAGAGTGAAATCCCTAAGGACGGAAGAGGTTCATATTTAAGTCTAAAAGGTTCTTTTGGAATGATCCGTTCTTATGAATGCATGGTCCCGATGCAGTTAATAGGAGATGTGTACCTGAAGTCAAACAAGGGGACATACTTAGGTTTTGTCATTAGCTACATTGTGGGGGGGGGGGACATTTTGGTACCCGGAAGACAGCTTTGAAGGTGTTACAGTCGAGTTTCTATTGGGAATCATTGATAAAGGTTGCAGTCCGATATTGCTCGACATGTGATAAATGTTAACGGACAGGGAACATTGGAACGAGGAATGAGATGCCCCTAACTAGTGCCATGGCGGTCGAGTTATTTGATGTATGGGGCATCGATTTCATGGGACCAATCACATCCTATTATGGGTTTAGCTACATCCTTATTATGGTTGACTATGTGTCAAAATGGGTAAAAGTACGGGCTATAAGAACCAACGATGGAAAAACTGTGGTAAAGTTTGTGAAGGAGGCCTTATTTGCTAGATTTGGGACTTCTAGAGCTATAATTAGTGATGAGGAACACACTTTTGCAACAAGTCATTTGTTGCCCTTATGAAGAAATACGGTGTGAGGCATAAGATAGCCACCCATTACCACCTACAAACATTGGGCCAAGTCGAGGTTAACAATAGGCAAATCAAGAATATCCTCGAGAAGACGGTTAACTTAACTAGAAAGGATTGGACCTCAAAGTTAGATGATGCCTTATGGGCGTATAGGCACAACCTTCAAGACACATATTGGGATGAGCCCGTATAGGTTGGTTTATGGGAAGGCATGCCATCTTCATGTGGAACTTGAGCATCCGGTCTTTTGGTCAATTAGGAAGTTGAATTTAGACTATGACAAGGCCGGTAAAGAAAAGAAATTGCAACTTAATAAGCTTCAGGAGTTCCGGTTAGATGCTTATGAAAGCTCAAGGTTGTACAAGGAGAAGACCAAGAGGATCCATTACAAGATGATAGTTCACAAAGATCTTCACCCGGGAATGTTAGTCCTTTTGTTCAATTCCTGCCTCAAGTTATTTCCAAGAAAGTTGAAGTTTGGATGGTTTGGACCGTTTCGGTTGACTCAAGTGTTCTCACACAGAGCTGTAGAAGTGGAAGACGAGAAGAATGGAGAAAAGTTCGTTGTTAACGGGCAAATGGTGAAACCTTATGTGAAGGAATTAGGGAACCTTGCTTGGTTGGAAGAGATAGAGCTCCAAGAGTTGTAGTGCTTGCACACGTCTTGCCGAGATGTTAAATAGTGCACTTGGTGGGAGGCAACCCACCTAGGTATCTTTCCTTTCAATAAACTTTTAATTTTGCATAATAATTGTGAATGGTAGTGATTCTACTTCACTTCCAAGTCTAAGTTGATCCACACCTTATTTTTTAGCAACAAATTGTGATTATAGTACAAAGGTGTCGAAAAACATAGGTCTGGGTGATTTTTCATTTTGCATACAAGTCTAGTAGGTCAATTTAAGCTTTCCCGACCAATATTGTTCAAGAAAATGCCCTTGATATGTTTGTTGTTGAGTATGTGTGCAGATTAGGCACTTAGGACTTCTGAATGGCATCAAGAAGGAATTTTTCCAGTTCTGTCGCAGTCTTGATGTCACCTTGGGAGATCGCGACTTTTCTACGTGTCAAAATAAAAGAGTTGTTGTCACCTAAGGTGTCGCTGGTGTGTCGTTGATGCCCCAGTCACGACAATTCAATGAAGAAATAAGAAGTGTGTCGCGATTTGGTGTTCCGTCATGGAAGACCGCGACATGTCCACGCGACTAATTCAAGGAGTTACTGTCGCTAAACATGTCGCGTGGTTGACAACCGCGACATCAGAATTTCAGGACCAAAATGAGGAGGTGGGGTATCACGGTAAAGGTTTTCGTTATGGAAGACCGTGACATGCACCCATTATAAAAGCATCAGTTCGTGGTAAGACAGTTCCTCACAAAAAATTTCAAACTCCAACAGAGACCTATTCTCCCTCCACGCGATGTCAAAGACTTCCAACCCACGTAATTGGTATTTTCTTCTTCTTTTCACTAATTTTAGTCCCTTGATAGTCCCAGATCCTAGTTCTATAATCACTTACATGTTCTATGGTTGATTTGGAGAATTTTTGGATTATTGGGGGTGATGAAATTTTTGCATAATTGTGTGAATTGAAGGGTGGGTTTTGGTTTGTGAAGTGTATTAAAGTATATATTGTATTAATTTCGTGTTTTAGGAGGAATTGTGAGTGAAATTGGTTGATTTTGGTAGAATTAGGGCAAATTTGGGGGTAATTTCAGGATTACTTTGATTTGGATCTTTGTTAGTATTATCTTACATATTTTGTGATTGTGGTGGTGGTTTGTGGTATCCGTGGTGTATCAAATTACCGAAGTTGTTGAGTCAAGCCAAAATTGTTGAGTAATCTGAATTGAAGCGACACAGTTTTTGTTCTAAGGTGTGAAATGGCCAGAACCAAGTAGACTGCTAGGGTAGATTCCAGCCGTACTGAGACAGAGGATTCCAGTCGTATGGAAAGGCCAAGAAAGAGCCAAGACAAAGGAAAGAGGCAAATACCCCCTTGCACCAAAAACACTGATTTTTCGACTAGGATAGCAAAATTCAGTGGGAAGAAGTTCATACCTGAGAGGAGGATCAACTTGAGTGAGTTGTATGAGACTCCGATTCCTAGGATGGTTGAAGCTCAAGGTTAGAGAACTTTTGTTCAGAGGCCTCCAAAGTACTGCCCTCAGATAGTTAAGGAATTCTATGCAGGAGTCACTGAAAAGACCTACAATATAGGTAGTTTGGTATTGGTTCGTGGCAGAGAAGTTCGCATTAACTCTAGGACATTAACAGACATTACATGATCGAACTTCTACACATTGTTTCCATGTTTAATGGGGTTCCTCGGTTTGATATTTTTTCCATAATGAACATTGATATTTTCTATGCAGGAGTCATTGAAAGGACCTACAGTTTAGGAAGTCCAGTATTGGTTCGTGGTAGAGAAGTCCGCATCAACTCTGGGGACATTAACATACATTACAGGACCGAACTTCCACACATTGTTGCCATGTTCATGAGGGTTCCTTGGTTTGATATTTTCTCTACAATGAACATTGATACTTTCTATGCAGGAGTCATTGAAAGAACCTACAGTTTAGGAAGTTCGGTATTGGTTTGTGGCAGAGAAGTCTGCATCAACTCTGGGGACATTAACAGACATTATAGGACTGAACTTCCACACACTATTGCCATGTTCAAGAGGGTTCCTTGGTTTTATATTTTCTCCAGAATGAACATTGACTTAGCCAACAGTTTGGTAGCCCAGCCGATGGATTTTTGGAACTTCAGGTCCAACCCGATCAAGTAGAAGAGGTTGCTACTAGAGATGGCTGTTTGGCACATTTTCATTTCCCATTCCTTGAGGCCATGCGGACATCGTACTATGGTTGCTTATGAGGAAGCCACCTTACTCTACAACATTAAACATAGGCAATCTTTAGATGTGGGGGTAATTGTGAAAATAGATATTCACAAGTCAGCAAGAGACACAACAGAGAAAGAAACAATGGTGTTCCCTTGTCTTATCATATTTTTTTGCTAGGAGACGGCTGTGGACATGTCTTCTGATGAGTTTGTTGAGGCTGGGTCTGATTTTGGGATCCGTACCTTGTATTCACTATTTTCGGGTTGAGGTTTGGCTAGACCCTACAGAGGAGAGGGTAGACAGCCCAAGAAGAAAAGGGGGAGAGTAGTTCATAATCAATCGAACGATGATGACATGAAGCCCGATAAGGATGAGCATGCAGATGATGTTGATGAGGAGCGGCTATTTAAGGATGATGGTTCCCTCCTAGCATTGGAGCGTTTTTTAGCAGCTACCAAACTCTCTAGAGGACAGTAGGCTGATGCAGATGTAGTAAATTTAAATGCTATTGGAGATGCCCAACACTCAATCCTTCAGCATATGCAGTGGATGGAATAATGGATGATGGAGATATGGTGGATGCAAGATTCAAACATGCCATTGAAGATTTGAGGCAGGAGCTCCATCTACGGCTATATGAGAGAGAAATGAAGCCGGTTGTATATCCATGGCACTCGTATCCAGCTCCTGGTTACCAGCCTCCACATCCATTTCCAGATTATAAACCTCCATACCCATGGACACAGGGTACAGGCTCAGATTTAGGATCAAGATTCTAGCCCAGTTCCAGTTCCAGTTCCAGTTCCAGTTCCCAATTCACCCGACCGGTGGACCAGTAATTTTAGAGGAGAAGGCTATTGTCCAGACTGTCATGTAGATATCGAGAAAAGAAGCAGAGGACAGAGCATTAGCAACAGTTGGTTGGAAGGGGAAGGAATTAATGCCCGGATCCTCATGGCCCCACCACCCCCTCATTATTAGCTTTGTGCTGTATTTCTTTAGCTAGACTTGTTTGTTTTGCTTTATTTACTGCTTTCAGTTATATTTCGTACTTGTTTAATTACTCTTGTTATTTGATTTCTATCATAGTGGTACTTTTGCATCTTTCATTTTTTTGGTTTTATCTACGATTAGAATAAGGGGTGTGCGTTGTATTGTGTTATGGTTGATGTTTAACTGTCATTGGGTGCTTTCTATGCCATCTTGATCGAGCCTTTGTTTATTTTATTTTATTTTATTTTATTTTATTTTGTTTTGTTGAATTGTGTAGTGTTGGTTGTGGTTTAGGTGCCTTTCTCGCCGGGCTCTCATTGTCAACATTGGGGACAATGTTGAGTTTAGGTTTAGGGGTGTCGATACCAGTTTTGGTCGTTTTGGTTTTATTGAGTCCTAAAATTTATTTTTGTGTCAAATTTTTTATTTCATGTTGAGTCAAACTTTTCAAAAATAGTCGCATGGCCAAAAACATTTAAGCTTTAAGTAGCTTGGGTGTGATGCTTTGAGTGTGTGTTTATGTGAGAGTTTATTTATGCCATCTCGATTGAACATTTTGTTGGCACTATAGGTTCACACTTGCACTTCACGGGCTTGTCCCATCCTTTTGTGTTCAAGTTGAGGGGACTCGGTGCTCAAGCACCTTGTTCTAATAGTAGAGAATCTTAGTGAGTTCACAAACACAAGCCTTAAAAAGCGCATTTGAGTGTTATTATTGTTTCATCTTAAACACTTATCTCGTCACGCGCATCATTTTTCATTGGACATCACATTGCATTATATTTATGGATTGCTTGATGGATACTTACATTCCCTTGACAGATGAAATGGTGGAAATGATTTTAGACAATGTGTGTGCTTAACTACTCATATTAGCCTAATCACATTCCATGTCCCTATTTGTGTGCTCCCAAGCCAATTTTGAAGCAAAACACTTACCTTTCTTTTTGAACCACATTACACCATATAGCTTAAACCTAAACACATGCCTACCCTTGTTGCCAATCTTGTTAGGATGTGTTGTGTTGTTGTTGAATGGCAGAAAAGCTCTAAATATGAAGAGTTAGTGTGTATTTAGGCTATATTTGTAACTGTGCAAGGCAAAAGGCTCAAAAATGTATAAGTGCAAAAATGTGCACTACGAGCTTAAAGTAAAGAAAGTAAAAATAAAAGGAGAAAAAGAGAAAAAGGGAATAAGAGTCTTGTATGTAATTGTAAAGTGCTTACTAGTAGAGTACTCATGTATAGCACAAGTGTAATGGAAAGTCAAGCCTAATCACTAGCGTCACTAGTGATATGAATAGAGCTTAAGTATTGGGTGTATTGTATAGTGTCTTAGCATTATTGGTGACTTTTGAATTCCTTTTCCTATTCTTTGTTCACCATATTTCACCCAATGGCCCCATTACAACCAAAGGGAAGACCTAAATGATCTAATATGAAATCTAGATTGGGAATGTTTGTCGAAGCATGATCTTCTGGGTCCATGGTATTTGATTCATTTCCCAGTCTAGTTCACCAACATAATAACTTTTCATTTCTTATTGTATGCAAGTATTAGATTCTCATGCATAACTCTATCCTTGTATACTTTGCATAAGTGTGAACTTAGAACATTGAGAGGAAAGAAAAGAGAATGTCCATGTGAGATTTATAGTCAAAGTGAATTATGCTCAAGGTGTGAGAGTGAGAAGTTCTCGACATGAGAGCACTTTAGGTGTGGGATTCATGTTTTTCGAGTGTCTCGTGAGTGCCTTAGAGTTTCTTGAGAATGTTTGCATGTGTCTACTCTCCGTATCCACACCTCTTTGCATCTCATCATCAGTTTAAAATGCGGATTTTGTGTTATTATTGTTTGAATTTCTTTTATTTTTATCGATTCTTCGTGTTGTTTGCTCGCTTGTTTTTATTGTTTTTTTCTCCTAATTTTGCTCACGGATGAGCAAAAGGCTAGGTTTGAGGGTGTTGATCGAGCCATGATAACAATAGATTTTAAGTCCCCCTTCTTATGCTTGTTGCTCAATTCTCAGGTAAAATTAAGTGTTTAATGGCTCGATTGAGTGTTTTTACAAGATTTTGTATTTGGGGTATTATATAAGAGATATAAGTGAAGTTGGGACCCAAAAGAGCTGGAAATTGGAAACTTGGACAAAAAGGTATGAGTTGTCGCGGTCGTGGAGCATTTTCATGGGAGACCGCGACACTTCGAGCGATAAAAACTTGTTTTAGGAGTCGCCCAAAATGTCGCTTTGAGAACATGCGCGAACATACATGGAAGCGACATTTTGCGGTCTATGTTTCGTCATGGAAGACCGCGACATACCAGGCGATAGCAATTTCCTTAGCCATTGTCGTTTGAAATATCGCCTGAAGAGAAGACGCGGGACAAATAAGTGAGGTGTCACAGTTGGGTTTCCGTCATGGACAACCGCGACAATCAACAACGTGACAGTACGATGGCATGCCTCTCTAGGTTGATTAATGACCTATTTTTTGACCCATATAAAATACCCATACGAATTTTTTGGGGAAAAGAACATCAGCCACATGAACTTTTTACACTGTCACCCCTCTATCACCATCATTGGATATTTTTCATCCATCCATCCATCTTCGAATCTTGGAAAGCAATAAGAGGAAGCTTACAAGTCAAGGAACCTCAATGACCAACCTTGGTTTCTTCTTTCACTCTTCTTTGTTTTATTTCCTTTCTTTGAGGTGTAACTAATTTCAAAGTTAGGGGATTAATGTAAACTGGTTGAACAACTCTTTGTAATCCTATAGTCTAATGTTTATTAATTAATTACTTTGGTAGTCTCTTTTATTGCAATACTTGCTCTAATTCCTTCACGTATATTCAAATGAGACCTCAATGAATGTTTGTGTTAGGATTAGTTAATTTATGATGTTAAGGGTTAGATGTGGGTGACTATCCCATTTAGTCCTTAACTACAAGCTTAATGATTGAGAAAATTTCCATATGCATGAGCATGCTATGTGTGATTTGGTTTAGAGTTTTCAATTAAAACTTATTCTAACATTTGCTCATTACTTGACCTTGTGTGAGTAATAGGAAAGATTAGGTGCTTCATGAAACAAACCCTATCAATTGATATTAAGTGCTTAATGAGACTTATGGATTACATTGAGAAGTTTAATTAGGTTGCATTGATTCCCTAGCATTCCTTCATATTCATATTTTCGTGTGAATTTTTGTGATACTTAGTTTATTGCAATTATTACATATTAGTGAGTTAAATTACCAACCCAAGACAAGCATTATGCCATTTAGTTTTCATACACTTAGATTAGGATTTAATTAGATTAATTAGTATTCGACTAGTAGAATCACCGATGGAACTTTTCTTTAAATTGATTAAGATAAAAAATACCGCAATCTGTTGGTGCACATAACAGAAGCAAGTACTATAAACTTTGTGAAAAAGAACATACTCTACAAATTTGGAGTTCCAAATACAATTATCACCGATAACGGTACCCAGTTTAACAACCAAAAATTCAGGCAACTATGCAAAGAGTACCGGATTTCTAATTATTATGCCACTCCTACCCATCCTCAAACAAATGGACAAGCTGAAGCAGTGAACAAAGTCATCAAGCACACACTTAAAGCAAAGTTGGATGCAAAAAAGGGTAGCTGGGCAGAAAAACTTCCTAAAGTATTATAGGCTTATCGAACGACGGCAATGATCCCCTATAGGGAAACACCATTTTCATTGGCATTTAGAGCAGAGGCTGTCATCCCGATAGAAACATCATATAAGTCACCCAGAGTCAGGTTTTATGATGAAGATCATAGTGTTGATATGTTGTTACAAGGCTTTGACGTGTTAGAAGAAAAAAAGGTGAAATCCTAAATGCGAAATACGAAATGCGGTATATCAGCAAAGAGTGGCTAGGAATTACAATTCCCGTGTCTGGGTTAGGAAGTTCCGAATAGGAGACCTGGTGCTCAAAAGAGTATCGTAGATCACAAAAGATAAAACTGTGGGCTCGTTGGCTGACAAATGGGAAGACCCATACAAAATCGAAGGAATGGCCATGCATGGAACATATTGGATCTCCTGACAAGAAGGAGGGATCTTACCCTGACCATGCAACGCCCAATACCTGAAGATCTTTTATCCCTGAAATCCCTTAGTTTTAGGCTTTATTACTTTTGAGTCAAGACATTTTTATTAGTAATTTATTTTTTCTTAGAAATCCCTTTGAGATTTTTCCATATTGTTAGTTTTGTAGAATTATGAATAAAAACCCAACACGGGATTCCCAAAAATCTGGGTATATGATAATAAGAACATATGAAAAGACTTAAGGAGAAAAAGAATTGACACTCATATGCAATAAAATTCTCAGGGCCAATAATTTGGAAAAACACCCGAATAGATGGAGAAGCTCAAAGAGCATGCCAGCCGAGCAAGGTCAACTTAGACCTTAGCCAAAAGGCAAACCCGATGCACCAGATTCTGGAAAATGGCTCAAGACACCTCTGGGTATTTCCTGGCGAGTTACGTAGTTGTTTTAAGCAACTCAGAGCTTACGTAGACAAAACTTGGACAGATCCTCAGTGACATGCGTAAGGACCCAGACTTATGATCGTGGTGAGCCTCGATGCAACGATTGGGTAGAAACCAAGAATGGAATGCAAGTAAAAATCTACTTGGCTTTGTTTCAAAATTACTCGGTTAATAATATTTGCTAGTTAATAAGATACTTGGCATTTAAAATTATGATAGAGTTGAAGTTACTCGGCAACGATATTAGCCAGTTAATAAGATACTTGGCATTTAAAATTGTAATAAACTTGAAGTTACTCGGATAACGACATTAGCTAGTTAATAAGATACTTGGTGTTTTGAGTTGCGGTGGGTTTGCATTACCCAGATTAGAATATTTACATAAAAACAAATTCACTCGGCTAAAAGCAATCACGCAAATATGGAATTTCATAAATAAACTATCATGAATTTTTACAAAGTTAATTTATAGCATAGCTAAAGACTCCGAGTTATCGCCGATGCTCGGATTAGGCACCATTTCATATTCATGAAGAAGGCTTTCATTCGAAGGCCAAACAATTGTATCAACCAGATTATCCATCCAAGCACTATAGTCCATTCCGGTGACTTGTCCAACATCAGGCTCTGACCCGTCTACCCTGGTTTCCTGGCAGGCATAGTAAGTTGAAAGAGAATACTCGATCGGGACCTCCAGGTGCATAAGATGGGGTTCTTTACCTCACCTACGGCAATAAGCTCTCCACTCCCTCATCTGTGTCTGAAGAGCCTCCAATGACCGGTCAACATGATTTTTGATTGATAATTCCCAATTAGCTCGGCCCCTATCAATCTCTCGATTTGTTACTTTGAAAAATTCCCCAGCTGAAACCAACCCCCGTTGAAATTCTGTAAAGAGTAAAGCATCATAAGCCGGGGACTTTTTGAAGTGATCAACCCCTTGAACTTCAAGTTCCAGTCTGGTTTCCTTCGAGAGGGATTCAACCATCAGAGCCTGGCGATTAAGGTCTTTGATTTTGTGCTTATAGGATGACTTCACTTATTTGGCCTTCTGTTCAGCCCGAAGCATCGACTCCTAGGCAACAGAGAGCATGTTCTGAAAAGAGTTAGCTTTCTCCTCCACAACAGAGGTCCTCTTCTGAGCCTTTATCTGTTTCACCAAGCATCGATTGGTGAACTCCTGGGTAAAACTCGCCTCCCTTTGAAAAGTTGCCTCATTTCAAGCACAGTTATCCTCACTCGCCTTTAATTAAGCTTCTAGACACCTTATCCAATCAACTTGGTGTTGTTGTGTCTAAATAGCCTCTGCAAACTCAACAACCACCTGAAGGAAAGTAGGTTAGAAATTTCCAAACTACTAATGCAAAATACAAAGTAGGGAGACTCACGTAGGTCGCACTATTGAAACTATTATGAACGCGCTCTATCTGGGAACCATTCCTAAAATGGCTCCAATGATCATCGCCAATAAAAGCTCGGTCAGAAGACATGGTTTTCAGCATATCTTGGGGGAAGGCCACACAGGATGTTCAGAGGATCCCGTTTCTGTAGCTTTAACCTAGGGGGCAATGAATTCTCTTTGTTCAAACTTTCCCAAGGGTTCTCTTCTCCCAAAGACTTCTCCATTTGAGCACTCGGGGAGTCTCTAGTGTCAGTATTCTCATCGGTCGACTCAATGAACGATACTGCTCTTTAAACTTTTGGAGGAGGTCGAGTAGGGGAGTAAGTTACCTTTTTTTTTTCAGCCTATGTACGGTGGCAATCAATATCAGTTGTAGGATCAACCCGTCCTCCATATCTTGAAAAGGTTTAAAAAAACTGGGATGAGAAAGATCCGCCTGTTCAGCAGAAGATTCCCCCATTCTTTCTGTGCCTCTATCAACGAACCGCTCAGTTGATACCCTATCAGTTGGGGAATTAGGTCCCCAGACAGTACATCACCAGAATGCCTAACTTGCCTGCCCTCATCCTCAGACGGTCTCTGGTCGTTATCAGGTCTAATGGGACCACTTGGGCCACTTGATTCCCCCATAGTCTACTGGGCGACCTCTTCAGGAACTTGTTCGTCGGCCTCCTCAGAATTCTCATCTAATCCATCATCGGGCGAAGCAATCCCCTCTTTCCTTTAAAAAGAAGCTTTATTACAGCTCGCCTGAATAATTGCATTTACTTGGAGAGCCTGGTTGTCACAGACAATGTCCATATCTTATACTAAAAATTCAAAAGGGGGAAGGGGTTAAAAGGTAGAAATTCAATAAAAGCATCAAAATAAAAGCAAAACAGGTAAGCCATCACTTACAACGTCTGCGACGAGCAGAAATCTGAGCAAAAAAGCTAAGGTCCTTCATTTTTTCTTCATAAAAAAGGTATGATCTGCTTCGTTTCTCCAGTGTGCGCACGGCAGCCCGAACAAGGTTAGACAACTTGGTATCAGTGAAAACCGACGGCGTTTTGTTCCAATGATCAGGAGAGCAAAAGTAACGAGGAACCTTCAGTATCCTAAGCTTCACCTACCGAATGCTAAACTTGGCCTCCCTAATTCCCTTCTATGAAAAACCGACTGTTTTTCCAGTAATTGTTTAAAGTGGGAAAACCCCAGATAAAAACTTTTTTCTTGACATCCAGAGAAGTTTCGACCCCCAGATTCATCTTCACTCCATTGATAATCCAGCTATCCAGTTGGTTAGATAAAAAAAATAAGTCCCTGTCTGACCAGATTGCCTAAAAGTGTAAAACTGTCTTATTTCACGAGGAGAAGGAAGCGACAACTTCATCCGGTTCCACATGTTCCACATGCACATAAAAATCCTATAGCTATTCGAGGCAAGCTAGGCCAAAGCAATCCCTGCTTCGGCCAAGAACCAGGCGATAAAAGGTTATAGGGGAAGAGTCACCCCGCAACTAAGCATAGATCTGTAAATTGCCATCATATCCGGAGGTGGGTTCCACGCGGTCCTATTACCAGCAGGTATCATCAAAATAGAATCATTTAGGTCAAACCGAGCATGATATTTCCCGCTTTTTGTATCCCCGACCACATTCGATTCAGCATCGTAAGCACTAGGGCGATCAAGGGAAAAGAGGATCTAAGAGGCACGGTTTTCTTCTTCAACGTCGTTCTCGTTAACCACCTGCCTCCAAACCTAAATGTAGCTTGAAATATGTCTGTAAACTTTACGACCGCTTTGATGCTTTCCCATCATAGATCATAAAGGAACCTTGTGATGATCAAAAAAAGAATACTCATAACTGAAGGAAGGCTCAGAGCTAGGGCTAGAAGGAACACCAGGATAAAGCCCAAAAATGTCAACAATAAAAAAAAAGGGTTGGTCAAGGGGTGATTCCCCCAACAATTTGTAAACATGATCGTGGCAAAATTGTCCTTTATTTTGGCCCTCAATTCCATATCCTTTAGCTTTGTTTCTTGTGAAATTTGGTGTCTAATGGTTCTTTTCTTGGTATTTCAGGCATTCAATATCTTTTCAGGTAAAAAAATGAGATTTGGTGGCTAAAAGGCTGAAAATTGTAAGAAAAACTTATGCAGCACATCCAACTTTGAAGAGTCATATATCTGTCCTTGGATTGATCCATGCTTCCATCTACACATATTTGAAAAGGCACGGAAGTCTAGTTTCTAGCGGTTTTTACGGATTGTGATTCTGAGATTTCTAGATGGAGTTAAGGCCATTTTAGTGACTGCAACGTAAAAATGCACGGGTCCTAAGCGGGTAACAACCAGCACATTTGCCTACACACTGAGAGTTGTTAATCTAATGGGATCAGCTCTTGGTGATGAAAATATGCTATTTTTAGAAGAGTAAATGTGTCTTTTCATGCCCATATCATTCCCTAACCTCCCAAGCCTATAAATACAGCACTTTTACCACAAGACCCATTAACTTTCATTCAAAAAAGTCATCCATTCATCCCACACTTCATCTTCTTTACCAAATTAAGAAAGAGATGAGCTTCCAAAGGCATCCATGGAGATTTTTCCTCCATGGATGCCTCCTCCTCATCACCTTATACCTTCAACCACCCATCTTTGGAGGAGTTTCAAGAGGAAAGAGCACCTTACCTTGTCTATGAGGAGGATGAGCTTCAATAGAGCTTGGAGATCCGAGGTGACAATTGGGCCACTCTCCGAGCCTAGAAATCCAGAATTGACAACCTTAGGTTTCTTCTATTTACTCTTCTCTTGTTATTTTCTTTTTTGATGTGTATCCCCATTTGGGAAATATGTAAACCCTAATATTAGTTCCATTTATTTGATTGACTTGTATTGATTCCTTCTTTTATTGTCCCGTTCAATTTGTACTTAATTGATTCTTAACTTGTATTGAGTAGGATTGACAACCCAACACTTGATGCATGTTTAAGAATAGCTCTTGTCTTCACATTCATGGCATGTAGAGTAGAAATTGATGTGTGTTTATGATTGGGATTATGAGTAGATTAATGTAATTTAGGGGTAGATTAATTAAGCATCCCATGACGGCTCATATGTCGATGGACTATTCGAAATGCGTGTTTTGTATTGGCTTGAGTGCTTTTATTTGTTTGGGTGGAACTCATGAATAGCATACACTCTGCATTTGTGGTTTTCGGTTCCATAAACCTACATGCTTACGCGACCCTTGAGTGTTGCTTGTACGATACCCTCTCAGCGAGTAATGGTCGAGGGTCCATTATTGCCTAGTGCTTCCATTGAATGTTGCTCACATGTGACAGATGAGTAGCCATCGGTGGTCGATCTTGTATTTATCTCTTTAATATATGTGCTTAAACATGGTCCTTAGTAGTTGCTCACACGATACACTCTCGGTGAGTAGCCTTAAAGGACTCGTCGACTCTCCCATTGTTATATCTAGAGGTCGCACTTAAGGCTAGATTAATCCCAATATAAGAGTGTCTTTATGGTTTGTTATTTTAGATGGCACGAATGTTTTGGGTGGTCATGAGTACCATATGTATCCATTTTCTTGCATCTCTCCTATCCATCTATTTTACATTTATAATTTTAATCACCATTCTAATCTCTCCATGTTCTCTTATGTTTTTTTTACTTGTTCTTGTTCATACACACATACACAAATGCTTACACTTCACACACACCACTCTCACCCTTGCCATGTTCTCATTTACATTGCTTTCAATAATCACTAAAACGAGAGACAATTGATAGATAACACCTCCCTGTGGACGACACCCTCGCTTGCCACTTCACTAGTTTTCAAAACTTTAGAGCACATTGCGTAGGACTTTTTATAAATATTCGTTTGATACGTAATTTCTTAACGACAGAAAAAGCGTTTATCAAAATGCAAGAGGTTGAATAACTATCACCATGCTCAATAGCATCAAAAGCTATAGTGAAAAGAGGTTGCCGTGAAACAGGATCCATGGAAACTGACCTTAAAAGCAGACGCTGAGGACTGGAAAATAGCTTCAACGAAGAGCGAAGATGGATCTATAAGCAAATGAGCAAGAAGACAAAAAGCAAGCTAGAATTTCTTCTTTTTGTAAGGATACTTAAAAAATATCCCCTGTTAATTTAAATAAGCCGCTTAATGATTAAAATCTCGAAACCCTGGGGTTTGGAAAGACGGGAAGATAAAAAAAAGAATGTTCGATGACATAAGCGACGTTTCAGATAATCAAGAGGTTGTATCTCTTAAATGCCAACAGAGATACTAAATGATAAAAGGACACGTGTCATGAGAAGAACAGAAAAGGCTGTCAGAATCTTAAAACGTCACAATCATAGGAATTTCGTGTGAAGAGACAAATTGCATATACATGGTTGCCATTAAGACACCTCATTAATGTTGCGAATTGATTAGGAATTATTATTCCAACATTAATGGGGTATTAATGAAGAAAATGACAAAAAACCAGTCGGGGGTACAAGATTAAAATAATTTCGCCAAAGATTAATTCTACTCGGCAAAAGAATTTTAAGGGGGTATTGTTCTATGTATATTTGATCAAATGTACACATCACTGACAGATAAGACAACCTCCTAGGAAAACTGCCAGATAAGCATCTAGGTTGCCATCTAGATAAATACCATAGGTGGTATCGCCCAGTCACGAGAACCTGAGCAAATAAGTTGTTAACGCGAGGCAAACAGAGTCACAAATTGTCTTGGACATGCAACCACGAGTAAAGAGGAAACAAATATATTCCCCTCGAAAGATGCGCGATCCATATAAAAAGATCAGCCCAATTAGGAAACAAATCCAAATCAAGCAATAACCCTACTCTTCTAGAAGACTACACACTGATCAAGAAATAAGTCCTAAACAGACTATGCAACTAGAATCTGGTAAAGATTCTGACTCAATGCACAAGATCTCCGAAATGGGAAAGAAGACAAAGACGACTTCAACAAGTAACCAGTTCTAATTAAGCACTTATAAGGAAAATACTCACAACGGAAGTGTGAATAAATAAAAAAAAATCCTTTTAAATAACAAGAACTATAACCCTAGATTAATTGATGTATATATAAAAAGTGTAGTACCTTTTTCTCGTGACGATTGAACAAGTACCAAATTGAATCCGCAAGATCTTCCAATCCAATCACAAACGTGAATCACCTAGGAGTGTTGGCTCCCTTTCTTTAAATTGTATACCTGAGGATGGAAACAAACAAAATCTTTTTCTTTGTTAGTCACAATAATCCTTCAAGAAGAAAATAAAGAACGTTAGGTCACTTGTGAATTATCAATAAATTTGATTGAAACTCAAGTGAACCTTGATTCGAAGTTGTATATAAAACCTTTTAATGTAAAGGCCACTAGTGTACTATCGAAAACTAAATGATCTTTCCTCCTTTTCTTCTTTGCTGAATCTCACACTATATCTTAGAGTTGATCGAATTTTGTCTAGAGCAATAAATAAATTGTTCTCCCTCAAAATTCTATGGTGGCCTAATTCTCTCCAAGAAAATCTCTCTATAGCTGGCCGAAATTTCAAACATATATATATATATGGCTGGCCGAAATTCTCCTTTGAAATTTATTAGGATTTCAAAACGTTTCCTAAGAAGGATTTACTTGGTTGTTAAGAATCATTTCCTTAGGTGGATTTACATGGTGGTTAAGAATCCTTTTCATAGAAGAATTCTATCCTTAGGTAGATTTACTTGGTGACCAAGAATCCTTTTCCAAAAAAAAATTCTTTCCTACACCAAGACTCCTAATCCAACTCAATAGCGTATTTGTAACCATATTAAAGACTTCCTAATTTTATTAGATAAATAATTTCTTTTATTTATCTACTTATCAAATATAATCTTTAATATTAATTATAATACTAAAAATAGTATAATATTAGGAGATCATCTCCTACTAGAAAAAAGATTTTGATTTTTAATTAAATAATTAGTTAATTAGTAAATTAATTA
The DNA here is from genome assembly GCA_032871835.1 of Dipteronia dyeriana. Lineage (NCBI taxonomy): Eukaryota > Viridiplantae > Streptophyta > Magnoliopsida > Sapindales > Sapindaceae > Dipteronia > Dipteronia dyeriana. The sequence continues at coordinate 73,998,246 of CM065300.1, read as the reverse complement.
ATTTCCATTTAATTAAGTAATAAAATAAAAAACAATATATTAAGCTATTTTATGTAGCCTTGTAGCCCAACATATATATATAGGCCAATATATTATTTTTCTTATTTTATCAAATTCATTGGACCTTAAAAAAAAGTCCACATGTGAACTAGACCTATTCTTATAATAAGAAACAAATCCACATGCCTTAATACAATTCTATATGGACCCCTAAATTGGTCCGGTAGAATATATCAAGTGATCCATAAAAGTTCGTGTGGATTGAGGATCTTGGCGGGCTATCTAAATTTAAGCTCCAATAGACACAGCCCAATCACAATCAACAAATGATTCACTTAGGTCCGTTCTATTAATTTTAGTTCATTCCACTAAAGAACTAAAATTGCACTCTCAAATAAAGATAGAATAATTTAATATTCCTCATTCATACCCTACACAATCTTAATGGAGAAAGTGTATCCTTGTGAAGAATACCAGTAATCGTCAAGAGCTCATATACCGCCTATAGCTCTCCAAGTTACCATATTTACTCATATGACCATATTTTGAACTTGGATATTTTGACTTGTCCAGAAACCATGTTTCAATAGACACTATTGAAAACTTAAAGTTAAGATTTAATATCTAATACCTCAAAACATCCATACGATGATATTCTACTCTCACTTAATAAATAGAGTCACGATGTCCATATCTATAAATGAAGTCCTTTATCGATTAACAAATGAAAACCACCAAACTATCAAGGATAGACTATGCTATATAATCGTACTCATTGATAGTTCAAATGATAACACTTGCAACCATAAGTCCATCATTTATCTCAGGATTGAGAAATACTCTCCGATTGTCTTCAAATGAAAAAAATTTATCCATTTACGGATCTAGATAAAGTATTTCATTGTGATCCAATTCAATGCACCCAGAGCACTAGATTATTTTGCCCAAAGACACCACACTTTGTTGATTTTAGACTCATCATAACACATTTGATCCCACTCAAATGCTAGCAAAAGAATCTACAACTTTAATAAGATAAAGGCCCAACCTTTATCTTAAGTTGTGAATATTATTCAAGACTAACTACTGAATTGTCTCTACCTCATACATATCTAGATGTATGAACAATTCTTATTTTCTCATAGTCTTTTGACCTTATGATTATTTACTTTTGACAATTTTAATAATTAAATTATAAATGGTATCAGATTTGTTAAACTATAAATCACTTTATTAATATGAAAATATTGTCAAATACATTATTACACTCTTGCTAACGAGCATAATCCTAACAATCTACCACTTGCTCTATAGCAAATGTGTCATATCTCTCATCCTCATGTTCTCTATATGCCCATCAAAACTCTTTTGTGGAAGAGCCTTTGTAAAGGGATCCGTTAGATTATCTCCTGATACGATATGAGTAATCGTCACGTCACCCCTAAGTACAATTTCTCTTAGAAGGTGATACTTTCTTTCAATGTGTTTCCTTCTCTTTTAACTTCTTGGTTCTCTCTAATTAGCCACTGCTCCACTATTGTCATAAAAGATAGTGATCTGGTTATTCGCATTAAGAACCACATCCAAGTCAATCAAGAATTGGCGGAGCCAAATTGCCTCATTAGCAGCCTCGCATGCGGTAACATACTTGGCTTCCATGGTAGAATCAGTAATACAATATTGCTTGATACTCCTCCATATGACTGCCCTTCCTCCAATAATAAAGACAAGTCATGATGTTGATCTCCTAGAGTAAGAATCTTACTGAAAATCAAAATCTGTATACCCAACGGGAATTAAATCCCCTCTGAAGTATACAAGCATATAATATCTCGTTCTCCTAAGATACTTGAAAATATAGTTGATAGTCGTCCATTGATCAGGACCAGGTTTCGATTGAAACCTGCTAACTATGCCTACAGTAAAACAAATAGCTGGTCTAGTACAGAGCATTGCATACATGAGACTTTCAACTGTCGATACATATGGAACCCTACTCATGAATTTCTCTTCATGCTCATTCTTAGGAACTTGTTCCTTAGAAAGTTTGATTCCATGCCTGAAAGGTAACATACCTTTCATGGAATCTTGCATGGAAAACCTAGACAAGATTTTATCTATGTACAAAGCTTGGGATAATGCAATCGTTATATTCTTTTTATCCCTTATTACCTGGATACCAAGACTATAACTTGTTTCTCCTAAGTCTTTCATATCAAATTGTTTTGCTAACCATTCTTTTATTGATGTCAATACACCTACATCGTTTCTGTTGAGTAGTATATCATCAATGTAAAGAACTAGGAAAACCAACTTCTCGCCCTTAATCCTTTTGTATACACAAGGTTCATTGAGGCTTTGAATAAATCCAAAACTTTTCACGGCTCGATCGAACCTTATGTTCCAGGATATGGATACATGCTTCAATCCATATATGGATCTTTACAACTTGCATACCCTTTCCTCTTGGCCTTTTTCAACGAATCCTTCTGGTTGTATCATGTAGATGCTTTCGTCAAGACATCCATTAAGGAAAGTTGTCTTGACATCCATTTGCCAAATCTCTAGGTCTAGAGATGCCACAATGGATAAGAGTGTCCTAACGAATTTAAGCATGGCCACAGGAGAGAATGTTTCTTCATAATCGATACCTTCCTTCTGTGTATAACCTTTAGTTACCAATCTAGCTTTAAATGTTTCCACTTTTCCATCATTCCTCTTTTCCTCTTGTATACCCACTTGCACCCGATGGGTTTTATCCCTTTAGGCAAGTCTACAAGAGAACAAACTTTGTTTTTGAACATAGATTCAATTTCGGATTGCATTGCCTTTTGCCAATAGGGACAGTAAACATCTTCCATTACTTCCTTGTATGTATAGGGATCATCGTCGTTCTGGAGATTCTCTACAGATTCTCCTAGACCGATGTATCTTTCGGGTTGTTTACAAACCCTCCCACTACGACGAGGTATGGTAGATTGTTGATCTTGTGTTGGTACAGAACTTACAATTGGGCTTGGTTGAGAAACCTCCTGTGGAATTGTATTTTCTGAAAGCTCATTCAGGACAATTCTACTTTTAGACACAAAATTATTCATATAGTCCTCTTCTAGAAATTTAACATTTGTTGAAATAAATACTTTAAGATCTGAAGGATTATAGAAATAATATCTCTTCGTTCCTTTTGGATACCCTACAAATATGCATGTTTTCTAAACGGGACTCCATCTTTTTTGTCTTTCCTTTTAACACGTGCGCAGAACATCCAAATATCCTTAAGTGTTTTAAACTAGGCTTTCGTCTGGTCCACAACTAAGTCAGTGTTTTAGGAACCGACTTAGATGGTACATCGTTTAGAATGTACATAGCGGTTTGTAAAGTATATCCCCAAAAAGAATTAAGAAGCGTTGAATAACTTAATATAGACCTAACCATATCTAAAAGAGTTCTATTTCTCCTTTCTACCACCCCATTTTATGGAGGCGTACCCGTGGCTGAAAACTGAGAAATTATCCCATTATCAAATAAGATATTGCTGAAACTCACCTGATAGATATTCTCCACCATGATCAAACCTCAAGATTTTTATGCGTTTCTCAAGCTGATTTTCTACTTCAGCTTTAAATGCTTTGAAAAAGCATCCGACTTATGTCTCATGAGATACACATAGCCAAATCTTGAGTGATCAACCGTGAAAGTGATAAAGTACTCATATCCACCTATTGCTTGAATGCCCATAGGTCCACACACATCAGTGTGTATAAATCCTAAACATTCTATGGCTCTTGTGCCTTTGGTCATAAACGACATTTTGGTCATTTTACCTTCCAAACAAGATTCACAAATTTGTATATCATCAACCTTTAAGTCACTTAGAGGTCCTTCACTTACCAATCTTTTAATCCTATTAAGGTTAATATGACCTAGAAATGCCATAGGTAGGTTTCATCTTTTGATAATTTTACTCTTTTATAATTAGGTTCCGTTGATTTCGTGTCTAACAAGTGAGAGATATTTCTATGCAAATAGAATAAACCATTTTCCAATGTACCTTTGTAAATAATTTTTCCATTCTTACTAATAAAAAAAGTTTTATTAAAAGTAACAGAATAACCAAATTTACTTAAACAAAAAAACTAAAATTAAATTCCTCTTGAATTGTGGTACATAATAAACGTTTATTAAAACTAAATGCCTATAAGAATCTAAATTGATTCTAATATCTCCCACTACACTACTAGACACTAACGTTCCATTGCCTAAATACAAGTTAAATTCATTCTCATTCAATCTCTTCCTTTCCCGGAACCTCTTTAATTTAGGCCCAAGTTGTTTTTTCTTCTATTGTTACTTGACTTTCTGACATGTCTTAACAGTAGCAACTTTACCAACCATATTAATCTCTTGACCCTTACCTTTCACAAGAATCTTTTCAGCGCTTTGAACATCTTGCATCAAGCCTTGTAAGGTGTATTCCTTACTGTTCAAGGTGTAGTCCAACTTGAACAAACCAACGGAATCCAACAGTGAGTTGACAATCATCTCAAGTTTTCGTCTCACCATCTATCGCAGCACCATCGAGTTCAACAATATTGAGATGTGCTATGTCTTTCATCATGTGATCTTTCACACCCTATCCAGATTTTATCCTAAGATTCATAAAAGCAGTCACTGCCTCTCTCTTAGTCGTCCTAGGCCTCATAATAAACATCTCCTGTAGAGACATCATTATATCGACAGCAGTGTCAATTCCTTCATATTGCTATTGCAACAAGTTGGAGATGGTGGCTGTAATGTAACATACATTTAACCATCTCATCTGAAGACTCCCATTGCTAATAATCATCTCTTTGCTCCTAAGTAGATGCATTAGTAGGAATATGTGGTTTAGGAGTAAACAGAATGAACTTATACTTTTCAGCTTGCAAAAACAACCCAATATTCCTTTTCCATGTGTTATAATTATTATCAGTTAAAGTATTATCTTTTAGGATAATGATTAGGGATGGGGTCATGATTTCCTTTTAATAACAAAAATTATATAAGTAAACAATCATGATATAGCACTTTTGAATATTTATCTTGAATTACAAATAAAATAATTCAATCGTAAAATTCAACGGTGATCCAACACCCATAAATGTCATGCCTCCTTTGGGAGTTCCCACAATTTACTAGTTGGACTAGGTCCCACCTAATTGTTAACATAACAACCAACGTTTTCAATTTTTGCCTTGCAATATTATAAACAAGAACTCTTGGGAGGATATTAATAAAATCACATTGAGTGTGTTACCAAGTTATCAACCTTCAATATAATCCCTTACGAATATCCTCCAAGTGTAAACACAAATCCTAATGTTGATATTCGATTGCAAATTAGAATATGTATACCCAATAGGAATTAGATCCCCTCTAGAGCATACATGCATATAATCTCTCAATCTCTTGAGATATTTGAAAATATGCTTGACTGTTATCCAATGATCAAGACCAGGTTTCAATTGAAACCTGCTAACTATGCCAACAGTAAAACAAATATTTGGTCTAGTGTAGAGCATTGCACACATGAGACTTCCAACTGCCAAGGCATACCCTACTCATGAATTGCTCTTCATGCTCATTCTTAGGAACTTGTTCCTTAAAACATTTGATTCCATGTCTGAAAGGTAACATACCTTTCTTGGAATCTTGCATGGAATACCTGGACAAGAATTTTTCTATATATGAAGCTTGGGATAATGCAATCGTTCTATTCTTTCTATCCCTTATATAACTTGTTTCTCTTAAGTCCGTTATATCAAACTGTTTTGCTAACCATTCTTTTACTGATGTCAATACACTTACATCATTTCCGATAAGTAGTATATCATCAACGTAAAAAACTAAGAACCTTTAATTCTTTTGTATACACATGGTTTGTCAAGGTTTTGAATAAATCCAAAAACTTTTCACGACTTGATCGAACCTTATGTTCCAGGATCTGGATGCTTGCTTCAATACATATATGGATCTTTGCAACTTGTGTACCCTTTTCTCTTGGCCTTTTTCAATGAATTCTTCTGGTTGCATCATATAGATGCTTTTGTCAAGACTTCTATTAAGGAAAATTGTCTTGACATCCATTTGTCAAATCTCTAGGTCTAGAGATGCTGCAATGGATAAGATTATCCTAATTGATTTAAGCATGGCCACAAGAGAGAAGGTTTCTTCATAATTGATACATTTCTTCTGTGTATAACCTTTAGCTACCAATCTAGCTTTAATGGTTTTCACCTTTCCATCCATTCCTCTTTTCCTCTTGTATGCCCACTTGCACACAATGGGTTTTATCCCTTTAGGCAAGTCTACAAGAGACTAGACTTTGTTTTTGAACATAGATTCAATTTCGGATTGCATTGCCTTTTTGTTAATGGCAACAATCAACATCTTTCGTTGCTTCCTTGTACGTATAGGGATCATCATCATCATCATCTAGGTGATTCTCTATAGATTCTCCTAGACCGTTGTATCTCTCAGGATGTCTACTAACCCTCTCACTATGATGAGGTATAGTATATTTTTGATTTGTGTTGGTGCAGAACTTTAAATAGGGCTAGGTTGTGAAAGCTCTTGTGGAATTGTATATCCTGAAAGCTCATTCAAGACAATCCTACTTTTAGGCAAAAAATTATTCATATAGTCCTCTTCTAGAAATTTAGCATTTTTCAAAACAAATACTTTAAGATCTGAAGGATTATAAAAATAATATCCTTTTATTCCTTTTGGATACCCTACAAATATGCATGTTTTCGAACGGGACTCTATCTTTTATGTCTTTCCTTTTAACAGGTGCACATGACATCCAAATCTCCTTAAGTATTGTAAACTAAGCTTTCGCCCTGTCTACAACTCATGCGGTGTTTTAGGAACCGACTTATATGGTACATCATTTAGAATGTACATGCAATTTGTAAAGCATATCCCCAAAAGGAATTAAGAAGCGTTGAATAACTCAACATAGACCTAACCATGTCCAAAAGATTTCTATTTCTCCTTTCTGCCACCCCATTTTTTTAGGTGTACCTTGTGTAGAAAACTGAGAAATTATCCCATTATCAATAGGATATTGCTAAAATTCACCAGATAGATATTCTCCACCACGATCAGACCTCAAGATCTTTATTCGTTTCTCAAGTTGATTTTCTACTTCAGTTTTAAATGTTTTGAACATGTCAAAAGCATCCGACTTATGTTTCATGAGATACACATAGCCAAATCTTGAGTAATCATCCATGAAATTGATGAAGTACTCATATCCACCTCTAGCTTGAAAGCTCATAAGACCACACACATTAGTGTGTCTCAATCCTAAACATTCAATGGATATTGTGCCTTTGATCGTGAACGGCCTTTTGGTCATTTTACCTTACAAACAAGATTAACAAGTTGGTAGATCATCAAATTTTAAGTCATTTAGTGGTCCATCACTAACCAATCATTTAATCCTATTTAGGTTAATATGACTTAGGCGCAAATACCATAGGTAGGTTTCATCTTTTGATAATTTTAATCTTTTATGATTACGTTCCGTTGATTCTGTGTCTAACAAATGAGAGATATTTCTATGCAAATAAAATAAATTGTTTTCCAATGTACCTTTGCAAATTATTTTGTCATTCTTACTAATAATAAAAGCTTTATTAAAAGTAACCGAATCACCAAATTTATTTAAACAAGAAACTGAAATTAAATTCCTCTTAAATTGAGGTACATAATAAACGTCTATTAAATCTAAATTGATTCTAATATCTTCCACTACACTAGTAGACACCAACACTCTGTTGCATAAATGCAAGTTGAATTCATTCACATTCTTTCTATTCCTTTGTCCATTTTCACCACAAAGGAAATATTTTCCTTTGATATTGGTTACTATCTTGGTCTCCTTCTAGGTAGACCCAAATTGCTTTTTCTTCTATTATTTCTTGACCTTCTAACGGGTCTTAACAATAATAACTTTACCAACCATATGAATCTCTTGACCCTTGCCTTTCACAAGAATCTTTTTGGCACTTTGAACATCTTACATAAGGCCTTGCAAGATGTACTCCTTATTGTTCAAGGTGTAGTCCAATTTGAACTAGTCAAAGGAATCTGACAGTGAGTTGACAATCATGCCAAATTTTCATCTCACCATCTATCTCAGCACCATTGAGTTAAGAAATATTGAGATGTCCTATGACTTTCATCAAGTGATCTTTCAAATCCTGTCTAGGTTTCATCCTAAGATTTATGAAAGCAGTCAATGCCTCTGTCTTAGTCATCCTGAACTTCATAGCAAACATCTCTTACAGAGATATCATTAATCGGCAGCAGTCTCCATTCTATCATGTTACTGTTGCAACACGCCAAAGATGGTGGCAATAATGTAACGTACATTGAGCCATCTCATCTGAAGACTTCCACTACTGATACTCATCTCTTTGCTCCTCATTAGATTCATCAATAGGAGTAGGTGTTTTAGGAATAGCAGAACGAACTTAAGGTTTTTCAACTTGCAACAACAACCCAATTTTCCTTTTCCATTTGACATAATTATCATCAGTTTAAGTATTTTCTTTTAGGATTTTTGATTAGGGATGGGGTCATGATTTCTTTTTTAATGACAAAAATTATATAAGTAAACAATCATTATAAAGCACTTTCGAATATTTATCTTGAATTAAAAATAATTCAATCGTAAAAATCGACGGTGATCCAACATCCATAAATATCAAGCCACCTTTGAGAGTTCGCACCATTTACTAGTTGGACTAAGTCCCACCTAATTGTTAATATAACAACCAGCGTTTTCAATTTTAGTCTTGCAATTTTATTAACAAGAACTCTCTGGAGAATATTAACAAAGTCACATTGAGTGTGTTGCCAAGTTATCGACCTTCAATATATTCCCTCCCGAATATCCCTCATTTGGGAGTAGATATCGTTTGGTTTAATTGTCTAGTCTATCCTTGTAAGGAAGTATCTTACTAAATTCTATTCATGAATATCTCTTGGGAGGTTATTACACAAAACATAAAGCTTAACTAAACTTGGAGGCCGTAGGTGTTCCAAAACACCTTCTCCCACTCAATTATTTTAAGCGTGTGATCGAATTCCAATGAATGTTTTACCGAGTTATCTGGATTTCAATTAGATACCTAAACCATTCAATGCATGTTCATACCAAAAGAGATATATGAGTGGCACTCATATTCTATATGACAAGTTATCAAACAATGACAAACATTGCAATATTTATAAAAATATAAATAGCTACAATTTTGGTCCATCCTAAAAAAGCAAGTAAATTACATATGTCTTGGAATACAAAAAACTCATTTCTTGGCGAACAAGTCTTCATGCGACCTTCGTCGTTTGGACTCCCTCGACTGCCTCCCTTGGGCATGCTCAGCCCAAAACCCCATAAGGGGCTGCGCGCAACACATGGTTTCCATAGGGCTGCCGTGCACAGCCTATGCCATAACAACCGTAGTCGCGTGCTCTTCGCACGCACGTTTGCTGCTACGACTCGTATGGTCCCAAACTTGTTCCGGTTGCTTCCAATTCTTTAATCCTTTGAGTCTTGGATACTTGAATGTATTACAGAAGAATTTTGAATAAAAAAAATACTGCAGTTTTTTTTATTACAATATAATGCAGTTTATTTTTATTATTACAACAACAAAATAAAAAAACAACTTACCAACTACCAAGAATGAAATTATGGCGATGATAGGTCACCCTTCTTGTTACAATCCTAAAACAAAAATATATTGAAATTCTATGACCAAAATTGAGCAATAACAAACCACATATAGAACATATATATATATATATATATATATATATATATATATATATATATATATATATATATATATATATATGAGACTACCTAGAGTGTCATCTCTTTCTAAAACACTCATCTATACAATAAAAAGAAGATTCACGTACATATACATCAATTAATTAAGGGTACAACCAGGCTCTGATACCAATTATAGGGAAAATCGCACAACGGAAGTGTAAAAAATTAGGGTTTAGTATATTTTAAAAAAATTCTCTTTAAAAGAAAAAACCCTAACCCTAGATTAATTGAAGTATATTAAAAGTATCGTACCTTTTTTTTCATGACGATTGAATTAGAATTGAATTGATCCGCAAGATCTTTCAATCTAATCACGAACGTGAATCACCTAGGAGTGTGGGCTCCATTTCTATAAATTGTATACCTGAGGATGGAAACCAACAAATTCTTCTTCTTTGTTAGTCATAATAATCCTCCAAGAGAAAAACCAAGAACGTACGGTCACTTGTGAATTATCAACCAATTTGATGGAAATTCGTGTGAACCTTGATTCGATGTTACACACGAAACCATTTTGATGCAAATGATACTAGCGTACTATCGAAAACAAAAATGTTCCCTCTTTTCTCTATGCTTGGCCGAATTCTTCACACAATGAGTTGGACGAAGTTTTCTTTTTTATTAACAATAAAAAAAAGCTTCTCACCCCAAAAATTATGTCTTGGTCGAATTTAATAGGTAGTATATATATATGAGACCAAATTCTCTCCTAAAAAGGATTTACTTGGTGGGCAATAATCATTTCCGTAGGTGGATTTACTTAGTGACCAAGAATCCTTTTCAAAAAAGAATCCTTTTCAAAAAAGAATTCTTTTTTACACCAAGACTCCTAATTCAACTCATTAGTGTATTTGTGACCATATTAAAGACTTCCCAATTTGACTAGATAAATAATTTTTTTATATATCTACTTATCAAATATAGTCTTTAATATTAATTATACTACCAGCAATAGTATAACATTAGGAGACCTTTTCCTATTAGGAAAAATATTTCTACCATTAATTAAATAATAAATTAATTACCAAATTAATTAATTTCCTTTTAATTAAATAATACAAAAAACAATATAATAAGCTATTTTATGTAGCCTTGACGCCCAAGTCCACATATGGGCATATATATTGTTTTCCTTATTTTATTAAATTTATTGGACCTAAATAAAAAGTCCACATGTGAACTAGACCAATTCTTACTAAAATAAACAAGTCCACATGCCTTAATACAATTCTAGATGGGCCCAAATATTGGTCAGATAGAATATATCAAGTGATCCATACAAGTTCGTGCGGATTGGGGATCTTGGCGGGCTATCTAAATTTAAACTCCAATAGACATAACCTAATCACAATCAACAAATGATTCACTTAGGTCCGATCTATTAGTTTTAGTTCATTCCACCAAAGAACTAAAATTGAACTCTTAAATAAATATAGAATAAGTTAATATTGCTCATTCATACCCTAGACAACTTTATTGGAGATAGTGTATCCTCGTAAAGTATACTTGTAATCGGCAAGAGCTCGTTGACCACCCATAGCTCTCCAAGTTACCATATTTAGTCATACAACCACATTTTGAACTTGGCTATTTTGACTTGTCCAGAAGCCATGTTTCAATCGACACTATTGAAAACTTAACGTTATGATTTATTATCCAATACCTTAAAATTTCCATATGATGGTATTCTACTCACATTTATTAAATGGAGTCACGATGTCCATATCTATAAATGAAGTCCTCTATTGATTAACAATTGAATACCACCAAACTATCGAGGATAGACTATGCTATATAATCGTATTCATTGATAGCTCAAATGATAACACTTGCAACCATAAGTCCATCGTTTATCTCAAGATTGAGATAGACTCTCTGATTGTCTTCAAGTGAAAACTTTTATCCATTGACGATTCTAGATAAAGTATGTTATTGTGATCCATTTCTGTGCACCCAGTGCACTAGATTCTTTTGCCCAAAGTCACCATACTTTAATGATTTTAGACTCATCATAGCATATTTGATCCCATTCAAATGCTAGCAAAATAATCTACAACATGGACAAGATAAACGCGCCCAACCTTTATCTTAAGTTGTGAATACTATTTATGACTAACTAAAGAATTGTGTTAGTAGTAAAATTTGGCTTGGGGACCAAAGAGAAATTTCCCACTCTCCTAGCTTGAATCAAAGCCCGAATTCACCATCCATGGGACCCCGGGCAAACCATAAAGCTACCCCACAGAAGAGGGGAAGGATCATCGGACTTCAGAACTATCAGGAATGAAGATAGGCACGACACTAGAATCCGGGCTCCTCGAGATCGCCTATCCAGGAACCTCAGTTCCTGGTTCGGGTTCCAAAACCACCCCGTGAGAGTGAGGAAAGATTGTCGAGCTCAGAAAGCACTCGAAGTGAAGCCCGACACAAACAAGAGTAAGCTCCTTCCAGGACAAGGCTTCCCGAGGTCAGATTTAACTAGTAGCCTAAGCCAGAAGCCCACCAACTTCTCCAAAAGCTCTTTATCCCCATTAGATAAGAATAGATAGACTCTAAGTAGATCAGATTCAGGCTATAGCTAATTTTTTGATTCGCTAAGGGATGCTTGTAGCCTACCTAGACATGAAAAGAAGAATCTCGCCTAATCTATACTACCCCAGTAAGTGCCTACGAGGCCGTCCCAAGTTTCTAAGACCAGAACTAAAGCTTGGATCTACCTCGCTCTACGAAATAACGAGCATCTAACTTGATGACCTCTGTGATAAATCATGCCATGAATACACACAAGATCATATCTACGTTATAACGAACATTAAATTCTGCATACGTGTAAGACAAGAGTTTGATTCTAAAAAGGAAACAAACTTATCTTCGTCAAAGATATCCTCGAATCCGTTATTAATTTGAAGTCAACAACTTTCAAATAATGAATCCCTCACGATAAGGAGGGAACAGATTCATAGGATCGTTGCGGGATATTTACGAGTTTAAACCTACTTGGACCGGGTATAAATAAGGCCAAGCACGGAACAAAAATAGAGATGACAAGGAAAAGAGAATGAAGAAGGCCTAAATTCTACGATCAGAACACGGACGCCCATATAACTACTATTCGACAAGCACGAGATTGCCACCCTCCAATGATCGTGGAAAACGTCTGCCTTCGACTGCTTGCTGAGGGTATTACTGTCAAGCAAGAAAACCTCGGCAATCGAGGAGAACCAAGCAGGCCCGAGACTCGGTCACCCATATTTGATCATTTGACACCTACCTCTCCGGAGCCAGCTCGTAATAGAATGGAACCCCAGCCTTCGATCTGGGATAGGTTAGGGTCCATATCCCCCGTTCCTGAAACATCGTCGTGTTACCAACCCAAGCAAGTTAAGTATGCGGTGGACGTTCTTCCCCGAGAGCTGCGAGAGTTTATTCACCCAACTACTTCAAGGAGGGAAGCTCAGGTTAGAGAGGAAGAAAGCCAGCAAAGCCCCTAGGCAGATCCCATCTATAGAAGGAGTCGGGTAGAGGTCGCCAGCTCGTCAGAAGTGTCTGACAGTAAGGAATCCTAGATTAATTCAAGGAAACCTGAGAACAAGTGCTTGAGAGACCAGTTTGTAGATCTTCAAAAAGAGATCCAGTAGATGAAGAAGTGGAAGTACAAGGAAGACAAGAAAGATCCTCTCAGTGAGATGAATACTCCTTTCACCAAAAAGATTCGAAAGGCAGAGTTCCTTCCAAAATTCAAAATACCGACTGATAGATCCTCAGGGACAAGGGATCTCTGGAGCCACTTGGAGAGCTTCATCAAACAGATGGAGGTCCATAACACGACCAGGGCCACCATGAGCCAGATGTTCCCAACTATGTTGACGGATTAAGCTAAGACCTGGTTCAGAAAGCTACCTGCCGGTAGTGTGGACTTTTTCATGAAGCTGTCAACTGATTTCTGCTCACAATTCCATGGAGTTAAACCCCGATTAAAGGATCCAATCCATCTACAGTATGTAATCCAGGAGAGAGGGAAAACCATCCAGGCTTATGTAGAGTGTTTCCACAAGGAAGTCATCCAGATGGGGGTCTTCACAGAGAAAGAAACCCTCACCAATTTCAGGAGAAACTTGTGGGCGGGAAAGCTTTTTCGGTCTTTTGCCAAGTTACCACCAGAGACCTACCAAGAAGCCTATGATCGGGCTCTGGAGCAAATTAAAGTTGACGAACAACTCAAGGTCAAGATGGAACATGACGATATGAGAGCAGCAAAGCGACAGAAGAAGGAAGCTCTCAAACCAGAGCAAGCCCAAAAAAGCCAGAACAGACCCTCTAATAGGTCGACGTATCGCTTCCCCATTTCTCAACCCAAATCGAAATGGTATCCAGCAAAACAAACTCCTCTACGGGCTTCGCTTCCTCCAGGATAGTGGCCCCAATAGCTTAAGATGAGAGAGGATATGATCTTTACACCCCTTAAATGTATCCCGTGAAACAATCTATCTTGCCATTTAGGACAAGGGGTTGCTACAGAAGCCCGCACCCATGAAAGCCCCGTCGATAAGTGGAATCGTTATAAGTATTGTGACTTTCACGAAGACGTGGGACACAACGCTTCAGAGTGCTATAACCTACGAAATCAGGTCGAGGCTTTGATAAGGGGAGAATGTTTGGTAGAATTCTTACAGCAGGTCAGGGATAACATTTAAACTAGAAGGGAAGTGCAAGCCAAGATCCGTGAGCATGCTGAGAAGAGAAATGAGGAGCATGCGGATCTGATGCAGCAAATCCAGATAATCCATACCATTAGCGGAGGGTCTACTCTGGATGGCACCTCCAATAATTCTAAGAAAAAACATGCGAGGAAAATCCCTCGTGTGGATGAAAGGTAGGGTATCTTCAAGGTTGACAAGAGCCCGACCAACCTTTCCCAGATGTCACAGATCATTTTCACCGAAGCGGATGTCTAAAACACCGTGTAGTTTTATGATGATCCTAAGGTAATCACGATATAGATTGCCAGCTGCATGTTATACCTTGTGCTTGTCGACACAGACAGCAGCGTCGACATCCTATTAAAAGACACCTTAGAAAAGATGAACTTGAAACAGTGGTGTTACAATAGCTGCACAACCCCCTGTATGGGTTCACTGGGGACTCAATCATACCCGTGGGATTAAAAATACTACCAGTAATCATTGGAGCCACACATCCAGCAAAATGTTATGACAGACTTCGTGGTGGTGGATACCCCATTGGACTACAATGCGATATTAGAAAGGCCATTTTTATCATCCTTGAAAGGGTCTTATCCATCTACCACAACGTCCTGAAGTTTCCAGTAAGAGACAATGTGGAGGAGGTACGGGGTGACCAGTAGGCAGCCAGGAGATGCTATGCAGTGTCTGCCAACCCAACAACTCTAGAAAAGCAACTTGCCCAGGTAACAACGATCCAGGATGGGGCAACACCTGTATTGACCTTGAAAGATATAGAACCCATAAATCACCTAAAGAATGATCCTGTGATGCCAAACGAAGAAGAGCAGATAAGGGAATGGGCCTGCGGTCATCCAGTAGATGAGTTGGAAGAGATTCCCATCCAGATGGGTGATCCCTTGAAGGCCATCAAAGTAGGAGCCACCCTTAAATCGGGAGTGAAATAGGGTCTGATCGGGCTCCTTAGAGAATTCAATGACATCTTCGCTTGGAGTCACAACCAGATGCCTGGAATCCCAATGTCTTTGGCTGCTCACAGATTGGCAGTGGATCCGACCTTTAAGCTTGTCAAACAGAAAATGCATCATTTTAACACCGGTTCAAGAAGAAGTGAACAAATCAACCCAAGCGGGCTTCATCAGAGAAGCACGCTACCCCGAATAGATCGCCAACAGAGTCATGGTCACAAAGTTGAATGGGAAGTGGCACATATGTGTCGACTATACCGACCTCAACAGGGCATGCCCGAAAGATAGTTTTCCTCTACCAAAAATTGATCAGTTAGTTGAATCCACCTCTGGAAACAAACTCTTGAGTTTTATGGATGCGTTTTCAGGATATAACCAGATTATGAAGCACCCCACCGACCAGGAAAATGCCTATTTCATCACAGGGCGAGGTTTGTATTGCTACAAGGTGATGCCATTCAGGCTTAAGAATGCGGGGGCTACATATCAACGGTTTGTCAATCGGTTGTTCAAGACCGAAATTGGAAGATCAATGGAGGTGTACATCGACTACATGATCACCAAGTCATCAACAGCTGAAAGCCTTCTGGTAAACCTTCGCCGGACTTTCGTGATCTTGAGAGAGAATCGGATGAGATTGAACCCCTCTAAATGCACTTTTAGGGTAACTAAGGGGGAAGTTTCTAGGCTTCATGGTTCTTGAGAGAGGCAAAGAGGCTAACCCGGAAAAGATTAAGGCTATTCTGGATCTAGAGTCCCCCACAACACTTAAGCAGGTTCAAATCTTGACCGGGTAGGTAGTAGCGCTCAACAGGTTCATTTCTGGGTCTACCGATAAATGTCTCCCATTCTTCAAAGCCATTAATCAGGAAAGAAAAATGAAATGGGACCGAGAGAGTGAACAAGCTTTTCAAGCCTTGAAGAAATATCTGACAAGCCCTCCACTACCAGTCAAGCCAAGTCCTAGAGAAGAGCTGCAAATCTACTTGGCCATCTCAGAGACTGCAGTAAGTGGGGCCTTTGTCAAAGAATGTAGAGATAGGGCCCAACAGCCTATCTAATACGTGAGTCATGCTCTAACCAAACCAAAAAAGAATTACCCCGTTCTGGAAAAGCTCGCTTATACCTTGGTGGCCTCGGTAAGAAAGCTTTGTCCCTACTTTCAAGCTCACTCAATAGCAGTAGCGACAGACCAACCCCTCCATCAGTTCTTACAAAGGTCGGATGTTTCCGGAAGGTTGGTTTTATAGGCCCTAGAGCTCACCTTGTTTGATTTAAGCTACAAACCCAGGACCGCAATTAAAGCCCAGGACCGCAATTAAAGCCCAGGCTTTAGCAAACTTTGTAACAGAGCTCTCAGTGCCCCCAGGCCAAACGACCTCCGCAACGACAAACATAGCCCCTGAGGGGATTCAAGAATCTAACAGCTGGCAGGAAGGTTGCAAGTCATGGATCCTCTACACAGAAAAAAGCGTATGGGCAAGCCGGGGGAAGAGCGGGCATAGTTCTAATTGACCTAGAAGGGGCTGAGTGCTGCCACTATTTTAGATTTGAATTTAAAGCCAATAACAATGAGGCAAAGTACGAAGCCCTCTTAGCCGGAGGAAAAGTGGCCACGGAGCTCGGGGTAAATTACCTACAGGTCAGGAGTGACTCATTGCTCATAGTCAACCAAGTCTCAGGGGGTTATCATGTAAAAGAGGATAACATGGTTGCCTACATGAAACTAGTTAAACAGTTTAAGAGTAAATTTAGAGGATTTAAGATTGAACATGTACCTTGACAACAGAATAGTCTAGCTGACATCCTAGCCAAGATAGTTGCGAATGGTGGCAAGACCTTACCATAGGGAGTCTCTCTTCAAATGATCCCTCTACCTAGCACAGTAGTAGGTAAGGAGGCTTATACCTTGGATCGGCAGCCATGCTGGATGGACCTAATAGTGGATAATCTCCAGGAAGGGAGGCTTCCCGGGGAGCCCGACCAAGCTAGGAGAATCAAGAGACTCTCAGTCCGATATTGCTTGGTAGATGGTTAATTATACAAAAGGGGAAGATCTCCTCATCTGCTTTAATGTTTACATCCTGATAATGCCAAATGGGCATTGAGAGAGGTTCACTCTGGGGAATGCGGGAGGAGGTTCTGGCATATTAGGTACTCCGCATGGGGTATTATTGGCCAACCATCCATCAAGATGCAAAAACCTTAGTACGATCCTACGAAGCATTCCAAAAGACCGTAAACTTAAGTCACCTCCCACCGAAGCGGTTGTCATCCTTTAGCTCACCTTGAGGAGTCGGCTTGATTGGACCACTTCCTACTGCTCCTGGTCAAGCTAAGTATGCTATCGTGGTGATTAACTATTTATAAGATGGGTTGATGCCGGACCGCTCTCCCAGATTTAGGAAGAAAATATAACAAGATTCATCAAAAATAATGTAATTTATAGGTTCGGGACCCCACTTGTCATTGAAGCTAACCTCAGCAAGCAGTTTAAGAACGATCGGTTCAAGGACTTTCATGAGGACTTGGGAATCAACCTTAGATTCGCTTTAGTAGCCCACCCTCAGACTAACGGGATGGTGGAATCCATCAATAAGACTATTAAGAAGCTGTTGAAAAAGAAGCTACAACAGAAAAAGGGCAGATGGGCCGAGGAGCTTCCCGAGGTTCTCTGATCTTACCGCACTATAAGTAGAACAGACACTGGAGAAACGCCTTATTCTTAAGCCTTTGGGTTGAAGCAGTTCTTCCTATTGAGCACAAACTGACCTCCTTCAGAGTTCAACATTTTGAACAGGGAAGCAATGAGGATAAGCTCTGAGCTAGCTTGGATCTCTTGGAAGAAAAACAAGATCGGGTAGTAGAGAAGGTAGCAATTTACCAGAGCAAGATTGCTAGATACTTTGACTGGAGGGTTAAAGCTGGAACTTTAAGGAAGGAGGCATAGTTATCAGGAAAGTGACGTTGAATACCAGAAAGTGGTCAGACGAGGTCCTAGGCCCAACTGGGAAAGACTTTACTTAGTAAAGGTGGTGGTCAGCAACGGAGCGTACAAGCTCGAGGACATGAATGGCCGACTCATTGATCATACTTGGAATGCTGATCAACTGAAACAATTCTACCCCTAGACAGGGGACTCGTGTGCAAGCTACCTCCACCTAGTTTTTAATCACCAACAATAATGTACTCCATTCTTTTTTATCAATAAAGCCTGTTGTCTCCGTCCTCAACTATATGCTACAACGATTTGGGTCTACATGGGAAATTTGACATTATCATTCTAAGACCAGGGATTAGCTAGAGAAGCCCCCTCGCTATCCCTGATGCCTCAACTGGGCACTACCCCCCGCCAAGAAGGGTCTGAGTGTAGGAGCATAATTGTCATCCAGATCTCGAGACCAGGAAATAACTAGATAGCCCTTCTAATGCCTTGATCGGGCTACCACCCCCAATAAGGGTCTGAGTGTAAGAGCATAATTGCCAACCAGATCTCAATACCAGGATATAGCTAGATAGCACTCTTAATGCCTTGTTTGGGCTACCACCCCTAAAAATGACTCCAGTTTAAGAGCATAATTGCCATCCCAATCTCAAGACTAGGAGATGGCTAGATAGCCCACCTTGGTGTCTCGATCGGGCTATAACCCCCTATAGGGACTCGAGAATGGAAAGCTCTTTTACTTAAACTCCAATGCCCGGTTATTACTTGTCGCTAATTCTCTGTGTATATGTGGTTGCTTACTACGACAGGTGCGAACAAGCCTGCAATCACACAAAGAGACTATTTACTAAAGTCACCAAGCTACAAGTTTTTGTTGAGAGGTGAAAGCTCGAGCTAGCTGCATTCTTTCTCAATTAAGCTATTTTTTCTATCTTGTTACGTTTACCAAGTTGGGTTAAGTCAAGTTGCTTTAGAGGCTGCACCTAGATCGAGATCAGAAATGAAACAAGTACATGCCAATCAAGTCAAAATTCATTGAAGAAAACATGAGCAAGATCTAAAGTCAGTCTTCTTTAATTGAAATGTGAGCCTATCCCCTGGTCAGGCTATAGCAATCAAACAAGGAGCCAAACCCGGTTCTGGGCTACAAAAAAAAAATGATGGATGATGATAGTCTTGCTTGAATAGAGTGGGGAGCCCACCCCCATTTTTTTGGCATTCAGAATAAGTCATTAGAAGATGGATTAAAACTTCTGCATCCTCCTGATTTCCTCCAGCTTTCCCTCCCTTAGGGCGGCATTCGCCCTCCGCCCCATTTTTCGGTGGTCGCTCATCCGGGTTAGCCCCCTCTACCACCTCTTCCTGTGGATGCACCTCAATTCCCTGCTGCTTAGCTGGGTCCTCCTCCAAGACCTCAATGACCACCGTCATAACCTCAAGTGGTATGGCCGTGTCGAGAAGGGTGGCTATGGACTCCACTTCAGTTTCTCCCCTAGAAGGTTCTTCAGGCTGATCTCGTGTTCTCGGCTTGCCCCCTTCGGGCTCTGCTATTTGAACTCCCCCCAAGGATTCTGTAGGACCTGATACTGGGAAGGTCGGAATAGGAGGAGGAAGATCTGGTATAATAGGCCGCTTCCCAGCTCCATCCCCAACAGAAGGACTCACTTCGTCATCTTCAAGGCGAGACATCTCTGCAGCCCGAGACATAATTTCCTCTCTATCCCAGCCGGTGATACTGGATAGGTCGAATTGAATAAGGAGGGCTTTAGCGATCTTGAAGAAGGAATAGAAATACCCCTCGCTAAAAGAGGTGTCCACCTCGGCTTATAGTTTCGCCGCTTGAGCACGAAGATCCTGTACTTCGACCTCCAACTCTTAGGCCTCTGTCTTCCAAGAATCCCACTGACTGGCTCTACGTTAAGAACCGAGGGTTTCTTGGTCAAAGGAATGCTTCAACCTTTCATGGTCGCATCGAAGTTCAGCTAACTCTGCCTCTATTCCCCTCTGACTGGAGGCCAACTCTTATACCAAGTCTTGAGCCTGTGCCAATAATTCCATGGCCCGCTCAGCTTCAGCTTCAGCTCTGGCTGCCTGGTCGTGCAGAGAAGCTACCTGGTGGCCCACGGTAACTTGGAACTTGAAGGCCTGCAAAGGGAATTCAAGTTAGGAAATGACAAATCAAACTATTACAAGAGAAAATAAAAGGCGATGACTACCTCGGCCAAGAGGGCAGCACCCTTGGTAACCAGAATATCTATGGGCATTGAATCCATCATAGAAAGACTGCCCCCGGGGCAAGAAGCAACGAATTTCCCTATAACTCTATCTTGAAAGGTAGAGCCAGATTGATCAGGCGGACAAGCAGGGGAAACCCTTTCGACACCAGCTTCGGGGTCTTGGAGCCTGGGAGGCTAAGGGTATTAAAGGAGAGGCAGAAGTGCCTGGCTGGCACGAAGCAGGGGCAACATGAGCAGAAACGGGAGAAGGGGTACCTAGAGATGGAGCCGACATTACTGCGTCTGCTACTTGAGAAACGGAGGACGCTTTACCCCATACCTTGGCAGCCCGAGATGCGAGGAGTGATAACTTGAACCTGTGCTAGGAAGAGGATGGAGCAAGAGCAGACGAAACCCCAGCTGGAATGGATAGCCCCTATTTCTCTAGGGAAACCTGAGGGTTTTCCCAATTCAACTTAGCAGAAGAGGAAGGAGTGCGAGCCTGCTGGGCTTCAAGGGAAGCTGGTGCAACAACAAAAACTGTTAAAAAAATAGGTAAAGCCATCAGAATTGAACCATTCAATGATATAAAGCATTATGTTTCAAAGTACTTACGAGGAGTAGCATTGGATATTTATAGATAGCGGTTTACCCGATGAGAGTCAAAAAGGTCAGCAATCGGGAACTTTAGGTTTAAATAGTTCTTGGCAAGGACGGCCTTCAACACCACCTCAGACTCTGCGGGTAAGGAATCTCGGCCTCACGAAGGCTTATCGTTGAAAGTGGTTGGAACCACAAACTCAAGCCCGCCTATGAAGGTCGAGCTCCCCCAATCCTTACCGACTAGGATCGAATCCTCCTTCCAAGCAGGATCTTTTCCCGAGGCACCAGGAATGATAAAATTGAGTTTGTTCTTTGCCTTGACATAGAACTGACCTCGAGGAACCTCGGACAAGCTCCCAATCTGAAAAAGGTAAGCTAGCTCATCGGCTCCTGCATCCCGGGTGACCTTGCTTAACTCACATTGTTCCCTCCATAACATGAGGAAGCCGATGAGATGCCCCCAGAAGCCTGGTGTCAACTGGAAGGGAGCTAGCTGTAGGGCAATGAGAGCCCGCCGAAGGGTAGGAGGAAGGGGGAGCCTTACCCCGTTCTCGAAGGTCGTGACATGAATGGGGAGTATACCTTTGGGTGGATTAAAGACGTCATAGTTCCTGTGAGGGACTGTAAGGGAGACGCTGTTAGCAATGTCGTATTTGGACCTTATGCGACTGATCGACTGCGGGTTAATGGCGAAGTATGGATTGACTTTCAAGTCATAGGGGAGACACCTCTCCAGAGCAGGACCGACAACCGTGACCTGGACCTTTCCTATAACATCATCCCTATTTTCCTCTCCAGAATCCTCATCAACCAAGCTCAGAGGGTTATCTGGTTGATTAGAAAACTCAGTCCCAATTGCCACATTCTTGTTCGATCGACGATGTTGTAGGGTCTGAGGTGAATCGTCCCCATCTAGGTCTCGTCGAGCCCTTTTCCCTTGGGCAAACTAGAAACCTCTGTACCGACAATGAGGGAGTCGACGGAATCATGGATAACTTTGGACATAATGAATAGGGCTTGAAGGTGGAGGAAAAGAGCTTGAAGGTGAATGAAAAACAGTGATTGAGATGGAGAAGATAGCGAGAGAGAGGAAGTCTGAAAATTTGAAATTGAATAGTACTTGAGGAAACAGCAATGAGTTTGAATTTAAATAGAGGTTAGGATGGTAGTGACATCGACGAAATCCTTGGTAAGATTACCTCGAACCATAGAGAAGGTCATAACACAGCCGAATTTTCTCAAGGAGTACACCAGTTCGTGCTCGCCACGTCACTTAAGCAACTAATGAGAAGAATTCATTCAAGATCCTCAGTAATGATTTGGTAACGGAAAAATTCCTAATTTAAAAAAAGGAATCTTACTCCAACCCCAACTCTACCACCGGTATTCAAGTCAAGGGGGACTTCTATTAATAGTAAAATTTGGGTAGGGGACCAAAGAGAAATTTCTCACTCTCCTAGCTCGAATCAAAGCCCGAATTCGCCATCCATGGAAGCCCTGACAAACCATAAAGCTACCCCGCAGAAGCAGGGAAGGATCATCGGGCTTCAGAACTATCAGAAATAAAGCTATGCACGACCAGGTCGAGCCCTCATGCTAACACTGGAATCCAGGCTTCTCAACATTGCCTATCCAAGAACCTCGGTTCCTAGGTCAGGGTACCAAAACCACCCCGTGAAAGCGAGGAAAGATCATCGAGCTCAGAAAGCACTCTAAGTGAATCCCGATAAAAACAAGAGTGAGCTCTTTCCAGGTCAAGGCTTCCCGAGGTCAGATTTAACTTATAGCCTAAGCCAAAAGCCCACCACCTTCTCCAAAAGCTCACTGTCTTCGCCAGATAAGAAGATAGAGCCTCTAAGTGGATCAGATTCACGTTATAGCTAATGTTCTAATTCGTTAAGGGATGCTTGTGGCCTACCTAGACATGAAAAGAAGAATCTCGCCTAATCTATACTACCCCTAGTAAGTGCCCACGAGGGCCGTCCCAAGCTCTCGAGACCATAACTAAAGCTTGATCTACCTCGCTCTACGAAACAACGAGCAGCTAACTCGATAACCTTCAGGAAGAATCATGCCATGAATACACACAAGATCATATCTACGTTATACTGAACATTAAATTCTGCATACGTGTAAGATAGGGGTTTGATTCCAAAATGGAAACAAAGTTATCTTCGTCGAAGATACCCTCGAATCCGTTATTAAGTCGAAGTCAGCAAATTTCAAATAATGGATCCCGTCCGATAAGGAGGGAACGGATTCATAGGATCGTGCCAGGATATTTACGAGTATAAAACTACTTGGACCGGGTATAAATAAAGCCAAGCATGGAACAAAAATGGAGACGACAAGGAAAAGAGAGTGAAGAATGCCTAAATTTTGTGATCAGAATACGGCCGCCCATATATCTACTGTTTGACAAGCATGAGACTGCCACCCTCCAATGTCCTAGAGAGGTTATGAGTGTATATGAGAGATTTATGTAAACCACGAGTGATCAATAATAAAATTCTCATTTGCCACCACGTTATCTTAAAAATATTCGTTTCTATCTTAACATGTTAGGTATCTAAGGAACTAACCCCGACCACCACCTCCGTGGTAGTGGTCTCGACGGTGTTAGTTGGAATTTCTCATCTTGAGCAAATTTTACGTTAACAAATTGGGTCTACCTCATACATATCTAAATATATGAACAATTCTTCTTTTCTCATAGTCATTTTACCTTATGATTATTTACTTTTGACAATTATAATAATTTAATTGTAAATGATATAAGATTTGTTAATCTAGAAATCACTATATTAATATGAAAAGATTGTCAAATACATTACTATACTCTTGCTATCGAGCATAATCCCAACAATCTCCCACTTGTCCTATATCAAAAATGTCAAATCTCTCGTCCCCATGTTCTCTAGATGCCAATCAAAACTCTTTTGTGGAAGAAACTTCGTAAAGGGATCCACTAGATTATCTACTGACGCGATCTTGGTAATCGTCACGTCACCCCTATGCACAATTTCCCTCAGAAGCTGATACTTTCTTTCAATGTGTTTCCCTCTTTTATGACTTCTTGGTTCTCTCGAATTAGCCTCTGGTCCACTATTGTCACAATAGATAGTGATCTGCCTATTCGCATCAGGAACCATTTCCAAGTCAATAAAGAATTGTCGGAGCCTGACAGCCTCTTAAGCAGCCTCGCATGCGGCAACATACTCGGCTTCTGTTAGAAGTACGAAACCCATATTCTCCACATTGGTATGATATTGTCCGCTTTGGGTCAAGCCTGCACGGATTTGCTCTTGGGTCTCTACCCAAAAGGCCTCATACCAATGGAGATTATTTCCATACTTATATACCCAAGATCATCCCCATGTCTAGCCAATGTGGGACTTTGGTTGCACACCCAACAGCTTCCATGGTGGAATCAGCAATACAAGATTGCTTGATACTCTCCATATGACTGCCCCTCCTCCAAGTGTAAACACAGATCCTGATATTGATCTTCTGGAGTCAGAATCCGATTGGAAATCAAAATCTGTATACCCAACAGGAATTAGATCCCCTCTAGAGTATACAAGCATATAATCTCTCATTCTCCTGAGATATTTGAAAATATGTTTGACTGTTGTCCAGTGATCAGGACCAGGTTTCGATTTAAACCTGCTAACTATGCCAACAGTAAAACAAACTTCTGGTCTAGTGTAGAGTATTGTATACATGAGATTTCCAACTGTCGAGGCATATGGAACCCTACTCATGAAATTGCTCTTCATGCTCATTCTTAAGAACTTGTTCCTTAGAAAGTTTGATTCCATGTCTAAAAGGTAACATACCTTTCTTTGAATCTTGCATGGATTACCTAGACAAGATTGTATCTATGTATGAAGCTTGGGATAATGCAATCGTTCTATTTTTTCTATCCCTTATGACTTGTGAAACAAAAATTATGGTGTGTTTAAGATTAATCTAGAGGGGGGTGAATAGATTTTAAACAATTTTACCAAATTTTCGTTATTGGTCAAGTTGACGACAATACTCCTAGCTAGTTACAATAATATCACAAGTGCGGAAACAGTAAAGACACTTGAGATATACGTGGAAACCCTCCAAATGGAAAAAACCATGAGCTGTTAAGTGCGCCACACTCGAACCTCGAATCCACTAATGGCAAAGGAAATTACAACCTAATCCCGGTTTAAAATCCACCACCACTACCTAATATTGGTATAATTGAACCTAGTCCGTCTTGCTTGTGATTTAAACTACCTAATCCCGAAAACAACACAAGTCTTACTTCTCAATGAAGAGATAAAATGGCCTATGTCAATATATAATGATATTCAAAGAACAAACAAGGCTAAGAAACCTTATATGCTTATCTAGGATAATGAGATGACAATTAATGCAATCCTAGATATCAAGAGCTAAATGACATGTTCAAAAAGCTTAGCTAAACATAGATCAAACAATCCTATGAAGCTATCACAATACAACACTCAATCATGTCATCACAATAATCTCTAATTTGTAACTAGAATGTATTTTAAGAGCATACAAATTATTAAAGAGATGGCTTAGCAAGAAAAACACTTAACTTGTAAGAAGATAGTGAGAAACTTACCAAACAAGATTTGATGATGCAGAACTATCCATTGATGCACTCTAAATGACTTTAGATGATGCAAGATGAAGTTTTTATGCACATGGGAATGCTTTAAGTGTTTAAAGATGAGTTCTTGGAAGTTTTTTCCGTTTGAAATGTGTTCTAAGTAAAAGATATGATGTTCTGAAATCTTGCATGACTTTAATACAAAGAGTTATATATATATGAGTTTCAACCAAAGTGAGGTCGTTTTGAAAAAAATGTTCCAGCTCTCGCTAAGTGCTCTGGTCGAGTAGCGCACCACTAGCGCACAGCCTAAATTTTTAATAGGCGCTGGTGGAGTGGCTCAGCTCAGTGGCGCATGACAAGCGACGATCCACTGGAATGTTGCGTTGGTGAGGCTGCGCTAGTCGAGTAGCACACCACCAGCGCACTGTCCACTTTTTCAATGTTGCGTGAGTGGAGTGGCGCAGCTTAGTGGCGCATGACAAGCGTCGATCCACTGGAATGTTGCGCTGGTGAGGTTGTGCTAGTCGAGTAGCGTACCACCAGCGCACTGCCCACTTTTTCAACACTCAAACACACATTTTCAACAAGTCCTAGAGTGTTGAAGATGCATCTTACACTAATGCCTAACATGACATAAAACTTTAATTATGAGATGCAAATATATCAACAAGAGTCATTTAAACCAAAATACACACAAGTATAAACACATAACATATATGATTAAGAGTTATTCATGAATTTGTGAGTGTGTGCAACTATCTCTTCAAAGCAAGTAAGCACAAGAATTTTACCTTTGGTTTTCTCCTCTTGAGGTCTTGGGAGCCTAAGCTACCCTTACATAAACCCCAAAAATGTGGTTTGTTCACGAAATAAGCCAATCAACAAATGAGGACTTTATAATCTCCCCCTTTGGCTATTTGTGACAAAATCACCACTCACATTGATCCTCACAAAACAAAATAAAACACCGGGAAGATATTCTACATTTCAAAGAGATATACAAAAAAAAAACTTCAAATCTTCAATCACTTGTAGAACTATCAACCCTACACACAAAACAAACAACAAGTACACTTTCCAAACCAAGTGCTTGTGAGATGATCAAGTAAATATAAAACAAAAGCATTTGCCTGTGAGATGATCGTGTAATGCTCCACATCATGCAATGCTCCCCCTCAAAGAGTTACTCCCCCTCAATGTAATCTCCTCAACAAGTACTACTCTCCTTAAAACCAACACATGCTACTCTAGCTACTCCCCTAACACCACACAACATGCTAAACATGCTACTCCCCCTTTTTGTCATCATATAGGAAAAGGAGAAGTCTCTAACCGGGTCACTCAAGGCAAAGAAAGAAAGGAGCATACAAGATATTTGCATAATCATATAAGCCACATTTATGCAACTCAATTAATAAGAGAGAAACAAGGAGATTTATTTGAATAAAATGTGTGAATAAAAAATGCTTTGCATACAAGACATGTTGCATTCAAGTCCAAAAACAATAGTACTTGGCAAAGCAAATGACAAAGGTCTCCAATAGAATTCAAACCAATTTCACCATTTGTCATGAGAGAGGCTAGGATATAGAGTTTTTATAGATATCAAGTTTAAAGAGTACTATATCCAACTTTATAGGTGAAACATGGCATGAGCTACTTTGCACCCTATTTGATTTTTTCGGGTAAGAAACCCGTATGATAGTAGCCATGTTCAACTAATAAAGAAATAGAGACATTGATTAAACATTTGAGTCTCACTTATCATTTTCACACATTGTTTTGCATTTAACAATTGCAATCATCAATTCATGCTTTATCATTTTTCATTAGCATGTCATTACAGAATCATCATGTCATGGAGATAATTATAGGTCATTCAATGTGTACTTCCTATGTAGATCTCCCAGTCCAAAAATACATGTTTGAACATAAATATGACATGGATTGTAATCAAAGAAAAGTTCACAATTATTGAAGAAAATACAATATAATATAATATAAGTGTAACCAATCTACTCAAGCAATCAATAAAGGAACATAAACATTACCAAAAATTTTGCATGCAACAAGTATACAATAGCTCTCTTTGCTTGAGTTCCCTATATGAGGTCAAAGACCAAAACTCATCACTCCATGAGACAAATCCCAATAGACCTACTAAGAGTTTTGAATTGAGTAGCATCTAAAGGTTTAGTAAATAGATCCGCTAGTTGATCATTAGTACCTACATGCTTAAGTACTATGCATTTACTCTCAACTAGTTCTCAAATGAAATGATGACGGATGTCAATATGCTTAGTTCTAGAATGTTGAACCGGATTCATGGAAATATTAATTACACTCATGTATCACAAAAGAGAGTAAGAGTACCTTGATTGAATCCATAGTCGACTAACATTTGCTTCATCCAAAGGAGTTGTGTGCATCCACTCCCAGCAGCTATGTATTCGGCCTCAGCCTTGGACAAGGAAATTGAATTTTACTTCTTGCAAAACCAAGAGACAAGGTTGTTCCCAAGGAAAAAGCAACCGCCCGATGTACTTTTCCTATCATCACAATTTCCTGCCCAATCTGCATCACTAAAGTCTACAAGACTATCATTAGTGTCAAAAGAGTACCAAATCCCATAGTTAAATGTCTCATTCACATAACGAATGATTCTCTTAACGGAAGAGAGATGGGACTCCTTAGGATCCGATTGGTACCTAGCACACACACCCACCCACACTAAAAGAGATATCAGGCCTACTTACGGTCAAATAGAGCAAGCTACCAATCATGCCACGATACAAAGTTTGGTCCACACTTTTACCACTAACATCTTTGCTTAGCTTCAAAGTGGTACTCATGGGTGTATCACAATGTTTGGCACTTTCAAGGCCAAATTTCTTCACTAGGTTTTTGCCATACTTAGCTTGGGATATGAAAATCCCATCATCCATTTGCTTAATTTGTAAACCAAGAAAGTAACTTAGCTCACCAACAAGGCTCATTTCAAACTCATAAGACATGAAATCAATAAATTGTTAGACTTTGGTGTTATTTGTGGAGCCAAAAACTATATCATCAATATAAATTTGAGCTATAGAGAGCTCATCTTTGTCTTTCTTGATGAATAGAGTCTTGTCAACACTACCTCTAGTGTAACCATTGTCTACAAGAAATTGAGTGAGTCGCTCATACCAAGCCCTTGGTGCTTGTTTCAACCCATATAAAGCTTTCTTGAGATGATAGACATGATTAGGGTGGTGAGGATCCACAAACCCTTTGGGTTGCTCAACAAACACTTCTTCTTGCAAGAAACCATTGAGGAAGACACACTTAACATCCATTTGATACAATTTGAACTTATGCAAACAAGAGATGGATAAAAGAAGCCTAATGGACTCAATCCTATCAATGGGAGCAAATGTCTCCTCAAAGTTAATACCCTCAATTTAAGAGTACCCTTGTGCTACAAGCCTAGCCTTGTTTCGTACAATGTTCCCATCCTCATCGGGTTTATTCCTATATACCCACTTGGTGCCTATCACCTTGGTGTTCTTAGGCTTAGGAACTAGATTCCAAACCTCATTCCATTCAAATTGGTTAAGCTCTTCTTGCATGGCAAGAACCCAAAATTCATCCTTTAAGGCTTCATCAACCTTCTTGGGTTCTATTTGAGAAGTGTAGCAAGTATCGCTAATTAGATTAGCCATTTGACGCCTAGTCTTAACACCCTAATTAACCTCTCCAATGATGTCATCTTTGTCATGGAGTTTTCTAACCCATGGAGCAGGTTCTTTTGAGTTCAAGAGAGGAATCCTATCAATAGGTTGTGTGATATCATCATCAAGAGTAGTCTTTTCAACATTAGGAATATCAACAACCTTTTCCAAGGGAGAGTCATCAACAAGAACTACCTCCTCCTCATGGTCATTAGATTTGAGTCTAGTATCATCAATGACAACATTAGATGATTCCATGAAGGTTCTAGTTTTTAAATTGAACACTCTATAGGCTCTACTATTCAAGGCATAGCCAATGAAGATACCCTCATCACTCTTAGCATCAAATTTGCCAAGTTGATCACGGTCATTCAAAATGTAGCATTTGCTTCCAAAAGTGTGGAAATAGCTAACATTTGGCTTTCTACCTTTCCATAACTCATAGGAGGTTTGCCTAGTGTGGGGCCTTAGAAAGACTCTATTTCCTATGTAGCACTCCGTATTGACAGCTTCGACCCATAGGTTCCTAGGAACATTGTTGCTAAGCACCATCACACGGGCCATCTCTTAAAGAACACTATTTTTCCTCTCAACAACTCCATTTTGTTGAGGTGTCCTAGGAGCCGAAAACTCATGAGAAATGCCTAGACTATTGCAGTAGTTTTCAAAGTGTGCATTCTCAAATTCCTTCCCATGGTCACTCCTAATCCGATTAATGCTTTTAATTTTGGAGTTCATTTCATTTTGAATTTTGGAACAAAGCATTTTAAACTTGTCAAAGGTTTCAGATTTTTATCTAAGAAAATAAGTCCAAGTGTACATAGAGAAGTCATCTACACATATAAAAATGTATCTCTTTCCACCTAAATTCTCGATTTGCATGGGACCCATAAGATCCATATGGAGAAGCTCTAAAGGTTCCTTGGTGGATAAATACTTGCCTTTTTTATGCATACTTTAGGTTTGCTTCCCTTGTTGGCAAGGTCCACAAACACCATTTTCCTTTTTTCCAAGCTTGGGAAGACCTCGCACAACATTGAACTTATCTAAGATTCATAAATCCCGATAGTTCATGTGACCAAGTCTTTCGTGCCACAACTCAATTTGTTCATCCTTGGACACATTGCAAGAGACACCTCTAGCTTCAAGACAATAGCAATTGTCGCTAGATCTTATACCTTTTAACAAGGTTTGTCCATTTGGCAATAGGATAGAGCAATCATTTTTCCAAAACAAGACTGAAAGTCCTTCATCACTAAGATATGAAATGCTTATCAAATTTGCTTTTAGACCATTAACATACAAAGCATTGGACAAGGAAGGTAATCCGGGAATGGAAATAGTTCCCTTTCCTTTAACTTTCTTTTTGGATCCATCACCAAATGTGACATTTCCTCCCTCCTCCATCACAAGAGTCTCAAAGAAACTCTTATCTCCAATAATGTGCCTAGAGCATCCACTATCCAAATACCAAAAATTAGAAGAATGAGCTTTCAAGGCAATTTGTGCAACAATGCAAAAGTATTCATCTTTTCTAATCCACCTAGGTGAAATATTTTCCTTCCTAGTGGTCAATGGTACATGGGCTCTAAATGTCCTAGGATCATGCAAAGATGTTCCATTTTTCCTAGTGACATGAATCATGGCTTTAGCCTTTTTCTTCTTTATCATGCTTTCAATTCTACACAATTTAATATATCTAAAGCAATTTGGTCTAATATTACCATCAATACCACAAAAATGACATGTAGGAATAAAGTTAGGAATCATACCATAACCTTAAAGATGCATTGGAGCCTTCCCATATCTTTATGGTTGTCTTGATTGTTGTTGAGGAGCTTTCCTTCTTTGTTGTTGAGCAAGACTTGATTGCTTCATTGGTTGAGCTTGCATGATAGGTATCTTCCCTTTATGAGCTTTTTGTTGAGGGAAGATAACTTGAGGAGCACTTATAGGATGAGCTTGAGGTAGGCTTCTTGGTGCCACCTTCACTTGAGCACTACTTGAACACTCTCCTAGGTCAAATTTCTTCCTAGGCGATTGATGAGAAGATGACCCATTGAAATTCATGCTTCTTACAAAAATGGTCTTGTTTGGAGTGAAGGACATCTTGTCATCTTCAAACCTAAGCCCCTTATTGTCACTTGGCCTCTTTCCAAAATCTAGCATGTGATCAAGTTTTTTAGTACTAGAGTTCATCTTGGCCATCAACTCTCTAGCATTTTCAAGCTCTTTCTTCAACTCTTCTTCACTTCTCTTAGATAAGTCTAATTCCTTTCTTAGCTTATCTTCACTCTTCATGGTTCTCACCAACTCTTCATTTAGTTGGTCCACTTGAGTTGGGAGCTCTAGGTTTTCTTCTTTTAATCTCTTAATTTAATTCTTGTTCTTTAACCTTGAACTCTCAAACCTAGCCATATATTCCTTGAGATCCATCCTATCCACATTTCCATTTGTGGATTGTGATGAAGATCCATCATCACTTGAGTAGTTTTCCTCTTGACTTTCATTTTCTTCTTCACTAGCATCTTTGCTCCTATGAGAGGATGTAAAGGCTATGAAGTTAGCCATGAGTTCTTCATCATCCGAAGACTCATCTCCTTCATTGGATATATCACTTTCACTCAATGTGGCGGCCATCACTTTTCCCTTTTTCTTGACCTTTTGATTTGCTCATTCTGGGGAAAAGTGACCTATCCCACCACATTCATGGAATTGGACTCCTTTCTTTTCGGTCTTTTCTTGCTTAGGCTCAATCTTTTTGAATGGAGCCTTTTTCTTCATGTCTTAACCCTTGGATCCGAAACCTTTCCTCTCGGATTTGTAGAATTTCTTGAACATCCTCATTAGTGAAATTCCCTTTATCTTTATAGTGTGAATATACCTAGAGGGGGGGTGAATAGGTATATGCACCAATCTTTATCTGCTTATAAAAACAATGCAATTCTAACAATGCTTAATGAAAATTGCAAACAATGACACACAATATTTACGTGGTAAAACCTCCAAAGAGGAAACATTCACGGGTTGATACCACAACAACCGGCAAAAGCAAATCCACTATTTCAAATAGAGTTACACACTCAAGCAATCACACATGCTGTACAAGCTCTCACTCTCACTCTATCTTGAACCTAATGATCTACTAAGTCGATTTCATATCCAAGACCCCCTATCTCTAGGAAGATTTCTTGCTCACCTATTCGGATCCTCCCGACCCTAGGCAAGACTTCTTGCTCAACTATCCTAGTCCTTCCGACTCTAGTCAAGAATTACTTGCGAAACAATCCGAGGTCTCACACCTCTTGTCGAGACTTCCACTTGCTTAGTTATCCAAGTCCTCCCGACTCTAGCTAAGACTTACAATTGCTCAAATCAAAGAATCACTCTAAGATATGAGACTTTCAACCTCTTCACAAGGCATCTAAGAGATCATGAATGCAAAACGCAAAGAAGCACTCAACATAGAAAATGATGATCAACAAATTTTATCGACATGCAACTAGATGACTAGATTATGCTTTGAAAGATCAATCACAAATGTATCTAGACAACTTAAGCATGTTATCAACTAAGAACATAGATATGAAAATATAGACATCAATTGAAACAAAACCTAGTTCTTAGAAAATGAAATTAGATCTAGAAATAATCAATCAAGCATAAGAACAAAGGATTTCTAGAAACAATTTCATGTTTATCAAGTTTAGCACAAATCATTCAATATATCACAAATCTAGCTAAACTTGAAAATCAAATCAACAAACGGCAAAATGATATCAAAATCAACCTAGTCATGCTTCTTAATCAAATAACATCAATCAATAAGAAGATCTAAGAAGAAAACTAAGAAGAAGATGATTTTACCAACAAGGATGCAATCA
The DNA here is from genome assembly GCA_032871835.1 of Dipteronia dyeriana. Taxonomy (NCBI): domain Eukaryota; kingdom Viridiplantae; phylum Streptophyta; class Magnoliopsida; order Sapindales; family Sapindaceae; genus Dipteronia; species Dipteronia dyeriana. The sequence continues at coordinate 73,964,708 of CM065300.1, read as the reverse complement.
CGAACTGAAGATCAGATCACAATGACAAATGTAGACATTATTTGGTTCTATAAATACTTGGGGTTTGTAGAACTCTTCAAGACACTCGAAATCGGTTTTTTAATCAGGTGATTCGGAGTAGAAATGAAGAAGTTATCATAAAAACAAAAATTTAATTGTTGAGAGAAAAATTCTGCACTTGTTCTTCAATTTCTCAACTTGTTCTTCTATAATGAAATGGGAAGGAATGAGAGGTTTTAAAGAGTGAAAAAACCAAAAGGGCCATTTTGCCCTTCTTCCTTAGTGTCTCCCCAAGATGGCACTTGGGCATCTCGGGCAGAGCACTCTTGTGGCCGAGATGGCCACGCGCCATCTCGGGATGGTGCTTGATGATGGCTTAAGCCATGGCACCTCACCCCTTGCGCTCTCCTTGCGTTTTTCGACCGTTCTTTGGCCTTTGAACTCCGGATTCAAATTTGTTTAAAGATTACAAACTGGGACTCCCTCACGGATATGGACATATAAGATACTCAACCCAAAAAATAAGAATTTGACTCGATATACGAAAACGAAGACAATGTATGCAATATGAATTGAAAGTGTAGTATACTTTGACTTAGAACTCGAAATCAATAGTTTGAGTAACCGAAATGACCGGAAATCAATCATGAATAATCTAAAAATAAAATCAAGTTCAAGATCCATGTTATACAAACATATAAACAAACAAACACATTTCACACAAGAATGCAAACTACATATAGATAGTCTTCAATCATGCATTTTCCAAAACATGTTACTTTCATACCAAATGCATGAGCATTCAGCTTCAAGTGTGTGAATGTGTTATACCAAATGATGCACTATGATGCAGGGACACAAATGTATGAATTATGTGTGTGTGTGTGTGTGTGTGTGTGTGCATTTAAAGATGAACAATTAAGCAGGGACACATATGAATGAATTATCTGTGTGTGTGCCTACGCCTTGCAAGAGAAAGAAGGATCTCGATACCTTAGCATCCAAGAATAGTACCAATCCTCTTGAAGATGAACTTTGCATCATGAGAAGTTGCTTTTCTTCTTTGAAGCTCTTATCATCACGAACCACTTAAGCAACTAAACACTACAAAGAAATGAAGTTTTGTTATGGAATCAAGCCAACACAAATCTAGAACCTAACAATCTCCCCCTTTGGCTAATCCATGACAAAACCTCTAACTCACCATACAATGATCTCTCATTATCAATGTTGATTGCATTCTCACATCCTCATATTACAAAGAGATATTCCTAGACTAAAATGCTAGACTTAATTGTCTTCATAAGTTTTCAAGAATATCTTCACACAGTCAAAGCACCTGTGAGACAAGATCAACCAAAAGAAATCTTCTACAAAGAAGATAGGTGAGATAAACAAACAATATACAAATACCAAACAAAATATCCCTTAACACTTCTTATCTCATGCAAACACAAAAAATTTCTCCCCCTTACTTTCTCCCTCTTAAGCCAAAATTCCTCCCCTGTAATGGATTGTCTCCCCTTTATATCAAAAGCAAGTAACATGGTGAGGAAACACTTTCTCCCCCTTTTTGACAAGGAATAGACAAAAACATATTACACAACCTAGAGAGAGATAAATGCCAAGTGAAAATACCTGCAAGGTTATAAGAGATGCACAATGAAATCAGGAGATAGTGAGCAAACAAGTTGTATAGAGAACTAAGTTTAACAAACTAAGCTCCCCCTTAACAGATGCTCCACATATTAATAAGCAAGTAAACTTGTTCACAAGGGACTCACACAATCACACATTTCAAGCAATAAAAGATAGTAAATCATTATTTTTCAACATTAAACAAGAGAATCATAGATTTTCATTATTCTCTCAAAAAAAATCTCTCATTGCTAATGAATCAAGCACATTAAGTAATAATGTGTGTGTGTGTGTTTGAAAATGCTTCAAGCATATATAAAAGAAGTTATTGTGATGTCAACATGCAAACCACTTCAACACTTATCCATCTAAAGCTTTTCTAATCAAGGTCAAATTTCTTAACAAGATTTCTAGCATACTTAGATTGTGACAACATTATACCATTTCTAGATTGTTTCACTTGCATGCCTAGAAAGTAATTGAGTTCACCTACCATACTCATTTCAAATTCTCTTGACATAACATTCACAAAATCTTCAACCTTGGTTTTACATGTAGACCCAAACACTATATCATCAACATATATTTGTGTAACAAAAATGTCATTGTTATAATGCTTGACAAATAATGTTCTATCAATACCACCTCTCCTATATTGGTTGTCAATAAGATATTTAGTCAACCTATCATACCAAGCTCTAGGAGCTTGCTTAAGGCCATAAAGAGCCTTTTTCAACTTAAACACATGATTAGGAGAGTGTGGGTCTACAAAACCCTTAGGTTGTTCAACATACACTTCTTCTTGAAGGTATCCATTGAGAAAAGCACTTTTGACATCCATTTGAAACAATTTTAATTTCTTAAGACATGCAATGGACAACAAAAGTCTAATGGACTCAAGACGTGCAACGGGTACAAAAGTCTCATCAAAGTTTACACCCTCAACTTGAGTGTATCCTTGAGCCACTAGTCTTGCTTTATTTCTCACTATCTTGCCACATTCATCGGTCTTATTCCTAAACAGCCATTTTCTACCAATCACATTGATATCTTTTGGTGTAGGAACTAAGGACCAAACTTCATTTCTCTCAAACTAATTTAGTTCTTCTTGCATGGCATTAACCCAATATTCATCAATAACTGCTTAATTAATATTTTTGGGCTCAATTTGAGAAGTGTAGCAAGCATATGAATTTGGTTAGCTAGTTGCCTTCTAGTTCTAACCCCTTCATTCAAATCACCTATGATGTCTTGTTGGTAATGCATGTTCCTAAGTCTAGAGTTAGAATTTTCAACATCCCTTTGGTCATCATTTAAACCATTTTCTAACTCTTGACTTTCTTCTCTAGCAACACTACCATTGTCATCATTATGACTAGACTCACTTTCATCACAACTAGTCACATCAATAGGTGTTTTAGTGTCATTCAACAAATGTTCTTTAGGTTCATTGACACCATGGTTATCACACAAATCAAGCATGCTAAGATCATCTATTTTTCACATTAATAGACTCCATAATAGTCTTATCTTTCAAGTTGAACACTCTATATGCACGACTATTATTAGCATATCCAAGAAAGAGACGAATATCACTTTTAGCATCAAACTTTCCTAAGTGATCTTTATCATTCAAAATAAAACACTTACTCCCAAAAGTGTGAAAGTAACTCACATTGGGCTTCTTGCCCTTCCAAAGTTCATAGGAGGTTTGTTTTATGTCGGGCCTTCTAAAAACTCTATTAGTGACATAGCATGCGGTACTGACCGCTTCGGCCCAAAGATTTCTAGGGACTTTCTTGCTATTGAGCATGACCCTTGCCATCTCTTACAAGACACGATTTCTCCTCTCAACAATACCATTTTGTTGAGGAGTTCTAGGAGCCGAGAACTCATGTGAAATCCTATAATCATCACAAAACTCACTAAATCTAGCATTTTCAAATTCACTCCCATGATCACTCCTAATGCAACATATTTTCTTAATTCCAAGACCTTTTTCATTTTGAACTTGATTAAAAAACTTCTTAAAGTAACCAAAAGTTTCAGTATTGTCTCTAAGAAAATATACCCAAGCAAACCGAGAAAATTAATAAACACATACAAAAATGTATTTCTTGCCATTTATGCTTTCGGTTTGGATTGGTCCCATTAGGTCCATATGCACAAGTTCTAAGGGCATCTTGGTAGCAAAATTAGTGTTCTTTTTATGAGACACTTTTGTTTGTTTACCTAATTGACAAGGTTCCCAAACACCATCAAGTTTTTTACCAAGACTAGGAAGACCTCTAACAATGTTATATTTCTCAAGCTTCTTTAAATCTTTATAATTCATGTGGCCCAATCTTTCATGCCATAATTCAAGTTTGTTGCACTCATGTGCCATATTACATGTTAGTGGATCAACCTCTAAACAATAGCAATTGTCCGAAGACCTTTTGACTTTCAAAACAACTTTGCCTTTTTTATCAATTATCGTGCACACATCCTTGTTAAAGTTAACTTCTTTAAAGATTTCACACAAGTGAGTAATGCTTATTAGATTAGCTTTTAGACCATCTACATACAAGGTGTCACGAAGTTTAGGCAATCCGGGGATACAAATTGTTCCCTTGCCTAGAACTTGCTTTTTGGTGCCATCACCAAATGTAAACCATCCACCATCATTCATAACAAGATTCTTAAAGAATTCCTTGTTATCGGTCATATTCCTTGAGCAACCGCTATCTAGGTACCAACAATAGGATGAATTAGCTCTTAAAGCATATTATGCAACCAAACATTGTGTTGTGTTTTTCTTAACCCAAACTTTCTTGACAAGTTTCTCATTCCTACTTTTATTAACATGCTTTGACTTGTTTTTAGACACATTGACTCCATTAGTCACATTTTCAAACAAATCAAACAAAGCATTATCAACTTTCTTATGCATAGTAGAACGAGGCACAACACAAGATTTAACAAACAAATCATCAACACATTTATTCTCAACATGCTTTTCCAAGGTCTTCTTAAGTCTAATTATATATCCATATATGGATGATTGCCTAGAACCATTCAAAGACATATCATGCAAATCATTGGCAATTCTACATTTACGAATGTATTCATAACATCTAGGTCTTATGTGTCCTACCATGTTGCAATAATGACAAATAGGTATGAATTTGAGAAGTTTACCATTTGCTTAAGCATTCAACTCATTTTGCCTTCTCACATTTTTACCTCTTTGGTGTGCAACACTATATATCTTGCCTTTTGCATTTGCAACCCTGGAGTCTTTTCCTTTACTTTCATTGTTGATGTTGAGGCACCTCCGGTAGCATTCATGGCTTTACCGTTAGAGAGTGTACCTACATTTAAATTGCTAAAAGCTTTGACAAAAGTAGATTTGTTAGATGAAGGAGTTGATTTTTCATTAACATATCCTAAACCTCTTTTGTCGCTTGAAGGCTTTCCAATCTTAATGAGAGCTTTAACTTTGTTAGAGCTTGATAGCATCTTGTTAATCATCTCTTTAGCCTCATTAAGTTTGTCATTAAGCACTTTCTCTTGATTCTCATGCTCAATTAATTTTGCTCTAAGCACATTTTAAATTCTCTTAGCACGATCAAGAGATTCATCTCTTTGCTCAATTTCATACTTCAAAATACTTAATCTATCATTGCTATCAATCAAGTTTTTCTCAAGATTAAGAATTTTGTCATTTAGATCAATAACACATTTTGAGCTACAATCATGATGTTCTAACTTTTTAGTGAGAGACTTATTGATCTTAGAGATCCTTTCATTTTCTTGAATAAGATCATTGATCTTTTGATAATCTAAGTCAATAGACCCACTTTCAACAAAAGAAGCCACAAAAGAATACATTTATTTAATCATGATGAAACAAATAAAGATAATAAACACTACAAAGAAGATCTATCTAAGTGCGTCTAGACACCGGCTCTAATACCAACTGAAATTCCCTTTATCTTTATAGTGTGAATATACCTAGAGGGGGGTGAATAGGTATATGCTCCAATTTTTATCTTCTTATAAAAACAATGCAATTCTAACAATGCTTAATGAAAATTGCAAACAATGACATACAATATTTACATGGTAAAACCTCGAAAGAGGAAACATCCACGGGTTGATACCACAACCACCGGCAAAGGCAAATCCACTATTTCAAATAGAGTTATACACTCAAGCAATCACACATGCTCTACAAGCTCTCACTCTCACTCTCACTCTATCTTGAACCTAGTGATCTACTAAGTCGACTTCATATCCAAGACCCCCTGTCTCTAAGAAGATTTCTTGCTCACCTATCTGGATCCTCCCGACCCTAGGCAAGACTTCTTGCACGACTATCCGAGTCCTCCCGACTCTAGTCAAGACTTCTTTGCTCAACAATCCGAGGTCTCACACCTCTTGTCGAGACTTCCACTTGCTTAGCTATCCAAGTCCTCCCGACTCTAGCTAAGACTTACAATTGCTCAAATCAAAGAATCACTCTAAGATATGAGACTTTCATTCTCTTCACAAGGCATCTAAGTGATCATGAATGCAAAACGCAAACAAGCACTCAACATAGAGAATGATGATCAACAAATTCTATGGACATGCAACTAGATGACTAGATTATGCTTTGAAAGATCAATCACAAATGTATCTAGACAACTTATGCATGTTATCATCTAAGAACATAGATATGAAAATATAGACATCAATTGAAACAAAACCTAGTTCTTAGAAAATGAAATTAGATCTAGAAATAATCAATCAAGCATAAGAACAAAGGATTTCTAGAAACAATTTCATGTTTATCAAGTTTAGCACAAATCATTCAATATATCACAAATCTAGCTAAACTTGAAAATCAAATCAACAAACGGCAAAATGATATCAAAATCAACCTAGTCATGCTTCTTAATCAAATAACATCAATCAATAAGAAGATCTAAGAAGAAAACTAAGAAGAAGATGATTTTACCAACAAGGATGCAATCACGAACTGAAGATCAGATCACAATGACAAATGTAGACATCATTTGGTTCTATAAATACTTGGGGTTTGTAGAACTCTTCAAGACACTCGAAATCGGTTTTTTAATCAGGTGATTCGGAGTAGAAATGAAGAAGTTATCATAAAAACAAAAATTTAATTGTTGAGAGAAAAATTCTGCACTTGTTCTTCAATTTCTCAACTTGTTCTTCTATAATGAAATGAGAAGGAATGAGAGGTTTTAAAGAGTGAAAAAACCAAAAGGACCATTTTGCCCTTCTTCCTTAGTGTCTCCCCTAGATGGCATATGGGCATCTCGGGGCAGAGCACTCTTGTGGCCGAGATGGCCACACGCCATCTCGGGATGGTGCTTGATGATGGCTTAAGCCATTGCACCTCACCCCTCACCCCTTGCGCTCTCCTCGAATTCTTAGACCGTTCTTTGGCATCCAAACTCCAAATTTGAATCCGTTTAAAGATTACAAACCAGGACCCCCTCACTGACATGGACATATAAGATACTTAACCCATAAAATAAGAATTTGACTTGATATATGAAGACGAAGACAATGTATGCAACATGAGTTGAAAGTGTAGTATCTTCTGACTTAGAACTCAAAGTCAATAGTATAAGTAATAATCTAAGACTAAAATCAAGTTTAAGATCTATGTTATACAAACATATAAACAAACAAACACATTTCACACAAGAATACAAACTACATATAGATAGTCTCCAATCATGCATTTTCATAAACATGTTACTTTCATACCAAATGCATGGGCATTCAACTTCAAGTGTGTGAATGTGCTATACCAAATGATACGCTACGATGCAGAGACACATATGTATGAATTGTGTGTGTGTGCACATTTAAAGATGCATAACTAAGTAGGGACACATTTGAATGAATTGTGTGTGTGTGCGCCTACGCCTTGCAAGAGAAAGAAGGATCTCGATACCTTAGCATCCAAGAATAGTACAAATCCTCTTGAAGACGAACTTTGCATCATGAGAAGTTGCTTTTCTTCCTTGAAGCTCTTATCATCACGAACCACTTAAGTAACTAAGCATTACAAAGAAATAAATTTTTGTTATGGAATCAAGCCAACACAAATCTAGAACCTAACAATTAGCAAAGCCATTTCCTCATATGAGTCATCACTTTCCTCCTTCTCAACTTTGGAGGCTTTCAAAGAAATATCCTTTTGCTTTTTCGGTGGTGTTGGATTATGAAATTTCCTAGATTCATAAGCTAAAAGCCTTCCAATCACTTCACTTGGCTTCATATCCTTGTAGGCACTGTTCTCTTCTAAAGCAATTACTTTGGACTCAAATCTATCTAGTAGAGATCTCATAATCTTCTGTTTGATCTTTCTATCTGAATAAGGACCACCAAGTTGATGAATTTGGTTCACAATATCCATCAACCTAACATCAAAGTCATTGAAGCACTCGTTCTCATCCATCTTGGGCAATTCAAATTGCGTTTGGAGAACTTGAAGCTTCGATTCCTTAACCACATCGGTTCCCTCATGTGCAACTTCTAAGATATCCCATGCCTCCTTAGCTATCCTAGTGTTTTGAACCAATTTATACTGATTCTCATCCATTGCACATAGGATGGTATGCATTGCCTTCCTATTCCACTTTGATGCCTCAAATTCTTGTGCGTTCCACTGTGCCTTTGGCTTGAGTACATCATCTCCTCCATCCGTAGGAGTCATCATGGGTGGAGTGTAGCCGTCTTCAACTGCCATCCATGCCCTATCATGAATTTAGCAAATATATGACTCCATCTTGCCTTTCCAAGAGGCATAATTCAACCCGGTGAAAAGTGGAGGTCTAGTGCTAGAAGCTCCCTCGTTACCACCGTTTCCACTCATTGTGTTTATTAATGAATGATATGTATGCGAGTGTATGAATGATCAACACAAACACACAAAATGCAACACACACCAAAATGAGCAAGGATCACCTATGTATGTCTAGGAACCTCCTCTGATACCAATTGAAACAAATATTATGGTGTGTTTAAGATTAATCTAGAGAGGGGGAATAAAATTTAAACAATTTTACCAAATTTTTGTTATTGGTCAAGTTGACGAAAATACCCCTAGCTAGTTACAATAATATCACAAGTGTAATAAGTGCGGAAATAGTAAAGACACTTAAGATATACGTGGAAACCCTCCAAATGGGAAAAACCACGGGTTGTTAAGTGCGCCACACTCGAACCTCAATCCACTAATGGCAAAGGAAATTACAACCTAATCCCAGTTTAAAATCCACCACCACTACCTAATGCCGGTATAAGTGAACCTAGTCCATCTTGCTTGCGATTTAAGCTACCTAATCCCAGAAGCAACACAAGTCTTAGTTCTTAATGAAGAGATAAAATGGTCTATATGAATGTTTGATGATATTCAAAGAACAAACAAGGCTAGGAAACCTTATATGCTTATCTAGGATAATGAGATGACAATTAATGCATTCCTAGATATCAAGAGCTAAATGACATGTTCAAAAAGCTTAGCTAAACATAGATCAAACAATGCTATGAAGCTATCACAATGCAACACTCAATCATGTCATCACAAAAATCTATAATTTGTAACTAGAATGTATTCTAAGAGCATATAAATGATTAAAGAGGTGGCTTAGCAAGAAAAACACTCAACTTGTAAGAAGAAAGTCAGAAACTTACCAAACAAGATGTGATGGTGCAAAACTATCCATTGATGCACTCTAAATGACTTTAGATGATGCAAGATGAAGTTTTTATGCACATGGGAATGCTTTAAGTGTTTAAAGATGAGTTCTTGGAAGATTTTTCCTTTTGAAATGTGTTCTAAGGAAAAGATATAATGTTCTGAACTCTTGCACGACCTGAATACAAAGAGTTATATATATATATATGAGTTTCAACAAAAGTGAGGTCGTTTTGAAAAAAACATTCCAGCTCCCGCTATATGCGCTGGTGAGGTGCGCTGGTCGAGTAGCGCACCACCAGCGCTCAGCCTAAATTTTTAATAGGCGCTGGTGGAGTGGCACATGACAAGCAACGATCCACTGGAATGTTACGCTGGTGAGGTTGCGTTATTCGAGTAGCGCACAACCAGTGCACTGCCCACTTTTTCAATGTTACGCGGGTGGAGTGGCGTAGCTCAGTGGCGCATAACAAGCGGTGATCCACTGGAATGTTGCGCTGGTGAGGCTGGGCTAGCCGAGTAGCACACCACCAGTGAAGCGCCTAATTTTTTATCACTCAAACACACATTTTCAACAAGTCCTAGATTAATGAAGATGCATCATACACTAATGCCTAACATGACATAAAATTTTAATTACGAGATGCAAATATATCAACAAGAGTCATTTAAACCAAAATACATACAAGTACAAACACACAACATATATGAATAAGAGTTATGCATGAATTTGTGAGTGTGTGCAACTATCTCTTCAAAGCAAGTAAGCACAAGAATTTTACCTTTGGTGATTCTCCTCTTAAGGTCTTGAGAGCCTAAGCTACCCCTATATAAACCCCAAAAATGTGGTTTGTTCACGAAATAAGCCAATCAACAAATGAGGATTTTACAACTTGGATACCAAGAATATAACTTGCTTCTTTAAAGTCTTTAATAGCAAATTGTTTTGCTAACCATTCTTTTACTGATGTCAATACACTTATATCGTTTTCGATGAGTAGTATATAATCAACGTAAGAACTAGGAAAACCAACTTGTCTCATTTAGTTCTTTAGTATACACAGGGTTTTTCAGGGTTTTGAATAAATCCAAAACTTTTCATGGCTTGATCGAACCTTATGTTCCAGGATCTGGATGCTTGCTTCAATACGTATATGGATCTTTACAACTTGCATACCCTTTCCTCTTGGCCTTTTTCAATGAATCCTTCTGCTTGTATCGAATAGATGCTTTCATCAAGACTTCCATTAAGGAAAGGTGTCTTAACGTCCATTTTCCAAATCTCTAACTCTAGAGATGCCGCAATGGATAAAAGTATCCTAATGGATTTAAGCATGGCCATTGGAGAGAAGGTTTCTTCATAATCGATATCTTTATTCTGTCTATAACCTTTAGCTACCAATCTAGCTTTAAAGGTTTCCACCTTTCCATCCATTCCTCTTTTCCTCTTGTATACCCACTTGCACCCGATGGGTTTTATCCCTTTAGGCAAGTCTACAAGAGACCAGACTTTGTTTTGAACATAGATTCAATTTTGGATTGCATTGACTTTTGCCAATGGCAATAATCAACATCTTCCATTGCTTTCTTGTACATATAGGGATCATCATCATCTGGAAGATGCTCTATAGATTTTTCTAGACAGGTGTATCTCTCGGATTGTCTACTAACCTTCCCACTACGATGAGGTATGGTAGATTGTTGATCTTGTGTTGGTGTAGAACTTTCAATTGGGCTAGGTTGTGAAACTTCTTGTGGAATTGTATCACCTGAAAGCTCATTCAAGACAATTATACTTTTAGGCACAAAATTATTCATATAGTCCTCTTCCAGAAATTTAACATTTGTCGAAACAAATACCTTAAGATCTGAAGGACTATAAAAATAATATTCTTTTGTTCCTTTTGGATACCCTACAAATATACATGTTTCTGAACGGGACTCCATCTTTTGTGTCTTTTCATTTATCACGTGCACAGGACATCCAAATCCCTCTAAGTATTTTAAACTAGGCTTTCGCCCGGTCCATAACTCATGCAGTGTTTTAGGAAACGACTTAGATGGTACATCGTTTTGAATGTACATGGAAGTTTGTAAAGCATATCTCCAAGAGGAATTATGAAGCGTTGAATAACTCAACATAGACCTAACCATGTCTAAAAGAGTTCTATTTCTCCTTTCTGCCACCCCATTTTGTTGAGGTGTACCTGGTGTAAAAAACTGAGAAATTATCCCATTATCAATAAAATATTGTTGAAACTCACTAGATAGATATTCTCCACCACGATCAGACCTCAAGATTTTTATGCGTTTCTCAAACTGATTTTCTACTTCAGCTTTAAATGCTTTGAACATGTCAAAAGCATCCGACTTATGTCTTATGAGATATACATACCAAATCTTGAGTAATCATCCATGAAAGTGATGAAGTACTCATATCCACCTCTAGCTTGAATGCTCATAGGACCACACACATCAGTGTGTATCAATCCTAAACATTCGATGGATCTTGTGTCTTTGGTCGTGAACGACCTTTTGGTTATTTTACCTTCCAAACAAGATCCACAAGTTTGTAGATCATCAATCTTTAAGTCAGTTAGAGGTCCGTCACTAACCAATCTTTTAATCCTATCAAGGTTAATATGACCGAGGCACAAATGCCATTTGTAGATTTCATCTTTTGATAATTTTACTCTTTTATGATTAGGTTTCGATGATTCTGTGTCTAACAAGTAAGAGATATTTCTATGTAAATAGAATAAACCGTTTTCCAATGTACCTTTGCAAATAATTTTATTATTCTTACTAATAATAAAAGATTTATTAAAAGTTACAGAATAACCAAATTTATTTAAACAAGAAACTGAAATTAAATTCCTCTTGAATTGAGGAACATAATAAACGTCTATTAAATCTAAATGCCTATTAGAATCTAAATTGATTCAAATATCTTCCACTACACTAGCAAACACCAACGCTCCGTTGCCTAAACGCAAGTTGAATTCGTTCACATTCATTCTATTCCTTTGTCCCTTTTCACCATAAAGGAAACACTTTCCTTTGATCGTGGTTACTATCTTGGACTCCTTCTAGGTAAACCCAAATTGCTTTTTTGTCTATTGTTTCTTACCTTCTAACGGGTCTTAGCAGTATTAAATTTACCAACCATATGAATCTCTTGACCCTTGCCTTTCACAAGAATCTTTTTAGCGCTTTGAACATCTTGCATCAGGCCTTACAATGTGTACTCCTTATTGTTCGAGGTGTAGTACAATTTAAACTAATCAAAGAAATCCGATAGTGAGTTGACAATCATTTCAATTTTTCATCTCACCATCTATCTCAACTCCTTTGATTTCTGCAATATTGAGATGTGCTATGACTTTCATCAAGTTATCTTTCAAATCTTGTCCAGGTTTTATCCTAAGATTCATGAAAGCAGACACTGCTTCTGTCTTAGTCGTCTTGAACTTCATAGCAAACATCTCTTCCAGAGATATCATTATATCGGCAGCAGTCTCCATTCCATCTTGTTGTTATTGCAACACGTCAGAGATGGTGGCAATAATGTAACGTACATTTAACGATCTCATCTGATGACTTCCACTACTTATACTCATCTCTTTGCTCCTCATTAGATTAATTAACAGAAGTAGGTGTTTTAGAAATAGGCAGAACGAACTTATGGTTTTTCAACTTGCAACAACAACCCAATTTTCCTTTTCCATTTGACATAATTATCATCAGTTTAACTATTATATTTTAGGATGTTTGATTAGAGATGGGGTCATGATTTCTTTTAAATAAAAAAAAATTGTATAAGTAAACAATCATTATATAGCACTTTCAAATTTTTATCTTGAATTAAAAATAATTCAATTGTAAAATTCAACGGTGATCCAACACCCATAAATGTCACGCCTCTTTTGGGAGTACGCACCATTTACTAGTTGGACTAGGTCCCACCTAATTGTTAACATAAAAACCAGTGTTTTCAATTTTAGCCTTGCAATTTTATTAACAAGAACTCTTTGGAGGATATTAATAAAATCACATTGAGTGTGTTACCAAGTTATCGACCTTCAATATATTCCATCACTAATATCCCTTCTTTAGGAGTAGATATCGTTTGGTTTAATTGTCTAGTCTATCCTTGTAAGGAAGTATCTTGCTAAATTCCATTCATGAATACCTCTTGAGAGGTTATTACATGAAACATAAAGCTCAACTAAACTTGGAGGCCGTAGATGTTCCAAAACAACTTCTCCCACTCAATTATTTTAGGCGTGTGATCGAATTCCAAATAATGATTTACCAAGTTATCTAGATGTCAATTAGATACCTAAACCATTCAATTCATGTTCATACCAAAAGAGATATTTGAGTGGCACTCCTATTCTATATGACATGTTATCAAACAATGACAAATATTGCAATATTTACAAAAATATAAATAGCTACAATTTTGATTCATCCTAAAAAAGCAAGTAAATTACATATCTTGGAATAAAAAAAAATCCTTTCTTGGCGAACAAGTCTTCACGCGACCTTCGTCGTTTGGACTCCCTCGGCTGCCTCCCATGGGCATGCGAACCCTTGGCTCCCTCCCATGGGCATGCATAGCCCACAACCCCATAAGGGGCTGCCATGTGCAGCCCATAGTTTCCGTAGGGTTGTCGTGTGCAGCCCATGCCACAACAATCATGATCGCATGCTCTTCGCACGCACTTTTGTTGCTATGGCTTGCATGGTCTCAAACTTGTTCTGGTTGCTTCCAATTCAACAAATCTTTAAGTCTTCGATATTTGAATGTATTACAAAGAATTTTAAATTAAAAAATACTGTATTTTTTTATTACAGTATAGTGCCATTTTGTTTTATTATTATTACAACAAAAAAAAAAACTTAGCTACTACAAAGAAGGAAATTATGGCGATGATATGTCACCCTTCTTGTGACAATCCCAAAACAAAAACACATTGAATTTCTAGGACCAAAATTGAGCAATAACAAACTACATATAAAACATATATATATCCATACATTCCAATGTATGTATATATATCCATACATTCCAACGTAAATATGTATGTGAATACCTAGAGTGTCATCTTTTTCTAAAACATGCATATATACAATAAAAGAAAAAGATTCACGTACACATACATCAATTAATCAAGGGTACAACCAGGCTCTGATACCAATTGTAGGGAAAATCGCACAACGTAAGCGTAAAAATTTAGGGTTTAGTATATTTTAAAAAAATCCCTTTAAAAGAAAGAACCTTAACTCTAGATTAATTGATGTATATTAAAAGTGTCATACCTTTTTTCCCATGACGATTGAATTAGCGTCGAATTGAATCCGCAAGATCTTCTAATCCAATCACGAACATGAATCATCTAGGAGTGTAGGCTCCCTTTCTTTAAATTGTATACCTGAGGATGGAAACAAATAAAATCTTCTTCTTTGTTAGTCACAATAATCCTCCAAGAGAAAAACAAAGAACGTTCTATCACTTGTGAAATATCAATCAATCTGATTGAAACTCACGTGAACCTTGATTCGATGTTGTACACAAAACCCTTTTGATGCAAAGGATACTAGTGTACTATCAAAAACAAAAATGTTCCCTCTTTCCTCTATGCTTGGCCGAATTCTTCACATAATGAGTTGGATAAAGTTTTTTTTATAACAATAAAAAACAACTTCTCACCCCAAAAATTATGTCTTGGTCGAATTTAATAGCTCATATATATAGGAGACCAAATCCTCTCATAAAAAGGATTTACTTGCTGGGCAAGAATCCTTTCCTTAGGTGGCCGTGGATTTACTTGCTGACAAAGAATCCTTTTCAAAAAAGAATCCTTCTCTACATCAAGACTCCTAATCCAACTCATTAGTGTATTTTTGACCATATTAAAGACTTCCTAATTTGACTAGATAAATAATTCATTTTATTTATCTACTTTTCAAATATAGTCTTTAATATTAATTATACTAGCAATAATAGTATAATATTAGGAGACATTCTCCTATTAGGAAAAAGATTTTGAATTTTATTTAAATAATTAATTAATTTCCAAATTAAGTAATTTCCATTTAATAAAATATTAAAATAAAAAACAATATAATAAGTTATTTTATATAGCCTTGCCGCCCATGACCACACATGGGCATATATATATTTTTTTCTTATTCTATTAAATCCATTGGACCTAAATAAAAAGTCCACATGTGAACTAGACTCATTCTTAGTAAAAGAAACAAGTCCACATGCCTTAATACAATTCTAGATGGACCCATATATTGGTCCGATAGAATATATCAAGTGATCCATACAAGTTCGTGTGGATTGGGGATCTTGGCAGGCTATCTAAATTTAAGCTCCAATAGACATAACCTAATCACAATCAACAAATGATTCACTTAAGTCCGATCTATTAATTTTAGTTCATTCCACTAAAGAACTAAAATTGAACTCTTATTTAAAGATAGAATAAGTTAATATTGCTCATTTATACCCTAGACAACTTTATTGGAGATAATGTAACCTCGTGAAGAATACCAGTAATTGCCAAGAGCTCATAGACTGCCTATAGCTCTCCAAGTTACCATATTTACTCATATGACCACATTTTGAACTTGGATATTTTGACTTGTCCAGAAGCCATATTTCAATAGACACTATTGAAAACTTAACGTTAAGATTTAATATCCAATATCTCAAAATATCCATATGATGGTATTCTACTCACATTTAATAAACGGAGCCACGATTTCCATATCTATAAATGAAGTCCTCTATCGATTAACAAATGAATACCACCAAACTATCGATGATAGACTATGCTATATAATCGTATTCATTGATAGCTCAAATGATAACACTTGTAACCATAAGTTTATCATTTATCTCAGGATTGAGATAGACTCTCCGATTGTCTTCAAGTGAAAACTTTTATCCATTGACAGTTCTAGATAAAGTATTTCACTGCGATCCAATTCAGTGCACCCAGTGCACTAGATTCTTTTACCAAAAGACACCACACTTTGATGATTTTAGACTCATCATAACACATTTGATCCCACTCAAATGCTAGCAAAGGAATCTCTAACTTTGACAGGAAAAAGGCACCCAACCTTTATCTTAAGTTGTGAATACTATTTAAGACTAACTGAAGAATTGTGTCTACCTTATACATATCTAGATATATGAACAATTCTTCTTTTCTCATAGTCTTTTGATCTTATGAGTATTTACTTTTAACAATTAATAATTAAACTATAAATGCTATAAGATTTGTTAAACTAGAAATCTCTTTATGAGTATGAAAAGGTTGTCAAATACATTATTATACACTTGATATCGAGCATAATCCCAACAAGAGGATTATTTGAAAGAAATAATAATCGTCTCCTTATCCTTCTAGAATCTGGTTTCAAATGGATTTCAACCTTTAACTTAGTGACTGAAACTTTTTTCTTTTCAACAGTGCATTGCAGTTGTGTCTTTTATCTAGTTAAGTATGGGCTACATGAAAAAGACTCCATACTCGAGCTGACGACAACCATATGCTAAATAGGTATACAAAGAATCAAAGATTTCATCATTGATATATTCCAAAAGGATGTTCCCAAATCGAAACAGTACACTATACAAGTGTGTGTGTGTGTGTGTGTGTGGGGGGAGGGGTGGATGGGGGGTTTTTTGAAATAAAAAACATAGAGAATAAACACCTTAGTGCTTTACAGCCCAGTATGGCTTGTCCGCCTCTACTGTGGAGCTATAGAAAAAAGTTATCTTTGGCCACCAACTTATGAAGTGCTACAGCCTTATTTTCACTCCAAGCAACCAAAGGTACTTGAACCCTGTTTACATACACTTGTTTTTATGAAATACATCACCAATAGAAGATCTGGAGAAAAGGAATGCAACCTTGAAAATTTCTTGAAAATCCATCCTTGAACTTTCTAACACCATCCATTAGATACAAAAATCAATATGTTTATGCCTCCTTATTAGTCTAGGATCGTTTAGTTCTGTGAGCAATGCTTCGTCGATTTTTAAAGATTCCAGAGGGCATAACAAGGTAGAGATCATAAACAAAATAAAGGAAATCCTGAACACATCATCCCCATCTTTCATATTCTTTAAGTTCATCATCAAGCTTGACTAAGTCATCACGTTATTACTTTTTTAAGTAGAAGGTTCTTTATCCTTATGCATGTTTCGTCAAACTCACCCATGTCACACTCGACATCCTCAGTGTCGTTAGGTAACCCTATCACCATTTCAGAGTTGGACTTCCTCATTGGAATCGACTTTTCATATAGCACAATTTCCTTTGTCTCTGGAGCAATGGATTTTAGCAACATCTCATATAAAGGGAGGTGGAATACAAGTCAGATAATGTTCAACAGCACCCCAAATCCTATAACTTCAATGTATTCTCGTTGTTTTGTAGTCAAGCCTTTTTCAATTTCAATGAAAATTTTTAGACTGCACAAAGTATGCAATTTTGTTTTGGTATCTTCAATGGATGACATTGTTGCAGGGGTTCAAAAGTGTGAAGCTTTTTCAGTTTTGATAACGAGGGTGAAGAGATGAAAAGATAAAGAGATGAACAATTGAACAAATGAGCAAATGAACATAAAAAGAGATTAAGAGACGAATTATGTCATTAATTTGCAATCATGTATGGGTGGATGACTGTTTATTTTACTAAGATTATTCAATTGGGTGAGAAACCTACTGATATCTCTTACGTTATTCCGTGGATTCTTTGGAGGCTATTAATCATAACATTCACGTTACTGTATGCAAAATCTGTAGACAAATACAAGATATAATGAATGTAAGGACCTCGGTTTTATGATTGACTTATTTCATGACAAACCACACCATATTGGGGATGATTGTGTAATGGGTAGCTTAGGTCCTCATTGACAAGCTTCCAAGCATCTTTATGACTTTAAGAGCAAAAGGTATATTCACTTGAATTTACCTCTTGAAGATTTTAGGTGCACACACACACACCTCATGCATGCTTTGTTGATCTTGTATTTGTGTTGATATTGTTTATATGTGTACATCTCTTCACAATCACACTTGTACTTCATTTATAGATTTAACTGTGGTATTGTGTTGTGTTTGTGCTTGCACGATGGTGTGCTTGTTTTAGCGCATTGAGTGACCATATAAGAAGGTCTCATTCTTCTCTTGGTTTGGTTATATGGAGTAGGTGTCTAGTTTCAAAAGAGTATATTTCAATGATTTAAATATTTTTTAAAACTGACCTTTGTATAGTCTTGTGACAATATTTTTTTATACAATGATTCAAAATGTGTTTTGAAAATTTCTGTACAAACTAGACACCAATGCCTTTCCAACGGTATATTATTAGTAATATTTCATTACCGTTTGGATTGGTTTTAAAATCTCCAAAGTGACCACAAAAATAGGGTATCTCCGTTGTTGTCCGTTTCTGACCTTTGGTCACTCAAATGACCATACCTTTTTCTACAGATGTCCAAATCTTGTTTTATAAATTGGAGTAGAAAGTATACTTCCATGCCTTTCCAACGGTATAATATACGAAAGGTTTAGATATCGTTTGTTCATGTTTTGGGTTGCTCGAATATTGAGCTTATGTGCTGTCGCGGCTGCGCCCGTCCACAAGTGCACTTCACCAGCACCCCTGAACAGTAAGTGTGTGCTGGTGTGGCGCTTGTCTACCAGTACAGTTTACCAGCACACTGAGTAAAATTCTGGGCATTTTCAAAACGATGTAGTTTTGCTCCAGGGCTCATATTTATATGCCATCTTCTTCCTCACTCATTTTCAGAGCTTCCAAACCATTTTTTAGTGTGAGAAAATATTTTCTTTGAGAGAGAAGCTCCAATAGTGGTTCCTTAACTCTCCAAACCCAAAACCCATCTCCATCTTGCATCATTCTTCATCATATGAGCATGAGTGTTCTTGGTTTCATGACTAGGTAAGTAAGAACTTCATTGAACATCTTTTATTGTTCTTCTTACTCTAGATTAGGTGTTTATTTTATGATTAAATGCCTAGACTCTATTTTATTGTATATATTTTTTAGTCTTGATAACATGATTGGGTTTGTTTGTTGATAGCTTGAATTTAGGACATATTTACCCTTCTTGCTAAGTTTTTATGCATTGCATTTAGACATTATTGATTAGGACTCATTGATTTCATTTTGTGATTGCATTATAGTCCTTGTCATGCTTAATGATAACTTGTGTTGATATGGCTTTTGTGATAGGTAGCATTTAGGTCATTGTTGCCTCTAGCTAATTAGGTCATATTGATTGCATTTTGATGATTGCATTTAATGACCATGACATGCTTAATGACAACATATGTTGAAATGGCTTTGTTTGATAACTAGGATATAATGTTGCATAACTATATCTAGTTAAGTCTTTATGAACATTCATTTAGACATTGATATCTAGGAATTGTACTTAGTGACATTCTTAAATTCCTAGATAAGTATTTAGTGTTTTGCCTAGCATTATTTGCATGTTTGAATATTTCATCATATTCACATAGGTTGTTGAACTCTTCATTAAGTCAAGTCTTGTGGCTTCGGTGTGAAGTTACACAAGCAAGAGAAGTCTTGCAACCAAGGGTAGGTTGGCAAGCAATTGGACGGGTATCCACTGTAAAAGGCCTGAGGGGTAGAGTAGGAGGTGCTCACGCCAAGAGGTGGATCAGGGGATATCACTAGGGATTGAACCAAGAGTGGTGAGTGGTAGTGGCCATAGCCTGAGGTTGTTGAGAGTGAGAGTCCGAGTATCACTTGAGGGTGTAACTTTTTACTCATATAGTGGATTTCTGCGATCGAGTGTGTCTCACTTAATAGCCCGTGGTTTTTCCCATTTGGAGGGTTTCCACGTATACATCTTGTGTTGTTTATATTTCAGCACTTTACACTTGATGTTCTATATTTGTTTTATTGGGTGAATTTTGAATATTGACTAATCAAGAAAAATTGGTGATTGACTTGATTAAAACTTATTCACCCCCCTCTAGGTTATTAGACACACGTTTTTAGGGAACTTTCAATGAAGAATATTTAGTGGTGATCGAACTTCTAATTTTGAATTTTATTGAAAACCGTGGATTTTATGTATCATAAAGACGAATGTTGTGTGTAGTACGACCGTAAATATATATGTGATCACTTTCTGATTATATTAGCTAAGCGAACCGTTCAGCGTAAAAATTTCAAAAAATAAAACGAAACTGATGTATGTTCGATCGAATATACAGTATTGTGATCACTTTGATTTGTAACCATATTGTGATCGTATATAAATAATAGTGATCGACTATAAATAATTGTGTTCATTTGGATTTGTAACCTTATTGTTTATTTTACATAGACCAAATCATAACACAACTTTTGAATTGTAAGCAGTAAAGGGTTTGTACATATGAAAATAATAAGATAATGTGATCACTCTGTTTATTAAGCGTATTAAAGTTTATTTGTCAATCCAAATAATGTTTATAGGTTCGATAAAATAAACACAGGATTCGTAAATAGATTAGGCATGCATGCGAGGTCCATAATAAATTCATCATGCATGCATGAGAGGTTTGGCCAATAACGTTGCGTTTTAATTTTGATATTCCAAACAACATTCATTGTTTTTTAATTTTGAAATCCAATGAATGCGTTTCAAATTTGAAAAGAAAGGATTTGTTGCCTTGGGAAACAGAATTACGTATCATTAATTTGAATTGGAGAGATCAAATGGTGACTGGATGTATGGGTTTAAAGGTGGACAACAAGTTAAAATGTCATGTGCCAAGCTTGGGTCACTTAAAATTGTATGTTGTCATGTTGCACAGAAAGACAGCCCATATATATATATATATATATATATATATATATATATATATATATGTGTGTGTGTGTGTGTGTGTGTGTGTGTGTGTGTGTGACACACACACTAAATATAATTATTTGTTTAAAAAAAAATAAAAGACAAGATTGATTTCCAAAATACACCTAAAAATAATTAATGGCATCCCCCTATTTACCAAAATACCACTCTTTGGATGGAATTGACATTTAAAATAAATTAATGGCATCTCCTATTTACCAAAATGCCACTCTGTGGATGGAAATAGATGGAATGGGATGGAATGGTCATTAGTGTAACGGTGTACCCGAAAAATGGTCATTTTCAAACCAATTCTCCATCTAATAACCATTTTGATAGTGGTGACTCAGGTTGATGGTCACCGGGGTAATTATCTTTTTTTTTAAGGAGCCCATATCAAGTTTCAATTTTGATTTTTGTTTTTAAATTTGAAGTTTTTATTTTTAACTTGTTTAATTATAATCTTAATAGCATCCCTATAATAAATGATTATATATATATTTTTAACTTGTTAATTATTTTAAAATTTAAGTTTTTGCCTATTTACCTTTTTTTTACCCTTACCGATTTTAAATATTATGGTATTATCAATTTACTCCCTAAATGTTTAT
The DNA here is from genome assembly GCA_032871835.1 of Dipteronia dyeriana. Lineage (NCBI taxonomy): Eukaryota > Viridiplantae > Streptophyta > Magnoliopsida > Sapindales > Sapindaceae > Dipteronia > Dipteronia dyeriana. The sequence goes on along the minus strand of CM065300.1, from coordinate 73,942,826 downwards.
AAAAGATTAATTTTTTTCATGTGTTTGCTTTTTTGGTACTCGTTGTTACTAACTTCTTAGAAATGCATCAGATAAGTGTTTTGACAAAAAATTTAATAGTCAAAGGTGATAGATTATATAAATCGATCATTTTATCCTAAACTTTAATTAAACGATTTAAAAGTACAATTGCTTTATTCTTTTAAAATTTTACAATTTATTTTTTAATTGTAATTCAATAAAAATTTAACATATGTTACCAATTTGTGAAAATAAAATGGTGCAAAAAATTGCTTAAAAACAAGGTCTACTTTTTAATATATATATATATAGTAAAGCAAAAATTATGAAGGAAGAGATGCATACGGAATTTATTATTTTTTTATTTTTAATGTTTTCATTTTAGTTCTTTATAGAAGTGAGCCACCTTCTTTCTGCATCTGTATTTTATCTAAGGGTTTCTATCATTCATCCTTCACAAGTGGGTTACTATCAATACATCACAAATTGATTTATCTGATTTTACTCAATTACAATAACTTAAACTAAAATAAACAAAAAATTACATAGTTCAGACAGAACAAACCAAACCAATTATGAAGATTCATTAAAACCAAACCAACTTTTAAGTGCAATTATTTTTTGATTGGCTTATTTATGTGTCAAAACCACTAGGATGCTTCTGTATGGTTAGTTTAGGTTCTTCATGTGGTCATCAATAGTGTGATCGTGATCGAAGGAAACTTTTTCGGCATCCTAAGATCTTCAAGAGCCGAGCTTTAAAGGTATTGTTGAAGTCGATTTCTGGATTGTATCAGAAAAACCAATAAGGATTGGATTTCGGCTGTTAATTCAAAGAGAAAGAGATTCAGAGAGAGTAACGAAGATAAAAAATTTACGTGGTAAAACTCCGATGACCGGAGAAACGTCCACGGGTGATTGAAGGATCAACCAAGCGAAAATCCACTAGGAAAATATGATGTTTACAAGCTCTCGATCTCTCTTTCTTCTCTCTATATTTTTCTGTTGTTTGTTGTGTACTATATTGCCTATATCTTTTGGACCCAGATTATGGGTCTATTTATATGCTTATAGAACCCTAATCTGTTTTGTACAAGTAATACAGGATCTTTGTATTTAATTGTGATTCGGTTACTTGCTTGAGGTTGATTTGTCTTCTTTCCTGTTTCAGAGTCTCTTATGGAAATCGAGTGGGATTCTAGTAGTGTAGTTCAATTTGGACTTGTTTCCTTATAAGAATGTAGTCTTCGTAAAGAAATCAAGTTATTTCCTGATTGGGGACTCTTCCAACTTAATGTTCCATTTTATTTGGGATTCCTGGCTGATGGATATCTTCTCGTATTTAATGACTTAATCCGTGTTCAATAAGCACAAAGTTCTTACTCGAGTCGTATTTATTCCCGAGTAAGAGTAATACATGATGGTCCCGAGTAGCGCCGTTTGAGCCCGAGTGGAAGCGTTGTTTAACTAGTCCCGAGTGTTGTTAACTGATCCCGAGTAGGTTTCATTCTATATATGCTTACTCGGGCTTTTCTTCTCTCTAATGATGCCTCATAGGATATTTCCTGAGTGCCCATTTGGGCGTCCACCTGGCTATTTTCTCATTCCTATCAATGACGTGTATGCTTGGTAAAATTCACATACGACAATACCCCCTTAAAATATTTTTACCGAGTAAATTTCATTTCGGGCAAGAGTATTTTAATCGTCTTAATTTTCACTTGTCAGAATAGTCGTCTTGTCATAAAGGCGCGTCTTAATAATGACCCTATAATTTCGATTCGCTTCATCACGCGAGATCTTAAATGATGGCGATGTTTTGAAGTTCTGACGGTTGAGGGCTACTTCCTGTTTTGACACGCGTCCCTCGTCTCTTCGTTTTTCAATATCATTTATGAGAAATGATTTTTGCGTTTCCTCTAACGTCGCCTAAGTCATCGAGTTTCGTCATAAATTTTTTTCCCGCTTAGAAATCCTAGGGTTTAGTTCCGTCTCTTCTTTAAATTCTTTGCTGATAGACATTGTTGGTTTATTCTCAAAAATTTTCAGCAGAAATTTCTTTAAACTCAGATTTCTTTATCCAGAAGTTCACGATTCTCCACTTGAAGATCTTGCATCAATCTCAATTCAAGGTTAGTTTTAATGTGGCCATCTTCCCACCATCGTCTCTTTAAAATCGCTTTTGATGCATTAGAACGTGGGGATTTCCAGTTAGTATCTTGCATTATACGATTACTGGGGGATATCCCAATAGATGAACCTCCATTCTTAGAGGTTGATGTTTTTTGGCTTCACCCTGACGTCACTTTCAGCCCTGTATCGAGTTCTCCATCTAAATCTGATATTTCTGATCTTGATATTTCTGATCCTGATATTTCTGATCACATGGTATCTTTTCGAAGGATGGGTAAACATCAGATCAGAAGTAAGGTATACAAGCACGGCTCGAACAACGTTCAGACCAGGGAACAGACTGTTAGTGAGGGTGACGTTGATGAAGTGTACAGGGCGTCTCGTCTTTCATTTTTTGATACTCACCCGAGTGGCTTTGATACTGAGCCGAATGTGGTCGGGCCAGCTGAGATAGAAAAATACCGCTCCCGATTCGACTTGCCCGACTTAGTCACTTTGGTTCCTCCGGGGGATAGAGCCATATGGAATCCTCTTGAGGGCATGGTCGCGATTTATGGATCCATGCTTTGCTGCGGTGTCACACTTCCCCTTCAGCCTTTTATTGCCTGGTTTTTGGCTGAAGCAGGGATAACCCCAGCTCAGTTGGCCCCGAATAGTTACAAAGTCTTGATGTGCATGTAGCACATGTTCAGTCGAATGAACCTTTCGCCGCCTTCCCCGAATGAAATCATGCATTTCTTTACGCTGAGGCAGGTTAGCAAAACGGGGACATATTTTCTTGCGTCTTCTCCTTTGGACGGCTGGGTCCCCAAAGAAGCAAAGGTTAATCGGGGGGTCGATGCTTCTGATGACCCAAAAAAGAAGGGTTTTATATGGGGATTCCCCACATCCAACAAGTTCGGGAAGAACAGTTAGTTTTTTACTGGAGGGACTCTCGGGCTCGACGTCACTGTTCGATCTGGGGATTCCCGAACGGTGTTGAGTGTTCCCCATTTCTTCTGTTCCCCCGAAGTGTGGAACAAGAAAATAATTGATTATAGTGATTCTGAGTTGAAGAGGCTGACTCGGGCAGCTGTTCGTACTCTGGAGAAGAGGAGCAAGAGCTACCTTTTTAAAGAGGAGGATTTGATAAAGCTCGGCTTCTTCACACAGATTTCGGGTTATCGCAGGCTATGTAAGTAACCCGGCGCCCTTTCTATTGTATTTATGCTTTTCAATTTCTTTTCTGACGTGATTTTTTTTTTACTAGTGTTCGATACGGACGTCTTCAGCGATCTTCAGGCTCGCCAGATGAAGGCGATTCTGCAAGCGAGTAGAAAGGAAGCTTCCCGTTAGGGCGATGAAGGTATTGCTCCGCCTGAGCCTGACGAGAAAACTGATATTGCTGAGCAAATTCCCGAGTGCGTTGATCGGGGTGCTCAGCCTTCTACTAAGGATTTTGCTAGTCCAAGTGGCCAAGGTGAGCCAACTGACACCCAACTGCCTGAAAATATGGAGAGGCAATATGAAGGTTTCGGTGAAGAGCCTGTTGGACGGTTTGAAGCTGGCGACGGTGGTGACGTCTTGACGGATCAAGTACCTGCAGGTGCCGAATTCTTTGAGTCTTTTCGGGACGATCCGGATGAAAATCTTGCTGCTGATCTTAACTTCCACCGTTCTCGGGGTGAGAAGCGAAAGGCAGTTAGTTCGCCGTCTCGTCCACTCAAAGTTCCTCGGGTAGTCTCATTTATTGACTCCAGTGACGACGATGTTACGGATGAGATTGCCCCGAGTGTTGGCGCTGGAGCATCAATAGATTGCCCTACTTCTTCAGGAATTTCAATGTGGGCTAGTTTCGGTCGGTGAGTTCTTCAAGTTAAGAATAGGGCGACCGAGAAAGCCCGTGCTAATTAGGAGCTGTCAATCAAACATCATGTGGATTGGTCCTTGGAATCTCTTCGGATTCAGATGAAGGAATGGAGAGCCTACTGTCGTAGTCAAGGCAAAGAGCCCCATCCTATGCATTTAGAGATTCCGTCTGAGCATTCTCTCTCAACCTTTTACGCAAGTCAAGAGTCGGTTGAAGGTGCAGTCCCAGATGTCGGGCCAGTCCCGGGTGAAGATTACAGACAGTGGATGGATGGTACTGTCGACGATATCACTTAGTCGTCTAATGAGAGCCTGCTTCGTGAGTACGAGATGGTGCCAGATCCGAGTATTAGCAAAGGCTCGAAATCCTCGCAACCTTGATTTTGTAGAATTGTAGAAATTTTTGATTATTTTTTACTTGTACATAACCATTCTTTGAAGTGTAACCATTCTTTTAGGAGCAATAAAATCTTATTTTAGTCTGAATTGAATGGTCTTAATCTGTTCATTGCTGATTGTTGCCGAGTGCTGTATTAAACTGGCTGGTGTTCGGGTAACTTAACCGAGTATCTTATTAAACCGGTTGTTAACCGAATGACTTCAATTGCCAAGTATCTTATTAAACTGGCTTCTTTGATGTTCGGGTAACTTAACCGAGTATCTTATTAAACCGGTTGTTACCCGAATGACTTCAATTACCAAGTATCTTATTAAACTGGCTTCTTCGATGTTCGGGTAACTTAACCGAGTATCTTATTAAACCGGTTGTTACCCGAATAACTTCAATTGCCAAGTATCTTATTAAACTGGCTTCTTCGATGTTCGGGTAACTTAACCGAGTATCTTATTAAACCGGTTGTTACCCGAATGACTTCAATTGCCAAGTATCTTATTAAACTGGCTTCTTCGATGTTCGGGTAACTTAACCGAGTATCTTATTAAACCAGTTGTTACCCGAATGACTTCAATTGCCAAGTATCTTATTAAACTGGCTCTTTATTATTAACCGAGTCATCTTGAAACAGAAGTTTACACTTGTGTTTCATACCCGGTTGCTACCCGAATGTTACATCAAGGCTTACCATGATCATACGTTCAAGTCCTTACGCAATACCAAGAACGTCTCCCTAGTTTTTATGCGCAAGGGTTTGCCGAATCGTTGAGCTCTTTTTTAAAAAAGTTGCTTCAACACAACTATGCATTTCACCGGAATTTCTCCCGATAGTGTCCCGAGCATTTTTCCAGGGTCTGGTGCATCGGGTTTGCCTTTTTACGAAGGTCATTTTGAACATGCTCGGCTGGCATGCTCCTACGAGCTTCTCCGCCCATTCGGGATTTGATGATCCCGAGAATTCTATTTGCATGTTCATATTATCATGCTCTTCTTCCATATGTTCTTATTATCATATGCTTTCTTTTGGAAATCCCGAGCTAGATGCTTTCCTTTCGGAAATTCCGAGTAATTTTATTTATTACTGAAAAAAATCAACAAAGGTTTAAATTCCATAGCTAACATTTATCACAACTAATATTGTCCTGACTAGAAAAAGAATAAAATATTTTAATATAAATATATATATTTTAAGGATAGAAAATCTTCAGATATCGGGCATTGCATGGTCGGGGTAAAACCCCTCCATTGGGTCGAGCAATCCAATGAGCTTCATGGCCGACTATTCCCAAGATCTTGTATTCTTTAAGCGGATTGGTGAGGTCTTGCTTGATATTTTCCTTCCAGGTTAGCCTCGATCTTGACCGCCTTATCTGGTTCTTTTAATCCCTTCAACTGGTTCTGCTTTGGATTCATTTGAGTCCTCCCTTGGATTCAACTCAAATGATAAGGATTCTTTACACTGATTTGGCTGTATTATGGTGCACATCTGTTCAGCATCATTCTTGCCTTTGTATACCGACATGTTTGCTCTTCTGGCCATCTCTTGGGATTCCTTGACTATCCCGACCCCCTGTTCTGTCGGGAACTTGATAATTAATGCATAAATGGCGGTTACAGCCCGTGTTTTATTCAGGAATGGCCGACCCAATAATCCATTATACGGCCAATTGTCTAAGTCAACTACCACGAAGTCGAGCAGGACAGTCCTCTGGCAAGGTACTGTTTCAATCTTCCCGGGTAGTTTTACCGTCCCGAGTGACCTGACTTCTATCCCTCCAAACCCCTTTAATGGAGTATGGAAAGGCTGTAAATCTTTTCGTTCTAGCCTTAACTGGTCGTAGACGGCCACATTAAGGATGTCTGTTGAACTCCTATTATCTATTAAAATTCTCCGGACTTCCCGTTGGCCAATCCGGGCACTTATAACCAAGGCATCATTAGGCCAAACGTCGACTCCATAGGAATCTGCTTCTGTAAAGACTATCGGGTTCCATCCTTCCTTCACCATTTTCGGGTCTGGCTCAACCGAGTTTACATCAAAATCGTTCCTTGCTCCTATTGCTTCTCTGATTTTCTAAGTTCGTTCTCGGTTGCTTTTCCCAGTAGAGGGTCCTCTATAAATCGTATGTATTACCTGATTGGCCTCGTGACTGGGCCATTGATTTCGTCCAGAGTGATTTGCCTTAACTTCTTTCTTAGCTCCTGATTTCTCATCTTTTTTCAAGATTACATCCCACAAGTGCCCTTCCCGAATAAGAGTCTCTATGTAATCTCTGAGTTGAAAACACTTTGAAGTCTCGTGCTCGGTTTCCTTGTGAAATCTGTAATACTTGGTTGTATCTCTCCGGGCGAACTGAGATTGTCGTCACGGTTCTTGTACCATATTCTTCTCTTCCAAGATGGCTAAAATTTCTTCTTGTTTTTTCGAAGAGGGGTGTAATTGGTATATCTGCCTCGGTATTTCTCTGTGGACCGTTCGACATTAAGCCCATTACCCCCATCCTTGTTTTTCTCTTTGCCGTTTTCCTTCTGTTTTTCCTTTTGATTCTGCCCCTTGGGTTCGGTATCCTTCTGTTCGGGCTTTCCTCTGTGCATATTGCTTCCTCCTGTAGCTAACTCTTCTTCCTAGGCCAGAGCGTATCCTCCTGCCATATCCATCATGTCAGCATACCTAGTCAGCCGTGCTCTTCTCAAATCAAAGGATAGTCGTCCATTCTGCAAGTTATTGGTGAAGGCGGCAATAATTGCTTCATCATTAGCACTACCAATTACTGATACTGCTTGGGTGAACCGACCCAAGTACTTTTTTAATGACTCGTCCTTCCCCTGCTTTATTTGAGAGAGGTAGGCCACCGACTTCTTCCTGTGAACATTGCTCAGGAATTACCTTGAGAAGCTCCTGCTCAGCTCGCTAAAATTTCCTATGCTCGCCGGGGGTAGTCTTCCGAACCATCTTGACCCTGTGTCCCCCAGTGTTTGCGGAAAATTGAGACATAATAGGGGGTCACTGCAGGCATATTGAGCCATGGCACTTTTATAGCGTCTAACGTGCTCCTTTAGATCTGTATCTTTTTTGAATTGCTCCACATGCGGCATCCTGAATCTTTCTGGGAAAGGGGTCCGCAAAATCTCCCTGGTGAATGGACTTTTAGAGTCATCGTCAGATAGATCGTTACAGCCATAACGTCTGACCAGTGCCTCCATCTGTCGCCTGTTATTCTCAACTTCTCGAGTTAAGCTCTGGATCGTGACATCTCTGTCCCCTATCGGACTTACCTGACTGTTAAACTGTTGGGTTATCGTCATTCTTTCCTCAGACTCTTCACTCTGATGATGTTTGCGATGGTGTTGATCACTGTCTTCTGATGATGACCGACCTCTGCGTCAGTCGTATTTACGATGTCTGGCAAGTACTGTTTGATTGTGGTTCAGCATCTGGTGATGTTCCTCTTCAAGTGTTTTCTGTCCAGCTGGGTTGATTGGGGAAGAGTTCCTTCTGGTTTCTGGCATAGTTATTCCTGGCCCAACCACCATCGAACGAAGCCTTACGGGTGGAGGATTGGGAGTATGTGCTCTTGCAGCCAGTAGATCAATCCCTTCTCTTGATGCGTCCGTCACCAATTGATGTAAGGACTCTTGGAAACACAGCGTAAGATCTCTGATGGTTGGAGGAACTTGTTAGATCCCCGCCAGGTGCCCAGGCTGGTTTTCTGTGTTTGCTGTAGGATCTTGTGATGTATTGCCAACATGGAAATCGCCTGGTGATTTTTCGCCATTCCCCAAACTACTTCTGCTTCCTGCCATCACTTTTAACAAGTTCAGAGGTTCAATCCCTCCTTCTAGAGCCAATTGTTGACGTCGATTTCTGGATTGTATCAGAAAAGCCAACAAGGATTGGATTTCGGCTGTTAATTCAAAGAGAAAGAGATTCAGAGAGAGTAACGAAGACAAAATTTTTACGTGGTAAAACTCCGATGACCGGAGAAACGTCCACGTGTGGTTGAAGGATCAACCAAGCCAAAATCCACTATGAAAATATGATGTTTACAAGCTCTCGATCTCTCTTTCTTCTCTCTATATTTTTATGTTGTTTGTTGTGTACTATATTTCCTATATCTTTTGGACCCAGATTATGGGTCTATTTATATGCTTATAGAACCCTAATCTGTTTTGTACAAGTAATACAAGATCTTTGTATTTAATTGTGATTCGGTTACTTGCTTGAGGTTGATTTGTCTCCTTTCCTGTTTCGGAGTCTCTTATGGAAATCGAGTGGGATTCTAGTAGTGTAGTTCAATTTGGACTTGTTTCCTTATAAGAATGTAGTCTTCGTAAAGAAATCAAGTTATTTCCTGATTGGGGACTCTTCCAACTTAATGTTCCATTTTATTTGGGATTCCTTCCTGATGAATATCTTCTCGTATTTAATAACTTAATCCGTGTGAAATAAGCACCAAGTTCTTACTCGAGTCATATTTATTCCCGAGTAAGAGTAATACCTGATGGTCCCGAGTAGCGCCGTTTGAGCCCGAGTGGAAGCGTTGTTTAACCAGTCCCGAGTGTTGTTAACTCATCCCGAGTAGGTTTCATTCTATATATGCTTACTCGGGATTTTCTTCTCTCTAATGATGCCTCGTAGGATATTTCCTGAGTGCCCATTTGGGCGTCCACCTGGCTATTTTCTCCTTCCTGCCAATGACGTGTATGCTTGGTAAAATTCACATACGACAGGTATATTTAGTCAACTTTTTCTCTTGGAGAGCTTAGGCACATACACAAACAATATGCATATTAGTGTCCCTACATCATATCGTAGTGCATCATTCATTGCACATACATGCAACTTGATAACATATGTCAGTGCATTTGTAGTACTTATTATACATACACACATGTGCATCACAATTCCATAGTATTCGTGTGTGTTTCATTGTTAGGTTTTAGTTTGTGTTGGCATTAATTCCATATCAAAATGATGTTCACTTGTAATGATTTAGTTGTTTAGATTCATGATGATTCAAGCTTCAAAGAAGGAAGAACAACAAGTCAAAGAAAGTTCTAAGTCTTCAAAGAGAAATGATGCAATTTGATTCTACAAAGGTATACTAAGACCTTATCTTTCTCTTACAAGGCTTAGGCACACACACACACACAATTCATATATTTGTGTCCCTGCATCGTTGTGCACCATTATAGGCACACACACACACACTATTAATTCATATGTGTCCTTGCATCGTTTTGCACCATTATAGTCACGCACATACAATTCATTCATATATGTCCTTGCATCATTGTGCACCATGTATAACACATTCACACACTTAAAGATGAATGCTCATGCATTGGTTTGGAAATAACATGTTTTGGAAAATGCATGATTGGAAACTATCTCTATGTAGTTTGCATTCTCGTGTGAATTGTGTTTGTGTGTGTATATGTTTGTATAACATGGATATTGAACTTGAATTTAGTCTTAAATGATTCTTGATCGAGTTTCGGTCATTTCGGTTACTCATACTATTGATTTCAAGTTCTAAGTCAAAAGATACTACACTTTCAACTCATGTTGCATACATTGTCTTTGTATTCATATATCGAGTCAAATTATTATTTTATAGGTTGAGTATCTTATATGTCCATGTCCATGTGAGAGTAATGGTTCGTATTCCGCAAACGGATTCAAATTTCGAGTTTGGAGGCCAGAGAACGGTCGAAGAACGCGAGGGAAGTGCGAGGGGAATGCATCATGGCGGAAGGCCATGAAGGTGTGCAAGCCTGAGATGGCACGTGGCCATCTCGGCCGCAACACCTTGCTGCCCCGAGATTCCCATGTGCCATCTCGGGGAAGCAATAACAAAGAGGGCTACTTTGGTCAATTGGCCCCTTTCTTTCCCTCTCCTTTATAATCTATTTCCCTCTCACATTTCATTCTAAGAAGAAATTCAAACTAGTGTGCAGAATTTTTCTCTTTACATTTTCTCACCTTCCAAACACCACAACTTCTTCATTTGAACTCCGATTTGAGTGATTCCATGTTGAGAGTGTTTTTCTATTCATCCTCCATCTTTTCTCTGAAGGTTTAAGTAAGTTTTGTTGTTGTTTTTGGAGTCTAAACACACAAAAACCGGACTGCACCAAATCAACTAAGGTATTGATTTTCTGTCAAAGTTTTCTTTTAAAACTTGGTCAATTGCCTTGGGTTTTCTTCTTCAACATATATTTGTATATTGTGAGTGTCTTGATTTGAGTTTTGAACTCTTTCAAAGCTAGGTTGAGTTTCAATTGAAATCATACATGTTGAGTTAGGTTTTGATCTTGCCTATGTTTTCACATGTTTGGGATTGTATTATGCTAGCTTTGATTCTAGGACTATTTGATGATCTTTGATTGATTGATTTTGTGAAAAATAGTTCCTCACATGTATTAGGCTCTCTTGGCCGAATTCTCACATAATACATGTGCTTATGTTCTTTTGAGCTATTCATGTGTTTTGTTGAATCTATGATTAGGAATATGCTCTAGAACTTTAGCTTAAATCTAAATGACTTTGTCATATGATTTTAGCATATTTTTGGTTTGTGTGATTTAAACTTGATCTTGTGATTAATTGAACATATCTTGTGATTCAAGTTTAGATCTATGCATGTGTCTAGGTTGTGATTAATATTGAACATATCTTACTTGATCTAGATTGATTATACATGCATGATTGACTACACTATATTTGATTTGTGCATTCATGCTCATGTCTAGTATTTTCCATAGGATGTGTTGATCATAGCATTCTATGTTGCATGCTTGTTTGCGTTTTGCATTCATGATCACCTAGATGCCTTGTGAGAAGGAAGTCTTGACAATAGGTGTGAGACCTATGATGTTGAGCAAGAAGTCTTGGCAAGAGGTGTGAGACCTTGGATTGTCAAGCAAGAAAGTTTTGGCTACAATCGGGAGGACTCGAATAGTCGATCAAGAAGTATTGCCTAGGGTCGTGAGGATCCGGATAGGTGAGCGAGGAAGTCTTGACTAGAGTCGGGAGGACTCAGATAGTTGAGCAAGAAGTCTTGCCTTAGGTCGTGAGGATCCGGATAAGGTGAGCGAGAAAGTATTGACAAGAGGTGTGAGGCCTCAGATTGTTGAGCATTAGGGCGACAACTTCAAGAGTAGGATAGGAGGGTAGTTTCTAGGTGAAGGGGTCACTTGAGAGATTGTACTTATCTTATCTACTAGTGGATTTTGTTTGCTAGTGGCTGCTAGCCCGTGGATGTTTCCTCTTCGGAGGTTTACCACGTTATATCTTGTGTTAACTTTTCTCTATCCCTATCTCTCTAGTATTTGTATTTGTTATTTGAATACTATGGATAGAACTCTTTATGTAAGTTGACTTCCTTTCTATAATATAGATTGTGTATGTGTTACAATTAATTGTTTGTATCACACTTTACTTGTGTCATATATTGATTAAGTATCTTTAATTAATATATATATATATTGTGATACAAGCAATCTAAAGGGACAAACTTTTGTTTGTTTCTAAGGGAGTCGAAAAAGGTGTCTAACCTATTCACCTTCCCCCCCCCCCCCCCCCCCCCCCCCCTCTCTGGGTTAGCCTTGAGCATTTAACCGTGTTTGTATTTTCATTCATTGCTTGAGTTCTAAGAACTCATTTGCTAGTTCCATATCTGTTTCTGATTTATGGTTTGTGTTTTTATGTTCTAATTTGTTTCCATTTGTTAATCAGAAATATCCGAGCTTGCATATTGGAGTGTTTTTTTTTTAAATTGCGCAAATTATTGTCGTTCGAGAAGTCCCCTCTTCTCTTGGTACTAAGGTGGGATACGGATCGTAAACCGTTGACTTGAAGTCCAGATTGCACTCTAGTAATCTAAGCTACTTTCTAGTCATGTTCGAAAACTAGCTTAGGAAACTAGCATAGAGAAGGTGAAACCTTCCAGTAGTCCAAGCGATTTCCTTAATGAATTCAAATACTTGCTTAGGAAAGAGCCTAGGGAAAGTACAATCTATTAAGTGACCCAAGCGACTTCCTAAACAAGTTCAGAAACTAGCTTAGGAAACTAGCATAGGGAAGGTGAAATCCTTCTACTAACCCAAGCAACTTCCTAAGCGAGTTTAGAAACTAGCTTAGAACACTCGCTTAGGCAAAGTACACTTGCACTAGTAAGTCAAGCGACTTCCTAAGCGAGTTCATCAACTCACTTAGAATGGTCTCATCCTAAGATTTTTAAAAGTGTCATCGCTTTGTTTAGGGCATTATAAATACCCCTCTTATTAACTCTTCAAGAAAAATCACTTCTAAGAGAGAGAAACTAGTGTTTCTAGAGAGAGAAATATTCCAAGTTTTTATATTGACCTTCCATCCCTCTTTCATGAGCATTTAAAGTCTACATCATTCATGGGTCTTCATTAATGGTCTCCATTATTAGGTAATGATAAACTTCTCATTCATTAGTTGTTCTTTACTTACTTCATATTTAATTGCATTTATTTGACGTTGTGGAGATTATTTGAGGATTAGCTAATAACTAGGATTGTTGCGCACTTCTAAAGCATCTAGTGAAGCATTGTTTGCTTTGTCTTCCATTTTATGTATTGAGCATTCATACATGTTCACTTAGACATATTTAACTCCCTTCATTGAGTTCAAGTCATGTAGCCACAAGTGGTGGTTGACAAGCAAATTGAAAGTTTTGTGGCCAAAAGGAGTTGGTTGCACAAGTAAGTGACAAGACCTATTATGAAAGGTCCGAGGGGTAGATTAGGCGGTGCTCAAGCCAAGAGTATTAGATTGAGAGATATCACTAGGATTGAACTAAGGGTGGTGAGTGGAAGTGTCCATAGCCTAAGGTTGTTGATAGTGAGAGTCCATGTATCACTTAAGGGTATAATATACTTTTTCATATTGTAGATTTATGCGGTTTAAGTGTCTAGGAAAGCTAGTCCCGTGTTTTTATCACATGGGCGTTTTCCACATAAAAATCAAGCTTTCTTTATTTTTCGTATTTTTATACTTAATTTTAATAATGTTGTTTTCAATTAAATAGACTAATCAAAAAAATCGGTAATGAATTGTTAAATAAATTATTCCCCATCTAGGTTAGTTGTAATCACATTAGACACATTTTCACAGTTATATGGAGATTCATCAAAATCAAACCAATGAAATGTAACCCAACAAAAAAATACTCCAGATTCTATAATTTTGCAGAAGAAACCTAATTCGAGGGGCATGCACATCCCGATATGGTTGTCGACAATTTGTTGAAGCAGCACTTGCAAGGAATGCAAAGAAGTTGTTTGCATTAGGACAATTCAGAGATTGTGCAAAAAAAAATGAAAGTAAATCTGGAGGAGTTATGGAGAGAAATTTGGGTGGTGATTTGGTTGTGAAGAGAGGAAAGATCTGGTTTAAATTTGGGATTAAATAGCACGAAATGGCTTGTGAAGATGACTTTAAGATTATAGAACCTGGATCTCAAATTCATTATGTTTCTCTATTTCATCAACTCCTAACACAAAATTCAAATAGAAACACAAATCTCCATTGGATATCTCTTTCGTCAACAAAACCCCTTATTCCTCTCTCCAATCAAAATCATCTACCACCGACGCCATTATATCTCCTATTTCTTCCTCCAATCCCTCCAAATTTCTCTTCTCATGCTCCCTTTATTGGAGAAGTTCGATCTCCTCCATTCGAGCCAGATCTTCAAATCTTCTCCAAAACTAAAAAGATCTGTAATTTTATCTTAGGTAAATTTCAATAACATACCCTTACATTTTGCAACATCACTATGAGAATGAACTTTTGGTTTTCTTACAGAAAGATATCCTTGACCCGTTTGACCATAGTTAGCTTTAATTGTGAAACGGTAAAATTGTCCTATTCAGAAACTAAAGAAAAAAAAATATAGTTTATTATAGATTTAAAAAAAAAAACAATTGGATCACTCTAGATGGTGTGACCATACCAGGTTTCCGTCGACCAGATCTCTAAGATCTGGTTCAATCTCTATCAAACCACATCAGTTCGATTTTGGTTAGGGAAGTTTATTTCGGATGGAAGAATTTGGTGGAAGGAAGAATAAGTATTGGTGGTGCGTATGGAATGAAAGATCGGAGAATGGCAATGACGAAGGTGAGTGGAGGGAGGGACTCAAAGATGGTTTCACAACGAAAAAATGGTGTCGTTCAATGGCGATACGGTGTGATGACGGGGATAGAGGGTGGAGATCTCCAATGGATGAGATCAATTGATCTTCTCCATTGGAGATCATTTGGTGCATCGCACCACTACTCCAAAAGGGAGGCTATTTTTATTACTCTTTAGTCAGATTGATAATTCTATTTATTTATTTTTGAAAGGGATAATTCATTTTTATTTTTGATAGAGATAGTTCTATTTTTTATATAGATAATTCTATTTTTTAAGAGGTAATTCTTTGTTTTTTTTTTTAAAAAAATAATTCATTTAAAAAAAACAAATAATTCTATTTTTTAATATTAGGTTTTATTATTTTAATATTTTTATTTTTATTCTTGTAATATTATTTTTTTCTATTTTTAATACTTATTTTTATAATATGTAAAAAAGGAAGAGCAGTTAAGTACTTTCCATACTAGTGTTAAGACCACAGTTAAAGTTAACAATGGCTAAACTAGTCAAGGGTATCTTCATGTAATTAAGCTAAAAGTTCAATCTAAAAGTGATACGGCAAACGTGAGGGCATGTGATGGCAATTTACCCTTTTATCTTTTAAAAAAAATAGATTTGTTTTTTTTTAAATTACCCTTTTGTTTATGATACCCTTGTATTCTATTATTTTATTTTATTTTTTAGTCTCCTCTTGATTTTTTTAATTATTATTTTAACATTAAAGATTTTTTTTTTTGTTGAAACATTACAAATTCATTATGTAAAGACAAAAGTACCCTTAGATCTATTGGATTTGACTAACGTTTATCATCTTTGATTGTTAAAATTTTGGTCAAACAACCTATTTGATACCATTTTTAAAAGTTAGGGACAACGGGTATCAAAAAAACAAACATATACATTTAAAAATTGATTTTTCACTAAAACTTTGGGATTAAATTAATAATAACTCTTAAATGTATAACGGAATAGTTATTGGTTGAGGGCATATTAGGTATAATTTTTAACGGTAAGGGGGAAAATATCTAATATTTTTGTTTATAAAAGGACGACTAGTCATTAATGAAACTAAATGGGATAAAGTGTCTAATAGGTTAAATTTCAACAGGAAAAATGATAATATCCCATTAATTAATTAAAAGGAAATAAAAAATCATAGTTTTTTTAATATTTTCTTTCATTTTCTCCCTCTCCAATTAAACACCACAAATTTAATATTTTTCCTATCTCAATATTTATGAAAAAAAAAATCAATCGAATTCTACTTACAAAAACAAAAAATAAATTCCATAATAATAAAAAAAAAACACACACACACAAACCAATCCCACAATTCTCATCCCAATAATTCATATCTTCAATAATAAATTCATCAAAATAATAATAATAATAATAATAACTTGGGAACAACATTATAGATGGACCATCTGTAATGGAGAACGGCATTCTTATCCCAAATGGCTGCAATGGAGTTCAGCTTCATCTAAGATGGAGTTGATCTTTCCGATTTAATTTTTTATTACTTCTTAGAAAAATATTTTTTGAGTGTTTATTTTAATTTTAATTAAAAACATATTTAATTATAAAGTTTCTAGGGTTGATGTGGTGAGGTTTGATTGGACAATTTTTTTCATTTATTTACCAAATTACATTTAACAACTTAGTGACTCACAGTGGTAAGTGGTTAGTCAACAGGTCAATGATTGGATCGGGATATTCTTGACTTGTACTTGCCACCGGCTGAAATTGATCTTCTCATCAAATTTGCCAATATCAATCCTAATGAGTTTGAAAACTTATTCTCAAACATATTTGTTTTGATAAACTAATATTGGGCGTTAGATCTCTATACCCTTTTTGGGAAAATTAACACGGAAGCGTAACCTGATATGTCTCACAAAAATGCACTTTATATATCTCAAAAAAAAATGTTTAATAATAGAAAAATATGATGGAGATAATCCAATCACGCAAGACAGGAAAAAACACGGTCGTTAAAATGATAAGAGAAACAAATATCACGACGTAGAAAATTATTACTAATCCACACTTAATACTTTCCCCCCAACCCCAAATTACAACCTACAACTCACAACTAAGCTTTTTTAGGTGCAGGCCAACCCTCGGACTCTGGAGGTCTAAAGCGAAGGAAAAAAAAAAAAAAAAAAACCGACCCTCGTTTACTTGATTTTTTTTTAACAAGTACTTGTAAAAATTAATATAATAATTCAGAGCAAGACTATTGTAAAAAAAAAAACTCTAATTCAAGACGGTAACACAATAAAATAATAAATAAAAAGTTATTAAAATAAAAAAATTATAATTACTTCAAATAATGTATTATTTAAACCTCATACATTTTTAATTTTTATTAGTAAAAGTACTAATAAAACTTACGTAATCAAGTTCTTTTTAATTGACAAAATAGCTAAGCTACTAAGAATTACACAAAAAATTTCTGAATTTTCGTATCAAATGGGATTTGAAGAAACCTAAATTTGATTTTCAATTTTTCATTGATTGTCTAATAAGATGCTAGTTGATCCGGTGTTGGTTGATGTAAGAATACTAATTGTGTATCCATATGTGGGTCTTTTTTTAAAAGAAAAAAAAAACAAATCATGTGAGTTATATGTTTTTTTTTTTTCTTAAAAAAACAAATCATGTGAGTGGTGAGCCTTTTTTTTTTTTTAACTCATATATGGACCTGTTTTTTTTTAAATCATGTGAGTGGTGAGCCTTTTTTTTTAACTCATATATGGACCTGTTTTTTTTTTAAATCATGTGGACTTTTTTTTTTATATGAAATCATAAATGTTTAGAAAAAAAAAAACCGAAACTAAGTTTAAGAGCACTTCAGAATTGAGGGCCCTAGACAGTTTTACTGGGCCCTCCCTAGGGCGACCCTACTTAGGTGTATAGAAGCATCTCACAAATGTGTATATATAATGAAAAAACTTTCTATATGTGCTAATTATAAATTTAAATAAATAATGTTAGATTTTTTAAATTTTTTTCTAAATTTCTTCTCAAATAATATTGTTACGTAGGGTATCAATATCATATCACTCATCACATAATCTCATAATTTATTAATACCTCACGTACCAACGCTATCTGAAAAACCTAACATTAATCATAACTTATGTATACGTTACTACATGCCAATAATACATTCATATACACACTTGCCTACGTGCCTTCCTTAAGCTTAAGGCACTAGAGATCACACACATGTAACATGTGTGCCACTTACATTGATCACTGACGGTGTGCCTGACCCGTTGTGTCTGACCTCTATTTATGATGTATTTTTCGTCGATGTCTTCCTTTTGCTCTTCGGTTTTTTTCCTAGATATTTTATTACTTTTTAACTATTTTTTTAATATTTTCTTATATTTTTTACTGTTTTAATTGATTGATTGATTTTACATAATTAATTATTATTTCCCCAAAGACAAAAGCGATAGATTATCTCTTTTTACGGTGGAAATGGTGAGGAATGTCACATTTTTATTGGTCACTTGCAGTGATGTCACCTTTATAATAAGTTAAGTTTAAAAGGCACATATTATGGTGAGCTACCGAAATTGCCCTTAAATAATCTATATTTTATTCTTTAAAGGTTGTCGTCTAATAAAGTTGTCTGAAAATCAATCACCTACTCTATTTTTTCTTCACAAAACGAGCTCCATTCCAGATATTGCACATATTCCAGATTTTGCACAAGAAGGTAAAATAATATTTCTGATCTTCATTTCCATTTTTTATTGTATTTCTGTGTGGTATAACACTGTATGAACATTTATGAACATGTTGTCTCAAATTTTTTATGTTGATGTCCTGGAGTTGTAAACTTTTTATAAGGAATGAATGAACATGTATGCAGATTTTTTTGTATATATATTTGGACGAGTTGAGTTGTAGTGGTGCAAACAGGTTTATAATCTTGGACATAAAAGCTGAAAATGTTTAAAAAAAGGTCGAAACATTTATAAAAAAGCTAGGAAATGTGAAAATAAGTCTCGATCAAATTCTAAAAACGCTCGATTCCAAAAATAGATGCTGGATACGTAAAAAGAAAAGCTAGATCCCTGGAAAAAAGGCTCGATCATTGGCAAAAAAAGCTCGATCCCTCAGAAAAAAAGCTCGATCCCTACCAAAAAAAGCTCGATCCCTCACACAAATAGCTCGATCCCTTTTGAAAAAGGCTAGATACCGCACAAAAAAAACACGATCCCTCACAAAAAACTCGATTCCTCAAAAAAAAAGCTCGATCCGTAAAAGTAAAAGGTCGAGCCATATGAAAAAAAAGCTCGATTATGTAGACAAAGAGCTCGGTCTTGAACAAAAAAAGTTCGATCCTGTTAAAAAGAGCTTGGTCATGTACAAAAATGGCTCGATCATGTACAAAAAAAGCTCGATCCGTTTTTAAAAAAAGCTTCATATCTTACACTTTTGATTTTTGTTTAATCCTTTATAATTGTAAATTTAATATGAAATATTTTTTTCCTTATTAATGGTTTTTTATGTTGGTTTTGACAGGACAATGGATAGGGTGAGAATAGTCATATCTTACAACGGTCGGTGGGAGCAATTACCAGACGGAAATCAGAGGTATTTAGGTTCCGATAACCAAGGTTTGTATGTGTCAAAGAATTTGAGTTACGACGAACTGGTGTCGATCGTGTAAACCATTATGAAGTTTGATGAGAACAAATACAGTGCTGAGCTACAGTCTCTATCAATTGTTCCTGGGACTACATGTCGTACATTTATAAGAAACAATGACGATGTTCAGTTTATGCCAAGGGAAGATAGGGTGATCCCTCAAGTATGTGTTAGTCTAATCGAGAGGCCAGCAGGATGTGTCATTGGTGAAGATATCCCTCATCCTGATAACACCCAATAATTTCGATCGTCAGGCGGAAGCAACCAGTTGTTCACAGAAAGAAGTGGGATTGATGGTCGGGAAAACATATGTGTTGTCTCACCGGAAGTAGTCGCCCATGATAATAGACCGGAACCTCAATTCGACGATGTATTTGTAGGGAAAAAACGGTTTAGAAACGCAGCGGAAGCGTGAGAAAAAACGAGATTAGGGTTTGCGTATAATTTTTTTTCCCTTTTATGCAACAAGAACCTTAACCCTAGATTAATTGATGTATATAAAAGTATGGTACCTTTTTCGCGTGACGATTGAACAAGCACCGAATTGATTCCATAAGATCTTCCAACCCAATAATGAACGTGAATCACCTAAGAGTGTGGGCTCCCTTTCTTTAAATTGTATTCCTGAGGATGGAGACAAAGCAAATATCTTTTCTTTGTTAGTTACAAATATCCTCCAAGAGAAAAATCCAAGAACGTTCGGTCACTTGTGAATTATAAATCAATTTGATTGTAACTCGCGTGAACCTTGATTCGATGTTGTACACAAAACCCTTTTGATGTAAAGGATATTAGTATACTATCGAATACAAAAACGTTCCCCTTTTTTCTCTACTTGGCCGAATTCACACACTATTGATTAGAGATGATCGAATTTTGTCTAGAGTAAAATCAGATTTTTCTCCCTCAAAATTCCTGCGATGGCCGAAACTTTTTCTTTCTCAAATAAAGCTTGGCCGAAATTACCTCTAATTGCCTTAGACATGACCGAAATTATTCACACACACACACACATATATATATATATATATATATATATATATATAGGTTCATAAATCCTTTCCTAAGAAGGATTCACTTGGTTGGCAAGAATCCTTTCCTTAGGTGGATTTATTTGGTAGTTAGAATCCTTATCTAAAAAGAAAACTAACTACTCCTATAACTATATTGTGTTGGACAAAATTTTGGTCTTTTATATAGGTTAGGAGAGTTCAATCTTTCCTAAGAAGGATTACTTGATAAACAAGAATCCTATCCTTAGGTAGATTAACTTGGTGGTTATGAATCCTTTTCAAATAAGAATTCTACCACTAAGTAGTTTTACTTGGTGACCAAGAATTCTTTTCCAAAAAGAATTCTTTCCTACACCAAGACTCCTAATCCTACTCAATAGTGTGTTTGTAACCATATTAAAGACTTCCTAAATTGATTAGAAAAATAACTCCTTTTATTTATCTACTTATCAAATATAGTCTTTAACATTAGCTATACTACCAACAATAGTATAGTTTTAGGAGACTATCTCCTAATAGGAAAAGATTTGGACTTTTAATTAAATAATTAATTAATCAACAAATTAATTAATTTTTATTAAATTAAATAATAATAAAATAAAAATAATATATTAAAGCTATTATGCATAGCCATTGCCGCGCATACCTAGTATAAAGGTCATATATTATTTTTCTCATTTTATTAAATCCATTGGACCTAAATAAAAAGTCCACATGTGAACTAGACATATTTTTACAAAAATAAACAAGTTCACATGCCTTATTACAATTCTAGATGGACCCCTATTGGTCCGGTAGAATATATCAAGTGATCCATGCAAGTTCGTGTGGATTGGGGATCTTGGCGGGCTATCTAAATTTAAGATCCAATAGACACAACCCAATCACAATCAACAAATGATTCACTTAGGTCCAATCTATTTAATTTTAGTTCATTCCACTAAAGAACTAAAATTGAACTCTTAAATAAAGATAGAATAAGTTGATGTTACTCATTCATACCCTAGACAACCTTATTGGAGAAAGTGTATCCTCGTGAAGAATACCAGTAATCGCCAAGAACCCATAGACCGCATATAGCTCTCCAAGTTACTATATTTACTCATATGACCACATTTTGAACTTGGATATTTTGACTTGTCCAGAAGCCATGTTTCAATAGACACTATTGAAAACTTAACGTTAAGATTTAATATCCAATACCTTAAAACATCCATATGATGGTATTTTACTCTTATTCAATAAATGGAGCCGCGATGTCTATATCTATAAATGAAGTCCTCTATCGATTAACAAATGAATACCACCAAACTATCGAGGATAGACTATGCTATATAATCGTACTCATTGATAGCTCAAATGACAACACTAGCAACCATAAGTCTATCATTTATCTCAGGATTGAGATAGACTCTCCGATTGTCTTCAAATGAAAACTTTTATCCATTGACGGTTCTAGATAAAGTATTTCATTTTGATCCTATTAAATGCACCTAGTGCACTAGATTCTTTTGCCCAAAGACACCACACTTTGATGATTTTAGACTCATCATAACGCATTTGATCCCACTCAAATGCTAGCAAAAGAATCTACAACTTTAACAAGATAAAGGCGCCAAACCTTCTATCTTAAGTTGTGAATATTATTTAAGACTAACTAAAGAATTGTGTCTACCTCATACATATCTAGATGTATGAACAATTCTTCTTTTCTCATAGTCTTTTGACCTTATGATTATTTACTTTTGACAATTATAATAATGAAACTGTAAATGCTATAAGATTTGTTAAACTAGAAATCACTTTATTCATATGAAAAAGATTGTTAATTACACTATTACACTCTTGCTGTCGAGCATAATCCTAACAATATTTGGTTGTCATATTGAGATGAATGGTAGAGAGTACAACCACCAATACAATGAGATCTACAATGACATCAACAATGAGGAGAATACAGCACTGAATGTTGGGGTGAATCATGAGGTGGATAATGAGGGCAATTTAAATTCTGTAGAAAATGTAGAGGACAATCAGGATGATGCAAAACCTGTCGAAACGGAAAGACCTGTAAGACATGTACACAGATTTAGTTCCAGTCCACCAGATATAGTTGGGACCTCCGAGGGGAGGGCTAATGTAACTGCAGTTGATTCAAATAATGCAAGAACATGGGTTATTCCAGGAGCGGAATCATACTCGTTTGGTATTGGTGGAAGCAGGAACTTGTTTGAAGATGAACCTACAAGCATGATATGTAAAGGCCAGTTTTTTGCAATGAAAAAGGATTTGAAGAGACTAGTAGACCATTTTGCAATGCGGCAGAACTTCGAGTGGAAGGTAAAAAGGTCCAATAAGACAACATTACATCTAGTTTGTTTGATGGGAAATTGTACGTGGAAGTTAAGAGCGGTGAGGAGAGATGAAGGCACATACTTTTAAGTAAGAAGTTTTGTCAACGAACACACTTGTCCGTTAGAGGAAATTCACCGCCAGCACCGACAAGCTAGTGCAGTCACAATTGGAGAAGTTATTGCACCTAGACTTCAACAACAAGATGGTCGACTAATGCGTCCGAAGGACATAATCGCCGACATGAAATCAATGTATGGAATCCAAATCATGTACAGTAAGGCACACGCCGCCCTCGATTATACGTTGTCATTGACATATGGAACACATGAGGAAACCTTCTAACTGCTTCCATCATTTGGTTACGTTTTGGAACAACAAAATCCCGGCACAATCACTGACTTACAGTGCGATGAAGATGATACATTTCTATACTTCTTCATGTCGATTGGTGCCTCACTTAGAGGATTCCGAATGTGTATGCGTCCAGTCATTGCCGTTGATGGTACCCATTTGAAGGGACAATTTCGGGGTACAATGTTTGTTGCAACAGCACAAGATGGGAACTAACAGGTGTATCCAATTGCTTTTGGGTACGGCGACTCAGAAAACAACATTTCATGGGAATGGTTTTTGGATTGCTTGAAGGGTGCCTAGGTCATATTGATGAGCTATTTTTCATTTCCGATAGGCATGCAAGCATTGAAGCAGGGATTTCTAAAGTGTTCCCTTATGCCACCCATACCATATGTTGCTGGCACTTTGCTGAAAATGTCAAAAAGCGATTTCATAGGAAGGATGTTGCCGTAATAATGGACAAAGCAGCACGCGCATACACCGAGTTTGAATATAACCACCATATGGAAGAGTTAAGAAACTTGCACCAGAATGCATATGATTATGTCATTGATGCCGGTCCATACAAGTGGTCCCGTGTACACTGCCCGGAAAGAAGGTATAGGGTGATGACGACTAATGCTGCAGAATGCATAAACTCATGCCTAAAATTTGCACGCCAACTGCCTATGTTGACTCTGGCTGAGTTCATTAAGAATATGCTGCAACAGTAGTTTCATGATCGCTATAGAGCTGCACAAACCATGCGTCATCAGTTGACCAACGTAGCACATCTTATGCTCTTAAAACGTGTGGAGAAGTGTGGTTATTTGACCGTAAATCCAGTCGACTGGAACATTTTTTTGGTCAAGCGGTCTGGAAAACAGTGGTATGTTGACTTAGCTAGGAAGACTTGTACTTGCAACAAATTTCAAATGAATCATTTTCCATATTCTCACGCCCTTATGGCGGCACGGTAGATTACTGTAACTTGTACTTCACAACTTTGAAAACGTATTGATCATTTTCTTGGTGAAGCTGATCGTTTGCAATGTTTTTTACAGGGAGCGAAATTTGGAATTCACAACTTTGTGTACGGACTACTACAAGACACAGACACTTATTAACGCGTACTCGGTTCCTATTATGCCGGTGGGCCATCCTTCCACTTGAGTTGTGCCATCTGACATTGCTCAGAGGGTGATTTTGAATCCAAACTCCATGAGACAAGCAGGACGCCCGATGGCGGGTCGCCATGTCTCGTCTTCGGAGAGGACAACTACACAATCCTGTAGAAGATGTGGACAACCAGGGCATAATTCCAGGAGATATTCTAATCAACCGATGATTAATGAAGGTACAAGAAGAGTTGTTCCCGATGAATACCGCCGCAAGTGTAGTATCTGCCATTCAATTGGACACAATAAACAAACGTGCCCTAACATTGACTCTAATAGGGAATGAATGACAATTTTTTGATCACATTGAAAACTTTTGGAAGTGTATCATATTGTAATAATTTGGAATTGCAATAATTACTTATTAATGAATGAATTAATATTAATGAATGAATAATGAACGAATTAATATTCATGAATTAATTACATGTCTGTGTACAACTAAAATGGTAATATACAAAAAATCACTTGGTGGGCCTAGAGTTAGCAAAAATCTCCACAGCCATTTTTTCCCGAATCATCTCCATGTCGTCCTCTGACCAATCAAAAGGCATTCGGTTCGCCACAATGTACTCAATAATTCTCAAAGTATGGGGACCACAGTTACCTCTGCAATTCAGAACATAAAACACCATTAGAAATCGTTCATAAAGAATATCTAAACACGTGAATGAAATAGAATGTCTTACGATTTCTTTTGTTGGGGGACTGTAGAAGGATGCACCAGGCTGACCGAGAATGGCTTATTTTCCCGAGTGAACGCCCGACGACCAGGTCGCCGTGCTGTGTGGAACCCTGCGTCACTCAACATGGAGGGTAAAAACCACCGTAATGGCCGGACCTGCTAGTGCCTGATCTGATAAGGGACTTCCTGTCTCCAGGGGGCCATAAA
This sequence comes from Dipteronia dyeriana, assembly GCA_032871835.1. Taxonomy (NCBI): domain Eukaryota; kingdom Viridiplantae; phylum Streptophyta; class Magnoliopsida; order Sapindales; family Sapindaceae; genus Dipteronia; species Dipteronia dyeriana. The sequence continues at coordinate 73,917,835 of CM065300.1, read as the reverse complement.
TATCAATATTCCAGCGACAAAGGTCGACGCTCACCACCAGCCAATGTTTGGCCCCAATGTTGCACGGAATCAGCACATGTAATAGTATGCATGCCGTGTTAGCTTAGGATATACTTACAATTTTTTTTTAAATCATCTCAATCATGTAACACTTACCTGTTCAACCTCGTGCCATGAGCGGTTTCCACTCGTGGTTGCTCCACGGACCGTGAGAAGGTCCTCTTCCAACCATCAGGATTGTAACACATTCCACCTTGCCGTGCTCACAGCATCGTGGGAATCACGAGGCATCATCCTCTCCCACATGTACAACATAAGTGGTTGTACAAGCATTGACAAGATCGTATTATTAATACAGAAGCATAAAATCCGATGTGATTCCCAAATGTTATAACTACTTACATAAAATTGTGTATCCAACACGTTGATCCTCTAGTTGTACACATTATGGAATCCTCACTAACGCTTGCGAAGAATATTGAGGTATGCATCCATATGCAGACAAATAATAAAACCACCGTAATTGTTAACAATTCAACAATACTTACACAAAAGTTAATATGAAATATAATAAGTACGTACCGTGTCCTCCAAGTCCATGAAGTTAAAATGCATACGCACGAACCATCCCTCGGTAACGCGTGACAGTACATCCACATTACGTCTGTTTAATGATTGAATTACCTTAGCTATACATAAATTAGAATAAACAAGAAATGTACATCCATTTGTATTATAAAAAGTTGGACTCACTGTTCCCCGTTGATGTTCCTCTTGAAGGCTTTGTATGCCGCTAGGTGGTCACCGTCCACTAGTCTGTGGGGGTCAAAAATGTGTTCTACGGACTCGGGTCGTGTCTTCAACCTCTTTGGACTACAAGGATCTGTGTAAGGGCTCACCAACTGCCATCCGCTCTTACCTAAACGCTTCACCAGAGGAGGGGACCGCTCCTACGGCATGGACGTGCTGGGTGAGAGAGGGGACCGCTCTGATGCCACGATCGTGCTGGGTGCGGGAGGGGACCGCTCCAACGCCACAGAGATGCTGGGTGAAGGAGGGAACCGCTCCGACGCCACGAACATGCTGGGTGAGGGAGGGGATCGCTCCGACGCCACGGAGGTGCTGGGTGGGAGAGAGGACCGCTCCGACGCCACGGAGGTGCTGGGTGGGGGAGGGAACCGCTCCGACGCCACGAACGTACTGGGTGGGGGAGGATACTGCTCCGATGCCACGGACGTGATGGGTGTGGATGGGGACCGCTCCAATGGCACGGACGTGCTGGGTAGGGGAGGGGATCGCTCCTACGGCATGGACGTGCTGGGCGGGGGAGGGGACCGCTCCGACGCCACGGAGGTGCTGGGTGGGGGAGGGGACCGCTCCGACGCCATGGACGTGCTAGGTGGGAGAGGGGACCGCAGTGGTTGAATCGATGTGCTAGGAGGTGGGGGGATCAATGTGCTGCAAGGTAGGGGGCTCGATGTGATGGGAGGTGGGGGGGACCGCTAAGCCTAGGTGTCTGTCCCCCCCTCCCCCCCGTAAACCTATTAGTGGACCCTCAGGGACTAAATAATTGATCAAGAGGTGGGGGTCCATCCCGGTGTGTACTTAAGGTCGAACCTTGAAGCCCCCGGATCATATCCAGTAACAATCGGTGTTGCAGCTAAATCCTCATCACTCTTTCGGATCATATCCAACAACTCCAAGTGTTGACGTTGTCGATCCTCGTCACTCTTCCGGAGGGCTTCACGCACATCGTTTAACATTTTAGTCCACGGAGCCTGAAATTATGTCTACATTGTTAGTAAAAAACTATCAGCACGTGTTAATAAAAAACACTTAACTTTGTTTTCAACTTACATTTCCATCACGTCCAACGCCCCCACTGGAATCCTCTATCGAACTACCATGTCCGGGGGTGAAAAACCGAACCCGCATATGCCTATGCCTTTCTCGTTGAGGGACTGTCTCATATCCCTCACTGTCACTGGGCCTCAAACCCCCAGCAGCGGGCTCAGATCCCTCACTGTCAATGGTCCTGTCTGTACCACTGATCCCGCCTAAGGTGGTCTGATCAGGGACCTCAGGCGGCATATCATCCATGTCATCTTCTACATACATGCTCCACCCCTCGTCTAGGCAGGCATAGTACGGTGCCTGTCTCTAAGCTGGTGTGGGCACCAGTTCCTTGATCGCAAACATCTGAAATATTAGTTAGAACAATGTCATTGTACAAATACTAACTAATAAAAACATTAACAAAATAAATACATACCCTGGCCTTGAAAATCTTTGCTAGCTTCTTCCTTCTCGGTTGTTTGGTCAACTCCCACTTTAAAATACGGGGAGTCAGATCAGTAACCCTCCGGACATCGACCTCTTTGGCCAACTCAGGGATCACCTCCAAAGCAAATATCTGCATCATAGATAAGTACGATAAGTATCCATACAATTTTGGGCACCAACAATAAAGTACAATTTGTAGTTCGAACTTCTTACTAACAGGGCATGAGAAAGACCGTATATGTTGTAGGTCTAAACCTAGCGTACATCAGCGCCTTTTTCCTGCCGGCGTCGCTCGAACCCATCTCTTCGCCCGTCAAGCGCATGCTTGAATGAGTGAATAGAATGCCTATACATGTGGGCACCCCACGGGAACGCGTCGAACGCATCGAGGTCCTCAACCAGCCAAAACTGCCAAACTGGAATCTTGAATCTCTCATCCACCCCCATCAGTATCCAGTTCAGCATATATAAGAGGCAGAGCTTGACAGCATCGTACGCCTGTCAGAAATCTGTGCCGGTGACAACACCCCTAATCTGCTCCAGCGACACCTCCTCGGCTACAGGAAAGTACCGCTCATGTATGCCATTCTCCACTGCTGCATATATTGTGGTCTCTAGTACAACTCCAAACCGAAGTCCGGTGATCAGGCAAAAATTCCAACTTCGAAAACCTCACCGATTGGGTTCCTAACATGAAGTGCGTCTCATCTGTGGGGTTGTTATGATGGAGCTCCCTCAAAAGCAACTGATGGATAATACCACCGAAAAACTTCATCTCCCTATGCATCATCAGGAAATGCCCGAAACTAGAGGCCATGAACCGCCGACGGTCTTCATCTGCAAATTCTATAGGAACATGGTTCAGCGCGTCGTCTATATAGGCGAGGGCATCAAAATGGCTGTGTCGTGTCAATTTGCCCTCATACCAGTATCCTTATGGAGTTTAAAGTGAATCCCTCAACCTAATTCTTATCTGCAATGTAACAGAAATACAACATCATTAGACAGAATTTTATTAAAAAGCTCGATCCCTTTCAAAAAAGCCCGGTTGATTTACAAAAATGCTCGATTCCTTTTCAAAAGGCTCGATCCCTTTCAAAACAGCTCGATTGCTTTACAAAAAAGCTCGATTCCTTTTCAAAAATGCTCGATCCCTTTCAAAACAGCTTGATTGCTTTACAAAGAACCTCGATTCCTTTTCAAAAAAGCTCGATTCCTTTCAAAAAGGCTCGATCCCTTTCAAAAAAGCTCGATCCCTTTCATAAAAGCTCCATCACTTTTACAAAAAGCTCGATCATTTTTAAAATAAGCTCGATACCTTTTTAAAAAATCTCGATCCCTTTTCAAAAACGCTGGATCCCTTTCATATAGGCTCGATCCAATTCAAAAACAGCTCGAACATATTCAAAAAAGCTTGATTCCTTTTCAAAAAGGCTCGATCCCTTTAAAAAAGGATCGATCCCTTAAAAAAAGCTCGATCCCTTTTAAAAAAAGCTCCATCCCTTTATAAAAAAGCTCGATCCCTTTTAAAAAATCTCTAACCCTTTTAAAAAAGGCTCGATCCCTTTTCAAAAAAGCTCGATTCCTTTCAAATAGGCTCGATCCAATTCAAAAACATCTCGAACCTATTCAAAAAAGCTCGATTCCTATTCAAAATGGCTTGATCCCTTTTAAAAAAGGCTCGATCCCTTTTCAAAAAAGCTCGATCCTTTTCAAATACGCTCGATCTAATTCTAAATCAGCTCGAACCTATTCAAAAAAGCTCGAAACCTATTCAAAAAAGCTCGATCCTTTTCAAAATGGCTCGATTCTTTTTTAAAAAAGCTCGATTCCTTTTCCAAAAACCTCGATCTACCAAAACCTAATTTTCACGAAAAAAATAGCTTCACTAATCAAATAAGCTCGATTTTCTTGAAAAAAGTCTCGAAAACCTAGATTTCATCTTCCTCAATTGATATTCAACCAAATTACAAACCCTAACCGAAACCACAACCATTCTCACATCTCTATTTTAACCGGTTTCTACAATTCCTATCAACAAAACTCAATTCTAACATGTAATGCAAGTTAACAACAACAAAAACGAGGAAAAATAACCAATCTTACCTTTGTCAATCGCAGCCCTTCCGGTCACTTCACCGTCGATTAGTTTCTCGTCGGTTTGACTGTTGCTTCTCTCTGACTTTGAAAACGACAATTTTCTCACTGTTAAAATATTTCGTGATGTTTTTGTCTCAAACGCTCTTTTGGTGCCTTTTAAATATAAATTAGTGATATTTGCACAACAGTCCCTCAAATAGTGCCAATAATTTTTTGGCCCCTTTTTTTTTATTAGACTTTAGAATTTAGATGAACAAATATGAACTTATATTTATATTATTAAGGTTTGAACCATGGTAGGTGGAGAATTCAACCAAGATAATAAACCCCGTAAGAGTTAAGTCGGTTTTATTATCACATTCTTCTCGCTTTTAGTAAAGGTGAGTTTTAAAACAATTGTCCCTTTTTATGTAATAAAAAAAAACATAAACCAAATCGTAAAAGGCAATCCACAAAATTACACAATTATAATCAAACTATTCTCTTTCTATTAGCTTTTACGCACACACACAAGAACCAATAGCAAGATATTTGACCTTTACACTACGAAAATATCGTTAACCTTTTCTGCTTGTCTCTTCTGATGAAAACGACGAGCTATTTAGTTCATAACCAATGCATAATACATCCTTTCACATTTATTATTTTTAATATTTTGTGGCCATTGTTTTTAAATTTAAACTCAGCTTCTGCAGTTGTGCTTCTATGATACACGCAATTAAACTATGAGGTCCTGTTTGTTGTTTATGATTAGAATTGGATTGAACTATATTAATCCTAAATCCATGTTTGATAACCCTATGAGATTGGGACATTATCTCGTAAAAGTATCCAATAATCTTATCAACATGAGACTAAATAAACATATCTATATCGGTGGGTTTACTAGTCTTTAGACTAAAACCATTTTTATTTTTTTGTCTTTTTTTTCCTATCTTTTCTTTCAATTATCTTTTTTAAATTTTATAGTAATTTCATACATAAGTTGTAATTTAATTTATTCTTAGAATCATTTATTTTTGTTTACTTATTTAAAAATATTTTTTATTTATAAATATCTATAAATATTATATAATATAACTTTACTTTTAATTAAAGTAATAATATGATACCTATATATCTATTTTAATCCAACCAAAAATTGTACCAAACATATGAGAAAATACTAATTTGTTATTCAATTTTCATTCGATTATTAGGGACCGAGATCATTTCAATCCTAATTTCTCTCAATAGAATTGAAGAATTCAAATTCGATGAGCCTACCGTAATTCCACATGTATATAATATATATATATATATATATAATATTTTATTAAATAAATAAATTACAAAATCAAAACATATTTAAATTTTATTTAAAAATAATATAAATATATAATTTAAAAATATTTTTGAATATTATTACATTAATATTATATATAAAAACATTTATTTTCTATAAATACATATTTCAATAATTTATTATTTAATTTCAAAATGTTATCGAATTAAAAACATTATCAAAGTTAGTATAATCTCATGTTTCTCTAAACAAAACATGGTATTTATTCAATCCAGTCCTACATTTCTTTAAACACGGCATATTATTAATTTAGTCAAGTCTAGTTCAATCAAATCCTCTCTAACACCAATCACATCTCAATATAATTCAATCCCATAAAATAGTCAAATCCAATCCCGTACATCAATCGGGGTCTTAAAGACAATTTTCTAATCATAACAATTACAATACATAAAAAATTCGGTTGTTTTCAATAAAAATGAATAAACATTTTTGGTTAAATTTCCACTAAAATCTTTTTATTTATTATTATTTTCTTTGAATATGACTAAAAACCTTTTCATCGTTAATATAAAAAAAATTTCAAAAGTCAAAGTTTATATCAAATTATGTATTTACCAGAATAACCTTGAATTACTGAAAAAATTCGTTGGATGTACCTCTCTACGGTCCATCCATCATTCCACACTTATATGCCGGAGAAGATGTCACTATATTAAAATAGATATATGAGCCGTGTATGCAGTGATTGTTGAAACCCCGTTCATTGGTCACGCAGAGGAAGTAAGGTTTTAAATTTTTTAATACAGATCATAATTTATATCTGGGACCAGTGAACTTGGGATCATAATTATTTTTTTCAGAACTAATACATACAATATGTAAACACTGAAAAATGTAATCAATAAAATCAGAAGAAGAAAATCTTACCAATGTTTGGAGGCTCCTTTACTTTTCGATATGCTCATGTCTGAACCAATCTTACCAACGTTTGAAAGCTCCTTCACTTTACGATGTGCTCCTGTCTGAACCACTCGATCTTCCTCGCTATCTCCCAGAACTGGTAACAGCGTGTGGACGAGTCACGGTCTCAGGAACTTGAATGGAGGATGTAGAGAAATACTTGAAGAAACTCTTTCTTCTCAATTTGGTGTATTGATTTCAAAAACATAAATTGCATCTCATGCAAAAACTTATATTGTCAGATGTGGTTTCGTCTTTCTTTTAAAACAATATATATCAAATATATATATATATATATATCATATCTCACGTAGCCTTTTGATAACAGGGCAAACACTTGAATTTTTAAAAAAAATTTGCCTCTCACCTCTTGTGATCAGTTGTTCGTTCCGCTAAGATATATATATATATATACATATCTTTTTTTTTTTCTTTTTTTTTCTCATACGCAAACACTTGCGTTAGATATATATATATCCGTATTTGTATCCAATACAAATACTTATATATGTGCACACACCAATTTGCATCCAATGTAATCTCTTGTATTATAATTGATATATATCTTTTAATTATCCTTTTCAAATATATCTAATATATTAAAAGTGATAATAGGTATTTTAAATTTAAACTTAAATTCAAATAGTTAGATAAATGATCTAGTAAAATAAAATAATCCTATTATTTTATCTTCACCTACATCTGTATATCAACTAACACCCTCCAATCAATAGTTAATTAATAATTCATAATTATCAATATAATTAAATAATCTAATTATTTAATTAATTTAACTATTAACATTTGTCGTTTGTGAATTTTACCAGGCGTACACGTCATCGACAAAGAGGATAAATTTGCCAGGAGGACGTCCGGATAGGCATCCTGCAAGGCATCACCAAAGAAGAGAAGTCCGAATAAACAAATATTGAACAAATACCTGCTCGGGGTCAACTGACGTCATATACTACTCGGGGTTAGTTAAGCATACTCGGGGCTAGTTGATGACATTGTCTACCCGGGATCAGATGAATTCACTCGGGACCAGCTGACGTTTTCTACTCGGGACAAACATGAAGAAAATTGAATAAAAAGCCCAGCGCGTAGCTCACACGAATCGAGCATTAAAATACACGAAGATATCCATATCAAAGAGGAATTCAAGAAGAACAAAATTATCAAGTAGAAAGGGTTCCTAATCAGGCAACAATTTTACTTCTTCAAAAAGACTACACTCTTATAAGGAAATAAGTCCTAACTGGACTACATTACTAGAGTCCCATTCGATCTCAATACAAGTCTCTGAAACAGGAAAGAAGACAAACTACTTCGAACAGGCAAACAATCATAATTAAATACAAAGATCTTTTATTACTTGTACAAAGAAGATTAGGGTTCTACGGACATATAAATAGACTCATAATCTCGTCACACAAATACATACATCAATCATAGAAAAATACTGAGAGAATAAAGAGAGATCGAGAATTGTAATTATATTATTTCATAGTGGATTTTGGCTTGGTTGATCATTCAACCACCCGTGGACGTTTCTCAGGTCATCGAAGTTTTACCACGTAAAAAACTTACGTCCGATTACTTTCTCCTTCTCTTTCTCTTTGAAATCACAGCAAAAATTCAATCCTTGTTGGCTTTTCTCATACATCCAGAAATCGACGTCAACAATTGGCACTAGAAGGAGGGGCGTTTGAACCTTCGATTTAATTAAAGGTAATGACAGGAAGCAGAAGCAGTTCCGGGGATGTCCAAAAATCTCCAGATAACTTCCATGTTCGTAGTAGCTTGCTAGATCAGTACAGAGAACCAACCTACATTCCTGGCGGGGATCCAGCAAATTCCTCCGACCAGCGGAGACCTAACACAACGCTTCTGAGAGGCGTTGCAACAATTGGTGGCAGACGCAGCAAAGGAAGAAGTTGATCTACTGGCTGCAGAAGAAGCATAACCTCCTAACCTCCCACTTGCGAGGCTTCGTTCGGTTGTAGTAGGGCCAGAACTAAATGCACAGGAAACCGGAAGAAACTCTGCTCCAATCAATCAGGTAGGACGTGAAACACCTGAAGAGGAACGACCACGCCAGAAGCAGAACCAGAATCAGACAGTTCGTGCTAGACACCGCAAACATGACCAGTACAGGGATCAGTTGTCATCAGAAGATAACGATCAGCACCGTCGCAAGCGTCATCACGAAATCATACGTGAAACCCGGTATCAAAGTAAAGAGCTAGAAAGAGGAATGACAATCACCCAGCGGTTCAACCATCAGGGAAGTCCGGTGGGAGACAGAGATGTCTTAATCAAGAGCCTAACTCGAGAAGTAGAGAACAATAGGCGTCAAATGGACGCACTGGTCAGACGTTATGGGTACAATGATTTATCTGACGGGGATTCTGACAGCCCGTTCACTAGGGACATCCTACCGACTTCATTCCCAGAAAGATTCAGGATGCCACAGGTGGAGCAGTTCGAGAAGGATACAGACCCAAAAGAACATATCAGACGCTGTAAAAGTGCTATGGCTCAGTATGCCCATAGCGATCCCGTACTATGCCTCAACTTTCTACAAACTCTAGGAGACATGGGCTCAAGATGGTTCGGGAGATTGCCCCCAGCAAGTATCGAAAGTTTCAGTGAACTGAGCAGAAATTTCTCAAGGCAATTTCTGAGTAATGTTCACAGGAAAAAATCAGTGGCTTACCTTTCTCAAATAAAACAAGGGAAAGATGAGTCGCTGAAGAAATACCTGGGAAGATTCGGCCAAGCGGTATCAGAAATCAGCAGTGCAAAAGATGAAGCAATAATTGCTGCATTCTTCAACAACCTACATAATGGACGGTTGTCTTTTGACTTAAGAAGAGCCCGTCTGACAAGATATGCATATATGATGGACATGGTAGGAGAATATGCACTAGCTGAAGAAGAAGAGTTAGCCACGAAAGGATGCTACATGTATGGAGGAAAACCCAAAAAGGCCGCTGAATCCAAGGTGCAGAACCAAAAGGGAAAACAGAAAGGAAACAGCAAAGAAAAAAGAAAGGATGGGGGAAGCGGGCATAATGCCGAACAAACCACGAAAAAATATTGAGGTAGATACACCAACTACACCCCTATTTAGAAAAAGTAGGAGGAAATCTTGGCCATACTGGAAGCAAAGAATATGGTACAAGAGCCATGACGACAGTCTTAGTTCGCCGGACGAGATACAACAAAATACTGCAGATTCCATAAGGAAACCAGTCATGAGACTTCCAAGTGTTACCAGCTCAGAGATTACATAGAAACCCTCATTCAGGAAGGACATCTACAAGATGTAATCTTGAAAAGGGATGAGAAATCATAAACAAAGAAAGAGACTAGGGTCGATCACAGCTCTGGTCAAAATCAAAAGGCCAGTCCAGAGGCCAATGAAGTATTACATACAATCTTTGGAGGACCATCCACTGGGAGAAGTAACCGAGAGTGAACGCAGGAAATCAAAGAAGAGGTAGAAGCAAGACATAACTTTGACGTGAACTCGGTCGAACCAGACCCGAAAAGGGTAAAGGAAGGATGGGACCCATTAATATTCACAGAAGCAGATTCACATGGGTCGATGTTCGGCCAAATGACGCCCTGGTCATAAGTGCCCAGATTGGTCACCGGGAAGTCAAGAGGATCCTGATAGATAATGGGAGTTCAATGGACATTCTCAATGTAGCCGTCTATGATCAACTCAGGTTGGACCGAAAGGATCTATAGCCTTTCCATACTCCACTCAGAGGATTCGGAGGAATTTAGGTCAGGTCACTCGGGACGGTAAAGCTACCCGTAAAGATTGGAGTGGCGCCTTGTCAGAGAATTGTACTGCTCGACTTCGTGGTGGTAGACTTAGACAATTGGCCGTATAATACGTTGCTGGACCGACCATTCCTAAATAAAACTTAGGCCGTAACAGCCACTTATGCCTTAATGATCAAATTCCCTACCGAACAGAGGGTCGGTGTAGTCAAGGGATCTCAAGAGATGGCCTGAAAAGCTAACCTGTTAGTATACAAAGACAAAAATAATGAACAGGTTTGCACTATAACGCAGCCGGGTCAGAACAAAGAGTCACTATCATTCGTATTTGATCCAAGGGAAGAGTCGAATGAATCCAAAACTGAACCAGTCAAAGAGATAATCTTGAAAGAAGAGGAACCAGATAAAATGATCAAGATCGGGGCCAACCTGGAAGGAAAAGTCAAACAAAGCCACACTGATCTGCTAAAGGAATACAAGGACGTGTTCGTCTGGAGTTATGAAGACATGGTCGGGATAGATGCCCAAATAATATCTCACCATCTCACATTAGACCCGAATGCAAAACCGGTGATACAAAGGACAAGATCATTCAACCTCTAGAGAAGTCAGGCAATCAAACAGGAATTGGAGAAGCTACTCGCTATAGGGTCAATTAGAGAGGCCAACTACCCTCAATGGGTAGCTAATGTAGTCCTCGTCCAAAAGAAAAATGGACAATGGAGAATGTGCGTAGATTTAACAGATTTAAACAAGGCATGCCTAAGAGACAGTTTTCCACTTCCGAGGATAGATCAGTTGGTGGACGCTACATCAGGCCATGAGTTGCTCAGTTTCATGGACGCCTACTCGGGATATAACCAAATCCGGATGAACAAGGCTGACGAAGAAAAAATAGCATTCACAACTTATCAGGGTTTGTACTGTTACACAGTGATTCCTTTCAGATTAAAAAATGCAGGGGCAACCTATCATAGGCTGGTCAACAGAATCTTTGCACGGCAAATAGGAAGGAACATGGAAGTGTACATTGATGACATGCTGACCAAGAGCATCTCGGTAGACAAGCATACCTCAGACCTACGAGAGACATTTGGTGTTTTGAGAAGATACCAAATGAAGCTAAATCAGAACAAGTGTTTATTCCGAGTTCCTTCAGGAAGACTCCTGGGTTTTCAAGTTCACCAAAGGGGAATTGAAGTCAATCCTGAAAAGATCAGAGCCCTGCAAAGAATGACCTCACAAAGGACGTTAAAGAAGTACAACGCTTAATAGGATGTTTAGCTTCCTTGGGAAGATTTATCTCAAAGGCCACAGACAGATGCGCACCCTTTTTTAAAGTAATCGAAAAAGAGAAAGGGCTCGAATGGAACGAAGAATGCGAGCAGACATTCTTAAAAATCAAAGAATATTTAGGGCAGGCTCCCATCCTTTCAAAACCATAGATGAGAGAGATACTCCATTTGTACTTATCGATTACAAAACTAGGAGCAAGCTCGATCCTAGTCAGAACAGAAGATGGAGTACAGAAGCCAGTGTACTATACCAGCAAAGCACTTATACCAGCCGAGGCCAGGTATTCACAGGCAGAGAAAATGGCCCTAGCATTAGTTTCAGCAGCAAAGAAGCTAAGACCATATTTTCAGGCTCATAAAATCCAGGTTCTCACCGACTGCTCATTAAAGCAAATTCTACAAAACCTAGAGATTTCCGGGAGCCTGACCAAATAGGCTTTCGAGCTAAGTGAATTCAATATCCACTACGTCCCTAGGACATCCCTCAAACGGTAAGCAGTGGCGGATTTTATAGCAAAGTTCACAAAGCCAAACCTGGAAGCAAAAAGGATGTTTGGAAAAAATTTCCCATGGAAATTGTATGTTGATGGCTCTTCAAACACTCATGGCAGCAGGGCAGAGATCATAGTATGCACTCCAGAAGAAGATGATGTCGAATGTGCCATGAGGTTTGACTTTAAAGCAACCAACAATCAAGCTGAGTACGAGGTACTACTAGCTGGACTCAGAGTCTGTATAGCTCTCGGGGCAGACGAAGTCGAGATATTCAACGATTCATAGATAGTTGTCAACCAAGTCCTGGACGAGTACCAAGCCAAAGATGAAGGCATGATGGCCTAATGTGACATTGCAAAACAACTCCTCTAGAAATTCAAAGAATATAGGATTGCCCAGATACCCAGGGAGGAGAATGAAAAGGCAGACCCCTTGTCCAAACTAGAGTCAGCAACAACCATAATCAGGCCAAAGACTATCCCGGTTGCACATCTCCTCAAACGAGCACAGCTGAACCAAAAAAATTACAAAATTTTAGAAATCCAAACACCGTCAGACTGTTAGATGACTCAGTGGAAAAGGTTCCTGGAAGAAGACGTGCTTCCGGAAGAGCCCTTCCAAGCAAAACGTATCAGGTATAGATCAGCAAGGTACATATTGGTTGGAGGAGAATTATACAGAATGGGGTATTCCCGAACAATCCAAAGATGTGTGTCACAGGAGGATACAAATCGGATATTGCAGGAAATCCATAGAGGAGTTTGCAGAAACCACACTGGGGTAAAATTTTAGCACACAAGGTACTCAGACAAGGTTATTATTGGCCTACTCTATTCTCAGATGCACAACGATGTTCGGAGAGTTGCAATACTTGCCAAAGGATTGCTAATGATTTCCGATAACCCCTTGAACAGCTCAGAAACCTCACATCCCCATGGCCATTTTCCATGTGGGGTTTGGATGTAATCGACCCAATGACAGATGGGACAATGGTGGAGCAAAGTATGCCATATTAGTCGTTGACTACTTCACGAAGTGGGCAGAAGCAGAAGCATTGGTGCATATCACAGAAGCAAACACCACAATTTTCATGAAAAAGAATATACTTTATAGGTTTGGAGTCCCAAACACTATAATCACTGACAACGGCACCCAGTTCGATAACCTGAAATTCAGAGAGCTGTGCAAAGAATACCGGATTGCCAATTACTATACAACATTTTCCCACCCTCAAACAAATGGGCATGTTGAAACAGTGAACAAAATCATCAAGCACATAATCAAAGGAAAACTAGATGCCAAGAAAGGAAGCTGGGTTGAAAAGCTTTCCGTAGTATTATGGGCATATCGGACAACAGCAAGAACGTCAACAAGAGAGACTCCATTCACTTTAGCGTTTGAAACAGAAGTTGTTATCCCCATAGAAACGTCATATACATCACCCCGGGTCAGGCTATATGATGAAGAACAGAATGTTGATATGCTATTACAAAGTCTAGATGAGCTAGAAGGGAAAAGGGAGGATTCCCCGAATACGAAATATGGCATATCAGCAAAGAGTATCCCGGCACTACAACTCTCATGTTTGAGTCAGGAAATTCCAACTAGGAGACCTGGTACTCAGGAAGGTGTCATTGAACACAAAAAATAAAGCTGCAGGTTCCCTTACTGATAAATGGGAAAGCCCGTACAAAGTCGAAGGAATAGCTGGCCATGAAGCATATTGGATTGCACGACCCAATGGAGGGGTTTTACCCTGACCATGCAATGCCCAATATCTGAAGCTTTTCTATCCTTAAATTATTTTTTGTTCTTTTTTCTAGTCAGGACAATTTTAGTTAGGTCAGATATTAGCTATGGAATTTAAATCTTTGCTGATTTTGCAGTTATAAATAAAAATCAAACTCGAGATTTTCGAAAGATAAAGCATATGATAATAAGAACATATGGAACACGAGTGTGATAATAAGAAAATGCAAATAGAATAATCGAGACCATTGATTCCCGAATGGGCGGAGAAGCTCGAAGGAGCATGCTAGCCGAGCAAGGTCAATTGACCTTAGCAAAAAGGCAAACCCGATGCACCAGATTCTTGAGAAAGGCTCAGGACGCTATCGGAAAAATTCTGGTGAAATGCGTAGCTGTGTTAAGCTATTCAAAAAGCTTAACGATTCAGCAAACCCTTGAGCATAAAAATTAAGGAGACGTCCTCAGTAATGCGTAAGGACTCGTACATATGATTATGGTGAGCCTTGATGTAATGTTCGGGTAGCAACTGTGTATGAAACACAAGTAAAAACCTACTTGCCTATTTTAAGATGACTCGGTTAATAATACTAGCCAATTTAATAAGATACTTGGCGTTAAAAATTATTCGGGGAACGAAACCGGTTGAATAAGATACTTGATTAAGTTACCCGAACATCAGAAATAGCCAGTTTAGTAAGATACTTGGCATGAAGATTGCAACAGCCAGTTTAATAAGATATTTAGCGTTAAAAATTATTCGGGGAACGAAACCGGTTTAATAAGATACTCGGCTAAGTTACTCGAACATCAGAAATAGTCAGTTTAGTAAGATACTTGGCATGAAGATTGCAATAGCCAGTTTAATAAGATATTTGGCGTTAAAAAATTATTCGGGGAACGAAACCGATTTAATAAGATACTCGGTTAAGTTATCCGAACATCAGAAATAGCTGGTTTAATAAGATACTCGGCAACAATAGAGCCAAGTTAAAGGTGAAATTCTTTGAAGCAATAAATCAGATCAAGACCACTCGGTTCATAAAAGCTAAACTCGAGATTTTATTAATCTCACCAAAGAATCGTTACAAAAAAATTGTTACAAAGAATTACAAAGAATTTCTACAAAAAACTTATACAAAAATCAAGGTTATGAGGATTTTGAACTCTTGCCAATACTCGGGTCAGGCACCATCTCGTACTCACGGAGCAGACTTTCATTAGAAGGCCAAGCAATCATGTTGACCGAATCGTCCATCCACTAGCTGTAATCTTCTCTTGGGATCGGTCCAACATCAGGGACCACACCCTCCACGACCGACTCCTGACTGGCGTAAAAAGTCGAGAGGGAGTGCTCGGATGGAACCTCCAAATGCATAGGACGTGGCTCTTTCCCTCGGCTACGGAAACAAGCTCTCCACTCCTTCATCTGAGTTCGAAGAGATTTCAAGGACCGATCCACATGATTCTTGATCGACAACTCCCAGTTGTTTCGAGCTTTCTCAGTTGTCCGATTCTTAACCTTGAAAAACTCGCCAACTGAAACCAACCCAAGCTTAAACTCCCGAAGGAGATGGGCATCATAGGAAAGGGATCTCTTGAAATGATCTACCCCTTGCACTTCGAGTTCCAGCATGGCCTCCTTGGATAGGGACTCGACTGTCAGAGCCTGGTGTTCCAAGTCTTCGATCTTCTGCTCAAACGTTGACTTACACTGCTCCGCTTCCTGTTCGGCTTTAAGCATTGATTCTTGGGCAAAGGACAACAAATTTTGAAGTGAAGTTGTCTTCTCTTCTGCCAAAGGAGCTTTCTCCTCGGCCTCAACCTGTTTCGCCAAACAGTGGTCGGCAAACACTTGGGCACTGCCGACTTCTTTCTGATAAGTCGATTCGACCAGAGCACGGTTATCCTCACTCTCTTTCAATTGAGCTTCCAGACGCCTTATTCGACTAGCTTGATGTTGCTGCGTCTGAACCAGCTCAGCGAACTCGGCCACCATCTGTAAAGAAATATAATTAAAAATCTGGCGAACAAGAAAAACAATTGAAGAAGTTAAGGATAACTTATATAAGATGCACCGTTAAAAACGTTCTGAAGACGGTCTGTCAGGGAGCTATCCCGAAAACAACTCCTGCTGTCTTCCCCAATGAAAGTCCGACCTGATGACATCCCCCACAGTATATCCTAAGGAGAAGGATATGAAAGAACCCCCAAGGGTTCAACCCCTTGATCTTCAACCTCAGGGGGAAGGGAACCCCTGTTCGGCTCCGAAGTCTCCGCAACCACCGATGCTCCAACATCAACGCTAGGGGGAATCTTAGCCCCAGTATCTTCATCGCTGCAGTCAATGAATGAGATCACCTGAGGGACTTTGAGAGGGTGAGTAGGAGAGCCAACTGTCTTCCGGTTCTTAGCCCAAGAACGATGGAAGCTGAGGTCAGCTAGGGATCTTCCTGAGCATCATCCTGAAAAAATTAAAAAATTCGGGACCTAAAGGTACTTGTCCTGCAGAGGTATTACCTCCATTACCGGCATCTGACCTTACAACATGTCCTTCACTAAGACCCTCACTCTGCCTCTCCCCATCATCAGGCAGTTGAGTATATGTCGGGCCACTCGGACCACTAGTCTCCTCAGCGATCGGTTGAACAACGTCCTCTGGGATATATTCGGGATTTGATCCTTATCTACATCGGTTTCCTCGTCAGACTCGGGCGGGGCAATACCATCATTGCTCTGACGAGAAACTTCTTTTCGGCTCGTCTGAAGAATCGATTTCACTTGGCGAGCTTGAAGGTCGCAGACGATGTCTGTGTCATACACTTAGAAAAAATTTGGGGGGACCGTGTCAGAATACGAAAAGCAAATAATAACAATAAAAAAGGAAAAAGAAGAGGGTTACAAAGATCACTTACATCGCCCGCAGTAAGCCGAAATCTGGCTAAAGAAGCCGAGCTCTATCATTTTCGCCCCGTTGATAAGATAAGACCTGCTCCTCTTCTCCAACGTGCGAACTACTGCCCCATCAAGTCTGGTCAGCTCAGCATTGCTAAATTCAAGCTTCTTCTTGTTCTAAACCTCAGGAGAACAGAAGAAACGGGGAACTTTCAGCACCCTCCGAGTTTCCCCAACCGAGAGGGTGACTTCATGACCTAGATTTCCTCCCTTGAAAAACCAACTGTTCTTCCAGAACTTGTTGGATGAAGGGAATCCCCATACAAACCCCCTCTTTTTAGGGTCATCAGAGGTGTCGACTTCCCGATTCACCTTTGTCCCCTTAGAGACCCAACAGTCAGGGGGATTAGACATTAGGAAATAGGTCCCTGTCTTGCCAGACTGCCTCAGCATGAAGAAATGCCTGATCTCACTCGGGGAAGGTGGCGACAAGTTCATCCAGTTGTACATGTGTCACATGCACATCAATATCTTGTAGCTGTTCGGGGCCTGTTGAGCCGGAGCGATCCCTGCTTCAGCCAAAAACCAGGCAATGAACGATTGAAGAGGAAGTGTGACACCGCAACAGAGCATGGATCCATAGATTGCCACCATGCACGGGGGAGGATTCCACGCAGCTTTATCACCAGCGGGAACCAGAATAATCGAGTCATCCAAATCGAATCGGGCACGATACTTCCCGATCTCTTCTACCCCGACCACATTCGGCTCGGTGTCAAACCCACTCGGGCGATCGGTAGAGAAAGAGAGATGAGATACACTGAACGCCTCTTCAACATCTTTCTCGTCAACAGTCTGCTCCCTGATTCAGACGTTGCCCAAGTTGTGGTTGTGGACTTCGCTTCTACTTTGATGTTTTCCCAACCTTGACCGAAGTGGTACCCTGTGATTAGAAACGACAGATTCAGAACTAGATGAAGAATCAGAACAAAATACAGAAAAATGGACGTCAGGGTAAAGCGCAGAAATGTCAACTTTTAAAAATGGAGGCTCGTCCGGGGAAATTTCCCGCAATAATCGTCGAGCATAAGAAACCAGCTGGAAATCCCCACGATCGAGCGCTTCAAGAGCAATGGTAAAAAACCGATGACGGGAAGATGGATTCATTGAAACTAACCTTGAATGAAAACTGATGCAGAATCTTCAACGAAGAATGGCGATTTTTTACGCAAAGAAACCTGGGCTGGAAAAAAAAATGGTGAATTTTTGTTAGAATGAACCAGCGCGACCCTTCAGTGAAGAATTTAATGAGATAATAGCACGAAACTCTAGGGTCTCTAGGCGGGAAAATTCTGTGATGAGATTTGATGACGTAGGCGGTGCATGGGGAGACGTGACGGTCGTTTCTCATAAATAGAATCGAAAAACGAAGCGGCACAGGAAACGTGTCAAGAAGAGGACTGGCTTTCGCTGTCAGAATTCCAAAACGTCGCCATTATGATAAGACATTTACTCTGGCACTGAGAAATAAAAATTGAAAAAATTGATTAAAATACTTTTGCCCGAAATGAAACTCTATTAGGTAAAAATATTTTAAGGGGGTATTGTCGTATGTAACTCTTTCCAGGCGTACATGTCATCGACAAAGAGGATAAATTTTCCAGGTGGACGTCCGAATAGGCATCCTGCAAGGCATCACCAAAGAAGAGAAGCCCGAAAAAACAAGTATTGAACAAATACCTGCTCTGGGTCAACTGACGTCATATACTACTCGGGGTCAGTTAAGCATACTCAGGGCTAGTTGATGATATTGTCTACTCATGATCAGATGACGTCACTCGGGACCAGCTGATGTCTTTTTCTACTTGGGACAAACATGAAGAAAATTGAATAAAAAGCTTAGCGGGTAGCTCACACGAATCGAGTCATTAAAATACACGAAGATATCCATATCAAAGAGGAACTCCAAGAAGAATAGAATTATCAAGCAGAAAGGGTTCCTAATCAGGCAACAATTTTACTTCTTCAAAAAGACTACGCTCTTATAAGGAAATACATCCTAACTGGACTACATTACAAGAGTCCCATTCTATCTCAATACAAGTCTCTGAAACAGGAAAGAAGACAAACTACTTCGAACAAGCAAACAATCATAATTAAATACAAATATCTTTTATTACTTGTACAAAGAAGATTAGGGTTCTATGGACATATAAATAGACCCATAATCTCGTCACACAAATATATACAGCAGTCATAGAAAAATACAGAGAGAAGAAAGAGAGATCGAGAATTGTAATTATATTATTTCATAGTGGATTTTGGCTTGGTTAATCATTCAACCACTCGTGGACGTTTCTCTGGTCATCGAAGTTTTACCACGTAAAAAACTTGGGTCCGATTACTTTCTCCTTCTCTTTCTCTTTGAAATCACAGCTAAAATCCAATCCTTGTTGGCTTTTCTCATACATCCAGAAATCTACGTCAACAATATTCATTAATTAAATAATCTTATTATTCAATTAATTCCCGAATATATACGTGTCAATTTTGTAACACAATTAATTGGACAATCCAATTAATTAACCGTGACCCTTGTTACCTAAATCGATCGGGCTAGCAAGGGGACCTAATGGACCCATAGTATTTTGAGCTCCAATAATTCTCGGAATCATTAGTTAAACTCTTTAATTAATATTCCTTGATTATTAACTCCGGTGTTATTCCACTAAAAAAACCCGAAACTGCACTCTCTCAACTGCAGACGCTTTTACACAGACCGATACAACTCGGTGTCCATCGATATAGTTATTACATATGGTGTGATCCTCCATAATAGTTCATAATTAGAGCTGATTCATAATTAGAGCTGAGTCATAAATCCTTTTAGTACCATTGATTCTTTAATGGACAATAAATCCTATTTCCTTATGGAATTAGGAGAGCGCTCATATTGTCCAAGCTCCGAATCAACCCTTAAGAGAACTACCATCCACTTCTCACAAGAAGGAGTGGATTCCATTATTGTGTACAAACCTTCCAAGCCACAAGCCAAACCGCAATCTCAACATACGGAGCATATTGATCGGGAACAGCATCCAACCTCACCCACGATATATCAAAGAACACGATCTAACGTGAAGGAGTCGATAAGACACTCAGGATTAAGATCACCCACATATAGCCATCATTAGTTGATATATATGAATCTCATCGGTAAACGGATCTTGGTGAGAGATTTATATAGATCATGGTCCATTCCTGTATGATCACATCATACAAGGTTTCTCCATTCCCATATCTCATATGAATGATTCATGATAGAATCATCTTATATTACAGAATGGACCGCAACCATAGATTAACCACAAATAAAGTACCCAGCTTTATTTTCTATCGATGGACTCTTTAGATTGCACGTCTCTTACTGTATTTATTCGTATATGACACTCATATACAAAGTTCGAGATTACATCCAGCAATCCTGGATGTTAAATATATGCACAAGTTATAAAGTAAACAACACAACAAGAATGAATTGAACTTTTCCTTTTATTTATTTCATAAATCCATTTACAAATTACATCTTTAGGGCATAAGCCCCAACAATCTCCCACTTTCACTAAAGCATGTGAGGCATGTCTCATAACCCTAGACCATCTAGGTGACCCAAAAACACTATAGCCGGTAAGGTCTTCTTAAATTGATCAGCATGATTGTTTTGTGAGGCTATCTTATTGACGACCACATCTCCTCTCTGCACTATCTCTCTAATGAGATGGTACTTTCTATTTATATAATTCACTCTCTTATGTCTTCTTGGTTCTTTGGAATTATCCACAGCACCACTGATATCACAATAAAGTGTGATAGTCCTATCTAGATCTAGAACAACTTTCAGAACACTCAAGAACTTACGGAGCCAAACAACCTCTTTAGCAGCTTTACAAGTGGCTACATATTCGGCTTCCAAGGTAGAGTCAGCAATGCAAGATTGCTTGATACTTCTTCACACAATGGCTCCACCACCTAAAATGAATACTGATCCAGACGTGGATTTCCTAGAATCCTTATCTAACTGAAAATCAGAATCTGTGTATCCTAACGTGATCAAATCCTGCCCGGAATACACTAGCATATAGTCTCTCGTTCTCCGAAGATACTTGAGAATTGTCTTGACAGCAACCCAATGATCTAATCTTGGGTTGGATTGGTATCTGCTGACTACTCCCAGTGTATAGCAGATGTCTGGTCTCGTGCATAACATAGCATACATGAGACTACCTATTATCGATGCATAGGGTACACGTCTCATATTCTCAACTTCTTGAGGTGTCTTAGAACACTGTTCCTTAGACAAGTGAACTCCATGCCTGGAAGGTAAATTACCTTTCTTGGAGTTCTGCATTGAAAATCGAACAAGAATCTTATCAATATATGATGCCTGAGACAGTGCTATGAGTTTGTTCTTACGATCCCTTATAAGTTGGATCCCTTATAAGTTGGATCCCTATAACATAACTTGGCTCTCCCAAATCTTTCATTTGGAACTGGCTAGCCAGCTAGCCCTTTACATCAGACAACACTCCTACATCATTCCCAATGAGTAGGATATTATATACGTATAGGACCAAGAAAACTACTTTCTTATCAATGATGCGCTTATAGACACAAGGCTTATCGACATTCTGCTCGAAACCATAGGTTTTGATCACATCATCAAACCTAATGTTCCAAGATCTAGATGCTTGCTTAAGTCCATGGATGGACCTTTGCAGCTTGCAAACCTTTTGCTTTTGATCTTGATCTGGAGACAAGAATCCCTCTGGTTGCATCATATAGATGCTCTCATTAAGATTGTCATCCAAGAATGCAGTCTTGATGTCCATTTTCCAGATTTCGTAATCGAAATAGGCAGTAATGGATAAGAGAATCCTAATAGACTTAAACATGGCTACTGGCGAGAAGGTCTCTTCATAATCGACCCCCTCTTTCTGGGTATAACCCTTAGCCATTAGCCTTGCCTTGAAGGTCTCTACCTTCCCATCTACTCCTCTCTTTCTCTTCTAGATCCATTTACACCCTATGGGTTTTACCTTATCCGGTAAGTCTACAAGATCCCAGGCTGAGTTAAAGTACATGGACTCTATCTTGAGATTCATGGCTTTAAGCCATTCCTCTTTATCAGGATCTTCCATTGCATTCTTAAATGTCAACGAATCATCCACACTATCAGCAGAGACAACATCTTGTCCCTCACCTATACCTAAATGGTGTTCAGGTTGTCTCACAACCCTCTCACTACGTCTAGGTGGTAGTGTATCTTGATCGGGAACCATCTGACTCTAAGATGTTTATGGATCAACAACTCTTGTTGATGAAGCATCAGTCTCACCAGGCTCTAACTCATTTAATACAATCTTGGAACGAGGTTTATGGTCACTGTCATATGTGAATTTTATCGTACGTACAATTCATCTTCAAAGAGGATAAATTGCCAGGTGGACATCCGAATAGGCATTCAGAAAATTTCCTACAAGACATCACCGAAGAGAAGAAAACCCGAGTAAGCAGATGTTGAACAAAACCTACTCAGGGTCAATCAACGTTATATACTACTCGGGATCAGTTAAATGACACTCGGAGATGGTTAAACAATATTTCTACTCGGGAACGAATGATGTTACTCGGGACCAGCGAGTATTGTCCTTACTCGCGACGAACATGAAGAAAACTGAATAAAAGCCCAGTGCATAGCTCACGTGGATCAAGTCATTAAAATGCACGAAGATATCCATATCAAAAAGGAATCCCAATAAGAACAGAATATTAAACAGGAAAGGTTCCCAATCAGGCAACAACTTTATTTCTTCAAAAAGACTATGCTCTTATAAGGAAATAAGTCCTAATTGGATAACATTATTAGAGTCCCATTTAATCTCAATACAAGACTCTGAAACAGGAAAGAAGACAATCAGCTTCAAGCAAGTAAATACTTGTAATTAAATACAAAGATCTTCTATTACTTATGCGAAGCAGATTAGGGTTCTATAAACATATAAATAGACCCATAATCTCGCCAAAAAAAGATATACAGCAATCATAGAAAAATACAGAGAAAAAAAAGAGATCGAAAGCTTGTAATATTATAATTTCATTGTGGATTTGGCTTGGTTGATCATTCAACCACCCGTGGGCATTTCTCCGGTCATCAGAATTTTACCACGTAAAAAAAACTCGCGTCTGTTTAATTTCTCCTTCTCTTTCTCTTTGAAATCATAGTTGAAATCCAATCCTTGTTGGCTTTTCTCAAACGTCTAGAAATCAACGTCAACAATTGGCGCTAGAAGGAGGGGCTGAACCTCCAATCTCATTAAAAGCAATGACAAGAAGCAGAAGCAGAAGCAGAAGCAGTTCCGGGGATGTCCAAAAATCTCTAGATAACTTCCATATAGGCAGCAGCTCGCGAGATCTTGTTGCAATCATGGAGAACCAACCTACATTTCTGGCGGGGATCCAACCAGTGGAGACCTGACACAACGTTTCCGAGAAGCGTTACAACAATTGGTGGCAGATGCAACAAAGGAAGAATTTGATCTACTGGCTATAGAGGCATAAACTCCTAACCTCCCACCTGTGAGGCTTCGTTCGGTTGTGGTAGGGCCAGAACTAAATACACCGAAAGCTAGAAGAGACTCTGTTCCAATCAATCAGGCTGGACGTTAAACACCTGAGGAAGAATGACCACGCCAGAAGCAGAACCAGAATCAGACGGCTCGTGCTAGACACCGTAAACATGACCGGTACAGGGATAGGTCGTCATCAGAAGATAGCAATCTGCACCATCGTAAGCGTCATCACGGAATCATACGTGAAACCAGGTATCAAAGTGAAGAACCTGAAAGAGGAATGACAATCACCCAGCGGTTCAACCATCAAGGAAGTCTGGTGGGAGAAAGAGACGTCGTAATCCAGAGCCTAACTCAAGAAGTTGAGAATATTAGGTGTCCAATAGACGCGCTGGTCAGACGTTATGGGTATAACAATTTATCTGATGATGATTATGACAGTCCATTCACCAGAGAAATCTTACGGACCCCATTCCCAAAAAGGTTCAGGATGCCGCACGTGGAGCAGTTCAAGAAAGACACAAACCCTAAGGAACATGTCATACGCTATAAAAGTGCTATGGCTCAGTATGCCCATAGTGATCCCTTACTATGCCTAAACTTTCCACAAACTTTAGAAGACATGGGCTCAAGATGGTTCAGGAGATTGCCCCCAGCAAGCATTGAAAGTTTTAGTGAACTGAGCAGGAGTTTCTCGAGGCAATTTCTTAGCAATCTTCACAGGAAAAAGTCAGTGGCTTACCTTTCTCAAATAAAGCAAGGGAAAGATGAGTCGCTGAAGAAATATCTGGGGAGATTCGACCAAGCGGTATCAGAAATCGGCAATGCAAACGATAAAGCAAAAATTATTGCATTCATCAATAACTTACAGAATGGACAGTTATCTTTTGACCTAAGAAGAGCCCGACCGACCAGATATACAGATATGATGGACATGGCAAGAGGATATGCACTAGCCGAAGAAGAAGAGTTAGCCACTAGAGGATGCTATATGCATGGAGGAAAACCCGAGAAGGACGCTGAGTCCAAGGTACAAAACCAAAAAGGAAAACAAAAAGGAAACAACAAAGAAAAAAGCAAGGACGGGGGAAACGGGCTTAATATCGAACAGACCACGGAAAAATACCGAGGCAGATACACCAACTACATCCCTCTTCAGAAAAAGCAAGAGGAAATTCTGGCCATTCTAAAAGCAAAGAATATGGTACAAGAGCCACGACGACAGCCCCAGTTTGCCCGACGAGATACCACCAAATACTGTAGATTCCATAAGGACACCGGTCATGAGACTTTCAAGTGTTACCAGCTCAGAGATTACATAGAAATCCTCATTCGGGAAGGACATCTACAGGATGTAATCTTGAAAAGGGATGAGAAATCAGAAATAAAGAAAGAGATCAGGGCCGATCACAGCTCCGGTCGAAATCAAAGGGCCAGTCCAGAGGCCAATCAAGTAATAAATACAATCTTTGGAGGACCATCTACTGGGAGAAGTAACCGAGAGCGAACACAGGAAATCAGAGAAGCAGTAGAAGCAAGAAATAACTTTGACATAAACTCGGTCGAGCAGGACCTGAGAAAGGTAAAGGAAGTATGGGACCCAATAACATTTACAGAAGTAGACTCACATGGCCTCAATGTTCGGCCAAATGATGCTCTAGTCATAAGTGCCTGGATTGGTCACCGAGAAGTTAGGAGAATCTTGATAGATAATGGAAGTTCGGCAGACATTCTCAATATAGCCGTCTATGATCACTCAGGTTGGACCGAAAGGATCTACAGCCATTCCCTACCCCACTCAGAGGATTCGGAGGAATTGAGGTCACGTCACTCGGGATGGTAAAGCTACTTGTGAAGATTGGAGTGGCACCTTGCCAGAGAACTGTATTGCTCGACTTCGTGGTGGTAGACTTGGACAATTGGCCATATAATGCATTATTGGGATGGCCATTCTTAAATAAAACTAAGGCCGTAACAGCCACGTATGCCCTAATGATCAAGTTCCCGACCGAACAGGGGGTCGGTGTAGTTAAGGGATCCCAGGAGATAGCCCGAAAAGCCAACCTGTCAGTATACAAAGACAAGAATGATGAGCAGGTTTGCACTTTAACACAACCAGGTCAGAACAAAGAGCTACTATCATTCAAATTCGATCCAAGGGAAGAGCCGAATGAATCCAAAACTGAACCGGTCTAAGAAATGATCTTGAAAGAAGATGAATCAGACAAAAAGATCAAGATCGGGGCCAACCTGGAAGGAAGAGTCAAACAAAGCCTCATTGATCTACTTAAAGAATACAGGGATGTGTTTGCTTGGAGTCATGAATACATGGTCGGGATAGATCCCCAAATAATATCCCACCATCTCACAGTAGACCCGAATGTAAAACCGATGATACAAAAGAGAAAATCATTCAATCTCGAGAGAAGTCAGGCAATCAAACAGGAAGTAGAGAAGCTACTCGTTGTAGGATCGATTAGAGAGGTCAATTACCCTTAATGGGTCGCTAATGTAGTCCTCATCCAAAAGAAGAATGGACAATGGAGGATGTGTGTAGATTTTACAGATCTGAACAAGGCATGCCCGAAAGATAGTTTTCCACTTTTGAGGAAAGATCAGTTGGTGCACGCTACATCATGCCATGAGTTGCTCAGTTTCATGGACGCCTACTCGGGATATAACCAAATCCGGATGAACAAGGCTGACGAAGAAAAAACAGCGTTCACAACTGATCAGGGTTTATACTGTTACACAGTAATGCCCTTCGGGTTAAAAAATACAGGGTCAACATATCAAAGGCTGGTCAACAAAATCTTCGCATGGTAAATTGGAAGGAACATGGAAGTATACATTGATGACATGTTGACCAAGAGCATCATGGCATACAAGCATAGTTCAGACCTGCGAGAAACATTTGATGTCTTGAGGAGATACCAAATGAAGCAAAATCTGAACAAGTGTTTATTTGGAGTTTCTTCGGGAAGATTCCTGGGTTTTCAAGTCCACCAAAGAGGAATCAAAGTCAACTCCGAGAAGATCCAGGACTTACGGAAAATGACTTCACCGAGGACCCATAAAAAAAAGTACAGTGCCTAACAGGATGCTTAGCTTCCTTGGGTAGATTCATCTCAAAGGCAACAGATAGATGCACACCCTTTTTCAAAGTAATTAAAAAAGTTAAAGGACTCGAAAGGAATGAAGAGTGCGAGCAAGCATTCTTAAAAATTAAAGAATACCTAGGGCATGCTCCCATCCTTTCAAAACCTTAGATGGGAGATACACTCCATCTGTACTTATCAATTACAGAACTAGCAGCCAGTTCAGTCCAAGTTAGAACATAAGATGGGGTACAGAAGCCAGTATACTATACCAGCAAGGCACTTCTACCAATCGAGACCAGATATTAACAGGCAGAGAAAATGGCCCTAGCATTGGTTTCAGCAGCAAGGAAGCTAAGACCATATTTTCAGGCTCATACAATCCAGGTACTCACTGACTGCCCATTAAAACAAATTCTACAGAAGCTAGAGATTTCAGGAAGACTGACCAAATGGGCCATCGAGCTCAGTGAATTCGATATCCATTACGTCCCTAGGGCATCCCTCAAAGGGCAAGTAGTGGTAAATTTTATAACAGAGTTCACAGAGCCAGAGCCAAACCTAGAAGCAAAAATGATGTTGGGAAAAAATTTCCCATGGAAATTGTATGTTGATGGCTCTTCAAACACTCATGGCAGCGGTACAGGGATCGTAGTTTGCACTCAAGAAGAAGATGATGTCGAATGTACCATGAGGTTTGACTTCAAAGCAACCAACAATCAAGCTGAGTACGAGGCGCTACTAGCTAGACTCAGAGTCTACATAGCTCTCGGGGCAGATGAAGTCGAGATATTCAGCGATTCACAGGTAGTTGTCAACCAAGTTCTGGACGAGTTCCAAGCCAAGGATGAAGGCATGATAGCCTACTGTGATATTGCAAAACAGCTTCTCTAGAAATTCAAAGAAAATAAGATTGCCCAGATCCCCAGAAAGGAGAATAAAAAGGCAGACGAATTGGCCAAACTAGCGTCAACAACAACCACAATCAGGCCAAAAGCTATTCTGGTTGCACATCTCCTCAAACCGAGCACAGCTGAACCGAGAAACTTAGAAATTTTAGAAATCCAAACACTGCCAGATGGTTGGATGACTCAGCTATAAAGGTTCCTAGAAGAAGGTGTGCTCCAGAAAGATCCCTTACAAGCAAAACGTATCAGGTATAGATCAACAAGGTACACATTTTTTGGAGGAGAACTACACAGAAGGGGGTATCCCCGAACACTCCAAAGATGTGTGTCAGAGGAGGATACATATCGGATATTACAGGAAATCCATGGAGGAGTTTATGGAAACCACACTGGGGGTAAAGGTTTGGCACACAAGGTACTTAGGCAAGGCTATTATTGGTATACTCTGTTCTCAGATGCACAACAGTGTTCGAAAAGTTGCAATACTTGCCAAAGGACTGCTAATGACATCCGACAACCCCCTGAGCAACTCATAAACCTCATATCCCCATGGCCATTTGCCATGTTGGGTTTGGATTTAATCGGCCCAATGCCAGCCGGGACAAGGGGTGGAGCGAAGTATGGCATAGTAGTCATTGACTATTTCTAGAAGTGGGTAGAAGTGGAATCATTGGTGCATATCACAGAAGCAAACACCACAAATTTCATGAAAAAGAACATACTTTATAGGTTTGGAGTCCCAAACACTATAATCACTAACAATGGCACCCAGTTCGATAACCTGAAATTTAGACAGTTGTGCAAAGAATACCAGATTGCCAATTACTATGCCACACCAACCCACCCTCAAACAAATGGACAGGTCGAAGCAGTGAACAAAATCATCAAGCATACAATCAAAGCAAAGCAAGATGCCAAGAAAGAAAGCTGGGTTGAAAAGCTTCCCGAAGTATTATGGGCATACCGGACAACAACAAGAACGTCAACAGGAGAAACTCTATTCACTTTAGCGTTTGGAACAGAAGCTGTTATCCCTATAGAAGCGTCATATACGTCACCTCAAGTCAGGCTATATGATGAAGATCAAAATGTTGATATGTTATTACAAAGTCTAGATGAGCTAGAAGAGAAAAGGGAGAAATCCCAAATACGAAATATGGCATATCAGCAAACAGTAGCTCGCCACTATAACTTACATTTTCGGGTCAGAAAATTCCAGCTAGGAGACCTAGTACTCAGGAAGGTGTCATTGAACACAAAAAATAAAGCTGCAAGTTTCCTTACTGATAAGTGGGAAGGACCGTACAAAGTCGAAGGAGTAGCTGGCCATGGAGCGTATTGGATTGCACGACCCAATGGAGGGGTTTTACCCTGACCATGCAATGCCCAATATCTGAAGATTTTCTATCCTTAAATTATTTTTTGTTCTTTTTTTAGTCAGAACAATTTTAGTTAGGTTAAATATTAGCTGTGGAATTTAAAACTTTGTTGATTTTGCAATTATGAATAAAAAATCAAACTCGGGGATTTCCGAAAGATAAAAGCATCAAACTCGGGATTTCAAAAAGAAAGCATATGATAATAAGAACATATGGAAGACAAGCATGATAATAAGAACATGCAAATAAAATACTTGGGACTATTAATTCTCGAATGGGCGGAGAAGCTCGAAGGAGAATGTCAGCCGAGCAATGTCAAATGACCATAGCAAAAAGGCAAACCCAATGCACCAGCTCGGGACGATATCTGGAAAAAAATTTATGAAATGTGTGGCTGTGTTAAGCGATTCAAAAAGCTTAACGATTCAGCAAACCCATTGTAGGGAAAAACAGTTTAGAAACGCAACGGAAACGTGAGAAAAAAAAAAGAAAAAACAATTAGGGTTTGCGTATAAATAAAAATTTTCCTTTTTATGCAACGAGAACCTTAACCCTAGATTAATTGATGTATATAAAAGTATCGTACCTTTTTCACATGACGATTGAACAAGCGCCGAATTAATTCCGCAAGATCTTCCAATCCAATCACGAACGTGAATCACCTAGGAGTGTGGGCTCTCTTTCTTTAAATTGTATTCCTGAGGATGGAGACAATGCAAATATATTTTCTTTGTTAGTTAAAAATATCCTTCCAGAGAAAAATCCAAGAACGTCCGGTCAATTGTGAATTATCAATCAATTTGATTGAAACTCACGTGAACCTTGATTCAATGTTGTACACAAAACCCTTTTGATTTAAAGGATATTAGTATACTATCAAATACAAAAACGTTCCCCTTTTTTCTCTTCTAGGCCGAATTCACACACACCCTTTATCTATGAGTTGATCGAATTTTGTCTATAGCAAAAACTAATTTTTCTCCCTCAAAATTCTCTCTTGCTATGCCAAATTCTGTCTTGAAAATTACCTAGGCATGGCCGAAATTTTCATCATAGAATTCATAGGGCGGGCCAAAAATAACACACATATATATAGGATCATAAATCCTTTCCTAAGAAGGATTTACTTGGTTGGCAAGAATCCTTTCCTTAGGTGGATTTATTTGGTAGTTAAGAATCCTTATCTTAAAGAAATTCTATCCTTTTGTATATATATATGGGCTGGCCGAATTTTATATGATATAGATTAGGATGACAAATCCTTTCCTAAGAAGGATTATTTGGTAGTTAAGAATCATTTCCTTAGGTAGATTTACTTGGTGGCAAAAAGGAATTCTATCCTAACACCAAGACTCCTAATCCAACTCAAAAGTGTATTTGTAACCATATTAAAGACTTCCTAATTTGATTAGATAAATAACTCTTTTTATTTATCTACTTATCAAATATAGTCATTAACATTAACTATACTACCAACAATAGTATAGTTTTTAGGAGACCATCTCCTAATAGGAAAAGATTTTGACTTTTAATTAAATAATTAATTAATCAAGAAATTAATTAATTTTCATTAAATTAAATAATAATAAAATAAAAATAATATATTTAAGCTATTCACCATAGCCATTGCCGCCCATACCTAGTATAAAGGCAATATATTATTTTTCTTATTTTATTAAATCCATTGGATCTTAATAAAAAGTCCACATGTGAACTAGACCTATTCTTACAAAAAGAAACAAGTTCACATGCCTTATTACAATTCTAGATGGACCCTTAAATTGGTCTGGTAGAATATATCAAGTGATCCATGCAAGTTCGTGTGGATTGGAGATCTTGGCGGGCTATCTAAATCTAAGCTCCAATAAACACAACCCAATCACAATCAACAAATGATTCACTTAGGTCTAATCTATTTAATTTTAGTTCATTCCACTAAAGAACTAAAATTGAACTCTTAAATAAAGATAGAATAAGTTGATGTTACTCATTCGTACCCTAGACAACCTTATTGGAGAAAGTGTATCCTCATGAAGAATACCAGTAATCGCCAAGAGCTCATAGACCTCCTATAGCTCTCCAAGTTACCATATTTACTCATATGACCACATTTTGAACTTGGATATTTTGACTTGTCCAGAAGCCATGTTTCAATAGACACTATTGAAAACTTAACGTTAAGATTCAATATCCAATACCTCAAAATATCTATATGATGGTATTCTACTCTCATTCAATAAATTGAGCCACGATGTCCATACCTATAAATGAAGTCCTCTATCGATTAACAAATGAATACCACCAAACTATCGAGGATAGACTATGCTATATAATCATACTCATTGATAGCTCAAATGATAACACTTACAACCATAAGTCCATCATTTATCTCAGGATTGAGATAGACTCTCCGATTGTCTTCAAATGAAAACTTTTATCTATTGACGGTTCTAGATAAAGTATTTCATTTTGATCCTATTCAATGCACCCAGTGCACTAGATTCTTTTGCCCAAAGACACCACACTTTGATGATTTTAGACTCATCATAACACATTTGATCCCACTCAAATGCTAGCAAAAGAATCTACAACTTTGACAAGATAAAGGTGCCCAACCTTCTATCTTAAGTTGTGAATATTATTTAAGACTAACTGAAGAATTGTGTCTACCTCATACATATCTAGATGTATGAACAATTCTTCTTTTCTCATAATCTTTTGACCTTATGATTATTTACTTTAAACAATTATAATAATTAAACTATAAATGCTATATGATTTGTTTAACTAGAAATTACTTTATTTATATGAAACGATTGTTAATTACAATATTACACTCTTGCTATCGAGCATAATCCTAACACCCGTGCGCATAAAAATTGGGGAGACGTCCTCGGTAATGCGTAAGGACTCGAACATATGATCATGGTGAGCCTTGATGTAATGTTCAGGTAGCAACCGTGTATGAAACACAAGTATTAACCTACTTGCTTGCTATCGAGCATAATCCTAACAATCTCCCAGTTGCTCTATAGCAAATGTGTCATATCTCTGATCCCCATGTTCTCTAGATGCCTTTCAAAACTCTTTTGAGGAAGAGCCTTTGTAAAGGGATCCGCTAGATTTTCTGCTGACGCGATCTTGGTAATCGTCACGTCACCCCTATGCACAATTTCCCTTAGAAGGTGATACATTCTTTCAATGTGTTTCCCTCTCTTATGACTTCTTGGTTCTCTCGAATTAGCCACTGCTCCACTATTGTCACAATATATAGTGATCTGCTTATTCACATCAGGAACCACTTCCAAGTCAATCAAGAATTGGCGGAGCCAGACAGCCTCGCATGCAACAACATACTCAGCTTCCATGGTGGATACAGCAATACAAGATTGCTTGATACTTCTCCATATGACGGCCCCTCCTCCAATGGTAAACACAGATCCTGATGTCGATCTCCTGGAGTCAGAATCTAACTGAAAATCAAAATTTATATACCCAACGGGAATTAAATCCCCTCCAGAGTATACAAGCATATAATCTCTCGTTCTCCTATGATACTTGAAAATATGTTTGACTACCGTCCAGTGATCAGGACCAGGTTTCGATTGAAACCTGCTAACTATGCCTACAGCAAAACAAATATCTTGTCTAGTGCAAAGCATTGCATACATGAGACTTCCAACTGCCAATGCATATGGAACCCTACTCATGAATTGCTCTTCATGCTCATTCTTAGGAACTTGTTCCTTAGAATGTTTGATTCCATGCCTGAAAGGTAACATACATTTCTTGGAATCTTGCATGGAAAACTTAGACAAGATTTTATCTATGTATGAAGCTTGGGATAATGCAATCATTCTATTCTTTCTATCCCTTATGACTTGGATACCAAGAATATAACTTGCTTCTCCTAAGTCCTTCATATCAAATTGTTTTGCTAACCATTCTTTTATTGATGTCAATACACCTACATCGTTTCCGATGAGTAGTATATCATCAACGTAAAGAATTAGGAAAACCAACGTGTCGCCTTTAATCCTTTTGTATACACAAGGTTCATCAAGGTTTTGAATAAATCCAAAACTTTTTACAGCTTGATCGAACCTTATGTTCCAGGATCTGGATGCTTGCTTCAATCCATATATGGATCTTTACAACCTGCATAGCCTTTCCTCTTGGCCCTTTTCAATGAATCCTTCTGGTTGCATCATATAAATGCTTTCATCAAGACTTCCATTAAGGAAAGCTGTCTTGACATCCATTTGCCAAATCTTTAGGTCTAGAGATGCCGCAATGGATAAGAGTATCCTAATGGATTTAAGCATGGCCATAGGAGAGAATGTTTCTTCATAATCGATACCTTCCTTCTATGTATAACCTTTAGCTACCAATCTAGCTTTATAGGTTTCCACCTTTCCATCAATTCCTCTTTCCCTCTTGTATACCCACTTGCACCCGATGGGTTTTATCCCTTTAGGCAAGTCCACAAGAGACCAGACTTTGTTTTTGAACATAGA
Organism: Dipteronia dyeriana; assembly: GCA_032871835.1. NCBI lineage: Eukaryota > Viridiplantae > Streptophyta > Magnoliopsida > Sapindales > Sapindaceae > Dipteronia > Dipteronia dyeriana. Next base: position 73,884,444 of record CM065300.1, on the reverse strand, counting down.
TTCAATTTCGGATTGCATTGCCTTTTGCCAATGGTGACAATTAACATCTTCCATTGCTTCCTTGTACGTATAGGGATCATCGTCTTCCGAAAGATTCTCTACAGATTCTCCTAGACCGATGTATCTCTCTGGTCGTCTAATAACCCTCCCACTACAATGAGGTATGGTAGATTTTTGATCTTTTGTTGGTATGGAACTTACAATTGGGCTTGGTTGCGAAACCTCTTGTGGAATTGTATCTCCTAAAAGCTCATTGAGGATAATTCTATTTTTAGGCACAAAATTATTCATATAATCCTCTTCTAGAAATTTGGCATTTGTCGAAGAAAATACTTTAAGATCTGAAGGACTATAAAAATAATATCCTTTTGTTCCTTTTGGATACCCTACAAATATGCATGTTTCTGAACGAGACTCCATCTTATCTGTCTTTCCTTTTAACACGTGCGCAGGACATCCAAATATCCTTAAGTGTTGTAAACTAGGCTTTCGCCCAGTCCACAACTCATGCGGTGTTTTAGGAAGCGACTTAGATGGTACATCGTTTAGAATATACATGGCAGTTTGTAAAGCATATCCCTAAAAAGAACTAGGGAGTGTTGAAAAACTCAACATAGACCTAACCATATCCAAAAGAGTTATATTTCTCCTTTCTGCCACCCCATTTTGTTGAGGTGTGCCTGGTGCAGTAAACTGAGAAATTATTCTATTATCAATAAGATATTACTAAAAATCACCAGATAGATATTCTCCACCACGATCGGATCTCAAGATTTTTAAGCGTTTCTCAAGCTGATTTTCTACTTCAGCTTTAAATGCTTTGAACATATAAATAAACATCTGACTTATGTCTCATGAGATACACATAGCCAAATCTTGAGTGATCATCCGTGAAAGTGATGAAGTACTCATATCCACCTCTAGCTTGAATACTCATAGGTCCACACACATTAGTGTGTGTCAATCCTAAACATTTGATGGCTCTTGCGCCTTTGGTCGTAAACGACCTTTTGGTCATTTTACCTTCCAAACAAGATTCACAAGTTGGTAGATCATCAACCTTTAAGTCACTTAGAGGTCTGTCACATACCAATCTTTTAATCCTATTAAGGTTGATATGACCTAGGCGCAAATGCCATAGGTAGGTTTCATCTTTTGATAATTTTACTCTTTTATGATTGGGTTCCGTTGATTCTATGTCTAACAAGTGAGAGATATTTCCATGCAAATAAAATAAACCGTTTTCCAATGTACCTTTGCAAACAAATTTGTTATTCTTACTAATAATAAAGCCTTTATTAAAAGTAACCGAATATCCAAATTTATTTAGACAAGAGACCGAAATTAAATTCCTCTTGAATATTGGTACATAATAAACGTTTATTAATACTAAATACCTATAAGAATCAAAATTGATTCTAATATCTCCCACTACACTAGTAGACGCTAACACTCCATTGCCTAAATGCAAGTTGAATTCATTCTTATCCAGTCTATTCCTTTGACCCTTTTCACCACAAAAGAAAAACTTTCCTTTGATCTTGGTTACTTTCTTGGTCTCCTTCTAAGAAGGTTCAAGTTGCTTTTTCTTCTGTTATCTCTTGACCTTCTAACGGGTCTTAACAGTAGCAACTTTACCAACCATATGAATCCTTTGTCTAGAGACATCATAATATCAGCAGCAGTCTCAATTCCTTCATGTTGCTGTTGCAACATGTTGGAGATGATGGCCATAATGTAACGTACATTTAGCCATCTCTTCTAAAGACTTCCACTACTGATACTCATCTCTTTGCTTCTGAGTAGATTCATTAGTTTGGTGGTCAATGAATATACAGAATGAACTTATACTTTTCAGCTTGCTACAACAACCAATATTCCTTTTCCATGTGACATAATTATCACCAGTTAAAGTATTATCTTTTAGGATATTGATTAGGGATGGGGACATGATTTCTTTTTAATAACAAAAATTATATAAGTAAACAATCATGATTTAGCACTTTTGAATATTTATCTTGAATTAAATAAAATAATTCAATCGTAAAAATTCAACGGTGATCCAACACCCATAAATGTCACGCTTCCTTTGGGAGTACGCACCAATTACTAGTTGGACTAGGTCCCACCTAATTGTTAACATAACAAGCAACGTTTTATTTTTAGCCTTGTGATTTTATTAACAAGAACTCTTGGGAGGATATTAATAAACTCACATTGAGTGTGTTACCAAGTTATCGACCTTCAATATAATCCCTCACGAATATCCCTCCTTTAGGAGTAGATATCGTTTGGGCTAATTGTCTAGTCTATCCTTGTAAGGAAGTATATTGCTAAATTCCATTCATGAATACCTCTTGGAAGGTTATTCACGAAACATAAATCTCAACTAAACTTGGAGGCGGCCATAGGTGTTCCAAAACACTTTCTCCCACTCAATTGTTTAAGGCGTGTGATCGAATTCCAAAGAATGATTTACCAAGTTATCTAGATGCCAATTTAGATACTTAAACCATTCAATGCATGTTCATACCAAAAGAGATATATGAGTGGCACTCCTATTCTATATGACATGTTATCAAACAATGACAAACATTGCAATATTTACAAAAATATAAATGGATACAATTTTGGTCCATCCTAGAAAAACAAGTAAATTACATATGTCTTGGAATACAAGAACTCCTTTCTTGGCGAACAAGTCTTCACGGGGCCTTCGCCGTTTGGACTCCCTAGGCTACCTCCCATGGGCATGCGCACCCCTTTCCCTTACCCATGGGCGTGCACATGTCACAAGCCCATAAATGACTGCCATGCGCAGCCCATGGCTACAACAAGGGCTATCGTGCGCAGCCCATGCCACAACAAACGTGGTTGCGCGCTCTTCGCACGCATGTTCCTTGTTACGGCTCGCACGGTCCCAAACTTGTTCCGATAGCTCCTAATTCTTCAAACCTTCGAGTCTTCGAAACTTGAATGTATTACAGATGAATTTACATAACAAAATACTGCAGTTTTTTTTATTATTATTACAACAACAAAATAAAAAAAAAACTTGGCAACTACCAAGAAGGAAATTATGGCGATAATAGACCACCCTTCTTGTTACAATTCCAAAACAAAATTACATTGAAATTCTAGGACCAAAATTGAGCAATAACAATCCACATATAAAACATATATTTATATCCATATATTCCAATGTAAATATATATGCGAATACCTAGAGTGTCATCTCTTTCTAAAACATTCAAATATACAATAAAAGAAAAAGATTCACGAACACATACATCAATTAATCAAGGGTACAACCAGGCTCTGATACCAATTGTAGGGAAAAACGGTTAAGAAAAGCAACGGAAGCGTGAGAAAAAAAAATGAAAAAAAAATTAGGGTTTGCGTATAAATAAAAATTTTCCCTTTTCTGCATCGAGAACCTTAACCCTAGATTAATTAATGTATATAAAAGTATCATACCTTTTTCGCATGACAATTGAACAAGCGCCGAATTAATTCTGCATGATCTTCCAATCCAATCATGAACGTGAATCACCTTGGAGCGTGGGCTCCCTTTCTTTAAATTGTATTCCTGAGGATGGAGACAAAGCAAATATCTTTTCTTTGTTAGTTACAAATATCCTCCAAGAGAAAAATCCAAGAACGTCTGGTCACTTGTAAATTATCAATCAATTTGATTGAAACTCGTGTGAACCTTGATTCAATATTGTACACAAAACCCTTTTGATTTAAAGGATATTAGTATACTATCGAATACAAAAACGTTCCCTTTTTTTTCTCGTCTAGGCCGAATTCACACACACCCTTTATCTATGAGTTGACCGAATTTTGTCTAGAGCAAAAACTAATTTTTATCCCTCAAAATTCTCTCTTGGTATGCCAAATTCTCTCTTGAAAATTACCTAGGCATGGCCGAAATTTTCATCATAGAATTCATAGGGCGGGCCGAAAATCACACACATATATATAGGATCAGAAATCCATTCCTAAGAAGGATTTACTTGGTTGGCAAGAATCCTTTCCATAAGTGGATTTATTTGGTAGTTAAGAATCCTTATCTTAAAGAAATTCTATCCTTTTGTATATATATATGGGCTGGCTGAATTTTATATGATATAGATTAGGATCACAAATCATTTCCTAAGAAGGATTATTTGGTAGTTAAGAATCATTTCCTTAGGTAGATTTACTTAGTGGCAAAAAGGAATTCTATCCTAACACCAAGACTCCTAATCCAACTCAAAAGTGTATTTGTAACCATATTAAAGACTTCCTAATTTGATTAGATAAATAACTCTTTTTATTTATCTACTTATCAAATATAGTCTTTAACATTAACTATACTACCAACAATAGTATAGTTTTTAGGAGACCATCTCCTAATAGGAAAAGATTTTGACTTTTAATTAAATAATTAATTAATCAACAAATTAATTAATTTCCATTTAATTAAATAACAATAAAATAAAAATAATATATTTAAGCTATTCACCATAGCCATTGCCGCCCATACCTAGTATAAAGGCAATATATTATTTTCTTATTTTATTAAATTCATTGGATCTTAATAAAAAGTCCACATATGAACTAGACCTATTCTTACAAAAAGAAACAAGTTCACATGCCTTATTACAATTCTAGATGGACTCTTAAATTGGTCCGGTAGAATATATCAAGTGATCCATGCAAGTTCGTGTGGATTGGAGATCTCGGCGGGAAATCTAAATATAAGCTCCAATAGACACAACCCAATCACAATCAACAAATGATTCACTTAGGTCCAATCTATTTAATTTTAGTTCATTCCACTAAAGAACTAAAATTGAACTCTTAAATAAAGATAGAATAAGTTGATGTTACTCATTCGTACCCTAGACAACTTTATTGGAGAAAGTGTATCCTCGTGAAGAATACCAGTAATCGCCAAGAGCTCATAGACCGCCTATAGCTCCCCAAGTTACCATATTTACTCATATGACCACATTTTGAACTTGGATATTTTGACTTGTCCAGAAGCCATGTTTCAATAGACACTATTGAAAACTTAACGTTAAGATTTAATATCCAATACCTCAAAACATCCATATGATGGTATTCTACTCTTATTCAATAAATGGAGCCACGATGTCCATACCTATAAATGAAGTCCTCTATCGATTAACAAATGAATACCACCAAACTATCGAGGATAGACTATGCTATATAATCGTACTCATTGATAGCTCAAATGATAACACTTACTACCATATGTCCATCATTTATCTCAGGATTGAGATAGACTCTCCGATTGTCTTCAAATGAAAACTTTTATCTATTGACGGTTCTAGATAAAGTATTTCATTTTGATCATATTCAATACAACCAGTGCACTAGATTCTTTTGCCCAAAGACACCACACTTTGATGATTTTAGACTCATCATAACACATTTGATCCCACTCAAATGCTAGCAAAAGAATCTACAACTTTGACAAAATAAAGGTGCCCAACCTTCTATCTTAAGTTGTGAATATTATTTAAGACTAACTGAAAAATTGTGTCTACCTCATACATATCTAGATGTATGAACAATTCTTCTTTTCTCATAGTCTTTTGACCTCATGATTATTTACTTTTAACAATTATAATAATTAAACTATAAATACTATAAGATTTGTTAAACTAGATATTACTTTATTTATATGAAACGATTGTTAATTACAATATTACACTCTTGCTATCAAGCATAATCCTAACACCCGTGCGCATAAAAATTGGGGAGACGTCCTCGGTAATGCGTAAGGACTCGAACATATGATCATGGTGAGCCTTGATGTAATGTTCGGGTAGCAACCGTGTATGAAACACAAGTATTAACCTACTTGCTTGTTTTAAGATGACACGGTTAATACTAGCCAGTTTAATAAGAATTTTGGCATTAAAAATTATTTGGGGAACAAAACCGGTTTAATAAGATAATTGGTTAAGTTACCCGAACATCAGAAATAGCCAGTTTAATAAGATACTTGGCATAAAGATCGCAATAGCCAGTTTAATAAGATACTTGGAGTTTAAAGCTATTCGGGTAAACAACTAGTTTAATAAGATACTCGGTGAAATTACCTGAACATTAGAGAGTTTAATAAGATACTTGGCATGAAGATTGCAACCAGTTTAATAATATACTCGGCAACAGAGTCAAGTTAAAGAAATTTCTTGAGCAAAGAATCAAGATTAAGACCACTTGGTTCAGAAGCTACTCAAAATTTTATTGACCTTTCAAAAGAATGGTTACAAAGTTCTTTTTCAAAAGATTTATTACAAAGAATTGTTAGAGTCTACAAAAAGTCCTAATCTACAAAAATCAGGATTGTGAGGATTTGGAACTCTTGCCAATACTCGGGTCAGACACCATCTCATATTCACGGAACAAACTCTCATTAGAAGGCCAAGCAATCGTATCGATCAAATCATCCATCCACTGGCTGTAATCTTCTCCTGGGATCGACCCGACATCAGGGACCACACCCTCCACGATCGACTCCTGATTAGCGTAAAAGGTCGAGAGGAAGTGCTCGGATGGAACCTCCAAATGTATAGGATGGGGCTTTTTACCTCGGCTACGGCAGTAAGCTCTCAATTCCTTCATCTGAGTCTGTAGAGATTTCAAGGACCGATCCACATGGTTTTTGATCGACAGCTCCCAGTTGGTTCGGGCCTTCTCCGTCGCCCTATTCTTAACTTTGAAGAACTCGCCAGCTGAAACTAGCTCTCTCCGAAACTCCCGAAAGAGAAGGGCATCATAGGCAGGGGATCTTTTAAAATGATCAACCCTCTAGACTTCAAGTTCCAGCCTAGCCTCTTTAGATAGGGATTCGATTGTCAGAGTTTGACGTTCCAAGTCCTCGATCTTCTATTCATATGCCGACTTGGACTGCTCCGCTTCCTGCTCGGCCTTAAGCATTGATTCTTGAGCAGAAGACAATAAGTTTTGAAGTGATGTAGCCCTCTCCTCTGCCTCTATCTGCTTCGCCAAATAGTGGTAGGCAAAAACTTGGGCATAACCAACCTCTTGTTGATAAGCTGTTTCGACCTGAGCACGGTGATCCTCACTTTCCTTCAGCTGAGCTTCGAGACGCCTTATTCTATCAGCTTGATGTTGCTACGTCTGAACTAGCTCAGCGAACTCGGCCACTATCTGCAAAGGAGGACAATTAAAAACCTGGCAAACAAGTAAAGCAATTGAAGAAGTTAAGGATAACTTACGTGAGATGCACCAATGAAAAAATTCTGAAGACGGTCTGCCAGAGAGCCATCCCAAAAATAGCTCCAACGGTCATCCCCGATGAAAGCCCAACCAGATGACATCTCCCCAGCATATCCTGGGGAGAACGATGTGAAGGAACCCCCGAGGGTTCAGCCCCTAGATCTTCAACCTCGCGGGGAGGGGAATCTTTATTCGGCTCGTAAGCCTTCGCATCCGCCGACGCTCCCAACATCAACACTCGAGAGAGTCTCAGCCACAATATCTTCATCACTAGAGTCGATAAATGAGACCACCCGAGGGACTTTGAGAGGGAAAGTTAGAGAGCTGACTGCATTCCGCTTCTCAGCCTGAGAACGGTAAAAGTTGAGATCAGTCGCGGGATCTTCCTGAACATCATCCCGAAAAGACTCAAAAAATTTAGGACCTATGGGTACTTGTCCCGCAGAGGTTTTACCTCCATCACTGATGTCAGACCGCTCGGCAGGCTCTTCACCAGGACCTTCACTCTACCCTTGCCCGTCGCCAGGCAGTTGAGTATCGGTCGGGCCACTCGGACCACTAGTCTCCCCAGCGGTCGGTTGAACGATGTCCTCTGGGATATATTCGGGAACTTGCTCTTCGACCGTATCAGTTTCCTCGTCAGACTCAGGGGGGCGATGCCTTCATTTCTCTGACGAGAAGCTTCTTTTCGGCTAGCCTGAAGAATTGACTTCACTTGGCAAGCCTGAAGATCGCAGACGATGTCTGTATCGTACACTTATAAGAAAAGAGGAACCCCGTCAGAATATAAAGCAAAAAATAACAATGAAAAGGAAAAGGTTGTAAAAATTACTTACATCGCCTGCGGTAGCCTGAAATCTGTTTAAAGAAGCTGAACTCTATCATATTCGCCTCAGTAAAGAGATAAGACTCGCTCCACTTTTCCAAAGTGTAAACTGCTGCCCGAGCAAGCCTGGTCAGCTCAGTATCGCTGTAATCAATTTTTTTATTGTTCCATATCTCGGGGGAACAGAAGAAACGGGGGACTTTCAATACTGTTCGAGTATCCCCAGTTGTAATGGTAACATCAAGCCCGAGACTCCCTCCTATAAAAAACCAACTGTTCTTCCAGAACTTGTTGGATGTAGGGAATCACCATAAAAAAACCCCTCTTTTTAGGGTTATCTGAGATATCAGCTCCTATTCATCTTTGTTCCCTCGGGGACCCAACAGTTTGGTGGATTAGTCATAAGGAAATAGGTTCCTGCCTCAGCGTAAAGAAATGTCTGATTTCACTCGGGGAGGGCGGTGACAAGTTCATCCGGCTGTACATGTGCCACATGCCTATCAAGATTTTGTAATTGTTCGGGGCCAATTGGGTCGGAGCGATCCCTGCTTCAGCCAGAAACCAGGCAATGAATGGCTGAAGAGAGAGAGTGACACCGCAGTAGAGCTTGGATCCATAGATTGCCACCATCCCTGGGGGAGGATTCCACGCAGCTCTATCACCCGTTGGAATCAGAGTGACCGAGTTAGGCAGATCGAATCGGGAACGATACTTTTCTATCTCATCTGCCCCGACTATATTTGGATCAGTATCAAACCCACTCGGACGAGTAGTAGAGAAAGAAATGTGAGATATTATGAATGCCTCTTCAACGTCGTTCTCGTTGACAGTTTGTTCCTTGATCCGAATATCGCCTGAGTTGTGCTTATGGATTTCATTTCTGCTTTAATGTTTCCCATCCTTCGTAGAGGTACCCTGTGATTAGAAACATCAGATTTAGAATAAGATAAAGAATCAGAACTGGATATAGGACTAAAAGTGACGTCAGGGTGAAGCCAAGAAAGATCAACTTCTAAAAATGAAGGCTTATCAGCAGGTATTTCCCCCAGTAATCTTCCAATGCAGAAAACAAACTGAAAATCCCCATGATCTAATGCATCAAGAGCAATATTAAAAAATCGATGACGGGAAGACGGATCCATTAAAACTAACCTCGAATAAAGAAATGGTGTAAAATCTTCTACGGAGAGGTGGCGATTTTATGCGTAAAGAAATCTGGGTTTGAGAAATTTTTTCTGTTTGAAATTTTTTAGAATGAACTAACGCTGTCTCTCAGTGAAGAATTTAAAGAGATGATAGCATGAAACCCTAGGATTTCAAGGCGGGAAAAAAATGATGATGAGGTTTGATGACACAGGAGGCGCACGGGGAAACACGTAGGTCGTTTCTCATAAATGATATCAAAAAACGAAGAGACAAAGGACACGTGTCAAAAAGAGAACCGGCTTTCGCCATCAGAACTTCAAAATGTCGCCATCATTAAAGATCTCGCGTGAGGAGGTAAATCAAATTTACAGGGTCACCATTAAGACACGTCATTATGACAAGACATTTACTCGGACACTGAAAAGATATTGAAAAACCAATTAAAATACTTTTACCCAAAATAAAACCCTGTTCAGCAAAAAAAATTTAAGGGGGTATTGTCATATGTGAATTTTATCGTATATACACGTCATCTTCAAAGAGGATAAATTGCCAGGTGGACATCCGAATAGACATTCAGAAAATATCCTACAAAACATCACCGAAGAAGAGAACCTGAGTAAGCAGATGTTGAACAAAACCTACTCAGGGTCAATCAACGTTATATACTACTCGGGATCATTTAAATGACACTTGGGGCTGGTTAAATAACATTTCTACTCGGGAACGAATGATGTTACTCGGGACCAACGGGTATTGTCCTTACTTGGGATGAACATGAAGAAAACTAAATAAAAGCCCAGTGCATAGCTCACGTGGATCGAGTCATTAAAATGCACGAAGATATCCATATAAAAAAGGAATCCCAATAAGAACAGAATATTAAACAGGAAAGGTTCTCAATCAGACAACAACTTTATTTCTTCAAAAAGACTATGCTATTATAAGGAAATAAGTCCTAATTGGATAACATTATTAGAGTCCCATTCAATCTCTATACAAGACTCCGAAACAAGAAAGAAGGCAATCAGCTTCAAGCAAGTAAATAATTGTAATTAAATACAAAGATCTTCTATTACTTGTACAAACCAGATTAGGGTTCTATAAACATATAAATAGACCCATAATCTCGCCAAAAAAAAGATATACAACAATCATAGAAAAATATAGAGAGAAAAAAGAGAGACCGAGAGCTTGTAATATTATAATTTCATAGTGGATTTTGGCTTGGTAGATCATTCAACCACCCGTGGACGTTTCTCCGGTCATCAGAGTTTTACCACGTAAAAAAAACTCATGTCTGTTTATTTTCTCCTTCTCTTTCTCTTTGAAATCACAACTGAAATTCAATCCTTGTTGGCTTTTCTCATACGTCTAGAAATCAACGTCAACAGTCATTAATGTAATTGTCCTCAAGAAACGTTGCATTTGTCGATACAAATTCTTTGTTGTCTTCGGGACTATAGAAGTGTCCACCTCTGGTCTCCCTGGAGTATCCTACAAACAAGCAGACAACAGACTTGGAGTCTAGCTTTCTAGTTCTGTTCTTCAGCACGTGTGCGGGACACCCCCATATCCAGAAATGTCGTAAAGTAGCTTTATGACCATTCCAGAGTTCTAGAGTCTTAGGAACAGATTTGGATAGCACTACATTCAAAATGTATGTCGCTGTTTGTAACACATATCCCCAAAAAGAATTTGGTAATGATGAGAAACTAATCATAGATCTCACCATTTCCGCCAGGGTTCTATTTCTCCTCTCTGCTACACCATTTTGCTGAGGTGTACCAGGAGCTGTGAGTTGGGAAACTATCCCATGCTCAACCATGAATTCTTTAAACTCTTGGTTAAGATACTCACCTCCACGATCAGATCGTAGTGACTTGATATTCCTACCTAATTGATTCTCAACTTCAAGTCAGAATTCTTTGAACTTTTCAAGTGTTTCCAACTTTCGTTGCATCAGGTAGACGTATCTGTATCTTGAGTAGTCATCTATAAAGATGACATAATACTCATAAACACCCCTAGCTTTAACATTCATCGGTCCACAGACGTCTGTATGTATAAGCTTTAGCGATTTTTTAGCTCTAAGCCCTTTTCTAGTAAAGGTCTTTTAGTCATCTTACCTTCCAGACAAGATTCGCAGACAGGTAAGGTGCCAACCTTTAACTCACTTAAAGGTTCATTTTTTGCTAGTATGTCTATTCGATCAAGATTGATATGACCAAGTCTCAGATGCTAGAGATACGTGTCATTATCTAGAGAAATCTTATATTGTTTAGTTTTTGGTTTTTCAACCTTGAACATTTCAATGTTGAGCAGTGTAGTATGTATTAACGTTCTTAACACATACAAATTGTTTTCATTAATTCCTGAACAAATATTCAGACCATTCTTTCCAATAATAACAGACTTATTATTAAAAGAAACAGAATATTTTTGTTCTAACAAGTTAGAAACGGAAATCAAATTCTGTGTAAATCCAGAAATATAAAATACATTGTCCAACAATATATAATTATTACAAAAACGTAATCTAATTACACCCATTGCTCGTGCCGACATGACATCCCCTGACCCCACACGCATTGAGAAGGCTTGCTCATCTAGCTGTGTCCAAGAATCAGTCCATTGTAAAGAAGAACAAACATGGTTAGTGGCCCCCGAATCAACTATCCAGGGTGAAGAATCATCTTCCATTAAACACGACTCAAGAACAAGTAAATCATATTTACTTTTCTTGGACATCTACTTGCATTGGGCTTTCTTGTGTTTGGGCTTACCCTTCACTTTCCCAGTAGACCTCTTTCCCTTCTTATTATTAGAGTAGGAAGATTGTTTGGCAACATTTACCTCACCGGTCTTACCCTTGTTGTCCTTAGTTAATGACTCAAAGGTAGTGAGCTCAATGAGCAACTGTGTGAGATTGAACCTTAACTTGTTCATCCCATAGTTACTCTTAAACTGATCGAAACTCTTCGAAAGAGTCGTCAGTATGATGCTCACTTGACTGGGTTTGTCAATGGCCCCGCTATTGACTTCTAGCGTTTTGAAGTAGGACATCATGCGAGCATAGCAGAACGAACAGCTTCGTGTCGCTTTTGCTCGAAAGGCTACCCGAACATAGCTTGCAATGACTCCATGATTTCAAATGCTGAAGTCATTACTTCATGCTTTGTGACAAGCACGTCTGTCATAGAAGCCAACAAATATGTCTGGGCCTTCTCATCAGATGAGACCCATCGCTCGTATGCCTCACGGACAGTTCGTGTGCCATTGGCAGCAGGCACTAGAGGACATTCCTCCGTAAGCACAAACTTGAGGTCTTTGGGGACCAATATTGTATTAATGTTAAGTTTCCACTTAATGTAGTTATCACCAGTTAATTTGTCGTTTACGATAATTTGAAGTAATGCAGAAGACATTATTGCTGAAATAAATAAAAAAATCATTCAGTCATTTATTTAAAACAAGTGCGAGTGCTTTGGCATAAATTTAAACATGATGCATGCACATGTTTAACGAACTAGAACTACCCTAAAACTAGTTACTGTACCACGACAATCCAACATACCACAAAGAAGTGCCGCCTTAGGGTTGGTCAAGTCTTTTCCTGTTGGACCGAGACATTCTCAATCAAATGATATTTTAAAATGACTCTTATTTCATATCATTCAACCATCATTTATTCAGTCAGGTTTTTAATTAACAAACTTAATCAAAACCTTCAAGAGTGTAATCAACCATTTCAGATCTCATGAGCTTAACTCGAGAATTGCCACCTTAGGGTCGGTCAATCCCGAAATGCCCTTAGAAATCCTATCCGTTAGGAAGTCAATATTGGTATTGACCTTTGTAGAAACCCTCCTTAGGGAGGATGAAAGCAAAGCCGTCACGAGGCCCCACTCGAATCTCACGGTGTTGAACTAATGATGGAGACCGCGGGATATATATGTCATATATCCCTCTCCCACTCACTATTTTAAAATTAGGGTTTTTTGTTAACAGTTAATGCACCTAGACTCTAAAGGATTAAACGACTAACTTTAATTAAGTTATCTAGCGCATTAACTAATTAGAATCAAATTATAATTAACTAAAAAATTATTAATGATTTTTAACAATTAAAAATCTAATCTATGAGTAAATAATCTAAGCCTTTGTAAACTATTTACTAAGGTCAGATTATTATGTTAGTGTTTACCAAGTTTTAACTATTAAAACCCTAACACTTTATTCGGGTCATTATTATTAGGTTATTAATCAAATTAATCCTAATAAATGACCCTATTAATCTAATTTTTTAAATACTTTAATAACTAGATTAATATTAAAGAGAATTACCAAGTTTTCTAACCATTAAAAAACTAATCTCATTATTCATAGCCATTTATGTATTTACCCATTTTAATCACATCAAAAAAATACATAAAGTATCAGGCTATTATGCATGTATGACATATCAAATATATTTGTATAGGCACATCTAATCTAAATAACATACGTATGCATGACAATACTTTTATCATCACATAATATAAAACATACATAAATTGACGGAGTACTGTGGATAATTTAACCTAAAAAATTGGAATCTAAAATTAAAAAAAGAAATCCCCAAGGCATTCATCAGTCTACTTGTAACTTCGGAAATCTTTCAGGCTTTCCATGTCACTCTGATTCATCTCATGAATCTGAAACGGGAAATCTGCATGGAACACACTAGGCAACACTTGCCAATGGAACCGTGCGTGAACAGTACCGCGTAAACAGTACCGCGTAAACAGTACCCGATGTGAACAATGCCGCCGCCGTGAACAGTACTGCCATCGCGCGTGTTTCCAGATTTTTGTTTACAGGTTACAATTTTTTTTATTTACAATACAATAACAGTAAAATAAAAATATAATAATAATATATATATATACAACCCATAAACCCTAAATCCACAGTACCATAAAAGTTTACGATCAACCATGTTTAAATTAAATAATTTAAATGTAAACATTCATACAATCATAAAGATGGTGCCTACACATTCATACATACAGGAGCATCGGAAAAAATTTCTTGTTCCAAAAAATAACCAGGCTCTGATACTAATTGTTGGAACCTCGTTCATCGGTCACACAACGGAAGTAAGGTTTTAAATTTTTTTAATACAGATCATAATCTTTATCTAGGACCAGTGAACTCGGGATCGTAATTATTTTTCAAAACTAATACATACAATATGTAAACACATGAAATTGTAATCAATTAAATCAGAAGAAGAAATTCTTACCAACGTTTGAAGGCTCCTTCACTTTTCGATATGCACCTGTCTGAACCAATCTTACCAACATTTGGAAGCTTCTTCACTTTACAATGTGCTCCTGTCTGAACCACGAGATCTTCCTCTCTATCTCCCGGAACTAGCAACTGCGTGTGAATGCGTCACGGTCTCAGGAACTTGAATGGAGGATGTAGAGAAATACCTGAAGAAACTCTTTCTTCTCAATTTGGTGTATTGATTTCAAGCACACATAAATTGCATCTCATAAAAAACTTATATTGTAAGATGTGGTTTCGTCTTTCTTTTAAAACAATATATATCAAATATATATATATATATATATATATATATATTATATCTCATGCACCCTTTTTATAATAGGGCAAGCACTTGAATTTTTAAAAAAAAATTGCCTCTCACCTCTTGTGATTAGTTGTTCGTTCTGCTAAAATATAGATATATATATATATATATATATATTTATATCTTTTTTTTTCTTTTTTTTTTCTCATACGCAAACACTTGCATTTATATATATATATATATATATATATATGTGTGTGTGTGTGTGTGTGTGTGTGTGTGTGTGTGTGTGTGTGTGTGCACTAATTTGCATCCAATACAATCTTTGTCTTATAACTGATATATATCTTCTAATTATCCTTTTCAAATATATCTAATATATTAAAAGTGATAATAAGTATTTTAAATATAAACTTAAATTCAAATACTTATATAAATGATTTAATAAAATAAAATAATCCTATTATTTTATCTTCACCTAAATCAATATATCAACTAACACCCTCCAATTAATAGTTAATAAATAATTCATAATTATCAATATAATTAAATAATCTAATTATTTAATTAATTTAACTATTAACATTCATTAATTAAATATTCTCGTTATTCAATTAATTCCTGAATATATACGTATCACTTTTGTAATACAATTAATTGGACAATCCAATTAATTAACCGTTGTCCAATTAATTAACCGTGACCATTGTTACCTAAATCGATCGGGCTAGCAAGGGGACCTAATGGACCCACAGTATTTTGAGCTCCAATAATCCTCAGAATCATTAATTAAACTCTTTAATTCATATTCCTTGATTATTAACTCTGGTGTTATTCCACTAAAAACCCGAATCTGCACTCTCTCAACTGCAGACGCTTTTACACAGACCGATACAACTCGGTGTCCATCGATATAGCTATTACACATGGTGTGATCCTCCACAATAGTTCATAATTAGAGCTGGGTCATAATGTCCGTTATACCCATCTAATTACATATATCCTTTAAGTACCGTTGATTCTCTAATGGACAATAAATCCTATTTCCTTACGAAATTAGGAGAGCGCTCATATTGTCCAAGCCTCGAATCAACCCTTAAGGGAACTACCATCTACTTCTCACAAGAAGGAGTGGATTCCACTATTGTGTACAAACCTTCCCAACCACAAGTCAAACCGCAATCCCAACATACGGAGCATATTGATCGGGAACAACATCCGACCTCACCGAAAGTATATCAAAGACCACAATCTAACCTGAAGGAGTCGATAAGACACTCAGGATTAAGAACACCCACATATAGCCATTATTAGTTGATATATATGAATCTCATTGGTAAACGGATCATGGTGAGAGATTTATATAGATCATGACCCAGTCCTATATGATCACATCATACAAGGTGCCTCCGTTCTCAAATCTCATATGAATGATTCAGGATAAAATCATCGTACATTATGGAATGGACCGCAGATATAGATTAACCACAAATAAAGTACCCAGCTTTATTTTTTATCTATGAACTCTTTATATTGCACATCACTTACTGTTCCATCCGTATATGACACTCATATACACAGTTCGAGATTACATCCGGCAATCTTGGATGTTAAATATATGCACAAGTTATAAAATAAACAACACAACAATAATGAAATGAACTTTTCCTTTTATTTATTTCATAAATCCATTTACAAATTACATCTTTAGGACATAAACCCCAATAGTGATTATTCTCAATAGGTCAAGGGAGACTCCTTACTTGTTTCGTATTATATTTTAAAAAATAATAATTACAATACTTTATTTTAATTGAAGCACTTTAATATGAAAAAAGTTAGGCAAAATCACTTTAAAAAGTTTCTTTAAATCAGTTGTCAAACAAATAGATGGATGTTGAAGTCAATTCAAAATTTTAGATTGATATAGTTTGACCCATATGAAAAACTAGAACTATTTGTTTTTCTTTGTATTTCACCTATTTTTGTAATAGGCTAATTGGCACTAATGCCTTCTAAACTTTTCCAAAATATGCACTATGCCCCCTATACATTTTCTTTTCACCACTAAACCCCCTGAACTCTCATTTTTTACCAAACACTTGGGTTTTTACCCCCTATGAGGAGCATTTACAGTCGTTTATTGCTAATTTGTGAGAGTTCAAGGGTTTAAATAGCAAAAAAAAATGTAGAGGGTAAAATACAAATTCAGACATAGTTTGAGATGGGGCCCACCCAAACGTGGGTGTGTGCTACCCAGACAGCACATCCAAGCATAGGTACGGCCTAAGGAGTGTGCCTAGGTGTGCCATTTCCAGGACATTGTGCTACCAATGAAAGGGGTAAATAGTGATGGAGGAAAGAGACGGGTACTTAGGGCTAAAAAGGTATATATAAGTAATTTTACTTGAATGTTGTTGCAAACAATTAGATTTTCGATATGTTCAATTTTTTTTTTGTAATATTTTCTACTGTTACATTTGAACTTCTCCCATGTTATAGTGCTACTTATTAAAAAAGAAAAGAAAAGAAGTTATAATGCTACATTTGTTTCCAATTATTTTTTCTTACAATTTTATTACATTTTCCTTATCAACCATAGGAAGAAAAATTATATCAAAACAAGAAATTTCACTAAAATCCCAATTTTTCCTTAAAATGTTTTGATATTACACCTTTAGCTTTCAAAAAACCAATTTCTTTCGAGATTTTAACATTAAAGTGAATTATTGAATTTTAAAAATAAATAATATTAAATGGTTTATAAAATTAAATTATCAACACATTTATTTTTAAAAAAATATATATAATAATTTTAAACATTGAAAATAAAACTAATGGAGATTAGAAAATATTAAAAAAAACTCAGTTAAAATAAATATTAAATAAAAAGTACATAAAAAGGAGAAATCAGTGAATTTCCACCATTAGATCTGTATCGAAGGAGATTTAAATGATGGATCTCCATTGAAGGATCTCTATCATTGAGGTCAATTGAAGAATCTCTATCGTCGGACGATGGAGTTCCTCATCTAAATCTCCACTCACTCGACGACATAGGTCTGTCGTAGATCTCCGTCTTTATTGCCTATTGAGTTGAGATCACATGGATCTCTATCGCTGTCTAAAACAATGGAGATCCAATGTGTCCCCACTATCGAATCGATCTAAATCCAACGAGGAAGATTCATTGATTTCTTATTATTATTATTATTATTATTATTTTGATTTAGTTGTTATGTGTTATTATACACAACAATCCAAATTACCCTAGTTTCGTTAAATTAGACTACTGAAATGACTAAAGTGATATATTTTGGAAAAACATATCTAGGGACTAAAGTTGCTATTATGACAAAGAACTTTTAAAAAAGTAACATTGTCAAAAAATAAGAATTTTAGTGAAATTTATCCAATATCAATATACACTAAAATTGAATGGAATTTATTAACATCCTTATTAATGTTAATGCAATAGAGCCCTTACAGTAGAACCATTGTATGTGTGTAGGGCTGGCAATTTGGGTCATGATACAACTTGACTTAAACATGAAATGATTTTAAATAAGGTGAACGGTTGAACTTAAATTAAGTTGCAAGATTAACACTATGTTTGGCTGGATGGAATATGAGGGAAAAAAAGGAAAGGATTTAGATGTATTTCTAATATCTTGTTTGGATTGTTAAATGAGAGAGAAAGAAAAGGAAATGGAATGAAACAAAAGAAAAAGGAGAGAATAATTTCTTCTTGTTTCATCCAATTTGGTTTCCACCCAAATTTGGGAGGAAAATGAGGGAAAATAATTCAAAATTAATGAATTTTCCAATATCTCAAAACTAACCCTATTAATATTGGGTATTCATATTGTTAAACGAATGATATTTTTGTAAAAAGAATAAAATTAATTCATTTATTTCTCCCAACTAAATAAGATTGATTCCCTTTCCTTTATTTTATATTTATAACCATTCAAAAAACAATCATTAAAAGCACTTTCTTTTCCTTTCCTTTCCTTTCTTTTCCTCATTTGCCTTTCCTTTCCTGTCTCTAAGGGTACAAAATTTTTCCCCACAAAACGAATTTCGTCAGCGCAGGTAACCTTTCCCCACAAAACTCAAAATTCGTAGGCTATGGGTAAAAACCTTTTCCTCACAAAACAAGTTTCGTCGGCGAAGGTAACCTTTCCCCACAAAACTCAAAATTCATTGGGAAAAGTTAATTAAAATTAAAAATAAAAATATATAATAAAATTAATTAATTGTTTAAAATTATATATATGCTAAAATATATTAAAAGTTAATTAATTAAAAATAATTTTTTTGGACAAATCCTCAACCACCAAACTATTCAACAATTCCACAGTTCTGTTTCGATTTGAAACCGCTGGTTCCGATTCCAGATCCGATTTCTGTTCCATGGAAAGGTCAAATTGAAACCGTAACTGGATTGAACAGTTGGGTTTTAGTTTAGTAACCGCTGGTTTGGACGTTACGGTGAGGTTTCAGTTTCGGGTTCGAACCATTTTTTTACCACGTGTCATAATCTGATTGGTATTTATTTTAGGTAGCTTTTGGAGAATTCGAAATCAGTTTCCAACCGGTTTTGTAGCAGCCGGTTTCAGTTACACTTTGGTTTTGGTTTGGTTTCGAATAGTTTAACCGAACCGTAGACACCTCTAGTGGACACCCGGTACATAAAAAATTGATTAAAGAAAATATATACTACACTTATTAAAAAAAAAGTCTTATCCAATAGATTTCCACTTCATAGGTTTAATGTATGGCACCTTCTCTGCAGTTGATCCTCATTAAACTTGTTGACGGTGATTTTTGGATAGATCACACATCGAACAAAATGTATATGAAATCACACAATAGCTAACAGGTTAAAAGAAATACAAAGATTTTACGTGGTAAAACCCCAAGAATGGGGAAACGTCCACGGCTATCAGAAAACAACGAGGAAAGAACTTCACTATGAATAATCAATTACACACTCAATCTCTCGTGTTCTCTAGAATCTTTTTCTCTCTTTTTTCAACCCTTCATGGGTATTATTAGGGTCTATTTATACATGCATAAAACCCTAATTCATGTTATACGAGTAAATAAAGTTGACTTGTTTAACTAGTTTTATTCTTCTTTCATGTTTTGTGTTCGTCACGCATTAGATCCCTTGTCTAATTTAGACTCTGTCATCCATGGGGAAACCCGCTTCCTTATAAAAGTGTGCTTCGAGACACCTTATTGGAGTAAGACTCATTCTGCATGAATTTGATAGTCTCCACGTGTTGTTATGTCGATCACCCACTAAAACCCAACCAAGCTTTATTCACCCCAATCGGTTATTCAATCTCGATCGAGGGTTTTGTCCCAACCGTCTCAATAGCCCCAACCATGTGTCATGAGACCATCTTTTGTCAGCTTAGGTAGGTTCAGGAAGGATGACTTTTGGTGACATGGCATCTCTATCTCCCGTATCTTTGGGTAATTATGTTTACTCATCATTCTTCAGATTTTACCAAAAACAATACCCTCATAAACACACGGGGTCGGATAATAATTGTCGCAAACAGGGCACGTTCGGCTGCGTGTGTTTAATTCACTCTATTATTTTTGTATTGTAATCCATTAATGCTCTTTTAATGTACTACAATTATCAACTATGCATATTTCGGCTGATGAAATCATCACGCATCTTTTTCAAAATTCAAACGGCAAGTGGTTTTCGGTTCTCGCGCACCTACCCCCACTTTTGGCTGATGACGCATGTCTGCCTGGTGACTTCACTTGCTTGTATATATTACCTTGAGGCGTTTCATTTGTCTTTTTATGATTCAATATTTTTCTTTAGCAGAGCGGTTGATCTCTAATTTTCCTTTTCTTTGAGCCCTTTGTCTTCTCGAATCTTTCATCCTTTCAAACGTTTGTTCAAGGAATGGACCCTATTCTTCATCATCAATACTTTGAGCTTCTTCTTCATGTTATTAAGGCTGGTGATGATGACAATGATGCTAGACTCGAGCCTATTCTCTGGGGCCATCTTCCCTCTTCCTACCAACCTTCTGCATTAGACGTGGATTATTCTATGGTTCTCCCAGAATTTGCTCACATCTCTTCTGATATTTCTAACTCTAACCTGGTTGATGTTTATGTAGATATGTCGAAACAAGGTAGCTCCAGGGGGACCACGAGAGCCTCTCCCAAAGAATCTACACGCGTAGTGATCAACTTGAAAATACCTTCACAACTTCTAAAAATGAAGAATGTACCACGGGAGAAACAAGCTCAGATGCTAAGGTTCAGTGTCGAACACCCATATTCGTTCAATTTAGAGATAAATATTGTGAATGAGGTTGAGCTAGTGAAGTTCGAAGACCAATTTGATCTGACTAGTGTACAAATATTGTACTGTAGCGGCGATTGGCCTGTGTGGAACCCTCCTCCGATATGGTTGCTATATATGAGGCCATGTTATCCTCATGGGTTACTCTCCCCCTTCAACCTTTTATCGGTCGATTCCTGACGGATGCTAGCATTGCTCCCGCCCCAACTGACCCCTAATTCTTACCGGGTGTTGGTCAGTTTGGGACATCTATGGAAAAAGCTTGGAGCAAAACAACCCCGACCCAACAAGAGATCCGTATCTTTTATACATTGAACCGATATGATAGTGGATGAACTTTCTACCTTTAATCCACATCTCAAAGCTTATGGATTCCTCATGGATATAAGGGGAAACCTGTACCCCATTTCGGATAAAGATCATAAAGGATTTATATGGGGGTTCCACTCCTCAAACAAGTACTGAAAGAACAGTTGGTTCTTTGTTGGAGGTGACAAAGGTGAAGTAGTCATCGCTGACCCCGTACAAGGGTTGATACAAAACAGAGTTCCAAGGCACTTCTGCAATCTTGAGTATTGGAACAAAACTTCCCTCTCTCTAACAAAGAGCCAGGCTGATATGGTTGTCAAAGCGGTTGAGACCTCTTGGAAAGAGAGGGATCGCTGTTTCCTTTATGTTGAAGCAGACTTGATCAAGGTAGGGTTTTTTCCCAATATTTATGCTCGTCGTAGACTATGTGAGTCACCCTTGCTTTTTTTTAGTTTAAACTGTCTTGCGTACCTTTCCCCTACGTTGATTGTTGATTATCGTGTGGCACTTTTTCCTTTCAGTATACGATGTGGACATCATCGTAGGTGATCAAGCTGAAAAGGCCAAGCATGTCGATCGGGACAGTAGGAAGGCTGCAGTCAATTTGGTTGCTTAGGGAATTACTCCACCTGAACATGATCTGGTGGAACATACGTATGAATCTAACCGACATTCCTTAGATGTCCCCTCTAAACAGGTTGGTACGAGTGATTGCCATCCTTCCCGGGATCAAAGTGATCACTGGGGTCATTCCAAAGAAAGTGTTGGTCGGGTGAGGTCCAGTTCTGAAGCATCTGATCAAGGAAGACGTGATCGAGATAGGTCTGAAAAGGAGCATCGGGGAAGTGATGATTCGCGAAGGAAGAAATCACATGAAGTGGATATGATAGACAAGGCTCTAAGCCATAAGGTGGCTAAGACTGCTGAAGGGTCATCCGCTTCCGATGCCCTTCGCATGAGAGTGAGTCTTGCATCCAGAGTTGACCCAACGTTGCCTACCCAATGGTCGATCCAAACATTTTGGAGAAGGGCAAGGAGACGGTTTCCATCTTTATTTCGTGAGAACTACTATTCAAGAGATTAAGCGATCAGGGTACATCAAACTTGTCTTCCCCCCCTCCCTCCCCCCCCCCCCCCAAACCAATCAAGATTACAGACCAAACCCTTCCTTCGAATGAGTCTTCCTAGGTTCAGGTTGTGCCACCCTCTCATTGCCCTGAGAAGGCTCCTATGTAGTTTAACGTTAGGCACCAAATCATTTTTTCTGATTCTGAAGGTGACGATGGTGGTCCCGACGAGGAAGATAAGATAGCTAATGAAGACTTCATTGATCTGTCTGAGGAGCATGTTCTCCATTCTATTTTAGAATTAGGGGAATGAGCAGTTATACAGTTGGAGGGGGATATTAGGATGGGAGAGCCTATCGGTACCCCTTCCACTATGCATGTTGGGTTTCTTCCTCGCGAGGGTGCTATCGAAAGTCAAATTTCTAAAAACAAAAGCCGTCGGGTTACTGCATCTGCTAATCTTCTTCGGAAAGACGTTGGGATTTTTAAGACTCTAACCACTGTTAATCGTGTTATTCCCTCTTATTTTCGGAATCAATCTGCTCCTTTTATTTTCACCTCTGAGCTTTCTCATTTCTCTTCATCCAGCAGTTCTCAGACCGACCCTATTTCCATACTTCGTTTAATGTCATCAGAGGTCGGATACATTGGTGAAAGGTACTAGAAAGATGCCAAATATGCTGCAGTTTTTAAGCAGGTCCGCATGATATTAAATAATGGTGTTTTTGTAAGTCTTTCCACCAACTCGATTGTTTTTCTCATGATCTTTCCATCTGTCTAGTTTACCTTTTGTTGATCCTTTGCAGGTGGTAGAGGCATTTACTCAGACTTTTTTTGAGAAGAAAAAACATGCTGTTGAGATTTCTCAATTGAAGCTAGCTCTAGCTGATAAAGACGAGGCCTTGAAGTCTTTTGCTGCAAATGATTTCAAGGCTAGTCAATATGCGGAGAAAGTGAAGGCACATGCAACAACTGAGATGGCTCTGAGAAAAATGCTTATGAATGTTCAGAATAGAGCTACTGCATCTGATGAGGCTTTTAGGGAGCTCAAAATAAGGAACATTGAGCTGGAGAAGAGAGTTGCCAAGGCAAAACTACGGAGCAGTTGAACTTGAATCAAAGGCCATCTTGGCTAAGACAACAGGGAAGAAGGCTCATGAAGAAGCTCAGATTGCCCATGAATCTTTTGCCTCAGCTCAACAGAAGACGCTGGAGTTGGAACAGGAGTCTGAGGAGGCTAGGATTCATTATGAGCATCTCGCCAAAGACTTAGAGCAGCAGCAACAGGTCAGTATGAAGTTCTTTCGCATGACGCCAGGTTAGACCTCGAGGTTTAACATGTTGATCAGTAGAAAAAGTCCCCTGCTTTCCATGCTACGCTGCTGAGGGAGTTTGAGAAAGTCCTGGCAACTGCCAGGATGTTCTTTAGTGCGAATGAGAGGTCTTCCAAAGAGGCTCGCTTGAAGTGGGAATGGATAATATCTAAGCATCAGAGAGAGTCCCTAGAACCAAACAAGAACCAGCGGATTATGTGGAAGGCCTATTGCAAATCAAACGAAAAGAATCCCCACCCCATGTATCTCGAACTGTTTTAGAAGGTATCCCTTGTGTCCTTCCATGCTGGTCAGGACAGTGGCGCTCTGACCAAAAGGGTCGAAGTTAGTCATTTAACGGATGTAGATTATTCTCCCTTTATGTCTACTGATCCTGATGACAATATCTCATGGCCAGAGTTTGGAGACTTCAGTGAAGATCAAGACGATGATGTCCCTCCTTTCGATCCTAGGAGCTCTTAGTTGCTGGGAACAACTGATACATCTCTACTTTTGTAGCTATTTCATATGTATTTATATTTGTAATATTCGACATACTATGACAGTTAATGTATATTTTTCCTTATTTTCTTGTTTTCAAGATATGTACCATTTTTTGTGTGTGGTTTCTTATGCTTGTGTTCATTCATATTTTAGCACAACCTGAGCTATGCATGCTGGCCCATGCCAAATTGATAGTTATGAGTTAGGCTAAGCAAAACCGCTTATATCCCGATCATATGGGATTGATAACTCACTCTTCTGAGCTTGCGTCGTCATGTAATGATTGACTTATTGCCTCATTTTTAATGGTCAACCACCCTTAGAGAAGTGAACCATACTCTGTGATGATTTCAGGTTTACCTCGGGTAGATCTATTGGATTTTGTCGTACGGGTTCTGGTTGCTCCCAATCGTTTGTTGTATATCTTTCTGTTGAGCAGTGTTCGTTTGTAAACCAGTTATGCAGTTTATATTTATAGACTTTCATCTTTTATCTGTCAACTAGGTCGTTGGGACGCCTCCCAACAGTTTGTTGATCAAGACTTGCTGCGATAAGGCGTAACTTGTCCTACCAGCTTTATAAGCATCTATGGCTGTGTCTGCATTATCTTATAAGTGGGATTCACATCTTATCCAGCTTTTGGCTCATCTCGTCGGGTTTGTGTACCTGAAGGTGCCCTAACAGTGCTTCATATGCACCCAATTAGTTTTGGTGAGTGTGCACTGTCTTGACGACTTATGCTTTCAGTCCCCTCTCTGGGCACCTGGGGATCCCTATCGGTTTCAACCGATATTTTGAGGTATCCTGTAAATGCTCTTATGAGCGAATGCCTAGTTTCGAACAATGTGCTTGATGTTTATAACAGCTTCCTCAGGGGATTTTTATTGATTTCTCAAAAAAATACAAAACAATTAGCTAATAATAAATTAAAGCTTAAACTATGGAAATAAATGAAAGAAAACAAATGTAATAATCTCCTCATGGGTAGAAGATCTTTAAATACTGTGCATTGTATGGTCTTGGCAGCTCGGCTCCCTCAGGTCAGGAAAGGCGGTATGCTATATGTCCTACTATCCCGACCACTTGATATGGTCATTCCCATTTGTCAGATAATGATCCTGCGGACTTGTCCTTTGTATTGATTGTTACCCTATTCAGAACTAGGTCTCCGAGCTGGAATCTTCTAACCTTGGCATGTGAGTTGTAATACCTTGCTACCCTTTGTTGGTAGGCGGCATTTCTTACCCTGGACATGTCTCTTCTTTCTTCCAACTCGTCCAAGTCTTGTTTTATCATCTCCACATTTCCTTCGGGATCGAAGAGTTATACCTTAGGGGACTTGTGAATTATCTTAACAGGAATCACTGCTTCTATCCCAAATGCTAATGAGTAAGGTGTTTTCCTTGTTGAAGTCCTTTCCGTAGTCCGATAAGCCCATTAAACTTTGTGTAGCTTGTCTGTCTAGTTTCCTTTCTTTCCTTCCAGCTTCGCTTTCAAGGTATGCTAGATTATTTTATTCACTGCCACTGTTTGGCCATTAGTCTGAGGGTGAGATGGTGTGACATAATAGTTCTTTATCCCAAAGTCTTGATACATACTTCTGAAGTTATCACTATCGAATTGAGTCCCGTTATTTGTGATTATCGTTTTCGGGATTCCAAATTGATAGATGATGTTTTTCTTCACAAAACTTATCATGTTAGCCTCGGTGATATGTACCAGTGCTTCAGTTTTAGCCCATTTTGTGAAGTAATCAACAACCACTATATCATGTTCTACCCCTCCTTTAGTTGCAGTAGGCATCAGACCAATCAGATCTATTCCCCACATGGCGAACTGCTTTGGTGATGTCAAGTTCTTCAACTGCTCGTGTGGTATCTGAATGTCATTAGCTATCTTTTGATAGCCAATGTACTTATTTGTAACACCTTGTGCATCTTCAAACAGAGTCGGCCAATAAAAGCCTTGCTTAAGAGTTTTATGTGAAAGCTTTTGCCACGCGAGTGATTCCTACAGACCCCCATGTGGATACTTTCTAGTATTTGCTTACCTCTGACCGGGTCCACACATTTTCTGAAGCGCTTTGGAGAACCCTTTTCTGTATAGCTCTCTTTCTATTATCGAATATCTTATGGCTCTATATCTGAGATGTTTTGCCTCAACTATCTTCGTCGGGAGCACTCCCTTCTGTAAGTATTCTCTGATCGGGGTTATCCAAGTAGTTTGTTCCTCTTCAATCAATTCTACCTCCGACGCTTCGGCTTGATTTTTGCTCTCGATACTTGGCTTTTACAGGTGGGCGATCTGGACTGATTTTGACCATACACTGGTGGCTGATGCCAATTTTGACAATGCGTCTGCCTTCTCAATTTTCTCCCTCGGGATCTAGATGATTCAGTATACTTTGAATCTTTCAATGAGTATCTTGGTTATAGTTAAATACGCAGCCATGTTGTTGTCCTTGGCTTGGTATTCATTCAGAACTTGATTGACCACCACCTGTGAGTAATTGAATATTTCCAACTCATCTACTCCCAGCGTTGTGCACACCCTAAGGCCTGCCAGAAACGCCTCATATTCTGCCATATTGTTAGTAGCTTTTAAGTCAAACTACAAGGTACATTCCACTTGGTCACCTTCTGGTGTGGATATAACTATACCTACCCCGTTGCCATGCGTGTTTGACAACCCATCTATATGTAATTTATAATTAAAAAAATCATTTTCTCTTAACATCTTGATTACCACGTTGTTCGGCTCAGCGAACTCCGTAACCAGATCTGATACAACTTGTCCCTTGATCGCCGCTCTCGGCGAGTAGACTATGTCGAACTCACTCAGTTCCACTACCCATTTAGTCAGCCTTCCCGACACCTCGGGTTTTGATAAAATCTGTTTCAAAGGACAATCGATATATACTTCAATTTTATGAGCTTGAAAATACGGTCTCAGTTTTCTCGTTGCTGTTACCAAGGCTAAGGCCATTTGTTCTGGTTGGGAATATCTTGTTTCCGTATGAAACAAAGCTTTACCGGTGTAGTATACAGGCTTTTGCATTCTCTCTTCCAATCTGACCAGTACTGACCCTAAGTTTGTTACAGACAGGTAGAGGTAGAGCACTTCCCCTTCAAGTGGTTTAGATAATATTGGAGTTTTTTCCATGTATTCTTTGATTTTTCTGAACGCTTGCTCGCACTCATCATTTCATTCTACCCGCTTGCCTTGCTTAATTGCTTTGAAAAAGGGTAGGTATTTGTCCATTGATTTACTTATAAACCAACTCAGTGATGCTAGGCAACTCGTCAATCTTTGGATTTCCTTCAATGTCTTGAGAGACCTCATTTCTTCCAATGCTCTTATTTTCTCCAGGTTTACTTTGATCCCTCTTTGGTGAACTTGAAATCCCAGGAACCTGCCCGATGGTATTCCAAATACGCACTTATTTGAATTTAGCTTCATCCCATATTTTCATTATACCTCGAACGTTTCCTTTAAGTTGGTAGGATGATCATCGGAAGTTACACTTTTGGTTAGCATATCATCCATGTATACCTTCATATTCCTGTCAATCTGTTGAGTAAACATTTTATTTCTCGACCTTTGGTAAGTTGCTCCATTGTTCTTTAACCCGAACGGTATGACCTTATAGCAATACAATCCCTGGTCAGTTGTGAATGAGGTTTTTTCCTCATCTGGTTCGAACATTCTGATCTTGTTGTAACATGAATACGCATCCATGAAACTTAAAAGTTCATAACCAGCCGTTGCATCTACTAACTAATCAATCCGAGGTAAAGAGAAGTTGTCCTTTGAACATGCTTTGTTAAGGTCGGTGAAATCTACACACATCCTTCATTAGCTATTTTTCTTTTTCACTAGGACTACATTGGCAACCCCGTCGGGATATTTTACTTCCCGAATGGATCCTGCGGCTAATAGTTTATCTACATCTTCCTTTATTGCCTTGCTTCTTTCTGGGTTGAAGCGTATCCTCTTCTGGATAAATGGTTTCTGATCGGGATTCACTGCTAAGTAATATGAAATGGTCCTTGGATTGATCCCTGGTATGTCCGCGTGTTCCCAAGCGAACACATCTTTATATTCTTTTAGGAGTTTGACCATTTTTTTATCGTGCTTCGTCAATTGGGACCCATGCCTGACAGTTTTCTTAGGATCACTATTGCTCATTGCAACTTCCATGGTTTGTTCCTCCGAGCCATTGTCACTCTCTGCCATTGCCTTTCTTGGGTCTAGGTCGAACCCAGCCGGGGTTTCGGCTTTCGCCTTCATTGGGTCTACTTCTAGGTCTTCATCTTCTTTGAAAGCATCCACTTGCATTACCCCTGACTCTGCCTTTTCCCTGTATATGGTTCGATTTGCTTTCCTGACCCACTCCTATGAGCTTTTCATGATTCCCACTCCCGCTTCGGTAAAAAAATTCCCCATGAGCCCGTAGGTTGCAGTTACAGCTTTTATTTTGTTCACGAAGATGGTCAATTCTCAACATTTACGACCATAAAGTCCAACAATATCATCTTCTTTCAAGGAAAGCTTCCAGGTTCTACTGGTAGTTTAAATGTTCCTAGCGTCTTGACTTCGGTTCCTCCGAAACCCCTCAACTGAACCTTCACTGGTTGGAGATCACTCCTCTGTAGCTTGAGTTGATTGAACGCCTATATGTTTAAAATGTGTGTTGAGCTGCCATTGTCGATCAGTATTCTTCTTACTTGCCTATGCCCGATGCGAACTTACACAACGATCGCGTCGTTTGGTATAACCTCCGACTCGTGTGCGTCTACTTTAGTGAAAATTATTGGTACCCATCCTTGATTTGCTTCTTTCCGATCGGGAACTAAATGATTCATCTTCATACTCCTTTGGTTGTTCATGGCTTCCCTAACTTTGGACATCATTTCTCGACTACTACTTCCAGTATTGGGGCCACAAAAAATGGTGTTGATTGCTCTGTTATCCGTGCCTTTCTTTAGGCTCCTATAACTCTTATCCCGATCCCCTATGTGGATATCCTTTTATCGATCTTCACCTCTGATGAGGATGACATCAGTAAGATGACCTTCCTGGATTAGCTTCTCAATGTAATCCCTGAGTTGGTAACACTTGGAGGTTTCATGGCCATTCTCCTGGTGGAATCGGTAATACTTGGTAGTATCTCTTTTGGCGAAGTTTGACTGCCTTGGGGGTTTTCTATATAAGTTTTTATCTTCTATTATATTCAGAATTTTACTCCTGCTTTTTGGCTAACGGGGTATAAATGGTGTACGGGTGCCTTGAATTCCTCCATTATCTATCATCCATTACCCTTTTGGTCATTCTTACCGTTGTTTTTTGAACCGCTTTCTTGGCTCTTTTGACTGCTGGCAGGACAACCAACCCCCATGGGGCAATATGTTCTTCTTCTACCACGGCATATCCCCCAACATCATCTAGCATGCTTGCATATGTGGTCCTGAACCTCCGATACCTCATGCAAAAACCTGGTTCTTTTGTTTGGCTTAAGGTAGAAAGAGTTGACACCGATTTCCTCCACTGGATATTCCCCATAAATTTTCTGGTGAATGCTCGTGTCAATCCTTTGAAACTCCTGAAGGATCCCGATGATAATCCTCTGAACCATCTAGACCCCTGATCTTCTAATGTCTGAGGGAACATACGATACATGAGGGCATCATCATAGTCGTATTGGACCATGGTGCTCTGGTATGTCTTAACATGTTCCTGTAGATCGGTATTGGCTTTGAATTGCTCCACATGCGGCATCCTAAACTTCTCTGAAAAGCTAGCCCTCCTTATGGCATCAACAAACAGATTCCCAAAACTTCCGACCAGGGGTTTACTTGACTTTGCTTTTCCTCCAAAGCTTCTATCCTCCTAAGAAGAACTTCAAGCTCTCCTTCGGGTTCGCCAGGCCTATCTAACCTTTGGTGGATTGTGAGCCCATACAGGTCCTTTCGCCATCGGGGAGCGCACTCGTCATCGCTTACATTAGATCGGGGCTTCTTACTCCTTCCATCATATTTGTCTTCTTTCTTAAAGTATTATCTTACATCATCTTACCCTGCGGTATCCTGGTGTGAGCTGCTTCTTTTGTGTGAAAGTCCTTTTTTATCCCGTTTCTCTATCCTATCTCTTCCAGATTTTTGAGGTGTGTCTGGAGTAGTTTCCACGATCTCATATCGCACCTTGGGTCCTTGAGCTATCACAATTGTAGAAAGTTGGTATGGTGAATTCAGATTTGCGGTTGTGTTTATGATAATTCCTTGTCTAACGGCATCATCAATGAGTCTCCGTAGGGATTCTTGAATTTGCCTAAGTACATCTGGAGATATTCCCGTAGTCAAGCCTGTGGTTGTGACGGCGTCCTGTCTGCTTGATGGTGGAGTTCTTGAAGGTGGATCTATTCTTGGAATGTCGACATCCGTGACATTCGCCTCTCGTAAGACGTCAACGTTGCGCGGGGACGAATCTTTGTCATTGTTGGAAACCACGATTTTATTTTGTACGACTGAATTTTTGGCTGATTATAAGGATGGAGGTTCACCTCCTTCTTCTAGCGCCAGTTGTTGACGGTGATTTTTGGATGGATTACACGTCGAACAGAATGTATATAAAATCACACAATTGCTAACAAGTTAAAAGAAACACAAAGATTTTACGTGGTAAAACCCCAAGAATGGGGAAAAGTCCACGGCTGTCGAAAAAGGGTAATGAAAGAACTTCACTATGAATAATCAATTACACACTCAATCTCTCATGTTCTCTAGAATCTTGTTCTCTCTTTTTTCAACCCTTCATGGGTATTATTAGGGTCTATTTATACATGCATAGAACCTTTATTCATGTTATACAAGTAAATAAAGTTGGCGTGTTCAAGTCGTTTTATTATTCTTTCATGTTTTGCATTCTTCACGCATTAGATCTCTTACCTAATTTGAACTCTGTCATCGATGGGGAAACTAGCTTCCTTATCAAAGTGCGCTTCGAGACACCTTATTAGAGTAAGACTCATTCTGTATGTATTTGATAGTCTCCACGTGTTGTTCTGCCGATAATCCATCAAAACCCTACCAAGCTTTATTCACCCTGATCGGTTATTCAATCCCGATCCGGGGTTTTGTCCCGACCATCTTAATAGCCTCGACCAGGTGTCATGAGACCATCTTTTGTCGGCTTAGGTAGGTTCACGAAAGATGACTTTTGGTGACATGGCATCTCTATCTCCCGTATCTTTGAGTAATTATGTTGACTCATCATTCTTCAGATTTTACCAATAATAAAACTAATTCGTCCTTAATTGTTAATTAATTAACTCTTATCACATTCTCGATTAGAACCATCTCAATTGATTACCACTTTGAGGTATTGATCATTTAAATAAATAACAGAAATTGACAAAAAACATTATCATCAAACCCGATTTGCAATCCAATAAATATTTTTCAATATATATTTGTCATTCAAATTTAGTTGAATAAATTTAAATTTATCTAACATGTTTTTTTTTTAATATCTAACAACTCATATAGGTTATATATAAATATTGTGCAATTGTTAACAGATCAAGTGTTGCAGTCAGGTGGTAAAGGCATGTCCCCACGAATTTGCTGACCAAATTTTTACATCGCGTAATACCTTTCCTTACGAATTTCAACCTTTCCTCATGAAATTGGTTCGTCGGGAAAGACAAAAATTATTATAGTGACTTGTGATTAAACTCATCAGCAAATTGGAATGTTTGAGAGGAAACATCGTCGTCTTATTGAAATATGATTGCCGACTTTGCTTGCACAAACATAGGGGTGAGCATGGTTTGGTTCGATTCGATTTTAGGTAAAATCGAACTGAACCGAAAATATTTCGGTTTACACAAAATAAAACCAGTTTAAACCGATTAAAAATTGGTAACCGAACTAAACCGAATCGATTAAGTTCGGTACGATTCAATTCAATTTTGCGTCTGATAAGGCTTTGCCTTAATACGATTCATCAAGAAACCGAACCTAATTTTATTTGTTTGTGCAAATCAGTCGTTTGTTTCTTTTCACAAAAAAACTTGTAGAAAGGAATCAAGAAACATTTACAAAACCGCCAAAATAATTATATATATATATATACATATATAATAATAATAATAATAATAATAATAACACCAGCAGTCAGCAGATCACTTAGGTTTGTTTTATAATATATATTAAAAAACAAAATACATGAAAATCAAAAAAAAAATATTCAAAGAAGGAGGCCTCAGAGATCTTGGTGAATAAAGAATGATCGTATGGAAATATTTTCATGATGAATCAATTAAGGGGTTTTTGATCTCGCTGGTATATTGGGAATCCATCTGATTACCAATAAGAAAATATATAAAATAAGATTTTGAAGATAAAAATAATAATTCTGGGTTTTACATCAAACAATTGGAATATTGAAGATTTTGAAACAAAGAAACTGGTGACATGTGACAAGATCGATTGAAGATTTTGAAAGAAGAAAAACTAAAACAAAGAAGAAAAAAAAAGCAGAGATCGATTGAAGATTTTGAAAGAAGAAATGAATAGCGAGTTTGGTGACAGGTGACAAGAAGAAGACAAAGTGACAAGATTCAAGAGAAGAAAAAGTGACAGAGATCGGAGAGTGAGACGTTGTTGAAGAACGAGATCGGAGCTCTTGTGAGTTGATAGAACAGATAAACAAAACCAAACTCTAAGGCAATCGGTTGAAGTAGAAGGGTTAGAAACTTATGTTTTTCTTTTATTTATATACCCAGTTCATTTCGGTTTTAAAATTTCTGAACCGGTTCAAACCGAATGTAATCTATGAACCGAACGGAACACTTTTTTTTCAATTCGGTTCGGTTTGATTCGGTTCGGTTTCGAACTTTGTACCCACCCCTACACAAACATATGCATTTAACTTTCTGGGTTAATGCTTCTCAAACTACAACCTTGTTAATAAATAACGGGTGATGTTAACTTGTGCCCTTATGAAACAATATAAAAAAATAGTCAAACTCTATTTATTATCTTGTTTATTCATTTATTATGATTAAAGACAGTAAATGAAGTGTGCGACTTTCCTTCTATAGTGTTTTACGATGTGTATAAAGAGAGCACATGTTAATATTATCCATAAATAATTAGTTTTCCAACTTTCGTTTTGAAAATGAAATTTCCCTTTGTTTTCAAATTGCAGCTAAATTATAATATTTTTCAAAGCCTTTGTTGTGAATGTTTCTCATATCTCATACCTTATTACACGGAAGTTTTGTTTTCACTCATACAAATGTATTTAATTGGTTAATAAAAAAGGTTTCATGTGTTCTCTTTTTGAAAAAAAAAAACGATGTGGGCTCTAACTGTGGAACACTACCATATACCCTTGCAAGCGTGCAATTGTGCAAATTTATCTCAGTGTGACCGAAACTTTGCTTGTAATAGAGTTTAAATTAAATACCAACCTACTATTTCTATATTTCAGCCATTATTTTTTCTTGTTATTGTAATTTCATTAAGTTTGACTATCAGAATAACCTAAATCATATATATATATATATATATATATGAATTATTAGGAACACAAACACTAAAAACGTTAACTTTAAAAAATAAAAAAAAAAAAAAAACTAATACTGCAAAAAGCATTAGGGGCTAAATTTATAATCGTCCTCTATTTTTGAGAGAAAATCAAAAGTGGCCACAGAAGTTTATAAAATTTTGTTTCTAACCATATACGAAATTTTATTTGTTTATAGCCATATTTTTTAAAAAATTACCTCAATACCCCCATGTATATATATATATATAAATATATATACTTAAAGGTAACAATTAGGGTTTTCTTTTGTTTTTGAATTCTTGAAACAATCGTGGAGGAGAGGGGAGGAGAGGAGAGGAGAGGAGAGGGAAATAGGGGCATCGCCGTCGTAAGGGAGGAAAACAGCCGAACTGGGTGCGTCTTCATCGTCGTCGCCGAACTCAACCTGCTGAAGTGTTCTGCCTCGTCGCCGAAGAGAACGTAGCGACTTCGTGGTCGTTGGCGGCTTGTTCATCGTCGCGGAGTGGAGGAGAGCCGAGATCGTGCTCGTCGACAGTAGCAACGGTCGTGGTGGTCGGCGAGTTGTTGATTTGTGTGTGAAGGTTTGGTTTTATTGTTCTGAAATTCATTTTTAATAAAATAATTTGTTGAAATTGTTAAGAAAATCTTATGCCGATTAGATAGTGATAAAAATCTGATGCCGTTAAAATTATTTGTTGAAATTGTTAAGAAAATTATGGATTATTTCGTATGAATGTGTTCTTAGTTTATTATTTAATTATTTTGCATCTTGATTCACATAGCTAGTTCCTTCTCTGATGTTGGAACAGTATCACCAGCACTTTAAAGCCTCAATAGAACTTCCTCCTAGATACCAAGCTGCATTTCTTTAGGTCTCTGCTGAGCATGATGGATCCAGCACATTGTGTCTTTGCTTTGTGTGTTTGCGGTGGAAAATGCTTGTTATTTGGAGATTGTTTTTAAGTTTTCATATGGCGCTTCAGGGTGCAATTTGTATTTCTTAGACTGCTAATTATTCACTTGAAGATGTCAATTCAGCCAACTATGAATGGGTATCGGTCTAGCTTTAGAATCCGATGGGTTGAAACCTCATCTGAATTTAGGTTTCGAGTAATATTATTGAGATATTTATTCTTTCTAATGTTTGTCTGACTGTCTCATGAATGAAGTCAAGTTTATAGGTAACAGGGTGGTTGAGGTTGATTGTGAACTGAAATCTTGCTTTTATTTTCTTGTATAAATTTGAAATGTTGTTTTGTTTTGAATTTAAAGCACAGAAATTCAAATCATTGTTTTTCTCATTCAAGAAGTTGAAATAATCGAAAAACTTGAAATGATGATTTAATTGTGTGCAATCAAACTTGAAATGATACTTTAAATTTGTGACATTAAAACTTGAAATGATGATTTATTTGTGTGTAATCAAACTTGAAATAATGCTTTAAATCTGTTGCATAAACTTGAAATGATGCATCAAATGTGTAGCTTAAAACTTGAAATAGTGAAAAACAATTTAGTAACACTTAGTCCCAACCACATTTGTAATTTTTGTAAGGTAATGCAGATGGCAAATGGTGGAGATAATTTGGTTTACAAGCATGCTCAATATAGTTGGTTTGATGCTCGAGTGAACATTTACTGTAAATTGTCTCATTTGACAATTATTAGTGATGTTATGGCTAGGGTTGGCATGTTAGAACGGTAGGAGCAGGGTGTTTTCAAACAATTTTTGGGTATGAAGAAGGAGTTGTTTAGTGGTAAGCTTTGCCACATTTTGCTATACAGAGAGTTACATTATCCAGGTGCGCAGCCCGACGAGATGTGGCTTGGGGTCGAAAACCGTGCAGTTAGGTTTGGAAAGGATGAGTTCCTCCTTGTGACAGGATTAAGGTTCGGACTGATACCTCAGAGTGTTAACTCCCTACCTAAAGTTGTACCAGACAGTGTATATCACCGATACTTTAGAGGATCCCCCACTCCCCTTAAGGATATTTTAGGTAGATTAAGTGGAGAGGAGTTTGACGAATCGGAGGATGTTATGAAGTTGGGATATATGTATCTTCTGTTCCACATTTTGCTTGGTCGAGAGTACCGTTGGTTTGTTCCTGATTGGTTGTGGGGTTTGGTTGAGGATATCACAGAGTTTGAGGCATTCCCTTGGGGAACCTATATTTACATTGTTACCTTATATTGGCTAGGTAAAGTCCTACCCGATAGGAGAAACGGGAGGAAAAAAAACAGAAATTACAGTACACAGCAGGACTTGGGTTACAATGTGTATGGATTTCCGTGGGCATTGATGGTTAGTTATCTTGTAAAATATTTGTGTTTGTATTTGTATTTATGTGTGTACCAATCCTAATATTTTTCATTTGCTATTGTTTCAGTATTGGGCGATGGAGGCCATCCCGGTTCTTACCGGTTTGGTTGGAAAACGGAAAAGAGGGAGAACGGGCCTTGGGTTTCCACAATTGACGAGGTGGTACTGCTGGAAGAAGCCAGCACACTTGGGGAATAAATTCAATAACGAGGTAAGCATAACTTAAGTTTTATTGTATAGTTGCATATATGCCGAACTTTACTCATTTTCACTTGCCTGTAGTTGGAAGCTCTTACAAATTTATCTCCTACGCAAGAGGAGAAGCGTCAGGAGTACTATAGGCAATTCGATCCCCTTGCGGTTGTTGGATCTGAACTGCACAAGGATGTGGGGTATGATCTAGAGAAGGAGCCAAGTCGTTGTGGTAGGCGGGGTCGTGCGCCACAAGCATCCATAGATACAGAGAGTCGTTTGAAGATGAATCATGACCCTTTTAGCTGCCGACAGTCATTTAACAAGTTGAGGTCTTATATCGACTCCCGGTTTGAACAGATGGATCTAAAGATTAACAAACTTTGTTCTGATTTCCTTAGACACAGTTATGCCTACAAATCTAAACTAGCCTTGATATTGCATTCACTTTGATAACTTTGTGTGTTTTATATATTTGTAAATTACATTTGTCAGGAATCTTCACTGCGTAGAGATGACTTGGGTGATATGAATTATGCGTATGAGATTGGAGATGACCAGCATGATGCACATGAGGACGTTGTCTATATGTTGTGGGTATCGGTTGTATGGGCTGTTCAACACTTATGGATGTGTTTAACTGTCCATTATTTGGTCGCCATCTTGGGTTGGGGTATCCCATCTTATTATGACCTTGTTCGCCACAACTAGAACACTTTTTCTGTCGATGAACCTCTCCGGTATAAGGTATTCTTCTTTCTTTTGGTCTACCAGCTTGCCTCTTGCTATTAGGTGGAAGGACAATCACAGAGCTCACCTCATCGGGTACTTTCCAGAAAGATGGATGAGGTACTGGATTTATTACTGGACGTAAGCTGTCTACATCCAGGAAGTGTTGTAGTACTCGTGACAGAGGGAGTTGAAATTGGTCTTTGTGAACCTATTAAAATAAAGAGATGAAACATTGTAAAAAAAAAAAGCAATGATAAACAAATATGATTTACAGAAATGAACAAAGTACCTGGCAACAGCTATGGCGTGGTCACATGGCAGCTGATCTAAGTCCCAGTTACGACAAGTGCACATACGATGTTCGATGTCCACCAACCCATCATGTTTACCATCCTTAACTAAATATCTGGTCAACTCAATTAGATATACATTGTAAGTCAATGACCATTCGTTCCTCTCCTTGCAATGACCAACTGCCGCATTCCCTAAGTATGTAGGGTTCTTCCCGGCTTGCTCACGTCTGTCATTAAACCATCTCTGCAACATATCTCCCAAGAACTCCATCGCTGCAGTAATAGGCAACCTTGGAGCCTTTTGAATACAATTGTTCAACACCTCTGCAATGTTCGTGGTCATCATTTGATACCTTCTCCCAGGACACTGGGAACATGACCATAGATCAGGCCAAATGGACATCAAAGTGTCATATGTTCCCTGGTGAATTTTCTTGATTTCATCCATTTCTAAGTTGAACTGTCTGGAGGTGGAACAATATGCTGCCTTACAATAAACATCAAGCACTTCTTTCCATCCCTTCAATCTGGGATTCAAATTCTGTTTCAAATGGAAGAAACAAATACAATGAGGAACATTAGGGTATACAATACTCAGAGCTTTAGCAATGCTAGCATGGCGATCGAAAACGAATAACATCCCCCCAACCTCTCTAATTGCCTCTCGTAGTCGTTCCAAGAACCATGTCCAAGAGTTTTCAGTCTCACCGTCACCTACACCAAAAGCTTCAGGGTATGCATGCTCATCTTCATCTTTGCATGATGCTACATATATAACCCCATCAAATGCACCCTTCAAATGAGTGGCATCAATGGTAATGACTGGACGTATAACTGTCTGAAACCCCTTAATGCACTGACCAAGTGCAAAGAAAGCATATAAGAAATTGTTGTTCAAATCCGTGTGAATTGCAGTAAGTGTCCCAAGATTCGTTACTTTTAACAAATGAAAGTAAGCAGGCAACAACTGATATGAATCCTCAGGTTTCCCGTACAAAATAGTCTTAGCATGCTCCTTTGCCCGCCATGCTTTGGTGTACAAAAGTTGCACACCGTGTTGCTCGTGCATTTCCGTAATTATATCAGTTGGTCTAATGGTGCGCCCATTTGTGTTGAATTTTGGGGCAAACATCTCTCCAACAATGGAACTCACTTTCCGAAAGTGTGACTCATAGGTGTCCAAAGTACATGTGTGGACATGTGCAAATTTCTTGACAACCCAATATGTGCTACCATCTCTATATGTGGCTCTCAGTGCAAAATCACATTTGATGTCATTACAACCAGCCTCAAATCGGTTCTTTGTCGACCATCTGATTCTTGGATTAAACTTCTCATTTAAAGCATAATTACCAAACTCATTCTTCAACTTCTGCTTAGTATCGAAAATCTGCCCTTTGTAAAAAATGCCCACCTTTGATGTGGAACCTCGGTTCTGTTGGAGCTAATGGAATATTGGTCTGCAAACGGAAGAACCCAACGAGATGGTATAGCATCAAATGTCTGTCTAGATGTACCACAATGCCACTGATTCTTCCCTCAGTGTTTGTGTACTGATTTCGTCCCTCAGTGTTTCTGTCCGCAACATCCTGCCCATCTAAATCACTATCACTGTTTGTGTCTACAACATGATCTTCGGGGCTGCTCAAAACTTCTCGCGGTTGATGAGTCTCATCGCCATCCGACGCATATGAATCGTTGCCGTTTACTCTCTCTTGTTCATCAGCTTCACATGTTTTTGGAAACCCACAGTCACCATCCCATATAGGAACCTCTTTTCTAAGTGGTAACTGTTGGGTACTAGAAACTGACTCTCTAACGGTTGCAAATGAAGGCGGATTTGGTGCACCATGCACTATACTAGGAATCTGTGATATCCTTGAAGGTACTGTCGGCTGATCCCTAACATCTCTAACCACTTTTTCCACCAAATCAACATATACCTCTGGAACAACCGTTTGATCAAGTAAAAGAAACCTCACATCACTGTCACGTTGTAATCGGTACTTTCTTCGACCACTCTCTATCTTAACCAAGCTGCTTATGATTACATCATACAACATTCTATCAAATTTGGTGAAATCATATATCAAGTTCTGTAACTCCAGAAAATTTAAATGAATCGAGACCACCTCAACAAATGTATCCCTACCCACATATCGTAAATCATCCCACTACCCACCATAGTTGATTAACACCCTATAATCCATTCACCTGAAAAAAAAAAACCAAATTCACAACAAAATGTCAAATTTTAAGTTTTTCAATACATTTCACGTTTCTGGGGTATCAACTTGAAATCGTGTTTTATATCTTTGTAAACATCTCTACATTTCAAGTTTTACCAACATTTCAAATTTTTATAGAAGATTTCAAGTTCTATTTTGAGTTTTTATAGCACATTTCACGTTTATGAACAACTGAAGCTTGAAATATTCTGGAAAAAAAACATGTACATTATATTCTTTAAATTCTTCACAAAACCACACAATAGTACTGAAATAACGTTAAAAGATGTTATACTAACTGTTTGGAACTCAAACTAATAAAAATGGAAAATGAATACACATCTGCAATAAACATTTCAAGTTTAATGATGTATAAACTTGAAATCATGCTTTAAATCTCTGTAAACTTCGCTACATTTCAAGTTTTATCCACATTTCAAATTTTATCCACATTTCAAATTTTCATATTATATTTCAAGTTCTGTGTTGAGTTGTTATAGGACATTTCAAGTTTAAAAACATTTGAAACTTGAAATGTTCTTGAAAAAAACGTGAATCTTACATTTATCAATTTCTTCAAAAAAAAACACATAACAATACTGCAGTCACGTTAAAATCATGTTATACTATTTGTTCTGAAGTCAAACTAACATAAATGGATGACATTTACACACCTTCAACCAAATTAGAGCAAATCGATTCTTCTTGTTCAAAACCTCTCAACCTAACAATGGTATTCTTCAAATCTTCAATCACTGGTGTGCTTCAAATGTTCAATAAATTTGGAACTCCATTGTCTTCGATTTGGATAAGAAGAAGAGAGTCATTTCGGTTAGAGAGAGAAGAGAGAAGAGAGAAGATGAGAGTCACGGTGAAAGAAAGAATAGAAGTTCTGAAACAGTGGAGTAGAAAGAGAAAAAAAAATAAACATTAAGGGGTATTCTGGTAATTTAAAGATACACACTGAAATTGTTTATGAAAAGTGGCTATTAGCAAATAAATTTTCGTATATAGTTAAAAACGAATTTTTCATGTTATATATGGTCGTTTTTAACAATTTCCACTAATTTTTTTGCTAAAGTGATATAAAGCATTTAACATTTTGTAGTGTAAAACTAACCACTATACGCAGATTTACATCAAAATTTCATAAACTTTATATCTAATAAATCAATAAATCAATAAATCAATAAATCTTGCGTAGCAGAATAATCAAGTGACCAATTTCCTCGCATTACTTTTGCAAAACCAATGTCAAAAATACTCTATAGTAAAACTTGTTACTAATTTGTGAAAAATTTCTTCTTTATTTTTTCTTTAGACACCTGTACACATGTTCTCCAACTGCTTGACTCGTGTTGACCTTGTTAGTTGTTATAGAATATGATAGATAAACTCCTGAACTCGTAAATATACAAACGGATAAACTGGATAAATTAGAACTCGTTTTTATGCCTTTCATCTGCTGATCTATTGTCTGGAAAATTGGTCTTAAGAAATTGACACTAAGGTCATGTTTGGTATATCTGATTGAATTGTGATTGAATAATTTTAATTTTAATTTCAATTCGGTGTTCGATGCACTCTTAGAAGACAGGATAACTAATCCAAAAGGCAAAACAATCTCATTCTGATGGGATATAATAATACCACCTCTCACATACCTTTATTAGTCCTAGGACTATTTGGATATGGCCCACCATTTTAATTCTTCTCTCATTTATATTGTTTTAAAAAAATTACCTTCTCTCATTTGCATTACCAACATCCATCACCAACATCATCCACCGTTTCGTTTTCTCTTATTTACATCACAAAACACCACCACCCATCTTTCATCATCACTACCACCCCCACCGCACCACCACCAAACCGTAGATTTTTTTCTTCCATCATTATATCCAAACATCATTCAAAAAACCAACCCAGATCGAAACCAAACCCGGATCTTCAATATCATTGCCGCCACCGCCACCACCACCACCACCACCACCACCACCCTACACCCTTGCAGCCGACCAGATCAAAGCCAACCATCACCCATAATCAAAGAACCATGTCGATGACCTTCCATGCTCAAAATCGATGGTTATGGGGATTTTTAATTGATTTTTTTCAAGTGGATTTATAAGTTTGATTATGGTGAATGGAAGAGAGAAAAATCAAAGCTAATTTTGATTTAAGTTTTTTTATTTTTGTAAATGGAAGAGAGAGGCGGTGGTGAGATTGAATGAGAGAGATAGTGTTGAGAAGAGAGATAACAACCGGATTTTTTTATAAATTAAAAAATTATTATATTTTCATTTTAAGTTAAAAATATTATTATAATTAGTTCAATCTCATGTTTTACCAAACAAAACAAGATATGAATTCAGTTCAATCCCATATTTCACCAAACATAATATAATATTAATTTAGTTCAGTCCAGTCCAATCAAATCTCAATTCTATCTTAATCCAATCAAATCCCAATTCTATCTTAATCCAATCAAATTCCGTATATTAAATGGGAACTAAAGGTATTGGATCTGTGAGTGTTCTAACCGCACATCATATGTTCGCCCTTACTTAATAGAGCAAATCGTATTTTAGTCCATGCAGTTTGTCTTAATCTGCGTTTAGTCCACGACTTTTTGGTATTATAACTTTTAGTTCTTCTGTGACAGAATCCGTTAAAATGACGGATTCTGACATGTCATGCGTGTTAAATGACATAAATACCTCTGATGTGTGCTGATCCCACTAAAAAGACCATTTTACCCTTAATTGTAAAATTTTACTTCAAATTACCATTTTACCCTTAATTTATATTAACGAAACACAAAAAAAAACATAAAACAAAATATCCATCTTTGAGATGGACGGTACAAATATCTTTTTATTTATTTATTTAAATTTTAAAACATAAATTAAAAATAACAAAAAAAAATTCAAAAAAACATAATCTGATCTGAAATCCCAGATTTCATTTAAATTTACAACATAGATTAAAAATAACAATATTTTTTTTTTAAAAAAAATAATCTCTTCCAGATCTGGAAACCCAAATTTCATTTAAATTTTACAACATAAATTAAAAATAACAACAAATTTTTTTTAAAAAAATAATCTGGTTCCAGATCTGGAAACCCAAATTCAATTTAAATTTTACAACATAAATTTGAAATAACAACAATTTTTTTTAAAAAAAAATATTTTGGTTCCATATTTGGAAACCCAGATTACTCTAACACCATCACAACAAATTTTTTTTTTTAAAATAATCTGGTTCCAGATCTAGAAACCCAGATTCCTCCAACACTATCGATCATTATCTTCTCCACCAGAACACACGATCATCATCTTCTCCATGACTCCACCAGACTACGATCATCTCTAACACAAACCCTAATCTAATCCATCACAACTCAAACACCAAACGCCATATTCTTGAATCGAATACATGATTCCTAACTCCATACTTTATCAACCTAGAAAAACCAAAAACCAAAAACCCATCTTAAAAAGAAAAAAAAAACCGAAAATACCCAGATCTTTTACACACATCCATATCTGGAAAAAAATTCAAAAATACCCATATCCATACTTGGAATCAAACCCAGTTCTTGGTTCAAACGCACACACCAACCCAACCCCACACCTAATCGATCACCACCATTGGCGCCCCACACCACCATCGTCGCCCCACACCCAATCGCTCACCACCATTGGTGCCCCACACCGACGCCGACATCGACACCCACACCCTACCAGAACAAACACAATAGCATAACTAATGGTGTGGTGGTAAGAGAGAGCGAGAAGATAGGGAGAAGAAGAGATGTTTCTAGGGATTGATTGATTGGGTTTGTGTGGTGAACTGTGTTGAGATTAAATTGAGTGAGAGATTGATTTCTAGAGAAAGTAGAACAAAAAGAAAACAAGAGAAAGAGAGATCGATGGATGTAAGAGAGAGAGAGAGAGAGAGAGAGAGAGAAATTATAAGTTGTGGTTTTTTATATTTAATTTTAAAAATTTATAATAACCTTTTAAAATCAATTCATTTAATTTAATAGTGGAGCTGAAGTGGCCCAAATATAGAAGCCACAATCGTTTCTTGTTTTTTTTTTAAAACATTAACTTCTAAAATGACAATTTTACCCTTCACAAACTAAAGCTTCTAGATACTGGTTTGTAAATTTACCCATTTATCCTTATTGACTTAACAGATTTCAATAAAACCCAAACGAAATTAGACGGTAGAGACTACAATCCAGATTGTCAGAAAAGGTATGGACTAAAAGTTATAATTTCAAAAATTATGGACTAAACGTAGATTAAAACAAATTATATAGACTAAACATAGATTAAAATAAACTATAGAGACTAAAATATAATTTATCCTACCTAATAACTCCTTGCGGTTATTTGTGAAAATTTTCACGAAAATCAATGAGAAAAAGCAAAATGACTGCCGGTGGCAAGTAACTTTTCTGTTAATTGCAGAGAGCTAGACCAAATCAGTGTTGAATTCTCTCACTTTAAAAAGTAGCATTTAAGTTTCTTCTGACAGCAATTAAATGCCGTTTTCCAAATCAGGAAACATATCCAATCAATACAAGTTGCAGATGAAACCCCACCCATACAAATTTCTCTACTTGTTTTTCATCATATTCTGATAACTGATAATATTTGCCAAATTTTCCAATTCTACCATACCCACTTGAGATAAAATACAAAATGTCAAAGAATTAGATAACTGATATGTTGCTTTCGGCAACAAACATTATACTCAACCCCCATTGTGCAAACAGATACAATTTCAAGTTTTCAACTGATTCTTCTGGTTTTAAATAAAGAGAGTACAAAAGGGAAGTTCAAATATATATAAAACAAAGTATATGTCATAT
Source organism: Dipteronia dyeriana (assembly GCA_032871835.1). Taxonomy (NCBI): domain Eukaryota; kingdom Viridiplantae; phylum Streptophyta; class Magnoliopsida; order Sapindales; family Sapindaceae; genus Dipteronia; species Dipteronia dyeriana. The sequence goes on along the minus strand of CM065300.1, from coordinate 73,839,863 downwards.
TTATTTATATTCTTAATTCCTTCTCTTTCACTAAAATTTGAGATCTTCCATCAGTGATGAGTTAAGAACAATGCTTGTTAAGCTATCAAGCTGATTTACATGGTTAGTTAACATCAATAAAGAGAAGCAAAAACAAAAATAGAAGAGAGCAAAGGATCGGAAAAGTAAAAGAATTTTTTTTTTTTAAAGAAAATTCTACTTTTCACTCTACATATATAAAGCTTTGATCAATGATCAAGAAATACTCCATCTAAAATGGAAAAATTAATTAATTTGAATTAATGTTGCATACACACAGTGTCTTTTGTCTTGTACCTCTGCTCTCTACTTGTTGTGTAGCGGATTTGGACCGGTTGGAACCACACGTTTTTCCTCCATAGTGTTGGGTTTTTTTTCCTGAGAGCTTGAGAAGACATTATTGTTGCTGTTGTTGAAGGCATCCAGTAAGTCTTTGGAGGTCTTGTTGTTGGTGGTGAGCAATGTCTTTCCAGGCACTGCATCAGAGCCACAACTTGCAAGAATTAAGAGAAAGGCGACAAATATGACAACACCTAATCTCATTGCTCTAACAAACCCTTTTAAATTTCTAAGAATTTGGGACCAGAGAGAGGACTGAAGAGGGAAGGAGGTGAGAGAGAGAGAGAGAGAGGCAAAAAGAATAGGAAGAGTGAGTTTAAGAAAGAAAGGGGGGGGGGGGGGGGGGGGGGGGGGGGGTGTTGTAAACAATAAGTATGGTACCTCGGATATACAGTAAAGGATCATTGTTAAATCAACATCTCAGGACCAGAACCCTTCAACAACATCATTAATTGCTTTTGCTTATATGCTTTCAATTCCGCTGCAAACCCATAGTGTTTATATAACAAGTTTAAAAAGACTACTTGGGTAAGAGTGAAAAAAAAAAAAAAACCCAACATTCTGTAACGTAGCCTGCCCAATAACCTTTTCTCTCCTCCCTATAATCCACTGAGTTTTTGAGAGACCTAGCTTGTCTAATGTACGTAGCTTCTTCAATGGAGACTCTACACGTCCTTCAAGAGCTGACAGCCAGCGTTTGTGAGAGGCAAGGAGTGGATTTGGTTTATGAGGTGGAGGGGTTTGACCAAAATAGAAGGAAAATATTTCCATTAATTTGCTTATCGAGCACGTTCCTTTGTTTGAATGAATGTCAAAGACGGAGGTTTTGTTTTCTTTGTAATTACCAAATTTGTCCTATATTTTTAAGAAGTATCAAATGAGTCCTTTACTTTTTTTAAAATGACTAAATTTCCTCTTACAGTCAAACCTAACAACTGGCGTATATTAATATTTAATAATGGGGATGACAATAATACTTAGACCTGCGAATAACGAACCGAACCCGAACCCGAACCCGAACCCAAACCGCGTGGGTCGGGTTTGGATCCTCACATTTGGGTTGCGGGTCATGTCTGGGTCTAAAATAATAGATCCGATTGGGGTCAGATCGGGTCGGATCGGGTCTGGGTCTAGGTCTGAGTCAAAAACCCGGAGCCGGACACATGGACTCGAATAGTACAAAATATATTTGTTATTTCAATTTGTGTGGATATTTCAATTCTCAATCTAATAGTCAATCATTTTTGTTATTTTGTTTTATTTCAATTCAAGTTAATTATTTATTTATTGAACAAGTTTTACCGGTTAAAAATTGAATAGGTAAAAATAAAAATAGAAAGGAGAAACGAAAAAAAATGAGTTTTATTAAAGGTTTTACGGGTCCGAGGGTCCAGACCCGGACCCACTAATTTTTGTGGGTCCTCGGGACGGATCTGGGTCTGCTGAAGACCTGCGGGTCCAGACCCGAACCCGAAAATTTTCATGGGTCTAGATCTATTTTTTTTTATGGGTCTGGGTCTGGGTTTGGTAGGACCCGACCCGAACCCGACCCATTGTCATCCCTATTTAATACTCTTAATTTGCCTTGGTTGAAAAATTTCAATTAAAAAATAAAGAAAAGTAACATTTCTATTACATAATTATAAAATAATATTAATATTTCAAAAAAAAATATTTAAATTACAATGATTATAAAAAAATCATGAGTTTAAAGGGTCGGATGGGTCATATACAACCTCTAAAAACATGACATAATTGGTTTTTTTTAGCAGTATCTGTCTTTATATATTTTGAAAAGTATCTAAAATATGAATTTGATTAAGCTGTTTATTTTTTGATGTATGAGGGTCTGAATATCAATATTTGAAAACTAATTAAAAGACACTTTTATTCTTACTATTTATTAATTTGATATATTTGTATTTAAAATAAAGTTAATGAAATTAGTACTAAAACTAAAAATAAAATAAAGTAAGAAAAAAAAAACGAGCCGCAATTGGAGATTGATTGAAATGGCGACAACAATCGGAGAAGAACAGCTATAGTCCCATGATGCTGATGAGCAGTCCAAAGAAAAAGATGACAAGAAGGAGAATCCTGATGGTGATGAGCTGCTGCAGATGACAAATGATCTGTACATTTAAATCAAGCTCCTGAGAGGTGTTCTTGATTACTATCAACTCAATAAGTAGTACCCTCATGATCATAATCCAAATTCTCTATAGACTTCTTCAACAATTGGCTTCGAGACAATTTTTTTGCAGGCAATTTCAGAGAATTAATTGAAAATTTGAGGGAAACATTTCAGAGTGAAGAAGTTTCCGAGCGAAAGGTTGAAGAAAAGAAGACGAAGCCAGATCAAATCAAAATCTCGCCTTCTCTTGGCTCTATTGGAGAAAGTTAAGCAGAGAGATTTGTGGAGCTTGGAGACGAGAATCACCAGATTCAATGCTAGAAAGGAGGAGGGAGGAGGTCGCCGGCCTCCTCCAACATCAAGAAGGAGGTAGGCGACCTCCATGGCTCTATCTCCATCTCTCCTTTTTTTTTATATATATATATTTTGTAATATTGTGAAGATTTTGAGGGCATTTTGGTAAAAAGGAGTTAAAATTAGTTAGGAATTTCAGACTTCAGATTTAATCCATGATTTTCAACTCATAGGATTTTAGATATTTTTAACACTATTTCAAACTTAAGATCTGAAATGAAAAAAAAAAAAAAAAAAAACTAAAACAAAATGTTTTTTTAATATCTTTTCAGACTTTAGACAGAAAAAGGAAAAAAAAAAAAACATTCTATTTCTTCGTTAGTCAAACTAATAACGCTTTCCCTTGTCAATCACCTTTTTTTTTTGTTTTTTTTTTATACCATCACCTAACCACCTATTAAAATAAGATTCTTGAATATTAAAAAAAACAAGTTCTTGAAGAATTCTTCGTTTCCCGTCGTATGTCTACAACACCTATTTTAGAGGCATTAGTTCTCAAAACAAGTTGAGCAACAAAACAAAAAATATTCATTTTTCCTAACTCATTTATTTAAACTTTCATTTTCTCATCCATAGTTATCATATGAATGAAATCTTTCTTTCATGTTGGTCTCTTAGCTATACTATTCATGTTTTTTTATACCATCATATCATGGCTGCATTTACTAATTTACTTAAAACATTTTGATCGAGTATGACCCATGAAACCTAAAAATGACAAGTAAATATGAATTTAGAGATTTCTACTTAGTCTTGTGTATTTCTTGGGATTTTACCTTTCCCTTGTCATTGAGGCTTCTTTGAGGATTGACCTTTTCTTTGAGTTGGCTTCAAGTAGGCACTTCGACAAACAATTTCTTGCACAAGGATGTAGTCGACTTCACATCAACGTATACATGCTCTCATTTGTCACACTATAAAATTTTCTAAGGTTTACCATGTCTTCAATCTTCTTGCCCCAATTGTTAGAACTTTGATAGAGTATTTTTCTTTTCAAAGATTTTCTTCTAATTCCAGCTACATCTTCTTCACAATGCTCGATCAAAATGTGGTCCTTTTTACCTTCTTTCCCTTAATGTCGCTTTGTGGATTGACCTTGTCTGTAAGGATTTTTTGAGGATTGACCTTGTCCTTGAGTTTGCTTTGATTAGGCTTTTTTGACAAATATTGTATTGTTCGAGGATGAAGTTGATTCCTTATCAACATATCCAAGCTCTTGCTTATCTTTGTATAATATCCAAGGTTTAGCATGTCATCAATCTTATTTGCCCAATTTGTTAAACCTTTGATGGAGTCTTCTGCATCTTTAAAATTTTCTTTTAATTCCAACTTCGATTTCTTCACTATAACAGCACAAACCCACCAAACAGATATTGTCCTTTTTGGGTTTCACGCAAGTGATCGTGCCATTTGCAATACTAGATTTTGGCCTCCTTTTTCCTACGCTTTTATTGATTATAGGGTAAAATTGAGTGTCTAATGGCTCGGTGGAGGCTTTTACTGGTTATCATTGTCAAGCAAGGTTATTTTGGTGATAGAAGATTTGGGGCATAAAGTACTATTATGAAGAGTTGGAGCATTGGAGATGATGATGTCACGGTGGAGGTGCAGTTCAGGTGGACAACGGCAGCAATTAAGACCGTTTTTGCAGTCCAAGTGCCATCAGGGCAAACCGCGGCAAATTCATGCTAAGCAGCCAATGGCATTGAAGCGCAACCCGACCTCGTCCACTATCGAACTGCCATTCTCCCAAACCGTGTCAAGGCCGAATCTAGAAAACCGACCGTTTCCGTGGTGTTACCGCGCTGTTGCTGTTACTGCAGATTGGGCGCGTCATAGAAGATCATATGATGTCGCGGTCGTACTGCCGTCTCAATAGATTGCAACAACCACACCAGTAAACTTCACAGACTTTTCTACGATCTAGCTGTAGGGAAAAATCTATTCAAGCAGAAGGGTAAAATTAAGGTTTGGTACATTTTAAAAAATTTCCCTTTAAAAGAAAGAACCTTAACCTTAGATTAATAGACGTATATTAAAAGTATCGTACATTTTTTCGTGACGATTGAACTAGCGTCGAATTGAATCTGCAAGATCTTCCAATTCAATCATGAACGTGAATCACCTAAGAGTGAGAGCTCTCTTTCTTTAAATTGTATATTTGAGGATGGAAACAAACAAAATCTCTTTCTTTTGTTAGTCACAACAATCATCTAAGAAGAAAAACAAAGAACGTTAGGTCACTTGTGAATTATCAATCAATTTGATTGAAACTCGCGTAAACCTTGATTCGATGTTATACACAAAACCTTTTAATGTAAAGGCTACTAGTGCACTGTCGAAAACAACGTTCTTTCTTCATTTTCTTCTTTGCCGAATTTTCACACACCAATCTTTAGAGTTGGATGAATTTTGTCTAGAGCAAAAAACTAAATTTTTCTCTCTCAAAATTCTCTCTTGTCCGAATTTTACTTTTGTATAAACACTAGCCTTAACTGAATTTTCTTCTTGTATAAAACCTAGCCTTTGCCGAATTTCTCTAGTAAAATTATTGCTTTGGTCGAACCTTACATAGGGATATATATAGGTTTCTCAAATCCTCTTCTAAGAAAGATTTACTTGGTGGGAAATAATCTTTTCCTTAGGAGGATTTACTTGGTGACCAAGAATCCTTTTCAAAAAAGAATTCTTTTCTACATCAAGACACCTAATCCAACTCAAATAGTGTATTTATTCAATTACCAATTATTGAATTAAATTGTGACTAAATTAAAACTTCCTAATTTGACCAATTGTCAACTAGAGTTTTCATAGAAATCAAATACTTCATAATTTGACAAGATAAATAAATTCCTATTATTTATCTACTTATCAAATATAGTATTTGATACGTATCATATTACCAACAATAATATGACTTTAGTATTAAATAAATAAATAATTAATTTCCATTAAATTATATAATAATAAAAAAACAATATATTAAGCTATTATGTATAGCTTTAGTGGCCCAAGCCAATATATATAGGCCAAATATTGTTTTTCCTATTTTATTTAATCCATTGGACTTAAATAAAAAGTCCATATGTGAACTAGACCCATTCTTACTAAAAGAAACAAATCCACATGCCTTAATACAATTCTATATGGACCTTTAAATTGGCCCGGTAGAATATATCAAGTGATCCATGCAAGTTCGTGTAGATTGAGGATCTTGGCGGCCTATCTAAATTTAAGCTCCAATAGACATAACCTAATCACCATCAACCAATGATTCACTTTGGTCTGATCTATTCATTTTAGTTTATTCCACTAAAGAACTAAAATTGAACTCTTAAAAAAGATAGAATAAGTTAATTTTGCTCATTCATACCCTAGACAATCTTAATGGAGAAAGTGTATCCTCGTGAAGAATACCAGTAATCATCAAGAGCTCATAGACCACATATAGCTCTCTAAGTTACCATATTTACTAATATGACCACATTTTGAACTTGGATATTTTGACTTGTCCAGAAGCCATATTTCAATAGACACTATTGAAAACGTAACGTTAAGATTTAATATCCAATATCTCAAAATATCCATATGATGATATTCTACTCTCATTTAATAAATGGAGTCACGATGTCCATATCTATAAATGAAGTCCTTTATTGATTAACAAATGAATACCGCCAAACTATTAAGGATAGACTATGCTATATAATCGTACTCATTGATAGCTCAAATGATAATATTTGCAACCGTAAGTCCATCATTTATCTCAGGATTGAGATAGACTCTCCGATTGTTTTCAAGTGAAAACTTTTATCCATTGACGGTTCTAGATAAAGTATCTCACTATGATCCTATTCAATGCACCTAGTGCACTAGATTCCTTTGCCCAAAGACACCACACTTTGATGATTTTAGACTCATCATAACACACTTGATCCCACTCAAATGCTAACAAAAGAATCTACAACTTTAACAAGATAAAAGCGCCTAACCTTTATCTTAAGTTGTGAATATTATTCAATACTAACTAAAAAATTGTGTCTACCTCATACATATCCAGATGAACGAACAATTATTTTTTCTCATAGTCTTTTGACCTTATGATTATTTACTTTTGACAATTATAGTAATTAAACTATAAATGCTATAAGAATTGTTTAACTAGAAATCACTTTTATTAATATGAAAAGATTGTCAAATACATTATTACACTCTTGCTATCGAGCATAATCCCAACAATCTCCCACTTGCTCTACAGCAAATGTGTCATATCTCTTATCCTCATATTCTTCAGGTGCCTATCAAAACTCTTTTATAGAAGAACCTTTATGAAGGGATCCGCTAGATTTTCTGTTGACGCGATCTTGGTTATTGTCTTGTCTCCTCTATGCACAATTTCCCTTAAAAGGTGATACTTTCTTTCAATAGGTTTCTCTCTATTATGACTTCTTGGTTCTCTCAAATTAGCCTTTGTTCCACTATTGTCACATTAGATAGTGATCTGCTTATTCGTATCAGAAACCACTTCCAAGTCAATCAGGAATTGATAAAGCCAGACAACCTCTTTAGCAGCTTCACATGTGGTAAAATACTCAGTTTCCATGGTGGAATCAGTAATACAAGATTGCTTGATACTCCTCCAAGTGTAAACACAGTTTCTGATCTTGATCTTCTGGAGTCAATTCGGTTGGAAATCAGAATCTGTATAGCCAATGGGAATTAAATCCCTTCAAAAGTATACAAGCATATAATCTCTCGTTCTCCTGAGATACTTGACAATATGCTTGACCGTCGTCCAGTGATCAGGACCAGGTTTCGATTGAAACATACTAACTATGCCAATAACAAAACAAATATCTAGTCTAGTTTAGAGCATTGCATACATGAGACTCCCAACTGCCGAGGCATAGGGAACCTTACTCATGAATTGCTCTTCATGCTCATTCTTAGGAACTTGTTTCTTAGAAAGTTTGATTCCATGTCTGAAAGGTAACATACCTTTCTTGGAATCTTGTTTCGAAAAGCTAGATAAGATTTTATCTATGTATGAAGCTTAGGATAAGACAATCGTTCTATTCTTTCTATTCCTTATAACTTGGATACTAATAATATAACTTGCTTATCCTAAGTCCATATCAAATTGGTTTGCTAACCATTCTTTTACTGATGTCAATACACTTACATCGTTTTCGATGAGTAGTATATCATCAACGTAAAGAACTAGGAAAACCAACTTGTCACCTTTAATCATTTTGTATACACAGTAAATCCAAAACTTTTCACGGCTTGTTAGAACCTTATGTTCTAGGATCTGGATGCTTGCTTCAATCCATATATGGATCTTTGCAACTTGCATACCCCTTCCTCTTGGCCTTTTTTAATGAATCCTTTTTGTTGCATCATATAGATGCTTTCGTCAAGATTTCCATTAAGGAAAGCTGTCTTGACGCCCATTTGCCAAATCTCCAGGTCTAGAGATGCCGCAATGGATAAGAGTATCCTAATGGATTTAAGCATGACCATAGGAGAGAAGGTTTCCTCATAAACGATACCTTCCTTCCGTGTGTAACCTTTAGCTACCAATCTAGCTTTAAAGGTTTCCACCTTTACATCCAGTCATCTCTTCCTCATGTATACCCACTTGAACCCAATAGGTTTTATCCCTTTAGGCAAGTTCACAAGAGACCCCGACTTTAGTTTTGAATATAGATTCAATTTCAGATTGCATTGCCTTTTGCCAATGGCAAAAATCAACATCTTTCATAACTTCCTTGTACGTGTTGAGATCATCGTCATCCGGGAGATTCTCTATTGATTCTCTATTGATTCTCTATTGATTCTCCTAGACCGATGTATCTATCGGGTTGTCTACTAACTCTCCCACTATGTCGAGGAATTGTAGATTATTGATCCTATGTTGGTACGGAACTTGCAATTAGGCTAGGTTGTGAAACCTCTTATGGAATTTTATCTCCTGAAAGCTCATTCAGGACAATTCTACCTTTTAGGCACAAAATTAATTATATAGTCCTCTTCCAGAAATTTAGCATTTGTCGAAACAAATACTTTAATATCTGAAGGACTATAGAATAATATCATTTGGTTCCTTTTAAATACCCTACAAATATGCGTGTTTCTGAACGGGACTCTATCTTTTCTGTCTTTCCTTTTAACATGTTCGCATGACATCCAACTATCCTTAAGTGTTTCAAACAAGGCTTTCACCCAGTCCACAACTCATGCAGTGTTTTAGGAACCGAGTTAGATGGTACATCGTTTAGAAAATACATAGTGTTTTGTTAAGCATATCCCCAAAAAGAGTTAGGGAGCGTTGAATAACTTAACATAGACCTAACCATGTCAAAAAGAGTTCTATTTTTCCTTTTAGCCACCCCATTTTGTTGAGGTGTACCTGGCGCAGAAAAATAAGAAATTATCCTATTATCAATAAGATATTGTTGAAACTCACCATATAGATATTCACCACCACAATCAGATCTTAAGATTTTTATGTGTTTCTCAAGCTGATTTTTAACTTCAGCTTTATATGCTTTGAACATGTCAAAAGCATCCGACTTATGTATCATGAGATACACATAGCCAAATCTTGAGTAATCATCCGTGAAAGGGATGAAGTACTCATATCCACCTATAGCTTGAATACTCATAGGACCACATACAACAGCGTGTACTATTCCTAAACATTTAGTGGCTTTTGTACCTTTAGTCATGAACGACCTTTTGGTCATTTTACCTTCCAAACAAGATTCACCAGTTGGTAGATCATCGACCTTTAATTCACTTAAAGGTCCATCACTAACCAATATTTTGATCCTATTAAGGTTTATATGACCTAAGCGCAAATGCTATAGGAAGGTTTCATCTTTTGATAATTTTACTCTTTTATGATTAGGTTTCGTTGATTCCGTGTCTAACAGGTGAGAGATATTGCTATGCAAATAGGATAAACCGCTTTCCAATGTACCTTTGTAAATAAGTTTGTTATTCTTACTAATAATAAAACATTTATTAAAAGTTATCGAATATCCAAATTTATTCAAACAAGAAACTGAAATTAAATTCCTCTTGTATTGAGGTACATAAGAAACGTCTATTTAAAACTAAATGCCTATAAGAATCTAAATATATTCTAATATCTCCCACTGCACTGGTAGACACCAATTGCCTAAAAACAAGATGAATTTATTCTCATTCAGTCTTTTCCTTTCCCGGAACCCCTACTAGTTAGGCACAAGTTGCTTTCTCTTCTATTGTTTATTTACCTTCTTACGGGTCTTAACAGTAGCACTTTTACTAACCGTATGAATCTCTTATCCCTTGTCTTTCACAAGAACTTTCTCGATGCTTTGAACATCTTGTATCAGATCCTGCAATATGTATTCCTTATTGTTCAAGGTGTAGTCCAACTTGAACTGATCAAAGGAATCCGAGTGTGAGTTGACAATCATGTCAATTTTCATCTCACCATTTATCTCAACACCATTGAGTTCAATAATGTTGAGATGTGCTATGACTTTCATCATGATCTTTCATAACCTGTCCAGGTTTCGTCCTAAAATTCATGAAACTAGTCTCTACCTCTATCTTAGTCCTCCTGGACTTCTTAGCAAAACATCTCTTCCAGAGACATCACTATATCGACAACAGTCTCCATTCCTTCATGTTGTTGTTGCAACACGTCGGAGATGGTGGCCATAGTGTAATATTTAGCCATCTCATCTGAATAATTCCACTGCTGATACTCATCTCTTTACTCCTCAGTAAATTCATTAGTAGGAGTTGGTGGTTTAGGAATAGAAAGAACGAACTTATGTTTTCAGCTTGCAACAACCACCCAATTTTCCTTTTCCATGTGACATAATTATCATCTGTTAAAGTATTATCTTTTAGGATGTTGATTAGGGATGGAGTCATGATTTCTTAATAATAACAAAAAATTATATAAGTAAACAATCATGATGAAGCACTTTCGAATGTTCATCTTTAATTAAATTAAATAATTCAATCATAAAATTCAAAGGCGATTCAATACCCATAAATGTCATGCCTCATTTGGGAGTTCGCATCATTTATAGTTGGACTAGATCCCACCAAATTGTTAACATAACAACCAACGTTTTCAATTTTATCCTTGCAATTTTTTAACAAGAACTTTTAAGAGGATATTAATAAAATCATATTGAGTGTGTTACCAAGTTATCGACCTTCAATATATTTCCTCACGAATATCCCTCATTTGGGAGTAGATATCGTTTGGGCCAATTGTCTAGTATATCCTTGTAAAAGAGTATCTTGCTAAATTCCATTCATGAATACCTCTTTGGGGGTTATTACATGAAACATAAAGATCAACTAAACTTGGAGGTCATAGGTGTTCCAAAACACCTTCTCCCACTCAATTATTTAAGGCGTGTGATCGAATCCCATAGATTGATTTACCAAGTTATCTAGATGCCAATTAAATACCTAAACCATTCAATGCATGTTCATACCAAAAGTGATATATGAGTGGCACTCCAATTCTATATGACATGTTATCAAGCAACGACAAACATTGCAAAATTTTCAAAAATATAAATAGCTACAATTTTGGTCAATCCTAGAAAATCAAGTAAATTGCATATGTCTTGGAATACAAAAACTCCTTTCTTGCGAATAAGTCTTCACGTGACCATCGCCCGTTTGGAAACCTCTCAGCTGCCTCTCATGGGCATGCATAGGGGTGGGCATTACATTACGATTCAAACCGAATCGAACCAAAAAAGGGCATTTGAATTGATTCTTAAGGGTAATTCGATTTAAACCGGTTTAAAAATTGAAAATCGAATTTATTTTCTATTCAAACCGGTTTGATTTTCTTAAAACCGGTTTGAACTAATAAACCGAGTATATAAGTAAAAAAAAACCCTAATATTTTCTTCTCTACTCTCCACTTACACGATCAGCAGCCGAGTTCAACTTCAACTCTCTCGACTCTGATAACTTTAACTTTCCTTCTCAACACGTTCGAACTGCTTATCTCAAGTTCTCAACTCTGTTCCTCACTTCCTCAACATCCGATCTGCTCGTACAACTACAAAGTTTGTCACTTTCTCTTATTCTTCTTCAAATTTCTTCTTCTTATTTTTCTTCTAATTTTCTTCTTATCTTTTTTTTTTGTTTCACTGCTAGTCTTCATCGCCATTCACCAACCTTCCGGCTTTAGCTCGTCTGATTTACTCTTCTTCAACTCTCCGATCTGCTTGAACAAGACATAGTTAAATTTTGATTTAGTTAGTTTACTCTTCTTAAACTCATCCTAAACTGATTTGTTAGTGTTTGACTGTTTGTGGGTTAGCCAAGCTTGATTTGTTAGTGTTTGTGGTTTAAAAAATCCATTCTCTATCTTGTATTTGTGCTTTTTTTTGTCTTGTTGTATTCCAGTGTACACAAAACTCTAGCTTTCGATCTGTCTAATCATGAACTCAGATGGGTTGAATTCGATCTGATTTCTACAATTGATTTAGACTTTCTGTTTTTCAGTTCGTGGGTTAACAACTGATTTGCTGGTTATGGGTTTTGTTCCTCTCGTTTTTGCTTCAATAATATTACAGCCTTTCACAAAAAAAAAAAACAAAGCTTGATTTAGATTTTCTGTTTTGGGGTTGATATATGAGAGTTTTAACATATTAGAAATGATATATGAGAATTTTTGTTACTTGTATTCTCTGGATTTAATAGAACTACCAATTAGTTGTCCCTTCAGGCTCACTATAGATACCATACGAACCTTGGTTTGTTGTTCATGTGATATCAATATGATTAGTTCATTTTTTTTTTGAATTTTCTATTAGTTGATGTATATTCTTTGACTAGCTAGCATTTTTGTATCATTAATAGATGTCAAATACATTTAGTTATTGTTAAGAGAGTGTTTGTTAATGAATTTACTCAGAAGATTAAAAGTAATTTTACTGTAATTTGGCCCTTGCTTATTCAACATGTTACAAGCCAATGGAACACTAACGTTACATTTAGTACTTCGTTTCTTAATTTACATTTGGTACTTTAGGTTTTGTCGAACTGACGTTACCAAATTAACTTGTACAATTACTGCCAAAAAAGAAAAAATGAAAAGAGTGTAGTTTAAACAGTTTGTGCACCCAAGTGAAGATCAATATTAAGGAGGAATGATTGATGAAGCCGTGAAGGTAAGCTTCTAATTGTGGGTATATGCATAATTTTCCACTATAATTGTTTTGTTTATACGGAACATAAAGATTTGAGTGACAAATGCATATATAATTTTTCATTTTTATTTTGTATCTGTAGGCAGTTGGTGGAGTGATAAAATGGAATGCACTATTTTCTTATGGATTGTGGAATGTGGTGTGGAAACTAAAATTGAAATGTTATTTTAGTTGACTACTCGACTAGTTGTAATTTTAATTTGGAGTTGGATTATTTAGTTTTGGGACATATTATTATGTAATGTATTGTTATTAACTATATTTTGAACTATTATTTTGGAGTTTGGAATGAATTTATTATTAACTTATTATTATGTAATATGATTTTAAATGATATAATTTTTTTTTTTTTTAAATTAGGTTTGATTTGGGTTTTTTTCCGGCTATTCAAATGGTCAAAATAAGTATCAAACAACCAATTAATTTTAAAAACAGGTTGAAAAGGCCCATTAAGTTAGCCGACCAACCTAATTGAATCGAACCGAATCGAATCGATCAAATTCAGTTCAATTCAATTTGGTTCACATTCTTATTAGGTTCAAACCGGTTCAATTTTGGATGAATCGAAAAAAATTATGTTCAATTTGGTTTTACCCAAAATCGAATCGAATCGAACCGTGTCCACCCCTAGGCGTGCACACCCTTGGCTCATGAAGGGCTGTTGTGTGTATCCCATGGGATCCATAGGGCTGCCATGCGCAACCCATGACATCCATGGGGTTGCCTTGTGCAGCCCATGCCACAACAATCGTGGCCGCACACTCATTCGCACGCACGATTGTTGCTATGGCGTGCACGGTACCAAACTTGTTCCGGCTACTCCCAATTCTTCAAACCTTCGAAAACCTTCGAGTCTTAGATACTTGAATGTATTACATAAGTATTTTAAATAATAAAATACTACAGTATTTTTAATACAGTATTTTTATACAATATAGTGCAGTTTTTTTTTTACAATAGCATGATAAATAAATAAAAAACTTAGCAACTACCAAGAAGGAAATTATGGCAATGATAGGCGACCCTTCTTGTTACAACCCAAAAATAAAAATACATTAATATTCTAGAACCAAAATTGAGCAACAACAAACCACATAAAAACATTTATATATATATATATCCATACATTCCAATGTAAATATATATGTGAATACCTAGAGTGCCATATCTTTTTAAAACATGCATATATACAATAAAAAGAAAAAGATTCATGTATATATACATCAATTAATCAAGGGTACAACCAGCTCTGATACCAATAGTTAGGAAAAATCAACTCAAAAAAGCGGCGAAAGCGTACAATTAGGGTTTGGTATATTTAAAAAAAAATCCCTTTAAAAGAACGAACCTTAACCCTAAATTAATTGACGTATATTAAAATTATCGCACCGTTTTTTTCGTGATGATTCAACTAACGTCGAATTGAATCCGTAAGATCTTCTAATCCAATCATGAACGTGCTGGTGAGCTTCCTTTCTTTAAATTGTATACCAGAGGATGAAAACAAACAAAATCTCTTTCTTTTGTTAGTCACAATAATCCTCCAAGAAGAAAAACAAAGAACGTTAGGTCACTTGTGAATTATCAATCATTTTGATTGAAACTCGCGTGAACCTTAATTCGATATTGTACACAAAAAGTTTTAATATAAAGGCTACTAGTGCACTATCGAAAACAAAACGTTCTTTCTTCCTTTTCTTATTTGTCGAATTTTCACCCACCAATCTTTAGAATTGGATGAATTTTGTGTATAGGAAAAAACTAAATTTTTCTCTCTTAAAATTCTCTCTTGGCCGAATTTTACTCTTTTATAAACCCTAGCCTTGGCCAAAGTTTCTTCTTGTATAAAACCTAGCCTTACCCGAATTTCTCTAGTAAAATTATTGCTTTGGCTGACCACCCCCCCCCCCCCCCCCTACATAGGGATATATATTGGTTTCTCAAATCCTCTCTAAGAAGGATTTACTTGGTGGGCAAGAATCCTTTCCTTAGGAGGATTTACTTGGTGACCAAGAATCCTTTTCAAAGAAAAATCCTTTTCAAAGAAAAATTCTTTTCTACACCGAGACTCCTAATCCAACCCAAATAGTGTATTTATTCAATAACCAATTATTGAATTAAATTGTGACTAAATTAAAGCTTTCTAATTTGACCAATTGTCAACTAGACTAAGGGTGGTGAATTGAGCATACTTGTGTAAATTGTTTTTCCATGACAATCATGTTAAAAGTTAATTTGTATGCTCACCAAGGTTTCGTCACAAGTCTCAAAGAGTTTTAAAAACTAGAGTGACAACATATTCACCCCTCTCTAGGTTGTTTAGTATAACCTTGTAGGTATTTTCAATTGGCCAGCGTGCGAGTCTTAACAAATTATTCCCACTTCCTGACTGTAATTCTCAACGGAATTGTTGTCTATCTGAGCTCAATGGTATTGAAACTCTTTTCAAGGATTAGAGGTTGATCTTTTAACCTAGACAACCTCTTCTTGAAGTCTTTGTATCCACACATGGTAGTGGCCCTACTCTTTTGCTCTTCCTTTTTGATAACGATGCCTCACCCTACTTTATCTTGTTAGCTTTTTTCTTCTTACCCATTCTTGTAAAAAAAAAACTCACTTCAAAGAACTAGTAGAGCACCCAACTCTTCCACGGTAAAATGTGGCCTGAAACCCACTATTTAACACCCAAAACAAACCAAATTCGGCCATAACACATCAAAAACACTTTTTCACAACCACACATAATCCTCTAGAAGTTTAATTAAGCATTAAACCACACAAATAGTAACACAAAGACGAATTTTATCAAACCTTTGCAATTTTCAACCTCCAGTTATGCCAAATTCACTCAAGAACAATCCCGAACCACAATTCATGCCACAATCCATCAATTAACCACAATAAACACAAAAAACTGTATCGCATGCAAGAACTTACAATAAATTGGCCAAAAGATGCTTCAATTACTCTCACGAATAATTTATTTCCCTAAAAACCCAAGTTTGGGCCCTAACTCATGCGTAAATACCCAAATTTTCTATCTCTAATTTATGCAAGTGATCGGTCTATTTCTGTACATGTTTTAGATCCCCATTTCCTATTATTTGTGTTTTGTTCTTGGGTAAAATTAGGTATTTTATATGTATGTTGAGCATGTATAGGTCACATTCCATTCAAGAGGCGTTGATGTTATTTTGGAGAAAAAGAGTAAAAAGTGGATTTTTTTACCAGTGCAGAACAGTAATATTACGGGGCCTATATCTCTCAGATCAGATCGAATTGTGTGTCCTACTACATATGGATTGAAATCCCCGGAAGTCTAGTTTCGGCGCACTTTACGGATTGCAATTCCGATATTTCTAGAAGAAGTTATGCCTATTTTAGTACCCGATGGTCAGATCAGTCATAATTCCGTGAATAATGACGGGATTTATTTTGCAAGTTGTCGGAATGGGAAATATTTCCTTCTTGGAATTGTTTGAGAGTCTTTTGCAAACAAGTTGAAACCTAATCCTAATCTTCCTTCAATAAGTAGTCTTTTTATCGGATTAGGAAAGAAATAAATTCCTAAAAAGGTAGAGTTCTATATTGGAATTGATTTCTTTGTTATTTAAGGACATGACATAGCATCTACACCTATTTAAACCCCATGTGAACCTTAATTTCGGGGAGAGAAGCCAAGGGAGGTCCCAAGCCACCAAGGGGGCTATCCCCCACCACTCCATCACCATACAATTTACATTTATCTTTGCACATCGAAGATTGAAGACGAAGAAGAATTCATCAATGAGTTTTATCTTTTCTTTCTATTTTCCTTCTATTTTCATAATGTGTAACTAAATCCATAACTAGGGAATCAATGTGAACCTTTTGTGAATGCTCATGTTTGGATTGATAATATTATTTTATCAACTCAATTCTTGATTTGTTCATTATTCTTAATTGCTTGACTCTCATTAGTTTTAATATTTATTAACATCATAGACCAATGGTGGATAATTATTTTGCATTATTTTAGGGTTAAGACTATCTGAGAATTAGGGTTAGAGTATAGACCAAACCTAACCTTGATTAATGCTCTTTTGAATAAATGAATTTTATCTTTAGCATAGACCAAGCAAAGTATAGAATTTGGTTCTTATTTCTTACGCTTAACGGGTTTCCGATCATTGTTCACACCATAGACCAAGGGTGAATAATGGTTGGGAATACTTGACACATCCCTCGATCATACGGTAATAGTCATATTAAAGATAAAAAATGAACCCTTGAATTGATTGAATTTTATTTACAAATTAATCCATGCATTGAGTATTTATAATTGGGGATCATTGATGACCTAGTGCTTTCTCACCCTTGATCACAACCAAATCTTTTTAATTGCTTTCTTAGTTTTAATTTAATTTAGTTTTAGTTTAAATCAATCAACATCAATCTCTTGGTTACTTTCGGTTTAACTTTAATTAGAATTGGATTTAACTAGATAAATCTCTAATCCTCGTGGGAACGATCTTTACTTGCCGCTGTACGATATCTTCACGATTCGTGCACTTGCGAGTATTGTTTTTATAACACGATTTACACACATCAGCAAGGTAAAAAAGAATACATTTGAGGGAGAGAATGAACAAAAACTAGTGGGGTATTGATGTTCTTACTGGATTGTAGCATGAGAATCCTTGAAGCAAGTTGAGAGAGTTTTTTTAATGTGTTTTCTTGACAGCTGATGCTCCACTATTATATCGCAAGTTTGGTCTCGAGCGCGGTTCACTAAGACGCTAGTGAATTGCGTCTTCAGTTAAGGCATCCCAAAACAGTGTCATTTGATTAAGTAGGGGGCAGGTCGTGGTTGAGTTTAACGGTTCATTAAGACGGTGGTGAACAATGATTTCATTCCAAGGACTCCACTTGGTACGTTGGTGCTATTTAACAGGATGGGCACCAACCACGTTTCTACTCCAGAGACAACAGACGATTTAGAGGAACCGTTCACTAGGACATCATCTGCCACACTTTTCTTCTAGAGACTTAGACATCACGCAATTCAGAGGTGTAGTTCACTGAGACATCACTCAAACATCACATGCCACTGTTCAGATGTGTGGTTCACTAAGATGACACACCGATTTTTTTTTGAAATTTTGATCTTCTTAACTCTATCAATGTCCCAAATTTGGAAATTTCTCTATATTCTTACAAAACTCAACCACAACATTACTTGCATGTGCTTAAAACAAACGAGAAATCTAAAATATAAAAACTTAACTAATTTAAGCTAAATTAACACACAAATAACTCCTTACCCCCAAACCTATATTAAGCATGGTCTCCACAAAAATATGCTTAGAATTGAGCATGGACTATACTTAACATAAACTTTGAGAGATGGGGATTAACACAATTAAACACACAAAATGAAACAAAAAATGTAAAATGTACCTAGGTTGGTTGCCTCCCACCAAGCACTCTATTTAACATTTGGGTAAAACATATGAGAGCACACTCTTTAAGCACTCAAACTTCGTTCAACGGTTTTGTCAACCCGACAAGGTTCTTGCTCTTTTTATGAGCCCTCTTGGTTTTCATATCTATCCAAGACTTGCATGTTATCATTGTTTCTGTGAGGATTATGCTCGATAGCAAGAGTGCAACAATGTATTTGACAATCTTTTTAAATTAATAAAGCGGTTTATAGTTTAACAAATCTTATAGCATTTATAGTTTAATTATTATAATTGTCAAAAGTAAATAATCACAAGGTCAAAAGACTATGAGAAAAGAAGAATTGTTCATACATCTAGATATGTATGAGGTAGATACAAATCTTTAGTTAGTCTTGAACAATATTCACAAGTTAAGATAAAGGTTGAGCGTCGCTACCTTGTTAAAGTTATAGATTCTTTTGCTAGTATTTGAGTGAGATCAAATGTGTTATGATTAGTCTAAAATCATCAAAGTGTGGTGTCTTTTGGCAAAAGAATTTAGTGCACTCGGTGCATTGAATAGGATCAAAGATAGATACTTTATTCAGAACCATCAATGGATAAAAGTTTTCACTTGAAGATAGTCGGAGAGTCTATCTCAATCCTAAGATAAATGATAGACTTATGACTATAAGTGTTATCATTTGAGCTATCAATGAGTATGATTATATAGCATAGTCTATCATCGATAGTTTGGTGGTATTCATTTGCCAATCGATAGAGAACTTAATTTATAGATTTTTAACATCCTGACTCTATTTATTAAATGTGAGAAGAATATGATCATATGAATATTTTGAGGTATTGGATTTGAAATCTTAACGTTAAGTTTTCAATAGTGTCTATTGAAATATGGCTTCTAAACAAGTAAAAAGATCCAAGTTCAAAATGTAGTCCTATGAGTAAATATGGTAACTAGGAGAGCTATAGGCGGTCTATGAGCTCATGACGATTACTGTTATTCTTCACGAGGATACACTATATCAATTAAGATTTTCTAGAGTATAAATGAGGAACATTAACTTATCCTATATTTATTTAAGAGTTCAATTTTAGTTATTTAGTGGAATGAAATACAACTAATAGATCGAACCTAAGTGAATCATTTGTTGATTGTGATTAGGTTGTGTCTACTGGAGCTGAAATTTAGACAGCCCACAAAGATCCCCAATCAAAACGAACTTGTATGGATCACTTGATATATTCTACTGGACTGATTTCTGGGTCCATCTAGAATTGTTTTTAAATTTTGAAATCCAAAAGTTTTGGAAAGGGGCGGTCATATGTGATTAAGACACGCGAGAACTCTTCAAATACCTGGAATGGGTGACCAAGGATGTGGGAATCCTTGGGCGGCCATAATGAGGTGCAATAAGCATTCCATTAATACATAAGGATTATAATTTGCACAGTTTAATTAAATGGGTTATTTAATTATATTAATGCATTAATTTAAGGCATGTGGATTTGTTTCTTTTCTAGTAAGAATCAGTCTAGTTCACATGTGAACTTTTTATTAAAGTCCAATGGATTTAATAAAATGAAGAAACAAGATCAAGCCCATGGTATAGGCTTGGGTGGCAAGGCTTAAATTATTGACCTAAAATATTGTTTTATTTTATTATTTAATTAAATGGATATTATTCAATTATTTAATTAAAAGTCAAAATCTTTTTTAAATAAGAGTAGGTCTCCTAGTGTCATACTATTGTTGGTAGTATGATAAGTATCAAACACTTTATTTGATAAGTAGATAAATAAAATAAATTTATTTATCCAGTCAAATTAGGAAGTATTTGATATCTATCAAAACTCTAAATTGACAATTGGTCAAATTAAAAAGTTTTTGATAAAGTCACAATTTATTTGGCATTCAATAACTAGTTATTGGATAAATACACTAATGTGTTGAATAAGAGTCTTGGTGTGGAAAAGAATTCTTCTTTGAGTGAGGTTTCTTGGCCAACACATAAATCCTCCTTGTAAGAGGATTTAGCCATATATATATATATATATATATATATATATATAGCCACAAAGAATTTAGCCAAGGCTAGTATTCTAGAGATAGAATCCGGCTAAGACCTAAAATTTTGAGAGAGAAAATTTCGGTTCTGCTCTATTGAAAATTGGGCTAACTCATAAGAATAAAGTGTGAAGAATTCGACCAAGCATAGAGAAAAGAAATGAGCGTTTTGTTTTCGATAGTGCACTAGTAGCCTTTGCATCAAAAGGTTTTATGTACAACATCGAATCGGGTTCAAGCGAGTTTCAATCATATAGATTGATAATTCACAAGTGACCAAACGTTTTTTGTTTTCTCTAGGAGGATTATTGTGACTAATAAAAGAT
This sequence comes from Dipteronia dyeriana, assembly GCA_032871835.1. NCBI lineage: Eukaryota > Viridiplantae > Streptophyta > Magnoliopsida > Sapindales > Sapindaceae > Dipteronia > Dipteronia dyeriana. The sequence continues at coordinate 73,818,933 of CM065300.1, read as the reverse complement.
TATTATTATTATTATATGTTAATTATTCAAGGGTTAAGGTTCTTTCTTTTATAGGATTTTTTTAAAAAAATATACCAATCAACTTTTCCACTTCCGCCGTGCATTTTACCCTATAGTTTGAAGCACCTATGGCCTCCAAGGTTAGTTGAGCTTTTTGTTTCGTGTGATAAACCAGCCCCTCCCCCAAGGGGTATCTATGAATAGAATTTAGCAAGATATTTCCTTACAAGGATAGACCAGACAATTGACTCAAACGATATCTGCTCTCAAATGAGGGTTTTTCGTGAAGGAATATATTAAAGGTCAATAACTTGGTAACACACTCATTGTGGTTTTATTGACATCCTCCCAAGAGTTCTTATCTATAAAAATCGCAAGGCTAAATTGAAAACACAGGTTGTTATGTTAACAATTAGGTGGGACCTGTCCAACTAGTAGATGATGCGAACTCCTAAAGAAGGCGTGACATTTATGAGTGTTGGATCACCGTTGAATTTTACAATTGAATTATTTTATTCAAGATAAATATTTGAAATTGCTTTATCATGAGTGTTTACTTTTATAATTTTTTTTTATTTAGAAATCATGACCCCATCCCTAATCAACATGCTGAAAGATAGTACTTTAACTTGTGATAATTTTGTCCTATGGTAAAGGAAAATTAGGTTGTTGTTGCAAGCTGAAAAGCATAGGTTTGTTATGTCTACCCCTAAACCACCTGCTCATACTGATAAATCTACTAAGGTGCAAAGAGGCGAGTATGAGCATTGGAAGGCCTCATATAAGATGGTCAAATGTTATTTTATGGCCACCATCTCCGACGTGTTGCAACAGCAACGTGAAGGAATGAGAACTGCTGTTGATATAATAATGTGTCTGGAGGAGATGTTTACTATGAGGTCCAGGATGACTAAGAGATAGACAGTGACTGCTTTTGTTAATCTTAGGATGCAACATGTACATGCTGTGAAAGATCTCATGATGAAAAACATAGCACATCTCAACATTGTTGAACTCAATGGTGCTAAGATAAATGGTAAGACGAAAATTGACAAGATTGTCAACTCAATGTCACATTCCTTTGATCAGTTCAAGTTGGACTACACCTTGAACAATAAGGAATACACCTTGCAGGGCCTGATGTAAAATGTTTAAAGTGTTGAGAAATCCCTTGTGAAAGGCAAGGGTTAAGAGATTCATATGGTTGGTAAAGTTGCTACTGTTAAGACCCGTAAGAAGGTCAAGGAAAATCATAAGAAAAAGCAACTTGAGCCTACCAATAAAGAGACTAAGAAAGTAACCAAGATTAAAGTGAAGTGTTTCCTTTGGGGTGGGTGAAAAGGGACATTGGAAAAGAAATTGTCCAAAGTCTCTGAACAAGAAGGAAGAAGGTAATATTAATTATCTTGAAACATGTTTTCTGGCAGATTCTACAGATTCTTGGAAGATAGAATCTGAAACCACTAATCATGTTTGTTATTCCTTGCAAGGGTTTCATGAAAGGAAAAGATTGAATGAGAATGAAATTAACTTGTGTTTAGGCAACAGAGAGTTTGTGTCTGCCAGTGAAGTGGGAGATATTGGAGTTAATCTAGATTCTATTAGGCATTTGGATTTTATAGACGTTTATTATACAACTCAATACAAGAGGAATTTAATTTCAGTTTCTTGTTTAAATAAACTTGGATATTCGGTTACTTTTAGTAAAGGTTTTATTATTAGTAGGAATGACAAATTTGTTTTGCAAAGGTACATTGGAAAATGGTTTATTCCATTTGCATTGAAATATCTCTCACTTGTTAGACATGGAATCAAAGGAACCTAATCATAGAATAGTGAAATTAGCAAAAGATGAAACCTATCTACGACATTTGTGCCTAGGTCATATTGACCTTGATAGGATTAAAAGATTGGTTAGCGATGAACCTTTAAGTGACTTAAAGGTTGATGATCTACAAACTTATGAATCTTGTTTGGAAGGTAAGATGACCAAAATAATTTTCAAGACCAAAGGCACAAAATCCACTGAATGTTTAGGATTAATACACTGTGATGCATGTGGTCATATATGCACTCAAGCTTGAGGTGGGTATGAGTACTTTATCACTTTCACGCATGATTTCTCGAGAATTGGCTATGTATATCTCATGAGAAATAAGTCAGATGCTTTTGACATGTTCAAATCATTTAAAGCTGAAGTAGAAAATTAGCTTGAGAAACACATAAAAATCTTAAGATCTGATCGTGGTGGAGAATATCTATCTAGCGAGTTTAAGTAATATCTTATTGATAATGGGATAATTTCTCAGTTTTCTACGCCAGTAATACCACAACAAAATGGGGTGGCAGAAATGAGAAATATGACTCTTTTGGAGATGGTTAGATCTGTGTTGAGTTATTCAACGCTTCCTAATTCTTTTGGGGATATGTTTTACAAACTGCTATGTACATTCTAAATGATGTACCATCTAAGTCCATTCCTCAAACACCGCATAAGTTGTGGACTTGGCGAAAGCCTGGTTTACAATACTTAAGGATATTTGGATGCCATGTGCACGTGTTAAAAGAAAACACAGAAAAGATGGAGTCCCATTCAAAAACATGCATATTTGTGGGGTATCCAAAAGGAATAAAAAGATATTATTTCTATAGTCTTTCTGATCTTAAAGTATTTGTTTTGACAAATGCTAAATTTCTGGAAAAAGACTATATGAATGATTTTGTGTTTAGAGTAGAATTGTTCTGAATGAGCTTTCAGGATATATAATTCCACAAGAGGTTTCACAACCTAGCCAAATTGTATGTTCCGCAACATCACAAGATCAACAACCTACCATTCCTTGTAATAGTGGAAGGGTTAGTATACAACCCGAGAGATACATCAGTCTAGGCGAATCAGTGAAGAATCTCCTAGACGATGATGATCCCTACAAGTACAAAGAAGCTATATAGGATATTGATTGTCACCGTTGGTTAAAGGCAATGCAATCTGAAATTGAGTCTATGTTCAAAAACAAAGTCTGGTCTCTTGTAGACTTACCTAAAGGGATAAAACCCACTTGGTGCAAGTAGGTATACAAGAGGAAAAGAGGTATGTATAGAAATATGGAAACCTTCAAAGGTAGATCGGTAGCTAATGGTTACACATAGAATGAAGGTATCAATTATGAGGAAACCTTCTCTCTTATGGCCATGCTTAAATCCATTAGGATACTTGTTAGGTTTTAGTTTGTGTTGGCATTAATTCCATATCAAAATGATGTTTACTTGTAATGATTTAGTTGTTTAGATTCATGATGATTTAAGTTTCAAGGAAGAAGAAATAACAAGTCAAAGCAAGTTCTAAGTCTTCAAGAGAAAGGATGCAATATGATTCTACAAAGGTATACTAAGACCTTATCTTTCTCTTACAAGGCTTAGGCACACACACACATATCATACATTTGTGCCCCTGCATTGTTGTGCACCATTATAGGCACACACATACAATTCATTCATATATATCCCTGAATCATTGTGCACCATGTATAACACATTCACACACTTGAAGATGAATGCTCATGCATTGGTATGAAAATAACATGTTTTGGAATATGCATGATTGGAAACTATCTCTATGTAGTTTGCATTCCAGTGTGAATTGTGTTTGTGTGTGTATATGTTTTGTATAACATGGATATTGAACTTGGATTTAGTCTTAAATCATTCTTGATTGAGTTTCGGTCGTTTCGGTTACTCATACTATTGATTTCAAGTTCTAAGTCAAAAGATACTACACTTTCAACTCATGTTTCATACATTGTCTTTGTCTTTGTATATCGAGTCAAATTATTATTTTTTGGGTTGAGAATCTTACATGCCCATGTCCGTGTGAGAGTTATGGTTTGTCATCTGTAAACGGATTCAAATTCCGAGTTCGAAGGCCGGAGAATGCTCGGAACGCGAAAGAAGGTAGAAGGAGAAAGAAGCAAGCAATGTTTTCTTTCCCGAGATGGCGCGTGGCCATCTCGGGGCAGAAGGCTTGCTGCCCCGAGATACCCACGGGCCATCTCGGGCAGCAAGCTTGCTTGGCTTCATCTTGCTGCTCTTGGTCATTTCACTTGTCTAAGTTTACCACTCCTTTATAAACTATTTCCCTCTCACATTTCATTCTAAGAAGAAATTTAAAACAAGTGTGCATAAATTTTCTCTCTAAATTGTTTTACCTTTCAAACACCATAACTTCTTCATTTGAACTCCGATTTGAGTAATTCAAAGTTGAGAGTGTTCATCTATTCATCCTCTATCTTTTCTCTGAAGGTTTGAGTTAGTTTTTCTACTGTTTTTGGTGTCTAATCATACAAAAACGAGACTGCACCTAAATCAACTAAGGTATTGATTTTCTCTCAAAGTTTTCTTTTAAAACTTGGTCAATTGCCTTGGGTTTTCTTCTTCTACATATATTTGTATATTGTGAGTGTTTTGATTTGTGTTTTGAACACTTTCATAGCTAGATTGAGTTTAAATTGAAATCATACATGTTGAGTTAGGTTTTTATTTTGCCTATGTTATCACATGTTTGAGATTGTATTGTGCTAGCTTTGATTCTAGGGCTATTTTATGATCTTTGATTGATTGATTTTGTGAAAAATAGTTATTTACATGTATTAGGCTCTCCTGACCGAAATTCTCACATAATACATGTGCTTATGTTCTTTTGAGCTATTCATGTGATTTGTTGAATCTATGATTAGTAATATGCTCTAGAACTTTGGCTTAAATCTTATTGACATTGTCATATGATTTTAGCATGTTTTAGGTTTATGTGATTTAAACTTGATATTGTGATTTGTTGAACATATCTTGCGATTTAAGTTTAGATGTATGCATGTATCTAGGTTGTGATTGTTATTGAACATATCTTACATGATCTAGATTGTTTATACATGCATGATTAACTAGACTATATGTGATTTGTGCATTCATGCTCATGTCTAGTATTTTCCATAGGATGTGTTGATCATAGCATTCAATGTTGCGTGCTTGTTTGCGTTTTGCATTCATGATCACCTAGATGCCTTATGAGAATGAAGTCTTGACAGTAGGTGTGAAACCTTTGGTGTTGAGGAAGAAGTCTTGGCAAGAGGTGTGAAGCCTTGGTTTTTCGAGCAAGGAAGTCTTGGCTAGGGTCGGGAGGATCCGGATAGTCAAGCAAGAAGTCTTGCCTAGAGTTGGGAGAACTCAGATAGGTGAGCAAGGAAGTCTTGACTAGAGTTGTGAGGATTTAGTTGAGTAAGAAGTAGGTGAGCAAAGAAGTCTTGACAAGAGGTGTGAAGCCTCGGATTGTTGAGCATGGCGACAACTTCTAGAGTAGGATATGATGGTAGTTTCTAGGTGAAAAGGTCACTTGAGAGATTGTACTTGTCTTATCTACTAGTGGATTTTGTTTCCCGGTGGCTGCTAGCCCGTGGATGTTTCCTCTTTGGAGGTTTACCACGTTATATCTTGTGTCAACTTTTCTTTATCTCTATCTCTCTAATATTTGTATTGTGGATAGAACTCTCTATGTATGTTGACTTCCTTTCTATAAAATTGATTTTGTATGTGTTACAATTACTTGTTTGTATCACACTTTACTTGTGTTTATATATTGATTAATTGTCTTTAATTAATATATATATTGTGATACAAGCAATCTAGAGGGGCAAACTTTTGTTTGTTTCTAAGGGAGTCGAAAAAGGTGTCTATCCTATTCACCCCCCCTCTAGGTTAGCCTTGAGCATTTAACCGTGATTGTATTTTCAATTGGTATCAGAGCAGGACACTAGATTGCACTTAGTGTGAGCTCGGGGTGATAATTTCACGATTTTTGCTAGGCGTTTGAAGTCATGGGTTTATAAGATGATGTAATGGCGGAAAGAACCTCAAATACTAGGCCACCATTACTTCGTGGCACTAACTATGGGTATTGGAAGTTGAGGATAAAAGCCTACATCCGCTCTATTGATGAAAGGGCTTGGATGGTAGTGGAAGAAGGCTATAGTCCTCCTACCAAGGTTCAAGAAGATGTAACCATGATACTCAAGCCAATGAGTGAATGGACAACGAATGAGTTTGAGGTTGCTAAATGGCACCATCGTGCTATAAATGCCATCTTTGGAGGAGTTGATGGGCATCAATTCTCCTACATTTAAAATCTTGAATCCGTAAAGGAAGCTTGGGATACTCTCCAAGTTACTAATGAAGGAACCTTAGAGGTGAAGAAATCGAGGCTTCAAATGTTGGCATCACAATTTGAAGGTCTTCCAATTTTGACTTCTTAACATAGCTAACCAATGTCAAGCACTTGGAGTACCTATCTCAAAAGAGCGTTTAAATTGGAAAATCCTTAAGGCTCTACCTAAGAGATTGAAATCAAAGGTAACAGCCATTGAGGAAAGCAAAGATGTGGGTAGTATGAATATTGATGAGTTGCTTCGGTCTCTCCAAACTTATGAGATGTGCTTGAAGCCAAAGATCAAGAGTAAGGGAATCGCTCTCAATGCTATAGAGGAGGAGAGTGATGATGAAAATGATGAAATGACACTCTTGGTTAGAAGGTTTAAGAAGTTTCTAAAGAAGAATGCCAAGTCTAAAGGCAAGTCTTCTAAAGAAAAAGGAGTCAAGAGCACATCATCTCCAAGGATTGTGAAGAATAGTCAAGCCATGAACAAGAAAGAGGTTCAATGATATAATTGTCAAGGTTTTGGTCACTTTGCTAGTGAGTGCACCAAGAAGCCATCTAATTAAGACAAGAAATGTAAAGTGTTGGCGGCTACTTGGAGTGATGATAATTCTAGTGATAATGAGAGCTCTAGTAGTGAGTCTTCAAGTGATGAAGTGTTGCTGAGCAACTTTGTAGCTCTAACGGCTTCTCATTCCCCACTAGATGTTGATAGTACAATATCTTTGAACAAGAACTTTGATACAAATCATGATGGAAGCTCTAGTTTCATTCCTACTAACCTTGAGTTGTTAAAAAAGATAGAAAAGCTTGAAGAAGCTAAAGACAATGCTCAAAGAGAAGTAGTTGAGAAGGATGATTTGATCAAGAAGCAATTAGATGAGTTTGTGATTGTTACTCGTAGACTTCTTGGTGAAAAAGGTGATATTATGAAGAAGTTTAGAGAACTTGAAATGATAAACCTTGAGTAGGATAATGTGATATCTTCTTTGTAGAAGAGAGAACAAGAATTGATGGAAGAAATAGACACGGCTAAGGAGGCTATCAAGGATATAGTAAATGATTCGGTAAGTGTGTCTAGTGTTAGGAATCTTGTTAACTCTTATAGTGGTGAAGACGACTTGGTAGTTGAAGAGGAGCTCTTAGAAGCACCACTTCCTGCAGACTTGATGAAGTCGTGATTGATAAGAAACCACACAAGAAGAGAAGATCAAAAGCCAAGAAGAAGTTGGCAAACAAGGTATCTTTGCAAACTCCTAGTGAAGCTAGTTCAACTCCAAAAGGTACAATCTCATCTTTTATTCCAATTTGACATTATTGCAACACAATAGGTCACATTAAGCCTAGGTGTTATAAATATATTGAAAAATGCAAATTAGGAAATGAATCTAGGGATAAGAAGATTAAACTTCAACTTGAACATGCTAAGGCCTTAAAAGTTGAGAAACATGATAATATTGCTAAGCATGAGGCTTAAAAAGAAGTTTAGTTGAAAATCAAATGAGCTAGGGTTGAAAAACAGAAATGGGATAACGAGCCACATGCACACACACGCTCATGTGATGAAATCTATTCTCTTAAAACCAAAAATTTCGGATGATAATCGGTTTGAATTTTTATAGAAAAGGCTTAAGATGAATAGTTGTTGGAATTTGTTTGCATGTTGATTATCAAACTACTTCTTGATATATATTTGAAGCATATCTCTCTCACACACACTTTGTTTATGAGTATGATGATATCTTTACTATTGTTGAATAATTATGAGAGAACTTGAAAAATCTTTGTGTATCTCTCTTAGCATATGAAGCTTATTTTGTTGATATTTCTTCAAATTGTTTGAATGTGTGATTGTGTGAACATCTTTGTGAACCTTATGCTATCATGAATTTTAGTTATAGCATTTATGAAGGAGGAGCATTGTATGCTAGACATTGTTCTCTTTTATGATATGTTCACATGCTTCATTTTACATGTTGGCATATATTGACTTAATGATACATGTAAGATATTACTCACTATTTTTGTATTGCATGATGATTCATTCTTAAGTCATATGTCATTGTGTTTATATATTTGTGACTAATATGTTTGTTTTGTCTTTCACTCACTTTTGTTGTATATATATAGCATCTTATTTCACAAGAACAAATGGGAAGAACTAAGGTTACCAGAAGTGGAAATCAATTGAATCCCATTGTGAAGCCAAGTCTACCTCAAAGGGATCCAAAGCTTCAAGGTCAAAGGATTTAGGGATCTTTGCAACTAAAAAGATATTTCAAGAGAGAGGCATTGACTTAGGTAAATGTAAAGACTCTTATGTTCTTAAATGCATTAAGGATAGAAATTGGGAATCTTGGGTGAACATGCTAGGAATAGTGAATGACACTATTGTTAGAGAAATTTATCATGAATATAGAGAGAGTGCCACCTTATTGGATGCTTTGATGGAAATTAGAGGTGTTGTGTTTAGAGTTAACCCGGTAAACATTAGCAAGTTTCTTGGGCTATCTAGTGATATTGATTCAAACTTTCTAGATGTTGATATCATTGAGAATCTTAATATCATGGGTAGAACTCTATGTGACAATGCTTCTTTTGAGTGGAAAGGTAGAGCATATATTAGTCAACATGAGTTAACTAAGGCAAGTGCATTTTGGCATCTTTTTATTTGCACAAATATTTTTGGATCTTAGAATTCAATCGAGTTGAATAAAGACAAGATCAAAATAGTATATGCCTTGGTGACTAATCAACCTATAAACCTTGGTGATTTGCTTATGTTTTACTTAGATAATGCGGCTTTCTCAACTAGAGGAAATAAGAAGCTTGCATTACCGGGGTTTATAACTTCTTTGTGTTTAGCTCGTGGTGTTCAAAGTAGTGGAGATGATATGTTGGTACAACCCATGAAAAAGTATAGTGATAAACGTGTGTCATACATGTCATATAAGGATAAGGGTAAGACTTGTGATACTTTTGGACTATTTATTAGTTCACAAGTTGATTGTCAAGAGACTAGCATAAACATTCTTCCGGATTGGGCTTTACATTTGAAGAATAAGGTTGATGAGCTTAGTGCTATAGTTGAAAAACAAGATGCTAGAATAAAAAAGTTAGAGGAGTGTATTGCCTCAAGTTCAAGACAACCTCTCAAGCATTATGTTAGGTCAACTACACACACATCTTTCTTTGGTGGATCTAGTAGCTAGTATTTGAGTCTCATGGTATGTTTCTTACCTTTTGGCATCATTTCATGTCAGAAAGGGGAGAAAGAGTTGTTATGAGTTGCTAGTTACTTAGTTTCCTTTTTATGTTATTTTTGTGAACTTTTGAAATTTCAATGGCTTGTAATAATTAGTCTTAAGATTTGGTTAAGAATTCTTGTATTTGACATGTATTGAGGGGGAGATACATGTATTTGTAGAATTAATTGTATTTTCTTGTCCATATTATATGTTGACATTTGTTGTTTTTTCTCTTGTATATGCATTGTGCTTTGAGATGATTTGTAGGTTGCTTCAAGAGAAGATCAAGACGAAGTTCAAGAGTTGGTGAAGATTAGTTATAGGAATCTTACTCATTGTAATGTGAGGGAGTGATTTTGTGACCTATCTTCATTTTTATATTTGTAGTAAATGTATAAGTGTTTTGACATGGAATTTGCCAAAAGGGGAGATTGTTAGGTTTTAGTTTGTGTTGGCATTAATTCCATATCAAAATGATGTTTACTTGTAATGATTTAGTTGTTTAGATTCATGATGATTCAAGCTTCAAGGGAGAAGAAATAACAAGTCAAAGCAAGTTCTAAGTCTTCAAGAGAAAGGATGCAATATGGTTCTACAAAGGTATACTAAGACCTTAGCTTTCTCTTACAAGGCTTAGGCACACACACACATATCATACATTTGTGTCCCTGCATCGTTGTGCACCATTATAGACACACACACATATCATACATTTGTGTTCCTGCATCATTGTGCACCATTATAGGCACACACAAACAATTCATTCATATGTGTCTCTGCATCGTTGTGCACCATGTATAACACATTCACACACTTGAAGATGAATGCTCATGCATTGGTATGAAAATAACATGTTTTGGAATATGCATGATTGGAAACTAACTCTATGTAGTTTGCATTCCAGTGTGAATTGTGTTTGTGTGTGTATATGTTTTGTATAACATGGATATTGAACTTGGATTTAGTCTTAAATCATTCTTGATTGAGTTCCGGTCATTTCGGTTACTTATACTATTGATTTCAAGTTCTAAGTCAAAAGATACTACACTTTCAACTCATGTTTCATACATTGTCTTCGTCTTCATATATCGAGTCCAATTATTATTTTCTAGGTTGAGTATCTTATATGTCCATGTCCGTGTGAGAGTTACGGTTCGTAATCTACAAACGGATTCAAATTCCGAGTTCGGAGACCAGTGAACGGTCGAAGAAAGTAAAGGAAGGTCGAAGGAGAAAGAAGCAAGCAATGTCTTCTTTCCCGAGATGGCGCATGGCCATCTCGGGGCAGAAGGCTTGACATGCCATCTCGAGAAGCAAGCTTGCTTGGCTTCATCTTGCCCCTTTTGGTCATTTCACTTGTCCAAGTTTCCCACTCCTTTATAAACTATTTCCCTCTCACATTTCATTCTAAGAAGAAATTTAAAACAAGTGTGTAGAAATTTTCTCTCTAAATTTTCTCACCTTCCAAACACCATAACCTCTTCATTTGAACTCTGATTTGAGTGATTCGAAGTTGAGAGTGTTCATCTATTCATCCTCTATTTTTTCTCTAAAGGTTTGAGTTAGTTTTGCTACTGATTTTGGTGTCTAATCATACAAAAATGGGACTACACCTAAATCAACTAAGGTATTGATTTTCTCTCAAAGTTTTCTTTTAAAACTTGGTCAATTGCCTTGGGTTTTCTTCTTCTACATGTATTTGTATATTGTGAGTGTTTTGATTTGTGTTTTGAACACTTTCAAAGCTAGATTGAGTTTCAATTGAAATCATACATGTGAGTTAGGTTTTTATTTTGCTTATGTTATCACATGTTTGGGATTGTATTATGCTAGCTTTGATTCTAGGACTATTTTATGATATTTGATTGATTGATTTTGTGAAAAATATTTCTTCACATGTATTAGGCTCACTTGGCCGAAATTCTCACATAATACATGTGCTTATGTTCTTTTGAGCTATTCGTGTGATTTGTTGAATCTATGATTAGTAATATGCTCTAGAACTTTAGCTTAAATCTTATCGATATTGTCATATGATTTTAGCATATTTTAGGTTTATGTGATTTAAACTTGATCTTGTGATTTGTTGAACATATCTTGTGATTCAAGTTTAGATGTATGCATGTATCTAGGTTGTGATTGTTATTGAACATATCTTACATGATCTAGATTGTTTATACTTGCATGATTAACTAGACTATATGTGATTTGTGAATTCATGCTCATGTCTAGTATTTTCCATAGAATGTGTTGATCTTAGCAATCTATATTGTGTGCTTGTTTGTGTTTTACATTTATGATCACCTAGATGCTTTGTGAGAAGGAAGTCTTAACAATAGGTGTGAAACCTATGGTGTTGAGCAAGAAGTCTTGGCAAGAGGTGTGAAGCCTTGGATTGTCGAGCAAGGAAGTCTTGGCTAGGGTCGGAAGGATCCGGATAGTCGAGCAAGAAGTCTTGTCTACAGTTGGGAGAACTCTGATAGGTGAGAAAAGAAGTCTTGACTAGAGTCGTGAGGATTTAGTTGAGTAAGAAGTCTTGCCTTGGGTCGTGAGGATCCGGATAAGGTTAGCAAGGAAGTCTTGACAAGAGGTATGAAGCCTCGGATTGTTGAGCATAGGGCGATAACTTCTAGAGTAGGATAAGAGGGTAGTTTCTAGGTGAAGAGGTGACTTGAGAGATTGTACTTGTCTTATCTACTAGTGGATTTTGTTTGCAGGTGACTTCTAGCCCGTGGATGTTTCCTCTTTGGAGGTTTACCACGTTATATCTTGTGTCAACTTTTCTCTATCCCTATCTCTATAATATTTGTATTGTGGATAGAACTCTCTATATATGTTGACTTCCTTTCTATAAAATTGATTGTGTATGTGTTACAATTACTTGTTTGTATCACACTTTACTTGTGTTTATATATTGATTAATTGTCTTTAATTAATATATATATATATTGTGATACAAGCAATCTAGAGGGACAAATTTTTGTTTGTTTCTAAGGGAGTCGAAAAAGGTGTCTAACCTATTCACCCCCCTCTAGGTTAACCTTGAGCATTTAACCGTGATTGTATTTTCAATACTCTTATTTATTCAGCATCTCTAGACCTCGAGATTTGGAAAATGGATGTCAAAACAACTTTCCTTAATTGAAGTTGACAAAAGCATCTATATGATGCAACTATAAGGATTCATTGAAAAAGACCAAGAGGAAAGGGTATGCAAGTTGTAAAGATCTATATATGGACTGAAGCAAGCATCTCGATCATAGAACAAAAGGTTCAATCAAGCTGTGAAAGGTTTTGGATTTATTCAAAACCTTGGCGAACCTTGTGTTTACAAAAGGATTAAAAGCGACAAATTAGGGTTCCCTAGTTCTTTACGTTGATGATATACTACTCATCGAAAATGATGTAGGTGTATTGACTCAGTAAATGAATGGTTAGGAAAACAATTTGATATGAAGGACTTAGGAGAAACAAGTTGTATTCTTGGTATCCAAGTAATAAGGATAGAATAAATAGAACGATTGCATTATCCCAAGCTTTATACATAAACAAAATCTTACCAAGGTTCTCCATGCAAGATTCCAAGAAAGGTATGTTACCTTTCAGACATTGAATCAAACTTTCTAAGGAACAAGATTTTAAGAATGAGTATAAAGAGCAATTCTTGAGTAGGGTTCCTTATGCCTCGGCAGTTGGAAGTCTCATGTATTCAATGCTCTGTACTAGACCAGATATTTGTTTTGCTGTTGACATAGTTAGTAGCTTTCAAAACTCTCTTTCTTTGTATTGCGTAGTTGCTTAAATGGTCCGTGATGGATTTGGGCTTCAAAGAAGAAAATCAATTTCACATGTATAGTTCGTTTTCAAGAGGATTGGTGCTTACTTGGATGCTAAGGTAACAAGATTCTTCTTTCTCTTGCAAGGCCTAGGTGCACACACACACATAACATATATTTGTGTCTCTGTATTGTTGTGCTCATTTGGTACAACACATATACACACTTTATTGAAGTATGCACATGCATTATATTTAATTTGACAACTTTTGTAAAATTGTATGTTCTAAGACTATCTCTAGGAAATGGTGTAATTGTATCTTCTTGTGTTTATTTGTTTTTGTTTTTGTTATATTGGACTTTATTATATTCTCATATAGATCTATATTGAGTTTCGGTTGTTTTGGTTACTCATTCATATGTTTTTGAGTTTCGAGTTGGAAGTTACGAAACTTTCCGTGTCTTTATCGTGCATGGTTTTTGTTTGTGATCATCAAGTTGATTTCCATATATTTTGAGAATTTTTTATTGATGACATATCTATGAGGGAGTTACGGTTTGTAAATTATAATCTAAAAATGGATTCAAATTCGGAGTTTGGAGGCCGAAGAACAGTCGAAGAATGCTAGAGGAGCGTAGAAATGGTGAAACGGGGAAATGGGATGGCAACTGCCAAAACTATCCCTGCATCGAGATGGCCACACGCCATCTTGGGAAGGCCACCCTTCTGCCCCCGAGATGCCCATGTGCCATCTCGGGGAAGGTTGGTGGCATCCCTTCCTTTATATTTCTTTTCCCTCTCATTTTCTCTCAAGTGTTGAAGAATTGAAAATACAAGTGCAGAAATTTTTCTCTCAACTTTCTCATCTCCCAAACACTATATCTTTTTCGTTTGAACTCCGATTAAATCCATTCAAGTTGAAGATTGTTTTTATTTCAATTCTCTATCATTTTCAAGAGGTTTCAGGTCATTTAATCAAGTTTTTCTGGTGTTTCTCCATAAAAAACGGAACTGCACGGCAGAAAATTTTCCTTCAACTTTTGACTTTTTGTTTTTGTGATATCTCCTTCATTTTAACTCCGATTTAGTTGATTCAAAAACCAAAATTGAGTTTATTGAGGAGATATAAAAACCTCAAGCATTTCAAGAACAAAATTATGTCTTTATGTTTCACAGTGATCAGATTTCTACTCGAGATTTTATCTTTTGGTAGTAAATCATCTTCTTTTTAGTTTGTTATTTGATCCTCTTAATGATTGTTCTTATTTGATTAAGGAGGATGAATAGAATGATTTTAATTTCCTCTTGTGGTTTGTTTAATTGATTTCCATGTTTAGTTTGTGTTGTGTTCATTTGAGAATTTTAAGCTAAACTTGATTAACATGAACTTGTTTGTAGAAATGCTTTTGTATTCTTGTGATTGATTGCTAGTTTCTAGATTTGAGTTCATGTTCTAAGAACTAGATTACATTCAATTGATATTTCCATTTCTTGTAACTATTTCTTAGTTGATAACATGCTTAGGTTTCTAGATATATTTGCGATTGATCTTTGAAAGTCTTATCTAGTTATCTTGTTGCATGTTCATAGAGTTTTGTTTAATCAACATTCTCTATTTGCTTGTGATTGCATCTTGATTGCATGTGTGCACATCACTTAGATCATTGCCTATTAAGAGGTTGAAGTCTCTTGTTAGAGTGAGTGAAGCTTTAACTTGAGCAAGGAGTCTTGGCTAGGACACGTGGTCTGGATAGCCAAGGAAAGAGACTTTCTAGGATCGGTGGATCCGGAGAGGCAAGGGTGCCTTGGATAGGAAGTTGCTTCTGTTGGGATTATGGTCGATAACAAGAGTGTAATAATCTTTTCATATTAATAAAAATGATATCTAGTATAACAAATCTTATAACATTTATAGTTTAATTATTATAATTGTCAAAAGTAAATAATCATAAGGTCATAAGAAAGAGAAAAGGAGAATTGTTCATACATCTGGATATGTATGAGGTAGACACAATTCTTTAGTTAGTCATTATTCTTAAGATAAAGGTTGGGCGCGTTTATTTTGTTAAAGTTGTAGACTCTTTTGCTAGCATTTGAGTGGGATTAAATGTGTTATGATGAGTCTAATATCATCAAAGTGTGGTGTCTTTGGGCAAAGGAATCTAGTGCACTAGGTGCACTGAATAGGATCACAGTGAATTACTTTATCCAAAACCGTCAATGGATAAAAGTTTTCACCTGAAGACAATCGGAGAGTCGATCTCAATCCTGAGATAAATGATGAACTTATGGTTGCAAGTGCTCTCATTCCAGCTATCAATGAGTACGGTTATATAGCATAGTCTATCCTCGATATTTTGGTGGTATTCATTTGTTAATCGATAGAGGTCTTCATTTATAGATATGGACATCGTGGCCACATTTATTAAATGTGAGTATAATATCATCATATGGATATTTTGAGGTATGGGATATTAAATATTAATGTTAAGTTTTCAATAATGTCTATTGAAATATGGCTTCTGGACATGTCAAAATATCCAAGTTCAAAATATGGTCATATGAGTAAATATGATAACTTGGAGGGCTATAGGCGGTCTATGAGCTCTTGGCGATTATTGATATTCTTCACGAGGATACACTATCTCTATTAAGATTGTCTAGGGTATGACTGAGCAATATTAACTTATTCTATCTTTATTTAAGAGTTCAATTTTAGTTCTTTAGTGGAATGAACTAAAATTAATAGATCGGACCTAAGTGAATCATTGGTTGATTGTGATTAGGTTATGTCTATTGTAGCTTAAATTTAGATTGCCCGCCAAGATCCCCAATTCACACGAACTTGCTTGGATCACTTGATATATTCTTCCGGACCAATTTATAGGTCCATCTAGAATTGTATTAAGGAATGTGGACTTGTTTCTTTTAGTAAGAATGGGTTTAGTTGACATGTGGACCTTTTATTAAAGTCCACTGGATTTAATAAAATAGAAAAACAATATTTGACCCAAATGTATATAGTTTGGGTGGCAAGCGACTATATAATAGCCTTATATATATATATATATATATATATATTTATTTAATTATTTCATTAAATAGAAATTAATTAACTATTTAATTAAAATTCAAAATTCCTAGTAGGAGATGGTCTCGTAGAGTCATATTATTGTTGGTACTATGATAAGTGTCAAATACTATATTTGATAAATAGATAAATAATAGGAATTCGTTTATCTAGTCAAATAAGGAAGTATTTGATTTCTATTAGGACGTCCAAGTGACAATTGGTCAAATTAAGATGTTTTTTATTTAGTCACAATTTAATTATATTGGATAAATGGTTGTTGAATAAATACACTATTTGAGTTGGATTAGGAGTCTTGGTGTGGAAAAGAAATCTTTCTTTAAAAAGGATTCTTTGTCACCAAGTAAATCAACCCTTAGATAGGATTCTTTCCCACCAAGTAAATCCTCTTTAGGAAAGAATTTGAGAACATATATATATATATCCACATAAAATTCGTCCAAGGCTAATTCTAAAAAAAATAAAATCGGCCAAGGATATTTTATGTTGAAAATTCCGGCCAAGCTGGAGAATTTTGAGAGAGAAAAAATTAGTTTTTGCTCTAGATAAAATTCAGCCAACTCATAGATATTGTGTATTGAATTCGGCCAAGGAGAAGAGAAAAGGGGAACGTTTTTGTTTTCGATAGTGCACTAGTATACTTTACATCAAAAGGGTTTTGTGTACAAAAATCGAATCGGGTTCACGCGAGTTTCAATCAAATAGATTGATAATTCATAAGTGACTGAACGTTCTTGGGTTTTCTCTTGGAGGATTATTGTGACTAATAAAAGAAAGAGATTTTATTTGTTTCTATCCTCAGGTATAAAATTTAAAGAAAGGGAGCTCACACTCCTAGGTGATTCACGTTCTGATTGGATTGAAATATCTTACGGATTCAATTCGACGCTAGTTCAATTGTCACAAGAAAAAAAAGGTTCGATACTTTTAATATATGTCAATTAATATAGGGTTAAGGTTCTTTCTTTTAAAAGAAAAGTTTCAAAATATATCAAACCCTAATTTAACGCTTCCGTCGTGTTTTAAATCTATTTTTCCCTACTGCTCCCTAGAGGTGTGTTTGTCATATATTGGATAGGAAGTAGGGAAGTAATTCACTAGGCCCGAGGGTAGAGTAGGAGTGATAGCTTGGAGAGCACTTCATGTGTTGATTGCTTGAGTGCGTAACTCTTATTTGACATAGTGGATTATAGTTTGCCGGTGGTTATGGTATCAACCCGTGAATGTTTACTCTTCACAGGTTTTACCACGTAAATATCTTGTGTTGATTTGTAGCATTTAAATTTCTTTGCTTAGTTGATTTGGATTGCTTTAACATTTGCTATATTGTTATTCATATCATATTGTTAAAGTGATCATATTGAAAATTCCTATAAGTGTGAATTAAAATTCCTTGTACTTTAAAGAAGTTTAAAATTTGAGCCTATACCTATTCACCCCCCTCTAGGTATATGTGCACTATAAAGATTAGGGAATTTTCAATGGAAACACATTGAAAGGAAGTATAACCTTCTGAAGGAAATTGTGCATAGGGGTAACGTGACGATTATCAAGATCACGTCAGTAGAAAATCTAGTGGATCCCTTCACAAAGGCTCTATCACAGAAGAGTTTCGATGGGCACCTAGAGACATGAGAATGAGATATATTGCACACTTCCTATAGCGGAATTGAGAGATTGTTAGGATTATGCTCAATAGCAAGAGTGTAATAGTGTATTTGACAATCTTTTCATAATACTAAAGTGATTTCTAGTTTATAAAATCTTGTAACAATTATAGTTTAACTGTTATAATTGTCAAAAGTAAATAATCATAAAGTCAAAAGACTATAAGAAATAAAGAATTATTCATACACCTAGATATGTAAGAGGTAGACACAATTCTTTGGTTAGTCTTGAACAACATTCACAACTTAAGATAAAGGTTATACTCCTTTACCTTGTTAAAGTTGTAGATTCTTTTTCTAGCATTTGAGTGGGATCAAATGTGTTATGATGAGTCTAAAATCATCAAAGTGTAATGTATTTAGGCAAAAATATATGATGCACTAGGTGCATTGAATAGGATTACAGTGAAATACTTTATCTATAACCATCATTGGTTAAAGGTTTTCACTTAAGGACAATTGGAGAGTCTATCTAAATCCTGAGATAAATGATGGACTTATGGTTACAAGTGTTATCATTTGAGCTGTCAATGAGTACGATTATATAGCATTGTCTATCCTCGATGGTTTGGTGGTATTCATATGTTAATCGATAGAGGACTTCATTTATTGATATGGACATCATGGCTCCAATTATTAAATGTGAGTATAATATCATCATATAGATATTTTGAGGTATTGGATATATAATCTTAATGTTATGTTTTCGATAGTGTCTGTTGAAACATGGCTTCTGGACCAGTCAAAATATCCTTGTTCAAAATGTGGTCATATAAGTAAATATGGTAATTAGGAGAGCTATAGGCGGTATATGAGCTCTTGGCAATTACTGGTTGAAAATTTCCTTAAAAACATGTGTCTATCCTAACCTAGAGAGAGCGAGGGTGGGGTGAATAGGTTTTAATTAAGTCAATTACAAATTTTTCTAGATTGGTCAATATTAAAGATTCACCCAACAAACAAACAAACAAAATTAAGTGTAAAGTACGAAAATATAAATAACACTTGATGTATACCTGGAAATCCTCCAAATGGTAAAAACCGTAGGCTATTCTGCTAGCCACACATGATCACAGAAATCCATTAAATGAATAAAAGGTTACACCATTAAGTGTTACTCAGACTCTCACTCTCGACAGTCTCAGGCTATGGACACTACCACTCGCCACTCTTGGTTCAATCCCTAGTGATATCCCCTGATCCACTACTCTTGACTTGAGCATCTCCTACTCTACCCCTCGAGCCTTTTACAGTGGCACTTGACAAATTGCTTGCAAATCCACCTTTGGTTGCAAGACTTGACTTGCTTATGCAACTTCACCTAGAAGCCACAAGACTTTGACTTTATGAAGAATATAAAGGTCTAAGTGAACATTCAATGAATGCTCAATGCAAGATATGCCAGACCAAACATACAATGCCTAACTAGATGCTGATAATGCAATTCAACATCCTAGTTATCAAATAATGCCTACATGCCCTTACATAAATACTCAATTAGATGTATAGATAAATCTAACAACCTAATTGTCAAGCAAAGTCACACCAACACAAGTTGTCACAACATAAAACGATGGGAAATAAATATGCAATCAATGAGGTATAAACAAGGATGTCTAAATCCTATGCATGAAGAACTAGCAAGATAGCATGTATGACCTAAATGCTAGTTATCAAAATACAAACCCCAAACATGTCATTGTAGGGAAAAACGGTTTAGAAACGCAACGGAAGCGTGAGAAAAAAATGAGATTAGGGTTTGGGTATAAATAAATTTTTTTCCCTTTTATGCAACGAGAACCTTAACCCTAGATTAATTGATGTATATAAAAGTATCGTACCTTTTTCGTGTGATGATTGAAAAATCACCGAATTGATTCCGTAAGATCTTCTAATCCAATCACGAACGTGAATCACCTAGGAGAGTGGGCTCCCTTTCTTTAAATTGTATTCTTGAGGATGGAGACAAAGCAAATATCTTCTCTTTGTTAGTTACAAATATCCTCCAAGAGAAAATCCAAGAACGTCCGGTCACTTGTGAATTATCAATCAATTTGATTGTAACTCGCGTGAACCTTGATTCGATGTTGTACACAAAACCCTTTTGATGTAAAGGATATTAGTATACTATCGAATACAGAAACATTCCCCTTTTTTCTCTACTTGGCCGAATTCACACACTATTGCTTAGAGATGATTGAATTTTGTCTAGAGTAAAATTAGATTTTTCTCCCTCAAAATTCCTATGATGGCCGAAACTTTCTCTTAGAAAAATAAGCTTGGCCGAAATCACCTCTCTTTGCCTTAGGGCTGGCCGAATTCATCATGCTCATATATATAGGATCATAAATCCTTTCCTAAGAAGGATTCACTTGGTTGGCAATAATCCTTTCCTTAGGTAGATTTATTTGGTAATTAGAATCCTTATCTAAAAGGAAATCTATCCTATCCTATATTCATATGTCATGACCGAATTTCCCCTCTTTGATGTAGATTAGGAGAGTTTATCTTTCCTAAGAAGGATTACTTGATGGACAAGAATCATATCCTTAGGTAGATTAACTTGGTGGTTATGAATCCTTTTCAAATAAGAATTTACCACTAAGTAGTTTTACTTGCTGACCAAGAATCCATTTCCAAAAAGAATTCTTTCCTACACCAAGACTCCTAATCCAACTCAATAGTGTATTTGTAACCATATTAAAGACTTCCTAATTTGATTAGATAAATAACTCATTTTATTTATTTACTTATCAACTATAGTATTTAACTTTAACTATACTACCAACAATAGTATAGTTTTAGGAGACCATCTCCTAATAGGAAAAGATTTTAACTTTTAATTAAATAATTAATTAATCAACAAATTATATAATTTCCATTTAATTAAATGATAATAAAATAAAAATAATATATTTAAGCTAGTTACTATTGCCTTTGCCGCCCATACCTAATATAAAGGCCATATATTATTTTTCTCATTTTATTAAATCTATTGGACCTTAATAAAAAGTCCACAGGTGAACTAGACTTATTCTTACAAAAAGAAACAGGTTCACATGCCTTATTACAATTCTAGATGGACCTCTATTGGTCCGGTAGAATATATTAAGTGATCCATGCAAGTTCGTGTGGATTGGGGATCTTGGCGGGCTATCTAAATTTAAGCTCCAATAGACATAACCCAATCACAATCAACAAAAGATCCACTTAGGTCCGATCTATTTAATTTTAGTTCATTCCACTAAAGAACTAAAATTGAACTCTTAAATAAAGATAGAATAAGTTGATGTTACTCATTCGTACCCTAGACAACCTTATTGGAGAAAGTGTGTCCTCGTGAAGAATACCAGTAATCGCCAAGATCTCATAGACCGCCTATAGCTCTCCAAGTTACCATATTTACTCATATGACCACATTTTGAACTTGGATATTTTGACTTGTCCAGAAGCCATGTTTCAATAGACACTATTGAAAACTTAACGTTAAGATTTAATATCCAATACCTCAAAACATCCATATGATGGTATTCTATTCTCATTCAATAAATGGAGCCACGATGTCCATATCTATAAATGAAATCCTCTATCGATTAACAAATGAATACCACCAAACTATCGAGGATAGGCTATGCTATATAATCGTACTCATTGATAGCTCAAATGATAACACTTTCAACCATAAGTACATCATTTATCTCAGGATTGAGATAGACTCTCCGATTGTCTTCAAATGAAAACTTTTATCCATTGACGGTTCTAGATAAAGTATTTCATTTTGATCCTATTCAATGCACCCAGTGCACTAGATTCTTTTGCCCAAAGACACCACACTTTGATGATTTTAGACTCATCATAGCACATTTTATCCCACTCAAATGATAGCAAAAGAATCTACAACTTTGGCAAGATAAAGGCGCCCAATCTTCTATCTTAAGTTGTGAATATTATTCAAGATTAAATAAAGAATTGTGTCTACCTCATACATATCTAGATGTATGAACAATTCTTCTTTTCTCATAGTGACCTTATTTTACTTTTGACAATTATAATAATTAAACTATAAATGCTATAAGATTTGTTAAATTAGAAATCACTTTATTCATATGAAAAGATTGTTAATTACAATATTATACTCTTGCTATAGAGCATAATCCTAACAGTCATAACTTCAAAAGATATACAATAAATGTGAAGATTTGCTAACCTAAATAATAAATGACATGTCTTGGTAAATTAGAACACTAAATGAGCAAGAATGATAGTTCAACTTATCAATTAATGAACATCCATGCTTTGGATGATGCTAGAGACGCAAGATGAAGATAGGTTCGGAGTTTGGAGAGTTAAACACTAAGCTTGAACTTTTCTCTTTCTAAGGCGGGTTCTCTCTCACTAGAAAATGTGTTCTACAAGCTCTCTTAAAGAAGCAAGGAAGAAGCTCTCTCTAGGGCTTATATATATATATATATATATATATATATATATATATATAAGCCCTAGAGAGAACTGTATCGTTTTATACTTAGGAAACAAAATCCCCTTCAAAATCGCTATGCATACCAAGGTTCATGCAAGGGTCTAGACCATGGTGCATGCAGGGAGGCACGAATGGGAAAGTCCACGATCAGGATCGTTACCGAGACACATGTACCAAGGGCGGTAGAGACCATGGTACATAAAGAGGCAAAGCTAGAGAACAATGCTCCATGTGCAGTGGTACAAACAAGAGCACGCCCAGCGGTCTAAGTCACCGTAGAGAGAAAAATTCTCTCTTAAGGCCTACACAAGAGAAAAAACCAAAACGAAGAGAAGAATAAGACATTCTCTAATGGTCACTCAATGCATTAAAACAAACACACCATCATGCAAGCCCGAACATTTCCGATCATACATTGGGAAACGAATTAACTATTGGGATTATGCTTAATAGCAAGAGTGTAATAATGTATTCGACAATCTTTTATATTAATAAAGTGATTTCTAGTTTAATAAATCTTATAGCATTTATAGTTTAATTATTATAATTGTCAAAAGTAAATAATCATAAGGTCAAAATACTATAAGGAAAGAAGAATTGTTTATACATCTGATAAGTATAAGGTAGACACAATTCTTTAGTTAGTATTGAACAATATTCACAACTTAAGATAAAGGTTAGGCGCCTATATCTTGTTAAAGTTGTAGATTTTTTTACTAGCATTTGAGTGGGATCAAATGTGTTATGATGAATTTAAAATTATCAAAGTGTGATGTCTTTGTGCAAAAAAATTTGTAAGTTCCTTGGTGTTTGATTGACTTATTTTGTTGGCAACCACATTTTCCGATTAATATATAAGGGTAGTTTAGGCCATCATTGTTCGTGACCAAGCTCAAGCTTCAAAGGTAAAATCACTTGCTTAACTTTCATTGAGGAGGTATTAGTGCACACACACACTATCATGCATGTTTTGATCATCTTGCATGCTTACTTATTTGCCTTCTTGTTTGCCTTTTGTGCCTTAACTCTTGCTTGGGTGTTTGATGAATCTTGTGGTCCTTAAAAGAGGATTTTTCCTATGTACCGCGATTTCAACTACTCCCTTTGCATTACCTCCACCGTGGTCTGCACAGCAGTGTTCTCCAGTGGTTGTACGTTGCTGCTACCGTGGCCTATGCTACTTGCATGTACAACGGTCTACAGAGCGGTGTTTTCCAGGCGATGCATCGCTTTCTATGCCACGATCTGGACACTTACCTATACCGTGGTCCAGCCAGCAGTCCTGATGGGATTTGGTTGCCTTTTGTCCAAAACGATATCTAGCATTAGCTTTTCGTATCATTATTAATCCTAGATAAGCATGAATGTTTTGACCTAGCATTTTTGCATATAGAATATTCTTGAACATTCACTTAGGTTGCCATTATCTCTTCATTATTGATTAAGCTTGTGGCTAAGTGGTTAGTGCACAAGGTTGATGATCCAAAATCACTATTAAGGCTTTCTGGGTAGAGTGAAAGGGTTAGTAACTGGAGGCATGATGGGAGTTCAACCTAGGTTGTAAACTTTCATTCAATAGTGGATTTTGAGGATCGAGTGTGGCACACTCAACAACCCGTGGTTTTTCCCATTTGGAGGTTGCCACGTATATATTGCGTGTTGTTATTACTTTATGTTTATTGCCATTTATTTGAACACTTGGTAGAATGGGGTAGATTTGATAATATTGATTGATTTGAGAAATTGGTAATCAATCAGATTAAAACCTATTCACCCCCCATCTCTAGGTTTATAGACACACACTTTCTAAGGAATTTCAATTGGTATCAGAGCTGGTGCCTAGATATACTTAGGTGATCCGTGTTCTCTGTGTGTCTTGCTTGGTGCATTTTGTTTGTTTGTTTTTTGTTGTGTGACATTGCATTTGCATTACATTCATTACCCTCAAACACTATGAGTGGAAATGGTGGTAGTCATGAGGGAGCCTCAAGCATAAGACCCCCTTTGCACAATGGGGTGACTTACGCGTTTTGGAAGGGCAAGATGGAATTATATCTTTGCCAAATTGATGAACGAGCTTGGATGGCAATAGAAGATGGTTATGTTCTTCCGAAGATAACAACCTATGGTGTAGAAGCTCTCAAGCCTAAGTCTAGTTAGAGTACTCAAGAGTTTGAAGCATCCAAATGGAACAACAAGCCTATGCATACTATCCTTTGTGCCATGGACGATAACCAATACAAGTTGGTCCAAAACACTAGGATTGCAAAAGAGGCTTAGGACATTCTTCAAACGGCTCATGAGGGAACCGAAGTAGTCAAGGACTCAGAGCTCCAAGTCCTCCAAATAAAATTTGAGATGATCAGGATAGAGGAGCATGAATGCTTCATTGACTTTCAAGTGAAGTTAATGGATATTGTCAACCAAAGCCATCAACTTGGAGACCCTTATTCAGATAAGAGAATCAAGCAAAAAATTATTAGGTCACATCCATCAAGGTTCGAATAAAAAATGACAGCACTTGAGGAGAATAGTAAGTACAAGAATAAGAAGCCAAGTGAAGTCATTGAAAAACTTCTAGCTTATGAGTCAAGATTGACCACCACACCCATACCTCCGAAGAAGCAAAAGAGTATTTCCTTGAAGACCTCCAAGGTTGAAGAAGATGAGGAGGACTCGGATGAAGAAATGGCCCTTATGGTTAAAAGATTCAAGAAATTCATAAAGTTTGAGAGGAAAGGATTTGGGTCCAAGGGAAAGGAAGTGAAAAAGAAAAATCCTTTCAAGAAGATGGAAAGGTCTCAAGAATGTGACTCTAAGAAGGGCATTCAATGTTATGAATGTAGTGGCTTTGGTCATATTGCTCCAGAATGTGCAAATTTGAAGAAAAAGAAAAAGAAAAAGAGGAAGGCGATGACGACCACTTGGAGCGATAGTGAAAACTTAGAGGAGGAAGAAAAATCTTCGGATAATGAAGATAGAGTTGCAAACTTCATTGCCTTCACAATATCTCATAATGGCAACGAAGTTGTGAGCGATAAGGAAGAAGTATATGACTCTAGTCATAAGAGTACCTTTTATAACTCTAGGTTTGAGATTGATGAGGAAATGAACTATGTGGACTTTATGAAGTTATTTGAAAAGTCTAGATTGAAAAAGAAGAAAAAGATTCAAGAGTTGAAAACTGAGAATCTCGAGTTGACTTCCAAGATAACTCACTTGTGTGAGAAAGTAAAAAATGGAAAAGATTTAGAAGAGAGCTTGAAATTAGAGCTTGTGATCAATAATAAGAGCGAAGGGAACTTGAAGATTGAGCTTAGGGAAGCAAAAGAATTGGTTGGCAATATGACATTCGAAACCGAGAAACTTGACAAGATGCTTTCAAGTGGGAAGAGTCCTAGTGATAAGAAGGGCATAGGATATGTTGAAGACAATGATGCCACTTCTTTAAAGAAGACCATCTTTGTCAAGAGTCAAGAGGTCAGAGAAGTTCAAGCTTCACATCAACCAATGAGATCGGTCAAAGTTGGAGAATCATCAAAACAAGCCCAAATGAAGGCTCTAACAAAGCCTCAAACTAAAGCTCATCCAAAAAAAGCTAGAGCTTATCAAACAAGACCTCAACTTCCAAGGAGCTCTTAAAGCCAACACAGGATTTTTCACCCACAACCAAAAAGGGAAGCTAACTTGGCTCAATGACAAAGGGTGTTTTAAAGAAGAGATTTGGCTCAACATCAAAGGACAACTTAAAGAAGAGGGAAGTTTTCCTTGCTTGCACAAGGATATGGTATAAATTCTTACTTTACTCCCATTTGCCATTATTGTGGTGTTAAAGGTCACATAAGGCCGAATTGTTTTAAATTTATTAAGTTGTGTCAATTTGAAAGCATGATTGAGAAGAATATGCTTAGAAAAGCCAAAATGCATGCACCTAGGAATTTTAGAGCAAATGAACCTAAGGCTCCTAGAAATGACAATGTTGCTACTAGGTGGATTAGAAAAAATGAGTATTTTTTCCATGTGGCCCAAGTGGCCTTGAAGGCCAAAGCCTCTAACATTTGGTATTTTGATAGTGGTTGTTATAGGCACATGACCGAAAATAAGAGTTTCTTTGAGACCTTTGTTATGGATGATGGCGGATTTGTCACATTTGGTGATGGTTTACGTAAGAAGGTTTTAGGAAAATGAAACATATCTATCCCTGGTTTGCTCTCCTTACCTAATGCTCTTTATGTAGATGGCTTGTAAGCCAATCTTAGTAGCATATCACATTTGAGTGATGAAAGACTTTCAGTTATGTTTGGCAAAGTTGATTGCTCTATTCTAAAAGAAGATGAACAAGTTTTATTGAAAGGCAAGAGATCAAGTGACAATTGTTATTGTCTTGATTCTAATGACATCTCTTGTAATTTGTCTAGTTGTGATCAAGTTGAATTTTGGCATCAAAGGTTAGGTCATATGAATTTCAAAGACTTGAAAGTTCTTGCGATGTTGAATATTGTAAGAGGCCTTCCTAAGTTTGGGAACATAATTGAGGGAGTGTGTGGACCTTGTCAATAAGGAAAGCAAACTAAGAGTGTGCCTATAAAGGGTAAGTACCTTGCCACTAAGAAGCCACTAAAGCTTCTTCATATGGACCTTATGGGTCCCATGGAAATCCAGAGTCTCGGTGGCAAGAGGTATATCTTTGTATGTGTTGATGATTTTTTATAGATTTACTTGGACCTCTTTTTTTAGAGAAAAATCTAAAACTTTTGAAAATTTTAAACTTCTTTGCACTAAAATTCAAATTGAGAAGGATTCTTACATAAAATGCATTAAGAGAATTATAAGTGACCATGGGAAAGAATTTGAAAATGTTAGCTTTGAAAATTTTTGTGATAGTCTTAGCATCTCTCATGAGTTCTCGGCTCATCAAACTCCTTAACAAAATGGAGTTGTAGAGAGGAAGAATAGGGTCCTTCAAGAGATGGCTCGTGTGATGTTGCTAAGCAACAATGTTCCTAGGAATCTTTAGGTCGAGACCGTGAATACAGCTTGTTATATAGGAAATAAAGTGTTTTTAAGGCCCGGTACTAGACAAACCTCTTATGAATTGTGGAAGGGTAGGAAGTCAAATGTTAGCTACTTCCACTCATTTGGAAGCAAGTGTTACAATCTAAATGAACATGATCAACTTGACAAGTTTGATGCCAAGAGTGATGAGGGGATTTTCATTGGTTATGCCCTATATAGTAAGGCCTATAGAGTTTTTAATTTGCAGACACAAAGTGTAATGGAATCATCTAATGTGGTCATAGATGATTGTAGGCCTAAGGTTAGTAACCATGATGAGGAGATTAGTGTGGTTGATGATTCTCCCTTAGAGAAGATTGGTGAGACTTCAAGTGATGAAAAGTCAAATCTTGAAAAAGAGGTCTCTCAATTTCTTGATAGAGATCCTACTTTGGATTCTATGGAACCCGCTCCTTGGGTTAGGCATCTCAATAATAAGAGTGATATACTTGGAGATGTAAATGAGGGTGTTAGGACTAGGCATCAATTAGCCAATGAATTTAGCTATACTTGCTACACATCTCAAATTGAACCCCAAAAGGTTGATGAAGCCTTAAGTGATGAGTTTGGGTTCTTTCTATGCAAGAAGAGCTAAACCAATTTGAAATAAATAAGGTTTGGAATCTAGTTCCTAGGCCTAAGAACACTAATGTGATAGGCACCAAGTGGGTCTATAGAAATAAATCCGATGAGGATGGCAACATTGTGCGGAACAAGGCTAGACTTGTAGCACAGGGGTACTCTCAAAGTAAGGGTATCGACTTTAAGGAGAATTTTGCTCCCATTGCCCGATTAAAGTCCATTAGGCTTCTCTTATCCATATCTTATGTGCATAAGTTTAAATTGCATCAAATAGATGTTAAAAGTAC
The DNA here is from genome assembly GCA_032871835.1 of Dipteronia dyeriana. Taxonomy (NCBI): domain Eukaryota; kingdom Viridiplantae; phylum Streptophyta; class Magnoliopsida; order Sapindales; family Sapindaceae; genus Dipteronia; species Dipteronia dyeriana. The sequence continues at coordinate 73,790,544 of CM065300.1, read as the reverse complement.
CTTCCTCAATGGCTTCCTACAAGAGGAAGTGTTTGTTGAGCAACCCAAGGGGTTTGTGGATCCACACCACCCCAATCATGTTTATCGCCTCAAAAAGGAATTATATAGGTCGAAACAAGCACCGAAGGCTTGGTATAAGTGCTTCACTCTTTATCTTGTTGACAATGGCTATTCTAGAGGAAATGTTGACAAGACTGTGTTCATCAAGTGCACTAAAGATGTTCATAGCTCAAATTTATGTTGATGACATCGTTTTTGGTTCCACTAACAACTTGAAAGTTAAACAATTTATTGATGTTATGATTCATGAGTTTGAAATGAGCATGGTTGGTGAACTAAATTACTTCCTAAGCTTACAAATCAAGCAAATGCATGATGGGATCTTCATATCTCAAGCTAAATATGCCAAGAACCTAGTGAAGAAATTTGGCCTTGAGAATGCCAAGAATTATAACACACCTATAAGTACCACATTGAAACTTAGCAAGGATGCTAGTGGTAAAAGTATGGATCAAAGCCTATATCAGGGCATGATAGGGATCTTGCTATACTTGATGGCTAGTAGGCCCGATATAGCCTTTAGTGTTGGTATGTGTGCTAGGTACCAAGCCAATCCTAAGGAATCCCATCTCTCCTCCGTGAAGAGAATCATTCGATATGTGAATGGGACATCCAACTATGGGATATGGTACTCTTTTGACACTAATGCTAGCTTAGTTGGCTTTAGTGATGCAGATTAGGCAGGTAATTGTGATGATAGGAAGAGTACATCGGGCGGTTGCTTCTTCCTGGGGAACAATCTTGTATCATGGTTTTGCAAGAAGCAAAATTCCATATCCTTATCCACAGCCGTGGCCGAGTATATAGCTATTGGGAGTGCTTGCACACAACTCCTATGGATGAAGCAAATGCTTGTGGATTATGGCTTTGAGCAAGGTACTTTAACCCTTTATTGTGATAACATGAGTGCCATCAATATTTCAAAAATCCTGTCCAACATTCTAGAACCAAACATATTGACATTAAACATAATTTCATTAGAGAGCTAGTTGAGAGCAAATGCATTGCACTTGAACATGTGGGCACAAATGATCAACTACAAGACTTGTTTACTAAACCATTAGCAAATGCACTCCAACCAGCGATCCTAATGGGATTTGGTTACCTTTCGTCCAAAACGATGTCACTTTGTGTAGGGCACCACATATATATATATATATATATATATATATATATATATATGTTCTCTTCTCTTCTATTTGGTTTTGAAGGAGTTCAATAAGCCATCTTTGAGTAACCTAGCCTTTCTAGAGAGACAAAGACTCTTAAACACTCGTTTTTACTCAATCAAGCCTCAAAACATAATCGTCAAGCATCTTTCAAGCATGTGTCTCTTGTTTGTTCATGACTAGGTATTCTCTATATGCTCTAGACTTTAAAGTTTCATTACTATGAGATATATACCTAGGTTTTTAGCTTTTATTGCAAATTAAATGCATGCTTGTGTGCTTAATAGCTTTTATGACATGATTGTGGTATTGGTTGTTGTTGAGAGTATTGATTAGTGATAGCTAAAACTTAGGACGGTTTTACCCTTCTAACTAATTCTTCTTGCCTTTGCATTTAGAACATTGATATCAAGGATTTACTTTTCTTGTCATTATTAATCCTAGATAAGCACGAATGATTTGACCTAACATTTTTCCATATAAAATATTCTTGAATATTCACTTAGGTTGTCGTTACCTCTTCATCGTTGATTAAGCTTGTGGCTAAGTTGATCATCCAAAATCACTATTAAGGCATTCTGGGTAGAGTGAAAGGGTTAGTAACTGGAAGGTATGACAGGAGGTCAACCTATGTTGTAAACTTTCATTCAATAGTGGATTTTGAGGATCAAGTGTGGCGCAATGAACAACCCGTTGTTTCTCCCATATAGAGGGTTTCAACGTATATATTGCGTGTTGTTATTGCTTTATCATTTATTTGAACACTTGGTAGAATTGGGTAGATTTGATAATATTGATTAATTCATGAAATTGGTAATCAATCGGATTAAAACCTATTCACCCCTCTCTAGGGTTATATGTTGGGATTATGCTCGATAATAAGAGTACAATAATGTATTTGACAATCTTTTCATATTAATAAAGTGATTTCTAGTTAAACAAATTTTATAGCATTTATAGTTTAATAAATATAACTGTCAAAAGTAAATACACATAAGGTCAAAAGACTATGAGAAAAGAAGAATTGTTCATATATCTAGATATGTATGAGATAGACACAATTCTTTAGTTAGTATTAAATAATTTTCACAACTTCAGATAGAGGTTGGGCGCCATCATCTTGTCAAAGTTGTAAAATCTTTTTCTAGCATTTGAGTGGGATCAAATGTGTTATGATGAGTCTAAAATCATCAGAGTGTGGTATATTTGGGTAAAAGAATCTAGTGCACTGGATGCAATGAATTGGATCACAGTGAAATACTTTATCTAGAATCGTCAATAGATAAAAGTTTTCACTTGAAGACAATCAGAGAGTCTATCTCAATCTTGAGAAAAATGATGGACGTATGCTTGCAAATGTTATCATTTGAGCTATCAATGAGTAAGATTATATAGCATAGTCTATCCTCGATAGTTTGGTGGTATTCATTTGTTAATCGATAGAGGACATCATTTATAGATATGGGCATCGTGGCTCCATTTATTAAATGTGAGTAGAATACCATCATATGGATTGAGGTATTGGATATTAAATCTTAACGTTAAGTTTTCAATAGTGTCTATTGAAACATGGCTTCTGGACAAGTCAAAATATCCAAGTTCAAAATGTGGTCATATGAGTAAATATGGTAACTTGGATTGTTATAGGCTGTCTATGAGCCCTTGGCGATTACTGGTATTCTTCATAAGGATACACTATCTCCAATAAAGTTGTTTAGGGTATGAATGAGCAATATTAACTTATTCTATCGTTATTTAAAAGTTCAATTTTAGTTCTTTAGTAGAATGAACTAAAATTAATAGATCGGACCTAAGTGAATCATTTGTTTATTGTGATTAGGTTATGTCTATTGCAGCTTAAATTTAGATATCCCGCCAAGATCCTCAATTTAGACGAACTTGTATTGATCACTTGATATATTCTACCAAACCAATATATGGGTCCATCTAGAATTGTATTAAGGCATGTGGACTTGTTTCTTTTAGTCAGAATGGGTCTAGTTCACATGTAGACTTTTTATTTAGGTCCGATATATTTAATAAAATAAGAAATATAATATATATGCCCATGTGTGGTCTTGGGCGGCAAGGCTATATAAAATAGCTTATTATATTGTTTTTTATTTTATTATTTAATTAAATGGAAATTAATTAATTTGGTATTAAATTAATTATTTAATTAAAAGTCAAAATCTTTTTTCCTAATAGGAGAAGGTCTCCTAATATTATACTATTATTGATAGTATAATTAATATTGAAGACTATATTTGATAAGCATATAAAAAAAAAGAATTATTTATCTAGTCAAATTAGGAAGCCTTTAATATGGTCACAAATACACTAATGGTTTGGATTAGGAGACTTGGTGTAGAAAAGAATTCTTTTTTGAAAAGAATTCTTGGTCACCAAGTAAATCCACCTAAGGAAAGGATTCTTGCCCACCAAGTAAATCCTTCTTAGGAGAGGATTTGGTCTCTTATATATAATAACTATTAAATTCAACCAAGAAATAATTTTTGGTGTGAGAAGTTGTTTTTTATTTGTTTTTTATGTTATATATAAAACAAAAACTTCGTCCAACTCATTGTGTGAAGAATTCGGCCAAGCATAGAGAAAAGAGGAAACGTTTTTGTTTTTGATAGTACACTAGTATCTTTTGCATCAAAAGGGTTTTGTGTACAACATGGAATCAAGGTTCACACGAGTTTCAATCAAATTGATTGATAATTCACAAGTGACCGGACGTTCTTGGTTTTTCTCCTGAAGGATTATTGTGACTAACAAAGAAGAAGATTTTGTTTGTTTCCATCCTTAGCCATACAATTTAAAGAAAGGGAGTCCACACTCCTAGGTGATTCACGTACGTTCATGATTGGATTGGAAGATCATATGGATTCAATTCGATGCTAGTTAAATCGTCACAAAAAAAATGTAATACTTTTATATACATCAATTAATCTAGGGTTAAGGTTCTTGTTATTAAAAAGGAAAATATTTTTATTTATACCAAACCCTAATTTTTTTTTCACGCTTCCTTTGTACAATTTTCCCTACAATTGGTATCAGAGCCTGGTTGTATCCTTGATTAATTGATGTATGTGTACATGAATCTTTTTCTTTTATTGTATATATGCATGTTTTAGAAAGAGATGACACTCTAGGTATTCGCATATATATATATATATTTAAATTGGAATGTATGGATATATATATATATATATATATATATATATATATATGTTTTATATGTGGATTGTTATTGCTCAGTTTTGGTCCTAGAATTTCAATGTATTTTGTTTTGGGATTGGTGGCCTATCATCACCATAATTTCCTTCTTGGTAGTTGCTAATTTGTTTTTTTTTTTATTTTGTTGTTGTAATAAAAAAAACTGCACTATATTGTAATAATAATAATAATAGTAATAATAAACTGCAATATTTTTTTATTTAAAATTCTTATGTAATACATTCAAGTATTGAAGACTCGAAGTTTTGAAGAATTTGAAGCAACCGGAACAAGTTTGGGACCGTGCAAGCCATAGCAACAAACATGAGTGTGAACAGCACTATGGAAACCATGGGTTGCACATGGCAGCCCTTTATGAGGTTGTGGGATGCGCACTCCCATGGGAGGGAGCCAAGGGTGTGCACGCCCATGGGAGGCATCCGAAGGAGTCCAAATGACGAAGGTCGCATGAAGACTTGTTCGCCAACAAAGGAGTTTTTTGTATTCCAAGACATATGTAATTTACTTGCTTTTCTAGGATGGACCAAAATTGTAGCTATTTATATTTTTGTAAATATTGCAATGTTTGTCATTGTTTGATAACATGTCCTATAGAATATGAGTGCCACTCTTATATCTCTTTCGGTATGAACATGCTTTGAATGGTTTAGGTATCTTATTGGCATCTAGATAACTTGGTAAATCATTCTTTGGAATTTGATCACACGCCTTAAATAATTGAGTAGGAGAAGGTGTTTCGGAACACCTACGGCCTCTAAGTTTAGTTGAGTTTTATGTTTCATGTAATAACCCCTCAAGGGGTATTCATGAATGGAATTTATAAAGATACTTCCCTACAATGATAGACTAGACAATTAACCCAAACAATATCTATTCCTAAAGGAGGGATATTCGTGAGGGAATATATTGAAGGTCGATAACTTGGTGACACACTCAATGTGAGTTTATTAATATCCTCCAAATAGTTCTTGTTAATAATATCACAAAGCTAAAATTGAAAACGCTGGTTGTTATGTTAACAATTAGGTGGGACCTAGTCCAACTAGTAAATGGTGCGAACTCCCAAAGGAGGCCTGACATTTATGGGTGTTTGATCACCATTGAATTTTTACGATTGAATTACTTTATTTAATTCAAGATAAATATTCTAAAGTGCTTTACAGCGATTGTTTACTTATATAATTTTGTTATTAAAAATAAATCACGACCCCATCCGTAATCAAACATCCTAAGAGATAATACTTAAACTGATGAAAATTATTTTAAATGGAAAATGAAAATTGGGTTGTTGTTGCAAGTTGAAAAACCATAAGTTCATTCTGTCTATTCGAAAATTACCTACTCCTATTAATGAATCTAATGAGGAGCAAAGAGATGAGTATCAATAGTGGAAGTCTTTAGATGTGATGGCTAAATGTACGTTACATTATGACCACCATCTCCACGTGTTGCAACAGCAACATGAAGGAATGGAGACTGCTGCCTATATAATGATGTCTCTGGAGGAGATGTTTGCTATGAAGTCTAGCAGGACTAAGAGAGAGGCAGTGTTTTCTCTCATGAATCTTAGGATGAAACATGGACAGGTTGTGAATAATCACATGATGAAAGTCATAGCACGTATCAACATTGCTGAACTCAATGGTGCTGAGATAGATGGTGAGACGAAAAATTGACATGATTGCCAACACACTGTCGGATTCCTTTGAATAGTTCAAGTTGGACTACACTTTGAACAAATAAGGAATACACCTTGCAAGGCTTGATGCAAGATGTTCGAAGCCCCGAAAAGATTCTTGTGAAAGGCAAGGGTCAAGAGATTCATATGGTTGGTAAATTTGTTACTGTTAAGACCCACTAGAAGGTCAAGAAACACCAAAAGAAAAAGCAAAATTGGGTCTACCTAGAAGGAGACCAAGATAGTAACCAAGATCAAAGGAAAGTGTTTCCTTTGTGGTGAAAAGGAACAAAGGAATAGAATGAATGTGAATGAATTCAACTTGCGTTTAGGAGAGGAAAAGAATTATTTTTTGAAAATGATTCTTGGTCACCAAGTAAATCCACCTAAGGAAAGAATTCTTGCCCACCAAGTAAATCCTTCTTAGGAGAGGATTTGGTCTCCTATGTATAATACCTATCAAATTCGACCAAGAATTAATTTTTGGTGTGAGAAGTTGTTTTTTTATTTGTTTTTTTTATTGTTATATAAAAAACCTTCGTCTAACTCATTGTGTAAAGAATTCGGCCAAGCATAGATAAAAGAGGAAACGTTTTTGTTTTTGGTAGTACACTAGTATCCTTTGCATCAAAAGAGTTTTGTGTACAACATGGAATAAAGGTTCACACGAGTTTCAATCAAATTGATTGATAATTCACAAGTGACCGGACGTTCTTGGTTTTTCTCTTGGAGGATTATTGTGACTAACAAAGAAGAATATTTTGTTTGTTTCCATCCTCGTGTATACAATTTAAAGAAAGGGATCCCACACTCCTGGGTGATTCACATTCGTGATTGGATTGGAATATCTTGCAGATTCAATTTGATGCTAGTTCAATCGTCATAAAAAAAAGGTACGATACTTTTTATATACATCAATTAATATAGGGTTAAGGTTCTTGTTACTAAAAAGGAAATTTTATTTATTTATACCAAACCCTAATATATTTTTTTCACGCTTCCGCTGTGCTATTTTCCGAACATTATAGACACTTTCTAGGGAATTTCAGAATCTAGTGCACTAGGTGCACTGAATAGGATCAAAGATAGATACTTTATCTATAACCGTCAATGGATAAAAATTTTCACTTGAAGACAATCGAAGAGTCTATCTCAATCCTTAGATAAATGATAGACTTATGGTTACAAATGTTATCATTTGTGCTATCAATGAGTATGATTTTATAGCATAGTCTATCCTCGATAGTTTGGTGGTATTCGTTTATTAATCGATAAAGGACTCCATTTATAGATATGGACATCGTGGCTTCATTTATTAAATATGAGTAAAATATCATCATATGGATATTTTGAGGTATTGGATATGAAATCTTAACGTTAAGTTTTCAATAGTGTCTTTTGAAATATGGCTTTTGGACAAGTCAAAATATCCAATTGCAAAATGTGGTCATATTAGTGAATATGGTAACTAGGAGATCTATAAACGCTCTATGAGCTCTTGGTGATTACTGGTATTCTTCACGAGGATACACTATCTGTATTAAGATTGTCTGGGGTACGAATGAGGAACATTAACATATTCTATCTCTAATTAAGTGTTCAATTTTGGTTCTTTAGTGGAATAAACTAATATTAATTGATCGGACCTAAGTGAATCAATTGTTGATTGTGATTAGGTTATGTCTATTGTAGCTTATATTTAGATAGCCCACCAAGATCCCTAATGCACACGAACTTGCATGGATCACTTGATATATTCTACCGGACCAATTTCTGGGTCCGTCTAGAATTGTTTTTGGATTTCGGAATCCAAAAGTTTTGGAGAGGTGCGGTCATGTGTGATCAAGACACGTGGGAACTCTTCAAAATACCTGTATTGGGCGGCCAAGGATGTAGGATTCCTTAGGAGGCCTTAAAAGGGTGCAAGTAGCATTCCATTAATACACTAAGAATATAATTTGCACATTTTAATTAAATTGGTTGTTTAAATTATATTGATGTATTAATTTAAGGCATGTGGACTTGTTTTATTTTTAGTAAGAATGTGTCTAGTTCATATGTGGACTTTTTTATTAAAGTCCAATGGGTTTAACAAAATGGAAAAACAGTATTTGGCCCATGTATATGGCTTGGGCGGCAAGTCTTAAATAAATGGCCTTATATATTATATTATTATTATTTAATTAAATGGAAATTAATTAATTAATTAGTTAATTATTTAATTAAAAATCAAAATATTTTTCTTAGTAAGAGAAGGTCTCCTAGTGTCATACTATTGTTGGTAGTATGATAAGTATCAAATACTTTATTTGATATGTAGATAAATAAAATGTTATATAGTCAAATTAGGAAGTAATTAATATCTATCAAAATTCCTTCCTAATTAACAGTTGGTCAAATTAGGAAGTTTTTGATAAAGCCATAATTTAATTTTCATTCAATAATTAGCTATTGGATAAATACACTAATGAGTTGGAATAAGAGTCTTGGTGTGAAAAACAATTCTTCTTTGGGAAAGGATTCTTGGCCACAAAGTAAATCCTCCTATAGAGTGGATTCTTGCCCACCAAGTAAATCCTTCTTATGAGAGGATTTGGCCACCTATATATAGGGTCTTAAAGATTTCGGCCTAGGCATACAGAAATCATAGAGAGATTTTGGGCAAGGCTTGGTGGAGACTTGTGAGAAGTTTTTTTTTTATTTGTTTATTATAGTTTTTCTTAAACAAAACTTCATCCAATCCATTGTGTATAGAATTCGGCCAAGCATAGAGAAAAGAGGGAACGTTTTTTATTTTGATAGTGCACTAGTATCCTTTACATTAAAAGGGTTTTGTGCACAACAATCGAATCGGCTTCACACGAGTTTCAATCAAATAGATTGATAATTCATAAGTGACCAAACATTCCTGGGTGGTTTTCTCTAGGAGGATTATTGTAACTAACAAAGGAAAAGATTTTGTTTGTTTCCATCCTCAGGTATACAATTTAAAAAAAGTGAGAACACACTCCTAGGTGATTCATGTTCGTGATTAGATTGGAAGATCTTACGGATTCAATTTAGTGCAACTTCAATCGTTAGGAAAAAAAGGTACAATACTTTATGATATGTTAATTAATCAAGGGTTAAGGTTCATTCTTTTAAATGATTTTTTTTTAAATATACTAAACCTATTTTTCCGCTTCCGCGGCACGATTTTTCCTACTTTTGGTATCAGAGTTTGGTTGTATCCTTGATTAATTGATGTATATATATGTGTGTGAATCTATTTCTTTTTATTGTAAATATGCAAATTTTAGAAAGAGATGACACTCTATGTATTTGAATATATATTTACATTAGAAAGTATGGATATATATATATATATATATATATATATATATATATATATGTTTTTTTTATGGTGTGATTTGTTATTGCTCAATTTTGGTCATAGAATTGCAATGTATTTTTGTTTTGGAATTGTAACAATAAGGGTGACCTATCATCGCCATAATTTACTTCTAGGTAGTTGCTACGTTTTTATTTTATTTTATTGTTGTAATAATAGTAAAAATATTTGTTGCAATATATTCGATTTTTGAATAATCGAAGAATTGAAGAATTCGAAGCAGAAAAAGTAACAACGGAGTAACCAAGAGTAGCCACACTAGAGTTCGGGCGTGCAAGTGCCCGAACACGAGACCTTTGGACGGTGGCAGCTTGATGACCTGCTCACCAAGTTAGGTTTAGGGTTTTGTATTTCAAACAAATGTAATTTACTTATTTTTCTAGGACGGACCGAAATTGTGACTGTTTACTTTTTCGTAAATATTGCAATATTTGTCATTGTTTGATAACATATAATATAGTATAGTATAGTAAATTACTTTTTCGTATTTACTGATATACCTCTTTTGGTATGAACATGCATTGAATGGTTTAGGTATCTAATTGGTATCTAGATAACTAGGTAAATCATTCTATGGAATTCAGTCACACACCTTAAATAATTGAGTGGGAGACGGTGTTTGGAACACTTATGGCCTCCAAGTTTAGTTGAGCTTTATGTTTTGTGTGATAACCCCCTAAGGGGTATTCATGAATGGAATTTAACAAGATACTTCCTTACAAGTATAGACTAGACAATTGACTCAAACGATATCTAATATCACATGAGTGATATTCGTAAGGGAATATACTGAAGGTCGATAACATGGTAACACACTTAATGTGTTTTTATTAATATTCTCCCAAGAGTTCTTGTTAATAAAATCACAAAGATGAAATTGAAAATACTGGTTGTTATGTTAACAATTAGGTAGACCTAGTCCAACTAGTAGATGGTACGAACTCCCAAAGAAGGCGTGACATTTATGGGTGTTGGATCTCCATTGAATTTTATGAATGAATTATTTTATTTAATTCAAGATAAATATTTGAAAGTGCTTTATCATGATTGTTTACTTATATAATTTTTGTTATCATTCAGAAATCATGACCCCATACCTAATCAACACCCAAAAAGATAATACTTTAACTGGTGATCATTATGTCACATGAAAAAGGAAAATTGGGTTGTTAATGTAGGCCGAAAAGCATAAGTTTGTTCTATGTACCCTTAAACCACCAACTCCTACTAATGAATCTACTGAAGAGCAGAGACGAGTATCAGTAGTGGAAGACTTCAGATGAGATGGCCAAATGTTACATTATGGCTACCATCTCTAACGTGTTACAATAGTAACATGAAAGAATGGAGACTGCTGCCGATATAATGATGTCTTTGGAAGAGATGTTTGCTATGAAGTCCCGAACGAGCAAGAGAGAGGCAACGACTGCTTTTATGAATCTTAGGATGAAACCTACACAGACTGTAAAAGATCACACAATGAAAGTCATAGCAATCTCAACAATGTTGAACTCAATGGTGCTGAGATAGATGGTGAGACAAAAATCGACACGAATGTCAACTCACTATCAGATTCCTTTGATTAGTTAAAGTTGGAATACACCTTAAACAATAAGGAATGCAGCTTGTAGAGCCTGATGCAAGATACCCAAAGCACCGAGAAAATCATTATGAAAGGCAAGGGTCATGAGATTCATATGGTAGGTAAAGTTGCTACTGTTAAAACCCGTAAGAAGGTCAAGAGACAATAAAAGAAAAAAAAAACAACTTGGACCTACCAAGAAGGAGACTAAGAAAGTAACCAAGATCAAAGGAAAGTGTTTCTTTTGTGGTGAAAAGGGACAATAGAAAAGAAATTGCCCAAATTCACATGATTTGAAAGAAGAAGGGGTTCAAGGAAAAGAAAAGGCTTAATGCGAATGAATTCAACTTATGCTTTGGCAATGGAGCATTGGTGTCTGCCAGTGCAACTCAAGATATTAGAATTAATTTAGATTCTTATCGGCATTTTAATTTAATTGACATTTATTATGTACCTTAATTCAAGAGGAATTTAATTTCAGTTTCTTATTTAAATAAATTTGTATATTTTATTGTTTTTAATAAAGGTGTTAACCGAAAATCCGCTCAAGGTGAGGAATCTCGATTAATACCCTCAAGACCGCTACCTACGTAGGCTGCAGTCAGGGTAAGTCCCTTCGATACCAGTTATAACATGAAAAATAGGGGTGGAATAAAAAAAAATTAACTGACAGTATAATAACCGGAGATTATGGTACTGTTTTATTAAATTTATAGTGTTTGATTACAAAAGCATCACAAGTGTTAAACTCTCCCTCTCACACACAACAATGCAGAGGTGGCGAACTCATATCTGTCGACTAGTGGACAAAAAAAATCAATGGAGATGACTTTGCTTCATTCCAAGGGTAGAACTAAGCAACGACCTTCTGGACATTATTTTCACTGGAGGAGGGGGAATTTGGATCACTAATGGTCGATCTCTCCTACGTGCCTTACCAATATATTTATATTATGAGCCTTTAGGGTGGTGATTCGTGGTGTGCTAGCCATAAATCACTGAACTGATCTTCCCTTCTTTTTAGACGAAATTTTAAGTTTTAATGTCGTTGACTATAGAGAATTAGCTATTTTGATGATATCTTGAAGGGAAAAGTATTTGTTTCCTTCTTAGACTCTTCGACTTGGTTTAGCATGCACGTGGAAGTTTGATACGTGTTTCAGAATAATTTTGATTATGCTCGCTGTTTAATGAGGTATTGCACAGAGGCTACTTGGTGGGGTTATTTTCGATGGCGAGATATCTCTAGGTACCAATATAGTGGTGAGGTACCTTAAGGTATTAATCTGGCTGTATGGAGCTTGATTATTCTGGTTGCGAGGCACACAGTGGTACCGGTCCACTAGTGGGATATTCTAGGGACCCCTCTGCTGATGTTGCTAAGGATGTAAGACGGGTGCCTTGATGGACAGGCAAGATATTTCTGAGGTGCGCTGGTCTCAACTGGGTACTTTATGAAGATGGCAGGGTCTTACCTTACCCTAATAATGATGTTGGGATGCCTTCATCATAAAGGATCAGGCCCTTTCGAGGCAGGTTGTAGCGTTCTCTTGTTAGCAGTTATTGGGAGGTACCTTCTACCGGGTATTTAACTAGGTGGGAAATTTCCCTCTGGACCCTTGCCAAATTTGACTGTTAATAGAAGTACCCTCTAACTTGATTAACGGTGACTGAGTTAGGGTTAGTGTCAGATTTCATATTTCGTTTGGGAAATTTTCAGTTTCCAACTCAGTTACCAGAATCTAGGAAGAAATGTTCTCGTTAAATGTAGAGCCTATGTGTCGAGCGAGAGATGTGTTTTTGTTTGAAACAACAAAATGTTTTCGGCGGAGTGCAAGTTTCTAGGATTATCCGACCAAAAATATTAGCCCCTTGATCACGCTTCCGTCACTGGTGTTGCCGGTTACTGTTCGATCTCTCCTATTTAAACACAGCAGCCTATCATTCTTTTTCACGATTTCAAATCTTTAACTTTAAAAATTCAAAAAATCCCTAGGCTTCCTCTGTTTCCTTCACATCTTCGTCTTTTTCCAACCGACTTTCTACTATTTCCAGGTCTCATTTCATCCACAACAACGAAGACCGTCTCGTGGAAGGCGAGTCTCCGACTTTCGCTGGATAAAATCTCGAAAGGAGGATAGTGGCAAAAGTGATGTCCCTCAATTGCAATGCTACCCATATGCCCCACTCAAGATAGTCGAAGGTGATTCTGAAGGAGAATCAGGCGATGTCAAAGCTGCAGGAGGTCAGGTCATGGTCGCCGCTATCGCAGTAGGAGGGGTACTCACTCTCCCGTATGATTTTGGGATCATCTCTGATTCCACCGGTACAGTAGAGTCTATTAATCGTCTAGGAAAAGATTTAGGATTCCTGATAGCATTACCATTGCCATCCCTCATAGGAAGTATGTGTTGGGAATATGCTCGATCGCAAGAGTATAATAATGTATTTGACAATCTTTTCAAATTAGTAAAGTGACTTCTAGTTTAACAAATCTTATAGCATTTATAATTTAATTACTATAACTGTCAAAAGTAAAAAATCATAAGGTCAAAAGACTACGAGAAAAGAAGAATTGTTCATACATCTAGATATGTATGAGGTAGACATAATTCTTTAGTTAGTCTTGAATAATATTTACAACTTAAGATAAAGGTTGGGCACCTTTATCTTGTTAAAGTTGTAGATTCTTTTACTAGCATTTGAGTGGGATCAAATGTGTTATGATGAGTATAAAATCATCAAAGTGTGGTGTCTTTGGGCAAAAGAATATAGTGCACTGTGTGCATTGAATTGGATCACAATGAAATACTCTATCTAAAACTGTCAATGGATAAATTTTTTTAGTTAAAGACAATCAGAGAGTCTATCTCAATCCTGAGACAAATGATGGACTTATGGTTACAAGTGTTATCATTTGAGCTAACAATGAGTACGATTACATAGCATAGTCTATCTTCGATATTTTGGTGGTATTCATTTGTTAATCGATAGAGGACTTCATTTATAGATATGGACATCGTGGCTCCATTTATTAAATGAGAGTAGAATATCATTATATGGATGTTTTGAGGTATTGGATATTAAATCTTAACATTAAGTTTTCAATAACGTCTATTGAAACATGGCTTCTGGACAAGTCAAAATATCCAAGTTTGAAATGTGGTCATATGAGTAATTATGGAAACTTGGAGAGCTATAGGTGGTCTATGAGCTCTTGGTTATTACTGATATTCTTCACGAGGATACACTTTCTCCAATAAAGTTGTCTAGAGTATAAATGAGAAATATTAACTTATTTTATCTTTTTTAAAAGTTCAATTTTAGTTCTTTAGTGGAATGAACTAAAATTAATAGATTGAACCTAAGTGAATCATTTGTTGATTGTGATTGGTTTGCGTCTATTGGAGCTTAAATTTAGATAGCCCGCCAAGATCCCCAATCCACACGAACTTGCATGGATCACTTGATATATTCTACCGGACCAATTTAGAGGTCCATCTAGAATTGTATCAAGGCATGTGGACTTGTTTCTTTTTGTAAGAATGGGTCTAGTTCACATGTGGAGGTCCAATGAATTTAATAAAATAGAAAAAAAATAATAATGTGTTGGGCAGCAAATCTATATAGTTTAGCTTAATTATATTATTTTTATTTTATTATTTAATTAAATGGAAACTAATTAATTTGGTAATTAATTAATTATTTAAATAAAAGTCAAAATCTACTTTCTAGTAGGAGATAGTCTCCTAATATTATACTATTGTTGGTAGTATAATTAATATTAAATATTATATTTGATAGGTAGATAAATAATAGGAATTATTTTTCTTGTCAAATTAGGAAATCTTTAATTTGGTTACAAATACACTATTGAGTTAAATTAGGAGTCTTGGAGTAGGAAAGAATTATTTTTGGAAAAGGATTATTGGTCACCAAGTAAATCTACCTAAGGGTAGAATTCTTCTTTGAAAAGGATTCGTAATCACCAAGTAAATCCATCTAAGGAAAGAATTCTTAACAACCAAGTAAATCCTTCTTTTTAAAGGATTTTAAATCCTACTATATTTCCAAGAAGAATTACGGCAAGCCCTATATATTTATATGAAGAATTTCATCCAACCATACAGATATATAAGTGGACTTTTCGGCCAGCCTAAGCAATTTAACTTGGAGAGAATTCGGCCACCATAAGAATTTTGTGAGAAAATTTTGTTTTTGCTCTAGACAAAATTCGATCAACTCTAAGAATCAGTGTGAGATTCGGCAAAGAAGAAAAGAAAGAAAGAACGTTTTGTATTCGATAGTGCACTAGTAGCCTTCACATTAAAATATTTTGTGTACAACATTGAATCGAGGTTCACACGAGTTTCAATCAAATTGATTGATAATTCACAAGTGACCTAACGTTCTTTGTTTTCTTCTTGGAGGATTATTGTGACTAACAAAGAAAGAGATTTTGTTTGTTTCCATCCTCAGGTATACAATTTAAAGAAAGAGAGCTCATGCTCCTAGGTGATTCACGTTCGTGATTGGATTGGAAGATCTTGCGGATTCAATTCGGTGCTAGTTCAATCGTCACGAGAAAAATGTACGATACTTTTATATAAATCAATTAATCTATGGTTAAGGTTCTTGTTATTTAAAAAGGGAATTTTTTTTTATTTATACGGAAACCCTAATTTTAATTTTTATCACGCTTCCGTTGCACGGGGTTTTTCCCTACAATTGGTATTAGAGCCTGGTTGTACCCTTGATTAATTGATGTATGTGTATGTGAATCTTTTTCTTTTTATTGTATATATGCATGTTTTAGAAAAAGATGGCAGTCTAGGTATTCGTATATATATTTATATTGGAATGTATATATATATATATATATATGTTCTATATGTGGATTGTCATTGCTCAATTTTTGTTCTAGAATTTCAAAGTATTTTTTTTTTGGATTGTAACAAGAAGGGTGGTTTATCATCGTCATAATTTCTTTCTTGGTAGTTGCTAAGTTTTTTATTAATTTTGTTGTTGCAATAAAAAAAACTGCACTATATTGTAATAAAAAAAATCTGCAGTATTGTTTTATTTAAAATTCTTCTGTAATACATTCAAATATCGAAGACTTGAAGGTTTGAGGAATTAGAAACAACCGGAACATGTTTGGGACCGTGCGAGCCGTAGCAACAAACGTGCATGCGAAGAGTACGGAGCCACGTTTTTTGTGACATAGGCTGCGCACGGCAACCCTATGGAAGCCATGGGCTACACATGGCAGCCCTTTATGGGGTTGTGGCATTCGCACGCCCATGGGTAGGGGCCAAGGGTGCTCATGCCCATGGGAGGCAGCTGAGGGAGTCCAAACAACGAAGGTCGCGTGAAGACTTGTTCGTCAAGAAAGAAGTTTTTTGAATTCCAAGACATGTAATTTACTAGTTGTTCTATGATGGACCAAAATTGTAGCAATTTATATATTTTTTTTGTAAATATTGCAAAGTTTGTCATTGTTTGATAACATGTCATATAGAATAGGAGTGCCACTCATATATCTCTTTTGGTATGAACATGGATAGAATGGTTTAGGTGTCTAGATTGGCATCCAGATAACTTGGTAAATCATTCTTTGGAATTCGGTCACACGGCTTATATAATTGAGTGGGAGAAGGTGTTTTGGAACACCTACGGCCTCCAAGTTTAGTTGAGCTTTATGTTTCATGTAATAACCTCCCAAAAGGTATTCATGAATGGAATTTAGCAAGATACTTCCTTACAAGGATAGACTAGACAATTAGCCCAAACGATATCTACTCCCAAATGAGGGATATTCTTGAGGGATTATATTGAAGGTCTATAACTTGGTAACACACTCAATGTAATTTTATTAATATCCTCCCAAGAGTTCTTGTTAATAAAATTGCAAGGCTAAAATTGAAAAAGTTTGTTGTTATGTTAACAATTAGGTGGGACCTAGTCTAACTAGTAAATGTTGTGAACTCCCAAAAGAGGCGTGACATTTATAGGTTTTGGATCACCGTTGAATTTTTACGATTGAATTATTTAATTCAAGATAACTATTCGAAAGTGCTTTATCATGATTATTTACTTATATAATTTTTGTTATTGTTCAGAAATCATGACTCCATCCCTAATCAACATCCTAAAAGACAATACTTTAACTGGTAATAATTATGTCACATGGAAAAGGAAAATTGGGCTTTTATTGCAATTCGAAAAGCATAAATGCGTTCTGTGCTCTCCTAAACCACCTACTTACTAATGAATCTACTCATAAGCAAAGAGATGAGTATCAGCAGTGGGAGTCTTCTGACGAGATGGCTAAATTTTACATTATGGCAACCATCTCCGACGTGTTGCAACAGCAATATGAAGGAATGGAGACTGTTGCCGATATAATGATGTCTCTAGAGGAGATGTTTGCTACGAGGTCTATGAAGATTAAGAGAGAGAAAGTAACTACTTTTATGAATCTTAGGATAAAACCTGGACAGGGTGTGAAAGTCATAGCACATCTCAACATTGCTGAACTGAATGGTGCTGAGATAGATGGTGAGACCAAAATTGACATGTTTGTCAACTCACTGTCGGATTCCTTTGATCAATTCAAGTTGGACTACACCTTGATTAATAGGGAATAAACCTTGCAAGGCCTGATGCAAGATGTTCAAAGCGTGGAAAAAATCCTTGTGAAAGGCAAAGGTCAAGAGATTCATACCGTAGGTAAAGTTGCTACTATTAAGAATCGTAAGAAGGCCAAGAAACAACCGAAGAAAAAGCAACTAGGACCTACTAAGGAGGAGACAAAGAAAGTAACCAAGATCGAAGGGAAGTGTTTCCTTTATGGTGAAAAGGGACATTGGAAAAGAAATTGCGCAAAGTCTCAGGACAAGAAGAAAGTAACTTTAATAGGATTAAAAGATTAGTTAGTGAAAGACCTCTAAGTGACTTAAAGGTTGATGATCTACCAACTTGTGAATCTTGTTTGGAAGGTAAAATGACCAAAAGGTCGTTTACGACCAAAGGCACAAGAGCCATTGAATGTTTAGGATTGATACATATTGATGTGTGTGGACCTTTGAGAATTCATGCTAGAGGTGGATATGAGTACTTCATCACTTTCACAGATGATCACTCAAGATTTGGCTATGTGTATCTCATGAGACATAAGTCGGATGCTTTAGACATATTCAAAGCATTTAAAGCTGAAGTAGAAAATCAGCTTGAGAAACGCAAAAAAATCTTGAGATCTGATCGTGATGGAGAAAATATATCTGGTGAGTTTCAGCAATATCTTATTGATAATGGGATAATTTCTCAGTTTTTTGTACTAGGTACATCTCAACAAAATGGGGTGGCAGAAAGGAGAAATAGACCTCTTTTGGACATGGTTAGGTCTATGTTGAGTTATTCAACGCTCCCTAATTCTTTTTGGGGATATGCTTTACAAACCGCTATGTACATTCTAAAAGATGTACCATCTAAGTCGGTTCCTAAAACACCGCATGAGTTGCGGACTGGGCGAAAGCCTAGTTTACAACACATAAGGATATTTGGATGTCCTGCGCACATATTAAAAGGAAAGACAAAAAAGATGGAGTCCCGTTCAGAAACATGCATATTTGTAGAGTATCCAAAAGGATATTATTTCTATAGTTCTTCAGATCTTAAAGTATTTGTTTCGACAAATGCTAAATTTCTAGAAGAGGATTATATGAATAATTTTGTACCTAAAAGTAGAATTGTCCTGAATGAGCTTTCAGGAGATACAATTCCACAAGAGGTTTCACAATCAAGCCCAATTGTAAGTTCCATACCAACACAAGATCAATAATCTACCATACCTCATCGTAGTGGGAGGGTTAGACAACTTGAGAGATATATCGCTCTAGGAGAATCGATAGAGAATCTTTCAGACGATGATGATCCCTATACGTACAAGGAAGCAATGGAAGATATTGATTGTCGCCATTGGCAAATGGCAATGCAATCCGAAATTGAATATACGTTCAAAAACAATGTCTGGTCACTTGTAGACTTGCCTAAAAGGATAAAATCCATTAGGTACAAGTGGGTATACAAGAGGAAAAGAGGAATGGATGGAAAGGTTGAAACCTTTAAAACTAGATTGGTAGCTAATGGTTATACACAGAAGGAAGGTATCGATTATGAAGAAACTTTTTCTCCTGTGGCAGCAATACTTAAATCCATTAGGATACTCTTATCCATTGCGTCATCTCTGGACCTAGAGATTTGGAAAATAGACGTCAAAACATATTTCCTTAACGGAAGTCTTGATGAAAGCATCTATATGATGCAACCAGAAGGATTAATTGAAAAAAGCCTAGAGGAAAAGGTATGCAAGTTGCAAAGATCCATATATGGATTGAAGCAAGCATCCAGATCCTGGAACATAAGGTTCGATCAAGCCATGAAAAGTTTTAGATTTATTCAAAACCTTGATGAACTATGTGTAAACAAAAGGATTAAAGGTGACAAGTTGGTTTTCCTAGTTCTTTACGTTGATGATATACTACTAATCGGAAATGATATAGAAGTATTGACATCAGTAAAAAAAATGGTTACCAAAACAATTTGATATGAAGACTTAGGAGAAGCAAGTTATATTTTTTGTATCCAAGTCATAAGGGATATAAAGAATAGAACGATTGCATTATACCAAGCTTCATACATAGATAAAATCCTGTATAGGTTTTCCATGCAAGATTCCAAGAAAGGTATGCTACCTTTCAGACATGGAATCAAACTTTCTAAGGAACAAGTTCCTAAGAATGAGCGTGAAGAGCAATTCATGAGTAGGGTTCCATATGCATTCAGCAGTTGAAAGTCTCATGTATGCAATGCTCGATAATAGACCAGATATTTGTTTTATTGTGGGAATAGTTAGCAGGTTTCAATTGAAACCTGGTCCTGATCATTAGACGGCAGTTAATCATATTTTCAAGTATCTCAGAGAATGAGATATTATATTCCAAGAAAGGTATGTTACCTTTCATACATGGAATCAAACTTTTTAAGGAACAAGTTCCTAAGAATAAGCATGAAGAGCAATTCATGAGTAGGGTTCCATATGCATTCAGCAGTTGAAAGTCTCATGTATGCAATGCTCTATACTAGACCAGATATTTATTTTGTTGTGGGAATAGTTAGAAGGTTTCAATCGAAGCCTGGTCTTGATCACTGGATAGCAGTCAAGCATATTTTCAAGTATCTCAAGAGAACGAGAGATTATATGCTTGTATACTCTAGAGGGGATTTAATTCCTATTGGGCACACAGATTCTAATTTTTAGTAAGATTTTGACTCTAGGAGATCAACATCAGGATCTATGTTTACTATTGGATGAGGGGCAGTCATATGGAGGAGTATCAAGCAATCTTGTATTGCTGATTCCACCATGGAAGCCGAGTATATTGCCGCATGCGAGGATGCTAAAGAGACTGTATGGCTCCGTCAATTCTTGATTGACTTGGAAGTAGTTCCTGATGCGAATAAGCAGATCACTATCTATTGTGACAATAGTGGAGCAGTTGTTAATTTGAGAGAACCAAGAAGCCATAAGAGAGGAAAACACATTGAAAGAAAGTATCACCTTCTGGGGGAAATTGTGCATAGGGGTGACGTGACAATTACCAAGATCGCGTCAGCAGAAAATCTAGTGGGTCCCTTTACAAAGGCTCTTCCACAAAAACATTTTGATGGGCATCTAGAGAACATGACGATGAGAGATATGACACATTTGCTATAAAGCAAGTGGGAGATTGTTGGGATTATGCTCGATAGCAAGAGTATAATAATGTATTTGACAATCTTTTCATA
Organism: Dipteronia dyeriana; assembly: GCA_032871835.1. Taxonomy (NCBI): domain Eukaryota; kingdom Viridiplantae; phylum Streptophyta; class Magnoliopsida; order Sapindales; family Sapindaceae; genus Dipteronia; species Dipteronia dyeriana. The sequence goes on along the minus strand of CM065300.1, from coordinate 73,769,569 downwards.
TTAATAAATTGATTTCTAGTTTAACAAATCTTATAGAATTTATAGTTTAATTATTATAACTGTCAAAAGTAAATAATCATAATGTCAAAAGACTATGAGAAAATAAGAATTGTTCATACATCTAGAAATGTATGAGGTAGACACGATTCTTTAGTTAGTCTTGAATAATATTCACAGCTTAAGATAAAGGTTGGGCACCATTATTTTGTTAAAGTTGTAGATTCTTTTGCTAGCATTTGAGTGAGATCAAATGTGTTATGATGAGTCTAAATTCATCAAAGTGTGGTTTCTTTGTCAAAAGAATCTAGTGCACTAAGTTCATTGAATTTGATCACAATGAAATACTTTATCTAGAACTGTCAACGGATAAAAGTTTTCAATTGAAGACAATCGGAGAATCTATCTCAATCATGAGATAAATGATGGACTTATTGTTACAAGTGTTATCATTTGAGCTATCAATGAGTACAATTATATAGCATAGTCTATCCTTGATATTTTAGTGGTATTTATTTGTTAATCGATAGAGGACTTCATTTATAGATATGGACATCGTGGCTCCATTTATTAAATGAGAGTAGAATATCATCATATGGATGTTTTGAGGTATTGGATATTAAATCTTAACGTTAAGTTTTCAATAGTGTCTATTGAAACATGGCTTCTGGACAAGTCAAAATATCCAAGTTCAAAATGTGGCATATGAGTAAATATGGTAACTTTGAGAGCCATAGGCGGTCTATGAGCTCTTGGCGATTACTGATATTCTTCACGATGATACACTTTCTCCAATAAGGTTGTATAGGGTATGAATGAGAAATATTAACTTATTCTATCTTTATTTAAGAGTTAAATTTTTGTTCTTTAGTGGAATGAACTAAAATTAATAGATCAGACCTAGGTGAATCATTTGTTGATTGTGATTGGGTTGTGTCTATTGGAGCTTAAATTTAGATAGCTCGCCAAGATCTCCAATCCACACGAACTTGTATGGATCACTTAATATATTCGCTCGGACAAATTTAGGGGTCCAACTAAAATTGTATCGAGGCATTTGGACTTGTTTCTTTTTGTAAGAATGGGTCTAGTTCACATGTGGACTTTTCATTAAGGTCTAACGGATTTAATAAAATAAAATAAAAATATAATGGCCCATATATTGTGTTGGGCTACAAAGCTATATAGTTTAATTTAATTACATTATTTTTATTTGTTTATTTAATTAAATGGAAATTAATTAATTTAGTAATTAATTAATTATTTAATTAAAAGTCAAAATATTTTTTCTAGTAGGAGATGGTCTCCTAATATTATACTATTGTTGGTAGTATAATTAATTTTAAAGATTATATTTTGATAAGTAGATAAATAATAAGAATTATTTATATAGTCAAATTAGAAAATCTTTAATATGGTTATAAATACACTATTGAGTTGGATTAGGAGTCTTGGTGTAGAAAAGAATTCTTTTTGGAAAAGGATTATTGGTCACCAAGTAAATCTACCTAAGAGTAGAATTCTTCTTTGAAAAGGATTCTTAACCACCAAGTAAATCCACATAAGGAAAGGATTCTTAAGAACCAAGTAATTCCTTTTTAGGAAAGGATTTGAAATCCTAATATATTTCCAAGAAGAATTTTAGCCAGCCCTATATATTTATCAGAAGAATTTCGGCCAGCCATACAGATATATAAGAAGAATTTTTGGCCAGCCTAAGCAATTCAACTTGGAGAGAATTCGGCCACCATAAGAAATTTTGGGAGAAAATATTGTTTTTGCTCTAGACAAAATTCGATCAACTCTAAGAAAAAGTGTGAGATTCGGCAAAGAATAAAAGAAAGAAAGAACGTTTTGTATTCGATAGTGCACTAGCAGCCTTCACATTAAAAGGTTTCGTGTATAACAACGAATCGAGGTTCATGTGAGTTTCAATAAAATTGATTGATAATTCACAAGTGATGTTCTTTGTTTTCTTCTTGGAGGATTATTATGACTGACAAATAAAGAGATTTTGTTTGTTTCCATCCTCAGGAATACAATTTAAAGAAAGGGAGCTCACACTCCTAGGTGATTCACGTTCGTGATTGGATTGGAAGATATTACGGATTTAATTCAGTGCTAGTTCAATCGTCACGAGAAAAAGGTACGATACTTTTATATACATCAATTAATCTAGGGTTAAGGTTTTTGTTATTTAAAAAGAGAAAAAATATATTTATACCAAAACTCTAAGTTTGATTTCTTCATGCTTCTGTTGCGCGATTTTCCCTACAACATGGCCTGTTCAACCCTCTATCCAACGTACTTCCCATTCATATCGCCACCTTTGAGAGCGGGGTTAGGTTGCCTCTCCATCCATCTCTCCGAAGGGCCCATTACTCCCTACAGCTTGCCCCCCATCAACTAGCACCTGGGTTCTGGAGGCACTTGGTGGGATTTCTCATGTTATGGAATAAGCAATGCGAGAAGGATGGTGTTGATAGAGAACTGGGACCGGATGAGTTGGGGTTCCTTTTCTAGTTTACTGCCAATTCCTCTAGTCCGAAGGGATAGTTTTACCTCTAAGCAAAAGACAACCTAAATTTTATAGTTCCTGGCGCCACCAAGAAAGATAATCTTTGGAATGAAGAATAGGTTGTGATAAGTGGAGAATTTGGGAGCTCGGTCTTCAACTAGGGCTCTGAATACCCGGTTCAGTGACAAGCCAAATAGGGCAAAAGTTTCCCTCGCCGCTGAATCTAGGGTAATTTTAGAGGCGATCGTCAAGCAAAACTTTGTCAATCTGAAGTATCCTACCTCATATTCTTCTAATCCCAGTCGGGTGAACCGGTATCTGCATATCTTCACTAATTCTCCAGGTGTGTTGAATCTTTCCGCTTCTGTTTACTCAGATTTCCTGCTTGTCACTTGCTTACTCTAATTATGTGTTGATTTGTGCAGTTTCAGATGTTCCACTACAGGCTCAGCGGGAGCCCGATCCGCTTGATAGCTAGACCTTTCCAAGATCTCCTTCTCTGCCTGGTTCCCCCGCCGCCCAAGCTGCTAGGTTTCCTCCTCCTCATGTTGTGGCGAAGGGTGGTAGACGCATACATGTTGGGATCCCCAGGATTCTTCTGGTTATATTCTTGATTCCTACACTTTATCTTTGTGGCATAATCATTTAGGTCATGTTAATACTAAACGATTATAAGATATGTCTCATTTAGATTTGATTCCAAAGTTTAAAAATGATATGCATGAAAGATGTAATTTTTGTGCAAAAACCAAGATCACAAAAACCCAATTTCCTACAATTTATAGAAAATCTACTTTATTGCAATTAATATACAGTGATATATGTGATATGCATAGTAATCCTACTAGAGGAGGAAAGAAGCACTTTGTAACTTTTATTGATGACCTCTCTAAGTATTGCTATGTATATTTATTGCATTCTAAAGATGAAGTTTCTTAATATATATAAACTGAAGTAAAGAATGCAAGTGATGATAAGATTAAAAATCTTAGAATTGATAAAGGAGTTGAATATCAATTTCCTGACTTTTATGAAAATGTTGGTATTGTGCATGAAACATCTGCTGCATACACAATACCACAAAATGCAGTAGCGGAAAGAATAGAACATTAACCGAAATGGTTAATGCAGTGCTTTCTAACTCAGGTTTAAGTAAAGGTTTTTTTGGGTGAAGTCTTATTGACTGCATGTTACATTTTAAATAGAGTACCTAATAAGAAAACGAAAACTACCCCATATGAACTTTAGAAGAAAAGAAAACCTAAAATTTCTTATCTTAGAGTTTGGGGTTGTCGAGCTATAGTTAGATTACCAGAACCTAAGTTAAAGAAATTAGGTGAAAAAGGTGTAGAATGCCTATTCATAGGTTATGCAAAACACATTAAATCATACAGATTTTTAGTAATTGAACCTAATAATTATATTGAAATAAATACTGTCATAGAATCTAGATATGCTATATTTTATGAAAGTAGATTTACTGTTATACCTAAGAATATAGATTCCAATATACTTATGGAGACAATGGCAATGCCAAAAAGAAATGCCATAGATAATCCTCCTGTAATATGAAGAAGCAAAAGGACAAGGAAAGAAAAATCATTCGGCCCTGTCTTCATTGTTTATCTAGTTAAAGGAACTAGAGACACTCATGTGAGACAATCTGTGGTTTCATAAGCAATTGAATTAGATCCCCTCACTTTTGAGGAAGCAATGAAGTCACAAGATGTTTCCTTTTAGAAAGAGGCAATCAATGATGAAATGGAATCCATTATAGGAAATAAAACTTGGAAATCGGTTGACCTACCACTTGGGACTAAACCAATTGATTGCAAATTGATCTTCAAAAAGAAAATGAAGGTTGATGGAACTATTGATAAGTTCAAGACAAGATTATTAACAAAGAGCTTTACTAAAAAAGAAGGCCTTGATTATTTTGATACTTGTGCACCAGTTGTAAGGATTGCTACTATCAGAACTTTGATTGCATTAGCATCAATTTATCGTTTAGAAATACATCAAATGGATGGCTTTCCTCAACGGGGAATTAGATGAGAAAATTTACATGGAGCAGTCTGAAGGGTTTGTAATGTTTGGACAAGAACCTAAAGTTTGTAATCTTGTTAAATCTTTGTATGGTCTTAAATAGGCTCCAAAGCAACGGCATTAAAAAATTAATAAAGTCATTGTCTCAAACGGTTTTTGAATTCATGAATCTGACAAATGTGTGTACAGTAGATTCAACGGAAACAAAGGTGCAATTATATGTCTTTATATGGATGACAAGTTAATATTTGGAAATGACAGTAAGAGTATTGAACTCACTAAATCATTATTGTCATCGAATTTTGACATGAAAGACATAGGGCTTGCTGATGTCATTTTGGGTATAAAAATTGTTCATATGGATAATGGCCAAGTACTGACCCAATCACATTACATTGAAAAAATATTGGAGAAATTCAATCATTTTGATTACAAGCAAGTTTTTACACCATTTGATTCAGCTACGATGTTATATCCAAACACTAGGAGAGCTGTATCTCAATTAGAGTACGCTCATGTCATAGGTTATCTTATATATGTCGTGACATGTACTAGGCCTGATATTGCGTTTGTGAAATTCCCTTTATCTTTGTAGTGAAATATACATAGAGGGGGGGGGGGGGGGGGTGAATAGGTATATACTCCAATTTTTAACTTCTTTTTAAAACAATGCAATTCTAAATGCTTAATGAAAATTGCAAACAAAGACACGATATTTACATGGTAAAACCTCTAAAGAGGAAACATCCATGGGTTGATTCCACAACCACCGGCAAAAGCAAATCTACTATTTCAAATAGAGTTACACACTCAAGCAATCACACATGCTCTACAAGCTTTCACTCTCACTCCATCTTGAACCTAGTGATCTACAAAGCCGCCTTCCTATCCAAGACCCCCTGTCTCTAGGAAGATTTCTTGCTCACCTATCCAGATCCTTCCGATCTTAGGTAAGACTTCTTGCTTGACTATCCAAGGCTTCACACCTCTAGCCAAGACTTCCTTGCCTGACAATCTGAGGCTTCACACCTCTTGCCAAGATTTCCTTGCTCAACAATCTGAGGTTTCACACCTCTTGTCGAGACTTCCACTTGCTTAGCTATCCAAGTCCTCCCGACTCTAGCTAAGACTTACAATTGCTCAAATCAAATAATCACTCTAAGATATGAGACTTTCTACCTCTTCACAAGGCATCAAAGTGATCATGAATGCAAATCGCAAACAAGCACTCAACATAGAAAATGATGATCAACAAATTCTATGGACATGCAACAAGACAGCTAGATTATGCTTTCAAAGATCAATCGCAAATGCATCGAGACAACCTAAGCATGTTATCAACTAAGAACATAGATATAAAGATATCATCAATTGAAACAAAACCTAGTTCTTAGAAAATGAAATTAGATCTAGAAATAATCAATCAAGCATAAGAACAAAGGATTTCTAGAAACAATTTCATGTTTATCAAGTTATGCACAAATCTTTCAATATATCACAAATCTAGCTAAACTTGAAAATCAAATCAACAAACCACAAAATGATGTGAAAATCATCCTAGTCATGCTTCTTAATCAAATAATATCAATCAATAAAAAAATCTAAGAAGAGAACTAAGAAGAAGATGATTTTACCAACAAGGATGCAATCACGAACTGAAGATCAGGTCACAACGAAAACTGTAGACATCCTTTGGTACTGGAAATGCTTGAAGTTTGTAGAACTCTTCAAGACACTCGAAATCAGATTTTGAATCAAGTGATTCGGAGTATAAATGAAGAAGTTATCATAAAAACAAAAATCAAAATGTTGAGAGAAAAATTCTGCAATTGTTCTTCAATTTCTCAACTTGTTCTCTTCTTTTGAAATGAGAGGGAATGAGAGGTTTTAAAGGGTGAACAGACCAAATGACCTTTTTAACCCCCTTACTTAGCGTCTCCCTGAGATGGTACATGGGCATCTCAGGGCAGAACACACTTGGGGCCGAGATGGCAACGCGCCATCTCGGGTTGGTGCATGTTGATGGCTTAAGCCATCACACCTCATCCCTTGCGCTCTCCTCGCGTTCTTCGACAGTTTTTTGGCCTCCAAACTCTGAATTTGAATCCGTTTGAAGATTACAAACCGGGACTCCCTCATGGACATGGAAATATAAGATACTCAACCCAAAAAATAAGAATTCGACTAGATGTATGAAGACAAAGACAATGTATGCAATATGAGTTGAAAATGTAGTATCTTTTGACTTGGAACTTGAAATCATTAGAATGAGTAACCGAAATGACCGGAACTCAATCATGAACAATCTAAGACCAAAATCAAGTTCAAGATCCATGTTATACAAATATATAAACAAACAAACACATTTCACACAAGAATGCAAACTACATAGAGATAGTCTCCAATCATGCATTTTCCAAAACATGTTACTTTCAAACTAATGCAAAAGCATTCAACTTCAAGTGTGTGAAAGTGTTATACCAAATGATGCGCTATGATTCGGGGACACAAATGTATGAATTATGTGTGTGTGTGCATTTAAAGATGCACAACTAAGCAGGGACACATATGAATGAATTGTGTGTGTACGCGCATTTAAAGATGCACAACTAAGCAGGGACACATATGAATGAATTGTGTGTGTACGCGCATTTAAAGATGCACAACAAAGCAGGGACACATATGAATGAATTGTGTGTGTGTGCGCCTACGCCTTGCAAGAGGAAGAAGGATCTCAATACCTTAGCATCCAAGAATAGTACCAATCCTCTTGAAGATGAACTTTGCATCATGAGAAGTTTTTTTTCTTCCTTGAAGCTCTTATCATCACGAACAACTTAAGCAACTAAGCATTACAAAGAAATGAAGTTTTGTTATGGAATCAAGCCAACACAAATCTAGGACCTATCAATCACCCCTAGGACCTAACAATCTCCCACTTTGGCTATTCCATGACAAAACCTCTACCTCACTATACAATGATCTCTCATGATCAATGTTGATTGCATTCTCACATCCTCACATTACAAAGAGATATTCCTAGACTAAAATTTCTTCATGTGTCTTGAAGAATATCTTCACACGTTCAAAGCACTTGTGAGACAAGAACAACCAAAAGAAATCTTATACAAAGAAGATAGGTGAGATAAACAAACAATATACAAATACCATACAAAAGATCCCTTAACACTTCTTATCTCATGCAAACACAAATTATTTCCCCCCTTACTTTCTCCCCTTTAAGCCAAAACCTCTCCCCCTTAATGGATTGTCTCCCCTTTATATCAAAAGCAAGTAACATGGTGAGGAAACACTTTCTTCCCCTTTTTGACAAGGAATAGACAAAAACATATTACACAACCTAGAGAGATAAATGCCAATTGAAAATGTCTACAAGGGTATAAGGGATGCACAATGAAATCATGAGATAGTGAGCAAACAAGTTGTATAGAGAACTATGTTTAACAAACTAAGCTCCCCCTTAACACATGCTCCGCATATTAATAAGCAAGGTAACTTGTTTACAAGGGATTCACACAATCACACATTTCAAGCAATAACAGATAGTAAATCATTATTTTTCAACAAAAAACAAGAGAATCATAGATTTTCATTATTCTCTCAAAAATAATCCCTCATTGCTAATGAATCAAGCACATTAAGTAAAAATGTGTGTGTGTGTGTGTGAAAATGCTTCAAGCATATATAAAAGGAGTTATCTATTTCAACACCTATTCATCTAAAGCTTTTCCAATCAAGGTCAAACCGATTATCATCTGGATTTTTGCTTTAAAGAGAATAGATTTCAACATATGAGCATGTGTGTGCATGTGGCTAGTCATTCCATTTTTGTTTTTCAATCCGAGCAATCACAATTTTCAACTATACTCTATTTTAAGCCTTCCTCCATTTCTTTTTAGGCTTTGTATCAAAGATTTTTTTTTTTAAATTGATTCTTTTTCAACACTTCTTTGATTTTTCTAACATAAATATATACTCTTTATGACGGCTTTCACTCATCACAATGGTGTAGCCCTTTCCTACATTGGACGGTTTCACAACCAAGGTGTGTAGCTCTTTTCATGAAGGTGCTCGTTGAGTTCTATGTAGATGCCGAAGCAAAATGGATACTAATCATAGGTCATCTATCATGTACTAGACAATGAACTTCAAGATGCATCCATAATCTATATGCTTTCAAACTCAACTACTCAAACTTAAACATATAAGAGAAGCATTGGTGTGCTTTTAAAAACAAGATTTAGAAAGACTTAAGTGCATGATCTAGAAGCAATAAAAGTTATTTTATCAAGATCATTACTTCTCACATGAGTAGCTCTCAAAGAAATAGATATACAATATAGTTTTGCTTATCAAGCCACTCATAACCCCACGCAAGCATTAATCAACACAAATCATGCCAATGGATCTTCTAAGAGATACAAATCTCTCATTGTCCAAGGGCTTTGTGAACAAGTCCGCAAGTTGATTCTTAGTAGGCATATGTTCAAGAGTTACTATTGAATGTTCAACAAGTTTTCTAATGAAATGATGCCTAATGTCTATATGCTTTGTGCGTGAGTGTTGAACCGGATTTTTAGAGATGTTAATGGCACTCATATTATCACAATAGAGATTCATTTTACCTTAATTTATATCATAATCCTTGAGAATTTGTTTCATCCATAGAAGTTGTGTGCAAGCACTTCCGGCCGCAATGTACTTGGCTTCGGATGATGAAAGAGAGACTGAATTTTGTTTCTTGCTTAGCCAAGCAATCAAATTATTCCCCAAGTAAAAGCAATTGCCCAATGTACTTTTACGATCATCAATGTTTCCTGCCCAATCCGCATCACAATAGCCAACAAGAATATCATTAGTATCAAAGGAATAGAATAAACCAAGATTATGTGTTCCTTTTATATACCTAATGATTCTTTTAACGGCTTTCAAGTGAGATTCTTTTGGATTAGCTTGAAACCTAGCACACAAACCTACACTAAAACAAATATCCGGCCTACTTGCCGTTAGGTAGAGAAGGCTACCTATCATGCTCCTATAGAGACTTTGATCAACATTTTTTCCATTTTTATCTTTGTCAAGTTTTAATGTTGTACTCATAGGTGTTTCAAATTCTTTTCCACATTCAAGGCCAAATTTCTTAACAAGATTTCTAGCATATTTAGATTGAGACAACATGATACCATTTCTAGATTGTTTCACTTGCATGCCTAGAAAGTAATTGAGTTCACCTACCATACTCATTTCAAATTCTCTTGACATCACATTCACAAAATCATCAACCTTGGTTTTACATGTAGACTCAAACACTATATCATCAACATATATTTGTGCAACAAAAATGTCATTGTTATATTGCTTGACAAATAATGTTCTATCAATACCACCTCTCCTATATTGGTTGTCAATAAGATATTGAGTCAACCTATCATACCAAGCTCTAAGAGCTTGCTTAAGGCCATAAAGAGCCTTTTTCAATTTAAACACATGATTAGGAGAGTGTGGGTCCACAAAACCCTTAGGTTGTTCAACATACACTTCTTCTTGAAGGTATCCATTGAGAAAAGCACTTTTGACATCCATTTGAAACAATTTGAATTTCTTAAGACGTGCAATAAACAACAAAAGCCTAATGGACTCAAGACATGCAACGGGTGCAAAAGTCTCATCAAAGTCTACACCCTCAACTTGAGTGTATCCTTAAGCCACTAGTCTTGCTTTATTTCTCAGAATCTTGCCACATTCATCGGTTTTATTCCTAAACACCCGTTTTGTACCAATCACATTGATATATTTTGGTCTAGGAACTAATGACCACACTTCATTCCTCTCAAATTGATTTAGTTCTTCTTGCATGGCATTAACCCAATATTCATCAATAATTGCTTCATTAATATTTTTGGGCTCAATTTGAGAAGTGTAGCAAACATATGAAATTTGGTTAGCTAGTTGCCTTCTAGTTCTAACCCCTTCATTCAAATCACCTATGATGTCCTGTTGGTAATGCATGTTCCTAAGTCTAGAATTAGAATTTTCAACATCTTGTTGGTCATCATTTAAACCATTTTCTAACTCTTGACTTTCTTCTCTAGCAACACTACCATTATCATCATTATGACTAGACTCACTTTCATCATAACTAGTCATATCAATAGATGCTTTAGTGTCATTCAACAAATGTTTTTTAGGTTCATTGACACCATGATTATCACACAAATCAAGCATGCTAAGATCATCTATTTTCACATTAATAGATTTCATAATAGTCTTAGTTTTCAAATTGAACACTCTATATGCACGACTATTATTAGCATACCTAAGAAAGAGACCAATATCACTTTTAGCATCAAACTTTTCTAAGTGATCTTTATCATTCAAAATAAAACACTTACTCCCAAAAGTGTGGAAGTAACTCACATTGGGCTTCTTTCCCTTCCAAAGTTTATAGGAGGTTTGTTTTGTGTCAGGCTTTCTAAAAACTCTATTAGTGACATAACATGCGGTATTGACCGCTTCGGCCCAAAGATTTCTAGGGACTTTCTTGCTATTGAGCATGACCCTAGCCATCTCTTGCAAGACACGATTCTTCCTCTCAACAATACCATTTTGTTGAGGAGTTCTAGGAGCCGAGAACTCATGTGAAATCCCATAATCATCACAAAACTAACTAAATTTATAATTTTCAAATTCACTCCCATGATCACTCCTAATGCGGCATATTTCTTGATTCCAAGACCTTTTTCATTTTGAACTTGATTACGAAACTTCTTAAAGTAACCAAAAGTTTCGGTCTTGTCCCTAAGAAAATTTACCCAAGCAAACCGAGAAAAATCATCAACACATACAAAAATGTATTTCTTTCCATTTATGCTTTCGGTTTGAATTGGTCCCATTAGGTCCATATGCACAAGTTCTAAGGGCTTCTTGGTAGCAAAATTAGTGTTCTTTTTATGAGACACTTTTATTTGTTTACCTAATTGACAAGGTTCACAAACACCATCAAGCTTCTTACCAAGACTAGGAAGACCTCTAACAATGTCATATTTTTCAAGCTTCTTTAAATCTTTATAGTTCAGGTAGCCCAATCTTTCATGCCATAATTCAAGCTTGTTGCACTCATGTGCCATATTACATGTTAGTGGATCAACCTCTAAACAATAGCAATTGTCCGAAGACCTTTTGACTTTCAAAACAATTTTTCCCTTTTTATCAATTATCGTGCACACATCCTTGTTAAAGCTAACTTCTTTAAGAATTTCACACAAGTGAGTGATGCTTATTAAATTAGCTTGTAGACCATCTACATAACATACAAGGTGTCACGAAGTTTAGGCAATCCGGGGATACAAATTGTTCCCTTGCCTAGAACTTGCTTTTTGGTGCCATCACCAAAAGTAACCCATCCAACATCATTCATAACAAGATTCTTAAAGAATTCCTTGTTACCGGTCATATTCCTAGAGCAACCGCTATCTAGGTACCAACAATAGGATGAATTAGCTCTTGAAGCATATTGTGCAACCAAACATTGTGTTGTGTTTTTCTTGACCCAAACTTTCTTGACAAGTTTCTCATTCCTACTTTTATTAACATGCTTTGACTTGTTTTTAGTCACATTGACTCCATCAGTCACATTTTCAAACAAATCAAACAAAGCATTATCAACTTTCTTATGCATAGTAGAACGAGGCACAACACAAGATTTAACAAACAAATCATCAACACATTTATTCTCAACATGTTTTTCCAAGGTCTTCTTTGGTCTAATTCTAGATCCATACATGGATGATTGCCTAGGACCATTCAAAGACATATCATGCAAATCACTGGCATTTCTACATTTAGGAATGTATTCATAACATCTAGGTCTTATGTGTCCTACCATGTTGCAATAATGACAAATAGGTATGAATTTGAGAAGTTTACCATTTTCTTGAGCATTGAACTCATTTTGCCTTCTCACATTTTTACCTCTTTGGCGTGCAACACTAGATGTCTTGCCTTTTGCATTTTATGATGATATAGCTTGTCTTTGGCATTGTTGAGTCTTTTCTTTGACTTTCATTGTTGATGTTGAGGCACCTCCGGTAGCATTCATAGCTTTACCGTTAGAGAGTGTACCTACACTTAAATTGCTACAAGCGTTGACAAAAGTAGATTTGTTAGATGAAGGAGTTGATTTTTCATTAACATATCCTAAACCTCTTTTGTCGCTTGAAGGCTTTCTAACCTTAATGAGAGCTTTCACTTTGTTAGAGCTAGATAACATCTTGTTAATCATCTCTTTAGCCTCATTAAGTTTGTCATTAAGCATTTTCTCTTGATTCTCATGCTCATTTAGTTTTTCTCTAAGCACATTTTCAATTCTCCTAGCACGATCAAGAGATTCATCTCTTTGCTCAATTTCATGCTTCAAAATAATTAATCTATCATTGCTATCAATCAAGTTTTTCTCAAGATTAAGAATTTTGTCATTTAGATCAATAATACATTTAGAGCTACAATCATGATTTTCTAACTTCTTAGTGAGAGACTTATTGATCTTAGAGATCCTTTCATTTTCTTAAATAAGATCTTTGATCTTTTGATCATCTAAGTCAATAGACTCATTTTCAAGAGAATCCACAAAAGAGTACATTTCTTTAATCATGATGAAACAAAGGAAGATAACAAACACCACAAAGAAGATCTATCTAAGTGTGTCTAGACACCGGCTCTGATACCAGTTGAAATTCCCTTTATCTTTGTAGCGAAATATACCTAGAGGGGGGTGAATAGGTATATACTCCAATTTTCATCTTCTTTTTAAAACAATGCAATTTTAAATGCTTAATGAAAATTGCAAACAAAGACACACGATATTTACGTGGTAAAACCTCCAAAGAGGAAACATCCACGGGTTGATTCCATAACCACCAGTAAAAGCAAATCCATTATTTCAAATAGAGTTACACACTCAAGCAATCACACATGCTCTATAAGCTTTCACTCTCACTCTATCTTAAACCTAGTGATCTACTAAGCCGACTTCCTATCCAATACCCCCTGTCTCTAGAAAGATTTCTTGCCTATCCGGATTCTCCCGATCCTAGGTAAGACTTCTTGCTTGACTATCCAAGGCTTCACACCTCTAGCCAAGACTTCATTGCTTGACAATTCGAGGCTTCACACCTCTTGTCAAGACTTTCTTGCTCAACAATCCGAGGTTTCAAACCACTTGTCGAGACTTCCACTTGCTTAGCTATCCAAGTCCTCCCAACTCTAGCTAAGACTTACAAATGATCAAATCAAAGAATCACTTTAAGATATAAGACTTTCTACCTCTTCACAAGGCATCTAAGTGATCATGAATGCAAATGCAAACAAGCACTCAACATAGAAAATGATGATCAACAAATTCTATGGACATGCAACAAGATAGCTAGATTATGCTTTTAAAGATCAATCACAAATGCATCTAGACAACCTAAGCATGTTATCAACTAAGAACATAGATATAAAGATATCATCAATTGAAACAAAACCTAGTTCTTAGAAAATGAAATTAGATCTAGAAATAATCAATCAAACATAAGAACAAAGGATTTCTAGAAACAATTTCATGTTTATCAAGTTTAGCACAAATCATTCAATATATCACAAATCTAGCTAAACTTGAAAATCAAATCAACAAACCACAAACTGATATCAAAATCATCCTAGTCATGCTTCTTAATCAAAAAACATCAATCAATAAGAAGATCTAAGAAGAGAACTAAGAAGAAGATGATTTTACCAACAAGGATGCAATCACGAACTGAAGATCAGGTCACAACGAAAAATGTAAACATCCTTTGATTCTATATTCTTGGGGTTTGTAGAACTCTTCAAGACACTCGAAATCGGTTTTTGAATCAAGTGATTCGGAGTAGAAATGAAGAAGTTATCACAAAAACAAAAATCAAAATGTTGAGAAAAAAATTCTGCAATTGTTCTTTAATTTCTCAACTTGTTCTCCTCTTTTGAAATGAGAGGGAATGAAAGGTTTTAAAGAGTGAAAAGACCAAATGACCTTTTTGCCCCCCTTCCTTAGTGTCTCCCAGAGATGGTGAGTGGGCATCTCGGGGCAGAACACACTTGGGGCCGAGATGGCCACGCGCCATCCCGGGTTGGTGCATGTTGATGGCTTAAGCCATCGCACCTCACCCCTTGCGCTCTCCTCACGTTCTTCGACCGTTCTTTGAGCTCCAAACTCCGAATTCTAATCCGTTTGAAGATTACAAACTGGGACTCCCTCACGGACATGGAAATATAAGTTACTCAACCCATAAAATTAGAATTCGACTCGATGTATGAAGACGAAGACAATATATGCAACATGAGTTGAAAGTGTAGTATCTTTTGACTTAGAACTTGAAATCAATAGAATGAGTAACCGAAATGACCAGAACTCAATCATGAACAATCTAAGACAAAAATCAAGTTCAATATCCATGTTATACAAACATATAAATAAACAAACACATTTCACACATGAATGCAAACTACATAGAAATAGTCTCCAATCATGCATTTTCCAAAACATGTTACTTTCAAACTAATGCATGAGCATTTAACTTCAAGTGTGTGAAAGTGTTATACCAAATGATGTTCTACGATGCAGGGACACAAATGTATGAATTGTGTATGTGTGCGCATTTAAAGATGCATAACTAAGTAGGGACACATATGAATGAATTGTGTGTGTGTGCATTTTTAAAGATGCACAACAAAGCAGGGACACCTATGAATGAATTGTGTGTGTGTGCGCCTACGTCTTGCAAGAGGTAGAAGGATCTTGATACCTTAGCATCCAAGAATAGTACCAATCCTCTTGAAAACGAACTTTGCATCATGAGATGTTGCTTTTCTTCCTTGAAGCTCTTATCATCACGAACCACTTAAGCAACTAAGCATCACAAAGAAATAAAGTTTTTTTATGGAATCAAGTCAACACAAATCTAGGACCTAACAATCACCCCTAGGACCTAACAGTTTGTTGTAGGAAGGTTAAGTAGATATACTAGTAATCCTAGTAAATTACATTGGCAAAAAGTACAGAGGATATTAAAATATATATAATACACAATGGATTATGGTACATGTTATTCTGGTACATATTATTCTGGTTATCCTTTAGTTTTATAAGGATTCACTAATGCCAGTTGGGACACTGATAAAAATGACCATACATCCACAAGTGGGTGGATTTTTTCACTTAGTGGAGAAACCATTTCTTAAGGTTTCAAAAAGCAAACTTGTATAGCTCATTCCACCGTGGCTGCTGAATTTATTGCATTGACATCATGTAGCAAAGAAGTAGAGTGAATAAGGAATTTATTGATAGAAATTCCTTTGTGACCAAAACCAATGTCTCTTATATCCATACATTGTGATAGTCAAGCAACTCTGTCCAAAGCATATAGCCAAATGTACAACGGCGAGTCTAGACATATTGGTCTTAGACATGGTTATGTGAGACAATTGCTCATTGATAGTGTGATCACCATTGATTTTGTCTAATCATGTCAAAATCTGACAGACCCCCTTATAAAAGGCATTGCAAAAGATTTAGTTAATAAAACATCAAGGGGGATGGAACTGAAACCAGCATTTAAAACATCACCAATGATGGAAACTTAACCCAACACTTAAAACATCAAGATCTTGGGTTCAATGAGTAAAGTACATCATATGTTGTTATTGCAAGTGCTATAATATTTATTATATACGTCCCAAAGGAAAAGTGCTTGGTACCTATATGCACTATGAAGGATAAGCCTTTTAAGCATTTAATAGACTTATAACAGAGTTTATATTGGAATGCTTTTACAGGGGCATTTCTGATAACGTCTACCTATATGAGTGTCGGGGATGGTATCGTCCTCTATGTACCTTGGCTGGTTACTAAAGCTCTCAAGAAAATCTAGGATATAGACACAAGGTCAATTCACGCGTTAGCTATTTTAAACACTTTAGATATTAAAAGATTATATGTGAGATGTGTTCGATTAGTCAAATAAGGTCGCTGGTTCAAAGCTTGCCTACCATGTCACGTTAACTAACTTTGATGTGTTTTCACTAAGTGAAGGTTCAAGTCCAAAAGACATCTTCATTTATGCGCAAGATTTCTGAACCAGTGCAAGACAGTTTCAAATTGCATTTATTTTGAAAATGGTGGAGAATTGTTGAAATTATTTTCAAAATAAAGCATGTGAGAGTTGTAAATTTGATCAAATGAAATGATCAAGAGGTGTGACTCTTGACAAATGATGTGACCTTTAATTCAAAATGAAAAGTCACAATGAAATGTTGTAATGTTTCAAGATTGCAATCATTATGAAACGTTGCATTTGTTCATGAAATTATCTAACGTTGCATTTTTTCATGAAATAATAAAACTATTGATGAAAGATTGTAACCGTTATGAAAGGGTGCAAAGAATATTATGAATTGTCACTCCTTTTAATTCATTTTTACACACAACTGAAATACAGAATATTACATTTCAGTTACTACCCTTTCCTTCCTCATTTTCATATTTTCCTACATAACAAATTTCTTATTTCTTTCTTGCATAAATACCAATATTTTGTTAAACTGAAATAACATAATATTGTTTCTTGACTTGTTTGACATCAAAGGTGTTCGTGGTTTAAGTCGTTTGTGCATAACGATATTAAACAAATAGGCTTCATTGTATCCTAAAGGCATATTTGCTTAACCATGTGCATCACTCAATTGGTGGGTACAAATAGTGTCTTAAGGTTAGCGACATTTGTAACGTGTCTTGAAGCCCACTATTTACTACAGTATTTTTCAATTTGTCAACAAGCTTGGTTATAAACAAGTTTACAGTCACAGCGAACCTTGATACAAAGATACATATTTTGGTTTTTCTTAAATACAATTTTTCTCACATAGAGTGTGTTTAATTTTCTTTGTTGGTTTTAGTTATTTATTTATTTATTTATGTATTATCATTGTCCTATAAATTGAATTGGTGCTTTCAAACTTCAAATTTCGAGTGTGTTTAATTTAGTCCGTATAATTTAGTCCGTACTTTTATTATTAATATCTTAATTATTATTTTAATATTGGTGGCTAGATTTTTGTTTATTGTTATAAGTTTTTATTAGCTTCTCTTGTTTCTACTCTCAGAACTTTGTGAAACAGTTTATTTTGCAAGTAAATCATATGTAAGGATTCTTCATTATATTTATAGCAGCAAGTGTTAATTATATGGTGAGGCATAAAAGAATTAGAGGTGTGAGAAGAGGGCCTAGAGTTACTAGCTAGAGTAGACGGGCAACTACACAAATATATAGTTAAGACTAGGCTGAAACATTTTAATATGTATGGAAATTGTGGGATATGTCACATTTTTTTATGTGTGTTGTAATGATATCACCGCTTTAATAACTTAAGTTTAAAAGACATCTATTATGGTGAACTACTCAAATTGCCCTTAAATAATCTATTTTGTATTCTCATTGTGGTTCTATCTACACTTTGAAAACGATAACTTCTCTCTCTCCAAAAAACTCGTCTCTCTCCAGATTCTGCACAAGAAGATAACATATATTTGTGATATTCGTTTATATATTTTCATATATTTAGTGTGATTTAACTATGTATTCATTCGTTATGATTTGTTATCCAGTCTTTGTATGAAAATGTATAAACATTTTATTTTTCAAAGGATCGAGCATTTTATTTTTGAAAATAAAGTTTAGTTAAATCGAGTATATATGTAGCCAAATCGAGTCTTTTTTTTAATATGATCGAGCTTATTTTTGAAAGAATTGAACATATTTTTGAAAGAATTGAAAGAATCGAGCATCTATTAAGGATTGACAATTTTTTTCAAAGGATCAAGAATATTTATCATACGATCGAGATTTTTTTTCAAAGGATCGAAAATATTTATCAAAGGATCGAGATTATTTTTCTAAGGATCGAGAATTTTTTTTAAAGGATCGAGAATATTTTTCAAAGGATCGAGAATTTTTCAAAGGATCGATAATATTTTTCAAATGATCGAGAATATTTGTTAAAGGATCAATAATTTTTTAAAGGATCAAGAATTTTTTCAAATGATCGAGAATATTTGTCAAATGATCGAGATTATTTTTCTTAGGATCGAGAATATTTGTCTAAGGATCAAGATTGTTTTTCAAAGGATCGAGAATATTTGTCAAATGATTGAGAATATTTCAAAGGATCGAGAATATTTTTCAATGGATCGAGATTTTTTTCAGAAAATTAGGTTTAGTTAAATCGGGTATATTTGTAACGAAATCAAGCATATATTAGAAAAAATCGAAGATTTTTTTCTAAAGAATCGATAATATTTTTTTTGAAGTAATATCCCCGAATGCGTCTGCGTAATGCCACTTCGTCACTGTTCATGTGATTGCCTAGGTTTTAAAGAGGCTTTCTCCATCTACTTCACAACTATCTCACTGTAAAATGAATGAAAGAAATCTGACTTTGAACAACTATTGGGGGGTATTTTTATCCGTTCACCATAATAGGTGTCTTTTAAACATAAATTATTAAATCAGTGACACTGTTGAAACGTCACCACCAAAAAGTTCAATTGCTATTTAATATGTTAGTTAATTGATTTTAACGTACAGGACTAGAGGTCTCGTAGTTTTTCTGGATTGGGATCCAATGTAAAAATAATAATAATAAATAAATTATTGTGTGCATTTCTGAATGATTTACTTTAAGTTGTTGATGTTAACCCTGCTGTAACTGTTTTTATGTTAAGATTGCAATAATCTTTTTTACTTTTTTTAAAACCAGATCGCAACAAATTTAGGTCATAAGAAGTGTCAAAAAAGAACTTAAACATCACTATCTATTCAATAATTCATTTATCATGGCTTTAAAAAAAAATATTTATTACAACCTTAATTTGGAGATTTTTAACATAGATATCCGGCATATTATTTATGGAAAATACTATAAAAACACAAATAATAGATATGCAAAGCAAAACCTACATTCAAATCTAGCATGACAACCTTAATTTGTTCTGTTTTGCTGATCTTCTGGTCTTCCAGAGTTCCAGTCCTTTTCTTTTGCTGTTGTTAGAGGGCTTTTCCCTTGTGTTCGGTTTTCTGGGGGTCTCTGTTTTGGTTCCGTGTGTTTTTCCTTGGGCTTTTGCCCTCTTTGCAATAAAATGGCAGTTTCAAAAAAAAAAAAAAAAAAAAAAATCTACAATGACAGTGTTTCTCCCAAAATTGCATTCAGGAGCAACATATGTTGTTTATAATAAGTGATATAATTTAATTACAAATTAATCAACTTAACACATCAATAGACCTTGGTTTGTTCTTTTAACAGCTAGATATTTAACATTCACATGCATATTATTACGATCAGTTTACACAATCAGCAATATTCATGAATTACCACTTCTCATGTGCCCTAAATAAAACGCTTTTACGGACAGCCTGATGATAAAACCCTAATCAGTTATTCATCACCAAAAATTAATGTAGAAATGGATCATACAAATAGATCATATAGTTTATTCCCGGCCACTATCTAGTAAAATAATTCTTTGGAGAGAAGAGACGGCGGGGCGAGAACATTCCCATATACCTAGGTGAAGCAAGGCCGTCAATGGATCGATAATCGGACATGATGAACCCTTGTCTCTCCTCACAGTTGCTGCCGTCTGATCCGTTTCTCATGTGTCCATTGAAAGTCCGATATCTGACCAACTTGCCAACCCATGACTTCTTCTTAGGTTGACTGGTGTGGTCTGCGTTCATCTTCTCACTCATGTACTCTTTGACAGCATGTAAGCTCTGCTCCACCACCTCCATTGGCGGCGAAACAAGAGGGTTTCCTTCGACGCATAGCTTCTGGAGCTTCTTGAGACATCCGATTGATTCGGGCAAAGTTGTAATTTTGTTGTAACTGACGTCCAATTCGACAAGTGACAAAAGGAGACCAATGGAGTATGGTAGACTATCTAGGTACTGGAAATTTTGGCTGATATTGAGAACTTCTAAGTTGATTAGGTTTTCTAGGCCATCAGGGAGACATCTGAGGCAGTTCAAACGTGCATCTAATATGCGTAAATATGTCAAGTGAGTTATGGATTGTGGGAGGAAAACTAGCTTGTTGGAGTTCACTGAGAGCTTTTTGAGGTTGATCAACTCGAATCCAATGGTGTCAGGTAGCTTGCTTAGCTTGTTGAAGTTGCAATTCAATTCTTCCAAGGACCTGAAGTGAAACCATATATACAAAAACACAAGAAGCCATTAATTATATATTCAATGAGAATTTAAAGTGAAAAGAAAATGAAATATAGCAAAAAAATATTTACATATTATCAGTATATTAATATTCTATTTTTTATTTAGTGTATTTAGAAGAGTTTTGATTCACAATCTCAAAGCTTTAAAAAACTAAGATTTGGTTTTCATATATGATTTGGAGTACATTCCCTCACAAAAGAAAAATAAAATAAAATAATGTGTAAGATAACTAAAATAAACAAACTAAAAATTATATGAATATAAAAATATCAAAATACCTGTCACAAAACTTAATAGAAAGTGTCTATAGACCATTTCGAAACCAAAGGGCTTTTTTAATAGTCAATGAAATAACAAGGACAGTTTTGATGGAGAATAATTGAATAATAAAGATTAAATTGATATTATTCAATTTATAGGGATGATAGTGAAATTATTTCTATTTTAAAGGGTTGAAAATAATTTTGAAGATGTTGTTTTCACAAAATATATCGACTTCCTCATTAGTTATTACACGTAAACGTTATTTAACCAAGTTGTGTTGTTCCACTGATCATTGCTCTAATGAACTCATGATTAAATTGACGATTTGAAAGGTCGAAAGGACCCCGTGGGGACGTGACCCTTTTATATTTGAAACTTTGAATGCGCATTACTTGTGTGTGCTACTAAGTGCTAGATTTTTCATATCAATAATTCTCAACTGCTGTGTTGTTCTAGTCAATGTTCAATTACTTTATATAAAAATCATATATCTTCTTATAAATTTTGTAAACTTTAGATTTTGTCCCCTCTTAAATTTTCGTATTAATGTATATGGCAGCTTTTTTTGAGAGAGTATTTGGCCACTTCAAGAATGAGTTTTTGGCACCACCTAATAATTTTTATATCTATTATTCTGCTTCAATTCCTTTCTCCCTCTTTATTTGATTTCTGAATCCATCGTTAACTGCTTTCGGACACTTTAATTATTATATACCTATTATTATAATTATTATTATTATTATTATTATCAATTGATAATGAATTTCAAATTTAATTTTCAAATAATACACAAATTTTAGTTTATTTATGCTTAAATGATTAACCGTCACTTTAAAATGTTTTATCAAATTATTTTTGTATCCAAATCACATATATATATATATATATATATAAAGATTACTATTTTATTTCAAATTCATAGCAATCTCAAACCCAATCTTAAAGTCATCATTTCCTTTGTCAAACAACAACAACATATTATTTGAAAATGACCTCCACCGATATAGAAAAATGAAAGTTTTTTATTTCCTTATTTTAAAAAAAAAACATTTAAAATTTAGCATTTGAAAGTCGAATTCTCCAAACTACATAGATTTACATTAATTTGTATCAAGTCCTTGATAGGTCATGATTAACTATTTATGAAATAGTCTTTTAAAATCATGATTTTATAACCTAATATTATTAGAGCATCTCCAATGCAAACATGATTTGCGAAAAAAAAAAAGTTGTCAGGTAGGATTAATTGAAATTCTTTTAAAAAAATCTTTTTCTAATGCAGCCGTGTATATTTAACCTCAAACTGACATGGTAAAAAAAAATTAGATATTGTCAACACGACCGTCCACTTTCAGACGGTCTGTTGCACAACCTTTTTTTAAGCTGACACAACAAACATTTAAATTGACATTAATTTTGCATCTATTTTTGGTAAGGAAATAAAATAAAAAGAAAAAAATAAAATAAAATTGAACACGTCATTAAAACAAAATTTGTTTTAAACGGAAACATTGAAGATAAAATTTTAAGTTGATCCTGTATCAAGTCCATATTTATGTCATATATGAAGTAAGTTCCTTGATATTGTTGTCATGTTAACAATAATTAATATGCAAACCATTTTTATATTGGAAATACTCTTAATACTATTATCACATTCAATTGAACTAATTGTTGTAAAATTTTCTAACAATTCCAAAAAAAAGGTATGTCGTTTAAAGCAAGTACAAAAATCAATTAAAAAAATATGAAACAAATTTTTTTTTTATTAAATATAATTCATTTTCTTAAAGTTTACATAAAATGAGACTGAAAATATGATCTGTATAAATATCTGTTTCTTTTACGAAAAAAAAAATGATCCAATCATTAAATGAGATTTGCGCATGGTACATATTAATTTATGAACCATATAAATCTCTATTTTTTTTATGAAGAAAACAATATGATCAATATATTAAATGAAATTTGCATATTCTACATAATAATTTATATTTTGATATTAATCTAATGTGACAAAATTTCAAAATCTTTGGAGCACTAAAACTATTTTTTTCTCAATTTTCCAATATTTCCCACTCTTTTTAATGCTTCATTTCCAAATTTTGTTCACAAATATGTTGAACTTATAGTATATAAAATGAAAATCACATCAAAATTGATTATAATAAATTTTTGGATTTCATTAAAGTCCTTATGAATGTTAAAATAAAGGGTTTCTTAAGATAAATTCTTTGATAAAATTCATTCAATTTCAATAAATAATTAACAAAGTTGTTATAAGAATTTTTTTTTTAAAAGAATTCAAGCACCGAACAAGTTATTTATTGATTTTTTGAATTTGAAGCATGAAAAAGGAAAGTCAAACTTAGTTATTTTTCTTTTATAAAAAATAGTTTATTGCTCAGGAATATTCAAATTTGTATGCAAAATTATTTCATTACTTTTATCTTTCATCAAAAAAATTGTATAAAAAATTAATTGGATATTTTCAAGGTCCACCCTGATGTTAACCTAATAAATCACAGACATCGAAGAATCGCATACTATTCATATATTTTGTTTAGGGAGAGCTATAATTGTCTTTCTTTGAAGAAGACGAAGTTGATATAGTGGTATATCGCTCACACGGTTGTCGGTTCAAGTCGTATTCTTTTTTTCAAACCCCGAATTATTAAAATATTTCAAAAAAATAAATTAGAAAACAAAATAAAAACCTTTGCTTGCAAGTGAGATGGTCAAAAGCTATGTTGCAAATTAAAAGGAGTAGAAATGTAAAAAGAGAGAAATTAGGAGATAATAAAGAAAGGAGGTACGTACCTGCAATTCTCAAGAGTTTTGGGTAGAGATTCAATGAGATTGCCCGAGACGTTGAGAAGCTTAAGCTTGGACAAACAGCCAATGGAGTTTGGTAGTGATTTAAGCTGATTAGAGTGGACGTCAAGCACCACCACGTTTAGCAACCTTGCTATTAAAGACTCTGGAATGGTCTGAAGATTGTTATTGGAAAGGTCAAGCTTGCAAATAGTGGCCAAATTAAGAGGAGGGTTTGGGAGAGATTCCAAAGACAGGCCACTCAAATCCACAATCTCAAGCCTTTCAGCTGCCTCTTCAATATTGCAAATACTCGACCTTGTTGATGATGCTGCTAATTTCTTTGTAGCATCACCCCCCACCAGCACTCGAACCATCTGTTGCTGCTGCTCTTCTTCGTACATCATTTCTTCTCTTTAAAAAATCTTTTTTCTAGAGAGAGAGTGTTTAATTAAAAGTACTTTTGTTAGGGTTTGTGATTAAGCAAGGATGATGATGAATATATGTTGAAAAGAGAGCGTACGGATGAGAAGAATGATGTATGATGGATGGTTTGTTCAAAACTTGTACATGTCCGTATACTCAGGATATTGCGTGGCCACGTTTCCCACTGGATCAAGTCAACTCCGTTCCCCTCTCTCTCTCTCTCTCTCTCCACTCCTACACCACACCTCTCCGCATTCTCGCTTTCTTTTTCTTAATTAGACTCCTTCCTGTTTGCGTTTTTTTAATCAAATAAAAGCACAAATTACTTTACAAGTTTCTTAAAACATTAGATTTTTATTTTTAATTTAATAGTTAATAATCATATTTTTAGGAAATTACATAGCTACCCTCTTATAAAAACTCTCTCCAAACTCTCTTTTTTCCTCATCTGTCTAAAACCACAATCGTTAGGAACGACATCGCAGACGAAGGCGCCTCCAGCCCTAAGCAAGACCGGGAGCGTGTCGTCTGGGAAGTGCGAGCCCACGCAAAGTTGCCTCAGCAACCACGCGTGACACGCCTAAGCAACCACGCACTTGGGAATCGTACGGCTTGCAACAACACTGCTAAGTGTTTCCCTTCCCGATGATGCTGTGTTTTGCAGAAAAAAAAAAAAAACTAGAGGACGATGGGAAAATTAGACAAAACCTTTAAAACATAGTTTTAAACTTTAAAACTTAAGATAAAAATGTAAACATTTGACTTTTTTTTAATGAGATTTCATGATTTTTTATCAGATTTCAGTCTTTTTTTCAATATTTCACGATTTCCTTGATGGTTTCACGTATTTCGTAAAAAATAATTTTAAAAATAAAGCTAAGTTGCAGGGAGGATTTTGTAATTTTTGATATAGATTGATTCATTTTTTTTAATATAACTATTAGAGAGAAAATAAAAAATAGCTATAGGAAACATTAAACTTTTATTTGTAACCACTTTTGAAATTTATTTGTTAATAACCATTTAAAAAAAAAAATCAGTGTATGTCCATAAATTACAAAAATACCCCTGAATTTGAATTTTTCTTTAAAACTGAAAGCAAACTTGAAATCATGGCGAAAATCTGGAACCAAACTTGAAATCACGACCATAAACTTGAAACTTGAAATCTTGTCTAAAAACATGAAATTTTGAAACTTGAAATTTTGAAACTTGAAATTTTGAAACTTGAAATCTTGCTTAAATTGAAATGTCGAAACTTGAAATGATGAAATTTGAAATGTTCTGGGTTTTTAAGTTTTTCGTTTTCAAATTTTGAAATTTGAAATCGTGCCTAAATTGAAATGTTGAAACTTGAAATCATGACTAAATTGAAATGTTAAAACTTGAAATATTCTGGGTTTTAAGGTATTTCGTTTTCTTCCATTTTTTTCGGCAGATCTACTCACCAACGGATGGGGAGCTCGACGGCGTTGCTGGACGGTCGTGAAGCCCAAGCGACGGCACTCCGGCAAGCCGTCGATGACTTGTGAGAGAGAAAGGAAAGGAGAGAGAAAGAGAGGTGAGTGAAAGAGAGAGACAAAGAAGAGAGAGAGTTGCGGGGTGAGAGAAAGGGAGGTTCAGTGAGAGAGAGAGGAGGCCGGCGACGGTTCGTCGACCTTCACAGGGACGCCGGTGACGGTTCGCCGATGGGAGAGCGAGATCGGGGAGGGAGAGAGAGAGAGGAAAGGAGAGAGGAAAAAATGAGAAAAGAGAGAGAAAAAAAAAAGAGAAAAGAGAGAGAAAGTGTTTGGGGATGATTTTTATATAAGGGCATTCAAGTAATTTCTTAAAAAAGTGGCTATTAAAGAATAAATTTTCGTATTTGGTTAAAAACAAAATTTTCATAATAGTTATGGTTATTTTTAACAATTTCCACTAACTATCAACCATAAACTTTTATTTGTAGTTAAAAACGAATTTTTCATATTTTATATGGTCAATTTTGACAATTCCCACTAATTTTTAACTCTGAAATATCACTTATGTTCTCTTATCATGTTCAAGTCTGACTATATATATCAAGACATCATGCTAGTTTTACTATCATCAAATTCAAGTTTAACACAAGTACATAACATAACATACCAACAATATATAACATAACAATAATGCTAGTTCAATCTAACAATGTCCCAAGTTCGAATCATCATACTCAAATAGTATATAAAAAATATAAAAATAAAAATAAAAATAAAATTTCAAGCTTAGCATGTTCTTTCCTTCGTGAGAATAGAGTGGTGTATACTACAAGGTCCGAATTTTACAACAGGATATTCTTTTTTTTTTCTTTTTATAACCAAGATAACAATAAATAAGCTATTCTAGCGTAAGATTATATTAGTAATAATAAGTATCCATACTATATATTTGTCCCAACTTTTGTATTTCGACTTCGGGTGGATCATGTCGATGTTATCAGTATTTGTATTTATTTAATGTATCATCATGTCGACGAAATGAGGTTGGTCCGATGGTAAACCCCTTATACTTGCACCAAGAGATTACGGGTTCGAATCCTCTCTTCTTTCCCAAATTAAACCCTGAATTTATATAACACTGTAATGTAAGCATTATACAAATAAATATAACTTGCATTAAATACATAAGTATGAAAGCGTACTAGAATTTCCTAAATCCATAATAGCGTAATAGCAATGACCTGAAAAGAAAACAATATGAAGTTTTCTACTCTCTTCTCACCTAACTCACATTGCCTAATGGTGAGATAGTTCTGTAACACATTATGAGTGAGAGTAGAGACCCCCTATAAATAGCATAACTTCCTAGAATCCTAACTCATAGAGGATTCTCAACCCTAATTGGATGGTTATTCCCAAAAGGGATATTAGGCCCACACATATATAATAGCTCATATCATATCCTACATTTATCTAATGTAGCTAAGGTGCACCAAGCCCAATAAATATTGATCACAACCAAACAGACTATATCCGGTCAACTCTCTATTACTTAAACATTCTTGTCAAAATGATTTTTTTAAAATCAAAATATACTATCATATGTTGCTTACAATTTTATAAAAATCTTACATTCTCCCACTTGTGCTACATAGACATTATTATTTTAGATTTTTTTTTTTTTTTAGAAAACAACACTCCAAATTGACACACAAAAATATGTGGCCACAAAGAATATTCAAGAGAGTAACACCTTCCTTCCCCTTAGTCCAATAGAACCTCAAGTATCCAACTACATATATCATTACATCTTTAATCAACATAAGACCATATGTAGACAAAATACCCTTAGCTCTACGAACCCAGGTAAAAAGGTATGTAAGTGTGGTATGAAAATTACATGCAAATGTGATCATCATGCCAATTTCGTATAGGTCCAACTTCGTATAATGTGAAGTAGCTTAAGACGAGCAAACGTAATGTCTTAAGCATCTTACACTCACCGGCCTAACACTTTGACCAAGAGTCAATCCTCTCTTAAGACGGACAAAACCTTATGTCTTAAGTAATGTTCACTCATCGGTGGAAACTTTATACCTTATGAGTGAAGTGCCCCCTCAGCCAAAAGCTTTGAGATATCCTACCAAAATAAAAAACATATATGCACATATATCATGGAAAATTACATATATATACAATGTACAAATAT
Organism: Dipteronia dyeriana; assembly: GCA_032871835.1. NCBI lineage: Eukaryota > Viridiplantae > Streptophyta > Magnoliopsida > Sapindales > Sapindaceae > Dipteronia > Dipteronia dyeriana. Next base: position 73,741,513 of record CM065300.1, on the reverse strand, counting down.
ATATTCTTGAGAATTAGTAAAAAGTAAATTATTAAACAGAAAATTGTAGTTAATTTAAAAATAAAACATAACTCCCACTAACCAGGCATATCATAAATATCTACCAAACCTATACGGTAACATGCCCTTTAAATACCTTCATATATAGTCCTTTGGTTAGGGGATCAGTTATCATCTCTTCAGTAGCAATATGAACAATAGAAGTTTGCAACTCCTGAACTTTCTCTCTAACCACAAGATATTTGATCTCCATATGTTTAGATCTTGAAGACCTTTTATTGTTCTTAGAGAAAGAAACTGTTGTGGAATTGTCACAATAGATTGTCAATGACTCAAAAATTAAATCCATAATTTGTAACCCTGAAATGAATTTCCGCATATAAGCTGCTTGGATTGTTGCATAATAACATGCCACAAACTCAGCTTGCATAGTATATGAAACTGTAAGTGCCTGCTTGACACTCTTCCACGATATGGCTTCACCAACCAACATAAACACAAAACCTGAAGTGGATTATAGATCATCTGTACAACTAGCAAAATCTACATCTATATAGTTAACAACTTCCAATAGGTATGAATGCCTATAAGTGAGCATAAAATCCATTGTTCGTTATAGATAATGCATAACTTTCTTTGCTATTGTCTAATGATGCATGTAAGGATTACTTTGGAATCTACCAAGTACGCTAATTGCAAAAGCAATATCAAGACATGAACAAACCTGTTCATACATCAACCGTAGATGAATATTGGACATCTTTCATTTGAGAATGCTCTAGCTCATTATGAAGACACTGTAGCTTCGTAAGTTTATCTCCTTTCACGATAGGTGCCTCACCTGGGGAACAAGAGTTCATGTTAAACTTCTCTAGTACTATATTGATGTAAGTCTTTTGAGATAATCCAAGCAAACCATGTGACCTATCACGTTGTATCTCAATATCAAGGACTTAAAAGGCATCCCCAAGATCCTTCATTTCAAATCTACGAGATAGAAAATTCTTGGTATCATGCAGCAACCCCAAATTATTGTTGGCGAGCAAAATATCATCAACATAAAGTATAAGAAAAAGAAAATTGCTCTCACTAACCTTGAGGTATATGCAATGATTTTCAACAAAACCATACAATGTAATGATATCATCAAATTTCAAATACTATTGTCTTGAAGCATGTTTTTTACCATAAATTTATTTTCTGAGCTTGCAAACCATATGTTCCTTTCAAACTGCCTAAAAACCTTCAGCTTGCACCATATATACATCCTCTACGAGATCTCTATTTAGGAAAGTAGTCTTCACATCCATTTGATGCAGCTCTAAATTAGAATGAGCTACTAAGGACATAATAACCCTAAAGACATCTTTTGTAGAGATAGGCGAAAAAGTCTCGGTATAATCAATACCTTTCTTTTAGCTGAACTCTTTTGCTACAAGTCTGGCTTTATGACTCTCAACATTGCCTTTAGAGTCTCATTTAGTCTTAAAAACCCATTTACAACCAATAGACTTGCAATCATCAGGCAGTTCAACCAAATCCCAAACACGATTTGTATCTATGGATCTCAGTTCATCGATCATAGCATCCATCCATTTTGACGATTGAGGGCTCTGGACAGCTTGATTATAAGTCCAAAGATTGTTATCCACTCATAAGTTAAAATCATACTCCCATTTATAAACAATATAATCATCAGTAATGGCAGATCGTCGAGCCATCTAAGATCTCCTTAAAAGAACATCAACAATTGGTTATGGCTCATCAACGATTGGCCGGGGTTCTTCAATAGCCCGCTCGGGCCCACAAATAACTGGTTAAGGTTCATCAATAACTAGTAAGGGCTCATCATCTTGTTTAGATAGAGACTCATCATGATGCTCAAAGAGATGTGCTATGACAATATCCAAAGAAGTAGAAGAAGTTGGATTACCCAATCTATTTCCTCAAACATAAAATCTTGGGTTTGCATATTCAACGTCATTACCTTATTTCAAGAATACAACACATTTAGATTCAACAATCCTCATAGAGTATGTAGGACAATAAAATCTATATCTTTTTTATTTATCTGTATATCCCATAAAAAATGCACTAACAGCCTTAATATACAGCCTTTTCTAATTAGGATCATAAAGCATCACTTCCGTAGGACATCCTCATACTCTCATGTGATTCATTTTTGGCATTGAACCAAACCACATTTCAAATAAATTTTTAGGCACCGACTTACTAGGAACTCTATTAAGAATATGAGTTGTTGTCTTTAATGCATCACCCTATAAAAATTTAGGCCAAGAACTCATACAGGTCGTACTTCTTACCATGTCCATTGATGTATGATTCTGCCTCCCAGAAACTCCATTATGTTCAATTTCACCAGGTATAGTGTATTGAATACCAGTCTCATATTCTTGCAAAAACCTTGCAAACGGACTAGGATTCTGACCAGTTTTACCATACCTATAATAATATTCTCCCACCCCCCCCCCCTCTCCCGATCAGATCTTACACATTTGATCTTTTTTTCTAATTTTAGTTCAACCTCAACCTTATATATTTTAAAGATATCTAAGGTTTTGAATTTCTCATGAATGAGATAGATGTAGGGTTCAGCTCAAGCAGGGGATAGCCTGATTTGGATTTTTCTCTAAGTCTTTTTCTTTATGGGTCGTTTTTTGGTTGGTGTTGTGTTTAGTGGTTTTGTTGTTTTGTTTGTCTGTTGCTTTGATTGCATGGCTGCCTATTTTTCGGTTTGGTTTGGCCTTTGTGTTTGTTGAATAACACTTTGCTTTTCAAAAAAAAAAATACCGCATGAAATCATCAATGAAAGAAATGAAATATTTATATCCACCAAGTGTGGCAGGTGAAAATGGCACACATTTATTGGTATGAATAATTTCAAACATATTTTGACTTCTGGTAGCCCTTTTCTTTTTAGCTCTTGTCATTTCACCCTTCAAACAATTAACACAAGACTCAAAATTTGAAAAGTCAAGTGAATCAAGAATACTGTTGCTGATTAATATTTCAATCCGATCTTTGGATATATGGCATAAACGTCTATGTCATAGGATGGGTGCACAATTTTCCCTCTGACGTTTAGATCCAATGGTAGATTTTACCCGATAGCGGAATGAAAACTTTCACCAAGAAAGTCAAAGAGTTAAAAGGGGTATCTTCAATGGAATTCTTAAACTTGAAGCAATCCTTCTTCAAATGGTCTTTTTGAGACACCATAAACACTTTCCTTCCATGTCTACACCATTTGCCTTAATGGACCCAACCGGCTTGCCAGCTTTCTTTCCATAAGGTTTATACTTCTTACCTCATTGAACCTTTTGCTTTTGTAGTTGTAAGTAACCGTACGCGCACTCTGTTTCTTGCTCTTATGGATATTCTCTTCCTTCTTAACCATTATAGCAATCATTTGGTCCACAATCCATTTAGCTTCTTGAGATTATTAGAAGTTTTCAAGACATTAAACTTACTAGGAAGAGACTCAAGAACTTGCCACCCAAAGTTTTACATCCTTATAATCTGGGATACTTTTCATAATGGCTTCAAAAATATGCATAATCATCAGACATTTCTAATTAGACTCTTTCCATTTCCTTCGATAAGACCTTTCTCGAGAAGTACTCACATCAATGAGTTTAGAAGTCTTCTTTTTACACAACGAAAAGTCTACCCTAAGGAGCTTGGACAACAATAATTGTCTCTTTCCATTCCTCAAAATTAGTCCCATTCAGAGGTTTGATGGTAGACAATTGCAAAGCAAAGTTGTTGATATTGAAAACTGAATTTCAAAATAAAGGATTTCATGCTCGTGATTAGGCAAAAATCACAACATTCTATAACTGAATACCTTAAGTAATGATCTTCCTATGGAGAAGAGCATCACCTAACACATGTGATACCCCTTATACGAAGGATTAACACATGCATTTCAATCTCCATTATATAAGTTTTATAGAAGAGTACCTGAAGATGATGAACCTCCTATGAAGAAAACCATCACTTATCATATGTGATAACCCTCCTATTGAGATGGTTGACACATGCATTTTCAGCTTCCCTTACATCAATTTTATAGATGAATACCTCAAGATAATGAACCTTCTACGGAGAATAACATCACATATCACATGTGATAACCCTCGTACGGAGATGATTAACACATTCATTTTTCATCTCTGCAGTTCAAGTTTTTTAATTGATAACTAACGAACATCTCAAATCTTAATGATGTCGGGATTTTGCTCGATAGCAAGAGTGTAAAAATGTATTTGAAAAACTTTTCATATTAATAAAAGTGATTTCTAGTTTAACAAATCTTATAGCATTTATAGTTTAATTATTAAAAATTTCAAAATTAAATAATCATATGGTCAAAAGACTATGAGAAAAGAAGAATTGTTCGTACATCTAGATATGTATGAGTTATAAACAATTCTTTAGTTAGTCTTAAATAATATTCACAATTTAAGATAAATGTTGGGCACCTATATCTTGTTAAAGTTGTAGATTCTTTTACTAGCATTTGAGTGGGATCAAATGTGTTATGATGAGTCTAAAATCATCAAAGTGAGGTATCTTTGGGAAAAAGAATCTAGTGCACTGGGTGCATTGAATAGGATCATAGTGAAATACTTTACCCAGAACAGTCAATGGATAAAAGTTTTCACTTGAAGACAATCGGAGAGTCTATCTCAATCCTGAGATAAATGATGGACTTATGGTTGCAAATGTTATCATTTGAGCTATCAATGAGTACGATTATATAACATAGTCTATCATCGATACTTTGGTGGTATTCATTTGTTACGCGATAGAGGACTTCATTTATAAATATGGACATCGTGGCTCCATTTATTAAATGAGAGTAGAATATCATCATATGGATGTTTTGAGGTATTGGATTTTAAATCTTAACGTTAAGTTTTCAATAGTGTCTATTGAAATATGGTTTCTGGACAAGTCAAAATATCCAAGTTCAAAATGTGGTCATATGAGTAAATATAGTAACTTAGAGAGCTATAGGCGGTCTATGAGCTCTTGGCGATTATTGGTATTCTTCACGAGGATACACTTTCTCCAATAAGATTGTCTAGGGTATGAATGAGCAATATTAACTTATCTTATCTTTATTTAAGAGTTCAATTTTAGTTCTTTAGTGGAATGAACTAAAATTAATATATTGGACCTAAGTGAATCATTTGTTGATTGTGATTAGGTTATGTCAATTGGAGCTTAAATTTAGATAGTCCGCCAAGATCCTCAATCCACACAAACTTGCATGGATCACTTGATATATTCTATCGGACCAATTTATGGGTTCATCTATAATTGTATTAAGGCATGTGGACTTGTTTCTTTTAGTAAGAATTGGTCTAGTTCATGTGGATTTTTATTAAGGTCCAATGGATTTAAAAAAATAGTAAAAACAAAATTTGCACATATATATTGGCTTGGCGACAAGAGACTATTTATTAGTCTTATATATTGTTTTTTATTTTATTATTTAATTAAATGAAAATTAATTAATTAATTAATTAATCAATTAATTACTTAAAAGTCAAAAAAAAATCCTAGTAGGAGATGGTCTCCATGAGTCATATTATTGTTGGTAATATGATAAGTATCAAATACTATATCTGATCAGTAGATAAATAATAGAAATGTATTTATCGAGTCAAATTATAAAGTATTTTATTTCTATTAGGAAGTTTTTGATTTAGTCACAATTTAATTATATTCAATAATTGGTTATTGAATAAATACACTATTTGAGTTGGATTAGGTGTCTTGGTGTGGAAAAGAAATCTTTTTTGAAAAAGGATTATTTGTCACCAAGTAAATCCACCTAGAGATAGGATTATTGCCCACCAAGTAAATCCTCTTTAGGAATGGATTTGTGTACCTTTATATACACCAATTAATTTCGCCCAAGCACATAATTTTTCTTAGAGAAAGATTTCTGCCACCATAGAATTTTGAGAGAAAAAAATTTAGTTTTTTCTCTATACAAAATTCGTTCAACTCATAAAGATAGTGTGAAATTTCTGTAAAGAAGAAAAGGAAGAAAGAACGTTTTGCTTTCTATAGTGCACTAGTAGCATTTTCATCAAAAGGTTTTTATGTAGGTTCACTTGAGTTTCAATCAAATTGATTGATAATTCATAAGTGACCTAATATTCTTTATTTTTTTTGTTGGAGGATTATTATGACTAACAAAGGAAAAGATTTTGTTTGTTTCCATCCTCAGATATACAATTTAAAGAAAGGGAACCTACACTCCTAGGTGATTCACGTTCATGATTGGATTGAAAGATCTTACAGATTCAATTCGACGCTAGTTCAATCGTCACGAGAAAAATGTACGATACTTTTTATATACGTCAATTAATCTAGGGTTAAGGTTCTTTCTATTAAAGGGGTTTTTTTTTAAATATATCAAACCCTCATTCTATGCTTCTGTTGCATTTTGAACCGATTTTTCCCTACAATTGGTATCAGAGCCTGGTTGTACCCTTGATTAATTGATGTATATATACGTGAATCTATTTCTTTTTATTGTAAAGATGCATGTTTTAGAAAGAGATGGCACTCTAGGTATTCACATATATATTTACATTGGAATGTATGGAAATATATATATATATATATATATATATATATATATATATATATATATGTTTAATATGTGGATTTTTATTGCTCAATTTTGGTCCTAGAATTTCAATGTATTTTTATTTTGGGATAGTAACAAAAAGGGTGGCTTATCATCGTCATAGTTTCCTTCTTGGTGGTTGCTAATTTTTTATTTTTATTATTATTTTGTTGTAATAAAAAAAACTACAGTATTTTATTATTTCAAATTCTTTTGTAATACATTCAAGTAACGAAGGCTCGAAGGTTTGAAGAATTGGAAGCAACCGGAACAAGTTTGGGACTGTGCGAGCCATAGCAACAAACCTGCGTGCGAATGAGCACGCGGCCACGATTGTTGTGGCATGGGCTGCGCACGGCAGCCCTATGGAAGCCATGGGTTGCGCATGGCAGCCCTTTATGGTTGTGGGGTGCGCACGCCCATGGGAGGCTGCCAAGGTGTGCACAAACGATGGATGGATGAAAACTTGTTCCCCAAGAAGGATTTTTTTTTTTTGTATTCCAAGACATATGTAATTTACATGTTTTTCTAGGATTGACCAAATTGTAGCTATTTATATTTATGTAAATATTGAAATGTTTGTCATTGTTTGATAACATATCATATCGAATAGGAATGCCACTTATATATCTCTTTTGGTATGAACATCCATTGAATGGTTTAGGTATCTAATTGCATCTAGATAACTATCATTCTATGAAATTCGACCACACGCATTAAATAATTGAGTGGGAGAAGGTGTTTCGGAACAACTACGGCCTCCAAGTTTAGTTGAGCTTTATGTTTCGTGTAATAACCCCCCAAGGAGTATTTATGAATGGAATTTAGCAAGATATTTCCTTACAAGTATAGACTAGACAATTGGCCCAAACGATATCTACTCCCAAATGAGGGATATTCGTGAGGGAATATATTGAAGGTCGATAACTTGGTAACACACTCAATGTAATTTTATTAATATCCTCCCAAGAGTTCTTGTTAATAAAATCGCAAGGCTAAAATTGAAAACGTTGGTTGTTATATTAACAATTAGGTGGGACCTAGTCCAACTAGTAAATGGTGTGAACTCCCAAAGGAGGCGTGATATTTATGGGTGTTGGATCACAGTTGAATTTTACGATTGAATTATTTTATTTAATTCAAGATAAATTTTCAAAAGTGCTATATCTTGATTGTTTACTTATATAATTTTTTATATTAAAAGAAAATCACGACTACATCCCTAATCGATATCCTAAAAGATAATACTTTAACTGATGATAATTATGTCACATGGAAAAGGAATATTGGGTTGTTGTTGCAAGCTAAAAAGCACAAGTTCATTATGTGTACTCTTAAACCACCTACTCCTACTAATGAATCTATTGAGGAGCAAAGAGATAAGTATCAGCAGTGTCTTCAGATGAGATGGCTAAATGTTATATTATGGCCACCATCTCTGACGTGTTACAACAGCAACATGAAGGAATGGAGACTGCTATCGATATAATGATATCTCTGGAAGAGATGTTTGCTATGAAGTCCATGACGACTAAGAGAGAGGCAGTGACTGCTTTCATGAATCTTAGGAAAAAACTTGGACATGCTATGAAATATCATATACTGAAAATCATAGCACATCTCAACATTGCTAAACTCAATGGTACTGAGATAGATAATGAGACGAAAATTGACATGATCATCAACTAACTATTAGATTCCTTTGATCAATTCAAGTTGGACTAGACCTTGAACAATAAAAAATACACCTTGCAAGGCCTAATGCAAGATTTTCAAAGCGCTGAGAATATCCTTGTGAAAGGCAAGGGTCAAGAGATTCATATGGTTGGTAAGTTGCTACTGTTAAGATCTGTAAGAAGATCAAGAGACAACAGAAGAAAAAGCAACTTGGGCCTACCTAGAAGGAGACCAAAAAAGTAACCAAGATCAAAGGGAAGTGTTTCCTTTGTAGTGAAAAGGGTCAAAGGAATAGACTGAATAAGAATGAATTCAATTTACGTTTGGACAACTGAGCGCTGGTTTCTGCTAGTGTAGTGGGAGATATTAGAATTAGATTAGATTCTCATAGGTATTTAGATTTAATATACGTTTATTTTGTACCTCAAATCCAGAGGAATTTAATTTCAGTTTCTTGTTTAAATAATTTAGATATTTGGTTACTTTTAATAAAGCTTTTATTATTAGTAAGAATAACATATTTGTTTGCAAAGGTCCATTAGAAAACGGTTTATTCTACTTGCATAGAAGTATCTCTCACCTGTTAGATAAGGAATCAACGAAACCTAATCATAAAAGAGTAAAATTATCAAAAGATAAAACCTACCTGTGGCATTCGCATCTAGGTCATATTAACCTTGATAGGATTAAAAGATTGTTTAGTGACGAACCTCTAAGTGACTTAAAGGTTGATGATCTACCAACTTGTGAATCTTGTTTGGAAGGTAAAATGACCAAAAGGTCATTCACGACCAAAGGCACAAAAGCCACTGAATGATTAGGATTAGTACACACTGATGTATGTGGTCCTATGAGCATTCAAGCTAGAGGTGGATATGAGTAATTCATCACTTTCATAGATGATTACTCAAGGTTTGGCTATGTGTATCTCATGAGACATAAGTCGGATGCTTTTGACATGTTCAGAACATTTAAAGTTGAAGTAGAAAATCAACTTGAGAAACACATAAAAATCTTGAGGTCTGATTGTGGTGGAGAATATCTATCTGGTGAGTTTAAATATTATCTTATTGATAATGAGATAATTTCTCAGTTTTCTGCACAAGGTACACCTCAACAAAATGGGGTGGCAGAAAGGAGATAAAGAACTCTTTTAGACATGGTTAGGTCTATATTGGGTTAACCAACGCTTCCTAATTCTTTTTGGGGATATGCTTTACAAGCTGCTATGTACGTTATAAACGATGTATCATCTAAGTCGGTTCCTAAAACACCACATGTGTTATGGACCGGGCGAAAGCCTAGTTTACAACATTTAAGGATATTTGGATGTCATGCGCATGTGTTAAAAGGAAATATAGAAAATATGGAGTCCCGTTCAGAAACATGCATATTTGTAGGGTATCCAAAAGAAAACAAAGGATATTATTTCTATAGTCCTTCAGATCTAAAAGTATTTGTTTCGACAAATGCTAAATTTCTGGAAGAGGACTATATGAATATTTTTGTGTCTAAAAGTAGAATTGTCCTGAATGAGCTTTTAGGAGATACAATTCCACAAGAGTTTTCACAACTTAGCCCAATTGTAAGTTCTGTACCAACATAAGATCAACAACCTACCATACCTCATCATAGTGGGAGGGTTAGTAGACAACCCGAGAGATACATCGGTCTAGGAGATTTTGTAGAGAATCTCCCGGACGACGATGGTCCCTATACGTACAAGGAAATAGTGGAAGATGTTGATTATTGCCATTGGTAAAAGGCAATGCAATCCGAAATTGAATCTATGCTCAAAAACAAAGTCTGGTCTCTTATAGACTTACCTAAAGAGATAAAATCCATCGGGTGCAAGTGGGTATACAAGAGGAAAAGAGGAATGGATGGAAAGGTGGAAACCTTTAAAGCTAGATTGGTAGCTAAAGGTTATACACAGAAGGAAGGTATCGATTATGAAGAAACCTTCTCTCATGTGGCCATGCTTAAATCCATTAGGATAATCTTATCCATTGTGGCATCTCTAGACCTGGAGATTTGGCAAATGGACGTCAAGATAGCTTTCCTTAACGGAAGTCTTGAAACAAGCATCTATATGACACAACCAGAAGGATTCATTGAAAATGGCTAAGAGGAAAAGGTATGCAAGTTGCAAAGATCCATATATGGACTGAAGCAAGCATCCAGATCCTGGAACATAAAGTTCGATCAAGCTGTGAAAGGTTTTGGATTTATTCAAACCCTTGACAAACCTTGTGTATATAAAAGGATTAAAGGTGAGAAGTTTGTTTTCCTAGTTCATTACGTTGATGTATTACTCATCGGAAACGATGTAGGTGTATTGACATAAGTAAAAGAATGGTTAGCAAAACAATTTGATATGAAGGACTTAGGAGAAACAAGTCATATTCTTGGTATCCAAGTCATAAGAGATAGAAAGAACAGAAAGATTGCATTATCCCAAGCTTCATACATAGATAAAATATTGTCTAGATTTTCCATGCAATATTCCAAGAAAGGTATGCTACCTTTCAGACATGGAATCAAACTTTCTAAGGAACAAGTTCCTGAGAATGAGCATGAAGAGCAATTCATGAGTAGGGTTCCATATGCCTCGGCAGTTGGGAGTCCCATGTATGCAATGCTCTGCACTATACCATATATTTGTTTTGTTGTTGGCATAATTAGCAGGTTTCAATCGAAACCTGGTCCTGATCACTGGACGACAGTAAGGCATATTTTCAAGTATCTTAGGAGAACGATAGATTATATGCTTGTATACTGTAAAGTGGATTTAATTCCCCTTGGGTATACAGATTCAGATTTCCAATCGAATTCTGACTCCAAAAGATCAACATCAGGATCTGTGTTTACACTTGGAGGAGAGGCAGTCATATGGAGAAGGGGATGTCATTTAGAAGAGTATCAAGAAATCTTGTATTGCTTACTCCACCATGGAAGCCGAGTATGTTACCGCATGTGAGGCTGCTAAAGAGGTTGTCTGGCTCCGCCAATTCTTGATTGACTTGGAAGTGGTTCCTAATACGAATAAGCAGATCACTATCTATTGTGACAATAGTGGAGCAGTGACTAATTTGAGAGAACCAAGAAGTCATAAGAGAGGGAAACACACTGAAAGAAAGTATCACCTTTCAACGGAAATTGTGCGTAGGGGAGACGTGACGATAACCAAGATTGTGTCAGCAGAAAATCTAGCAGATCCCTTCACAAAGGCTCTTTCACAAAAAAGTTTTGATGGGCATCTGCAGATTATGGGGATACGAGATATGATACAATTGCTATAGAGCAAGTGGGAGATTATTGGGATTTTTCTCGATAGCAAGAGTGTAATAATGTATTTGACAATCTTTTCATATTAATAAAAGTGATTTCTAGTTTAACAAATCTTATGGTATTTATAGTTTAATTATTATATTTGTCAAAAGTAAATAATCATATGATCAAAAGACTATGAGAAAAGAAGAAGTTAATACATCTGGATATGTATGAGGTACACACAATTCTTTAGTTAGTCTTAAATAATATTCAAAACTTAAAGGTTGGGCACCTTTATCTTGTTAAATTCGTAGATTATTCTGCTAGCATTTGAGTGGGATCAAATGTGTTATGATGAGTCTAAAATCATCAAAGTGTTATGTCTTTGGGCAAAAGAATCTAGTGCACTGGATGCATTGAATAGGATCACAGTGAAATACTTTACCCGGAACCATCAATGAATAAAAGTTTTCACTTGAAGACAATCGGAGAGTCTATCTCAATCCTGAGATAAATGATGGACTTATGGTTGCAAGTGTTATCATTTGAGCTATCAATGAGTACGATTATATATCATAGTCTATCATCGATAGTTTGGTGGTATTCATTTGTTAATCGATAAAGGACTGCATTTATAGATATGGACATCGTGGCTCCATTTATTAAATGAGAGTAGAATATCATCATTTGGATGTTTTGAGGTATTGAATTTTAAATCTTAACATTAAATTTTCAATAGTGTCTGTTGAAATATGGCTTTTGGACAAGTCAAAATATCCAAGTTCAAAATGTGGTCATATGAGTAAATATGGTAATTTGGAGAGCTATAGACGGTCTATAAGCTCTTGGCGATTACTGGTATTCTTTACGAGGATACACTTTCTCCATTAAGATTGTCTAGGGTATGAGTGAGAAATATTAACTTACTCTATCTTTATTTAAGAGTTCAATTTTAGTTCTTTAGTGGAATGAACTAAAATTAATATATTGGACCTAAGTGAATCATTTGTTGATTGTGATTAAGTTATGTCTGTTGGAGCTTAAATTTAGATAGCCCGCCAAGATCCCCAATTCACACGAACTTGCATGGGTCACTTGATATATTCTACCGGACCAATTTATGGGTCCATCTATAATTGTATTAATGTATGTGGACTTGTTTCTTTTTGTAATAATGGGCCTATTTTACATGTGGATTTTTTATTAAGGTCCAATGGATTTAATAAAATATTAAAAAAACAATATTTGCCCATATATATTGGCTTGGGCGGCAAGGAACTATTTATTAGTCTTATATATTGTTTTTTATTTTATTATTTAATTAAATGGAAATTAATTAATTAATTAATTAATTTATCAATTATTAAATTAAAAGTCAAAAAAAAAATCCTAGTAGGAGATGGTCTCCATGAGTCATATTATTGTTGGTAATATGATAAGTATCAAATACTATATCTGATCAGTAGATAAATAATAGGAATTTATTTATCGAGTCACATTAGGAAGTATTTGATTTCTATTAGGAAGCTTTTGATTTAGTCACAATTTAATTATATTCAATAATTGATTATTGAATAAATGCACTATTTGTGTTGGATTAGGAGTATTGGTGTGGAAAAGAAATACTTTTTAAAAAAGGATTATTTGTCACCAAGTAGGGATGCACGTTTGGGGAATGGGGATGGATATAGGTCCCCTCATCCCCATCCCCACTTCCTAGGCCCTTCCCCCATCCCCCCCCCCCCCCCCCCCTCATTTCCCCATTTGGGGAAAATGGGGATGGGGATGTTTGGGGGGAGGTCCCCCCATCCCCATCCCCATCCCCAGTTCCCCATTTTCCCCGTTTTCCCTGTTTTCTCGTATCAGCGGTCCCTCATTTTTCCATTTCCCTATTTAACTGAAAATTATAAATTAAATTAAAAAAAAAAACATTTCATTACAAATAAAAAATAACAATACATTACCAATTCAACATAAAATGTTTCAAATAATTCAAATATATATTATAATTATATTTATATACTTTTAGGGGAAATGGGGAAATGGGGATCTCCATCCCCATCCCCATTGCAATTTTATTGTGGGAGAAATGGGGAAATGGGGAGGGGGAGGGGTCCCCCCATCCCCATCCCCATCCCCATTTTAATTTGGGGATGAAAATCATCCCCATCCCCCCCTCCCCCCCATTTCCCCATTTTTCCCCCAAAAAAAAATCCCCAAATGGGGATGGGGGTTCGGGGATTTGGGGCCCCGGGAATTAATGTGCATCTATATCACCAAGTAAATCCACCTAGAGATAGGATTCCTGCCCACCAAGTAAATCCTCTTTAGGAAAGGATTTGTGTACCTATATATATATTGACCGGACGATATTTATACTTATTTGAGGTCCTCATTACCTATCGTTTGTTCTCATTTTTGAGCGTTTTTTTGTATGTAATGTGCTTGTTGAGCCTTGCATAGGTATATATCCCCTACATGTGGTACTTGAGCTTAAATGACAATTAGAAAGCTAAATTTTGGGGTCCTTATCTCCCTCCTTGAAGATGAATGAGTTTCATACCACCTATTTTTAGGAAGCCCCCGAAGTCTTCTTTCCAGCGGTTTTTACGGATCGCAATTCCGGGTTTTCTAGAGGGAGATATGCATGTTTTCGTAACGGTGTGCAAGGTTGGAAACTGGACAATGGTAGAGAGCTTCATGTAGAACACCCAACTTTTAGGGACCATATCTCCCTCTTCAGATCGAACTAGATTTTGTACCTTATATTTTTAGAAATCCCCAGAAGTCTTCTTTCTATCGGTGTTTACGGATTGTAATTCTGGGTTTTCTAGAGGGTGATATGCTCGTTTTTGTAACGGTGTGCGAGGCTAAAAACTGGTGTCGCGGCCGCGACACTTGAGGCGCGAAAATTACTATCGTTTGGTATGTCGCCTTGCAAGACCGCGACACACCTAATTCCAGACTGTGACATGTCTATTTTATACCATTTTCAGAGAGACAAATGTATCCTTTTGCACCTTAATTCATCCCCAAACTTTCCCTAACTATAAGTATATCATTTTCTCCTCTTCTCTTCACACAACAAAGACAAGAAAGCCCATTATTTTCTTCATCTTCTTCACAAATCAAGAGAGAGAAAAGCTTCCAAAGATCCCATGAAGGTCCTCCTCCATGGGAAGCTCACCACCACCCATTTCTACATATTTTCCACCACTTTTGAGAGTTAATTGCAAGGAGATAAGAGTGGTCTATGACCGATTTCGAGCTAGGGATTCATGGAGCAATTGGAGTGATTTCTTCAAGGGTTGTCTCCTTTAAACTCATTCTCTTTGTATTTCATATATTCTTGATTGTGTAATCCCCACTTGGGAATATTTGTAAACCGAATTTGTGCTCAATATATGTTGGTTGATTTTATATTTATTTAGGTTTTGATTTGTTCTTGCTATTATTGAATAATCTCTTATCTTGATATGCTTGTGTATGGAGATTGGAAATTGATATGTGTTCATGGATGGGGTTAGAAGTAGCTTAACTTAATTATAGGAGTAGTTGTAATCAAATATCCCATTTGTGTGTGTATGTCTTTAGATGGTCGAAATTAACTTGTATGGATGGGTTTGAGTGTTTGTGGGTTTTTGGTTGTGCCTAGGAGGACCAACCCGGGTATTGATCGAAGCGATTTATATACATTTTGAGGTCCCCATTTTCTAGCTTTTATTATTGTTTTCGAGGTTATTTTGTTATTTGATGTGTTTGTTAGCCTTGTGTAGGTACATGTTCCCTACAGAAGGGCAGAATTTGGAATAGTTTGTGCAGACACCACAACTTCGGAAGGTCATATCTCTCTCCTCCGATCGAACTATATTTTCCATAACACTTTTCGGAAAGCCCCATAAGTCTTCTTTGAAACGCACTTCATAGATCATGATTCTGAGATTGTTGCAGAAAGTTATAACCGTTTTTATAATTGTGCACAGAAAAGTGCGGTATGCAATCGCGCGAAACCAAGTTGCGTACCGCGTTTTTGGGCAGCAAGGTCCAAAAAGTGATGTGCGGTACGCTGTGTTGATGTGTACAGCATATCAAACCGTACATCTAGGCATAAATGCATTTTTCAGTCATTTTCAGAGGGGTATTCTTGTCTTTTCACCCAAAAGTCTTGTCCTAACCTCCCACACTATAAATACCCTCATTTCTCCTCATTCTTCAGACATCTCTTCCCTTATTTTCCCCTCTCACACCTCTTCTCTTCTCTCTTCCATTTTCTTCCATTTTCTTTCATCTCTTGCTTCCATGGAGGTTTTTCCTCCATGGGAGCTCACCATACACATCCACCTCACCACTATATACTTCCTCCATCCATCTTAGAGTAGATTACAAAGGAATTAGAAGCCAAATTTGAGTTAGGAAGGCTAAGATCATCTTTTGAGGACTTGTCTTCAATGGTTTGCTCTTATTTGCTCATTTCTTTGTATTTATTGTTGTCTTTGATGTGTAACACTGAATTTGGGAATTTGTAAACCTTTCACATATGCTATATATGTATTTTTGTACTTAAATTCATTTAGGTTTTGTTTTGCTCTTTGATATATTTAAATTCATTTAGGTTTTGTTTTGCTCTTTGATATATGTGTTTTTATGCTCTTAATATGATATGTATATGTATGAATTGTTAGAAATCAATATGTGTCCGTGATTGGGCTTAGGAGTAGTTGTAATTTAGAGTAGAAATTGGATACCAATGATTGTTGATTGATTTATGGATGACTTGAAATTCCATGTATTGATTAATTTGAGTAATTTGAGTAATAGGGATTTTAGCCCCAAAGAGTAGAAAAGGTTTCAGTTCAGGCTTTTAGTTGCTAAATTGACCTTGGTTCATATCCTTGTTCTTAATAAGTCTTTGTATAAAGACACGATTATCCATCCACGTGACAGGATTGGCTGATGAATTGATTGTGGGAAAATTCTATAATCAAGAGGATGAACCGTTAACCTAAATTGAATGTTCTTAATGATATAACAATCACATTGTTGCATGTAGTTGTTAGGTAAAATTGTTTTCCATGTTTAGCCATCCTAGGGAGTTTACTAAACCGAATCTTTGACCTAGAAGTAATGACCACCGACATTTCTTTTGTACTTGTGTAGTTGTATGGATGTTTTGAATGCTTAAAGCTTCTGATTAATTAATCACTTTGTAATTGATCAATGGTTAGATGCTATGTACCGAGAGGAGACGCGTTTGACAATGCTTAGATAAACATTCATTATGCTTGACTAGAAAGTGCTAGAGCCACTAGGCTAGCGTATAGGGTTCGATTTGTATTCCACGAGTTTAATGGGTTCATATATATTGTCTGGATTGCTCGAGAGAGATTTCAGGTATATATGGATGCTATCTCTAAGACATCGAGAGAGATCAGAGATTAATTAAGGGGATACGAGCCTATGTATACTTGCACATTTGAGGATTATGTGAGTCTAGAACGTAATTAGGAGGATTGTCACGGTTGAGTCGTTTCCCTAGTGTAACCAAATTCCATGCATATCTCCATTCCATCTATCATTGTATATATCATTTATATAAGTTATTTAGTTATATTATTATTCACTTTTCCACACACGCAACACACGAGTCAGCTCGGAGTATTGTAATAATAGCTAGAATCAGAGACGATCGGTGAATCCCACCTCCTTGTGGATCGATCCCTTGCTTGCCGATGTGCTAGTCTCTGTGACTTGCACCTTTACGAGGCCGAACTTAAATATTCATACTTGACGACACTGCAACGATGTGTCTCGATCAGGTATAATCTTAACCACTTATTTTTAAGGAATGAATGAAACTTGTTCTATGCAAGACCTTGCTAGAGTAGGTTTTGGTTTATGTTCATATGCTTAATGGTAGGGACTTAAGGCACAATTACTTCACCAAGACCTTGGGGAGTGATTCGTGTCTTGAATCCCTTAGTTGAGATTACAAGCACAATTACTTCATTGAGAAGTGATTTAAGTTTGTAAATCTCTAAATTGAGAGAACAAGCCCTTAGTTTGAATTGAATGTCCTTAATTGAGAGGGGTTGTGCATTCATGATATTGGAGAATACCGTAGTCGTCCAGTGGTGAGGACATCTCAGATTGACACCCAAGAAGACCCGGTGTTCGATTCCCGGTTACGGATGAGGGGTCTCCTTTCTATCCATTTTGTATTTATGTTCTCCCTTAGCTTGAATTGGATGTCCTTAATGCTTAACAACCATTATTTGTGCACTTATTTATGGTGAGTTTTATGAACCTTGTGTGATCATTCTCATGCCTCTTTCCTATCCACCATTTTATTATTTGTCATATTAATCACCATTCTCACATCTTCATATTCCTTTGCACACACCCGCAATATGAATACACTTTTCACACACACTATTCTCACCACATCTGTATTCTTATTTAGATGCTTTCAATACACACTAGAACTTGAGACAGCTGACAAACACCACCTCCCTGTGGACGATACCCTCGCTTATTGCTTTGCTAGCTTTCAAAACTTTAGAGCACATTGCGTAGGACTTTTTATAAATATTCTTTTGATAATCACAATTTAGTAACGACACAAAAAGCAAGTATCATAAACCAATTAATTTTGGCCAAGCACATAGTTTTTCTTAGTGAAAGATTTCAGCCACCATAGAATTTTGAGAGAGAAAAATTTAGTTTTTACTCTAGACAAAATTCGGTCAACTCATAGAGATAGTGTGAAAATTCAGTAAAAAAGAAAAAGAAGAAAGAACGTTTTGTTTTCGATAGTACACTAGTAGCCTTTACATCAAAAGGTTTTTGTGTACAACATCGGATCAAGGTTCACATGAGTTTCAATCAAATTGATTGATAATTCACAAGTGACATAACGTTCTTTGTTTTTCTTCTTGGAAGATTATTGTGACTAACAAAGGAAAAGATTTTGTTTATTTCCATCATCATGTATACAATTTAAAGAAATGGGGTCCACACTCTTAGGTGATTCACGTTCATGACTGGATTGAAAGATCTTACGGATTCAATTTGACGCTAGTTCAATCGTCACGAGAAAAAGGTACGATACTTTTTATATACGTCAGTTAATCTAGGGTTAAGGTTCTTTCTATTAAAGGGAATTTTTTTTAATATATATCAAACCCTCATTCTACGCTTCCGCCGCGTTTTGAACCAATTTTTCCTTACAAATGATTAGTCACTATAGGAAAGCATAATCATTCAATTTACGAGAATATTTTATCAATTATTAAAACTATCAGATGAATAAGCCTCATCCAACTAAATTCCCAAAACCGAATTAATTAGCCACTACATGAAAACATAATCACTCGATTCATAAGAGTATACAAAACAGATTATTAATTTCAACAAAAAAATCAATATGATAACTTAATGATTAGTCTACTACGTAAAAATATAATCATCCAGAAATCACAAAGATTACCTACTTCAATTATTCTCTTAACCGTTTTGGAAAACTATAAAAACTACCACTGATTTTGCTAGATTGCAAAAAGGCCCATCAAGTTACAGTAATTTAAAATCAGCCCTTGAATTTTTTTAAATCAGAAATTTGCCTAATAATATTCAATAATTAAAATTTAGCCTAGAACTTTTAAAAATTACAAAGTGACCCAGTAACTTTCATTAATTATAAATTGTTCCTTAAACTATTTTGAAATTACAAACTGGCCCAGTAAGTTTTAGTAATTATAAATTAAATCCATAAATTTATCATTATCACATAATAGCCTAAACTAATTATAAATCAGACCTTTATATTATATCAAATTTTCAAAACATGGTCCAAAGCAAAATGTATCCATAGAAACCCTAGACCTTATGCATTCGTTATCGCCTTAGCCATCACTCCTTCACAACGACGCACGGTAATGTAACCTCGACCCACATGCATGGATCCCAAACAAAGACCGACGGTCGATCAGTCTCCAAACGCAAGTCTTGAACAATCAGCCTTCGCCTAGTTGACCGACTTTCGTATGGTCGCGATCGGTGACCATCGATCTGGATCGTCACTGTAAATCGCACAAGACAGGTGAATCGACGAAGCTAATCGGAACTTATTTACCTGTGTAAGAAACAAGCCTGGTATAGAGTTGACCCGAGATCGACAACGGGTTTGAGTGTGAAACCCTATCGACCAAAGAGAAACCCAAATCTAGTGCAGTCTGATTCAACATCAGATCTTCAACCTCGTTTTCACACAACCGTGATCTAAACCTAAATCCTAAATTCTTGATCAACTACTAGTCGAATCCTATCAGGCTATCAACAAATTTCTACCTTGAAACAAATCATCAAACAAACAATATTTCTCAAACGGATTCAATATATATATCAATATATTTTCTTGTATCAAAAACAATAGATGACGAATAATAATAATTTAATATTCAGCCTATGTAAAAATATAGACGGTTCTGATACCATTGTAAGCATTATGCAAATAAATATAACTCGTATAAAATATATAAGCATGAAAGCGTATCTAAATTTCTCAAATCCATAATAGTGTAATAACAATAACCTGAAAAGAAAACAATAGAAAGTCTTCTACGCTTTTCTCACCTTATCCAGATTGTCTAATGGAGAGACAGTTCTATAACATACTATGAGTGACAGTGGGGACCCCTTATAAATAGTATAACTTCCTAAAATCCTAACCCGTAAAGGATTCTCAACCTTAATAGGATGGTTATTCCTAAAAGGAATACTAGACCCACATATATACAATAGCTCATACCATATCCTACGTATATTTAATGTAGCTAAGGTACATCAAGCCCAGTAAATATTGATCACAACCAAATAAACTCTATCTTATCAACTCTATCTTATCAACTCTCTCTTACTTAAACATTCAAGTCAATTCGGTTTTTATAAACTCAAAATATAATGTCATATGTTGCTTACAATTTTATAAAAATCTTAAAAGTAATAATTAAAAAAAAAAAATATTATCGTGTCATTTCATTATAATACCATTTCTATAGGATATATAAGTACTTGGAATACATAGTATACTTCTATCATTTAGCAATATTAGATGTTCTTAACTTCCTTATTGTAAGCACGATCGAGAGTCATCGATGGCAGTAGCCCACTAGTAACCTCATCTCTCAACGAAGAAATATCTTGTTGTAAGCTAGCAAGTGACATGTGCATAGAAATTCTTCACCTAATGAGGCTAATAAAAATTATTTATTATATTTCCAAACTTCGTACATAATATTTAATCAATTTTTTGGTATTTTATTTAACTTTTTGTATACAGAGTTTAATAAAATATTCCTTTAAAAACCTTAAGTTCCACAGACAGTGGTATTAAGTGAAAATGGGTGTCATTGGAGGTGTTCTTAGGGATCAAGGGATCCAGGTTGTCATTTTAGCTGAAATCTTTGCCATTGCCAGAGCTTGTGAGTTGATTCGAACCGGACCTGAATTAGCTAGCAGGAACCTTATGGTGGTTAGTGATTCTAAGAGGCTGTTGATTGGCTGCATAGCAGCGGTTTTGGAAGGTTAGATCATGCGCAGATCATTTTCGACATTCATATCTGTTTGGATTGTTTTGGTCAAGCCTCGGTTGTGTAGGGTTCGAGGGCATCCAATTATGTGGCAGATAATTTAGCTGAAAATGGCACTGAGTTGGAAGAGAAAGTTTTGGCTTGGAGCATCTGATTCTTGCTGTGGTGTTTTGGTGATTTGTTGGCTTCCTTATTCTGTCTTTTCTCGTTCTTTCGCTGGGGCGCTCTGTTTTTGCCCTTTATTGTCTTGTTTGTTGTGACTTTCTCTATCTAGTCTTTCTACTGTTGTTTGTTTAGCTTTGTTTTGTGGTCTCTTGTTGCTCTTTCCATGTTGTTCGTTTCTGCTCTGGTTGTTGCCTAATAAATTTTCGATTCTGCTTCTCAAAAAATGTTTGTTTTAAAAAAAACAAATAAAAAAAAAACAAAAACAAAAGGGCGTGCTGGCCCCAACATTAATCTAAAAAGGAAAGCAGGCCTTAACAGAACAAAAAAAATAAGAACCTAATTAATCGAAACAGTGAAATCATTCCTTTCTGTCTCAATAAGTATGGCCCAATTACTGATAAGCCTTAATTCTGCTTGAGCCGTTGAAACCGTATAATAAGTTCGAATCTTATTCTCAGTTACAGGGAGACACTTAGAACTTCCCTTATTCATTTGAGACATAGAACTAGATAAAATCTTAAAAGTTGTCTTCACTTTTTTTTTTTGAACACGAGATCTTCTAGACCATAATTAGAATTTGAAGCATAAATATCTTGGACTTCTGATATATTCTCCAAATTAATCTTTCATCTTTTATCTCTTGAAATCTCATCCAAAACTACTGATCACTTCTAATCCTTGGATTGTCAATAATCACTCTTGAGAATATTGAGGATACTCATTATTATCTTCCAAATTTAAATATTTGTTATTAAAATTATTGGAGATATTAACATTAATTCTGGCATCTTGATTAGAAAATTGTTTAGTTGTTTGAATTTGAATCGGAGAAAACCTCTCAATTAAATCCTGATCTTCCACAAGAGCATTAAATGAGTTGGTCATAACCGGAAACTGCCCTTCACGGATTGGGTCAACTTTTTAAATGAATTGGTCATAACCGGAAACTGCCCTTAACGGATTGGGTCAACTTTTTGAAACCCAGATTTGTTAACTTCAAAATTGGTTGTTGTTTTCCGATTCACTTCCTGAGTATCAACCACATGTAATTCAAATAAATGTGGAGATAATTGGATATTACTTTTTTTGTCTTCCACATTAATTACAGGATTTTCAAAATTTTGAATCTGCACAATTTTCACTTCCTCTATCAATTTCTGATTTTGTGAGATTGTTTTGCAAGATTGTTCCTCCACGGCAGCATGTATTGATGTCATGTATTGATGTTTGATATGTCAAACATACACTCAACATAATCTTTATCTTTCATCAATCAATCAATTTAGATTAGGTATATATATTTTTAAGCTTTTATTATCGGTAGGATTGAGTCATTGATTTGAGAGTCATTTATCAAAACTTCAAACTTGTTCACCTACCGGTCCATGTGACAACTTAATTCTTGTCTTAAGAGGTGAAAAAGTCTCATATATATAGCTTTTAATTCAATATTTCAATAGCACGATTTTGGCGAAACAGAAAAGAGTACTGCTTTTCAATTTTTCAGTCTCTTGGCATTATTTGACAAGTGGGATCATTATTGTATTGTTCTCATCTGATGTATTTAAGTTTAATACAACATATATATAATAAAATTCTAACTAGTTTTTTATTTCAATTTGGATATAATCTAAAGATTGATAAGAGCTGTGGCGCGGCGTATATATATTTAAATGGTTCGTTACTGTTATTATTTAGGTATAGTATATGTCCAGCTTGCAAGTATTATAAAGAATTATGTGTCATCAATTCTGGTACAACCACCGACCTTAATTTGATTATTATCACTCAAATATCATAAAACTAAATACACACATTTCTTCGGTTATATATATAAGAAATTAATATATATACTTTTAATTTTAAATTTCCCTTTCAATATGATTTCTCTTGCTTAATTACCTGTCACCTTCCTTTGCCACAACGCATGCGAGGCCCTGGAAACTGCCCATTGACTGATACAAAGCTCCTGGTGTGGCACAGACGGTTCACATTTTGCAATTTGATCTGCAATTATAGTTGTCAGATTGTTAAATTATATATAGTACTAGAAAATCCTGAAGAGGAGATTCACTCAATTCTCTCTTTTCTCCTTGTTTTTTCCGGAAACTGTATTTGCTTGAGTACACTGATATGTACCTAACTGAAGCACATAAGCTACCAGGTCACACATGCTTGGAAGAAGACTGTCATCATCGGTTGTAGTTGTTTGAATTGATACAGTAGTTGAATAAAATATGTACTTAGTGATCCTTGATTGACACTCATCATGCACGGGATGTATTACATGAGTGCACCATTATTTTGTTGAACACCATTATTTTGTTGAAAACTAAATTCGATCAACCACCTTCCTGCCACCTTTCTAGAAGCCGACCATCACATGGCTCTAACTACCATCCAAATTTTTTCAACCAGCCATCTCTCAACTGTCATCAGTCATTTGATCTGTTTTTATTGTTTTTTGTTTTTATCTCATCTCATTTCTCTATATAAAGGGATGAAAATTGTGTTGTAAGTGTGAGGAGTAGTGTAAGTTAATCAAGAGAGAAATAAAAACTTTCTCCTATCTTTTAAGTGTTTGAATCTCTTTCAGAGGTGCACCACAAGTGACCTCAAACCATATCATCCCACCAACCGTGGTATCAGTGTTAGAATTGTGTGCAATTAAACATGTATATTCGTATTAAATACATAAGCATGAATTGTACCTGAATTTCCCGAATCCAATGAATAATCCAAGAAAACCAAACTGATAATAAAACAAAGAAAATAGTTAAAACAATAGAAAGTCTTCTACTCTCTACTCACCTTTCTCAGATTGTCCAATGAGGAGACAATTCTGTAGTCCATTACATGAGTGAGAGTATGGACCCCCTATATATAGTATAACTTCCTAGAATCCTAACCCATAAAGATTCTCAACCCTAATAGGATGGCTAGTCCTAAAAGGAATACTAGACCCATATATATACAATAGCCCATACCATATCCTACATTTATTTAATGTAACTAAGGTGCACCGAGCCCAACAAATATTGATCACAATCAAACGGGCTCTTCTGGTCAACTCTCACTTACTTAAACATTCCAATCAATTCGGTTTTTCATAAATATAAAATATAATCGCATATGTTGCTCACAGTTTTATAAGAACCTTATCAAAGCTCAGGAGAACCAGAAATTCAAAGAACAGAGGCTAAAACCGAATTGGCCAAGAAATCAAAGTCCTCAAAATAAACTTTTGAGCATACGAGCGTATTCATCCTTAGCCCTATTGAACCCATTAGACTTGCCAGCTTTCTTTCCATGATGTTTAAACTTCTTACCCCTATTGAACTTCTTCTTACCCTTGTTGATGTGAGTAACCATGTGAGCACTTTGTTTCTTACTCTTACGAATAGTCTCTTCCTCCTTGACCACAATTGCAGTCATTTGGTCCAAAGTCCATTCATCCTCTTGAACGTTATAAGATGTTTTCAGAACATCAAACTCACTTGGAAGAGACTCAAGGATTTGCCATACAAGGTGAGAGTCAGAGATCTCGGTATCCAGATCCCTTAATTTCATAGCCATATTAGTCATCTTCATAATATGTTCACGAACATCACCGGTACCATCATAAACCGTTGTTGCCAGCTAGCTCAAATACTTTCCCCTCTCAGCCTTGTTTCGCTTCTTGAACTTTCCACTAATAGCTTTAAGAAAAGCCTTTGCATCCTTACATTTTGGAATCAGCTTTAAGAAAATCCTTTGCATCCTTACATTTTGGAATACTCTTCTTAATAGTTTTGGCAATGGACAAACGCATGATCATCAGACATTTCCGATTAGACTCTTTCCGCTTATTTTGATAAGACCTCTGTTTAGCGGTACTCTCATCAGTTAGTTTAGAATGCTTCTTCTCACGTAACGAAAGGTTTTTCCCCCCAATAGATAGAACAGCAGTGAGAGTCTCTTTCCATTCCTAGAAATTAGTCTCATCCAAAGGTTTAATAGCAGACAATTGCGAAGCAAAATTGTTGACATCGAAAATTGAATATCAAAACAAAGGATTTCATGCTCATAAGATAACATTCAAAACATTTATAGAAACAAAATTCAACATGTGATTGGGCAAAGATCATTACATTCTATAAATGAATTTCTCAAGATGATAAACCTCTTACGGAGAAGAACATCACCTATAACATGTGATAACCCTCCTACGGAGATGATTAAAACATGCATATAGTTTCCATTATTACAGTTCTATAGATGAATATCTCAAGATGATGAATCTCTTACGGAGAAGAACATCACCTATCACTTGTGATAACCCTCCTAAGGAGATGATTAACACAAGCATTTTCATCTTTGCAGTCCAAATTTAATAATTGATTATCGTCGATTATCTCAAAATCTTTAATGATTAGTCACTACGTGAAACATAATCATCCAATTTACGAGAGTATTCAATCAATTATTAAAACTATCAAATTAATAACCGTCAGCCAACTAAATTCTCAAAATCGAAATGATTAGCCACTACATAAAAACATAGCTATTCAATTCACGAGAATATACAAATAGATTATCAATTTCAAACGAAATAATCAAAATGAAAACTTAATAATTAGTCAACTACGTAGAAACATAATCATCCGAAATCACAAAGATTATCAACTGCAATTTTTCTCAAAACCCTTTTAAAAAATTTATAAAACTACCCCTGATTTTGCTAAATTATAAACAGGTCCCTCAAGATTCAATAATTACAAATGACCCTTGAATTTTGTCAAAATTATGAACTGGCCCAATAAGTTTTTATAATTATAAATTGGCCTCAAAACTTTTGAAAATTATAAAGTGACCCTGTAACTTTTCATTGATTATAAAACGGTCCCAAAACTATTTTGAAATTGCAAACTGGTCTAGTGAGTTTTGGTAATTGCAAATTTACCCCATAATTTTATCAAAATTAAAAAAGGCCCAAAATAATTGCAAATCAGACCCTCAAGAATATCGAATTCTCAAAAGATGGCCCAAAGCAAAATCAGCCATGGAAACCCTAGACCTTCGTTCGATGCCGCCTCTACAGCCCGTTCATCGCCTGAAGGCAATGCACGGCGGTGCAAACACGATCCACAAGTCACAGATCTCAAACAAAGAAATCCCGGTGTGGATTGCTGTTGATCTGCCTCCAAGCTCGAGTCTTGGGTGATCGATTCTCGTGGTCGTGGGTCTAGGACGATCGACTTGCATCGTCGATCACAGAAGGTCTGGTTCGTCTCGCAAATCTCATGGGTTTGGAGTGTGACCCACGATAGAAACAGTTGGGTCTGGTTTTGGTGAAGAACAGTTGCATGGAGGGATGGTGGCGTTGATCACAGATGAGCAAACAGGTTTGGGTTGGCTGGAATTAAGGCGTTGACCAATGAAGAGGGAACGATGGGTATGATGATCGGGTTTGGGCGTGATAAACCATCGACCCATGAAGAAAACAAACACTGGTGCGTCTGGTGATAAACCCAGTAATTGAGTGGTCAGTTCTTCAATTATCAGACCATCAATTTTGGTTTTGTAACTGTGATATAAGGGATACTTTATGACATTTAAAGACATTTTTTAAATGACAGATTTTCATGGATTTCTATAGACTTTTATAAATCTGTATGGACTTTTATTGACTTTTTTAGATATTTATCTCAGATATTTATGAATTTGTTTGGATATCTATCTAAGACTTTCATGGATTTGTCATCTCAGACTTCTATTATAGATGGTTGATTGAGACATTTAAATACAATTTATAATAAGTACGTAAGAAAATTAATCAATCATCTAATAGATATCATCACTGAGCTACTTAAAATAAACTGAAATATGAACTAAAAAATATGAATTAAAATGAAGTAAATCTCTCATTCTATAAACAAATATATTAACCCAAAAAGAAATAAATCTTTTATTCACGCTATAGTAAAAAAAACAATGAAAGAATATAAACAAACAATAATGGACTAATCGAATAACCAAGCAAACAATATTAAAACATGTATATATTCAACTGATCATATAAATAAACAATAATAAACTAATTAAATAACCAAGCAAAGCTAAGTATAAAATTTTAAAAAAAGCATAACCTTAAACTAAACCAAACTTTGTCACAACTGGTTTGATCCACGATTTTTAATTAATTCTCTACAACTTCAAATCTTACAAAACTTGATAGGATAATCTAGACATATAGGATATACTACAATAAAATATCAATTTAATCCATAACCATTTGTTTATGAAAACATTCAATTTTTTTTTTGTTTCTCGAATCTGTCAAACATAAATCAATATTGACCTTTGTCCACTTTAGAATTTATAAAAACATTTATACTTATTTATAAATCACAACATTTTGTAGATTCACATTAGACATAATATTATATCTAAATATAAGTTTTCATAATTTTATAGAAAGCAAAACACACCCAAATAAACTTTTGAATTCTAGTTTCTATAATCTGTCCAGAAGAAATCAATATTGATATTTGTCCACTCCAAAATTTATAAACGATTCTATACTAATTTATAAATCATGAAATTTTTCATATTAACATTAGACATAAAGTTCTATCTAAATATAACTTTTCATAATTTTCTAGAGAGAAAAACTTACCCAAATAAATTTACGAATTCTGATTTCTTGAATCTGTCCATGAGAAATCAATATTGACCATTGTCGATTCCAAATTTTATAAAAGCTTTTATACTTATTTATAAATCACAAAGTTTTTCATATTAATATTATACATAACATTATATATAAATATAGTTTTTCATAATTTTTTAGATAGAAAAACTTACCCAAATAAATTTATGAATTCTGGTTTCTTGAATATGTCCAGCAGAAATCAATATTGACATTTGTCCACTCCAAAAATTATAACAATTTTTATACTTATTTATAAAATATAAAATTTTGTAGATTCACATTATACATAATATAATATCTAAATATAATTTTTAATAATTTTATAAATATAAAAAATTACCGAAATAAATTTACGAATTCTGGTTTCTCGAATCTATCCAGCAAATATCAATATTGACCTTTGTCCACTCCAAAATTTATAACAACTTTTATGCTTATTTATAAATAAAGAAATTTTGCAGATTTATATTAGACATAAAATTCTATCTTAATATAATTTTTCATGATTTTCTAGGTAGAAAAACTCACCCAAATAAATTTATGAATTCTAGCTATTTGTCAAAATAAAGGGGTTCCAGCAAGCTTTTGTATATTTCAAAAGCTAAAGTCCACCAAAATCCTTAGGGAGAAGGCTGGACTTGTTATGGATTTTGATACTCATACTTCACACCATCAAGTCCATCGAAATTCATGACTTAAGAAAATCCTTTAAAATATTGTCCCAATTGAATACACCTTGATTTTTGTAGACATTTTCAATGTCTCACTTCAATACACTTGGATTTGGAAATACTCTTTAAAAGTCCATAGAAATCCAAATTGAATACCACTGGATTAATATAGACTCTTTTAAAGTCTTTAAATGTCCAAATTGAATACATCCGGATTTATAAAGTCTTTAAATGTCCTCAAAAATCCTAATTCAATACACCCCCTAAATCTAAAACCTAAATTCTTGTTCATACTATCAGGCAATAGATTTCTATCTAGATACCGATCATCAAACAAAGGAGTTTGTGTTCTTACGGATTCAACATATACTAGACAATACTCATGTATCTAGATCAGTAGATGAATAATAATAACTTTAATATTCAGCCTATATAAAAATACAAATGCTCTGATACCACTAATAGAATTGTGTGTAATTAAACATGTATATTTGTATTAAATACATAAGCATGAATTGTACCTGAATTTCCTAAATCCATTGAATAATCCAAGAAAACCAACCTGAAAATAAAACAAAGAAAATAGTTAAAACAATAGAGAGTCTTCTACTCTCTACTCACCTTTCTCAGATTGTCCAATGGGAGATAATTCTGTAATCTGTTACATGAGTGAGAGTAGGGACCCCCTATATATAGTATAACTTCCTGAAATCATAACCCATAAAGAATTCTCAACCCTAATAATATGGCTAGTCCAAAAAGGAATACTAGGCCCACACATATACAATAGTCCATACCATATCCTACATTTATTTAATGTAGCTAAGGTGCACCGAACCCAGTAAATACTAATCACAATCAAACGGGCTCTTTTGATCAACTTTCACTTACTTTAACATTCCAATCAATTCGGTTTTTCATAAACATAAAATATAATGGCATATGTTGCTCACAATTTTATAAGAACCTTATCAGAGCTCAAGAAAACCAGAAATTCGAAGAACAGAGGCCAAAACCGAATTGGCCAGAAATCAAAGTCCTCAAAATAAACTTTTGAGCATACGAGCGTATTCTACTCATCTCCAAGATTTCAATGGTGAAAATATCACTCAAATCAAAGTTCTAGAGATCCTGCACACGCCACCTGAATTTGGAGAGTGAGATCACGTGTCGCCACGCGCAGCAACAGCATCGGTGCGTCAATGCCACTCTCCGATAGTCTTCCTCTCTCGTTTACAAGATCCGACCAGAAATCTGATCCATCAAGCCGGTCACTTGACCCAACCCAAAATTCGATCCATCAACCCGGTTGTCTAATCTGACCCGACATTCAACCTAGATCTGTTATTGTTCACGGGTTGATAACGTCACTGACGACGTTATAATGGCTATAAAATTCCGTCAGTGAAAGAGAATATTCTGTTATCTGATTGACTTTTTCTAAAAGTTTAACTGCTTGTTTCGGGCATTTCCGAACTCGTTACTCGACAAACTCGGACTAGTGGCTAAGGTTTTGGACTATTCTGGATGCAACTGTGCACTCTGTTTTTGCAAATTCAGACTTCATATTAGTGATTTAAGCACTTCAAGTCTCGATGGTCGACGGTAACGTGCATGTTGTCATCCCGAAACTTACCAAAGACAACTATAACAATTGGTGCATACAAATGAGAGCTCTACTAGGCTCTCAAGATGTTATGGACATTATGGAAGATGGATATACAGAAGTTGAATCCAAAGAAGTTGAAGGAACCATGACAGAATCTCAAATATCAACTCTCAAAGCCGATTGAAAGAGGGATTGTAAAGCAAAGTCCATAATCTATCAAGGACTAGACGAAGCAACGTTCGAGATCATAACATCCGCTAAGTCGTCGAAAGAAGTCTAGGACACCCTTTTTAGGGCCTACAAAGATGTTGACAAAGTAAAAAGGATCCGTTTTTAAAATCTACGAGGTGAGTTTGAATCCCTGCGAATGAAATCTAATGAATCTATTATTGAGTTCTATACAAGAATTATGGTCATTGCGAATTAGCTAAGAAGAAATGGAGCAACTCTCACAGACATGAGAATTTCAAAGAAAATTTTACGATCATTAGATCCAAAGTTTGACTTTATAGTTCTGGCTCTAGAAGAGACAAAAGATATGGAGACAATGTCTATCAAAGAACTTGTGGGATCATTGCAAGCCCATAAGCAGAAAGTCACAAGAAGAAGTGATGATAGAGTATTGGAGTAAGCTCTCCAGTCAAAACTTTCCCTTAATGAAAAAAGATACAAGCAATGGGGGACCCCATGACAAGGAAGAGAACAAGATAGAGGATCTCGTGGAAGAGGTTTATGAAATGCTGAAACCAAGAGTAGAGGCAAATGAGAAAGAGATGTAAATAGAGGAGGACGTGGACAACAGAACTATGTCTCACGAGGAAGAAGACAAGGAAGAAGAGGCTGGTACAACAACCGTCTGAACGTTGACAAAAGAAATGTTCAATACTATAACAACCACAAATATGGCCACTATAGCAACGAGTGAAAAAAGACCGCCAAATGAGGTAAATGAAAATTCTAACTTTTTAGAGAAACAACAAGTTAAAGGAGAATCGTTGATGTTGATGGCACACAACTCAACATATCAAAACCAAAATGTTTGGTTTCCTGATTCTGGAGCCAGCAACCATATGTCTGAGAGAAAAGACTTGGTCACTGAACTTTATGAGAAAGTTCACGGAGAAATCTCATTTGGTGACCTCTCTAAAATTCCTGTCCAAGGAAGAGGAGATGTCATGATCAAGCAAAAGAGTGGAGATTATGTTTTCATCTCCAATGTTTATTATGTTCTAGACATGAAGACAAACATCCTAAGTCTCAGACAACTCTTGGAGAAAGGCTATAACATTAGCCTTCAAGATATGTAACTCACCATTATAGATGCTCGAGGAAAGCTGATTACCCAAGTCCAGATTACAAAGAACAAGATGTCCCCTCTCGCAATTCATCATGATGAGCCAAGGTGTTTGACATCCATCATCAATGACAAAGATTGGTTGTGGCATCTTAGGTATGACATCTCAATTTTGAAAGTTTAAAGCAACTGGGAAGTAAAAAGATGGTGAAAGGATTGCCAAACATCCATCACCCAAATGAGATGTGTGAAAGTTGTGTTCTTAGTAAACAGCACAAAAATAGATTCGGAAAAAAGGTAAATTGGAAAGCAACCATGCCACTTGAGCATGTTCACACATATGTGAGTGGTCCATTAACGCCGATATCAAATGGACAAAATCAATACTTCCTCACCTTCATCGACGACTACAACAGGAAGACTTGGGTCTATTTTCTACAAAAAAAGTCTGAAGTACCTGGTAACTTTAAAGAGTTCAAAACTCTTGTGGAGAAGCAGAATGACTATTACATCAAAACATTAACTACAAAAAAAAAGGTATTTTCCGACGGCTAAATGTCGTCGTTTTAGCCATCGAAAAAGAATATTTCCCGTCGAAAATACATTTTTCCGATGGGAAAAGGTCGTCAGATGCCGTCACAAATACGCTTGTTGCAAATAACAATTTATCAACGAGCTGTCACAAATATGACAATTTTCGACGGTCAATGCCGTTAGAAAAAATAAAAATGTTGTCGGTAATAGTAATCAGAGGTGGTCAAAATTACTAGTATTTTCAACGGGGATTTGCCGTCGGAAAAAGTTTAATGAAAAAAAAATGTTGCGCGGCACCCAGCTAATTCTATGCATTTCATGTGGCTTGAACCCGTGACCACAATGATAGATAGTAAATGTTACTCTTACCGTTTTGCTATAACTTTATAACTGATATTTTTTATATACTATTTACATATAAGCTATTGATATGTTAATTAAATATGTTTTTTGTACAATAATTAAATATAACTATTGATATTATTTTAGAAAATAATATATTAGCTATTGAAATGTGGACTATTGTACAACCCCGTCACGAAGAAAGTGATCTTCAGTAGGGATGTCATTTTTTAAGAAAATGAGTCCTGGAATTGGGATCAGAAAAAAGCTTCCAGAAGTGCATAGTAGATATCTGAAGAAGAGACAAGATAAGTGACTTCAGAGCCCAAATACCCAGAGATCAGCAGACTCCTCAACGTGGTTCCCTTTCACCATAAAGGTATGATGCTTCATTGCCAATTGAACGTGACTTCTAATATATGATGCCTAAAGGGACACGTAGCCTAGAAGATCTGTATGAAAATACAAAACAGGTGGAAGAAGACATTACTCTGTATTGTCTTCTAATGACAAGTGATCCAGTTAGCTTCTAAGAGGCTAACCAAGAAGGAAAATGAAAAAGTACAATGGATGAAGAGATTCGATCCACTAAAAAGAACAAGACATGAGAGTTAACTATTCTCCCAAAAGGTCAGAAAACTGTCAGAGTGAAATGGGTCAACAAGACCAAAAGAAATTCCAAAGGAGAAGTTCAGAGATACAAGGCAAGACTTGTAGCAAAAGGCTATATACAAAGGAAAGGAGTTGATTACGGAGAGTCTTTACCCCGGTTGCCAAACTAGAGACCATCAGATTGTTAATATCATTAGCGGCCTAGAAAAGTTGGAAAATTTACCAACTTGATGTAAAGTCATCATTCCTGAATGGCTTTCTTGAAGAAGAAATTTGTGTGGAACAACCACCTGGATATGGTGAAGAAAGGCAAAGAAGATAAAGTATGCAGGCTAAAAAAACGCTATATGGTTAGAAGCAAGCACCCCGTGCATGGAACATGAGGATTGATGATTACTTCTAAGAGAACAGATTCAAAAAATATCCGTATGAGCATGCATTATATTTGAAGAATGAGACTAACGGAAGTTTGTTATATGCATGCCTATATGTTGATGACTTGATCTTCACCGGCAACAATCAAGCCATGTTTGACGATTTCAAACAGAGAATGGTGAAAGAATTTGAGATGACTGGCATTGGTCTAATGGCTCATTTTCTCGGTATTGAAGTTGTGCAAAGCGAAAAAAGTTTCTTCATCTCCTAGAGTATCTATGCAAAAAAAAAATCTGAAAAGATTTAATATGGTAAAATGCAATCCTATCACAACTCCAGTAGGAAAAGGATTGGAATTAAGAAAGAATGAAAGAGGAGATGTTTATCCAACCTATTTCAAGAGTTTGGTTTGAAGCCTGAGATACTTGACGTGTACCAGGCCAGATACATGGAGACTTCTAACCAGTTTCACCTAAATACAGCAAAGAGGAACTCCGTTACATAAAAGGTACAATTATTGATGGTATATTTTATACCAAATGTGAAGATTACAGGTTGATTGGCTATTCAGACAGTGATTAGGGAAGAGATCTTGATGAACGTAAAAGCACGATAAGTTTTACGCTTTTTATGGGAGATACAGCGTTCATATGGTCATCAAAAATGCAAGTCATTATGACACTGTCATCATGTGAAGCTGAGTACTTTGTTGCCTGCTCAGCTGTTTGTCATGGTATCTGGATCAGAAATATGTTGCAGTACTTGGGATTTCCACAAATCAATCCCACAGAGGTCTACATCGACAATCGATCAACGATTGCACTAGTAATAAATTCAGTATTCCATGAAAGAAGTAAACATATTGATAAGCGGTATCACTTCATCAGAGAGCATGTGAAGAGTAAAGAGGTGGAACTAGTCTCTTGTAGGACATATGATCAAGTTGTTGATATTTTCACCAAGTCGCTCAAACATGACGTGTTTTTAAGACTAAAGACAATGCTTAGTATGGTGAAACATGGAGAGTCAAGTTTAAGGGGGGATGTTGAAAACTAAACTTGATCTCCAGCCAACCACCTTCCTGCCACCTTTCGAGAAGCCGACCATCATATGGCTCCAATTACCATCCAAATTTTTTCAACTGGCCATCTGATCTGTTTTTATTGTTTTTTTGTTTTTTGTTTTTTATCTCATCTCATTTCCCTATATAAAGGGTTGATGATTGTGTTGTAAGTGTGTGGAGTGGTGTAAGTTAATCAAGAGAGAAATAAAAAGCTTCTCCTTTCTTTTGAGTGTTCGAACCTTTCTCAGAGATGCACCACAAGTGACCTCAAATCATACCATCCCACCAACATATTTCCCCATTATTTCCTATTATCATGTTAAGTTGTTTCCATTTCTTAGGATAGGTTGCTGCTCATTCGTTGTGTATTGGCTTATAAATAGCCAACAATGATTGGATGAGAAGATTATGAAGTGAATTATAAACCCAAATATCCTCTCTTAATTTCTCTCTTTTTTTGTGAAATATATCTATCATATATTCGGCAATTTAACAGCCAAATATACCTTTTATTCTACTTCTTTTTGGTTTTCCCTTTCTAAATTTTTATGTATTTTCCTGGATCGGAAAAATACATATCATATACATTCCTAAAGGCATATGGAGTAGCATTTACATAGAGGCTTTGAAGGAAGTGTGTTTGAGGAGATTGAAAATTTTACTAAGGATTTTGACATATATATCTTCAGGGTCTTTCTTTGGTCAAGGCGATCATAAAAAAAGGATTTAGGATCGAAATTACATAACATTGTAAAAACGTCTTAAAATTTTATTTAGTGCAGGACCTTAGTTTATCGCATAAAAAATATGCGTGCCGGATCTTGATCTTACCGACTACCAAATCAGGGCTCTATATATATTTGTTAACCTGTTGATAAGTTTCTTTTTGCCACTGTTCACTTGTTGAGGATATGATATTAGGGCTCGAAAAATAAATGGCACTATTTGAGAGAGGTGTCGTGCAAATATCACCAGTTTAGTAATGTAAGTTTAAAAGATACCATTTAACTTAAAGAGACGAGAATACCTCGATAAAATTGAAAAGGAGAGAAAAGTTGTCATTTTGTGAGTCTGAGAAAAGCAACAGTGAGAAAGAAACCGAGAAAGAAACCGATGACAATGAAATCGACGGCAAGGAAATCGACAGCTTATTGACTGGAACGGCAATACAGTACATTTCGCAGAGATGACAGAGGTAAGTTCAGTTTGTTTTATTTATCGATTTGTTGTTCATAACTTATCATTGCGTTTTAGACTTGTTATGTTGATTGAAATTGTAAATTAGGATTGACACTGGTTGTGGTTTTGGTTTAGGTTTGAAATGAGGTTCAATATCCTGGTATCGAGCAATTTTTGTTTTTAAATAAAAATAAATCGAGAATATTTCAAACGAGATCGAGGAAATTTTTTAGAAAGATTTTAGGAGTTTTATCATACGATCGAGGTTATTTCTGAAAGGGTCAATAACATTTTAAAAGCATCGAGAACATTTTAAAAGCATCGAGAATATTTTTTAAGGATCGAGAAATTGTTTGGAACTATCGAGAATATTTTCCTAACGATCGAGAATGTTTTTCATAGTGATCGAGCTTTTGTTAAATGATCAAGAATATTTTTTAAAGAATCGAGAGGTTTTTCAAATGATCGAGACTATTTTGAAAGGATCGAGAATTTTTGAAAATGATCGAGAATATTTTGATAACGATCGAGAATGTTTTTCAATGGATCGAGATTTTTTAAAATGATGGAATCGAGAAGATTTGTCATCGAATCGAGAAGATTTTTCAAAGAATCGAGAGGTTTGTCAAAGTATCGAGACTATTTTCAAAGGATCGAGAATGTTTTCAAACGATCGAGAATGTTTTTCAAAGGGTCTAGATTTTATAAAATGATCGAGAAGATTTTTCAAAGAATCGAGAGGTTTTTCAAAGGATCAAGACTATTTTCAAAGGTTCGAGAATATTTTCAAAGGTTCGAGAATATTTTCAAACGATCGAGAATGTTTTTCAAATGGTCGAGATTTTTTAAATTGATCAAGAAGATTTTTCAAAGAATCGAGAGGTTTTTCAAATGATTGAGACTATTTTCAAAGGATCGAAAATATTTTCTAACGATCGAGAATGTTTTTCAAAGGGTCGAGAACTTTTTCAAATGATCAAGAAGATTTTTCAATGAATCAAGAGGTTTTTCAAAGAATCGAGACTATTTTCAAAGGATCGAGACTATTTACAAAGGATCGAGATCTTTTTAAACAAATCGAGAACTTTTTCAAAGGATCGAGAATATTTTAAAAGTATTGAGAATTTATTTCAAACGATCGAGAATATTTTCTAATTTTTTTGTAGTTTACTGATGTACTGTTTCTGTGACATTGCAGATGACGAGCAATATGAAGGAATTGCTTAAAACTGCAGAGGGAGATTGGTTCAAGGGAAAATTGACCCGACGCGACCATTTTGAAGCCCTCACCCGTATAGACGATGCACTTAATCGGGTTCTTGAAGAGTTTGCTATTGAGGATCGGCGTCGGTTCATGGCCTCCTGTTTCAGGCATTTCATGTCAATGCACCGGGAGCTAAAGTTTTCGGGTGGTGTTATTCATTAGCTGCTGTTACGGGAGTTGGAACATGATGGACAGACACATGAGATGCGGTTCTTGTTAGGGAACCATGTGATGAGGTTTTCGAAGGTTGAATTTAGCCTCATCACGGTATTACTTTTTGGAGTCATACCGGACACGAGTATGTATGTTGCAGTTGAGAATGGCATACATCGACGGTACTTTCCTGGACATGATGAGGTATCGTTGGATGACTTGAGGGTTGTTCTTACCCAGGGAGAGTTTTAACAGGCGTACGATGTTGTGAAGTTGTGCATCATTTACATGCTGAACTAGATACTGATGGGGGTGGATGAGAGATTGAAGATTCCAGTTTGGCAGTTTCGGTTGGTAGAGGACCTTAATGCCTTCGATGCGTTCCCGTGGGGTGCCCACGTCTATAGGCATTCTATATTTTCATTCAAGCATGCCTTACCACGATGTCGTGAGGAGAGACGACAACAATCACAGGGCGATGTTGGACATTCCTTGGAGGGGTACAACATCTACGGTCTATCACACGCCCTTTTGGTAAGAAATTTGATTTCCAACATGTACATTTAATTTGTAATCCAAAATTGTTTTGGATTATAGATGTACGTATCTTTGATGCAGATATTTGCTTTCGAGGTGATCCCCAAACTGGGTGTCGTTTTCGGGACTCGAAGGTTTACAAACCTTTCCCATCGATTGTTGAAGTGGGAGTTGACCAAACAACCTAGAGGGAAAAAGCTAGAGAAGATTTTTAGTGCTAGGGTAATTTATTTTTTTGTTAATCGTTATATTACTTATGATAAGTAACAATGACATTAATCTAACTACGCTTTCAGATGTCGGTGAGGATGGAAATCATGCCCATAGCAGCTTAGGCGGTGGCCCTGTACTTTGCAGACCTAAATGAGGGGGGGAGCCCATATGTGCAGGACGACATGGTTCACCTTCCTACTGTCCCTGAGCCGACTACAAGTGCAGTTCGTCCCGAGGAGGAGGGTGGGGGTAGGAGGTGTACTGAGACGGAGGCTTCAGACCCTACAGGTCCAGATTTTAGAGGCATGGACACTGGCAAATCTGACCCGTCTTCTTGGTAAGTGAGGCATTGAAAGGTTCGGCTTACCACCCCAGGAACAGGTTCCACTACAGGGGATTCCCGTGCAGGCGTTCGACTTGATAGGGAGGTAAGTTGAGATGGTAGTTTTCTTTTTATTAACAGGAGTTGTTGATTGTTTTCGTATTAACAAAGTTGCATGATTTCAGACCCGTTTAGAACATAACTTGAACGAGTTACGTGAAGTCCTCCAGAAGAGTGAGCAGGATTGACAACAACAGCACAGGGAGTTGCTGGATTTGATCCTAAAGAGCGATGAGGATCGACAGCAACAACATAGAGAGTTGCTTGCATTGATAGGGGGCCTTCAGGGCATCAGGACCCGTATAGAGGATCCACATACCGGAGGGGCATTTCTGGATAGTGGGGCTTAGTCTCCCCATTCCGTTCAGAGCGATTCGTAGGCTCCTCCGCCACTTTCTAGAGAGCAGCAGGCTCCCCCTCTACCAACGTCTGAGCAGAAGGCTCCCCCTCCCCCTCCACCTCCGATTGAGCAGAAGGTTCCCCCTCCCCCTCTACCTCCGATCGATCAGCTAGCTCCCCCTCTACCTCCACCTCCTACCGAGCAGCAGGCTCCCCCTCTTCCTCCTCTCGAGTATCAGACTCCCCTTCCCTCATCCTCATCTCAGCACACCCCGTCGGAGGGGAGTTGGACAGCAGAGACATGTACTGAAGCACGGTTGGCAGTTGGTTAGCCCATACACAGGTCTGTACCGACCTAAGAGGGCGAGGGTAATAGTAGAGGGACCTGACCACATATTTAATCCTCAGGGACTGGTGGACTGTGACCAGTTAAAGGCGTACCGAGCCTTCAAGAATAACGTAAATGGGGAACTGTAAGTAAAATTCATTGTTATTTAGGTGGCCGCTTTTCTTGTAATGCATTATATAAATGTGTAGTTGATGGAACATTAATGCAGACGTGATGTTGATTTGCTGGAGCCTGTTGATGCTGCATGGTTCCATCGGTTGCAGACCAACTTCATGGATGTTGATGATGAGGTATGTGGGACCGTAAATCCTGATTTTAGTATTTTTTTTTAGATGTGTAAGCATCCTAACATATCTTAACGTCTTTATATTCCCAGCATATGGACGCGTACCTCCATATTCTTCGGAAGCGTCAACGGACTTTCCCGAATGTGTATAGTCAGATGGTTAACATATTGGACTCGCAATTTTTTCTAAGTACTGAAATTAATAATGATTACGTATTGTTTTATGTGTGTATGGAAAACATTAATAAATTTGTGTTTTTGTTTCTACAATCCTTTCCGGAGCACCAGTACAGGAAAATGATGCCTCGCGATTCTCGTGGGCAGATCACCCCGAGTCGTTGGAGTGTTTTGAGGTCTTGGTGGAAGGATGACGACCTCACAACGGTCCTTGGGGGTGCCCCGATTGGATACTGTCTATGGCACGAGGTTGGCATGGTAAGTGTTACTTGACATGGTTTGCAATTGTATATATAAATGTTTTTGTACATCCTAACACCTGTTGTTGACGTTTACAGGTCCTGATACCATGCAACATTGGGCGCCAACATTGGCTGCTGGTGACTGTGGACCTCACATACGTAAAGATGTTCATAGTCGACCCCTGGATACAGGAGGTCTAACCTCATATCCGAAAGCAGCAGGTATCCCCGTTGCACTACTTTGTGCCCTCGATGTTGTATCAGGCCAGGTTTCATACTAAACGAGCGGCTGGACTGTTGAAATTTGCGAAGACAAGTAAGCCCTTTGATGTCAGCGTCGTGTCGGGAAAATATGTCCCCCAGCAGAAGCAATCGTAAGACATTCCATAATAGTCACTTTAAGATTGTATTAGTATAAACCTAATGTTTTATTAACGTTTGTTAATGTGTCTAGCTTCAGGGGTAATTGTGGTCCCCACACATTGAGATTGATCGAGTACATACTGGTGAACAAAAACAATTTCGATTGGTCTGAAGATGATATGGGGATCATTCGGGAGAAGATGGCGGTTGAAATATTTACAAACTCCAGGCCCGTTTAGATTTTTGTAGTAATTCATGTGTATACGTACCAATTCTTTTGTGTATGTTCCAATTACTTTTTATATTTACAAATTCTTTTGTATATGTACCAAAAGTTTTGTATATTTACCAATTCTTTTATATATTTACAAATTATTTTGTATAAAATTGTATACATTTGTATATATACAAATCATATTTAAATACAATTGCATTTCAGTTACTTAACAAGTCATACGAGTTCAAATTATAACAATGTTATCATGATAACGCCTCAATTCATTTCACGGCCGCACCGTCTCTAGTAGGGCACGTCTGTCTGTTGTGACCAACAGTATGACAGATACTACACTTGCATCTGTATTCCTCAGAAATGACTCTGCTCGGACCTTCATCAGTAAAAGTTGGGTTAGAACATCTCCTCGAATTATGCCCTGGTTGTCGACATCGTCTACAATTCTGTATGGATGTTCTCTCCGAAGACGAGATACGACGCGAAGCCTTCAGGAGGCCTGCTTGTCTCCTGGAGCTTGGATTAAAAATGACTCTCTCAGCGATGTCAGATGGCACAATCCAAGTGGAAGGATGTCCAACCGGTATAATAAGAACCGAGTACGCATCAATAAGTGTTTGTCGCTTGTAGTAGTCCGCACAGAGGGATGTGAAATCCATGTTTCGGTCCCTGTAAAAACATTGAAAACGATGATAAAATTGTATGATGTTTAAGTAATATTAACCGTACACAAATTGTATTATATACCTTGCGGTAGTGAGAGCGTGAGAACATGGAAGAAGGTCCATTTAGAATTTGTTACATGTGCAGGTCTTCCGGGCTAAGTCAACGGTCCATTGTTTTCCAGCTCGTTTCACCAAAAATATGTTCCAGTCAACTGGATTAACGGTCATAAAATTGCACTTTTCAACACGTTTGAGGATCACAAGATGTGCTGCATCGGTCAACTAATGACGCATGGATTGTGCAACCCTATAACGATCGTGAAACCAACGTTATAACATATTCCTAATAAACTCTGCCAACGTCAACATAGGCAGTTGCCGTGCAAATTTAAGGCATGAGTCTATGCATTCAACAGCATTTGTTTTCATGACCCTATACCTTCTGTCGAGGCAGTGAACACAAGACCACTTGTGTGGACCGGCATCAATTACATATTCATATGCATTCGGGTGCAAGTTGCGTAACTCTTTCATGTGCCGGTTATATTGCAACTCGGTGTACGCTCGGGCTGCTTTATCTATTATTACAGCAACATCCTTTCTATGATATCTCTTCTTAATATTTTCATAAAAGTGCCAGCAACATATGGTATGGGTGGCATAAGGGAACACTTTAGAAATCCCTGCTTCAATGCTTGCATGTCGATCAGAAATGAAAACCAAATCAACTATATGGCTAAGGGCACCTTTCAAGCAATCCAATAACCACTCCCATGATAGGTTGTTTTTCGAGTCACCGTACCCAAAAGCAATTGGATAAACTTGTTCATTCTCATCTTGTGCAGTTGCAACAAACATTGTGCCTCCGAATCTACCCTTTAAATGGGTACCATCAATGGCAATAACTGGATGCATACACCTCTGGAATACTCTGAGTGAGGCACCCAACGACATGAAAAAGTATAGGAATTTACCATTTTCATCGCACTGTAAGTCAGTAATCGTTCCGGGATTTTGTTGTTCCAACACGTAACCGAATGATGGCAGGAGTTGGAAGCTTTCCTTATGCGTTCCATAGGTGAGTGACAATGCATAATCAAGGGCTTGATGTACCTTACTGTACATTTTTTGGATGCCATACATTGTTTTCATGTCGGCGATTATGCCCTTCGGACTCATTAGTCGACCATCCTGTTGCTGCAATCTAGATGCAACCACTTCTCCAATTATGATTGTACTAGCTTATCGATGGCGGCGGTGAATCTCCTCCAACGGACAAGTGTGTTCGTTGATAAAACTTCATGCTTGGAAGTATGTCGCTTCATCTCTCCTAACCGCTCTTAACTTCCATGTACAGTTGTCTATAAAACAAACCAGATGTAATGTTGTCTTATTCGACCTTTTCACCTTCCACTAGAAGTTGTGCCACATTGCAAAATGGCCAGTCAATCTCTTCAAATCCTTTTTAGTAGGAAAAAATTGACCTTTATATATCATGCTGGAAGGTTCATCTTTTACCAAGTTCCTGCTTCCACCCATACCAAACGAGTATGATTCTGCTCCTGGAATAACCCACGTTCTGCCATTCTCAGAATCAGTTGGAGTTACATCAGGCCAGACCTCAGATGTCCCAGCTATATCTACTGCAGTGGAACTACATCTGTGGACACTTCTTGCACGTCTTTCCGTTTCGAACTGTTCTTCATCTTCCTCATTGTTCGGTACATTATGTACCCGATGCAAATTTGCCTCATTAGCCACCTCATGGATTGGTAGGTTATGAGATTCATTGTTCCGTTCATTGTTCATGTCATTATACATCTCATTGTATTGGTGGTTGTACTGCTCGGCGTTCATTTCAATTTGACAACCAAAATCATCGTCCAATTGAGTTCCAACTATATCACCATGGTCGGCTACTTCCGGTGGGACACCACATAGGTTTTCCCTACCGTCAATCCCACTTCTTTCTGTGAACAATTGGTTGCTTCTGCCTGAAGATCGAAATTGTTGGGTGTTATCATGACGAGGGATTTCTTCACCGATGACACCTCCATGCAGCCCTCTCAATTAAACTGACACATAATTGAGAGATTACCCTATCTTCCTTTAGCATAAACAAAACATCGTCGTCATTTCTTAAAAATGTACGACATGTTGTCCAGGGAACGATTGATATAGATTGTAGATCAGCAATGTATTTGTTCACATCGTACTTCACAACGGTTTGTACGATCGATACCAGCTATTCGTAAGTCATATTTTTGGACACATACATTCCTTGGTTATAGGAACCAAGAAACCAAGAAACCTCTGACTTCCATCAGGTAATTGCTCCCATAGATCGTTGTAAGATATTACTAATCTAACCTGATCCATTGTCCTGTGAAAATCATCATCACAAACAATTATTAACAGATAAAAAAAAATTACTTTTACAATTACTAACAATTACAAAAATTTCAAATGGATCTAGTACTTTTTATAAGGGATCGAGAACTTTTTCAAGGGTTTGAGAATTTACAAAGGATCGAGAACTTTTAAAAAGGTTCGATTCGAGAACTTTTATCGAGAATATTTATCAAATTATCGAGAACTTTTTATAACGGTTCGAGAACTTTTTATAACGGTTCGAGAACTTATAACAAGGGAACGAGAATTTTTTCTAAGGGAACGAGAACTTTTATCAAGGGATCGAGAACTTTAACAAGGGAACGAGAACTTTTTCTAAGGGATCGAGAACTTTTAACATGGAACGAGAACTTTTAACATGGAACGAGAACTTTTTCTAAGGGATCAAGAACTTTTAACAACGGAACGAGAACCTTTTTATCGGTTCGAGAACTTTTTTAAGGAGTCGAGAATATTTTTCAAATTATAGAGAACTTTTATCAAGGGATCGAGAACTTTTAACAAGGGAACGGGAACGAGAACTTTTTCCATCGAGAACTTTTAACAACGGGACGAGAAATTTTTCTAAGGGATCGAGAACATTTCTAACGGTTAAAAAACTTTTTTAAGGGATCGGGAATATTTTTCAAATTATCGAGAACTTTTATCAAGGGATCGAGATCTTTTCTCAAGGGATTAAGAACATTTTCGAAGGGACCGAGAACTTTTTCTAAGGGACCGAGAACTTTTTCTAAGGGATCGAGAAAGTTTTTAAGGGATCGAGAACTTTTTTAGGGGATCGAGATTATTTGTCAAATTATCGAGAACTTTTATAACGGTTCGAGAACCTTTGTCCAGGGATCGAGAACTGTTCCTAAGGGATCGAGCATTTTTTGTCTAGCATTTTTTTCAAATAATCGAGCTTTTTTCAAACTAAACAAGAGCTCGTTCCAATATAAAATAAGCTCGATTCATCTTTAAATATTCTCGGTCACACAAGAAAAAAGTATTCTAGTGCAAAATCTGAAATGGATACATTGATATCGAGGAATGAATACATTGATATCGAGGAATGGATACATTGTTAACCCACACAGAAATGAATGCAAAATATTTGAAATGCATACAATAAATTTAAGTGAAGATCATAAATATTTGTTACCTTCTACTGCAGAATCTGGAGAGAGAGTCAAGTTTTTCAGACAACTTTTTTAGGGAGATACCAACGAGTTCAGAAAGGGGCTTTTAAAAAATTAAAGTTTAGGGATAATTTAGGCAGTTCACCATAATAGGTACATTTTAAACTTAAGTTATTAAAAGTGTGACATCATCACAACACACCTTTAAAAATGTGATATATCTCACCATTTCCACTATGATATTATATAACTTGGAGAATAACACATGGTTACATGTCAACCTTCATGTTCGGTGAGAAAGAAAATCAAGAGGCTGGTTTATATCAAGCTTCAAA
This sequence comes from Dipteronia dyeriana, assembly GCA_032871835.1. NCBI lineage: Eukaryota > Viridiplantae > Streptophyta > Magnoliopsida > Sapindales > Sapindaceae > Dipteronia > Dipteronia dyeriana. Next base: position 73,696,698 of record CM065300.1, on the reverse strand, counting down.
TAGTTGTTGTAGAGTCAAATCTCAGATGAGTCCACAATATATATATCATGGAACCAAAGTTGTACTTAGATAACATTAACAGATTGATTTTGTCAATTATATCAATGTCACTGGATTATGTTTCTTTCACAAAGTGTTATCACTACAAGAAAATTAGTCCCAATAGAACATCTATCGGGGCGTAATAACATATTTGTTCTTAAAAATTTCAAATTTAAAGAAACTTTTAGGAACAAAAAAAATCATCCCAACAGAACGTCTATTGAAACGAAACAAATTATTCGTTTCTAAAGAGGTCAAACCCGACGAGACCTTTAGGGATAAAAAATATTTGTCCCAATAGAATGTTTATTGGGACGAAAAAAAAATATTCATCCTTAAAAAGTGTAAAAATGACGAGAATTTTATGGATGAAAATAATTTGTCCCAATAGGATGTTTATTGGGACGAAATCAATCGTTCGTTCCAGTATAATGGTCTATTGGGATGAAAATTATTCGTCCCTAGAAAGTTTAACGTTTTTTATATTTGGAAAGGAAAAAAAAAATTAAAGAGGTTATTTTATTAAGACAAAAATAATATTTATTGCTGATAATGATTTATCGGAATTATATTTTTCATTTTTAATCTTTATTTTTTTAAGTTTTTTCTAAGAGACAAATATCATAATTAAATTTGCTTCACTTTTTTATATTAATTATTATAGATTAATTCAAAAAATTACAAAAAGTATATATGTATTTTTATAAATATAATAAATAAATATCTAAAATGTAAACCTACATTTTAGAAAATTATACATTTATCCTTCCCTTTGTGATAGAATTCAAATATTACACTTGTCGATTAAATTGAAAAATATAAAGAAAGTCTCTCTAATCCGTATACGATTAACAATAGATCATTTCATCTAACAGTATGTAATTTGAAAAAAATAGTTTAATTAAATACTACGATAAACGTTTTTTAACAAGAAAAGAAATTATTAGAATTAATCTACAATAAAAATTTAATAACATGTAAAGGTTATATAAATAGTATGCTTTAATTAATAAATTCGAAGCAGTATCAAAGTGGATAAGCTTTGTTTCAGTTTCAGGTGAGTGGTTTGATACTGGTGATGAACGAAACATTAAATGAGGTTTGACTGCGATGGGAGGGTTGTGATGAGAGTAGGGATGACAACGGGACGGGTTCGAGGCGGGGTGGCTTTTACTACACCCCGTCCCATTATTTTTTTTAAACTCATCCCCTTATAAAATCCCGCAATAGATGGAGTAGGGCGGGGTACGCTTTCCCCATCCCCATCCACATCCAATTTAACCCATTTAATAAATTTTTTTATTAAAATATTGTCAAAAAATAATATTTAATAAAATAATAAATATATATGTATATACTAATAAATATGATATAATATATAAAGTAATTCTTAAAAATAAATTGAAAATCATCTCATAAATATAAATATCAAAAATAAAAAATAAATTCAATCATTTTAAAACATTAACATTGAACTAAATAATAATAAAAATAAGTATTATATTTTAAGCTAAGCAGGTGCGAGGATTATAAAACTCATCCCCATCCCATAAGTATGGGTCCCTACATGCCCCATCCCGTGGGGTTTTTTGTCATCCCTAGATGAGAGTGAGCTGTGGGTGGGTGGGTGGGTAATGGGACGATAGAGTTCCAAACAAACTTCGTCCCTATAGATATTTTATTGGGTTGAAAATTAAAATTTGTCCTTGAGGCGACGTAATTTGGAACAAATTTACTCATTAAATCATAACTGTGGGTAGAAATCTCTACTGAAATGGGATTTTCATTCCTGATTCATTCTCTTGTAACCATTGATCTAATAATTTAATAAAATATTATCTAATAAATGTTTTTTACTAACCATCTATATATCATACAAAATAATTATAAAGGTTCATGGAATCAATTTAAATTATCTAGTAATAATTTTTTAAAATTTGTTCAATACAATTTTCATTTTTAATAAAAAATAATAATAACATATTTACATTATATATAAATAGTTTGCATTATTTATTGAAGTTGAAATTGTGTAGTGTAATGGTTTGAGCTCTACACCATCGAATGTAAAAGGACGAAAAATAATCGTCCCGATAAAAATTAAAATTTTATAATATGTCTATCTTTTTTTTTTGTTTTTTTTTTTTTGAAATATAACTAATGTCAGGACCTGGTGAGAATACTTAAACTCTGCAAGCACGACCTAGAATATTACTCTCACTATCAGGGAGGGCTGACACATACTTAAAAAATATGTACGGTGAGACTCGAACCCCTGACCACTAGGTATGGAAGGGATATACACAACCATTATTGAAATAAATATTTTGATTAATACAATAAAATTAAAATTTATCAAACAATTGTTTTTTTCCTATAAGAGTTTGTTTTGAATTCGTCAATAAAAGTTTAACAATCTATGTATATTATATAAAAATATTGTACAAATATTAATAAACCGTAACATTTGGTCCAATGATAAAGGCTACCATCCACGTCGGGGCCTTGGACTGCCACTAAAGAAAGTGGGGGAAGACCGGATGGGGCGTGCTTTTCATCACAAGAGTTTTTTTTTTTTTTTTAATGTATTTCTGTTTCATGCAGAAGATGGGGAATTTTTACGGGACCCTATCGTCTATATAAAACACTTAATTCCTCAATGGTGAGAATTTCTGCTACTATAATACATATTTTTGGCGTTAAAATTAGAACAATAATAACTAAAATCAATTGTGATTTCCGTCGCTAGAACTTGAAAAAATTGTGGTTTCTGCTACTGGGATTCGAACACGCATTTCTGGAATTGAAATTGTGAATGTACTACAGTGAAAATTGTAGCAATAATTGCATATAAATTATTTTACAACAATTTTTGCGTTTAACAAAAATGGATAAACATATTTTTGAGGTTAAAAATAAAATAATAATGCATAATTATTAAATAAAAAGGAAAGTAATCTCCGTGGCTGGGATTTGAATCCGGAAATCAAGAAATTGAGTTTGCCAATGTGATAGGCAAAAGCTATGAGATCCTTTGCATCAAAATTAACTTTATAAATTTGAAATAAAAAAATTTGATACTGCTGCCAGAATTTAAACCCAGATTTCATAGGGATTGAGATTGCCAATGTATTAAGGCGGAAGTTGTGATATTAGTGGCATCCAATTTGATTATATACTCTATTAAAGTTTAGGGTCGGTTTAATATTGATGTAACTTTTATAATAATCACTGTTAGTTGTGCTGAAGGAATAATCAGCAGTGAAATTAATCAGCAAATGTTTGGTTAATTGTATTTTTAAAATCACTGAATAGCTCAAAAGAAGTATACATATGTTTGGTAATTTTATTGTAAAAGTGCTGAGATTCGTTACAATGACTAAAATGTACATAGGTTTTGACCATATTTTTTTTTTTCATTAATTACATATATTAAATGAATATTTAAGTAGAATATTTAAATTGGAAAAAAAAATCCATAACAACAATAAAAATATTTTTAAAATATTTTATAAATCAAATCAATATTTAAATAGAATATTTAATTTTGAGATGAAATAAGGAATATAAATGATTTTAACTTGATTTCATAAGGATAATAACGATATTTTAAAAGAAGCATTAAATGTTGAAATAGATTATTTCATAGTCACTTTCGAAAAGTAACCCCTCACCTACTTCTCAAAATTACTGTCAAAACTTACTAGATTATCAATTAATCACTTTTGGAAGTTTTACCAAACATCATTTTATGTTAAAATTATAAAATAATCTGATTTTAACTTTTCAAAAGCAATACCAAACAGACCCTTAATGTAAATAGTTAACTATAATTTTCATGTTAAAATTCAAATAATAATACTAAATATCCCGACACGCATATGAACTTAGTGATGTGTTATTTCACAAATGGGAGCTACGATCCTCTCATTGTTTTGCTTTTTTCTAACCTATTTTTTTAATAGTAAAAAAACATTTGATTACACGAGAGAAAAAAAACAAACAACTATCTAGTCCCATGTGATATATTTTAACTATCACTAGATTAAGAAAAGCCTATGGAGGATCCTCACTTCATAAATGGATATATATTAATGAAGATTTATTTCAATCGACACCCGTATCATATAAATTAAATTGTCACATAAAAAATTGAGATATTAGTTGGGATTATCAAGCACTACTAAAATTTAAAGCTACATAGTAATAACTCTCTAATCGAAACTAAAGTTATATAACTTCATAGAAACGGTTTCATAACGATACAAATTAAACGTCTAGTTTTGTACATTCTAACCAAAGGAAAAAACCCATCTATATAGATTCCCCCCAACGCAATGCTTTTACTCTATCGCTTTTATAAGCTCTCAGCCTATCACTAATAGTGTTTTGTTGCTAAATGCATTTCTGAATGTAAACTTAAATTGGATTGAAATATACATATAATAATCATCATGTTGTGATTTTTTTTTCCTGTTGTTGTTGTTGTTGTTTAATATTGAAATCTCTGCTCTTTCTTTCTCCTTGTGATAATTTTATTCGGCTTGACATGTCAGTACGGAGTCCGGGATTCACGGAACCTAATCTCCACGACGTCAAACCATGTTAGCTAAAAAGGCCACATGCGGCAACACCGAATTGATGGGTGAAGACGAAGTAGCCCATAACGGGGACATACTCGCCAGAGAGCCTTGAAATAGGTGAATTAACACAAACTCGTAGAAAATACAAAAATATCATTAATAACACAAGATTTTAGATTATCTTCCACAAGATTTAGCATTGGGTTAGGCAAGACAATTCTGCAGTTGACAAATCCATCAATTGACAAATCCAACAATAAATGTGAAGACCTAGAGGAACACTCTTATAAGTAATGAAGATCCTAACACCATAAATGCATGAAGACTCGATTCAACAGAAATTTTGCCAAGTACGATCCTCCTAGGATCACGCCCCTTAATGATCTTTGCTTGAATGCCAAGGTTAGGGCAACACCCTAACCCCTATATAAACACATGTATCAATCAAAGAATGGATGAGGTACTACATGTCATACATCACTTCTAAACTGTAATCATTCTTTTCATAGTTAGGATTCTCTTTCTCTATCTTCAAGGCGACCGTAGTTTTTGTCTATTTTTCCACTTAAAAACCTTGATGGTCTTTAGTATTTTATCATGTTTTTCATATATGTTATCCATTAAACCAACTTTCTCACACAAGTGAAAGCACAATCGAAATCACACCTCGTTGGTTGATCTAGGCATCAATCAGCCAGCATGTTGTTGAGAAGGTTTATCCAAAATTCAAAGTCAACAGTAGGCACTAGAATGAGGGGGTGAATCTCCGACCTCACGTTTAAGGGCCACAAGATAGACAAAAATCTGAGACTTAACCGCCAGCCGTCATCCACCACTTAGGGAAATTCCATATATCCAAGATTCTTCATAGATACCAAGAGAAAAGATCGAGGGAAGAATATGAAAAGCTGACAAACTCCAGAGTAATTTGAATTCGACCTTAGAGAAGCCCTTAATAAAGACACTAGAAAAGAACAAGTTGAAGTTATAGGCCTACGGTTAACAATCACGGTAAAAAATGGCTTGACAAGGCTTTTACGGGAATATAGGGAATTATTTGCTTGGAGCCACGAAGACATGCCAAGGATTGATACGTGCAATATCTCACACTATAGGGCTTCATCCACGAGGTAAAGGACCCCACCTGGATCGCTAATGTTGTATTGGTAAAAATAAGAATAAACGATGACGGATGTGTGTAGACTTCATGGATCTCAACAAGGTGTGCCCGAAAGACAACTTTTCACTTCCCTGATTGACCAGTTAGTGAACGCCACTACAGGCCACAAACTCCTCAGTTTTATGGATGCACACTTCAAATACAGTCAAATCAAGATGCATGGTTCGAATGAAGAGAAGACATATTTCACCCTAAACCTAGGGTTGTATTGTTACACCCTCATGCTCTACGGATTGAAGGACGTAAAAGCAAGATACCAGCTTTTTGTCAACAAAACGTTTACCAAACAAATCGAGAAGACAATAGAGGTGTACGTGGATGATATGCTGACCAATAGCAGAAGAGCCAGTGATCACATCCATGACTTACAAAAAACCTTCAATGTATTACAAAGGTGCAATATGAGGCTAAACCCAACCAAATACTTGTTCGGGGTGCCCTCTTGGAAGTTCTTAGGTTTCCAGGTGAATCGGGGGGGGGGATATAGCAAACCCGAAGAAAATCTCTGCAATAAGAGGAATGAAAGCACCGAAAACACTTAGAGAATTTCAGCTATTAACTGGTTGCCTAGGATTACTGAAAAGATTCATCTCAAGATCGACAAAAAAATTCTTACCATTCTTTAAAGCCTTAAAAAGTGGAGCATGAATGAAGTGGAATGAGCAATGTGGGAAAGCTTTCCAGTAATTAAAGGACTACCTAAGGCGAGCACCCTTACTATCTAGACCACAACCAGGTGAGACTCCATACATGTATTTATCGGTGATGACTTCATACATGTATCTGTCGGTGATGGACATCGCCGTTAGCTCTGCACTCATGAGACAAGATAAAGGCATACAACGCCCAATATATTGGAAAAGCCAAAAGTATCTGGCAGATTGAAAAATTGGACAATTAAACTAAGCAAATTTGATATCGAATACATCTCAAGATCTTCAATCAAAGGACATATAATGACAGACTTCATCGCTGAGTTCACAGACCCCAATATTGGAGTCACCAGATCACTCGAGGATAAAGGGAATACCAAAGAGTTTAAATGGAGACTGCATGTGGATGGGTCTTCTTATAGCCACGGAAGAGGAGCAAGAATTACAATCACCACTCCAGAAGAAGAGGTTGTCGAGTGTGTTTTACGCTTTGATTTTAAGGTTATCAACAATCAAGCAAAATACGACACTTTGCTCGCCAGACTAAAAATATCAACAACTCTAGGGCCTAACGAGATCCATATATTCAATGACTCGCAAGTGGTCGTAAACCTAGTCAATGGCGAGTAACAGGCCAAAGAAGATACCATGGTAACATATCTAACAATTACTGAAATAACGATACTACGCTTTAGGAATTTCGAGAACACTCAAATCCCTCTAGAATAGAATAAAAAAGCAGATGCTCTCTCCAAACTCGCCATCGCCACCAACACCACACGGATATACCTAAAATCCGTTTCAGTAGCACATCTCGCTCGACCAAGCATAGAAGGTTAGGATTAGGAATTGGACGTAAGAGAATTAGACACAAGAAAGGATACCTGGATGACACCCATCTGGAGGTATCTTGATAGCGACATCTTGCTAGAAGACTCATTGAAAGCTAAGCGTATCAAATATTGCTCCGCGAGATAGACCAGTTTTGAAGAAGAACTTTATCGGAGATGATTTTTATGAGTTTTACAACGATATTAGGGTCTAGTAAAAGCCGCATACATATTTTAGTTCATCTGTATAGGAAATTACAGAAATCATGTTAGGAGTGCTGGGGTTTATACCCTAAAGATGTAATTTATAAATGGATTTATGAAAAGTTCAATTCATTCTTATTGTGTTGTTTATTTTATAACTTGTGTATATATTTAACATCCAAGATTTTTGGATGTAATCTCGAACTGTGTATATAAGTGTCATATATGGATGGATACAGTAAGAGACGTGCAATCTAAAGAGTCCATAGATAGCAAATAAAGCTGGGTACTTTATTTGTGGCTAATCTATAGCTGCGGCCCATTCCGTAATATACAGTGATTCTATTCTGAATCACTCATATGAGATATGGGAATGGAGGCACCTTGTATGATGTGATCATATAGGACTGGGTCATGATCTATATGAATCTCTCACCAAGATCTGTTTACCGATGAGATTCATATATATCAACTAATGATGGCTATATGTGGGTGATCTTAATCTTGAGTGTCTTATCGACTCCTTCAGGTTAAATCGTGGTCTTTGATATACCATGGGTAAGGTCGGATGTATTTCCTGATTAATATGCTCCGCATGTTGGGATTACGGTTTGGCTTGTAGTTGGGAAGGTTTGTACACAATAGTGAAATCCACTACTTTTTGTGAGAAGTATATGGTAGTTCCCTTAAGGGTTGATTCGGGGTTTGGACAGTATGAGCGCTCTCCTAATTCCGTGAGGAAATAGAATTTATTGTCTATTAGAGAGTCAACGGTACTTAGAAGATATATGTAATTAGAGGGGTATAACAGACATTATGACCCAGCTCTAATTATGAACTATTGTGGAGGATCACACCATATGTAATAGCTATATCAATGGACATCGAATTGTATCGGTCTGTATAAAAGCGTCTACAGTTGAAAGAGTGCAACTTCGGGTTTTTAGTGGAATAACACCGGAGTTAATAAACAAGGAATATTAATTAAAGAGTTTAATTAATGATTCCGATGATTATTGGAGCTCAAAATATTGTGGGTCTGGTACATCCCCTTGCTAGCCCGATGGATTTAGGTAACAAGGGTCACGGTTAATTAATTGGATTGTCCAATTAATTATGTTATGAAAGTGACACGTATTTATTCGGAAATTAATTGAATAATGAGATTATTTAATTAATGAATAATAGTGATTAAATAAATTAAATAATGAGATTATTTAATTATATTATTAATCACTAAATGGAGGGTGTTGATTGATTTTTAATTTTTAAAGATAAAATAATTTGATTATTTTATTATATTAAATTTTTAATTTTTAATTTAAAGAGTTTGGATTCAATATAAATTGATTAACATCTTTAAAAGTTTTAGTTATAATAATTATATGAGATATATTTGATAACTAAAAAAGAAAGTCACACGAATCATAAGTGATTCAATTTGCATGTGATGCCAATGGTGCAGTGTGCGTTTGTATTTAAAAAGAAAGTCAAAAGAGTTTTGATAAAAAATCAAAAAGAAAAAATGTTTGTTATTTTGGCTTTAAAAGGTGCGTGAGAAATCATATTAGATAGATTTGATATATATATTATGTTTTCATAAACGAAACCAAGTGGGCCAATATAAGTTTTGTATGAGATGCAATTTATGTGTACATGAGATCAATACACCAAATTGAGAAGAAAGAATTTCTTCAAGTATTTTATCAACATCCTTCATTTAAGTTTCTGAGTACGTGATGCGATCACACGCAGTTACCAATCCTAGAAGATAACGAGAAAGATTGAGTGGTTCAGACAGTAGTACATCGTAAAGTGAAAGAGTCTCCAAACGTTGGTAAGATTGATTCAGACAGGAGTATATCGTAAATTGAAGGAGCCTCCGAACGTTGGTATGATTTTCTTCTCTTTAAATTGATTACAATTTTTGTGTTTACATATTGTATGTATTAGTTCCGAAAAATAATTACGATCCCAAGTTCACTGGTCCCAGATACAGATTATGATTTGTATAAAAAAATTAAAACCTTATTTCCGCTACGTGACCGGTGAATGGGGTTCAAACAATTGGTATCAGAGTCTGGTTATTTTTCGAAACAGGAAATTGTTTTCGATGCTCATGTATGTATGATTGTGTAGGCACCATCTTTATGATTGTATGGATGTTTATAATTAAATTGTTTAATTTAAACATGGTTAATCGTAAATTTTTATGGTACTGTGGATTTAGGGTTTATGGGTTGTATAATTTTTATTTTATTTATTTTTACTGTTATTGTATTATAAATAAATATAATTGTAACCTGAAAATGAAGAATTGGAAACGTGCGACGCCGAACACTGTTCATGTGGTACTGCGCACCGAACACTGTTCACCGGGTACTGTTCACACAAGGTTCCGTTGGCAAGTGTTGCCTAGTGCGTTCCGTGCAGATTTCCCGTTTCGGATTCATGAGATGAATCAGAGTGACCTCATGAGAATGGAAGATATCTGAAGTTACTAGAAGACCAAGGAATGCCTTGGGGAATTTTTTGTAATTTTAGATTTAAATTTTTTAGGTTAAATAATCCACAGTACTCGGTCAATTCAAGTATGTTTTATATTATGTGATGATAAAAGCATTGTCATGTATACGTATGTCATTTAGATTATATGTGCCTACACAAATATATTTCATATGTCATACATGCATCATAGCCTGATACTTTATGTATTTTTTTAATGTGATTAAATTGGGTAAATACATAAATGTCTATGAATAATGAGATTAGTTTTTTAATGGTTTGAAAACTTTGTAATTCTCATTAATATTAATCTAGTTATTAAAGTGTTTAAAAAATTAGATTAATAGGGTCATTTATTAGGATTAATTTGATTAATAACCTAATAATAAATTATCCGAATAAAGTGTTAAGGTTTTAATAGTTAAAACTTGTTAAACACTAACATAATAATCTGACCTTAATAAATAATTTACAAAGGCTTACATTATTCACTAATATATTAGATTTTTAATTGTTAAAAAAAATTAATAATTTTTTATTTAATTAGAATTTGTTTCTAATTAGTTAATGCACTAGATAACTTGATTAAAGTTAGTCGTTTATTCCTGTAGAGTCTCGGTGCATTAACGGTTAATAGGAAACCCTATTTTTAAAATAGTGAGTTGAAGAGGGATATATGACATATATATCCTGCGGTCTCCATCATTAGTTCAACACTGTGAGATCTGAGTGGGGCCTCAAAACGGCTTTACTTTCGTCCTCCCTAAGGAGGGTTTCCACAAAGGTCAATACCAAGGTTGACTTCCTAACGAATAGGATTTCTGAGGGTATTTCGGGATTGACCGACCCTAAGGCAGCAATTCTCGAGTTAAGTTTATGAGATCTGAAAATGGTGGGTTACACCCACGAAGGTTTTGATTAAGTTTGTTAATTAAAAACATGGCTGAATGAACGATGGTTGAATGATATGGAATAAGAGTTATTCTAAAATATCATTTGATTGAAAATGTCTCGGTCCAACATGCAAAGACTTGACCGACCTTAAGGCACCACTTCTTTGTGGTATGTTGGATTGTCGTGGTATATTAACTAGTTTTAGGTTAGTTCTAGTTCGTTAAAAATGTGCATGCATCATGTTTAAATTTATGTCAAAGCACTCGCACTTGTTTTAAATAAATAACTGAATGAATGTTTTTATTTATTTCAGCAATAATGTCTTTTACATTACTTCAAAGTCTCTTAAACGATAAATTAACTAGTGATAACTACACTAAGTGGAAACTTAACATTAATACAATATTGGTCACCAAAGACCTCAAGTTTGTGCTTACGGAGGAATGTCCTCTAGCACCTGCTGCCAATACCACACGAACTGTTCGTGAGGCATACGAGGGATGGGTCTCATCTGATGAGAATGAGTGAACATATATGTTGGCTCCTATGACAGACGTGCTTGTTACAAAGCATGAAGCAATGACTTCAGCATTCGAAATCATGGAGTCATTGTAAGTTATGTTTGGGCAGCCCTCCGAACAAAAGCGACATGAAGTTGTTCGTTTCGCTATGCTCACTCGCATGAAGGATGGTACATCAGTTCGGGAACATGTCCTGAGCATGATGTCCTACTTCAACACGGCAAAAGTCAATGCGTGGGGCCATTGATGAACCCAGTCAAGTGAGCATCATACTGACGACTCTTCCAAAGAGTTTCGATCAGTTTAAGAGTAACTAGGAGATGTACAAGTTAAGGTTCAATCTCACATAGTTGCTCAAGAGTCCTTGACTAAGGACAATAAGGCAAGACCGGTGAGGCAAATGTTGTCAAACCATCTTCCTCCAATAATAATAAGAGGAAGAGGTCTACTGAGAAAACGAAGGGTAAGCCCAAACCCAAGAAAGCCCAAAGCAAGAAGAAGTCCAAGAAAAGTAAATATGATTTACTTATTCTTGAGTCGTATTTAGTGGAAGATGATTCTTCACCCTGGATAGTTGATTCGGGGGCCACTAACCTTGTTTGTTTTTCTTTACAATTGACTGATTCTTGGACACAGCTAGAGGAGCAAGCCTTCTCAATGCGTATGGGGTCAGGGGATGTCATGTCGGCACGAGCAGTAAGCGTAATTAGATTACGATTTTGTAAAAATTATATATTGTTGGACAATGTATTTTATATTCCTAGATTTACAAGAAATTTGATCTCCGTTTCTGAGTTGTTAGAACAAAAATATTCTGTTTCTTTTAATAATAAGTCTGTTACTATTGGAAAAAATGGTATGGATATTTGTTTAGGAATTAATGAAAAAAATTTGTATGTGTTAAGACCGTTAATACATACTACACTGCTCAACACCGAAATGTTTAAGGTTGAAAAACCAAAAGCTAAATGATATAAAATATCTCTATATAATGACATGTATCTCTGGCATCTAAGGCTTGGCCATATCAACTTTGACCGGATAGACAGACTAGTAAAAAGCGGACCTTAAAGTGAGTTAAAGGTTGGCACCTTACCTGTCTTCGAATCTTGTCTGGAAGGTAAGATGACTAAGAAACCTTTTACTGGAAAACAGCTTAGAGCTAAAGAACCGCTAGAGCTTAAACATACAGACGTCTACGGACCAATGAATGTTAAAGCTAGGGGTGGTTTTGAGTATTATGCCACCTTTATAGATGACTTCTCAAGATACGGATACGTCTACCTAATGAAACGGAAGTCGAAAACATTTGAAATGTTTAAAGAATTTCGAGCTGAAGTTGAGAATCAATTAGGTATGACTATCAACTCACTACGATCGGATCGTGGATATGAGTACCTTGACCAAGAGTTTGAAGACTTCATGGCAAACTCTTGGTCGAGCATGGGATAGTTTTCCAACTCACAGCTCCCGGTACACCTCAGAAAAATGGTGTAGCGGAGAGTAGAAATAGAACCCTAATGGAAATGGTGAGATCTATGATTAGTTTCTCATCATTACCAAATTCCTTCTAGGGATATGCGTTACAAACAGCGGTATACATTTTGAATGTGGTGCAATCCAAATCTGTTCCTAAGACTCCCCTAGAGTTGTGGAATGGTCATAAAGTTAGTTTGTGACATTTTCACATATGGGGGGTGTCCAGCACACGTGCTGAAGAACAAAAGTGGAAAGCTAGACTCCAAGTCTGTGGTCTGCTTGTTTGTAGGATACTCCAATAAGACCAGAGGTGGACACTTCTATAGTCCCGAAGATAACAAAGTATTTGTATCGACAAATGCGTTGTTTCTTGAGGACAGTTATATTAGTGACCATAAACCTCGTTCTGAGATTGTATTGAATGAGTTGGAGCATGGTGAGAATAGTGCTTCATCAACAAGAGTTGTTGATCAACAAACATCTGAGAGTCAGATGGTTCCTAATCAGGATACACTACCACCTAAACATAGTGAGAGGGTTGTGAGACAACCTGAATGCTATTTAGACATATGTGAGGGATAAGGTGTTGTCTCTGCTGATAGTGTGGATGATTCATTGACATTTAATAATGTAATAGAAGATCCTGATAAAAAGGAATGGCTTAAAGCCAAGAATCTCGAGATGGAGTCCATGTACTCTAACTCAGTTTGGGATCTTGTAGACTTACTGGATGGAGTAAAACCCATATGTTGTAAGTGGATCTACAAGAGAAAGAAAGGAGTAGACAGGAAGGTAGAGACCTTCAAATCAATGCTAGTGGCCAAGGGTTATACCCAGAAAGTGAGGGTCGATTATGAAGAGACCTTCTCGCCCATATCCATGTTTAAGTCTATTAGGATTCTCTTATCCATTGATGTCTATTTAGATTATGAAATTTGGTAAATGGACGTCAAGACTGCATTCTTGAATGGAAATCTTGACGAGAGGATTTACATGATGTAACCAGAGAGATTCGTGTCTCCGGATCAAGAGTAAAAGGTTTGTAAGCTGCAAATGTCTATCTATGGACTTAAGCAAGCATCTAGATCTTGGAACATAAGGTTTGATGATGTGATTAAAACCTATAGCTTCAAGCAGAATGTCGATGAGCCTCGTGTCTACAAGAGCATCATTGACAAGAAAGTAGTTTTCTTGATCCTATACGTAGATGATATCCTACTCATTGGGAATGGTGTGGGAGTATTGTCTGATGTAAAGGGTTGGTTGGCTAGCCAAGTCCAAATGAAAGATTTGGGAGAGACAAGTTATGTTCTAGGGATCCAACTTATAAGGGATCCAACTTATAAGGGATCGTAAGAACAAACTCATAGTATTGTCTCAAGCATCATACATCGACAAGATTCTTGTGCGATTTTCGATTCAGAACTCCAAGAAAGGCAATTTACCTTCCAGACAAGGAGTTCACTTGTCTAACGAACAGTGTCCTAAGACACCTCAAGAAGTTGAGGACATGAGACGTGCACCCTATGCATCAGCAGTAGGTAGTCTCATGTATGCTATGTTATGCACGAGACCGGACATCTGTTATGCAGTGGGAGTAGTCAGCAGATACCAGTCCAACCAAGGATTGGATCATTGGTTTGCTGTTAAAATTATTCTCAAGTATCTTCGGAGAATAAGAGACTATATCCTAGTGTATTCTGGGCAGGATTTGATCCCGTTAGGGTACACGGATTCTGATTATCAGTCAGATAGAGATTCTAGAAAATCCATGTCTAGATCAGTATTTACCATGGGTGGTGGAGCCATTGTGTGGAGAAGTATCAAGCAATCTTGCATTACTGACTCCATTATGGAATCCGAATATGTAGCCGCTTGTGAAGCTGCTAAAGAGGCTGTTTGGGTCCGTAAGTTTTTGAGTGATCTAGAAGTTGTTTCAGATCTGGGTAAGCCTATCACACTTTATTGTGATAACAATGGTGTTGTGGCTAATTCCAAAGAACCAAGAAGCCATAAAAGAGGGAAGCATATAGAGAGAAAGATTCATCTCATTTGAAAGATAGTATAGAGAGGAGATATGATCGTCACCAAGATAGCCTTACAAGACAATCATGTTGATCCATTTACGAAGACCTACCGACTAAAGCGTTATTGGGTCACCTAGATGGTCTAGGGTTACGAGACATGCATCACATGCTTTAGTGGGAGATTGTTGGGGTTTATACCATAAAGATGTAATTTGTGAATAGATTTATGAAATAAATAAAAGGAAAAGTTCAATTCATTCTTGTTGTGTTGTTTATTTTATAACTTGTGCATATATTTAACATACAAGATTGCCTGATGTAATCTCGAACTGTGTATATAAGTGTCATATACGGATGGATACAGTAAGAGACGTGCAATCTAAAGAGTCCACAGATAGAAAATAAAGCTGGGTACTTTATTTCTGGTTAATCTATAGTTGCGGTTCATTCCGTAATATACGGTGATTTTATCCTGAATCATTCATATGAGATATGAGAATGAAGACACCTTGTATGATGTGATCATATAGGAATGGGCTATGATCTATTTGAATCTCTCACCAATATCCGTTTACCGATGAGATTCATATATATCAACTAATGATGGCTACATGTGGGTGATCTTAATCCTGAGTGTGTTATCGACTCCTTCAGGTTAAATCATGGTCTTTGATATATCATGGGTGAGGTCGGATGTATTTCCTGATCAATATGCTCCGTATGTTGGGATTACAGTTTGGCTCTTAGCTGGGAAGGTTTGTACACAATAGTGGAATCCACTCCTTCTTGTGAGAAGTATATGGCAGTTCCCTTAATGGTTGATTCAGGGTTTAGACAGTATGAGCGCTCTTCTAATTCCGTGAGGACATAGGATTTATTGTCCATTAGAGAATCAACGGTACTTAAAGGATATATGTAATTAAAGAGGTATAACGAACATTATGACCCATCTCTAACTATGAACTATTATGGATGATCACACAATATGTAATAGTTATATGGATGGACACCGAGTTGTATCGGTCTGTGTAAAAGCGTCTACAATTGAGAGAGTGCAGCTTCGGGTTTTTAGTGGAATTACACCGGAGTTAATAATCAAGGAATATTACTTAAAAAGTTTAATTAATGATTCAGAGGATTATTAGAGCTTAAAATATTATGGGTCTATTACGTCCCTTTACTAGCCCGATGGATTTAGGTAACAATGGTCACGGTTAATTAATTGGATTGTCCAATTAATTGTGTTACGAAAGTGACACGTATTTATTCGGGATAATTAATTGAATAATGATATTATTTAATTAATGAATAATTGTTATTAAATAAATTAAATAATGAGATTATTTAATTATATTATTAATCACTAAATTAAGGGTGTTGATTGATTTTTAGTTTTTAAAGATAAAATAATTTGATTATTTTATTATATTAAATTTTTAATTTTTAATTTGAAGAGTTTTGATTCAATATAAATTGATTAATATCTTTAAAAGTTTTAGTTATAATAAATATATGAGATATATTTGATAACTAAAAAAAAAGTCACATGAATCCTAAGTTATTCGATTTGCATGTGATGCAAATGGTGCAGTGTGCGTTTCTATTTAAAAAGAAAGTAAAAAGAGTTTTGATAAAAAAAACAAAAAGAAAAAAGGTTTGTTTTTTTGGCTTTAAAAGGTGCGTGAGAAATAATATTAGATAGTTTAGATATATATTATGTTTTCAAAACAGAAACCAAGTCAGTCGATATAAGTTTTGCATGAGTTGTAATTTATGTGTGCATGAGATCAATACTTCAAATTGAGAAGAAAGAGTTTCTTCAAGTATTTTGTCTACATCCTCTATTTAAGTTTCTGAGTACGTGATACGCCGACACGCAGTTACCACTCCCGGGAGATAGCAAGGAAGATCAAGTGGTTCAGACAGTAACACATCGTAAAGTGAAGGAGTCTTCAAACGTTGGTAAGATTGGTTCAAACAGGAGCATATCGTAAAGTGAAGGAGCCTCCGAACGTTGGTATGATTTTCTTCTCTTTATATTGATTAAAATTTCATGTGTTTACATATTGTATGTATTAGTTCCGAAAAATAATTACAATCTCAAGTTCATTTGTCCCAGATACAGATTATGATCTGTATAAAAAATTTAAAATCTTACTTCCACTGCGTGATCGGTGAATGAGGTTCAACCAGGGCGTACACTACAAAAAAAAAAAACATAGGGTGACACATTTCCTTGTGACAAATTTCAAATGTATCACAATAGGTATTATTTTGTGACAAAATTTATTATCTTTCATTGTGTTTTGCTCAGTTAAGACTTTTAAAAAATAATTGTCACAATTAGTTTAAAAACTAGACAATTTGTGACAAATAATATAACTAGTCTCAAAATTACCCTATAAAAAAGGAAAGATTTTATTTTATAAGTAATTAGGTTTTTAAAAGGTATTAGAATCAAGTAATTTTAATTTATTTGGAAAAAAAAACACCTTAATAGTGGTGTTCTTTTTTTCCTTATTCTATCTTCACATGTCTCTTAGTTCTCCATTGTCACTTATCACTACCATATCTAGATTTTCTCTCTAGTTTATCTTTCTCTTACAAATACTTATTAGGTTTGAAATTGTGATTCATCTGTAGAAGTCATCATGAATGGAGAAAAAATTGTGTCTTGATGGAAAAATGTAAGCTTCTTTTGATTTTTTTTTTTAGGGTTTGTTTTCTTATACTTATATTTTAGGGTCAGAATTTCAAATTCGAGTTTCATATGATAAAAGTTTCTTTGAATAAGGTTTGTTTTTATATTATTATTATTATTACTATATATTTTTAAATTTTTAAATTTTTAAATTTCTCTTTTCCTTAAAAACACTTTTATGGTTTAAAACTATGTTTCATCTATAGAAGTCAACAAGACTGTAGAGAAAATTTTGCTCTAATAGAAAAGGTAAGTTCTCTTGATTTATTTATTTTTAGGGTTTGTTTTCTTGTATTTGTTTTTCAGGGTCTAAATCTCAAATTTAAGTTTCATATATATATATATATATAATTATATGTTTCTTAACTTTAATTTTTCTTAAATTTAATGTTTCTTAACTTTAATTTTTAAATTTATTTTTAATGTTTTCAGGAACCCATAATTATTATTCCATGATTTATAGTTGATTGTTCTTAGATTTACATAGTACATGTCAATATCTATTGATGTGTATACTAACTGTTTGATTATATGATGCGTATGGAATAACCAACTGTTTGATGAAGCATTGAAAAAAAAAATCTAATTGTGGTTTTAATAATATACTTTCATCTATTGCAGTTTGTATCTAGACGAAAAGTTTATTCCAATCTTTTCATTGACGAAAGTGTTCTAGTATTGAGACTCGAAGAATCTTCATCATGATTATTTGGATATAATTGATGTAATGCATTTATCTCAAAATTTGTAACAAATTGGTATATGTACACTAACAAATTTGTATTATATGTTTTTTTTTCACATTCTGTTTTATTTTTATTTTCTTTCTTATGTTGTGATCGTCTATGTGCTGAGAACTAGTATCATGGTTCCCTTATTGTACTTTTTGTTTTTAAGTTTTCTTGTAGTTAATAATAGTTGAATGAACCATTTTATTAACTTTGATTGAATTTGTAACTTGTTATCTTCTTGTTAATTGTCACTAAATTTGTGTAAAACAAATATAATTTTCATATGGTTAAATGTCACTGGGTTTGTATATAGTAACAATTTTTAATTGTCGATAGTGACACAATTTTGACATGGTTAGTTGTTACTAAGTTTATGAATAGTGACACAATTTTAAAACAATAATTTTCACAAAGAAAATGTTCAGTGACAAAATCTTCAAACAGTTAATTGTGTAATAGTGTCAAAATCTCGAAATAGTTAATCGTCACTATATATTAATTTAGTGACAATATTTTTATTTTGTCACTAATCAAGGTGAAATGATAATATATCACTAAAAGTTATGATTTGTGACAAATACCAAAAAACCGTCATAAATATATTTAGTGATGGGGGCAAAAGTGACAAATTATTAGTAAAACCTTTTTTTTGTCACAATATTGAAATTGTGACAATTTTTTCACTTTTAGTGACAAATAATTTTTAATACTATATGTCACTTTTTATGTAGTGGTAGAAGCTTGGCACATAAAGTTCTACGACAAAGCTTCTACTAACCTTTTATATTCGCTAACGCACAAGAGCATGCTAATAGATGTGAAAGCTGTCAATGAGTAGCAAACAATATTCTGCAACCCCTCAAACTGCTCAAGAGTTTGACATTCCCATGGCCATTCGTCATATGAGGGATCGACCTTATTGTTCATATGCCTACTACATCAGGAAAAGATCACAGAGCATAACACTACAGAATTCTTAAAGCAATTTATCATCTTCCGTTTTAGGGTCCCAAACATTTTGATAACAGACAATGAGACCCAATTTTACAACCAAAATTTCCTACAATTTTGCAAAGATTGGAAGAAAAACAACTAATATTCTTCGCATACGCACCCATAAACAAATGGTCAAGTAGAGGCAATGAACAAAATCATCAAACGTACCCTGAAAGCAAAGCTAGGAAGGGAGCTTAGGCCGAAAAGCTGTCTGAGGTTTTATGGGCCTACTGAACCACGGAAAGAACCGCGACATACGAGACACCCTTCGTTATGGCGTTTGGGATAGAAGCTATGATTCCTGTCGATACGAGATTTTTCTTTCCAAGGGTCCAACTATTTAAGCCGGAACTAAACATGCAAATGCTGAATGAAAATCTAGACGAGCTCAAAGAAAGAATAGATATAGCTCAGACCATGACCAAAAGGAGTTTCTATGTACTACAACTGGAATGTACGACATTGAAGATTCCAGTTAGGTGACTTGGTCCTAAGGAAAGTAATGCCTAACACTAGAGATAGAGCAGCAAAGACTCTAGCAAACATGTGGGAATAAGTGAATGACCCTATCAGATAAAGAGAACTGCATGACATAGAGCTTACTGGATCAAGTGACCTTGTGGCCGCTGGATAAACAAACCATGGAACGCTTAATATCTTAAAATATTTTATCCATAGATGTCTTGCTATGTATTCTCAAGTTCATTGAAAAAAAAAATATTATGGTGTGTTTAAAATTAATCTAGAGGGGGGTGAATAGATTTTAATCAATTTTTACCCAATTTTCGTTAATGGTCAATTAAACGAAAATACCCCTAACTAAGCCCAATAATATCACAAGTGTAATAAGTGTGGAAATAATAAACACACTTGAGATATACGTGGAAACCCTCCAAATGGAAAAAATCACGGGCTGTTAAGTGCGCCACACTTGAACAATGAATCCACTGATGATAAAGGTGTTACAACCTACTCCCGATATATAACCCACTACCACTACCTAATCCCGGTATTAAGTGGACCTAGTCCAATTTGCATACGCTTGAAGCAACCTACTCCTGGATGCAATGCAAGACTTACTTCTCTTCAATGAAGAGATAAACACCCTATGTGAATATATGATGATATTCAAACAACAAACAAGGCTAGGGTACCTTATATGCTTATCTAGGATTATGAGATGGCAATAAATGCAATCCTAGATATCAATAGCTAAATGACATGTCATAAAGCTTAGCTAACATAGATCAAGCAATCCTATGAAGCTATCATAGAAGTCATGTCAACACATGTTGTCATTAAGCATGGCATGGACTATAATGCAATTACAAAATGCAATCAATGAGTCCTAATCAATAATGTCTAAATGCAAAGCATAGAGACTTAACTAAATATAGATATGCAATTAAATATCCTAGTTGTCAAGCAAAGCCATTTCAACACAAGTTGTCAATAAACATGAAATGGTCAACAAATGCAATTAACAAGTGCAAATAATATGATCTAATTAGCTAGAGGGAAATAATGTCCTAAATGCTAGCTATCAACAAACAAACCCAATAATGTTATCAAGACTCATAAATATATGCAATAAACTAGAGTCTATGTATTTAATCATGCATTAAACACCTAATCTAGAGTAAGAAGAACGATAAAAGATGTTCAATGAAGTTCTTACTTACCTAGTCATGAAACTAAGAACATCTATGCTCATATGATGAAGAATGATACAAGATGGAGATGGGTTTTGGATTTAGAGAGTTAAAAAAGCAAGCTTGGTTCTTTTTCTCTCAAAGGGAACTCTTTCTCTCAAAGGGAACTCTTTCTCTCACTATGATCTGGAAATTTGGAGTTCTTGACCTAAATGGGCGAGAAGATATCATATATGTATAGGCACAAGAAAAACGACATCGTTTTGATAAAATTCTGCCCAGATCCGGGTAGTGCGCCGGTCCAGACCCGCGCAGTGACCCGCGTATACCCGTGCAGTAACCGTACAAGTGTCTGTGCACAGAGGCTAAAAAAACACCTGTCAGGTCATTGCGCGGGTCTGACCCTCGTATAACCCGCGCACTGGGAATTCAGTATCCCAACCCTATTTTCAAGAGGCTCCAAACATGACCAAACGACATCCAACCCTTTCGTATAATATACCGTTGGAAAGGTATAAAGGCCTACTTTCTACCCCAATAATTAACAAAACATGATTTGAATGATGGTAGAAAGAGTTATGGTCAAATGAGTGACCAAAGGTTAGATTCTGACTTAACTAGAATGCCCAAACTCATGGAATTAAACCATGCGACCAAAGACCAAACTAAGAGAAGAGTGAGACCTTCTTAAATGGTCACTCAATGCATTAAAACAAGCACACCATCGTGCAAGCACGAACGTATCCGATCAAGCAACGGAATACGAATTAAACCCACAACGACACACTATGAATGCACATAGACATCAATGAATCACACATGCATAACAAATCAAATACATGTATGTGTGTGTGTGTGTGAGAGAGAGAGAGAGAGCAACACATAATGCATGTCAATACAAATGCAAAGATGTGATCAATATAAACATGCAAGAAAAGTTATCAAAACATGAATGAACACTCATATAAACACATAACATATACAAATACGAAATATGCTTGAGTTGTGAGTGTGTACAACCTTTGGTGCTTCTTCTCTTGAGGTCTTGAAAGCCAAAGCTACCCTTACATAAAAGCCCCAACATGTGGATTGTTCACGAAATAATCCAATCAATAAATGAGGACTTTACATTCATCATTAATAAAAAATATCTTTTTGCAAATCAAGTCTGATCAACAAGGCAACAATCTCACCCCAACATTCTATCTTGCGCACCAACTCCAAACAATTCCAAAACCTAGCTACGTTAAAGACTGGGCAACACCCAGATAACACATGCGAGAAACGTTAAACATTATACTTGTCCCGGGATAAAGCGTTGCCGACCTTGTTTCGTAATCTTACCACGTTAAAGACTGGACAACACCCAGATAACACGTACAAGTAGCAATAAACACTGGGACTTACCCCGAGATAAAGCACTACCAACCTTGTTCGGCCACCTTGCCACATTAAAGACTAGGCAGCACCCAAATAACACATGATAGTAGCATTAAACATTGAGATTTATCGCGAGATAAAGCACTACCGATCTGATCCACACAAAGCACCATTAGTAATTCGGCCATTTTGCTATGTTAAAGACTGTGCAAAACCCAGGATACATGCACGAGTTCTCATTAAAAACTAGGCAACACCCAGGAATACATGCTCAAGTTCAGCAAAATGTTAAGGACTAGGAAACACACAGGATAACACTCTTAAGTTCAGCAAAGCATTAAAGACTGGGCAACAACACGCTCAAGTTTAATAAAGCGTTAAAGACTGGGTGACACCCATGATAACATGCCAAAATTCACTGCGTTAAAGACTGGACAACACCTATATCAACACACTCATACTCACAGAAAGTTCCAATTATTCTTAAATTGATTGTGAAGCGAGTACTACAAAGATAAACAAGCTTAAGCAAAAACTCAAGTCATAAAGCAATAACGCAATAACAAGAGCCAAGACATGAAAAAAGCTTATTTTATTCAAAAAAAAAAAGGAAATTACAAAGGGGATGAGGTACAATTAAGTGAAGACCTTTTGTTTGGCCCAATAGCAAGAAGCTTTTCATCATCCCTTTTCAAAGCCTTTTTGCCTATAGACGAATTGTAATAGCGGCCGTGAACTAAACCAATGCCATAAGGCTCTTATACACACGAAAACCGTTGATCTATATGGGAATACTATTTCAGTACGCCCTCAGAATTTGGCATCTCAAAATGTATGGGCAAGGCATTTTTCCCAAATGATCTGTAGTAAGCTCACTACCCTTTGTTACTCTTCTTCAAGGAGGCAAGGGCCTCAGCAGCCAAGTCTTTAATTATCCCATCAAAGCTAGACATTGCCTCCTAAGATGCTTGGCCCTTCCGTGAATAGAATTTTTAGGCCGCCTTCATCCCACTTTGATATTCACAGTACATGGCAACATCATAGGCAGGCGACCTCTTGAATCTATCCACAGTGCAAAGCTCTAACTCGATTGTGGTGCAAATGAGGGCATTATCTTTACTCTCCAGCTTTTCTCTCAACTCGCGAGCAATCTGATCCTTAAAGGTAGCTTCTCGCTAAGTAACAGCCAATGTCTTATCCATAGAATTTGCTCATTACTTAATGGCCACCACGATAGTAGTAGCAACAACGAGCTGCTTCTCCAATGCAGTTTATCCACCTTCCAGTCGAGTAGTGTTAGGTTTTAGATTTGTGTTAGCTTGATTCTATAATTAAACAAGCTTTGTTTGTATTGATTAGTTTCTTAGGTGGTTTGTGACTGGATCAAGCTTCAAAGAAGGAAAGCAACTTCTCATGTAAAGTTCGTTTTTAAGAGGATATGTGCTTACTTGGATGTTAAGGTATCAGGATTCTTCTTCCTCTTGCAATGCGTAAGCGCGCACACACACACATTGTATACATCAGTGTTCCTGCATTGTTGTGCCAAATTAGTATAACAATTCACACACTTATTGAAGTATGCACATGCATTAGATTTAATTTGACAATTTTTACAAAATTGCATGTTCTAGGACTATCTCTAGGAAATGGCATACTTGTGTATTCTTGTTTATTTGTTTGTATTTTTATGATATCGGACTTGATTATATTTTCATATTATTCTATATTGAGTTCTGGTCATTTCGATTGCTCAGTCATATGTTTTTGAGTTCCGAGTTAGAAGTTACGAAACTTTTTATCATTATCGTGCATTGTTTTTGTCTTTATTTATCGGGTTAATTTCCAAATCTTATGTGAATTTTTTATTGAAATCCATGTTCATGAGTGATTTATGGTTCGTAATCTGAAAACATATTCAAATTCGGAGTTCAGAGGCTAAAGAGCGGTCAAAGAACGCAAGTGGTGCGTAAGGGAAAATGGATGGCAAAAGTGCCATTTGCACCCCTTCCCAATGGAGGCGCATAGGCCCCATAGGAAGGGATGCCCTCAGCCCCATGGAGGACAAGTGCCTTTATGATAGGCTGAGGTGGGAGCCCCTCATTGGGTGGTCGAGTCTATCCCCTCTCCAACTCATTTTCCCTCCATATATATTCAAAATTTGGGCAAAATTTTACATAACTTGTCTAATTTTGTTTTTGTGATATCTCTCTCAAATCAACTCCAATTTTAGATTTTCAAAATCTGAAATTGTTGGTCTTGAAGTGAGAAACAAGTCTCAAGTATTTTTAGAGTCAAATGATATCCAGATATTTCGTGGTGGTCTGATCTCATTCGTGTGTTCATCATTTGTAAGTGAATCATCATCTTTCCATTTTTCTTTTATGATCAACATGATGGACCTTCTTATTTTCTTAAAGAAAAATGTTTAGAATGATTTTGGTTCCTATTTTAGACTTGTTTGGATAAGTTTCGAAATTAGCCATTGAATATCATTTTAGCTAATTTTAAAGAACATGAACTTGAATCGAGAAAACTTTGAATTTTGTTCTTGATTGTTGATTTCTAGGTTTTAGTCACATGTTCTAGAACTAGAATATTTTGATTGTGATCTCTATTATTCATATGTAGGTCTTATCTGATTGAATATGTTGAGGAATTCAAGTGTTGATTTGATCACTTGATTTCAAAGGTAGTTTTTGTGTTTTTTTCTTGAAAACTTTTTATTCTAGCTTTGACTAGCATGTTTAGAATTCTAAATATCTTTGTGAATGATCTTTGAATGCCTAATCTAGATTTCCTATCATATGTTCATAAGAAGTAGTTACATTTGCTTGTGAGCTTGATTTGTATAATACTAATTCTTCATAGAGTGTATTTGATCTATATACTCTACTTGTTTGTGTTTTATCATGTTTGCATGTTTGCATTTCACTTAGATCATTGCCTTGCAAAATGTTGAAATCTCTAGTTTGAGTGTGAAGCTCTTACTTGAGCAAGGAAGTCTTAGCTAGGATCGAGGTGATCTGGATAGCAAAGCATGGAAGCCTTGGCTAAGACTTGGCTAAGATCAGGATGATCTGGATAGCTAAGCAACGAAGTATTTACTAGGAACGGGGTGATCCGAATAGTTGAGCACGTAGGCAAGTCTATCACTAGTCAAAGGCCCAAGGGAAGGTTAGAATGGGATAATCCAATAGGGTGGATCATATGTATTGATTGCTTGAGGGTGTACATTCTACCAACTAGTGAAAGATAGTATTGCCGGTGGTTGTGGTATCAACCCGTGGATGTTTCCTCACTTTGAGGTTTTACCACGTAAAAATCCCGTGTGTTGATTTTAACATTTAAATTTCTTTACTTACTTTGATTTGTATTGCTTTAACTCTTGCTTAATTGATTTCACACTAACTTGTTGAAGGAATCTACTTGTTAAAGTTTCTAAGTGCGAGTATATTGCTTGTGAATCAAAAGAAGTGCTAGAATTTAAGTCTATACCTATTCGCCCCCTCTAGGTATATCTTACACTATAAGTGGTTAGGGAATTTTAATTAGCCCTCTCTTGAGATTCCATGAGCTAAGCGACCAAAGTGGCTCTCCTAGCCTTAGTTGACTTCACGTCTAAGAGCATTTGAGTAAGCAAGAAAGAAAATACATACATGAAAATATAAAAGAAAAAAAGAAAAAGAAAAGTAGCCTCAAAGACGCAAACTTATGGAGTAGACAGAATTGAAGTACGCCTTCAATTGGGCATCAATGGGGCTTGTGATAAGATGGCGGAAGCAAGAAGGAGCTCTAAAAAAGGGTCAATCCATTGGTCAGCGTAAGGAGTGCCTCATCAGCAGAATATGGAGTAGGGTTTGAAGCACCAAGAGTAGGAGCTTGAGAGATAGGAACAACTCGAGATGGGACATCCCTAGAGGATTTGTCAAGGATGGTAGTGGAGAATTTTTCTACTAGAAAAAAAGTGTTTTATGATTGATAAAAATCATCATAAATGTTACTTCATGACGGTTTTAAACCGTCAAGGAATTTGTCATAAAATCTTAATGGTTTTTAACCGTCATACAATCTTGACAGTCAATAGCCATCATAAATTACAACCATAAATCATTCTTGACATTGGAATCCTTGATTGTTTTAAACTATTTTGAATATGTGTTTATGATGGTTTTAAACCATCATTAAATTATCGTATTTTTCAACAACAACAAATTAATAATTTAATTAATTAAATTTTATAGCTTATAAAAGTAATATCTTATAAATAAAATCATTTATTATTAAAAACATTTGTAATACAAGCAAATGAATGTTATGTATTACAAAAATAAAAATTTATAATACAAATAACAATTATCAAATATAAAATCTTGGTAAAATAAAAAATCTCATTACATGTAAGAATACGAATATTTCTTAACACCCTAATCTTCTACCAATATTGATGATTGGTCATGCTCAGCTCTCTCCAAGCATACTTCATCCAGAGGTGTTCCTTGTAAATTTCACCTGAATATTAAAATTGACAATATAGTCAAGCAATATAGTTAAATGATAATATATAACAACTGATATTACTTAACTTAGTTAGATATCTCATCTAGTTCCATGCCCACAGACAAATTAAGTATTCACATCAGTATTACTTTCTTTCTTTTTTACAAACACCTATATGGTAAATTATACACATAAAAAAAAACTATATTCAGATAAAGCTGAACAACAACAACAACAAAATAGGTAAATATACTTTATAATTTAACTTAAAATTAACAAATGTCCAGCCTAAGAACCTAGAATGAGATATTTGATTACTTAAAAATAATCACGGCAAGTATGTTCAATATTCGAAAACCCTGTGCAAGGAATCAGTTCCTTGTTTACACACGGGATTCAAACATCTTATAAACAACATTACTTTCATCTGGAACAGCTACTTACTCATTGCCAGTCCCTCCACGATTGCCAGTGTTGCAACATCACTGTGCTGACGACCTAGAAGACATAATGTCAAGCAAAAAATGTAAGTTATAAGTTTATTAAAAACCCAAATAGTTATCCAATCAGGTTGATATACTGGTATTATACAATCGATCACTTAGAGATAACGTGAAGATTTAGAAGGGTTACTAAAAATTTAAGTAACGAATTTAGATGAAACAAATAACAAACTCATTTATTTAATGATCCTAAATAATATTGCATATGTTCAATTGCAGCACCCTTAGTAATCATACATGAGAATTGTTTCTATTAAATAGTTGGGTATTACTTGACTTTGACCAATCCAAGGCTTCACAGTCTCCTGATAAACATTTGGTAGGTACACCAAATACTTTATTCTAGCTACCGTAAGCCGACCAATGCAAACAATGTCTTAGCAAACTACTAAACAACTGATGACTTCCAAAGATTAACATTTATTTAGATTAATAGAATACCTGAAGATGCGAAGTAAAACAGATAAAATAACTCTAACTGACAATACACAAAAACAAATTATCGTCACACAGAGCATCATCGATCATGACAATGGGTTATCTCAATATTATGTCAATCCAAGAAACTACACACAAAACAACTAGACACATGCATACCAAACAATAAAAGCAACGACAATTTCTAAGAGCAACAATCTATTTTATTTTGGATAAATCCAAATGAAAATATCTACGTCTCCTCATACTTGCTTTATTCAAAAAAAAAATCTAAAAAATGTTCAAAACTCATTGATTGAACACAAAAACAAATAAAATACATAAATATAACTCCACAATTTGTCACGTCCGTATAAACTTTGATCTAATGTCAAAGTGCTTTAACCTTTTCATCTTTTAAACATTTAATCAAACACTTTATGCTCATAAAAATCATAAATTGAAATCAAAACTCCTCAGATCCATCTGCTTCCATAATAGGTCAACATACACAATAAAATACAAAATCCAAACAAAAAACTCATCAAAAACTAGATAAGAAGATCTTGAAATTTAAGCCTATCACCAATAGTGTTTTGCGCTAAATGCACTCCTGAATGCAAACCAAAATGGGATTGATATATACATATAATAATCATCTTCTTGTGATTTTTTTTTTCTATTGTTGTTTAATATTAAAATCTCTGCCTTTTCTTCCGAAAATGGCTTTATGTTTCTGAAAACGCGGAGTACCCTATGTGTGGAGAGGTTTATGACCCGTCCTGTAAACATTTTTCGGTTGCTGTTTTTCAAAAATAAAAATAAAAATAAAAATGAAAACAGTGTTTTTGATTTCAGTTTCGAATTCCGAAAACACGTCTGGTAGCATATACTGAAAACTGTATTTTAAAAATAAAAACGGAAAAAACACATTTAGTAGGTTAACTGAAAACTATAAAAAATTGATTACATAATTAACCAATATAATTTTTGTATTGTAATTTTTAAATTAAACAAAAGTAACACATCAAAAATTAATTAAAAAAAACATATCAAAAAATGAATTAATCAAAAACTAAACTCTTAAATTATAAATAAATAATTACTATATATATATATATGTATTACTATATAATAAAAATATAATTGTTAATATATATAATATATATTATAATATATATAAAATATATTAATAATAATAATGTATATATATATATATATGTATATTATTGCATAAATGCTTTTAGTTCTAGTTGGAAATAAATTATTCTGAAATATACATATATGGGCACTTTGGTCATTTAAAAATCTTATCTCGTCTTATTCTAGTCATATGAAACGCATAATAGTACAATTAATAGTTAAAAAATATATATATATAAAAAATGAAAAACAAAATGAAAAACAAAAACAAAAACGAAAAACAAGTATTTTGTGTTTTTCAAATCTTTAACTTTTAACACTGATTTTGTTTTTCATTTTTTTTTCGTTTTTTGAAAATAAAATGAAAAACGGTTAACGAACATGTTTTCGAAATCGTTTTTGAAAAATAAAAATAAAAACGGACTAAAAAACAGCTACATGACGGGACCTTATTGTATGATTTGCCGGACCTGTTTGTTTGTTTGCTGGTTTAATATAGTTTTCCTAAAAAAAGAAAAAAAAATCTAAGCTTTTGAACACCAGAATCTTCCGACCAACAGCTCACTATCTCAAGTCCAATTTACTGCGCGGTCAGTGGTCACTGAGAATGAATTGGGAGACTCCCAAGATTGGGCAGCGGTGACTTATAATTCAGTTGGCGTTTACATAAATTAACTTGTTCTTTAAAGATATTTTTCACGCTATCAGGCTATCGCTATATATTATGGGATAAAAATCATACAAAATGAGACAGATTTAGACTTATCCTACACAAAACACTATAAAGTTTGTAGTCAAAACAGCTTTTACATTAATTTTCTATTCGTATATATCATATATAGGGAAACAAATGTGCACATAGTATAAAATAACATATAACGGAATAATAATATCAAAATAAAAAAAGAAAATAACTGAGGATTATACATTATGTATGTATAATTAGAAAGTAGTGTTTTCCTCCTCTTTTGCTATTATTTTACTTTACAATTTTCTTTTGGCTATTAGATGAAACCAGAAGCAAACTATAACATGAAATAACTATTTTATTTTATGAGGTTATCATGTAGCAGACAATGAAAATGATACATGGCCTTTTCCACAGTTGGTGCATATCGGCCACTACTATATGCTGGAGATTCGAGACCCCTCTGAACTCCTTCACAAAGAATTATGTCTTCCATCTGCACAATTTCAAAACGGAAATCAAAATAAAAAATTGTAAACTTGAAACATTTAATGACCTAGAGATCATAATCAGTTTATACCTGCACTTTTTCACTATCTTCTAGACTTTTCTCTATGAAAGCTTTGTCGTACTGAGGTCGAAACAAATCAAGGATCACAGTTCGATTGGATTGAAAATGAAAACATTTCATATATACCAGAACAACTCAAAATATAGATGTGCAAATCTATGCAATTGTGCGCCAGGAACAGTGGTGCAGATGCATAATGAAAGTCATTTCAAAATTCCAATTGCAAGCAATGCAAATATTCTATAAAACTGACACTATTTCTCCCCGAAAATGTTTGTTTACCAACAATGTGGCTCTTCAATGATGTAGGACAATTAGCTATGGAGTTTAAAGAAGAGTTGGATTGAAAACTAGCTAAAAGAGCTGGTTCGAGAAATAGACATGACTAAAAGAGCTTGTTCGAAGAAACAGACATAACTTTTAGCTCGGTTATCCGTTTGCATATTATAATATGTTTTCGGAAAGGGTTTTTCGAGCTCCATACCATCCCAACCCGGGTTCCCCGGTTGAGGTCGTTTTCATCCTCAAATTAACTGCTTAAGGCAGGCCATCGGGTGGTCGAAGTTTTTTTTTTTTTTTTTTATTTTTTTTCGTTTCACTTGCTATTTGTTTAGTAAATGTCTAATTTGGTTTTTTTTACTTAATATAGGGTTTCTAGAGACTATTTAAGCCTCTTGTTCTTTGATTTCAGGATATAATAAAAAGTTATATTTGATTACAACTATCTTTCTCTGGTGGATTCCAGTTTTTGTGATCTTAGGACTTACGTTGGTAAACCCTTGTACTTCCGTTCTGCGTCATTCAATCCCAAAAGTTAATACTAATCAATTGAAGTTAAAGCGTCACTAATTTACTTAACAAAAGAAACAACGAGCCAAGACATAAGTGCATGGATTTATGTTTCTGACAAAGCGGAAAATTACCTTAAGAGAATCTTCAAGAAAATAGTCAAATACCACTTTGCATTTTCTAGGTCCCAATGGGATTACTAGATTGGTGTCCATCCAAGGTCCATACCTACAAGAACCAAAACACTCAAGCTATTGAACGGGAAAACAAACTAGACGACCAATTGATAGAGATACCAAACAAATCTAATTATCAAGCAAGTACCGGTTAATCATGAAATTTGGATATATGAAAGCATATAAAGCTTCAGATCCAAGTCTATCAACATTATCTTTGCTTTCCAAGCAGCTGCTTTCACATCGTTGGATGCTAACCTTTTCAAATGTCTGCCCCACAGAAAGCATTTACTTCAGTATGATGCAAATATATGAATATTATTATATATTTCAAACCCCAAACTAGTACACCAAGTTTATTTTAGGAATATCAAATATGAGTTATCCATAGTTATATATTTCTTCTGCGTTTCTTCCCTTTCTATTTCTTTTGTGTTTCATCCCTTTCTACTTCCAATCCCCAATTCTCTCTATTTCTCTCTAAATTCTCTATCTAGTTCATATTTCTAATGTTGGTCCTACATCAGTTTGGTATCGAGCCAAATCTCTATCCATACACTCCGCAACCCTACTCACAAGATCAGTCCTTGCCATTTCCGAAGCCCTAAACCACATATGCAAAAAAAAAAAAAAAAATCTAAACCTGCCAAACAGTTGAAAAAAAAAGCCAAGTCTTGTAAGGACCTCACTATGCTTTCTATTATTCCTCAATGAACCAGCAACGTGCTGCTGCCTATTCCACAAGGCATCACACCAACACCATTGTTGAGTCGAATCGAGTTATCATAGTTACAATCCATCACATGATTTATCCTATTACAAAGGAAGTGCTACATCAAGTATTTTCTCGTCATGGATATGTGGAAAGGATTGTTGCATTTCAGAAGTCCGGTTTTCAAGCCGTTATCCAATTTCAGTCACATAGGAGTGTCTTTTTAGTGAAAAGTTCTCTTAAAGGTCAAAATATTT
Organism: Dipteronia dyeriana; assembly: GCA_032871835.1. Classification (NCBI taxonomy): domain Eukaryota; kingdom Viridiplantae; phylum Streptophyta; class Magnoliopsida; order Sapindales; family Sapindaceae; genus Dipteronia; species Dipteronia dyeriana. Next base: position 73,664,567 of record CM065300.1, on the reverse strand, counting down.
ATGATGGTCAGCTGGACATCCAATACTGGCAAGATGTGCATTATGCTCACCAGCGTACACAACAATAAGAACTCATAGCTGTGTTTCAAAATATTCTTTCAATATTTTATGCAGAGAAGCAACCTAACCGAGGAAGTATATAGCAGTAAAGTGCATGAGGATGTGGATACAGATGATACATCACAACCCACTTCACAAGTATATGGACCAAGTGGTCATGTTCGTGAAGTTCAAGTGGCCAATCACTCATCCTCACTTGCAGTACAAACTCATGAAAAGGTGAACATGGTTGTCACTAAACAGAACAAAGGGTTAATAGATATACCAACGGGCTTTACGATTACTCATTTTCCTATGCCTATGACGAATGGACCTTGGATTGATGAATCAGCTGCCTCAACAAGGAACAAGTTGTGGTATTTTCTCGTTCGACGGCTACAACCTGTTTGACTCGACAGGAGTCGAGTTTTTCTTAGTGGAAGAGAATGATGGGGAATTAGATAAGCATTATTATTTATCTAGATATTAGTAATTATCATATTGTGTTTAGAATAATTACCTCCTTAAGAGATTAGTTTAGGTTTTATTGATCTTTATCGGGAGTTAACTGTTTATCTCTTTTATATTGTTAGCTATAAATAGACCCCTTTAGAGCCTCTATTGTAATACGACTTGATGAATTGAATTGAATGAATTGATTTATTAGTTTTCGAATCTCTATTTTTACTGTGTTTCTTCCCTTTATGTTTCCAGTCCCCAATTCTCTCTATATCTCTCTAAATTCTCTATCTAATTCATATTTCTAGTGTTGGTCCTACATCAATGATCCTAGGTGTGTGTCGGTGCAACATGGGAGTAACCTGTTGAAACTAAAATAAAAATCCACAGAATACTTAGATAAGCAGAGCAACAGCATACAGTGGTTGAGTAAGAATCAAGCTTCAGACCAGATGCAAGGCCCTTATGTGCGTAAGGCACATGGTAACCACCATCTAAGTAGTTGTCACAGAACACCTGCAAAGAAAGAAAAACAATACATAATACATTACCATTAGAGTCTGTGAACATGTTCATAGAGCTACACAATTGATGAAGTTTATGGACACTGTGTTGTTACAGTTTAATTCTAACTTAACAAAAAAACTAACCCGTGAAAACTTTAGGCTTAGAATTGATAATATTTTTTGATGCTGAGGAAACTTCAATTTTATATCAAATTTATACTTATATGATACCATTATCGTAGGGAAATTTCAAAAGATATTCTACAGAGAATAAAATTGGGTGTATATACAACCATACACGCATAGAAAACCATACCTTCCAATTACATTCGATGGTGTATTCACGTCTGCTTACAAAACTTAATGATGAATCAACTCCATCGAGGCTTAATATCTCTGAGCAGCTACCAAGCCACTCTTTTGCCACTGCATTACTCTCAATTTCCAGTTGATGTGTATTCTCTTTGTCCATATTAAGAAGAACAAATGGTCCCCAAGTAGCTACTTTCAGAGGTACAAGCCCAAACTCCTATTCAACAATGCAAGAAAAAACAGCCAAATTATACAGTAGATTGGAAATTGTTTTACAAGAATGAAAATGAAATTGATGATGTAGAAATAATGCAGCATACATTTACATCAAAATTCTGTATTCCTGTTTTTCTAGTCGCCTTAAGAAGCACACCGTTTAGCCCATATGTCCATCCCTGCAGAATTAGAACCGAAAGTGGTTTAACACGTTTAGTTTTTTATCAATGAAAAATTACATACAATATCATAAAACTAAAAGATTGTCCTTCAAAGCCAAATCCACCAATCATACATATTTTAAATTCCCACAATCTTGAATGATAAGAATCGTCTTTATAAAGGCTTGACAATCACAGCCAATCCATATGAAAAGACTTACATGATAAGGGCATACAAAGCAGGACTTTTTGCCAGTTCCAGAAGCAAGAAGAGAGGCATGGTGGCGACACACATTATGAAAAGCATGAATTATACCATTATCATCTCGGCAAACCACGAACTCAACTTGTCCAATTCTGCCTCCGATTGAATTGTTTAAAATGATCATCTTTCATCACCCTTTGGAAATTCCAGTCTTACTCAAAAAAAAGTAACAAAGGGTATTTATCAGTTTTGTAATTGTACCTGCCTGTGAAAAAATCTCGAGGATCATTTATCTGTTCGGCATAGCCTGAAAAGAAAAAGAAAAAAGAAAAAGAATATAAATAAAACTTAAAACTGTAAAAGAAGTAGAAAATTAAGAATGGAAGAATAAACAAACCAACAGCAAGCCAGCCAGTGTAGAAAAGACGGTCGAGTTCAAGAGCGAAAAATGAAGGGTGTGTGTACCATGAGCTCGGTGGGGTCACTGCTTTCTCTATTGATATTTTTGGATTAAATTCTTCGATTAACTTTTTGTCAGAAGAGCTTGGGTTGTGTAGACAATTCTTAATTTCAAAATGTTTATGATTTTTCATCATCATCATCATCACACTCGTTGCCGCCATCGCCGTCGTCGACATCACACCCATTCCACTTATTCTTGCTCGCTAAGCTGTGACTTTGTCTTCTATTTCGTTGTTTTATCCTTTAATTTATGTAATTATTAAATAGGTGGCTCTATTACTACCTTTTAATGAAACCTTTTTTATTTTTGAAATACCTTACATTTGATTACTTTATAATTACAAATTTATATTTAAAAATGCACATGATATTATATACTAAAAGTTGTATTCTACAAATAAAAACGGAAAAAACGCTTTTAATATATTAACCGACAAATATTAATAATCGTAATTTTCTTATTATTTTTTATATTGTAATTTTTTAATTTAAATAAAAAATGAGTCAATAATTCATCACAAATAATTATCAACTAACTCATAATTTATAAATAAATTTTAATTTTTACTAAATATAAATTATATAAAAAATTGAAATTTTTTAAAAGAAAAAATATTAATAAATGAGAGTACTAATTGGCTCCTCCGTGTTTGCTTTCATGGATACGAAGATGGTGTTTGCTTCATGGAGATTTCATGTAGATTAATGGATATGAAGAATACAATTGTTTTTATGGTGATTACATGAAGAAGAAGAAAGGAGATGGAGATGAAAAGCAACGTAAGGAGAAGAAGGATGAGAAGATGAAGACGAATAAGATGAAGAAAGGAGACAGATGCAAAGCATTGTTAAAAGATAGGAAAAAAATTGATAATTTAAAAAAGGAAAAACAAAAAACAAAAAAACAAAAAAAAAAACGAAGAAAATATGTATTTTGGTGTTTTTAAAAGCTTCAATGTTAACAATAGTTTTATTTTTCATTTTGTTTTTTTATTTTAAAATAAAATAAAAAACAGTTAACGAACGTGAATTTAAAATTATTTTTAGAAAATGAAAACGAAAACTAACTAAAAAAACAGCCACCGGACTGGACTTAAACAGTTTGTTTATTTGTTTTTGAGATCAAAAATTGACATCGGTTATCTATAAAAAGTTATGCAAGAAGAGCTTATTGATGTTAATATTTTATTAATATAATATATATATATATATATATATATATATATATATATATATATAAATTTATCATAAATACTTAAACGAGTTTGGTATTTTGAAGGGGGTAGCAAGTAAAATTAACAATTTTAACATTTTAATGGCTATGGGAAAAAATGGATGTAGTAAGATATCTTATGGGTAGGATTTGAATCTACTGATTCGACTTTTTTCCTGATCTTTTTAAAGCATGTAATTAGTTGTTGATAAATGACTGTGAAAACCAATCACAAATTACAGTATTTATTTGTTATGAGATTATGTGATGGTCAAGAAAAAGACCACATCAGCAGATGATCCATATTCAAAAGAAAAAAAAAAAAGAATCACCCCATTAAATAGAAGTTCAACTTCAACCTTAAGGCATTTCTTAATCATTTCATAAACTTAATATATTTGTATTAATTAGTAAAATATATATATATATATATATATATAATTTATTGATTAATAAAAATTAATATGTAAACTATAAATTTTATAAATAATACAATTGTTTATAAGAAAATAATTTATTTTAGTTCAAAGAGTTTGAATTTGACTATTATTATAAAGACTAAAAACAAAACTAAAACTTAAACCTAATTTTCATATCGTCCACAAAATGTATAGACCAAACCTCATTTGTTGATGGTTTTAAAAAATAACAATTTTTATATAAGAAAGGCGTAATTTCAATATATAATATAAATTGGAGGTGGAATGGTGGTAAAGGCCCAACCTCGACTTTCAATTTTCGTATTCAAGGAAAATAATGTATTGGGGTCAGGTCAGGATCGAAACAAAAATTCCTAACCGTGACTCTAACCCACAGGCCATCTGACATTTGACATTCGAAATATTTATTAAAATTACAATTTGAGGTTTACAGAAGGAGATACAACTCGAACCCATATGTAAGGGTGGGTGTTTTCAGGTTGGGTTGGATTTGGTTAAAAAAATTCGATCCAATCCAACCCAACATAAATTTTAACACAATCTAATATTTATCGGGTGGTCGGATTAAACTGATTGGGTTAGACATTTTAAGTCTAATAGAAAAAATAAATTTGAATTCAAATTTTTTTATATCAAAATTCAAAAAAAAAATTCACCTAAATATCATATCCTATTGAGTTTAGATTTCTTAAAAACATCAAAATCAAATCACAACATATAATACAAATTGTTTAAATATTTGATGCATAATTAAAAAAAATAAAAATATAATAATTTATCCAACTTTAAAAGTCTCCATCTAAGCAACCCATCATTTTTACAATATAATCACTTCGACGAATATGTCGAAGTTGGATAATCTATTATTTATTTCAACCAATATAATAGTTTGAGTTTATACAATTATTAAACTTTTTTCTACCAAATTCTAATCAAATCCTAAGAAAAAAATGTTTTATAAAGTATAATTAAAGATATTCCAATTAATACAACAGACGAAGACAATATAATTACATGTTTTTAATAAATGTATTATATATTTATAGTATAAAATATTTAAAATTTTGTATTTATATATATCATTTATAATATTATAAATGGTGCATGATTAAATTTTTTAAATATTTTAAAAAATAAAATTTCATAATAGATATAATAATAAATAAAATTATTTAATTTATTTTTTATTATTAATATCAGATTATCGGATTGAATAGAATTGTATTATATTTTATCAACCCAATTCAATCCAATCCAACCCAATCTAATCGGGATGGATCGACCCCTACCCAGATGTACGAGAAACATACGACTTGTTTTGGAATTAAAATAAACTTTTTTTTTCGGTGAAAAGACAGTATCAAACTCAATTTGAGTCTCTTAATATTAGATATGCCACCGGTTTCTCAAAATCGGAACCGGAACTGAAACCAGAACTTCTCTGTAGGAGGGTCCAATTTCGATACGGTTCACTTCCATTTCGGAACCGGTTTTTTATTTTTGTTTTACCCAATCAGTCCCACACCCATTACCTACACATACATGATACATACACTGATATACATTACCTAAGTACCCAGAATCCCGGATCCTAAATCACCGCCTTCGATCCTTCATCGCTCTCTCTCTCTCTCTCTCACACACACACACACAAAATTTAAAATCACCCCAAATCACAAATCCTCCCCAAAAGCATATTGCCTCTAAAAATCCCAAATCGTTGAAATCCCTAACTTCTTCATAAATCCTTAAATCAGATCATTCGAAACCATAATCAATTCCTTTCTTTTTCGGATCACCCCCAGTTCATCCAATCATGACAGTTACCAATCCAAGACAAAGAAGAAGCGATGGAGAAGAAGAAAAGAAGAAGAGATCGATGAGATAAAAAAGATGAAAAAGAGATCGACGCTGATCTGAAAGAGAGAGAGAACAAAGAGTGAAAGAAAGAGGGAGAGAGATCTAAAATTATAGAGAGAAAGAAAAGTAGTCGGTGGGCGACTGGGCATGGGTTTCAAACCAAAAAAAAATTAATAAATAAATAAATTTTAATACCGCATATTGAAACCAACTTGAACCGAACGGTTTATTAAAAATTGGAATCGGAATCTGAACCGTTCAATCATCAATTCTCGGTTTTATTCCGAAACCGATTTTCGATTCTGATTTTTTTGATTCGATTCGCCGGTTAACCGAACTGACAGCAATATACACGGACTCATATTATAGAGATTAATAAATATTAAAATTAGTCAAATTCCTCAGGCACAACAATATACCAAAATGGGGCAGACCTTCCTTCACCTATTCCTTTAATTAGTTGTATTACTCAAGAGATCTTCAAAGAGCTCTCAAAACCCACTCCTTAGACACTATTTAGAAAACCACCGATGGACTCTCCAAATGTAACGAGCCATTTCAAACACTCTTCTCCTTCTTATTATTATTTTTTAAAAAATATTTTTAAACTAATTTTGTTATTGAAAAGATGATATAATTTTAAAAACAATTTAATCAAAAAACATTAAAATACATTTACCGCGAACAAACGTATCAATGACGAAGAACACATTTTTGCTATTCTACTAATAGTTGTTCTGCTATTCTGTTTCAGGCCGGGTATGCTTTATTCAAAAAACCATTAATGGTAAATAAATAAAAAAAAGTAAAGCTACTCCATTTTGACAAAAGACCCACACCCAAGTTCCATATCTTTTGACCCGGCTTTCCCGATCAAGATTTTCTTACCCCCAGAGTTTCCTACCCCCAGAGGGAAGGGTCCTTCCCTTTTGGGCCGGTTGTGGGCAAGGAGGGATTCGAACCCCCGACACCGTGGTTCATAACCACGTGCTCTAATCCTCAGAGCTACAGGCCCCACCCCATCTCCACTAGATCTGTTCCCGGAAGTACCCTAAAAAAAGGAACCTTTCCTCTCCTCAGCCATTTCAAGTTAAGAAAACGGATAGAGAAAATGTTACTAGCAAAAATAGTTTTTTAATTAAAATTTAAAGAGGAAGGCTGGAAATACCCTTAAAACCTTATGTTTTCGGCTTTCTTTACATATTAGAGCAAGTTTTCACCTTTTAGAGAAACGAAGCTTAGATACAAGTTGAATGTTGACCCTCAATTTGAAATCAGGATTACATAATTGGTAACCCAACGATCTAAAAAGAACCACATTAAGTTTGTCCAATGAAAACTTTTTTTATGAGCAATTTAGAAAAAAAAAAAAAACAATTACCAATCATGATGTGATTAGAATACTTGAATATGTTTGAAATAATTCGTGTCCAACAATATGTTTTGAGTCATAAAGAGTATTAGATAATGCAGTACACCAACTGAAATTTACCAATTCTCACAGTAAGATTTCACAAAGAAACATACCACTAAAAATGAATTGCAACATCAGTTTCTATTGAACATCACACTAAAAATGAATTGCAACACCAGTTTCTACTGAACATCACATGTAATATTATACGCTCAAACCATCTGATGGAAATCATTCTATGCCTCTTCCTAATCGATCCTAGGCATATCAAGTTTGTATCAACAATTCGACCAAAAAGTGAATTGCTATTTTGTATATTCTTAACAAACTTGAGGTATTTTAAACCTGTCCAAGTGTGAGCCAAAAGGGAGAAAATACAGGAGGTCCAATCCCCTGATTGCGTTGCCCTGCACTTTGTTTAACCTGCTAAGCAAATAAGCATAGACCCAAGGATTTAGCAAATCACTGTAATATTACCTCCCAGTGAACGTAATAATAGGAAGAAGAAGGTATTGTAGGATTCTTACTTTGCGTATTACTTTGTCGAGAGCGTCCTTTGAAAATTCTACTCAAGGGAGTTGCGGGGACAGGTATAAATTTCCCAAGAAAAGCAAGGGGCCAACTGTTTAAAGGAGGAAACAAAAAAGGCTTCAAATTGGTTACAAAGGTCAGATGATAATAACCTAATAGACTTATGCCACTGGTTATTGTATCTAAATGTCCTCTCAAAACTACATCTTTGTTTTGCAACTAATTGTTGTTCACTAAAAAATTTGCTACTATAAGACGTTCCTTGATGAGAAATAAACTTTGAAAAAGGAATTTTATAAAAAGTAGACATTGGCATGCAGGATGCAAATATTACCCGATAAAACCAATCACAACCGAAATAATCCAGTGCTTCCAATTAAGCCTGACGGTTGAAGCGAACTTCCCAAGAAACTCAATGATAAGTATCTGCACAAAAGAAGCAAAAAGTAAGATAATACAGTACTTGATGCGCAGATAGACAACCAAACAAGTTAAACCAGTCTAACCTGAAGTACAACAGTTAGTGCCACAATCCCCATAAAAAGACGGTTTTTAGTAATTCCTGCGAAAATATTTTTTTCATCTGGCTTTCGAGCATTAAATTCATTAAAGATCTGCAGTCCAACAGTTAACTCTTTGTCATGTAAATAAAGAACAATCAATGCTGGAAAGTGGAAACTAGTCTGGTAATTTCAACTATATGAGTGAAAAATGTTATAAATGAAGATAGTAGATGCAGGAATATATGTTTCAACTACAGAGCGGAGAAATGATTCCTTTGCAGACGTAGAAGTTCCAAATGAAGATAGTCAAGCAGAAATATATATCTCATCTTTCAAGTGAGAAATGATTCTTATGCAGACATGAGGTTGCACTCTCGCAGTTAAAGCACAGCAACACAGATAGACATTGTGACATGTCGAAGTTACAATTTACAAATGAAGATAGTAGATACAGGAATATATGTTTCAACTAAGACAGGAAATAATTGATTCTTGCACTCTTACTGCTAAAGCCCAACAACTACACAAATTGACACTGTTAAATTTAAATGTGTCGCACCATAGCAGCTCTCTGATTTAATGTCCCAATACAAATACAACAGCTTAGGAGTGTCTAAACACAGATATTTCAGGTCACAGATTTTTGGTTAGCTATGAAATTACTCAAAACTATGACAAAATGCGCTCAAACTAAAAGAGATATCCTCCCCACTATATGTGTTATAACTTACTTGGCATATGACAAATGAATTGAATATCAGTGTATTCTTCACTTTGTTAGCATGGTCACTGGTGTCATGCTCTAGATTAAGTATACTCTTCCCATTGAAATTCAAGACGAGCAGGACACTTAATTGATAGATAGCCTGATAATTCCAAGAGCACCAAAGAGAACCGATTTATTAGAATGGAGAGAGATCAATAATTATCTACCTGAAATTTCTCCACAATAACAATAAAAAATCATAACCAGTAGAAAAAAGTATTATACCTGTATTAAGAGGTTCCTCCACATTATATTAGTTATGAGAGGTTCCCTAGAATACATGCAAGATTGCATCAGTACATGTAGTATAATCAATAACTTAACACTGCAAAGTGAAGGGAGAAAAAACGACAACACTGCTGGCAAAAGGGAGAAAAAAAGACAACACTGCTCGCAAAACATTGAATTTATCATCATTGCAAATTCACTTATAACAGAATTTACAAAGACAAATGAGTTTTGTAGGTTTTAGGAAAGCATCAAGTTTTGGTTCTATATATTCAGGAATATTATAAACTCCATCGTATATTCGTTCCATTTACATATGTCATACCTTCGACCAACTGGGGGCCTGTGCATCAGGTGATCTGTTGGTGGTTCAGTAGCCAACGCTAGCGCTCCAAGAGTATCCATGATAAGATTGACCCAGAGAAGCTAAGCAAAGGAAAAAGCAATTGAAAGCATTCAGCACAACAGTAAACCAACTTTTGCACGTCATTTTGCCACAGAGAGAGAGAGAGAGAGAGAGAGAGAGAGACCTGCACTGCGTTTAGTGGAACATCACCAGAGGAAACAGCTGCCACAAAATTTATAACGAGAGCTGCAACATTGACAGTAAGCTGGAACTGGATGAATTTCTGGATATTTGCATATACAGATCGTCCCCATCTGACAACCTATAATCAGCACAAAAATTAAAATGAAATATGAATCTAATTAACATATGAATGTAAAATATGTCGGTTAATTGAAGTTTCATCCCAAATAAACACATGAATTTGAAACAGCATCTCCACTCAAATTGTGTCAATGGACATTTACTGTGGATTAACACAAAACCAGATATAACCAATACTGGAAAGTTAAAGGTGATTATAACAATCTTATTAGTAATCACTCGATCCAAAAGCTTAAGCAATTGAGCAAACGTGCAAAAATAGTATTTACACTCTAATACACACCCTCACATCACATTAAAGGGGTGATCGGCAAGGCTTGTTACATGGATTGATACACAGGGCCAATTTACTCTATGTAATGAATATATACTTTAATTAATATAATGGCACTTCCCAAGATTCTAACTTGCGACAGCTGGATCAAATAAGCTTTGATACTATGTTAGCTATTGCTCAACCCAAAAGCTTATGCAAAGGGACCAACAATAGTATTTATACTCTAATAAACTTGATATCAATCCGGTATGAGATTATGTAACTGAGGAACTATGAATTCATGGAAACCTACTATCACCGGAAATCAAAGGGTAATTGCAACATCCCAAAATGAAGTTTCTTTTCAAACTTGATTTCGAAAAGGAGTAATTATGTTCATGACATCCTATGCAATTTGGGGATGCAAGTTTTTAATCCGGTTTTAGTTTTGCTCATTTGACTTTCTTTCCTTCCACATGAAACAGGAAACCTTATATGGAAAAAAGTATAGAAACTTGATTTTCCATAAAAATACAACACCAAAGCATTTTTCAGAAAATAATTACGGCATATAGCAATAAGAGTGCCAGCACAGATGCAAGCTGGGATTTTCCACCATCAACTGCATGGATAAAAGCTAATACAACAACAGCTTACCTTTACAACTGAAGCAAAATTGTCATCCAAAATAATGATATCTGAGCTCTCTTTAGCGACTTCAGTCCCTTGAATACCCATTGCAAGACCAATGTCCGCCTGAACTCCAAAACAATAGAATTCCATTAAAAAACAATGAGATAGGAAATCAAATTGTTAAAATTTTAGAATGATAAAAAGCTAAGTAATCATCTTTGGCAGTGACGTAGAACTACATAGAAAAGCAAACCAGCTACACTGTTGCTCCCCAAAATTCACCAAGCAAACAAATATTGGATGATTACAGGATCAAAATTATATGTTCAATATACAAAGCAAAATGATTTGACACTTTATAAGCAAAATAATCACATTATATATAATACATCTGATATTCATTCTCCTGGCCATTTACTTGCAGCACTGAAGAAAATGCATAAGATAATTAGGGTAGAATAAGAAACCGCTATTCAAAACACAACTAGCAATGGACCCACCCAAGGAATCAGGTCAAATATCTAATAGAAAACACATTACAAAATCTAACATTTCTAACCAGAAACACTCATATTAGACTCCAGATAATGAAATTATAAACACACACTTCATAAGATATTTCAGTAGGAAGCCAGCATCACACCTCATGTAAGGCAGGAGCATCATTAGTGCCATCACCAGTAACAGCAACAACATGCCCCCTCTTTCTCAATGCTTGCACGAGAAGAAGTTTATCATTTGGAGAAGACCGTCCCATCACCTAAACATACAACAATAAAATTATAAAATTAATTTTCCCAAGCAATTCAAAGTAAATTTTTCACTAAAATATACAAAACTAATTAAATGAAAAATTGAAAAAAGTTGACAATTGGATCATACTGAAATCTTCTCAGCTATTTCTTCTCTTTGTGAATCTGGCAATTCACGAAATGTCTTTCCCTCAATTATATTAGATTCGGTTGCATCTGCCTCCGAAGTTAGTATACCACATTCCAAAGCAATTGCTCTTGCAGTTTGAATATTATCCCCTGTCACCATCCGTACCTATGGTTTAACGAATTGAAGTTTGTTAAACTAAATTTCAGTAGATGGCAGCAATGATCTATGCCCTTCAATTTCAAGTGCAAATAATAATGCCCTTGTTATACTCAGAATTTTAATTTAGTTTTTTTCACATATCAAAACAGAATTTCTGAATTTTTCACATACCAAATGGAATTCAACAGAATTTGCACCCAGAAATACTCAAGACTGAGCATTGAAAAACAGAAGAAGTCGTATATATATTGACAGTTCAGTTACTAGAATCTTAATCCAATCAGGTATTAAAGTGTGGATACTTTTATCATAACAAACTGTCATTATTTCTTTCTGATACCCGGTATAAAGGACTTCCATATAATGCACACAGCACCAAATAGTAATTATCAAAGGCAAAAAAAAAAAAAAAAAAAAAAATCTAAGAAAACAACGAAAACTTACAAAGTTAAGTTGCGAGCTTTTACTCCTAAATTCACATCAAGTAAATGCCGATAAAATAAACAAATGAACAAACCACAATTTATTGTATCCGGTTGCAACTTTAACAAACCACAGCACTCCCCAAAAAGCTATTAGCTAAAGAGAAAGACATGTGGGTTCCAATAAAGAACAATAATAGTACCTTAATTACATGACTTCAATAAATGCAGGTTTGATGAATTTCAACCAGACAAAATTTCAAAAACCAGCTAGGACTTAACATTATCATTTTGTGGGTTACAAAGAATATGACACACCAAATGATAAAAAACAAAAAAACCAAAAAAAAAAAAAAAGAGAAGGAATTATAAAGCACAAAAACATTTTAAAATTTGAAGTCGGCCAAGAATGTATCATACAAATTCAACCTGACACAACTTACAGTAAAGTCCCATCAATTTTTTGAACAGTTTCATTCCATTGTTTCCATATTTAATAAGTAATCATTGACTTTGACAAAATTTTAAGATTAAACATGAAACTGAAAAGGAGAATGAACTTGAACCGAGCTCCAAAAATTAATTTTATCACTGGCAAACTCTAAAAACACAAACACAAACAATAAAAACTGCATGAGATAAATATATGTTTTAGCTAAGATTGTCAACCAATGACAACCATAAACAGCCAATCAAATAATGGGTTGTAAAATATGCAACTTAGATATGCCATTAATTAAAGGTAAATTAATGACGAGGTTCTAAAGGACAGAGCGTTAGTGTAACTAGAATTTAAGTGTGTAATGCATATATACAAGGACAACATAAATTTATTACAGTTAACATTAAAACTTGCCAATAGAATAAGCAAACAACTTAGCTCCTACTTGTTTAAATGCAGTGGCATGATATTGATTACCAGCTATTTGCTTTAAATTCCAATCAGTAAAAACAAATTAGAGTTAAAATAGCAATCAATTGTGGCTAATGTGCAAACTCAAACAAAAAGAAAAATTATGGCTAACTTGCAAATGAAAATGTAAAAGGTGATCGAATCTGAATTTAAAAGCTACATGCCAATTCAGTAGAGAACACAACCACCATCACCACAGAGAAGATATAATTCCAACCAAAACACAAAAAAATGAAATAGATGAAAGCTAAATGAAAAGCATAGCCAGATAGCCCTAACACCACAAATATAAAATTAAACTAATTTTCCACATTTTAAGCAGCTAAATGTCCTGTAAAAGTACCTTAACACCAGCAATTTGGCACATTCGCACTGCATCTTTGACACTTGGCCGGCAAGGATCCTGCATGTGTTTGCTGTATAAGCGAAAAATCACAAAATGTCTGCTTAAAATAAAATGTTAAAATGTTGACATATGTAAGTTTATATCCAGGTAACATGTTTTTCTTTTGATGAACTCATGTCATGTTTCAAGAACCATGAAGAGATCACTTCAAGCATTCCTAGTACAAGACCAACAAAACTACAGTAAACAATGAAGTATTCCTTTTTAAAATATATATATATACAAGAAAGATAGAAAAGCCTATGACGGACACATTTAATAGAATTCTCCCAAGGTCATGTTCACTAAACCGTCTATGTAAAGTATTAATTAACTACTACACCTAAAAACAGATGGTTGTAGGAAATGGTCTACCTATAGTCCTATAGTATAAACTATGACACACACTAGAAAGTCCAACGGGCTTGCCACGTGACCCAAGCCCAAACACATTCACATTTGAATGCAGAGAAAATTCAAAATGTCAAATACTATCACATTGAAGGATTCAAAACAAGGCACCCCTCATAAACGGGTTACAATACACTACACCCAAAAGCTGAAGCTACAGACTACAGTTAAGAGGCCTAATCTATAGTATTAAACTCTAAAACAAAGAAAGCTGCAATATGCATGGCAGTATCAAAGTTCCACCCAATACCGACATATAATTGTGCCAAAAAATGATAAATAAATGACATAACAGTAAATTCCTAAGACAATGTTTCCAAGGGACGGCCAAATGGTCTTTGAAAGGATGAAATCACAAAAGAGCAACCCCTAAAATATTGATCCAACTAAACCTCGGATGTATTATTCTACCACTCATATTTCCATGAAGACATACCTTTATACCAACAATAGCCAGCAAAACAAGGTCATTATCTGGTAGTACCCACTGAGAAAGTTCTTCCTCGTTATCTGAAACTTTTTCCATATAAGATCTATATGCAATTGCAACACAACGCAAGCTACGAGAAGCCATATCATCAATTGCTTTCTTAAAATATGTAGCCTGCAAATGAATGAAAAATGTCATAAAACACCTTAGTCAGTGAAAGGTGATAAACAAATCAAAATGTTTTCGTATACCCAATTTTCAGTCCTCGATATCTACAGCAACAATTTCAGTCACTTGTAAAATTTCAACACACAAGAATTTTTCCCTCAATTTAACAAACCCAACTGCCTTTAGATAAGCAAGGTAAAAACAATATAAAGAATAGACCAAGAAATCTGAAAAAGAAGCAATTTCCTCAGACCTCTTCTTCATCCATTGCTACCAACTGATCGTTTGTGTCAATATACTTCACACATGAAGCTAAAACTATTTCAGCAGCACCTTTCCAATGTATGTGAACTTCTGAGTTAGGCTGCAATTTGGAGGGAGGGAGAATGAGGAAAAAAAAAAAAGAATAAGCAAAACAATTCATTTCTAATCCACTAAGAAGAGTTAAGCATAAAATTATAAAATTGAATTTTAACACCAAAATTAAATAAATAACAATATGTAACAGATGCATTAAGTCTTACTGAAACATAAGTAATCCCAGTATGATTCCTACAATTACTTTATACTATGCTTGTATATCTCGAAAACTAATTTTAAAATCTGAATATAAGAGATAACAGTGAAAAAGAGAGTATGAATTACTATACGATAAATTAAGACCAAACAAGGATTTCAAATAGTACATCGTAAATACCTTTTTCCATAACACAGTTAAATGTATTTTAGTGTATTATTTCTTGATGTTCTATATGATACAATACATTTCTGTAATCTTCCCATCAGTAAAACAAATGTACATTTAACACAATGGCTGATGAATCATTGTAATATCTCGAGATCAAGAAAACTTGCAGGTAGCATAACTGCTGAACATGTCATACTGTGGATATGCAATTCAAAGCAATGAGATAGTAATGCAATATACACGATATGCTATGAAGCATTGCGATCAATATTAGACATTTAAGTCCAATCATAGTCACTGATAATTAGACCAATATAAGTTCAGTAACAAAATTGGAAAGGACCAACTACAAACCAAAAAGAATGGAAAAAAGAGAGGAATTTCCTTGAGGCTTGAGGGCTTAAACTTTTGACAATTAAGTGATAGATGCACATAATATCTGAATTAAAGTTTCCTCACTTTTTTCAGGAAAATTACCACAGGATGATATATGCAATAATAACTAATAAGATTCTTCAACAGAGTTAACCATGCAGTCACATTACCAGCTTTACAGCAACACCTCCTCGTTTTTTCTCTGAGTTGAATGGGAAGACACGAATAATAGAAGATTCAGATCTAGCAGCTTCAAAATTCATCCCCAGCTGCAAAGGATTAAATAACTTAGATTTGATCTACAATCACTTATTCAACAGGGATAGCAATCAGATTAACTAAAATGATACCTGAATTCCCCAATTAAGAATGGCTTTTTCTGTTGGTGATCCAGACAGCTCAACATCTCCGCCTCCCTGAAAACAATCAAAAGAATACTTGACTAAATGCGCCCCACAATTATCCCTTTTGCAAACAACAACAATGCTATTAAACATACTTCAGGGACATAAACACTGCCATTTGAATTCTGCGCAATGCCTTCAATAAGTAATGAGGACAGTATAGGAGACAACTGTGAGTTGCTATCCGGAGGATCAATCTTTTTCCCACTAGCATAAGCCTCAACCACTGTCATCTGTTGAGAGAGATTATTACTGTCATCGAATTTTTAGAAAAAAGCATCCATCCAAACCCTTTTTACACACATTAACAGATTATTCAGAGTAGGTTTTTTAACAAATTTAACTTGACATTCAGGATTGGGATGACCAAGAAAAAGGGTAGAGATATGACAGGTAGAGAGACCAAAAACAACGAGTACTACCTCTTTTAGAGCATTGCTATATAAGATTATTTAACTAAATATTTTGTTAACCATACATCACTTGCTCAAGATTACTGATTAGTGCCAAAGTGAAGGTGACAGAAACAATTTAGTTTAGTTGGATGTTTTATCCTCATTGCAGTAGCAACATTGGTTTAGTAGTGTGCAATTTGGTGAAAAGGAAGCAAGTGATTGAGAAGTAATTAGGTCAGGTGATGCTTTTTGGATAAGTGGCTCCTTTTGTTTCCTTGTCTTTATTTATTATCTCCCTCCAAAAAGTAACAAGATTCAGTTTCTTTCTGTGTATAGGAGGTTTGACTTTGTCAAAATTTAAAATGACAGTAAAGTAGATATAATTATTCTTCTTTAGCATCCCTAACGAATAAAAGTTTTTATAAATCCCAAAAGATGGATTTTACAGCCTTGGGTCTTAATATTCAAGATTTATTTCCATGAAAAAACAAAGACCTAACTTATGTTCATCTTTTTTCGGTGTATTCGAGTATATGAAGTATGCTGCAAATCTGAGCCATTTTGCCTATCAAATGTGCTATTGTATTCCAATTATGACTCGGGGTGTTCAAGGAAAAACCAATATGGCATGGGTTGAAGCTTACTGAGCTTGAGGACGATTGTTATACCTAAGGTGGAAATAAAAAAGATTCTGCCTTATGGAGGCCCATTGCGTTGGCTGTCTGCAATTAATAGGATAGTCTTCGACTCCTCGTAGAAACATTGTAAGCTTGGCCTTCGGCTTCTAACAAGAGGGGAGTTCGATAAATTTCATTCAATCTAATTGGGATGCTCTGGTTCCTTTGTTTCTGTGTGATTTTGATCAGTTTTAATATTTGTTTTTCAACTATCTTACATGTTGAATAACTGCTTGACCATTGTATTACTAATATATGTCCATACACACATTTTGACATTATTAATATATATATATATATATATATATGTATATATGTAATCCCTATATGTACAACAACAAATCATATTAAAGACAGAGACAACTAACCTGATTCAAAGTTAGGGTTCCAGTCTTATCACTGCAAATAGTTGTGGCTGACCCCATTGTCTCACAAGCAGAGAGCCTCCTCACCTGAATTTAGATTAAATTAAACCACATAAAATAAATTTATGTTAGGATTTGTGCGACATCACACGTACCAATGCCTTGTCTGCCATCATTTTCCTCATTGAGTAGGCAAGTCTGTATTGCAATCAGAGAACATGACTATGAGAAAAAAAAGGAGAATGCAAAGAACAAGGAAATGAAATGTAAACTAAAGTAAATTTTCTAGTTACATACTTACGTTAAGGTAACAGCCAATGGAAGCCCTTCAGGCACTGCAACTACAACAATGGTGACCTACAATGTGCCAGACTAATGATAAACAAAGACGTCCATAGACATAGGTACAAGTAACACACTATATCACGTGTTTCTGTAAACACACAATCACAATTGCAAACTATTAAATCTAAGTAAAGATCGACATACCGCAACAGTCAGAATTTTAATGGCTCCATCTACAGCATCACCAACTTTTGTCTTGCCTGGAGTAAACGGAACACTTCCATCTGGATTTTTGGTATGGCCAGTAAAGAATCTGCAGAGGTATGAACATATATACAGCTTGTTAGACTTCATTGAGAAAAACATAGAGGGAGAGAGAACAATATAACACCAAAAACTGAGTTACCTGGCCAAAAGGACAACCAAGACGATAAAAGCTACTGCAAGTCCAACTATACCGATAAATGTTGCAACTCCATTCAGGCGTACCTATAAAAACCATTTAAAGGTGAATAGAATATGTCCCAATAGTCTAGTTGTAATACTTCACAAAAAAAATAAAATAATAATAATAAAAAAATAAAAACATGAACTGCCATAAAATAATTACAAAATAAGAAAATAGAAAAGCCAACCTGCAGAGGTGTTTCTTCACCAGTGTCTTCTGAAATACTAGCCATGAGCAATCCCCATTCAGTATTAACCCCAACACCAGTTACCTGACAAAAAGTCAATAAATGCAAGCAATTAAAACAAATTGACACAAACCAAAAGAAAAAAGTATATAAATATCTTCCTTATAAATGCCTTTGACCAAAGCAGCAAGTTTAGGACAATCCATAATTATTAAAGGCACGACTAGGCTCCGGGCACAGCTTTTGCACCTGTAGCTTGGCCAGGCGCAAAATTTTTGTTGGGCGCAAGCCTGGCCATCGTAGGTGACGGGCGACGGGGGGCGCCCGAGTAAAACATCCCCATTATGTTGTTTTTTCTTTTAAAATCCAACCTATACATTTGATAAAACCCAACTTATAACGTGGGCTTTTGCAAAAGCTTAAGCCCAAACACTCTTTTGCCCACCCAAGCCCAAAAAGCGCCTTCTTCATCAACGGCAACGCCAAGGGTGTCACAATCACAAGTTCGAACAGTTGGACTTGTAGATGAAGATGAGACTGAGGAAGAGTGTGAAATGGAAGAAGAGGGAGATGAATTTCGAGGTGAGTATCAAGTGGAGATAGAAAGGATGATGATTTGGGTCCAGATTTGGATGATTGATGTTGTATTGCATTTGAATCCTTGATAGCTATATGCTTAAGCCTAGATTCGTAGAAACTAGAAAGTAGAAAACTAGAAACTAATTTGAACATCCTTTATTTTTATGTGTTTTGTTTGATTGTTTACATTTGAAACTTTGAAGTTTGAATCTTAGGATGATTGATTGCATTTTCATTATTTTATTATTCATGTCTTGCTATAGAAATTTGTAGGATATATTAGGCTAAATGTTTTATGAATGTTTGCATGTTTTTGAAAAAAGTGCGCCTAACTTCAGTCGGGCGCGAGCCTCGCCTTACACCTTGCGCCTCAGACTCTCGAGACCCCCACCGCGTAGGTGCGCCTAACGCCTTTAATAACTATGGGACAATCTGCAGCCAGAAAAAGTTGTACTCCTCATACATCAACAAACCGGAATATGTATAGCCTGATGTTAGTGAAAGTTTAGTTCTTGCAATACCCAATTACCCACTACCTCATCCATATCAAAATTGTTTGGGTTTTATGAAGCTTTAACGATTTACGAACTGGTTGTAGCATTAGAGCTCTTGTTTGTGAATCCCCTTGTTTAATCCTATTCATAAATTTATATTTGTATTGATCCCAACACATTCCACTTAAACCACTTCCAACAATTACATATATCATAAGCACATGTAACCATATCAAATATAAGGGCAGATATAGGACATATAAATTAAACAACTAGAATCAGATTGGCAAGATATGTTGCCAAACTATATCAACAGTAACATGAAAGAAAACAATGCCAAGAAACAAACAAAGCTATGAGCTTGTCATTAATTTTTTTTGTTCTCATTCTGTTTTATCACTTCAATTGAAAACCAAAAATTGATTCAAATGATAATACAATATGCTGATACATTTTTTCAAAACAATTTTCACCGAATGCATATGATTATACAATTACGAAATATCATTGTTCTAGTAGGCACTAGGCGCCAGTTGTACGGTAGTAGACTAGCGCCTAGCGTCTAGACCGTCTACGCCAATTACTAGAACCGTCCTAAATATATATATTCAACAAAATGCATGTAAAAAGTAATAGTATGAGTAATTATAGTATATAGGGATAATTGCACTAAGGTACCTGACGACATGTCACAACATGTCAAGATATTCTAGTTTTGCAAAATTGAACATGAAAATACCTTTGACCAAGTTAACATGGTCTTAAGACCCTTAAAATATAATTATTATAATAAGTTTTTATTTATAAAAATAAGAGCAAAAAAGAGCTGCAATCCAATCTCTCCAACAAGATATACTTTTTGGAGGAAATGAAAATAAATGATCAGTATCCCTGCATTCTGCATGAGAACCGTTCTCCTCCATTGATTCTCCTCCAAAATGGAACATTGGAGGAGAGATTTCCATTTGATGGAACGCACTCCTTCAGATAGAGCAGATTGTTCCATCAGAGAAGCCTAATTAGATGGAGTCGTGCTGCATATATGAACCGGATTTGCTCCAATGTCGAGGAGATTACCATGGATTTTTTTAAATAAAAAACATTTTTTAAATTATTTTTATTGTTAATAACATTTATTTAAATAAATAGTATAACAATTGCCAGCTGCAGTATAGGGCCAGATGTTAATGTTTTCTATTTTCATTTTCTATTATTGTTTTATCAAATTTCAAGTTCAATCAAGATGGATTTCGTGAAACATTTAAGAATCAACTGGCAATGATTTTGATAAAACAAAAGCCTTTCAGAAAGGCGGTGCATTTGCGAAATGAAGGCATCAAAGATAAAATAAATAAATAAATAAAAACAATAACTTCACTCCACACAATGACACAAGATGGTCATAATTTAGAATTTTTAACATATTAATAATATTATTCCCAATGCAGTTGATAAACAGAAAACACGTAGTACAAGACAATTTCCAATAGCCAGTTAGTCTATGTAATTAGTTAGATAGTGCCACTCTAAAATTCACATACTGACTCGGTGACTCCTCATAGAATTGTAATAACATGAGAAATTAATAAACTATCACCAATACAGAGCAGCTCAAGAAGAAAAAAACAACAATGAAAATTTCTGAAGGACAAGAAAAGAAAAAAGAAAAAAGAAATAAATAATGCCTACATTAAAAAGAAGGTGCCAATATGATTGTTGTGAATAATATATTAAGCAGGATGCAAAGAGTAAAGAGGAAAGAAGGGATATCTTATTCTTACGAGCATGGTGCCACTACCATCAGCGACTTTACAGCCTGACATTAGAAATGGGTTCTTGGAGTCTTTGTGAACCTGCATGCAACAATTCTTAGCTACAGTAAAAGAGAATAAATATATATAATGATTCTAAAACAGTAAATACAAGAACTTACAATCTTGCTCTCTCCAGTCATGCTAGATTCATCAATTGAAAGAGAGTGACCAGAAATTACAACTCCATCAGCAGGGACCTAGAGAAACAATGCCAGTCACTAAATAATGCAGATGTAATAGACAATGAAATGAAGTATCCAAGCAATTCACCTGATCACCAATGTTGAGGGGCAATACATCACCAACAACGAGATCATATATTGAAACCTCAACTCTTCTACCACCTCTAATAACCTATGCATGAGTACCCGTGAATATAAAATATAAAGAAAACACTATTCATATCAAGTAGTTTGTTAGCAATTTTATAAAGTACCTCCAAATGTATGTTTCTCTTCTCATCGTTCAAGTTCTGGAACTGGAGGGACTGTCGGTAATCACTTATAGCTGAAAAGTAACAAACGAGAAAGTTAAAATATAAGCCCCCTCTTGTATGAACAAAAAAGGATAAAGTACTTTATTGTTAAGATCATTACAAATTTAAATTTACATAAAAACAATGAAAATCGTAAAATGCATTTTTAAATGAAAGGGGGATGGATAGGATACAATGCAAATCCTAGAATGGCACATCTAAATGATGAAGCGATGAAGTAGACAATTCCAGCACCATACCTGTCACAACAATGACTAGAATGACCGCAAAGGCAATGCTTCCGCCATCATACCATCCTTCTTTAATACCCTGTTAACATTTTGAAAAAATAAAATGAGATGAAATAGAATGGAATAAAATAAAATGAAATAGAACGAAGAAATAAATTTAAAAAAATATCCTTCTTTAAGTGCAGTAAAACAGTATTGTACAATAGGTTCAACCTTCTAAATAATTAACAGATTCAAGTTAACTTATAGCAGCAACAATAATATTTAAAAATTCATGGCGAAAGTTTTTGTCAGGACTTAAGAAGTAGGGGGGTCATCAACTCGACCATGAGACAGTAATAAAGGTTCCATAATTACATTAATCCGCCAAGGTATTATTGTTTAAACAGAAATGTAATCAAGCCAGCCCTGGTTTACCTCTGTCTTTATACCAAGCGCCAAAGAAGCCACTGCAGCTACCATCAATATAATCAAAGTAAGGTCTTGCCAAGCTTCCCAGAGGAACATCTACATGGTAAAGCACAAAAAACTAAGTATGACATATTATAGCATATATTCAAGTAATCGTAAAAGTGTAAAACAGAAAAATGAATTCAGAACAAATGTTCGTGTGTGTTTGTGTGTGTGTATATATATATATCTACAATTAAAATTTCATCATAAAATTTACCCAAAAACTCCTTCCTTTTTTCTGAGGGTATGTGTTTGATCCAAATGCATTTCTCCGTTTCAGTAAGTCAGCATCGTCACCACTGATCCCCTTGTCTAAATTTGTTTTTAACAAATCTGACAGCCCTTTAACCTATTGAAGAAGCAGCAAAAGAAAGGGAAAAAAAAATAGTGTAAATATAAATCATAGAAACATAATGAAAATCAAGAAAAATGTGAAATTAGACTTGCCCCCCCATATTGTTGCAGAACTGCAATATTATGATCCCTTGTCATTGAAGAAAGCTGTTCTTGTCCAATAGAAAATTCACCAATGGGAACTGAAGGTAATTTAGTGGGGCCTGAAAAATTAAAAGCACCAAGTATAGCAAGACAATAAGTTTTTCAAACAAATTGCAAATCTCAAAATTGCAGAATAATCATCGAATACTTGAGAGGTGAAAAAAAAGCCACAGAACTTGACACCAACAGCAATATCATATAAGTCATATGCATAACTACACAATCCTAACAGTAAAGTAAGCATTAGAGAAAGAAGAAGTACCATTTATTTGCTGCCCAGCTTCTTGGAAACGATATGCAGCCTAAAACAGAAAAGCACGTCAATTACAAAGCAAATATATCACTTGAATTATACAGAAGAACATCACATATGATAAATTACATACTAGTATGGCTTGTGCATGTGCTCTAATCTTCCTCAATGTTTGCTGCTTCTCTTCATCCTTCTTGAGGTCCAATGTGTACCGAAATCGACGAGAAGCATTGAGCACAAGTGCCGCTTGCTAAAAAAGAAAACGGTGAAAATTAGAAACATAAACAAACAATATTTAGTCTTCAAGAAACAATGCAGCTTCATCAAGAACATGAAATTTTAACAATACGAATCCAATGATAAGCTTTGATACAAGAAACAAGACATTATACAGTTAAATAATAGAAACATAAAGTTTTAAGCTAGAATATTCGTCCTCCCATATTTCAAAGGAGGAAAAATACTAGGATAGAATTAACAACAAAGGAAAAAAAAAACAACAAGAATAGAAAGAATAAGAAAATTTACACAAATCAGAAAGGAGTACGGGTACGTCAGTCTATCAGCTAATCAAAAAGGTACAAAATATTTCTCATTTCAGTTTGTTAAACAATTCAAAATATTTCTCGGAAGCACCATTTCTAGGGCTTGGAAGAGAGTTGTATTTATTTAACTTAAACATAGTTCGATGGGGCAAAGAATGATTATTTAGTAATTTTCTTCAATTTTCAATAAAATCAACATTTCTTATAATACAAAAAATGGAACAAAAATAGAAAGCATTAAACAACAGAAGAGGCAGAAAATTAGGAATAGAAACACAAATCTAGAAAATGGAGGAAATATAGAGGGAGAAACATAATCGAATTAAAAATAAACAAGATTACCCTCCAGCGTCTGAGGCGGTTGATGGGAGCATTCTTGGTACTGGTGATGTAAAAAGGATCGTCGTCGTCATCGGTGTGGTTGATACCGGCTTCTACGTCTTGATGGCGCCGATACGGCGAGCTTTTGATTTCATCCGTCATTCTAGATGTTTCACTGTCGCAGGAGAGATGGCACCCTCAGTAATTTGTTTAAATTTTTTCCTCTATAACCACAACTTCATTTTCATCCTTCAACAATCAAATCACTTTGTCTGAAACTTCACTCGTGTTTCTCCATAGCTCGCTCCTTACAACTATCTTAAGTAACCTTTTATGTCTATTTGCGAAACCTAAATTTAAGCATTTTAAAAAGAAAAATACTTTTGGTGCTGATCATTCCAAATACTGACCCCATCAACAAAGTGATATCACCTGACCTTTTTTCTTTAATTTTTGTTACGTGACATCATCCTATTGGTTGAGTTAATACCGTACTAAAAATAGCCTCGTACAGTTCTTTTATTTAATAAAATAGGATTACTCTTTTTATAATACACAGAAGCATAGTTAAACCAACCCCCTTACATAACAACAGAACTAAAAGCAAAATTAAATTGTTAATGATAACTTAGCAAACCCCCTCTTAAAAATTTAGTCGGTAGCGTCTCTCAACTCTCGATCGATCAAACACCGAAGAGTTAACCTACTGTATATATATATATTTATTTTTTTAAAAAAAAAAACACGAGAGAGACATGGCGTTTTGTTATATAACTGACGAGAGTTATGAGTTCACCTTGAAAACTACCGCCGCTGGCCGCTGCTGCTTCGTCTTATTATTTTCCTTGAAATCTCTGACAAACATTCAATGAAATAGTAAGTCAGGAGTCTAAATATATGGTAAATTTCTAAATCTCAATGAGTCAATATAACGTTTTAGTTAAATATATTTATGGAAAATAAATAATAAATAATGAGCACTCCAATATTCTAGCGATTTCGATAGATAACGAGCACTCCAATCTTCAATAATACTAAACGGCATCGCATAGAAAACTAGAAAGACCTGATCGACCGACAGGAGAGAAGAGTGCGGTGCTGGTGCATACATAGTGTATTTAGTGCATTCATCTTGCAGTAGAGATCTGGACACATGTCCTCACCAACAGGTCCTAAATAAATATCTGGATTTTGAGATATTTTATTATTTAATCGAGAGAATGGTATTTGGATTTCAAATCTAAGAGCATTTGATTTGATTTGTAATTATAATTAATTAGTGAATTGGGAGGTGGCAGTTGCGTAGGAACTAGGAAGTGGGCATTCATTCGGTGGTGTCATCATTAAAAGGTTAATCAAGAATCAAGCCCATCATAATATCATACTTCTTTAAGCAATATATATATCAACAGGTATCATCCTCTCATCTGCCACCTATAATCATCTCGTGCGTGACGTACAATAAATGGTTAATTATTATATTTTGAAAACAAATTTATATTATTGAAGTTGAATACTGCATGCATGTATTTAGAAAACATCAATGAAAGAGGGTTACGATCCTCATGCTCTCTTGGGTTAGATGCATGCTGGGTTCATTACTCTGCTTTTATATTAATAGAATACTAATACATGCAGGATACATAAATTAAAGAGAAACATACCAGCACTTGGTGGTTTACGATCGAGAAAAACTAAGCTATTCAATGTGAAACGGACCTATATATAGGCTCTAATTTTGAAAAACAGAATATAAACTTGAGGACTTTGTCTTATATATGTTACCTTTAAGAGTTAAGACAAGAAGAAATCGGTGATGGCCGGCGTGGAAGAATATTAAGATACCTAAGAATCTAAGATATTTGAGGGCCGTGTATTGGATTAATTGGAGAAAGTTTGACTCTCAATCGCAAGATAGAATGGCAACTCTACGTGGTCAAACTGCACCCAAACAAAATATAGCAAATTGTAAATGCCAAAACCAATCCAAACAATTTTCCTTTTTTGGAAATTATATTAATTGGATGCCTTAATCTTAACCCAAGCATATTGCAAATCTTTTTTTTAATAAACATATCTAAGATTTGATTTATTCAATTGCAAGCCACCAAGTAAGGCATAAAGTTAAAACAAATTCCTAGCTAGCTAGGATAAAGAGTGTATAGTTGAAATACGAATATGGCTTTACAATATTACTAGATTGTTGGATGCGTTTAATTGGTGTTTAATTATTTTATAACAGACGGGCCACGTGTGCGTTGAAGGAAGCTACTAGGTGGGATGTGCTTTTCTGGTTTTGCAAGCTAAGTGAATGTGATGTGCTTTGAGTTTATATGTATCGATCCTTCTGCCAAATATATCTTAGTTGTTCATGTGATCTCGGATATAAAACATGATTGTGTCAAAGAAAAAGGTTTACTATATATATATATATATATATATATAAAAGCCAGCACGTCTTTAATTAATATTACGTTTTCGGGTTAATTAGAATACAAGTAATCACACGTTGTGCATAACCGAAAGAGGTCGTCGGTTACAAATCTTTATAGCGGTTGCATACTTGTCTCTGTACTAGTTCCATTCTCAGAAAAGATAAAAACAATTTGAGAATTCGATATACAAACATGCATGATGCATGATGACCAAGGGAGGAGAAAAGGGGAGCTGGCCCATAGCCCCCAAACAAATTATATATTTAATATTAAATTTTTGTAAAATTTTACTTTGTTCCCCCAAAATATTACGTTTTACTACTATTATCCCAGATTAACTCTTATAGTCTTATGGCTCCGTTAGCACGATATCATATTTGAATTATATAGCTTTTTAATAAAATACTCTCGTATAAAGTGGTTCATAAAATATATTTTGGGAGAATTACTTTTTGACATGCTTCGAAAAACATAAAAATCAGTTTCGAAATTCATGTGTTTTTGTACTTGTGCAAGTAAATCACTGTTTTTCACATTTTCTTCAAACGTTATCTTAGGTTGATTTTTTTTTTCTTCGATTAGTACGAAAAATTAATTCGAATAATCCAATTTGACTAAATAATAAATAGGTATGGATGTATAATATTAATTAGGGCAAACATTAAAAATGTCTCTTTAGTTTGACCTATTAGCCGATTTGGTTTATCTAATTCCAGTTTTGTCCCTTTTAATCTTTCTGTTAGCTTCTGTTGACATTTTTAGTGAAAATATTATTTTACCCTTTTACTAAATATTTAAAATTTTAAAAAATAACAAGAATTTAAAATTTAAAATGGATATGAAATCCAAAGAACAAAAATTAAAAATTAAAAATTAAAACTTTAGAATTAGTAGAGATCCAATATAGATCTACAACAGATACATCTCTTGGATCTTTATTTTAAGATATTATGTCTTCATAAATAATAATAAAAAAGTTTTTTTTTTATATATATATACCACTTGTAATGGTTACCTGCGACTTTGTATATATGGAGGTATTTTTTTTTTCCGTTTGCTAATAATTACAGTAACTAGGTTTCTTAATCTTTTTTCCCAAAAAAAAACTTTCCAAATGATAAGATATACGAGTTATCAACATAACATCCCTCACTCACCGAATAAACTTATGATTTACAATATATTGATACTTATGACATGCCACGTCATTTGAGAAGTTTTTTACGATTTTCTTTTGGAAAGAGTAACAATTTGAATACATGTACTAACATTCATTAAAAAAAAAATGTCCCTTAATTATACAATTCAAAATAAAATTGTTATGCTTGTCTTTTTCTGAAATGATAATAAAAATAAGGGTTATTTTAATTATTATAATTATCATTTTTTTGTCTTTTAGATAATAAATTTATATTATATTATATATATATATATTATATTTATTTGAAATATTACAATATTTCAGATTTTTGAGGTGGAGAGGGGGCTCAAACCTCAACTAGAGCAGACCCATAGGCTTAGCAAACCCATCATTTTGCTAGGGCACCCAAATAGTTTTATCTACTTCTTCATTTTTCACAAAATTAGGGACCCCAAATAATCCAATCTACTTCTTTATCTTTTGTAAAATTATGGGCCTCAGGTCTAATCTATTTAAGTTTAAGAAGAGTCCAATCTTAAATCTGTATTTACTTTTATTAATAAAGGCCAATTATTTATATCTATTTAATAAAAATAAACATCAAAACCCAATTGAATTCTAACATATCAAACTTATTTTGAAATTGTTGAGTCAAAATTGTTTGAGTCTAATTGATTTTTTTGTTAAAAAGAGTCGAATTGCTAACCTTTTTTAGCTAACATAGTTTGACATTGACTGAGTCAAAATCTCCAACATTTCTCTCTGTCGACCGGTCTCAATTCCCATTTCGATTTGCTTCCAAAAAAAGTCTCACCTCTCAATGTCTCTTTTTATTTTATTTCTGAAAAAAAACCCACCATTTCTTTTAATTTACAAAATAAGTTGTTTTTATTTTTGAAGTTTATGTTGAATTTAGTTGAAATTGGATTTGACACTATTTTTTATGGTTTTCTTTGTAATGTTGAATTTTTGGTTTTTCTTGATGAATTAAATTGTTAGAACTCAAGGTTAACCTTTTGAGAAATTCGAGCTATGTAGAAAATTAGAAATGTAAATTACTTAAATTCTGATGAAATTTATTATTTACTTACTTTCCAGCTCTAACCGTTCAATTTTGGATTGCTTATGAAGTTGTAATTTTTTTTTTTATATATTTTTTTATAAATATGAGTTACAAAGATCTCTAATGTTTGCTGAAAAGTCGATGTTCTGTGATTTTCTTATGTTTGGAATGACTTAGCTTTGAAAGTGATGGCTTCTGTAATTGTTGAATTGATAGCTGAATTTATTAACTTCAATCGGAGAACTTAAAATTGAGATTCGTTAATTGAATAATGTGATGTTATTTTTTTTACTAAGTGTTAGTTGGAGGCTTTTTGTTTTACCTAGATTTTATTATATATAGTTTTAGGTAAAATCTTGATTCTTGAATGAATAGTTATGACGGGTCAAATAAAACATGACTCTTGAAGCCAACAAAGAAAGGTGAAAGAAAGAAGAGATATAGGACCTCGATTTTTGTTAATATCTTAATATCGTTCGGGCCCCAAAATGTCTAGAGACGGCCCTGTCCACAGCCTTGTAGTGTGGACGTGAGAGGCTAAACCACTGGATTGATCTCATCTTGTTATATTATATTTATTATTTAATCAAATTAAATGACTTAGCAATTGTTCTAGATACAATTATTTGCTAGCGTTAAGAATGAAATGCTAATAAAAAGCTTTTTTCTAATATATATATATATATAAATTTTCAAGTCAGTGTATGAATATAAATTCGTTAATGAGTTGGATATGAACTATTAGATTTACAAACTTTGATTCAATGTGAATGCACTTGTCAAAACTTCTCCATAATTAGTGGTTTACATATAACGTACTGATATAAGTTATATCAGTACGCACCGATAGGAAAACCTTTTTTTTATATATATATATATATATATACACACTTTGTATAAAGAAAAAAAGGAATCACCTATAAACATGTAAAATGCAATTATACACACGTTTTGAGCAAGAATAGTAACTACCTTGTACTGATTTTGAAAACAAATGATTAAGATAAAAAAAAAATACCATATTATATTAAAAATCTGATATTGAAAAAAGACCCGATACTATTTCCCATCTTAATATTGTTTTACTAAGAATTACAAGAAAATTGAGTTAGCTTAATGAAAATTTAGTGTCAATATATACATTTATTTATTAATGTTTTCAGAAAAATCAGTTCTTAAATCACCGGTATCTGTTCTAGGCACTCTCTTCTTACAAGTTACTGTTTATTGGGAGCATTTTACCTCTTAGTGGGCCGACCCGGTGCGGATCCAGATTAGTCGGGGTGTGTTTAGGGCTGATTGCACTGTATGGTGGATCCATTCCACCCGGAAACCGGATGGTGTAAACAAAAATAAAATCTATCCAACTTTAAATGAATTAAAAAAAAAAGTAGCAAAAATCAAAATATTTTATGATTTGAGAGAACTATTGCCTCCCTTCCAAGTAAACTAAAAGTGCATTAATAATCAAAGCTTTACTTAAATTAGACATCATAATAAAAAGAAAAACTTTAAAAGAGGAGACTATCTATCAAATCTAAGGACTCATAGATTTATTCAATCACACTACCTAACAAGATTTTATGATAAAATTAAAAATATTACCCGGTCCACAGGGATGGAAATATATCAAAATTAAGCTTAACAAGTTGCTGTTAATTCAGATAGCTTTCTATGCATGAGCTATGAGGGGACTCGAAGGTATTTCAATAAGCAGGCTGGTACGATAAATGAATTCAGCAGACTACAAATATAACAACTTAAAAAAAGTAACAACTTACTTGTTGATCTGATCGCAGATACCCAACTTTCGTAAGAAATTTTTGATATTGATTTTGGTAGTTTCCTGCTGATTAAATACCACAGTTTCTCAAACCGAGTGTTATGATTTATGGCACTACCAAACCACAGCAATCACTTGTGTTTTACTAAGATATGAGCAACAAATTTCAATTATTCGGCGTATACTAGAAGAAAACATAAGTCTCTTAATTAGTTACGATGATTATTAATTTTACATCAGCTGTATTAAATCTTAATGGGTCAATCTCGCCATGATTGGTGATGTTATAGATTGTGTTTGGTATGACTTTTTAAATATAGCTTCTAGAGTGGATCTTTTTGTAGTAGAGAGTCTAATGAGTAGAGTTTCTAATAAAAAAAAAGCTTTTGATTGTATAAATTACAAAAAAGACTTTTACTTGTGTAAATTACAAAAAAAGAATTGATAATGTATTTTAAAAAATAGATTTTGGTTGTATGAATTACCAAAAACGTGTTGACAATATTTATAATGAAATAGTTTTATTGTGCAATATCAAAAATTTTAAAAGGGTATTTGAGACAATACATATGTTTTATTTATTTATTTTTTTGGAAAAACCTAAATTTTTAGGTTTCTCCAAGTAGACATAAATGACTTTAATAAATGGTAATTGAGACAATTCATATATTAAAAAAGTTGTTTTGAGTTTTGCCAAATAACAGAAAAAAAATTCTAAATAGTTTCTAACATTAAAAAAACGTTTTTGATCCTTCCAAAAGCTATACCAAACACACTAATAGTCTCATATATCTGGCCACACAAACGGTGCCAAATTATACTATCGGTTGACCATTTTACATACTCATCTAGTTGTCATCCTCATGTATTGTCAGGACGATCTCACCCAATGTACTCATAGTTTCTCTACAGAATCCTACTAAAGTAGTCTAGCGACGTGTAATTCCAGATTCTTCGATCTGCATTTCTCTTAGAGCACTCAAGAAAAGAATGTTAATGGAATTGCCGTTGTCGACCAAACAATGTTGGATAAGACAGTTGGCTATAAATAACGAAATAACTAATGCATCATGGTGCGCGAAAAATAAATTTGAGCTATCGGTTGTGCTAAAATAAATAAACATGTCGACCAAAGGGTCACTTTTAGGGAAGAGCCTCACCTTCGAATTTGATACCTGTCGAGTATGCCTCTTGGCCGCGGAGTGTGATATTCCACTTACCTTAGACCCACCTGGTATAAAGTTGACAATTTGCTCCGGATGCAGTGGTTCTGGTAGGGAATCCTTCCCCATAGTTTTGTGTCTTTTATCTCGTTATGCTAGAGTGGCTTTTCTCTTATCGGCCAAGAACTTTTTGAGTCGCCCTTGCTTTTACAGTTTTGTTATTTCGAGTTTCGAAGCGATGCACTATTCCGTTCGATGCCTATGATCTCTGTGTAATTCACATCGCCTGTTCGAATATCTATGCTCGGGAGGCGAGGTCATCTTGGGTGGCCATCTCACTGTGCTTCCCATTTCTCTTAGGATGTTCACCGCCTTCGATGGTTTGATACTCAGTGTATATTCTAGGACTTGTGTAATTTGTCTACTGTCGATTCGAGATGGTATGTTTAGGGATGACAATTATACCCAGACCCGCGAGTACCGTACCGAACCGAACCCGAACCGTATGGGTCGGGCCGGGTCTGGGTCTGGGTCTGGGTCTGGGTCTAGGTCTGGGTCTGGGTCTGGGTCTGGGTCTGGGTCTGGGTCTAAAATAATAGACCCGATTCGGGTTCGGGTTCGGGT
Source organism: Dipteronia dyeriana (assembly GCA_032871835.1). Classification (NCBI taxonomy): domain Eukaryota; kingdom Viridiplantae; phylum Streptophyta; class Magnoliopsida; order Sapindales; family Sapindaceae; genus Dipteronia; species Dipteronia dyeriana. Next base: position 73,632,207 of record CM065300.1, on the reverse strand, counting down.
TCGGGTTGGGTTGGGTTGGGTCTGGGTCTGAGTCAAAAACCCGGACCCGGAATCGGAACCTGACCCATGGACCCGATTAGTACAAAACGTATTTGTTATTTCAATTTGTGTGGTTATTTCAATTCTCAACTTAATAGTCAAACATCTTTATTATTTTGTTTTATTTCAATTCAAATTAATTATTCATTTATTGAACAAGTTTTACCAGTTAAAAATTGAATAGGTAAAATTAAAAGTAGAAAGGAAAAATGAAAAAAGTGAGTTTTATTAAAGGTTTTACGGGGTCCGCAGGTCCGTGGGTCCATGGGTCCGTGGGTCCAGACCCAGACCCAGACCCATGAATTTTCGTGGGTCCTCGGGCCGAGTCTGGGTCTGCTGAAGACCCGAGGTCCAGACCCGAACCCCGAACCCGAAAATTTTCATGGGTCTAGGTCTAGGTCTAGGTCTGGGTCTGGGTCTAATTTTTTTTAATGGGTCTTGGTCTGGGTCTGGGTATGGGTCTGGTAGGACCCGACCCGAACCCGACCCATTGCCATCCCTAGGTATGTTATACGGTTGCCTCTTTTCGTCTGTCCCGCCATGTTCACTATTGTTTTGTCGAATGTTCGACCTCCTATCCACACGTTGATCATGCATGTAATCCTTTTACGATTGGTTCGAGGGTCGATAGTTCGCCTCGTCTTCTCCCTACTTGATATGGGCCTAAGCTTTTGCTAGTACATTCTACATCGTTTGACACAAGTACTTGGTCGGCTCCTTGTACAAGTCTGAGTCGTACTACAACCCTTTTTTGAAAGCAAAAATAGCAATAACAGGTTTATATTAGGATCAATACCTTTTCCTTGTTGAATCAATGACATAATCTTATAGTCGTTCTTTTCTCTGCTGGATAACGGTGTAGAGGTCGTCTGACCATTTCTCTAATGTTTTACTGCTCACGAACTGTTCGATGAAAGTATTGGTCAACTGAGCGAACGAGCTGATCGAGACGTTGGGCAAATTCGTGTAACACTGGAGCACAGTGCCCATGAGGCTTGAACCGAATCCTTTACACATACTTGCCTCCCTATGATCTTTAGGGATCACAACTGTGAACACATGTTATTTGTATTGCACAATATGATTGTCTGGATCTGTTATTCCATCGTATTATTGCATATTTAGGAAGTTGAACTTCTTTGGCATCTCTATCAGCTTGATCTCGTCTACGAAGGGGAAGTCACAACTTTAGGGTAGGAAAAGAAAAGGTTTGATTTTACCGTTTCATGGTTCACGGGATTCTACTGGTTCGAATCCCTCTATGTTCTAAAGGGGTCGACAAATCTGCTAGAGTGGCGTTTGCATTCGTCGCCAGTATTGGTTCGTTGAGATTGACGAGGGGGTGGATCGAGCTACATTCTCATGGATCAATTCTCTTACCGTCTCGTGCTTTGTTCTGGATCATCGATGGTTTCGTACGATCGATATTCGACCAAGGTCCACTCTGATGTTTGTACTTTGGACAGCTGGTCGAGCTTTGCTTGTAGTTCTTGATTGTTGGCTCGTTCCTGATCAAATTCGATCGAATCTACAATTAACTTTGATCGTCGAGGTGGGCATTGATAACCTGTAAAACATAAGAAATGAGCAGTGGCAAACCACATAAGGAGGTGTTCCCTTTGGGGGACTCTCTGACGCTCAAGTTAGTAAGAACAACAAACCGTGTTATTCGACATATATGATCAAACTGAGGGTCGAACTTGTTGGATTGACTTAGAGTATTGATGATAACAAACCGTGTTATTCGTTGGATCGTTATAGATCCATCGAGGGATGGGTCAATATAAGATTTCAATTAGTGTAATAGAGCAACGCTCAGGTTGATACTTTCGTTCAATGTAGGTCGATCGAGTGTTGGATTGATCGGCCTTTGAAGATAAATGGTTCAATGTCAGTTGGGGGTTGGATTCACTGTTAATGTGGAGATGTGGGCAACAATAAATGTAAGGATTGATCATGGAGAATCGAAAGAGTTTTCACTTGAATTGAGAGAGATTTTTCTGACCCCTGCATTTGAGGCAGATTTTGGCTTTTATAAGGAAGTTCAAGAGCTTCCAACGTTCAACCTACTATGGATGCGTGGATCATGGACATTCAATTGTCCGTTTTGATTCATGTGAATTGGGAAATAATGGCATTGTCAGGCGTTGGATTTGTGCAACGCTTGAATTGATTACCAATTCAAATCTATGTTTTGACCACATGTTCATTATTCAGGAACTATGATGGGTTGTACCTGCATTGGTTTAGCTGGACGGCCTTGTTAAAGTTTTTATGTGTAAGGCCTGTTTATCAACTCTATTGACTTGTGGGCCTGTTAACTGGGCTGTGTATATTTTGACCATTACACCTAGAACAAATGGTTTCTAGATATGGGCTGCAGCAACCACATGTGTGGTAAGAATGGCATGTTCTTTTAGTTGAATGAATCCTTTATTTTAACAATGAAGTTTGGGAATAACTCAAAGGTGTTAGTGATGAGGAAGGGCATAATCTCTTTCACTCTGAAGGACTAGTTTAAGAATGTACTCTCAAATATATTATTTGTTTTAAACATGCATCAAAACTTAATGAGTGTGGGAAAACATTTATAAAAAGGGATATGACATACTGATCCACAAAGGGATTTTCACCACCAAATAATGAACTTAAGGGATTAATATCAAAGGTAAAAATGTCACAAAATTTTTTGTTTTCACCGCTTATTAATGGTGATAGTTTACCTTACTTTAGCTCAGTGATTGGTGATGAGAATTGGTTGTGGCATTTGAGGTATGACCATGTGAATTTTGGAAGTCTGATGCTGCTCGCATCTAGGAAGATGGTGTAAGAACTGCTATTTTATTATTGACTTCTTTCATGACAAACCACATTGAGATTATTTGTATTGGGTAGATTAGGTCTCATTGTGATTCTTCATCAGCTAGCTTTCAAGACCTCAAAGGGCTTCAAGAGAGGCAGTTCACTTGTTCTTAACTCGTGAAGAGATTTAGTTGCACACACACACATACATGCATTTGTATTGACATTCATTTATTGTTTCACACACACACTTACATATATTTAAGTCGTTATGCTTTTGTTCCTTGTTGCTCTTGTGTGCATTCATTTCACAATCACACTTGCACTTCAATTTTGGTCTTAAGTGTAGTTTTGTATGTTGTAATTCATTTTCTGATGTTTGATCGAAAACGTCTGTGCATGCTCGATGGTATGCTTGTCTTAACGCGTTGAAAGACCTCCTCATAGTTTCTGTTGCGCGAGACCCTGCCCGTACAGTCACCAGCGCACTTAAACCTGGTGGGTTCCTAGTCTCTGTTGCGCAGGTGGTGCACAAGTCCCTACCCACGCAGTACTCATGCACTGGAGCTTGGTTGGTTATAAGGTCTCTGTTGCACGGGTCCTTACCCGTGCAACGGACTCGCATAGTGTCCAGTTTTTGTCCATTTTTTCAAAACGGCGTAGATTCGCTTAATGCACCTAAATATACATCTCTTTCTTATCTTATTCATTAAGATCACAAAATTAAAACCCTAGAGAGATAGAGTGAGTGGTTTTAGAGAGAAAAAGCTTCGAGCATTGTTATTTAACTCTCTAAACTCAAAACCTTTCATCTTTCATACATCATTGAGTATCATTTGGCATGGGTCTTCTTCATTAAGTGACTTGGTAAGTAGAACGAACTTCATCCTTCATTAATTGTTCTATCTACTCAAGACTTAGTCATTATTGCATATTTATTGCAAAACTCATGCTTTAATTGCACATTCAAATGAGTTATGACTTGATTGGGTTTATTTTGTGATAGCTAGCATTTAGAATATTTTTACCCTCCAGCTAAGTGTATATTCCTTGCATTTAGACATTGTTGATTATGATTCATTGATTGCATTTCTTGATTGCCTTTATTGTCCTTACCTTATTTTGTGACAACTTATATTGGTTGGCTTTTGTTTGATAATTAGATTTTAGACATATATATCTCCATCTAGTTAGGTCTTTATGAATTTTCATATAGACATTTTGATATCTATGATTGTTTGATTGCTATCATTGAATACCTAGATAAGCAATTAGTGTTGTCTAGCATTAATTGCATTGGAATATTTTCATATATTCACATATGTTGTTTATCTCTTTTTTTAGAGTTAAGTCTTGTGACTACGGTGGTGTAGTGCACATGCATTGGTCAAGAATCACTATAAAAGGTCTACTGTGTAATAGTGGTGGGTTAGTGACCAAGAATGGCGTGACTAGAGATCAACCTAGGTTGTAAACATCATTACATATAGTGGATTTGACTACCGTGTATGGCTAGATGGATAGCCCGTGAGTTTTTGCTCAATGTGAGGGTTTCTCACATAAAATAACTCAACTTGTTCTTTATTGTTTTCCACACTTTAGTTCCATTGACTGTTTTTGCATTGCGTTGGGTAATTTTTGTTAATTTTGAGTAATCGAAAAAATTGGTAATTAATCGATTCAAACTTATTCACCCGCTCTTGGTTAATTAGACACACGTTTTAGTGTATTTTCAATTGGTATCAGAGCGAGTTCCTAGACATACTTAGAAGATCCTTGCTGTATTTGTGTGTCTTGCATTTGTGTGTATTTTTGTTTATTGCATTCATTTGCATTAACACTATGTGTGAGAGTGCAGCACTTAGAGAGGGTATTGCTTTGATGGCCTCCAAAGTTGTGAAGGAGGAAAATGACTTCGATAAGAAGATGACTCTCATGGTAGATAGATTTAGGAGATTCATGAAATCTCACAAGAAGGGAATGATCTCCAAAGGTAGGGAGGAAAAGAAGTTGACATTGTTTAAGAAGGGTGATGCTAGTTAGGATAAATCCTCGAGGTTAAATGTCCAATGCTTCAAGTGTGGCGGATTTGGCCACAATGCTTCCATTTGTGGTAACTTGAAAAACAAGAATAGAAGAGATGCCATGATCACTACTTGGAGTGATGGCGAAGTTGAAGTAGTTGAAGGTAATTCCACAAGCTCAGTTGATTATGAGAACAACTACTTTGCATTTTTAGTATTCTACCATGAAAAAGCTCAAGCCGTCACCAAGTGTATGTCACTTGATAGATTCAAAAAGAGTGACTTGAAGAGCGGAGACCAAAGAGGAGCAAGATAGAGAGAAACTAGTCTTGAAGATATGAACCATAAACGCACAAGTGGCAGAAGCTTCGATCAAGATAGTTCGTGCTCTGTAGACTCTAATGGTAGTGTGATAAATTATCAAGAGTTTATTAATTATCTATAAAAATGCTTGAAGAATAATAAAGAGGAGATAATTGGGTTGATGGAAGATAATCTCCAACTAAGAACTAAAGTGACTCACTTAGATGAGGAAGTGTCACTTGTTAAAGTCAATATAGTGATGTTGGAGAAGGAACTTGAAGAGGCAAGAAATACCATTGGTAAGTTGACTTCGAGTTCGGGAAAACCCGACAAAATGATAGGCTATGGGAAGAAGCCTAATGATTAAAGAGGTCTCGGTTTTGTGAGTGATAAGTAAACACCTCCATCAAACAAGACGTTGTTTGTTAAGGGAAATGAGACTGAAGGACCATCACCTCTTTAACAACCAAGGAGGAAGATCGAGCTTGGGGAGTCTTCGAAGAATGCAAGCTCGAAAACACAACCAAGGAAGCTTGCACAACCCTAATCTTCAAGGATGCCACAACCAAATGTGCATTAACCGTTGACACAAACCCCTCTCCCAAAGTTACCTCAACCCAAGGTTCCACCAATCAAGGACACAAGATCAACTGGTTTAACCACCTTAACAAGCTAGATCACAAAGGTACCATCGATTGGCTCAAGCTCTAATAAGAAGCAAATCAATGCACCATCAAAGACAACCTCATCAACATGGTAATGCCTCGATGACATCTCATTTTAATGGTATAAATTCTTCATTTGAACCTACTTGTCATTTTTGTGGTATGATTGGTCACGTAAGACCAAGTTGCTTTATTTACATTAAGATATGTAGGTTATAGAGTATAAGAGAAAAAAGGGTTGAAAATAGGGAAAATTTGCTTGAACCTTGGGAACCTATAAACATGTCTATGACTACTAGAAATGAAAAAGTGGAACCTAGGTAGGTTAAAAAAAATGAACCCGATTGCCATTATGCCCATGTGACACCCGTAGATGCAACTAGGTTCAATGGACTTGGTAAGTCTATAGGGGCTCATGCCTCCCATTGACTTGGTTGGATTTAACCCCAATAAGGGGAGCTCAAGCAAATAGAGCAAACTTGCATGATTTGTTATGTGCAAAAAGTTGATTAATTTTATACTCTTTTGATAATTGCTTGAGATTCTTGGTTGCACATATATGCTTATATGGTATTTTTTTTAGTAAGTGTGCACTATTGCTTTTTTTTTTTTTTGTAATCCATATCATATTTTGGTTCAATAATGCATTTTTGGACTAGGAGAATTATTTAGGAAAGTACATTTGAATGACTTATAATTTATCTCCATGACATGAGAAATTTTTATGACATGCTTTAAATGATATGCATGAAATGTTTTTGATTGTTTATATGCAAAATATGTGTGAAAGCAAATGAGAATACTAAAATCAGTAAGTATCTTGTATCCATTCAATCAATAAGGATTTCATTTCCAAATTAGTCTTCTCTATCTTCTTAAAGGTGTAAACAAGGCTACTATCATACAGATGCTTTATCTGGAAAAATCAAATAGGATTATAAATATGTATCCATGTCTTAGTTTGCTTTTAAGGATTGATATAGGTGCTCTTACCTCACAAATATTTTTTAAAAAACTATATCTTATTTGCTTATGATAAAAGGGCACAAATTGGTTTGAATTCTTTTAGAAACCCTTTTGATGCCTGTTTTGCCAAATATCATTGCTTGAACTTCAATGCTATATGTCTTGCATGCAAAGCAACAACTTCACACATTTTTTTTAAATAAAACTCCTTGAATATCTCTCAATTAATTAAGTTGCATAAAATTTATGTATATGATTATGCAACGTATTTATGCTAATAAATCTCTTTGCTAAAGCAACCCGATAGAGCTAGCTCATTTGCCTATCTTGTGAAAAAAATAGGGAGAAGTCTTGAGAAATATAGGGAAAACATTTTTATGCTTTGGGGAGAGGTCTTGAGAGAGAGTAAACATTTAGAAGTAGCAGTGCACAAGCATTAATTTGTTTTGCTTAATTGAGTGCAAATGCTTTTTATGTTTGATCACCTCATATGTACTTGCTTTTAGAAAGTGCTTTCTTGCTATTGTGTGTAGGTATGTTGATCTACGAAGAGATTGAAGACCTTAAAGACTTAGATCTTAGGTTTCTCTTAATGTAACAAAGAACATTTTTTTGTTGACCAATAGCTTTGTTTTCTTTCTTTGTGAGGACTATTTTACGAGTGATTATTTTTTCATGAAATAGCCAAATGGGGAGATTGTAAGGACCTCTACTTTATGATTGATTTATTTCATGACAAACCACATTGAGATTGTTTGTAATAGGTAGCTTAGGTCTCATTATGATTCTTCATCAACTAGCTTTCAAAATCCTAAAGAGCTTCAAGAGAGGTAGTTCACTTGTTCTTAACTTGTGAAGAGATTTAGTTGCACACACACACACACACACACTTACATGCATTTGTATTGACATGCATTTGTTGCTGCACACACACACTTACATGCATTTAAGTTGTTATGCTTTTGTTCCTTGTTGCTCGTGTGTTCACTCATTTCACAATCGCACTTGCACTTCAATTTTAGTCTTAAGTGTGGTTTTGTGTGGTGTAATTTGCTCTCTGATGTTTGATAAAAAATATCCGCGCATGCACGATAGTGTACTTGTCTAGGCGCGTTGAGAGACATCCTCTTAGTCTCTATTGCGCAGATGGTGTGCAGGTCCCTACCCGCACAACGTACCTCGTAATGTCCAGTTTTTGTTCTTTTTTTCAAAACAGCGTAGTTTCACTTATGTCACCTATATATACATCTTTTTCTCATCTTCTTCATTAAGACCATAAAATTAAATCCCTAGAGAGATAGAGTGAGTGGTTTTAGAGAGAGAAAGCTTCAAGCTTTGTTATTTAACTCTCCAAACCCAAAACCTTTCATCTTTCATGCATCATTGAGTATCATTTGGCATGGGTCTTCTTCATTAAGTGACTTGGTAAGTAGAATGAACTTCATCCTTCATTAATTGTTCTATCTACTCAAGACTTAGTCATTATTGCATATTTATTGCAAAACTCATGCTTTAATTGCACATTCAAATGAGTTATGAATTGATTGGGTTTGTTTTGTGATAACTAGCATTTATAACATTTTTACCCTCCAACTAAGTGTATATTCCTTGCATTTAGACATTGTTGATTAGGACTCATTGATTGCATTTCTTGATTACCTTTATTGTCCTTACCTTATTTTGTGACAACTTATGTTGGTTTGCTTTTGTTTGATGACTAGATTTTAGACATATACATCTCCATCTAGTTAGGTCTTTATGAATCTTCATAAATACATTTTGATATATAGAATTGTTTGATTGCTATCATTGAATCCCTATGTATGCATTTAGTGTTACCTAACATTAATTACATTTGGAATATTTTCATATATTTACATAGGTTGTTTATCTCTTTTTTAAGAGTTAAGTCTTGTGCACAAGCATTGATCAATAATCACTACAAAAGGCCCGTAGTGTAGTAGTGGTGGGTTAGCGACCGAGAATGGTGTGACTAGAGGTCAACCAAGGTTGTAAACATCATTATGTAGAGTGGATTTGAGTACCGTGTGTGGCTAAATGGACAGCTCTTGAGTTTTACCTAGTTGGAGGGTTTCTCACGTAAAACAACTCATCGTGTTATTAATTATTTTTCACACTTTAATTCCGTTGATTGTTTTGTATTGTGTTGTGTGATTTTTGTTTATTTTGATTAATAAAAAAAATTCGTGTTAACCTAAAATTCGCTCTAGGTGAGGAATCCCAGTTAACACCCTCAGGACCACAACCTCAAGTAGATCGTGGTCGGAGTTGGTACCTTCGATACCGATTTCCCGTGTTAAGACAGATGAGACACATTAAGAGATGATGATATATTAGATGGTATGCTTTTATTGAACGATGCTATGGGTACAATGAAATGATAAACAATACATCAATATGAGACTCTTGGTTTCTATCTCTCTTATTTAACGAATTGGAGGTGGTGAACTCGTATATGTCGATAAGTGGATCTAACTAATAACGACGATTCCTAGGCTTAATGTTGATTACAGAATTAAACAATCACTCTCTTTGTTCTAGATGTCGATCTCTTCCCCCCATTCTTTATGCTATTATCTTTGTACTAATACACGAAGTGGCTAGGGTCTTTTATTAGCGTACAATCCGAAGATCGCTGGACTCATCTCCTTTTCCCATTTGGCATGATTTTCTGTTTAATATGATTGACCCTGAAGAATCGGCAATCAGAGGATATCTTGGTAGGAAACGTGTTTGTTTTCCATTTGAACTCTATCATTATAACAGTACTTAGGTGGAGTCTGTTACGGTTAGCAGAATATCTGTGGCTAGACACCTCAAAGCATCGGTCTAGGGACATGGTAATTGATCATTCTGACGGCGAGGTACCATCCTGCTAGCGAGGTACCTTAGGGTATCATTCTAGTGATATGACGCTTGATTGGTTTCTCTAGCGAGGCTTCTCGAGGTACCCTTCTGGTAACGAGGTGTTTAGTCGATCTCACTGGAGCGTTGCAATCTCCTAGGATTTTTACGGACATCTTCCTTTCTGTTGGAAAAGCAGGATATATACCTCGACGGGTTAATATAGCAGTGTCAAGGTACTTAGGTATCGGTTAGTCCGCGAGAGTGCAGGAGCTTCATCTTGCTACTTCGATGATGTCGAGGTACCTATGTTGTGCTAAGCCTAGTACATCGGGGTAAACCATTGAGTCTGGTACCTATCCAGTGTGTGGAGATGCCTTCTGGCCGGTGCTACCCAAGTGGAAAATTTCACTTTGACCCCTTACCAAAAATGGCTATTAACAGAACTCCCCTCTGACTTGAACACCGGTGATTGTTTTCGGGTTAGAGTTAGATTTCTTATTTTGTTTGGGAATTTTTTTTGTTTTTGGCCAATTTCCAGGATCTGGGAGGAGATCTTTCCATTAAAATCCGAGGCTATGTGTCAAGGAGAGGTTTTTAATGATTTATGAGTATCGAGGTGAAAATCTCACCTCTTCGATCACCCTTCTGTGACTGGTTACTTTTTCGTTATGCCTATTTAAACTCTGACCCTCTTTCGTCTTCTCCACACTTTCAAAACTTTCTCACACTTTTAAATTCAAAAAAACCTTAATTATTTCTTTCCTCTTCACTTCTCTCTAGCTTTCTCCTCTCGACTTTCAAACCTCAAATCCGTCGTTACTATGTCAAACTCTGATGGTGACAGTGTTGAAAGATTGATGGAAGGTGACTCCCTAAGTCTCGCTGGTAGGAAATGAGCTCGAGAAGAAGACATCGGAGAGAGCGATGTTCCTTTTCTATAACCATACTGTCGTTCCAGTCGAAACACTACCATCGTGACCGGTTTCTCAAACAACCCTGATACCCTATTGGAGATAGTTTAGGGGAATTCGAGTGAAGAATTTGGTGGCATCAGAGCCGGTGGGGAACAGGCCGAGGTCACCTCCATCTTACCGGGGAGGAGGGGGGGTACTTTCCATCCCTTATGATTTCAAAGTTATTCCTTACTCTACCGCCACTGTGGAGTAGATCAGCCGTCTGAGGGAGAGATTCAGCGTCTTTGATAACATTACACTCACTATTCCCTATAGGAGGTGCCATGTGTACAGTCCTCCCCATGGCATGCTTCCTATCCATATCGCTGCTCTCGAAAGTAGGGTGAGGTTGCCTCTCCACCCGTCTCTCCGTAGGGCGCTTCATGCCCTTCAGTTGGCTCCCCTTCAGTTGACACCAGGGTTTTGGAGCCACTTGGTGGGTTTTCTCGTTCTGTGGAAGAATCAGTGTGAAAGGGACAATATCGATAGGAATCCGGGATTAGATGAGCTGGGTTCCTTTTCCAGAATACGACCTTAAATCCTGGTCCAAAAGGGCAATTCTATCTTCTGGCGAAGAACAATCTAAAATTCATCATACCAGGTGCTACCAAGAAGGACGCCTCCTGGAGAGAAGCATAGGTGGTGGTCAGAGGAGATTGGGGGAGCTCTATTTTATTGGGGGGACAGAGTTTCAAGTCCCTACCTAGTTCAATGACAAGCCGGTCTGGGAGAAGGTGTCTCTACCTGCTAAATCCAGGGTGATCTTGAAAGCGATCATTGCCCGTAAGTTTGTCAACTTGGAATTTCCTATCTCGGATGCCTATGACCCAAGTAGGGTGAACCGGTATCTGTGAATCTCAGCTGATTCGCTAGGTATGATGAACTTCTTAGTTTCTGTGTATGTGTGTTTCTTGCTTGTCATTGATGTATTTTAATTCTCTGTTAATTCGTGCAGTTTCAGCTGTTCCACTGCCAGCTCAACAGGGGCTTGGCTTGCTCGATAGCCAAACCCTTCCAAGATCTCCTTCTCCATTTGGTTCCCCTACCGCTCAAACTACTAAGTCTCATCCTCCTCCTGTCGCGGTGAGGCCCATACCCTGTTGGGATCTCTAGGGCACCTCTCACCTCTAGAACTACGTCTAAGATGGATGTCTTTGTATCTCTGTTATCTAGGGTGAGAGGTCTGGGCTTTATTGCTTCTACTGTTACCACTATCACTGCTTCTAGCTCCACTACTATTGTCTCTACTTCTTCTATCATTGCTGCAATTTCACCTCTTTCGTATGCTTTAGTACCTCCTCGATGCCACCACCTCTGCAACTCCCCTAGTGAATACTAGACCCCGACCGAGGATTACTGAACAGAATGAGGTCTTCGACTGGTTCATCCTCTCCTGCCCTGGTGGGGGTTTAGCTCCAATGACCTCAGTGCCTTCTGAGGTTCTACTCACCAAGGGTTCCACACTTATTGTTGAGGTAAGCAAGAGTCACACCTTGAATCATCATCGTCTTGTTACACTAATACCCAGTGTTCGAAAAAATAGTCTAGGCGACCGCTTAGGCGCTATACGGTTGCCAACTATCCCGAATAAACTAAATTCTACCCAAAAAATCAGTCAACGAAAAAGTCAACGGTCAACAGTCAACCAATTTGTAAGAAATAACTCGGGCTAGGCGGGGTCAAAAATCGTTGACCCGCCTAGCTGTTTATTTTAGATCAGTTCATTAAATCGGGACCGTTTGTGCCTTAAAAAATTAAATTTACCAAAATGCCATTCTTATTTCATTCCATTTGTCATTGTCTAATTTTTCGTTTTCTCCAGATCGTGAAACTGAAATATCCCAAAACCCAAATCTCTTCGCCGACCACAACCACCTCTCATCACCGACCACCCACATCTCATCGCCGTCGTTGCTGACTCGCCACTGTTGATACAACTTCTTATTCTCTGGTCTCTAGTATCTACTCTTTACTCTCTATTGCTCATTTTTTGATTTTGAAATAATCAACTCATCATCGATTTCGATCCACTGTAAGTAAAACTGGAACAAGACAAGAAGAAGATACGACCTAAAAGCATATTGTGATTGAATGTTTTGTTTGGATACAGACGACCCTCTAATTAAGTAATTAACTAATTATTATTGACCCAATTTTATTTCTCTTTTTCTGTGTTGTTAATTGTTATAATTTGTGTAGATTCTTGTTACAGTTTGGCCGTAATTTTTTAACATAAAAATGAAATTAGATCAATCTTCAAATTCATATCATATACTTATATAATTAAGTTGGCTATTCTTTTGTTTTCTTGTTCACCTGATAAGTTTATATTTTTGTATTGTGTGATGTTATATACTTATATGTGTTCTCACTCGATCTGATTGATATATTAAATTCACTTGTTGTGTCATTTTGAAGCTTTAGATTATTGCTTATGTCCTTTTGTGTCATTATTATTAATTGTTGTGTTTGTGAATGTGTTTTTCTTTGTCTCAAAATCTCGAAGCTTGTAGCTTTTTTGTTGATATATATAATTATATTTTAGTATTTTACTGTACAATCATCTTGTAGCTTTTTGTTGATAATGTGTTTCATTATTTTTATTTCAGAATTTAATCTTCAAAGTTTAGACATGATTTCCATGCCCGATAGTAATACCACCCCCAATACCACCAGTAATGTTCATGTATCTTCGGGTGCCTCTAACGCCGCTTCAGTTCCCGTCGAAAGGAAACAGAAATCCAATGATGTTGGGTGGGAGTTTGAAATTTTGATTGATGAGAAAAATCAAGATAAAGTGCAATGCACCTTGTGTAAAAAGGTGTTTTCTCGGGGAGTTTACCTTTTGAAAGAACATATTGCCAACATTGTGGGGAATGTTGTGCCGTGTCGGAAGGCATCTAAAGATAATCAACTAAGGTGTAGACAAGAGATTATGGATGCAAAAAACAAGAAAAAGAATAAGAAAAAGGAAGAAGAAAAGGTAAAAGCTGATGTGAGTATCAGAGGTGAAGAAGATTTAGAGGAAATGAAAAGGTTAGGCCAAGGAAAAACTTTAGGCTTCTTGGCCCTATGGATGGATTTGCTAACCCTATAAACCCTGATTCCTCCTTCTCTGGAAAGACTATGAAGTAACAATCCCTCAACGATACCATCCTAAAATAGAGGACCCATGCTACTAAAAGATATATGGCCAAATAGGTGTATTAAGCGGGCATTCCTTTTAATGCCATTGATAATGATTGTTTCTTACAAATGGTAGAGGCAATTGGTAGATTTGGGTCGAGCTTCAAACCTCTAAGTCAATGGCAATTGAGGGAACCACTACTGAAAGAGGAGTTTGAAACAACCAAAGAGGCACTCAAAAAACAAGAACAATCATGGAAAGTTAATGGGTGCTCAATTATGACGGACGCTTGGACGAATAGGAAAAGGAGGAGCATTATGAATTTATGTGTGAATCGTAAGGAAGACACCACTTTCCTTTCCTCCAAAGATTAGCTCTGCTGAGGCACATACATGCGAATACATTTTTAAATATGTGTTAAGTGAGATTGAAGAAGTTGGCCCTGGAAATGTTGTTCAAGTGGTGACCGACAATGCATCCAACAATATAGCAGCAGCGAAGATGTTGAAGGCAGAGATGCCATCTATATTTTGGAGCTTGTGTGCTACTCACACCATTAACCTCATGCTTGAAGGTATTGACAAGTTACCAAAGTTCAAAAATACACTCGAAGAAGCTAAGAGTTTCACTATCTTCATTTATGCCCACCACACGACATTACCGTTAATGAGGGCATTTACAAAGAAGAAAGACATTGTGAGACCGGGAGTTACTAGGTTTGCTTCTGCTTTTTGAACATTTGCATCTTTGTTGGGAAAAAAAAAGTTGATGGCAATGTTTGCTAGCACCGATTGGGAGAAGTGAAAATGGTCAAAGAGTATTAAGGGGAAAGCGACCTACAACACTGTATTGAGTACATTGTTTTAGAATGGTGTGAAATATTGCTTGAGGGTTTTTTCTCTATTAGTGAGGGTGTTTCGACTAGTTGATGGAGACCAAAAGCCATCCATGAGATTTTTATATGGGGAGCTAAAAATGGCTAAAGAAGAGATTAAAGAGGGGTTGAAAAATGTTGAAAGTAATTATCGACCAATCTTTGAGATTATTGATGAGAAATCCAAAGGTCGGCCTGATTCTCCATTGCATTTGACAGCCTATGTAGTAAATCCCTATTATTTATTCAATAGGCCAGCTTCAAGCATTTAGACTAGTGAATTTTCTAGTGGATTTTGTACTTTTGCGGAGATTTTATATCCCGATGACCTTGACAAGCAAACCTCTTCGTCAACATTGAGTTTGGGAAGTATTTTAACAAAGAAGGTTCTTTCGGAAGGCCAATGGCGTTGAAAGGATGTGAGAAAAATAATGAGTTCTACAATCCAGGTAAACAAAGTAATTTTTGATTGTATCATACATTCATACTTTCATTCTTTTTACTTCAGTTGTTAGTATTTTTTTTTCAAAGCTTATGTATTTTACTATTTTTGATGTAGTAACTTGGTGGACTAACTATGGATCTGAAACACCAAACTTGCAAACAATAGCAAAAAGGATCCTTTCCTTAACGACTAGTTCATCCGGTTGTGAAAGAAATTAGAGCACGTTTGAGGGGGTAAGTTACTATATAATATTAGATTTATAGATTATTAGTATATTGAATATCGATAACTACTTAACTATGAAGCTAGTTTTATTTTTTAATATCTATTTATTTTACTTTGATATAGATGCATACCAAGAAAATAAATCGACTTGATACAAACCGATTGAACAATCTAATGCATGTCCGATTTAATTCTAGATTGATTGACAAGAGAAAAAGGGGGACAAACAAAAATATAGATATACTGCTAGCAAATGATGCTAGTAATGCACAAGGATGGATTGTTGATGATTGTGATGATGAAGTAGAGCCCGGTTCGGGGCTAGATTATTGTGAAATGAGAGATCTTGAAGATGATTTTCAATCCGACAATGAGGCGGTCGAAAAAAATATTGAGTTTGAATCCGATGATGACGTTGTCTTTCAATTGGAAGAATATATAGTAGAAGACGAATCATTAGAATATCAATCTTAGATAGTTTGATTTGATTCTGTTTTTTGTTTGAAACTTTGAATGTTCGATACTTTGTGATTGGATTTCTTTCGGTTTTTGTGGATTTAGATTATATTTATTATTTTAATGATTTTGTTGTTGGAATATTGGATTGTGACTTGTGAAATTGACAATTTGTGACTGGATTCCATTTGTTTTTTGTTGACTTAGACTAGATGTTGATGATTTTGTTGTTGGAAATACTTGGAATATTGTATTGTGAAATTGTGAAATTGACAAGTTGTGATTGGATTTCAATTGGTTTGTGTGGATTTGGGTTAAATGTTGATAATTTTGATTAAATTTGGTCATAATATGAGTATTATTATTATTGGTTTTATAGGTATTAAAAACAAAAAAAAAGTTTAAAATTTTCGACTGCCTAGGCGTTGGTCTACCGCTCGACTAGCGTCTATCGTTTACTAAAACACTGCTCATAACTAATACTTTAGTGATAGCTAACTTGATTGTTGTGATTTGTAGACTTTCAAATATAACGTGGCGGTGAGCCATCAGATGGCTTCGCTTAGGAATCATGTTGAAAAGGTTGAATCTGATGTTGAGGTAGCCCGAGGGGAGCTTGCTCAAACTCTGAAAGCGGTACATGCGTTGAATCTCAACCTGAATGTGATAAAGAAGGCATTGGAGGTTACCCTTTGTGACCTGGAGAGGCTAAAATATGCTCTTAGTCAGGAGAACCTCAGGTCGGAGAGGCGAGATATGAAGAGAAACTCCGGGAGGAAGAAGGCCAGGGAACATGTGGAGGAAAATCAAGCTCTGCACGTTCAAGTGGCCAGCTTGGAGGCTGAAGTTGACTCCTCTTTTGGTGTTGGCTACTTCTATACTGCTTTCCAAGCGGCCATACTTTACCTCTTCCTTTCGAATTGGCCACCAACGCGAACTGGGATAGGGAGAAGATCATGGATAGCGCCAAGAGGATGTCCCCGCTGGTGATAGAGTAAGTACCTCTCAAGCTGCTAATGCTGATGATGCATATGTGAAGATAACGGCTAGTCGATTACTTTTCCTCCTCTGCTTGATACAAGGATACTGGAGGATCTGCCTGTTTCCAAGGAAGTCGTAGGAGACCAACCTGCCAAAATGTTAGGGGATCATCCTGCTTCCTAGAAGGTGGTGGTGAACCTCTCTACTACCTTGGAGATGGTAGAGGATCAACCTCCTTCCAAGGAGATGGATAAGCGACTGGACTGGGTGCCATGGTGGAAATTCAAGTTGGACGAGCTCAGACATGGGTCCCAATTGAGCCAATACATGTGGTGGCGATATGTAGCTCAACATGCATGCCTCCTGTTGACCCAGATGGAAGAGCTTTGGTTGAATAGATATGCCTGTAAAGAGGTTGAAGTAGGTAGAGTTGCAGAGGAGGAGAGACATCATAAGGAAACAGATATATGACCCTTTGCCTATAAATTACTATGAATGTTGCCCGGAAATGGGGGTGGACACCTTGCTTGTTCATGTTTCAGTCTTAGCCATTCTTTCTAATCATATATATATATATACATACATACATAAGTATTGTAGCCCAAAACTTGGGGATGGGCTCCCTACTTACTCTGATGTAGCCCGATGAGGGGATGGACCCCCTTAATTATATGAATGAAAGCTTCTTCCTTCTTATTACTCATATCTAGTTGATCTTTATCTTGGTTGAATGCGTCTTGCTCATATCTCTTAACCTGACCATGGAGCAGTCCCTTTATACACCCGACTTAAAAAGAATCTGGTAATACAAGAAAACTTTAAAATTCTGTTAAGTGTAAGAAATCAACATAAACTTTGTGATTAGCACCCGTTCTAGGTACTTGGTCAAGATTTGATTCAGCAGCCCCTAGGTCACAAGCTTTCCTGCTTCCTAGGTTCCTCAGTCTCTTGAGGACATTGCATTTCGTAGCTTGGATTGCTATGGTGACCGGACACTTGGTGAACATACATGTAGCAAATGTTTGGGTATCAAGAGCCTTTTGTTTCCCGTGGTACCCTGGTACTCAGATAATGACTTGGCTGGAGCGCTTAATGTTGTTGCTCTAAGTCCCCAATGTATAAATGTATCATGACAAAACAACTTGAAAAAAGGTGAGGAGATAATAGGGGTAGATAAGTAATTTGTATCAGGTTACCGAGGTACTTGGTCGAGGTGATCCTCATGGGACCATCTATTATATTGATTTTTCTTTATAGGGGAATCAGGGTACTGGGTATCCTGCCTTTAAGAATTTCGATACTTTAGGCGACACACCTGGTCGGATTAATCTAGGTACCTTTCATCCTTGTACCAGAAAGGTACTATTCCACGACGATTTCAGTCTAGCATGCAGCTATGCACTTATGCCAGACCCTTCTTGAGGGTGGTAGCCCGACCAAGGTATCAAGATTGTCATTTGGTTATCCTGGTTTTGTGATCTGGCTGGCAACTATACACTTATGCTCAGATCCCTCTTAACGGGGGGTGGTGCCCGACCAAGGCATCATAGGTGGTGAGGGGGCTTCCCTGACCAATCCTTGGTCTTGTTATATGGCTGGTGACTATGCTCTTACACTCAGATTCTTCTTGGTATGAGGTGGTACGAGGCCAAGGCTTTGAGTTGGCCATATGGCCTTTCCAGGTTTTGGCAAACATGGTGAATTTTTGTTGGTAGAAAATGCAACAAAATGGAGATGGGGAAACAAAACATAAACTTTATTGATGATTAACTGAAATTACAATTTATTCATGAACTGCTAATGCTGATACTTAGATGGGCCTAATCTGCTCGGAGTCCCTTACCTAGGGGTAAAACTTCTTCAAATGATAAACGTTCCATGTATAATCGATGGACCGTCCATCCATGTCTTCAAGCTTGTAAGCCTTGTTCCGGATCACTACCTTTATCAAGTAAGGACCTTCCCAGTTTGGTCATAGAACCCCATCTGATCTGACCATGGTGTTTTGAGTCACCTTCCGGAGCACTAAGTCCCCCTTTTTAAAACTCTAGGTTCTCACATTTTTGTTAAAGTACCTCGCAATCTAGCTTTGGTAAATTGCTACCCATTCTGCCGCTCTGCCTTGCTTTTCCTCTTGAAAGTCCAATTTGGCTTTGAGCTTGACCTCATTACTTTCTAGGTCGAAGTGCTGGACCTAGAATGGGGTCAATTTGTGCTCGATATACAAAACTGCCTCTACTCCGAATGCTAAGGAGTAGGGCGTTTCCCCGGTTACGGTTCTTTTAGTGGTCTGGTAGGCCTAAAGTACTTCGGGAACACTTCTGCCAACTTGCCTTTTTTCTGCTGAAGTTTTTTCTTTAAGAGCTTCTTAATTGTCTTATTGGTAACCTTCACCAGGCCATTGGTTTGAGGCTAGGCTACTGAGGCAAAACGGAGGTCGATTCCCAAGTCCCCACAGAAATCCCTGAATCGAGCATTATCGAACTGCTTACCGAGGTCGGTGATGACAGTGATCGGGGTACCAAACCTGCACACTATGTTAGTCTTGATAAACTTGGTGGTGTTTTCCTCTGTGATATGGGATAATGGTCATGCTTCCACCCACCGACTGAAGTAGTCAATCGAGACAATAGCGTGCTTAGCTTGACCTGGGGCAGTAGGGAAGGGCCTGATCAAATCGACCCCTTAAATAGCGAAGGGGTTGGTGAACTGATTGTAGATAGACTTTCTGAAGGTAGATGGTTTAGGTTTGAGGTCCTTTGGCAGGGTCTACATGACTGTATAAAGTTTTTCACATCATGGTGTATGGTCGGCCAGTAGTAACCCATCCAGAGCACCTAGTATGCTAATGTTTCCCCTCCGGTATGGTTCCCGCATTCGCTTGATTGGACTTCTTTCTGTGCCCAACCAGCATCATCAGAGTAGGGAATAAGGACTTTCCCCGGTGATAGAGTTGCCCATCAATCAGATTGAAATCCTTTTGAGCTTTCGAGCTTGCTCGTGATCCCCCTGAAGCTTTCCTTCATGGAGATAAGCAGCTATTGGGTCCATCCAATCGGAGAGGCGATCTACTGGGCTGGCCTATTTGCCTGGTGTTATGATGGATTGAGTGATAACCTAGAGGGGAACTCCTTTGGGTAGAGTTTGTCCCCCGTTGGCAGATATCTTGGCAAGGTGATCTGTTCGATGGCTCTCCTGACGAGGGATCTGTTCAATCTTAAACCCTCTAAACCGGGATTTAAGCTGCTGGACCAACTTGAGGTAAGCTATCATGTTGTCACCTTTTGTTCGGTACAAATCGGTGACCTGGTTAATGACGAGTTTATAGTCGCTATTAAAATACAGGTAGTCGGCCCTGAGTTCGATGGATATCCTTATTCCTGCTAAGAGAGTCCCATACTCTGCTTCATTATTTATAGTATTGAACTCAAACCCGAAGCTGTGGTAGCATTCAACTTTTCCTAGGTCTATCAAGATAATGCTAACACCTCTTTCTACTTGCTCGCATGCTCCATCAATGTAGAGGATCCAGAGATTATAGTCGGCTGGCCATTCTACAATTTTCAGATCCTTCTAAGGAACCGGTTCCAGCTCTGTTGAAGTATCAAAATTAGGGAGAGCTGAGATTTCAGCCACGAACTCTGCTAGCACCTGGGCTTTGATAGCCGTCATTACCTTGTATTTTGTGTCGAATTGGGTGAGTTCAAGGGCCCAAAGAACTAACCTTTCTAACAAATCTGGTCTCCTCAAAAACTGTCAGAATGGCTGGTCCGTCACAACAACAACTGCATGAGCTTGGAAGTAAAGGCAGAGTTTTTTTATCGAGGTTACCAAGGAAAATGTGAGCTTCTCTAAGAGGGTGTAATTCCTTTCTGGCTTAGTTAACGCATAGCTCAACCAGTAAATAGGTCGCTGAACGCCGTCTCCACACTCTTTATCCAAAGTTCCACTAATCACCATTTCGGATACCGCTAAATAAATCTGTAGCTCCTTTTCGGGAACTGGCTTGACCAACATCGATGAGCTAGCAAGATATTTCTTAAGATCTTGAAAATCCTGTTGATTGTCATGGTCCCACTTCATATTTCTTCCCTGTTTGATCACCTTGAAGAAGTGAAGGCACTTGTCAATTGATCGTGAGTTGAAATGATTGAGCGCTGCCACTCGACCGGTTAACACATGTACTTGGTTGAGGAAGGTAGGGTATTCCAGGTCTAAGATAGATCAGATCTTCTCTGCATTGGCCTTTATACCTCTCTCGTGAACCATGAACCTAAGAAACTTCCTCGTTGTTACCCCGAATGCATATTTGGCAAGGTTCAACCGTATTTGGTTTTCTCCTACAATTTGGAAGGTTCGGTGAAGATAGTCCTGGTGCTCTTCTGCTACCTGGGATTTGGTGATCATGTCATCGATGTACACTTCCACCAGTCACTAATACGTAGCACCCGTATTTTTTAGGTGGAAACTTATCACCTTGTAGTAGTAGAGACTCAGTATAGACTCTTCCCGGTGATAAAGCTGGTCTTATCCTGATCAGCGGGGTGTATCACGATCTGGTTATACCTTGAAAATGCATCTTTAAAACTCAGGAGCTTGTTTCTTGCAGTGAAGTCCATTAGCTGATCGATTTTAGGCAGGGGAAAGCTATCCTTTGGGCAATCGCGGTTGAGATCTGTGTAGTCAACTCGCTTGCTCTATTTTCTGTTTGCTTTGGTGACCATGATCAAATTCGCGGTCCAATCGAGGTATCGAGACTCTATGATGAATCCATCCTTTATCAACTTGTCAACCTCTTCCTAAATGGTAGCGTTTCTTTCGGCATTGAAGTGTTGCCTATTCTGCTTGATCGGTTTGAAAGGGGGGTCGATCCATAACCTATGAGCGGCTAAAGAGAAAGAGATTCTAGGCATTTCATCATGGCTCAAGGCGAATATGTCACTGTATTCTCGAAGGATCTTGATCATGCCTTCTTTTACTTCTGGTTCTAAGGTCGCCCCAACCTTAACTACCTAGGACTGGTCGTCTCCTTTGATCTGAATTTCTTCTAACTCATCAACGGGGCGGCCATTAGCCCACCCCCTGTCTTCTTCTACTTCAACTTAAACTTAGACGTCATTCTCCGGATATTATGCAAGCTCTTCTACATCTCTTAGGACCTCGGAACCCAACTCTGGCGATTCCTATCCCTGTACCATAGCTTCTTGCATATAATGTTTTTCTAATGCTGTGGGATTGGTAGAGACTGCATAACGCTTACGGGAGGCCTGTTGATCTCCACGTACCTCGCCTACCTCATTCCTCATTGGGAACTTCAGGACATTATGCTAGATGGATAACACCCCCTTGAGTGCTGATAAGAAAGGCCTCCCGAGATTGGCGTTGTAGGTCACTGGGGTTTCGACTATAACGAAGTCTATCATAATGTTTTGTTGTAGAGGCATAGTCCCATTGATGACCGGTAGAATTTTTGATCCCACTGGTACGATTAAGTCCCCAGTGAACCCGTATAAGGGGGTGGTGTAACTGTTGTAACACCACCGCTTCAGGTTGAGCTTTTCAAGCGTGTCTTTGAAAAGGATGTCCATACTGCTTCCTATGTCAACCAGGACGTGATGGACTAGGCAATTGGCGATATATACCTTGATCACCATGGGGTCGTCATGCGGTTGCACGGTATTATACACATCTGCTTTAGTAAAAATGATATGGGCTGATTGAAGGTTCCCAGTGAGCTACGATTTACCTTGAAGATACGCTGCCCCTCTTCAATCCAGTGGACTTTTCTGGCGTGTTATTGGAGGTACCAGTAGAATGGGTCATCCACTGATGGTGTGTGTGAACTGGATCTGCTGCATCAGGTCTTTCTACTCTTCTTTCCTATTCTCAGCATGATCTCGGACTTCGGCCTGAACATTCTTGCCCGTGTAGATGCTATCTCGAACCTGTTGCAAGAACTCCACTAAGCAGCCGCCCCTTACTAGTTCTTCGATCTGGTTACACAAACTAAAGCACTCTGAGGTGTTGTTCCCCATGTCCTCATGGAAGTCGTAATATTTGTATCGGTTCCTTGTATCAACTAGTGCCTTCATGGGACCCGACTTTTTCAGTAACCCTTTATCCTTGTATGGCGAGGTAGATTGTCTCACGGAACGTGTAGAGGGGAGTATATTGGTCATATCCTCTCTCATCCCGGGCAATGTGGGCCACCACCCTAGAAGGTGGTGAGGCTCGAAGAGCGGTTCACCTAGCCGGATACCGGTCCCACTGAGGTTGGTAAGGTTGAGGTTGGTATGTGGACCGTTTGGGAGATCTGTTTTTGTCCTTCAATACCGGTCCAGATTTGAGCGTCTCTTTCTTCTAGCGCTTAGCAGTCCTCATTTCATCATGCTCAATTTTGACTCTTAGCTGCTCATCTATCTCCACCTGCTTGAGGGCCTTATCGTAGGCTTCCTAGTACATCTATGGCGGACGTTTGGCGAAGGATGGAATAGCTTGCATGCCCACAGGTTCCTGCGAAAGTTGGCTGGGGTCTTCTTCTTGGTGAAAACCCCCATCTGGATCACTTCATTGTGGAACCACTCCATATAAGATCTGAGTGTTACACCCCGCTCTTGAATCACATATTGCAATTGGATCGGATCATTTGGACGCGGATTGACTTCCTGGAACTTCAAGCAGAAATCACTGGACAACGCAATGAAGCTGTCCACGCTACCTACCAGTAGCTTCCTGAACCATGTTTTGGCACAGTTGGTCAGCGTGGTTGGAAACATCCTGCACATAGCTGCCCTGGTCGCATTCTAGACCTCTATCTGTTGGACGTAGCTCTCCAGGTGGCTTAAGGGATCCTTAGTGCCAGAGAACTTGTCTGCCAGCTTTTTAAATTTTGGTGGGAACTCTGTCTCCCTAATCCTTCCAGAGAAAAGGGCGTTAGTCTTGCCCAAAGCATCCTTACGGCTCTCCTTATGTTTACCCTTCCTCAATTTATGGATCTCTATTTACATCTGGGCCAGCTGATCCCGTAAACGCTTATTCCCAACGTTCTTGGATTCGACTTCAGAATCATCATTGCTTGAGCCCTTGATAGAGATCGAGGTGACGCTCTGTTACACTATGGGGCAGGATCTTTCTTGGCACTTCTCCGGCTACCTCTTGCCTTGGGTCTAGGCTTTTTTCTGGTATCCGTTTTTCTAACTGAGTGGCAAGGTCTCCCCAACTGGACGTCAGTAGGTGATTTCACTTGTCTGGGTTGATAATAGGCCAGCCTGAGCGGATCTGGGGGCATAGGCTCTAACCTATATCGGACTGAAGGCAAAGGCTCTTACCTGTCATAGACCGGTACTGGTGGTGGAGGCCCCAACCGGTCGAAGGCGGTAGTCCTAGCTTTTGGTATGTTGGGTTCCTCACATGCGTTAGGTTCCAAAGGTTGAGGGGTAATTCCCTCTGTAACCAAACGTAAGCGAATACTTTCCACGAAAGTCGCGGCCTGTTATTCCAACATGGCATGACCTATCACCGGGGGAGCCAGAGCTTACGAGGTACTGGTCGGTACTGGGATCGGATTCTAGTGTTTCGACTTCTTTCGTTTCCTGTAAGCCTTCCAAGTGGAGGATGCAGATTGATGTCCAGATACTTCGGGCTGCCCCTGGGAAGATCAAAGCTTCATGATCTTGTAAAAACGATTAACACATGACTTTATAAAGGGTGTGGAGTTCTTCCCACAGACGACACTAAAAAGTGTTAACCGAAAATTCGCTCTAGGTGAGGAATCTCAAGTAACACCCATAGGACCATAACCTCGAGTAGATCGTGGTCAGGGTTGGTACAGGTTTCACGTGTAAAGACGAATAAGACAAATGAAGGGATAATGATATATTACATGGTATGCTTTTATTGAACAATGCGATGGGTATAATGAAATGATCAACAATACAGTAATATGAAACTCTCAGTTTCTATCTCTTTTACTTAACGAATTGGAGGTGGAAAACTCGTATATGTCGATAAGTGGATCTAACTAACAACGACGATAACTAGGCTTAATGTTGATTACAGAATTAAGCGATCACTCTTTTTGTTCTAGATGTTGATCTCTTCCCCCCATTCTCCGTGATATTATCTCTATATTTATACACGAAGTGACTATGGTTTTTTCTTGGCGTACAATCTAAAGATCGCTGGACTCATCTCTTTTTCCCATTTGGTTGGATTTTTTGTTTAATACGATTAACTCTGAAGAATCGGCACTTGGAGGATATCTTGGCGGGAAGCGTGTTTGTTTCCCTTTCGAACTCTATCATTATAGCAGTGCTTACGTGGAGTCTGTTATGGTTTACAGAATAATTCTGATTCCGTTTATCTGTGGCTAGACACCTCAAAGCATCGGTCTGGAGACATGGTATTTGATCGTTTTGATGGCGAGGTATCCCAAGGTACCATCCTACTAGCGAGGTACCCTAGGGTATCATTCTAGTGATATGACGCTTGATTGGTTTCTTAGCGAGGCTTCTCGAGGTACCCTACTGGTAACAAGGTGTTTAGTTGATCTCGTAGGAGCTTTCCAATCTCCTAGGAGTTTTATGGAGATCTTCCTTTCTATTGGAAAAGCAGGATACATACCTCGACGGGTTAATATAGCAGTGTCAAGGTACATAGGTACCGGTTAGTCCGCGAGAGTGTAGGAGCTTCATCTTGCTACTTCGATGATGTAGAGGTACCTAGGTTGTGCTAAGCCTAGTACTTCGGGGTAAACCATTGAGTTTGATACCTATCCAGTGTGTGGAGATGCCTTATGGCCGGTGCTACCTAGGTGAAAATTTCACTTTGACCCCTTACCAAAAATGGTTATTAACAATTGGTATTTAATCTATTAGAACATATTCACCTCCCTCTAGGTTAATTAGACACACACTTTAGTGTATTTAAAGATTGTTTAAGGATTACCTTCCATTAATCCTCTATATAGAGTATAAGACACTTGTGTCTTTAGAAAGAAACACAGAGACTTATTTGCTACGGGGAAGTCATGGAGAGCCTGTAGGCAATTGGAGCTGGTGCACTCAGATTTATGTTTAGTGGAGACTCCATCAAATGGGAATTTCAGGTAATTTATTAACTTTATTAATGTCTTTAGCAGAAGACTTGGATGTATTTCTTGAAACAAAAGTCAGATGTTTGTAATGCCTTTAAAAGATTTCAGGCGAATGTTGAGAAGTAGAATGGAACATCTATCAAAACTCTAAGAAGGGATAAAGGCATTAATTACATTGCATGTGATTGTTTCTTACAAAAACATGACATCAATCATCAACTGACAACCATATACACTCCTCAGCAGAATGGAGTAGCTGAGAGGAAGAATAAATCAGTCATGGATATTATCAGATGTATATTGTACTTCAAGAATTCACTTAAAGGTTTTTGCAAAGATGTAGTCGCTTGTGCATTCTATTTGTTGAATAGGTGCCCTGTTAGAAGGGTTTTCAAAAAGACTCCATAAGAAGCTTAGACTCGACACAAACCTAGCATTGAGTGCTTTAGACGTTGATATTGATCTAGAGGATATTATTCATGTTCCTACCCCTATGACACCACCATTCCGTTTGACTGCACATCTAATAGAATCTCCTAGTCGTCCACAATGAGATCGTGATAGAGTACTGCTAGTTTATCATGGTAAGAGTAAGTACATTGACATCAAGTTTCATTTTATTCGAGACTTGGTGAAAGATAATAAGATCGTGATATAGTATTGTCGTTATGAGGAAAAGGTTGCATATATATTCAAGAATCCACTCAAAGTTGATTCATTTCTAAAACTTAAGAAAACCTTATGACTTATGAGCCATGGAAAACTTGGTTTAAGGGAGCTAGGATTAAACCAAGTCATACTAGGGTTAGTAGAGTCAACTAGTTGGTAGGTTATTGTGTGCACTTCTTGTATTGCCGATTAATCAGTAGAGTCTGTTATTGTCGGTTGTAGCTATTGGAAGGTTACCCGTTGGTTTTGTTAATTGTTGATTGTTAGTATTAATGTAATCATGTTCTATTAGAATTCTAGACTCCATAAAGGTCGATCCATTTTCATTTTAGTAAAAGAAAAAAAAAACTCAATCTATTTACAAACTATTTGTTATTTTACATCCTTTAATTGTTCAGTAAAAGAAAAAAAAACCCAGTTTATTTACAAATTATTTGTTATTTTACCTCCTTTAATTGATTTGGTTAAATTTGTAGTCAGAAAGAGAAGTTCCATCAATTATCTCATTATCATATATATATATATATATATATATATATATATATATATGCATTATAGCATCGAGAAGAATAAAGTTAAAAAGTAATATCAGACGGTATAAATAAATATATGTAGGCACTTACCTTATCGACGATAGGAAAGCAGAGGAGATGAATCGATAAGCTGCTTAGCAAATGTTCGCTGTCGATTCGATTCGATTCGATTCTTGAACCGCCTAGAGGGAAAACAGAGATACGTACATTTGCGTTTGCAAATGTGATGTTTGAATGTTTCTAGGATAGAGATAAACTTTGGTTCCTTGACTCTTGCTTGGAGAAGATGCAAATGCAATGTGACGTGGGCCACCTGACACCTTGTAGTAGTATAGTGTCAGATTTATAAGTTTAGCTGTTGCTAGTTGCTTTCTACTCAACTTCCTAGAAACATCCCATGCATTAAATATTTAATATTAGTACCTTCTCGGGGGTACCAAGACGAGACAGGACATGACATGGCCGTTGTTTTATATTGTATTTAAAATATCTGGAACAAAACTATTAATTGAACTATTATACAGTTTAGTATAAATATGATTGAATAGGACATGATAAGATAAAATGTTAAAATAACCCTGAATGTCCCCCATATATATATATATGTATATAAATATATTATTACTTGAATGCTTTGTGTTGGAATTAAAAGTAAATTATTCTAAAATTATATATATATATATATATATAATATTAGAATTATTATATATATTATAATTTATATAATAAATATAATATATATTATATATCATGGACATTATATATAATATATATACCATGGCAAGGCCGGGAGCCCTAAACAATCTTTAATTAGAGGCTTTCCCTTAAGGCGGCCTTAACTCATCAATGGCCTAAATAGAGCACGCACACTCCAACATCCTAGAGACAGACTGGGATCGTAAACCAAGGGTCTCAGCATCCTTTCTGATGTGTAGGATCCTCTTCGAGAGGCAAGCACATAGTATACTTAGATAATTATGAACTGTTAATCATTAGTTAGAGATTAATATCGAAGATTGAGAAGAGAGAATTTAGAAGGTCATGAGAATTTATGAGAACACACTGGAATTTTTATTAACGGGGATTCCATCCTAATTACAACAACTGAGCTCTCCTATATTTATAAGGGTGGAGAGTAGATGAGTACAAAATACACGTGATAAATACTCATCATATTGCCTAACAGATGACAGACAAGTAGAATACCAACTTTTTACAAAAGCAAGACTTTTCAACATAAAGGACAAATAGTAAAATCTTAATTATTACAACCGACAAACATAGCTGGATGATAATAAACTGGAGGATAGTGTTGTTTTGGATTTTCTCGGGAAAAGGAGTCACAGACTAGCACTGAAATTGCAATTGGTGTGATATTCATCATCAGAATCAAGGGATCCACATATAAGACTAGGTCAGGTGTCAATTTCCATTTGATCTTGGGAATTAGGTGGATAAGCATCTTGAAATGGGTGTCAGCTCACAGTGGGGTCTCTAGGGACTTCTGGAACAATGAAGGGT
Source organism: Dipteronia dyeriana (assembly GCA_032871835.1). Lineage (NCBI taxonomy): Eukaryota > Viridiplantae > Streptophyta > Magnoliopsida > Sapindales > Sapindaceae > Dipteronia > Dipteronia dyeriana. The sequence goes on along the minus strand of CM065300.1, from coordinate 73,603,662 downwards.
TCTTCTGTAGTAATTCCATTGACATCACAGAGAAAATTGAGAAGAGATACTTGGAGATTGTTATGACATAACCGTCCAAAGTCATAAGCAATATGCCACTCATAACTGATGTTGGTAGTCCAGAGAAGTATTCTGTGCGGGTCATATTGATATGGTCTATGGAGAATCCATATGCATGATACCTTAGCAACCAACTCTGAATCTAACTTCCATAAATTATGTTGTCCCATGAGTTTGGTGAGCATATCTCTCTAATTTGTCAGAGAGTCGAACCATTGCAGAAAAGTCCATAGAAGAGAACTTCGATGATCTGGTTCCTGGAGGTGTGTAAGTTGGAACTCCGTTCACCGGTCACGTAGCGGAACTAGGTTTTAAAATTATTATACAGATCATAATCTGTATTTTGGACCAGTGAACTTAGGATCGCAATTATTTTTCAAACTAATACATACAATATGTAAACACAGAAAATTGTAATCAATAAAATCAGAAGAAGAACATACTAACGTTTGGTGGCTCCTTCACTTTAATTTATACTCCTGTCTGAACCACTCGATCTTCCTCGCCATCTCCCGGGATTGGTAACTGCGCGTGGGCACGTCATGGTCTCAGGAATTTGAATGGAGGATGTAGAGAAATACTTGAAGAAGAAGAAACAATTTCTTTTTCGTTCATTGTGCAACCCTTACACTTCATGTCTCTCACACACACGCATGCAAAAAAAAAAGTGTTTCACCTGATCTTTTTTGTGTGTCCACTGACCCACGCTTCAATTGCCTTCAAAACAATTTAAGAGATGTGATCTACTGCTTGTTACACGCACACAAAATTTGCATCATATGCAAAAAACTGTCTTGTGTCTCTCACCCACAAGTAAATTGCCTTTTTCACTTTTATTCTACTTTTTGTTGCACGCACCAAGAATTTGCATAATATGTAAATTCTTGTGTGTTGCACATGCACACATTTGTATCATATACAAACACCAATATATGATCATACACCAATTTACATCCAATACAATCTCTTGTGTTATAATTGATATATATCTTTTAATTACTCTTTTCAAATATATCTAATATATTAAAAGTGATAATAAGTATTTAAATTTAAACTTAAATTCAAATACTTAGATAAATGATTTAGTAAAATAAAATAATCCTTTTATTTTATCTTCACCTAAATCCATATATCAACTAACACCCTCCAATTAATAGTTAATTGATAATTCATAATTATCAATATAATTAAATAATCTAATTATTTAATTAATTTAACTATTAACATCCATTAATTAAATAATCTCATTATTCAATTAATTTTCGAATAAATACGTGTCACTTTTGAAAAACAATTAATTGGACAATCCAATTAATTTACCGTGACCCTTGTTACCTAAATCGATCGGGCTAGCAAGGGGACCTAATGGACCCACAGTATTTTGAGCTCCAATAATCTTTGGAATCATTAATTAAACTCTTTAATTAATATTCCTTGATTATTAACTTCGGTGTTATTCCACTAAAAACCCGAAGCTGCACTCTCTCAACTGTAGACGCTTTTACACAGATCGATACAACTCGGTGTCTATTGATATAGCTATTACATATGGTGTGATCCTCCACAGTAGTTCATAATTATAGCTGGTCCATAATATCCATTATACCCCTCTAATTACATATAACCTTTAAGTACCGTTGATTCTATAATGAACAATAAATCCTATTTCCTTACGAAACTAGGAGAGCTCTCATATTGTCCAAGCCGTGAATCAACCCTTAAGGGAACTACCGTCTACTTCTCACAAAAAAGAGTGGATTCCACTATTGTGTACAAACCTTTCCAGCCACAAGCCAAATCGTAATCCCAACATACGGAGCATATTGATCGGAAACTGCATCCGACCTCACCCATGGTATATCAAAGACCACGATCTAACCTGAAGGAGTCGATAAGACACTCAGGATTAAGATCACCCACATATAGCCATCATTAGTTGATATATATGAATCTCATCGGTAAACGGATCTTGGTGAGAGATTCATATATATCATGGCTCAGTCTTATATGATCACATCATATAAGGTGCCTCCATTCCCATATCTCATATGAATGATTCAGGATAGAATCATCGTACATTACGGAATGAACCGCAGCTATAGATTAACCATAAATAAAGTACCTATCTTTATTTGCTATCTATGGACTCTTTAGATTGCAAGTCTCTTACTGTATCCATCCGTATATGACACTCATATACACAGTTCGAGATTACATCCGGCAAACTTGGATGTTAAATATATGCACAAGTTTATAAAATAAATAACATAACAAGAATGAATTGACCTTTTCTTTTTATTTATTTCATAAATCCATTTACAAATTACATCTTTAGGGCATAAACCCCAACAGTTTATAGAGGGCTTGTAGTGGAAAGACAATATAATGATGGTGAATAATAGATAAACACCATAAAAACCACATAACTTTTAGGCAAAATTTGAAAACGGAAACAAACGGAAACAAACGGAAACAAACGAAGGGTCTTGTTGGGTTAACAAGCATGTGGTTATGACCCTGGCTTTGAATTTGCAAAAGATAAACTGTAAGGTGTGTTATGGCAAAGTTTTGGATTTGGGTTAGAGAGGGTGATTGGCCAGGAGAAATTATTTCAATAAGTTCTAGTGGATAAGGTTTTTCGGTAAAGGGTGGGAGGTTCAATGTTGAGGGTGGAAAAGAGGATATAGCCATGAAGATGAGAGGAATTTGACCTGCCTGTGTGATAAGGTTAACTGTTTGTGGTCTGGAGAGTGTGTATGCTATTATGTTATTATGCCCTCTCACATGTTTAACAATAAAATCATACCTGGAAAACCAATGCCTCAATTTCAATAATTATGGATTGGGAGGAATCTTGTTGCAGAAATCTATGATTTTTGGAAAAGATGAGTTGTCCATCTTATCTATGAAGCATCGAGTTTTGAGATGGAAATAAAACTTTTGGATCTCATATTTGGCCGTTAGGATTTCTTTGTAAATGGTATGATAATGTTTCTGGGCATCTTTAAATTGTCCGCTAGCACGACCACAATAGCTTTGCTTTCATTCTTTTTCTTTGATAAGGATGGCTCCCCCATAATCATCACCAGCATCTGTTTGAAGGATGAGTAGGCTTGTGGATGGAATAGTGAGAGGTGGTGGCCTCTATGCTACCTTCTAAAGAGTAGCAATGCTTCTGTATGGAGAGGACTCCATGATGGTGGATTTTTATTTAAGAGGGATGACAGGATTGAAGTACTGTGGCTCACATGAGGGAAAAAATTTCTGATTAAATTAACTATCCTAAGGAATTGTTGAATTTGCTTTTGAGTCAGATTGGAATCAGGAAAATCTAGCCACTGTTTTGCTAGCTGCGGTCATTGTTGATATTGTCCATGTGAGATGTGCATTCTGAGGAAGTCTATCTCTGAATGTCCTACTATGCTCTTTTTCTTTCAGAGAGCATGATGCCATACTAATCGACCAGGTCTTGGAATTGATAAAAAAGATTATTGTGAGAGTTTTGTCCGGTGAAAATAGGAGAATGTCACCAATATAAAGTAAGGCTGAATAGAGGATAGGATTGAAGATTCTGGTGATAGCCTTTTGGAATAAAGATGGAGCTATTTTAAGAGCAAATTGTAAAACCGTCCATTGATATTGAGCATTGGGAATGCAGAAAGCAATTTTGTATCTTTCCTCAGGATGAATACATATTTGCAAAAAGGCTTCTTTGAGATCAAATTTAGAGAAGATAGAGGCTTTGGGGAGTTGAGAAAATAGGGTGTTTGTTCGAGGGACAGGAAACTTGTAATCTATAAGGAAATGGTTAAGGGGTTTATAATCAATGACCAATCGTTTCTTCCCCTTCATTTGTTCTGAATGCTTTTCAACATAAAATGCTCGACATGCCCATGGTGAAGAAGTTGGTTCAAGTAAACCTTGAAGAAGGAGCTCGTCACATTCCATATTGGCTAGTTTAAGATCTGAAGGTGTCATTCCAGAGTGCGAGGCTTTTTTAGGATTGATATCTTCATTTAGTTTAAAAGGTAGCTTAATAAAGAAATCTTGATTTTTCCACAGAGGTCTTGGATGTCTGAAATCAGTATGACTGTCTGCGCATAATTGTAACAATTGTTCCTGAATTTGATGGAAAATGGGTTAGATTTTGGATAATGGAAAAAATTTTGGTATGCAGGAAAAAGGTTTTTTAATCTCTCTTATATTAAATCCCAGAGAGGAGAATTCTCAGAGATTTACACTGGTAATAGACATCCCAACCGATCAGGATATCCTTGTCCGGTAATGGTGTTCCTATGATACGGACCCATAAAATGCAAGATGGAAATATTTTTATATCAATCTTATTTTTGGAAATTAGATTTGTAGTAATATTTGACCATATGCTGCTTTAAAATAACGGACATGGGATTTACAGTATTTTGGAGGAAGGATCTTTGGATTCATCATGGTGTTATGGGAACCAATATCAATGTAGGTAATGGCATCAACTGGTTTGGAATATTTTTTACGGAAGAATTTGAATAGGAACATTTGAGCCTAATAGAGGTTTGAGTTGAAAGGCCTGATAAGACTCTAGGACAATGTCAGTGTCTGATGAATCAGAAAACTCTAATATAGATTCAGTGTTTGAGTCGTGTAGCATAAAAACAGTATTGTTGTCCATATTCTCTTGTTCCGACTATAAGGATTCCACATCAGCGTCATATGGAAGGGATTCTCAAGGAATATGTTCAAGTTGGTAAGCCAGTTTAGCTAACTTGGCCTTATTATTATGACACTTCTTCGCATAATGTCTTTCTTTCGATAGATGAAACACTTTTGAGACTTGTTACAGGCACATTTGGCTTTCTTTCTATAGTATTTGAACTTTTAATTCTTCTTGTGCTTGAAAGAATGTTGGAAGTGTTTCTTCTTTTTAGGCTTGCAGGTGCATATATCAAAAGATATGCACTTGATTTGAAAATTAGGTTGCATGACTATTTTTTATATTTCTTGCCATCTTTTAGCATTCTGGAAAAAACCCTTTGTTTTACAAAGAGCTTGTCCAGGGTTTGCAGTGAAAACATATGAATTTCTCCCAAAGTAATTTCTCTAAGAGCTCTGCCTGAAGTATCAATTTTCCTTTGTAATTCATATTGGAGTTCAACAGGAAGAGAATTCACATATATCTACCGGAAGCTGTCATCATTGATACCTCCAAGGGCATAGTACCTGAATGACATGCACTTGAATTGAAATTTTAAATCTTTTTTCATTAGAGAACAACAACGCATTTCAAAAAATTCTTGTCTGGCTTGCTTGTAAAACGGATCAACATCTCTAAGGAATTCTTTAAAGATATCATCCATTGCTAGTGAAACTAAAGGGTTCTGACGAACTGTAGCTGGCGATATTCTCCAAGGTGTTGATACCAGTTTCTAAGAGATCCCGTGAATCTGGAAATAAATTTTCACAAAACGGTTTCCAAAGGGTATTCAGACTCTGTAATTTGGAGATCTCTACAATTTAGAGATCAAGCCATGCGCTCATCTTAGAATCTTTTTTCTCCATTGACCTGGAAATGAGTCATCTAGATTAAACCAAGGACCATTAGTAGGTTTGGTTGTGTTAAGCTGTTCAGGTATGAAACCTTCTGGTGGTTATTCAATTATGGTTGTAGGACCAGAAGAGGATTCATCTAGTTGATCATAAGTCCGAGTAGATGGTTGAGGGTCCATTCTAGAGAGGATCAACTTCAAAAAGCAAGAGAGAGGTGGCATTCGATTCTGAGGAGATATATTTAGAAGGTATTGGTTCATCTGCTCTAGTTGTTTTCTAAGCTGTCTGATCTCTCTTTCTTTCCTGTCAAATTCTGGGCAGAAATATCCATGATTGATATGACAGTGAAGATCTGCATCTAGTTTGGCAATTCTAGATTGAAGGTTTGTGAACATATCTCTGATGGCATCCAGACTCTGAAGATGCTGATCGTGATGAGAGACATGCTGGGTGACTTGCTCTATCTTCTAATCAATTGAGTTTAAAACTCTTGTTTTGACTTTGGCATTATGTGTTTGCCAATTAAGGACCTGTTCTGCTTGTGATGGTTGTTTTAAAGATTCAACTGGAAGAACTTCTTTCGGTTGGATAAAAGGTCGGAAAAACAGTTTTTTCTCTTGGTTGGAGACAGGTTCCAGAAGAGGAAAGTCCTGTTCTTAATTGGAGGCCATAAAACATGGTACAAGTGGAGGAAAAGCAGAAAAATTGTTTTTGGTTCCTTAGGCAAAAGTCCTTCGTCTTGTAGGATTTGTAAAGCTATGTCATAGATAGGAAGATGTTTAGTTTTGATAGGGTCCAATTCTATCCGAATGACTGTTTGGATTGTCAGGCTTGTAAGGCTTGTAAGGCTTGTGAAAAGGCTTGCATGTTGATCTAGGAACCTTTAAACATTTTTTGCACTCACAATCCGCACCATCATATATCATGTTATTATAAATGTTTTGTAATTAAACATATTTTGGTTAAAATACTGTTAATTCCATTTTATTCGGTTGTTAACCAAACAAAACAGAGATTCAAAGAATAATTCTAAAGTCCCAACAAAACAAAACAAAAATCAGATTTTGTTTCGTTTCCATTTCCATTTCCATTATCATTCTTATTACCATTCCATCATGGTAACCAAACATCACCTTACACTATTATAAAAATGTTAAAAGACATCAGTGCTTTACATCAGTTTTTAGATAACCGATTTTAAAAAAACTTTTAGACATCGGTTCATAACAAATTGATGTCTTAAATATTACGATTTGAAAAGACAACAATTTTTGGGAAAATCGATTTAAAAAAACACGTTTAGACATCGATTCATATAAAACTGATGTCTTAAATATTGTGGTTTGAAAATATAATGGTTTTTGGGCAAACCAATATGGATTTATTTTACAATAAGATATCAGCTTCCATTAAAATTGATCCCTTAAAAAAATTTAAAATTATTATTTTTTTGGATAAGTCAAATTTTAAATCTAATAAATTTTCTTTAAAATAATTTATAAAAAAATATATAAAAAATTATTTATTTTGCATCCTCTTGTTTCATATTAAGAGACACGTTAATAATTCAATTACTTATATATATTAGGAATCCGAGTCTTACATTAGTTCATTAAATTGCAAGATGAATGTAGAGAAATATCTTCCCTGAAGAGAGAGTTTTATTCCAAATCAAGCTTATTACATTTGATTTCACTAGTCTCCTATACAGTGTAGACCCATAACTCAACTATATATGTTTAAAAAAATATAATTTAATTAAATATTCCAATAAATATTTTTTAAAATATGTATGTAGTAGAAATTAGAATTTTGATTAGTTGAGTAAATTTAAATTTATTAAACAAGTTTTTTTTTTAATTTTAACAACTCATATAGGTTATATATAAATATTGTGCATTTGTTAACAAATCAAATCTTATAGTCAAGAGGTAAAGTCTTACTACTTTGACTTGAGGTTTCAAGTTCAATTCCTCATAATGACAATTAATTGTCATTATATTATCAGCGGTGGGTAGTGTTGGCAGGATGAATGTTGGACTGTCGGTGAGCAGCGGCGGTAATACATCAGTTAAAAATCGATGTCGTTAGTGTATTTTTTCTATATTGGTTACCAAATTTTAAAAAATCGATGTATTTGAACTTTTTTGTAGTAGTGTTAATTCCTTAGGTGAGAGAGAGAATGATCTTGTTCCCTTCCAAACACGAACTTTTTATGTTTTAGAAAAGGAAATTCAATAGAAGAAAAGAAAGACTACACAACACTTGAATAATCACCCAAGACCAGACGCTCCACGGATAAACAGACAGTAATCAATCCACACAAACTCAACCATATAATCAAGAGCAAGCTTTGCTAAACTATGAGAAACCTTATTAGCTAATCTAGACACAAAACTAATTGAAGAAACATTGACACTCCTAAGCAAACTAAGGATTTCTTGGATAACAACTCCAACCTCAGTGTGAGGTATACCTCCTTCAAGCTAATCGCATTTATCACCATCAAAGCATCTAATTCCAAGACCGCAGGTAGAAAACCATTTTCGAAAGCCAGACCAATACCCTTCAAAATTGTAGAGCTTCCGTAATATGGGTAAAAAATTCACCTTTAAATTTTGACAAAGAGAAGCTCTAACATATCCATGGTTGTCCCGAATCACAACACCAATACCTGAAGCCATATCATGAACGCGAGTGACAGCATCTGTATTGATTTTAAAAACCCCTGCCTGAGAAACTTGCCAACGCGACACAAGCTTAATTCCTCATTTATGTTTGAGACTCATATATTTCATTATGATTTTAATAAACACATTAATCACAACTAAGTAATTAAGTTTTATTTCCTTCATCAAAAATCTTTATCGGTAAGCAGCCTCCAATTTTATAAACTTGTCAACAGGACCCGGAAGTGGCAATATTACTTTTTACGTTATTTTGTTGCATTTGTGTCAATATGAACATCATCATTAGTTTAATCTGGATCAATCTAAATATTATTTATTAAAATAACTTAATGAGAATTGACTTGTGTAGGGATGACAAAATTATTCACGGATACGAATTTCCGTAAGAATCCCCTCCAATTAAAATGGGGATGGACACTATTATTTCGGGGACGGAACGGGGATGAATGTCATCCTAATGCCCATTTTATTTTTGGGGATGAGGATGGATATTGTCTATGGATATCCATCCCCATCCAGATCCATTATATATTTTAATATTTTAAAAATAAAAATTTATTATGTTATATAAGTTATTATCAATTTTTATATTTAATCTTTATTATATGTATTTGTTTATCTTTAAATAGGATAAAATGTACCGTTACATATGTTAGTTACATTTTTCTTTTGTAAACTATAAAATTTTAAAGTTTTTTGGTCGATTACGGATATAAACGGAACAGAGATGAATATCTCTATCTTAATTAGCGGATTATCCGAATCCGCCCCGCTCATTTAGAAATGGGGATGAAGATATATATGTCAACGGATATGGAGATGGATATTTGGGTATCCATACCCAATCCAATCCATTGTCATCCCTAGTTGTGTGTGGTAACATATTTTAAAAATACTTTTCGAACAACAAAATCAATCAAAACTTGCATATTATAACTATATTATAATGAAGTTAAAGAAATGTACTTAATTTAGGGTATGACTACCTTATAGGGAGGTTAAATCCTAATAATATTATTAGAATTTAATTACAAGATTCCTTCGATACTTGATTGATATATGGGAACCAAACACTTTAAAAATAATAAAGTAACCGGTTATAACTAGTTCACCAATTAACTAGTTACTTTTTAAGTTATTTTACATTTTTTAAAATCTTTTTTAAAAATATGAAAAACTATTTTAATTTAATATTAATAATTAATTTTAAAAAATTTAAATGATAATTAGATAAGGATTATGTATATTCTCAAAATAATTTTATGTGATTTAAATAAATATGTGATATTTTTATTATTTTAATTTGTATTTAATTTAGTTAAATATTTATAATATAATAGATTTAAAATACTTAATTGTTTTAAATTATTATTATTTAAAAAAAAATGAAAATTATATATATATATATATATATATATATATATATTTAATTTTCAAAATATTTTGATGTAATATATTTTGAAATTAATATTGATTTTCTTTGATTTTATAAAATGTTTGTAACATAATAATTTTTGAAATAAATATTCATTTTAAAGATTTATAATTATTTTTTATATGATAAACTACATGTAGCATAATTTTTGTATAATATAACAAATTTTGGATAAAAATTTGTAGTGAAGATGTGTGTGGTAACAATTTCAACTTTGTAACAAATTTTAAGTGATGTGTCACAGAAAAATCGTAGCCCATAAAAACCTTACCGTAGCATGTAACAACTCGGTTTAATTATATGCTTAACAATTTATACACATATAAACATATATTTTTTGTTACCCATATAAATCAAGTTGTTAAATTCTACGACAAAGTTGTTACGAGCTATGACTTTATTGTAATACTTCATGTTAAATTTGTTACAACTTTAAATCGTTACCACATACATCTTAATTACAATTTTTTATGTAAACCCTGTTACATATAGTACCGATATTTTGTTACCCATATAAAACGAGTTGTTACATGATACGACAACATTGTTACAACCTATAACTTTATCGTTACACATCACACTAGCATGAAATTGTTACTACAAATGTTATATATACATATATATATATATATATATATATATATAATATTGTAACAAGTTTCACATAGAAAGTTATAAATAAAACGTTTGTAGTAACAATTTCATGTTAGTGTGATGTGTAACGATAAAGCTATAGGTTGTAACAATGTTGTCGTATCATGTAACAACTCATTTTATATGGGTAACAAAATATCGATACTATATGTAACAAGGTTTACAAAAAAAATTGTAATTAAAATGTATGTGGTAATGAATTAAAGTTGTAAAATTTTTAACATGAAGTGTTACAATAAAGTTGTAGCTCGTAACAACTTTGTCGTAGAATTTAACAACTTGATTTATATGGGTAACAAAAAATATGTGTTTGTAACAAATTTCACGTAGAAAGTTGTAATTAAAACGTTTATAGTAACAATTTTATGTTTGTATGATGTGCAACGATAAAGTTGTAGATTGTAACAACGTTGTCATATCATGTAACAATCCATTTTATATTGGTAACAAAATTTTCTTACTGTGTAACAATTTGTACATAAAACAATTGTAAGGACATTTATCCCGGTGACCATCAAATTGATGATATACTATCAAAATGGTCACTAGATTGAAAAGTTGTTTCAAATTGGCCATTTCTAGCGAACTTTGTGATACTAATGACCATTCCTTATGATTCCATCCAATGAGTGACATTTTAGTAAATAAAGGGATGACAATAATTTATTTTAGATGTTTTTAGAAATCAATTTTTTTCAATGAGTAGCATTTGGGTAAATAGAGGAATGACAATAATTTATTTTAGATTTTTTTAGAAATTAATTTTTTCTTTTGTTCTTTGAAATGAATAATTATATTGGTGTGTAATATATATATATATATATATATATATATATATATATATATATATATATGTGTGTGTGTGTGTGTGTGTGTGTGTGTGTGTGTGTGTGTGTTTGAGGTATGTTGTTGTACGTATATATAAACACTAAATATAATTATTCGTTTCAAAATACAAAAGAAATGGTTTAGATCAATACACGTGTCTCTTTTTCTTCTAAGATTTTTTAGATTTTATAGCCTTAATCTTCTCTCTCTATTTATATATATAAATAAATATACATATATTTGAGATATGCTATACATATATACACACACTAAATATAATTATTCATTTCAAAAATATAATAAAAAATTGATTTCCCAAAAAAACATCTTAAGTAAATTAATGTCATCCCTTTATTTACCAAAATACCACTCATTGGATGGAATTGGATGGAATGACCATTAGTGTCACACTTTTCACCAAAAATGGCAATTTTGGAACAACTTTCCAATTTAGTGACCATTTCGATAATTTGTCATCGATCACTAAGGCCTTAATTACGATTGACTGGATACATTTTCTATCACATGTTTGTAACACTACAAACGACTGAAAACGTTTATAGGTTTGGGCCCTTGAAATATTTCCTTTTCTGACCGACGTAATTGGCAATTGCCTAGGTTCGAGTTATCCATGGTTCAAAAACTGACTTTTAATAGATGTAGTGTATGTACACACACACATATCCATGTCACTTACATAACCTCTAATTTTCATGTTAGATTTTTATCTCACATTAACATTAGCGGTAATCCTTTGATAAGTGTAGTTGGTAACAGTCAACATGATACCTACTCCAGCTGAAAAAGAGCAAACCTACTACAAATCAATTGACCTTGACTTCTTTTGTTCCGGTTTGCTTTACAAGGGATGCCCTGCCTAGGCATATTCAACTGAGTCTATTAAGGATGATTAGGTATGGTGTGAATTGATGGGTGGTAATTCGGTGTTGGATAACTAGAAAACCGGAAAGCAAAAGGAACAAATCGATTCCCATCACAAATCTTTGTTTCCACCTTTGGTTAAGAGGAAATTGTTTCCCAACAACCAGTCTCCTAAGACTTCATCCAATCCAAATGGCATGAGTGACCTGACCTAAAGGAGGTTATGAATGAAAGTATGCGTGGGATGATGACAAAGGTCGTGTCTGACGTTCTTCCCAAATTTCTTCCCTATGCACTAAATGATGTTTTACCCAAGAAGGTAATGGGAAAAAAAATGCTTGTGAGGTGATAACAAAGGTGCTGTATGACGTTCTTCCCAAGGTGCTTCCTCAGGCACTCAATGATGTGCTCTCTAAGGTCCCCCCTCAGGTACTGAATGAGGTTCTTCCTAAGTTGATGCATATGGCCATGTATGAGATCCTTGTTAAAATGATGCATGTATTTATGGAGAAGGTGATACATGAGAATCTGTACAATATGCAAAGGATTGCCTCCAACCGTGCCAACAGAACAGACAAACTTGAGAAAAATGATAACAAGGAAAGTGAGGCCGTAAATCTGGATGGACATGGTCCGAAAGTCACGTAATCTGAAGCTTCCCTAGAGGACTCGTATTTTGATCCAAGTCCTTATATAGTACATGGTTGATTTGTTTATTTCATTTTTTTTATTACCTATTCCGTGATATCCAATGGGTACCAATTATGGTTTAGTCACTCTTCGAGGTTCTTTGATCATATAGCAATGCTTTAAACTACAGTATTTGTGACACATCCCCCTACAAGACCCATAATAGGTTACACCAGTACCATTGATCTCAAAAATTTCCCATATCTGCTTCCCAATTTGATGGTCCCTAAAGAGCAACCAAATGTAATTATCTTGCCGGAACAACCAGAAAACTTCCCACAAAGGGATAAAGATTCTGTAAGGAAGCAGAAGAGAGAATATTTTCTAAGCAGCCTTTCGAATGATCTAGTTAAAAGGAAGAATCGAAAGAGAGAGAAAAAACCTAACGATCACATATGTTAGCGATGATAACGATTTATTGGACCCCCTAATATGCCGCTTTCCTAACATCCACCGTTGCTAATATTAGGTAAATTTAAAATTTTCTTGTCGCCTCTTCATCCTATTAGTATCTTATCTTTTGTACTTGAATCTAATAAGCTTTGTGTACTACCACAATGTTTACGTTGGTTAAGAACAACGAATGACACCCGAAGATTTTCTAGCAATGAAGGACCTGCCGGTTTGCTTCTCCAAATTGGAAATGAACTATTTTTGTATTTTCTTTTTATGATTTTATGTTTTGCCAACCAGCTTAAACAAGCCTTACTAATAAAAAAACAAAATTATATTAGAATGTCAACATCTTTATGGATATTCTATGGAGGTGCTGATCTTTCTGCTACACCGAGTATGCACAGGATATCACAATGGTCGACTGTGCATTCTATGTAAGTACATCCGATTTACTACGTATCCAACCTTCATTTTGGTTTGTGAATAACACATCCCTATCTTCGACAAACTAAAACTAATCTTTTACAGGCTAGACTTGAAATTAAGTGGTGGGATTTCAGTCAAAATTTACAACCGGAGACCACACCACGACGAAAGAGGAAGAATAAAGCAACAGACGACAGTATTAAATTTCTGCAGATTGATGTCACATCCTTCATCCACGATGAAAATAGTTTTGATGTTGTGAGAGGCGGTGGATCAATTCTAGTTTGACCCGAATGGTGGAATATGAACTAGGTAGGTTATGTTTCCAGTACTATTATGTTCCCTATCACCAACGTTTCGTTACATCAATTGCTAAACCCTTTTATTATCTATTTCTCGCATGCATAGGTTCTAATCCCTTTTAATGTTGGTAACCAATAGGTGCTCTGTCATCTGTCCCCTAAAAAGGGCGAGTTCACTTTGTACGTCCCACTGTGTGGCAAATGTGCAGCACAAAAGAGGTTAAGAGAAATAGACTGTATTAGCTACCTAATGCCCTCCATTCTCCACCAGTCAGGGTACTATGAGCATAAGGGGATGGAAGTACTTAAGAAGCCATTCAAGCCTATGCAATACGTTAAAAAAAATCTTCCACTACAGGATGATGGCTAATTATCGTTGTATCTCGATTCTTGCATTTTTCGTAGCAACAGTTGATTTGTCTTCAGTCTTACTATATGTATATATTTTCATACTTTATGTATATGGTTTCACTTTTCAGTATCCAGTGCGGCGTCTACATGGTGCAGTATTCTAAATTTATATTAAAAAGAGAGAAGGAACCTTGGATAATCAACGTTCCATAAACAACGAAGTGAGTTAGCAGCATAACCGAGCAATAATTATTATCTTCAAGCTTTGCACATTTCTTATGTTAGGGTTTATGCCCTAAAGATGTAATCTGTAAATGGATTTATGAAATAAATAAAAGAAAAGTTCAACTTATTCTTGTTGTATTGTTTATTTTATAACTTGTGCATATATTTAACATCTAAGATTGCCGGATGTAATCTCGAACTATATATATGAGTGTCATATATGGATAGATATAGTAAGAGTCTTGCAATCTAAAGAGTCGATAGACAGCAAATAAAGCCGGGTACTTTATTTATGGTTAATCTATAGTTGCGGTTCATTCCGTAATATACGATGATTCTATCCTGAATCATTCATATGAGATATAGGAATAGAGACACCTTGTACGATGTGATCATATAGGATTGGGCCATGATCTATATGAATCTCACACCAAGATCCTTTTACCGATGAGATTCATATATATCAAATAATGATGGCTATATGTGGGTGATCTTAATCTTGAGTGTCTTATTGACTCATTCAAGTTAGATCGTGGTCTTTGATATACCATGGGTGAGGTCGGATTCATTTCCTGGTCAATATACTTCATTTATTGGGATTACGATTTGGCTTGTGGTTGGGAAGGTTTGTACAAAATAGTGGAATCCACTTCTACTTGTGAGAAGTAGATGGTAGTTCCTTTAAGGGTTGATTCAAGACTTGGTCAATATGAGTGCTCTCCTAATTTCGTGAGGAAATAGGATTTATTATCCATTAGAGAATAAATGGTACTTAAAGGATATATGTAATTGGAGGGGTATAACGGACATTATGTCTCAACTCTAATTATGAACTACTATGGAGGATCACACCATGTGTAATAGCTATATCGATAGACACCGAGTTGTGTCGATCTGTGTAAAAACGTCTACAGTTGAGAGTGTGCAGCTTCGGGTTTTTAGTGGAATAACACCGAAGTTAGTAATCAAGGAATATTAATTAAATAGTTTAATTAATGATTTCAAGGATAATTAGAGTTTAAAATACTGTGGGTTCATTAGATCCCCTTGCTAGCCCGATCGATTTAGGTAACATGGGTAACGGTTAATTAATTGGATTGTCCAATTAATTGTGTTACGAAAATGACACGTGTCAGGAGTTGATTGAGTAATTAGATTATTCAATTGATTAAAATGACAATTATAACAATTAAATAATAAGATTATTTAATAGTGTAATTAGTCATAAATAAAGGGTTTCAGTTGTTATTTATTTTGAATAATGAGATAATATGATTATCTCATTTATTAAATAAAATAAATTGAGTATATTTGAATTTAAATTGTTTAAATTTATATATATATATAATATCTTAATTGATAAAAAGAATATAAATTTTATTTTTAAATAAAGATATGATCTGTTTTTTAAAATTTAAATATTATATATGTGATATATATTATTTGAAAAAAAAGGAATCAAAGTTTGTTTTTAACGAAGGATTTCGTTTTTAAAAGTATATATATATATAAACTCACAAAAAGCAAAAAAAAAAAAAAAAAAGTGATTTTTTGCATGAGATGCAATTTGCCAATTGAAGTGTTCTGAGATATATATTAAATATAGAAGACAACTGATACACACATTATCTCATCTTTGAACAAGAGCAATTGGAATTTAAGTGAAAAGGGTTGTGTGAGTCGCACAAGTTTTTGCTCTGTTCAGGTGGAAAAGCGTATATAAGTGTAAGTGTTTGCACAGTGAATAAAAAGAAATTGTTTCTTTTTATTCATTCTCTCTGAATCCTCCATTCAAGTTTCTGATATTGTGATACGTCCACAAACAGTTACCAGTCCCGAGATATAGTGAGGAAGATCAGTGGTATAGATCAGGAGCATATCATAAGGTGAAAGAGCCTCCAAACGTTGGTAAGCTTCTTAATCTTCTTTTTGATATTGATTTCAATTTCCTATATATATACATATATATATATACATATATACATATATTTTATTATTGTAATAATTTTGTATATATTAGTTTAAAAAATAATTTCGATCCCAAGTTCACTGGTTCCAGATCAATTTCGATATGTATAAAAATTTTAAAACTCATTTCCGATGCGTGACCAGTGAGCGGGTTTCTAACAATTGGTATCAGAGCCAATTTTATTTTTGGAACAGGAAATTATTTTCGATACTCCTGTATATATGATTGTGTAGGCACGATTTAAATTGACTGTATAATGTTTTTGTATGTATATTAATTTTTTTTAATTTGTAAAAACATGATTGATCGTTAATTATAAGGTACTGTGAATTTTTATGAGTTATATTATTATTTTATTTTTGTTTATTTTTTTACTATTATTGTATTGTAAAAAAAAAATTGTAACCTACATTGAAGGCTTGGATAAATTGTGAAGAAGGATTCATGAGATGAATTGGAGTGACTTGAAGAGATTGGAAGACTCGAAAATTACAAGAAGACCATGGAATGCCTTAGGGGTATTTTTGTAATTTTAAATTCCAAATTTTTAGGTTAAATAATCCACAGTACTCGGTCAGTTCATGTATGCTTTATTTTATGTGATGATAAAAGCATTGTCATGCATAAGTAAGTCATTTAGATTAGATGTGCCTACATAAATATATTTGATATGTCATACATGCATCATAGCTTGATAATTTATGTATTTTTTTAATGTGATTAAAATGGGTAAATACATAACTGGCTATGAAAATGAGATTAATTTTTAATAGTTAAAAAACTTGTTAATTCACATTAAATATTAATCTAGTTATTAAAAAGTTTAATAAGTTAGATTAATAGGGTAATTTATTATAATTATGATTAATATGATTAATTACCTAATAATAAATGATATGAATAAAGTATTAGAGTTTTAATAGTTAAAACTTGGTAAACACTAACATAATAATCTTACATTAGTAAATAGTTTACAAAGGTTTAGATTATTCACTAATATATTAGATTTTTAATTGTTAAAAATCATAAATAATTTATTAGTAAATTAGAAATTGTTTATAATAATGAATTAGTTAATGCAAGATAACATGATTGAAGTTAGCCGTTTGATCCTGTAGAGTCTAGGTGCATTAACGGATAACAGAAAACCCTAGTTTATAACATAGTGAGTGGGAGAGGGATATATGACACATATATCCTGCAGTCTCCATCATTAGTTCAACACTGTGAGATCCGAGTGGGGCCTCGTGACGGCTTTGCTTTCATCCTCCCTAAGGAGGGTTTCTACAAAGGTTAATATCAAGGTTGACTTCCTAACGGATAGGATTTCTGAGGGTATTTCGGGATTGACCGACCCTATGGCGGTAATTCTCGAGTTAAGCTTGTGAGATATGAAATGGTGGGTTACACTCACGAAGGTTTTGATTAAGTTTTTTAATTAAAAACCTGACTGAATAAACGATGATTGAATGATATGGAATAAGAGTTATTCTAGAATATCATTTGATTGAGAATGTCTCGCTCCAACATGCTTAGACTTGACCGACCCTAGGGCAGCACTTCTTTGTGGTATGTTGGATTGTCGTGGTATAGTAACTAGTTTTAGGGTAGTTCTAGTTCGTTAAACATGTTCATGCATCATGTTTAAATTTATACCAAAGCACTAGCACTTGTTTTAAATAAATGACTGAATGAATACTTTATTTATTCAGCAATAATGTCTTCTGCATTACTTTAAATTCTCGTAAACAACAAATTAACTGGTGATAACTACACTAAGTGGAAACTTAACATTAATGCAATATTGGTCACCAAAGACCTCAAGTTTGTGCTTACGGAGGAATGTCCTCCAACGCCCGCTGCCAATGCCACACGAACTATTCGGGAGGCATACCAGCGATGGGTCTCGTTTGATGAGAAGGCCCGAACATATCTTTTGGCTTCCATGACAGACGTTCTTTTCACAAAGCATGAAGCAATGAGTTCAACATTCAAAATTATGGAGTCATTGCAAGCTATGTTTGGGAAGCCCTCCGAGCAAAAGTGACACGAAGCTATTCGTTCCGCTATGCCTGCTCGCATGAAAGAAGGTACGTCAGTTCGGGAACATGACCTGAGTATGATATCTTACTTCAACATGACAGAAGTCAATGGCTGGGACATTGACAAACCCACTCAACTGAGCATCATAATGACGACTCTTCTAAAGCGTTTCGATCAGTTTAAGAGCAACTATGGGATGAACAAGTTAAATTCTAGTCTTACACAATTGCTTAATAAGCTTGCTACCATTGAGTCATTGACTAAGGACAACAAGGGTAAAACCGGTGAGGCAAATGTTGCCGAACCATCTTCCTCCAATAATAAGAAGAGGGAGAGGTCCGCTGGGAAGGCGAAGGGTAAGTCCAAACCTAAGAAAGCCCAAAACAAAAAGAAGTCCAAGAAAGGTAAATATGATTTACTTGTTCTTGAGTCATGTTTAGTGGAAGATGATTCTTCACCCTGGATAGTTTATTCGGAGGCCACTAACCATGTTTGTTCTTCTTTGTAATGGACTGATTATTTGACACAGCTAGAAGATGAAGCCTTTTCAATGCATGTGGGGTCAGGGGATGTCGTGTCGGATCGAACAGTGGGCGTAATTAGATTACGTTTTTGTAATAATTATATATTGTTGAACAATGTATTTTATATTCCTGAATTTACACGAAATTTGATTTTCGTTTCTAAGTTGTTAGAACAAAAATATTCTGTTTCTTTTAGTAATAAGTTTGTTATTATTGGAAAGAATGGTCTGAATATTTGTTCAGGAATTAATGAAAACAATTTGTATGTGTTAAGACCATTAATACATACTACACTGCTCAACACCGAAATGTTTAAGGTTGAAAAACCAAAAACTAAACGACATAAGATTTCTCAAGATAATGACACGTATCTCTGGCATCTAAGGCTTGGTCATATCAGCCTTGTCCGGTTAGACAGAGTAGTAAAAAGCGGACTTTTAAGTGAGTTAAAGGTTGACATCTTACCTGTCTGTGAATCTTTTCTGGAAGGTAAGGTGACTATGAGACCTTTTATTGAAAAAGGGTTTAGAGCTAAAGAACCGCTAGAGCTTATACATACAGACGTATGCATACAAATGAATGTTAAAGCTAGGGGTGGTTATAAGTATTATGCCATCTTTATAGATGACTACTCAAGATACAGATACGTCTACCTAATGCAACAGAAGTTGGAAACATTTGAAAAGTTTAAAGATTTCTGAGCTGAAGTTGAGAAGCAATTAGATAAGACTATCAACTCACTACGATCAGATCGTGGAGGTGATTACCTTGACTAAGAGTTTGATGACTTCATGGTTGAGCATGGGATAGTTTCCCAACTCACAGCTCCTGGTACACCTCGGTAAAATTGTGTAGCGGATAGGAGAAATAGAACCCTGATGGAAATGGTGAGATCTATGATTCGTTTCTCATCATTACCAAATTCCTTCAGGGGATATGTGTTGCATACATTTTGAATGTAGTGCCATCTAAATCTGTTCCTAAGACTCCCCTAGAGTTGTGGAATGGCCGAAAAGCTGATTTGTGACATTTCTGCATTTGGGGGTGTCCAGCACACTTGTTGAAGAACAAAAGTGTAAAGTTTGACTCCAATTCAGCTGTATGCATGTTTGTAGGATACTCCAAAGATACCTTAGGTGGAAATTTCTATAGTCCCCAAGACATCAAAGTATTTGTATCGACAAATGCAACATTTCTTGAGGACAATTATATTAGTGATCATAAACCTTGTTCTAAGATTGTATTGAATGAGTTGGAGCCTGGTGAGACCAGTGCTTCATCAACAAGAGTTGTTGATCCACAAACATCTGAGAGTCAGATGGTTCATGATCAGAATACACTACCACCTAGACATAGTGAGAGGGTTGTGAGACAACCTAAACGCTATTTAGGTATAGGTAAGGGGCAAGATGTTGTCTCTGCTGATAGTGTGGATGATCTATTGACCTCTTCACCTAGAAACTACCCTCCTATCCTACTCTAGAAGTTGCCACCTTATGCTCAACAATCCGAGACTTCACACCTCTTGTCAAGACTTTGTTGCTCACCTTATCCGGATCCTCACGACCCAAGGCAAGACTTCTTGCTCAACTAAGTCCTCACGAATCTAGTCAAGACTTCCTTGCTCACCTATCCGAGTTCTCCCAACTCTAGGCAAGACTTCTTGCTCGACTATCCAAGGCTTCACACCTCTAGCCAAGACTTCCTTGCTCGAAAATCCAAGGCTTCACACCTCTTGCCAAGACTTCTTGCTCAACACCATAGGTCTCACACCTATTGTCAAGACTTCCTTCTCACAAGGCATCTAGGTGACCATGAATGCAAAACGCAAATAAGCACGCAACATAGATTGTTATGATCAACACACCCTATGGAAAATACTAGACATGAGCATGAATGCACAAATCACATATAGTCTACTTTATCATGCATGTGTAATCAATCTAGATTATGTACGATATGTTCAATATTAATCATAACCTAGATACATGCATAGATCTAAAATTGAATCACAAGATATGTTTCAATAAATCACAAGATCAATTTTAAATCACACAAACCAAAAACATGCTAAAATCATATGACAAAGTCAATTAGATTTAAGCAAAAGTTCTAGAGCATATTCCTAATTATAGATTCAACAAATCACATGAATAACTCAAAAGAACATAAGCACATGTATTATGTGAGAAATTCAGCCAAGAGAGCCTAATACATGTGAGGAACTATTTTTCTCAAAATCAATCAATCAAAGATCATCAAATAGTCCTAGAATCAAAGCTAGCACAATACAATCCCAAACATGTGATAACATAAGCAAAATCAAAACCTAACTCAACATGAATGATTTTAATTGAAACTTAATCTAGCTTTGAAAGTGTTAAAAACATAAATCAAAACACACACAATATACAAATATATGTTGAAGAAGAAAACCCAAGGCAATTGACCAAGTTTTAAAAGAAAACTTTGAGAGAAAATCAATACCTTAGTTGATTTAGGTGTAGTTCCATTTTTGTATGATTAGACACCAAAAAAAAAAGAAAAATTAACTCAAAACTTCAAAGAAAAGATGGAGGATGAATAGATTAACACTCTCAACTTTGAATCACTCAAATCGGAGTTCAAATAAAGAAGTTATGGTGTTTGGAAGGTGAGAAAATTTAGAGAGAAAATTTCTGCACACTTGATTTGAATTTCTTCTTGGAATGAAATGTGAGAGGGAAAAAGATTATAAAGGAGTGGGAAAGAAGAAAGATGAAAAGACCAAATTGCCCTCACTTGTTAGTGCTCCCCCGAGATGACATGTGGGCATCTCGGGGCAGCAAGTTTGTGCGGCCGAGATGGCCACATGCCATCTCGAGCATGCATACCTCCATGGCCTTTTGGCCATGGTGCATTCCCCTCGCGTTTCCATCACGTTCTTGGACTGATCTCAGGCCTCCGAACTCAGAATTGGAATCCGTTTAGGAATTACAAACCATAACTCTCACACGGACATGGACATATAAGATACTCAACTCAGAAAATAATAATTCGACTCGATATATGATGATGAAGACAATGTATGCAACATGAGTTGAAAGTGTAGTATCTTTTGACTTAGAACTTGAAATCAATAGTATGAGTAACCGAAATGACCGGAACTCAATAAAGAATGATTTAAGACTAAATCCAAGTTCAATATCTATGTTATACAAACATATACACACAATCATAATTCACACTAAAATGCAAACTACATAGAGATAGTTTCAATCATGCATATTCCAAAACATGTTATTTCCAAATCAATGCATGAGCATTCATCTTCAAGTGTGTGAATGTGTTATACATGGTGCACAATGATGCAGGAAAAAATATGAATGAATTGTATGTGTGTGCCTATAATGGTGCACAATGATGCAGGGACAAAAATGTATGATATGTGTGTGTGTGTGCGTGTGTGTGCCTATAATGGTGCACAACGATGCAGGGACACAAATGTATGATATGTGTGTATGTACGCATATAATGATGCACAACTAAGCAGGGACACATATGAATGAATTGTATGTGTGTGCGCCTATGCCTTGCAAGAGGAAGAAGGATCTCGATACCTTAGCATCCAAGAATAGTGCCAATCCTCTTGAAGACGAACTTTGCATCATGAGAAGTTGTTTTTCTTCCTTGAAGCTCTTATCATCATGAACCACTTAAGCAACTAAGCATTACAAAGAAATGAAGTTTTGTTATGGAATCAAGCCAACACAAATCTAGAACCTAACAATCTCCCCCTTTGGCTATTCCATGACAAAACCTCTACCTCACCATACAATGATCTCTTATAATCAATGTTGATTGCATTCTCACATCCTCACATTACAAAGAGATATTCCTAGACTAAAATGTCTTCATGAGTCTTTAAGAATATCTTCACATATTCAAAGCACCTGTGAGACAAGAACAACCAAAAGAAATCTTCTACAAAGAAGATATGTGAGATAAACAAACAATATACAAATACCAAACAAAAGATCCCTTAACACTTCTTATCTCATGCAAACACAAGAATTTTCTTCCCCTTACTTTCTCCCCCTTAAGCCAAAATCTCTCCCCCTTAATGGATTGTCTCCCCTTTATATCAAAAGCAAGTAACATGGTGAGGAAACACTTTCTCCCCCTTTTTGACAAGGAATAGACAAAAAAACATATTACACAACCTAGAGAGAGATAAATGTCAAATGAAAATACCTACAAGGGTATAAGGGATGCATGATAGAATCATGAGATAGTGAGCAAACAAGTTATATTGAGAACTAAGTTTAACAAACTAAGCTCCCCCTTAACATATGCACCACATATTAATAAGCAAGTAAACTTGTTCACAAGGGGCTCACACAATCACACATTTCAAGCAATAAAAGATAGTAAATCATTATTTTTCAACATTAAACAAGAGAATCATAGATTTTCATTATTCTCCCAAAAATAATCTCTCATTGCTAATGAATCAAGCACATTAAGTAAAAATATGTGTGTGTGTGAAAATGCTTCAAGCATATATAAAAGGAGTTATTGTGATATCAACATGCAAACTATTTCTACACCTATCCATCTAAAGCTTTTTCAATCAAGGTCAAACCGATTATCATCCTGATTTTTTCTTTAAAGAGAATAGATTTCAACATATGAGTGTGTGTGTGCATGTGGCTCGTCATCCCATTTCTGTTTTTCAATCCGAGCAATCAAAATTTTCAACTATACTCCATTTTAAGCCTTCCTCCATTTCTTTTTAGGCTTTGAATCAAATTTTTTTTTTTGATTTCATTTCAACACTTCTTTGATTTTTCCATTTTTTTTACATAAACAAAATTCACTTCATGATGGCTTTCACTCATCACAATGGTGTAGCTCTTTCCAACATTGTGTACCTTTCACAACCAATGTGTGTAGCCCTTTTCATGAAGGTGCTCGTTGAGTTCTATGTAATTGCCGAAGCAAAATGGATACTAACCATAGGTCATTTTAAATGTACTTAAACATAAAAACTTCAAGGTGTATCCAATGTTTACATATTAGTAAACTCTACCTACTAGCAAAACATATAAGAGAAGCAAGATGCAATTTTTAGAAAACCAAGATTTTATGGCTCATAAGCACATGATCTAAGAGCAATAAGTAGAGACTTATTCAAGATCATTACTTCTCTAATGAGTAGCTTTCAAAGAATATGAAGCTTATATTTTTAAAAGTAATGCCACTCAATATACTATACATAAACAATCATCAAAGTTAAGATCAATGTGAACAATATCACTATTGAATCCTGAAATAGCAAATGTCAATGAGAACCATATGTATACCATACAAAATTCTCTAATATGACATGCTATGAGATGTATGTCAAAAATTGAGTCAAAAGATGAATATCTAAGAGAATATGCATTAGAGTATAGGGATACCTTTTTACACATTATATTCACCAAATATCATACTTCTGCCCTTTTTATGAGTACTTTTGCCTTGAATGTCCACATGACATCAAGTTGACGATGTTTCACAACAAGAGTATAAAAAGCATAATATCTCAACCCAATCAACACATATAACAAAAGAAATTTTTCAAAGTTAATCAACAAATTTTGACCATCATAACAATTAAGATGTGAGATAACCAAGTTCATATCAATACATGGAGTATTCAAAGCTAGTAAGCAAGAATTCTCAACATAATTGATATATAGCCTCAAAGCTATCTCACATATGCTTCTTATATTAGTGATAAGAGCACTCACCCTTGAACCACTTGTTCTTGGGTGTACCTATACAAACATTTCCAATATCATCCTTGACAACAATGTTAAATCTAGAGTAAAGTCCTTTAATGACTTGATTAACAAGAATATCATTAACACACTCTTCCATAACATTTTCAACACAATCTTTGTCAAGTTTAACAAGATTAGAATTCTTTTTACTCCACAACTTTTTCTCATGCTTAGCAATATTATCATGTTTCTCAATTTTCAAGGCCTGAGCATGCTCAAGTTGAAATTTAATCTCCTTATCCCTAGATTCATTTCCTAATTTTCATTTTTCAATATATTAATAACACTTAGGCTTAATGTGACCTATTGTGTTGCAATAATGGCAAATTGGAATAAAAGATGAGATTGTACCTTTTGGAGTTGAACTAGCTTCACTAGGAGTTTGCAAAGATACCTTGTTTGACAACTTCTTCTTGGCTTTTGATCTTCTCTTCTTGTGTGGTTTATTATCAATCACGACTTCATCAAAGTGTGTAGGAAGTGATGCTTCAAAGAGCTCCTCTTCAACTACCAAGTCGTCTTCACCACTTTAAGAGTTAACAAGATTCCTAACACTAGACACACTAACCGAATCATTCACTAAGTCCTTGATAGCCTCCTTAGCCGTGTCTATCTCTTCCATCAATTCTTGTTCTCTCTTCTTCAAAGAAGATATCACATTATCCTTCTCAAGGTTTATCATTTAAAGTTCTCTAAACTTCTTCATAATATCACCTTTTTGACCAAGAAGTCTATGAGTAACAATCACAAACTTATCTAGTTTCTTCTTGATCAAATCATCCCTTTCAACTACTTCTCTTTGAGCATTGTCTCTATTTTCTTCAAGCTTTTCTATCTTTTTCAACAACTCAAGATTAGTAGGAATGGAACTAGAGCTTCCATCATGATTTGCATCAAGTTTCTTGTTCAAAGATATTGTACTACCAATATCTAGTGGAGAATGAGAAGCCGTTAGAGCTACAAAGTTGCTCACCAACTCTTCATCACTTGAAGACTCACTACTAGAGCTCCAAGTAGCCGCAAACACTTTACCTTTCTTGTCTTTCTTAGATGGCTTCTTGGTGCACTCACTAGCAAAGTGACCAAAACCTTGACAATTATAGCATTGAACCTCTTTCTTGTTATGGCTTGACTATTCTTCACAATCCTTGGAGATGATGTTCTTTTGACTCCTTTTTCCTTAGAAGACTTGCCTTTAGGATTGGCATTCTTCTTTAGAAACTTCTTGAACCTTCTAACCAAGAGTGCCATTTCTTTATTTTCATCATCACTCTCCTCCTCTATAGTATTGAGAGTGATTCCCTTACTCTTGATCTTTGGCTTCCAGCACTTCTCATAAGTTTGGAGAGACCCAAGCAACTCATCAATATTAATACTATCCACATCCTTGTTTTCCTCAATGGCCATCACCTTTGATTTGAATCTCTTAGGAAGAGGCCTAAGGATTTTCCAATTTAAACGCTCTTTTGAGATAGGTACTCCAAGTGCTTGACATTGGTTAGCTATGTTAAGAAGTCAGAATTGGAAGTCTTCAAACTTTTCTTCCTCACCCATACTTAAACCTTCAAATTGTGATGCCAACATTTGAAGCCTTGATTTCTTCACCTCTAAGGTTCCTTCATTAGTAACTTGGAGTATCCCAAGCTTCCTTTACGGATTCAAGATTTTGAATGTAGAAGAATTGATGCCCATCAACTTCTTCAAAGATGGCATTCATAGCAAGATGGTGCCATTTAGCAACCTCAAACTCATTTGTTGTCCATTCACTCATTGGCTTGAGTATCATGTTCCATCCTCTAAAACCTTGGTAGGAGGACTATAACCTTCTTCCACTAACATCCAAACCCTTTCATCAATAGAGCGGATGTAGGCTTTCATCCTCAACTTCCAATACCCATAGTTAGTGCCATGAAGTAATGGTGGCCTAGTATTTGAGGCTCATTTCGCCATTACATCATCTTGTAAACCCATGATTTCAAACGCCTTGCAAAAACGGTGAAAGTATCACCCCGGACTCACACTAAGTGCAATCTAGTGTCATGCTCTGATACCAATTGAAAATACAATCACGGTTAAATGCTCAAGGCTAACCTACATGGGGGGGGGGTGAATAGGTTAGACACCTTTTCCAACTCCCTTAGAAACAAACAAAAGTTTGTCCCTTTAGATTGCTTGTATCACAATATATATATTAATTAAAAACAATTAATCAATATATAAACACAAGTAAAGTATGTTACAAACAAGTAATTGTAACACATACACAATCTATTCAATAGAAAGGAAGTCAACATACATAGAGAGTTCTATCCACAATACAAATATTAGAGAGATAGGGATAGAGAAAAGTCGACATAAGATATAACGTGGTAAACCTCCGAAGAGGAAACATCCACGGGCTATCAGCCACCGACAAATAAAGTCCACTAGTAGATAAGACAAGTACAATCTCTCAAGTGACCTCTTCACCTATAAACTACCCTCCTATCTTACTCTAGAAGTTGCCGCCCTATGCTCAACAATCGGAGGCTTCACACCTCTTGTCAAGACTTCTTTGCTCACCTTATCCGGATCCTCACGACCTAAGGCAAGACTTCTTGCTCAACTAAGTCCTTACGACTCTAGTCAAGACTTCCTTGCTCACCTATCTGAGTTCTCCCAACTCTAGGCAAGACTTCTTGCTCGACTATTCAAGGCTTCACACCTCTTGCCAAGACTTCTTGCACAACACCAAAGGTCTCACACCTATTGTCAAGACTTCCTTCTCATAAGGTATCTAGGTGATCATGAATGCAAAACGCAAACAAGCACGCAACATAGAATGCTATGATCAACACATCCTATGGAAAATACTAGACATGAGCATGAATGCACAAATCACATATAGTCTACTTTATCATGCATGTGTAATCAATCTAGATTATGTACGATATGTTCAATATTAATCACAACCTATATACATGCAAAGATCTAAAATTGAATCACAAGATATGTTTCAATAAATCACAAGATCAAGTTTAAATCACACAAACCAAAAACATGCTAAAATCATATGACAAAGTCAAATAGATTTAAGCAAAAGTTCTAGAACATATTCCTAATCATAGATTCAACAAATCACATGAATAGCTCAAAAGAACATAAGCATATGTATTATGTGAGAAATTCGGCCAAGAGAGCCTAATACATGTGAGGAACTAGTTTTATCAAAATCAATCAATCAAAGATCATCAAATAGTCCTAGAATCAAAGCTAGCACAATACAATCCCAAACATGTGATAACATAGGCAAAATCAAAACCTAACTCAATATGAATGATTTCAATTGAAACTCAATCTAGCTTTGAAAGTGTTCAAAATACAAATCAAAACACTCACAATATACAAATATATGTTGAAAAAGAAAACCCAAGGCAATTGACCAAGTTTTAAAAGAAAACTTTGAGAGAAAATCAATACCTTAGTTGATTTAGGTGCAGTTCCGTTTTTGTATGATTAGACACCAAAAACAACAGCAAAATTAACTCAAATCTTCAGAGAAAAGATGGAGGATGAATAGATTAACACTCTCAACTTAGAATCACTCAAATTGGAGTTCAAATAAAGAAGTTATGGTGTTTGGAAGGTGAGAAAATTTAGATAGACAATTTCTGCACACTTGATTTGAATTTCTTCTTGGAATGAAATGTGAGAGGGAAAGAGATTATAAAGGTGTGGGAAAGAAGAAAGATGAAAAGACCAAATTGCCCTCACTTGTTAGTGCTCCCCCGAGATGGCGGGTGTGCATCTCGGGGCATCAAGGTTGTGCGGCCGAGATGGCCACGCGCCATCTCGGGCATGCACACCTCTATGGCCTTTTGGCCATGGTGCATTCCCCTCGCGCTTCCCTCGTGTTCTTTGACCGTTCTCAGACCTCCAAACTCGGAATTCAAATCCATTTATGGATTACGAACCGTAACTCTCACACAAACATGGAAATATAAGATACTCAACTCAGAAATTAATAATTCGACTCGATATACGAAGACGAAGACAATGTATGCAACATGAGTTGAAAGTGTAATATCTTTTGACTTAGAACTTGAAATCAGTAGTATAAGTAACCGAAATGACCGAAACTCAATCAAGAATGATTTAAGACTAAATCCAAGTTTAATATCCATGTTATACAAACATATACACACACAAACACAATTCACACTAGAATGCAAACTACATAGAGATAGTTTCCAATCATGCATATTCCAAAACATGTTATTTCCAAATCAATGCATGAGCATTCATCCTTCAAGTGTGTGAATGTGTTATACATGGTGCACAATGATGCAGGGACACATATGAATGAATTGTATGTGTGTGCCTATAATGGTGAACAACGATGTAGGGACAAAAATGTATGATATGTGTGTGTGTGTGCCTATAATGGTGCACAACGATGCAGAGACACAAATGTATGATATGTGTGTGTGTGTGTGTACGCATATAATGATGCACAACTAAGCAGGGACATATATGAATGAATTGTATATGTGTACGCCTATGCCTTGCAAGAGGAAGAAGGATCTCGATACCTTAGCATCCAAGAATATTACCAATCCTCTTGAAGACGAACTTTGCATCATGAGAAGTTGCTTTTCTTCTTTGAAGCTCTTATCATAATGAACCACTTAAGCAACTAAGCATTACAAAGAAATGAAGTTTTGTTATGGAATCAATCCAACACAAATCTAGAACCTAACATAAGGGTTATACCCAGAAAGAGGGGGTCGATTATGAAGAGACCTTCTCGCCGGTAGCCATGTTTAAGTCTATTCGGATTCTTTTATCCATTGCTGCCTATTTCGATTATGAAAATTGGCAAATGGACGTCAAGACTGCATTCTTTTTATGGCAATCTTGATGAGTGCATTTATATGATGCAACCAGAGGGATTCGTGTTTTCAGATTAAGAGCAAAAGGTTTGCAAGCTGTAAAGGTCCATCTAGCGCATTAAGCAAGCATCTAGATCTTGAAACATCAGTTTGATGATATGATCAAAACCTATGGCTTTAAAAAGAACATCGATGAGCCTTGTGTCTACAAGCGGATCATTGACAAGAAAGTAGTTTTTTTGGTCCTATACGTAGATGATATCCTAATCATTAGGAATGATGTGGGAATGTTGTCTGATGTAAAGGGATGGCTGGCTAGCCAATTCCAAATGATAGATTTGGGAGAAGCAAGTTATGTTTTAGGAAGAACAAACTCATAGCATTGTCTTAGGTATCATATATCAATAAGATTAATGTGTGATTTTCGATGCAGAACTCCAAGAAAGGTAATTTACCTTCCAGGCATGGAGTTCACTTGTCTAAGGAATAGTGTTCTAAGACACCTCAAGAAGTTGAGGATATTAGACGTGTACCCTATGCATCAACAGTAGGTAGTCTCATGTATGCTATGTTATGCACAAGACTGGACATCTGCTATGCAGTGGGAGTAGTCAGCAGATACCAGTCCAACCCAGGATTGGATCATTGGGTTGCTGTCAAGACTATTCTCAAGTATATTTGGAGAACGGAAAATTATATGCTAGTGTATTCTGGACAGGATTTGATCCCGTTAGGATACACAAATTCTAATTTTTAGTCATATAGGGATTCTAGGAAATCTACGTCTGGATCAGTATTCACCCTGGGTGATGGAGCCATTTTACGGAGAAGTATCAAGCAATCTTACATTACAGACTCCACCATGGTAACCGAATGTGAAGCTACTAAAGAGGCTTTTTGGCTCTATAAGTTTTTGAGTGATCTGGAAGTTGTTCCAGATCTGGAAAAGCCTATCATACTTTATTGTGATAACAGTGGTGCTGTGGCTAATTCCAAAGAACCAAGAAGCCACAATAGAGGAAAACATATAGAGAGAAAGTATCATCTCATTAGAGAGAGAATGCATAGATGAGATGTGATCGTCACCAAGATAGCCTCACAAGAAAATCATGCTGATCAATTTACAAAGACCTTACCAGCTAAAGTGTTTTCGGGTCACCTAGATGGTCTAAGGTTACAAAACATGCCTCACATGCTTTAGTGCAATTGAGAGATTGTTGGGGTTTATGCCCTAAAGATGTAATCTGTAAATGGATTTTTGAAATAAATAAAAGAAAAGTTCAATTCATTCTTGTTGTATTGTTTATTTTACAACTTGTATATATTTAACATCCAGGATTGTCGGATGTAATCTCGAACTATATATATGAGCGTCATATACGGATGTATATAGTAAGATTCGTGCAATCTAAAGAGTCCATAGATTGCAAATAAAGTTGGGTACTTTATTTGTGGTTAATCTATAGCTGTGGTCCATTCCATAATGTACAATGAATCATTTATATGAGATATGGGAATGGAGGCACCTTGTATGATGTGATCATTTCGAACTGGGAAATGATCTATATGAATCTAACACAAAGATCAGTTTACCGATGACATTCATATATATCAACTCATGATGGCTATATGTGGGTGATCTTAATCCTAAGTGTCTTATCGACTCCTTAAGGTTAGATCGTGGTCTTTGATATACCATGGGTGAGGTCGGATGCTTTTCCTGATCAATATACTTCGTATGTTGGGATTGTAGTTTGGCTTGTGGCTAGGAAGGTTTGTACACAATAGTAGAATCCACTCCTTCTTGTGAGAAGTATGAAATTCCCTAGAAAGTGTGTGTCTATAAACCTAGAGGGGGGTGAATAGGTTTTAATTCGATCGATTACCAATTTCACGAATTAATCAATATTACCAAATCTACCCCATTCTACCAAGTGTTCAAATAAATGACAATAAACATAAAGCAATAACAACACACAATATATATGTGGAAAACCTTTAAATGGGAAAAACCACGGGCTGTTCAGTGCGCCACACTTGATCCTCAAAATCCACTATTGAATGAAAGTTTACAACCTAGGTTGACCTCCCGTCACACCCAATACAGTTACTAACCCTTTCACTCTACCTGACTGGCCTTTTATAGTGATTTTGGATCACCAACCTTGTGCACTAACCACTTAGCCACAAGCTTAATCAACAATGAATAGATAATGGCAACCTAAGTGAATATGCAAGAATATTCTATATGCAAAAATGCTAGGTCAAGACATTTATGCTTATCTAGGATTAATAATGACAAGAAAAGCAAGTCCTAGATATCAATGTTCTAAATGCAAAGGCAAGAAAAATTAGCTAGAAGGGTAAAACCGTCCTAAATTCTAGCTATCACTAATCAATACTCTCAACCAACAACCAATACCACAAGCATATCATAAAAGCTATGAAGAACAATAGCATGAATTTTATTTGTAATAAAAGTTAAAACCTAGGTATATATGTCATAGTAATGAAACTATAAAGTCTAGAGCATGTACAGAATACCTAGTCATGAACAAACAAGAGACCCATGCTTGAAAGATGTTTGATGATGCTTGATGATTGTGATTTGAAGTTTGGTTGAGTAAAAATAAGTTCTTGGAGCTCTTTCTCTCTCGGGGATTCAATTTCTCTCTCTCGGGGATTCAATTTCCGAGTTCTATGTCTGATTTGAGAAGAAGATGATATATATAGGGTGTAAAAAGAAGCTGCATAGGAAAAGACGATTTAGCCCAAAATAGGTTTTTTCGCTACATGTTTCGCACCAGAAGGGGGCAAAAAGTTGAGGAGCGAAAATCACTGTCACAATTTTCGCTACTTGTTTCGCACAAGGAGGGGGCGAAAAGTTGAGCGAAATCTGCTCTCAACACTCCACCTTGAAATTTAAGCATATCAAAACGTGACCAAACGACTTCAAAACTTTTTGTATAGTATACCATTGGAAAGATATGGAAGTTTACTTTCTACTCCAATTAACATAATGTGATTTGGATGACTGTAAAAAAATCTATGGTCAAATGAGTGACCAAAGGTCAGAAACGAACAACAACAGAGATGCCCTGTTTTTATGGTCACTTTGGAGATTTCAAAATCAATCCAAACTGTCATGAAATATTACGAATAATATACCGTTGGAAAGGTATGGGTGTCTAGTTTGTATAAAATTTTTTAAAGTAATGTATAAAATGCTATAGTAACAAGACCATACAAAAGTCAGTTTTGAAAAATACTTAAATCATTGAAAACCATTATTTCGAAACTAGACACATTACTGAAAATAACCAAACCAAATCTAACTCAATGCACACAAAAAGTAATCATATGATGAAAAGCAATGCTTGATCATGGGAACATAAATGCAATCATAGAAATACAATAAAAAAATACATGAAGTGCAAGTGTGATTGTGAAGGAATGCACACATGAGCTTTGAGAAACAAGGAATAAATGCATGTCAATACAAATGCATGTAAGTGTGTGTGTGTGTGTGCAACTAAATCTCTTCAAAGAGTTAAACAAGTGATATACCTTTGAAACTTGAACTTGATCACAAGCAAAGCAGACCTAAACTCCCCTTACATAATTATCCCCAAATGTGGTTTGTCAATCGAAATAAGCCAATAAAAAATTGAGGAACTAACAATCTCCCCATTTGGCTATTTCGTGACAAAACCACTCACTCACAAAATATCCTCACAAAAATAAAAACAATAAGAGGTCAACAAACACATTCTATATTACAAAGAGATACCTAAATCTAAATCTTTAAATCTTCTATCTCTTGTAGAATGATCATCCCTACAAAACAAAAAACTACATTTTCCAAGACAAGTGTATGTGAGGTGATCAAGATAAATAAAAACAACGCAATTTGCATGAAATAGAAACAAGTGACATGCAATCAATAATGCAAATGCAAAAGCTCCCCCTAAAAGAGTCAACTCTCCCTAAAAAAGGCATTCTCCCCTTATATGCAAAAGCAACACAAACTCCCCCTAAATCTAATATTACTCCCCCTTTTTGTCATAAGATAGGTAAAGGAGTATTCCCCAACCGGGACGTTTTAGCAAAGAGAGACAATGTAAATGCATAATCACATACAACAACTTTATAAAATTTAATTAAGAGAGAGAGAGAAATTCAAGGATGTTTGATTTTTGAACATGTGTGAAAAGATTGCCTTGAATGAAATACATGTAACATCAACTTCCAAAAGCATGGTATTTGGCTAAGGAAAAAAGCACATGAGGTTCCAAGAGAAGTCAAACCAAGTTGCACCAATTTGTCAATGGAAAACAAGATATAGTTTAACAAAAGATAAAAGCAACTATCAAGCTTTACAAGCTAAACAAGACATGAGTGACTATTGTGCCCTTTTATATTTTCCGGGTGAAATGCCCGTATGATAGTGGTCTTGTTCAACAAGTAAAGAGAGAGAGACTATTGGATTATGAAATCATTAAAATGGATACAAGATCCTTATTGATTGAAGTCTCAAAAGTCACTCTCACACAAATTTGCAATCATTTGAAATCATTCAATAAATTCATCATGCATACCAGTTTAAGCATGTCAAGATCAAGTTTCATAAACATGGAGATAAACTTTGGGTCAATCAAATGTACTTCCCAATCAAATTTTCTTATCCAAAAATGCATGTTTGAACACAAATGGGACATGCTTTTCAAATAAGGCAAAGGCAAGCTTATTAAAAAAGATAATATAATAATATATGCACCCAAGATACTCAAGCAATTAATTAAAGAGCATAAAATTGAACAGTTATTTGAATATTGAAATTCAAGTTCACTCTCTTTGCTTGAACTCCCCATATGGGGTCAAACACCAAAACTCATGAATGCATATGACAAATCCCAATAGACCTACTAAGAGATTTAAACTTAGTTGAATCTAATGGTTTAGTAAACAAGTCTGCTAGTTGATCATTTGTGCCCACATGTTCAAGTGCAATGCATTTGCTCTCATGTAGCTCTCTAATGAAGTGATGTCTAATTTCAATATGCTTGGTTATAGAATGTTGGACAAGATTTTTTGAAATATTAATAGTACTCATGTTACCACAATAAAGGGTTAGAGTACCTTGCTCAAAGCCATAATCCACAAGCATTTGCTTCATCCATAGGAGTTATATGCAAGCACTCCCGACGGCTATATACTCATCCTTGACTGTGGATAAGGATATAGAGTTTTGCTTAATGCAAAACCATGACACAAGATTTTTCCCTAGGAAGAAGCAATCGCCCGATGTCCTCTTCCTATCATCACAATTACCTGCCCAATCTGCATCACTAAAGCCAACTAAGCTAGCATTAGTGTCAAAAGAGTACCATGTCCCATAGTTGGATGTCTCATTCACATATCGAATGATTCTCTTCACGGAGGAGAGATGGGATTCCTTGGGATTGGCTTGGTACCTAGCACACACACCAATACTAAAGGCTATATCAAGCCTACTGGCCGTCAAGTATAGCAAGCTCCCTATCATGCCCCGATATAGGCTTTGATCTGTATTTTTCCCACTAGCATCCTTGTTAAGTTCACCAACCATGCTCATTTCAAACTCATGAGTCATGACATCGATAAATTGTTGAACTTTCAAATTGTTAGTGGAACCAAAAACGATGTCATCAACATAAATTTGAGTTGTGAATAGCTCATCGTTAGTGCACTTGATGAAAAAAGTGTTGTCAACACTACCTCTAGAGTAGCCATTATCAAAAAGATAAAGAGTGAGGTGCTCATACCAAGCCCTCGGTGCTTGTTTCAACCCATATAGTACCTTCTTGAGGTGATAAACATGATTGGGGTGGTTGCTCAACAAATACTTTCTCTTGCAAGAATCCATTGAGGAAGGCACTCTCAACATCCATTTGATGCAATTTAAACTTGTATACACAAAATATGGATAAGAGAAGCCTAATGGACTCTAATTGGGCAACGGGAGCAAAAGTCTCCTCAAAGTCGATACTTTCAATTTAAGAGTACTCTTGTGCTACAAGTCTAGCCTTGTTTTGCACAATGTTGCCATCCTCATTGTATTTGTTCCTATAGACCCACTTGGTGCCTATCACATCAGTGTTCTTAGGCATAGGAACTAGAGTCCAAACCTCATTTCTTTCAAATTGGTTTAGCTCTTCTTGTATAGCAAGAACCCAAAACTTATCACTTAAGGCTTCATCAACCTTTTTGGTTTCAATTTGAGAGGTGTAGCAAGTATAGCTAATTTGATTGGCTAATTGATGCCTAGTCCTAACACCCTCTTTCGAATTTTCAAGAATGTCACTCTTGTTGTGGAGATGTCTAACCCAAGGAGCGGGTTTCTTAGAGTCTAAAGTAGGATCTCTATCAAGAGATTGAGAGACTTTTTTTCAAGATTTGACTTTTCATCAGTTGAAATCTCACCAAACTTCTCCAAGGAAGAATCATCAAACACACTAACCTCCTCATCATGATTACTAACCTTAGGCCTACAATCATCTATGACCATATTAGATGATTCAATGGCACTTTGAGTCTTCAAATTAAGAACTCTATAGACCTTACTATTCAAGGCATAGCCAATGAAAATCCCCTAATCACTCTTAGCATCAAACTTGCCAAGTTGATCACGGTCATTTAGAATGTAACACTTGCTTCCAAATAAGTGGAAGTAGCTAACATGTGGCTTCCTATCCTTCCATAATTCATAGGAGGTTTGCCTTGTGCCGGGCTTAAGAAAAACTCTATTACCTATATAACAAGCCATATTGACAGCCTCGGCCCAAAGATTTCTAGGCACATTGTTGCTAAGCAACATCACACGGGCAATCTCTTGGAGGACCCTATTCTTCCTCTCTACTAGCCCGTTTTGTTGAGGAGTTCAAGGAGCCGAGAACTCATAGGAGATGCAAAGACTATCACAAAAATTTTCAAAGCAGACATTGTCAAATTCTCTCCCATGATCACTTATAATTCTCTTAATGCATTTTATGTGAGAATCCTTCTCATTTTAGAAATTTCAAAAGTTTCAGATTTTTCTCTAAGAAAGTAAGTCTATGTAAATCTAGAAAAATCATCAACACACACAAATATGTACCTCTTGCCATCGAGACTCTCGGTTTGCATGGGACCCATAAGGTCCATATGAA
This sequence comes from Dipteronia dyeriana, assembly GCA_032871835.1. Taxonomy (NCBI): domain Eukaryota; kingdom Viridiplantae; phylum Streptophyta; class Magnoliopsida; order Sapindales; family Sapindaceae; genus Dipteronia; species Dipteronia dyeriana. Next base: position 73,566,778 of record CM065300.1, on the reverse strand, counting down.
GAAGCTCTAGTGGCTCTTTGGTGGCGAGATACTTACCCTTCTTATGCACACTCTCAGTTTGCTTTCCTTGTTGACAATATCCATAAACTCCCTCAATCCTTTTCCCAAACTTGGGAAGGCCTCTCATAACATTCAATCTTTCAAGCACTTTCAAGTCTTTGAAATTCATGTGGCCAAGCCTTTGATGCATCAATTCGACTTGATCACAATTAGACAAGTTATAAGAGATATCATTAGATAAAGACAATAAAAATTGTCACTTGATCTCTTGCCTTTCAAAAGGACTTGCCCATATTCTTTAAGAATAGAGCAACCAACCTTGCCAAACATAACCGAAAGCCCTTCATCACTTAAATGTGAAATACTAATTAAATTTGCTTCCAAGCCATCAACATAAAGGGCATTGGACAAGGAGGGTAAACCAGGAATGGATATGTTTCCTTTCCCTATAACCTTCTTTCGTGAACCATCACCAAATTTGACAAATCCACCATCCTTCATCACAAGAGTCTCGAATAAACTCTTGTTTCTGTCATGTGCCTAGAGCACCTACTACAAGGTACCAAGTGTTGGTGGCTTTGGTTTACAAGGCTACTTGAGCCACATGACAACAATATTGATCCTTTCTAGTCCACCTAGAGGGAACATTACTATTTCTAGGAGCCATGGGTTCATTTTCACTAAATTCCTAGGTGCATGCATTTTGGCTCTTCTTAGCATATTCTTCTCAATCATGCTTTCAAAATGACATAACTTAATAAATTTAAAACAATTCAGCCTTATGTGACCTTCAACACCACAATAATGGTAAATGAGAGTAAAGTAAGAATTCATACCATATCCTTGTGTAAGCATGGAAGACTTCCCTCTCCTTTAAGTTTTCCTTTAGTGTTGAGCCGAATCTTTTCTTTGAGACACCCTTTGTGGTTGAGCCAAATTAGCTTCCCTTCTTGGTTGTGGGTGAAAAGTCCTTTGTTGACTTTGAGAGCTCCTTGGAAGTTGGGGTCTTGTTTGATGAGCTCTAGCTTTTTTGTGGATGAGCTTTAGCTTGAGGCTTTGTTGGAGCCTTCATTTAAGCTTACTTTGATGATTCTCCAACTTTGACCGATCTCATTAGTTGGTGTGAAGCTTGAACTTCTCTAAACTCTTGACTCTTGACAAATGTGGCATCTTTGTCTTCCAAATATCCTAGGCCCTTCTCATCACTAGGACTTTTCCCATTTGATAGCATCTTGTCAAGTTTCTCGGTTCTGGATGTCATATTGGCAACCAATTCTTTTGTTTCCCAAAGCTCAATCTTCAAGTTCTCTTCACTCTTCTTAGTGATCACAAGCTTCAATTTCAAGCTCTCTTCTAACTCTTTTCCACTTTTTATTTTCTCACTCAAGTGAGTTATCTTGGAAGTTAACTCGAGATTCTCTTTTTTCAACTCTTGTATCTCCTTCTTCTTCTTCAATCTAGACTTTTCAAAGAACTTTATAAAGTCCACATAGTCCATTTCCTCATCAATCTTAAACCTAGAGTTAGAAGAGGTACTCTCATCACTAGAGTTATCTACTTCTTCCTTATCGCTTACAACTTCAATACCATTATGAGATGTTGTGAATATAATAAAGTTTGCAACTTTATCTTCATCATTCAAAGATTTTTCTCCCTCTTCTAAGTCTTCACTATCACTCCAAGTGGCCGCCATCGCCTTCTCTTTCTTCTTTTTCTTCAAATTGGTACATTCTGGAGCAATGTGACCAAAACCACTACATTCATAGCATAGAATGCCCTTCTTGAAGTCACTCTCTTGAGACCTTTCCATATTCTTGAAAGGAGTTTCCTTCTTCACTTTCTTTCCCTTGGACTCAAACCCTTTCCTCTTAAACTTCATGAATTTCTTGAATCTTCTAACCATGAGAGCCATTTTTTCATCCGTTTCCTTCTCCTCTTCTTCAACCTTGGAGGTCTTCAAGGCAATATTCTTTTGCTTCATCGGAGGTGTGAGTTTCGTGGTCCATCTTGACTTATAAGCTAGAAGTCTTCCATTGACTTCACTTAGCTTCATATTCTTGTACTCATTATTCTCCTCAAGTGCCGTCACCTTTGATTCGAACCTTGACGGAAGTGACCTCATATTTTTTTGCTTGATTCTCCTATCCGAATAGGGGTCACAAAGTTGATGGCTTTGATTGACGATATCCATCGACTTCACTTGAAAGTCATTGAAGCATTCATTCTCCTCCATCCTAATCATCTCTAATTGCATTTGGAGGACTTGGAGCTTTGAGTCCTTGACTACTTCGGTTCCTTCATGAGCTGTTTGAAGAATGTCCCAAGCCTCCTTTGCAATGCTAGTGTTTTGGACCAACTTGTATTGATTATCGTCCATGGCATAAAGGATGGCATGCATAGCCTTGTTGTTCCACTTTGATGCTTCAAACTTTTGAGTACTCCAACTAGACTTAGGCTTGAGAGCTTCTACACCATCGGTAGTCATCTAAGGAAGAGCATAACTATATTTAATTGCCATCTAAGCCCAATCATCAATTTGGAAAAGATATGATTCCATCTTGTCCTTCCAAAACGCATAATTCACCCCATTGAGCAAGAGGTGTCTTGTGCTTGAGGCTCCCTCATAACTACCATCGTTTCCACTTATAGTGTTTGAGGCTAATGGATGAATGAGATGCAAATGTAATGTAACACACAAAATGCAAGCAAAAACAAAAAAATTGCACAAAGCAGGACACACACAGAGCAAGGATCACCTAAGTATATCTAGGCACCAGCTCTGATACCAATTGAAATTCCCTAGAAAATGTGACTATAAACCTAGATGGGGGTGAATAGGTTTTAATTCGATTGATTACCAATTTCACGAATTAATCAATATTACCAAATCTACCCCATTCTACCAAGTGTTCAAGTAAATGACAATAAACATAAAGCAATAACAACACACAATATATACGTGGAAACCCTTCAAATTGGAAAAACCATGGGTTGTTCAGTGCGCCACACTTGATCCTCAAAATCCACTATTGAATGAAAGTTTTCAACTTAGGTTGACTTCCCATCACACCCAATATGGTTATTAACCCTTTCACTCTACCCGACAGGCCTTTTTTAGTGATTTTGGATCACCAACCTTGTGCACTAACCACTTAGCCACAAGCTTAATCTATAATGAAGAGATAATGACAACATAAGTGAATATGCAAGAACATTCTATATGCAAATATTCTAGGTCAAAACATTCATGCTTATCTAGGATTAATAATAACAAGAAAAGCAAATCCTAGATATCAATGTTCTAAATGCAAATGTAAGAAGAATTAGCTAGAAGGGTAAAACCGTCCTAAATTCTAGCTATCACTAATCAATACTCTCAACCAACAACCAATACCACAAGGATGTTGTAAAAGCTATTAAGCACATAAGCATGTATTTAATTTGCAATAAAAGTTAAAACCTAGGTATACATGTCATAGTAATGAAACTACAAAGTCTATAGCATGTAGAGAATACCTAGTCATGAACAAACAAGAGACCCATGCTTCAAAGATGCTTGATGATTCTTGATGATTGTGATTTGAAGTTTGGTTGAGTAAAAATAAGTTCTTGGAGCTTTCTCTCTCTAGGATTCAATTTCACTCTCTTGGGGATTCAATTTCAGATCTTTCGGTCTGATTTAGGAAGATAATGATATATATATAGGGTGTAAAAATGAGCTGCACATGAAAAGATGATTTAGCCAAAAACAGGTTTTTTCGCTACATGTTTTGCACCAGGAGTGGGCAAAGAGTTGAGTGAAAATCACTGTCACAATTTTCGCTACTTGTTTTGTACCAAGAAAGGACAGAAAGTTGAGGAGCGAAAATCACTATCACAATTTTCGCTACTTGTTTCGCACCAGGAGGGGGTGAAAAGTTGAGCGAAATCTGCTCTCAGCACTCCACCTTGAAATTCAAGCATATCAAAACGTAAGCAAACGACTTTGAAACCTTTTGTATAGTATACCTTTGGAAAGGTATAGAAGTCTAATTTTTACTCCATTTAAAAAAATGTGATTTGGATGACTTTAGAAAAAGATATGGTCAAATGAGTGACCAAAGGTCATAAACGGACAACAACAGAGATGCCCTGTTTTTATGGTCACTTTAGAGATTTCAAAACCAACCCAAAAAGTCATGAAATATTACGAATAATATACCGTTGGAAAGGTATGGGTGTCTAGTTTGTCCAATATTTTCTAAACCCATTTTGAAGTAATACATAAAATGTTATAGTAACAAGACCATACAAAGGTCAGTTTTGAAAATTACTTAAATTGTTGAAAACCATTCTTTCGAAACTAGACACATTACTGAAAATAACCAAACCAAATCTAACTCAATGCACACAACAAGTAATCATATGATTAAAAGTAATGCATGATCATGGAAACATAAATGCAATAAAAAAAATACATGAAGTGCAAGTGTGATTGTGAAAGAATGCACACATGAGCTTTGAGAAACATGGAATAAATGCATGTCAATACAAATGAATGTAAGTGTGTGTGTGTGTGTAACTAAATCTCTTCAAAGAGTTAAACAAGTGATATACCTTTAAAGCTTGAACTTGATCACGAGCAAAGCCGACCTTAAGTTCCCTTACATAATTATCCCCAAATGCGGTTTGTCAATCGAAATAAGCCAATAAAAAACAGAGGAACTAACAAAGTAGATTGTAGTTCCCTTAAGGGTTTATTCGGGGCTTGGTCAATATGAGTGCTCTCCTAATTCGTGAGGAAATAGGATTTATTGTCCATTAGAGAATCAACGGTACTTAAAGGATATATGTAATTAGAGTGGTATAACGGACATTATGACGCAACTCTAATTACGAACTACTATGGAGGATCACACCATGTGTAATAGCTATATCGATGGACATCGAGTTGTATCGGTCTGTGTAAAAATGTCTGCAGTTGAGAGAGTGCAGTTTCAGGTTTTTGGTGGAATAACTCCGAAGTTAATAATCAAGGAATATTAATTAAAGAGTTTAATTATTGATTCTGAGGATTATTGGAGCTTAAAATACCGTGGGTCCATTAGGTCCCCTTGGTACCCCAATCGATTTAGGTAACAAAGGTCAAGGTTAATTAATTAGATTGTCCAATTAATTGTGTTACGAAAGTGAAACTTGTCAGGAGTTAATTGAGTAATTAGATTATTCAATTGATTAAAATGACAATTATAACAATTAAATAATAATATTATTTAATAGTGTAATTAGTCATAAATGAAGGGTAGGTTTCTGTTGTTATTTATTTTGAATAATGAGATAATATGATTATCTCATCTATTAAAAAAAAATTGAATATATTTCAATTTAAATTGTTTAAATTTAAATATATATATATATATATATATATAATATCTTAATTGATAAATAAAATATAGATTTAAAAAATAAATAAAGATATGGTCAGTTTTTTAAAATTTAAATACTATATATATGATATATATTATTTGAAAAAAAGAAAAGGAATCAAAGTTTGTTTTTAAAGAAGGATTTCATTTTTAAAGTTATATATATATATATAAACGCACAAAAGGTAAAAAAAAAAGTGATTTTTTTTGCACGAGATGCAATTTGCCAATTGAAGTGTGCGTGAGATACATATTAAATATAGAAGACGACTGATACACGCATTATCTCATCTTTGAACAAGAACAACTGCAATTAAAGTGAAAAGGGGTGTGTGAGACGCACAAGTTTTTGCTCTGTTTAGGTGGAAAAGCGTATATGAGTGCAAGTGTTGCACAATGAATAAAAAGAAATTGTTTCTTCTTATTCATTCTCTTTGAATCCTCCATTCAAGTGTCTGATATCGTGACGTGCCCACAAGCAGTTACCAGTCCCGGGATATAGTGAGGAAGATCAGTTGTACAGATCAGGAGCATATCATAAAGTGAAAGAGCCTCCAAACGTTGGTAAGTTTCTTATTCTTCTTCTTGATATTGATTTCAACTTCCTATATATATACATATATTTTATTATTGTAATAATTTTGTATATATTAGTTCTGAAAATAATTCCGATCCCAAGTTCACTGGTTCCAGATCAGTTTCGATATGTATAAAAATTTTAAAACTCATTTCCGCTGCGTGACCAATGAATGGGGTTTCAACACCTTAGTCCTTACACAATCTCCGGATCATTGGACAGTGCACTCATGTGTAACATGTACATATTCAAAACATTGTCAACTACACGTTAACAATACACTTCATTCTAACACGATGCCCAGTATTATTGTAACATCACAAGAAATAACATGTGGTTGCAATGATGACACGATAAGGTTCACACCACAACCTAACACGTTAAATGGTCCATAGATACACGGTGGTCTGATTATTCTTTTTGTATTAATATTATTCCTTTTCTTAAAACCTCACTAAATAGAAACGGTTGAGTCATATTCATTATGTTACAGTAAAGTTATAAACAATTTCCCTTTACAAACGAACTAACGATTCCTTGGACAATCCCCTTTTCCATGTCTCTCTTCCAATTCAAAACATGTACATGTTACTGATCGTGTCAAACTACGCTTGTTTACTCTTGCAATAGCATGAGGTTGGAGTGGTAGTATAATGACAAGGTAAGGATCGTTCCAACAGGGATAAAAGTTATGACTACTGGATTTCAAAGGCTTGCATACTATTTGAACAATCAAAAAATATTGGTTTACAAGATTCATACTAAGGCAAATTTTCATAAACACAAAATATATTATCAAACACAACACTAGATGAATGTGATAAAGCAAACATGTTAGAACTCGAATCCGCTTCACCCTTCCAATAAGACACTTGACTCTTATGACCTCTCACGTGTGTGTGCAAATGTTATAGGTTCGTAATCCTTAAACTAATCTCTAATCTCTCTCGATGTTTTAGAGATAGCATCCATATATACCTAAAATCTCTCTCAAGCAATATGGACAATATATATGAATCCATTAAGCATGTTGGAAAACAAATCGAACCCTATACGCTAGCCTAGTTGTTCTAACACTTTCTAGTCAAGCATAGTGAATATTTATCTAAACATTGTCAAATGCATCTCTTCTCGGTACATAGCATTCAACCTTAGAACAATTATAAAATGATCAAGAAAATACAAGCTTTAAGCACTCAAAACATCCATATAACTCCATAAGCATAAATAGAGAAATCTAAGAGACATTCATAAATAAATCAGGGTTTAACATCATCTTGTTCTATCACTACAATATTTAGCTCATTCTACACAAAGAAACCATAGATGAGCTAACATCAATACAATCCATGAAAGAACACAAAGAAACTAAGAGAAATAGAGTTAAAGAGAAAGAACTAAGTTGTAGAACTCTTTATTTTGAAGCTTAAGCTTGAATAACTTCCTTTGTGTGACCAAACCTCGCCCTAACTACTCCAAACCTTGATGAACTCGGTCCAAATACTCATAGAGAACTTAAAAAATGTGGAGAAGAAGAACTGGTCTGGAGAGATTTAATTCTCAGATCTCTTTTCTCTATCTACCCTATCTCTTCTTTTATATCCTCTCAAATCACTCACCCACTTGTGGTCTAGGGTCTCAAAGACAGTCCCTTTGCTTTAAGAGACATCCCTTCACCATATATAATCAAGGATAAGAAATGAGGACCCACAAGCTTTTGAATGCTCTGTTCCTAAAATAGAGTATCAAATTTTATAGGTTCACGCGATACGTCATGCGGTACATCTTGACATGGCGTACCGCATGGCTTTTCATATATAATTATAGTGATGAGATGCGGTACGTCAGATGGTACGAAGTTTCTACTGATGCGGTATGCGTACTGTGTAGGTAGTCTTTTGCATGATCTCCAGGTAAATTATGAGGTACGAGTTGCGATACGGTTGCGATTCGCGTACCATATGGCAATAACCATAGATCTTCTGATGACTTGGGCGGTTTGCCACACGGTACGTGTATGTGTTCTCTTTTGATGCGGTACACGTACCGCGTGGAACACTCCTCCACTAGTTAGAATTGTTGATTTGGCCTGAACATCTCCCGAATTCGCTCACGATCATCCTTAAGATGGAAATGGCCAATAAAAGCTATATGGGAGGCATTTGTAGAGAAAAAATGAGCACAAAAGTATATGAAATGATGGGGGATGCAAAGCATAAAATGAGCTTATCAAATACCCCCAAACCAGAATTTTGCTCGTTCTCGAGCAAAACATGAGACAGAAAATTTGTTTAAGAAAAAACTAAACTATATTTGCTTTCTCAAGCACCTTGATCACACTATCATTTAACGTGAAAGAACACCCATTTGTATCAAGTGTGCCTAGAGATATCAAATTCTTCTTGATCTTGATTGTACCTATCTCAATGACCTTGCAAGTTGCATTGTTACCCATTAGAATCTGACCTCCACCTTGAGACTCATATGTGTCAAACCAATCCCGATTTGCACACATATGAAAAAAGCACCCGGAATCAAGAATCCATGGATCAGAAGCATAACTTGTCGAAGCTACCAACATTAGCTCACCATTATCTTCGGATACCACATTAGTCATAGAGCTTGTCTCGACTTTCTTTCCCCCATTGATCTCCGTCGTAAGCTTTCTACAATCCTGCTTGTAATTCCTTTTCTTGTCTCAACCGTAACACTCAACATTTTTCTTTCTAGATTTCAATCTAGAGTTGTTCTCTACCTTACTTCTTTCTCTCGTTCATCCCAGCTCACTAGACTTCTTAACAAGAGTCCTTCACCTTGAGCTTCCCTCTCACTTGCCTTGCTCAATTTCATATAAGAAATTATATCAGAAACAACGACATCACAGTGAAGAGTTTCCTTGCCAAACAACAAAGTTTTCCGAAAATGCTTGAAGAAATCCGGTAAAGATCTTAACAACAAAAGAGCTTTATCATCCTCTTCATACTTCACATCAACCCGTATCAAGTCGATAATACACCGGTTAAAGTAATTTAAGTGTTCCATGACATCTCCACCCTTCTCCATTTTTGGCCCAAAGAGTTGGTCTTTAAGTGTCAATTTGTTGGACAAGGTTTTACCAATGTAAAGCTTCTCAAGCTTCTCCCAAGCCCCTTAAGCGTGTTTATCTTCTATAACATTACATATCACTTCATTGGAAAGATTAAACTCAATGGAACTCATAGCCTTCTCATCCAACACCTTCCACTTTTCCATTGACATATCATTGGGCTTTTTCTCTACCCCATCAATCGTGAAAAACAAGTCTTGTTGGATAAGGATGTTCTTCATTTTCCTTTGCCATATTGTAAAGTTTGATATTCCACCAAATGACTTCACTTCAAACTTCACCCCACAAAAGCTCCTGGATGATGTACTACCCCTCTCGGCCATTGCAAACAACCATAAATAGCCTATGCTCTGATGCCACTTGTAAGTGGTGTGACAACACCTCTCTTGAATTCACTTAATAATTTCACCGAACACCTTGTAGGTAAAACCAAAAACTACCACCAACTCAATCCAAGACCTTGTCTGAATGGACTAATAAGAACACAAAGTAATACAAGCAACTAGGAAACACAATCAACAAGAGTAAATAAAAAACCACAACATAACACAAGCAATTTTACGTGGATCAACAAAATTAGCTATGTCCACGGAGCCATCGATTTCAATAGATAATGAGAATGACAATTACAAGAGATTACCTCTAACCCACAAGCCTTCTTTCTTCCTTTAGGTCTCAATCCTTCAACATCACGATCACTATTTATTCTAGGTTTTTCTTTCTATCTTTGTTGTCTCTACACATTTACACTCACTTGGTCTAAAAGCTCAACTAATTAAGTTACTTATATGGTGAGACTTTTAACTAATTACAATATAGCCTAATAAAACCTCAAATTGAAATATACTTCAAATACAAATACATGTTACTTTGACACAAATATCAACACTTTAGTATCCAAAAGTATGATTAGTTTAAATAACATTTGGCATATACATACTCTGCCATCTGAAGTTTGAAAAACAAATATAACAAAAAGCCCAAAATTCTTGGTTTTAATGTATTTACAATAAATTTCCTCAGATAAATGTTGTAGAATAAATTACATGTAAATTTTCTTCCAATAAAATAGCATTACAAATTATATATCATGTCAGGGCTCGAAAAATAAATGGCACCATTTGAGAGGGGTGTTGTGCAAATATCATCAGTTTAGTAATGTAAGTTTAAAAGACACCATTTAACGTAAAGAGACGAGAATACCCCGATAAAATTGAAAAAGAGAGAAAGTTGTAGTTTTGTGAGTTTTAGAAAAGCAACAGTGAGAAAAGAAACCGATGACAACGAATCGATGGTGAGGATATCGACAGGTTATTGACCGAAACAAGAATACAGTACATTTCACAGCGATTGACAGAGGTAAGTTTAGTTTGTTTTATGTATCGATTTGTTGTTGATAACTTATCATTGCATTTTAGAATTGTCCTGTTGATTGAAATTGTAGATTAGGGTTTATAATGGTTGTGGTTGTGGTTTCGTATGGGTTTGAAATGAGGTTGAATATGTTATGAGGAAGATGAAATTGTGGTATCGAGCATTTTTTTTAAATAATAAATCGAGAATATTTCAAGCGAAATCGAGGAAATTTTAATGAAAGATTCGAGGAAATTTTTCATACGATCAAGATAATTTCTCAAAGGATCGAGAAAATTTTAAAAGCATCGAGAATATTTTTAAAGGATTGAGAAATTGTTTTAAACGATCGAGAATATTTTCCTAACGATCAAGAATGTTTTACATAGTGATCTAGCTTTTGTTAAATGATCGATAAGATTTTTTAAAGAATTGAGAGGTTTTTCAAAGGATCGAGACTTTTTTCAATGGATCGATAATGTTTTAAAACAATCGAGAATATTTTTGTAACGATCGAGAATATTTTTCAAAGGATCGAGATTTTTTAAAATGATCGAGAAGCGAGATTTTTTAAAATGATCGAGAAGAGAATTTTTTTATCGAATCGAGAAGATTTATCAAAGAATCGAGAGGTTTTTAAAAGTATCGAGACTATTTTCAAAGGATCGAGAATTTTTTCAAACGATCGAGAATGTTTATAAACAATCGAGAATGTTTTTGAAAGGGTCCAAATTTTATAAAATGATCGATAAGATTTTTCAAAGAATCGAGAGATTTTTCAAAGGATCAGAATTTTTTCTAACGATCGAGACTAATTTGAAAGGATCGAGACTATTTTCAAAGGATCGAGAACTTTTTCAAAGGATTGAGAACTTTTCAAAGGATCGAGAATATTTTCAAAGTATCGAGATTTTGTTTCAAACGATGGAGAATATTTTAGAATTTTTTTACAGTTTCTGTGACATTGTAGATGACGTGCAGTTTGAAGGAATTGCTTAAAACTCAAGAGGGAGATTGGTTCAAGGGAAAATTGACCCGACACGATCATTTTGAAGCCCTCGCCCGTATAGACGATGCACTTAATCGGGTCCCTGAAAAGTTTACAGTTGAGGATCGGCGTCGGTTCATGGCCTCCTGTTTTGGGCATTTCATGTCGATGCACCGGGAGTTGAAGTTTTCGGGTGGTGTTATTCATCAGCTGCTGTTGCGGGAGTTGGACCATGACAGGCCGACAGATGAGATACGGTTCTTGTTAGGGAACCATGTGGTCAAGTTTTCAAAGGTGGAATTTAGCCTCATCACCGGATTACGTTTTGGAGTCCTACCAGACACGAGTATGTATGTTGTAGTTGAGAATGACATACATCAACGGTACTTTCCTGCACATGATGAGGTATCGTTGGATGACTTGAGGGTTGTTCTTACTCGCGGAGAGTTTGAGCAAGCGTACGATGTTGTGAAGTTATGCCTCATTTACATGTTGAACTGGATATTGATGGGGGTGGACGAGAGATTGAAGATTCCAGTTTGGCAGTTTCGCTTGGTAGAGGACCTCAATGCCTTCGATGCGTTCCAGTGGGGTGCCCACGTCTATAGGCATTCTATATTTTCATTCAAGCATGCGTTACCGCGACGCCGTGAGGAAAGACGCCAGTAGTCACAGGGCGATGTTGGACATTCTGTGGAGGGGTACACCATCTACGGTCTATCACACGCCCTTTTGGTAAGAAATTTGATTTCCAACATGTACATTACATTTCTAATCCAATTTTTTTTATTATAACTGTACTTATCTTTGATGCAGATATTTGCTTTCGAGGTGATCCCCCAACTGAGCGTCGCTTTCAGGACTCGAAGGGTTACAGACCTTTGTCCTCGTATATTAAAGTGGGAGTTGACGAAACAACCCAGAGGGAAGAAGCTTGACAAGATTTTTAGTGCTAGGGTAATTAACTTATTTGTTAATCGTATGTTATATTACTTACTATAAGTAACAATGACATTCATCTAACTACGCTTTCAGATGTCTACGAGGACGGAAATCGTGCCCACAACAGCTGAGGCGGTGGCACCGTACTTCGCAGGCCTAAGAGAGGGGGAAAGCCTATATGTGCAGGACGACAAAGTTCACCTTTCTATCCCTGATCCGACTACAAGTGCAGTTCATCCCGATGAGTAGGGTGGGGGTCCGACTACAAGTGCAAATCCAGATTTTAGTGGTATGGACACTGGCGCATCTTCGCCGTCTCCTCGGCGAGTGAGGCTTAGAAAGGTTCGGTTTACCACGCCAGGAAATGGTACCGATACAGGGGATTCCCATGTGGACGTTGCACTTGATGGGGAGGTAAGTTGAGATGGTATTTTTTTTTACTGGATGACGCATGATTGTTTTAGTATTAACAATGCTGTATGATTTCAGGCCCGTTTAGAACAGAAGTTGAACGAGTTGCGTGAAGCCCTCCGAAAGAATGAGGATGATCGACAACAACAGCACCGGGATTTGCTGGAGTTGATCTGGAAGAGCGAGGAGGATCGACAACAGCAACATATGGAGTTGCTTGCATTGATCGGGGGCTTTCGAGGCTTCAGGCCGCATATGTATGACCATACACAGGATCCACATACCGGAGGGGCAGATCTGGAGAGTGGGGCTCAGTCTCCCTCTCCCTCTCCCTCTCCCTCTCCCCCTCTGAGCGAGATGTGAAATCCATGTTTTGGCCCCTGTAAAAACATTGAAAACGAACGGATTCACGTTTAAGTAATATTAACCATACACAAAAGCAATTAATGTACCTTGCGACAACGAGAGCGTGAGAACATAGAAGAAGGTCCATTTGGAATTTGTTGCCTGTGCAGGTCTTCCGGGCTAAGTCAACGGTCCACTGTTTGCCAGCCTGCTTCACCGAGAATATGTTCCAGTCAACTGGATTAACGGTCATAAAATTGTACTTTTCAACACGTTTGAGGATCACAAGATGTGCTGCGTCGGTCATCTGATGACACATGGATTGTGCAGCCCTATGCCGATCCTGAAACCAACGTTGTAGCATATTCCTAATGAACTCTGCCAAAGTCAATATAGGCAGTTGCCGTGCAAATTGAAGGCATGAGTTTATGCATTCTGTAATATTTGTTGTCATGACCCTATACCTTCTGTCAGGGCAGTGTACACGGGACCACTTTTGTCGACCGACATTAATTACATATTCATATGCATTCGGGTGCAAGTTTCGTAACTCATTCATGTGCCGATTATATTGCAACTCGGTGTACGCTCGGGCTGCTTTGTCCATTATTGCGGCAACATCATTTCTATGATATCGCTTATTAATATTTTCATAAAAGTGCCAACAACATATGGTATGGGTGGCATAAGGAAACACTTTAAAAATCCCTACTTCAATGCTTGCATGTCGATCAGAAATGAAAACCAAATCATCTATATGGCCGAGGGCACTTTTCAAGCAATCCAAAAACCACTCCCATGATAGGTTGTTTTCTGAGTCACCGTATCCAAAAGCAATTGGATAAACCTGTTCATTCCCATCTTATGCAGTTGCAACAAACATTGTGCCCTCGAATCTACCCTTTAAATGGGTACCATCAACGACAATAACTGGATGCACACACCTCTGGAATCCTTTGACTGAGGCACCCAACGGCATGAAAAGCATAATAATTTACCATTTTCATCATACTATAAGTCAGTAATCGTTCCGAGATTTTGTTGTTCCAACACGTAACTGAATGATGGCAGCAGTTGGAAGCTTTCCTCATGCGTTCCATTGGTCAGTGACAATACATAATCAAGGGCTTGTTGTGCCTTACTATACATTATTTGGATGCCATACATTGTTTTCATGTCGGTGATTATGTCCTTCGGACGCATTAGTCGACCATCTTGTTGCTGCAATCTAGGTGCAACCACTTCTCCAATTATGACTGCACTAGCTTGTCGATGACGAGGGTGAATCTCCTCCAACGGACAAGTGTGTTCGTTGATAAAACTTCTTACTTGAAAGTATGTCGCTTCATCTCTTCTAACCGCTCTTAACTTCCACGTACAGTTGTCCATCAAACAAACCAGATGTAATGTTGTCTTATTTGACCTTTTGACCTTCCACTCGAAGTTGTGCCGCATTGCAAAATGCCTAGCCAATCTCTTTAAATCCTTTTTAGTAGGAAAAAATTGACCCTTATATATCATGCTCGTAGGTTCATCTTCTACCAAGTATCTACTTCCACCCATACCAAACGAATATGATTCTGCTCCTGGAATAACCCACGTTCTGGTATTCTCATAATCAGCTGGAGTTACATCAGGCTGGACCTCAGATGTCCCAGCTATATGTACTGCAGTGGAACTACATCTGTGTACACGTCTTGCACGTCTTTCCCTTTCGAACGGTTCTTCATCTTCCTCATTGTTAGCTACATTATGTACCGGATGTAAATTTATCTCATTAGCTACCTCATGGATTGGTAAGTTATGAGGTTCTTTGTTCCGCTCTTTGTTCATGTCATTGTACATCTCATTGTATTGGTGGTTGTACTGTCCAGCATTCATTTCAATATGACAACCGAAATCATCGTCTAATTAAGCTATAACTATATCACCATGGTCGGCTACTTCCGGTGGGACACCACATAGGTTTTCCCTACCGTCAATCCCATTTCTTTCTGTGAACAACTGGTTGCTTCCGCCTGAAGATCGAAAATGTTGGGTGTTATCATGAGGAGGAATGTCTTCACCTATGACGCCTCCTGTAACTCTCTCAATTAAACTGACACATACTTGAGGGATCACCCTATCTTCCCCTATCATAAACAAAACATCATCGTCATTTCTTATAAATGTACGACATGTTGTCCCGGGAAAGATTGATATAAATTGTAGATCAACAATGTATTTGTTCACATCGTACTTTACAACGGTTTGTACGATCGACACTAGCTCTTTGTAAGTCATATTTCTAGACACATACATTCCTTGGTTATCGAAACCAAGAAACCTCTGACTTCCATCAGGTAATTGATCCCATCGACCATTGTAAGATATTGATAATCTAACCCGATCTATTGTCCTGTGAAAATCATCATCACAAACAATTATTAACAAATAAAAACAAAAACTTTTACAAGTACTACGAATTACAAAAATTTCTCAACTGTAACAGATCGACCACATGTTCTTCGGAATCGAGCTTCTTTAGTAATGGATCGAGAACATTTGCAAACGGATCAAACTTTTTGGAAAGGGATCGAGAACAGTTTCTAAGTGATCGAGCTTTTTTCAAATGGATCGAGTACTTTTTATAAGGGATCAAGGACTTTTTCAAGGGATCGAGAATAATTAACAACGGATCAAGAACTTTTATAAAGATTCGATTCGAGAATTTTTTTCAAGAATATTTGTCAAATTATCGAGAACTTTTATCAAGGGATCGAGAACTTTTAACAAGGGAACGAAAACTTTTTCTAAGGGATCGAGAACATTTCTAATGGTTCGAGAACTTTTTAAGAGATCGATAATATTTATCAAATGATCGAGAACTTTTATCAAAGGATCGAGAACATTTTCTAAGGGACCGAGAACTTTTTCTAAGAGACCGAGAACTTTTAACAAGAGAACGAGAATTTTTTTAAGGGATCAAGAACATTTCTAACGGTTCGAGAACTTTTTTAAGGGATCGAGAATATTTGTCAAATGATCGAGAACTTTTATCAAAGGATCGAAAACAATTTTTAAGGGGCCGAGAACTTTTTCTAAGGGACCGAGAACTTTTTCTAAGGGATCGAGAATTTTTTTAAGGGATCGAGAACGTTTTTAAGGGATCGAGATTATTTGTCAAATTATCGAGAACTTTTATAACGGTTCGAGAACTTTTATCCAGGGATCGAGTATTTTTTTGTCTAGCATTTTTTTTTTCAAATAATCGAGCTTTTTTCAAACTAAACAAAAGTTCATTCCAATATAAAATAAGCTCGATTCATCTTTAAATATTCTCGGTCACACAAGAAAAAAACACAGATGTTTTCTATTTTCATACATTCTAGTGCAGAATTTGAAATTGATACATTGATATCGAGGAATTGATACATTGTTAACCTATACAGAAATGAGTGCAAAATATTTAAAATGCACAAAGGAAATTTAAGTGAAGATCATAAATATTTGTTAACTTCTACTGCAGAATCTGGAGAGAGAGTCAAGTTTTTCAGACAAGTTTTTTAGGGAGATACCAAGGAATTCAGAAAGTTGTTTTTAAAAAATTAAAGTTTAGGGGTAATTTGGATAGTTTACCATAATAGCTACCTTTTAACCTTAAATTATTAAAAAAATAATATCATCACAACACACCTTCAAAAAGGAAACATATCTCACCATTTTCTCTATCACGTCACCTAAGAGAATTTTGGAATAAATTTGGATCAGGTCATATAACTCGAAAGGAATTCTTTATGTTTTACAAGTCTGCCGACATGACAATTGACAAGTTACTTTGTTGTTTTTATTATATATATATATATATATATATATATATATATATATATATGTATGTATAAAAGTCTGCCGACGAGCCTTTCTTTTTGAAAAACTAATAAAGGGTAAAGATAAACCATCCCTTTCGTATCTCCAAATTTAACCAATGCCGACCAAAAAACATGCATATCTAATCTAAAATATCTAATTGAAAGTTGTTTGCTTGCTTGGATATCACGCAAGAAGCCGTAACATAATAATACTTTTATGATTTTCAGTTTTTTCCAGTAATGCTTTAGACTAAGATGAGGAGCTTGCATATTCTTTCTATATACAAATACCAGAGCATATATATCTAAAATAAAATAAAAATGGTAGACCTTTACTTTTGACTTGGTTATTAGTACTTTTGGGGTATGACGTGATCCCACCATGCAGCTACGTTTCCTAGAAACTTCGTATAAAATCATAGCATATTTGATATGCTTTGATACCGGCCACTTCGTCACTTGTAACATCTTAATGTAGGAGAAAATCTTCCATACATGTGTGTATTGCCTATTAATACACTCAATCATTACAAATAAAATATGTGGCAAAAAATCACATATACTGCTTATATGTTGTATGACTTATTTTCAATATCCAAGCCGTCTATTTCTATGTTTTAAAAATATTTAATTTTTTTTTTATAAAAATATCTATTTCTATGTTATATTGGAATGTGACAAAATCGGGCATAAGATAAAATGTTTCATTTAAATTCAACCGTCGAGATTTGGATATTTGATTTTGTTTGGATTTGACAATAGGAACAAACAGCCAAACAGGGGAGGAAGCGTGTAGAGGCCAGCTGGGCCAATGTTTTAAAATATTATATATATTGTATGCATGTAAGAGCCCTCACTTAGTAATATTATTACAAAAAAAAAAAAAAAAAAACCCAATTGTTAAAACTTGCTTGGTTTCTTCTGTACATATCCTCTACCACCAATTTGTCCACTACTAGTATTTGTGTCATTAATGTATTTAATGATGTATGATTTCAACATCTCCATGCTCTCCTCCATTATTTATTTATCCTATTAAACTCAATATTCATTCAATAACAGTATATTTTTGATATCTAAAAAATATATAAATTTTATAAATTATTGTATTTGTTATTGTTTTTATAAAGTTGTATAAGATTTAGTTGATGCATAAAATGACAATTCATTCAAATACCACATAAATTAATTATATTTATAAAAATGAAAACCCACTTTCAAAATCAATAATTTTGGGTAAATTTTATGAAAAGCAAAGCATAAAATAGAAACTTCGGTAAAAATTTATTAATCTTTGAGTTCCTCCGCGTTTTCATTACTATTTCCCTGGAAAACTATTTTCTAAAAGCTATAAAAAATAGTTTCTCAAAACTGTTGTTAGGAAACCAAAAAATGACCAAAAACATTTCTTTGAAGTTTCACTAAACACCCTAGGTCCAGTATGGAATCTACATACCGGAAAAATTATTAGACACACTTTGGTCTCTAACTTCGAACTTCTAATTCCCCCTGAGAACAAACATATTAGTTCAATTCAAGCCGGTGACGAAAGGTTTGGCCCAGATTATAAGTATATTTTATATGGGGTCAAAAAACTATTGGCACTATTTGAGGGGTATGTTGTGCAAATATCACCACTTTACTAATGTATGTTTAAAAGGCACCAAAAGAGCGTTTGAGATAAAAATACCCCGAAATATTTTAACAGTGAGGAAGTTGTCGTTTTCAAAGTCAGAGAGAAGCAACAGTCAAACTGACGGGAAACTAATCGACGGTGAAGTGACCGGAAGAGCTGCGATTGACAAAGGTAAGATTGATTATTTTTCCTCGTTTTTGTTGTTGTTAACTTGCCTTACATGTTAGAATTGAGTTTTGTTGATAGGAATTGTAGAAACCGGTTAAAATAGAGAATTGTGAATGGTTGTGGTTTAGGTTAGGGTTTGTAATTTGGTTGAATATCAGTTGAGGAAGATGAAATCTGGGTTTTTGAGACCTTTTTCAAGAAAATCGAGCTTATTTGATTAGTCGAGCTATTTTTGTCGTGAAAAACAGGTTTTGGTAGATCTAGGTTTTTGGAAAAGGAATCGAGCTTTTTTAAAAAAGAATCGAGTTTTAAAAAAAAAAGAATCGAGCCATTTTGAAAAGGATCGAGCTTTTTTGAGAAGGGATCGAGACTTTTTTAAGAGGGATCGAGCTTTTTTAAAAAGGGGTGGAGGTTATTGTGAAAGGGATCGAGCTTTTTTGAAAGGGATCGAGCCTTTTTGAAAGTGATCAAGCCTTTTTGATAAGGAATCGAGCTTTTTTGAAAAGGGATCGAGCCTTTTTGAAAGGGACCGAGCCTTTTTGAAAAGGAATCGAGCTTTTTTGAATATGTTTCGAGCTTTTTTGAATAGGTTCGAGCTGTTTTTGAATAAGATCGAGCCTATTTGAAAGGGATCGAGCTTTTTTGAAAAGGGATCGAGACTTTTTTAAGAGGGATCGAGCTTTTTTAAAAAGGGGTGGAGGTTATTGTGAAAGGGATCGAGCCTTTTTGAAAAGGAATCGAGCTTTTTTAAATATGTTTCGAGCTTTTTTGAATAGGTTCGAGCTGTTTTTGAATTGGATCGAGCCTATTTGAAAGGGATCGAGCTTTTTTAAAAAGGGATCGAGACTTTTTTAAGAAGGATCGAGCTTTTTTAAAAAGGGGTGGAGGTTATTTTGAAAAGGATCGGGCCTTTTTGAAAGGGATCGAGCCTTTTTGAAAGGGATCGAGCCTTTTTGAAAGGGATCGAGCCTTTTTGATACGGAATCGAGCTTTTTTGAAAAGGGATCGAGACTTTTTTAAGAGAAATCGAGCTTTTTTAAAAAGGGGTGGAGGTTATTTTGAAAGGGATCGACCATTTTTTAAAGGAATAGAGTCTTTTTGAAAAGGATCGAGCCTTTTTGAAAGGGATCGAGCCTTTTTTGAAAGGGATCGAGCCTTTTTGATAAGGAATCGAGCTTTTTTGAAAAGGGATCGAGCCTTTTTGAAAGGGATCGAGCCTTTTTGAAAGGGATCGAGCCTTTTTGAAAAGGAATCGAGCTTTTTTGAATATGTTTCGAGCTTTTTTAAATAGGTTCAAGCTGTTTTTGAATTGGATCGAGCCTTTTTGAAAGGGATCGAGCTTTTTTGAAAAGGCATCGAGACTTTTTTAAGAGGGATCGAGCTTTTTTAAAAAGGGGTGGAGGTTATTTTGAAAAGGATCGGGCCTTTTTGAAAGGGATCGAGCCTTTTTAAAAAGGGGTGGAGGTTATTGTGAAAGGGATCGAGCCTTTTTGAAAGGGATCGAGCCTTTTTGAAAGTGATCGAGCCTTTTTGATAAGGAATCGAGCATTTTTTAAAAGGGATCGAGCCTTTTTGAAAGGGACCGAGCCTTTTTGAAAGGGACCGAGCCTTTTTGAAAAGGAATCGAGCTTTTTGAATATGTTTCGAGCTTTTTCGAATAGGTTCGAGCTTTTTTTGAATAGGATCGAGCCTATTTGAAATGGATCGAGCTTTTTTGAAAAGGGATCGAGACTTTTTTAAGAGGGATCGAGCTTTTTTAAAATGGGGTGGAGGTTATTGTGAAAGGGATCGAGCCTTTTTGAAAAGGAATCGAGCTTTTTTGAATATGTTTCGAGCTTTTTTGAATAGGTTCGAGCTGTTTTTGAATTGGATTGAGCCTATTTGAAAGGGATCGAGCTTTTTTGAAAAGGGATCGAGACTTTTTTAAGAGGGATCGAGCTTTTTTAAAAAGGGGTGGAGGTTATTTTGAAAAGGATCGGGCCTTTTTGAAAGGGATCGAGCCTTTTTGAAAGGGATCGAGCCTTTTTGATACGGAATCGAGCTTTTTTGAAAAGGGATCGAGACTTTTTTAAGAGAAATCGAGCTTTTTTAAAAAGGGGTGGAGGTTATTTTGAAAGGGATCGAGCCTTTTTTAAAGGAATTGAGCCTTTTTGAAAGGGATCGAGCCTTTTTGATAAGGAATCGAGCTTTTTTGAATATGTTTCGAGCTTTTTTAAATAGGTTCAAGCTGTTTTTGAATTGGATCGAGCCTATTTTAAAGGGATCGAGCTTTTTTGAAAAGGGATCGAGACTTTTTTAAGATTGATCGAGCTTTTTTAAAAAGGGGTGGAGGTTATTTTGAAAAGGATCGGACCTTTTTGAAAGGGATCGAGCCTTTTTGATAAGGAATCGAGCTTTTTTGAAAGGGGATCGAGACTTTTTTAAGAGAAATCGAGCTTTTTTAAAAAGGGGTGGAGGTTATTTTGAAAGGGATCGAGCCTTTTTTTAAAGGAATAGAGCCTTTTTGAAAGGGATCGAGCCTTTTTGAAAGGGATCGAGCCTTTTTGAAAGGGATCGAGCCTTTTTGAAAAGGAATCGAGCTTTTTTGAAAAGGTATCGAGCCTTTTTGAAAAGGGATCGAGCCTTTTTGAAAGGGATCGAGCCTTTTTGAAAAGGAATCGAGCTTTTTTGAATATGTTTCGAGCTTTTTTGAATAGGTTCGAGCTGTTTTTGAATTGGATCGAGCCTATTTGAAAGGGATCGAGCTTTTTTGAAAAGGGATCGAGACTTTTTTAAGAGGGATCGAGCTTTTTTAAAAAGGGGTGGAGGTTATTTTGAAAAGGATCGAGCCTTTTTGAAAGGGATCGAGCCTTTTTGATAAGGAATCGAGCTTTTTTTAAAAGGGATCGAGACTTTTTTAAGAGAAATCGAGCTTTTTTAAAATGGGGTGGATGTTATTTTGAAAGGGATCGAGCCTTTTTTAAAGGAATCGAGCCTTTTTGAAAGGGATCGAGCCTTTTTGATAAGGAATCGAGCTTTTTTTGAAAAGGGGTCGAGCCTTTTTGAAAGGGATCGAGCTTTTTTGAAAAGGAATAGAGCTTTTTTGAATATGTTTCGAGCTGTTTTTGAATTGGATCGAGCCTATTTGAAAGGGATCGAGACATTTTGAAAGGGATTGAGCCTTTTTGAAAAGGAATCGATACCTTTTGTAAAGCAATCGAGCTCTTTTGAAAGGGATCGAGCCTTTTTGAAAAGGAATCGAGACTTTTTGTAAAGCAATCGAGCTTTTTTGAAAGGGATCGAGCTTTTTAATAAAATTCTGTCTAATGATGTTGTATTTCTGTTACATTGCAGATGAGAATTAGGTTGAGGGATTCACTTAAAACTCCAGAAGAATACTGGTACGAGGGCAAACTGACACGACACAACCATTTTGATTCCCTCGCCCATATAGACGACGCGTTGAACCGTGCCCCTGTAGATTTTGCAGATGAAGACCGTCGACAATTCATGGCGTCTTGTTTTGGGCATTTTCTGACGATGCAAAGGGAGATGAAGTTTTCCGGTGGTATTATCCATCGGTTGCTTTTGAGGGAGCTCCATCATAACGGCCCCACAGATGAGATGCACTTCATGTTAGGAACCCAGTCGGTGAGGTTTTCGAAGGTGGAATTTTGCCCGATCACCGGACTGCGGTTTGGAGTTGTACCAGAGACCACAATGTATGCAGCAGTGGAGAATGGCATACATTAGCGGTACTTTCCTGGAGCCGAAGAGGTGTCGTTGGAGCAGATTAGGGGTGTTGTCACCGGCACAGATTTCGGACAGGCGTACGATGCTATCAAGCTCTGCCTCTTATATATGCTGAACTGGATACTGATGGGGGTGGATGAGAGATTCAAGATTCCAGTTTGGCAGTTTTTGGTGGTTGAGGACCTAGATGCGTTCGATGCGTTCCCGTGGGGTGCCTACGTGTACAGGCATTCTATTCACTCATTTAAGCATGCGCTTGACGGGCGAAGAGACGGGTTCGAGCGACGCCGGTAGGAAAAGGGCGCTGATGTACACAGGGTGGAGACCTACAACATATACGGTCTTTCTCATGCCCTGTTGGTAAGAAGTTCGAACTATAAATTGTACTTTATTGTTGGTGCCCAAAATTGTATGGATACTTATCATACTTATCCATGATGCAGATATTTGCTTTGGAGGTGATCCCTGAGTTGGCCAAAGAGGTCGGTGTCCGGAGGGTTACTGATCTGACTCCCCGTATTTTGAAGTGAGAGTTGACCAAACAACTGAAAGGGAAGAAGCTAGCAAAGATTTTCAAAGCCAGGGTATGTATTTATTTTGTTAATGTTTTTATTAGTTAGTAATTGTACAATGACATTGTTCTAACTAATGTTTCAGATGTTTGCGCTTAAGGAACAGGTGCCGACACCAGCTGAGAGATAAGCACCGTACTATGACTGCCTAGACGAGGGGGGAACCATGTATATAGAAGATGACATGGATGATATGCCGCCTAAGGTCCCTGATCAGACCACCTTAGGCGGGATCAGTGGTACAGATATGACCATTGACAGTGAGGGATCTGAGCCCGCTGCTGGGGGTTTGAGGCCCATTAACAGTGAGGGATATCAGACAGACCCTCAACGAGAAAGGCATAGGCATAGGCGGGTTCGGTTTTCCACCTCCGGACATGGTTCATCTGCAGGGGATTCCCGTGGGGGCGTTGGACGTGATGGAAAAGTAAGCTGAAAACAAAGTTAAGTGTTTTTTAGTAACACGTGTTCATAGTTTTGTACTAACATTGTAGACATGATTTTAGGCTCCGTGGACTGAAATGTTGAACGATATGCGTGAAGCCCTCCGAAAGAGTGACGAGGATCGACAACGTCAACACTTGGAGTTGTTGGATATGATCCGAAAGAGTGATGAGGAACGTCAGCAGCAAAACCGATTGTTACTTGATATGATCCTAGGGCTTCACCATTCGACCTTAAGTACACAGCGGGATGGCCCCCCACCTCCTGATCAATTATTTAGTCCCGGAGGGTCGACTGATAAGTTTACAGGGGGGACAGACACCCAGGCTCAGGGGTCCCCTCAACCTCCCATGACATCGATCCCCCCACCTCGCAACACATCATTCCCCCCACCTCCTAGCATATCGATTCAACCACCGCGGTCCCCTCCCCCACCCAGCATGTCCGTGGCGTTAGAGAGGTCCCCTCTCCTACCCAGCACTTCAGTCCCGTAGGAGCGGTCGCTTCCCCAACCCAGCACTTCCGTCCTGTCGGAACGGTCCCCTCAACCACCCAGCACGTCCGTGGCGTCAGAACGGTCTCCTCCCCCACCCAGTGCGTCTGTGGCATAGGAGAGGTCCCCTCTCCCACCCAGCACGTCAGTGGTGTCGGAGCGGTCCCCTCCCCCGGTGAAGCATTTAGGTAAGCGCGGATGGCAGATGGTGAGCCCTTACACAGATCCATGCCGTCCAAAGAGATTAAAGACACGGCCCGAGTCCATGGAACACATTTTTGAACCCCACGGACTAGTGGACGGTGACCACCTAGCAACATACAAGGCCTTCAAGAGGAACATCAAAGGGGAACAGTGAGTATAACTTTTTATAATACAAATGGATGTACATTTCTTGTTTATTCTAATTTATGTATAGCTAAGGTAATTTAATCATTATACAGCCGTGATGTGGACGTGTTGTCACCAATTACCACGGGATGGTTCGTGCGTATGCAGTCCAACTTCATGGACTTGGAGGACACGGTACGTACTTATTATATTTCATATTAACTTTTGTGTAAGTATTGTTGAATTGTTAACAAGTACGGTGGTTTTATTGTTTGTCAGCATATGGATGCATACCTAAATATTCTACGCAAGCGTCAGTGAGGATTCCACAATGTGTACAACCAGAGGATCAACGTGTTGGATATACAATTTTATGTAAGTAGTTATAAGATTTGGGAATCACATCGGATTTAATGCTTCTGTATTAATAATACGATCTTGTCAATGCTTGTACATCCACTTATGTTGTACATGTGGGAGAGGATGATACCTCGTGATTCCCACGGTGCTGTGAGCACGGCAAGGTGGAATGTGTTACACTCCCGATGGTTGGAAGAGGACCTTCTCACGGACCGTGGAGCAACCACGAGTGGAAACCGCCCATGGCACGAGGTTGACTAGGTAAGTGTTACATGATTGAGATGATTTAAAAAAAAATTGTAAGTATATCCTCAGCTAACACGGCATGCAAACAATTACAGGTGCTGATTCCGTGCAACGTTGGGGCCCAACAATGGCTGGTGGTGAGCGTCGACCTTAGTTACGGGAAGATTGATATTTATGACCCCTGAAGACAGAAAGTCCCGTATCAGATCAGGCACCAGCAGGTCCGGCCATTACGGTGGTTTTTACCCTCCATGTTGAGTGACGCAGGGTTCCATACAGAACGGCGTCCTAGGCGTCGGGCGTTCACTTGGGAAAATAAGCCCTTCTCGGTCAGTCTGGCGCATACTTCTACAGTCCCCCAACAAAAGAAATCGTAAGACATTCTATTTCATTCACCTGTTTACATATTCTTTATGAACAATTTAAAATGGTGTTTTATGTCCCGAATTGTAAAGGTAACTGTGGTCCCCATACTTTGAGAATTATCGAGTACATAGTGGCGAGCCGAAGGCCTTTTGATTGGTCAGAAGACGATATGGGGATGATTCGGGAAAAAATGGCTGTAGAGATTTTTGCTAACTCCATGCCCGCCAAGTGATTTTTTGTATATTACCATTGTCGTTGTACACAGACATGTCATTATTTCATGAACATTAATTCGTTCATTATTCATTCATTAATATTATTTCATTTATTAATATTATTTCATTTATTAATATTAATTCATTCAATAATAAGTAATTATTGCAATTCGAAATTATTACAATATGATACATTTCCAAAAGTTTTCAATGTGATCAAAAAATTGTCATTCATTCCCTATTAAAGTCAATGTTAGGGCACGTTTGTTTGTTGTGTCCAATTGAATGGCAGATGCTACACTTGCGGCGGTTTTCATCGGGAACAACTCTTCTTGTACCTTCATTAATCATCGGTGGATTAGAACATCTCCTAGAATTATGCCCTGGGTGTCCACATCTCCTACAGGATTGTGTAGTTGTCCTCTCCGAAGACGAGACATGGCGACCTGCCCTCGGGCGTCCTGCTTGTCTCCTGGAGTTTGGATTCAAAATCACCCTCTGAGCAATGTCAGATGGCACAACCCAAGTGGAAGGATGGCCCACCGGCATAATAGGAACCGAGTATGCGTTAATAAGTGTCTGTGTCTTGTAGTAGTCCGCACACAAAGCTATGAAGTCCAAGTTTCGCTCTCTGTAAAAAAAATTGAAAACGATCAGCTTCACCAAGAAAATGATCAGTAGGTTTTCAAAGTTGTGAAATCCAAGTTTCAGTAATCTACCGTGCCGCCGCAAGGGCTTGAGAACATGGAAAATGATCCATTTGAAATTTGTTACAAGTACAAGTCTTCCGAGCTAAGTCTACAGTCCACTATTTTCAAGACCGCCTAACCAAAAAAATGTTCCAGTCGACTGGATTAACGGTCAAATAACCACACTTATCCACACGTTTTAGGAGCACAAGATGTGTTGTGTCGGTCAACTGATGACGCATGGTTTGTGCAGCTCTATAGCGATCATGAAACCACCGTTGCAGCATATTCCTAATGAACTCAGCCAGAGTCAACATCGGCAGTTGGCGTGCAAATTTGAGGCATGAGTTTATGCATTCTGCAGCATTAGTCGTCATCACCCTATACCTTCTTTCCGGGCAGTGTACACGGGACCACTTATGTGGACCGGCATCAATGACATAATCATATGCATTCTGGTGCAAGTTTCTTAACTCTTCCATATACTAGTTATATTCAAACTCGGTGTATGCGCGTGCTGCTTTGTCCATTATTACGGCAACATCCTTCCTATGAAATCGCTTTTTGACATTTTCAGCAAAGTGCCAACAACCTATGGTATAAGTGGCTTAAGGGAACACTTTAGAAATCTCTGCTTCAATGCTTGCATACCTATCGGAAATGAAAACTAGCTAATCAATATGACCTAGGGCACCCTTCAAGCAATCCAAAAACCATTCCCATTAAAGGTTGTTTTCTGAGTCGCCGTACCCAAAAGCAATTGGATACACCTGTTCGTTCCCATCCTGTGCTGTTGCAACAAACTTTGTACCCCGGAATCGTTCCTTCAAATGGGTACCATCAACGGCAATGACTGGATGTATAAACGTTCGGAATCCTCTAAGTGAGGCACCAATCGACATGAAAAAGTATAGAAATGTATCATCTTCGTTGCACTGTAAGTCAGTGATTGTACCGGGATTTTATTGTTCCAAAACGTAACCAAATGATGGAAGCAGTTGGAAGGTTTCCTCATGTGTTCCATATGTCAGTGACAACGCATTATCGAGGGCGGCGTGTGCCTTACTGTACATGATTTGGATTCCATACATTGATTTCATGTCGGCGATTATGTCCTTCGGACGCATTAGTCGACCATCTTGTTGTTGAAGTCTAGGTGCAATAACTTCTCCAATTGTGACTGCACTAGCTTGTCGGTGCCGACGGTGAATTTCCTCTAACGGACAAGTGTGTTCGTTGACAAAACTTCTTACTTGAAAGTATGTGCCTTCATCTCTCCTCACTGCTCTTAACTTCCACGTACAATTTCCCATCAAACAAACTAGATGTAATGTTGTCTTGTTCTACCTTTTTACCTTCCACTCGAAGTTATGCCGCATTGCAAAATGGCCTACTAGTCTCTTCAAATCCTTTTTCGTTGCAAAAAACTGGCCTTTATATATCATGCTTGTAGGTTCATCTTCAAACAAGTTCCTGCTTCCACCAATACCAAACGAGTATGATTCTGCTCCTGGAATAACCCATGTTCTTGCATTATTTGAATCATCTGCAGTTCCATTAGCCTTCCCCTCGGAGGTCCCAACTATATCTGGTGCACTGGAACTAAATCTGTGTACATGTCTTACACGTCTTTCGGTTTCGACAGGTTCTGCATCTTCCTGATTGTCCTCTACATTTTCTACAGAATTTAAATTGCCCTCATTATCCACCTCATGATTCACCCCAACATTCAGTGCTGTGTTCTCCTCATTGTTGATGTCATTGTAGATCTCATTGTATTGGTGGTTGTACTCTCTACCATTCATCTCAATATGACAACCAAATACATCGTCGAATTGAGGTTCCAGTCTATTATCATGGGCGACTACTTCCGATGGGACAACACATATGTTTTCCCGACCATCAATCCCACTTCTTTCTGTGAACAACTGGTTGCTTCCGCCTGACGATCGAAATTGTTGGGTGTTATCAGGATGAGGGATATCTTCACCAATGACACCTCCCACTGGCCTCTCGATTAGACTAACACATACTTGAGGGATCACCCTATCTTCCCCTAGCATAAACTGAACATCGTCATTGTTTCTTATAAATGTACGACATGTAGTCCCAAGAACAATCAATAGAGACTGTAGCTCAACACTGTATTTGTTCTCATCAAACTTCACAATGGTTTGCACGATCGACACCAGTTCGTCGTAACTCAAATTCTTTGACACATACAAACTTTGGTTATCGGAACCTAAATACCTCTGATTTCCGTCTGGTAATTGCTCCCATCGACCGTTGTAAGATATGACTATTCTCACCCTATCCATTGTCCTGTCAAAACCAACATCAAAAAACATTAATAAGGAAAAAAATATTTCATATTAAATTTACAATTATAAAGGATTAAACAAAAATCAAAAGTGTAAGATATGAAGCTTTTTTAAAAAACGGATCGAGATTTTTTTGTACATGATCGAGCCGTTTTTGTACATGACCGAGCTATTTCTAACGGGATCGTGCTTTTTTTGTTCAAGACCGAGCTCTTTTTCTACATAATCGAGCTTTTTAATATATGGCTCGAGCATTTTTTTAATATGCCTCGAGCCTATTTGAAAGGGATCGAGCTCTTTTTTGAGGAATCGAGCTTTTTTGTGAGGGATCGTGCTTTTTTTGTGCGGTATTGAGCCTTTTTCAAAAGGGATCGAGCTATTTGTGTGAGGGATCGAGCTTTTTTTGGCAGGGATCGAGCTTTTTTTCAGAAGGTTCGAGCCTTTTTTGCCAAGGATCGAGCCTTTTCTTTTTGCGTATCCAGCATCTATTTTTGGAATCGAGCTTTTTTAGAATTTGTTCGAGACTTAGTTTCACATTTCCGAGCTTTTTTACAAATGTTTCGACCTATTTTTAAAACATTTTCACCTTGTATGCCAAGATTATAAACTTGTTTGCACCACTACAACTCAACTTGCCCAAATATATATATAAAAAAATATGCATACATGTTCATTCATTCTTTGTAAAAAGTTTACAACTCCAGGACATCAACATAAAAAAATTCAGACAACATGTTCATAAATGTTCATACAGTGTTATACCACACAGAAATACTATAAAAAATGGAAATGAAGATCAGAAATATTATTTTACCTTCTTGTGCAAAATATGGAATATGTGCAATATCTGGAATACAATAAATCTGGAATGGAGCTCGTTTTGTAAAGTAAAAATGGAGTAGGTGATTGATTTTCAGACAACTTTATTAGACGACAACCTTTAAAGAATAAAATATCGATTATTTAAGGGCAATTTCGGTACCTCACAATAATAGGTGCCTTTTAAACTTAACTTATTATAAAGGTGACATCACTGCAATTGACCAACAAGAAGGTGACATTCCTCACCATTTCCACTATTTTATATTTGTGTAAATGGCAAAGTGCTAGCCCATTGTTGACGTTACAAGTGCAGCCTTGCGATCCACATGGAATATAGAGTTATACTAAATCCCCCTTCCCCACTACTAATCTTTTAAATAGCTCTTAGTCTTAATACATCTGAAAAAATATATTATTAGTATTATTGTTAAAAGGTTATACATCTAAAAAGTTTATAAAAGCAATATTATCATGGATAAGAAAATGATTCTCCTTGATTCTCAATTTATCTTTAGACTCAAAGGGCTTGTTTAGTTGTTTGGTGCTCCGTACTGAACAAGACTAGCATACCATTAAGTACTAAGAACGGTATTTGGTTATATTTTATAGCTGTATTGAGTTGTACGACGTACTGATTTTATATAAGGTCCAGACCGTATTCAGCTATATGGTTGTGAGAAATATTCCACAACCAGATTGAACATAGAAAAAATTTCATAAAAAATAGACGTATTCAACCTTATATGTCTAGTCTCATTTTTTCAAAACAAGACACTTTTTTCGTAGATTTCAACAAATGGCTCGAAAAATAAAATATATATGAATTCACACCCCAAAACCTAATCTAAACATTATCCTCAATGTTTACATGACATTAAAAACATGGACAACGATAAAGAAAAAATATGGAAGAAAAGAATTCGAAACATAAAACAAAAAAAAAACAAAAAAAAAAAAAATAACTGAAAACTAAAACTAAAACTAAAACTAAAACTAAAACAAAAATGAAAGATTATCTAGATGGGTTGCCTCTTACCAAGCGCTTTATTTAACGTCTCGGCAAGACGGGTGCTTGGAAAACTCAACCAAATTCCAATGTCTCAAATTTACGCTTAAGCACGATCAAATCTTGGAAAAAATGTTCATGCGCCGGTATGTTCCTACACACAATATGCAAATGCAAGTATATGTTCAATATAAAGTACGGTGAAATAAGTTCAGAAAACCACTTATTCAATTTGCTTTTATATAGACGGCTCGGAAATTTAATGGAAGGGGCATTAGGCTTGAGTTCCTTGTATAGGAGCGGTGCCTCAAAAGGGACATCATCTAAGTCCTTCACGTTTTCTTCATCCATGTAAGAGGCTATAATCACTGGGAGTCTCTCATTCTCCCCTAGAATTGTATACTTGAGGTTAAAAGGAAGTTGTTTGAGCTCTAATGCAGGAGGAGAGCTCGTAGATGGGATTAAAGATCTATTGATCCCATCTTCAATTTTAGCACTTACTTCTTCAATATCAGAATCTTCTTCTATAACCCCAACCTGTTCAATTTCTTCATCATCCCCAAAAACATTTTTTACCCAATCCAACAACTCATCGAGTACCTTACTTAACAATTCTTCTTGCACATTCATTGTTTGTTTCCCATTCTAAACATCATCATATGTGTGTTGCATGTAGAAGTCCATTATTTCTAAAAAGAAAGAAAAAAAGAAACACAAAATAAAAAGAGAACAAAATATAAATCAAAATAAACTGTTAACTAATGACACGACTACTAAAAAAAATTAAACTAAAACCAATAACTAAGATTAAAACTAGAAATAACCAATAAATTCAACTGATTCCCCAACAACGGCGTCAAAAACTTGATGTGTGAAATCGTAGTTAAAAAAACAATATTCGCAAGTGCACGAATCGTGAAGATAAGCACAGTGGCAAGTAAGAATCAATCCCATAAGGAAAACTGATTTATTCGGTTAAATCTAATTCTTATTAAAGTTAAACTGAAAGCAACCAGAAACTGATGGTGAATTGATTTAAACTAAAAACTAAATTTAATTAAACTAATGAAAGCAATTGAAATGATTGAGTTGTAGTCAAGGGTGAGAAAGCACTAGGTCATCAATGATCCTCAATTATGAACATTCAATGTTTGGAATTAATTTATAAATAAAATTCAATCAATTCTAGGGTTCATTCTTTATCTTTAATGTGACTATTACCGTTCGGTTACGGGTTGAGTATTGTGTTCCCAACCGTTATTCACCCTTTGGTCTAGGTAAGAATAATGATCGGAAATCCATTAACTACAAGAAATAAGAACCAAATTCTATTACTTTGCCTTGATCCAGCTAAAGATAAAATTCATTCATTCACAAGATCATTAATTAAGATTAAGTTTAGTCCACTCTAACCCTAATTCTCAGATAGTCTTAATCCAAAAATCATTCCAAATAATCGTTCACCCTTTGGTCCAGGTTTGAACAAAAATTACAATTAATGAGGATTAAGCAGTTAAGAACAATGAATAAATCAAGAATTGAATTGATGAAATAATATTAATCCAAACATGTGCATTCACAAAGGGTTCACATTGATTCCTTAGTTATAGAATTAGTTACACATCATGAAAACAGAAAGAGATGAGAAAGAAAATATAAAACCCATCTTGGCCTTCAATGGGTTCTTCAAGTCTTCGATGTTGAATTCTTCTTCGTCTTCAATCTTCGATGTGTAAAAACGAATTAAAGTTGTATGGCAATGTAAGGTGATTGAGTGGTAGGGGACGACCCTCTTGGTGGCTTTGGTGTTGGGGTTTATGTCTTAAAGATGTAATTTGTAAATGAATTTATGAAATAAATGAAAAGAAAAGTTCAATTCATTATTGTTATGTTATTTTTTTTATAAACTAGTGCATATATTTAACATCCAAGATTGTCAGATGTAATCTCAAAGTATGTATGGTGAGTGTCATATACTGATGGATACAATAAGATGCGTGCAATCTAAAGAGTCCATAGATAGCAAATAAAGTTGGGTACTTTATTTGTGGTTAATCTATAGCAGCGGTCAATTCCGTAATGTACGATGATTCTATCCTGAATCATTTATATGAGATAAGAGAATGAAGGCACATTGTATGATGTGATCATATAGGACTGGGCCATGATCTATATGAATCTCTCACAAAGATCCGTTTATCGATGAGATTCATACATATCAACTAATGATGGCTATATGTGAGTGATCTTAATCCTGAGTGTCTTATCGACTCCTCCAGGTTAAATCGTATTCTTTGGTATACCATGGGTGAGGTCAGATGCATTTCCTGATCAAAATACTCCGTATGTTGGGATTACGGTTTGGCTTGTGGCTGGGAAGGTTTGTACACAATAGTGGAATCCACTTCTTCTTGTGAGAAGTAGATGGTAAATCCCTTAAGGGTTGATTCGGGGCTTGGACAATATGAGCACTCTCCTAATTCCGTAAGGAAACATGATTTATTGTCCATTAGAGAATCAATGGTACTTAAAGGATATATGTAATTAGAGGGGTATAACGAACATTATGACCCAGCTCTAATTATGAACTACTGTGGAGGATCACACCATGTGTAATAGCTATATCGATGGACACCGAGTTGTATCGGTCTATGTAAAAGCGTCTACAGTTGAGAGATTGCAGCTTCGGGTTTTTAGTGGAATAACACCTGAGTTAATAATCAAGAAATATTAATTAAGGAGTTTAATTAATGATTTCGATGATTATTGGAGCTCAAAATACTGTAGGTCCATTAGGTCCCCTTGCCAGCCCGATCGATTTAGGTAACAAGGGTCACGGTTAATTAATTGGATTGTCCAATTAATTGTATTTATTCGGGAATCAATTGAATAATGAGATTATTTAATTAATGAATGTTAATAGTTAAATTAATTAAATTTAAATTAATTAAATAATTAGATTATTTAATTATATTGATAAATATGAATTATTAATTAACTATTAATTGAAGAGTGTTAATTGATATATGGATTTAGGTGAAGATAAAATAATAGGATTATTTTATTTTACTGAATCATTTATCTAAGTATTTGAATTTAAGTTTAAATTTAAAATACTTATTATCACTTTTAATATATTTGATATATTTGAAAAGGATAATTAAAAAATATATATATCAATTATAACATAAGAGATTGCATTGGATGTAAATTGGTGTGTGCACATATATAAGTGTTTATATATGATATAAACAAAGATATATATATATATATATATATAAGAAAAAAAAAAGAAAAAAAGAGAAAAAAAGAAAGGTGAATGCAAGTTCAGGTGTAAGAAATATATTGAAAGAAAAAAGTGTGAATTTTTTTTAGGTGTACTTATACACACGAAAAAAGGTGGGTTGACTTTATAAAAAAAAAGCACAGGAATGTGAAGCATCAGTTGAAAAATAAGTTTTTTTTTCCTTTTTTGTGCACTATAAAAAAAAAAGCACAGGAATGTGAAGCATCAGTTGAAAATAAGTTTTTTTTCCTCTTTTGTGCATTATACACCGTTGAAACAAAATAATATAATAACTAGAATTGTTCTAGTTAATTTTCTCTTAGAAGAAAGAGTTTCTTCAATTCTCTTTACATCCTCCATTCAAGTTCCTGAGATCGTGACGCGTCCACACACAGTTACCAATCTCCAGAGATAGCGAGGAAGATCGAGACATGAGCATATCGTAAAGTGAAGGAGCTTCCAAAGGTTGGTAATAATGGTTCAGATAGGAGCATATCGTAAAGTGAAGGAGCCTCCAAACGTTGGTAAGATTTTCTTATTCTGATTTTATTGATTACGATTTCTTGTGTTTACATATTGTATGTATTAGTTCCGAAGAATAATTACGATCCCAAGTTCACTGGTCCCAGATACAGATTATGATCTATATAAAAATTTTAAAACCTAGTTCCGCTGCGTGACTGGTGAACGGGGTTCCCACAGTTGGTATCAGAGTCAATTTATTTTTCGGAACATGAAATTGTTTTCGATCCTCCTGTATGTATGAATGTGTATGCACCATCTAAATTGACTGTATGATGTTTTTGTATGTATATATTTTTTTAATTTACAAAAACATGATTGATCGTTAATTATATGGTACTATAGATTTAGGGTTTATTGGTTGTATTATTATTATTATTTCTATTATTATTATTTTTTTACTGTTATTGTATTGTAAAAATAAAATAAAATGTAACATATATTGAAGACCTGGAAAAATTGCGAAGAATGATTCATGAGATGAATCGGAGTGACTTGAAGAGAATGAAAGATATATGAAGTTACTAGAAGACCAATGAATGCCTTGAGAATTTTTTTTTGTAATTTTAGATTCCAATTTTTTTAAAGTTAAATAATCCACAGTACTCGGTCAATTCATATATGCTTTATATTATGTGATGTTAAAAGCATTGACATGCATACGTATGTCATTTAGATTAGATGTGCTTACACTAATATATTTGATATGTCATACATGCATCATAGCCTGATATTTTATGTATTTTTTTAATGTGATTAAAATGGATAATATACATAATTGGCTATGAATAATGAGATTAGTTTTTAATGGTTAGAAAACTTGGTAATTCTCATTAATATTAATCTAGTTATTAAAGAGTTTAATAAGTTAGAGTAATATGGTCATTTATTTTAATTAGGATTAATATGATTAATTACGTAATAATAAATGATCCAAATAAAGTGCTAGGGTTTTAATAGTTAAAACTTTGTAAACACTAACATAATAATCCGACCCTAGTAAATAGTTTACAAAGGCTTAGATTATTCACTAATAGATTAGATTTTTAATTGTTAAAAATCATTAATAATTTATTAGTTAATTAGAATTTGTTTCTAATTAGTTAATGCGCTAGATAACTTGATTAAAGTTAGTCGTTTAATTCTGTAGAGTCTAAGTGCATTAACGGTTAATAGAAAACCCTAATTTTAAAATAGTGAGTGGGAGAGGGATATATGACATATATATCCCGCGGTATCCATCATTTGTTCAACGTCGTGAGATCCGAGTGGGCCCTCGTGACGGCTTTGCTTTCGTCCTCCTTAAGGAGGGTTCCCACAAAGGTCAATACCAAGGTTGACTTCCTAACAGATAGGATTTCTGAGGGTATTTCGGGATTGACCGACCCTAAGGCGGCAATTCTCGAGTTAAGCTCGTGAGATTTGACATGGTGGGTTACACTCATGAAGGTTTTGATTAAGTTTGTTAATTAAAAACCTGACTGAATGAACAATGGTTGAATGATATGGAATAAAAGCTATTCTAGAATATCATTTGATTGAGAATGTCTCGGTCCAACAAGCAAAGACTTGATCGACCCTAAGGCGGCATTTCTTTATGGTATGTTGGATTGTCGTGGTATAGTAACTAGTTTTTAGGGTAGTTCTAGTTCGTTAAATTTGTGCATGCATCATTTTTAAATTTATGCCAAAGCACTTGCACTTACTTTGAATAAATGACTAAATGAATGTTTTATTTATTTCAGCAATAATGTCTTTTGCATTACTTCAAATTCTCGTAAATGACAAATTAACTAGTGATAACTACACTAAGTGGAAACTTAACATTAATGCAATTTTGATCACCAAAGACCTCAAGTTTGTGCTTACGGAGGAATGTCCTACAGCGCCTACTGCCAATGCTGCACGAACTGTTCGTGAGGCATACCAGCGATGGGTCTCATCTGATGAGAATACCCAAACATATCTGTTGGCTTTAATGACAGACGTGCTTGTCACAAAGCACAAAGCAATGACTTCAACATTCGAAATCATGGAGTCATTGCAAGCTATGATCGGGCATCCCTCAGAGCAAAAGTGACACGAAGTTGTTTTTTCCGCTATGCTCGCTCGTATTAGAAATGTACATCAGTTTGGGAACATGTCCTAAGTATGATGTCATACTTTAACATGGCAGAAGTCAATTGCGGGCCATTGAGGAACCAAGTCAAGTGAGCATCATACCGACGACTCTTTCGAAGAGTTTCGATCAGTTTAAGAATAACTACGAGTTGAACAAGTTATGGTTCAGTCTCACACGGTTACTCAATGAGCTCACTACCTTTGAGTCCTTGACTAAGAACTGCAAGGGCAAGACCGGTGAGGCAAATGTTGCCGAACCATTTTCCTCCAATAATAAGAAAAAAGAAGAGGTCTGCTGGGAAGGTAAAGGGTAAGCCAGAAATCCCAAAACAAGAAGAAGTCCAAGAAAGGTAAATATGATTTACTTGTTCTTGGGTCATGTTTAGTGGAAGATGATTCTTCACCCTGGATAGTTTATTCAGGGGCCACTAACCATGTTTGTTCTTCTTTGCAATGGACTGATTATTGAGCACAACTAGAAGAGGGAGCCTTCTCAATGCGTGTGAGGTCAGGGGATGTCGTGTCGGCTCGAGCAGTAGGTGTAATTAGATTACGTTTTTGTAATAATTATATATTGTTGGACAATGTATTTTATATTCCTAGATTTACACGGAATTTGATTTCTATTTCTAAGTTGTTAGAACAAAAATATTCTGTTTCTTTTAGTAATAAGTTTGTTATTATTGGAAAGAATGGTCTGAATATTTGTTCAGGAATTAATGAAAACAATTTGTATGTGTTAAGACCGTTAATACATATTACACTGCTCAACACCGAAATGTTTAAGGTTGAAAAACCAAAAACTAAATGACATAAGATTTCTCAAGACAATGACACGTATCTCTGGCATTTAAGGCTTGGTCATATCAGCCTTGTCTGGTTAGACAGAGTTGTAAAAAGCGGACCTTTAAGTGAGTTAAAGGTTGACATCTTACCTATCTGCAAATCTTGTCTGGAAGGTAAGATGACTAAGAGACCTTTTACTGGAAAAGGGTTTAGAGCTAAAGAACCACTAGAGCTTATACATACAGACGTCTGCAGACCGATGAATATTAAAGCTAGGGGTGGTTATGAGTATTATGTCACCTTTATAGATGACTACTCAAGATACAGATACGTCTACCTGATGCAACGAAAGTCGGAATCATTTGAAAAGTTCAAAGAATTTCGAGCTGAAGTTGAGAATCAATTAGGTAGGACTATCAAGTCACTACGATCGGATCGTGGAAGTGAGTACCTTGACCAAGAGTTTGAAGACTTCATGGTCGAGCATGGGATAATTTCCCAACTCACAGCTCCCGGTACACCTCAGCAAAATGGTGTAGCGGAGAGGAGAAATAAAACCCTGATGGAAATGGTGAGATCTATGATTAGTTTCTCATCATTACCAAATTACTTTTGGGGATATGCGTTACAAACAGTGGCATACATTTTGAATGTAGTGCCATCCAAATATGTTCCTAAGATTTCCCTTGAGTTGTGGAATGGTTGTAAAGCTAGTTTACGACATTTCCAGATATGGGGGTGTCCAACACATGTGCTAAAGAACAGAAATGGAAATCTAGACTCTAAGTCTGTGGTCTGCCTGCTTGTAGGATACTCCAAAGAAACCAGAGGTGGACACTTCTATAATCCTAGAGATAACAAAGTATTTGTATCGATAAATGCAACGTTTCTTGAGGACGATTATATTAGTGACTATAAACATCGTTCTAAGATTGTATTAAATGAGTTGGAGCCTGGTGAGACTAGTGTTTCATCAACAAGAGTTGTTTATCCATAAACATCTGAGAGTCAGATGGTTTCTGATCAGGATACACTATCACCTAGACACAGTGAGAGGGTTGTGAGACAACCTGAACACTATTTAGGTATAGGTGAGGGACAGGGTGTTGTCTTTGTTGATAGTATGGATGATCCATTGACATTTAAGAATGCAATTGAAGATCCTGATAAAGAGGAATGGCTTAAATCCATGAATCTCGAGATAGAGTCCATGTACTCTAACTCAGTCTGGGATCTTGTAGACTTACCGGATGGGGTAAAACCCATAGGGTGTAAGTGGATCTACAAGAGAAAGAGAGGAGTAGACGGGAAGGTAGAGAATTTCAAAGCAAGGCTAGTGGCCAAGTGTTATACCTAGAAAAATGGGGATCCATTATGAAGAGACATTCTCGCCAGTAGCCATGTTTAAGTCTATTAGGATTCTCTTATCCGTTGATGCTTATTTCGATTATGCAATTTGGTAAATGGATGTTAAGACTGCATTCCTGAATGACAATCTTGATGAGAGCATTTATATGATGCAACCCAAGGGATTTGTTTCTCCAAATTAAAAGCAAAAGGTTTGCAAGCTGCAAAGGTCCATATATGGACTTAAGCAAGCATCTAGATCTTGGAACATTAGGTTTGATGATGTGATCAAAACCTAAGGCTTCGAGCAGAACGTCGACGAGCCTTGTGTCTACAAGCGTATCATTGACAAGACAATAGTTTTCTTGGTCCTATACGTAGATGATATCCTACTCATTGGGAATGATGTGAGAGTGTTGTTTGATGTAAAGGGCTGGCTGGCTAGCCAATTCCAAATGAAAGATTTGGGAGAAGCGAGTTATGTTCTAGGGATCCAACTTATAAGGGATCGTAAGAACAAACTCATAGCATTGTCTCTGGCATCATATATCGACAAGATTCTTATGCGATTTTCGATACAAAACTCCAAGAAAGATAAGTTACCTTCCAGGAATGGAGTTCAGTTGTCTAAGGAACAGTGTCCTAAGACACCTCACGAAGTTGAGGATATGAGACGTGTACCCTATGCATCGGCAGTAGGTAGTCTCATGTATGCTATGTTATGCAAGAGACCGGACATCTGCTCTACAGTGGGAGTAGTCAGCAGATACCAGTCCAACCCATGATTGGATCATTGGGTTGCTGTCAAGACAATTCTCAAGTATCTTCGGAGAGCGAGAGACTACATGCTAGTGTATTCTGGGCAGGATTTGATCCCGTTAGGATACACAGATTTTGATTTTCAGTCAGACAGGGATTCTAGGAAATCCATGTCTGGATCAGTATTCACCTTGGGTGGTGGATCCATTGTGTGGAGAAGTATCAAGTAATATTACATTGCTGACTCCACCATGGAAGCCGAATATGTAACCGCTTGTGAAGTTGCTAAAAAGGGTTGTTTGGCTCCGTAAGTTCTTGAGTGATCTAGAAGTTGTTCCAGACCTGGATAGGCCCATCACACTTTATTGTTATAACAGTGGTGCTGTGGCTAATTACAAAGAACCAAGAAGCCACAAGAGAGGGAAGCATATAGAGAGAAAGTATCATCTTATTAGATAGATAATGTAGAGAAGAGATGTGATCGGTACAAAGATAACCTTACAAAACAATCATGCTGATCCATTTACAAAGACCTTACCGGCTAAAGTGTTTTCAGGTCACCTAGATGGTCTAGGGTTACGAGACATGCCTCACATGCTTTAGTGCTAGTGGGAGATTGTTGGGGTTTATGCCCTAAAGATGTAATTTGTAAATGGATTTATGAAATAAATTAAAAGAAAAGTTCAATTCATTCTTGTTATGTTATTTATTTTATAAACTTGTGCATATATTTAACATCCAAGATTGCCAGATGTAAAATCGAACCGTGTATATGAGTGTCATATACGAATGGATACGGTAAGAGACGTGCAATCTAAGGAGTCCATAAATAGTAAATAAAGTTGGGTACTTTATTTGTGGTTAATCAATAGTTGTGGTTCATTCCGTAATGTACGATGATTTAATCATGAATTATTCATATGAGATATGGGAATGAAGACACCTTGTATGATATGATCATATAGGACTGGGCCATGATCTATATGAATCTCTCACCAAGATCCGTTTATCGATAAGATTCATATATATCAACTAATGATGGCTATATGTGGGTGATCTTAATCCTGAGTGTCTTATTGACTCCTTCAGGTTAAATCGTTTTCTTTGATATACCATGGGTGAGGTCAGATGCATTTCCTGATCAATATACTCCGTATTTTGGGATTGTGGTTTGACTTTTGGCTGGGAAGGTTTGTACACAATAATGGAATCCACTCCTTCTTGTGAGAAGTAGATGGTAGTTCCCTTAAGAGTTGATTCGGGGCTTGGACAATATAAGCGCTCTCCTAATTCCGTAAGGAAATAAGATTTATTGTCCATTAGAGAATCAATGGTACTTAAAGGATATATGTAATTAGAGGGGTATAACGGATATTATGACCCATCTCTAATTATGAACTACTGTGCAGGATCACATCATGTGTAATATTTATATCGATGAACACCGAGTTGTATCGGTCTGTGTAAAAGCGTCTACAATTGAAAGAGTGCATCTTCGGGTTTTTAGTGGAATAACACCGGAGTTAATAATCAAGGAATATTAATTAAAGAGTTTAATTAATGATTCTGATGATTATTGGAGCTCAAAATACTGTGGGTCCATTAGGTCCCCTTGCTAGCCCCATCGATTTACGTAACAAGGGTCACGGTTAATTAATTGGATTGTCCAATTAATTGTATTTATTCGGGAATTAATTGAATGATGAGATTATTTAATTAATGAATGTTAATATTTAAATTAATTAAATTTAAATTGATTAAATAA
The DNA here is from genome assembly GCA_032871835.1 of Dipteronia dyeriana. Taxonomy (NCBI): domain Eukaryota; kingdom Viridiplantae; phylum Streptophyta; class Magnoliopsida; order Sapindales; family Sapindaceae; genus Dipteronia; species Dipteronia dyeriana. The sequence continues at coordinate 73,525,817 of CM065300.1, read as the reverse complement.
TTTTATTTAATTATATTGGTAATTATGAATTATTAATTAACTATTAATTGGAGGGTGTTAGTTGATATATGGATTTAGGTGAAGGTAAATAATAGGATTATTTTATTTTACTAAATCATTTATCTAAGTATTTGAATTTAAGTTTAAATTTAAAATACTTATTATCACTTTTAATATGTTTGATATATTTAAAAAGGATAATTAAAAGATATATATTAATTATAACACAAGAGATTGTATTGGATGTAAATTAGTGTGTGCACATACATAAGTGTTTGTATAGGATATTAACAAATATATATATAAAAGATAAAAAAGATAAAAAAAAGAGGTGAATGCAAGTGCAGGCGTAAGAAATCGATTGAAAGAAAAAAGTGTGATTTTTTTTTATGTGTACTTGATACACACGAAAAAAAAAGTGGGTTGACTTTATAAAAAAAAACACCCAAGAATGTGAAGCATCAGTTGAAAATTAAGTTTTTTTTCTTTTGTGCACTATACACCATTGAAACAGAATAATATAATAACTAGAATTGTTCTTGTTATTTTTCTCTTAGAAGAAAGAGTTTCTTTAATTCTCTCTACATCCTCTATTCAAGTTCCTGATATTATGACGCGCTCACACGCAGTTACCAGTCCCAGGAGATAGCAAGGAAGAACGAGTGGTTTAGACAGGAGCACATCGTAAAGTGAAGGAGCCTCCAAACGTTGGTAAGATTGGTTCAGATAGGAGCATATCGTAAAGTGAAGGAGCCTCCAAACGTTGGTAAGATTTTCTTCTTCTGATTTTATTGATTACAATTTCTTGTGTTTACATATTGTATGTATTAGTTCCGAAAAATAATTACGATCCCAAGTTCACTGGTCCCAGATACAGATTAGGATCTATATAAAAATTTTAAAACCTAGTTCCGTTGCGTGACCGGTGAACGAGGTTTTAATATTGGGACCTCCCTTGGCTTCTCTATCTGAATTGCAAAGAATAGTAAGTATTTATATGATTTTTCCTCGTGAATCCCCAATTCTTCTTAGGTTTTGGAAATCCATCAAGTGGGAAAGTAGAATGAAACAAGGAATGAGAATCCTTTCTTAAATTGGATTTCCTTTTTTGATGTTTGACTTATAATTTGAGTTTTGAAGTTTCCCAAACATGTTTTGGTCTTCTAAAATCATTAGAATTTGATTTGAGAAGTTTTGGAACAATTATGGACCAATTCGGAGTGGTTTTCTAACAAATATCCTTCAAACCCCAGCCTGGGTCGCTCCGTAGGTTACCATGGTCCAAACCGTGAAATTATTCTGCCATGTACCGCTCCTCAGACAGTTGGGTAGGTTATGCATGAACAGCGGTCTAGCCTGCGGTTGACTTTTCAACACTGACCTTTAGTTACTAAATTACACATAACGTCTTCTAGGAATCTTGGAATTGCAATCCATAAAGTGCGCCGGAAACTAGACATATAGAGCTTTCAATCCATAGGTGGTAGGACACACAATTCGATTGGAGCTGAGAGATTTGGGCCTCCACAATCTATCTGTTCTACAGTGGCTGAAATTCATCTTTTTGCTCATTTTCCTCCAAAATAACATCCAACACCTCTTATATGGAATGTGACCTACACATGCTCAACAAACACATAAAATACCTAATTTCACACAAGAACAAAGCACAAATAATAGGAAATGAGGACCTAAAACATGTATAGAAATAAATCGATCACTTATCTTCAATAGGCCGTGGTCCTCCGGTAGTGGAAATCGAGCGTCCTCGTGATCTTCTTCGCGATGGAGATCGCACTGCTTGGATATCCATCGGCGACTAAATTTCATCCATGGAGATTCAATGGCTGATAGGGGTGGAAAGCCCCATTCAATTTTTTTATTATTAATAAAAAAAAGCTAACTTTTTTTTTATTTTGGAAAAAGAGTGAAGGTCCATTTTTTTAAAAATATATAGGATTTTTAATTTCTTAATTTAAAATTCTGATTTAAATATTTATAAACGTTCAAATTAAATAAAAATATATATTAACCAAAAAAGTTATTGTCCAATACTATTCAATACAAATAATATAGGGCATGTTTGTTACGTGGGATAGGACATCTTATTCTAATCCCACATTTGTAGTCTATAAGGGATTGGATTTCTCCAATCCCGTGTAGACAAATAGTTCTGCTGGGACGAAACTATCAAGTACACACAAAGGTTAGGATAATATTTTGTCCCAGTTTTTTTTGTTTACTTTTTCCCCCTTATTTTAATTAGAGTATTTAAAATTAAATATATATTTTTTAAATTAATTTAATATATTTTATTCTTTTTAAATATTAATATATATTTTTCAAACATATATTAATAAATTAAGTTTTTTAAAATGGAAACTGGTTTAAACCTATTAAGGTTTAGCAACCAAATTGAATTGAACTGGACTGGTTTTTATCGGTTCGGTTCTTTTCAGTTTTGGACCTCTTTTGACCTATTTGGTAATGTAATGGGCTTTTACCCTAACTTTTGGCCAATCTATTTTTTATATACAATAGAGACTCAAGATGGGAGCCCCTGACCTTGCAAAGCTGCAACACCAAACATAAAACACTAATTAGATAAATATAAAATTAAAAACAAATAAAACATAGTAAAAAATAAACAAAAAAGAAAAAAGAAGTTGCAAACTTGCAATAAAGATAAACACAAAAACAGATCTCTGTTTTTCTTAAAATCTAAAACCTAATTTGTATCTATGTTTTTTTGCATCTCATCACCAGATTCAAAAATGAAGCATTTGAATTCACTATAGATGTAATTTTTATAGAAAATCCCTACAGACACTATGAAACCCAATTTATACATGTTCTCATCCCCCAACATTGGCACCAACACTTTTGCTCTTCAATTACCAAATCGAAACCCTAAAGTTCTCCAGAACAGATGCCTAAATAGAAATAAATGGAAAAATAAAAATGAAAACTTGACAGCTGTATGAAAAATGGAATCTCAATACACTTGGTAGGATTGTTAGACTCTTGTAAACTTGACAACCGTATTTTAGAAAAAAAATTAAGAGTTAGAGAGACAAGAAGATAAACTTTGGCTAGAGAGAGACTATATTATGGAGATTAAGTAGATGGAAGGAAGAAATTAAACATATTAGAGCCGTTTAGTGTGTTGAGAAATAGAGAATAGATATTGAGACTTGAGAGTTGAGAGAGCGGCTGAGAACCTTAGAGTTTGGGACTGAAAGTGAAAGGAGAAAACAAATAGGTTTTTTGTTTTAACTTAAATATGTGATTCAATGGTTCAAAGCGGATCCAGAACCGAATAGAATTGAAAACAATTCGGTTTTTAAAAAATCAAACCGGTTTGAACCGAATAGAAATTGCGAACCGAACAAAATACCTTTTTTTTTTCAATTTGAATTGGATCGGTTCGGTTATGAAAATTCCCATAATCACTTATAGTGTAAAATATACCTAAGGCGGGGGGGGGGGGGGGGGGGGGGGGGGGTGAATATGTATAATCTCAAAATTCTTGCAATTTCTTCTTCTCCATAAGAAGTAAAATTGCATAAAGAAACAATAACAAGTAAACTGATTCAACTAGTAATATGATGTCAATTAAGCAATGGATGAATCAATACAATTTGAAGAAAGTAAGGAAAACAAAAGTAGAAATCAACCCAAGGATTTTTACGTGGTAAAACCTCATAAGAGGAAACATCCAGGGGTTGATACCACAACAACTGGTAAAAGCAAATAACTATGACAAATAGGAGATACACGCTCAAGAGGCAATCAACATAAGATTCACTCTCTAAGCTATCTACACCTATTTTACCCTCATGCCTAGTGAACTTACTACGCCGACTTCCTATCCAAGATCTCCTGTCTCTAGAAAGATTCCTTGCTTGTCTATCCAAGTCCTTTCGACTCTAGACAAGACTTCCACGCTTAACTATTCTGATCACCCATATCCTACCCATATCCTAGCCAAGACTTCCAATGCCTAGCTATCCAAGACATCATGGCTCTAGCCAAGACTTCCAATGCTCAAATCAAAGAATCTCCCTCGGAAATGAGACTTTCAACCTCTTCACAAGGCAAATGATCTAAGTGGATGCAAATGATGCAAACACAAGTTCACAAGGCAAATGATCTAAGTGGTTGCAAATGATGCAAACAAAAGCAACATAGTATATATAATCAATATATCTTATGAAAACTAGAAATGAATCAATGAATACATATCACATGTATTATAGTTTGCAATTTAACAAAAGTAATGCAATCACACAAATGATGCATATACATATTGTTAGTAGTAAAATTTGGCTAGGGGATCAAAGAGAAATTTTCCACTCTCCTAGCTCGAATCAAAGCCCAAATTCGACATTCATTAGACCCCGGGCGAACCATGAAACTAGCCCGCAGAAGCAAGGAAGGATCACTGGGCTTCGGAACTATCAAGGATAAAGCTAGGCACGACCAGGTCCAACCCTCACATGAACATTGGAATCCGAGCTTCTCGAGTCCACCTATTCCGGAACCTTAGTTCTTGGGATCGGGCTCCAAAACCAACCTGTGAAAGCGAGAAATGATCGTCGAGCTCAAGAAGCACTTGAAGTGAACCCCATCACAAACAAGAATGAGCTCCTTCCAGGTCAAGGCTTCCTGAGGTCAGATTTAACTCATAGCCAAAGCCAGAAGCCCGCTAACCACACTAAAAGCCCGCTGCCCCCATCAGATACTAGGAGAGAGTCTCTAAGAGGATCAGGTTCATGCTATAGCTAAATCGCTAAGGGATGCCTGTAGCCTACCTAGACATGAAAGAAAAATCTCGCCTAATCTGCCACCCGTAAGTGCCCGTAAGACCGTCCCAAGCTTCTAAGACCAGAACTAAAGCATGGATCTGCCTTGCTTTACAAAATAGCTAGTGACCTCCATGAAGAATCATGCCATGAATACACACAGGATCATATCTACATTATAATGAATGTTAAATGCAGCATACGTGTAAGACAAGAGTTTGATTCGAAAGAGGAAACAAACTTATCTCCTCCTACGATAATCTTGATTCCGTAACTTACTCGAAGTCAACGACTTTTAAATAGAGGATCCCGCCTGATAAGGAGGGAACAGATTCAGAAAATTGTGGCGGGCGGTTCATGAGTTTAAACCTGCTGGGAGAATGTATAAATAATCCCAATATGATGTAGAATGAGAAGGGGAAATAGAGTAAAAAAAAAAGAATGACGATTACGCTGGACCTAATTTCTGTGAACAGAATACAACCATCATTGTATCTACTATTCGACAAGCAGGAAGTTGCTACCCTCCTATGTCCTAGAGAGATTGAGAGTATATGTGAGAGATTTCTGTATACCATGAGTGATCAATAATAAAGCTCTCATTCGCTATCATATTATCATTCAAATATTCATTTTTAACTTAACTGGCCATCACCTCCGTGGTAGTGGTCTCGAGGGTGTTAGTTGGAAATTTTCATATTGAGCAAATTTCCATTTAACACTTTCTGGTGCCTTCTGTGGAAAAAACTTCCACACCGTCGTTTTTATATTCATAAGTTTGTTATTTTGCGGTTAATCATGAGGCTTTGCTCCTCCCAAGGACAACCAGGCGTATCGGAACAACTTTCAGCCATTGTGCAGAAAGGTCCAGAAGAAAGGCAGAAAATTCGGGCTCCGTGACCAGGTCCCAGACTAGCTAGCCACTGTGCGGGCTTCAGATCCCCCTATGGGAAGCCAGGTTACGCTTGACGAACAAGCGGCGGCCTTCATGGAAAATATCCACCTTCAACTGCTCGCCGAGGGTATTACTTTCCAGCAAGCAAACCTCTTCAACCAAGGAGAACCAAGCAGGCCTGGGACTCGACAGCTTGCCTTTGATCGCCTGGGACCTACCCCTCCGGAGCTAGCTCGTAATGGAACTGGACCCAGGCCCTCGATCAGGGATAGGTTAGGACCCATGCCCCCCCGTTTCTGAAGCTCTGCCACGTTACCAACCCAGGTAAGTTAATTCCATTGCGGACGTACTTCCTCGAGAGCGGCGAGAGTTTCTTCACCCGACAACTTCAAGGAGGGAGGCTCGGGCTAGTGAGGAAGAAAGCCAGTAAAGCCCCTAGGCAGATCCCGTCCAAAGAAGGAATCGGGTAGAGGTCGCCATCTAGTCAGAAGGGTTTGACAGTGAAGAGTTCGAGATTAATTCAAGGAAACCTAAGAGCAAGCGTCTGAGAGTCTAGTTGGCAGAGCTTCGGAAAGAGATCTAGCAGATGAAGAAAGGGAAGTACAAGGAAGACAAGAAAGACCCTTTAAGTGAGATGAATGCCTCATTCACCATAAGGATCAGGGAGGCAGAGCCCTTGCCAAAATTCAAAATACCGACTGATTGATTCTCCGGGACTGAGGATCTTTTGAGCCACTTGTAGAGCTTCGTTCAACAGATGGAGGTCCAGAACACGACCAGGGCCACTATGTGTCGAATATTCCCAACTACGCTGACGGATTACGCTGGCAGTGTGGATTACTTCACGAAACTGTCAACTGATTTCTGCTTGCAATTCTATAGAGGTAAGCCCCGATTGAAGGATCCAATCAATCTACAGTATGTGATCCAGGAGAGGGAAAACCCTCATGGCTTATGTCGAGCGTTTCCACAAGGAAGTCATCCAAATGGGGGTCTTCACCGAGAAAGAAACCCTCACCAATTTTAGGAGGAACTTGGGGGCGGGCAAGCTTTTTCGGTCTTTCGACAAGCGACCTCCAAAGACCTACCAAGAAGCCTATGATCAGGCTTTGGAGCAAATTGAAGTCGACAAACAGATCAAGGTCAAAATGGAACACGACAACATAAGAACCATAAAGCGACAGAAGAAGGAAGTTTCGAAACCAGAGCATAAAAGCAAAAACAGACCCCAACAGGGTTACGTATCACTTCCCTATTTCTCAACCTGATCTGAAAGGTATCCAGCAAAATGAACTCCTCCTAGGACAGTGGCTCCAATAGCACGAGATGAGAGGGAATATGATCATTACAACCCCTTAAATGTATCCCGTGAAATAATCTATCTTGGCATTTGGGACAAGGAATTACTACAGAAGCCCGCACCCATGGAAGCCCCTGACGATAAGAGGAACTGTTATAAGTATTGTGATTTTCACAAAGACGTTGGACACAACACTTCAGAATGCTATAACTTGCGAAACCAGATCGAGGCTTTAATAATGGCGGATGTTTTGGTAGAATTCTTACAACAGGTCAGGGATAACATTCAGACTATAAGGGAAGTGCAAGCAGAGATCTGTGAGCATGCTGAGAAAAGAAAGGGGGAGCAGGCGAATCTGATGTAGCAAATCTTGGTAATACATACCATCAGCGAAGGACCTACTTTAGTTGGTACCTCTAATAATTCCAGGAAAAACCACGCAAGGAAAATCCCTCGTGTGTATGAAAGACGGGGTATCTACATGGTCGACCGGAGTCTGACCAACCCTTCTCAGATGTCACAGATCATTTTCATAGAAACGGATGTCTACAACACCGTGCAGCCTCATGTCGATACCATGGTGATCATGGTACAGATTGCTAGCTACATGGTATACCGTGTGCTCTTCGATACAGGTAGCAGTGTCGATATCTTATTTAAAGACACCTTGGAAAAGCTGAACTTGAAACAGTGGTGCTACAATAGTTGCACTACCCCGCTGTATGGGTTCACTGAGGACTCAATCATACGTGTGGGATAAAAAAATCCTGCCAGTAATCATTGGATCCACACCTATTTAGTAGAATGTCATAACAGACTTCGTGGTGGTGGATACCTCATCGGCCTACAATGCAATATTTTGAAGGCCATTCTTGTCATCCTTGAAATAGGTCCTATCCATCTACCATGACGTCCTGAAGTTCCCAGTAGGAGACAAGGTGGGGGAAGTACGAGGTGACCAACAAGTAGCCAAAAGATGCTATGCAGTGTCCGCCAGTCCAACAGCCCTAGAAAAACAACTTGGCCAAATAACAACGATCTAGGATAGAGCAACACCTGTATTGACCCTGGAAGATATAAGACCCATAAGTCATCCGGAGGGTGACCTCATGGAGCCAGATAAGGAGGAGCAAAGAAAGGAATGGGCCAGCGTTCATCCCGTGGACAAGCTAGAACAGATTTCCCTCTAAATGGGCGATCCCTCGAAAGTTGTCAAAATCGGAGTCACTCTTAAGCCGAGAGTGAAAGAGGGTTTGATAGGGTTTGATCGGGCTCCTCAAAGAGTTCAATGACATCTTTGCTTGGAGTCATGACGAGATGCCTAGAATCCCGATGTCTTTGGCTGCTCAGCGATTGGCAGTGGATCTGACCTTGAAGCCCTTCAAACAGAAAAGACGTCACTTTAATGCCGAAAGAAATGCTGCGGTTCAGGAATAAGTGAACAAATTGGCCCAAGCAAGCTTTATTAGAGAAACACGTTACCCCGAATGGATCGCCAACGTGGTCATGGTCACAAATTTGAATGGCAAGTGGTGCATGTGCATCGATTATACTGACCTCAACTGGGCATGCCCAAAAGACAGTTTCCCTCTACCAAAAATTGATCAGTTGGTTGACTCCACCTCTAGAAAAAGGCTCCTAAGCTTCATAGAGGTGTTTTTAGGGTACAACAAAATTATGATGCACCCCGCCAACCAGAAAAAGACTAGTTTCATCACTGGACGGGGTTTGTATTGCTACAAGGTGATGCCATTTGGGCTTCAAAATGCGGGGGCTACGTATCAACGGTTGGTCAATAGGCTGTTCAGACCAGAAATAGGAAGATCAATGGAAGTATACATCGATGATATGATCACCAAGTCCTCAACCATTGAAAGCCATCTGGACGACCTTCGCAGAACTTTCGTGATCTTAAGGGAGAACCAGATGAGATTGAACCCCTCCAAATGCGCCTTTGGGGTAACCACGGGGAAGTTTCTAGGCTTCATTGTTCATGAGAGAGGCATAGAGGCTAACCCAGAAAAGAATAAGGCAATCCTTGATCTAGAGTCCCCTATGTCACATAAACAGGTTTAGGTCTTGATCTGGCTGGTAGTAGCGCTCAACAGGTTCATTTCTCGGTCTACAGATAAATGTCTCCCATTCTTCAAAGCAATCAAGCAGGGAAAAACTTGAAATGGGACCAGGAAAGTGAACAAGTTTTTCAAGCCTTGAAGATATATCTGTCAAGCCCTCTGCTACTGGTCAATCCAAGTCCTGGGGAAGAACTTCAAATCTACTTGGCCGTTTCAGAGATTGCAGTAAGTGGCGCCCTGATCAAAGAATGTGGAGAAAGGGTCCAACGGCTTATCTACTACGTGACCCATGCTCTAACCAAACCAGAAAAGAATTATACCATTCTAGAGAAGCTCGCGTATGCTTTGGTGACCTCAGTAAGGAAGCTTCGTCCCTACTTTCAAGCTCACTCAATAGCTGTAGTGATGGACCAACCCCTCTATCAATTATTGCAAAGGCCGGATGTATCCGGAAGGTTGGTTTTATGGGTCTTGGGGCTCACCCAGTTTGATTTAAGGTACAAGCCCATGACTGCAATTAAAGCCCAGGCTTTGACGGAATTTGTAAAAGAACTCTCAGTACCCCCAGGCCAAGTGACCTCCATAGCGATAAACATAACCCCTAAGATGACTCCAAAATCCGACAGCTGGCCGGAAGGTTGCAAGTCATGGATCCTCTACACAGATTGAGCGTTTGGGCAAGTCGGGGGAGGATCGGGTATAGTTCTTATCGACCCAGAGGGGATTGAGTGCTGCCACTGTTTCAGATTTAAATTTAAAGCCACTAATAATGAGGCAGAGTATGAAGCCCTCTTAGTTGGGATAAAGGCGGCCACAAAGCTTAGGGTCGATTACCTACAGGTCAGGAGCGACTCGTTACTCATAGTCAACCAAGTCTCTAGGGATTATCAGGCAAAAGGGGATAACATGATTTCTTACTTGAAGCTAGTTCAACAGCTTAAGAGTAAATTTAAAGGATTTAAGATTGAGCAGGTACCTCGACAGAAGAATCTCCAAGCTGACATCCTAGCCAAGATAGTTGCGAATGGTGGCCAGACCTTACCACAGGGAGTCCTTTTCTAAGTGATTCCCTTACCCAACATAGCAGAAGGTAAGGAGGCGTACACCCTAGATCGGCAGTCATACTGGATGGACTCAATAATGGATTACCTCCAAGAAGGAAAACTCTCTGGGGAGCCCGACCAAGCCAAGAGAATCAAGAGGCTCTCAGTTCGATATTACTTGGTAGTTGGGTACTAATACAATAGAGGCAGATCTCTTCCTCTGTTTTGTTTTTTACATCCTGATGATGCAAAATGGGCAATGAAAGAGGTTGACTCCAGGGAATGCGGGAACCATAATGGGGGGGAAGCTCTGGATTATCAAGTACTCCGCCTGGGCTACTACTGTCCAACCATCCATCAAGACATAAAGAACTTAGTACGGTCTTGTGAAGCTTGCTAGAAGACTGCAAACTTAAATCACCTCCCGCTAGAGCGGTTGTCATCGCTTAGCTCACCATACTCCTTTGCTATATGGGGTGTCGACTTGATCGGACCGCTTCCAACTGCTCATGACCAGACCAAGCCAAGCATGCTGTCGTGGAGATTGACTACTTTACAAGATGGGTCAAAGTTGGACCACTCTCCCAGATTTCGGAATAAAATACAACAAGATTCATAAAAAATAATGTAATTTACAGATTCGGGATCCCTCTTGTCATTGTAGCTGACCTCGACAAACAGTTTGATAACGGCCGGTTCAAGGACTATTGTGAGGACTTGGGATTCAACCTTAGATTCACTTTAGTAGCCCACCCCCAGACTAACGGGCTGGTGGAATCCACTAATAAGACTATTAAGAAGCTGTTGAAAAAGAAGTTGCAGCAGAAAAATGGTAGATGGGTTAAGGAGCTTCCTGAGGTCCTTTAGGCTTACCGCACGACGAGAAGAACGACCACCGGGGAAATGCCTTATTCTCTGGCCTTCGGGGTTGAAGCGGTACTTCCCATTGTGCACAAACTGACCTCCTTCATAGTTCAACATTTTGAACAGGGAAGCAACGAGGACAAGCTCCGAGCTAGCTTAGGCCTCTTGGAAGAAAAATAAGATCGGGTAGCAGAGAAGGTAGCAATTTACCAGAGCAAGATTGCCAGATACTTTAACAAGAGGGTGAAAGCCTGAAACTTTAAGGAAGGGGACCTAGTTCTCAAGAAAGTGACATTGAATACTAAGAAAAGGTAAGACGGGGTCTAGGGCCCAACTGGGAGGGACCTTACTTACTAAAGGTGGTGGTCCGCAACGGGGCGTACAAGCTCGAGGACTTGAATAGTCGACTTATCGATCATACTTGGAATGCAGATCACCTAAGAAAATTCTACCCTAAACAGGGGACTCATGAGCAGGCTACCCCCACCTAGTTTTTAATCACCAACAATAATGTACTATATTATTTTATCATCAATAAAGCCTGTTTACTTCATCTTAAACTATGTTATATGTTGATTTGGTTCTACACGGGAAAATTCGACAGTATCACCCCAAGACCAGGGATTAGCTGGAGGAGCCCCCTTGTTGTCCCTGATGCCTCGGCCGGGCACTACCCCCTGCCAAGAAGGATCTGAGTGTGAGAGCATAGTTGCCATCCAGATCTCATGACCAGGAAATAGCTAGATAGCCCTCCTAATGCCTTGATCTGGCTACAATCCCCAAGAAGGATTTGATTGTAAGAGCATAGTTGTCATCCTGAGAGATCAGGAGATAGCTAGATAGCCCTCATGATGCCTTGGTCGGGCTACAACCCCCAAGAAGGATCTGAGTGTAAAAGCATAGTTGCCATCCAAATCCCAAGACCAGGAAATAGCTAGATAGCCCTCCTGATGCCTTGGCTGGGCTGCAACCCAAGAAGGATCTGAGTGTAAGAGAATAGTTACTATATATATCTCGAGACCAGGAAATAACTAGATAGCCCTCCTGATGCCTTGGTCGGGTTATAACCCCCAAGATGGACTCGAGTTTAAGAGAACGGTAGCCATCCTAATCTCCAGTCTAAGAGAGGGATAGATGTCTCTCCTTGATACCTCATTCGGGCTATAACCCCCTAGAGGGGATCGAGAATGGAGAGCTCTTTTACTTAAACTCCAATGTCCTAGTTATTACTTGTCGCTAATTCTCCGTGTATATGTGGTTGCTTACTATGACAGGTGCGGACTGGTCTACGATCGCACAAGGGGACTATCTACTAAAGTCACCGAGCTATAAGTTTTTATTGAGAGTTGAAAGCTCGAGCTAGCTATCTACTCTCACACTTAAGCAGTTTTCCAATCTTCTTGCTTTCCCAAGTTAAGTCAAGTTGTTTTAGAGGCTGTACCTAGATCGAGATCAGAAATGAAGCAAATACATGCCAATCAAGTCGAAATTTGAACAGAATCTAAAGTCAATTTTCATTAATGAAATGAGGAGCCTATCCCCCTGTAAGGTAATAGCAGCTGAACAGAGAACCCAACCCATGGTTCCGGGCTACAAAGTACTAGTAAAAAAAAGTGATGATGATGATCAAGCATGAGTAGAGATGGGATGCCTACCCCTTTTTCCGGGCATTCAGAACAAGCTACAAGAAGATGGATTCAAACTTCTGCATCCTCCTGATTTCCTCCAGCTTTCCCTCCTTCAGGATGAACCTAGCCCCTTCTCCTCTTTCTGGTGGTCGCTCATCCTGGTTAGCCGCCTCAGCCACTTCTTCATGAGGATGCCCCTAGATTGCTTATTGGTCAGCTGGGTCCTACACCAAGACCTCATTGACCACCGTCATGACCTTAGATGGTATGGCTGCATGAAGAAGGTTGGCCATCGACATTGTCTTGATCTCTCCCACTGCTGGCTCCTCCCTTGAAGGCACCTTAAAGGGACCTCGAGCTTTGGTAAGGCCTTCTTCTAGTTCCGTGGGTTAAACCCCCCTAGAGGACTGTCCGGGACCTGACGTTAGGAAGGTCGGGAAAAGATGAGGCATATTTGGTCTTTCAGGCCGCTTCCCAGCTCCATCCCCAGTAGAAAGACCCGTTTTGTCATTTTTAGGGAGGGACATCTCTGCAGCCGTAAACATAATTTCCTCCCATCCCAACCAGTGATATTGGAGAGGTTAAATGGGAGGGTAAGGTCTTCCGGGACCTGGAAAGAGGCATAGAAATACCCCTCGCTAAAAGAGGCTTCCACTTCGGCCTGAAGCTTGGCAACTTGGGCCTGTAGATCTTGGTTCTCAACATCCAGTGCCTTCACTTCTTCCTTCTAGTTATCCCACTGACTGGCTTGACATTGAACAAAAGACCACTTCAACCTCTCATGGTCGCACTGAAGCTCGACCAGTTGTGCTTTCATTCCCCTCTGGCTAGTATTCATCTCTTGTACCAAGGCTTGATCCCGCGCCAACAATTCCATGGCCCGCTCAGCTTCAGCCTCAGCTCTGGCATCCCGGTCACGGAGAGAAGTTACCTGGTGACCCATGGCTACATGGAACTTGAAGGCATTCAAAGGGAATTCAAGTTAGAAAACGACGAATCAAATTGTTATATGAGAAAATAAAAGGCGATGACTACCTCAGCCAAGAGGGCAACACCCTTTGTAAGTAGGATATCCACGGGCATTGAAGCCATCCTGGAAAGCCTGCCACCAGGGAAGGACGTAACGAACTACTTTAAAACCTCATCTTGGCCAACCGAGCCCAACTGATGGTAGGGGCAAACAGGGGGAACCTCAAGAAGACTAGCCTCGGGATCCCTTGAAGCCTGAACTGATTGAGGCGAAGATGGAACGGTTGAGGTAATGGGTAATGTGACTGAAGGAGCAGTAGTTGTAGCAGACGCCTTCGATAAAGGGGTAGCGGTGGTAGTATCAGCGGCCGGGGGAGTGGGCCCTCCTTCGATTTATAGCTCTAGCAATTCAAGATGTAAGAATAGCCATCTTAGAGCTCACAGGGGAAGGTGAATAAATCGAAGCAGACGAAACCCTAGCTGGATCGGTAGGCTAACTTTTCTCCAAAGTGCCCAGGGGGCTTTCCGGGGAAGTCTAGCTTGAGGTGAAGGGGTACGAGCCTGCCGAGCTTCACGGGAAGCTGGAGCAATAACAAAAACTGTTTACAAAATAAAATAAAAATGGTAAAGCCATCAGAACTGAACCATTCAACGACACAAAGCTTGATGGTTCAAGGTACTTACGAGAAGTAGCGTCGGATATTCGCAGGTATCGGTTTACTCGACGAGGATCAAAATGGTCAGCAGTCGGAAACTTCAGGTTCAAATAGTTCCTAGCAAGGATGGATTTCAGCACCACCTCAGACTCGGCAGACAAGGTTTCTTGACTCCACGTAGGCTTATCGTTGAAAGTTGTAGGGACCGCAAACCTATGCTCACCTGTAAAGATCGAGCTCCCTAATCATCGCCAACCAATATCCATTCTTCTTTCCAGGCTGGATTTTTCCTTGAATCTCCAGGGATGATGAAATTGAACTTATTCTTGGCATTAACGTAAAACTGACCTAGGGGAACCTCAACCAGGCTCCCAATTTGAAAGAGGAATGCAATCTCCTTTGCTCCGGGCTCTCTGGTTATCTTGCTTAGCTCGTACTACTCCCTCTACAGCATGAGGAAGCTAATCAAATGCCTCCAGAAGCCAGGTGTCAACTGAAAGGGAGCTAGCTGAAGGGCAATGAGAGCCCGCCGAATGGTAGGATGAAAAATAAGCCTTACCCCGCTCTCAAAGGCCACCACATGGATGGGGAGCACGCCTTTGGGTGAGTTAAAGATGTGAAACAAATATTACGGTGTGTATAATATTAATCTAGAGGGGGGTGAATAGATTTTAAACAAATTTACCCAATTTTCGTTAAAGGTCAAGTTGACAAAAATGCCCCTAGCTAGTTACAACAAAATGACAAATGTAAAGATTACGAAAATATTAAAGACACTTAAGATATACGTGGAAACCCTCCAAATGGGAAAAACCATGGGCTGATGAGTGCACCACACTAGAACCTCGAATCCACTAATGGCAAAGAAATTACAACCTAATCCCGGTTTAAATCCACCACCACTACCTAATCCCGGTATAAGTGAATCTAGTCCATCTTGCTTACAATTTAAGCTACCTACTCTCGGAAGCAATACAAGTCTTACTTCTCAATGAAGAGATAAAATTTCCTATGTGAATATATGATGATATTCAATAAACAAACAAGGCTAGGAAACCCTATATGCTTCTCTAGGATAATGAGATGACAATTAATGCAATCCTAGATATCATGAGCTAAATGACATGTTCAAAAAGATTAGCTAAACATAGATCAAACAATCCTATGAAGCTATCACAATATAACACCAATCATGTCATCACAACAATCTCTAATTTGTATCTAGAATATGTTCTAATAGCATACAAACAATTAAAGAAATGGTTTATCAAACAAAACACTTAACTTGTAAGAAGATAATGAAGAACTTACCAAACAAGATGTGAAGAAGCAAACCTATCCATAGATGCACTCTAAATGGCTTTAGATGATGCAAGATGAATTTTTTATGCACATGGGAATGCTTTGAGTGTTTAAAGATGAGTTCTTGAAAGAGTTTTTCCTTTGAAATGTGTTTTAAGGAAAATATATGATTTTCTGAACTCTTACACGACCTTAAAGCAATGAGTTATATATATATATATATATATATATATATATATGTATATGAGATCCAAACAAAGTGAGGTCATTTTGGAAAAAATGTTCTAGCTTCCTCTATGTGCGCTGGTGACGTGCGCTGGTCGAGTAGCGC
Source organism: Dipteronia dyeriana (assembly GCA_032871835.1). Classification (NCBI taxonomy): domain Eukaryota; kingdom Viridiplantae; phylum Streptophyta; class Magnoliopsida; order Sapindales; family Sapindaceae; genus Dipteronia; species Dipteronia dyeriana. Next base: position 73,509,949 of record CM065300.1, on the reverse strand, counting down.
ACCACCAGCGCACAACCTAATTTTTCAATAGGCGCTGGACGAGTGGCGTAGACCAGTGGCGTAACACATGCGACAATCCACTGGAATGTTGCGCTAGTCGAGTAGCGCACCACCAGCGCACTACCCACTTTTTCAACTATGCGCGGGTGCAATTGTGCAGCTCAGTGGGGCATGACAAGCGGTGTTCCACTGGAATTTTACGCTGGTGAGGTGAGCTGGTCGAGTAGCGCACCACCAGCGTACAACCTAATTTTTCAACACTCAAACACACATTTTCAACAAGTCCAAGAGTGATGAAGATGCATCCTATACTAATGCCTAACATGACATAAAACTTTAACTACAAGATGAAAATATATCAAACAAGAGTTATTTAAACCAAAATGCACACAAGTATAAACACTCAACATATATGAATAAGAATTATGCCTGAATTTGTGAGTGTATGCAACTATCTCTTCAAAGCAAGTAAGCACAAGAATTTTACCTTCGGTGCTTCTCCTCTTGAGGTCTTGAGAGCCGAAGCTACCCTTACATAATACCCCAAAAATGTGATTTGTTCACGAAATAAACCAATCAATAAATGAGAACTTTACATTCTCCCTCTTTGGCTATTTCGTGATAAAACCACCACTCACATTGATCCTCACAAAACAAAATAAAACACCTGGAAGATATTCTACATTACAAAGAGATATACATAAAAAAACTTCAAATCTTTAATCTCTTGTAGAATCATCAACCCTACACACAATGAAAACAACAATTACACTTTTCAAACCAAGTGCATATGAGATGATCAAGTGGATAGAAAGCAAAAGCATTTGCATATAAGAATATGAGTAATGCACCACATCATGCAATACTCCCCCTCAAAGGGTTACTCCCCCTAAATGTAATCTCCCCCTAAAACAAGTACTACTCCCCTTAAAGCCAACACATGCTACTCCTTTAACACCACAATGCTAGGTCAATGCTACTCTCCCTTTTTGTCATGATATAGGCAAAGGAAAAGTCCCCAACCGGGTCACTTAAGGCAAAGAAAGAAAGAAGCATACAAGATTGTTGCATAATTATATAAGCCACATTTATGCAACTCAATTAATAGGAGAGAAACAATGAGATTTATTTGAAGAAAATGTGAAAAAAAATGCTTTGCATACAAGACATGTTGCATTCAAGTCCAAAAACAATGGTATTTATCAAAGCAAATGACAAAGGTTTCCAATATAATTCAAACCAATTTCACCATTTGTCATGAGAGAAGCAAGGATATAAAGTTTTTATAGATATCAAATTTTAATGGCATTATATCCAACTTTATCAGCTAAATATGGCATGAGCAACTTTGCACCCTATTTGATTTTTCTTGGTAGGATACCCGTATGATAGTAGCCATGTTCAACTAATAAAGAAAGAGAGACATTAATGAAACATTTTAGTCTCACTAGCTTCTTTTCACATAATATTTTGCATTCAACAATTGCAATCAACAATTCATGCTTTATCATTTTTCATTAGCATGTCATTAAAGAATCATCATGTCATGGAGATAATTATAGGTCATTCAATATGTACTTCCTATGTAGATCTCCTAGTCCAAAAATGCATGTTTGAACACAAATATGACATGGATTGTAATCAAAGCAAAGTTCACACTTATTGAAGAAAATAAAATATACCATAGTATAAGTGCAATCAAGCTAATCAAGCAATCAATAAAGGAGCATATATATTTTCAAAGAAAAATTGTATGCAACAAGTATACAATAGCTCTCTTTGCTTGAGTTCCCCTTATGGGGCTAAAAACCATAACTCATCACTCCATTAAACAAATCCCAATAGATTTACTAAGAGTTTTGAATCGAGTAGCATCTAAGGGTTTAGTAAATAGATCTGCTAGTTGATCATTAGTACCTACATGCTCAAGTACTATGCATTTACTCTCAACTAGTTCTCTAATGAAATGATGACGGATGTCAATATGCTTAGTTCTAGAATGTTGAACCGGATTCTTGGAAATATTAATTTCACTCATGTTATCACAAAAGAGAGTAAGAGTACCTTGATTGAATCCATAGTCGACTAGCATTTGCTTCATCCAAAAGAGTTGTGTGCATCCACTCCCAGTAGCTATGTATTCGGTCTCAGCCGTGGATAAGGAAATCGAATTTTGCTTCTTGCAAAATCAAGAGACAAGGTTGTTCCCAAGGAAAAAGCAACAACCCGATGTACTTTTTCTATCATCACAATTTCCTGCCTAATCTGCATCACTAAAGCCTACAAGACTAGCATTAGTGTCAAAAGAGTACCAAATTCCATAGTTAGATGTCCCATTCACATAATGAATGATTCTATTAACGGAAAAGAGATGAGACTCCTTAGGATCCGTTTGGTACCTAGCACACACACCTACACTAAAAGAGATATTGGGCCTACTTGCGGTCAAATTGAGCAAGCTACCAATCATGCCACGATATAAAGTTTGGTCTACACTTTTACCACTAGCATCCTTGCTTAGCTTCAAAGTGGTGCTCATGGGTGTATCACAATGTTTGGCACTTTCAAGGCCAAATTTCTTCACTAGGTTTTTGCATATTTAGCCTGAGATATGAAAATCCCATCATTCATTTGCTTAATTTGTAAACCTAGAAAGTAACTTAGCTCACCAACAAGACTCATCTCAAACTCATGAGACATGACATCAATAAATTGTTGGACTTTGGTGTCATTTGTAGAGCCAAAGACTATATCATCAACATAGATTTGAGCTATAAAGAGCTCATCTTTGTCTTCCTTGATGAATAGAGTCTTGTCAACACTACCCCTAGTGTAGCCATTGTCTATAAGAAATTGGGTGAGACGCTCATACCAAGCCCCTTGGTGCTTGTTCCAACCCATATAAAGCTTTCTTGAGATGATTGACATGATTAGGGTAGTGAGGATCCATAAACCCTTTGGGTTGCTCAACAAACACTTCCTCTTGCAAGAAACCATTGAGGAAGGCACTCTTAACATCCATTTGATATAATTTGAATTTGTGCAAACAAGAAATGGATAAAAGAAGCCTATTGGACTCAATCCTAGCAACGGGAGCAAATGTCTCCTCAAAGTCAATACCCTCAATTTGAGAGTATCCTTGAGCTACAAGCCTAGCCTTGTTTTGCACAATGTTGCCATCCTCATCGGATTTGTTCCTATATACCCACTTGGTGCCTATCACATTGGTGTCTTTGGGCCTTGGAACTAGAGTCCAAACCTCATTCCTCTTAAATTGATTAAGCTCTTCTTGCATGGCAAGAACCCAAAATTCATCCTTTAAGGCTTCATCAACCTTCTTGGGTTCTATTTGAGAGGTGTAGCAAGTGTAGCTAATTAGATTAGCCATTTGATGCCTAGTCCTAACACCCTCGCTAACCTCTCCAATGATGTCATCTTTGTCAAGGAGTTTCCTAACCCATGGAGCAGGTTCTTTTGAGTTCAAGAGAGGAATCCTATCAATAGGTTGTGTTATGTCATCATCAAGGTTAGTCTTTTCAACATTAGAAACATCAACAACCTTCTCCAAAGGGGAGTCATCAACTAGATCTACCTCCTCCACATGGTCATTAGACTTGAGCCTAGTATCATTAATGACAACATTAGATTATTCCATTACGGTCCAAGTTTTAGATTGAAAACTCTATAGGCTCTACTATTCAAGGCATAACCAATGAAGATACCCTCATCACTCTTAGCATCAAATTTTCCAAGTTGATCACGGTCATTCAAAATGTAGCATTTGCTTCCAAAGGTGTGGAAATAGCTAACATTTGGGTTTCTACCTTTCCATAACTCATAGGAGGTTTGCCTAGTGTGGGGCCTTAGAAAGACATTATTTCCTATGTAGCATGCCGTATTGACAGCTTCGGCCCAAAGATTTTTAGGGACATTGTTGCTAAGCAACATCACACGGGCCATTTCTTGAAGAACCCTATTTTTCCTCTTAACAACTTCATTTTGTTGAGGTGTCCTAGGAGCAGAAAATTCATGAGAGATGCCTAGACTATTGCAATAGTTTTCAAAATGAGCATTCTCAAATTCCTTCCCATGGTTACTCCTAATCCTTTTAATGCTTTTAATCTTGGAGTTCATTTCATTTTGAATTTTGGAACAAAGCATTTTAAACCTTTTAAAGGTTTCAGATTTTTCTATAAGAAAATAAGTCCAAGTGTACCTAGAGAAGTCATCTACACACATAAAAATGTATCTCTTTCCACCTAAACTCTCGGTTTGCATGGGACCCATAAGATCCATATGGAGAAGCTCTAGAGGTTCCTTGGTGGATAAATACTTGCCTTTTTTATGCATACTTTTGGTTTGCTTCCCTTGTTGGCAAGGTCCACAAGCACCATTTAACTTTTTCCCAAGCTTGGGAAGGCCTCACACAACATTGAACTTATCTAAGATTCGTAAATCCCTATAGTTCATGTGACCAAGTCTTTCGTGCCACAATTCAATTTGTTCATCATTGTACACATTACAAGAGACACCTCTAGCCTCAAGACAATAGCAATTGTCACTAGATCTCATACCTTTTAACAAGGTTTGTCCATTTGGCAATAGGATAGAACAATCATTTTTTCTAAACAAGACGGAAAGTCCTTCATCACTAAGATGTGAAATGCTTATCAAATTAGCTTTTAAACCATCAACTTACAAAGCATTGGACAATGAGGGTAATCCGGGAATGGAAATGGTTCCCTTTTCTTTAACCTTCTTTTTGGATCCATCACCAAAGGTGTCATTTCCTCCCTTCTCCATCACAAGAGTCTCAAAGAAACTCTTATTTCCAGTCATGTGCCTAGAGCACCCACTATCCAAATACCCAAAATCACAAGAATGAGCTTTCAAGGCAATTTGTGCAACATGGCAAAAGTGTTCATCCTTTCTAATCCACCTAAGTGCAATATTTTTCTTTCTAGTGGTCAATGGTACATAGGCTCTAAGTGTCCTAGGATCATGCAAAGTTGTTCCATTTTTCCTAGTGACATGCATCATGGCTTTAGTCTTTTTCTTCTCTATCATGTTTTCAATTCTACGCAATTTAATATATCTAAAGCAATTTGGTCTAATATGACCATTAATACCACAAAAATGACATGTTGGAATGAAGTTAGGAATCATACCATAATTTTGAGGATGCATTGGAGCTTTCCCATGTCTTTGTGGTTGTCTTGATTGTTATTGATGAGCTTTCCTTCTTTGTTGTTGATCAAGACTTGATTGCTTCCTCGATTGAGCTTGCATGATAGGTATCTTCCCTTTATGAGCTTTCGGTTGAGGGAAGTTAACTTGAGAAGCCCTTGTTGGATGGGCTTGAGGTAGACTTCTTGGTGCCACCTTCACTTGAGCACTACTTGAACACTCTCCTAGGCCAAGTTTCTTCTGAGGTGATTGATGAGAAGAGGACCCATTCAAGTTCATGCTTCTTACAAAAATGGTCTTGCTTGGAGTGGAGGACATCTTGTCACCTTCAAACCCAAGCCTCTTCTTGTCACCTTCAAACCCAAGCCTCTTCTTGTCACTTGGCCTCTTTCCAAAATCTAGCATGTGGTCAAGTTTTTTAGTGCTAGAGTTTATCTTGGCCAACAACTCTCTAGCATCTTCAAGCTCTTTCTTCAACCCTTCTTCACTCCTCTTAGATCTCATCAACTCTTCATTTAGTTGGTCAACTTGAGTTGAGAGGTCTAGGTTTTCTTCTTTCAATCTCTTGATTTCATTCTTGTTCTTTATCCTTGAACTCTCAAACTTAGCCTTGTAGTCCTTAAGATCCATCCTATCCACACTTCCATGTGTGGATTTTGATGAAGATCCATCTTCACTTGAGTATTTTTTCTCTTGACTTTCATTCTTTTCTTCACTAGCATCATTGCTCCTAAGAGTGGATGTAAAGGCAATAAAGTTATCCATGAGTTCTTCATCATCCGAAGACTCATCTCCTTCATTGGAGTTATCACTTTCACTCCATGTGGCAGCCATCACTTTTCCCTTTCTCTTGACCTTGTGATTTGCACATTCTGGGGTAAAGTGACCTATCCCACCACATTCATAGCATTGGACTCCTTTCTCCTCAGTCTTTTCTTGCCTAGGCTCAATCTTTTTGAAGGGAGCTTTTTTCTTGAAGTCTTGACCCTTGGATCCAAAACCATTCCTCTCAAACTTGTAGAATTTCTTGAACTTCCTCATTAGCAAGGCCATTTCTTCATCCGAGTCATCACTCTCCTCCTTCTTAACTTTGGAGGCTTTCAAAGCAATATCCTTTTGCTTTTTCGATGGTGTGGGGTTAGGACATTTCCTAGATTCATAAGCTAGAAGCCTCCCAATTACTTCACTTGGTTTCATATCCTTATAACCACTATTCTCTTCTAAAGCCGTCACCTTAGACTCAAATCTATCGGGTAGATATCTCATAATCTTCTGCTTGATCTTCTTATCCGAATAAGGATCACCAAGTTGATGACTTTGGTTCACAATGTTCATTAACCTCACTTCAAATTCATTGAAGCACTCGTTCTCATCCATCTTTAGCAATTCAAATTGTGTTTGGAGAACTTGAAGCTTCGAATCCTTAACCATATCGGTTCCCTCATGTGTAACTTCTAGGATATCCCATGCCTCCTTAGCTATCCTAGTATTTTGAACCAAATTGTACTGGTTCTCATCCATTGCACATAGGATGGCATGCATTGCCTTCCTATTCCACTTTGATGCCTCAAACTCTTGTGCGTTCCACTGCGCCTTCGGCTTGAGTACATCTTCTCCTCCATCTGTAGGAGTCATCATGGGTGGAGTGTAGCCATCTTCAACTGCCATCCATGCCCTGTCATGAATTTGGAAAATATACGACTCCATCTTGCCTTTCCAAGAGGCATAATTAAATCCGGTGAGAAGTGGAGGTCTAGTGCTAGTAGCTCCCTCGTTGCCACCGTTTCCACTCATTATGTTTAATGAATGAATGTTATGAATGCAAATGTATGAATGATCAATGCACACACCAAAATGAGCAAGGATCACCTATGTATGTCTAGGAACCTGCTCTGATACCAATTGAAACAAATATTATGGTGTGTAAAATATTAATCTATAGGGGGTGAAAAGATTTTAAACAAGTTTACCCAATTTTTGTTAAAGGTCAAGGTTATGAAAATGCCCATAGCTAGTTACAACAAAATCACAAGTGTAAAGATTGTGGAAAAATTAAAGACACTTGAGATATACGTGGAAACCCTCCAAATGGGAAAAACCACGGGCTGATGAGTGCGCCACACTAGAAACTCGAATCCACTAATGGCAAAGAAATTACAACCTAATCCCGGTTTAAATCCACCACCACTTTCTAATCCCGGTATAAGTGAACCTAGTCCATCTTGCTTGTGATTTAAGCTACCTACTCCCGGAAGCAACGCAAGTCTTACTTCTCAATGAAGAGATAAAATGTTCTATGTGAATATATGATGATATTCAATGAACAAACAAGGCTAGGAAACCCTATATGCTTATCTAGGATAATGAGATGACAATTAATGCAATCCTAGATATCATGAGCTAAATGACATGTTCAAAAAGCTTAGCTAAACATAGATCAAACAATCCTATGAAGATATCACAATACAACACTCAATCATGTCATCACAACAATCTCTAATTTGTTTCTAGAATATGTTCTAATAGCATACAAATAATTAAAGAGATGGATTAGCAAGCAAAACACTTAACTTGTAAGAAGATAGTGAAGAACTTACTACACAAGATGTGATAAAGCAAACCTATCCATAGATGCACTCTAAATGGCTTTAGATGATGCAAGATGAAGTTTTTATGCACATGAGAATGCTTTGAGTGTTTAAAGATGAGTTCTTGGAAGAGTTTTTCCTTTGAAATGTGTTCTAAGGAAAATATATGATGTTATGAACTCTTATACGACCTTAAAGCAATGAGTTATATATATATATATGAGATCCAAACAAAGTGAGGTCATTTTGGAAATAAAACGTTCCAGCTTCCTCTATGTACGCTGGTGACGTGCGCTGGTCGAGTAATGCACCACCAGCGCACAACCTAATTTTTCAATAGGCGCTGGATGAGTAGCGCAGACCAGTGGCGCAACACTTGCGACAATCCACTGGGAATGTTGCGCTGGTGAGGCTACACTAGTCGAGTAGCGTACCACCAGCGCACTGCCCACTTTTTCAACTATACGCGGGTGCAATTGCGCAGCTCAGTGGCGCATGACAAGCGGCGTTCCACTGCAATGTTGCACTGGTAAGGTGCGCTGGTCGAGTAGCGCACCACTAGCGTACAACCTAATTTTTCAACACTTAAGCACACATTTTCAACAAGTCCAAGAGTGATGAAGATGCATCATATACTAATGCCTAACATGGCATGAAACTTTAACTACAAGATGCAAATATATCAATCATGAGTCATTTAAACCAAAATGCACACAAGTATAAACACTCAACATATATGAATAAGAATTATGCATGTATTTGTGAGTGTGTGCAACTATCTCTTCAAAGCAAGTATGCACAAGAATTTTACCTTCAGTGATTTTCCTCTTGAGGTCTTGAAAGCCTAAGCTTCCCTTACATAATACCCCAAAAATGTGATTTGTCACGAAATAAGCCAATCAATAAATGAGGACTTTACAAGATGTCATAATTCCTGTGAGGGACTGTTAGGGAAACTCTGTTAGGAATGCCTTATCTGGACCTCAGGCGGCTGATCGATTTTGGGTTAGCCGTAGAGTCTGGAATAACCCTGAAGTCATATGGAAGATGCCTCTCCAAGGAAGAACTGATAACCTTGCCATGATCCTTTCCAGTGACACCAGATATATTCTCTTCACCGGAATCCTCATCAACCAAGTTCAGAGGATTTTTATTGGTTAAAAAAGGCAGTCCCGATTGCTACATTCCGATTCGATCGACGATGTTACGGGGACGGAGGTGAGTCATCCCTTTCTAGATCTCATCGAGCCCGCTTTTCGTGGGCAAGAATTGAAACCTCTGTGCCTTCAACGAGGGAGTCAATGGAGTCATGACTGATCTTTGACATGGTAAAACAAGGTTTGGGGACTGGGAAAAAAGGAAAATCGACAGAAAGTATAGAGAGAGAAAGTTCGAAAATTTGAAATTGATGGAATGCGCAAGCATATGGAGATGAGTTTGAATAAATAGGAGCTAGGATGGTGGTGACGTTGACGAGATCTTCGAACGGGTTACCTCGAATCATAGAGAGGGTCGTAACACAACCGGATTTCTTTAAAGAGTACACCAATCCGCGCTCGCCACGTCACTTGAGCAATTAATAAGAAGATTTCATTTGAGCTCCTCAATAATGATTTGGTAACGGAAAATTTCCCAATTCAAAAATAAGGAATTAGACTCTAACCCCAACTTTACCATCAGTGTTCAAGTCAGAGGGGACTTCTGTTAGTAGAAAAATTTGGCTAGGGGATCAAAGAGAAATTTTAAACTCTTCTAGCTTGAATCAAAGCCCAAATTTGACATTCATGAGACCCCGGACGAACCATGAAACTACTCCGTAGAAGCAAGGAAGGATCATCGGGCTTCAGAACTATCAAGGATGAAGTTATGCACGACCAGGTCGAGCCCTCACATGAACACTAGAATCCGTGCTTCTCGAGACCACCTGTCCAGGAACCCGGTTCCTAGAGCAGGACTCCAAAACCACCCCGTGAAAGTGAGAAAGGATCGCCGAGCTCAAGAAGCACTCGAAGTGAATCCCATCACAAACAAGAATGAGATCCTTCCAGGTCAAGGCTTCCTAAGGTCAGATTTAACTCATAGCCTAAGCTAGAAGCCCGCTGGCCCTGTCATATACGAGGAGCGAGTCTCTAAGAGGATCAGGTTCATGCTATAGCTAAATCGCTAAGGGATGCCTGTAGCCTACCTAGACTTGAAAGAAAAATCTCACCTAATCAACACTACCTCCTGCAAGTGCCCACAAGGCCGTCCTAAGCTTTTAAGACCAGAACTAAAGCAAGGATCTGCATGGCTCTACAAAACAGCTAGTGACCTCCATAAAGAATGATGCCATGAATACACATAAGATCGTATCTACATTATAACGAATGTTAAATGCTGTATACGTGTAGGACAAGAGTTTGATTCAAAAGAAAAAACGAACTTATCTTCTCCAATGATAATCTTGAGTCTGTAACTTACTCGAAGTCAACGAATTTTAAATAAAGGATCCCGCCCGATAAGGAGGGAACGGATTCAGAAAATCGTGGCAGGCGATTCACGAGTTTAAACCTACTAGGAGCATGTATAAATAGGTCCCAATATGATGTGGAATGAGAATGGGAAATAGAGTTAAAAAAAAGGAAAGAGGATTGTGTTAGGCCTAAATTTTGTGAACAGAACACGACTATCATTGTATCTACTTTTCGATAAGCATGAAGTTGCTACCTTTCTATGTCCTAGAGAGATTGAGAGTATATGTGAGAGATTTCTATATACTATGAGTGATCAATAATAAAGCTCTCATTCACTATCACATTATCATTCAAATATTCGTTTTTAACTTAACTGGTCAAATATCTGAGGAACTGACCCCGGCCATCACCTCCGTGGTAGTGGTCTCAAGGGTGTTAGTTGGAATTTCTCATCTTGAGCAAATTTCCCGTTAACACATATCAAATATGCTATTTCAACAAATATTCAATCAAAGTGACCTAGCATATTTTGAGAGTATTTATCATAAAAAGATATCAATAATCACACAAAATAGCCGTATATGTGAAGCTAACATAATACAACATCACAATCATGTGAAAACATAGATTTAAAAAACCTTCCTCAACATGCATGAAAATTGAAACTCAATCTAGCTTTATTAGAGTTCATTTCTCTAATCAATAACCATACATCAAGCAAATATATATAGATTTGAAGATCAAACTTAAGAGAGAAATCAATACCTCAAGTGAAAATATGTAATCCCATTTTTATGAGTATAACTACCAAAAATCTCAATCAAATGAGTTGAAACTTTATGGAATAGATAGAGGACAGGTAGGCAAGAAATCTCCAACTTGAATCACTCCATTCTGACTCCGGGTGAGAAAGTTACGGTGTTTGAGAGATAGGAAAATTGGAGAGAAAATGTTCTGCACTTGGTTTTCTTCAACGTTTACACTTAATGAAAAAAAGAGGGAACATAAGTTTTTAAAGGAAAGTGAAAGAGGGAAATGACCATCCAAAGGGAGGGTGCCACTTCTGCCTTCCTGTGGAGGCATGTGGCCTCCATGGGGGCAGAAGGCATCCTTTCCCGTGAGGCCCACGCGCATCCACAGGAAAGGGTGTTTGGCCTCTTCCTTCCACCTTTCAGTCCATATGTTCTTTGACCGTTCTCTAGCCTTCGAACTCTGATTTCAAATCCAGATTTTGGATTATGAACCTGGACTCCCTCACTGACATGGATGTCAACAAAACTGTTGGTCGAAAATTCACTATAGGTGAGGAATCTCAGCTAACACCCTTAGGGCCGCAACCTAGATAGATCGCGATCGGGGTAGGTACGATTACACGTGTAAGAATGGGTGAAATGTAAGAAGAAATGACAACGAATTGAATGATGCTATTTTATTCAGTAATCGGAAGTGTACAAATGTTTGGAATTACTCTTTGTATCTCTTTTCTCTCTAACTAATTGGAGGTGGTGATTAATAAGTAGACACAACTAAAAATTGTGATGGCTATGTTTATTGCTAGTTAAATAATTAAACAATAGATCCTTCGATTCTTATAGAGTTTATTTTTTCGTCCCTTTTTCAATCACTATTATCCGAGGATTTATATATGAAGTCGCTAGGGTTTTTCCTTAGCGTACAAGTCGAAGATCATTGGATTGATCTTTTCCCCCATTTGGAGGGATTTTCTATTTAATGTGGTTGACCCTAGAGAATCGGTTGGCGGAGGATATCTTAGAGACAATTGTGTTTTTTTCTTCCTGTTAATAGCCAAATTTGACTAGGGACCAAAGAGAAATTTTTCAATCCACTGGCCCGGGTTCAGGCCTAGATTACCCACACGGAACCCTAGGATCGAGGTTTGCTACCACCCCGGAGAAACAAACAAAGGTCGTCGAGCTCAGGAAGCATCCAAAGAGAAGCCAGACATAAACGAATCGAGCCCCTTACACCAAATCAAGGCTCACCGAGGTCGAAACTACCTCGTAACCTCCTTAAGAGCCCGCCATCCTCTCCAGACTTAGGTGAGAACCTATTAAGTAATGAGCCTATACCTTGGGATTGCTTTATCTAGCAGAGGAAAGATATAAACCTATATGGACAAGTAGCAAGAAGCTCCGTTGCCAAAAAAGGGTGCCCACAGGGTCATCCCAAGCTTCAAGGGACCTGGAAAGGTCAGACCAAGCTCCTAGTACCAAAATCAGGGCACAAATTTACCTCGTCCTATGAAACAGTACATGACAACCTCCATAAAGAATCACACCATGAAGACACACATGATCATATCCACACCTAATAAACATTAAATTGCCATGTACGTGCAGGGCAAGAGATTGAGTCCATAGAGGAAACAAACTTATCTCCAACGAAGATATTCTCAACTCCATCATTAATTTAAAGTCTATGACTTTAAAATAAAATATCCCGCCTGATAAGGAGGGAATAGATTCACAGAATCATGGCGGGAGATTCGTAAAGTTTAGCCGACTTGAACCATGTTTAAACACTCCTAAGCATACGAGGGAGAGAAGCGACAAAAACATACGAAAGGAGGGGTGAACTCCGACCTAAATTCTGTGTTCGAAACACGACTATCATTATTTTCCACTTCTCAACTGGTATAAGGTTGCCATCCCGTTGTACCCCAGTGAGATTGAGTAAATAACATATTTGTGACCCTAGTACAATTTTATTGTTTTACAATGATTATGAGGCTTTGCTCCTCCCAAGGACAACCTGAAATCTAAGGAAATCAGTCTGCCTTCTTGACCAAGAAAAGGCAGAAGAAGAGAAAGAAATAAAAGCATCACCAGGCAACCTTGTATCAGTCAGACGTGGATCGGGCTCCAACCCTTCAGACAATGAACCAAACTATGATCAACTAGCATGCGACAGTCATTGTGGAAAATGCATGCCTCCGTCTAGCTACAAAAGGCATTGCTCCTCAGCTGGCAGATCTTGGAACCCGAGGAGAGGTGAGTAGACTTGCTGCTAGGCAACCTGCTTTGATCGGCTGGGACTCCTTCCACCGGACCCTGCCCTCAATAGGACAGGACCTAAAAATACTATTTGGGACAGGCTAGGGCACATGCCCCCAGTTCTAGATAGCTCGACCTATTATTAACCCAAGCAGGTCAAGTCAGCAGTCAACGCTCCGCCGAGGGTACCTCGCATGCTTGGATTGATAAATGAACAACAATAGTGGTTCTACTTACCAATCAATGAAAACCCATGCTTGGAATGATGCTTGAATACAAGATGAAGATGGGTTTGGGGTTTAGAGAATCAAACACAAAGCTTGAAGCTTTCTCTCTCTACTGGAGGTTCTCTCTCTCTCTCTCTACGGGAGGTTCTCTCTCTCTCTAAAATGTCTTCTTTGAGCTCTAAGAAGGCAAGGAAGAAGAACAGAACATATATAGAGAAGCTCTACACGAAACGACATCATTTTGTACAAAGGGCAACTGATTCCCGTCATGACCGCTGTGCATGTCGCGGTCTAGGCAAGTGCCTTGACCGCGGTAGCGCGAGCGGTGTATCTCTTGGGAATCTCCACTGTTTGGACCGCGGTACAGACAATGTCCAGACCGCGGTAGAGCCAGCGGTGCATCACTAGGAAATTACGCTTGGGAGACAGCTGTGCATGCAACGTGCACAGGCCGCGGTAGCAGCAGCGTGCAATGCCTAGAGAACACAACTGTGCATACCACGGCGGATTCAATGCACAAGGAACAGTCCCGACCGCGGTCAAGGGGAAAAAACACTTCTAAGGGCAAACTAAATGCAACAAATGCCCAAGCAAGATTTATGGTAAAGAGGCACACAATTAAGGCAATTAAGCATTCATGCAAGATGATCAAAGACATGTATGAGAGTGTGTGTGTGCACTAAAAACTCTTCAGAAAAGGTTAAGCAAGTGATATACCTTCTGAAGCTTGAGCTAGGTCTTGAGCAATGATGGCCTAAACTACCCTTACACATTAATCCCTAAATGTGGTTGTCAACGAAATGAGACAGTCAAAAACTGAGGAACTTACAATCTTCCCATTTGGCTATTTCGTGACAAAACCACCCCACCACTCACAATTCATCCTCACAAATAAACTAAACAAAAACAAGGGTCAACAAAGTTTTTCTACATTACAAGGAGACGCCTAATAAAGTAGATCTTCAAGTCATCCATCTCTTGTAGAATCAACATCCCTAAAAAAAAAATAACTACACTTTCCAAGACAAGTGTATGTGAGGTGATCAAAGACATAAAAACAAGAGAAATTTGTATAAAATAGAAACAAGCAACAAGCATTAACAATGCAAATGCAAATGCTTCCCCTAAATAGGTTAACTCCCCCTAAATCCACACTACTCCCCCTTTTTGTCATGAGATAGACAAAGGAGTATCCCCTTAAAAAGGCATTAGCAAGGAGAGCTTATGGCACAAGACATATGCATAATCATATAACCAAATTTATGCAACTTAATTAAGGAGAGAGAATCAAGGAGTTTTATTATAGAAAAATGTGTGAACGAAGGCTTTGCATACAAGACAAGTTGTATTCAAGATCAAAACATGGTATTTGGCAAAGCAAAATGATAAAGGTTTCCAAGAGAATTCAAGCCAATTTCACCCTTTGTCATGGTGTAAGCAAGATATAGATTGTAAAAGGAATTCATTTTAAGAACAACTATATCAAACTTTACGAGCCAAACAAGACATGAGCGACTATTGTGCCCTTTTCGATTTTTCCGGGTGGAATGCCCCGTATGATAGTAGCTTTGTTTGACAAGTAAAGAGAAAGAGACTTTTGGATTGTAAAATCCTTGAAATGGATACAAGTTCCTTATTGATTGAAGTCTCATAATTGCTTTCACACACATTTTTGCATTCATTTTAGAGCATTCAACAATTTCATCATGCATATTACTTTAAAGCATGCCATATAAAGAATCAACATGTCATGGAGATCAATTCTAGGTCATTCAAAATGTACTTCCCAATCAATTATCCTATTCCAAAGATGCATGTTTGGTCATAAATAAGACATGGATTGCATGTAAAGCAAAGTTGCACACTTATTAAAAAAAATATGTACAACCAATCATATCAAGCAATTAATAAAGAAGCATAAATATTATCAGAAGCATAAATATTATCAATGAGCACAATGCATTGCCATTTTGCTCTCTTTACTTGAGCTCCCCATATGAGGTCAATTAAAACAAGTTAAGAGGGGATATGAGTCCCTATATACTTACCAAGTCCGTTTGACCGAGTTGAGCCTATGGGTGAAACCATAGCACAATGGCATGTGGGTTCATCTTTTCTAATCCACTTAGGTGACAAATTGTCATTCATAGTGATCAAGATCATCATATTACTCCTAGGAACATTAACACTGGCTTTCCTAGGAACATGCATATTGGCTCTACCCCTTTTTCTTTCAATCATGCTCTTAACACTACACATGTTAATGTACTTGAAGCAATTTGGTCTAATATGACCATCAACACCACAAAAATGACATGAAGGAATAAAATGAAGGGTCACACCATTCCTTTGTGAGGACAAAAGTGCTTTCCTATGTCTTTGAGCTTTCCTTTGGTGTGGTATTGATTCTCTTCTCCTTTGTTGTTGAGTTGGAGAAGATTGCTTCCTTGGTTGGAAAGCTTGGAGGTGGACATCTTGATTGTTGAGGATTAACTCCATTCTTTATTGGCCCCTTCACTTGGCCATTCTTGGATATCTCTCCAAGATCAATCTTCCTCCTAGGATGTTGTAGAGGTAAAGCTCTTTTCTTGCCTTGAGCTTGAGATTGCATGACCTTGGATTTCTTCAATTCTCCAAGGCACCTCATCTAATTCTCCTTGATGATCTTCAAGGAATTATCTTTGTTGGCAAGTTAATCCTTTATTGCCTTCATCCTTTGATGGAAATCATCAATCTCCTTCTCATACTTGGACACAACAACTATGTCTATCTTTAAGGAGTCATCTAATTTGGTCCTTAGTTGAAGATTTTCTTCCTTCAACTTCTTGATTTCATCATTTTTCTTTTTCAAGGACCTTTGAAGACTTTTAATAAAGTCTTCATAATCAAACCCTTCACAACTAAAGTTCTTAGAGCTTGAACTTTCTTCATCGAAGCTTCTACCACTTGTGCTCTCATGGTAATCATCATCTAAGCTAGCTTCTTCAATGTCGAACTTGAGTGATGGGTGTCTTGTGGCTGCTTTAGAGTTGTCATTATGTAAAACGTGCAAGACTATGTGATTCCTTTCACATCCCTCTGAACCTGAAGAGCATTCTTCACTTTCACTACAAAAGTAGGCCTTTGGTTTGCCTCTTCGACTCTTGCTCTTTGAGTTTCCACAATCCGTGGAGATGTGCCCATAGCCACCACAATCAAAACATTTAAGCTTGATCTTTAAGTTACCTAGTTTTTTGTGTTCTTCTTTCACGGTACCTTCATGGATGACTCTTAGAATCTCCCAAGTTTCTCGAACATCTTGAGTTATTTGGATGAGTTTTGCATAACTCTCACCCACTGCACAATATAAGGCACGGAGGCCCTTTGAGTTCCATTCGGCAGCCTCGAGTTCATCAACCGTCCACTTGGACTTGGGCTTAGGCATAGAATCCCCATTCTCTTGTGTCCCCGTGGGAGGTGAAAACCCTTCTTCCACATACATCCACACATGCTCATTAAGGTCACACAAAAAACTTTCATCCTCACTTTTCAAGAGGAGTAATTATCCTTGGTGAGCATTGGTGGTTCAGAGATCAAAACACCCTCTAGTCTCTCAAAATCACTTATAGTGTTTTGGGTTATATGAATGCACATGCAATGCAACAACAAATGCAAATAAATGTAAGACACACAAACAAGAGCTTGGATCACCTATGTATTTCTAGGAACTCGTTCTGATACCAATTGAAAGTTCCCTAAAAACGTGTGTGTCTAAACCTAGAGGGGGGAGGGGGGGTTGAATAGGTTTTAATCAAGTAAATTACCAAATTTTCTTGATTAGTCAATATTCAAAATTCACCCAATAAAACAAACATACAACATCAAGTATAAAATGCGGAAATATAAATAACACTTGATGTTTACGTGGAAACCCTCCAAATGGGAAACACCACGGGCTGTTAAGTGTGCCACACACGGTCATAGAAATCCACTATATAAGTAAAAGGTTACACCCTCAAGTGATTCTCGGACTCTCACTCTCGACAACCTCAGGCTATGGACATCGCAACTCACCACTCTTGGTTCAGTCCCTAGTGATATCCCCTGATACACTACTCTTGGCGTGAACGCCTCCTACTCTACCCCATTGGGCCTTTTACAGTGGCACCCGACTAATTTCTTGCCAACCCTTCCTCTGGTTGCAACACTTGAATTGCTTGTGCACTACACACTTAGTCACATGACTTAACCTCAATGAAGAGTCAACAACCTATGTTAATATGTAAAAATATTCTAAACGCAAATAATGATAGGCAATACTAAATGCTTATCTAGAAATTAAAGAATGTTACTAAGTGAAATTCCTAGATATCAATGTCTAAATGAATGTTCATAAAGACTTAACTAGATATAGTTATGCAATAATATACCCTAGTTATCAAACAAAGCCATTTCAACATATGTTGTCATTAAGCATGGCATGGTCATAAAATGCAATCATCAAAATACAATCAATATGACTTAATTAGCTAGAGGCAACAATGACCTAAATGCTAGCTATCACAAAAGCCATATCAACACAATTTGTCATTAAGCATGGCATGGACTATAATGCAATCAAAAAATGCAATCAATGAGTCCTAAACAATATCTAAATGCAAAGCATAGAGATTTAGCTATAAGGGCAAAATGGTCACAAACCCTAGCTATCACAATTCAAACCCCAAACATGTCATAACTTCAATAAATATGCAATTAATATGAAGAAATGCTAATTTAAGTAATAAATGACATGTCTTGGTAAGCTAGAACAATAAATGAACAACAATGGTGGTTCTACTTACCAATCAATGAAAACCCATGCTTGGAATGATGCTTGAATGCAAGATGAAGATGGGTTTGGGGTTTGGGGTTTGGGGTTTGGAGAGTTAAACACAAAGCTTGAAGCTTTCTCTCTCTAAGGGAGGTTCTCTCTCTCTAAAATGTGTTTTTTGAGATCTGAGAAGGCAAGGAAGAAGAATAGAACATATAGAAAGAAGCCCTACACGAAACGGCATCGTTTTGGACAAAGGGCAACTGATTCCCATCATGACCGCTGTGCATGCCGCGACCTAGGCAAGTGTCTAAACCGCAGTAGTGCGAGTGGTGCATCGCCTGGGAATCTTCGCTGTCTAGACCGTGGTACAGGCAATGTCTAGACCGCGGTAGAGCCATCGATGCATCACTGGGAAACTCCGTTTGGGAGGCCGTTGTGCATGCAACGTGCACAGGCCGCGGTAGTAGTAGTGTACAACACCTGGAGAAAACCGTTGTGCATACCGCGGTAGAGGCAATGCACAGGGAGCGGTCTTGGCCGCGGTCAAGGGGAAAAAACTCTTCTAAGGGCAAACAAAATGCAACAAACATCAAGCAAGATTTATGGCAAAGAGGCACACAATTAAGGCAATTAAGCATTCATGCAAGATGATCAAAGACATGCATGAGAGAGTGTGTGTGTGTGTACTAAAAACTCTTCAGAAAAGGTTAAGCAAGTGATATACCTTCTGAAGCTTGAGCTGGGTCTTGAGCAATGATGGCCTAAACTACCCTTACATATTAATCCCCAAATGTGGTTGTCAACGAAATGAGCAAATCAAAAACCGAGAAACTTAAAATAGTTGCTCTAGGAGTTCAACGACATTTTTGCATGGAGCCATAATGAGATGCCAGGAAACCTCTTGTCTTTGACATCCCACAGGTTAGCGATCGATCCCACCTGTCAAACAAAAGAGGTGACAAGTTGATCAAGGTCGGTTTCATTAGTGAAGCTCGATATCCTGACTAGCTCGCCAACTTGGTAATGGTCACTAAGGAGAATGGGAAATGGTGAATGTGTGTCGACTACACTGATCTCAATTGGGAGTGCTCGAAGGATAGTTTTCCTCTCCTAAAAATTGATTAACTGGTTGACTCCCCAGCAGGGAACAAGCTCCTGAGCTTTATGGACGCATGCTCGGGGTATAACCAGATCATGATGTACCCCACCGACCAGGACAAGACCAACTTTATCACCGGGCAAGGTCTATACTGTTACAAGGTGATGCCGTTCGAGCTTAAGAATGCAGGAGCTATATACCAGCGGTTGGTCAATCGACTGTTTAAGCCCGAAATTGGAAGGTTGATGGAAGTATACATCGATGACATGATCACCAAGTCACAAACCGCAGAAAAGCATCATGAAAACCTTCGCAGAATCTTTCTAATCTTGAGGGAAAACCAGATGTGCATGAACCCCTACAAATGTGCATTCGGGATAACTACGGGAAATTTCTTAGGCTTTGTGGCCAACGAGAGAGGTATTCAGGCTAATCCGGAAAAAAATCAGAGCCATCCTGGACCTGGATTCCCTGACTTCTCTGAAGCTTGTGCAGGTTCTGATATGGAGCATTACAGCTTTTAATCGGCTCATCTCTCGTTCTACAGATAAGTGTCTCCTTTTTTTCAGAATCATCAAACAAGCGAAGAGCATTAAATGCGATCAGGAAAGTGAGCAGGCTTTCTAAGCTTTAAAGGAGTACCTGGCTTGCCAACCGCTGTTAGTCAAACCGATCCTCAGTGAGGAGCTCCAGATTTACCTGGCTTTCTCTAAAACAACAGTGAGCGAGGCTTTGGTCAAAGAGTGTGGAGATAGAGTGGAACAACCCATTTACTATGTAAGCCATGCATTGACCAAGCCAGCAAAAAAAAAAACTACACCCTCATAGAGAGGCTTGCTTTCGCCCTAGTCACCTCAACTAGAAAGTTTCAGCCTTACTTCCAAGCTTACTCGGTTGCGATGCTAACGGATCAACCCCTTTGCCAATTCCTACAAATGTCGAACGTATCGGGGAGGTTAGTTTCACTAGATCCAGATAAGACTGAAGTCTGCCGCTGCTTCAGGTTCGAATTCGAGGGTTACCAACATTAGGCAGAGTATGAAGCGCTCCTAGCAGGGATGAAGGTAGGCATCGAGCTTGAGGCTAGCTATCTACATGTCAAAAGTGACTCATTACTGGTTGTTAATCAAGTCTCCGGAATATACCAAGAAAAAGTGGATAACATGATTGCATACTTGAAACAAAATCAGCTGCTCAGGCATAAAGGGATTCGGGATCGAATAGGTACCTCGACAACATAATCATCGAGCAGATGTCTTGGCTAAGATAGCTACGAATGGGGGTCAGGCCTTACCTATGGGAGTTCCTCTTTAGGTGATTTCCCGGTCAAGTATAACAGAAAGTAGAGAAATATGCCTTATAGAGTGAAAACCGTGCTGGATGGACCCCGTAGTTGCATATCTATAGAAAGGAAAGCTCTCGGAGGAGCCCGACCAAGCCCGAAGAATCAAGAGAGTTTCAGTCTGATATTACTTAAAGGGTGGATACCTCTACAGAAGAGGCAAGTCCCTTCCTTTGCTTCGATGTTTACGTCCCGATGATACCAAATGGGCATTGAGAGAGGCTCATGTTGGAGACTGAGGAAAAAAGATGGGTGGCAAGGCTCTAGCCTACCAGGTGCTTTGTATGGGATACTATTGGCCGACTATTCACTAGGGTGCAAAGGGGTTTGTCCAATCTTGCGAGCTATGTCAAAAGACTTCAAACCTAAGTCATTTACCCCAAAACGACTGTCCTCGATCAATTCACCTTACCGGTTTGCTATATCGGGGTTGACCTGATCAGACCGCTTCCATAGCCCTAGGACAAGCGAAGCATTCAATCGTCGCCATCGATTACTTTACCTGATGGGTCAAGGCAGGCCCCATTTCCCAAATCTCAGACGAAAATACTACCAAGTTCATCAAGACAAACGTTGTATGTAGGTTTGGTACCTCGTTGGTTATAATCATCGGCCTGGGAAAGCGATTTGATAATGCGAGGTTCAGAGATTATTGTGAGAGGTTAGGTATCAACCTCCGGTTTGCATCGGTTGCTCATCCGTAAACCAATGGTTTGGTTAAAGTAACCAGCAAGACCATTAAGAAGCTGTTGAAAAGGAAGCTGCAACAAAAGAAGGGAAAGTGGGTTGAAGAGCTTCCGGTGGTCCTCTAGGCGTATCGAACCACAAGGAGGACCATAACCGGGGAAACACCCTTTTCTCTGGGTTTTAGGGTTGAAGTTGTCCTCCCCATAGAACATAAGCTGACCTTATTCAGGGTACAACAATTTTAACCAGAAAGTAACGAGATCAAGATCCGAGCTAGTCTGAACATCTTGGAAGAAAAACATGAGCAGGTGACAAAAAAGGTAGCTATCTACTAGAGCAAGATTGCAAGATATTTTGACAAAAGAGTGAAGGACAAGAGCTTCAAGGAAGAGGATGTAGTCATCAGAAAAGTTACACGGAATACCAGGGTGAGGTCAAATGAGGTCCTATGGCCTAATTGGGAAGGTACATACATGATCAGGGTAGTGATTTGAAATGGGGCTTACAAGCCAAAAGACATGAACGGTCAACCCATTGACCACACCTAGAATACAGACCATTTACGGAGATTTTACCCTTAAACAGGGGACTGCAGCAGCAGACTATCTTCCTTTAGATATCAGTAAGTTAGAAAAAATGTACTCCATTTTAGCCATCAATAAAGTCTGTTATTTTTTCCCATCTACGTTATGTTCTCTCCATGAATGAAACTTGCCATGATCGCCATAAACTAAGAAGGGCTAAAAAAGCCTCCTTGATGCCTTGGTTCGGATTAAGTTCTACCAGGAGGATCACCATAGTATGACGACCATGATCACCTCAAGACCATGAACTGGTCGGGGAAGCCCCCTCACTATCCCTAATGCTTCGGCCGGGCACAAGTGGTTGTTCATTTTGGTTTTCCACTTCTGCTAACCTCTCATCTAAGGCTCATCACTCACCTGTAGCTTAGCTGGGTCCTTTTCCAAGACTTCATTCACCACCGCCAAAACCTTGGGAGGGATGGCCCCATCGAAAAGGGTAGCCACTTACTCTGTCCTGCTCCTTTCAAACTCCAGCTCTTCTCTAGAGGGTTCCTCAAGG
Source organism: Dipteronia dyeriana (assembly GCA_032871835.1). NCBI lineage: Eukaryota > Viridiplantae > Streptophyta > Magnoliopsida > Sapindales > Sapindaceae > Dipteronia > Dipteronia dyeriana. The sequence goes on along the minus strand of CM065300.1, from coordinate 73,487,474 downwards.
CGGTCACTAGCTCCTTCCCGGGCTATTGGCTGGCTACCCTCAAGCTTCGTGGGCTGAAACCCGTTTGAGGTCTCCTCGAGACTTAAAATTGGAAAAACCTGAAGGAGGGGGAGGAAGATCCGTCACGACCGGTTGCTTGTCTGCTTCAGCTAAGCCAGAAAGACTTGCTCCATCACTTTCAGGGTGAGACATCTCAACAGCCCTGGTCATAATTTCCTCCCTAACCCATCCGGAAGAGGGAGGGCTTCCGTAACCTAGAAGGAGGCATAGAAATACCAATCGCTAAAGGAAACATCCATCTCGACCTGCTGTATGACCAGATGGGCATGAAGATTCTGGTTTTCAATATCTAACATTTTGGCTTCTGCCTTCCAAGAATTTCTCCGCTTAGCCAGACACTCAGACTGAAGGGTTTCTAGGTCAAGGGACCACTTTAGCCTTTCATTACCGCACTAAAGGTCGAAAAGCTCCCTCTTAATCTCTTTCTGGTTGGATGTCATCTTCTCAACCAGAATTTGAGATTGTTCAAGAAACTCCATGGCCTTCTCAGCTTCAGCCTCAGCTTTTACATCACGGTCACGGAGGGAAGCTACTTGGTGGCCCATAGCTACGTAGAATTTAAAGGCTTACATGATGTAAAGCTAAGGTTAGACACTGACCGAGCTAATGAGCTGTAAATAAAAGAGTAAGAAGAGAGTTACCTCAGCCAAAAGAGCAGACCCCATTGTAAGCAAGATATCCATGGGTATGGAAGCCATCCTAGAGATCCCACCACCCAGGCAAGATATGACGAACCGCTCCAAGACCTTGTCCTGCCTCATTGAGCTCGACTGATGGTGGGAGCATGTAGGGGGAAGCTATGGAACACCAGCCTCGGGATCCATCGAAGCTTGAGGAGCTTGGAGCGTAGATGAAACGGCAGAGACATCGCGTAAGAAAATCGCTGGAACAACAACAATAGCAGTAGCAGTAGCAGTAGCAGTAAAAGGAATATAGGGGCAGGGGGTAGTTGAATCAATAGCCTGGGAAGAGGACTTTGCCTGGTTCGGTACCCTCGAAGCTCGCGATGCGAGGATGGCCATCCTCGACCTTGGCTGGGAGGGGGACAGGGCATGAATGAGAGAAGTCCTAGATGGATGAATGGAAGAAACCCCCATCTCTGGTTTAGCTAAAGGAAGAGGAGTGCGAGATTTCTTGGGTTGTCGGGCTTCTTGAGAAGCTGGAGCAATAACAATAACTGCTAAAAGGAGAAGAGAAAAAAAGAAAGATACCATAACCAAGCTAACCAACGAAACAAAGTGTAGTGGCTTAGGGTTACTTACGGGGAACAATATCAGTGATTCACAAGTCTTGATTCACCCTGCGAGAGTCGAAAGGATCGACAGTCGGGGAATTCAGGTTCAGGTAGCTCCTAGCAAGGATGGCCTTCAGCACGACTTTAGATTCAGTGGGTAATGAATCCGGATCCCATGATAGTTTGTCGTTGAAAGCCATGGGAATATCAAATTCATGCCGACCAATGAAAATCGAGCTTCCCCAATCATTCCCCGCTAGGAACCATTCCTCTTTCCAAGTTAGTTCTTTCCTTGAAGCGCCATGAGCAATGAAATTAAGTTTGTTCTTAGCTTTCACATAGTACTGACATCGGGGAACTCCAGACAGGCTCCTATTTTGAAAAAGGTAGGCTAACTTTTCTGCTCCAGGCTCCCTAGTGACCTTGCTCAGCTCGCACTGTTCCCTCCACAACACAAGAAAGCTAATCAGGTGCCTTCAGAAGCCGGGCGTCAACAGGAGGGGAGCTAGCTGTAAGGCACTGAGAGCCCGTCGACGGTAGGATGAAGAGAAAGACTGACCCCATTCTCAAGGGCCGCTACATGGATTGAAGATGTCATAATTTCTATGTGGAACTATGAGGGAGACGTTGTTAGGAATACCATACTTAGACCTCAGATGTTCTATTGATTTCAGATCTTCAATAGAATCTGGGATGACCTTAAAGTCATAAGGAAGAGGCCTCACCAGAGGAGGATCAACGACCGTGACTTGACCTCTTCTAGTTGTGTCGTTCCTGTCTTCTTTGTCAGAGTCTTCATCGACTAATTTTATGGGGCAATCAGGTAGTTAGTGAACCCGGTTCTGATGGCGCTATTTTTGTTCGACCAACGACGTTGCGGGGTTGGGGAAGAGTCGTCATCATTAAGGTCTCTTCATGCTCACTTTCTGAGGGCAAGGCTAGAAACTTCCTCACCATCGACAAGAGAATCAATAGAGTCATGGCCGTATTTCGACATGATGGATTAAGGTTTGGAGGCAGATAAAAAGAGAAGGGACAGAGGCGTAGCTGAAGAGGGTTGCAAAAGAGGGGGATTTTTGAAAATTTAAAGTTTAAAAGAAAAGCGTGAGGAAAGTGATGAAGGGGTTGGGTATAAATAGAAGAGAATATAGTAGTAACATCGATGAAATCTTTTGTAGGATTGCCTCTAATCCTGCAATGGCCGTAACAAAACTGGATTGTTTCATAAAGTACACCGGTCTATGCTCGCCACGTCACTTGTGCAATTAATGAGAAGATTTCCTCTGAGATTTTTGGGAATAACAAATGAGGGAATTTTTTCCAATTAAAATAGGAAATCTGACTCCAACCCCAACTAAATCACAGGTGTTCAAGTCAGAGGGGACTTCTGTTAATAGCTAAATTTGGCTAGGGACTAAAGAGAAATTTTCCACTTCCCTTGCCCGGGTCCAAGACCGAGATTACCCACCATGGAACCTCGAGATCGAGCTTTGGTGCCACCCCAGAGAAATGAAGAAAGATCACCGAGCTTAGGAAGCATCCAAAGAGAAGTCCGACATAAACGAATTGAGCCCCTTACACTAAATCAAGGTTCACCGAGGTCGAAACTACCTCGTAACCTCCCCAAGAGCCCACCATCCTCTCCAGACTTAAGTGAGAACCTATTAAGAAATGGGCATATACCTCAGGATTGTTTCATCCAGCCGAGGAAAGATATAGACCTATCTAGACAAGTAGCTGGAAGCTTGCCAAAGCCCTGTTGCCACCAAAGGGTGCCCATGGGGTCATCCCAAGCTCTAAGAGACCTGGAAAGGTCAGACAAAGCTTCTAGTACCAAAACCAGGGCACGAATTCGCCTCGTCCTATGAAACAGTACTTGATGACTTCCATGAAGAATCACGCCATGAAGACACACAAGATCATATTCACACCTAATAAACATTGAATTGCCACGTACGTGCATGGCAAGAGATTAAGTCCAAAGAGGAAACAAACTTATCTCCAACAAAGATATTCTCAACTCCGTCAATAATTCAAAGTCAATAACCTTTAAATAAAATATCTCACCCAATAAGGAAGGAATAGATTCATAGAATCATGGCGGGAGATTCTTAAATTTTAACCTACTTGAACCATGTATAAATACGCCCAAGCATGAGAGGGGGAGAGGCGACAAAAATAATATGAAATGAGGGAATGAACTCAGGCCTAAATTTCACGATCGAAATACGACCATCATTATTTTCCACTTTTTGACAGGCATAAGGTTTCCATTCCGTTGTACCCAAGTGAGATTGAATATATTTGAGAGGTTTTTATACGATATTTGTGATAAATAACATAGCCGTGTTATTGTTCCTTTCCTCATTGCGTTAACATTTGTTTTGAACACTTACCTTTACTCAAGCAGTCTAGGTACCAAAGGTACCGAACCCCGGCCACCACCTCCGTGGTAGTAGTCTCGAGGGTGTTAATCGAAATTTCTCATATCGAGTAAATTTTCCGTTAACAGTTTCCTTTTTGGACTCTTTAATTATGGCTACGCGAACATTAAGCTTCTTTATGGTTCGGAGTGTAATTTTGATTTCATATGTTAGAGGTGTGATACCTAGAAGTATAGGCCTGACGATGTGGCACTTCATCCATCCCAATGGCGAGGTACCCCAAGGTTCTTGTTTGTTGGAAAGGCATCTCAGGGTACCATTCTAACGACATGGTACTTGATTAACCTGATGGTGAGGTACCCCTTGCCTGCTGGCGAGGTACCAGGTGGTACCATTCTCGTAACATAGCGATTTGTCAATCATGCATGAGCTTTATGGTCGTTTGGGAGTCCTATGGGCATCTCCCATCCTGCTCGAGGGGTATGACATGTACGTTGACCAAGTAGCCGTTGGGTGGTCCGTGAAGGCATATGAGCTACATATTGCTCCTACAAAGATGCCGAGGTACATTGGTTGTGCTAGACCTAGTACTTTGAGGTAAACCATTACGTTCAGTACCTATCCGGTGTATAGAGATACTTCTTACTAGGTGCTAACTAGGTGTAAAAGTTTCCTTTGACCCATTGCCAACAATGGCTATTAACAGAAGTCCCCTCTGTCTTGAACATCGATGATTGATTTGGGGTTGGAGTCTGATTTTCTATTTTGTTTGGGAAATTTTCCGTGTTCGGTCGGTTACCAAATCAGGGAGGAAATCATCGTATTAAATGCAAAGTCCTGGTGTCAGGCGAGGGTAAGGTACCCCGTTTGGACAAGAAGTGTTTTTTGGCAGCACGATCACTTCGAGGCTGAAAACTCACCTTCTTGATCACACTTTCGTTACCGGTTAGCGTTCTATAACACCTATTTAATCCCAAACCCATTTTCATTTCTTTCATGCTTCCAAATCTTCTACGCTCAAAATTCAAAAAATCCCTAGGCTTTCTTTGCATTCTTCACTTCTTCCCAATCTTATTTCTTTAATTTCCAGACCAATCTCTGCTTCTACTATGTCAAACTCTGATCGTGACAGTGTTGAAAGACTGGTGGAGAGTGACTCTCTGAGTCTCGCTGGCAGGAAACGAGCTCAGGAAGAGGATAATAGAGAGAGCGATGTTCCCTCTCTATAACTACGATGTCGTTCCGGTCGAAACACTACCATCTGGACTGATTTTTCAAACAACCCTTGTAACTTTTGGAGATAGTTGAGGGGAATTCGAGTGAAAAATCTGGCGGTGCGAGGGCTTATGGGGAACAGGTTGAGATCGCCTCTATCCCACCTGTAGAGGTACTCTCCCTCCTTCATGATTTTAGGATCATTCCTGAATCCACTGTATCGATTGAATTGATCAATCAATTAAGGGAGAGATTCAGCATTCCTGATATCCTTACAATCGTCATTCCCTATAGGAGTTACAATGTGTACAGTCCTCTCTTCAGTGCACTCCCTATTTAATCTGTTACTTTTGAAAGTAGGGTGAGGTTACCTCTCCACCCATCCCTCCACAAAGCACTTCACGCCCTTCAGCGTGCTCCCCTCTAAGTGACACTAGGCTTTTGGAGGCACCTAATGGGTTCCCTCTTTCTATGGAAGAAGTAGTACGAGACGGACAATATCGATAGGGAAACCGAGATTAGATGAGCTTTGGTTCATTTTTGAGATTACTGCTCTAACTCCTGGTCCTAAGGGGCAGTTTTACCCTTGGGCGAAGAACATCTTGATGTTTATCGTACTAGGCGCTACTAAGAAAGATGCTTGCTGGAGAGATGAATGGGTGGTGGTTGGCAGATACTCGGGGAGCTCTATCTATATTAGGGGGATAAAGTTCCAAGTCCCTACCAAGTTTACTGTTATACCGGTCTGGGGGAAAGCATCTCTACCTACTGAATCCAGGGCGATCTTGAAAGCGATAGTTGACCAGAAGTATGTCAACCTAGAGTATCTTGCCTTGGATGCTAATGATCCAGGCAAGCTGAACCGGTACCTACGAATCTCAGCTGCTTTCCCTGGTACGATGAACCTCTATATTTCTATCCACGCGTGTTTCTTTCTTGACATTGGGGCATTCTAACTCTTTTTGCTGATTTTTACAGTTGTTGCTATACCATTATTAGTCCATAGGGAGTCTGACCTGCCAAAAGATTCACTTCCTCCTCTGATTCCTACCTTACCTAGGTCCCCCAATCCCTAAAATTCTTTGACTTCTTCTCATTCTATCACGGTAATGGGTGGTGGGAGCATTCCTACTGGGATTACCAAGGTACCTCTCTCATTTCCTCTTGGTCATATATCTCAAATGGATGTATTCATATCCCGGTTGACTAGGGTAAGAGGTCAGGGTTTTACTGTTCTTGCTGCCGTTACCATTGTTGCTTCTTTTACTACTACTACTAATTCTAATGCCACCACCTCTACTTTTGCTGCTGCTGCTACTATTCCACCCTGTTCGTTTGCTTTATTACCTCTTCGAGCAGAGGGGGATCCTAGGTTTGCCACTACCTCTACAGCTGTGACTCCGTAAAAGTGAACCTGATCCCGACCGAGGGTTACTGGTAATAGCAAGGTCGTGGATCGATTCATACTTTCCTTTCCTATCCTATCCTGGTGAGAGTCTTACTCCAATGACCTCGATGCCTTCTAATCTTCTACTCACCAGGGGTTTTACCGTCATTGCTAAGGTAAGCGGAAGTCACATCTTACTTCATTTCTTCTCTGATGCATTCATGACTGGTACTTAGGTGGTAGCTAACTAAGTTGCTGTGATTTATAGATTTTCAAATACAATGTTGCCGTGATCCATCAGATGTCTTCATTGAAAAGGTACGCTGAGAATGTTTATGCCCAACTCAAGACGACCCAGGGCGAGCTTGCTCATCTGCAAACTGATAACCAGGGTTTGAGCCAGGCTCTGGACCAGACCATCAAATTCCTCGAGAACTCCTAGGGCATCATGAAACAAAACAAACCCACATATGATATCGAGGTCTTTCGGTCGAAACATCACACCTTGGAGAGGGACAAGGTTCAAGAGCTAGAAGAAGAGATCCAAACCCAGCGTGACAAGGTGGCAAGCTTGAGAGCTGAGGTCGATTCTTCCTCTAGAGATGGAAACTTCTATGCTAAATTTTAGGCGGCCTAAAATCTACCCGCTACCTTTGACTTGGCCATCATTATAAATCAGAACAGAGAAGAGATCCTGAAGAGGGCCAGAAAGTTATCTACCTCAGTTTGTGATGGAGCAGGTCCTTCTCGAACTGTCGGTGCTGATGAGGCTACAGACGGTGTTGAAGATCAATAGTTGATCCCCCCTCCACTACCAGGTTTTGGAAATACCAGTGTTGAACTCTCCTCTAAGTCCCAGCCGAGACCTCGTCCCAAGTTCTAGAACGGGTTTCAACCTTGCCCGTTGTGGCAATGGAAGAGGCGCCTGCTCCCAAGGATTTGATGGTTACTTTCGCAACCTCGACTGATCCACCTAAGAAGGCAAAAGGTTGACATGTTCTTATGGAAGCAGTAAAGGCCCATACAGTTATTGAGGGAGTGGAAGGGGACCTTCCTAAAATAAAAGATGTGGTGGAGAGAGTTACCGTAGAGGTTATAGTGGCTCTTCAGACCGACTTGGTTCCTGTTAAGCTCTTTGTTGAGATTGATCAAGTGGAAGTTAATGAGCGGGTACCAAAAGACGAAGTAGTAGAAGAAGATCAGCAGAGAGAAGCTAACAAGTGAACCAACTGTTCCACATATCAATCTCTGTTATTGTTGCCCGGAATCGAGGGTGGGCACCATGCTTAACCATGAACCAGGAAAAAAACTCATGTTACCTTTTTTTTATTTTGCTTGTAGCCCGATAGTAGAGGATGGGCTCTCTGATTTAGATGAATGAGAACATTCTTCTTTGTTTTTCCTTTTTGCTGGCATCCGATTGATCTCTATCTTGGTTGAATCTACCTTGCTTCATCTCCTCACTTGATCTAGGATCCAGTTCGTCATATATACCTGACTTGTGCAAGATTTGGTAATACAATAAGAGATGAAATTTTTTCTAAGTATAGAAGGTCAAATCGGACCTGTTGACTTGGGTCATCCCTATATTAGGACTTAGGCAAAATGGCATGTAGAAAGTGTTTGGATACCAAGGACATCCCTTTGCCACGGTACCCTGGTACTTAGATGATAACTTGACTGAGATGCTTATTGCCATTACTTCAAGTTCCCAGTGCATGTCTGGTTTAAATAAACCCTAACAACACAAAACAACTTAAAAATAGGTGAATAAGTAAACAAGAGTAAATAAATGACAGATACCAGGATGCTGACTTTTAGGAATTTCAGTACTTAGGCGAAATACCTGGTCGAACTAATCTAGATAGCTTTCGCCCCTGTTCCAGGGAGGTACCATACCGTGGAGATCTTGATCTAGTGGGCAACTATGCTCTTACATTTACGACCAAGGCATCATGAACGTCATTTGGCTATCCTGGTCTTTTGATCTGGCTGGAAACTATACATTTACGCTCAGACCCTTCCCTGGGGGGTCATCCGACTATGGGTATCGAGACTGCCATCTAGCTATCCTGGTCTCGAGATCTGGTTGGCATATATGCACTTATACTCAGACCTTTCTTGGTGAAGGGTGGTGTCTGGCCAAGGCATCGGGGTAGCTAGATTGCTATTCCCTGGTTCATGGCGATTGTGGCGAACTTCTTCCGACAAAAAATAAAAGTGAAGATGGAGAAACTAATCTAGAGACATTAATGATGATCTAATGAATGTACAAAATATTCATGAGCTACTAATACTGACATATAGGTGGACCTAATCTGCTTAGGAGTCCCCTGTCTATGGGTATAACCTCGTCAAATGGTTTGCCTTCCAGGTGTGGTTGATAGGTCGCCCATCCATGTCCTTTAGCTTATAGGCTAGACCTCTACTTTTACAAAATAAGGCCTTCCCAGTTGGGGCTGAGAACCCAGTCCGAACGAACTCTGGTGTTCTGAGACATTTTTCGGAATACCAGGTCTCCTTCCTTGAAACTGTGAGCTCTAACCTTCCAGTTGAAGTACCTCGTGATTCAGCTCTAATAAACTGTAACTTTTTCTACCACCTTGTCTTGCTTTTCCTCTAGAAGGTCTAACTTAGCCCTTAGCTTGACCTTGTTTCTTTCCAGCTCAAAATGTTGAACCCGGGATAAGGTGAGTTTTTGCTCGATAGGTAGGACTGCCTCTACCCTGAAAGCTAAGGAGTAGGGCGTTTCCCCTATCACGGTTCTTCTGGTGGTCCGGTAGACCCAAAGTACCTTGGAAAGCTCTTCTGCCCACTTGCTTTTTTTCCACTGTAGCTTCTTGATGGTTTTATTGGTAGCTTCTACCAGGCCGTTAGTTTGGGGATGAGCTACTGATGCAAAGTGGAGGTCAATTCTTAAGTCTTCACAAAATTCTCTGAACCGCCAGTTGTCGAACTGCTTACCTAGATCAGTAATGATGATCATCGGGTACCAAACCTACAAACCATGTTAGTGATGATGATTTTGGTGGTGTTTTCTTCAATAATTTGGGAAAACGATCCTACATCCACCCATTGAGTGAAGTAGTCGATTGCGATTATAGCATGCTTAGCTTGACCAAGAGCAGTATGGAGTGGTATGATCAAGTCAACTCCCCATATAGCAAAGGGATAAGGTGAGTTGATTGAGAAGAGATGCTCCGGAGGTAAATGGCTCAAATTAGATGTCCTCTGGCAAGGTCCGCATGACCGCACAAACATCCTTGCATCCTAGTGCATGGTTAGCCAGTAGTAACCCATGCGAAGCACTTGATTTTCCAGTGCTTCTCCTCCGATATGGTTATCACACTCGCCCGAATAAACCTCGTTATGTTCCTAGCTAGCATCATCAGGATGTAAGTATCGAAGTAGAGAAAGAGATCTTCCTCTGCAGTAGAGGTACCCATCTACCAGGCAGTAACAGAATAAGGTCATTTAGAGCTTTTGAGCTTGGTCTGGGTCCTCTAGGAGCTTTTCTTCTTGGAGATATGCAATTATCAGATCCATCTTGCAAGAGAGGCTATCAACTGGGCTAACTTCTTTGCCTGTCGTTATGCTGGATTGGGAAATTACCTGGAGTGATACTTCTTTGATCAGGTTCTGTCCCCGTTAGTAGCTTTCTTGGCCTGGATGTCTGCTAGACGATTTTCTTAGCGAGGAATCTGCTCTATTGTGAACCCCTTAAACCGGGTCTTGAGTTGTTGGACCAATTTAAGGTAAGCTGTCATATTGTCGCTCTTTGCCTGGTACAACCCGGTGACCTTGTTGACAATAACACTCTGATTTTTCTAGATCATTTAGAATGATGCCCGCTTCATTACATGCTTGGCTAGATGCTCCATTAGTGTAGAGGATCCAAACCTCTTGGTTAGCTAGTCAGTCTCCAAGCTCTTGATCTTTCTAGGGAAGAGTGTCCAGGTATTTGGAAGTACTAAGATCAAGAAGAGATGAGAATTCGGCCACTATCTGCTAACGCCTAGGCCTTGATGGTAGTTTTCACATTGTTCTTAATGTCAAATTGAGTTAGTTTAAGAGCCCAGAGTACTAACCTTCCGGATGTGTTTGGCCTTTGTAAAAAATTGCAGAGAGATTGATTGGTTATTACCGTGATCTTGTGAGCCTGGAAATAAGGATTAAGCTTTCTTACTGAGGTCACCAAGGCGAAAACGAGCTTCTCTAGGAGGATGACAAGTCGTGGCTCACGTAGTAGATAGGTCGTTGAACCCTATATTCACATTCTTTAACCAAGGCTCCACTCACTACTATCTCGGATACTTCTAGGTAAATCTGTAACTCCTCCCCAGATACCGGTTTTACTAGCAGCGACAAGTTGGCTATGTAATTTTTTAATGCCTAGAAAGCCTGCTCACTATCTTGGTCCCACTTTAAGTTTTTCCCCTACTTAATTACTATGAAAAAAAGGAGGCACTTGTCGGTAGATAGTGATATGAATCGATTGAGCGCTACTACTAAACCTGTTAATTTCTGTGCCTATTTGAGGAAGTTGGGAGATACCAGATCAAGGATGGATATGATCTTCTTGGGGTTCACTTTAATGAACCTTTCATGAACCATGAATCCTAGGAGCTTCCCTTTAGTTACCCCGAAGGTGCACTTTGCAGGCCTTATGTAATTATCTCTGATGATTTGGATAGATCAACGAAGGTGGTTTCGGTGCTGGCCATCCACCTATGACTTAGTGATCATGTCATCTACATAAAACTCCATTGTCTTCCTTATTCCATGCTTAACCAAACAGTTGACATATCATTGGTAAGTGGCTCATACATTATTTAGACCAAAGAGCATGACTTTGTAGAAGTAAAGGCCTTTCCCGATGATGAAGCTGGTATTGTCTTGATCTGCCGACTGCATCATGATCTGATTATACCCTGAGAATACATCCATGGAACTTAAAAGCTTATTCCCTGCTGTAGAGTCTACCGGCTAATCGATCTTTAGTAGTAGAAAGCTATCTTTTAGACAAGCGCGGTTGAGGTTAGTGTAGTCGACACACATGTGCCACTTTTCGTTGGCTTTGGTGACCATGGCCATGTTAATGAGCCATTCTAAGTATCGAGATTCTCGGATGAACCAAGCTTTCAGCAGTTTATCAACCTTTTCTTGTATTATAGCATTTCTCTCAGGATTGAAATGCCATAACTTCTATTTAACTGGCTTGAAAAAAAGGTCGTCTACTAGCCGGTGAGCTGCTAAAGGGATTGGGATCCTTCGCATCTTGTCATGACTCCAAGAAAAGATGTCGTTTCACTTGCGGAGTAGCTAGATCAATCTTTCCTTCACTCTCGCTTCAGGCTTGTCTCCGATTTTGACTACTTTGAAAAGATCATCCTCCCTGATTAGCAATTCTTCTAATGCATCAACCAGGTGGCCACTGGCCCAACCTTTATCTTCACCTATCACTTTTGCTGGAAAGATCTCTGGCTTCTCTACTGCTATTTCAGCCTCCCCCATAATGTCCAGGGTATCGAGATCCTCATCCAATGGCACCTATTCCTGTAAATTTGATATTTTTTAAAACTGGTTGGCTAAGGCCGAGTTAGTCGATACATCGTAGCATTTATGAGCTGTCTGCTGGTCACCGCTTACCTTGCCTACCTCGCCTACCTCGTTTCCTACCAAAAACTACAGGATGTTTTTATAGATGGAAAACACCCCCTTGAGAGCTGATAGGAAAGGTCTCCCGAGGATAGCGTTGCAGGCTGACGGGGTGTTCGCAACAATGAAATCCGTCATCAGGTTCTGTTAGAGAGGTGTAGTCATGATGATCACTGGTAAAATCTAAAACCCAACAGGTACGATTGAGTCCCCTATGAAACCATACAATGGGGTGGTGCAACTGTTGTAACACTACTGCTTCATATTGAATTTCTTCAAAGTGTTCTTGAATAGGATGTCCATGCTGATACTTGTATCAATTTACAGTTGACTAAGCACTTAGCAATCTGCACCGTGACCACCATGGGGTTATCGTGTGGTTGTACAGTGTTGTATATATCATCTTTAGTGAAAAAAATCTAGGCTAACTGGGAGGTCCCTACCGAGCTCCGATCAACCTTGAAGATACCTTATCCTTCTTCGATCTGGGGTACCTTCCTGGTGTAGTTCTTTCTAGAGTTGTTGAAGGTCCCATCCAAGGTAGGTCCCTCGTAGATGGTGTGTATGACCTGGATTTGTTGCATCAGATCTTTCTATTCTCTTTTTCACTTCTCTACATGATCCCGGATCTCAGCATGTACCTTTTTTTCCTGCGTGGATGCTATCTTGAACCTACTGCAAGAATTCCACCAAACAACCACCCCTCACTAGTTCTTCGATCTGGTTATGCAAACTAAAGCACTCCAAGGTGTTATGCCCCCCGTCCTCAAAGAAGTCACAGTATTTATATCGGTTCCTCGTGTCAGCTGATGCTTTAATGGGACTAGGTGTCTTGAGCAATCCCTTTTCACAAATGGCAAGGTAGATCGTCTAGCGGGATGCATTCAGCGAGGTGTAATGACTATAACTCTTCTCGTCTTGGCTTTAAGGGCTACCACTCTTGGTAGACGTGATGCTCGAGATGGAGTTCACCTTACTGGGTACCACTCCCATTGAGGTTGGGAAGGTAAGGAGTGACATGTAGACCAGTTAGGAGGTCTAATTTTATCCTTCTGTACCGATGCAGGCTTGAGTGCCTTTTTTTTTACTGATTGGGAGTTCTCATGCCATCGTGCTCGATCTTGACTCAGAGTTGTCCGTCTATCTTTATCTACTCAATAACCCTGTTATAAGCCTCGAGATATGTCTTTGGAGGACGATTGGTGAAGACCGAAATAGTCTACATGCCCACAAGTTTTTATGGAAGTTGGCAAGGGTCTCATTCTCAACGAAGACCTCTATATGGATCACCGTTTTATAGATTCTCTCCACGTAAAAACTGATCTTTTCCCCCGCTATTGGATCACATTCTGTAAGTGGATCAGGTCTTTTTGTCGTGGCTTGACCCTCTAAAACTTAGAGCAGAAATCACTAAACAGTTTAGTAAAGCTGTCCATGCTACCTACATGTAGCTTTCTGAACCACGTCTTGGCATAGTCAGTCAGCGTGGATGGAAACATCTTGCACATGGCTGCCCTGGTTGCATTCTGGACCTTCATATGTGGGACATAACTCTCTAGGTGGCTTAGGGGATCCTCAATGCCATAAAACTTGTCAGTCGGCAATCTGAAATTCGGTAAGAGTTCTGCTTCCCTGATCTTTCTAGAGAATGAGGCGTTCATCTTGCCCATAGGGTTCTTTCGGTTCTTTTTGTGATTACCCCTCCTCAACTACTGGATTTCCTTCTGTATCTGAGCTAGCTGATCTCATGGGTGCTTGTACTCGGCGTTCTTAGATTTGACCTCAAAATCTTCATTGTCAGATCCTTCTGACTAGATAGGGACTTCGCCCTGATTATCCTCTTGGGGGAGGATTTGCCCGGGCACTTCCCCTACTACCCCCGAAGTCTGCTCGAGGTTCTCTTCTGTTTTCCACTGGCTGTAGTGGGTGGCCGAGCATCCTTGGCGGGATGTTGACAACTGATTTCACCAATTGAGGTTGGTAACTGATTGGCCTACGCGGATCTGAGGGCATGGGTCCTAACCGGTCTCAAACCGGTACCGGTGGTGGTGGTGGTGGTGGTGGTACCAACCTATCGAAAGTGGTCATCCTAGTCTCTGGTCTATTGGGATCCTCGCGGATACTAGGTTCCACTGGTTGAGCGGTGATTCCCTCTACAATCAACCGTAGATGGACACTTTCTATAAAACTTGTGGCTTGTTATTCTAGAATGGCCTGGACTGTCACCTAAGGGACTGGAGCCTTAGCGGTACCAATCGGTGCTAGAGCAAGATTTAGATGTTTCAACCAATTACCATTACTTTGAACCTTCCAGATGGAGGCTGCTGATTGGTGCCCGGATGCTTCGGGTTGCCCCTGGTAAGATCAAAGCCACGTGGCGTTGTTGTATCTGTAAAAAACTCAAACACGTGATCTAAAATGGGGTGTGGAATCTTCTCACAGACGGCACCAAAAAGTGTTGGTTGAAAATTCACTTTAGGTAAGAAATCTCAGCTAGCACCCTCAGGACCATAACCTAGGTAGATCGCAGTCGGGGTAGATACATTCGGTACCGGTTACATTTGTAAGAATGGGTGAAATGGAAGAAGAATTGATAACGAACTGAATGATGTTATTTTATTCAATAATTCGAAGTGTACAAGTGTTTAGATTTACTATCTATCTCTCTTTTCTCTAAAACTAATTGGAGGTGGCGAAAGCGTACTTGTAGATAAGTGGACTCAAATAACAATAATGATGTTTATGCTTAATACTGATTACAGAATTAAGCAATAGCTTCTTCAGGTCTCTTGGAGTTTATTTTTCCATCCTTTTTTTAGTCCCTGTTTTTATACATGAAGTCACTAGGGGTTTTCCTTTGCGTACAATCCGAAGATCACTGGATTGATCTTCTTTCCCATTTGGCGGGATTTTCTGTTTAATGTGGTTGACCTTGGAGAATCAGTTGGTGGAGGATATCCCAGAGACAATTGTGTTTGTTTCCTTTCTTGAGTCTTTTATTATGGCTGTGCGCACGTGGAACTTGTTTATGGTTTGAAGAATAATTTTGATTTCATCTGTTAGTGGCGCTATACCTCAAAGTACAGGCATGGCGATGTGGCACTTTGTCCATCTCGATGACGAGGTACCCGAGGTGCTAATCTGCTGGCGAGGCATCTTGAGGTACCATTCTAACGACATGGCGATTGATCAACCCGATGACGAGTTACCCCGAGGTGCTAGCTTGCTGGCGAGGTACCTGGTGGTACTATTCTCGCAACGTGGTGCTTCTTTAATCGCCCTTGAGCTTTATGGTCGTTTAGGAGCCCTATAGGCATCTCATATACTGCTCAAGTTGTAAGATATGTATCTCAACGGGGTAGCGGATTAGTGATAAGGTACTTGGGTACCAGTTGGGTTTTTCATGAAGGCGTAGGAACTTCATCTTGCTATTACAACGATGTCGAGGTACCTTGGTCGTGCTAGAGCTTGTACTTCAAGATAAACCATTGCATCCAGTACGGATCCGGTGTATAGAGATGCTTCCTACTAGGTGCTAACTAGGTGAAAAATTTCCCTTTGACCCAATACAAAACTGGCTATTAACAAAAACTTTGACAAAAATATGGAATTCAACTTGATATACAAGAATGAAAACCAAGTACGATTAATGTACAGAAAGTTTCGTAACTTCCAAGTCGAAACTCAAAAACTTTTGAATGAGTAACCAAAACAAACTTAACTCAATATAGAACAGTATGAGAATATAATCACGTCCGATATCATAAACACAAATAAATAACACAGGAACACACAAGTATGCAATTTCCTAGGGATAGTCATAGAACATGCAATTTTTCAAAAGTTGTCAAATTAAATCTAATGCATGTGTATACTTCAACAACTGTGTGTATGTGTTATACTAATTTGGCACAACGATGTAGGGACACAAATATATACAATGTGTGTGTGTGCGCTAGCGCCTTGCATGAAGAAGAAAAGTCTCTACACATTTGCATTCAGGTAAGCACATTTCCACCTAAAGATGAACTTTGCATAAGAAGTTGTTTTCCACCTTTGAAGTTTATATAAACCACAAACCACCTAAGCAACTAAACATTACAAAGAAATAGAGTTTTCTTATGGAATCAAGACAATACAAATCTAAAATCTAACAGGTTCCAAACTTTATGCCCACCCCTAGGTGGAACATGGAATTGAATAAAAAATAATTGAAATTAATTGTCTTTTTTGAAACAATAATAATATTTTTTTAAAGTTAAATTTGGTTAAAAAAGGTAAATTAAATTATTTTTTAAATAAATAAATTATTTTAATAAACAAATAAAATTAATTTGAAATAAAATAACATTTATTTTTAATTGTTGTTGTTAACAGAAATTTTACTCGAGGTGAGAATTTTCAGCTAACACCTTCGTATCCACTACCCCGGAGGTGGTGGCCGGGGTAGGTACCTCATACCTAACTTGTTCAAACAAAGAAGGGTGTTGAAACGCGAATACAATGAAAATGGGAATATAGCTATTTATTATAGATCGTATATGCCATACAAAAATCTCTCAAATATTCTCAATCTCGCTGGGGTACAGTAGGGTGACAACCTCGTGTCTGTCGAATAGTAGAACACAATGACAGCCGTGTTCTGGTTACATAATTTAGGCCAAGAATCCCCTCTTACCCACTCTTTTGTTTTTCTCTATTAGTGATCGATCCCCTTTTTTCATCATGCTTGAGTTCATCATGCTTGAGCGTATTTATACATGGTTCAAGTAGGTTAAACTTCAAGAATCTCCTGCCATGATTTTCTGAATCAGTTCCCTCCCTATCGGGCGGGATATTTTATTTAAAAATCATTGACTTTGGATTAATGACAAAGTTAAGAATATCTTTGTTGGAGATAAATTTGTTTCCTTTTTAGACTCAATCTCTTGCCCAGCACGTACGTAGTAGTTTAAAGTTTGGTAGATATGATCCTGTGTGTCTCCATGGTGTGACTCTTCATGGAGGTCGTCGACTATTAAGTTCATTGTTTCATAGGATGAGGTAAATCTGTGCTCTGGTTTTGGTGCTAGGAACTTGGACTTACCTTTCCGGGTCCTTTGTAGCTTGGGATGACCCGATGGGTACCCTTTGGTGGCAGCGAGCTTTGGCGAGCTTCCTGCTATCTGTCCAGATAGGTCTGAATCTTCCCTCGGCTAGATGGAGCAATTTTGTTGTATGGGCCCGTTGCTTAACAGGTTCTTACTTACGTTTGGAAAGGATGGTGGGTTTCTGGGGAGGTTACGAGGTAGTTTCAACCCCGGGGAGCCATGATCGCCATGCATCGGAGTTTATCTTAGATACTTTCTGAGTTCGGCGACCTTTCTTTGCTACTTTGAGTTTGCGCCATAGCTCGACACCAGGACCCGGGTTTCCGTGGTGGGTATTTTCGGGCTCGGACCTGGGCCAAGAGAATGGAAAATTTCTCTGTGGTCCCTAGCTAAATTTGGCTATCAATAGAAGTCCCATCTGACTTGAACGCCAATGGTTTAGTTAGGGTTGGAGTTAGATTTCTTATTTTGATTGGGAAATTTTCCCTCTAACTTTGCTTCCAGAATCATGGGAGAAATCTCCTCATTAAATACGTGAGTGACGTGGCGAACAGAGAAACGATGCGTTTCTTAAAATTTTCGACGTCACTATTCCATTTACCGCTATTTAAACTCGGCTACTCCATTGCCTTCCTCGCGCCTCTTATTTTTTCAGATTTCAAATTTTCTCAGAGAAAGCCTCTATTTAGCACCCTTCTTTTCTTTTTTCATAGAACTTAAAAAAAAATTCTACCATGTCGAAAAACAACCATGATTCCATCGATTCTGTTGTCGATGGCGAGGAAGTTTCCAATCTTACCTTTGGGAAGAGAACACGAAAGAACTTTGACAGTGATGACTCTCCACCTAACCCGTAAAGACGCTGGTCAAACAGGAATATAGCTATCGGGACCGGGTTTTCCAACAAGCTTGATAGCCACATGAATTTAGTCGTTAAGGATTCTAACGGTGAACCCAAGGATGTTGCTACCGGAAGGGGTCAGGTTACAATTGCCGGTCCTTTTTTGGAGAGGCTTCTCCCATCTGATTTCAGGGTTATCCAGGACTCTACCACT
This sequence comes from Dipteronia dyeriana, assembly GCA_032871835.1. Classification (NCBI taxonomy): domain Eukaryota; kingdom Viridiplantae; phylum Streptophyta; class Magnoliopsida; order Sapindales; family Sapindaceae; genus Dipteronia; species Dipteronia dyeriana. The sequence goes on along the minus strand of CM065300.1, from coordinate 73,469,391 downwards.
AACCCAAACTCTCTCGATGGCCTGCGGTCGAAGTATGGCATCCCCGAAAGTATATCTATCTTTGTCCCTCATTGGAATTATTACATCTTCAACCCTCTCAATGGCGTGCTCCCAATTCATGTAGCGGCCATCGAGAATAGGGTCAGGCTTTCTCTTCATCTTACTCTTCGACGGGCTCTCAATGCCCTACAACTAGCTCCCCTCCAGCTAACACCCAACTTTTGGTGGCATCTGATCAACTTTCTCTTGCTGTAGAGGGAACAATGCGAGCTAAGAAAGGTTACTAGAGAGCCCGTAGTAGAGGAGCCAGCATACCTCTTTCAGATTGGAAGCATGTCTGGAACTCCTCGAGATCAGTTCTGTGCCAAGGCAAAGAACAAGTTCAATTTCATCATCTCTGGCGCTTCGAGGAAGGACTCTGCTTGGAAGGAAGAGTGGATCCTAGCGGGATAATTGGGGAAGCTCTACCTTCATTGGCGGGCATGAGTTCGTGGTTCCCATGGCTTTCAACGATAAACCATCATGGGACCAAGATTTCTTACCCACTGAGTCTGAATCTGTGTTGAAGGCAATCCTTGTGAGGAACTACCTGAATTTGAAATTCCCAACTACCGACCCATTCGATTCTCACTGAGTAAATCAGTATCTGGGAATTTTTGATGCTACTCCTAGTAAGTAACACAAAACCATTCTATTTTGTTTTGTTGACTAACTTGATTATGACGGATTACCATTTCTTTTCTTTTTCTTTAACTATTTTCGTTGTTGCACCAGCTTTTTACGAAGCCCAACAAGCTCGCACCCCTCCCCCCTCTGCCAAATCAAGTCAGGAAATCCCTTTGGCTTCCTCAGAGAAAAGGGGTCCAACTGTTCCAGCTGGGGCTTCATTTGTTCTTGCTCTGTCCTCATCCCAGTACAGATCCAAGATGGTGCTCCTCGCATCGCGGGCTACCAAGGTGAGGGGTAAGGCAGCCTCTATTTCTCAAGCAGCTGATGTAGCAATGATAACTCCTGCTCTAGTTGACCATACTCCTTCTGCTTCTACTCCCGTCATTCCCGCTTCTAACTTGTTAGACATTTCTGTCTCACCATCTACATTCCCAGCCCCCCGAGCTTCAAAGGACCCCGAGGCTGGTGTTGAAGGGTTTCCCCATGTTTGTCCATAAAATCAGTCTAGCTCTGCCATGCTTGAAGAGGTCTTGGGGCAATTCATCGCTTCCTGCCCTCGGGGCAGTCTTTCTATGATGGCTTTAATGCCTATATATATCCTGATCACTAAGAGGTCTGCCCTATTGGTCGAGGTAATCATCATCTTTTATCTTTTCCTGCAACGGTTTATTTCGTCACTTTCTAACTTGAACTCTTTTATAGGACTTCAAATTCAATGTGGCCATAGGCCACCAGGTGGCCTCTATCTACAATCGGATAGCCAAAGCTGAAGCTGAAGCTGAGGGGGCCATGGAGTTATTGGAAAGGGCTCAAGATCTAGTACAAGAGAATACCTCTAGCCAAAGGGGGGTGGAGGTAGAGCTAGCCGAGCTTCATTGTGACAACGAGAGGTTGAAGCGATCTTTCAATCAAGAAACCCTCCGGTCTGAATGTCGAGCAAAACAGCGGGATTCTTGAAATGCTGATGCTATGATGCTAGACGTCAAGAACCAGACCTTGCATGCTCAGGTGGCCAAGTTGCAAACAAAAGTGGAAGCATCCTTCAGTGACGGGTATATTTATGCCTCCTTCCAGGTCGTCGAAGCCCTCCCTCTTCCTTTTGACCTCTCTAGTATCACCGGTTGGGACATGGAGGAAATCATAACCAGAGATGCAGAGATGTCTCGCCCGGAAGTGGATGAAGTTTTTTTTTAACTATAAAAGTAAAATAAATAAAAAAAACTTCTTTCAATCTCCACCTATGCCTTGGCCGAATTTTAGAGCTTAAAAAAATCATCCTTGGACAAAATTTAGAGCCTATAATTATGGGTGCACAAATCCTATCCTAAAGAGGGTTTGCTTTGTAGGCAAGAATCCTATTCATAGGTGGATTTTCTTAGTGACCAAGAATCATTTTCCAAAAAGAATTCTTTCCTACACCATGACTCCTAATCCAACTCATTAGTGTATTTTTGATCATATTAAAGACTTCCTAATTTAACAAGATAAATAATTCATTTTATTTATCTACTTATCAAATATAATCTTTAATATTAATTATACTACCAACAATAGTATAATATTAAGAGACCTTCTCCTAATAGAAAAAAGATTTTGACTTTGAATTAAATAGTTAATTAATTTCTATTTAATTTAATAATAAAATAAAAAATAATATATTTAGGCTTTCATATACTAGCCTTGCCTCCCATGACAATATATAGGCATATATATTATTTTTCTTATTTTATTAAATCCATTGGACTTTTATAAAAAGTCCACTTGTGAACTAGACCCATTCTCACAAAAACAAACAAGTCCACATGCCTTAATACAATTCTAGATGGACCCCTAAATTGGTCCGGTAGAATATATCAAGTGATCCATACAAGTTCGAGTGGATTGGGGATCTTGACGGGCTATCTAAATTTAAGCCCTAAAAGACACAACCAAATCACAATCAACAAATGATTCACTTAGGTCCGATCTATTAATTTTAGTTCATTCCACTAAAGAACTAAAATTGAACTCTGAAATAAAGATAGAATAAGTTAATATTTCTCATTCATACCCTAGACAACCTTATTGGAGAAAGTGTATCTTCGTGAAGAATATCAGAAATCGTCAAGAGCTCATAGAACTTCTATAGCTCTCCAAGTTACCATATTTACTCATATGACCACATTTTGAACTTGGAAATTTTGACTTGTCCAGAACCATGTTTCAATAGACACTATTGAAAACTTAACATTAAGATTTAATATCCAATTCAAAACATCCATATGATAATATTTTACCCTCATTTAATAAATGGAGCCACGATGCCCATATCTATAAATGAAGTCCTATATCGATTAAAAAATGAATACCACCAAACTATCGAGGATAAACCATGCTATAAAATCGTACTCATTGATAGCTCAAATGATAAACTTGCAACCATAAGTCCATCAGTTATCTCTGGATTGAGATAGACTTTCCGATTGTCTTCAAGTGAAAACTTTTATCCATTGACGATTCTAGATAAAATATTTCACTCTGATCCAATTCAATGCACCCAGTGAATGTTAGGATTATGCTCGATAGCAAGAGTGTAATATTGTAATTAACAATCTTTTCATATGAATAAAGTGATTTCTAGTTTAACAAATCTTATAGAATTTATAGTTTAATTATTATAATTGTCAAAAGTAAATAATCATAAGGTCAAAAGACTATGATAAAAGAAGAATCGTTCATACATCTAGATATGTATGAGGTAGACACAATTCTTTAGTTAGTCTTGAATAATATTCACAACTTAAGATAAAAAGGTTTGGCGCCATTATCTTGTCAAAGTTGTAGATTCTTTTGCTAGCATTTGAGTGAGATCAAATGTGTTATGATGAGTCTAAAATCATCAAAGTGTGGTGTGTTTGGGCAAAAGAATCTAGTGCGCTGGGTGCATTGAATAGGATCAAAATGAAATACTTTATCTAGAACCATCAATGGATAAAAGTTTTCATTTGAAGACAATCGGAGAGTCTATCTCAATCCTGAGATAAATGATGGACTTATGGTTGCAAGTGTTATCATTTGAGCTATCAATGAGTACGATTATATAGCATAGTCTATCCTCAATAGTTTGGTGGTATTCATTTGTTAATCGATAGAGGACTTCATTTATAGATATGGACATCGTGGCTCCATTTATTGAATGAGAGTAGAATACCATCATATGGATGTTTTGAGGTATTGGATATTAAATCTTAACGTTAAGTTTTCATTAGTGTCTATTGAAACATGGTTTCTGGACAAGTCAAAATATCCAAGTTCAAAATGTGGTCATATGAGTAAATAAGGTAACTTGGAGAGTTATAGGCGGTCTATGAGCTCTTAGCGATTACTGGTATTCTTCACAAGGATACACTTTTCTCCAATAAGGTTGTCTAGGGTATGAGTGAGTGACATCAACTTATTCTATCTTTATTTAAGAGTTCAATTTTAGTTCTTTAGTGGAATGAACTAAAATTAAATAGATCGGACCTAAGTGAATCATTTGTTGATTGTGATTGGGTTGTGTCTATTAGAGCTTAAATTTAGATAGCCCGCCAAGATCCACAATCCACACGAACTTGCATGGATCACTTGATATATTCTACCGGACCAATTTAGGGGTCTATCTAGAATTGTATTAAGGCATGAGAACTTGTTTCTTTTTTTAAGAATAGGTATAGTTCACATGTAGACTTTTTTATTAAGGTCCAATGGATTTAATAAAATAAGAAAAATAATATATGGTCCATATATTTGGTATGGGCGGCAAAGGCTATTAAAAATAGCTTAAATATATTAATTTTATTTTATTATTTAATTAAATAGAAATTAATTAATTTGTTGATTAATTAATTATTTAAGTAAAATTCAAAATCTTTTTCCTAGTAGGAGATGGTCTCCTAAAACTATACTATTGTTGGTAGTATAGTTAATGTTAAAGACTATATTTGATAAGTAGATAAATAAAATGAATTATTTATCTAATCAAATTAGGAAGTTTTTAATATGGTTACAAATACACTATTGAGTTGGATAAGAAGTCTTGGTGTTAGGATAGAATTCCTTTTTGAAAAGGATTCTTAACCACCAAGTAAATCTACCTAAGGAAAGGATTCTTAACTACCAAGTAATCCTTCTTTGAAAAAGAATAAACTCTCCTAATCTATATCAATGAGAAATTCGGCCAGCCCATATGGAGATAGGAGAAGTTAGATTTCCTTTTAGCTAAGGATTCTTAACTACCAATAAATCCACCTAAGGAAAGGATTCTTGCCAACCAGTTAAATCTTTCTTAGGAAATGATTTATGATCCTATATATATGAGCATGAGATTTTCGGCCAGCCCTAAGAATTCTAGGGATGAAAATTTCGGCCATGCCTAGGTAATTTTCAAGAGAGAATTTGGCATAGCAAGAGAGAATTTTGAGGGAGAAAAATTAGTTTTTGCTCTAGACAAAATTCAATCAACTCGTAGAAAAAGGGTATGGAATTTGGCCAAGGAGAAAAGAGAAAAAGAGAACGTTTTTGTTTTCAATAGTACACTAGTATCCTTTAGATCAAAAGGGTTTTGTGTACAACATTGAATCAAGGTTCAAGCTAGTTTCAATCAAATTGATTGATAATTCACAAGTGACCGGACGTTCTTGTATTTTTCTCTTGGAGGATATTTGTAACTAACAAAGAAAAGATTTTGCTTTGTCTCCATCCTCAGCTATATAATAAAAAGTAAGGGAGTTCACACTCCAAGGTGATTCACGTTCGTGATTGGATTGGAAGATCTTACGGAATCAATTCGACGCTTGTTCAATTGTCACGAGAAAAAGGTACAATACTTTTATATGCGTCAATTAATCTAGGGTCAAGGTTCTCGTTGCATAAAGGGAATTTTTTTATTTATACGCAAACCCTAAATTCGTTTTTCTCACGCTTCCGTTGCGTTTTGAACTCATTTTTCCCTACAGTGCACTAAATTCTTTTACCCAAAGACACCACACTTTGATGATTTTAGACTCATCATAACACATTTGAACCCACTCAAATGCGAGCAAAAGAATCTACAACTTTGACAAGATAAAGGCACCCAACCTTTACCTTAAGTTGTGAATATTATTCAAGACTAACTAAAGAATTGTGTCTACCACATCCATGTCTAGATGTGTTAACAATTCTTCTCTTCTCATAGTCTTTTGACCTTATGATTATTTAATTTTGACAATTATAATAATTAAACTATAAATGCTATAAGATTTGTTAAACTAGAAATCACTGTATTAATATGAAAAGATTGTCAAATACATTATTATACTCTTGCTATTGAGCATAATCCCAACAATTTCTCACTTGCTCTATAACAAATGTGTCATATCTCTCATCCCCATCTTCTCTAGATGCTTATCAAAACTCTTTTGTGGAAGAGCCTTTGTAAACGGATCCGCTAGATTATCTGTTGACGCTATCTTGGTAATCGTCACGTCACCCCTAAGCACAATTTCCCTCAGAAGGTGATACTTTCTTTCAATGTGTTTCCCTCTCTTATGACTTCTTGGTTCTCTCGAACTAGCCCCTCCACTATTGTCACAGTAGATAGTGATCTGCTGATTCACTTTAGGAACCACTTCCAAGTCAATCACGAATTGGCGGAGCTAGATAACTTCTTTAGCAGCCTCACATGCGGCAACATACTCGGCTTCCATGGTGGAATCAGTAATACAAGATTGTTTTATACTCTTCAATATAACTGCCCCTCCTCCAAAAGTAAACATAGATCCTGATGTTGATCTCCTGGAGTTAGAATCAGACTGAAAATCAGAATCTGACTGAAAATCAGAATCTGTATACCCAATAGGAATGAAATCCCCTCCAGAGTATACAAGAATATAATCTCTCATTCTCTGAGATACTTGAAAATATGCTTGACTGCTATCCAATGATTAGGACCAGATTTCAATTGAAACCTGTTAACTATGCCCATAGCAAAACAAATATCTGGTCTAGTATAGAGCATTGCATACATGAGACTTCCAACTGCCGATGCATATGGAACCCTACTCATGAATTCCTCTTCATGCTCATTCTTAGGAACTTGTTCCTTAGAAATTTTGATTCCATGTTTGAAAAGTAACATACCTTTCTTGGAATCTTGCATGGAAAACCTAGGCAAGATTTTATCTATGTATAAAGCATGAGATAATGCAATCGTTTTATTCTTTCTCTCCATTATGACTTGGATACCAAGAATATATCTTGCTTCTCCTAAGTCCTTCATATCAAATTGTTTTGCTAACCATTCTTTTACTGATGTCAATACACTTATATCGTTTCCGATGAGTAGTATATCATCAATATAAAGAACTAGGAAAAGTAACTCGTCGCCTTTAATCCTTTTGTATACACAAGGTTCATCAAGGTTTTGAATAAATCCAAAACTTTTCACGGCTTAATCGAACCTTATGTTCCAGGATTTGAATGCTTACTTCAATCCATATACAGATATTTGCAACTTACATACCTTTCCTCTTGGACTTTTTCAATGAATCCTTCTGGTTGCATCACATAGATGCTTTTGTCAAGGCTTCCATTAAGGAAAGTTGTCTTGACATCCATTTTTCAAATCTCTAGGTCTAGAGATGCCGCAATGGATAAGAGTATACTAATGGATTTAAGCATGGCCACAGGAAAGAAGGTTTCTTCCTAATCGCTGTGTATAACCTTTAGCTACCAATCTAGCTTTAAAGGTTTCCACCTTTCCATCCATTCCTCTTTTCCTCTTGTATACCCACTTGCACCCGATGAGTTTTATCCTTTTAGGCAAGTTTACAAGATATCAGGCTTTGTTTTTGAACATTGATTCAATTTTGGATTGCATTGCCTTTTGCCAATGGCGACAATCAACATCTTCCATTGCTTCCTTGTATGTATAGGGATCATCATCGTCCGGGAGATTCTCTGCAGATTCTCTTAGACCGATGTATCTCTCGGGTTGTCAACTAACCCTCCCACTAAGATGAGGTATGGTAATTTGATGATCTTGTGTTGGTACAAAACTTACAATTAGGCTTGGTTGTGAAACCTCTTGTGGAATTGTATCTCTTCAAAGCTCATTCAGGACAATTCTAATTTTAAGCACAAAATTACTCATATAGTCCTCTTCCAATAATTTTGCATTTGTTGAAACAAATACTTTAAGTTCTGAATGACTATAGAAATAAAATCAGTTTGTTCCTTTAGGATAAACTACAAATATGCTTGTTTCTGAACGGGACTCCATCTTTTCTGTCTTTCCTTTTAACACATGCGCAGGACATCCAAATATCCTTAAATGTTGTAAATTAGGCTTTCACCAGGTCCATAACCCCTTGCGGTGTTATAGGAACCGACTTTGATGGTACGTCGTTTAGAATGTACATAGCAGTTTGAAAGCATATCCCCAAAAAGAATTTGGAAGCGTTAAATAACTCAACATAGACCTAACCATGTCCTAAAGAGTTCTATTTCTCCATTCTGCTACCCCGTTTTGTTGAGGTATACCTGATGCAGAAAACTGAGAAATCATCCCACTATCAATGAGATATTGCTGAAACTCACCAGATAGATATTCTCTACCTTGATCACACCTCAAGATTTTTATGTATTTCTCAAGCTGATTTCCTAATCAGTTTTAAATGCTTTGAACATGTCAAAAGCATCCGACTTATGTCTTATGAGATACACATAGTCAAATCTTGAGTGATCATCCGTGAAAATGATGAAGTACTCATATCCACCTCTAGCTTGAATTCTCATAGTTCCAGACACATTAGTTTGTATCAATCCTAAACATTCAATGGCTCTTGTGCCTTTTATCGTAAATAACCTTCTGATCATTTTACCTTCCAAACAAGATTTACAAGTTGGTAGACCATCAACCTTTAAGTCACTTAGAGGTTCGTCACTAACCAATCTTTTAATCCTATTAAGGTTAATATGACCTAGGCACAAATGCAATAGGTAGGTTTCATCTTTTTATAATTTTACTCTTTTATGATTAAGTTTCGTTGATTCCGTGTCTAACAAGTGAGAGATATTTCTATGCAAATTGAATAAACCGTTTTCCAATGTACCTTTGCAAATAATTTTGTCATTCTTACTATTAATAAAAGCTTTATTAAAAGTAATCGAATAAATAAATTTATTTAAACAATAACTCTTGGGAAGATATTAAAAAAATCACATTGAGTGTGTTACCAAGTTATCGACCTTCAATATATTCCCTCACGAATATCCCTCCTTTGGGAGTATATATTGTTTGGGTTAATTGTCTAGTCTATCCTTGTAAGGAAGTATCTTGCTAAATTCCACTCATGAATACCCCTTGGGGGATTATTACATGAAACATAAAGCTCAACTAAACTTGGAGGCCATAGGTGTTCCAAAACACCTTCTCCCACTCAATTATGTAAGGCGTGTGATCGAATTCCAAAGAATGATTTACCAAGTTATCTAGATGCCAATTAAATACCTAAACCATTCAATACATGTTCATACCAAAAGAGATATATGAGTGGCACTCCTATTCTATATGACATGTTATCAAACAATGACAAACATTGCAATATTTACAAAAATATAAATAGCTTCAATTTTTTTTTTCCATCCTAGAAAAGCAAGTAAATTACATATGACTTGGAATACAAAAACTCCTTTCTTGGCGAACAAGTCTTCACTCAACCTTCGTCGTTTAGACTCCCCCGGCTGCCTCCCATGGGTGTGCACACCCTTGGCCCCTTTCCATGGGGGTGCGCATGCCACAACCCCATAAAGGGCTGCCATGCGCAACCCATGGCTTCTATAAGGCTGTCGTGCGCAGTCCATGCCACAACAATCGTGGCTGCGTGCTCTTCGCACGCACGTTTGTTGCTATGGCTCACACGGTCCCAAACTTGTTCCGATTGCTTCCAATTCTTCAAGCCTTCGAGTCTTTGATACTTGAATGTATTACAGAAGAATTTTAAATAAAAAAAATACTGCAGTTTTTTTTATTATTAATACAAAAAAAAAAAAAAACTTAGCAACTACTAAGAAATAAATTATGGCGATGATAGGCCACCCTTCATGTTACAATCCCAAAACAAAAATACATTAAAATTCTAAGACCAAAATTGAGCAATAACGAACCAAATCTAAAACACACACACACACACACATATATATATATCCATAAATTCAAATGTAAATATATATGTGAATATCTAGAGTGTCATCTCTTACTAAAACATGCATATATACGATAAAAAGAAAAAGATTCACGAACATATACATCAATTAATCAATGGTACAACCTGGCTCTGTAACAATTGTAGGGAAAATCGCACAGCGGAAGCGTGAAAAATTAGGGTTTGATATATATAAAAAAATTCCCTTTTAATAACTAGAACCTTAACCCTAGATTAATTGATATATATAATGAGTATTGTGCCTTTTTCTCCTGACAATTGAACTAGGACCGAATTAAATCCGTAAGAATTTCCAATCCAATAAATAACGTGAATCACATAGAACTATGGGCTCTCTTTGTTTAAATTGTAAACCTAAAGATAGAAACAAACAAAATCTTTTTCTTTGTTAGTCACAATAGTTCTCCAGGAAAAAATCCAAGAACGTCCGGTCACTTATGAATTATCAATCTACTTGATTGAAACTCGTGTGAACCTGATATGATTTTGTACACAGAACCCTTTTGATGTAAAGGATACTAGTGTACTATCAAAATAAAAACTTTCCCTTTTTTTTCTCTTCTTGGCCGAATTCACACCCTATAGTTGGATGAAGTTTTTTTTTAACTAAAACTTTTAACTAAAAAAGCAAAATAATAATAATAAAAAAACTTATTTCAAGTCTCCACCTATGCCTTGGCCGAATTTTAGAGCTTAAAATTTATCCTTGGCCGAAATTTAGAGCCTAAATTTATAGGTTCACAAATCATCTTCTAAAGAGGATTTATTTTGTAGGCAAGAATCATATTCTTAGGTGGATTTTCATAGTGACCAAGAATCCATTTCCAAAAAGAATTCTTTCCTACACCAAGACTCCTAATCAAACTCATTAGTGTATTTGTGACCATATTAAAGACTTCCTGATTTGACTAAATAAATAATTTCTTTTATTTATCTACCTATTAAATGTAGTCTTTAATATTAATTGTACTACCAACAATAGTATAATATTAGGAGACCTTATCCAATTAGAAAAAAGATTTTGACTTTTAAATAATAATTAGTTAATTACCAATTTTATTAATTTTTGATTAATTAAATAATAAAATAAAAAGTAATATATTTAGGCTTTTATATACTAGCCTTGCCGCCCATGAAAATATATAGGCATATATATTATTTTTCTTATTTTATTAAATCCATTGGACTTTTATAAAAAGTCCATATATGAATTAGACCATTCTTACAAAAAGAAACAAGTCCATAAGCCTTAATACAATTCTAGATGGAACCCTAAATTGGTCTGGTAGAATACATCAAGTGATCCTTGCAAGTTCGTGTGGATTGGGGATCTTGGCGGACTATCTAAATTTTAGCTCCTATAGACACAACCTAAACACAATCAACAAATGATTCACTTAGGTCCGATCTATTAATTTTAGTTCATTCCACTAAAGAACTAAAATTGAACTCTGAAATAAAGATAGAATAAGTTAATATTTCTCATTCATACCCTAGACAACCTTGTTAGAGAAAGTGTATCCTCGTGAAGAATATCAGTAATCGCAAAGAGCTCATAGACAACCTATAGCTCTCCAAGTTACCATATTTACTCATATGACCACATTTTGAACTTGGATAATTTGACTTGTCTAGAAACCATGTTTCAATAGACACTATTAAAAACTTAATATTAAGATTTAATATCCAGTACCTCAAAACATCCATATGATAATATTCTACTCTCATTTAATAAATGGAGCCACGATGTCCATATCTATAAATGAAGTCCTCTATCGATTAACAAATGAATACCATCAAACTATCAAGGATAGACCATGCTATATATTCGTACTCATTGATAGCTCAAATGATAAACTTCCAACCATATGTCCATCAGTTATCTCAGGATTGATATAGACTTTCCGTTTGTCTTCAAGTGAAAACTTTTATTCATTGACAGTTCTAGATAAAGTATTTCACTCTGATCCAATTCAATGCACCCAGTGCACTAGATTTTTTTTCCCAAAGACACCACACTTTGATGATTTTAGACTTATCATAACACATTTGATCCCACTCAAATGCTAGCAAAAGAATCTACAACTTTGATAAGATAAAGGCGCCAAACCTTTATCATAAGTTGTGAATATTATTCAAGACTAACTAAAGAATTGTGTCTACCTCATACATGTCTAGATGTGTGAACAATTCTTCTCTTCTCATAGTCTTTTTACCTTATGATTATTTAATTTTGACAATTATAATAATTAAACTATAAATGCTATAAGATTTGTTAAACTAGAAATCACTTTATTAATATGAAAAGATTGTCAAATACATTATTTTACTCTTGCTATCGAGCATAATCCCAACAATTTTCCACTTGCTTTATAGCAAATGTGTCATATCTTTCATCCCCATGTTCTCTAGATGCTTGTCAAAAATATTTTGTGGAAGAGCCTTTGTAAAGGGATCCGCTAGACTATTTCTGATGTGATATTGGTAATCGTCACGTCACCCCTATGCACAATTTCCCTAAGAAGGTGATACTTTCTTTCAATGTGTTTCCCTCTCTTATTACTTCTTGGTTCTCTCGAATTAGCCACTGCTCCACTATTGTCACAGTAGATAGTGATCTGCTTATTCCCATCAGGAACCACTTCCAAGTCAATCATGAATTGGCTGAGCCAGACAACTTCTTTAGAAGCCTCGCATGCCGCAATATACTCAGCTTCCATGGTGGAATCAGTAATACAAGATTGCTTGATACTCCTCCATATAACTGCCCCTCCTCCAAAAGTAAACACAGATCCTACTATTGATCTCCTTGAGTCAAAATCTAACTGAAAATCAGAATCTGTATACCCAATGAGAATTAAATCCCCTCTAGAGTATACAAACATATAATCTCTTATTCTCCTAAGACACTTGAAAATATGCTTGACTGTTATCCAATAATCAGGACCAGGTTTCGATTGAAACCTGCTAACTATGCCCACAGGAAAACAATTATCTGGTCTAGTACAGAGCATTGCATGCATGAGACTTCCATCTGCCGATGCATATGGAACCCTACTCATGAATTGCTCTTCATGCTCATTCTTAGGAGCTTGTTCCTTAGAAAGTTTGATTATGTGTCTGAAAGGTAACATAGCATTCTTGGAATCTTGCATGGAAAACCTAGACAAGATTTTATCAATATATGAAGCTTAGGATAATGCAATCGTTCTATTATTTCTATCTCTTATGACTTAGATACCAAGAATTTAACTTGTTTCTCCTAAGTCCTTCATATCAAATTGTTTTGCTAACCATTCTTTTACTGATGTCAATACACCTATATCGTTTGCGATGAATAGTATAACATCAACGTAAAGAACTAGGAAAACCAACTTGTCACCTTTAATCCTTCTGTATACACAGGGTTCATCAAGGTTTTGAATAAATCCAAAACTTTTCGCGACTTGATCGAACTTTATGTTCCAGGATCTGGATGCTTGCTTTATCCATATATGGATCTTTGCAACTTAAATACCTTTCCTCTTGGCCTTTTTCAATGAATCCTTCTGGTTGCATCATATAGATGCTTTCGTCAAGACTTCCATTAACGAAAGTTGTCTTGACGTTCATTTGCCAAATCTCTAGGTCTAGAGATGCCGCGATGGATAAGAGTATCCTAATGGATTTAAGTATTGCCACAGGAAAGAAGATTTCTTCATAAACGATACCTTCCTTCTGTGTATAACATTTAGCTACCAATCTAGCTTTAATGGTTTCCACCTTTCCATCCATCCCTCTTTTCCTCTTGTATACCCACTTGCACCCGATGGGTTTTATCCTTTAGGCAAGTTTACAAGAGACCAGACTTTGTTTTTGAACATTGATTCAATTTCGGATTGCATAGCCTTTTGCCAATGGCGACAATCATTGTCTTCCATTTCTTCCTTGTATGTATAGGGATCATCGTCGTCCTGGAGATTCTCTACAGATTATCTTAGACCGATGTATCTCTCGGGTTGTCAACTAACCCTCCCACTACGATGAGGTATGGTAGATTGATGATCTTGTGTTGGTACGAAACTTACAATTGGGATTGGTTGTGAATCCTCTTGTGGAATTGTATCTCTTCAAAGCTCATTCAGGACAATTTTACTTTTAGGCATAAAATTATTCATAAAGTCCTCTTCCAGAAATTTTACATTTGTCGAAACAAATACTTTAAGATCTGAAGGACTATAGAAATAATATTATTTTGTTTCTTTTGGATAAACTACAAATATGATTGTTTCTGAACGGGATTCCATCTTTTCTGTCTTTCCTTTTAACATTTGTGCAGGACATCCAAATATCCTTAAGTGTTGTAAACTAGGCTTTCTCCAGGTCCATAACCCCATGCGGTGTTTTAGGAACCGACTTAGATGGTACATCGTTTAGAATGTACATAACAGTTTGAAAGCATATCCCCAAAAAGAATTAGGAAGCGTTGAATAACTCAACATAAACCTAACCATGTCCTAAAGAGTTCTATTTCTCTATTCTGCTACCCCGTTTTGTTGAGGTGTACCTGGTGCAGAAAACTGAGAAATTATCCCACTATCAATAAGATATTGCTGAAACTCACCAGATAGATATTCTCCACCACGATCAGACCTCAAGATTTTTATGCTTTTCTCAAGCTGATTTCCTAATCAGCTTTAAATGCTTTGAACATGTCAAAAGGATCCGAGTTACGTCTTATGAGATACACATAGTCAAATCTTGAGTGATCATCCGTGAAAGTGATGAAGTACTCATATCCACCTCTAGCTTGAATGCTCAAAGGTCCGCACACATTAGTTTGTATCAATCCTAAACATTCGATGGCTCTTGTGCCATTGGTCGTAAACGACCTTTTGGTCATTTTACATTCCAAACAAGATTTACAAGTTGGTAGACCATCAACCTTTAAGTCACTTGAAGGTCCGTCACTAACACATCGTTTAATCCTATTAAGGTTAATATGACCTAGGCATAAATGCCATAGGTAGGTTTCATCTTTTGATAATTTTACTCTTTTATGATTAGGTTTCGTTGATTCCATGTCTAACACGTAAGAGATATTTCTATGCAAATAGAATAAACCATTTTAAATTGTACCTGATCGGTCTATTTTTGTACATGTTTTAAGTCACCATTTTCTATTATTTGTGCTTTGTTCTTAGGTAAAATTAGGTATTTTATGTGTTTGTTGAGCATGTGTAGGTCACATTCTATTCAAGAGGTGTTGGATGTTATTTTGGAGAAAAAGAGCAAAAATATAAATTTTTGTACCAGTGCAGAACAGTCAGATTGCGGGGCCTATATCTATCAACTCAGATCTAATTGTGTGTCCTACTACCTATGGATTGAAAGCCTCGGAAGTTTAGTTTTCGGCGCACTTACGGATAGCAATTCTGATATTCCTAGAAGAAGTTATGCACAATTTAGTAACTGAAGGTCAGTGCTGGATAGTCAACCGCGGCCTAGACCACCGTCCAAGCACAAGACCTAGCTAGCGGTCTACGGAGCGGTACTTGGCAGAGGAATTCTGCGATCTGGACCGCGGTGACCTCCTGAGCGTCACAGGCTGCGGTTTGAGGGAAAACTACTCCAAATTGGTCAAGAATTGTTCCAAAACTTTCCAAATAAAATTCTAATGATTTTAGAATACCAAAACATGTTTTGGAAACTTCCAAAACTCAAATTATGTGTCAAACATCAAAAGAGGAAATTCAATTTAGGAAAGGATTCTCATTCCTTATTTCATTCTACTTTCCCACTGGATGGATTTCCTAAACCTAAGAAAAATTGGGGGTTCACAAGGAAAAATAACCTATAAATATTTCCTATTCTTTGCAATTCAGGAGAGAGAAAGCCAAGGGAGGTCCCAAGCCACCAAGGGGGCCGTCCCCCAGCACTCCATAACCATACACCTTCCATTCATCTTTACACATCGAATATTCAAAGATGAAGAGAAGAATTCATCATTGAAAACTTGAAGAACTCATTGATGGCCAATATGGGTTTTATCTTTTCTTTCTCTTCTCTTATTTTCATCATGTGTAACTAATTCATATTAGGGAATAAATGTGAACCTCTACGAATGCTCTTTTTTAGAATTGACTATATTTAATTAAATTAAGTTTTGATTCATTCAATTCATCTTATGTCTTAATTCTTATTTCTTGTTAATTCATGATCATACGTTGGCATGAATTTAGGGATTTGATAATTTAATGATTAAGGTTGGAGTATTGATCTATACGTAATCTTAATTAATATTCAATTGAATGGATAAAATTGATCTTAGCATTGATCTATGCAAGTAGGTTTTGGTTCATTGTTCTTGCATTTAATGGGTTCTCGATTGTAGTTTGCACCATTGATCTATGGGTAAATTGTAATTGAGAACACTTGATTCATCCCAGGATCATACGGTAATAATCATACTTAAGATAAGAACGAACCCTTAACTTGATTAATATTCTGTTTTCAAAGTCAATTCGAAACATTGTGTAGACATAGTAGGGGAGCATTGATGACTTAGTACTTTCTCATCTTTGATCACAACCAAATCTTTTTAATTGCTTTCTTAGTTTTAATTTAATTTAGTTTTAGTTTTAAATCAAACTCAACAATCTTCTTGTTACTTTAATTTAGCTTTAATTAAAATTAGTTTTAATCGATAAATCTCTAGTCCTCGTGGGAACGATCCTTACTTGCAGCTGTACGATATCTTCACGATTCGTGCCCTTGCGAGTATTGTTTTTATAACACGATTTACATCACATCAAGTTTTTGGCGCCGCTGCCGGGGATTAGTTGAATTTATTGGTTGTTTCTAGTTTCAGTTTTAGTTTAATTTTTTAAGTAGTAGAGTCATTAATTAATAGTTTTTATTCTTCTTCTTTCTTTCTTTCTTTTTTTCCTTTTTCTTGTTTTCTTTTCAGGTACAATGGATTTCTACGGACAACACGCTTATGATGAGGAAAGAGAAACACTTCATGGATTTACTATGCAACTAGCTGATTTAAGTCAACAGATAGAGGGGATGATTTCGATGACTTCGAAGAGAAAACAAAGGGTTTGCAAGATATGTGGAATGGTTGGTCATGATCTATGGGGCTGCCATTTGAGAGGAGAATTTCCAGAATATGTTGAAAAACAGACTCAAGTGTTGAATTCCTACAACATGAGGCCTATGCATGAACGATTTGAAAATTTCTACAACATGAGGCCTATGCATGGACCATTTGAAAATTCCTACAATTCGTGGCCTATCAATGAATTATATGGAAATTCCAACAATCAGTGGTCGAGTTATGAACCATATGACAATACTTACAACTCGAATTGGAGGAATCATCAAGACTTCTCATGGAGCTACAATAAAGTCAATACCTATGAGCAACTGGTCTCACCATCATTGGAGGATACAATGAAGCAATTTATACAAAATTTGGACAAAAGATTCCAAGACTCTGATAAAAGAATGCAGAATTTTGATGCTTCATTAAGAAAGATAGAAACACAAATCGGGCAATTGATAGAAGATTTTCAAAAGGAGGAGCCCAAAGAATTCCCCTGCCAAACAGAGCAAGAAGAAGCTACTAATATCCCTTCGAATGATGAAATTATCAATACCATAGTAACCCATCAATTTTTTGATGATTTTTCTAGTGTTGTAGGTGAAGAAGTTCAAAAGGAGGAGATGGAAGAAAAAGCGAAGGAAGTGGAAAATGTCCCTTTTGAGGCATCGCTCCTATACAAGGAACTCAAGCCTTATGTTCCTCCCATAGCTTTTCCAAGCAGCCTACACAACATCAAATGGAATAAGTGGTTTTATGAACTTATTTCACCATACTTTATATTGAACATTTACTTGCCTTTGCTTATTATGTGTAGGAACATGCCGACACGTGAAGTTTTTTTTCCAAGATATGATCGCGCGCAAGCGTAAATTTGAGACATTGGAATTTGGTTGAGTTTTCCAAGCATCCGTCTTGCCGAGACGTTAAATAAAGCGCTTGGTTGGAGGCCACCCACCTAGGTATTTTTTTATTTTATTTTTAAAAAAATTTAGTTTTATAGTTTTCTTTCTTTAGTTTTTGTGTTTAAAGTTCTTGCCTTCCATACTTTTTCTTTATTCGTTGTCCATATTTTTAATGTCATATAAACATTGAGGACAATGTTTAGATTAGGTTTGGGGGTGTGAATTCATGTTTATTTTTTTTTATTGAGCGATTTGTTCAAATCTACGAAAAAATGTCCTGTTTTGAAATTTTTTGAGGCAAACGTTTTATTAAAACTGTATTCATTGGTGAGGAAATAAATTTTGTTTTCCACTTTAAATTCTTTATTTTTTCGATACAAATCTAACGGTATATAGAACGTAAAATTCTGGTCTGTAGTTTAAAAGTTATGAATGTTTCTTCGACCAAAGGTCATGGGCAATGCCCTGTTTTTGCAAATCTGCACGTGAACTGTTTTCAACATCTGTTTTCTCAGTTTTCCGATTCGAATTTTGAAATATTTTCAATATTAAAAGTGTGCATTTATATGTCTAGTTTATTGTGTTAAACTTTGGTTAACCTTTATTGAGTCATTTGAGAGATATGTGGTAAAGAACAGACGTAGGTCATTTTAGAAAGTAACCCATTTTTGAATTGTTTGTCCTCTATTTTTCGATGCTTCTTTTGTGTGCTTTAAGAGCCGTAATATATGATTTATTCACTGAGTTTAGACTAATGTCTTGCCACTTAGAGTAGTGCATTACATTTTTCAAAATTTGTGGCATGCTCTCGATATGATAGTGGATAGGATGCTTAGTTGGATAACCATGATTAAGAGTGGAGACTACCCTTGTGAGTTCACTAAGCCAAAAAGCGTACATCAATATCATTATAGAGGGTTCTTTTGTTTATACTCCTAAACACTCATTAGGTTCTTAGCATTAGAAATTGATCTCTATAGGTTAAGCATTGGATATTAAAGAACATTCATTGTAAAAAGATATCACATGTGAACTTTGCTCTTGTTTTGGTTGAACCATTAGAAGTGATATAGGCAATGTGTGTTTTAACTCACTTAAAAGACCTTAAATATTTCCAACCTTATGTGTGTGCTCCATAGCCAATTTTGAAGCCAAACACTATAAGCCTTTTTCTTTCATCACCCACATTAACTTAACCCCAATGAGCCATATATTAGCCATACCTTATTGCTTGGGATCATATTGAGGTGATGAAGATAATTGAAGAGAGTTCGAAATGGGTGATTTGTGATGTGCATGTACCAAGACAAAGCTCGAAGATCAAATGCAAAGAAGGTGTTGGAAGAACTATGTAATTGATGTACAAATTCTCATCTTATAAAAAAAAAGAGTGAATAAAAAAAAAGAATGAAAAAAAAAAAAAAAAAAAAAATGAAAGATAAATGAATGAGATGATGAATCAAATCAAATATAAGTGAAAGGGATAGAGCTTTATTATGAAAGTGATGAGAAATCAAGATCAACTCAAGAAGGAGAATGAATGAAAATTGTTCAAGAAGCCTGGATGCAAGTGGAATGAAGAATTCGAAGAAATTCGGCCGAGTATGAAGAATGTCGAAGAATTTCTCAATATGATCCTCGGTTTGTTTGCTATCCTTTTCCCATTCTTTCTTAACCTTCACCCAATGGCCCCATTACAACAAAAGAAAAGACCTAATTGATCTTTTGGGAATGCTAGCTCGAGAGTAAAGGTAAACATGTGCTCTATCTTGTTCTTAATGTCTAATTCCGTTCATGAGATCCTTTGTATAAAATCAAACGTTCTTTCTATTATATATTCATATGCGATTATATCTTGAAATTTCTTGTACATAAACTCCATTTGCTTATGCTTGATGAGTGTATTTGCCTAGGTTATGTGAAAAATTAAGAGTGACATCCTGTGAGAATTAGAGTCGAGGCGAATTATATCTATGGCATTTGACGAATGCGTTTTTGAAGCTAGAGTGTCTTGATTATGAGCTTTTCATTAAAACTAAGCATGCATTCAAATCTGTGACATAATTTTAGTCTTTATTCAGTGGCTCTCGCATGTATTGGTTTTGAATGGTACATTTGAGTTTGCATCTTGATTATTGGTTTTTCGTAGAAATATGTTTGTGGGTAGCATAGCTGTAAACCCTCAGGAGACAAAACTCCTCCTACTAGGGACACCTAGAGGTTTAAAGGCTTGTAGCATACGCTCAATACTATCGTGTTACCTACGAAAGTGGCTTAGCTTATTTTTATTTTTAGAATTTTGTTTGTTTTTAGTTTTTGTTTTTATTCTAGGTTTGCTCGAGGACTAACAAAAGATAGGTTTGGAGGTATTTGATCGCTCTATTTCTGTACATGTTTTAGGTCTCCATTTCCTATTATTTGTGCGTTGTTCTTAGGTAAAATTAGGTATTTTATGTGTTTGTTGAGCACGTGTAGGTCACATTCCATTCAAGAGGTGTTGGATGTTATTTTGGAGAAAAAGAGCAAAAATATCAATTTTCGGACCAGTGCAGAACAGTCATAATGCGGAGCCTATATCTCACAGTTCAGATCGAATTGTGTGTCCTACTACCTATGGATTGAAAGCCCCAAAAGTCTAGTTTCCGGCGCACTTTACGGATAGCAATTCCGATATTCCTAGAAGAGGTTATGCGCAATTTACTAACTGAAGGTCAGTGCTGGATAGTCAACCGCGGCCGTCCAGGCACAAGACCTAGCCAGCGGTCTACGGAGCCGTACTTGGCAGAGGAATTCCACGGTAACCTCCGAAGTGACCCTGGCCGCGGTTTGACGGAAAACTACTCCGAATTGGTCAAGAATTGTTCCAAAACGTTCCAAATCAAATTCTAATGATTTTTGAAGACCAAAACATGTTTGGGAAACTTCCAAAACTCAAATTATGAGTGAAACATCAAAAGAGGAAATTCAATTTAGGAAAGGATTCTCATTCCTTGTTTCATTCTACTTTCCCACTTGATGGATTTCCTAAACCTAAGAAGAATTGGGGGTTCACAAGGAAAAATAACCTATAAATATTTCCTATTCTTTGCAATTTAGGAGAGAGGAAGCCAAGGGAGGTCCCAAGCCACCAAGGGGGCCGTCCCCCACCACTCCATCACCATACACCTTCCATTCATCTTTACACATCGAATATTCAAAGACGAAGAAGAAGAATTCATCATTGAAAACTTGAAGAACTCATTGATGGCCAAGATGGGTTTTATCTTTTCTTTCTCTTCTCTTATTTTCATCATGTGTAACTAACTCATATTAGAGAATCAATGTGAACCTCTATGAATGCTCTTTGTTAGAATTGACTATATTTAATTAAATTAAGTTTTGATTCATTCAATTCATCCTATGTCTTAATTCTTATTTCTTGTTAATGCATGATCGTACGGCATGAATTTAGGGATTTGATAATTTAATGATTAAGGCTGGAGTATTGATCTATACGTAATCTTAATTAATATTCAATTGAATGGATAAAACTGATCTTAGCATTGATCTATGCAAGTAGGTTTGGGTTCATTGTTCTTGCACTTAATGGGTTCTCGATTGTAGTTTGCGCCATTGATCTATGGGTAAATTGTAATTGAGAACACTTGATTCATCCCAGGATCATACGGTAATAATCATACTTAAGATAAGAACGAACCCTTAACTTGATTAATATTCTGTTTTCAAAGTCAATTCTTAACATTGAGTAGACATAGTAGGGGAGCATTGATTACCTAGTACTTTCTCACCTTTGATCACAACCAAATCTTTTTAATTGCTTTCTTAGTTTTAATTTAATTTAGTTTTAGTTTTAAATCAAACTCAACAATCTTCTTGTTACTTTAATTTAGCTTTAATTAAAATTAGTTTTAATCGATAAATCTCTAGTTCTCGTGGGAATGATCCTTACTTGCCGCTGTACGATATCTTACCGATTTGTGCACTTGCGAGTATTGTTTTTATAACACGATTTACATCACATCAGTACCCTTGCAAATAATTTTGTCATTCTTACTGTTAATAAAAGCTTTTTAAAAGTAACCAAATAACCAAATTTAATTAAACAAGAAACTGAAATTAAATTCCTCTTGAATTGAGGTACATAATAAACGTCTATTAAATCTAAATGCCTATAAGAATCTAAACTAATTCTAATATCTCCTACTGAACCAGCAAACACCATTGCTCCATTACCTAAACGTAAGGTTAATTCATTCTCATTAAGCCTTCTCCTTTCCTTGAACCCCTGTAAGGAAAAACAAACATGATTAGTGGCTTCAGAGTCTATGGTCCAAGAATCCGTAGAATCTACGAAAAAACATGTTTCAAGATAATTAATATTACCTTATTTCTTCTTTTCTTGAGACTTTGGGAAATTTCGTTTCCAATGTCCCTTTTCACCACAAAGGAAACACTTCCCTTTGATCTTGGTTACTTTCTTTGTCTCCTTCTTAGTATGTTCTATTTTCTTTTTCTTCTATTGTTTCTTGACCTTCTTACGAGTCTTAACAGTAGCAACTTTACATACGGTATGAATCTCTTGATCCTTGCCTTTCACAAGGATTTTTTTAGAGCTTTGAACATCTTGCAATAGGCCTTGCAAGGTGTATTCCTTACTATTCAAGGTGTAGTCCAACTTGAATTGATCAAAGGAATCTGATAGTGAGTTGACAACCATGTCAATTTTGGTCTCACCATCTATCTCAGCACCATTCAATTCAGCAATGTTGAGATGTGCTATGACTTTCATCATGTGATCTTTCACACCCTGTCCAGGTTTCATCCTAAGATTCATAAAAGAGGTCACTGCCTCTCTCTTAGTCGTCCTAGACATCATAGCAAACATTTACTCTAGACACATCATTATATCGGCAGCAGTCTCAATTCCTTCATGTTGCTGTTGTAACACGTCAGAGATGGTGGCCATAATGTAATATTTAGCCATCTCATCTGAAGACTCTCACTGTTGATACTCATCTCTTTGCTCCTGGGTATATTCATTAGTAGGAGTAGGTGGTTTAGGAGTGCACAGAACGAACTTATGCTTTTCGGATTGCAATAAAAACCCAATTTTTCTTTTCCATGTGACATAATTATCACCAGTTAAAGTATTGTCTTTTAGGATGTTGATTAGGGATGGGGTCATGATTTATGACCAATAAAAAAAATTATATAAGTAAATAATCATGATAAAGCACTTTCGAATATTTATCTTGAATTATAAATATAAATAATTCAATCGTAAAATTCAACGGTGATCCAACACCCATAAATGTCACGCCTCCTTTGGGAGTTCGCACTATTTGCTAGTTGGACTAGGTCCCACCTAATTGTTAACATAACAACTAGCGTTTTCAATTTTAGTCTTGCAGTTTTTTTAACAATAACTCTTGGGAAGATATTAATAAAATCACATTGAGTGTGTTACCAAGTTATCGACCTTCAATATATTCCCTCACGAATATCCCTCCTTTGGGAGTAGATATTGTTTGGGTTAATTGTCTAGTCTATCCTTGTAAGGAAGTATCTTGCTAAATTCCACTCATGAATACCCTTGGGGGTTATTACATGAAACATAAAGCTCAACTAAACTTGGAGGCCATAGGTGATCCAAAACACCTTCTCCCACTCAATTATTTAAGGCGTTTGATCGAATTCCAAAGAATGATTTACCAAGTTATCTAGATGTCAATTAGATACCTAAACCATTCAATGCATGTTTATACCTAAAGAGATATATGAGTGACACTCCTATTCTATAAGGTTGTCGTCCGTAGCCCATGCCACAACAATCGTGGCCGCGTGCTCTTCGCACTCACGTTTGTTGTTATGGCTTGCACGGTCCCAAACTTGTTCTGGTTGCTTCCGATTCTTCTAGCCTTCGAGTCTTCGATACTTTAATGTATTACAGAAGAATTTTAAATAAAAAAAATACTGCAGTTTTTTTTATTACAATATAGTGCAATTTTTATTATTATTATTACAACAACAAAATAAAAAAAACTTAGCAACTACTAAGAAGGAAATTATGGCGATGATAATCCACCCTTCATGTTACAATCCCAAAACAAAAATACATTGAAATTCTAGGACCATAATTGAGTAATAACAAACCACATATAATATATATATATATATATATATATATATATATATCCGTACATTTAAATGTAAATATATATATGTGAATACCTAGAGTGTCATCTTTTACTAAAACATGCATATATACAATAAAAAGAAAAAGATTCACGAGCATATACATCAATTAATCAAGGGTACAACCTGGCTCTGATAACAATTGTAGAGAAAATTGCACAGCGGAAGCATGAAAAATTATGGTTTGATATATATAAAAATGTACCCTTTTAATAACTACAACCTTAACCCTAGATTAATTGATGTATATAATGAGTATTACACCTTTTTCTCCTGACGATTGGACTAGCGCCGAATTAAATCCGTAAGATCTTTCAATCCAATCATAAACATGAATCACCTAGGAGTGTGGGCACTCTTTGTTTAAATTGTATACCTGATGATAGAAAGAAACAAAATCTTTTTCTTTGTTAGTCACAATAGTCCTCCAAGAGAAAATCCAAGAACGTCTGGTCACTTGTGAATTATCAATCTACTTGATTAAAACTCGTGTGAACCCGATTTGATTCTGTACACAAAACCTTTTTGACGTAAAGGATACTAGTGTACTATCAAAAACAAAAGCTTTCCCTTTTTTTTTCTCTTCTTGGCCGAATTCACACCCTATAGTTGGATAAAGTTTTTTTTTTAACTAAAAAGGTAAAATAAAAATAAAAAAAACTTCTTTCAAGTCTCCACCTATGCCTTGGCCGAATTTTAGAGCTTAAAATTCATCCTTGGCCGAAACTTAGAGCCTATATTTATAGGTTCACAAATCCTCTTCTAAAAAGTATTTACTTTGTAGGTAAGAATCATATTCTTAGGTGGATTTTCTTAGTGACCAAGAATCCTTTTCCGAAAAGAATTATTTCCGACACCAAGACTCTTAATCCAACTCATTAGTGTATTTGTTACCATATTAAAGACTTCCTAATTTGACTAAATAAATAATTCATTTTATTTATCTACTTATCAAATATAGTCTTTAATATTAATTGTACTACCAACAATAGTATAATATTAGGAGACCTTATCCTATTAGAAAAAAGATTTTGGTTTTTAAATAATAATTAATTAATTACAAATTTAATTAATTTCTGATAATTAAATAATAAAATAAAAAGTAATATATTTAGGCTTTTATATACTAGCCTTGCCGCCCATGATAATATATAGGCATATATATTATTTTTCTTATTTTATTAACTCAATTGGACTTTAATAAAAAGTCCACATATGAACTAGACCATTCTTACAAAAAGAAACAAGTCCACAAGCCTTAATACAATTCTAGATGGACCCCTAAATTGGTCTTGTAGAATATATCAAGTGATCCCTGCAAGTTCGTGTGGATTGGGGATCTTGGCAGACTATCTAAATTTAAGCTCCTATCGACACAACTCAATTACAATCAAAATATGATTCACTTAGGTCCGATATATTAATTTTAGTTCATTTCACTAAAGAACTAAAATTGAACTTTGAAATAAAGATAGAATAAGCTAATATTTCTCATTCATACCCTAGACAACCTTATTAGAGAAAGTGTATCCTCGTGAAGAATATCAATGATCACAAAGAGCTCATAGATAGCCTATAGCTCTCCAAATTACCATATTTACTCATATGACCACATTTTGAACTTGGATAATTTGACTTGTCTAGAAGTCATGTTTCAATAGACACTATTGAAAACTTAATATTAAGATTTAATATCCAATACCTCAAAACATCCATATGATAATATTCTACTCTCATTTAATAAATGGAGCCACGATGTCCATATCTATAAATGAAGTCCTCTATCGATTAACAAATGAATACCATCAAACTATCGAGGATAGACCATGCTATATATTCGTACTCATTGATAGCTCAAATGATAAACTTGCAACCATATGTCCATCATTTATCTCAGGATTGATATAGACTTTCCGATTGTCTTCAAGTGAAAAATTTTATCCATTGACGGTTCTAGATAAAGTATTTCCCTCTGATCCAATTCAATGCACCCAGTGCACTAGATTCTTTTTTCCAAAGACACCACACTTTGATGATTTTAGACTCATCATAACACATTTGATCCCACACAAATGCTAGCAAAAGAATCTACAACTTTGACAAGATAAAGGCGCCTAACCTTTATCTTAAGTTGTGAATATTATTCAAGACTAACTAAAGAATTGTGTCTACCTTAAACATGTCTAGATGTGTGAACAATTCTTCTTTTCTCATAGTCTTTTGATCTTATGATTATTTTCTTTTGACAATTATAATAATTAAATTATAAGTGCTATAAGATTTGTTAAACTAGAAATCACCTTATTAATATGAAAAGATTGTCAAATACATTATTATACTCTTGCTATCGAGCATAATCCCAACAATGGCGGTGGTTAATGAGGTTCTGGAGGAGGATCCAG
The DNA here is from genome assembly GCA_032871835.1 of Dipteronia dyeriana. NCBI lineage: Eukaryota > Viridiplantae > Streptophyta > Magnoliopsida > Sapindales > Sapindaceae > Dipteronia > Dipteronia dyeriana. The sequence goes on along the minus strand of CM065300.1, from coordinate 73,442,906 downwards.
ATGATCAACAGGCAATGGAGGATCCTTCGTTGGAGGGGGTAGCAGGCGAGGGGGCCATGGCCAGCAACCACCTAATGGAAGGACGGCAGGAGAGAACCAGGAGGAAACTGGTGCATGATACATTATATCCACAACTTGATTTTGCTACCCAGAAAGTTGGGTGGGCACCAAGCTTTGCTTATGCTATGTCTAGTTTGCTTTTCTTTACCATTCTTTTATCTTCTATAGCCCGGAACAGGGGTTTAGGCTCCCTGCATGATAACTGTAGCCTTTCTAGAGGATAGGGTCACATATCTTAATGAAGGCTGGCTTTAGATGCCATTCGTACTTGCTTTAGTGAATTTTGACTTGACTGACTCCTCTTTGCTTCATTCCTAATCTCAACCCAGATATGTCCTCTAAAATAGCTTGACTTAATCGAATTTTGCAAAAATGATGAGATTTTTTTTTTTTTAAGTGTGAAAGTAGACAGCTAGCTCAAGCTTTCGGCTCTCAGCAAAAACTTGCAGCTCGATGACTCTAGTGAGTAATCCCCTTAAATGATTTTAGGCTAGTTTGCACCTGTCACAGTAAGCAAACATATGCACATGGAGGATTAGTAGTCAGTAATAACTTAGACATTGGAGTTTAGGTAGGAGAAATTTCAAAGCCCAGATCCCTCTAGGGGGTTATAGCCCGACCGAGACATCAGGAAAGCTAGAGAGCTATTTTGGTCTCAAGATCTTGATGGTAACCATGCTCTTACACTCAGACTCTTTTTGGGGGTGGTAGCCCGACCAAGGCATCAAGAGGGCTATCTAGCTATTTTTGGTCTTGAGATCTGGATGGCAACTATGATCTTACACTCAGACCCTTCTTGGGGGTGGTAGCCCGACCAATGCATTAGGAGGGCTATCTAGCTATTTCTCGGTCTCGAGATCTGGATAGCAACTATGCTCTTACACTCAGACCCTTCTTGGTGGGGGGTGGTGCCTGGCAGAGGCATCAAGGATAGCGAGGTGGCTTCCCCGGCTAATCCCTGGTCTTAAGGTGGTTATATCGAACTTACCTGTGTAGACCTTAATTGGATGTGGAGAAATTAATGTAGAATATAATCGAAGATGGAGAAAGCAGACTTTATTGATAAAAATGGAGTACATTATTATTAGGGATTTTATTGAAACCTAAATGGAGGTAGTCTACTCACGAGTCCCCTTTTTAGGGGTAGTGCTTCCTCATGGGATATGCATTCTAGGTGTGATCGATGGGTCGGCCCTTCATGTCCTCGAGCTTGTATGCTCCGTTGTGAACTGCTACCTTTACCAAGTAAGGCCCTTCCCAATTGGGTCCTATGACCCCATCTTACTGTTCCTGGTATTCAAGGTCACTTTCCTAAGAACTAGATTCCTTTCCTTAAAGTTTCGAGTTCTAACCTTCCTATTGAAGTCCCTAGCGATCTTTCTCTAGTAAATCGCTACTTTCTCGGCTACCCGATCTTGTTTCTTATCCAAGAGATCTAGATTAGCTCAGAGTTTATCCTCATTGCTTCTATGTTCAAAGTGTTAGACTCTGATGGAGGTTAGTTTATTGCTCGTTGGGAAGAACTGCTTCAGCCCTGAAGGTTAAGGAATAGGGCGTTTCTCTGGTAGTTGTTCTCTTTATAGTTCGGTAAGCCCAAAGGACCTCGGAAAGCTCATCGGCCTATCTGCCCTTTCTCTGCTGTAATTTCTTCTTTAACAGCTTCTTGATAGTGTTATTGGTGGATTCCACCAGCCCATTAGTCTGAGGGTGGACTACTGAAGCGAACCTAAGGTCAACTCCCAAGCCTTCGCAAAAGTCCTTGAATCAGCCGTTATCAAATTGCTTGCATAGGTCAGCTACAATGATAAGAGGGATTCCGAATCTGCAGACTACATTGTTTTTTATAAACATTGTCATATTTTCTTCCAATATTTGGGAAAGCGGTCCGGCTTCGACCCACCTTGTAAAATAAACGATCACCATAATAGCATGCTTGGCTTGTCTATGAGTGGTGGGAAGCAGTCCGATCAGGTCGACTCCCCACATAGCAAAGGGGTAAGGCGAGCTGAGAGATGACAAACGCTTCGGTGGGAGGTGACTCAAGTTAGAGGTCTTATGGCATGGTTCACAAGATTGTAGAAAATTCTTCACGTTTTGATGGATAGTTGGCCAGTAATACCCTATGCGGAGTACCTGATATGCCAAACCTTCCCCACCAATGTTGTTCCCGCATTCCCAAGAGTGAACCTCTATCAACACCCATTTGCCATTATCGGGATACAAACACCAAAGTAGGGGAAGAGACATGCCCCTCCTATAGAGGTACTCATCTACTAGGAAATATCGGACAAAGAGCCTCTTAATTCTTCTAGTTTGATTGGGCTCTTCGGGAAGCTTTCCTTCTTGAAGATAAACCACTATTTGATCCATCCAGCATGGCTGACAATATAGGGGTACAAATCTCCTTACCCGCTACTGTGATTGGTCGGGAGATCACTTGGAGGGGATCTCCCTGTGGTAAGGTTTGGCCACCATTCACAGCTATCTTGGCTAGGACATCAGCTCGATGATTCTGTTGTAGAGGTACCTGCTCGATCGTGAATCCCTTAAATTTAATCTTAAGCAATTGAACTAGCTTCAAGTAGACGATCATGTTTCCCCATTTTGCCGGATAAACCCCAAAAACCTGATTGAATATAAGTAATGAGTCACTCTTGAACTACAGGTAATTGACCCTGAGCTGGATGGTTGCCTTTAACTCGACTAGGAGGGCTTCATACTCTGCCTCATTATTGGTGGCCTTACATTCGAATCTGAAATAGTGGCAACACTCAGTCCCCTTTGGGTCTATTAGCACCATGCCAGCTCATCTCCCTACTTGTCCAGATGCCCCATCTGTGTAGAGAGTCCAGGGCTTGCAACCCACCAGCCAATTATTGAACTCTGGAATCTTCTCAGGAGCTATATTTACAGCTGCGGTGGTCGCTTGGTTTGGAGGTGCTGAGAACTCTGCCACAAAGTCCGCTAAAGCTTGGGCTTTGATTGTAGTCCTGGATTTATAATTTAAATCAAATTGGGTGAGTTTCAAGGCCCATAAAATCAGTCTTCCAGATACATCTGGCCTTTGTAAAAATTGACAGAGAGGTTGGTCCATCACTACTGTTGTTGAGTGAGCTTGAAAGTAGGGACAAAGCTTCCTTACCAAAGTCACCAGAGCATAGGCGAGCTTCTCCAAAAGAGTATAATTTTTCTCCGACTTAGTTAAAGCCTGACTTACGTAGTAGATAGGTCGTTGGACCCTATCTCCACATTCCTTGACCAAGGCCGCACTTAATGCAGTTTCTGAAACAACCAAGTAGATTTGCAGCTCCTCTTCAGGACTTGGCTTGATAGCAATGGAGGGCTCGTCAGATATTTCTTCAAGGCTTGAAAGGCTTGCTTGCTCTCCTGGTCCCATTTCATGTTTTTTCCCTGCTTGATGGCTTTAAAGAAAGAGAGACATTTATCGGTGGAGCGAGAAACGAACCTATTGAGCACCGCTACCTATCCAGTCAAGACTTGTACATGCTTAAGTGATGTAGGGGATTCTAGGTTAAAGAAAGCCCTGATCTTTTCTGGGTTAGCATCTAAGCCTCTCTCATGAACCATGAAGCCCAAAAACTTCCCCGCAGTTACCCCGAAAGCACATTTGGAGGGGTTCAATCTCATATGGGTTTCCCTTATGATCATGAAAGTTCTGTGAAGGTTGTCCTAATGTCTTTCTATGGATTATGATTTTGTGATCATGTCATCGATGTACACCTCCATCGACTTTCCAATCTCGGGTCTGAACAGTCGATCAACAAGCCAATGGTATGTAGCCCCATCGTTCTTAAGTTCAAACGGCATCACTTTATAACAGTACAAACCTTGTCCGGTAATGAAACTGGTCTTATCTTGGTCGACTAGATGCATCTTAATCTGATTGTACCCTATGAATGTGTCCATAAAGCTTAGGAGTTTGTTTTTGGATGTGGAATCAACCAACTGATCGATCTTCGGTAGAGGAAAATTGTCTTTTGGACATGCCTGATTGAGGTCGGTATAGTCAACGCACATACGCCATTTCCCATTCGCTTTCATGACCATGACCACGTTGGTAATCCATTCGGGGTAGCACGTCTCTCTGAAGAAGCCTGCTCTGATTAATTTGTCTACTTCCTCCTGAACCGTATCGTTTCTTTTGGCTTTAAAGTGATGCCTTTTCTGATTGATAGACATGAAGGTCAGATCCACCGCTAATTGGTGAGCAGCCAATGACATTGGGGTCTTGGCCTTCTCGTTGTGACTCTATGCAAAGATGTCATTGAATTCTTTGAGGAGCCTGATCAGACCCTCCTTCACTCCCGACTCAAGGGTAGCTCCGACCTTGTCGACCTTCGAATGATCATCCATCCGGATGGGTATCTCTTCTAGTTTGTCCATATGATGCACGTTGGCCCATTCCCTACTTTGTTCTTTTACATCCTGCAACATGGGGTCATCCTTTGGGTGATATGCGGGCTCTATATCTTCCCAGATGATCCCGGGTGTTATCCCATCATGGATTGTTGTAACCTGTGCAAACTGCTTTGATAGAGCTGTCGAGTTGGCGGATACTGCATAGCACTTCCTGGCCTCTTGTTGGTTACCCCGTACCTCTCTGACCTTGTCTCCTACTGGAAACTATAGGATGTTATGGTAAATGGACAGGACCCCTTTCAAGGATGACAAGAAAGGCCTTTCTAGCACCGCATTGTAGGACGATGGGGTATCTACCACCACGAAGTCTGTCGTAACATTTTACTGGAGAGGTGTTGTTCCAGTGATAACTGGAAGGATCTTTGATCCCACAGGTATGATCGAGTCCCTTGTGAATCCATACAGCGAGGTAGTGCAGCTATTGTAACACCAATGTTTCAAATTCAGCTTCTCTAAGGCATATTTAAAGACGATGTCGACGCTACTGCTTGTGTCAACAAGCACTCGGTGGACCATGCAGTTGGCAATTTGTACCGTGACCACCATGGGATAGTCATGAGGCTGTACGATGTTGTAGACATCTACCTCAGTGAAAATAATCTGTGCTAACAAGGAGGGGTCAGCCGGGCTCTGGTCGACCTTGAAGATACCTCACCCTTCATCTACACGAGGGATCTTCCTCGTATGGTTTTCTGTGGAATTATTGGAGGTGCCTGCCAAAGTGGGTTCTCTACTGATGATATGTATCACCTAGGTTTGCTGCATCAAATCCGTCTACTCCCTCTTTCTCTTCTCAGTATGCTCACAGATCTCAGTCTGTACTTCTCTTCCAGTCTGAATATTATCCTTGACCTGCTGTAAGAACTCTATTAAACATCTTCCCCTTACAGAATATGTAGGTTATAGCACTCTGAAGTGTTGTGACCCACGTCTTCATGGAAGTCACAGTATTTGTATTGGTTCCTCCTATCAATGGGGGCTTTCATGGGTACGAGCTTCTATAGTAGCCCCTTATCACGAATGGCAAGATAAATGGTTTCACTGGATGCATTTAAGGGGGTGTAGTGATCAAAACCTCTCTTGCTCACGTTATAGGGGCTACTGTCCTGGGAGGAGGCGAAGCCCGCGGAGGAGTTCGCCTTGCTGGATACGTTTCTTGCTTGGGTTAAGAAATGGGGAAGCGGTATGTCGACTTGTTGGGAGTTTTATTCTGATTTTTCTGAGTTGGCTCAAGCCTGGGATTTTTCTTCTTCTAACACTTCACTGTTCTCTTGTCGTCATGCTCCATCTTGACCTTAAGCTATTCGTCAACTTCAACTTGCTCTAGAGCCCGATCATAGGCCTTCTGTTAGGTCTCTAAAGGTCACTTGGTAAAGGATCGAAAAAGCTTACCCTGCCACAGGTTCCGCCTGAAATTGCCAAGGATCTCTTTCTTAGTGAAAACCCCTATTTGGATGACTTCCTTATGGAAGCATTTCGTGTATGACCAGAGTGTCTGACCTCGCTCATGGATCACATACTGAAGGTGTATGGGATCTTCTGGTCGCGGTTTGACCCCTTGGAATTGTGAGTACAAATCTGCTGATAGCTTTGTGAAAGAATCCACATTACCCGTAGGCAACTTCCTGAACCAAGTCTTTACGTAGTCGGTCAAGGTGGTAGGGAACATCCTGCACATGGAACCCCTGGTGGTATTTTAGATTTCCATTTGTTGGACGAAGCTCTCCAGGTGGCTTAGTGGCTTAGTGGCTTAGGGGGGTCTTCTGTCCTAGAAAACTTATCAGTCGACATCTTGAATTTCGGTGGGAGCTCCGCCTCTTGGATCCTACTGGTGAAGGGAGCATTCATTTCGCTCAAAGGGTCTTTCTTATCCTCCTTGAACTTTCCCTTCTTTATCTGTTGGATCTCCTTCTGTAGCTTTACCAATTTGTCTCTTAGGCACTTGTTCTCAGGTTTCTTTGAGTTGACCTCAGACTCCTCGTTGTCATATCCCTTTAGTGAACTGGTGATCTCTACCCGGTCCTCTCTATGAATGGGATCTACCTGTTGGCTTCCTTCTCTTCTAGCCCAGGCTTCCCTCCTTGAAGTCGTCGGGCGAGTAGCCTCTCGCTGCTCCTGGTGCAGGGCATTCTCGCTTTTCATGAGGAGCGAGAGTGAAGAAGCTGGAATTCCCTGACTGGATTTGAAGAGTTCTCTTTTCCTCTCAATCCCAAGTCAGCGGGTAACAAACAATTAATCGAATCTAGGTGCTCACTGTTCTAGGGAATTTCTCTGACCCACTTCTACATCCAGGACTGCAACCAGGCCTTGAAGTTGATGAAAGATTGCAAGGCTAGTAACAAGCAGGCAAGTTTAACTCGTCTGGGCTGGTAATGTGATGGTCTTTCAGGAACTAGGGTAGGGACCCTAGCCTATCCTGGATCGAAGGTTGGGGCCCGGTTCTATCTTAGGCTGGCTCTGGAGGAGGAGGTCATAGGAAATCAAAGACGGGTTGCCTGGCTTTGTGTCTACTCGACTAGCTGGATTACAATGCCTTCAGTGAACAGGTGAAGGCGGACGCTCTCCACTAAGGTCACCGCTTACAAGTCTAGCAGAGCCTGACTTACCAAAGGGGTTCCAATAGCCCGCGTAGCGGTTGGCCTGTCCGGAACCTAGCTGTGGCACCTGGATTTTCTCCCCTTCTTTGGGGCCCTTCGTGTCGATGCAGCTGAAGGTTTTCTTGAAGCCTCGGGCTGTCCTTGAGAGGAGCGGAGCCTCATATCTCCTTAAAAATAACAAACACGTAACTATTGATTGGATTAACTGGTGTGGATGAATTCCCACATATGGTGCCAGAAAGTGTTAACTGAAAATTTACTCTAGGTGAGAATTTTCAGCCAACATCCTCAAGGCCACTACCACGGAGGTGGCGGCCGGGGTAGGTACCTCATACCTAACTTGTTCGATCAAAGATGGGTGTTTAAATGTGAATACAATCAAAATGGGAATATAGCTATTTATTATAGATCGTATATGCCATACAAAAATATCTCTAACATTTTCAATCTCGATGGGGTATAGTAGGGTGGCAACCACGTGCCTGTCGAATAGTAAAACACAACGACGACCGGGTTCTGATTACAGAATTTAGGCCAAGAATCCCCTCTTACCAACTTTTTTGTTTTTCTGTATTAGTTATTGATCCCCTTTTTTCATCATGCTTGAGCATACTTATACATGGTTCAAGTAGGTTAAACTTCACGATTATCCCCTCATGATTTTCTGAATTCGTTCCCTCCCTATCGAGCGGGATATTTTATTTAAAAATCATTGACTTTGGATTAATGACGGGTTTGAGAATATCTTTGTTGGAGATAAGTTTGTTTCCTCTTTAGACTCAATCTCTTGCCCTGCACGTGCGTGGTAGTTTAACGTTTGGTAGATATGACCTTGTGTGTCTCCATGGTGTGACTCTTCATGGAGGTCGTCGACTATGGAGTTCATTTTTTCTTAGGACGAGGTAAATCTGTGCCCAGGTTTTGGTGCTAGGAGCTTGGACTTACCTTTCCGGGTCTTTTAGAGCTTGGGATGACTCTGTGGGTACCCTTTGGTGGCAGCGGCCTTGGCGAGCTTCCTGCTACCTGTCCAGATAGTTTTGAATCTTTCATTGGCTAGATGGAGCAATTTTGTGGTGTGTGTCCATTGCTTAATAGGTTCTTACTTACGTCTGGAGAGGATGGCTGGCTTTTGGGGAGGTTACGAGGTAGTTTTAACGCCGGGGAGTCTTGATCACCATGTGTCGGATTTATCTTGGATACTTCCTAAGTTCGGTGACCTTTCTTCGCTACATTTAGTTGGAGCCAGAGTTCAACCCCAGGACCTAGGTCCGTGGTGGATAATTTCGGCCATTGACCCAGGCCAAGAGAATGGAAAATTTCTCTTTGGTCCCTAGCCAAATTTGGCTATTAACAGATATTAAAAAAAAATTAATGGTAGAATAAAATATATCAAATTAATTTTTTAAATAGATAAAATAAATTTAATTTTTAAAATAGATTAAATAAATGTAATATGTATCAAATTTGAAGTTGTTTCGAAACAATCACAAAATTGTCACTTTTTCAAGTGAACAAAAAAGGAAAATTATGAACCGCGTATTTCAATGCCAAGTACATTTATTAAAAAAAAAGTTGCATGAAACTACTATAGAGATACTGTAATCTTAATGTATCTAGTAAAAGAATGTTAATGGTTAAGAAGCCGTATAGCTGTATATATTTCGTATATTAGTGACATGATGGGAAAGAGGAAGAGCAAAAATTGGAGGGATGACTGACGATGAGGAAGAAAAGAAGAGTAGAAAGCTCCTTAGGGACGTCTGAAGAAGGGCTAGAGGAAGAAGGAAGAAGGTTCATGTTGAGGAATCAGAGGATTCTAGCTTGAATAATATTAACTATTTAGTTCAAAGGTTTTCAAGTTTATCTTTCTTTAAATTTCATTTGTAAATTTTTTTAAGCAATTGTTGATTTATAAACTGTTAGATTTTTTGTATCTTTGGTAATATTTTGATTTTTAACTAATCAAATTATTTTGATACGTATATGTTGATTAAAGAAAACTTGTGCTAATCGTGCCTTATTGGTCATTTCTAATATTTACCTATTGTTAACCGAAAATTTGCTCTAGGAGAAGAATTTCGATTAGCATCCTCAACCAGCCACCATGTAGGCTGCGGGGGGTAGGTACCTCATACCTAGGTGATATCTTGTATGAATAAGGAGTATGGTGTGAAGAGTTTGGTGTGAGGGGTTGGTTCTAGTCCATGTACTCTGGTCCAAGTACCCAATTCCTGGTTATTTGTCTTGGTACCCGGTCTCTTCTCTAGGTCTCTGCTATAGTTTCCTAATTTAAATAGCATGCATGGAAGAGCTATTAGAGAGCTAGGACTAGTGGGTTCGGTACCTAGTTCACATACATGCACATATGCATAATAAAGGAGATAGGTTGGAGAAATACAAGTCTTTTGCTAGAGGTGGACTGACCAAGGGGGAAAAAGCATCACGAATGATCATATGCTGAAAACCCAAAGGTAGTATCCAGGGGAAGGAAAGAGACCCTTCCTTATATGTATATAAATCTAGGAGTGCTCCTGGGAGCTTACAAAAATAGTGAAACAGTACAACATAGATGCTCCGGAGAGCATACGTAGTAATCAAGTGTTAACCAATTATATATATTCCTAGGAGAGGTAATACATGTAGCTGAGATAATCCCACAATGGTGATGTAGGGAGAGTTCAGGTGAGATATTTTCAATGCTGTAAACATCTCTCTCTTTGGTCGATTTTAAATTAGATTTGCCATTTTGGATCAATTGGAGCATACCTTTCTTGGAGAGAGCTTTGTCATAATTTTAGGTTCTAATTGTTGTTGCACACTCCATTACTTTGGTTCATCAATTCGCAAAATAGGAACACTGGTTTGGTAATGATGGAATTGACTCATTAATGGCATTATGAATGGCCATAAATTAGTTGAATGACCATTAATTAGTTGACTCATTAATAGCGTTGTGAAAGGCCATTACAGAGTTGACTGGTCATTAATGGCATTGTTAAAGGACATTAAAGAGTTGACTGATCATTAATGGCGTAGTGAAAGGCCATTAAAGAGTTGACCGATCTTCATTAATGGCATTGTGAAAGACTATTAAAAAGTTGGTTGATTATCATTAATGGAGTTGATTATCTCCCTTAATAGTGTTGACTATCACCATTAATGGCGTTGTAATTGGCCATAGAGGTCAACTTTCTCTTCCACATTGCTAGAGGAAAAAATGCTGACTTCATAGCACTGGGGCGAGGTACCACCTTGATGTACCGGTCTACTCTTACTGTCGTGGCGCTTGTTCTAGCATGATGGCACCTTCTTGGTACCATTCTTCCTACCGGACGGATGAGGTGTAAATTTTCTCGATCGATTCCTGGACTGATATCGCAGTACTTGGGTACCAGGTAAATGTCGTGGTACCTTGGTACCAGGTGAGAGGTATCGTGGTACCGGTTTCGCTTAATATCTGGCAATAATAGATATGTGGTACGGATCTTTCCAAATGGTGGAGTGAATCTCTCTTGGTACCTAGATAAGAAATGAGCTCGGGAAGAAAATAGTAGGGAAAACGATGCCCCAGTTCTGTAAACGATCCGTCACTCCAGCCAGAACGTCGCCATTAGGGTTGGCTTCTCAAGTGACCCAGATGCTCTGCTCAAAATAGTTGAAGGAGACTTAGAGGAGGATTCAGGTAAGGTTGAGGTCAGAGGGACCCGGGCTGATGCTGTCACCATCTCAATAAGAGGGTCGTTTTCCTTCCACCACAATTTTAGAATAATCCATGATTCCACTGCTACCGTGGAGTCGATCAACCGTTCGAGGGAGAAATTTGGCGTCTCTGGCAGTATCACAATCATTGTCCCCTATAAGAGGTATGACGTATACAGTCCTCCCCATGGTGTGCTCCCTATCCATACCGCTGCTTTCGAAAGCGGGGTAAGGTTTACCTCTCCACCCGTTATCCGTAAGGCACTTCATGCTTTTCAACTTTCTCCCCTCCAGTTGACACCAGGGTTTGGAGGCATTTTGTAGGCTTTCTCGTTTTGTCGAATGAGCAGTACGAGAAACAAAAAAATTGAGAGGGAGCCGCGATTAGACGAGTTACGGTTATCACTGTTTTGACTCCTAGTCCCAAGGGGCAGTTCTACCTCCGGGTAAAAAATGATTTGAAATTCATTGTTCCAGGCGCTACCAAGAAAGACGCCTCCTGGAGAGAGGAGTGGGTAAAAGTCGACGGGGACTGGGGAAGTTCTATTTTCATTGGGAGGACAGAGTACCAAGCCTCTACCTAATTTAGTGGCAAACCGGTCTGAGGGAGGACATCTCTGCCGACTGAATCGATGGTGATCTTGAAGGCAATCGTTGACTGTAAGTATGTCAACTTGGAGTTTCCTACCTCGGGGTCTTATGATCCGGGTAGGGTGAACTGGTACCTGCACATATCTGTTATTTCTCCAGGAGTGTTGAATCCCTTCGCTTTTGTTGACTTGGATTCTTATTTGTCACTTGTTCATTATAATTCGTTGTTACTTTGTGTTGTTTCAGCTACTCCATTAGCGGCTCAGTAGGAGCCCAGCTTACCTGACACCTAGTCATTTCCAAGATTTCCTTTTCCATTTGGCTCTCCTGCTGCTCAGACTATTAGGTCCCCTCCTCTCATGGTCGTGGCAAGGTGTATACCGGTTGGGATTCCCAGGGCAACTCTCACCACCAAACCCATATCTTATATATACGTCTTTGCATCAAAGCTAACCAGGGTGAGGGGCCAGAGCTCTACTGCTTCTTCTACTAATATTGTCATTGTTAGCTCATCTACTGTTGCCTCTATTTTTACCAATGCTGATACGACTCTACCCCCTCTGCCTGCTCCAGTCTCTCATTGAGTGGCAAAAGGTCATGAAACTTTCGATGCCACCACCTCTATAGCTCCCCAAGTAAACTCTAGACCTCGACTAAGGATCTTTAAACAAAGCGAGGTCCTCGACCAGTTCGTCCTCTCTTGCTCTTGTGGTGGCTTAGCTCACATGACCTTCTTGCCCTCTGAAATTCAAATCACCAGGGGTTTTGCCCTTATTGCTGAGGTAATGTGGAGTCACATCCTTTTTCTTTATTATTCAGGTACTCATATATCCGGTACCTAGGTGTTGACCAACTTGGTTGCTATTTTTTATAGGCTTTCAAGTATAATGTTGTCGTGAGCCATCAGATGGCCTCGTTGAGAACTCGTACTAAAAAGGCTGAGTTTGATGCTGAGATTGCCAGGGGGAGCTCGATCAGACCAATGGGGCAGTGTAGGCATTTAAAGCTTAACCTAGATAAGATCGAGAAGGCGCTGGAGATTGCACGCTATGACCTGGAGGTTGAAGTGCTCTATTCCCCTTAGGTCGGAGTGGCGAGGTATGTAAAGAAATACTTGAAGAAAAAAAGCTAGGGAGCAGGATGTAGAAAATCAAGCCCTACGTGCTCTAGTGGCCAGCTTGGAAGCTGAGTTTGACTCCTCTTTTGGTGATGATTATTTCTACGCTGCCTTCCAAGCTGCACAATCATTACCTCATCCCTTTGACCTGTCCACCATCGTGGATAGGAACAGAAAAGAAATTCTGAAGAGGGCAATAAAGTTGTCTAATCCGGCTAGAGACGGAGTAGGTCCCTCAAGAGCTGCTGGTGTTATAGAAGGTGTTGATGATAAAGAGCATCAGTCTAATCTTACAAAGGTTTCACCTGCTCCAAGGGCAGTTGAATAAGAGCTGGTCGTTGCTCAAGGCATGGTGGAGGATCAGCCTTCCTCCAATATAGCCTTAGAGGAGGCTGTAACTGGGGCGGAGCCAGTGGAAGAGCAGCTTGAGGTAGGGGTGACTCTGGCTTCTCAGGCCAAGATAGTTCCTGCTAAGATCCAGGCTAAGGTTACCCAGATATTGATCGAAGAGCAAGCTATGGAGCAGGAAGAAGGCGAGCAACCACCGGATGAAGAAGCAGGTGGAGGCAATCACTAGGAGAAGGCAAACACATGACCTTGATATTGACTTTATCTCTGTTGCCCAGGAAGGGGGTAAGCACCCTGCTTTATCACGAGCAAGGCTTCACAATTCATAATTCTCTTCTTCTATTTTTGTAGCCCGAAATTTTGGGATGGGCTCCCTACTATATCTGGTGTAGCTCGACGGAGGGGATGAGCTCTCTTGATTTAATGAATAGTACATTCTTTCTTCTTCTTTTCTATAATTAATTTATCCTTACCTTGGCTATATGCGTCTTCCTTTATCTCTTAGCTTGACCTTGGAGTAATCCCTATATACACTTGACTTAAAAAATCTGGCAATACAGGAAAAACTTTGAAATTTACATTTGTAATTTGGGTTGCTCTTGTAACAAGTCTCTGGCAAAAGTACTTGTAGCAAACGTCTGGGTACCAAGTACCTTCTACTTTTCACGATACCCTGGTACTCAGGTAATGACTTGGCTGGAGTACTTACTGCCCAATCTATGCCCGGTTTAAGTGGACCCTGACAATAAAAAACAACTTGAAAATAGGTGAAGAGATAAGTAGGAGTAAATAAACAACTGGTACCCGGTTACCGAGGTACTTTAACCGAGATGGCTCTTATAGGACCCTTTGTTGCACTGATTTCTCATTCTGGGAGAATCTAGGAACCAAGTATCCCTATTTTTTGGGGTTCTGGTACTTTGGCAAAATACTTTAGTCGAACAGATCCAGGTGATTTTGGTCCCTGTACCCGGGAGGTACCATTCTGTGGTGATTTTGATCTAGTAGGCAACTATGCACTTATACCTAGATCCTTTTTGGGGGAGGTATCCCGACCAAGGCATCAAGGATGGTGAATGGGTCTCAATAACCGAATCCTTGGGCATGCAACTTAACCTTATTAACCATACCCTTCTCAGCGAGGTTGGTGCCCTGCCAAGGCTTCAGAGTTGGTGATAGGGCTTCCCCAACCAGTCTCTAGTCTCGTGATCCAATAGGAAACTATGCTCTTACATTCAGATCCATCTCGGTGGGGGGTGATACCTGGCCAAGGCATCGGGATGGCTACATAGCCCGGCTCAAGGCGATCATGGTGAATTTCCACTAGCGAAAGCATAAACAGAATGGAGATGCAGAAAAATTTGGAGAAAACTAACTGGAAATTTTATTGATGGTCAAAATAAAAGTACATAAATGTTTAATGGGAAAAATTCTGAATTGAGGTAGAACCAAACTGTTTGGAGTCCTCTACTCAGGAGTAGAACCTCTTTAGGTGATCCATGTTCCATGTATGGTCGACGGGGTCGTCCATCCATGTCTACGACCTTGTAAGCTTCGCTTTGAACCACTACATTTATCAAGTATGGACGTTCCCAGTTTGGTCTTAAGACCCCATCTAACCTAACCCTAGTGTTCTGGGTCACCTTGCGGAGCACTAATTCCCCTTTTTTAAAGCTCTGGGTTTCACCCTTCTGTTGAAGTACCTCACAATCCTGCTTTGGTAGACAGCTACCCTTTCTGCCGCTCTATCCTATTTTTCTTCTAGCAGGTTTAGTGTAGCTCTGAGTTTAGCTTCATTACTCTTTGGCTCAAAGTGTTGGACCCTAAATAAGGTTAGCTGTGCTCGACAGGTAAAACCGTTTCCACCTCGAAAACTTGAGAGTAAGGTGTTTCCTCGATCGCGATTCTTTTAGTGGTCTGGTAGCCCACAGTACCTCTGGTAACTCCTTTGCCCACCTACCTTTTTTCTGTTGGATTTTCTTCTTCAAGAGATTCTTGATTGTTTTATTGGTAGCCGCTACTATGCCATTGGTTTAAGAATGGGCTACTGTGGCGAATCAAAGGTTGATTCCCAAATCTTCATAAAAAAATTTGGAATCGAGCATAGTCAAACTCCTTCCCTAGGTCGGTGATGATGGCGATCGGGGTGCCAAACCTACATAGTATATTTGTCATAACAAACCTAGTGGTGTTTTCCTCTGTGATCTAGGACAGTGGCCCCACTTTTACTCACCGAGAGAAGTAGTCAATTGCAACAATTGCATGCTTAGCCTGACCTGGAGTGGTAGGGGGAGGTCCGATCAAATCAATCCCTTAGATCGTGAATGGGTATGGCGAGCTGATTGATGATAGGTGTTCCGGGGGCAGGTGGTTCAAGCTCGAGGATCTTTGGCACGGTCTACATGACTGTACAAATGACTTCGCATTCCAGTGTATTTTTGGCCAGTAGTATCCCATGCAAAGCACCTGGTATGCTAACACTTCTCCATCGGTGTGACTTCTATAGTCCCTAAAGTGAACCTCTCTTAGTGCCCAACTAGAAACATCGGGGTGTAGGCACCGGAGTAAAGGGAGAGATTTCTCTACCTGTAGAGGTACCCGTCTACTAGACAATAGCAAACTGAGATCCTTTAGCATGGGGATTGATCTACAGAATGGATTTCTTTCCCTGTTGCTATGCTGGTTTGGGAGATCACTTAGTGGAGTACTCTCTTGGGTAAAGTTTGCCACTCATTGGCATCTATCTTTACTAAGAGGTCTTCCCTGTGATTCTGTTAGCGTGGGATCTGCTCAATCTTGAATTCCTTGAGTTGGTTCTTGAGCAATTGGACCTATTTTAGATAATCTACTATGTTATACCCCTTAGCCTGGTATAGATCTGTGACCTGGTTGACGACGAGTTAGGAATCGCTATTAATATGTAAGCAATCTATCCCGAGCTCGAGGGTTATCTTCATTCCCGCCATAAAGGCTTCATATTCTGCCTCATTGTGTGTAGTCTTGTACTCAAACCTGAGGCTGTGGTAACAATCTGCTTTTTCTGGATCAATTAGGATGATACCTGCCCCACCCCCAGCCTGTCCATATGCCCCATCGGTGAAGTGGACCTAAGGATTGCTGTCGACTGGCCAGTCATCAATACATGGTCCTTTTTCTAAATTTGGCCCCGCCTTCGTGGGAGCATCGAAGTTGAGAGGTGCTGAGAACTCTGCCATGAATTTTGCTAGTGCCTGAGCTTTGATGATGGTTCTAGCTATGTACTGAGGGCCCAAATGACTAACCTCTCAGACATATCTGGCCTCTGTAAGGACTAGTGGAGGGGTAGGGGCAGAGCTTCCTCACCGAGGTCACTTAGGTGAAGGCGTGCTTCTTAAGGAGGACATAATTTTTCTCATGCACAGTTTATACATGACTCACATATTAGATTGGTCAATGGAACCAATCCACACATTCTTTAACCAAATCCCTGCTTACAGCTGTCTCAGATACTGTCAAATAATTTTGCAGCTCCTCTCCGGGGTCAGGCTTGACCAGTGGCAGTGGGCTAGCTAGATAGGTCTTGAGGGATAGGAAAACCTGTTCACTGTCCTGGTCCTATTTCATGCTCCTTCCCTATTTGATTACCTCAAATAAGGGAATGTAAATATCTGTAGATCGTGAAATGAACCGGTTGAGCATGGCCACTCGGTCGGTTAAAATTGAAATTCCCTTGATCTTTATTGTGTGAATATACCTAGAGGGGGGGTAAATAGGTATATGCTCCAATTTTTATCTTCTTATAAAAACAATGCTTAATGAAAATTGCAAACAAAGACACATAATATTTACGTGGTAAAACCTCCAAAGAGGAAACATCCACGGGTTGATACCACAACCACCGACAAAAGCAAATCCACTATTTCAAATATAGTTACACACTCAAGCAATCACACATGCTCTATGAGCTCTCACTCTCACTCTATCTTGAACCTAGTGATCTACTAAGCCGACTTTCTATCCAAGACCCCCTGTCTCTAGGAAGATTTCTTGCTCACCTATCCGGATCCTCCTGACCCTAGGCAAGACTTCTTGCTCAACTATCTGAGGCTTCACGCCTCTAGCCAAGACTTTCTTGCTTGACTATCTGAGGCTTTACACCTCTTGCCAAGACTTCTTTGCTCAACAATCCAAGGTTTCACACCTCTTGTTGAGACTTCCACTTGCTTAGCTATCCAAGTCCTCCTGACTCTAACTAAGACTTACAAATGCTCAAATCACAGAATCACTCTAAGATATAAGACTTTCTACCTCTTCACAAGGCATCTAAGTGATCATGAATGCAAATCGCAAACAAGCACTCAACATAGAAAATGATGATCAACAAATTCTATGGACATGCAACTAGATTACTAGATTATGTTTCAAAGATCAATCACAAATGCATCTAGACAACTTAAGCTTGTTATCAGATAAGAACCAAATCAATGAAATGAATATACCAATTGATGTAGATCTAGTTCTTAGAAAATGAAATTAAATCTAGAAATAGTCAATCAAGCATAAGAACAAAAGATTTCTAGAAACAATTTCATGTTTATCAAGTTTAGCACAAATCATTCAATATATCACAAATCTAGCTAAACTTGAACATCAAATTAACAAACCACAAAATGATATCAAAATCATCCTAGTCATGCTTCTTAATCAAATAACATCATTCAATAAAAAGATATAAGAAAAAAACTAAGAAGAAGATGATTTTACCAACAATGATGCAATCACGAACTGAAGAACAGATCACAACAAAACCTGTAGACATCCTTTGGTTCTGGAAATGCTTTGGGTTTGTAGAACTCTTCAAGACACTTGAAATCGGTTTTTTAATCAAGTGATTCGGAGTAGAAATGAAGAAGTTATCACAAAAACAAAAATCAAAATGTTGAGAGAAAAATTCTGCACTTGTTCTTCAATTTCTCAACTTGTTCTTATCTTTTTAAATGAGAGGGTTTAAAGAGTGTAAAGACCAAATAACAAAAACACCCTTCTTACTTAGTGTCTCCCTGAGATGGTGCGTGAGCATTTCGGGGCAGAACACTCTTGGGGCCTAAATGGCCACGCGCCATCTCGGGTTGGTGCATGTTGATGGCTTAAGCCATCGCACCTCACCCCTTGCGCTCTCCTCGCGTTCTTCGACAGTTCTTTGGCCTCCGAACTTAGAATTTGAATATATTTCAAGATTATGAACCGGGAATACCTCACGGAAATGGACATATAAGATACTAAACCGAAAAAATAATAATTCGACTCGATATACGAAGACAAAGACAATATATGCAACATGAGTTTAAAGTGTAGTATCTTTTGACTTAGAACTCGAAATCAATAGTATGAGTAACCGAAATGACCTGAAATCAATTATGAATAATATAAGACCAAAATCAAGTTTAAGATCCATGTTATACAAACATATAAACAAACAAACACATTTCACACAAGAATGCAAACTATATAGAGATAGTCTTCAATCATGCATTGTCCAAAACATGCTACTTTCATACCAATGCATGAGCATTCAACTTCAAGTGTGTGAAAGTGTTATACCAAATAATGCGCTACGATGCAGAGATACAAATGTATGAATTGTGTATGTGTAAGCATATAATGATGCACAACGATGCAGGGGTACGCCTTGCAAGAGGAAGAAGGATCTCGATACCTTAGCATCCAAGAATAGTACCAATCCTCTTGAAGACGAACTTTGCATCACGGGAAGTTGCTTTTCTTCCTTGAAGCTCTTATCATCACGAACCACTTAAGCAACTAAGCATTACAAAGAAATGAAGTTTTGTTATGGAATCAAGCCAACACAAATCTTGGACCTAACAATCTCCCATAGGACCTAACAATCTCCCCATTTGGTTATTCCATGACAAAACCTCTACCTTACCATACAATGATCTCTCATAATAAATGTTGATTGCATTCTCACATCCTCACATTACAAAGAGATATTCCTAGACTAAAATGTCTTCATGAGTCTTCAAGAATATCTTCACACATTCAAAGCATATGTGAGACAAGAACAACTAAAAGAAATCTTCTACAAATAAGATAGGTGAGATAAACAAACAATATACAAATACTAAACAAAAGATCCCTTAACACTTCTTATCTCATGCAAACACAAGAATGTTCTCCCCCTTACTTTCTCCCCCTTAAGCCAAAATTTCTCCCCCTTTATATCAAAAGCAAGTAACATGGTAAGGAAACACTTTCTCCCCATTTTTGACAAGGAATAGACAAAAACATATTACACAACCTAGAGAGATAAATGCCAATTGAAAATGTCTACAAGGGTATAAGGGATGCATAATGAAATCATGGGATAGTGAGTAAACAAGTTGTATAAAGAACTAAGTTTAACAAACTAAACTCCTCCTTAACATATGATCCACATATTAATAAGCAAGATAACTTGTTCACAAGGGACTCACACAATCACACATTTCAAGCAATAAAAGATAGTAAACCATTATTTTTCAACATTAACAAGAGAATCATAGATTTTCATTATTCTCTTAAAAATAATCTCTCATTGCTAATGAATCAAGCACATTAAGCAAAAATGTGTGTGTGTGAAAAATGCTTCAAGCATATATAAAATGAGTGATTGTGATATGAACATGCAAACCACTTCAACACCTATTCATCTAAAGTTTTTCCAATCAAGGTCAAACCGATTATCATCCGGATTTTTCCTTTAAAGAGAATAGGTTTCAACATGTGAGCGTGTGTGTGCATGTGGCTCGTCATTCCATTTCTTTTTTTCAGTCCGAACAATCACAATTTTCAACTAATCTCCATTTTAAGCCTTCCTCCGTTTCTTTTTAGGCTATGAATCGAAGAATTTTTTAAATGATTCTTTTTCAACACTTCTTTGATTTTTCATACATAAACATATACTCTTCATGACGGCTTTCACTTATCACAATGGTGTAGCCCTTTCCTACATTGGGCGGTTTTACAACCAAGGTGTGTAGCCCTTTCCATGAAGGTGCTCATTGAGTTCTATATAGATGCCGAAGCAAAATGGATACTAACCAAAGGTCATCTATCATGTACTAGACAATGAACTTCAAGATGCATCCATAATCTACATGCTTTCAAACTCAACTACTCAAACTTAAACATATAAGATAAGCATTTGTGCACTTTTAAAAACAAGATTTACAAAGACTTAAGTGCATGATCTAGAAGCAATAACAGCTATTTTTATCAAGATCATTACTTCTCACATGAGTAGCTCTCAAATAAATTGATATACAATATAGTTTTGCTTATCAAGCCACTCATAACCACACACAAGCATTAATCAACACAAATCATGCCAATGGATCTTCTAAGAGATACAAATCTCTCTTTGTCCAAGGGCTTTGTGAACAAGTTCACAAGTTGATTCTTAGTAGGCATATGTCCAAGAGTTACTATTGAATGTTCAACAAGTTCTCTAATGAAATGATGCCTAATGTCTATATGCTTAGTGCGTGAGTGTTGAACCGGATTTTTAGAGATGTTAATGGCACTCGTATTATCACAATAGAGAGTCATTTTACCTTGATTTATCTCATAATCCTTGAGATTTTGTTTCATCCATAGAAGTTGTGTGCAAGCACTTCCGGCCGCAATGTACTCAGCTTCGAATGATGAAAGAGAGACGGAATTTTGTTTCTTGCTTAGCCAAGCAATCAAATTATTCCCCAAGTAAAAGCAACAGCCCGATGTGCTTTTACAATCATCAATGTTTCCCGCCCAATCCGTATCACAATAGCCAACAAGATCTCTATTCGGCCCGCCTCAACCCAAATGAGAAAAAGGGAGAGGCCTATTGCTATTGATTCAAAGATTTACTGCAGCACTTATATGAGATACAGGACAATGTTATCTAACAGCAGACCGCTTACCGAGGAATAGAAAGGGAAGACTGGGGGCCAGAGCAAGTTGAGCGTTAGAGGCTGAAGCATTTGAATCAGATCCAATTGACCCAGTGGAAATGCGGATACAGATGCGATTCCTGTTGTTCGTTACCAGTGAGGCATTGATTAGTTATATAGTTTTCAGTTTTGGTTGAGCATCTTTTCGCTATGCTATGCTAGCCATTAGTATTAAAGGAATAGAATAAACCAAGATTATGTGTTCCTTTTATATACCTAATGATTCTTTTAACGGCTTTCAAGTGAGATTCTTTTGGATTAGATTGAAATCTAGCACACAAACCTACACTAAAACAAATATCCGGCCTACTTGCCGTTAGGTAGAGAAGGCTACCTATCATGCTCCTATAGAGAATTTGATCAACATTTTTTCCTTTTTCATCTTTGTCAAGTTTTAATGTTGTACTCATAGGTGTTTCAAATTCTTTTCCACTTTCAAGGCCAAATTTCTTAACAAGATTTCTAGCATACTTAGATTGTGATAACATGATACCATTGCTAGATTGTTTCACTTGCATGCCTAGAAAGTAATTAAGTTCACCTACCAAACTCATTTCAAATTCTCTTGACATCACATTCACAAAATTATCAACCTTGGTTTTACATGTAGACCCAAACACTATGTCATCAACATATATTTGTGCAACAAAAATGTCATTGTTGTAATGCTTGAAAATAATATTCTATCAATACCACCTCTCCTATATTGGTTGTCAATAAGATATTGAGTCAACCTATCATACCAAGCTCTAGGAGCTTGCTTAAGGCCATAAAGAGCCTTTTTCAACTAAAACACATGATTAGGAGAGTGTGGGTCTACAAAATCCCTTAGGTTGTTCAACATACACTTCTTCTTGAAGGTATCCATTGAGAAAATAACTTTTGACATCTATTTGAAACAATTTGAATTTCTTAAGACATGCAATGGACAACAAAAGCCTAATGGACTTAAGCCGTGCAACGGGGTGCAAAAATCTCATCAAAGTCTACACCCTCAACTTGAGTGTATCCTTGAGCCACTAGTCTTGCTTTATTTCTCACTATCTTGCCACATTCATCGATCTTATTCCTAAACACCCATTTTGTACCAATCACATTGATATCTTTTGGTCTAGAAACTAATGACCACACGTCATTCCTCTCAAATTGATTTAGTTCTTCTTGCATGGCATTAACCCAATATTCATCAAAAATTGCTTCATTAATATTTTTGGGCTCAATTTGAGAAGTGTAGCAAGCATATGAAATTTGGTTAGCCAGTTGCCTTCTAGTTCTAACCCCTTCATTCAAATCACCTATGATGTCTTGTTGGTAATGCATGTTCCTAAGTCTAGAATTGAAATTTTTCAACATCTTGTTGGTCATCATTCAGACCATTTTCTAACTCTTGACTTTCTTCTCTAGCAACACTACCATTCTCATCATTATGACTAGACTCACTTTCATCACAACTAGTCACATCAATAGGTGCTTCAGTGTCATTCAACAAATGTTCTTTAGGTTCATTGACACCATGATTTTCACATAAATCAAGCATGCTAAGATCATCTATTTTCACATTAATAGATTCCATAATAGTCTTATTTTTCAAATTGAACACTCTATATGCACGACTATTATTAACATACCCAAAAAAGAGACCAATATCACTTTTAGCATCAAACTTTCCTAAGTGATCTCTATCATTCAAAATAAAACACTTACTCCCAAAAGTGTTGAAGTAACTCACATTGGGCTTCTTGCCCTTCCAAAGTTCATAGGAGGTTTGTTTTGTGTTGGGCCTTCTAAAAACTCTATTAGTGACATAGCATGCGGTATTGACTGCTTCGGCCCAAAGATTTCTAGGGACTTTCTTGCTATTGAGCATGACCCTAGCCATCTCTTGCAAGACACGATTCTTTCTCTCAACAATACCATTTTGTTGAGAAGTTCTAGGAGCCGAGACCTCATGTGAAATCCCATAATCATAACAAAACTCACTAAATCTAGCATTTTCAAATTCACTCCCATGATCACTCCTAATGTGATATATTTTCTTAATTCCAAGACCTTTTTCATTTTGAACTTGATTACAAAACTTCTTAAAGTAACCAAAAGTTTCGATCTTGTCTCTAAGAAAATATACCCAAGCAAACCGAGAAAAATCATCAACACATACAAAAATGTATTTCTTGCCATTTATGCTTTCGGTTAGAATTGGTCCCATTAGGTCCATATGCACAAGTTCTAAGGGCTTCTTGGTAGTAAAATTAGTGTTCTTTTTATGAGACACTTTTGTTTGTTTACCTAATTGACAAGGTTCACAAACATCATCAAGCTTTTTACCAAGACTAGGAAAACCTCTAACAATGTTATATTTTTCAAGCTTCTTTAAATCTTTCTAATTCATGTGGCCCAATCTTTCATGCCATAATTCAAGCTTGTTGCACTCATGTGCCATATTATATGTTAGTGGATCAACCTCTAAACAATAGCAATTGTCCGAAGACCTTTTGACTTTCAAAACAATTTTGCCCTTTTTATCAATTATTGTGCACACATCCTTGTTAAAGCTAGCTTCTTTAAAAATTTCACACAAGTGAGTGATGCTTATTAGGTTAGCTTGTAGACCATTTACATACAAGGTGTCACGAAGTTTAGACAATCCGGGAATACAAATTGTTCCCTTGCCTAGAACTTGCTTTTTGGTGCCATCACCAAATGTAACCCATCCACCATCATTTATAACAAGATTTTTAAAGAATTCCTTGTTAACGGTCATATTCCTAGAGCAACCACTATCTAGGTACCAACAATAGGATGAATTGGCTCTTAAAGCATATTGTGCAACCAAACATTGTGTTGTGTTTTTCTTAACCCAAACTTTCTTGACAAGTTTCTCATTCCTATTTTATGAACATGCTTTGACTTGTTTTTAGGCACATTGACTCCATTAGTCACATTTTCAAACAAATCAAACAAAGCATTATCAACTTTCTTATGAATAGTAGAACGAGGCACAACACAAGATTTAACAAACAAATCATCAACACATTTATTCTCAACATGCTTTTCCAAGGTCTTCTTAGGTCTAATTCTAGATCCATGCATGGATGATTTCCTAGGACCATTCAAAGACATATCATGCAAATCATTGGCAATTCTACATTTACGAATGTATTCATAACATCTAGGTCTTATGTGTCCTACCATGTTGCAATAATGACAAATAAGTATGAATTTAAGAAGTTTACCATTTGCTTGAGCATTCAACTCATTTTGCCTTCTCACATTTTTACCTCTTTGGCGTGCAACACTAGATGTCTTGCCTTTTGCATTTGATGATGATGTAGCTTGTCTTTGGCATTGTTGAGTCTTTTCCTTGACTTTCATTGTCTATGTTGAGGCACCTCCGGTAGCATTCATGGCTTTATCATTAAAGAGTGTACCTACATTTAAATTACTACAAGCTTTGACAAAAGTAGATTTGTTAGATGAAGGAGTTGATTTTTCATTAACATATCCTAAAACTCTTTTGTCGCTTGAAGGCTTTCCAACCTTAATGAGAGCTTTCACTTTGTTAGAGCTAGATAGCATCTTGTTAATCATCTCTTTAGCCTCATTAAGTTTGTCATTAAGCACTTTCTCGTGATTATCATGCTCATTTAGTTTTTCTATAAGCACGTTTTCAATTCTCTTAGCACGATCAAGAAATTCATCTCTTTGCTCAATTTCATGCTTCAAAATACTTAATCTATCATTGCTATCAATCAAGTTTTTCTCAAGATTAAGAATTTTATCATATAGATCAATAACACATTTTGAGCTACAATCATGATTTTCTAACTTCTTAGTGAGAGACTTATTGATCTTAGAGATCCTTTCATTTTCTTGAATAAGATCTTTGATCTTTTGATCATCTAAGTCAATAGACTCACCTTCAACAAAAGAAGCCACAAAAGAATACATTTCTTTAATCATGATAAAACAAATGAAGATAACAAACACTACAAAGAAGATCTATCTAAGTGCTTCTAGACACCGGCTTTGATACCAATTGAAATTCCCTTGATCTTTATAGTGTGAATATACCTAGAGGGGGGTGAATAGGTATATGCTCCAATTTTTATCTTCTTATAAAAACAATGCAATTCAAACAATGCTTAATGAAAATTGCAAACAAAGACACAAAATATTTACGTGGTAAAACCTCCAAAGAGGAAAAATCCACGGGTTGATACCACAACCACCGGTAAAAGCAAATCCACTATTTCAAATAGAGTTACACACTCAAGCAATTACACATGCTCTATGAGCTCTCACTCTCACTATCTTGAACCTAGTGATCTACTAAGCTGACTTCTTATCCAAGACCCCCTGTCTCTAGGAAGATTTCTTGCTCACCTATCCGGATCCTCCTGACCCTAGGCAAGACTTCTTGCTCGACTATCTGAGGCTTCACTCCTCTAGCCAAGACTTTCTCGCTTGACAATCCGAGGCTTCACACCTCTTGCCAAGACTTCTTTGCTCAACAATCCAAGGTTTCACACCTCTTGTTGAGACTTCCACTTGCTTAGCTATCCAAGTCCTCCCGAATCTAGCTAAGACTTACAAATGCTCAAATCACAGAATCACTCTAAGATATGAAAATTTCTACCTCTTCACAAGGCATCTAAGTGATCATGAATGCAAATCGCAAACAAGCACTCAACATAGAAAATGATGATCAACAAATTCTATGGACATGCAACTAGATTACTAGATTATGCTTTCAAAGATCAATCACAAATGCATCTAGACAACTTAAGCATGTTATCAACTGAGAACCAAATCAATGAAATGAATATACCAATTGATGTAGATCTAGTTCTTAGAAAATGAAATTAAATCTAGAAATAGTCAATCAAGCATAAGAACAAAAGATTTCTAGAAACAATTTCATGTTTATCAAGTTTAGCACAAATCATTCAATATGTCACAAATCTAGCTAAACTTGAACATCAAATTAACAAACCACAAAATGATATCAAAATCATCCTAGTCATGCTTCTTAATCAAATAACATCAATCAATAAGAAGATATAAGAAGAAAACTAAGAAGAAGATGATTTTACCAACAAGGATGCAATCATGAACTGAAGATCAGATCACAACAAAACATGTAGACATCCTTTGGTTCTGGAAATGCTTAGGGTTTGTAGAACTCTTCAAGACACTTGAAATCGGTTTTTTAATCAAGTGAATCAGAGTAGAAATGAAGAAGTTATCACAAAAACAAAAATCAAAATGTTGAGAGAAAAATTCTGCACTTGTTCTTCAATTTCTCAACTTGTTCTTATCTTTTGAAATGAGAGGGAATGAGAGGGTTTAAAGAGTGAAAAGACCAAATGACCAAAACACCCTTCTTACTTAGTGTCTCCCCTAGATGGCGCATGGGCATCTCGGGGCAGAACACTCTTTGGGCCGAGATGGCCACGCGCCATCTCGGGTTGGTGCATGTTGATGGCTTAAGCCATCGCACCTCACCCCTTGCGCTTTCCTCGATTTCTTTGACCGTTCTTTGGCCTCCGAACTCCAAATTTGAATCCGTTTGAAGATTACAAACTTGGACTCCCTCACGGATATGGATATATAAGATAATCAACCCAGAAAATAATAATTCTACTTAATATACAAAGACAAAGATAATGTATGCAACATGAGTTTAAAGTGTAGTATCTTTTGACTTAGAACTCGAAATCAATAGTATGAGTAACCGAAATGACGGGAACTTAATTATGAACAATCTAAGACCAAAATCAATTTCAATATCCATGTTATACAAATATATAAAGAAACAAACACGTTTCATACAAGAATGCAAACTACATAGAGATAGTCTCCAATCATGCATTTTCCAAAACATGCTACTTTCATACCAATGCATGAGCATTCAACTTCAAGTGTGTGAAAGTGTTATACCAAATGAAGCGCAATGATGCAGGGACACAAATGTATGAATTGTGTGTGTGTGTGTGTGTGCATGCATATAATGATGCACAACGATACAGGGACACATATGAATGAATTGTGTGTGTGTGATTTCGCCTTTAATGATGCACAACGATGCAGGGACACATATGAATGAATTATGTTTGTGTGCGCATTTAATGATGCACAACTAAGCAGGGACATATATGAAAAAATTGTGTGTGTTTGCGCATTTAATGATGCACCACTAAGTAGGGACACATATGAATGAATTGTGTGTGAGTGCGCCTACGCCTTGCAAGAGGAAGAAGGATCTCGATACCTTAGCATCCAAGAATAGTACCAATCCTCTTGAAGACGAACTTTGCATCATGAGATGCTGCTTTTCTTCTTTGAAGCTCTTATCATCATGAACCACTTAAGCAACTAAGTATTACAAAGAAATGAAGTTTTGTTATGGTATCAAGCCAACACAAATCTAGAACCTAACAATCCCCCCTAGGACCTAACAAACTTTTGCACCTACTTGAGTGAGGTATGGGATTATAGGTCCAATTTAGCTCAAATCTTCTTCGGGTTGGCCTCTATACCCCTCTTATGGACCATAAACCCAAGAAACTTACCTACTGTTACCCTGAATGTACACTTTGCGGGGTTCAACCGCATTTGGTTTTTTCTCAAAATTTGGAAGGCTTTACGAAGGTGGTTCCGATACTCCTCCGTTGTCCGAGATTTGGTGATCTTGTTATTAATATACACCTCCATTGTCCTCTCTATTTCTAGTTTAAACAACCGGTTGACTAAATGATAGTATGTTGCACCTGTATTCTTGAGGCTGAAGGGCATCACCTTGTAGCAATAAAGGCTATGCCTAGTGATGATGATCAGGTTTTGTCTTGGTCTGCAAGGTGCATTATGATCTGGCTGTACCGTGAAAAAATGTCCAAAAAGCTTAGAAGCTTGTTTCACGCTTAGAATCCACTAGCTAGTCGATTTTGGGCAGGGGAAAACTATCCTTCAGGCAAGCACGATTGAGGTCGTTGTAATCAATAAACTTTCACCACTTCCCATTTGCTTTAGTGACCATGACCACGTTCGCGATCCAATCGGGGTATCGTGATTCCCTGATGAAACTGGCTTTTATTAATTTATCGACCTCCTCATGTATAGTTGCATTTCTCTCAGCATTAAAGTACCACCTTTTTTGCTTAACCGGCTTGAAAGTAGGGTTAACTGTCAACCTGTGAGCCGTCAAAGTGATGGGGATCTCTGATATCTCGTCTTGGCTCCAAACGAATATGTTGTTGTATTCCTAGAAGAGCTCGATCAAGCCTTCCCTCACTCCTAGCTCCAAGACGGTGCCAATTTTAACTACTCTGGATGGGTCGTCTCCTCTGATTTGGATCACTTCTAACTTATTCACAGGGTGGCCACTGGCCCACCCCAGATCTTTCTCCATTTTGCCCTCATCTTGGGCGTCACTTTTTGGTTCATCTATTAACTCTTCCGCGGTTTCTAAGACCTCAGGGTCTATATCTAGCGAATCTTGTCCCTGAACCATGGCTACTTGTGCACATTGTTTTACTAGTGCAATAGGATTTGTAGATACCACGTAGCATATACAGGCAGCCTGTTGATCTCTATGTAGCTCTCCTACTTCGTTCCTTACCTAAAACTTCTAGACGTTGTAGAAGATTGACAGTACCCCTTGAAGGTAAATAAGAAAGGTCTTCCCAAAATGGCATTGAAGTTCGTTACTATATTCTGCTGAAGTGGTGCAGTTCCAACGATCACTGGCAAAATCTTTAATCCCACTTGCACAATTAAGTCCCCAGTGAACCAGTACAGAAGGGTGGTGCAACTGTTGTAGCACCACTTCTTCAAGTTGAGCTTCTCCAGGGTGTTCTAGAATAGGATGTCCACGCCACTACCTATGTCAATCAACACGCGGTGGATCAAACAATTGGCAATTTATACCATGACCACCATGGGATTATCATACGACTAAACGATGTTGTATACATCGGCTTCAGTGAAAATGATTTGAGAAGATTGGGAGGTCCCCACGGAGCTCCGATCGACCTTGAAAATCCCCTAACCTTCCTCGATCGGGGGTATCTCCTTGGCTTGGTTTTTTCTAGAGTTGTTAGAGGTTTCTACCAAGGTGGGGCCTCAACTAATAGTATGTATGACCTGGATTTGCTGCATCAGGTCCTTCAGCTCTCCTTTCTTCTTCTCAACAAGGTCCTGAATCTCTATATGCACCTTCTTTCCTGTGTGGATGCTATCACGGACCTTCTACAAGAATTCCACCAAGCAACCACCTCTCACTAGAGCTTTGATCTGATTACGTAAACTGAAGCACTCTAAGTTGTTGTGCCCCACATCCTCGTAAAATTACAGTATTTGTACCGATTCCTTGTGTCAATCGGTGCCTTCATGAGAGCCTGTTTTTTTTAGCAAACCCTTATCTCGGATAACCAGGTAGATTGTCTCATTAGAGGCGTTTAGGAGGTGTAGTGGCTATAACCTCTCTCAGCCTAGGTCACGGGTGATACCGCTCTTGGGGTGGTAAAGCTCTCCTATAGCCGGATACCAATTCCGTTGTGGTTTGAGAGGTCTTGGGCGATATATAGATTGGTTGGTAGGTCTGCTCTGGCTTTCTGGACCAGTGCAGATTTGGGCTCCTCTTTCTTCTGGCGCTTAGAAGTCCTCATATTGTCATGCTCGATTTTAACCCAGAGCTGCTCGTCTATCTCGACCTGCTCGAGGGATCTATTATACGCCTCTTGATAGGTTTCTGGAGGGCGCTTGGCGAATGATCGGAACAATCTCCCTACCCATAGGTTCATGTGAAAGTTGGCCAAGGTCTTTTTCTCAGTGAAGACTCCTATATGGATCACTTCTTTGTGGAACCTTTCCACGTAAGACCTGAACATTTCCCCCCACTTCTAGATCACATACTGTAAATGGATCGGGTCATTGGGTCTCAACTTCACCTTTTAGAACTGCGAGCAAAAGTCACTAGACAATTAGGTGAAGCTATCTACGCTGCCTGCTGGTAGCTTCCTAAACCAAGTCTTGGCATAATCAGTCAGCATAGTCCGGAACATTTTGCATATAGCTGCTCTGGTCGCATTCTGGACCTTCATCTGCTAGATGTAGCTCTGTAGGTGGCTCGGAAGGTTCTCAGTTGTAGAAAATTTATCTGACAGCATTTTAAATTTTGGGGGAAAATCTACTTCCCTGATCCTTCCGGAGAATGGGGCATTCATCTCGTCCAATGGATCCTTTCGGCTCTCCTAGTGCCTACCCATCCTCAACTCCTAGATCTTCTTTTGCATCTATGCTAACTGATCTCGCAAGAGCTTATTTCCAAAGTTCTTAGATTCGACCTCTAAGCTCTCGTCGTCTTATCCTTCTAATGAGATAGAGTCCCCAACCTAGTTGTCTTCTTCAGACAGGTTTTCCCGGTGACTCCTCATGTTACCTCCTACATCAGCTCGGGGCTTCTTTCTAGTGTCCACTGGTTGTGCTAGGTAACCGGACCTCCTTGGCTATATATCAATGGCTGACTTCAACTATCGAGGTTGGTATTTGGTCTACCCACGTGGATCTAAAGGCATGTGCCCTAAACGATCCCGGATTGAGGATAGGGGTCCTAACCTATCACAGATTAGTACCGATGGTGGTAGCCCCAATCCATCGAAAGTAGTGGTTCTGGTCCCTAACCGGTTGGGTTCCTCATGGACGTTTGGTCCTACTGGTTGAGGGGTGATTCCCTCTGTAACCAATCATTGATGGACATTTTCAACGAAAGCGGCAGCCTGCTGATCAAGATTGGCTTGGCCTATCACAGGAGGAGCCGAAGTTTGAGTGGTGTTAACTGGCGCTGAAGTAGGATCTAGGTGCTTCAATCTCTTACCTCTTTTCCGAGCCTTTCGGATGGAAACTGCAGACTGGTGTCCGGATATCTCAGGCTGCCCCTAGAAGGATTGAAGATTCACGGCGTGAATGTATCCGTAAAAGAAAACTCAAACATGTGATTTTAAAAAGGGTGTGGATTGTCCCCACAGAAGGCGCCAAAAAGTGTTAACCAAAAATTTGCTCTAGGAGAGGAATTTCTGTTAACCCCTCGTGACCACGGCTATGGTGAATCGCGATCAGGATAGGTACCTTTTATACTGGTTTCACGTGTAATAATGGGTGAGGTAAATGGAATGAATATGGGTGTGAATGAAGATATTATTGGTCAAATGTAACGATGAATACAATAAAATGGCATTAAAATAATGTGTAAAACATTCAATCACTGTCTCTCTAACCTAACTAATTTGAAGATGGCGATTCGTCTCTGTCGATAAGTGGATATTACTTAAAAATGGTGATGGCTCTCCAGCCTTCCTCTTTTTTTTCCTCCCCTTCTCGCTGATATTCTCCTCCTACTTATGTATGAATTGTAGGCTTTTCCCTTGGCAAGCAAGTTGAAGGTCAAGGGATTGATCCTCTTTTCCCGTTTTAAAGGATTTTCTGTATAATACGATGATCCTGGAGATTAGGCAGAGAATGTCTTGGCGGGAAAGGGTGTTTGTTTCTCTTTTATATTCTTCAATTGTGACTGTGTACATGTGGAGTTCACCCACAGTGTTTGGCAAATAATCTGACGTCATCTGTTGGTAGTGTATTACCTCAGAGCCTCAACCTGGTGGCGTGGCAGGGCACCTTAGGGTTCCAATTTGTTGACAGGGTACCCCGAGGTATCATCCTAGTGTGGTGGTGCTTGACCAATGGAGATAGCAAGGTACCTCGGGGTACCATTCCAGTGGCAAGGTGCTTTGCTGCTTTCGTTGGAGCTTTACGACCTCCTAGGAACTTTGCGGGCATCTTCCTACCCTCTAGAAAGGTAGAATATATACCTCGACAGGAGTGCAGATCGTTGCCGCGGTGCCTATGTATCACTATGGGGGTCCGTGAGGGTGTAGGTACTTCGTCCTACTCTTAAATCGACGACGAGATCCCCGGGTCACGTTGGGCCTGGTGCTGTGAGGTACACCACCGCACATGGTGCCTATGTAACATATGAAGGTGTTCTCAGGCTCTAACCAGATGGAAATTTTCCCTTTGACTTCGTGCTAAAAATGGCTATAAACAGTAAGAAAGAACCGAATGCTGTTGAACCCCAGCAAAAATGCATTCGGGGTAACAACGAGAAAATTGTTTGGGTTTATGGTTCACAAAAGAGGTGTAGAGGCCAACTCGGAGAAAATCCGGGCTATTATGTACCTGGAATCTCCTACCTAACTCAAACAAGCACAATTGTTAACTAGTCGAGTGGCAGCGTTGAATCGTTTCATTTCACGGTAGACTGACAAGTGTCATCCTTTCTTCAAGGTGATCAAACAAGGAAGGAATATGAAGTGGGACTAGGACACCGGGCAGGCTTTCCAAACTCTGAAGAAAAATCTAGCCAGCCGGCCTCTTCTGGTCAAGCCAGTTCCCGGAGAGGAACTATAGATTTTCCTAGCTTCGTCCGAAACGACGGTTAGTAGGGCTTTGGTCAAAGTGTGTGGAGACAGGGTTCAGCTACCTATTTACTATGTGAGCCATGCATTAACCAAGCCTATAACGAATTATGTCCTCTTAGAGAAGCTCGTATTTGCCTTAGTGACCTAGACAAGAAAGCTCCGCCCATACCTCCAAGCTCATGCAGTCGTTGTTGTGACAGACCAACCGCTCTGATAGTTTTTACAGAGACCAGATGTGTCAGGAAGGTTAGTTTTTTAGACCCTTGACCTCACCCAGTTTGACATAAAATACAAGACAAGTCCGACGATCAAAGGCCAGGCGCTAGCAGATTTCGTGGATGAATTCTCAGCTCTTCCCAATCTTGATACTTCAATGGAGCTGGAACCGATTCCCCAAAAGGATCCGAAAATTAGTAACTGGCCAGCCGACTGCAATTCTTTGATCCTCAACACTAATGGAGTGTCCGGACAAGCCGGGGGAGGTGTTGGTATAATCTTAATAGACCTAGGACAAGCAGAATGTTGCCACAACTTCAGGTTCGAGTTTAAGGCTACAAACAATGAAGCGGAGTATAAAGCCCTCCTAGTAAGAATAAGGATAGCCATCGAGCTCGGGGCAAACTATCTAAAAGTCAAGAGCGACTCTTAACTCATAGTTAATCAGTTCACCGGTTTATATCGAGCAAAAGGTGACAACATGATTGCTTACCTCAAGTTAGTCCAATAACTTAAAGTCTGATTTAGAGGGTCCGAGATTGAACAGGTCCCTCGTCAGGAGAATCATCGAGCAGATACCCTCGCCAAGATGGTTGCCAATGGGGGGGAAAGTCTACCCAAAGAAGTACCCCTCTAGGTGATCTCTCAATCCAGCGTACCGCCAGGCAAAGAGATTAGTTTAGTTGATCGCCTTCCATGTTGGATGGACCCAATAGCTGCCTATCTCCATGAGGGAAAGCTTCCAGAGGATCCAGAGCAAGCTCGGAAGCTCATAAGGACTTCAGTCTGATACAGCTTGATTGACGGGTACCCCTGCCACAAGGGAAAGACCCTCCCCCTACTCCAGTGCTTGCATCAAGATGATGCTGGTTGGGAACTGAAAAAAGTCCACTCAGGCGAAAGCGGGAACCATACCAGAGGAGAAGCATTGGCATATTAGGTGCTTCGTATGGGTTACTATTGGCCAACTATACACCAGGATGTATGAAAATTTGTACAGTCATAAGAACACTGCCAAAAGACCTCGAAACTGAACCATCTACCTCTGGAACACCTATCTTCAATCAGTTCACCATACCTCTTTACTATTTGGGGAGTTGATTTGATCGGGCACCTCCCTACCGCTTTAATTCAAGCTAAGCACGTTATCGTTGCGATTGACTATGTCACTCGGTGGGTGGAAGCCGGACTACTATCCGAAATCACAGAAGAGAACAACACCAGATTATCAAGACTAATGTGGTGTGCAAGTTCGGTACCCCGATCCTCAGTATCATTACCGACCTCGGGTAAGCTGTTTGATAATGCTCGACTCAGGGATTTCTGTGAAGACTTGGGAATCAACCTTCGCTTTGCCTCGGTAGCCCACCCCTAAACCAATGGCCTTGTGGAGGCTACAAATAAGACAATTCAAAAGCTCTTGAAAAAGAAACTCTATAATAAAAAGGGCAAGTGAGCAGAAGAGTATCCTACGGTACTTTTGGTCTACCGGACCACCAAAAGAACCACGACCGAGGAAACACCCTACTTCTTAGCTTTTGGAGTGGAGGTGATTTTGCATATCGAGCACAAACTGACTTCATTCAGGGTCCAGCACTTTGAACTAGAAAATAATGAGTTCAAGCTTAGGGCCAAAATGGACCTCTTAGAGGAAAAGACAGACTGATAGGCAGAAAGGGTAGTAGTTTATCAAACCAGGATTGCGAGGTAGTTTAACAAAAAGGTGAAGACCCGAAGTTTCAAAGAAAGGGACTTAGTACTCCGGAAGGTGACTCAAAACACCAAGGTCAAATCAGATGAGGTCTAAAGACCAAATTAGGATGGCCCTTACTTGATATAGGTAGTGGTCCAGAGCAGGGCTTACAATCTCGAAGACATGGATGGACGGCCCATCGACCATACATGGAACACTGATCATTCGAAGAGGTTTTACCTCTAGGCAGGGGACTCCGAGCAAATCAGTCCCACCCAAATATCAGCATTAGTAGTCCTAAAACGTTTCTTTACTTTTAGTTTGATCATCAATAAAAGCACCAGTTAGTTTCTCAATCTCCAGCCGTGTTTCACCAAGAGGAGTTTCGCCAAGATCGTCAAGAACCAAGGATAACTAGATAGAATTCTTGGTGCCTTAGCCAAGTACTACCCCTCGCAAAGAAGGGTCTGAGTGCAAAAGCATAGTTGCCAACCAGATCTCGAGACTAGGATAGCTAGATAGCATTCTGGATACCCCTGGTCGAGCGACCCCCCCCCCCCCCCCTAGGAAGGGTCTGAGCATAAGAGTAAACTTGCCAGCCAGATCACAAGACCAAAAGTACCAAATGGAACCGCCTTGGTCGGGCTATCACCCCCAAGAAGGGTCTAAGCATACATGCATAGTTGTCTGCTAGATCGAGATCATAGTAGCATGATACCTTCCTAATACAAGGACAAAGGTACCCGGATTGACTCGACACAACTGCCAATTCGACCAAATACCAAATTCCAATTGAATGGATGAGTGGTACCTCAATTATCCTTAAGAAGATAATTGACCTTAAAAAAATCCCTCAAGGATTCACCTGGCTAGGTGTCACGGTTACTTAATGCAAGTCACTTATCATTATTGTCTATTCTCCATGTATATTTTGAACTTTTTATGTTGTCAAGTTTCAATTGCACAGATATGCGCTGGGACTTGACCAAAAAGCAACAAACACCTCGATCGGGGTACCAGCAGTGTTGCAAGGTATTAGGCTTGGGGAAAGCTCCCTAATATACGTGCACTTACTATAAGTAATCTCTCTAGAATCGGGGTATGGAAGCGTTACGAGCAATACCTTGAACCTCGCTTAAATCCTAAGGGACCATGCAGGCATAAGTCCTATATGCCAGAGTTAGCAAGAACAATTTTTTGGTGAAGTGTTCACAGTCATATCTCATTACCTACTCTACTTTGTTTATTACACTTAACAGTTTTTCTTACCATATCTAGTTATGTCAGAAGGTGCTCTTAGAAACCGGAATAAAGCGTGATGCACTCGACTAAGACATAAGTCAGCTAAGTACAGATATGAGAAAGAACAAAATATTTTCTATTGATGCTAAAAAAAGGAGCCCATCCCCTTAGTCAAGCTACATGGAATCAAGCAGGGAGCCAATCCTCCATTTTCGGGTAACTTTAAAAATAAAAAGTGAATGATAAGTAACCGGTCATGATCTAGCATAGTGCCCACCCCCTTTTTCGGACAAAAAAGTAAGCCACCAGTAGTAAGGTCATGAATCAACATCCTCCTAGTGTCCTTCTTGCAGTTCAATCGTCTGATGGCTGCCCGCCAGCCTACTCTTCAACTAGCACTTGGGTAACCTTGTCTAGGATCTCGGAAGGGATGGGCTAAGTCTGGGGAACCGTGGGGACCCTAATCTCGACCTACTCCTCCGCTGGCATTGCCTCAACGACTCTCTCAGCTTGCGCCGGACCAGTTTAGCTTTCCTCCACCACCACCTCAGAGGCATGATGATCTTCCACAGCTTCTTGAGCAACAATCAGGTCTTCTTCTACCTCCTTAGAAGCAGGCAAGACCTCTGTAATCCTAGACTGCTGATCTCCATCGTTTGCACCCTCATTAGCACCAGTAATTCTAGAGGGACATGTTCCGTCACCAATTTGGGTAGACAGTTTCTATGCCGTCTCCAAGATTTCCTCCTGGTCCCAATCCACGATGATGGATAGATCGAAAGAAGGAGGTAGAGCTTAGGCCGCCTGGAATATTGTAAAAAAATAGCCATCACCAAAGGAGGAGTCGACTTATGCCTCCATATTGGCCACTGAATATGCAGAGTTCGATTATCCTCAATCTACTCCCTGGCTTTCTTCCTCCAAGAGTTTCTCTTCATAGCTTGCCGCTCCGACCTAAGGGTTTCCTGATCAAGAGCACATTTCAACCTCTCCAGGTCACAACGAGTATCCTTAAACGCCTTCTAGATCGCATTCAGGTTGAGGCTCAACTCCTGCACTGCACCCTGAGTTTGAGCAAGCTCCCCTCTGGCTACCTTAGCATCAGACTCATCCTTTTCACTATGATTCCTCAGCGAAGTCATCTGATGGATCACGGTATTATACTTGAAAGTCTACAAATCACATTAATCAAGTTAACCAACACCTAAGTACCCATTATGTAAATGCCATAACGATAATGAAAAGGGATATGATTCCACACTTACCCCAATGATAAGGGCAGAACCCTTGGTCAGCAGAACCTCAGAAAGCAATGAGGTCAATGGAGTTAAACTCCCACTAGGACAGGAGAGCATGAACCGGTCCAAGACCTTGTCTTGACCATTAATTCTCGATCGGGGTCAAGCACGCTCTCGATGTGGTGGCATCAGAGGTCTCAAACCCCTCAATGCCCATGAAAGTACTGAAACAGGCAGAGGTTTTGGAATGGTAGCAGCAACAGTAGAAGTAGAGGTGACAGCAGTGAAGTTCGTAGTAGCAGTAAAGGAAGCAGTGGCAGTAGTAGTAGTAAGAGCAGCAAAGCCCTGACCTCTCACCCTGGTCAGTCGGGATACGAATACATCCATCTGAGACATGGGTCTAGAGGTAAGAGGTGCCCTGAGGATCCCAACAGATATGCTCCCACCACCCTTCACCACGACTGGAAGAGGAGGAGACCTAGCTGTTTGAGTGGCGAGGAAACCAAACGGAGAAGGAGATCTTAGAAGAGTGTAACAATCAAACGGGTCAGACTCTCGTTGAGCCGGTAGTGGAATAGTTGAAACTGTAAAAATCAACAGAGAATTAGAATAATCAAGTTACAAGCAGGAAGTCCGAGTCCACAGAAGTAGAAAGATCCATCACACATGGTAAGCAGCGAAGATACACAAATATCGGTTCACCTGGTTAGGATCGTAAGCATCCGAAGTAGGATACTTCAAACTATCGAAGTTTTGCTTAACGATCGCCTCCAAAATTGTCCTAGAATCAGCAGCGAGGGAAACATTCCCCCAAGTTGGCTTACTACTGAATCAGATGGGAACCTGGTATTCAGTACCCCTGATAAAGACCGAGCATCCCCATTCTCTACTTATCATAACCCATTCTTTGTTCCAAAGATTATCTTTCTTGGTGGCACCGGGGAGTATGAAATTCAGGTTGTTATTTGCTCGAAGGTAAAATTGTTCCTTCAGACAAGGGAAATTCGAAGTAACCTGGAAAAGGACCCTAACTCATCTAGTCCCGACTCCCTGTCAACATCTTTTTCTCGTATTGCTTCTTCCATAACATGAGAAAAGCTACCAAGTGTCTCCAAAACTCGGGTGTCAGTTGAAGAGGGGCGAGTTGTAGGGTGTGAAGGGTCCTACGGAGAGAGGGATGGAAAGACAACCTAATCCCGCTCTCAAAGGCAGCAATATGGATTGGGAGCATACCGAATGGAGGGATGAACACGCTATAATTCCTATGGAGGACGGTGATGGTGATGCTATCAGGAATCCCAAATCTTTCCTTTAGACGATTATTGGACTTGACTGTAGTTGTGGAATTGGGGATGATCCTAAATCATACGGGAGGGTGAGTACCCCACCTCCTACAGTTTTGACATCGCCTGACTCCTCTTCAGAATCTCTTTCAACTATCTAGAGCGGGGTATTTGGGTTGTTCGAAAAACCATACCCAATGGTAAGGTTTCAATTAGAGTGGTGGCATTGCAACTGACGGACATCACTTTCACCGCTATCCTCCTCCCGAGCTCTTTTCCCATGAGCAAGTGTCAGAGAGTTACCTTCCACAAAACGGTCTACATTGTCATGGTTGGAATGAGACATGGTAACAGTAGAAAGTCGGTTGGATGAAGTTGAAGAGGTCAAGAAAATAGAGGAAGCCTAGGGAATTTTTTGAATTTTGAAAGTAGAAATATTTGAAAGCGTTTAGAAGAATGATAAGGCTACCGTGTTTAAATAGGAGAAATGGAACATTAACCGATAAGATTTTCGGCCAGGTAGGTATAGAAACTCGTGTACTGCCGAAAACATTTCTTTTTTTAAACGGGAACACATCCTTCACTAAACACGTAGGCTCTACATTTATTTAGAAAATTTCTTCCTAGATTCTAGTAACCGAGTTGGAAATTGAAATTTTTCCAAAATAGAAAATCGGACTCCTACCCCAACTCAGTCAAATGTGTTCAAGTCAAAGGAGACTTCTGCTAATAGCCAAATTTATTAAGGGCCCAAATGGAAATTTTCAAACTAGTTAAATATCCGGTAGAAGGTACCTCTCGATACATGCTAAAGCACGTTACTACTTGCCTCGAAAGTGCCTGATCCCGTATAGTCGAGGCATCCCAACATCATCATTAGGGTAAGGTAGGACCTCACCTCCATCATAAAGTACCCAACTGAGACCCAGGCACCTCGGAACAATCTCGCCTATCTATAAGGGCACATGTTCTAACTCCCTAGCAGGAAAGAGAAGGATCGTAAAGCTACAACAAGATCATTCAAGTGCCACATCAATAGAGGGGTCCCCAGGACACCTCTCTAGCGGACCGGTACCACGGGGTACCTTACAATCAGAATAATCAAGCTCCGTACAACCAGATTAATACTTCAAGGTACCTCGCCACCATATCAGTACCTAAAGATACCTCGTCATCACCCCACCAAGTAGTCTCTGTGCAATACCTCATTAAACGATGAGCAGAATTAGAATTACTCTCTAACACGTATCAAACATCCACATGCATACAAAACGAATCGAAGAGTCCAAGAAGCAAACAAATACTTCTCACTCCAAGATATCTTCAAAATAGCTAATTCTCCGGAGATAACGACATTAAAGCGTAAAATCCCATCTAAAAAGAGGTTAAGATCAGTTCAGTGATTTATGACTTGCTAACCATGAATTAACCCTAGTAGCTCCTAATATAAATATATCGATAAAGGAATGAAGGAGGGTATCGGCCGCTAGTGATCGAAATACCCCATTCTCTAGTGAAAATAAGGTTCAGAAGGTTATTGCTTGGTTCTTTCCTTAGAACAAAGAAAAGCCATCTCCGTTGATTTTTTATCCAATTGTCGATAGATACGAGTTGCCACCTCCATTTTGTTAAGCAAAAGAGATAGAGATTGAGAGTTTCATACTACTGTATTATTTACTATTTCACTATACTTACTGCATTGTTCAAAAAAAGAATATTACTTAATCTACCAACATTCCTTCATTCATTCCGCCCGTTTCTTACACGTGTAACCAGTACTGAAGGTATTGACCACATATACCGAGGTTGTAGTCCTACGGATGTTAGCTGAGATTCCTCACCTAGAGCAAATTTTTGATTAACAGGAGAAAACCTAATTCAACAGACCTTGGTACCTAGGTTTCCCATGTACATGGTTCCCTAGTACCTAGATGGCGTCACTACATGATCAAATCCTATATCAAGTATTTTCTTACTTTTACGAGATAACCAACTGCCACAGTTTAGGTATCAATGATCCTTACATGCACGGTACCCTGATATCTGGATAGTACCGTGAGTATGGTAGCATCCATCTCTGAATCTAGTCCCTGTGTACTCTTATCTACACAAGAAAACTAACAAACTGATAAGAAGATAAATCATGCACTAAGTGATCAATTCTAGGTTTACTGGGTACTGAAAATGATCCCGCTAGGAATTTATCAAAGTTGATTATCCTTTCTATGTTAATCGAGATACCTAGCATCCATGTTCAAGGGAAAATCTGATATTCGGTCAAGCGTGATCAGAACATACAACTATGCAGTTATGTCCCTAATCCTTATTGGGGGTGGTTTCCCGACCAAGGCATCAAGAGAGTCACTTGGTTGTCCTTGTCTCCTAGCTGGCACTTGTGCCCTCACGCTTAAACCCTTCTTAGGGGTGGTAGCCCGACCACGGCTTCAAGAAAGCCATTTACCTGTCCTGGTCTTATGATCTGACTGACAACTATGCACTTACGATCAGACCCATCCTAAAGGGGTCGCCTAACCTAGGGCATCAAGATGTTCATCCTGGTCTCGAGATCTAGCAGACAACTATTCTTTTACACTTAAACCCTTTTTGGCGGGGGTGGTGCCCCACCAAGGCATTAGGGTTGCTATATCATTTTTCCCGGTTCATGGAGATCATGGTGAACACTTGGGGAATAAAAGAGACAAATGTAGATGGAGAGAAATGGAGACTTTAGTGTTAACAAACTGGAGTTACAAAATATTTTTGGAGTACAAATACTGATGCTTATCCGGGTGTGCCATGGGGCTTCCAACCTTCTATGGGTAGAATCTCTTCAGGTGGTCAGCGTTCCAAGTGTGGTCAATAGGTCGTTCCAGCTTGTAGGCTCTACTCGGAACCACTACCTTCAATAGGTAGAGCTTTCCCAGTTCGAGGCTAGTACCCCATCTGGCCATTTTATGGTTTTTTGTGTCTTCTTTCGGAGCACCAGGACTCCTTCCCTAAAACTGCAGGCTTTTACCTTTTGTTGAAATACCTCACTATCTGGCTCTAGTAGACTACTACTCTCTCTGCCACCCTGTCTTATTTTTCTTCTAGGAGGTCCAATTTTGACCTCATCTTGACCTCGGTGTTCTCTTACTCAAAATGCTAGACCCTGAACGAGGTGAGCTTGTGTTTGATAGGTAGGACCACTTCCACCCCGAAAGCCTAGGAGCATGAGGTTTCACCGGTCGCAGTCTTTTTAGTGGTGCAGTATGCCCAGAGTACATTGGGAAGCTTCTCTACCCATTCACTCTTTTTCTGTTGCAACTTATTCTTCGGGAGCTTCTTGATGGTCTTATTTGTAACTACTATTAGGACATTAGTTTACGGGTGAGCTACAAAGGCAAGATAGAGATCAATACCTATACCATCACAGAACTCCGTGAACCTTGCATTGTCAAATTGCTTACCAAGGTCAATGATATTGATCATTGGAATATCGAACCTGCACACTACATTCTTCTTGATAAATTTGGTGGTGTTCTTCTCAGCTATATTGAAGAGTGGTTCTATTTCCACATACCGAGTGAAGTAGCTGATCATGACTATAGGTTGCTTGGCTTGACCATGAGCAGTAGAGAGTGGTCCGATTAAATCGACTCTCTAGATAGCAAATGGGTATGGAGAACTGATAGTAGAGAGCCTCTTCGGTGGAAGGTGGTTCAAGTTTGATGTCTTTTGACATGGTTCACATGACTGCACGAACAT
Source organism: Dipteronia dyeriana (assembly GCA_032871835.1). Lineage (NCBI taxonomy): Eukaryota > Viridiplantae > Streptophyta > Magnoliopsida > Sapindales > Sapindaceae > Dipteronia > Dipteronia dyeriana. The sequence continues at coordinate 73,401,191 of CM065300.1, read as the reverse complement.
CCATGCATCATGGTGCATTGTCGGCCTGTAATATCCCATGCGGAGCATCTGGTAAGCCAACATTTCTCTTCCAATATGGTTCTCACGGTCCTCTGAGTGAACCTCTCTGAGTGCCCAAGTAGCAACATCGAGGTGGAGGCACCGGAGTAAGGGTAAAGACCTGCATCTATGATATAGGTACCCGTCAATCAAACAGAATCGAACCGAACCAAAATCCTCTTGACCTTGTGTGATTGATCAGGGGCTTCTGAAAGCTTTCCTTCCTAGAGGTAATCCATAATGGGATCCACCCAACACGAGAGTCAATCAACTAGGTTGACATTCTTTCTGCTTGTTATGCTAGGATAGGAAAACTTGGAGTGGTACCCCCTTAGGCAAAGCTCGACCTCTATTAGTTGTTATCTTGGCCAGGTCATCTTCTCGATGATTCTGTTGGTGAGGAATCTTTCGATCTTGAACCCTCCTAAATCGAGCTTTGAGTTGTTGACCAGTTGCAAGTAGGATGTCATGTTGTCTTCGTTGGCTTGTTAGAGCCGGCTAACTTGGTTGATGACCAGTTACGAATCACTTCTGACTTAGGGGTAGTCTTCCTTGAGCATGGCTGCTACCCTCATTCTTTCTAACAGAGCTTCACACTCAGTTTCATTGTTAGTGGCACCAAAATTGAAGCGGAAACAGTGGCAAAGCTTGACTTTTTTAGGATCCGTTAAAATCATTCTAGCTCTGCTACCGCTTGGATGGATGCCTCATTTGTATATAAGACTGAGACGTCTCGATCAGTTGGCCAACAAACCTATTCTTGATCCCTCCTACAGTCTAGATCTAGGTCCGGAATTGTACCGGGATCAGTAAGAGTTGAGAATTCAGCTACGAAGTCTGCTAGTGTTTAAGCTTTAATGGTAGTCCTGGCTTTATACTTGATGTCGAATTGGGTAAGATCGTGGGCCCAGAGGACTAACTTCCCCGATACATCTGGCCTCTATAGAAACTAGTGAAGCGGTTGATCGGTGACAATAACAATTGTGTGGGCCTGGAAGTTGGGGCGTAATTTTCTGGCCGAGGTTACTAGGGCGAAGGTAAGTTTTTCCAAGAGAATACAGTTCCTCTCTATCTTGATTAAGGCATGGCTTAAATAATAAATAGATCGTTAAACCCAATCTCCACACTCATTAACCAAGGCCCCGCTAACCACTGCCTTAGACACGGTTAGGTACATCTGCAGTTCCTTCCTAGGTTTTGGTTTGACTAGACCCGGTAGGCTTACTAGATATTCCTTCAGGGATTGGAAAGCCCTCTCGCTCTTCTGGTCCCATTTCATGTTTCCCCCCTGATTGATTGCTTTGAAGAAGGGGAGACATTTATCTGTTGAACGAGATATGAAACGGTTGAGAGCAGCTACTCGACCAAATAGAAAATGTACCTGCTTGAGAGAGCTAGGTAATTCGAGGTCCATGATGGTCTTGATCTTCTCTGGGTTGGCTTCTATGCCCCTCTCATGGACCATGAACCTGAAGAAATTTCCTGCAACTGCCCCAAATGCACATTTGGCTGGATTCAGCCGTATATGGTTCTCTCTAACTATCTTGAAGGTTCGGCGAAGGTGGTCCTGGTACTGCTCTGCTACCTAGGACTTAGTGATCATATCATTAATGTAGAACTCCATTGTCTTGCTTATCTCCTGTTTGAACAAACGGTTGATCAATCATTGGTAAGTGGCACCTGCATTCTTAAGACCAATGGGCATTACCGTGCAATAGTAAAGGCCCTGCTGATGTAGCATCACAAGGTAATTTTAGTGTCATTTGTTGGTTTAAAGTTTATGGTTATTTGAGCTGTGATTATTCGGGATGTTCATTATGTGAGGTTCAATTCTATTTTGGATCCCAGGATTGGTGTGTATCGGATGGGATACGTGGCAATCAATAACTCGTTTTAACTATTAGTTTGTTATTTTATTTTATTTTTTAAATCAAACTTGTATTTAGTTTATGGCTATTTTCCTTTTTTTGGCAGCCTTTGGATTGCTCATGAATATTGGGTTGTAACCTTTGGATTTTCTCTCTGCCTTTTTATATAGAACAATCTCCATAGTTGAGCTTGGTAAAGATTCAGCTGGAGTTTGGCCTCTTCATAAGCGTTTTATACATTACTTGCCATGTAATGAAACTGGTCTTGTCTTAATCAGCGGAATGCATCAAAATCTGATTGTACCTTGAGAATGCATTCAATAAACTAAGAAGCTTATTCCTCACGATTGAGTCCACCAGTTGATCGATCTTGGGCATGATAAAACTGTCATTTGGGCAGGCGCGATTGAGATCTATATAATCAACGCACATGCGCCACTTCTCATTAGCCTTATTGACCATTACCACATTCGTAATCCATCCATGGTATCAGGACTCTCTGATGAATCCAACTTTTAACAACTTGTTGATTGTTGGGGATTTTGAACCGATTATTACAGAATCGTCATGCCTAATATACACTCATAATGTTGGGATTATGCTCGATAGCAAGAGTGTAATAATGTATTTGACAATCTTTTCATATTAATAAAGTGATTTCTAGTTTAACAAATCTTATAGCATTTATAGTTTAATTATTATAAATGTCAAAAGTAAATAAACATAATGTTCACTCGAGTTTCAATCAAATAGATTGATAGCATCAAAAGGTTTTGTGTACAACATCGAATCAAGGTTCACGTGAGTTTCAATCAAATAGATTTATAATTCACAAGTGACCGGACGTTCTTGGGTTTTCTCTTGGATGATTATTGTGACTAACAAAGAAGAAGATTTTGTTTGTTTCCATCCTTAAGTATACAATTAAAAGAAAGGGAGCCCACACTCTTAGGTGATTCACGCTCGTGATTAAATTGGAATATCTTACGGATTCAATTCGATGCTAGTTCAATCGTCATGAAAAAAAAAGGTATGATACTTTTAATATACATCAATTAATCTAGGGTTAAGGTTCTTTCTATTAAAGGGAAAAAAAATATACCAAACCCTAATTTTACACTTCCGCCGCGTTTTGAACCAATTTTTCCCTGCACATAACTCATAGCAATTAATAACGTCTATAGCAAAAAAAATACATGAGAAAATAAAACAATCACAACACAAGATATACATGGAAAACTCAAATCAAGGAAAAAACCATTATCGTCAGGATGACAGAGAAAGTTCCTTTATATGATAAATTCTTCCAACCATACGTAGACCGAAAATCCGCTCAAGATGTGGAATTTTTATTAACACCCTCAACCCACTACCTAGGTTGGAAACGGGGGTAGGTACCACGTACTATTATTATCTTGTATGAATACGGAGTATGGTGTATTAAGGTAGGAGACAAGTTCTTCCACTTGTCTAGCTTCATACATACGGAGGAAACATGGCTGTTGAGGTTCCTTTACTGGAATGGAGAGCAGGTCCTGGTCCTTAGCCCTGGTACCTTGATCTTGGTACCCTGGTCCTAGCACTCGGTCTCCTCTCTAGGTGACCTCGACCCAAATAGCATGCAAGGAGGTAGAATCGCTACTCCTCGGTAGTTTCCTGGCCAATATAGCAAGCAAGAAGGAACGATTGGTGCACCTGATTAATATAGTTATGGTCATGAAAGATAGGACCACCTATTAGCGACTTCTCACCTCTAGGTACTTTCAGTCGGGGTCGAGACCTGTCTTGGTTCTCCTAACATCTTTATAGTGGTAACTCGACATTCAGATAGGTGACTAGGACCAGCAGGGTCAGAGACTAACTCACATTCATACACACATGCACAATACAGGAGATAAATAGGAGAAAGACAGGTATTATGTAGAGGTGTACTGACCAAGAGGGAAAAAGTATCACGAATGATCATATGCTGAAAAACCCTAAGGCAGTATCCAAAGGAAGGAGAAAGACCATTCCTTGTGTGTGTGTGTGTGTGTGTGTGTGTGTGTGTGTGTGTGATTATATATATCAAGCGGTGCTCCTATAAGATTACAAAAATGGCGAAGTGGTACAACAGTGACGCTCCAGAGAGTTTACAATAGCGGTCGAATGTTAACTGATAGCGGTATGTTCCTAGTAAAGGTAATTACAAGTAAATGAGATGATACCACCATGATGATATCAGGAAGAATCAGGAAAGATGCCTTTTACCTTGTTGGGGAGATATTTCTGGTGAGAATTGTTATGTGTAGTAGATCATCGAATCAAGCGTCGAATCCCCCTTCTCCAATATGCTTGTAATAGTGCATTTATACACGTTGTAATTAGGCTTAACTCCGGCGTGCAAGACGACGATTTATCAATTAGTCTCCCTTTCGTATTCAATGTGATTCTCCATTTAATGCAATTGACCTTAAAGAATCGGTTTATGGAGGAAGTCTTTGAGAAGATGTGTTTGTTTCCTTTTTGGACTCTTTCTTGTTGCCCACTCCACTAATAAGGTTGACTGCCTCCATTAATCAGGTTGACCCCATTAATCACAACTAAATGTCATGAAAATCAACCCTGTCTTCTTACGTTACCTAGAGTAGAACTCTGGTTCTGTATTCTGGTGGTGCAGTACTTTACTGTACCGGTCTGCTCTTATTGGCCTTGTTTTTGTAGGCTGGTACCTTTCTGATACCATTATTCTTAATGGCCAGGTAAGATACGTACCTCAGACGGGTCCCAAAATGGTATCACGGTACTCGGGTACCGGGCTGGTATCGTGGTACCTAGTTTCCAGTCAGGAGGTGTAGTGGTGCCTAGGTACCAGGTAGGAGGTACTGTGGTACTGATTTAGCTTGATAGCTTACAGTATGTGAGAAATGGTGATGAATTCTTCTCAGTCCATGGTATTGAATATCACCGATATCTAGGTATTGGTCCCGATCTAGATTCTGCCGGGTAAGCCCTACCAGGTACCAAACATATGGAAAATTCTTCTTTGGACCCTATTCAAAAATGGCTTTTAACAAAAGTCCCCCCCCCCTGACTTGAACACCGGTACATAGTTAGGGTTGGTGTCAAGATTTACAATGCCTGAAGAATTTTTCTTGTCGCTTCTTACTGGAAATCATTGCTTGAAATGAAAACCGTTCCCAGCACGCTTGGCTTAGGCGAATCAGGGTACAAGTCACTCCAATGCCAGGAGTCCTAGTACTTAGGCGAAAAGATTCTATTAGGAAACCAATGCCACTTTTACACCAGGTCTTTATACTTAGACGAATCGGGTATACCTGTAAAACAAATAAGCGGTGGCGGACCACAGATGGGGATATTCCCTTGGTGGTATTTCTGATGCTCTAGTCAGTATAAAATTTGATAACAAGAAAATTAAGATATGATAAACCGTACTGTTCGATCATTTAGGATGAGGCTCTTATGGTCAATATTTGTATATGGCATTCCAGTTCTAAAAATCTTGATACTTAGATAACACATGTAGGTGAATCTAGGTACTTGGCATTCCCTTTCTAGGAATCATGGTACTTAAGCGAACTGGCAAAATGACCCTAGTAGGCAATTATGCCATCCAGATTCCTCTTGGTGGGGGTGGGTCCGGCCAAGGTAGCAGGATGGCCATCTGGTTATCCTAGTCTTGTGGTCTCGCTGGTAACTATGCACTTACGCTCAGACCTTTCTTGGGGGTTTATTCCGACCAAAAGAATCAGGGTGGTGAGGGGGCATCCCGACCGATCTCTGGTCTCAAGATCTGGCAGGCAACTATACCTTATGAACCAGACACTTCTTTACAACGGATGATGCCCAACTAGGGCAGCATGAGGGCCATTTAGTTGTCCTGGTCTCGAGGCGATCATTGTCGAAATACCATGGCAATCCTTCCAGAGGGAATAATCTGGTCCAGGGCATCAGGAGCATTGTGTAGCTCTCTTGGTCAAGGCGATCCTCTTGGATGGATTAATCTGGTCTAAGGCATCAGGAATGTTGTGAGGATCTCCTAGTCAAAGTGATCTTCTTTGAGGGATTAAACAGGTTCAGGGCATCAGAAGCGCGGTGTAGATCTCTTGGTCTCGATCATAGATGACTAGTGAACATAGGAGAACTATCATGGAGATCGAAATCAAAGGAAATGCAAACTCATGGCGATACCAGTCAATACCCACCCTGCTACTATAGATTTCAAGGGTAAAACCTTTTTAGGTGATCCGCCCTCTAAGTAACAGAGTGACTTTCCGCTAATGTGCTTGTTATTATGGACTGGTCACTAGGAGAAATCTTCTCAAGTTAGGTCTCACTAGAGTACTAAAAAAAATGGAGAGCTTCTAATCCCCAATTAATGTAATTGTCATAGAGGCCTACTCGGGGTAGATAAGAATCCTCTATAATTGTAGTAGGCTTGAGATTCTGTTTGAACGAACCGGGACCTCAGTAGTTCATACGGACGCTATGAGGGGCACAAAACAATAAGTGGAGAACCACTAGCCTGATACCGGTCCATAGGCATGCTTGGGCTTCAAAGAGACCATAACAACTGAGAAGGGGCTCTGGATTTCGCTTAAATGAACCATGACCTAGGTAGCTCACATGGGAGCAGTGAGGGGCCTAATATAATAAGTGAGGAAACCACAGGTATTGCAGCTGTGATGCTGCCCCTAGAGGTTTGCTCAGGCATGTAGGAGATCTTACCAAATGTGGGAAGACTCAGAGCATTTCCAGAACGGATCATGAGATCTGTGGCTCACTAGGGCGTTGAGTGTCCTGATACCATTGGAGAGGAGCCACCACTTTGATACTCTTCTGGATTAGGCTAACGTTGTTAAGGCCGAGCTTGGACAGACTAAGGAGGAGACAACCTAGGCAACGGGGAGGAGTGATTGTCCTGACCAAAGAACTGACCAAAACTGAGGCAATAGCAGTTGAGGCACAAGTAGATAGGGAGCGGATCGATCAAGCATATGATACAGAGAGACTTAAGTCCATGCACCATGCCTTATAAATATTGCTGTGAAGAAGGAGAAAAAATATGGAGGAAGAGGTCTAAACTCTGTGCAACAGTGAGGCTGCCTTGGAAGTGTCAAAGTGGACACTTCCTTTGCTGAAGAATGCTACCAAGCTTCTTACCAAGCAGCTCAAGCTCTTCCTCCCCTCTTTGACCTGAGCATCATTGGAGGACGGAACCAGGAATGGATCATGGAGAAAACTGCAGAGTTAGCTCGGTCCGCTTCGATTGAAGTGAGTCATTCTTGAGCCTCTAGTTACGCAAATGATGAGGAAGACTTGGTGTATATCTCCATCTTTGAGCCGTACTGGGGTAGAACTACCTTGAAGTCCCCTACTGTTACAGTACTGTTACAGTAGTTCAGGATATGGTAGAAGTTTCAAACCTTCCTACCTCTCCATCTGAACCCATCAAGGAGGTAGAAGGCCAGATCGATCCTACTAAGGAAGGGGAGGTCCTAACTGGTCTGGCAGAGGTGGGTTGCTGCAGAAGTTTAGGATGTAGGAAGAACTTCAAACCTGCATACCTGTTTATCGAAATCCTATCAAAAAGGTAAAGATCCGGACGGATCTTACCAAGGAAGGGGAGTTTCAGACTGGTGCTCTAGTTATGGAAGAGGTCCAGATCGAACCAGCTGAGAAGATGGTGGCCCAGGCTTATTCAAGCTGATCCGACTAAGGCTATAGAAACTGGCTCCGAAATAGCGGTGCTAGTGAATGATAACCCTTTATCCAACCAAGTAAAGGGACTAGGGAGGAAATAGCTGCTACTATCGAGAAGACTAACCATGGTGGTAGATTGGGACACAATGGCTCGCTAGGGTGATGAATGGCCCGATACAAGTGGAGAGGAGCCACTAGTATGATACTGGTCTAGAGGCATGCTTGGGATCTAAGATGTCCACAGCAACTGAAATGAAGCTCTAGACCCTCATGAAATGAACCGGGAGCTCAGGGGCTCACTTGGGCGATGACCGGCCTAGAACACGAAGTGAGAAACCATTAGGCCTCTACCGGTCATGTTGCTCTATAGGCCTGCTTAGGCATATAGAAGGCCATACCAAATGTGGGAAGCCTATGGGCTTTCCCCAAACGGATCGGGATAATGGTGGCTCACTAAGGTGTTGAATTTCTCAGTATAAATGGAGAGGAGCCACCAGTCTGGTAATGGTCCAGAGGCATGCTTGGGATCCTAGAAGTTCTCAGTAATTGAAATAAGGCTCTGGACCACCCTAGTATGAATCATGACCGCAGTGGCTCACTTGGGCATTGACCGGTCCGATACAATAAGTGATTAGCCATTGGACCTTGCAATGGTGTTACTGCTCCAGAGGCTTGCTTAGGCATATAGAAGGCCTAACCAACTCTGGGAAGCCTCTGGGCTCTTCTCGATCATATTGGGACTTCGGTAGCTCGCTTGGGCGCTGAATGGCCCATTACAAATGGAGAGGAGCCACTAAATTTGTACTAGTCCAGAAGGTATGCTTAGGATCCTGGAAGTCCTTAACAACTGAGATAAGGCTTTGGACCCACCTGGAATGAACCGGGAGCTTAGTGACACATATGAGCGTTGATCGACCTGGTACACGAAGTGAGAAGCCACTATGCTTCTACCAGTCGTGCTGCTGCTCCAGAGGCTTACTTAGGCATGTAGAAGGCCTAATCAAATGTGGGAAGCCTTTGGGCTCTCACTGAACGGATCAAGACATCGATGGCTTACCAATGTTGGGGGGTTTATGCCCTAATGATTTCATTTGTAAATGGATTTACTAAATAAATAAAAGGAAAAGTTCAATTCATTCTTGTTGTGTTGTTTATTATATAACTTGTGCCTTTATTTAACATCCAAGATTGTTGGATGTAATCTCGAATTGTGTATATAAGTGTCATATACGGATGGATACAGTAAGAGACGTGCAATCTAAAGAGTCCATAGATAACAAATAAAGCTGGGTACTTTATTTATGGTTAATCTATAGTTGCGGTCCATTCCGTAATGTATGGTGATTCTATCCTGAATCATTCATTTGGAGATATGAGAATAGAGGCACCTTGTATGATGTGATCATATAGGACTTGGCCATAATCTATATGAATCTCTCACCAAGATCCGTTTACCGATGAGATTCATATTTTCTGTGTTTACATATTGTATGTATTGGTTCCGAAAAATAATTACGATCAAAAGTTCACTGGTCCCAGATACATATTATGATCTGTATAAAAATTTTAAAACCTTGAACGGGGGTTCCAACAATTGGTATCAGAGCAAAGGCAGTGGCAACTGGTCAATCCCTGGGAACTCTCACGCTTGATCTTGTGACGATCGGAGTGCTCTGATAGGTATCTGTGGGTGACACCCCAAGGAGTTGGGACCGTGCCCACACCCATGAGATGGGAATTGGTATCAACAATCGGTATCAGAGCCAGGGTTTTATTTTCGGAACAGGAAATTGTTTTCGATGCTCTTGTATGTATGATTGTGTAGGCACAATTTAAATTGATTGTATGATGTTTTTGTATGTATATTAATTTATTTATTTTTAATTTACAAAAACATGATTGATCGTTAATTATATGGTACTGTGGATTTAGGGTTTATGGGTTGTATTATTATTATTATTTTTTGTTTATATATATTTTTCTATTATTGTATTGTAAAAAAAAAAACAAATGTAACCTATATTGAAGACCTGGAAAAATCCTTCATGAGATGAATCGGGGTGACCTAAAGAGACTGGAAGATATCTGAAGTTACTAGAAGACCAAGGAATGCCTTGGGAAATTTTTGTAATTTTAGATTCCAATTTTTTTTAGGTTAAATAATCCACAGTACTCGGTCAATTCATGTATGCTTTATATTATGTGATGATAAAAGTATTGTCATGCATACGGATGTCATTTAGATTAGATGTGTCTACACAAATATATTTGATATGTCATACATGCATCATAGCCTGATATTTTATGTATTTTTTTAATGTGATTAAAATGGCAATATACATAATTGGCTATGAATAATGAGATTAGTTTTTAATGGTTAGAAAACTTGATAATTCTCATTAATATTAATCTAGTTATTAAAGAGTTTAATAAGTTAGATTAATATGGTCATTTATTGTAATTAGGATTAATATGATTAATTACCTAATAATAAATGAACCGAAAAAAGTGTTAGAGTTTTAATTGTTAAAATTTGGTTAACACTATCATAATAATTTGACCTTAGTAAATAGTTTACAAAAGCTTAGATTATTCACTAATAGACTAGATTTTTAATTGTTAAAAATCATTAATAATTTATTAGTTAATTAGAATTTGTTTCTAATTAGTTAATGCGCTAGATAACTTGATTAAAGTTAGTCATTTAATCTTGTAGAATCTAGGTACATTAACGGTTAATAGAAAACCCTAATTTTAAAATAGTGAGTGGGAGAGGGATATATGACATATATATCCCACGGTCTCCATCATTAGTTCAACACTGTGATATCCGAGTGGGGCCTCGTGACGTCTTTGCTTTCGTCCTCCCTAATAAGGGTTTCCACAAAGGTCAATACCAAGGCTGACTTCCTAACGGATAGGATTTCTGAGGGTATTTCAGGATTGACCGACACTCACGAAGGTTTTGATTAAGTTTGTTAATTAAAAACCTGACTGAATGAACGATGGTTGAATGATATGGAATAAGAGTTATTCTAGAATATCATTTGATTGAGAATGTCTCGGTCTAGCATGCAAAGACTTGACCGACCCTAAGGCGGAACTTCTTTATGGTATGTTGGATTGCGGTGGTATAGTAACTAGTTTCAGGGTCATTCTAGTTCGTTAAACATGTGCATGCATCATGTTTAAATTTATGCCAAAGCACTCGCACTTGTTTTAAATAAATTACTGAATGAATGTTTTATTTATTTCAGCAATAATGTCTTCTGCATTACTTCAAATTCTCGCAAATGACAAATTAACTGGTGATAACTACACTAAGTGGAAACTTAACATTAATGCAATATTGGTCACCAAAGACCTCAAGTTTGTGCTTACGGAGGAATGTCCTCCAACGCCTGCTGCCAATGCCACACGAACTGTTCGTGAGACATACGAGCGATGGGTCTCATCTAATGAGAAGGCTCGAACATATCTGTTGGCTTCTATGGCAGACGTGCTTTTCACAAAGCATGAAGCAATGACTTCAGCATTCGAAATCATGGATTCATTGCAAGCAATGTTCGGGCAACCCTCCAAGCAAAAGCGACACGAAGCCATTCGTTCTGCTATGCTCGCTCGGATGAAGGAAGGTACGCCAGTTCGGGAACATGTCCTGAGCATGATGTCCTACTTCAACACGGCAGAAGTCAATGGAGGGGCCATTGACGAACCCAGTCAAGTGAGCATCATACTGACGACTATTCTAAAGAGTTTCGGTCAATTTAAGAGCAACTACGGGATGAACAAGTTAAGATTCAATCTCATATAGTTGCTCAATGAGCTCACTATCTTTAAGTCCTTGACTAAGGACTACAAGGGCAAGATCGGTGAGGCAAATGTTGCCAAACCATCTTCCTACTCTTATAATAAGAAGAGAAAGAGGTCTACTGGGAAATCGAAGGGTAAGCCCAAACCCAAGAAAGCCCAAAGCAAGAAGAAGTCCAAGAAAAGTAAATATGATTTACTTGTTCTTGAGTCGTGTTTAGTGGAAGATGATTCTTCACCCTGGATAGTTGATTCGGGGGCCATTAACCATCTTTGTTCTTCTTTACAATGGACTGATTCTTGGACACAGCTAGAGGAGCAAGCCTTCTCAATGCATGTGGGGTCAAGGGATATCGTGTCGGCACGCGCAATGGGCATAATTAGATTACATTTTTGTAATGATTATATATTGTTGGACAATGTATTTTATATTCCAGAATTTATACGAAATTTGATTTCCGTTTCTAAGTTGTTTGAACAAAAATATTCTATTTCTTTTAATAATAAGTCTGTTATTATTGGAAAGAATGGTCTGAATATTTGTTCAGGAATTAATTAAAACAATTTGTATATGTTAAGACCGTTAATACATACTACACTGCTCAACATCGAAATGTTTAAGGTTGAAAAACCAAAAACTAAATGATATAAGATTTCTCCAGATAATGACACGTATCTCTGGCATCTAAGGCTTGGTTATATCAACCTTGACCGGATAGACAGATTAGTAAAAAGCGAACCTTTAAGTGAGTTAAAGGTCGCCACCTTACCTGTCTGCGAATCTTGTCTAGAAGGTAAGATGACTAAGAGACCTTTTACTGGAAAATGACTTAGAGCTAAAGAACTGCTAGAGCTTATACATACAGACGTCTACGAACCGATGGATGTTAAAGCTAGGGGTGGTTATGAGTATTATGTCACCTTTATAGATGACTACTCAAGATACAGATACGTCTACTTAATGCAAATGAAGTCGGAAACATTTGAAATGTTCAAAGAATTTTGAGTTGAAGTTGAGAATCAATTAAGTAGGACTATTAAGTCACTGCGATCGGATCGTGGAGGTGAGTACCTTGACTAAGAGTTTGAAGACTTTATGGTCGAGCATGGGATAGTTTCCCAACTCACAGCTCCCGGTGCACCTCAGCAAAATGGTGTAGCGGAGAGGACAAATAGAACCCTAATGGAAATGGTGAGATCTATGATTAGTTTCTCATCGTTACCAAATTCCTTCTAGGGATATGCGTTACAAACAGCGGCATACATTTTGAATGTGGTGCCATCCAAATCTGTTCCTAAGACTCCCCTAGAGTTATGGAATGGTCGTAAAGCTAGTTTGCGACATTTCTGCATATGGGGGTGTCCAGAACACGTGCTGAAGAATAGAATAGGAAAGCTAGACTCCAAGTCTGTGGTCTGCCTATTTGTAGGATACTCCAAGGAGACCAGAGGTGGACACTTTTATAGTCCCGAAGATAACAAAGTATTTGTATCGACAAATGCAACGTTTCTTGAGGATAGTTATATTAGTGACCATAAACCTCGTTCTAAGATTGTATTGAATGAGTTGGAGCCTAGTGAGACTAGTGCTTCATCAACAAGAGTTGTTGATCAACAAACATCTGAGATTCAGATGGTTCCTGATCAGGATACACTACCACCTAGACCTAGTGAAAGGGTTGTGAGACAATCTGAACGCTATTTAGCTATAGGTGAGAGACAAGGTGTTGCCTCTATTGATAGTGTGGATGATCCATTGACATTTAAGAATGCAATGGAAAATCCTGATAAAGAGGAATGGCTTAAAGCCATGAATCTCGAGATGGAGTCCATGTACTCTAATTCAGTCTGGGATCTTGTAGACTTACCGAATGGGGTAAAACCTATAGGGTGTAAGTGGATCTACAAGAGAAAAAGAGGAGTAGACGGGAAGGTAGAGACCTTCAAGGCAAGGCTAGTGGCCAAGGGTTATACCCAGAAAGAGGGGGTCGATTATGAAGAGACCTTCTCTCCAGCAGCCATGTTTAAGTTTATTAGGATTCTCTTATCCATTGTTGCCTATTTCTATTATGAAATTTGGCAAATGGATGTCAAGACTGCATTCTTGAATGGCAATCTTGATAAGAGCATCTATATGATGCAACCAGAGGGATTCGTGTCTCCAGATCAAGAGCAAAAGGTTTGCAAGCTGCAAAGTTCCATCTATGGACTTAAGCAAGCATCTAGATCTTGGAACGTTAAGTTTGATGATGTGATCAAAACCTATGGCTTCGAGCAGAACGTCGATGAGCCTAGTGTCTACAAGCGCATCATTGATAAAAAAAAAGTATTTTTCTTAGTCCTATATGTAAATGATATCCTACTCATTGGGAATGATGTGGGAGTGTTGTCTGGTGTAAATACTGGCTGGCTAGCAAATTCCAAATGAAAGATTTGGGAGAGGTAAGTTATGTTCTAGGGATCCAACTTATAAGGGATCATAAAAACAAACTCATAGCACTGTCTCAGGCATCATATATCGACAAGATTCTTGTGCGATTTTCGATGCAAAACTCCAAGAAAGGTAATTTACCTTCTAGGCATGGAGTTAATTTGTCTAAGGGACAGTGTCCTAAGACACCTCAAGAAGTTGAGGATATGAGACGTGTACCTTATGCATCGGTAGTAGGTAGTCTCATGTATGTTATGTTATGCACGAGACCAGACATCTGCTATACAGTGGGAGTTGTCAGTAGATACCAGTGCAACCCAGGATTGGATCATTGGGTTGCTGTCAAGATAATTCTCAACTATCTTCGGAGAACGAGAGACTATATGCTAGTGTATTCTAGGCAGGATTTGATCCCGTTAGGATACATGAATTCTAATTTTCAGTCATACAGGGATTCTAGGAAATCCATGTCTTGATCAGTATTCACCCTAGGTGGTGAAGCCATTATGTGGAGAAGTATCAAGCAATCTTGCATTGCTGACTCCATCATGGAAGCCGAATATGTAGCCGCTTGTGAAGCTACTAAAGAGGTTGTTTGGCTCCGTAAGTTCTTGAGTGATCTGAAAGTTGTTCTAGGTCTGGATAGGCCCATCACACTTTATTGTGATAACAGTGGTACTGTGGCTAATTCTAAAGAACCAAGAAGCCACAAAAGAGGGAAGCATATAAAGAGAAAGTATCATCTTATTAGAGAGATAGTGCAGAGAAGAGATGTGATCGTCACCAAGATATCCTCACAAGACAATCATGCTGATCCATTTACGAAGACCTTACCGGCTAAAATGTTTTCGGGTCAACTAGATGGTCTAGGGTTACGAGACATGCCTCACATGCTTTAGTGCAAGTGGGAGATTGTTGGGGTTTATGCCCTAAAAATGTAATTTGTAAATGGATTTATTAAATAAATAAAAGGAAAAGTTCAATTCATTATTGTTGTGTTGTTTATTATATAACTAGTGCATTTATTTAACATCCAAGATTGCCGGATGTAATCTCAAACTGTGTATATGAGTGTTATATACGGATGGATACAGTAAGAGACGTGCAATCTAAAGAGTCCATAGATAGCAAATAAAGCTGGGTACTTTATTTGTGGTTAATCTATAGTTGCGGTCCATTCCGTAATGTATGGTGATTCTATCCTGAATCATTCATATGGAGATATGAGAATAGAGGCACCTTGTATGATGTGATCAAATAGGACTGGGCCATGATCTACATGAATCTCTCACCAAGATCCGCTTACCGATAAGATTCATATATATCAACTAATGATGGCTATATGTGGGTGATCTTAATCCTGAGTGTCTTATCGACTCCTTCAGGTTAGATCGTGATCTTTGATAAACCATGGGTAAGGTCAGATGCATTTCCTGATCAATATACTCTGTATGTTGGGATTGCGGTTTGGCTTGTGGCTGGGAAGGTTTGTACACAATAGTGGAATCCACTCCTTCTTGTGAGAAGTAGATGGTAGTTCCCGTAAGAGTCGATTCGGGGCTTGGACAATATGAGCTCTCTCCTAATTCCGTGAGGAAATAGGATTTATTGTCCATTAGAGAATCAATGGTACTTAAAGGATATATGTGATTAGAGAGGTATAACGGACATTATGACCCAGCTCTAATTATGAATTACTGTGGAGGATCACATCATATGTAATAGCTATATCGATGGACACCGAGTTGTATCGGTCTGTGTAAAAACGTCTACAGTTGAGAGAGTACAGCTTCGGGGTTTTAGTGGAATAACACCGGAGTTAATAATCAAGGAATATTAATTAAAGAGTTTAATTAATGATTCCGATGATTATTGGAGCTCAAAATACTAAGGGTCCATTAGGTCCCCTTGCTAGCCCGATTGATTTAGGTAACAAGGGTCACGGTTAATTAATTGGATTGTCCAATTAATTGTGTTACAAAACTGACACGTATAAATTTCGAAAATTAATTGAATAATGAGATTATTTAATTAATGAATGTTAATAGTTAAATTAATTAAATAATTAGATTATTTAATTATATTAATAATTATGAATTATTAATTAACTATTAATTGGAGGGTATTAGTTGATATATGGATTTAGGTGAAGATAAAATAATAGGATTATTTTATTCCACTAAATCATTTATCTAAGTATTTGAATTTATGTTTAAATTTAAAATACTTATTATCACTTTTAATATATTAGATATATTTGAAAATGATAATTAAAAGATATATATCAATTATAACACAAGAGATTGTATTGGATGCAAATTGATGTGTGCACATATATAAATGTTTGTATAGGATACAAACAAGGATATATATATAGATATATAAGTTGACTTTTTTATCAAACATACAAATATAGTTGATATATATATATATATAAACGCAAGTGGGCGGGTGGAAATATATATATATATATATATTTTTTGTGTACAGATACAGGAGAGGGAAAAAAAAAATCTTTGGGTTTGTGAAAAAGAGCAGGCGTGAAACAAAAAGGTTTTGTGTGCGTTTATAAAGAAGAAGAATATATATTGATTTCGTGCACTGTTAACGCAAACTAGAAAATAATATATATATATTAACTACTAGAATGGTTCTAGTTAATTTTCTTTTAGAAGAAAAAGTTTTTTCAATTATCTCTACATCCTCCATTCAAGTTTCTGAGACCGTGACGTGCCCACACGCAATTACGAGTCTCGGGAGATAACGAGGAAGATCGAGTGGTTCAGACATGAGCCTATCGAAAAGTGAAGGAGCCTCCAAACGTTGGTAAGTTTTTCTTCTTCTGATTTATATTGATTACAATTTCCTGTTTTTACATATTATATGTATTGGTTCCGAAAAATAATTACGATCAAAAGTTCACTGGTCCCAGATACAGATTATGATCTGTATAAAAAATTTAAAACCTAGTTCCGGTGCGTGACCGGTGAACTGGGGTTCAAACAACCAAGGTGTTGAATGGCCTGGTACCAATAAAGATGAGCCACCGGTCTGGTACTGATCCAGAGGTATGCTTGGGATCCTAGAAGTCTCTAACAACTGAGAAGAGGCTCTTGACCCTCTTGGAATGAATCGGGAATGCAATGGCTCACTTAGGCGTTGACTAGCCCTGTACTAAAAGTGAGAAGCCACTAGGTCTCTACCAGTTATGCTGCCCCTAAGACCAGACAACTGAGTTGGCATCTCGGATTCGTGAGTCGACCTGCTATCGCTACCTAGGAGCTTCTGATGATCAAATCTAGTGATAGGAGGGGATCCGTATGAACAGGTATAAATCCAGTGGATCTGCTGGATAAAAGATATATTGGTAACGAAGTGAATCTATTATAAGAAATTAGGAGAGATATGCATCTATTGTATAGGAGCTATCAACGGATTGGAGTGGTTCAGCTGTAGAGGAGCCTTCTAGGAGTCCCACATACCATTTTTGCTCCACAACAAACAAAACTCATCAAATGACAAAGTGAGCATCACATGTGATGCACAAGCGGTATATATAAATATGGTGAAAGGACATCATAAATAACGAATGATAAATCTATCACCTCAAAAGTTTAATGATGCTTATGTAAGATATGGAAGCCATATTATGGTGATTCGATCTCTTTCCTTTCTTCAGTGACATCCGAGTGGAAGCGATAGACTGGTTCCATAAGGCTTTAGGTTGTCCTTGAGAGGATCGAAGTCTCATACTGATGTTTTGTAACCATAAAGGGATTTCACAAGCTTTCAAAGGGTGAGGAAACTTTCCACAGATGGCACCAAAAAATGTTGACCGAAAATCCGCTCAAGGTGAGGAATTTCGATTAACACCCTTAACCCGCTACCTAGGAAGGCAGCAGGGGGTAGGTACCTCGGACCAATGTTATCTTGTAGGAATACGGAGTATGGTGTATCTAGATAGAAGACAAGTCTTTCCACTTGTCAAGCTTCGTGTATATGGAGGAAACATGGCGATTGAGGTTCTTTTACTGGAATAGAGGGCAGGTCCTGGTCTCTGGCCCTGGTACATTGGTCCTGGCACTCGGTCTCCTCTCTAGGAAACCTCGATCCAAATAGCATGCAAGGAGGTAGAATTGATACTCCTCAATAGTTTCCCGACCCATATAGCAAGCAATAAGGAATGATTGGTGCACCCGATTGATATAGTTGTGGTTTTGAAAGATATGACCACCTGTTAGAGACTCCTCGCCTTTAGGCACTTTTGATCGAAGTCGAGACCTGTCTTTGTTCTCCTAACTTCTTTAAAGCGGTAACTTGACATGCAGACGGGTGGCTAGGACCAGCGGGGTTAGAGACTAACTTACATTCATACACACATGCACATTACAGGAGATAAATGGGAGAAAAACAAGTCCTATGTAGAGGTGGATTGACCAAGGGGAAAAAAGCATCACAAATGATCATATACTGAAAAACCCCAAGGCAGTATCTAGAGAAAGGAGAAAGACCCTTCCTTGTATATATATCAAGCAGTGCTACAAAGAGCTTACAAAAATGGCAAAGTGGTACAATGGAGACGTTCTAGAGAGCTTACAATAGCGGTCGAATTTTAACCGATACCAGTATGTTCCTAGTAAAGGTAAATACATGTAAACAAGATGATACCATAATGATGATATCAAGAAGAATCAGGCAAGATGCCTTTTACCCTATTGGCGAGATATTTCAGGTGAGAATTGTTATGTGTAGTAGATTGTCGAATCAAATGTCGAATCCCCCTCCTCTAATGTGCTTTTACCAGTGTATTTATACACGTTGTGATTAAGATTAATTCTTTGCATACAAGCCAAAGATTACTTAATTAGTCTTCTTTTCCTATTCATTATGATTCTCCATTTAATGCAGTTGACCCTGAAGAATTGTTTTGTGGAGGATATGTCGGAGAAGATGCTTTTGCTTCCTCTTTAGACTCTTTCTTGTTACCCACTCCATTAATTTATCCAATTAATTCATAATCATAGGAACATTGATTTGGTATTGATTTAGTTGACTCATTAACGGAGTTGTGAATGGCCATTAAGGAGTTGAACGATCTTCCATTAATGGCTCTGATTATCTCCATTAATAGAGTTGACTACCTCCATTAATAAGGTTGACCCCATTAATGGTATTTTAAATGTCTTGAAAGTCAACCCTCTCTTCCTATGTTGCCTGGAGGAGAACTCTGGTTCTGTATTATGGTGGTACGGTACCTTATTGTACCGGTATTCCCTTGTTAGCCTTGTTCTGGTAGGATAATACCTTCCTGATATCTTTCTTCTTGCTGGGAAGGTAAGATGTGTACCCCGGACGGGTCCTAAAATTGCATCGCGGTACTCAGATACGGGGCTGGTGTCGTGATACCTAGGTTCCAGTCAGGAGGTACCGTGGTACCGTGGTACAAGGTAGAAGGTACCGTGGTACTGGTTCTGCTTGATAACTTGTTTTATGTGAGAGGTGGTGATGACTTCTTCTCGGTCCATGGTATCGAGTATCCCCGGTATCTAGGTACTGGTCCCAATCAGATTCTATCGGGTAGGCCTTACCAGGTACCAGGTACCAGGCAGGTGGAAAATTATTCTTTGGACCCTAGCAAAAAATGGCTATTAACACCATATACTCTTGAATTCTCTCTCACAACACAAGACTCGCAGCTCACAACGCTCATAAGATCCTCACCAAGAACCCTCTAATATGCCCTAGGTCACCCCTAAATATTACCCACGGATCTCTAACTTGATCCGCTGATATTCCCTTAAATCCCTCCCCGGATTTTCCCTTGGGTCTCTCACTCGGATCTCACTATTCTCTGATGTTACATGGTGTTTCTTTGACTCCACACAAAATAACCTAACTATAAGGTCTATTTATACTAGTTATATGGAGTTTAAAATAAAAGGAAATCCTACTCCTAAACGTACAAGACTTACTTGTTCCACATAAATACTATTTCCTATTTATGACAAGTCTTCCTGTTGAGGAGAAATCTTTTTTCCTTCAAGTATAAGAACTTCCAAAAAGAACACTTTCCTTTTCCACCTGAGACATCTTGTTTCAAGCACGCCTATGATCTATGATTCGGGTCACAGTTGCGCATCTGCCTCCTAAACTGTTGCAAGTCACCTGGAATGCACCCCGTTCATTGTTTCTTCAGTTCTTCTAGTCTTCAACCTCTCTCAAACAACACCATTCCAACTTCCAAATGTTTCCCACATCTCCAGAAAGCTTCACATTAGTTGAGTCTTGTTAGGTTCAATTGGGTTCACTTGAGAATACGAGCCAAAACCTAACAATTCTCTCATTTGGCTTGAATTATCAAGACCTTTGTCCATAGTCATGACTCTCATCACCGAGAAACAACATACCTCACCACAAGGTTTATCCACATAAGAACGAACCATCCTATGATTTTTTTTTTGTGTTCATTGTTCCGGTACCATGTCGAAAATAACCTGCTGAAATTGTGGTGCAACTCCTCACTTCAGATTACCAGGGAGTTCGTCAGTCATCGACATCCTTGTCCACCATACACCTTACATCACTTTCTGACCAATGCCTTGTATATAATTATGGACCACTAGCAGCAACATATCCTCTTCCATGGCCAGTGGAGAAAATGCCAAAAGGATAAACATGTCCTTACATCACCCAACCTTGTGAATGACCATTTGCCCTTACATCACATACCTGGTGAAAGACTTAGCAGTAGAACTGGGAGTACTTTACCAGATAAGCCTTACACCACCACCAGAGACTTTGAGAATTTTTTTTTTTTAATATTCAATTAACACCTTGTGTAATCCAGATTGGACCTCTATGACTTGTACCTGCCACCACAACCAAAAAAAAAGCATCTCTTTTTATTCTTTATGTCATCAAACCCTAACGATTTTGAAACCGCTATCAAGACGTATTTCTTTTGCTAAACCATACTAGAAAACCATGAATCATCATCCCAATACAACCAAGTCTGTCATACGATCTTCTGTAAAGACTTGAAAAAATACCATCGCCAATTCATAGGCAACCAAGTCCTCCATACATCCCGTAAAGACTTGAAACCACCATCATCGACCAATGCTCTAATACCAATTGTTGGGGATTTTAAACCAATGATCGCGGAATCGTCATGCCTAATATACACCCACAACTTATAACAATTAATAGTGTCTATAGCAGAAAAATAGATGAGATAAAATAAACCAATCACAACACAAGATATACGTGGAAAACCCAAATCAGGGAAAAAACTACGAGTCGTCAGGACAATAGAGAAAGTTTCAATATATGATAAATTATTAAAATCATATGCTCCAGGATTCTTTCTCACAGCTCACAATGCTCACAAGATCCTCAGCAAGAACCCCCACTAATATCCCATAGGTATCCCCTGAATATCACCCACCGATCTCTAACATGATCCACTGATATTCCCTTAGATCCCTCCCCGGATATTCCTATAGGTCTCTCACCCGGACCTCACTACTCTATGATGTTACATGGTGTTTCTTTGACTCCACACAAAATAAACGAACTACAAGGTCTATTTATACTAGTTATATGGAGTTTAAGATAAAAGAAAATCCTACTTCTAAACGTACAAGACTTACTTGTTCCACATAAATAATATTTCTTATTTATGACAAGTATTCTTGTTAAGGAGAAATCTTTTTCATTCAAGTATAAGATCTTCTGAAGAGAACACTTTCCTTTTTCCACCTAAGATTTCCTGTTTCACGTATGCCTATGATTAACTACGATTCGGGGTCACGGTTGCGTACTCGCTTCCTAAACTGTTGCAAGTCACTTGGAATGCACCATGTTCTTTATTTCTTCAGTTCTTCTGGTCTTCAACCTCCCTCAAAAAACACCATTCCAACTTCCAAACATTTTCCACATCTCCAGGAAGCTCCACATCAGTTGAGTCTTGTTTGGTTCAATTGGACTCACCTGAGAATACGAACCAAAACCTAATAATTCTCTAATTTGGCTTGAATTCTCAAGACCTTTGTCTATAGCCATGACTCTCATCACCGAGAATCAACATACCCCACCATAAGGTATAACCACTTAGGAACGAACCATCCTAAGATTTTTTTTCTCGTGTTAGTTGTTCTGACACCATGTCGAAAATAACCTGCTGGAATTGTTTTGTCAGCAATCAACATCCTTGTCCACTATACACCTTGCATCACTTTCTGACCAATGGCTTGTGAACAATTATGGACCACTAGTAGCAACATATACTCTTCCATGGCCAGTGGGGAAACCGGCCAAAAGGATAAACATGTCCATACATCACCCAATCCTGTGAAAGACCTTTCGTCCTTGCATCACATACTTGGTGAAAGACTTGCCACTAGAACTGGGTGTACTTTGTCGAATAAGCCCCACGCCACCACCAGAGACTTCGACCTTTCAATTTTTTTTTAATATTCAATTAGCGCCATGCGTAATCTAGATTGGACCTCTATGACTTGTATCTATCACCACAAGCCCATAAAAAAATCCCATACATCTCTATTCTTCTTGACCCAGTTTGAAACTGTTATCAAGACATATCTCCATTGCTAAACCATACTAGGCAACCATGAATCATCATCCCAATACCACCAAGTTCTTCATACGATCTCCTGTAAAGACTTGAAAAAATGGCATCACCAAACCATAGGCAACCAAGTCCTCCATACATCCTATAAAGACATGAAACCACTATCGTCGACCAAGGTATTGATACCAATTGTTAGGGATTCTGAACCGATGATCATGGAATTGACATGCCTAACATACGCCCACAACTCATAGCAACTAATAACATCTATAGTATAAAAATATATGAGAGAAAATAAGTCAATCACAACACAAGATATACGTGGAAAACCCAAATCAAGGAAATAACCACGAGCCGTCGGGACGACAGAGAAAGTTCCACTACATGATAAATTATTACAACCATATACTATAAGATTATCTCTCACACCACATGACTCGCAACTCATAACTCACAACGCTCACAAGATCCTCACCAAGAACCCCCCCCCCCCCCCCAATATCCTCTAGGTCTCCCTTGAACATCACCCACAAATCTTTAACTTGATCTATTGATATTCCCTTAGATCCTTCCATGGATATTCCTATGGGTCTCTCACCTGGATCTCACTACTCTGATGTTACATGGTGTTTCTTTGATTCCAAACAAAATAACCTAACTACAAGGTCTATTTATACTAGTTATAGGGAGTTTAAGATAAAAAGAAATCTTGCTTCTAAACGTACAAGACTTACTTGTTCCACATATATACTATTTCCTATTAATGACAAGTCATCTTGTTAAGGAGAATCTTTTTCCTTCAAGTATAAGAACTTCCAAAAAGAACACTCTCCTTTGCCACCTAGATTTCATGTTTCACACATGCTTATGAGTGGCTACGATTCGGGTCACTGTTGAGCACCCACTTTCTAAATCGTTGCAAGTCACCTAGAATGCACCACGTTCTTTATTTCTTCAGTTCTTTTGGTTTTCAATCTCCTTCAAACAACACCATTCCAACTTCCAAACGTTTCCCACATCTCCAGTAAGCTTCACATCAGTTGAGTCTTGTTGGGTTCAATTGGGTTCACTTGAGAATTCGAGCCAAAACCTAACATCGACCTCTTCTTGGACCGTGGTATTTCTTCCGAGGTTGAAATGTTACCTCTTCTTCTTCACCGGTTTAAAGGTGGGATCAACCGCTAACCTGTGAGATGCAAAAGAGATTGGGATCCCTGGCATCTCATCATGACTCTAGGCAAAGATATATTTTTATTCGCGGAGAAGCCTGACCAAGCCTTCATTCACCTCTTCCTCTAATCCGGCTCAAATCATGACCACTTTAGAGGGGTCATGCTCTCTGACGGGTACTTCCTCTAGCACGTCAACTAGATGACCATTGATCCACCCCTGTCATCCTTTACCTCATCATCCTCCACTTGGATCTCTACCTCTGGTTCTTCTCTTATTTAATCTGGGATTTTGAGATCCCTTTCTGACCACTTATGCACGATAGCTTCATGTGCACCTTCCTTAGCCAATACTGTTGGGTTAGCAGATATAGCATAACACTTGCAGGCTGCCTACTGATCACCATATAACTCGTAGAAACTTCAGGACATTGTTGTAGATGGTAGCACTCCCTTGAGAGATGACAAGAACGGTCTCCTCAGGATAGCATTGTAAGTTGATAGAGTATCAACTGCCATAAAATTGGTCATGAGATTCTGCTAGAGGGGAGCAGTCCCCACGATGACTGGTAAAATCTTTGACCCTGCCAATACTACTAAGTCTCTGGTAAACCCGTGCAGTGGGGTGGTACAACTATTGTAGAAGCATTGCTTCAGATTGAACCTTTCCAAAGTGTATTTGAAGAGGATGTCTACATTGCTACCAGTAACTATTAATACGATATGGACTAGGTAGTTGGCCATCTGGACTGTGACAACCATTAGGTCATCATTCAGTTGAACGGTATTGTATACATCGTCTTCAGTAAAGATTATCTGGGCTGAACAGGAGGTTGCTATTGGTCACCGGGTAACCTTGAAAATATCTCACCCTTCTTCTACCTGAGAAACTTTCCTAGCGTGGTTCTTCCTTAAGTTATTAGAAGTCTCAGCCAGGGTTAGTCCCCCGCTGATAGTTTGTATGACCTAGATCTAGTGCATCAGGTATTTTCCCTTTGCTTTATTTCTCTATGCACCTTCTTTGATTTCGGCTTACACCTCATTCCTAGTATGAAGCTATCCTGCACCTGCTGTAGGAACTCCTTCAAATAGTCGCCTCTTACTAGAGCCTCAATCTGGTTTCATAGGTTGTAGCAATCTGAGGTGCTATGTCCTACATCCTCATGGAAGTCTCGCAATATGTATAGTGATTCCTTATGTCAACAGGCACTTTCATGAGACTGAGCTTCCTAAGTAGCCCCTTGTCACGGATGGTGAAATAGATCATCTCACCAGATGCATTGAGGGGGTTCAGTGGTTGTACCCCATTTCTTTCCGGTCTATCAAGGCTACTTTTCTAAGAAAAGGCAAAGCCCATGGTAGGGTTCTCCTTGTTGGATACCGCTCCCGCGGAGGTTTAAAGGGTGGAGGGCAGTATGTGGACCGGCTAGGAGGTTTATTCTAAACCTTCTAGATCGGTGTTGGCTTGGGTGTGAAATACAATCACGGTTAAATGCTCAAGGCTAACCTAGAGAGGGGGTGAATATGTTAGACACTTTTTTCGACTCCCTTAGAAACAAACAAAAGTTTGTCCCTCTAGATTACTTGTATCACAATATATATATATATATATATATATATATATATATTAATTAAAGAATATTAATCAATATATAATCAAAAGTAAAGTGTGATACAAACAAGTAATTGTAACACATACACAATCTATATTATAGAAAGGAAGTTAACATACATAGAGAGTTCTATACACAATACAAATATTAGAGAGATAGGGATAGAGAAAAGTTGACACAAGATATAACGTGGTAAACCTCCGAAGAGGAAACATCCATGGGCTAGCAGCCACCGGCAAACAAAATCCACTAGTAGATAAGACAAGTACAATCTCTCAAGGGACCTCTTCACCTAGAAACTACCTTCCTATCATACTCTAGAAGTTGTCGCCCTATGCTCAACAATCCGAGGCTTCACACCTCTTGTCAAGACTTTCTTGCTCACCTTATCCGGATCCTCACGACCCAAGGCAAGACTTCTTGCTCAACTAAGTCCTCACGACTCTAGTCAAGACTTCATAGCTCACCTATCCGAGTTCTCCCAACTCTAGGCAAGACTTCTTTCTCGACTATCCAAGGCTTCACACCTCTAGCCCTCTAGCCAAGACTTCCTTGCTCGACAATCCAAGTCTTCACACCTCTTGCCAAGACTTCTCGCTCAACACCATAGGTCTCACACCTATTGTCATGACTTCCTTCTCACAAGGAAACTAGGTGATCATGAATGAAAAACACAAACAAGCACGCAACATAGAATTTTATGATCAACACATCCTATGGAAAATACTAGACATGAGCATGAATGCACAAATCACATATAGTCTAGTTTATCATGCATGTGTAATCAATCTAGATTATGTAAGATATGTTCAATATTAATCACAACCTAGATACATGCATAGATCAAAACTTGAGTCACAAGATATGTTCAATTAATCACAAGATCAAGTTTAAATCACACAAACCAAAAACATGCTAAAATTATATGACAATGTCAATTAGATTTAAGCTAAAGTTCTAGAACATATTCCTAATCATAGATTCAATCAAAACACATGAATAGCTCAAAAGAACATAAGCACATGTATTATGTGAGAAATTCGGCCAAGATAGCCTAATACATGTGAGGAACTATTTTTCTCAAAATCAATCAATCAAAGATCATCAAATAGTCCTAGAATCAAAGCTAGCACAATACAATCCCAAACATGTGATAACATAGGCAAAATCAAAACCTAACTCAACATGTATGATTTCAATTGAAACTCAATCTAGCTTTGAAAGTGTTCAAACCACAAATCAAAACACTCACAATTTACAAATATATGTAGAAGAATAAAACCCAAGGCAATTGACCAAGTTTTAAAAGAAAACTTTGAGAGAAAATCAATACCTTAGTTGATTTAGGTACAGTTCCGTTTTTGTATGATTAGACACCAAAAAAAGCAGCAAAATTAACTTAAACCTTCAAAGAAAAGATAGAGGATGAATAGATGAACACTCCCAACTTTGAATCACTCAAATCGGAGTTCAAATGAAGAAGTTATGGTGTTTGAAATGTGAGAAAAATTAGAGAGTAAATTTCTGCACACTTGATTTGAATTTCTTCTTAGAATGAAATGTGAGAGGGAAAGAGAATATAAAGGAGAGGGATAAGAATGAAGCATGAAATGACCATTTTGCCCTTAAGTGCCCAAGCATGCTTACTGCCCGAGATGGCACGTGGGCATCTCGGGGCAGCAAGCATTCTGTCCCGAGATGGCCACGCGCCATCTCGGGAAAGAGTGCTTGGATGCACTTATTTTCCTCTCACGCTCCCTTCGCGTTCTTGAACCGTTCTCCGGCCTCCGAACTCAGAATTTGAATCTGTTTACGGATTACAAACTATAACTCTAACACGGACATGAAAATATAAGATACTCAACCCAAAAAATAATAATTCAACTCGATATATGAAGACGAAGACAATGTATGCAACATGAGTTGAAAGTGTAGTATCTCTTGACTTAGAACTTGAAATCGATAGTATGAGTAACTGAAATGACCGGAACTCAATTAAGAATGATTTAAGACTAAATCCAAGTTCAATTTATGTTGTACAAACATATACACACACAAACACAATTCACACAAGAATGCAAATTATATAGAGATAGTTTCCAATCATGCATATTCCAAAACATGTTATTTCCATACCAATGCATGAGCATTCATCTTCAAGTGTGTGAATGTGTTATACATGGTGCACAACGATGCAGGGACACAAATGTATGATATGTGTGTGTGTGCCTAAGCCTTGTAAGAGAAAGATAAGGTCTTAGTATACCTTTGTAGAACCATATTGCATTCTTTCTCTTGAAGACTTAGAACTTGCTTTGACTTGTTGTTTCTTCTTCCTTGAAGCTTGAATCATCATGAATCTAAACAACTAAATCATTATAAGTAAACATCATTTTGATATAGAATTAATGCCAACACAAACTAAAACCTAACAGGGTGTTTCTTTCTTTTGACGTTTGCAAGCTTTTAGGTCGTCAAGCTCAATCTTGACCCGGAGTTATTCATCTATCTCCACCTGTTCGAGCACCCTGTCATAAGCCTCCTAGTACGTCTTCGGAGGTCAGTTGGTGAATGATCGAAACAGGCTGGCAGCCAAGTGGTTCTTTCTGAATTTGGCTAGGGTCTCCTTTTCTACGAAGACTTCTATCTTGGCCACCTCCTCTTGGAATCTCTGCACATAAGAACTAAGTGACTCGCTCCGGTCCTGGACTATGTACTGCAGATGGATGGGGTCCTTTGGATGCATCTTGATCCCTTGAAACTATGCACAGAAATCACTAAACAACTTAGTAAATGAATCAACACTACCTGCAGGTAGCTTTTTGAACCACGTCTTGGCATAGTTGGTTAACGTGGTCGGGAACATCCTGCACATGGTGGCTCTAGTAGCGTTCTAGACATCCATCTATTGTACGAAGCTCTCCAGGTGGCTCAAATGATCCTTTATCTCGGAGTACTTATCGACAGGCATCTTGAACTTGGGGAGAAGTTCTGCATCCCTGATCCTTCTAGGGAAAGGTGCATTCATCTCTCCCAATGGATATTTCTTGTTCTCCCGGTGCTTCCCTTCTTCAGTTCTTGGAGTTCTTCTGCCATTCTGGCTACCTGGTCCCATAAGCACTTGTTCCCAGCATTCTTGGACTCGACCTCAAAATCCTCATTACCGGACTCATCCGATGCTATGGACTCTTTATCCTGGTTCTCCTCATAAGGGTGGTCCTCTCGAGCACTTCTCTTGCTCCCTCCTATAGCTGATCGAGTTTACCTTCCAGGGGCTACCAGTTGTGCTAGTTGATGAAGTTCCCTAAGTGGGAGGTCGAGAGCTGACCTTACGTGCAGGGGTTGGTAGCTCGTAAGTCTATCTAGTGCTAGGGGCATAGGCCCTAACCTGTCTAGGACTGAGGGTAGGGGTTGCAATTCAACAAACATGACATTTATTCAATATAAATATCGCAAGCACTAGATTTCTTCCGTAAATGAAAGCCTTTTAAATTATACATTCTTAACAACATCACTCTCTTTCCCTAAGAATGTATAATGCATAGATGAATTATTCTTATAAATAAAACAGAACAAGTTCTATGAACTATTACCAATAGTTTCCAACCTTTTGCAGTCATGTTCTTATATTTTATGAGATCACTTTTAGTACAATTAATCAAAAGATTTAAAAATGAGAATTAAAAAATAATCAAATTTCCTAAGAACCAATTATCTCCATTTAACCTTTGGTCATGTGATTAAAAAGATTATATCTAAACTATAGGAACAATCATCAATCTAATTCTAAAACTCAAAAGTAGAATTTATAATACGAGAAGAGTTTGAAGATCCATAAAAATTATTATTTACAAAAATCACTATATAACTCACTATGTGAAAATCATAAGTAAGAATCTATTATCTTAAATAAACTTAAAAATATTAGTTTTTGTTGACCGAAAATTAGCTTTGGGAGAGGAATATCAGTTAACACCCTCAACCCGATACCTAAGAAGGTTGCGGGGTGTAGGTACTTCGTACCAAGGAGATTAGAAAGAGAGTGAGGGGAGTGGAAGGGAGAATGAGATTACTAGCAAAGCAATGTTTTAACAATCAAAATGGAAGATACATCTATGGTGGAGTACAACGAACATGTAAAGGATACAAGTTTGATATCACTATGCTAACCCTCTCTCTCTTTCTATCTCTAAACACTATTGGAGATGGTGAACTCGTACGTGTCGATAAGTGGCTAAATCCTGAGAAAAATGGTGAAGAAGCTCTTCCCGTTTTCTCTCTGTTTTTCGATGCCCCATCTAGATCATAACGTCTCCTTTTAATCCCCCCCCCCCCCTTATCGTTAATCAAATCCTTATAATTTAGACTAATTGATTGGTCGTGTTACTAGAAATGATTGTCGATGATGGGGGAATCAAATTACACAGGAATTACTCCCGTTGATTACGACAAGTTTTCGCTTGGGCTTAAATTTGAATAAATGGCAAATCCGTTAACATCTCTGGTCACATTATGGCTCTTTAATGGTGAAGAAGTCAACTCAGTAACTTGGAGAAGAAACCATGATTCTACGTATCGAATGGTGAGGAACCTCAGGGTACCAGTCTGGTGGCATGGTGCTTAACCGATCCTTCTGGAGCTTTCCAGCTAGCTTCCTTCTTACCTGGTTGGCGTGTCTGGTACCTAGTAACCGGTGGTGAGGTGGCATCGAGGTACTTGGTCGAATATCCTGGTGCTCTTTGCAAGTGCTGAAATCTCCCAGGTGGTGATATCGAAGTACTCAGGTACCGGGCTAAAGGGGGTGCCTAGATATCAGGCTAAAGATATCCCAGCACTTATGTAGCATGTAAGAGATATCCTGGACTGGTCATGGACTAGTGTCGAGGTACTAGGTAGGGGTTACCTCGCTAATGGTTAGTCCTGATCTTTAGGTGTGCAGAGACTGGTACCTCAAGGTAGGTAGCAACATGCCAGCCATACCCGGGATCAAAAAGCATTTCTTACCAGGTACCAGTTGGGTGAAAAATTTCACTTTGACACCCTGCCAAAAATTAACACTTTTAATTCTCGATTTTATTATGAAAATTGTACTATGCATTACAGGACTAAAATTTGAAATATCATCCAATAAAACTTTTTGAGGTTAAAGATAATCTAAATATTACTATGAATTCATTTGAATTCTAATAAAACCTCTTAACTACTTGGTCCCTGTGAAATACTGAATTTATTGGAAGAATTTATAGTATAAAATATATCACAAAAAATAACCCATTAATTGTTTAGTTGATAATCAATCAAATAATTCAAAATCAAGGGGTACATTTTCTTGCGATAGCAAATTATTTTATATCCTTGGTATTTCTATGACTTGCTATGTTGAATTGTCAAAATTTTCAGACTACTTCCTATGGTGTTTATACCCTATCACCTTTATCAAAATAAAAAACAAAAGACATAACTTCATAGAATATATTAATCTAAGGCAATAGAACTTAACAAAACTTTCGACTGTGGGTTAACTAAACTTTATTTATCCTTTAATCCTCGTTAAGGTAAAAACCAATTGAAGCGTCTCATCTAATCCATAAAAAAAAGGTCCATCAACCAATATCTTAATGACATTTATTTAGAAATAGTATAGGTGTTTAAAAAAGAATTAAATCACTGTATATATATATATGCTCATACCAATTTCCATAATCATTATAAATAATGATTTAACCTTTATGCAAATCTAACACAACATCATGATTTGTCTTTGGGACAAAGACCACAACACAAGTTTTAAAATTTTCCTATAAGTGATTAACTTTTTTGGGAGATGAGTATCACTCTTTATTTTTCAATTCTCACAAAAGCGTCTTACCACAAGTGATGATTCTCTCGGGAGATGACCACCACATGTATAGTCTTACCTCACTGCAGTTCATAACTTTAATCATTGATAATCTGAATATTATGGAATCTTAACGACTAATTCACTACGTGAAGACTTAGAGGTCGTTTGTTTTTCCCTTAAAACTTAATGGGTCTAAATCATAATTATTAAGTTGTTTTGTTTGTTTTTTTAAGTGGTCAAACAACTTAAAAATACCAAAAATACAACTTAAAATAAAAAGTAAAAAATCTTGATTTTTCACTTAATTGCAAATCACTGAATTGCATTAAATGCAATCTAAAATCTTTTTTTCCGGTACTATCCCCATATATAACATATTTTCAATTTCATCATAATTATATATGGTATAAAAATCTTTATTTTAATATATTGCTTATTTTAAATAACTTCAAAAATAAAAAAGAACCTTAATCACTTCTCACATCGGTGTTTAATATCAATACTTTTATTACGATATTAGGGTTATATATTTATATATTATTCTGTTGCCCCTTTTATTATTTAAAAAAATACTTTTCTTTTTTTAGTGAAAATAAATTTTGTTTGCAATCGAAAAAGAATATCATGATCATATGTATTCATATATAATTATTATTTTTGGATTGTTTTTATTCTATATTATATGTATAATTGTTTAACATAGGTATAAATGTAAAATTACTTATTTTTAAACAATTTTACTTTAAAAAAAAAAAAACTTTTTGACCATACATTCAGATGTGAGGAAAAAAAAACAAACATGTCATTCAATTTCATAATTCAGTCTTCAGAAAAATTCAGAATTGTTCATTCTTCAGATAAAAAAACAAACGACCCCTTAGCCATCCAACTCCACAAATATTCCAAAACACAATTGATTATATAATTTTATCAAAAGATCGTTCTAAAATCTTAATGGTCAGTCCACTACGTAGAAACATAATCATCTAACTTTATAATAACTTTTAATATAATCAATTTATGTCCTCAATGAAATAAATAAATCATAATGAAATCTTAATGGTTAGTTTACTATGTAGAAACTTAACTATCCAATTCCATAATAATTTCATAGGTTATACATTTGTAAACCATGAACTACAAATCCAATATCATTACACCCAACATAAATTTATATATTTCTCTTAATCAATCCTACGCGATCCACATAATTTAAAAAAAAAATATGCAAAATAATGAGAAATATATAACCTTCTTAAATTCACGTTGAGTAGATATTATTTATTATTCATAAGCATATAGAATATTTAGGCATCAATAAGTGTTGGGCATTTTCATTCAATTAAATGAAAATATATTAGAAACAACTTCCATAATTTCAAACATTTATAAAACACTATATAAATGAATACCTCAAGATGATGAACCTCCTACGAAGAAGAACATCACCCATCACATGTGTCTAACATTCAAAACATATTATATAAGTGAATATCTTGAGATAATGAACCTTCTACGGATAAGAACATCACATATCACATGTATATAATTCTATCATTACAATTCAAATTTAAGAATTGATAACCAATGAATATCTTAAAATCTTAATGATTAGTCACTACGTGAACGCATAATAATCCAATTCACGAGTATATTCTATCAATTATTAAAACTTACCAAACTAATAATCGTTAGCCAACAAATTCTCAAAATCGAAATGACTAGTCACTACGTGAAACATAATCACTCAATTCACGAGAATATTCAAAAAAATATTATTAATTTTAACCTCATCAATAATTGATAACCAATGAATTTCTCAAAATCTTAATGATTAGTCACTACGCGAAACATAATCATCTGATTTACGTAAAATTCTATCAATTATTGAATCAAAATCATTAATAATCGATATTCGACGAATTTCTCAAAATCTTAATGACTATTTCACTTCGTGAAGACATAGTCATCCGATTCAAAAGAAAATTCTATCAATTATTAATTTTAAACAAACTGATAATTATTATAAAATTCAATGATTAGTCACTAAGAGAAACATAATTATCCGAAATCATAATAACTATTTATAAACTGCAATTATTCTCATAAAATTTTGGAAAATTTTAAAATTGCCTCACGATTTTGATAAATATTAATTGCCCCTCATATTTATCAATATACTAAATTGGCCCCAAATATTTTCTGAAATTATAAACCTGCCCCAACAATTACCCAATTACATATAGATACCTCAATGTTTTAATTAATTCAAACAGACCCAAGAAGAATTACATAACAGCCCAATATTATATCTAATTTACATTCACAAAAAGTGGCATCATATCAAAACAAAACAGAAAACCCTAGAAATCTAGGCTCTTCATGGTCGCTGTTCGTCCTTGCTCTGACGGTCACCTCGACGAATTTGAAAGTCGCCGTAAAACCATCGACCAGATTTGTTAGATCCGCGAAGAATCACGATTCCACAAAACTCCAAGACCGATCCGTATTCGACGGATCTCTTGCTCGACGGCGAGCACGATGTCGCTGGAAAAGTGATGACCAAACACGGCTCCGAATAACTCGGGACGCCCACCAACACACTGGTCTGCGAAGAACGACCCGCATCTGGGTGGGTCTCATGCAGACGATCCACCTTTGAGCGCGGGTCTGGACCAATTGACCCGTAATAGAGCAGGTCTGATGCAAGACCCATTGATCTTCATCTGGTGTGATCAGATCCTAAATACGATCAGATCTGGATCTTCCCAAAGCCATAATCAGCCACTAGCCTGACTCCATTAATAAATCAAAATTGCCCATTCCAATTTTTTTTTGTTTTAAAGAATTATTACGATAAAATAATTCAATTAAAAAAAATCATATTCCATGATTCAAACAATCCATACAATCAGATGCAATTGTGTGCGTTGTTCATAGCAAGTGAGACTGAGTCTCCATTCAAATACAATGATATCTAACTTTGACAACATGTAAATCATCAAACAATTCATATATGGATTTAATTAATGGCTACAATAATTTAACTCAATTAATCTGATGTGTATAAAAGTAAAATACATATACGAAATTAAAATCATTCAACCTATGTAACAATACGATTGACTCTGATACCATTATAAACATTATATATAAAGAAACACAACGAAAACCATTCAAGTTATAGAGAGTCTTTTACTCTCTACTCATCTTACTTCTGGGGAGGTTACTTTATTCTACATCAGTGTGTGATAGATGAGTCAGAGTAAGACCCCATATATTTATTGTTAGTTACTTGAATCCTAACATATAGAGAATTCACAACTCTCATAGGATGGTTAGTCCCAAAGAGACAATTAAACCCGCACATATACAATAGCCTATCACATACCATATACTACATAAATAATGTAGTTAAAGTACACAAAGTCTCACAATATTGATCGTTTTAGTAACATGTTTTATCTAATCAACTTTCACTTACTTAAATACTCCAATCAATTAGGTTTTTATAAACTTAAAATATAGTAACTTAAAATATAATATCATATGTTACTGACCATTTTATAAAAATCTTACCATTAATGTTAAAAATTTGTGTAAAATTATATTTTGCATTGAAATATGCGCAATGCAATTCCTCCAAAATTTCCCTTATCCTATAAACTATTGATTTTTCGTTTGTCTTCAACACCTTCAAATTTCATAAATAAATAGAATAACGTATTTATATAAGTTCCATGCAAAAAAATTATAAGAAATCACATTCCACGTTGAAATATACATCTCACAATTTTCCCAAAATTTCCCTTATTAACCCTATTAAAGTATTGATTTCGTGACGGTATTGGAACGAGCCCATAGTTTTATTCCAAATTTTAAAGTGTTGATTTTGCTATTGTTCTGAAATGGTCTTAAATTTGATACATAAATATAATAGAGTATTTCTAATAGTTTCCTGCAAAATATAGGTGTAAAAATTTACATTCTGCAATAAATATTCGACTCGCAATATTCCACAATATTTCCTTTACCCCTATAAAAGTGTTTAATTTAATTACATAAAAATTATGGCATTAGATGTATCTCAATAAGATGTTGAAATTAGATAATTATGTTTGGAAGCTTATACATATAGTAGAAAGTTAAGGATAGGGTGGACCTTCGCTTTTAATCTTTTATATACCAATGTATAATAATCATAATACTCTACCCAAAATATTTATTATCCTGAGAATATTACTCAATAAAGTTTGCTGGCAAAAGTTTATTGAGAGCCAAAGGAAACAAAATACGCATATCAAAACCAACCATACTTAACAAGCTAATTCTCTAAATCACACTCCTATTGGACTATTCTATTCAACTCGTCTTCTTGGACTCCCTCCAAAGCAAAAATTCTCTAACTCTTTGGAAGAGTGGTTGAAGTGCTTATGAATGCATGAATATCAATCACTCTATTTATAAGACTGG
Source organism: Dipteronia dyeriana (assembly GCA_032871835.1). Taxonomy (NCBI): domain Eukaryota; kingdom Viridiplantae; phylum Streptophyta; class Magnoliopsida; order Sapindales; family Sapindaceae; genus Dipteronia; species Dipteronia dyeriana. The sequence goes on along the minus strand of CM065300.1, from coordinate 73,365,650 downwards.
ATGAATGAATGAATGCTCGAAGAATGCATGCCAAAGAAAACTTCATTACAACCCCAATCTACGGAATTAAGTGCTTGCGAGTGTCATAAATCACAATCTCGTGACACTGCACTGCATGTCATTGATTGTGCAAACCTTGTTAACTCTCTAACTGTGGTCTTACAAGACACACCTTGACTTGAAAGGTTGAAAGTGCTACTTGCTATTAAATGGATATTGCAAAACATATAGTAAGAAACCATTACTGGGATTATCTCTGGATTAGCATCTCAAAATTCTGAACAAGAAATATACGTAGTAAAACATAATAACTGAGACAAATACATATAAAGAAAACACTCCATTAAAGAAACTCAATTCCTAACATTCATCTTTCTCATCATTCAGCAAAATTAAACACAGCACCACAACCAATAACTTCCAATTCTTGCTGGAAATTTTACACCGCAAGAAAAATACAAATGAGTTATTTTTCAAAATTGATTTCCAAGCATAAAATAATTAGAATAGTACATTACAATTAGACAAGATCGGCCATTCCATATTGATTCATAGCAAATAAATTAAGATAACCAAAAAGCATAATCAACACACAAAATACCCGGGTCATTCCTCGTCAGAATAATTGAACTTTATGGAGTGAGTTTGGAGATCAATCAGCCCTCCTCTATAGCTGCCACGCTTCTTCTTGGTCTTCTCATGCCGAAAATCCCTGAGAGAGAGAATGTTAGTGATGTAGGACCAAAAGCAAAAAGAAATAGATAGATAATCAGAGTCTGCAAGATAGAAAATTAGAAGAAATGGGGGAAACTGTAGAAGAAAGCAGAGGAAATCGAAGGAATGAAAATTAGGAGATTTTCAATCTCACTTTATTTCATACTCTGTTTTCATATGACAATGTAGGCCTTTTATAGTGGCCAAAAGCAATTAAGATAAAGATATACTAAACCTAAAAATAAAAAGAGAAATTAAACTAAAATCTAAGTTGGGGCTAGTTTGGTATTGTCGCAACATTTAAAATAATCACTATTAGTGGTATTGAATAAATAATCTACTATAGAGTTAAATCGTTAATCAAGCAATCATTTAGTTAATATTGTTGTTAAAACAATTGTGAGACTCAAATGCAGTATGTAAGCATTAATGTTAATTGATGTGAATTTATATGAGTTAATGACAAATGGATATGAAACTAAAATGTTTTAACTTCTACTAGGTATGCAAACCAAATCAACATTTAATTCAAATATTTGCAAGTAAAAAATGCAAGTAATTTTATAATTAATAATAAAATTTAATAATATTCAGCTTTATTTGTTCATAGTTCTCTTAAAAGATTTTTTTTTTTTTTTTTTTTAAACTAGTTCTCTTAAAAGTTAAAATATAAAGATACAACTATTATAGTCATACAAATAAATATTACACTGGAAATAGTTTAAAAAATCCTCCCATTTTTGTTGGCTTTTTTTGTTATGAACAGGGAAGCAACAATCATGAACTACATAAATGATGTCTGAACGAAATACATGAATGAATGAAAGGAGAATCCTTTTGAAATACAGGTGTGAAATCCTTTTCTTTTTGTTCCATTTATCTAACTTTTTATTTTTTTTAACATAAATTGAAACTTTACCCATAATGAATCTTGAGAAGTATAAATAAATAAGAAAAAGTATAACTAAAAGAAAAAATATTACTGGAAATGGGAAATGAGAATCGAAGGCTTATGTTGTTAGTGAGATGGTCAGTGATGAATGATATTATAATAACATAGATTTATAAAAAATTAAGACTGGGATAGAAGTTTCGTTATGTTAAATTAATAAGGATAATTATGTAATTTAAAAGATTCATTAAATCTCACTTGAGATTATTTCACAATCACTTTACAAAAGCAACATTCTGCATACTTCTTAAAATTGCTACAAAGTTAGCTCAAATTATCAAATAATCACTGTTACTAGTTTTACCAAACAACTTTTAATATCAAAATTATTAAATAACCAGATTTTAATCTTTCAAAGCAATACCAAATGAGGCTTTAAAGTCCTATCTCATCACTTATTAGAAAAGAGTTATTTTTTAAATTTTAAACCTAATCAAATCTTGATAAAATAAACCTAATCTTCTTCTCCATTAGTTAGACTCCATTCTGACGATGAAAAGAATGCTAAAGTATAACACAAACATGGAAATGTATAACATTCAAACAGTGATATGGGTCTGTCAAGGCAACAAAATGAAGGTTCAGACTCAAGACTGGTAGCTCAAGTCCAGCACTTGTTTAGTATGCTTAAGCCTCAATGTTCAAGCTACTCAAAAACATATCTTGGTTCATGAAAGCTTCACTTTTACCTGTGCTCCGATATCTGCTACTCACATACATATCAGCAGTCCTCAATTAAATTCCTAGTTTTTTAGAAAGCTAGTCATAATAGATATGTCAGGTAGTCTCAGCTGTATATATAACCTATTGATCATTGTATACAGTATACTAATTCAGTCATTAGATAAAAGTTGTTTTCAGTTTCTTAGGGTCTGTCATGTAAGCGTTTTTTATCGGTTGTTTTTTGAAAATAAAAACGAAAATAAAATCGAAAGTAAAAACGAAAATGAAAGCAGCGTTTTTGGTTTCATTTTTGAAATCTAAAAACACGTCCGGTAACATATATTGAAAGTTGTATTTTGAAAATAAAAATGTAAAAAACGCGTCTGGTAGGTTAGATCGAAAAATAACAAAAACAAAAATCTTAATGAGTTGACAGTTTTCCAGATTTAGAGAAATCTATGAATTTCTATAAAAATCAAATATTAACCACAATTATCAGCAACCTAGAAATCATTAATAAATTTACCCCAGAAATTGTCCCTCAGCTGATTCAATACAATTCAGCTTTTTCTCAAACGAATTTGCATGTAAAATTGAATATTTTTTCTTCTCGTCTTTCTTTTCCATACCAATTTTCTTCAGCTATGAAATCCAGCCACCAATAAAACAAGATTTGAAAATGAAATTCAATCAATTATTGTACCCAACCACAACCAAGATCATTTAATTCCATCAGAAATTATTAATCAAGGCATGTGAACTTCCAATTTTTCCACTAGCAAGTAGCAATCCAGGTTCTATATATTTAAACATATATAGAACTCTCTCTTGTTGCCGTGGACTACATCTTCTCTCTGTAATTGAACATCTTCACTCGCTCTCTCTTCTCTCCTCTGTTTCCAAGAAGAAGATCAACTTAAGAAGAAAAAGACCGTATTGGCAGCAAAAACGAAGAGTAGACCAACGAAGAAGAAGACCAGATCGGCGGTGGAAATGAGGGCATATCGACAGGAAGAAGATGAGCGGATCGATGGGCCAATCGACGGCGAAAAAGAAGAGCAGATCGATGGGCCAATCGACGGCGAAAAAGAAAGCAGATCGATGGGTTGATCTGCGTTTTAATGAAGAAGAAGAAGAAGAAAGAAGAATGGTCGAATAAAGAAGAAAGAGTGTCGGGTCTGTAAATGAACACGAAAAAGAAAAAGAAAAAGAAGAGGAAGAACACGACATACCTTCAAGATGGAGTTAAGAGCTGAGAGCTGAGAGGAGTGATGAGAGTGTCGAGCTTCACTGTCTTCAACTAAAGACTTTTTTTAAAAAAAATTAATTTTGTTTTTCAAATTCAGAAAACAACTTTAAGATGTTTTTCAAAATTTTCACTTTTAACATTGGTTTTGTTTTACATTTTGTTTTTATTTTTCGAAAATAAAATAAAAAACGGTTAACGAACGCGAATTCAAAATCGTTTTTAGAAAACAAAAACGAAAACATGCCGAAAACAGCCGCAAGACAGGGGCTTAAGTTTAAGAGTTTTTTCTTGTTTTCCCTCAACAGGTTCATGGTCATAACCATAACGAAAAAAAAAAGTGTATCCAATAGCTAAAAATCTATATTCACAGTCAAAAATAAATCAGAAAAATAGTTATCCCCAAGTGACAGACCCATGACTACGAAAATGTACCTTCCTCTAACTTGCCCGAGTACTTCTTGTGCTTTTGCACCATAGCCAATCTCTGCTCCATCCTGTAGAGAAATTTGTAGAGTGAAAATTTTGTATATGTTCAAGAAGCTGAAAACAGTGCAAAAGAAAAATGGAAATTAATGATCCAGAAGATAAGAATACAGAAACAGAATATAAACAAACCTTAGCCCAGTACGAATTATCTTTAAGCCTTTCATCAGTAAATATCATGTCATCAACTTTTACCCGCTGAAATGCTTTAATTGTATTTGGCTGCAATAATAGCATTCATCAATATAAATCTCTGGAAACTTTAAATTATAAAGCAGATAATTTTTAAGATCCAGTATAAAACCAAAGTTAGCACACACAAGATTATCAAACATCGTGTTAAAGATAACAGAAGCTAAGGTAGTCAATAGGTAGAATCATATCTAAATCTCACTTAATTTACCAACTAGAAGAACCAAAAAGATAGAAAATATATAAATTTAACAGACATAAGATTTATCATTTATGGATTCACACTCAAACTGGCTTTTCAAATATATACAGTTTTAAAAGGTTACAAAGACTGCCGTTTGTTAAGGGTGTATGTGGAATTTTAAGCAAACTGGCTTCTAAATGTGAAGAAAGTCTATTATCGAGCTGCCTTCACACATATACTACATGTTTAGTTTAAATTCATACCTCAGCTGAACCATTTGCTTGCTTCTTCATGCTTTTATGCAAGGCAGATTTCTCTCCTTTCTCAATGTTTGAATTTCCTGGAGTTGCATTCACCTCTGTAGCTTGCTCACTTCCCTTTTGTTCTTCTGACCCATTGGTCTTTCTACGTTTGGATTCTTCTACTTCATTCTTGTCAATAGGCTGAGAATTGTTTTCTTCAGAAGCAAATCTTTTTCTTTTCTTGGATTGTTTACTCTCCTTATCAATTGCATCTTCCGCTGGTGTATTAATATTATCCTTCTTAGACTTGGTTCTACTTAATTTCCCTTCATCAAACTCCTTTATACTTTCATGATGTTCAACATTTTCAACCACAGATTCAGAATCCTGCTTCCTTTTCTTCTTTTTGTCCTTATGTTTCTTCTCAGCCTCCTGCAACTGTTGGTCACATACCACACCATCAGTAGGCTCCTTCATCACATCCGCACTGACTTGCTCTGCTTGACCATGAGAATCAGAAGTCTTTTTATTTTTCTTCTTGTCCTTGGATTTTACATTTAATTCCGGCACTGTGTTCTCGGAAGTCTTTTTATTTTTCTTCTTTTCCTTAAATTTTTGATATAATTCCGGCACTGTGTTATCTGTAATCAGCTCATTCTCTGTGGAATCGGTAAATTTACCAGAATCTTCTGATTGACCAACTGTACCAAGATTAACCTCGTTGCTTCTCCTTTTCTTTTCCTTACTAACAGCTCCCACACCAGCACCAAAATCAGCCTCTTTAACTATTTCAGAATTGACATCCATCAGTAAATCTACAATATAAAACTCTGAATTAGTGCTATCATGAGTTTCGTGCATCCTGTTTATCAGTTTTGTTTTCTATTAGTTTCTATCAGTTGTGATGGGTAGGAGAATCTGAACATCACCATGATCAACGCATTACAAGAAAAGCTCATATTTGTATGAAATTCGAGACTACCTTGCACCTTCTGTACACAGAATTTTTTGCCGCTTTGATCACTGCATATTTATCGAAGCTCAGGTGTGATCAGAACAGAAACTGAAATTTAATTTAATGCTTAAATCAAGAAAATCCAAAGTAAATTTGGATAGTGTAATAAAAATCTTAAAAACACAAAATGGAAAAAAAGGCACTTTTGACATTTTCTTCCAGGGAGAGCAGGCACTCCTCCATCTCAGAGATCACCATTAATATTATCAAAGCATGTTATAAATTTAATATAAGAACATTTATTTCAACTTTGATTGTGAATATAACATTCAAAAAAATCCCACATCATTACTGATGTATAATGATGGACTTGAAGTGGTGTGACCTAGAACATAGCTCATTAAACAGCCCCAGAAACACAGCCATCATCAAATATGAAACACCAATAGCCAAAAGAAAAAAAAAATCTTGAGACTCCAATGTTCATACTAGCAATGAAATATGTTAAAACAAACCTTCCAGGAGATGTTCAAACAAAAAGTTCATTTCCATGCATGTTAATGAGTCATCTATATTTAGACAGCCAAATTATAATTCACTTAGATGTCTACAACACCTAAGACATTAATATAGAGAAGCAGCCACAACATTTGGGATCAGGCATCAATAGACAGGGTTCGGAAATCCTCTCCACATAATGCAGAAGGCTCGTAACATGGTCTTCATAGAGAATTATTCTTAATAAAAAGAAAAAAAGAATTTCTTATCTTACCATGTCTCCAAGTAATTGCAGAATATATCTTCCAAATTTAGAGTGGAATCACTAAGATCATCCTTCTGCACCAAGAACAGAAGAAAAAGTATTGACAAGAGGAAATAAGGTCAAACAATTGATGGACAATATGGAAGCAAATATGCATGTATTTCTTCAGGTGTAACAGTATATATGTGCATCAGTGCATTAATCAAATAACTTATAAAAGCCAGTGAGCCTAAGAAACAAATCCATGTGTTATCAGTTGCCTAACATATTGTCACTGGCATTGCTACACATTATACCTATGCTTCCAATAAGATGCCTAACGAGACACGACTTAAGTATAACTCAACATTGCACCAACTGCACAAGCATCTCATTCATTCAATTTCTGACAAATATATACACTATATTAAGCTCAATAACTATGTCACTGTTATGTACCATTACAACAGCCAACTAGCATAACACACCCTCAAAGAAACATAAACCTCAAGAAACATATTCCATAATATGTGCTTGCAGAAATTTAAAATATATATATATATAATGGATAGATATTATTTAAAAAGAGGAAAAAAAAAACTATTACTGTCTTTATAGCCAAAGAATTAACAATTGAGGCTTACATCCATTGAGCTTTAAAGTAACATAGGAACACAGAAAAATAAATTGAAAATAATAACCTCGAATGCCCTAGATTAATTAATTTTTTGTCCCCAAATTGAATATATATAAAAAAAATGAAAGCAGAAGAGAAAAATATAAATCACATTTTCTTTGTTGATATTATGATATACTTTCATACGCAAGCACATATGCCTTATAGGCTTATAGAAGTTAACATAACGAGATAGACTTGTACAGTTGAACCGAATCAAAATCGAATTTTATTGTAAATTTGTTAAATAAATGGCTATAAACCATACAATCATCCAAATGCAACTTGAGTTTATAAGCACGTTTCAATACAAACAGATAGAATAAAAGTAGTTTCATGTAATTTCTAACATAAATTTAGTGACAAACATTTCATCATCCAACCACAAATCAAAAACATAAATGAAAATGACCCGAACCCACCTCTATTTGTGCTTCAGATAGAAATTTCTTCAGTGTTTTGGAGAAGCCACTGGATTTCAGGTAGCCAGCAATCGATTGGAGGAGTGAAGTCTTCTGCTTCGATTTCAGGGTCCGGTCGATGTTGAGCTTCATGTCTGGCATTGCAAGTAATACTTGGCGAGGCTTGAATAACAAGGTGGCAGAGTTTATTGTGTCAGCAATTTGGGGTTTGGGCATATGAGCCTCCTTTAGCCGAGACTCGGGCTGAACTAGGATTTTAGAACAATTAGGGTTTCTTCGGGAGCAAATTGCACAAACATCCCTACTGTCCGATGTATTCCGTTAGTAATTAACGGTTTAAGGGCAAAAGGGTCCATTTACCAATAATATTCATTCCATCCCTCACTCGTCTCAAAGGTTGTGATCAGATGAAAATATTTTTGAAAAAGTTTAAAAAAAAAAAAAAAAAAAAAAACTCATCGTCATCCTCAAAAATATGGAAACATATTCTTCATCAAAAAAAAATTCAATCCTAAAAAAAAAATATATATATCCAATCAAATTCCACACAAAAAAACTCAAGTACAGAGCTCACTCATCAAGACTGTGGTGACACAGCAGTAGAGGAGGGTGTCGCGGCAATGTAACGGGAGAGGAAGGCATGGCGGTAGAGGATGGAGTGGAGGTGGAGGTGACACCGTGATGATGGGGGTTGGTAGATGATGGGTTGTGCTAGGTTTTGAGGGAAAAAAGTCGGATTTAAGCTATTTTTGAGATTCTTTTTGTTTGAGAAATACTCACTTATTTCTCAAGTTTTGATCAAATAGGTGTTATGTAAACTTTCTAAAAGTAGTTTATTTTACAATTTGCTCCTTCAATAAATAGCTTTTGGAAGTTGCATTTTAAAGCATAATTTATCTTATCATTTGTGCAATGTCCAGGATACCCCTACTATTTAATAAAAGATAATATTACCCTTATATTTTCATATGAAAATATAAAAAACATTGATCGGGATTTGTGGCCACTGCACCAGAGTAGGAGGTCAGAGGAGATCCCTCTCTAACCACCACCTTCGTCGACGTTGCCTCACCTCACTCGCAGTCGCCGCCTCTATGCGACCAGACACCATTAATTCCACGTCGCCGACCTCGCCAAACTAACCATCCTCGCCTCTGGCTTTCGCCTCGGTTAGCAGCGGATTCGAGTTCCTGGTGATAAGTGTCGCCTGTTCGACATCGAAGCCTCTAGTCTTCAATGAATCCATTCCCCTAAAGCTATATGAAAACCCAAAATGGCTTAATAGTACAAACACATTAAAATCATTTCATTAAATAAATATTCCACCGTTTCAAAAGCAAGGTGTTATTGGTGATATTCAGATAGCATGACACGTCAGCAAAAGACAAGGGTCAGGGGAGCCACGTCCACAAAAGTCAAACAAACCAAACCAACCTAAGTTGACCATAGAAGGCACATAACCTCCCGACTAAGATGACCTAGACGGTCGGGTAAGAAGACCCGATCAGGACCATCAAGATGATCGGGGTGAAGTCTGTGATCGGGGAAAACCACCGGTTGGGGAAAGGGAATTTGGTCATAATTGATAGATGATCGGCTGACTGACAAGTGGATAATATTCGGATTTAATAAAGTTACTACTCTGATACACAAAAGAGGAATCCGACCCAAATAAGATATCTTGAAGAACACTTTGATAAGGAAACAAACTTCCTCATAGATATCAAGGTACAGATTAGACAAGAGATATGAGGCAGTTAAAATACAATCAACGTAAAACGAGAATGAGAATTTGGTTCCATAACGGGAGCTTACCTTACTTGTACACTAAGAATTAGGGTTTTATATATGTATAAATAAACCCTAATAACACCCACAGATAGGTGAACATAAAATTCTGTTAAAACAAGTGCGAGAGAGATTGACGGCTATCATTATCTTCTACATAGTGAATTTTTCTCACCGTCGGCGGCAACCGTAGATGCTTCCCCGCCTTGGGTTTTAGCAAGTAAAATATTGTCTTTATTATTGCTTTCTTACTTTTGCAATTTATTATTCAAATTTATTTACATCCATCTTGTGTGGCCCGTGGTGAATCCTAATCGATCCAAAAACCACCGTCAACAACTGGCGCTAGAAGGAGGCATTGGGCTTGAGCAATTAATTCCTGGAAAAAGCTTACGAGAGACAATATCATGGCCACCAGTAAAGGCAGAAGTCTTTCTCCACGTAACACCGATGCCTCGCATGGTGCCAACATCCCTAATCATGTCGATGTCGATGTCGATGTCGATGTCGATGTCGATGGAGAAGATCCACCCTCAAGGATTCCACCGTCTACTAGACCTGACATTATTACATCCACAGAGGTAACTGGTGGTATTTTAGCAGATACGTTCCTGCAGATCCAAGAATCCCTGTGGAAAGTCATTGATGATGCCGCTAGACTGAAAATCAATATAACAGTCACTAACAACCTGAGTTCACCGTACCAGCTCTCTACGTCGGTGGTGGTCTAGGATCCCAAGATACGTTCTGAAATAGTGGCAACCACACCAGGAGCATCCTAAAAATCCAGAAATAGGGCCGAGCATCGTGAAAGAAGGGAATGTTCACGAAGAAGGGACTACAGCGAAGAAGATCGGGGGACTAGAGAGCACAAGAAGTCCAGTTCATGGGATGATACGGGAAGATATGATGGAGGAGAAACCTACCCCGAGCAGGTAGATAGGAATGTTGAGCAGAGGAAAAGGTCTCACTCGGATTCAAGTGATGACGAAACAGCCCCCAGAAGATGCAGGGAGCCAACCCCTATGGTCAGACATGACCTGTACGGTGCCCAAATTACTGGATGAGTCCCTAAGAACCCGTATGGGCTCACCATCCGCTAGAAAATTGATAAGCATAGAGAGACGGAAGGGAAACGGGAGCTCTTTCTCAGAAGAATAAAGACCTCAAAGCAAAGAAAAATCTGGGAATACCCGCTGATCAGTAACTTCGGGAATCCATTCGCTGATTTTATAAGGCAGACCCATTTTTCGGACAAATTCAGGATATGCATATGGAACACTTCAATGTCAATACTGACCCGCAGAAGCATGTTAGGAGATATCAAAACGCAATGGCATAATATGATTATGATGATGCTCTCATGTGTCGGATGTTCCCTTAGACCTTAGGAGATCAGGGGTCTATGTGGTTTTAAGGACTTTCGGTAGAATCCATTAGGAACTTTAAGGAACTAATACAAGTTTTCACTAGGCAGTTCATGGGGAATATCCAGTAAAGGAAATCCATAACAGTCTTGTCAACCTTAAAATAAAGGAAGGATGAGAAGTTGAAGGATTACCTAACTAGGTTCTCGTAGGAAGTGTCGAAAGTACAGTATCCCAACGATGACGTAGTAATATCTGTAGTTATTAATAGTCTACAGCATAACCACTTGATGCTAAGCCTAAGACAGAAGGGGTCGACCACGTATGCAAGCATGGTAGATTATATCGGAGGATACACCATGGAGGATTATACATGGGGGTCCGCCCGAGAGTAGCTAAAGACCATAAGGGCAATGGGGGAAAGGGTAAGGATAAAAGCAAGGATGACGACCATAAATGTGGCAAACACTTTAAAAGGCAATATACTAATTATAGGAGAATGTGATAGAAGACAAGAATCAGTACAAAAAGCCCTAGAGACAATCGAGCTTTGCAATGAGAGACGCCACCAAATACTGTAGATTTCACTAGGAGAATGGCCATGAAACCTCCAAGTGTTATCAGCTGAGGGCTTTACATCGAAAAGCTGATCAGAGATAAGCGGGCATCTCAAGGATATGGTCATGAGAAGTGGGGATGACTAATACAAGGACACCCCGAAAGAAGAACGTGATAGAAGCCAAATGAGCCCTAGAAGAAATTCAGACAATGAGGTAATAAACACCATCTTTGGTGGGCAACATACTGGGGGTAGCAGTTGGGAGAGAATAATCAAAGTTAGAGAAGCCATAGGCTGTCATAGGAATCTAGAAGTAAATTAGCTAGGCCCCGATCCAAAAAGGTTCAAGCAAGGATGGGACCCGATAGTCTTCACTGAGGCAGACACACATGGGTTGGAGGTAGGGCCGAACAATGCGATTGTTGTGTCGGTTCTTGTGGGTCATAGGGAAGTGAGAAGAGTGTTGATCGACAACGGAAGCTCAGCTGATATCTTGAGTTTGGAAGTGTTCGACCAGTTGGGACTATAGAGAAAAGACCTTCAGCAGCTCAATGTCCCACTGAGAGGCTTTGGAGGAGCAAAAGTAAGATCCTTGGGAACAGTGAAACTACCTGTGGAGATCAAGAGCTTTCCCTACACCAAAAAAGTGTTATTGGATTTTATAGTGGTAAATATGGAAAATTGGCCATACAACGCCCTGTTGGGTCGACTCATCCTGAACAAGTTGAAAGTTGTGACTGCCACATACGCCCTAATAGTGAAGTTTCCAAAGGAATCTGGGGTAGGCATCAAGAAAAGATCTCAAGAATATGTGAGAAAGGTGAATTTGGTTGTATACTGGGAGAAAGCAGAACCAAGGGTAATGTAGATAGACTCCAAGAAGAAGAGGGGGTCACGTAGATTGATGAAGAAGAAGCTGTAGTAGAAACACTTACCCGATTCGACCTGGACCCAAGAGAGGTATCTCCGGAAGATAGGAAGGTTTAAGAAGATGAGTCGAGTGTGAAAGTCGTGATTGAGGATGGCAACCTCGATCAAACCATAAAACTTAGGGCCCGGTTGATAGGAAAAATTGGGATGGAATGGTCAGCCTGTTGAAGGAGTACAAGGATGTTTTCACATGGAAACACGAAGATATACCCGGAATCGATACGAAAGTAATCTCCCATTATCTAGCAGTCGATCCCGGTCGAAAATCGATCATCTATAAGGAGAGACGGTTTCACCCTAAGAGAAGCACGCCAATAAAAGAAGAGATAGAGAAGTTGTTGGTAGTATGATCGATAAGGGAAGTGCAGTACCCTGAGTGGGTTGCCAACGTGGTGTTAGTATAAAAGAAGAACGGTCAGTGGAGGATGTTTATAGATTTCACCGACCTTAACAAAGAATGCCCGAAGAACGACTTTCCATTACCCAAGTTTGATCAACTGATATATGCAACGGCCAGTCACTAACTACTGAGTTTTTTGGATGCCTACATAGTCTACAACCAAATCCGAATGTTTGAGCCAGATGAAGAAAAAACTTCCATCACAACTGACCAAGGGTTATACTATTATAAAGTGATGCTCTTAGCCTCAAGAAAGATGGGGCAATTTACCAAAGACTGGTAAACAAGATGTTCGTCCGACAGATCGGTAGAAATATGGAGATATATGTGGACGACATGTTAACAAAGAGCACAACATCCGGAAAACATGCAGAAGATCTCAGGAAGACGTTCGGGGTAATAAGGAAGTTCGGCATGAAACTTAACCCAAAGAAGTGTGTTTTTGGAGTACCTTTAGGAAGATTCCTAGGTTTCCAAGTTCATCAGAGGGGAATTGAAGTAAACCCCGAGAAGATAAAAGCATTAGAGGAGATGAGGTCCCTAAGGACCCTAAAATAAATTCAAAGGCTAACAGACTGTTTAACATCCTTGAGTCGATTCATTAGCAAGTCAGCGAATAAATGCTTGCCCTTTTTCAGAGAATCAATAAAGGCAAGGGGGTAGAATGGAATGATGAATGTGAGCAGGCCTTCCAAAAGATCAAGGAGTATCTGTGAAAAGCACCAATCCTGTCCAAACCTCTGGCATGAGAGGTGCTCTACTTATACTTATCAGTCACGGTGCTGGTTATGATGGACGAGGGAGTACAAAAGCTAGTGTACTACACAAGCAAGGCTTTACTACCAACAGAAACGAGGTACTCAATGGTCGAGTAGATGGCGCTAACACTAGTAACGGTTGCAAGAAAGATGAGACGTTATATTCAAGGTCATAAAATTGGGGTCTATTCGAATTGCCCACTAAAGCAGATTTTGTAAAAACTAGAGGTGTCTGAGAGGTTAACCAAATAGGTAGTAGAGTTGAGTGAATTCGATATAACTTACCTGCCAAGGACTGCAATAAAAGGGCAAGTTGTAGCTGACCTAATCACCGAGTTCACTGAGCTAAACGCTGAGGTGATCAAGAAGCTCAGGGAAAAGAAAAAGAAAGAATTTGCCTGGAAACTACATGTCAATGGTTCATCAAACACACACGGCAATGGAGCAGGAATAGTGATATCCACTCTAAAAGGTGATCAGGTTGACTTTAAAGCCACTAATAACATGGCCGAATATGAAGCACTTTTGGTAGGACTTAGAGTTTGCATGGCACTAAGGACGGATGAGCTGGAGATATTCAGCGACTCATAGATGGTGGTGAACCTACTATTGGATGAATATTAGGCCAAAAACGGCAACATGGCCGCTTATCTAGAGATAGCCAGGGTATTGCTTTGGAGATTCAAGGCCTAGATGATTACTCAAATCCCGAGAGAAAAGAATGAGAAGGCTGATGCTCTGTCAAAGTTGGCATCAACAACTATCAGCATATGGCCAAAGACTATTCCAGTTGCTTACCTAAAAAGGCCAAGCATCAAAGATGGAGATAGGGCGTCAGAGATAGGAGTTGATCGAAGAAAGACAGACCACCTGGATGACTCTGATCAGGGAATACCTAGAACATGGTGCGCTCCCAACAGAGGTAACTGAAACAAAACGCCTCAGATATAGAGCCATTAGATACTCGATAGTTGGATGAGAATTGTACATGAGAGGATTTTCAAAGGCCATATAGGGGTGCGTCTGCCCAACAAAAGGTATATAGATATTAGAAAGCATCCATAGAGGGGTGTGTGGAAATCACTCCGGGGGTAAAAGTTTGGTGCACAAGACTCTCATACAGGACTTCATCTGGCCGACCTTATTCCATAACGCTCATGCGATAGCAGAACAGTGCGGCAAGAGGAAAGCCAATGACATCTAAAGGTCGCCTGAGCAGTTAAATAACTTGACATCGCCTTAGCCGTTTGCCATATGGGGATTAGATCTGATTGGCCTAATGCCAGCGGTAACCAAAGGAGAAGCAAAACATGTCATCATGACTGTAGACTACTTCACAAAATGGGTGGAGGCAGAAGCACTGGTGCATATAACTGATGCTAACATGACCAATTTTGTAAAAACGAATATTATCTACCGATTTGGAATCCCGTATACAATAATAACAGATAATGAGACCCAATTCGACAGTGACAACTTTAGGCACATGTGTCAAGATTTTTGCATAAAGAATTATTATGCCACACCAGCTCATCCTCAGACCAATTGCCAGACGGAAGCAGTAAACAAGATAATTAAGCATACCTTAAAGGCAAAGCTGGATGCTAAGAAAGGGAACTTGGTAGACAAGCTACATGAAGTCTTGTAGGCATACTAGACCACGGAGAGGGCTTCGGTAGAAGTTGCGATCTTGGTAGCATCATCACGAGCACCCTTGGCCTCGAAATATTGTTCAAGTCCAAAAAAGGAAGTTTTTAACCTCTGTTGCATTGCGAGTACCATAGTATGTGGCTGGCTTGGGCACTTGGATGGCACTTGATGTGCTGGTGCTAAAGGTGGCTTTAAGGCCGACAGTTGGGATAGTTTTTTATGAAGCCCATTCAGTGCTGAGGTCGGCTACTTCCGCATGTATAGCCCGCAACTCGTGTTCTACAAAGCTGCAAAGGTTGCGGAACTCAAGTGTGAGGAAACCCACGTCCTTTTTGAAGCTCTTTTGGAACTTGTGGATGGTGGACTTGGTTGCTTGGGTGATTTCACCATAGTCCACCTATTCACCAGCATTCGGGACAATGGCAATAATTCCAGTTGAAGTAATTCATAATTCACCAATGATACAACTCTTTCACTCCAAGACGAATGTGGAAATGTTAGAACAAAATCTAGACGAGTTGGAGGAAAAAACGAAACTGTTGAGGATAAGGAATGCTGCATATCAGCAAAGGGCAATCAGATACTGATAGAACCCCGCTCACCGGTCACGCAATGGAAGTAGGTTTTAATTTTTTTTATACAGATCGTAAACGATCTAGAAGCAGTGAACTTATGATCATAATTTTTCGAAACTAATACATATTAATTATTAAAATAATAAATAAATATGTAAATACAGGAAATTGTAATCAATATAATCAGAATAAAAAAATCTTACCAACGTGAGGCTCTATCACTTTACGACATGCTACTGTCTAAACCAATCTTACCAACGTTTGAAGGCTTCTTCTCTTTACGATATACTCCTGTCTGAACCACTCAATCTTTCTCGCTATCTTCTGGGACTGATAACTGGATGTGAACGTGTCACGGTTTCAAAAACTTGAATTGGGGATGTAGAGAAAAAAAAAACTAAAAAAAAAAAACTCTTTCTCCTTTGTTTACTATGTAACACTTGCACTTGAATATCTCTCACGCATGCGTGAACTTTCACGCACACAACTTTGCACCGATTTGTAAACCGATGCCTTTTATTATGTGTTGATATCAAGTACCCACAAAAGACAAAAAACACAACTGCAACTTTTTTTTTAGCAAATTGAATAATTGTGTTTGTCTTTTCTTTTTTATCAGGTATGTCTTCAACGCATCCCACTTGCTTGTTTGTAAAAAAGAATATCATATATTGTTGTGCGTTTATATATATATATATATATATATATATATATCGATTGTTTTTTCTTTTTTTCTTTTTAATTGATTCAAGCACATCAGAGTTTATATCCTATACAAACAATATGTGTGCATTGGTTTATCTTCGTTTAAATATTTAAAACATATATGTATACATACATTTATATTTCGATAAAACTAATCAATTTAAATCTTTTAAGATATCTTATATCTATAAAGATACTAATCAATTTGTTTTGAATTCAAACTCTTTAAATTCAAAATTAAATATCTAATTTAATAAAAATAAAATAATCAAATTATCTTATCTTTAAAGATTAAATATCAATCAACACCCTCAAACTAATGATTAATTATATAATTAAATAATCTAATTATTTAATTAATATAATCATTAACATTCATTAATTAAATAATCTCATTATTCAATTAATTCCTGAATAGATACGTGTCACTTTCGTAACACAATTAATTTGACAATCAAATCAATTAACCGTGACCATTGTAACCTAAATCAATCGGGCTAGCAAGAGGACTTAATGGAAGTATTTTGAGCTCCAATAATCTTCAGAATCATTAATTAAACTTTGTAATTAATTTCCTTGATTATTAACTCTGGTGTTATTCCACTAAAAATCCGAAGCTGCACTCTCTCAACTGTAGACGCTTTTATACAGACCGATACAACTCGGTGTCCATCAATATAACTATTACATATGGTGTGATCCTCCAAAGTAGTTCATAATTAGAGTTGGGTCATAATATCCGTTATACCCCTCTAATTACATATATCCTTTAAGTACCGTTGATTCTCTAATGGACAATAAATCTTATTTTCTCACGGAATTATGAGAGCGCTCAATTCGCCTAAGCCCCGAATCAACCCTTAAGGGAACTACCATCTACTTCTGATAAGAATGAGTGGATTCCACTATTGTGTACACACCTTCTCAGCCACAAGCCAAACAACAATCCCAACATACGGAGTATATTGATCAAGAACTGCATCCGATCTCACCCATGGTATATCAAAGACAACGACCTACCCACTCAGGATTAAACCATCCACATATAGTCATCATTAATTGATATATATGAATCTCATCGGTAAATGGATCTTGGTGAGAGATTCATTTAGATAATAGCCCAGTCCTATATGATCACATCGTTTAAGGTTCCTTCATTCCCATATCTTTATATGATTGATTCAGGATAGAATCACCGTACATTATGGAATGGACTGCAGCTATACATTAACCACAAATAAAGTACCCAACTTTATTTGCTATCTAATGACTCTTTAGATTGCATGTCTCTTACTGTATCCATATATGTAAATGACACTCATATACACAGTTCGAGATTACATCCGACAATCTTGGATGTTAAATATATGCACAAGTTATAAAATAAACAACACAACAAGAATGAATTGAACTTTTCTTTTTATTTATTTCATAAATCCATTTATAAATTACATATTTAGGGCATAAACCCCAACAATCTCCCACTTTTACTAAAGCATATGAGGCATGTCTCGTAACCCTAGCCTATCTGGGTGACCCAAAAACACTTTAGCCGGTAAGGTTTTCGTAAATGGATCAGCATGATTGTCTTGTGAGGCTATCTTGGTGACGATCACATCTCCTCTCTACACTATCTCTCTGATGAGATGATACTTTCTCTCTATATGCATCCCTCTCTTGTGGCTTCTTGGTTCTTTGGAATTAGCCACGGTACCACTGTTATCACAATAAAGTGTGATAGGCCTATCCAGATCAGGAAAAACATCTAGATCACTGAAGAACTTACGAAGCCAAATTGCCTCTTTAGCAGCTTCACAAGCGGCTACATATTCGGCTTCCATGGTAGAGTCAGCAATGCAAGATTGCTTGATACTTCTCTACACAATGGCTTCACCAACTAAGGTAAATACTGATCCAGACGTGGATTTCCTAGAATCCCTTTCAAATTGAAAATTAGAATCTGTGTATCCTAACGGGGTCAAATCTTGTCTAGAATATACTAGCATATAGTTTCTCATTCTCCGAAGATACTTGAGAATATTCTTGACTGTAACCCAATGATCCAATCCTGGGTTGGACTGGTATCTGCTGACTACTCCCACTGCATAACAAATGTCTAGTCTCGTGCATAATATAGCATACATGAGACTACCTACTGCCGATGCATAGGGTACACATCTCATATCCTCAACTTCTTGAGGCGTCTTAGGACATTGTTCCTTAAACAAGTGAACTCCATGCTTAGAAGGTAAATTACCTTTCTTAAAGTTCTGCATCGAAAATTGCATAAGAATATTATCGATGTATGATGCCTGAGACAGTGTCATGAGTTTGTTCTTACGATCCCTTATAAGTTGGATCCCTATAACATAACCTGCCTCTCCCAAAACTTTCATTTGGAATTGGCTAGCTAGCCATCCCTTTACATCAGATAACACTCACACATCATTCCCAATGAGTAGGATGTCATCTACGTATAGAACCAAGAAAACTACTTTCTTATCAATGATGCGTTTGTAGACACAAGGCTCATCGACGTTCTACTCGAAGCCATATGTTTTGATCACATCATCAAACCTAATGTTCCAAGATCTCGATGTTTGCTTAAGTCTATAGATGGACCTTTGCAACTTACAAACCTTTTGCTCTTGATCTAGAGACACGAATCCCTCTGGTTGCATCAGATAAATGTTCTCGTCAAGATTGCCATTCAAAAATGCAGTCTTGACATCTATTAGCTAAATTTCATAATCGAAATAGGCAGCAATGGATAAGAGAATCATAATAGACTTACACATGGCTACTAGCGAGAAGGTCTCTTCATAATCAACCCTCTTTTTTCTAGGTATAACCCTTGGCCACTAGCCTTACCTTGAAGGTCTCTACCTTCCCATTTACTCCTCTTTTCTCTTGTAGATCCACTTACACCCTATAGGTTTTACCCCATCCGGTAAGTCTACAAGATCCCAAACTGAGTTAGAGTACATGGACTCCATCTCTAGATTCATGGCTTTAAGCCATTCCTCTTTATCAGGATCTTCCATTGCATTCTTAAATGTCAATGGATCATCTACACTATCAGCAGAGACAACACCTTGTCCCTCACCTATACCTAAATAGCGTTCAGGTTATCTCACAACTCTCTCGCTACGTCTAGGTGGTAGTGTATCCTGATCAGGAACCATCTGACTCTTAGATGTTTATGGATCAATAACTCTTGTTGATGAAGCACTAGTCTCACCAGGCTCTAACTCATTCAATATAATCTTAGAACAAGGTTTATGGTCACTAATATAATTGTCCTCAAGAAACGTTGTATTTTTCGATACAAATACTTTGTTGTCTTCGGGACTATAGAAGTGTCTACCTTTGGTCTCCTTGGAGTATCCTACAAACAAGCATACTACATATTTGGAGTTTAGCTTTCCACTTCTGTTCTTCAGCATGTGTGCTGCACACCCCCATATGTGGAAATATCTCAAACTAGCTTTACGACCATTCCACAACTCTAGGGGAGTCTTAGGAACAAATTTGGATGGCACTACATTAAAAATGTATGCCGTTGTTTGTAACACATATCCCAGAAAGGAATTTGGTAATGATGAGAAACTAATCATAGATCTCACCATTTCCATTAGGGTTCTATTTCTCCTCTCTGCTACACCATTTTGCTAAGGTGTACATGAAGATGTGAGTTGGGAAACAATCCCATGCTCGACCATAAAGTCTTCAAACTCTTGGTCATGGTACTCACCTACACGATATGATCATAGTGACTTGATAGTCTTACCTAATTAATTCTCAACTTCAGCTTAAAATTCTTTAAAATTTTCAAATGTTTCCGACTTCCGTTGCATTAGGTAGATATATATGGATCTTTAGTAGTCATCTATAAATGTGACATAATACTCATAACCACCCCTAGCTTTAACATTCATCGGTCCGCAGACATCTGTATGTGTAAGATCTAACGGTTCTTTAGCTCTAAGCCCTTTTCTAGTAAAAGGTCTCTTAGTCATCTTTCATTCGAGACAAGATTGGTAGACAGGTAAGGTGTAACCCTTTAACTCACTTACTATCCGGTCAAGGTTAATATGACCAAGCCTTAGATGCTAGATATATGTGTCATTATCTGGAGAAATCTTATGTCGTTTAGCTTTTGGTTTTTCAACCTTAAACATTTCAGTGTTGACCAGTGTAGTATGTATTAACGGTCTTAACACATACAAATTCTTGAACAAATATTCAGATTATTCTTTCCAATAATAATATACTTATTATTAAAAGAAACCGAATATTTTTGTTCTAACAACTTAGAAACGGAAATCAAATTTCATGTAAATCCAGGAATATAAAATACATTGTCCAACAATATATAATTATTATAAAAATGTAATCTAATTATGCCCACTGCTCATGCCTACATGACATCCCCTGACCCCATATGCATTGAGAAGGCTCCCTCCTCTAGCTGTGTGTAAGAATCAGTCCATTGTAAAGAAGAACAAACATGGTTAGTGGCCCACGAATCAACTATCCAGAGTGTAGAATCACCTTCCACTAAACAAGATTCAAGAACAAGTAAATCATATTTACCTTTCGTTTTCTTCTTCTTGGTTGCCTCCTCCAGATATTGAGGATAATTTCTCTTCCAGTGCCCGACCTTATCGCAATGGAAACATTTTCCTTTGCATTGGTCGGTGGAGGCACCCTTATTTTTGCTTTTGGCTTTCTTGGGTTTGGGCTTACCCTTCGGTTTCCAGTAAACCTCTTCCTCTTTTTATTATTTGAGGAGGAAGATGATTCGTCAACATTTGCATCATCGGTCTTACCTTTGTTGTCCTTATTCAAGGACTTAAAGGTAGCAAGCTCATTGAGCAACTGTGTAAGACTGAACTTTAACATGTTCATCCCGTAGTTGCTTTAAACTGATCGAAACACTTCGAAAGAGTCGTCAGTATGATGCTCACTTGACTGGGTTCGTCAATTACCCCGACATTGACTTCTGCCATGTTGAAGTAGGGCATCATGCTCAGGACATGTTCCTGAACTGACGTACCTTCCTTCATAAGAGCGAGCATAGCAGAATGAACAGTTTCGTGTTGCTTTTGCTCGGAGGGTTGCCCGAACATAGCTTACAATGACTCCATGATTTCGAATACTGAAGTCATTGCTTCGTGCTTTGTGAAAAACACGTCTGTCATTGAAGCCAACAGATATGTTCGGGTCTTCTCATCAGATGAGACCTATCGCTGGTATGCCTCATGAACAGTTCGTGTGGCATTGGAAGCAGGCGTTGGAGGACATTCCTCCGTAAGCACAAACTTGAGGTCTTTGGTGACTAATAATGCATTAATGTTAAGTTTCCACTTAGTGTAATTATCACCAGTTAATTTGTCGTTTTCAAGAATTTGAAGTAATACAGAAGACATTATTGCTGAAATAAATAAAACATTCATTCAGTCATTTACTTAAAACAAGTGCGAGTGCTTTGGTATAAATTTAAACATGATGCATGAACATGTTTAACGAACTAGAACTACCCTAAAACTAGTTACTATACCACGACAATCCAACATACCACAAAAAAGTGCCGCCTTAGGGTTGATCAAGTATTTGCATATTGGGCCAAGACATTCTTAATCAAATGATATTCTAGAATAACTCTTATTCCATATCATTCAACCATCATTTATTCAGTCAAGTTTTTAATTAACAAACTTAATCAAAATCTTTGTGAGGGTAACCCATCATTTCAGATCTCACGAGCTTAACTCGAGAATTGTCATCTTAGGGTTGGTCAATCCCGAAATACCCTCAGAAATCCTATATGTTGAAAAGTCAACCTTGGTATTGATCTTTGTGGAAACCTTCCTTAGGGAGGACGAAAACAAAGCCGTCACGAGGCCCCACTCGGATCTCACGGTGTTGAACTAATGATGGAGATTTCGGGATATATAAGTCATATATCCCTCTCCCACTTATTATTTTAAAACTAGGGTTTTCCATTATCCGTTAATGCACCTAGACTCTTCAGGATCAAACGGTTAACTTCAATCAAGTTATCTAGTGCATTAAAAAATTCATTATTAGAAACAAGTTCTAATTAATTCATAAATTATTTATGATTTTTAACTTTTAAAAATCTAATCTATTAGTCAATAATTTAAGTCTTTTGTAAACTATTTACTAAGGTCAAATTATTATGATACTGTTTACCAAGTTTTAACTATTAAAACTCTAACACTTTATTCGGTTCATTTATTATAATGTAATTAATCATATTAATCCTAATAAATAACCCTATTAATATAACTTATTAAACACTTTAGTAACTATATTAATATTAATGAGAATTACCAAGTTTTTTAAGCATTAAAAAACTAATCTCATTTTTATAGCCAATTATGTATATAGCCCATTTTAATCAAATTAAAAAAATACATAAAATATCAGACTATGATGCATGTATGACATATCAAATATATTTGTGTGGACACATCTAATATAATTGACAAATGTATGCATGACAATGCTTTTATTATCACATAATATAAAGTATACATAAATTGACCGAGTACTGTGGATTATTTAACCTAAAAAATTGGAACCTAAAATTACAAAAAATACCCCTAAGGCATTCATTGGTGTTCTTGTAATTTCCGAGTCCTCCAGTCTCTTCAGGTCACTCCGATTCATCTCATGAATCCTTCTTCGTGAATTTTCTAGGTCTTCGTTTACAGGTTACAATTATATTTATTTACAATACAATAACAGTAAAAAAAATATAAAACATATATAAAAAAATATAAAAATTATACAACCCATAAACCCTAAATCCACAGTACCATAACAAATTACGATCAACCATGTTTAAATTAAACAATTTAATTATAAACATTCTTACAATCATATAGATGGTGCCTACACATCCATACATACAGAAGCATTGAAAACAATTTCCTGTTTCGAAAAATAAATTGGCTCTCATACCAATTGTTAGAACCCCGCTCACCAGTCATGCAGTGGAAGTAGGTTTTTTTTAAAAATTATACAGATCGTAAACGATCTAGGACCAGTGAACTTGGGATCATAATTTTTCGGAACTAATACATATTAATTATTACAATAATAAATAAATATGTGAACACAGGATATTGTAATAAATATAATCAGAAGAAAAATAAATCTTACCAACGTTTGGAGGCTTCTTCACTTTATAATATGCTTTTGTCTGAACCAATCTTACCAACGTTTGGAGGCTCATTCTCTTTACGACATGCTCTTGTCTGAACCACACGATCTTCCTCACTATCTTCCGGGACTGGTAAATGTGTGTGGATGCGTCACGATCTCAAAAACTTGAATGGAATATTTAAAGAAAATTAAAACTAAGAAAAAACTCTTTCTTCTTTATTTACTGTTTAACACTTGAACTTGAATATCTCTCACGCACACGTGAACTTTTGTACACACAACGTTACACCGATTTGTAAATCAATGACTTTTGTTATGCGTTGATATCAAGTACCACAAAAGACAAAAAACACAACTGCACCATTTTTTTAGCAAATGAAATGAATGTGTTTTTTTTTTAATCTTTTTTATCAGGTAAGTCTTCAATGCATCCCACTTGCTTGCTTGCAACAAAACAATATCATATATTGATGTGCGTTTATATATATATATATATATATATATATATGTGATATATATGTGTTAAATATATAAAGAAGATAAAACCAAGGCACACATATTCTTTGTATAGGATACAAACATTGATGTGTGTGAATAAATTAAAACAAAAAAACAAAAAAACAAAAAAAATATATATATTTCGATAAAACTAATCAATTTAAATCTTTTAAAATATCTTATACCTTTAAAGACACTAATCAATTTATTTTGAATTCAAATTCTTTAAATTCAAAATTAAATATCTAATTTAATAAAAATAAAATAATCAAATTATCTTATCTTTAAAGATTAAATATCAATCAACACCCTCCAACTAATGATTAATTATACAATTAAATAATCTAATTATTTAATTAACATAATCATTAACATTCATTAATTAAATAATCTCATTATTCAATTAATTCCTGAATAGATACGTGTCACTTTCGTAACACAATTAATTTGACAATTCAATCAATTAACCGTGACCCTTGTTATCTAAATCGATCGGGCTAGCAAGGGGACTTAATGGACCCACAGTATTTTGAGCTCCGATAATCCTCATAATCATTAATTAAACTCTGTAATTAATATTCCTTTTAACTCTTGTGTTATTCCACTAAAAATCTGAAGCTGCACTCTCTCAACTGTAGACGCTTTTACACAGACCGATACAACTCGGTGTCCACGATATAACTATTACATATGGTGTGATCCTTCAAAGTAGTTCATAATTAGAGTTGGGTCATAATGTCCGTTATACCCCTCTAATTACATATATCCTTTAAGTACCGTTGATTCTCTAATGGACAATAAATCTTATTTCCTCACGGAATTAGGAGAGTGCTCATATTGTCTAAGCCTTGAATCAACCCTTAAGGGAACTACCATCTACTTCTCATAAGAAGGATTGGATTCTACTATTGTGTACAAAGTCAAACCACAATCCCAACATACGGAGTATATTGATAAGGAACAACATCTGATCTCACCATGGTATATTAAAGACCACCACCTAACACGAAGGAGTCGATAAGACACTCAGGATTAAAATCACCCATATATAACCATCATTAGTTGATATATATGAATCTCATCGGTAAACGGATCTTGGTGAGAGATTCATATAGATCAAGACCCAGTCATATATGATCTTATCATACAAGGTGCCTTCATTCCCATATCTTCATATGAATGATTCATGATAGAATCACCGTACATTACGTAATGGACCACAGCTATAGATTAACCATAAATAAAGTACCCATCTTTATTTGTTATCTATGAACTCTTTAGATTGTACTTCTCTTACTGTATCCATCTGTATATGACACTCATATACACAGTTCGAGATTACATCCGACAATCTTGGATGTTAAATATATGCACAAGTTATAAAATAAACAGTACAACAAGAATGAATTGAACTTTTTCTTTTATTTATTTCATAAATCCATTTACAAATTACATATTTAGGGCATAAACCCCAACAGATAATACAACTCACATGTCTGAGTTAGGAGATTCCAGCTCTAAGATCTGGTTCTTAGAAGGGTGTCGCCCAGTACAAGGGAGAAATCAGTTGGATCGCTGACAGTTAAATGGGAAGGACCGTACCAAGTGGTCTGATTAGCCAGTTATGGAGCGTACCGCCTTGCCCAACCAGAAGTGGCGAGCTGCCCAGACCATGCAATGCTCAGTACCTGAAGATGTTCTACCCTTAGGGATTTCTCCTTTTTAAATATTTCTTTTTAGCTTAGAAATTAGTTTGCTTTGTTAGATAATCTGTTGATGCCTCTTTTTAGCATTCAATAAAAGTTCCATTGAGGGAGCAATTTCAAAAAGTCTTTAAAAATGTTCTAAATTTGCTTTCGTTTACGAAAGCAATCTCGGGGTACTTAGAAATCGCTCAATACCGATTGGAGCACCTGGGAGGCCCAGTGAGGGGGCCAAAAACACTTCCCAAAGGTAGTGTACACTCACCAAAACTAACTAGGTGTAATGAAACACTGTTAGTGTGCCTTTAAGCCATAAGCACCTGATGGGATGCGCCAAGAGTTAAATGGGGAACGAAATATCTATGCTTGAAATACTTGCTAATAAAATTTAAGCATTTGTAAAGTTAGTATAATATAAGTTACTCAATTGGAAATAATCTTAATCAACAAACTATTGGGAGACATCTCAATGACTTAGTTGACAGATAAAAGATAAGTGTCCATAAACTAAATACCATGTAAATGGTCTATACAGGAACACTACTTGACAATAGAATAAAAGCAACAGAGCAGTCGGGGAACAAAGTAATCAATCGAGCCAAAGTAAATGGTCTACTTGATGCTGCCTAAAAATGAGTCATGACAAACCCCACCACGTACAATTGCTTGGTCAAAGTTAGAATGTTTAACAAACAGTCTTGGCCATGCTAAGGTTACTTAGTTAAATATGGTGTATCCAAGTCAAGCATGACAAAAAAAAACAACGAATCAAGAAATGGTCACAACCAAACGCGTTAATATGGCCTTAACTGAGTCAGTTGACTCGGTGT
Organism: Dipteronia dyeriana; assembly: GCA_032871835.1. NCBI lineage: Eukaryota > Viridiplantae > Streptophyta > Magnoliopsida > Sapindales > Sapindaceae > Dipteronia > Dipteronia dyeriana. The sequence goes on along the minus strand of CM065300.1, from coordinate 73,339,216 downwards.
AAGGCAACACACATGGTTCGTGTCAGTTCATGACTTCGACCATTAATAAAAATTATCGTTTAAAAATGGACCTCTCAACTTAATCATGATAACCAATATACGATTCAAGATATGTAACACAAGATAAAAACAACACTCAAGGTCAAATAGAATGGTATTATTCATGTTAAAAGGTTGAAAGTTACATAAGCAAATTTTTCAAAAAAAAATACCAAAATAATGGTCAGAGAACTACATAAACAAGGCAGGGCAAAAGAATCAAGTATCCGGAGTGCTCAAGGGACTTTCGGGTCTGAATCCGTAAGAAGGAAGGTCATCATCTCCATAACCCTTGGTTAAGTCTCAAAAGTCTGGCCAGTTGATATCATCATTCGAGTCTCTAGCCATAAAAGGAGAGTAATCTAATCGGGTAAGGGGCCAACATCAGTTCCCTTAGTTAGGGCGACATTCTCCCTCCTAGCATGAAAGACCGCTAGGGAGGACTTAGAGGGAAGCTCCAAGTATATGTGGTAGGGGTCATTCCCCGATTGATTTGTAGTAGGCCCTCAACCTGATCTTTTAGTTCTTTATGGCTTCCAGGGACTTGTATTTATGCTTCTTAATGGTCATGTCCCATTTTTGGTGAGCCTCCCCCGTAGACCGCTCTTTGCCACCAAAGAACATCTAAGTAGTGGCCAGTCTTCTCTCAAACTTCCTCAGCATGACAGACTCAAAAGCTGGAGACCTCTTATAACGATCTATATTTTGAACTTCAATGGCTGATCTGGCCTCCTAGGAGAGTACCTTCATGCCTATTGTTGTTCTAGATCCTTTACTAGATGCTCATAATGGATTCAAGCCTCTTCAGATGCCTATTGCGTCTCAAGCATGACTTACTGAGCAGAATCCATGACTTCAGATCAGTATATAGATTCAAGCCTCTGCCATTGTGACCATTTTCTTTAGCTAAGCATTCCTTGTGGTGGGCTCTCTGAGAGTCGTCTTGGCTGTAGAGGCATTGTTCTGAACGTTGGCAAAGGTCTTCCTCAGGACAACCTTAGTCGCAACATGATTCTATAGCTTATCCTCGTATTGCCTAACCTTGGATGCACTGGCTGAGGAAGGCTTGAGAGCATCATCCTTTCAGCAATGGCCTTCTTCAGCCGGGAAATCTCCACAGCCTATTTCTTCTAATCCGTTAGGGCCTGGGTTAACTCATCTACCACTTAAAAGGAAAATAGAAAGAAAACTAAGAATATTGATTCACATAAGTGAAAGGTAAAATAGGAAGGCACTTACAAAAAATTCGTTATTAAGATCATACGGATTCGCTCGGAGGTACTAGCAGCTCTGGCCTCTTTCTAGTATCCATCACTAATATACCCCTCGCCAGCTGACATGGTGCAAAACATAGAAAGGGGGTCGATGCGAGAGCCACCCGAACTGGAAGGTAAAAAAGACCCAGAAATAGGAGCAACCGCGGAAGTCGATAGAGTAACTCATCATGATCGAAAGAAGAGATGGTCGGGGGTACTGTTGGAATGGTCGGGCCCGCCACACTATACGCCCGCGATGTTTCACCACCCTATCTAACTTGAATGATAGTTACAGGGGCCCTGAGTTCCTGCCCTTCAAGGACATGACCTTCACCTACACCGTCTCGACGATGGGGCACAAGAGAATCGCTAGTAAGGGCACTCCCAGCTTGACTGGTCCCAACATCTCTAACCATATTGGCAGCCGCAACAATGACCCCATTTTTATCTAATAGAAGATAAGCACACTCTTCAGTGCCATTGACCATGTCTTCTTTAACAAAAAAATCCTTCGAGTTAGGCCTATTATGGTCAAAGTCAGAGTCGATGAAAACTTTCTAACGTTTGACAGAAAATTGCATAGTGGCTTTCCCAAGACGCTGAGCGGGCGGATCAACCGGAGTTCGGTCAACGGAAGGATCAGCTTGGTCCCAAGATGGCTCAAGATGAATAGAAGAAGTTATTTATCGTGGGGTGACCGTATCACTAACTTTGGTTGGGGCCGGTTCAGTTGTCACGGTTGGGATAGATGATTGGGGAACATATGTCGTGGATTTACGGTCACCTCTTCCCTTTGATCGTTGCTCCTATGAAATTAAGTCAGTCAGGGTCTTCTAATCATCCTCGTCATCCTCATCAAAAATGATGGGATCAACCTCCGACCTGGGAGCCATTCTACGAGCAGAAAGTTGAGCCTCTTTTTATTTACGGATGGTCTTAAGGGCGAAGGATTCCTCTACGGTCTTGGCCACTTTGCCATCAGGAATCTCTCCACTAGATTCCTCTCTACTGGGCCTATCTCTACTTGACCTCTCCCTAATGGACCTGTCTCGTTCAGTTCTCTTCTGGGCAGACCTCGCCCGAGTGGACCTATCCCTAGGTGACCCTTTTCGACTATCTCTGGAAGGAGCATCGCGACCAGTCCCTTCACCCTACCCAGCAGGAGCCACCGAAGTGCTGCGATTAGGCTCATGTATATGCTCCTTTAAGTCATGATCCTTGAGCCATCTTATCGGCAGCAGCTTTCCGGCTAACCCGATCGAGGTTCTTAGCCTTCTCGGCTTACTCACCAGCAATAACATCCATCTCGTATACTTACAGAAAAACCCAATGGAAAACAAAAGGAATAAATGCACACAAAAAAAACCAAATGCTAAGGGAGTCGAAACACACAGCGCTTACGCCTGATAGGGTAGCTGGGAAAAGCCCCAACTCAATCAGTTTATTCTCTACGTACAGATTAATGCGATCCCTAACCTCTCGGAAAGTCCAGGCCGCCTTAACAACCATGTTAGCCTGGCTCTGAATCATCATAGGCGCAGTTTTGTTCCATAACCCGGGGCTATAGAAGTGCCTCGGGACACAATTTCTGGTCAGTCGTTGTTTACGATCGGCTACCATGATCTTACCCATATCACCACTGATAAAGAACCGGTTGTTCTTCCAATACTTGTTCAAGGAAAGGAAGACCCAGATAAAGCCTTTGTGATCCTTATGAGTGGGAGGGGCAGGCTTATCATTAAAACCATGAGAAACCCATCTATTTGAGGAGGACGACTGTAGATAGAAGGTGCCTTTAGCATCTGAGTGAACAAGGGTATAAAAGTTACGTATCCCTTGGGGGTCGAAGGGTACTTGGCCCCAATCTTCTTCCACAGGTGCTACAAGTTGATCAACACCCGATTTGAGTTGGGGGTCAGTTTTACAGGAGCGATGCCTGTATCAGTAAAAAATCGAGCAATACAGAGTTGAATGACGATAGTGACCTTAAAAGATAGCTTGACTATATAAAAAGCAACAGCACCAGCGGGAGGGTTCCATACAACGCGTTTGCCGCTAGAGGTCGATTGCACCGAATGAGGGATGTCAAACCGATCCATGAATTTCTCAAGTTTATTTCATAGTTGAAGGCACATGGGTGATCGGTAGAAAACTTCAGCATACGAGCATGTCGTTCCCTTGGAACTTCCACCATCTTCAGTAGTCGTGAGGTTATCTTTAAGTCACTCGTGAGACGGGTTGTTACCTTGGGTGGGGCCCTGGCTGCTTAGCCTCGAACTGGTTATCCTCGATATATTTAGACAAGCACCAATAAAAGTAGAAGCATAAGGGTTAGCAGATGGAGGAACAAACTCGAAACGAGCAACAGAGTAATCTATATTTAAAGCAATAGGTTGAGACGAAGGAGTGTACGTGTGAAAGTGGCCTCAAAGTGTAGGGAAAATCGCACAATGGAAGCGTGAAAATAGGGTTTAGTATATTTAAAAAAAATCCCTTTTAATAACAAGAACCTTAACCCTAGAATAATTGTTGTATATAAAAAGTATCGTAACTTTTTTTTCGTGACGATTGAACTAGCATCAAATTGAATCCGTAAGATTTCCCAATCCAATCACGAACGTGAATCACCTAGGAGTGTGGGCTCCTTTTCTTTAAATTGTATACCTGAGGCTGGAAACAAACAACGTCTTCTTCTTTGTTAGTCACAACAATCCTCGAAGAGAAAAACCAAGAACGTCCGGTCACTTGTGAATTATCAATCAATTTGACTGAAACTCGCATGAACCTTGATTCGATGTTGTATACAAAACCCTTTTGATGCAAAGGATACTAGTGTACTATCGAAAACAAAAACGTTCCCTCTTTTCTCTATGCTTGGCCGAATTCTTCACACAATGAGTTGGACGAAGTTTTTTTTAATAACAATAAAAAAATAAATAAAAAACAACTTCTCACACCAAAAACTAAGGCTTGGTCAAAATTTAAAACCTATATTTATAGGTTCACAAATCCTCTCCTAAAGAGGATTTACTTGGTAGGCAAGAATCCTATTCTTAGGTGGATTTACTTAGTGGCCAAAAATCCTTGACCAAAAATCCTTTTCTAAAAAGAATTCTTTCCTACACCAAGACTCATAATCCAACTCATTAGTGTATTTGTGACCATATTAAAGACTTCCTAAATTGACTAGATAAATAATTCCTTTTATTTATCTACTAATCAAATATAATCTTTAATATTAATTATACTACCAATAATAGTATAACATTAGGAGACCTTCTCCTATTAGGAAAAAGATTTTGACTTTTAATTAAATAATTAATTAATCAACAAATTAATTAATTTCCATTTAATTAAATAATAAAATAAAAAGTAATATATTAGGCTTTTATATATTAGCCTTGTCGCCCATGACATTATATGGGCATATATATTATTTTTCTTATTTTATTAAATCCATTGGACTTTAATAAAAAGTCCACATGTGAACTAGACCCACTCTTACAAAAAGAAACAAGTCCACATGCCTTAACACAATTCTAGATGAACCCTTAAATTGGTCCGGTAGAATATATCAAGTGATCCATGCAAGTTCGTACGGATTAGGGATCTTGGCGGGCTATCTAAATTTATGCTTCAATAGACATAGCCTGATCACAATCAACAAATGATTCACTTAGGTTCAATCTATTAATTTTAGTTCATTCCACTAAAGAACTAAAATTGAACTCTTAAATAAAGATAGAATAAATTAATATTTCTCATTCATACCCTAGATAATCTTAATGGAGAAAGTGTATCATCGTGAAGAATACCAGTAATCGCCAAGAGCTCATAGACCGCCTATAGCTCTCCAAGTTACCATATTTGCTCATATGACCACATTTTGAACTTGGATATTTTGATAGTCCAGAAGCCATGTTTCAATAGACACTATTGAAAACTTAACGTTAAGATTTAATATCCAATACTTCGAAATATCCATATGATGGTATTCTACTCACATTTAATAAATGGAGTCATGATATCCATATCTATAAATGAAGTCCTCTATTGATTAACAAATGAATACCACCAAAATATTGAGGAAAGACTATACTATATAATCGTACTCATTGATAGCTCAAATGATAACGCTTGCAACCATAAGTTCATAATTTATCTCATGATTGAGATAGACTCTCCGATTGTCTTCAAGTGAAAAACTTTTATCCACTGACGATTGTGGATAAATTAATTCACTGTGATCCTATTCAATGCACCTAGTGCACTAGACTCTTTTACCCAAAGACACCACACTTTGATGATTTTAGACTCGTCATAACACATTTGATCCCACTTAAATGCTATCAAAAGAATCTACAACTTTGACAAGAAAATGGCGCCCAACCTTTTTCTTAAGTTGTGAATATTATTCAAGACTAACTACAGAATTGTGTCTACCTCATACATATCTAGATGCACGAACAATTCTTCTTTTCTCATAGTCTTTTGACCTTATGATTATTTACTTTTGATAATTATAATAATTAAACTATAAATGCTATAAGATTTGTTAAATTAGAAATCACTTTATTAATTTGAAAATATTGTCAAATACATTATTATACTCTTGCTATCGAGCATAATCCCAACATAAAGTATAGACTCAAGCTTAGCGATATTCTCCTTATCGCCTGCCTTATTGGCATGCATAGAAGTTTGAAATATCGATAACGGAGAGTAGGATCCATACTTGAGAAATTGGTGAGAGCAATAAAACATGAACCGTTGGTAAAGAAGAGGTGGAACAAGGGAAAAAGCTCGAGATTTGGAAAATAAGAAAATTTTAGGGTATTTTTATGGAAGAAAATATGGAGTCGTGAGTGGAAAATAGAAAAGTTTCGAATTATATATAGGAGTGGATGACGTCTAACATACGAGAGTGGGAGTAGGTGCACAAACCCCAAAAATCATGCATCGTTTGAAATTTGAAAAGTTGCTAATGATTGCGTCAGCCGAAACGGATGTGGTTAGGGTTAACTCTTCGTTGTTACGCATTAATGAGATACGAGATAGAAGAGAAGAACAAATTAAACATACTTCGCCGAGCAGGCTCCCTTTTGGAATGAGATACTCGGTCTTGTATGTTTAAGGGGTATTGTTATTGGTGAAATTTAGATAGCATGACACGTTTTTAAGAGACAAGGGTCATGGGTGCCACGTCACTAAAAGTCAAACAAACTGAACCAACCTAAGTTGACCATGGAAGGCCCATAAGCCCATCGACTAAGATGACCTAGACAATCAGGTAAGAAGACCCGATCGGGACCATCAAGATGGTCGGGGTGAAGTCTGTGATCGGTGAAAACCACCGATCGAGGAAAGAGACTTTGGTCGGGATTGATAAATGATTGGCTGACTGACACGTGGATAATATTCGGATTTAAGAAAGTTAAGACTCTAATACGTAGAAGAGGAATCCGACCTAAATAAGTCATCTCGAAACAAACTTCCTTTTAGATATCAAGATACAATTAGGCAAGAGATCTAAGGCAGTTAAAATACAATCAACGTAAAACGAGAAGGAGAATAAAACGACTCCAATAAGTTAGAATTTTGTTCCATTACGGGAACTTACATTACTTGTACACCAAGAATTAGGGTTATATACATGTATAAATAGACCATAATAACACCTATAAAGGGGTGAAAAATTCTGTTTAAACAAGTGCGAGAGAGATTGAGGGCTGTAATTGTCTTCTACATAGTGAATTTTTATCGTCATCGGCAGCAACCGTGGATGTTTCCCCGCCTTAGGGTTTTACCACGTAAAATATTGTCTTTATTATTGCCTCCTTACTTTTGCAATTTATTATTCATAATTATTTACATCCATCTTGTGTGACGTGTGGTGAATCGTAATTGATCCAAAAACCACCGTCAACACAATGCAATTTTAAAATTTAGTTTATCAAACACCTAGCTATTCTTTTGTTAATCTAATTATTTCTAAAGTTAAGCTATAAGCGGATTTTTTTTAAGCAAAGTAGTCCCAAATATAGCCTAGTAATGGTATATGAAGAGAAGAAATAATATATATATTGAGTATAAAATGATTATGATGATGGAGTATTGTTGGTAGTTGATAATGAGTTTGTAAGAGGAAATCTGAATTTTTTTCCACATATCTTCCCGAATTTTTTTTATTTTTTTTTTAAATCTCCTTATCCCCCCCCCCCCTAAACTTTACACGAGTTTGTATTTTACCCTTGAACTTTTTTTTAGGTGTTAAACCCCCGAACTCTCATTAATTGACAAATTTTGATTGTAGATTCCCCTTCAAATAGACGTTCAGGGGCAATAAACCAAACCGTTTGCCAATTAAAAGTTAGGGGGACTGGTGCCAATAACCCTTGTTTTTTTTTCCTTTATCACTTTCCTTTATTTTTTTAATTTTTTTAATTGGGTATTTTTCTAAAATAAATAAATAAATAAATTCACAGAATAATGAAACAGAATAATAAATAACGACATTTTGGATTATTTACACACTCAATAGAATTAGTGGTAACATTAACTGTTAACCGTAAGGTGATATTCGTATAATTTTGATCAAAAGTTATATATGTATGCAATTAAACCTAAACTTAGAAGTGTTTATACATTTACCCTTTCTTCGATTGCACGGTCTTTTCACTTAGGGCACGTTTTGTGCGCGGCATGGAATATGATTATTTTCATAGGATTAATTTGGATTAAAATTAGTAATGTGATATTTGGTATTGTATATTATTGGATTAAAATAATCGTATCTCTAGTTTAGTGTGATATGGGATTATATATAAAATAATTATCATATATTTAATACATGTGAAATTTATTAATATGAAATTAAATTAAATAATTTTGAGATAAATTAAGTGTTGACGTCGATTTCTGGATGTATCAGAAAAGTCAACAAGGATTGGATTTCATCTGTGATTTCAAAGAGAAAGAGATAAGAGAAAGTAATCAAGACGCAAGTTTTTACGTGGTAAAACTCCGATGACTGGAGAAACGTCCACGGGTCGTTGAATGATCAACCAAGCCAAAATCCACTATGAAATTATAATATTACAACTCTCTGATCTCTCTTTCTTCTCTCTGTATTTTTCTATGATTGCTGTATATCACTTTTTTGGTGAGATTATGGGTCTATTTATATGTATATAAAACCCTAGTCGGCTTTGTACAAGTAATAGATCTTTGTATTTAATTATGATTACTTGCTTGAAGCGGACTGTCTTCTTTCCTGTTTCAGAGTCTTGTATTTAAATTGAATGGGACTCTAGTAATGTAGTCCAATTAGGACTTGTTTCCTTATAAGAGCGTAGTCTTTTTAAAGAAATAAAGTTGTTGCCTGATTGGGAACCCTTCCTGCTCAGTATTTTGTTCTCATTGGGATTCCTTTTTGATATGGATATCTTCGTGTATTTAATGACTTTTCTTCATATTTTTCCCGAGTAAGGACAATACCCGCTGGTCCCGAGTAACATTATTTGATCCCGAGTAGAAATGTCATTTAACCAGTCCCGAGTGTTATTGACTGATCATGAGTTGTATATGATGTCGATTGACCCTGAGTAGATTTTGTTCAACATCTGCTTACTCGGGTTTTCTCTTCTTTGGTGATGTCTTGTAGGATATTTTCTCAATGTCTATTTGGATGTCCACCTGGCAATTTATCCTCGTTGTTGATGATGTGTACGTACGATAAAAATTCATATACGACAATACCCTTTTAACATATTTTTGCTGAACAGGGTTGTTTCAGGCAAAAGTATTTTAATCAGTTTTTTTTAATCTTTTCAAAACCCGAGTAAATGTCTTGTCATAATGGCGTGTCTTGATGGTGACCCTGTAAATTCGATTTGCCTCCTCACGCGAGGTCTTTAATGACGACGACGTTTTGGAGTTTTGACTGTGAAAGCCAGTTCTCTCTTTGACATGTGTCCCTTGCCTCTTCGTTTTTCGATATCATTTATGAGAAACGACCTACATGTTTCCCCATGCGCCGCCTTCGTCATCAAACCTCATCATCGTTTTTTCCTGCCTTGATATCCTAGGGTTTCATGCTATCATCTCTTTAAATTCTTCACTAAGAGACAGCGTTGGTTCATTCTCAATAATTTTCAGCAGAAAAAATTTCTCAAACCCAGATTTCTTTACGCAGAAGGTCACGATTCTCCTTTGAAGATCTTGTATCAAATTTTATTCAAGGTTAGTTTTAATGGAGCCATCTTCCCGTCATCGACTTTTTAATATTGCTCTTGATGCATTAGAACGTAGGGGTTTCCAGTTGGTTTCCTGTATTAGAAGATTACTATTGGAAATCCCTGCCGACGATCCTCCATTTTTAGAAGTTGATGTTTCTGGGCTTCACTCTGACGTCACTTTTAGTCCTATATCCAGTTCTTCATCTAGTTTTGATTCTAACATTTCTAATCACAAGGTACCTCTTCAAAGGATGGGGAAACATCAAAGCATAAGTGAAGTCCGTAAGCACTACTTGGGAGATATTCGGATCAAGGAGCAGACTGTCACGAGAACGATGTCGAAGAGACATTCAGGGCATCTCGTCTCACTTTCTCTGTTGACTGCCCTAGTGGGTTTGACACCGAGCCAAATGTGGTCGGGCCAGATGAGATAGAGAAGTATCGTGCCCGATTCGATTTGCCCCATTCGGTCACTCTGATCCCAGCTGGTGATAGAGCCGTTTGGAATCCTCCCCCAGGCATGGTGGCGATCTATGGATCCATGCTCTGCTGTGGCGCTACTTTCCCTTTTTAGCCATTCATTGCTTGGTTTTAAGCTGAAGCAGGGATTGCTCCGGCTTAACTGGCCCCGAACATCTATAAAATTTTGATGTGCTTGTGGCACATGTACAGTCGGAAGAACTTATCGCCGCCCTCCCCGAGTAATATCAGGCATTTCTTTACACTGAGGCAGTCTGGCAAGACAGGAACCTATTTCCTCATATCTAATCCGCCAGACTGTTGGGTCCCCAAGGGGACAAAGGTGAGTCGGGGAGCTGATATCTCTGATGACCCTAAAAAGAGGGGTTTCGTATGGGGATTCCCTACATCCAATAAGTTCTGGAAGAACAGTTGGTTTTTCACCGGAGGGAGTCTCGGTCTTGAAGTCACCCTCAGATCTGGGGATACTCGGGCGGTGTTGAAAGTCCCCCGTTTCTTCTGTTCCTCTGAGATATGGAACAGGAAGAAAATTGATTACAGCGATACTGAGCTGACCAGACTTACTCGGGCAGCAGTTAGCACTCTGGAAAAGAGGAGTAAGACTTATCTCTTTACTGAGTAGAAGATGATAGAGTTCGGCTTCTTCAAACAGATTTCGGGCTATCGCAGGCGATGTAAGTGATCTTTGTGGCCCTCTTTCTATTTTTTTTTGCTTTTATATTCTGACACGGTTCCTCCTTTTCTTCTAAGTGTACGATACGGACATTGTCTGCGATATTCAGGATCGCCAGGTGAAGTCTATTCTTCAGGCGAGTTGAAAAGAAACTTCTAGTTAGAGCAATGACGGAATTGCCCCGCCTGAGTCTGACGAGGAACCTGATGCGGTCGAATAACAAGTTCTCTAATATGTCCCCGAGGACGTTGTTCAACCGACCGTATGAGAGACTAGTGGTTCGAGCGGCCCGACAGATACTCAACTGCCTGATGATGGGGAGAGGCAGAGTGACGGTCTTAGTGAAGGACCTGTTGTACGGTCAGATGCCGGTGATGGAAGTAATTCCTCCGCGGGACAAGTACCTTCAGGTCCTGAGTTTTTTGAGTCTTTTCGGGATGAGACTCAAGAAGATCCCGTAGTTGATCTCAGCTTCCACCGTTCTCGGGCCGAGAAACGGAAGGAAGTTAGCTCTCCAACTCGCCCTCTCAAGATCCCTCTGATGGTCTCTTTCTTCGACTCCAGCGACAAAAATATTATGGCTGACATTCCCCCAGGCGTTGATGTTGGAGCGTCGACAGATTTGGAGACTTCGGAGCCCAATAGGGGCCCCCTTGCATCGGCGGATGTGGGGACTTCGGAGCCGAACAGGGGTTTCCCTCCCCCCGAGGTTGAAGATCAAGAGGTTGAATCCTCGGGGGTTCCTTCATATTCTTCTCCACAGGATATGCTGCTGGAGATGTCATCCGGGTCGGGCTTTCATCGGAGAAGACCGCTGTAGTTGTTTTCGGGATGGCTCCCTGTCAGACCGTCTTCAAAACGTCTTTAACGGTGCATCTTATGTAAGTTATCCTTAACTTTAATTGTTTTGCTCATTTTTGTTTACTAGGTTTTTAATTAAACTTCTTTGTAGATTGTGGCCGAGTTCGATGAGCTGGTTCAGACGCAACAACATCAAGCTGATAAAATAAGGCGTCTCGAGGCTAAATTGAAGGAAAGTGAGGATAGCTGTGCTCGGGTCGAAATGGCTTTTCAACAAGAGGTTGGTTCTGCCCAAGTTTTTACCGACCACTGTCTGGCGAAGCAGTTAAAGTTGAGGAGAGGGCTTCTTCGGCAGAAGAGAAGGCTACATTACTTCAAAATTTATTATCTTCTGCCTAAGAATCAATGCTCAAGGCCGAGCAGGAAGCGGAGCAGTCCAAGTCGGTATATGAACAGAAGATTGAGGACTTGAAATGCCAAGCTCTGACAGTCGAATCCCTATTTAAAGAGGCTAGGCTGGAACTTAAAGTCCAGGGGGTTGATCGTTTTAAAAGATCCCCTACCTAAGATGCCCTCCTTCTTCGGGAGTTTCAGTGATGGCTAGTTTCAGCTGGCGAGTTCTTCAAAGTTAAGACTAGAGCGACTGAGAAGGCCTGAACCAACTGAGAGCTGTCAATCAAACATCATGTGGATCGGTCCTTGGAATCTTTTCGGACTCAGATGAAGGAGTGGAGAGCTTACTGTGGTAGCCTAGGCAAAGAGCCCCATCCCATGCATTTGGAGGTTCCATCTGAGCACTCCCTCTCGACTTTTTATGTCAGTCAAGAGTCGGTAGTGGAGGGTGTGGTGCCTGATGTCGGGCCGTTCCCAGGAGAAGATTACAACCAATGGATGAAGGATTTGGCCAACACGATTGTTTAGCCTTCTAATGAGAGTCTGCTCCGTGAATATGAGATGGTGCCTGACCCGAGTATTGACAAGAGTTCCAAATCCTCACAATCCTGATTTTTGTAGATAGGACTTTTTGTAAACTAACAATTCTATATAGAGAATTCTTTGTAATAATTCTTTTGTAAAAGAACTTTGTAACCATTCTTTTGAAAGATCAATAAAATTTCGAGTAGCTTCTAAACTGAGTTGTTTTTAATCTGATTCCATTGCTCATGAAATTTCTTCTTTGACTCTTGTTGCTGAGTATCTTATTAAACCAGCTATTTCTGTTCGGGTAACTTAACCGAGTATCTTATTGAACCGGTTTCGTTCCCTGAATAATTTTTAACTCCAAGTATCTTATTAAACTGGCTGTTGCAATCTTCATGCCAAGTATCTTATTAAACTGGCTAACTCCGATGTTCGGGTAACTTCACCGAGTATCTTATTAAACAGGTTGTCACCTGAATAATTTTAATGTCCAGTATCTTATTAAACTGGCTATTGCAATCTTTATGCCAAGTATCTTATTAAACTGGCTAACTCTGATGTTCGGGTAACTTCCCCTAGTATCTTATTAAACCGGTTGTCACCCGAATAATTTTAATGCTAAGTATCTTATTAAACTGGCTTTTCAATCTTTATGCCAAGTATCTTATTAAACTGGCTAGTATTATTAACCGAGTCATCTTAAAACAGACAAGTAGGTTTATACTTATGTTTCATACACGGTTGCTATGCGAACATTACATCAAGGCTCACCATGATCATATGTTCGAGTCCTTACGCATTACCGAGGATGTCTCTCCAGTTTTTATACGCAAGGGTTTACCGAATCGTTAAACTTTTTTGAATCGCTTAACACAGCTACGCATTTCACCGGAATTTTTCCCGATAGTGTCCCGAGCTGGTGCATCGGGTTTGTCTTTTTTCTAAGGTCAATTGACCTTGCTCTGCTGGCATGCTCTTTCGAGCTTCTCCGTCCATTCGGGAATCAATGGTCCCAAGTATTCTATTTGAATGTTCTTATTATCATGCTTGTCTTCCATATGTTCTTATTATCATATATTTTTTTTTGAAATCCCGAGTTTGATGCTTTATCTTTCGGAAATCCATAGTTTGATGCTTTATCTTTTGGAAATCCAGAGTTTGATACTTTATCTTTCGAAAATCCCGAGTTTGATTTTTATTCATCACTGTAAAATCAACAGTTTTAAATTCCACGACTAATATCTAACCTAACTAAAATTGCCCTGACTGGAAAAAAGAACAAAAAATAATTTAAGGATAGAAAATCTTCAGATATTGGGCATTGCATGTCGGGGTAAAACCTCTCCATTGGGTCGTGCAATCCAATATGCTCAATGGCCAGCTATTCCTTAGACTTTGTACGGGTCTTCCCATTTGTCAGCAAGGGAACCTGTAACTTTATTTTTTGTGTTCAATGACACCTTCCTGAGTACCAGGTCTCCTAGCTGGAACTTTCTGACCAAAACATGAGAGTTGTAGTGGCGAGCTACTCTTTACTGATATGCCATATTTCGTATTCGGGACTTCTCCATTTTCTCTTATAGCTCATCTAGACTTTGCAATAGCATATCAATATTCTGTTTTTCATCATATCACCTGATCCGGGGTGACGCATATGACGTTTCTATGGGGATAACAGCTTCTGTTCCAAACGCTAGAGTGAATGGAGTCTCTCCGGTTGACGTTCTTGCTGTTGTCCGGTATGCCCATAATACTTCGGGAATCTTTTCAACCCAGCTTCCTTTCTTGGCATTTAGCTTTGCTTTGATTGTGTGCTTGATGATTTTGTTCACTTCTTCGACCTGCCCATTTGTTTGAGGGTGGGCAGATGTGGCATAGTAATTAACAATCTGGTACTCTTTGCACAACTGTCTAAATTTCGGGTTATCGAACTAGGTGCCGTTGTCAGTGATTATAGTGTTTGGGACTCCAAACCTATAAAGTATATTCTTTTTCACAAAATTTATGGTGTTTACTTCTGTGATATGCACCAATGCTTCGGCTTCTGGCCACTTCATGAAATAGTCAACGCCTACTATGACATACTTTGCTCCACCCCCTGTTCCGACTGGCATTGGCCTGATTAAATCTAAACCCTATATGGAAAATGGCCATGGGGATGTGAGGTTTCTAAGTTGCTCAAGGGGTTGTCGGATGTCATTAGCAATCCTTTGGCAAATATTGCAACTCTCCGAACATTGTTGTGCATCTGAGAACAGAGTAAGCCAATAATAGCCTTGCATGAGTACCTTGTATGCCAAACTTTTACCCCCGTGTGGTTTCCGCAAACTCCTCCATGGATTTCCTGTAATATCCGATATGTATCCTCCTCTGACACACATCTTTGGAGTGTTCGGGAATACCCAATTCTGTATAGTTCTCCTCCAACCAATGTGTACCTTGCTGATCTATACCTGATACGTTTTGCTTGTCAGTGATCTTCCGGGAGCACGCCTTCTTCCAGGAACCTTTTTATCTGAGTCATCCAACAGTCTGGCGGTGTTCAAATTTTTGAAATTTCTAAGTTTCTTGGTCCAGCTATGCTCGGTTTGAGAAGATGTACAACCGGAATAGTTTTTGGCTTGATTGTGGTTGTTGCAGACGCTAGTTTGGACAATGCATCTGCCTTTTCATTTTCCTCACTGGGGATCTGGACGATCTTATATTCTTTGAATTTCTAGAGGAGCTGTTTTGCAATATCGTGGTAGGCTATCATGCCTTCATCCTTGGCTTGGTACTCATCCAGGACTTGGTTGACAACTACCTGTGAATCGCTAAATATCTCGACCTCATCTGCCCCGAGAGCTATGCAGACTCTGAGTCCAGCTAGTAGTGCCTCGTACTCGGCTTGATTGTTGGTTGCTTTGAAGTCAAATCTCATGGCACATTCGACATCATCTTCTTCTAGAGTGCATACTACGATCCCTGCCCCGCTACCATGAGTGTTTAAAGAGCCATCAACATACAATTTCCATGGGAATTGTTTTCCCAACATCCTTTTTGCTTCCAGGTTTGGCTCTGTGAATTCTGCTATAAAATTCCACTGCTTGCCCTTTGAGGGATGTCCTGGGGACGTAGTAGATATCGAATTCATTTAGCTCGATAACCCATTTGGTTAGTCTTCCTGAAATCTCTGGCTTATGTAGAATTTGCGTTAATGGGCAGTCAGTTAGTACCTGGATTGTATGAGCCTGAAAATATAGTCTTAGCTTCCTTGCTGCTGAAACCAATGCTAGGGCCAATTTTTCTGCCTGTGAATACCTGGTCTCGACTGGTAGAATTGCCTTGCTGGTATAGTATATTGGCTTCTGTACTCCATATTCTGTTCTAACTAGGACTGAGCTGGCTGCTAGTTCTGTAATTGATAAGTGCAGATGAAGTCTCTCCCATCTGAGGTTTTGAAATGATGGGAGCTTGCCCTAGGTATTCTTTAATTTTTAAGAATTTCTGCTCGCATTCTTCATTCCATTTGAGTCATTTCCCTTATTTAATTATTTTGAAAAATGGTGTGCATCTGTCTGTGGCCTTTGAGATGAATCTACCCAAGGAAGCTAAGCATTCTGTTAGGCGCTGTACTTCTTTGAGGGTCCTTGGTGAAGTCATTTTCTGCAGGGCCTGGATCTTTTCGGGGTTGACTTCGATTCGTCTTTAGTGGACTTGAAAACCCAGGAATCTTCCAGAAGGAACTCCCAATAAACATTTGTTCGGATTTAGCTTCATTTGGTATCTCCTCAAGACATCAAATGTCTCTCGTAGGTCTGAAGTATGCTTGTCTGCCGTGATGCTCTTGGTCAGCATGTCATCAATGTATACTTCCATGTTTCTTCTTATTTGCCATGCGAAGATTCTGTTGACCAGCCTTTGATATGTTGCCCGTGCATTTTTTAATCCGAAGGGCATCACTGTGTAACAGTACAAACACTGATCAGTTGTGAACGATGTCTTTTCTTGGTGAGCTTTGTTCATCCGGATTTGGTTATATCCCGAGTAGACGTCCATGAAGCTGAACAATTCATGGTCTAATGTAGCGTCCACCAACTGATCTATCCTAAGAAGTGGAAAACTGTCTTTCGGGCATACTTTGTTCAGATATGTGAAATCTACGCACATCCTCCACTGTCCATTCTTCTTTTGGACGAGGACTACATTAGCTACCCATTGAAGGTAATTGACCTCTCTAATCGATCCTACAACGAGTAGCTTCTCTACTTCCTGTTTGATTGCCTGACTTCTTTCGAGATTGAATGATCTTCTTTTTTTATCACCTGCCTTGTATTCGGGTTTACTGTGAGATGGTGAGATATTATTCAGGCATCTATCCCGACCATGTCTTCATGACTCCAGGCGAACACATCCCTGTATTCTTTAAGTAGATCAATGAGGCTTTGTCTGACTTTTCCTTCCAGGTTAGCCCCGATCTTGATCTTTTTATCTGGTTTATCTTCTTTCAAGATGATTTCTTAGACCGGTTCTGTTTTGGATTCATTCAGCTCTTCCCTTGGATCGAATTCTAATGATAATGGCTTTTGGTTCTGACTCGGCTGTGTTATAGAGCAAACATGCTCATCATTCTTGTCTTTGTATACTGACAGACTAGCTCTTCGGGCCATCTCTTGGGATCCCTTGACTACTCCGACCCTTGTTCGGTCAGGAACTTGATCATTAAGGCATAAACGGCTGTTAAGACCTTAGTTTTATTTAAGAATGGCCGACCCAACAAAGCATTATACAGCCAATTGTCTAAGTCTACTACCACGAAGTCGAGCAACACAGTTCTCTGACAAGGTGCCACTCCGATCTTCACAGGTAGCTTTACCGTCCCGAGTGACCTAACCTCAATTCCCCCGAATCCTCTAAGTGGAGTGTGGAAAGACTGTAGGACCTTTCGGTCCAACCTGAGTTGATTATAGACAGCTACATTAAGAATGTTTACCGAACTTCCATTGTCTATCAAGATTCTCATATCTTCATGGTGACCAATCCGGGCACTTATGACTAAGGAGTTATTTGGCCGAACGTCGACCCTATGTGAGTCTGCTTCTGTGAATGTTATTGGGTCCTATCCTTCCTTTACTCTTTTCGGGTCTGGCTCCACCGAGTTCACATCAAAGTTATGTCTTGCTTCTACTGCTTCTACTGCTTCTACTGCTTCTCTAATTTCCTGTGTTCGCTCTCGGTTACTTCTCCCAGCGGATCGTCCACCAAAGATCGTATGTATTACTTGATTGACCTCTGGACTGGCCCTTTGGCTTCGACCAGAGCTGTGATCGGCCCTGATCTCTTTCTTTGTTTCTGATTTCTTATCATTTTTCAAGATTACATCATGTAGATGTCCTTCCCGAATGAGGGTTTCTGTGTAATCTCTGAGCTGGTAACACTTGGATGTCTCATGACCAGTTTCTTTATGGAATTGACAGTATTTGGTTGTATCTCTCCGGGCGAACTGAGACTGTCATCGTGGCTCTTATACCAAATTCTTTGTTTCCAAAATGGCCAGGATTTCCTTCTACTTTTTCCGAAGAGGGGTGTAGTTGGTATATCTATCTCAGTATTTTTCTGTGGTATGTTCGGTATTTCGCCTGTTTCCCCCGTCCTTGCTCTTTTCTTTGCTGTTTCCTTTCTTTTTTCCCTTTTGGTTCTGCACTTTGGACTAGGCATCGTTCTCGGGTTATCCTCTATGCATGTAGCATCCTTCAGTGGCTAACTCTTCTTCCTCGGCTAGTGCATATCGTCTTGCCATGTCTATTATATCTGCATATCTGGTCAGACGGGCTCGTCTTAAGTTAAAAGATAACCGTCCATTTTGTAGGTTGTTGATGAATGCAACAATTATTGTTTCATCATTTGCACTGTCGATTTTTGATACCGCTTGACCGAATCTCCCCATGTATTTCTTTAGCGACTCATCTTTCCCTTGTTTTATTTGAGAAAGGTAAGCCATTGATTTTTTCCTGTGAACATTGCTCAGAAATTGCCATGAAAAACTCCTGCTCAGTTCACTGAATCTTCTGATGCTTGCTGGGGGCAATCTCCCAAACCATCTTGTGCCCATGTCTCCTAGAGTTTATAGAAAGTTGAGGCATAGTAAGGGATCACTATGGGCATACTGGGCCATAGCACTTTTATAGCGTCTGATATGTTCCTTTGGGTCTGTATTCTTCTTGAACTGTTCTACGTGTGACATCTTGAATCTTTCTGGGAATGAAGTTCGCAGGATGTCTCTAGTGAATGGTCTATCAGAATCCTCATCAGATAGATCATTGTACCGATAACATCTGACCAGTTTGTCCATCTGACGCATATTGTTCTCGACTTCTCGAGTTAGGCTGTGGATTACGACGTCCCTGTTTCCCACCGAACTTTCCTGATGGTTGAATCGTTGGGTGATTGTCATTCCTCTTTCATGCTCTTCACTTTGATGTCGGGTTTCACGTATGATACCTTGATGATGCTTGTGATGGTGTTGATCACTATCTTCTGATGATGACCGATCCTTGTGCCGATCATGTTTGCGGTGTCTAGTACGGACTGTCTGATCCTGGTTCTGCTTCTGGCGTGGTCGTTCCTCTTCAGCTGTTTCACGTCCAGCCTGATTGATTAGAGTAGATTTCCTTCCGGCTTTCGGTGTTTTTTGTTCTAGCCCTACTACAACCGAACGAAGCCTCGTAGGTGGGAGGTTAGAAGTTTATGCCTCTACAACCAGTAGATCAACTCCTTCCTTTGCTACGTCTGCCACCAATTGTTGCAACGCTTCTCGAAAACGTTGTGTTAGATCTCCATTGGTTGGAGGAACTTGCTGGATCCCCACCAGGAATGTAGGTTGGTTCTCCGTGGTTGCAGTGAGATCTCGCGAGGTGCTGCCAACATGGAAGTTATTTGGAGATTTTTGGACATCCCCGGAACTTCTTCTGCTTCTGCTTTATGCTATTGCTTTTAATTAAATCGAAGGTTTTGCCGCTCCTTCTAGCGCCAATTGTTGGCGTCGATTTCTGGATGTATCAGAAAAGTCAACAAGGATTGGATTTCAGCTGTGATTTCAAAGAGAAAGAGATAAGAGAAAGTAATCAAGACGCAAGTTTTTACGTGGTAAAACTCCGATGACCGGAGAAACGTCCACGGGTGGCTGAATGATCAACAAAGCCAAAATCCACTATGAAATTATAATATTACAATTCTCGGATCTCTCTTTCTTCTCTCTGTATTTTTCTATGATTGCTATATATCTCTTTTTTGGTGAGATTATGGGTCTATTTATATGTTTATAGAACCCTAATCTGTTTTGTATAAGTAATAGATCTTTGTATTTATTATGACTACTTGCTTGAAGCGGACTGTCTTCTTTCCTGTTTCAGAGTCTTGTATTGAAATTGAATGGGACTCTAGTAATGTAGTCCAATTAGGACTTGTTTCCTTATAAGAGCGTAGTCTTTTTTAAAAAATAAAGTTGTTTCCTGATTGGGAACCCTTCCTGCTCAGTATTTTGTTCTCATTAGGATTCCTTTTTGATATGGATATCTTCGAGTATTTAATGATCTAATCCGTGTGAGCTAAGCGCTGGGCTTTTATTCAGTTTTCTTCATATTTGTCCCGAGTAAGGACAATGCCCGTTGGTCCCGAGTAACATTATTTGATCCCAAGTAGAAATGTCATATAACCAGTCCCGAGTGTTATTAACTGATCCCGAGTTGTATATGATGTCGATTGACCATGAGTAGGTTTTGTTCAACATCTGCTTACTCGGGTTTTCTTTTATTTGGTGATATCTTGTAGGATATTTTCTGAATGCCTATTTGGATATCCACTTGGCAATTTATCCTTTTTTTTATGACATGTACGTACGATAAAAATTCACATACGACATTAACTATGTAATTTTTAAAAAATAAATAAAAGATTAAAAAATTAACATTTAATATTTAAAAATAATTAATATTTAGTATTTTTAAATATTTTTATATAGTTTTAGAATTAAATTTTTAAAAAAAGAATTAAAAAAACATGGGATTGAATAGCCCCACCGCACCATGATAAAACGGTTGCATATAATTCGACTAGTTAAAAAAAATATTTAAACTAAAATTTGAAAAAAATATATTTAAATTGTTCATTAAATATAATTTAAATATTTAAAACCAATTTTAAGTAAAACACTATTTATTTTTACTTGTTAATATTAAAAAATATTATTTTTAAATTGCTGAAATTAAACATTTTTATTAATTATTAAAATATATTTATATTTTAATTACATGAAAAATAAAATAAATTGAAAAGAGAAAACCTTATAAGTTGGTTGCATGGGATAAGTTGGTTGTATGTGATTATTTTAATCTCATCCCATAAACATGCAACCAACAAACATAAGAGATGAGATTAAAATTAGTCATATCATATCACATCTCATACACCAAACATACCCTTAAGAGAGACATAACTTTCAAAAGCATCCTTATGCTTTGACTAATTTATATATCTTCTATCTCAAGTTTCACATATTATCCCTTTTGATCCTAACTTTCATAAATGTAATACTTCAGTCCATCCGAGTAATTTAATATTTAGGCTGGGCACGGTTTTACAATCTGATATAAACCGAATCGAACAAAACCAAACCTAAAATACGTGTTCAGCTTGAGTAACCTTGTTAGGATGAGTCAATCCAATAAAAAAAATAAACTGAAATCAAGTTTATGTGGGTCAGATATGGCCTTATTGTGATGTATTCACACAAGTTGATTGATGTAGAATACTTTCACCAGTCAATTAATCAAGAACGAAAATATCAATATCGATATCGGACTTTCAATTTTTTGTAAACATCGGGGATAATATGGATATCAATGGATATTCTGTTAAAAATTGAAAAATAATAAAGATATTTGCACCTACATTTTGGAATTTTTTGTAAAATTTTAAGACAATCTTAAATAAGTAATTATGCATCAAATGAATCATTTTTTGAAAAAATTATCATAAATATATATTTTTATTTATTTATAGTCCTCTCAAACATGTCTGAAATTTAGTACCAACAAGGTACATTTACATATGATTTGAACAACAATTCCCTAAAAATTTTGCTTGCATTGTTTTCGAGATAGTTATTAATATGACATGTTTATGTTGCTTTATCTATTCCAACGGATCCATAAATTATGTTGTTTTGATTTATCCAACTTGGTGGATATTATTGATATGCATGCATAGAAATTACATATGGCGTTTGTGACGAAGGATAATCAAATATATTTTAGCCACCATAACTACCATAATATCTACCAAATAGTAAAACAATTTTCATTAATTTGACACATTCATCCTTGTTGTTTACCACAACTTTGATCAAAATGTTTATCTACTTGCACCGGCATCCCAACCTATTGCACTAACATCACAACCTCTTACACAAACATCCCAACATGTTGCACCATAATCCTAACTTGTATATTTCTATATCGATCTTCCTCTAAGTTTAATGGTAAATGGCTTGATACATTGTCAATATTCCAAATTCCTATCTCATCCCTATTATCCCCATATTCTCATCCACTATTTTCATCAAAGGTATGTTGGTCATCAAAAGAGCTGCTAACATTAACTTCACAGTCTATACCAACTGTACCAACTGTAGTGGTCAAAAAATTGATCTTTAACCCAAAAAACAGGCCTACAAACTAATTAAAAGATATAAGGATTTCAAGGTTGTTTCAAAGACCTTTAAAGGGCCTAAATAAGAAACAAAATAACTAATGCCCAACATGGCCCAAAAAGGGAATAGGTCTAAATGCATGACCCACTAAGGTATCTGACCAAACAAACACATGGTCAATAGCATATTCAAATTGTCAAAATCATGTCAGACGTTACACGAAACCGAACATCTGTCAGGCGTTGCACGAAACCCAACGTCTGATAAGGCCCTTATTACCCGATTCAAATGAATCAAAATGGAAAATTAAAGAGCCGAAAATCACGCTCTCATAAAGGACACGATACATGAAGATTCCAGAGGCTTGACTATAAATACTAGACCTCTTCTCAAATAAGAGGGTTCTGATTTTCTTGTATTCATATGTGAAGGCTCTGATAACATAGCTCTACAATCTTCTCCCAACATTAATTGTTGCTCCACGATCAAGTAAGAGATCAACCTAGTTGTTCTATAAGGTTGATCGACCCAATCCACGATTGATCGACATCGAGTCAAGAAACCTCCCAAATATCAACCTATCAAAATCATCGATATACAATATCGACCCAATTGTAGATTGATTCACATTGAATCTAGTACAAATCCTATCCAGTTTCATCATATCAATCGATAATCAACAAATAGCTCAACTTGATACATCGAGTAAAACGGTTTGTCATTTCAAACTTATATTTATTGACTTTTATCTTATAATACGCTGACTTGAGCATCGAAGAGCCCCCCTAAAGGAACACCCCCCCATGTGGTTTTCCACCGCATGGTTTGTCCCTTGTTTTATAGATTGCTAGTGCCCACCTCGTCGACCTCGAATTAATTGTTGATCCGATCGACTACACTAACTTCTTCTGTTTTCACTTGTTCAATATTTATTCCCATGTCATGAGCATGAGAAACAATATATGGATCGAGATTTCATTCCTAATCATCCAAGTAGGCAAGTCCAACCTAATCAAAATTAAGATTATAGTTATCGTTGATTGCTTTAGTGACTACTTGAACTAGATCCATGAAATCAATTTCGTTTACTTTATCTCTTTCAGATGTTTTAACTTTAAGTTTTAACACTATATTATAATAACAATAAACAAGTTGTTCAAGCTTAGAAAAGACAAGATAGTTTCTTTGTTTTTGTCCAGATTAAAGCAAATGTGGGTCAATTTCTTTATTTTATAACAGTATGCGAACAACTATTGTACACAATGATTGAGCATCATTTCCATATATTACCCACCAATCAGTTGCAATAAAAATTAATAGGTATTAACCTCCCTCATTTAGGATAGTAACCATCAATGATTATATATAAAGTTTGTCACAGCCCTAGCATCATGAATGACACTTGCAACAAAGTCTTTCTTTCCAATATCCTCAAAAATAAAAACTATACAATGTGTTGAACAAGGAGTCCAAAACAAGCAATATTTTTTCATCAAATTTTTACATGCTTTCACAAAATACAGAGACATTGAATGTTATAATGTGTACGATATTTTACTCACTGTCCTCTTTCACCTCATCTTTTAGCAATCCTCAAATATACTAACGATCCTTAATTTTGTTAGATGTGTCAACATATTATAGGAAAACTATGTGCCCTTTACAATACACCATACAATTATCGATGATCTTGTCGATCATGTGCACCCATCGTATATTATGGTACAACCATATTTCTCATATTTTGTTTTGAAGCTATCAACATGCTATTTCATGTCCTTGTACTCCATTCCCAAGAAAATATGTCTGATTTCATATACCGATAGTGGTTGAAATCGAACACATATATTCACATAACGTTAAATTTCAGTATGAAAAAAATTAAAACAAATTAAAAATTTAAAAACGTTATTATTTTAAAAAAAATACAATACCATTAATAATCATATTCCTAAAATAAATAGAGTCGGCTTTATGTAAGAGCACACTATTATAAATATGAACTTCGATATTAGCCTCCCCATTTTTTCTCTGATGCGGCCATCTTAAACATATTTTACATTCTTTTTTTACGCACCTATTGATTTATACTATGAAGGTGCAATTGGAGGTTTATGATGCGGCTCTCGTACACTTTGAGAGTGTTGTAATTGTTGTAGTGGTTGGTTGCTACCATCAACTCCTAAACTCTCTTCTCTTTGACCTCCTTCTAAAGATTCTTACTTCTTGTTCTCTTTGTCATTCAGATGTTTTGGATGAATATATAGCGAAATTGTAATAATCTTGCTCATCAGGATGCGAAGCTTTAACTTCATGATAAATATACATGTCATCTTCCTCTTTTATATCATGCGAGTTTTCCCTTAATTCTTATTGAATTTCTTCGAGGGTGGCTCTATTTCCATCCAAAAAATATCTTGCTACATCCATGTTTTAATGAAACTTTTTTATTTATAAAATACCATTGCATTAGATTACTTAAAAGTAAATGACTCTATAATGGAAATTTAAATTTACTTCTTATACCAATAAGTTGAAAACTCAATCTGTTATAAACTCTAATAATATATACTTAATCAAAATTAACATAAATAAGAAAATATAATTAGTTTCACATAAGTCAAGGAATGGATGAATAAAAATTTGATTTCATGGATTTCAAATGTATTAAGGTATGTTAACTTTAAGTTTTATTATGGTTTTGCGATTGAAAAAAAAATGGTTTTTAAACGTAAAGAAGTTGGTGGATGGATTTTTGGAAAACCAAATTTTTAAACAAAAAAAAAATGATTGTAAATTCATAAGTATTAGGTCTATTAAAATGTATGAAGATTGGAGAGTGTAAATGAGACGGTTTATCCCACAATATTTTGAACAAATTAGAAACACTGGTCATTCTTCAGAGCATAAAAAATAAGGATTTAGCTAACTTAACTATTAATAGTGTTGACGTCGATTACTGGATATATGGAAAAAGTCAACAAGATTGGATTTTAGCTGTGATTTCAAAGAGAGGGAGAGGGAGAAGGAGAAAGTAATAGGACGTAAGTTTTACGTGGTAAAACTTCGATAACCGGGGAAACATCCACGGGTGGCTAAATAATCAACCGAGCCAAAATCCACTATTGAAAAGATTTACAACTCTCGATCTCTCTTTTTCTCTCTGTATTTTTCTAAATTTTCTATATGTTTTCTATATATCTTTTGTGACGAGATTATGGGTCTATTTATATGTTTATAGAACCCTAATCTTCTTTGTACAAGTAATAAAATATCTTTGTATTTTAACTATGATTGGTTACGTATTCGAAGTAATATGTCTTCTTTCCTATTTCGAATACTTGTATTGAGATCAAATGGGACTCTAGTGATGTAGTCCAGTTATGACTTATTTCCTTATAAAAGCGTAGTCTTTTTAAAAAAATAAAATTGTTGCTTGATTTGGAACCCTTTCTGTTTGGTATTCTATTCATGGAAATCTTATTTGATATGGATATCTTCGCGTATTCTAACGACTCTTGACTCATGTGAGTTACACGCTGGGCTTCTTTATTCGGTTTTCTTCATGTTTGTCCCGAGTAGAACAAGATATTAGCTGGTCCCGAATGACGTCATCTGATCCCGAATAGGTTTTGTTCAATATTTGTTTACTCATGCTTCTCTTATTTGGTGATGTCTTGTAGGATATTTTCTGAATGCTTATTCAGATGTCCACCTGGCAATTTTATCCTCTTTGTCAATGACGTGTACATTTGATAAAATTTACATACGACAATACCCCCTTAAAATATTTTTACCGAACAGGGTTTCGTTCCGGGTAAAAGTATTTTAATCAACCCTTAAATTTTTCGTCTCTGTAACGCTAGGGTAAATGTCTAGTCATAATGGCGTGTATTAATGGTGACCATGTAAATTCAATTTGCCTCCTTACGCGAGATCTCAATGATTGCGACGTTTTGGAGTTCTGACGGTCTTAACCGGTTCTTCTCTTAACACGTGTCCTCTACCGCTTCATTTCTCGATACGACCTACGCATCTCATAGTGTGCCGCTTATGTCATCAAATCTATCATTGATTTTTCCCGCATTGAGATCCTAGGGTTTCGTGTTATTACCCCTTTAAATTCTCCACTGAGGAGTTACGTTGGTTCATTCTCAAAAACTCAAACCAGAAGTTTTTCCAGCCCAGATTTCTTTATGCAGAAAATCGCTATTATCCGTTGAAGATTTTGCATCAGATTTCTTCATTCAAGGTTAGTTTTAATGAATCCGACTTCCCGTCATCGACTTTTTACTATAGCTCTCGAGGCGCTTGATCGTGGGGATTTTCAACTGATATCTTGCGCTCGAAGATTATTGAGGGAAATCCTCCCAGATGAATCTCTTTTTTTAGAAGTCGACGTTTCTGGCATTTACCCTGACGTCCATTTTAGTTCTGTATCCAGTTCAGATTTTGATTCATCTAGTTATGAATCTATCGTTTCTAATCACAGGGTACCAGTTCGATCAAGGATGGGAAAACATCAAAGTAAAAGTGAAGTTCATAAGCACAACTCGGGCAGCGTCCGGATCAAAGAACATATTATTAATGAGCAAGATGTTGAAGAGGAGTTTAGAAACTCTCATCTTTCTTTTTCTGTTGATTGCCCGAGTGGGTTTGACACCGAACTGAATGTGGTCGGGGTAGATGAGATCGGGAAATATCATGCCCAATTCGATTTGGATAATTTAGTTACTCTGATTCCTGCTGGAGATAGAGCTACGTGGAATCCTCCCCTGGGCATGATGGCAATCTATGGGTCCATGCTTTGTTAAGGCGTTACTCTTCCTCTTCAGCCGTTCATTGCCTGGTTTCTGGCTAAAGCAGGGTTTGCTCTAGCTCAATTGGCCCCAAATAGCTACAAGATCTTGATGTGCATGTAGCACATGTGGAGCCAAATGAACCTGTCGTCGCCTTTCCCAAGTGAAATCAGGCACTTTTATACGCTAAGGCAGTCTGGTAAGACAGGGACTTATTTCGTCATGTCTAATCCGCCAGATTGCTGGGTCCCCGAGGGGACACAAGTGAATCGGGGAGTTGACACCTCTGATGACGCCAAGAAGAGTGGCTTCGTATGGGGATTTCCTTCATCTAACAAGTACTGGAAGAACAGTTAGTTTTTTACCGGATGAAATCTAGGTCTTGAAGTCACTATCCCCGACTGGGGAAACTCGGAGGGTGTCGAAAGTTCCTCATTTTTTCTATTCCCCCGAGGTATGGAACAAGAAAAAACTTGAATTCAGCGATGCTGAGCTGACCAAACTTGCTCGGGCAGTAGTTCGTACTCTGGAGAAGATGAGCAAGACTTATCTTTTTAATGAGAAAAATATGATAGAGCTTGGCTTCTTTAGCCAGATTTTAGGCTACCACAGGCGATGTAAGTGATCTTTGTACACCCTTTCATATATATATATATATATATATATATATATATATATATTCTAACGCAATTCCTCTTTTTCTTCTAAGTGTACGACTCAGACAACGTCTGCGACCTTCTAGCTCATCAAGTGAAGTCGATTATTCAAGTGAGCCAAAAAGAAGCTTCTCGTCATAGCGAATAGGGCATTGCCCCACCCGAGTCAGATGAGGACCCTGATGAGGCTGGCGAGCAGATTCTAAAAAGTGTCCCCGAGAAAGTCATCCGACCGACAGTAGGGGAGTCTAGTGGTCCGAGTGGCCATACTCAGGAGTTGTTTGTAGACGGAGGGAGGCAGAGTGATGGTCTTGGTGAGGGGCTAGGTGAATCGAGCATCACAATTATGGTCCCTACCGATCGGACAGACGCCGGTGATGGGGTAAAACCTCTGAGGGACAAGTTCAACTTTTTTGAATCCTTTCGGGATGATGTTCAGGAAGATCCCTCAGCTGATCTCGACTTTCATCGCTCTCAGGCTGAGAAAAGGAAGGTGATTGATTCTCCCGCTCGCCTTCATAAGGTTCCTCGGGTGGTTTCATTCATCGACTACAGTGATAAAGACACTGGAGCTGAGATTCCCCTGAACGTTGATGTAGAAGCTTCAGCAGAAGTGGAAGCTTCTGGTCCGGACAAGGACTCCTTACCTCATGAGGCTGAGGATGCTAGAGCTGAACCCTCGGGAGACCCTTCCTATCCTTCCCCTGAGAATATGTTGTTGGCTATGTCATCCGTTCGGGCTTTCATCGGGGATTACCACTGGAGTTTTTTTTAGGATGGCTCTTCAACGGACTGTCTTCAGAATATTTTCAACGGTGTATCTTATATAAGTTATTCCTAACCCTTCCAATTGTTTTGCTTGCTTGCTTGCTTTCTAGCTAGATTTTTAATTTTGTTTCTTGTAGATGGTGGCCGAGTTCGCTGAGCTGGTTCAGACGCAACAACATCAAGCCGATAGAATAAGGCGTCTTGAGGCTCATCTGAAAGAAAGTGAGGATAGCCGTGCTCGGGTTGAATTGGCTTATCACAATGAGGTGGGCTCTACCCAAGTGTTTGTCGACCACTATTTGGTGAAGCAAGTGGAGGCTGAGAAAAGAGCCTCTTTGGCAGAAGAGAAGGCTATGTCACTTCAAAACTTGTTGTCTTCTGCTCAGGAATCAATGCTTAAGTCGGTGTATGAACAGAAGATTGAAGACTTGGAACGCCAGGCTTTAATGGTCGAATTCTTATCCAAAGAGGCCATGCTGGAACTTGAAGTCTAGGGGGTTGATCATTTTAAAAGATCCCCTGCTTACGATGCTCTTCTCCTTCGAGAATTTAAGAGAGAGCTAGTTTCAGCTGGCTAGTTTTTTAAGGTCAAGAATCGGGCAACTGAAAAAGCCCGAACCAATTGAGAGCTATCGATCAAGAATCACGTGGATCGGTCCTTGGAATCTCTTCGGACTCATAATAAGGAGTGGAGAGCTTATTGCCGTTGTCGAGGCAAATAGCCCCATCCCATGCATTTGGAGGTTCTATCTGAGCACTCCCTCTCGACCTTTTATGCCAGTCAGGAGTCTGTCGTGGAAGGTGTGGTGCCTGATGTCGGACCGATCCCGGGAGAAGATTACAGTAAATGGATGGATGATTCGGTCAATACGATTGCTTGGCCTTCCAATGAAAATATGCTTCGTGAATATGAAATGGTGCTCGACCCGAGCATCGGCAAGAGTTCTAAATCCTCCTAACACTTTGATTTATTTTGTAAAAATTCATTTTTGTAGAGATTCATTTTTGTAGAGATTCTTTGTAACGATTCTTTGTAAAGATTTATCAATGAAATTCTGAGTTAACTATAATTCTAAAAACTGAGTGGTTTGATTTGATTCATTGCTCAAGGAATTTCACTGAGTTTTTTCTTTAACTTGATTATGTTGTTGTCGAGTATCTTTCTGAACTGGCTATTGCAATCTTTTGTGCCAAGTGTCTTATTAAACTGGCTAATGCAATTTATGACAAGTATCTTATTAAACTGGCTATTGCAATCTTTATGCCGAGTATCTTATTAAACTGGCTATTGCTAATGTTCAGGTTACTTCACCGAGTATCTTATTAAACTTGTTTCGTTACCCGAATAATTTTTAACGCCAAGTATCTTATTAAACTGGCTAATTCTGATGTTCATGTAACTTCACTAAGTGTCTTATTAAACTTGTTTCATTACTCGAATAATTTTTAACACCAAGTATCTTATTAAACTGGCTAATATTATTAACCGAGTCATCTTAAAACATGCAAGCAGATTTATACTTGTGTTTCATACTCGGTTGCCACCCAAACATTACATCAAGGCTCACCATGATCATATGTTTGAGTCCTTACACATTACCGAGGATGTCTCCCCAGTTTTTCTGTGCAAGGGTTTACCGAATCGTTAAGACCGCTTAACACAACTATGCATTTCACTGGAATTTTTTCTGATAGCGTCAAGAGCCTTTCTCTAGAATCTGGTGCATCAGGTTTGAATTTTTGCTAAGGTCAATTGACCTTGCTCGGCTGGCATGCTCCTTCGAGCTTCTCCGCCCATTCGGGAATCAATGGTCCCGAGTATTCTATTTGCATGTTCTTATTATCATTCTCGTCTTTCATATGTTCTTATTATCATATGCTTTATTTTTTGGAAATCCCGAGTTTGATTTTTTTTTTATAACTGCAAAACAAATAAAGATTTAAGTTCTAAAACTAATATTTGATCTAACTAAAATTGTCTTAACTAGAAAGGAGAAGAAAAAATAATTTAAGGATAGAAAATTTTCAGATATGTGGCATTGCATGGTCGGGGTAAAACCCCTCCATTGGGTCGTGCACTCCAATATGCTCCATGACCAACTATTCCTTCGATTTTGTACGGGTCTTCCCACTTATCAGTCAGGGAACCTACAACTTTATTTTTTGTATTCAATGACACCTTCCTGAGTACCATGTCTCCTAATTGGAATTTCCTGGCCCGAACATGAGAGTTGTAGTGGTGAGCTACACTTTGCTGATATGCCATATTTCGTATTCGGGACTTCTCCATTTTCTCTTCTAGCTCATCTAGACTTTGTAACAGCATATCAACATTATGCTCTTCATTATATAGTCTGACCCTGGGTGATGCATATGACGTTTATATGGGGATAACAGCTTCTGTTCCAAACGCTAAAGTGAATGGAGTATCTCCTGTTGACATTCTTACTGTCGTCCGATATGCCCATAATACTTTGGGAAGCTTTTCAACCCAACTTCCTTTATTGGCATCCAACTTTGCTTTGAGTGTATGTTTGATGATTTTGTGTACTACTTCAGCCTACCCGTTTGTTTGAGGATAGGCAGGTGTGGCATATTAATTGGTAATTCGGTACTCCTTGCACAACTGTCTGAATTTCAGGTTATCGAACTGGGTGCCGTTATCAGTGATGATAGTGTTTGAGACTCCAAACCTGTAGAGTATATTATTTTTCATGAAATTTATGGTATTTGCTTCTATGATATGCACTAATGCTTCAGTTTCTGCCCACTTCGTGAAATAGTCAACGGCTACTATGGCATACTTCGCTCCACCCCCTGTCCTAGCTGGCATTGGGCCGATTAAATCCAAACCCCACATGGCAAATGGCCATATGGATGTGAGGTTTCTGAGTTGTTCGGGGGTTGTCAGATATCATTAGCAATCCTTTGGCAAGTATTGCAACTCACCGAACATCGCTGTGCATCTGAGAATAAAGTAGGCCAATAATAACCTTGCTTGAGTACCTTGTGTGCTAAAATTTTACCCCCAGTATGGTTTTCGTAAACTCCCCCATGGATTTTCTGTAATATCTGACATGCATCTTTGTCTGACACATATATTTGAAGTGTTCGGGAAAACCCCCTTCTGTATAGTTCTCCTCCGGCCAATGTGTACCTTGCTGATCGATACCTGATACGTTTTGCTTGTAGAGGATCTTCCGGGAGCACGCTTTCTTCTAGGAACCTTTTCAGCTTGGTCAACTAACCGTCTGACGGTGTTCGGATTTCTAAAATTTCAAAAAAAATTGGCTCAACTGTACTCTGTTTGAGGAGATATGCAACCTGAATAGTTTTTAGCTTGATTGTGGTTGTTGCTGATGCTAGTTTGGACAAAACGTCTGCCTTTTAATTCTTCTCCCTAGGGATCTGGGCAATCCTATATTCTTTGAATTTCTGGAGGAGCTGTGTTGCAATGTCACGATAGGCTATCATGAATTCATCCCTAGCTTGGTATTCGTCCAGAACTTGGTTGACAACTACCTATGAATCGCTAAATATCTCAACTTCATCGGCCCCAATAGCTATACAGACTCTGAGTCCAGCTAGTAGAGCCTCGTACTCGGCTTGATTATTGGTTGCTTTGAAGTCAAACGTCATGGCACATTCAACATCATCTCCTTCTAGAATGCATACTAAGATCCCTGCCCCGCTGCCATTAATGTTTGAAGAGCCATCAACATACAATTTCCATGGGAAATTTTTTCCCAACATCTTTTTTGCTTCCAGGATTGGCTTTGTGAACTCTGCTATAAAATCTGCCACTGTTTGCCTTTTGAGAGATGTCTTGGGGACGTAGTGGATATCGAATTCACTTAGCTCGATTGCCCATTTGGTTAGTCTTCCTAAAATCTCTGGCTTCTGTAAAATTTGTTATATTGGGCAGTCGGTGAGAACCTGGATTGTATGAGCCTGAAAGTATGGCCTTAGCTTCCTTGCCGCTGAAACCAATGCTAGGGCCATTTTTTCTGCCTGTGAATAACTGGTCTCAACTGGTAAAAGTGTCTTGCTGGTATAATACACTGGCTTCTGTACTCCATCTTCTGTTCTGAATAGGACTGATCTTGCTACTAGTTCTGTAATTGATAAGTATAAATGAAGTATCTCTCCTAATTATGGTTTCGAAAGTATGGGAGCCTGCCCTAAGTACTCTTTGATTTTTAAGAATGTCTGCTCGCACTCTTCATTCCATTCGAGTCCTTTTCCTTTTTTAATTACTTTGAAAAAAGGTGCGCATCTGTCTGTGGTCTTTGAGATGAATCTACCTAAGGAAGCTAAGCATCCTGTTAAGCACTGTACTTCTTTTAGTGTCCTTGGTGAAGTCATTTTCTATAGGGCTTGGATTTTTTCAGTATTGACTTCGATTCCCCTTTAGTGAACTTGGAAACCCATGAACCTTCCTAAAGGAACTCCGAATAAACACTTGTTCGGATTCAGATTCATTTGGTATCTTCTCAAAACATCAAATGTCTCTCGCAGGTCTGAGGTATGCTTGTTTGCCGAGATGCTCTTGGTCAACATGTCATCAATGTATACTTTCATGCTTCTTCCTATTTGTCGTGCAAAGATTCTGTTGACCAGCCTTTGATATGTTGCCCCTACATTTTTTAATCTGATGGGCATCACTGTGTAACAATACAAGCCCTGATCGGTTGTGAACGTTGTTTTTTCTTCGTCAGCCTTGTTCATCCGGATTTGGTTATATCCCGAGTATGCATCCATGAAACTGAGCAATTCATGGCCTGATGTAGCATCCACTAGTTGGTCTATACTTGGGAGTGGAAAACTGTCTTTTGGGCATGCTTTATTCAAATCTGTGAAATCTACGCACATTCTCCATTGTCCATTTTTCTTTTGGACGAGGGCTACATTAGCTACCCATTGAGGGTAGTTGATCTCTCTAATCGACCCTACAATGAGTAGCTTTTCCACTTCCTGTTTGATTGCCTGACTTCTCTCGAGATTGAATGACCTTCTTTTTTGTATCACTGGTTTTGTATTCGGGTCTGCTGCGAGATGATGAGATATTATTTGGGTGTCTATCCAGACCATGTCTTTATGACTCCAAGTAAACACATCCTTATATTCTTTAAGCAGATCAATGAGGCTTTGTTTGACTTTTCCTTCCAAATTGGCCCCCATATTGATCTTCTTATCTAGTTCATCTTCTTTCAAGATAATTTCTTCGACCAGTTCATTTTTGGACTCATTCAACTCTTCCCTTAGATCAAATTAGAATGACAATGACTCTTTGTTCTGACTCGGCGACGTTATAGTGCATACTTGTTCACCATCATTTTTATCTTTGTTTATTGACAGGTTAGCTCTTCTGTCCTTTTCTTATGACCCCTTGACTACACCAACCACATGTTCAGTCGGGAATTTGATCATCAATGCATAAGTGGCTGTTACGGCCTTAGTTTTATTCAAGAATGACCGACCCAACAATACATTATACGACCAATTGTCTAAGTCTACCACCACGAAATTGAGCAATATTGTTCTCTGACAAGGTGCTCTCGAATTTTTACGGGTAACTTTACCGTCCCGAGAGACCTGACCTCAATTCCTCTGAATCCTCTGAATGGGTATGGAAAGGCTGTAAATCCTTTCGGTCCAACCAGAGTTGATCGTAGACTGCTACAATGAGAATGTCGGCCGAACTTTCATTATCTATCAGGATTCTCTTGACTTCCCGGTGACCAATCCGAGCGCTTATGACCAGGGCATCATTTGGCCGAACATCGACCCCATGTGAGTCAGCTTCTGTGAATATTATCGGGTCCCATCCTTCCTTTACCCTCTTTGGGTCTGACTCGACCGAGTTCACATCAAAGTTATGTCTTACCTCCACTGCTTCTCTGATTTCCTGCGTTCGCTCTCGGTTACTTCTCCCTGTTGATGGTCCTCCAAAGATTGTTTGTATTACTTTATTGGCCTCTAGGCTGGGCCTTTGATTTCGACTAGAGCTATGATCGGTCATGATCTCTTTCTTTGTTTCTGACTTCTCATCCCTTTTCAAGATTACATTCTGAAGGTGTCCCTCCCGAATGAGAGTTTCTATGTAATCTCTGAGCTGGTAACATTTGGAAGTCTCATGACCGGTTTTCCTGTGGAATCTGCAGTATTTGGTTTTATCTCGCCGAGTAAACTGAAATTGTCGGCGTGGCTCTTTTACCAGATTTTTCTCTTCCAGTATGGCCAGGATTTCCTCCAACTTTTTTCGAAGAGGGGTGTAGTTGACGTATCTACCTCGGAATTTCCCCGTGGTCTGTTCGGCATTACGCCCGTTTCCCCCGTCCTTGTTTTTTTTTACTATTTCCTTTCTGTTTTCCTTTTTGGTTCAGTAACTTGGACTAGGTGTTCTTTTCGGGTTTTCCTCCATGCATGTAGTATCCTCCCGTGGCTAACTCTTCTTCTTCGGCTAGTGCATATCCTCCCGCCATGTCCATCATATCTGAATATCTGGTTAGACGGGCTCTTCTTAGGTCAAAAGATAGCCGTCCATTATGTAGATTGTTGATGAATGCAGCAATTATCGCTTCATCGTTTGCACTACCGATTTCTGATACCGCTTGGCCGAATCTCCCCAGGTATTTCTTCAATGACTCATTTTTTCCCTGTTTTATCTGAGAAAGGTAAGCCACTGATCTTTTCCTGTGATTATTGCTCAGAAATTGTCTTGAGAAACTCCTGCTTAGTTCACTGAAGCTTCCGATGCTCGCTGGGGGCAATCTCCCAAACCATATTGAGCCCGTGTCTCCTAGGGTTTGTGGAAAGTTGAGGCATATTAAAAGATCGATGTGGGCATACTTGGCCATAACACTTTTATAGCGTCTGACGTGTTCTTTAGGGTCTGTATCCTTCTTGAACTGCTCCACGTGCGGCATCCTGAATCTTTCCGGGACTGAAGCCTGCAAGATGTCCCTAGTGAATGGACTGTCAGAATCTTCGTCAGATAAGTCGTTGTACCCATAATGTCTGACCATTGCGTCCATTTGACGCCTATTGTTTTTGACTTCTCGAGTTAGGCTCTGAATTACGACATCTCTATCTCCCACTGGACTTCCATGATGGTTAAACAGTCAGGTGACTGTCATTCCTCTCTTTGGCTCATCGCTTTGATGTCGAGTCTCACGGGTTGATTCTTGCAGGCTTATGGTTCCGTGATGACGTTTGCGATGGTGCCGATCGCTATCTTCTGATGACGACCGATCCCTGTGTTGGTCGTGTTTGCGGTGTCTTGCACGGGCTATCTGATCATGGTTCTGCTTATGGCGTGGTTGTTCCTCTTCGGGTGTTTCACGTCCAGCCTGATTAATTGGAACAGAGTTCCTTTCGGCTTCCGGTGTATTTAGTTCTGGCCCCACTACAACCGAACGAAGCCTTATAGGTGGGAGGTTAGGAGGTTACGCTTCTTCTGCAACCAGTAGATCAACTCCTTCATTTGTTGCGTCCGTCACCAACTGTTGCTGCGCCTCGCGGAAGCGTCGTGTTAGGTATTCGCTGGTCTGAGTGATTTGTTGAATCCCTGTCAGGGATGTTGGTTGGTTGGTTGCAGTGAGATCTCGTGAACTACTGCTAATATGGACATTATCTGAAGATTTTTGGACATCCCCATGACTGTTTCTGCTTCCCGCCATTACTTTTAATTAAATCGGAGGTTCACCCCCTCCTTCCAGCGCCAATTGTTGACGTCGATTACTGGATGTATGGAAAAAGTCAACAAGATTGGATTTTAGCTGTGATTTCAAAGAGATAGAGAGAAGGAGAAAGAGAAAGTAATAGGACGTAAGTTTTACGTGGTAAAACTCCGATGACCGGAGAAACGTCAACGGGTGGCTGAATAATCAACCGAGTCAAAATCCACTATTGAAAAGATTTACAACTCTCGATCTCTCTTTTTCTCTCTGTATTTTTCTATATTTTCTATATGTTTTCTGTATATCTTTTGTGACGAGATTATGGGTCTTTGTACAAGTAATAAAAGATCTTTGTATTTTAACTATGATTGGTTACTTGTTCGAAGTAGTCCGTCTTCTTTCCTATTTTGGAGACTTGTATTGAGATCGAATGGGACTCTAGTGATGTAGTCCAGTTAGGACTTATTTCCTTATAAAAGCGAAGTCTTTTTGAAGAAATAAAATTATTGCTTGATTTGGAACCCTTTCTGTTTGATATTCTATTCTTAGAACTCTTCTTTGATATGGATATCTCTGCGTATTCTAACGACTCTTGACTCATGTGAGTTACACGCTGGGCTTCTTTATTCGGTTTTCCTCATGTTTATCCCGAGTAGAATATGATATTAGCTGGTCCCAAATGATGTCATCTGATCCCGAGTAGGTTTTGTTCAATATTTGTTTACTCGGGCTTTTCTTCTTTGGTAATGTTTTGTAGGATATTTTCTGAATGGTTATTCGGATGTCCACCTGACAATTTTATCCTCTTTGTCAACGACATGTACGTCTGATAAAATTTACATACGACAAATAGGAAATGTTAATTAAAGAGACAAATGATAATATGGATAGCATAAGTATAATTAAATGGACCTCAATTGATAAAATTTATGTATCAATAAAATAGCGAAAGCTAGAAACATATATAGTCTGTGGTAGATCATAATGTACATAGATGTAATATTGACATTAAATAGAAATTAGAAAGGGTTCATACTATCCATTGCATCGGGGTCTCGAACTTCAAAATGTTTTCAGCTGTATCTTTATCATCCCTTGACTAATCTATGAATAACATTAATTATCAACGATTTTTTACTTTTTCTGCCAATTGAGGTTTTGATTTTATTTCATATATGAAGGATATAAAATAGTGTATTGATTTCATTTATTAATATGAGTCATATAGTAGTACAAATTTTATTATCTGTGAAAGAGGCATGTAGTACTATTTTTATTATCCGGTATTTGTTTATAATACTCCCATGCTGAATGTACCATACATTTTATACAATATAATATCAAAACAAAATTAATTTTTATACCAATCAATTTATAAAAATTCAAATTCAAATGAGTTTTAGAAACCATACCATACTACATCAATGATTTCCATATAACTATAATATATTAGACCTCAGAAGGTCTTGTATAACTAAGAGGGATGAGCTTCATTTATGTCCTCAGCAACTAGAATCTCGATGTTGTTTTATTCTTGGATCTAAAATACAAGAACAAAACTTTAACTTCACATATAATCAGTAAGGTTAAAACATTGGTGGCTGAGTTTGATTAAGCCATAGATATTTAGGGGTCGTTTGTTTTTTCGTCTGAATACTGAATAGTCCTGAATTTTTCTAATGACTGAATAGGGAATGAAATATGAATATGAATTACATGTTTTTTTTCCTCACATCTGAATGTATTGTCAATATGTTTTTTTTTTCAAAGTAAAATTGTCTGAATATAAGTAATTTTACATTTATACGTATGTTAAACAATTATACATATAATATGGAATAAAAACAATCCAAAAATAATAATTATATATGAACACATATGATCATAATCTTCATCTTTGATTACAAACAAACTTCATTTTTAAAAGAAAAGAAAAGGTTTTTTTTTTCAAAAAATAAAAAGGAGATCAGGAAAATTAGCACAACACTCTAATATATATATCACCATAATATTATAATAAAGTATTGATATTAAACACCAATATGAACAGTTATTAGAGTTCTTTTTTTATTTTTAAAGCTATTTCAAATCAGCAATATATTAAAAAAAAGATTTATATACTACATGTAATTTTGATGAAATTGGAAATATGTTATATATGGGGGGATAGTATCGGAAAAAAAGATTTTATATTTCATTTAATGTAATTCAGTGATTTACAATTAAGTTAAAAGTCAAGATTTTTTACTTTTTATTTTAAGTTGTTTTTTAGGATTTTTAACTTGTTTGACCACTTAAAAAAAAAACAAACAAAACAACTTAATAATTATGATTCAGACCCATTAAATTTTAAGTGGAAAAAACAAACGACCCCCTAATATATGTTTCATAATAGAATAATTGTTATTAGTTATTCTTCCGAATTACATGTTTCTTTTCTTCCGATACTATCCCCCCATATAAAACATATTTCCAATTTCATCAAAATTATATATGGTATATAAATCTTTATTTTAATATATTGCTTATTATAAATAGCCTTAAAAATAAAAGAACCCTAATCACTGTTCATATTGGTGTTTAATATCGATACTTTATTATGATATTATGATGATGTATTTTAATATATATATATATATATATATATATATATATATATATATATATATATATATTAGAGTGTTTTGTGCGAGTTTTCTTGGTGTCCTTTTTATTTTTTGAAAAAAAATGAAAAATGAAGTTTGTTTGTAATCAAAAAAGAATATCATGATCATATTTGTTCATATATAATTATTATTTTTGGATTGTTTTTATTTCATATTATACGTATAATTGTTTAACATAAGTATAAGTGTAACATTATTTATATTCAGACAATTTTATTTTTAGAAAACAAACGTATTGATAATATATTCAGATGTGAGCAAAAAAAAAAAACAAACATGCATTTAGGTTTAGATTTCAGTCCATATTCAATTATTAAAAAAATTCAGAACTGTTCGGTATTCAGATAAAAAAATAAACGACCCCTAAGGGTCTGTTTGATTTTTCCACTTAACACTTAATGGCACTAATGTGTGTCATTAAGTTTTTTGTTTGATTTTTTAAGTGATAAAATCAGTGAATGTGCTCTTAAAATTATTGGTTATGACAACAAATCAACTGAATATATATTAATTTATAACTTCTAAATTTATCCTAAAAAATCTTATATAATTTTCTGTTTTTTCTTCTCTCATACCCTTAACCATATTTTTTTTTCTTCTTACTATTTAAATAATTTTAGAAGCTATAAAACTTGGTTTTTTAAAGACTCCAAAATCTCCATTTGAATCCCACGTTTTTTTAATTGTATTCAAACTTTTTCGAATCTTATTCATATTTTGGTAAGGATTTTTTTTCCCATAATTTGATTAGTTTTATATTATTTGATTAGAGAAAATTAACACTTTCAAAAAAAAAAAATTACCGGTTTTGCAAACAGATTTAAACCAATTTAACCATAAACTATGTGTCGCAAGCACCACGATATCATCTCTAGATGCTTAGATGAGATACTCTCAAATTCAATACTAATTTTGTTAATTTATATATATATATATATATATATATATA
This sequence comes from Dipteronia dyeriana, assembly GCA_032871835.1. Lineage (NCBI taxonomy): Eukaryota > Viridiplantae > Streptophyta > Magnoliopsida > Sapindales > Sapindaceae > Dipteronia > Dipteronia dyeriana. The sequence continues at coordinate 73,299,601 of CM065300.1, read as the reverse complement.
TATATATATATATATAAATTAACAAAATTAGTATATATATATATAATTATGTATGTTTGTAACATATTTATATGGTATGTTCACATTGATAGAGCATATAGATTTCATTATAAATGTATAATTATATTATTATAATTCCGCATATAAACATCGAACACATTAAAATATAAATATATAACAAATAATAGTTGAAAGGACATAGATGTAAAAACATTTATTTTCAAATATTTATAATTTAAAAAAACAAACAACTTATAACTTACATTCAGTTTTCAGTGAAAAAAATCAAACATGTTATTCAGTTTTTAATTTTCAATTTTCAATTACTATTTAGTCTTAAGTTTAATTCAGTACTGTTCAGTTTTCAGACGAAAAATCAAACACAACCTAACATAATTATATAGGGGTTAAAATCAGAACTATCATTTAAATCTCTAACAAAATAACTCATCTTAATATATGATATCCTCTGTATCTAAACAAAATCTTTTTTTTTTCTTTATTGTCTAGTTGTTTTAGTTACATGTACGGTTTCCTGTGACATAAATTTTGATTTGACGATTCTATTTCTCTATAATTTGATTTAGGATTTAAATGCAGTGGAACTATAAAAGTAAAAAAAAAATGGACCAAATTCAAATGAAAATAAAATAATCGTAAAAAAGGTATTTGATTTCCAGAAAACATTTCGTGGTTTTGCTCGTCATCATATTATATATAAAAAAAAAATTGATTTTTTAATAAAGAAATTTTCATTGATTTTGTTAGATTAAATACCAAATAAGTCCGATTTTTTTTTTATATCATTACAAATAGTTTGCGGTTATATAAAATTGACCAAATTTGGTACAATTCTCGAGAAATGTCCTAGCAATTATAGGTTTACAACAGAGTAGAGAAAGAAGTTAAATAAAACAGCATTTTACATTATATATACTAAAACCACTCTTAAAATCGAACTAGTAAAATTTAATAAATTTCTATTTATTTATAAAAATATCATTTAAAAGATAAGAATAATAAAATATAAAAATAAAATAAAATAAAATGACACTCAACCATTATCATAATACTACAATTACTTTCTCTCTCTTTCTCCTATCCACCGTCATTCTCTCTTAATCTCAATTAGGGATGACAATTAAATCCAAACTTATGGGATCCGTCCGAACCCAACCCGTTTGGAGGGGTTTGGTATGTGAAAATAAAACCACGTGGGCGGATTTGGATTTAAAATCTCAACCCGTCACGGGTTCGGGTGTAAAAAAAACAAACAAACATGAATCCGTAAATCCGTTTGATTTAATAATTATTTAACAAATAATATTAAAATAATTATTTTTATATTTCGTTTTTGTCTTACATCACATACAGTTGGTCCTCATTATTTGTCTTTTCGGATTTTAAAATATTTTTCATTATTTTTTTATTTTTTTTATTTTTTTTCTTCATTTTCTTTTCTTCTCTATCTTTAACCCCAACACTCTCTCTTCAAAATTAAAACTCATCTTCTCCATTTATTTTCTCTCCAACTTATTTTATATTTTTTCATTTTCTCTTCAAAATTTAAAATTTTCTTCTTCTTCATATATTCTTCTTCTCATACATTTTTAAGCCTTTTTTTACACTTACTTTTTTTCATTTTCTCTGAAGTCTGAAAGAAGAAAACTAACGTGGATGGCTATGGGTAACTAGGTTTGACTCGGATCGAGTTATGCACACAGGAGTGAGTCGCTTTGAAACAACAAATCCTTAGTAGTTCGCGGGTTCGTGAACAGATCTGGATGTTGCTAAAATCCACGGGTGAAACCCGAACCCACTAGATTTCGTGGGTTCATGGATGAGTTTGGATGTCATTTTCTTTCGTGGATTTGGGTTTGGTTTTTCCCAAACCCGTCCGAACCCTACTCATTGTCATTCCTACTCGCAATCTCTCTCTCCATCTTTTTCTTTAAAAAAAAAACAAAAAACAAAATAAAATGACACTCAACCACTACCACAATACCAATAATTCAAACTTCAATTAGTCAAAAAATTGCTAGACTTGCTTTTTAAATTTGGTTGATGAACATAGCTTTCTCTATAGTGCAACTGAATTTCAAATCACAAATATTGAAAAAAAAAATTACTATAAAATAAAGATCCAATTTGACTTGACTACAAATTTACGCAGCCAAAAATAAAAAATAAGATTCAACTTATTTTCTTTCGGTTTTTGAGTCTGTTTAGCTTTAAGAGATGTAATAAGTTTAATATTAAATATATTTAATGTTTATTACACTTACGCTTTAATTAAATAAATTCATTTTAATAGACAAAATATGTGTAATGCATGATACTTTTTTTTCACATTAATATTTAATGCATATACTTTTGTTTCTCATATTAATATGCAATGCACTATCCATATATTGTTTTCGTATTTTTATGTATATATATAACTATAACTGATATTTTTATTTGATATAGAATTATTATTTTACTTGATTATTATTTTATGTTTGTCGTATGTAAATTTAATCAGATATACACATCATTAACAAAGAAGATAAATTTACCAGATGGACGTCCGAATAGGAATCCTGCAAGGCATCACAAAAGAAGAGAAGCCCAAATAAACAAGTTTTGAACAAGATCTGCTCAAGGTTAACTGGCGTCATATACTACTCGGGGTCAGTTAAACATACTCGGGGCTAATTGATGACATTGTTTACTCAGGACCAACAGATATCGTTTTCTACTCGGGACAAACATGAAGAAAACAGAGTAGAAAAGCCCAGCGCGTAGCTCACACGAATCAAGTCATTAAAATACACGAAGATATCCATATCAAAGAAGAATTCCTAAAAGAGCAGAATTATCAACCAGGAAGAGTTCCTAATCAGACAACAATTTAATTTCTTCAAAAAGACTACAATCTCATAAGGAAATAAGTCATAATTGGATCACATTACTAGAGTCCCATTCGATCTCAATACAAGTCGCCAAAACAGGAAAGAAGACAAACTACTTTGAACAAGCAAACAATTGTAATTAAATGCAAAGATCTTTCATTACTTGTACAAAGAAGATTAGGGTTCTATAAACATATAAATAGACTCATAATCTCATCACACAAATATATACAACAATTATAGAAAAATACGGAGAGAAGAAAGAGAGATCGAGAAATTGTAATATTTATTTTATTCATAGTGGATTTTGGCTTGATTGATCATTCAACCACCCGTGGACGTTTCTCCGGTCATCAGAGTTTTACCAAGTAAAAAATTTGCATCCGATTACTTTCTCCTTCTCTTTCTCTTTGAAATCATAGCTAAAATCCAATTCTTGTTGACTTTTTCCATACATCCAAAAACCGACGTCAACAATTGGTGCTAGAATGAGGGGAGTCGAACCTCCGATTTAATTAAGGATAATGGCAGGAAGCAGAAGCAGTTCTGGGGATGTCTAAAAATCTCTAGATAATTTCCATGTTGGCAGTAGCTTGCGAGTTCTCGCTGCAACCACAGAGAACCAACCTACATTCCTAGCGGGAATCCAGCAGGTTCCTCCAACCAGCAGAGACCTGACACAACACTTCCGATAGGCGTTGCAACAGTTGGTGGCAGATGCAGCAAAGGAAGTAGTTGATCTACTAGCTACAGAAGAAGTATAAACTCCTAACCTCCCACCTACGAGGCTCCATTCGGTTGTAGTAGGGCCAGAATTAAATACACCGGAAGCCGAAAGGAATTCCACCCCAATCAATCAGGCTGGATGTGAAACACCTGAAGAGGAACGACCACACAAGAAGCAGAACCAGGATCAGACTGTCCGTGCTAGGCACCGCAAACATGACCGGTACAGGGATTGGTCGTCATCAGAAGATAACGATCGGCACCATCGCAAGCGTCATCATGTAATCATACTTGAAACCCGGTATCAAAGTGAAGAGCCTAAAAGAGGAATGACAATCACCCAGCGGTTCAACCATCAGGGAAGTCCGGTGGGAGATAGAGACGTCATAATCCAAAGCCTAACTCGAGAAGTTAAAAACAATAGGCGTCAAATGGACGCACTGGTCAGACGTTATGGACATCGATTTATCTGGCGAGGATTCTGATAGCCCATTCACTAGGGACATCATGCGGACTTCATTCCCAAAAAGATTCAGGATGCCATACGTAGAGCAGTTCAAGAAGGATACAGACCCAAAAGAACATGTTAGACGCTATAAAAGTGCTATGGCTTAGTATGCCCATAGCGATCCCTTACTATGCCTCAATTTTCCACAAACTCTAGGAGACATGGGCTCAAGATGGTTTGGGAGATTGCCCCCAACAAGCATAAGAAGTTTTAGTGAACTGAGCAGGAGTTTTCAAGGCAATTTCTGAGCAATGTTCACAGGAAAAAAATCAGTGGCTTACCTTTCTCAAATAAAACAAGGGAAAGATGAGTCGCTGAAGAAATACCTGGAAAGATTCGGCCAAGCGGTATAAGAAATCGGTAGTGCAAACGATGAAGCAATAATTGCTGCATTCATCAACAACTTACGGAATGGACGGTTGTCTTTTGACTTAAGAAGAGCCTGTTCGACCAAATTTACAGATATGATGGACATGGTAGGAGGATATGCACTAGCCGAGGAAGAAGAGTTAGCCACGGGAAGATGTTACATGCATGGAGGAAAACCTAAAAAGGACGCTGAGTCCAAGGTACAGAACCAAAAGGGGAAACAGAAAGGAAACAGTAAAGAAAAGAGCAAGGACGGGGGGAACGGGCGTAATGTCGAACAGACAATAGAGAAATACCGAGGTAGATACACTAACTACACCCCTATTCAGAAAAAGCAAGAGGAAATTCTAGCCATTCTGGAAGCAAATAATATGGTACAAGAGCCACGACGACAGTCTCAGTTCACCTGGCAAGATATAACCAAATACTGCCGATTCCATAAAGAAACCGGTCATGAGACATCCAAGTGTTACCAGCTCAGAGATTACATAGAAACTCTCATTCGGGAAGGACATCTACAGGATGTAATCATGAAAAAGGATGAGAAATCAGAAACAAAGAAAGAGATCAAAGCTGATCACAGCTCTGGTTGAAGCCAAATGGCCAGTCCAGAGGCCAATCAAGTAATACATACGATCTTTGGCAGACTATCCACTGGGAGAAGTAACCGAGAGCGAATACAGGAAATTAGAGAAGCAGTAGAAGCAAGACGTAACTTTGATGTGAACTCGGTGGAGCCAGACCCGAAAAGGATAAAGGAAGGATGAGACCCAATAACATTCACAGAAGCAGACTCACATGGGGTCGATGTTCGGCCAAATGACGCCTTAGTCATAAGTGCCTGGATTGGTCAACAAGAAGTAAGGAAAATCTTGATAGACAATGGAAGTTCGGCAGACATTCTCAATGTAGCTATCTACGATCTACTCTGGTTGGACCAAAAGGATCTATAGCCTTTCCACACTCCACTCAGAGGATTCGGGGGAATTAAGGTTAGGTCACTCGGGACGGTAAAACTACCTATGAAGATCGAAGTGGCACATTGTCAAAGAACTATATTGCTCGACTTCGTGGTAGTAGACTTACACAATTGGCCATATAATGCGTTGTTAGGTCGGCCATTCTTAAATAAAACTAAGGCTGTAACAGCCACTTAAGCCTTAATGATCAAGTTCTCGACCGAACAGGGGTCGGGCTAGTCAAGGCATCCCAAGAGATGGCCCGAAGAGCTAACCTGTTAGTATACAAGGACAAGAATGATGAACAGGTTTGCACTATAACACAACCAAGTCAGAATAAAGAGCCACTATCGTTCGAATTCGAGCCAAGGGAAGAGCCGAATGAATCCAATACTTAACTGGTCGAATAAATTATCTTGAAAGAAGATGAACCAGATAAGAAGATCAAGATCGGGGCCAACTTGGAAGGAAAAGTCAAACAAAGCCTTATTGATCTACTCAAAGAATACAAGGATGTGTTCGCTTGGAGTCATGAAGACATGGTCGGGATAGATGCCCGAATAATATCTTACCATCTCACAGTAGACCCCAATGCAAAACAGGTGATACAAAAGAGAAGGTCATTCAATCTCTAGAGAAGTCAGGCAATCAAACAGAAAGTAGAGAAACTACTCAATGTTAGGATTATGCTCGATAGCAAGAGTGTAATATTGTAATTAACAATCTTTTCATATGAATAAAGTGATTTCTAGTTTAACAAATCTTATAGCATTTATAGTTTAATTATTATAATTTTCAAAAGTAAATAATCATAAGGTGAAAAGACTATGAGAAAAGAAGAACTGTTCATACATCTAGACATGTATGAGGTAGACACAATTCTTTAGTTAGTCTTGAATAATATTCACAACTTAAGATAGAAGGTTGGGCTCATTTATCTAGTCAAAGTTGTAGATTCTTTTGCTAGCATTTGAGTGTGATCAAATGTGTTATGATGAGTCTATAATCATCAAAGTGTGGTGTCTTTGGACAAAAAAATCTAGTACACTGGGTGCATTGAATAGGATCAAAATGAAATACTTTATCTAGAACCGTCAATGGATAAAAGTTTTCATTTGAAGACAATCGGAGAGACTATCTCAATCCTGAGATAAATGAGGGACTTATAGTTGCAAGTGTTATCATTTGAGCTGTCAATGAGTACGATTATATAGCATAGTCTATCATCGATAGTTTGGTGGTATTCATTTGATAATCGATAGAGGACTTCATTTATAGATATGGACATCGTGGCTCCATTTATTGAATGAGAGTAGAATACCATCATATGGATGTTTTGAGATATTGAATATTAAATCTTAACATTAAGTTTTCAATATTGTCTATAGAAACATGGCTTCTGGACAAGTCAAAATATCCAAGTTCAAAATGTGGTCATATGAGTAAATATGGTAACTTGGAGAGCTATAGGCGGTCTATGAGCTTTTAGCGATTACTGGTATTCTTCACGAGGATACACTTTTCTCCAATAAGGATGTCTAGGGTATGACTGAGTGACATCAACTTACTCTATCTTTATTTAAGAGTTCAATTTTAGTTATGTAGTGGAATGAACTAAAATTAAATAGATCGGACCTAAGTGAATCATTTGTTGATTGTGATTGGGTTGTGTCTATTAGAGCTTAAATTTAGATCCCTGCCGAGATCCCCAATCCACACGAACTTGCAAAGATCGCTCGATATATTCTACCGGACCAATTTAGGGGTCCAACTAGAATTGTATTAAGGCATGAGAACTTGTTTCTTTTTTTAAGAATAGGTCTAGTTCACATGTAGACTTTTTATTAAGGTCCAATGGATTTAATAAAATAAGAAAAATAATATATTGCCCATATATTTGGTATGGGCGGCAAAGGCTATTGTGAATAGCTTAAATATATTATTTTTATTTTATTATTTAATTAAATAGAAATTAATTAATTTGTTGATTAATTAATTAATTAATTAAAAGTCAAAATCTTTTTCCTAGTAGGAGATGGTCTCCTAAAACTATACTATTGTTGGTAGTATAGTTAATGTTAAAGACTATATTTGATAAGTAGATAAATAAAATGAATTATTTATCTAATCAATTAGGAAATCTTTAATATGGTTACAAATAAACTATTGTGGATTAGAAGTCTTAGTGTAGGAAAAGATTCTTTTTCGAAAAGGATTCTTGGTCACCAAGTAAAACTACTTAGTGGTAGACATGACCACGGTTCGGTCCGAACCGTGGAACTGAACCGTAACCGTATAAAATGAACCGTAACCGTAACCGGAATGGTAGAATCGGTTCCAGAATGGTAACCAAAACCGTGGGGGAGGCGGTTCGGTTCCGGTTACTCCTCTGAAAAAACAGCCCTGGAACCGACGGTTCAGTTCCGGTTTGAAACCTCCGGTTCCAGAAAAAATATATATCTTTTTTCATTTTTTTGTTTTTCTTATGCTAAATTGTAAAAAAAAAAAGGAACCGAACCTGCGGAACCGGTGGAACCGGACCGAAACAGCCGGTCGACGGTTCCGGTACCTTTCGATTCCGGTTTCGGTTCCTGTTTCGATTCCGGTTCCGGTTCCGGTTCCTGTTCTGGCTCCTGTTCTGGCTCCTTTCGGAACCGGAACCGGAACCGGAACAAGCGGTTCCAAACTAGAACCGAAACTGGTGGTCCGAACCGGAACCGAAACCGAAACCGGTTGGAACCGTGGGCATGCCTACTTAGTAGTAGAATTCTTCTTTGAAAAGGATTCTTAACCACCAAGTTTATTTACCTAAGGATAGGATTCTTTTCCATCAAGTAATCCTTCTTAGGAAAGAATAAACTCTCTTAATCTATGTCAAAGAGATGAATTTCGGCCAACACATATGGTTATAGGAGAAGTTAGATTTCCTTTTAGATAAGGATTCTTAACTACCAAATAAATCCACCTAAGGAAAGGATTCTTGCCAACCAAGTAAATCCTTCTTAGGAAAGGATTTATGATCATATATATATAAGTATGATAAATTCGGCCAGCCCTAAAGCAATCAGAGGTAAATTTCATTCAACCTTATTTTTCTAAGAGAATAATTCAACCATCATAGGAATTTTGAGGGAGAAAAATCTGAATTTACTCTAGACAAAATTTGATCATCTCTAAACAATAGTGTGTGAATTCGGCCAAATAGAGAAAAAATGTGAACATTTTTGTTTTCGATAGTATACTCATATCCTTTACATCAAAAGGGTTTTGTGTAAAATATCGAATCAAGGTTCACGCGAGTTTCAATCAAATTGATTGATAATTCACAAGTGACCGGACGTTCTTGGATTTTTCTCCTGGAGGATATTTGTATCTAACAAAGAAAAGATTTTGCTTTGTCTCCATCCTCAGAAATACAATTTAAAGAAAGGGAGCCCACACTCCAAGATGATTCACGTTCGTGATTGGATTGGAAGATCTTGCGGAATCAATTCGGTACTTGTTCAATCGTCACGAGAAAAAGGTACGATACTTTTATTTATATCAATTAATCTAGGGTTAAGGTTCTCGTTGTATAAAGGGAATTTTTTTTTATGTATACGCAAACCCTAATTTTCGTTTTATCATGCTTCTGTTGCGTTTTGAACCGTTCTTTCCCTACAATTGGTATCAGTGCCTGGTTGTACCCTTGATTAATTGATGTCTGTATTCGTGAATCTTTTTCTTTTTATTGTATATATGCATGTTTTAGAAAGAGATGACACTCTAGGTATTCACATATATATTTACATTGGAATGTATGGATATATATATATATATATATATATATATATATATATAAATATATGTTTTATATGTGGTTTGTTATTGCTCAATTTTAGTCCTAAAATTTCAATGTAATTTTATTTTGGGATTGTAACAAGAAGGGTGGTCTATTATCGCCATAATTTCCTTCTTGGTAGTTGCTAAGTTTTTTTTTATTTTATTGTTGTAATAAAAAAAAAACTGCAGTATTTTGTTATGTAAATTCTTCTATAATACATTCAAGTTTCGAAGATTCGAATGTTTGAAGAATTAGAAGTAACCGGAACAAGTTTGGGACCGTGCGAGCCGTAGCAACGAACGTGCGTGCGAAGAGCGTGCAACCACGTTTGTTGTGGCATTGGCTGCGCACGGCAGCCCTTTTGGTAGCCATGGGCTGTGCATGGCAGCCCTTTATGGGTTTGTGGCATGCGCATGCCCATGGGTAAGGGCTAGGGGTGCGCACGCCCATGGGAGGTAGCCTAGGGATTCCGAACGACGAAGGTCGAGTGAAGACTTGTTCGCCAAGAAAGGAGTTCTTGTATTCCAAGATATATGTAGTTTACTTGTTTTTCTAGGATGAACCAAAATTTTAGCTATTTATATTTTTATAAATATTACAATGTTTGTCATTGTTTGATAACATGTCATATAAAATAAGAGTGCCACTCATATATCTCTTTTGGTATGAACATGCATTGAATGGTTTAAGTATCTAAATTGGCATCTAGATAACTTGGTAAATCATTCTTTGGAATTCGATCACACACCTTTAAAAATTGAGTGGGAGAAGGTGTTTTGGAACACTTACGGCCTCCAAGTTTAGTTGAGCTTTATGTTTCGTGAATAACCTCCCAAGAGGTATTCATGAATGGAATTTAGTCAGATACTTCCTTACAAGGATAGACTAGACAATTAGCCCAAACGATATCTACTCCCAAAGGAGGGATATTCGTGAGGGATTATATTGAAGGACGATAACTTGATAACACACTCAATGTGATTTTATTAATATCCTCCCAAGAGTTCTTGTTAATAAAATCACAAGGCTAAAATTGAAAACGTTGGTTGTTATGTTAACAATTAGGTAGGACCTAGTCCAACTAGTAAATATTGCGAACTCCCAAAGGAGGCGTGACATTTATGAGTGTTGGATCACCGTTGAATTTTTACGATTGAATTATTTCAATTAATTCAAGATAAATATTCAAAAGTTCTTAATCATGATTATTTACTTATATAATTTTTGTTATTGTTCAGAAATCATGACCCCATCCTTAATCAACATCCTTAAAGACAATACTTTAACTGGTGATAATTATGTCATATGGAAAAGAAAAATTGGGCTTCTATTGCAATCCGAAGAGCATAAGTTTGTTATATGCACTCCTAAACCACCTACTTCTACTAATGAATCTACTCAGGAGCAAAAAGATGAGTATCAACAGTGGGAGTCTTCTGATGAGATGGCTAAATGTTATATTATGGCCACCATCTCCGACGTGTTGCAACAGCAACATGAAGGAATGGAGACTGCGGCCGATATAATGATGTCTCTAGAGGAGATGTTTGCTATGAGGTCTAGGACGACTAAGAGAGAGGCAGTGACTGCTTTTATGAATCTTATGATGAAACCTGGACAGATTGTGAAAGATCACATGATGAAAGTCATAGCACATCTCAACATTGCTGAACTGAATGGTGCTGAGATAGATGGTGAGACCAAAATTGACATGATTGTCAACTCACTGTTGAATTCCTTTGATCAATTCAAGTTGGACTACACCTTGAATAATAAGGAATACACCTTGCAAGGCCTGATGCAAGATGTTCAAAGCGCGGAAATGATCCTTGTGAAAGGCAAGGGTCAAGAGATTCATACCGTAGGTAAAGTTGCTACTGTTAAGACCCTTAAGAAGGTCAAGAAACAACAGAAGAAAAAGCAACTAGGACCTACAAAGAAGGAGACAACGAAAGTAACCAAGATCAAAGGAAAGTGTTTCCTTTGTGGTGAAAATGGACATTGGAAAAGAAATTGCCCAAAGTCTCAAGACAAAATAGAAGAAGGTAATATTAATTATCTTAAAACATGTTTTTTAGCGGATTCTATGGATTTTTAGATCATAGACTCCGGAGCCACTAATCATGTTTGTTTTTCCTTACAAGGGTTCAAGGAAAGGAGAAGGCTTAATGAGAACGAATTCAACTTGCGTTTAGGCAATGGAGCGTTGGTGTCTACTAGTTCAGTGGGAGATATTAGAATTAGTTTAGATTCTTATAGGCATTTAGATTTAATAGACGTTTACTATGTACCTCAATTCAAGAGGAATTTAATTTCAGTTTCTTGTTTAAATAAATTTGGTTATTCGGTTACTTTTAATAAAACTTTTATTATTAGTAAGAATGACAAAATTATTTGTAAAGGTACATTGGAAAACGGTTTATTCTATTTGCATGGAAATATCTCTCACTTGTTAGACACGGAATCAACGGAACCTAATCATAAAAGAGTAAAATTATCAAAAGATGAAACCTACCTATGGCATTTGCGCCTAGGTCATATTAACCTTAATAGGATTAAAAGATTGGTATGTGACGGAACTCTAAGTGACTTATAGGTTGATGATCTACCAACTTGTGAATCTTGTTTGGAAGGTAAAATGACCAAAAGGTCGTTTACGACCAAAGGCGCAAGAGCCATTGAATGTTTAGGATTGATACACATTGATGTGTGTGGACCTATGAGCATTCAAGCTAGATGTGGATATGAGTACTTTATCACTTTAACGAATGATCACTCAAGATTTGGCTATCTGTATCTCATGAGACATAATTCGGATGCTTTTGATATGTTCAAAGTATTTAAAGCTGAAGTAGAAAATCAACTTCAGAAACGCATAAAAATCTTGAGGTCCGATCATGGTGGAGAATATCTATCTGGTGAGTTTCAGCAATATCTTATTGATAATGGAATAATTTCTCTGTTTTCTGCACCAGGCACACCTCAACAAAATGGGGTGGCAGAAAGGAGAAATAGAACTCTTTTGGATATGGTTAGGTCTATGTTGAGTTATTCAACGCTCCCTAGTTCTTTTTGGGGATATGCTTTACAAACTGCCATGTATATTCGAAACTATGTACCATCTAAGTCGGTTCCTAAAACACCGCATGAGTTATGGACCAGGCGAAAGACTATTTTACAACACTCAAGGATATTTGGATGTCCTGCACACGTGTTAAAAGGAAAGACAGAAAAGATGGAGTCCCGTTTAGAAACATGCATATTTGTAGGGTATCCAAAAGGAACAAAAAGATATTATTTTTATAGTCCTTTAGATCTTAAAGTATTTGTTTCGACAAATGCCAAATTTCTAGAAGATGACTATGTGAATAATTTTGTGCCTAAAAGTAGAATTGTCGTAAATGAGCTTTTAGGAGATACAATTCCACAAGAGGTTTCGCAACCAAGCCCAATTGTAAGTTCCGTACCAATAAAAGATCAACATTCTACCATACCTCGTCATAGTGGGAGGGTTGTTAGACAATCCGAGAGATACATCAGTCTAGAAGAATCTGTAGAAAATCTTCCGGACTACGATGATCCCTATAAGTACAAAGAAACAATGGAAGATGCTGATTGTCGCCATTGGCAAAAGGCAATGCAATCCGAAATTGAATCTATGTTCAAAAACAAAGTCTGGTCTCTTGTAGACTTGCCTAAAGGGATAAAACCCATTGAGTGCAAGTGGGTATACAAGAGGAAAAGAGGAATGGATGGTAAGGTGGAAACCTTTAAAGCTAGATTGGTAGCAAAAGGTTATACACAGAAGGAAGGTATCGATTATGAAGAAACCTTCTCTCCTGTGGCCATGCTTAAATCCATTATGATACTCTTATCCATTGCGGCATCTCTAGACCTAGAGATTTGGCAAATGGATGTCAAGACAGCTTTCCTTAATGGAAGTCTTGATGAAAGCATCTATATGATGCAACCAGAAGGATTCATTGAAAAGAGCAAAGAGGAAAGGGTACACAAGTTGCAAAGATCCATATATGGATTGAAGCATGCATCCAGATCCTGGAACATAAGGTTCGATCAAGCTGTAAAAGGTTTTGGATTTATTCAAAACCTTGATGAACCTTGTGTATACAAAAGGATTAAAGGTGACAAGTTGGTTTTCCTTGTTCTTTACGTTGATGATATACTACTCATCGGAAACAATGTAGGTGTATTGACATCAATAAAAGAATGGTTAGCAAAACAATTTGATATGAAGGACTTAGGAGAAGCAAGTTATATTCTTAATATCCAAATCATAATGGATAGAAAGAATGGAACGATTGTATTATCCTAAGCTTCTTACATAGATAAAATCTTGTCTAGGTTTTCCATGCAAGATTTCAAGAAAGATACGTTACCTTTTAGACATGGAATCAAACTTTCTAAGGAACAAGTTCCTAAAAATGAGCATAAAGAGCAATTTATGAGAAGGATTACATATGCTTCTGTAGTAGAAAGTCTCATGTATGCAATGCTCTGTACTAGACCAGATATTTGTTTTGCTGTGGGCATAGTTAGCAGGTTTCAATCGAAGCCTGGTCCTAATCACTGGACGACAGTCAAGCATATTTTCAAGTATCTTAGGAGAACAAGAGACTATATGCTTGTATACTCTAGAGGGGATTTAATTCCCGTTGGGAATATAGATTCTGATTTTCAGTCAGATTCTGACTCTAGGAGATCAACATCAGAATCTATGTTTACGATTGGAGGAGGGGCAATCATATGGAGGAGTATCAAGCAATCTTGTGTTGCCGATTCCACCATGGAAGCCGAGTATGTTTCAGCATACGAGGCTGCTAAAGAGGCTGTCTGGCTCCACCAATTCTTGATTGACTTAGAAGTGGTTCCTGATGCGAATAAGCAGATCACTATCTATTGTGACAATAGTAGGGCAGTGACTAATTCGAAAGAACCAAGAAGTCATAAGAGAGGGAAACACATTGAAAGAAAGTATCACCTATTAAGGGAAATTGTACATAAGGGTGACATGGCGATTACCAAGAACGCGTCAGCAAAAAATCTAGTGGATCCCTTTACAAAGGCTCTTCCTCAAAAGAGTTTTGATGGGCATCTAGAGAACATGTAGATGAGAGATATGACATATTTGCTATAGAGCAAGTGGGAGATTGTTAGGATCATGCTCCATAGCAAGAGTGTAATATTGTAATTAAAAAATCTTTTCATATGAATAAAGTGATTTCTAGTTTATCAAATCTTATAGCATTTATAGTTTAATTATTATAATTGTCAAAAGTAAATAATCATAAGGTCAAAAGACTATAAGAAAAGAAGAATTGTTCATACATCTAGATATATATGAGGTAGACACAATTCTTTAGTTAGTCTTGAATAATATTCACAACTTAAGATAAAAGGTTGGGCGCCTTTATCTTGTCAAAGTTGTAGATTCTTTTGCTAGCATTTGAGTGGGATCAAATGTGTTATGATGAGTCTAAAATCATCAAAGTGTGGTGTCTTTGGGCAAAAGAATCTAGTGCACTAGGTGCATTGAATAGGATCAAAATGAAATACTCTATCTAGAATCGTCAATAGATAAAAGTTTTCATTTGAAGACAATCGGAGAGTCTATCTCAATCCTGAGGTAAATTAAGGACTTATGGTTGCAAGTGTTATCATTTAAGCTATCAATGAGTACGATTATATAGCATAGTTTATCCTCGATAGTTTGGTGGTATTCATTTGTTAATCGATAGAGGAATTCATTTATAGATATGGACATCGTGGCTCCATTTATTGAATGAGAGTAGAATACCATCATATGGAAGTTTTGAGGTATTGGATATTAAATCTTAACATTAAGTTTTCAATAGTGTCTGTTGAAACATGGCTTTTGAACAAGTCAAAATATCCAAGTTCAAAATGTGGTCATATGAGTAAATATGGTAACTTGGAGAGCTATAGGCGGTCTATGAGCTTTTGGCGATTACTGGTATTCTTCAAGAGGATACACTTTTCTCCAATAAGGTTGTGTAGGGTATGAGTGAGTGACATCAGCTTATTCTATCTTTATTTAAGAGTTCAATTTTATTTCTTTAGTGGAATGAACTAAAATTAAATAGATCGGACCTAAGTGAATCATTTGTTGATTGTGATTGGGTTGTGTCTATTAGAGCTTAAATTTAGATAGCCCGCCAAAATCCCCAATCCATACGAACTTGAATGGATCACTTGATATGTTCTACCGGACCAATTTAAGGGTCCATTTAGAATTGTATTAAGGCATGAGAACTTGTTTCTTTTTTTAAGAATATGTTTAGTTCACATGTGGACTTTTTATTAAGGTCCAATGGATTTAATAAAATAAGAAAAATAATATATGGCCCTTATTTTTGGTATGGGCGGCAAAGGCTATTGTGAATAGCTTAAATATATTATTTTTATTTTATTATTTAATTAAATAGAAATTAATTAATTATTTAATTAAAAGTCAAAATCTTTTTCCTAGTAAGAGATGGTCTCCTAAAACTATACTATTGTTGGTAGTATAGTTAATGTTAACGACTATATTTGATAAGTAGATAAATAAAATGAATTATTTATCTAATCAATTAGGAAGTTTTTAATATGGTTACAAATACACTATTGAGTTGGAATAGGAGTATTGGTGTAGGAAAGAATTCTTTTTGGAAAAGGATTCTTGGTCACCAAGTAAAACTACTTTGTGGTAGAATTCTTCTTTGAAAATGATTCTTAACCACCAAGTTTATCTACCTAAGGATAGGATTCTTGTCCATCAAGTAATCCTTCTTAGGAAAAACTAAACTCTCATAATCTATATCAAAGAGATTAATTTCGGCCAACACATATGGTTATAGGAGAAGTTAGATTTCCTTTTAGATAATGATTGTTAACTACCAAATAAATCCACCTAAGGAAAAGATTCTTGACAACCAAGTAAATCCTTCTTAGAAAATGATTTATGATCCTATATATATGAGTATGATAAATTTGGCCAGCCCTAAGGAAATTAGAGGTGAATTTCGGCCAACCTTATTTTTCTAAGAGAAGAATTCGGCCATCATAGGAATTTTGAGGGAGAAAAATCTGATTTTACTCTAGATAAAACTCGATCATCTATAAACAATAGTGTGTGAATTCGGCCAAGTCGAGAAAAAAGGGAAATATTTTTGTTTTCGATAGTATACTAATATCCTTTACATCAAAAGGGTTTTGTGCACAACATCGAATCAATGTTCACGCGAGTTTCAATCAAATTGATTGATAATTTACAAGTGACCAAACTTTCTTGGATTTTTCTCTTGGAGGATATTTGTAACTAACAAAGAAAAGATTTTGATTTGTCTCCATCCTCAGGAATACAATTTAAAGAAAGGGAGCCCACACTCCAAGGTGATTCAAGTTCGTGATTAGATTGGAAGATCTTGCAGAATCAATTCGGCACTTGTTCAATCGTCGTGAGAAAAAGGTACGATACTTTTATATATATATCAATTAATCTAGGGTTAAGGTTCTCGTTGCATAAAGGGATTTTTTTTATATACGCAAACCCTAATTTTTGTTTTATCACGCTTCCGTTGCTATTTGATCTGTTCTTTCCCTTCAGATTAGAGAGGTCAACTATCCTCAATGGGTAGCTAATGTGGTCCTCATCCGAAAGAAGAATGGATAATGGAGAATGTGCGTAGATTTCACAGATCTGAACAAGACATGCCCAAAAGACAGTTTTCCACTTCCGATGATAGATCAGTTGGTGGACGCTACATCAGGCCATGAGTTGCTCAGTTTCATGGACGCCTACTCAGGATATAACCAAATCCGGATGAACAAAGCTGACGAAGAAAAGACAGCATTCAAAACTGATCAGGGTTTGTACTGTTACACAGTGATTCCCTTCGGATTAAAAAATGCAGGGGCAACCTATCAAAGGCTGGTCAACATAATCTTTGCACGGCAAATAGGAAGGAACATGGAAGTATACATTGATGACATGTTGACCAAGAGCATCACGGCAGACAAGCATACTTCAGACCTGCGAGAGACATTCGATATCTTGAGGAGATACCAAATGAAGCTAAATCCGAACAAGTATTTATTAGGAGTTCCCTCAGGAAGATTCCTGGGTTTTCAAGTTCACCAAAGAGGAATCGAAGTCAACCCTGAGAAGATCCAGGCCCTGCAGAAAATGACTTCACCAAGGACACTAAAAGAAGTACAGCGCCTAACAGGATACTTAGCTTCCTTGGGCAGATTCATCTCAAAGGCCACAGACAGATGCACACCCTTTTTCAAAGTAATTAAAAAAGGAAAAGGACTCGAATGGAACGAAGAGTGCGAGCAGGCTTTTTAAAAAATCAAGGAATACGTAGGCCAGGCTCTCATCCTTTCAAAACCATAGATGGGAGAGACACTCCATTTGTACTTATCAATTACCGAACTAGCAGCAAGACCAGTCTTAGTTAGAACAGAAGATGGAGTACAGAAGCCGGTGTGCTACACCAGCAATACACTTCTACCAGTCGAAACCAAGTATTCATAGGCAGAGAAAATGGCACTAGCATTGGTTTCAGCAGCAAGGAAGCTAAGGCCATATTTTCAGGCTCATACAATCCAGGTTCTCACCGACTGCCCATTAAAACAAATTCTACAGAAGCCAAAGATTTTGGGGAGACTAACCAAATGGGCTACCGAGCTAAGTGAATTCGATATCCACTACGTCCCCAGGACATCCCTCAAAGGTCAAGCAGTGGTAAATTTTATAGTAGAGTTCACAGAGCCAAACCTGGAAGCAAAAAGAATGTTAGGAAAAAAATTCCCATGGAAATTGTATGTTGATGGCTCTTCAAACACTCATGATAGCGGGGCAGGGATCGTAGTATTCACCCCATAAGGAGATGATGTCGAATATGTCATGAGGTTTGATTTCAAAGCAACCAACAATCAAGTTAAGTACGAGGCACTACTAGTTGGACTCAAAGTCTGCATAGCTCTCGGGGTAGATGAAGTCGAGATATTCAGCGATTCACAGGTAGTTGTCAACCAAGTCCTGGACGAGTACCAAGCCAAGGATGGAAGCATGATAGCCTACTGTGACATTGCAAAACAGCTCCTCCAGAAATTCAAAGAATATAAGATTGCCCAGATCCCCAGGGAGGAAAATGAAAAGGTAGACGCATTGTCCAAACTAGCGTCAACAACAACCACAATCAGTCCAAAGACTATTCCGGTTGCACATCTCCTCAAACTGAGCACAACTGAGCTGAGAAACTTAGAAATTTTAGAAATCTGAACACCGCCAGACGGTTGGATGACTTAGATAAAAAGGTTCCTGGACAAAGGCGTGCTCCCGGAAGATCCCTTACAAGCAAAACGTATCAGGTGTAGATCTGTAAGGTACACATTAGTTGGAGGAGAACTATACAGAAAGGGGTATTCCCGAACACACCAAAGATGTGTGTCAGAGGAGGATGCATATCTGATATTATAGGAAATACATGAAAGAGTTTGCGTAAACCACACTGGGGTAAAAGTTTAGCACACAAGGTACTCAGGCAAGGTTATTATTGGCCTAATCTATTCTCAGATTCACAACGATGTTCGGAGAGTTACAATACTTGCCAAATAATTGCTAATGATATCCGATAACCCCCTGAACAGCTCAGAAACCTCACATCCTCATGGTCATTTGCCATGTGGGGGTTGGATTTAATCGGCTCAATGCGAGCCGGGACAGGGGGTAGAGCGAAGTATGCCATAGCAGCCATTGACTATTTCACGAAGTGGGCAGAAGCTGAAGCATTGGTGCATATCACATAAGCAAACACCACAAATTTCATGAAAAAGAATATACTTTATAGGTTTGGAGTCCCAAATACTATAATCACTGACAACGGCACCCAGTTCGATAACCTGAAATTCAGACATTTGTGTAGAGAGTACCAGATTGCCAATTACTATGCCACACTTGCCCACCCTCAAACAAATGGGCAGGTTGAAGCAGTGAACAAAATCATCAAGCACACAATCAAAGCAAAGCTAGATGCCAAGAAAGGAAGCTAGGTTGAAAAGCTTCCCGAAGTATTATGGGCATACCGGACAACATCAAGAACGCCAACATGAGAGACTCTATTCACTTTAGCGTTTGGAACAGAAGTTGTTATCCCCATAGAAACGTCATATGCATCACCCCGGGTCAGGTTATATGATGAAGAACAGAATGTTGATATGCTATTTCAATGTCTAGTTGAGCTAGAAGAGAAAAGGGAGAAGTCCCGAATACGAAATATGGTATATCAGCAAAAGAGTAGCTCGCCACTACAACTCTCATGTTCTAGTCAGGAAGTTCTAGCTAGGAGACCTGGTATTCAGAAAAGTGTCATTGAACACAAAAAGTAAAGTTGCAGGTTCCCTGGCTGACAAATGGGAATGCATGTACAAAGTCGAAGGAATAGCTGGCCATTGAGCATATTGGATTGCACGACCTAATGGAGGGGTTTTACCCCGACCATGCAATGCCCAATATCTGAAGATTTTCTATCCTTAAATTATTTTTTGTTCTTTTTTCCAGTCAGGACAATTTTAGTTAGGTTAGATATTAGCTGTGGAATTTAAAACTTTGTTGATTTTACAGTTATGAATTAAAATCAAACTCAGGATTTCCGAAAGATATAGCATAAAACTCGGGATTTTTGAAAGAAAGCATAAGATAATAAGAACATATGGAAGACAAGCATGATAATAAGAACATGTAAATAAAATACTCGGGACCATTGATTCCTGAATGGGCGTAGAAGCTCGAAGGAGCATGCCAGCTGAGCAAGGTCCATTGACCTTAGCAAAAAGGCAAACCCGATACACCAGCTCGGGACACTATCGAACAAAATTCTGGTGAAATGCATAGTTGTGTTAAGCGATTAAAAACTTAACGATTCGGCAAACCCTTGCTCATAAAAACTGGGGAGACATCCTCGGTAATGCGTAAGGACTCGAACATATGTTCATGGTGAGCCTTGATGTAATGTTCGGGCAGCAACCGTGTATGAAACACAAGTATAAACCTACTTGACTGTTTCAAGATGACTCGATTAATAATACTAGCCAATTTAATAAGATACTAGGCATAAAGATTGCAAGAGCCAGTTTAATAAGATACTTGGCATTAAAATTATTCGGGTGACAACCGATTTAATAAGATACTCGATGAAGTTACCTGAACATCAGAGTTAGCTAGCATAATAAGATACTTGGCATGAAGATTTCATCAGCCAGTTTAATAAGATACTTGGTGTTAAAAATTATTTAGGGAACGAAATAGATTTAATAAGATACTCGGTTAAGTCACCCGAACAAGAATAGCTAGTTTAATAAGATACTCGGTAACAATAGAGTCAAGTTGAAGAAATTCCTTGAAGCAATAAATCAGATCAAGACCATTCGGTTCGAAAAAGTTACCTGGGATTTTATTAATCTCCAAAGAATTGTTACAAAAAATTATTACAAAGAATTCTTTACAAAAGAATGTAACAAAGAATTACAAAGAAAGAATTACAAAGAATTTCTACGAAAAACTTATGAAAATTCTACAAAAATCAAGGCTGTGAGGATTTGCCAATACTCGGGTCGGTAACCATCTCGTACTCGCAGAGCAAACTTTCATTGGAAGGCCAAGCAATCGTGTTGATTGAGTCATCCATCCACTAGCTGTAATCTTCTTCTGGGATCAGTCCGACATCAGGGACCACACCCTCCACGACCTCTTGACTGGCATAAAATGTCGAGAGGGAGTGCTCGGATGGAACCTCTAAATGCATAGGATGAGGCTTTTTACCTCGGCTACGACAGTAAGCTCTCCACTTCCTCATCTGAGTCCGAAGAGATTCCAATGACCGATCTACATGATTTTTGATCGACAGCTCCTAGTTGGCTCGGGCTTTCTCAGTTGCCCGATTCTTAACCTTGAAGAACCTGCCAGCTGAAACTCCCAAAGGAGAAGGGCATCGTAGGCAAGGGATCTCTTGAAACGATCTACCCCTTGCACTTTGAGTTCCAGCCTGGCCTCCTTGGATAAGGACTCGACCGTTAGAGTCTGGTGTTCCAAGTTTTTGATTTTCTGCTCATACGCCTACGTAGATTGCTCCACTTCCTGTTCGGCTTTAAGCATTGATTCTTCGGCTGAGAACAATAAATTTTGAAGTGAAGTTACCTTCTCCTCTGCCAAAGAAGCTTTCTCTTCGGCCTCAGCCTGCTTCGCCAAACAGTGGTCGGTGAACACTTGGGCAGAGCCCACCTTCTTTTCATAAGCTGCTTCAACCCACGGCTATCCTCACTTTCCTTCAGCTGAGCCTCGAGATGCCTTATTCTATCAGCTTGATGTTGTTACGTCTGAACCAGCTCAGTGAACTCGGCCACCATCTACAATGAATTTTAATTAAAAATCTAGCAAGCAAAAACGAGCAAAACAATTGAAGTTAAGGATAAACTTACATAAGATGCACCGTTAAAAATGTTCTGAAGACAGTTTGTCAATGAGCCATCCTGAAAACAACTCCAGCAGTCTTCCCCAATGAAAGCCCGACCGGATGACATCTTCCGTAGCATATCCTGGGGATAAGGATTTAAAGGAACCCACGAGAGTTCAGCTTCTTGATCTTCAACCTTGGGGGGAGGGGAACCCCTGTTCGGTTTTGAAGTCTCTGTATCCGTCGATGCTCACATCAACACTCGGGGGAATATCAGCCACAGTATCTTCATCTCTGAAGTTGATGAATGAGACCACCCGAGGGACCTTGAGAGGGCGAGTTGAAGAGCTGACTGCCTTCCGCTTCTCAGCTCGAGAACTGTGGAAGCTGAGGTCAGCTACGGGATCTTCCTGAGCATCGTTCCGGAAAGACTCAAAAAATTCAGGACCTGAAGGTACTTGTCCTGCGGAGGTATTACCTCCATCACCTGTGTCTGACCGCATCTGACCGCACAACAGGTCCTTCACCAAAACCCACAGTCTACCTCTCCCCATCATCAGGCAGTTGAGTATCTGTCGGGCCACTCGGACCACTAGTCTCCCCTACGACCGGCCGAACAACGTCATCCGGGACATATTCGAGGACTTGCTCCTCGGCTACATCGGTTTCCTCGTCAGACTCAGGCAGGGCAATAACATTACTGCTCTGACAAGAAGCTTTTTTTCGGTTCACCTAAAGAATCGACTTCACTTGGAGAGCTTGAGGGTCGCAGAAGATGTCTGTGTCGTACAATTAGAAAAAAAAAAGTTTGCGTCAAAATAAGAAAAACAAACAAATAAATAAATAAATAAAGAGAGGGTTACAAAGATCACTTACATCGCCTGCAGTAAGCTGAAATTTGGCTGAAGAAGCCGAGCTCTATCATCTTCGCCTCGTTAAAAAGGTATGACATGCTCCTCTTCTCATGCGTGCGAACTACTGCCTGAGCAAGTCTGGTCAGCTCAGCGTCGCTAAAATTAAGCTTCTTCTTGTTCCAAACCTTGGGAGAACAGAAGAAACGGGAAACTTTCAGCACCCTCCGAGTTTCCAAAGCTGAGAGGGTGACTTCAAGACCCAGATTCCTTCTAGTAAAAAACCAACTGTTCTTCCAGAACTTATTGGATGAAGGGAATCCCCATACAAACTCCCTCTTTTTAGGGTCATCTGAGGTGTCGATATCCCAATTCACATTTGTGCCCTCTGGGACCCAGCAGTCCGGTGGATTAGATATAAGGAAATAGGCCAGTGTCTTACCAGACTGCCTTAGTGTGAAGAAATGCCTGATCTCACTCGGGGAAGGTGGCGACAAGTTCATCCGGTTGTACATGTGCCACATGCACATCAGGATCTTGTAGCTGTTCAGAGCCAGTTGAGACGGGGCGATCCCTACTTCAGCCAAGAAACAGGCAATGAACGGATGAAGGGGAAGTGTGACACCGTAGCAGAGCATGGATCCATAGATTGCCACCATGCCTGAGGAGAGGGATTCCACTCAGCTCTATCTCCAGCGGGAACCAGAATAACTAAGTCGTCCAAATCAAATCGGGCACGATACTTCTTGATCTCATCCGTTCTGACTACATTCGGCTCAGTGTCGAACCCACTTGGGCTATCTGTAGAGAAAGTAAGACGAGATACTCTGAACACCTCTTCAATGTCGTTCTCGTTAACAGTCTGCTCCCTAATCCGAATGTCGCCCGAGCTATGCTTATGGACTTCACTTATACTTTGATGTTTTCCCATTCTTCGCAGAGGTACCCTGTGATTAGAAACATCAGATTCAGAACTAGATGAAGAATTGGATACAGAAAATTGGATGTCAGGGTGAAGCCCAGAAACATCAACTTCTAAAAATGGAGTTCAACAGCGGGAATTTCCCTCAATAATCTTCGAACGCAGGAAACCAGCTGAAAATCTCCACGATCGAGCTCTTCGAAAGCAATAGTAAAAAGTCATTGACGAGAGGATGGATTCATTGGAACTAACCTTGAATGAAAACTGATGCAGAATCTTCAACGGAGAATTGGCGATTTGCTGCAAAGAAATCTGGGCTGGCAA
The DNA here is from genome assembly GCA_032871835.1 of Dipteronia dyeriana. NCBI lineage: Eukaryota > Viridiplantae > Streptophyta > Magnoliopsida > Sapindales > Sapindaceae > Dipteronia > Dipteronia dyeriana. The sequence continues at coordinate 73,275,746 of CM065300.1, read as the reverse complement.
AAAATTCCTGGTTTTCAATTTTTTTAGAATGAACAAACGCAACCCTTCAGTAAAGAATTTAAAGGGGAGATAGCATGAAACCTAGGGTCTCAAGGCGGAAAAAATCTATGATAAGATTTGATGACGTATGCGGCGCACGAGGAGACGCGAATGTCGTTTCTAATAAATGGAATCGAAAAACGAAGTGGCATAAGACACGTGTCAAGAAGAGAACAGACTTTCACCGTCAGAATTCCAAAACGTCGCCATCATTGAAGATCCCGCGTGAGGGGGAAAATCGTATTTACAAGGTCACCATTAAGGTACGCCATTATGATAAAACATTTACTCTGGCACAGAAATAAAAATTGAATTGATTAAAATACTTTTGCCCGAAACGAAATTCTATTCGGCAAAAATATTTTAATGGGGTATTGTCGTATGTAAATTTTATTAGATATACACGTCATTAACAAAGAGGATAAAATTACCAGATTAATGTCCGAATAGGCATCCTGCAAGGCATCACCAAAGAAGAGAAGCCCGGATAAACAAGTTTTGAACAAGACCTGCTCGGGGTTAACTAGCGTCATATACTACTCGGGGTCAGTTAAACATACTCGGGGTTAATTGATGACATTTTCTACTCGGGACCAGCAGATATCGTTTTCTACTCGGGACAAACATGAAGAAAACCGAGTAGAAAAGCCCAGCGCGTAGCTCATATGAATCAAGTCATTAAAATACACGAAGATATCCATATCAAAGAGGAATTCCTAGAAGAGCAGAATTATCAAGCATAAAGGGTTCCTAATCAGGCAACAGTTTAACTTCTTCAAAAAGACTATAATCTCATAAGGAAATAAGTCCTAATTGGATCACATTACTAGAGTCTGATTCGATCTCAATACAAGTCTTCGAAATAGGAAAAAAGACAAACTACTTTGAACAAGCAAACAATTGCAATTAAATGCAAAGATCTTTTATTACTTGTACAAAGAAGATTAGGGTTCTATAAATATATAAATAGACCCATAATCTCATCACACAGATATATACAACAATTATAGAAAAATACGTAGAGAAGAAAGAGATCTCGAGAAATTGTAATATTTATTTTATTCATAGTGGATTTTGGCTTGGTTGATCATTCAACCACCCGTGGATGTTTCTCCGGACATCGGAGTTTTACCACATAAAAATCTTACGTCCGAATACCTTCTCTTTCTCATTCTCATTGAAATCACAGCTAAAATCCAATTCTTGTTGACTTTTTCCATACATCCAAAAACTGACGTAAAAAATGTTTGATTAAAATATTTATTTTTTTTTTATTTTTATTTTTGTTTCATAATTTAGATAAATAAAATTCTAAATTATGAATAAAATCTATTATAATTAAAAATAATAAATAAAACGGTATAATACTCCCGCAGCAAATCTCGAGTCATTTTACTAGTTATTAACTATATCATAATGTGTCATGCTTCTTTGTACTTGATCATGCCGGCTCTTATTCTAATATTTTTCAATGGCATCGTCATCACAATGATATGTCATTTTCCATTTCTAGAGAGAGAAATTGACATGACAACTCATCCTAAATCATAATTTCATATCAAACTTATTTACTTGGGACCCGTTTGTTTGATGGGATTTAGCTTAATTTTATGTCATTTCCTATGTTTGTCTCATTAACCTGAAAACAATCATTTCTACCTATCTTAACCCATTGCAATGAGATAAATTAATACCGACCAAATACATGTGAATAATTTCTTATCACTTTCTTTATTACACAAACATCCCTTGACAGACAAAGCTAGTATCCCTCTTAATTTTTACAAACTCAAATCATCGATCTTCATAAACTCATCTTCATTTTCTTCACTTTTCATGAACCCAAATTCTCCAATTCAAAACTCAACATATATCATAAATCAAAACAATATCTCACTTCACAAACCTGGATTTGTACAAAAAAGAAAACAAAAGAAAAAAATAAGAAGAAAAAAGCAGATCATGTAATACACGCAGACTTGTTCATAAAAGAAAAAAAAATGAAGAAGAAGAGAGCAAATCGTGGAATAATATTCCACAAGATTGCTTGCTTTGAAAAAGGATACTTAAAGATGTGTGTTTTTCTTTGTTTGAGAAAACGAAATTGTGAAATATTAGGGTTTGTCCTGTAAGCGTTTTTCGTTTGTCGTTTTTCAAAAAGAAAAATGAAAAATGAAAACAGTGTTTTTTATTTCAGTTTCGAAATCCAAAAACGTATCTGGTAATATATACTGAGAGCTGAATTTTAGAAATAAATATGGAAAAAACACGTCTGATAAGTTATCCGAAAACTATCAAAAATTGAAATATCAATTTTTACATTTTGTTTAATATTATAACTATTATAAATTGATTGATTAAATAATTAAATAATATGATTTTTGTATTATAATTTATAAATTAAACAAAAGTAACGGTTCACAAATTAATTCAAAAAAACATATAAAAAAATCAAATAATCAAAACAAAACTCTTAAATTATAAATAAATAACTATAATATACATATTATTATATAATATATATATATAATATTATAATATATATTATAATATATATAATATTATATATGTTATACATAAAATATATTAAATTATAATATTTAATATTATAATACATATATATATATATATATATATATATATATATATATATATATATATATTATTACATGAATGCTTTTAGTTCTAATTGAAAATAAATTATTCTAGAATATATATATATATATAGGCACTTTGGTCATTTGAAAATCTTGTCCCGTCCCGTTCTATCCTAGCTATATCAAACGCAAAAACATTATAATTAATAGTTTAAAAAAATAAATCTTTTTATAAAAAAAATTGAAAAACAAAAACAAAATTAAGTATTTTGTGTTTTTCAAATATTTCACTGTTAACACTGATTTTGTTTTTCATTTTTTGAAAATAAAATAAAAAATGGTTAATGAACGCGAATTCGAAATTGTTTTTGAAAAATAAAAGCGAAAACGGATTAAAAAACAGCCGCATGACGGGGAGAAACTAGTGTTAACAGTGAAATATTTGAAAAACACAAAATACTTATTTTTGTTATTGTTTTTCACTTTTTTTTTTTACTTTTCTTCTTCTTAGATGATGTACTTTTCTTGTTTTTAATTTTGTTTTTCATTTTTTTAGTTTTAAAAAATCACTTATTCTTCTCCTCATCCTCCTCCTCCTCTTTTTTTATTATATTTTCTTACAGATATTTATATTTATTAAAATAAATATTTATTTATAATTTAAGAGTTTAGTTTTGATTAGTTGACTTTTTGATATGTTATTTTTTGAAGTCACACTTTTGTTTAATTTATAAATTCCAATACAAAAATCATACTGGTTAATTATTTAATCAATCAATTTATAATTTTTATAATATTAAACAAAATGTAAAATTAGATATTTCAATTTTTGATAGTTTTCGAATAATCTACTAGATGCGTTTTTTCCATTTTTATTTCTAAAATATAGCTTTTAGAGTATGCTACCAGACGGATTTTCGGATTTTAAAACTGAAACCAAAAACACTATTTTCATATTCATTTTTCTTTTCGAATAGAGGAAGATAAAAAACGCTCACAGGACGGTCCCTTAGAGATCTGAATTTGAAGGTTTTGGGTTTTTTTAAAAAAAAAATTTGTTTTGGTTCTGATTAAAGTTTAGTTTAAGTTATAATGTTTTTTTTTTTAATTTTAAAACTAGAGTTTTGGAACAATAAGAATTTTAAGAGAAAATATTAGATCAAAACTTTAAAAAAATGAAGTTGCTGAAGAAATTTAAGAACTAAAAAAATGGAAGAAAATTAGACCTTTGAATGTGAAAAAACAAAGGAAGAACAAGAATAAATTTTGTTGACGTCGATTTCTGGATGTATGGGAAAAAGTCAACAAGAATGGATTTTAGCTGAGATTTCAAAGAAAGAGAGAAGGAGAAAACAATCGGACGTAAGTTTTAAGTGGTAAAACTCCGATGACCGGAGAAACGTCCACGGGTGACTGAATAATCAACCAAGCCAAAATCAACTATTGAAAAGATTTACAACTCTCGATCTCTCTTTTCTCTCTGTGTTTTATATATGTTCAGTATATTTTCTATGACGAGATTATGGGTCTATTTATATGTTCATAGAATCCTAATCTTCTATATACAAGTAACAAAAGATTTTTGTATTTAATTTTGATTGGTTACTTGTTTGAAGTAGTATGTCTTCTTTCTTATTTCGGAGACTTGTATTGAGATCGAATGGGACTCTAGTGATGTAGTCCAGTTAGGACTTATTTCCTTATAAAGGCAAAGTTTTTTTGAAGATATAAAATTGTTGCTTGATTTGGAACCCTTTCTGTTTGGTATTCTATTCCTCTTGGAATTCTTCTTTGATGTGGGTATCTTCGCATATTTCAGCTACTCTTGACTCGTGAGTCACGCGCTGGGCTTCTTTATTCGGTTTTCTTCATGTTTGTCCCGAGTAGAACATGATATTAGCTGGTCCCGAATGACGTCATCTGATCCCGAGTAGAACATGTCATTCACTGACCCCGAGCATTGTTAACTGACCCTGAGTAGTACATGAGGTCAGTTGACCCCGAGTAGGTTTTGTTCAATACTTGTTTACTCGAGCTTCTTTTTTTTAGTGATGTCTTGTAGGATATTTTCTGAATGCTTATTCGGGTGTCCACATGGTAATTTTATCCTCTTTGTCAATGACGTGTACGTCTGATAAAATTTACATACGACAATACCCCCTTAAAATATTTTCTTCGAACAGGGTTTCGTTCCGGGCAAAAGTATTTTAATCAACCCTTAAAATTTTCATCTCTGTAACGTCAGGGCAAATGTCTTGTCATAATGGCGTGTCTTAATGGTGACCATGTAAATTCAATTTGCCTCCTCACGCGAGATCTCAATGATTGCAATGTTTTGGAGTTCTGACTGCCTTAGCCAGTTCTTCTCATAACACGTGTCCTCTACCGCTTCATTTCTCGATGCCATTTATGAGAAGCGACCTATGCATCTCTTAGTGCACCGCCTATGTCATCAAATCTGTCATTGATTTTTTCTGCCTTGAGATCCTAGGGTTTCGTGCTATTACCCCTTTAAAATTCTCCACTGAGGAGTTGTGTTGGTTCATTCTGAGATACTCAAACCAGAAGTTTTTCCAGCCCAGATTTCTTTACGCAGAAAATCGTTATTCTTCGTTGAAGATTTTGCATCAGATTTCTTCATTCAATGTTAGTTTTAATGAATTCGACTTCCCGTCATCGACTTTTTACTATACCTCTCGAGGCGCTTGATCGTGGGGATTTTCAACGGGTATCTTGCGCTTAAAAATCCCCCCGAATGAACCTTCGTTTTTATAAGTCGACATTTCTAGGCTTTACCTTGACATCCATTTTAGTTATGTATCCAGTTCTGATTCTGATTCATCTAGTTATAAATCTATCGTTTCTAATTGCAGGGTACCACTTCGATCAAGGATGGGAAAACATCAAAGTAAAAGCGAAGTTCATAAGCACAACTCGGGCAGTGTCCGGATCAGGGAGCAGATTTTTAGTGAGCAGGATGTTGAAGAGGAGTTCAGAAAATCTCATCTTTCTTTCTTTGTTGATCACCCGAGTGGGTTTGACGCCGAACTGAATGTGGTCAGGGTAGAAGAGATCGGGAAGTATTGATTTGGATAATTCAGTTACTCTGGTTCCTGCTGGTGATAGAGCTGCGTGCAACCCTCTCCTGGGCATGGTGGCAATCTATGGATCCATGCATTGTTGTGGCGTTACTCTTCCTCTTCAATCGTTCATTGCCTGGTTTCTAACTGAAGTGTGGATCGCTCCAGCTCAATTGGCCCCGAATAGCTACAAGATCTTGATGTACATGTGGCATTTATGGAGCCGAATGAACCTGTCACCGCCTTCCCCAAATGAAATCAGGCACTTCTACACGCTAAGGCAGTCTGGTAAGACAGGAACCTATTTTCTCATGTCTAACCCGCCAGATTGTTGGGTATCCAAGGAGACAAAAGTGAATCGGGGAGTTGACACCTCTTATGACGCCAAGAAGAGAGGCTTCGTATGGGGATTTCCTTCGTCCAACAAGTACTGGAAGAACAATTGGTTTTTTACCGGAGGAAATCTAGGTCTTGAAGTCACTCTTTCGGTTGGGGAAACTTGGAAGGTGTTAAAAGTTTCCTATTTTTTCTATTCCCTCGAGGTATGGAACAAGAAAAAAGTTGAATTCAGTGATTCCGAGCTGACTAGACTCGCTCGGGCAACAGTTTACACTCTAGAGAAATGGAGCAGGGCCTATCTTTTCAATGAGAAGAATATGATAGAACTCGGCTTCTTTAGCCAGATTTCAGGCTATCGCAGGCGATGTAAGTGATCTTTTTTTTTAATACTGACGCGATTCCCCTTTATCTCCTAAGTGTATGACTCGGACATCGTCTGCGATATTCAAGCTCGTCAAGTGAAGTCAATCTTTCAAGCGAGCCAAAAAGAGGCTTCTCGTCAGAGCGAAAAGGGCATCACCGCACCTGAATCAGATAAGGACCTTGATGAGGCTGACGAGCAGGTTTCCTAAAGTGTCTTCGAGGAAATCATCCGGTCGACCATAGGGGAATCAAGTGGCCCGAGTGGCCATACTCAGGAGTTGCCTGTAGACAGAGGGAGGTGGAGTGATGGTCTTGGTGAGGGGCCTGGCGGATTGAGCTCCCCTGTTGTGGTCCCTACCGAGCAGACGGACACTGGTGATGGGGGTAGAACCTTTGAGGGATAAGTGAATCTCAATCCTAACTTTTTTGGTTCCTTCCGAGATGATGATCAAGAAGACCCTTCGGCTGATCTCAACTTCCACCGTACTCGGGTTGAGAAGCAGAAAGTGATTGACTCTCCTACTATCCCTCATAAGGTCCCTTGAGTAGTTTCATTTGTTGAGTCAAGTGATGAAGATGTCGAGGCTGAGATTCCCCCAAGCGTTCATGTAGAAGCATCGGCCGGGGTAGAAGCTTCTAGTCCAGACAAGCACTCCTTACCTCCTAAGGCTGGGGATGCTAGAGCTGAACCCTCATGAGGCCCTTCCTATCCTTCCCTTGAGGATATGTTGCGGGTTATGTAATCCGGTCGTGCTTTCATCGGGGATGACCACTGGAGCAGTTTTCGGGATGGCTCTTTAACGGACCGTCTTCTTTCAATGGTGCATCTTATGTAAGTTATTCCTAACCCTTCAATTGTCTTTCTTGCTTGCTAGATTTTTAATTAAACTTTTTTGTAGATGGTTACCGAGTTTGCTAAGCTGGTTCAGACGCAACAGCATCAAGTCGATCGAATAAGGCGTCTTAAGGCTCAGCTGAAAGAAAACGAAGATAGCCGTGCTCAGGTTGAGGCGGCTTATCAAAAAGAGGTGGGCTCTGCCCAAGTGTTTACTGACCACTATTTGGCGAAGCAAGTGGAGACTGAGGAAATGGCTTCTTTGGTAGAAGAGAAGGCTGTGTCACTTCAAAACTTGTTGTCTTCTGCCCAGGAATCAATGCTTAAGGCCGAGCAGGAAGGGGAGCAGTCTAAATCGGCATATGAACAGAAGATCGAGGACTTGGAACGTCAAGCTTTGACAGTCGAGTCTCTATCCAAAGAGGCCAGGTTAGAACTTGAAGTCTAGGGGGTTGATCATTTTAAAAGATCCCCTGCTTACGATGCCCTTCTCCTTCGAGAATTTCAACGATGGCTAGTTTCAACTGGTGAGTTTTTTAAGGTCAAGAATCGGGCAACTGAAAAAGCCCAAACCAACTGGGAACTGTCGATCAAGAATCACGTGGATCGGTACCTGGAATCTCTTCGGACTCAGATGAAGGAGTGGAGAGCTTATTACCATAGTCGAGGCAAAGAGCCCCATCCAATGCATTAAGAGGTTCCATCTGAGCACTCCCTCTCTACCTTTTATGCCAATCAGGAGTCGATCTTGGAAGGTGTGGTGCCTGATGTCGAACCGATCCCAGGAGAGGATTACAGTAAATGGATGGATGATTCGATCGATATGATTGTTTGGACTTCCAATGAAATTCTGCTCCGCGAACATGAAATGATGCCCGACTCGAGCATCGACAAGAGTTTTAAATCATCCTAACACCTCGATTTATTTTGTAGATTTTTCATTTTTGTAAAGATTCTTTGTACGGATTCTTCGTACCGATTCTTCGTACCGATTCTTCGTAACAATTCTTTGTAAAGATTATCAATGAAATTTTGAGTTAACTGTAATTCTGAAAACCGAGTGGTCTGATCTAGTTCATTGCTTAGTTCATTGCTCTAGGAATTTCACCGAGTCTTATTTAACTTGATTCTATTGTTGCCGAGTATCTTGTTAAACTGACTATTGAGATTTATGCCAAGTATCTAATTAAACCGGCTATTGCAATCTTTATGCCAAGTATCTTATTAAACTGACTATTTCTGATGTTTGGGTAACTTCACCAAGTATCTTATTAAACTTGTTTCGTTACCCAAATAATTTTTAACGCCAAGTATCTTATTAAACTGGCTATTTCTGATGTTCGGGTAACTTTACCAAGTATCTTATTAAACTTTTTTCGTTACCCGAATAATTTTTAACGCCAAGTATCTTATTAAACTGACTAATATTATTAACCGAGTCATCTTAAAACAGGTAAGTAGATTTACATGTGTTTCATACTCGGTTGCTACCCAAACATTACATCAAGGCTCACCATGATCATATGTTCGAGTCCTTACACATTACTAAGGACTTCTCCCCAGTTTTTCTGTGCAAGGGTTTGCCGAATCGTTAAGCTTTTTGAACCACTTAACACAGCTACGCATTTCACCGAAATTTTTTCCGATAGCTTCCCGAGCCTTTCTCTTGAATCTGGTGCATCGGGCTTGCCTTTTTACTATGGTCAATTCACCTTGCTCGGCTGGCATGCTCCTTCGAGCGTCTTCGCCTATTCGGAAATCAATGGTCCCGAGTATTATATTTGCATGTTCTCATTATCATGCTCATCTTTCATATGTTCTTATTATCATATGCTTTATTTTTTTAAAATCCCGAGTTTGATTTTTATTTATAACTGCAAAACCAACAAAGATTTAAGTTCCAAAGCTAATATTTGATCTAACTAAAATTGTCCTAACTAGAAAGGAAAACAAAAAATAATTTAAGGATAGAAAATTTTTAGATATTGGGCATTGCATGGTCGGGGTAAAACCCCTCCATTGGGTAGTGCAATCCAATATGCTCCATGGCCAACTATTCATTCAATTTTGTACAGGCCTTCCCACTTATCAACTAGGGAACCTGCATCTTTATTTTTTATATTCAATGACACCTTCCTGAGTACCAGGTCTCCTAGTTGGAATTTCCTGACCCGAACATGAGAGTTGTAGTGGTGAGCTACTCTTTGCTGATATGCCATATTTCGTATTGAGGACTTCTCCATTTTCTCTTCTAGCTCATCTAGACTTTGTAACAGCATATCAACATTCTGCTCTTCATTATATAGCCTGACCCGGGGTGATGCATATGACGTTTCTATGGGGATAACAGCTTCTGTTCCAAATGCTAAAGTGAATAGAGTCTCTCATGTTAACGTTTTTGCTGTCGTCCGATACGCCCATAATACTTCGAGAAGCTTTTCAACCCATCTTCCTTTCTTGGCATCTAGTCTTGCTTTGAGTGTATGCTTGATGATTTTATTTACTACTTCAACCTACCCGTTTGTTTGAGGATTGGCAGGTGTGGCATAGTAATTCACAATTTGGTACTCCTTGCACAGCTGTCTGAATTTCAGGTTATCGAACTGGGTGCCGTTATCAGTGATGATAGTGTTTGGGACTCCAAACCTGTAGAGTATAATCTTTTTCACAAAATTTATGGTATTTGTTTCTGTGATATGCACTAATGCTTCAGCTTCTGCTCACTTCATGAAATAGTCAACGGTTACTATGGCATACTTCGCTCCACCCCCTGTCCTAGCAGGCATTGAGCCAATTAAATCCAAACCCCAAAGGGCAAATGGCCATGGGGATGTGAGGTTTCTGAGTTGTTCGGGGGTTTTCGGATATCATTAGCAATCCTTTGGCTAGTATTGTAACTCTCCGAACATCGCTGTGCATCTGAGAATAAAGTAGACCAATAATAACCTTGCCTGAGTACCTTGTGTGGTAAACTTTTACCCCTAGTAAGGTTTCCGTAAACTCCCCCATGGATTTCCTGTAATATCTGACATGCATCTTCCTCTGACACACATATTTGAAGTGTTCGGGAAAACCCCCTTATGTATAGTTCTCCTCCGACCAATGTGTACCTTGCTAATAGATACCTGATACGTTTTGCTTGTAAGGGATCTTCCAGGAGCACGCCTTTTTCCAGGAACTTTTTCAGCTGGGTCATCCAACCGTTTGATGGTGTTCAGATTTCCAAAATTTCAAATTTTTTTGCCTCAGCTGTGCTCGATTTGAGGAGATGTGCAACCGGAATAGTTTTTGGCCTGATTGTGGTTGTTCTTGATGCTAGTTTGGATAAAGCTTCTGCCTTTTCGTTCTCCTCCCTAGGGATTTGGGCAATCCTATTTTCTTTGAATTTCTGGAGGAGCTGTCTTACAATGTCACGATAGGCTATCATGAATTCATCCCTAGTTTGGTATTCGTCCAGGACTTGGTAGACAACTACCTGTGAATCGCTAAATATCTTGACTTCATCGGCCCCGAGAGGTATGCAGACTCTGAGTCCAGCTAGTAGCGTCTCGTACTCGGCTTGATTATTGGTTGCTTTGAAGTCAAACCTCATGGCACATTCGACATCATCTCCTTTAGGAGTGCATACTACGATCCCTGTCCCGCTGCCGTGAGTGTTTGAAGAGCCATCAATATACAATTTCCATGGGAAATTTTTTACCAACATCTTTTTTGCTTCCAGGTTTGGCTTTGTGAACTCTGCTATAAAATCTGCCACTGCTTGCCCTTTGAGATATGTCCTGGGGACGTAGTGGATATCGAATTCACTTAGCTCGTCTGAAATCTCTGGCTTTTGTAAAATTTGTTTAAATGGGCAGTCGGTGAGAACCTGGATTGTATGAGACTGAAAGTATGGCATTAGCTTTCTTGCCGCTGAAACCAATGCTATGGCCATTTTTTCTGCTTGTGAATACCTGGTCTCGACGGGTAAAAGTGTCTTGCTAGTATAATACACTGGCTTCTGTACTCCATCTTCTGTTCTGATTAGGACTGAGCTTGCTGCTAGCTATGTAATTGATAAGTATAAATAGAGTATCTCTCCCATTTATGGTTTCGAAAGGATAAGAGCATGCCTTAAGTACTCTTTGATTTTTAAGAATGCCTGCTCGCACTCTTCGTTTCATTCGATTACTTTTCCTTTTTTAATTACTTTGAAAAATGGTGCGCATCTGTTTGTGGCCTTTGAGATAAATCTACCCAAGGAAGCTAAGCATCCTGTTAAGCACTGTACTTCTTTTAGTGTCCTTGGTGAAGTCATTTCCTGCATGGCTTGGATTTTTTCAGGATTGACTTCGATTCCCCTTTGGTGAACTTGGAAACCTAGGAACCTTCCTGAAGGAACTCTGAATAAACACTTGTTCGGATTCAACTTCATTTGGTATCTCCTCAAAATATCAAATGTCTCTCGCAGGTCTGAGGTATGCTTGTCTGCCGAGATGCTCTTGGTCAACATGTCATCAATGTATACTTCCATGCTTCTTCCTATTTGTCGTGCGAAGATTCTGTTGACCAGCCTCTGATATGTTGCCCATGCATTTTTTAATTCGAAGGGCATCACTGTGTAACAGTACAAACCCTGATCGGTTGTGAACTCTATTTTTTCTTCGTCAGCCTTATTCATCCGTATTTGGTTATATCCCGAGTAAGCGTCCATAAAACTGAGCAATTCATGGCCTGATGTAGCATCCACCAGTTGGTCTATCCTTGGGAGTGGAAAACTGTCTTTTGGGCATGCTTTATTTAAATCTGTGAAATCTACGCACATTCTCCATTGTTCATTTTTCTTTTGGATGAGGACTATATTAGCTACCCATTGAGAGTAGTTGATCTCTCTAATCGACCCTACGTCGAATAGCTTTTCCACTTCCTGTTTGATTGCTTGACTTCTCTCGAGATTGAATGACCTTCTCTTTTGTATCACTGGTTTTGCATTCGGGTCTACTGCGAGATGATGAGATATTATTCGGGCGTCTATCCCAACCATGTCTTCATGACTCCAGGCGAACACATCCTTGTATTCTTTAAGCAGATCAGTGAGGCTTTGTTTGACTTTTCCTTCCAAATTGGCCCATATCATGATCTTCTTATCTGGTTCATCTTCTTTCAAGATAATTTCTTCGACCGGGTCATTTTTGGACTCATTCGACTCTTCCCTTGGATCAAATTTGAATGACAGTGACTCTTTGTTCTGACTCAGCTGCGTTATAGTGCATACTTGTTCACCATCATTTTTGTCTTTGTATATTGACAGGTTAGCTCTTCGGGCCATCTCTTGGGATCTCTTGACTACACCGACCCCCTGTTCGGTCGGGAATTTGATCATCAATGCATAAGTGGTTGTTACGGCCTTAGTTTTATTCAAGAATGGCTGACCCAACAATGCATTATACGGCCAATTGTCTAAGTCTACCAACACGAAAACGAGCAATACTGTTCTCTGACAAGATGCCGCTCCAATTTTTATGGGTAACTTTACCATCCCGATAAACCTGACCTCAATTCCATTGAATCATCTGAGTGGGGTATAGAAAGGCTGTAAATCCTTTCGGTCCAACCTGAGTTGGTCGTAGACAGCTACATTGAGAATGTCTGCCGAACTTACATTATCTATCAGGATTCTCCTGACTTTCCGGTGACCAATCTGAGCGCTTATGACCAGGGCGTCATTTGGCCGAACATCTCCCCATGTGAGTCAGCTTCTGTGAATATTATTGGGTCCCATCCTTCCTTTACCCACTTTGGGTCTAACTCGACCGAGTTCACGTCAAAGTTATGTCTTGCCTCCATTGCTTCTCTGATTTCCTGCATTCGCTCTCGGTTACTTCTCCCAATGGATGGTCCTCCAAAGATTGTTTGTATTACTTCATTGGCCTCTGGGCTAGCCCTTTGATTTCGACCAAAGCTGTGATCGGACCTGATCTCTTTCCTTGTTTCTGACTTCTACTCCTTTTTCAAGATTACATCCTGAAGGTGTCTCTCCCGAATGAGGGTTTCTATGTAATCTCTGTACTGGTCACATTTGGAAGTCTCATGACCGGTTTCCCTGTGGAATCTGCAGTATTTGGTTGCATCTAGCAGAGCAAACTGAGACTATCAGCGTGGCTCTTTTACCATATTTTTCTCTTCCAGTATGGCCAGCATTTCCTCCTGCTTTTTTCGAAGAGGGTGTAGTTGGCGTATCTACCTTGGAATTTCTCTGTGGTCTATTCGGTATTACGCCCGTTTCTCCCGTCCTTGATTTTTTCTTTGTTGTTTCCTTTCTATTTTCCTTTTTGGTTTTGTACCTTGGACTCGGCGTCCTTTTTAGGTTTTCCTCCATGCATGTAGCATCCTCCCGTGGCTAACTCTTCTTCTTCGGCTAGTGCATATCCTCCTGTCATGTCCATCATATCTGAATATCTGGTTAAGCGGGCTCTTCTTAGGTCAAAAGATAGCCGTCCATTCTGTAGATTGTTGATGAATGCAGCAATTATCGCTTCGTTGTTTGCACTGCTGATTTCTGATACCGTTTGGCCGAATCTTCCCAGGTATTTCTTCAATGACTTATTTTTTCCTTGTTTTATCTGAGAAAGGTAAGCCATTGATTTTTTCCTGTGGTCGTTGCTCAGAAATTGACTTGAGAAACTCATGCTTAGTTCACTGAAGCTTCTGATGCTCGCTGGGGGCAATCTCCTGAGCCATCTTGAGCCCGTGTCTCCTAGGGTTTGTGGAAAGTTGAAGCATAATGAGGGATCGCTGTGGGCATACTGGGCCATAGCACTTATACAGCATCTGACGTGTTCTTTAAGGTCTATATCCTTCTTGAACTGCTCCACGTGCTGCATCCTGAATCTTTCTGGGAATGAAGTCTGCAAGATGTCCCTAGTGAATGGACTGTCAGAATCTTCGTCAGATAAGTCGTTGTACCCATAACGTCTAACCAGTGTGTCCATTTGACGCCTATTGTTTTCGACTTCTCGAGTTAGGCTCTGAATTACGACATCTTTATCTCCTACCGGCTTCCATGATGGTTAAACAGCTGGGTGATTGTCATTCCTCTCTCTGGCTCTTCACTTTGATACAGAGTTTCACGGGTTGATTCTTACAGGTGTATGGTTCCGTGATGACGCTTACAATGGTGCCAATCACTTTCTTCTGATGGCGACCGATCCCTGTGTCAGTCATGCTTGCGGTGTCTTGCACGGGATATATGATCATGGTTCTGCCTCTGGCGTGGTTGTTCCTCTTCAGGTGTTTCACGTCCAGCCTGATTAATTGGAACAGAATTCCTTTCGGCTTCCGGTGCATTTAGTTCTAACCCCACTACAACTGAGCGAAGCCTTGTATGTGGGAGGTTTGGAGGTTTTGCTTCTTCTGCAACCAGTAGATCAACTCCTTCCTTTGCTGAGTCTGCCACCAACTGTAGCAGCGCCTTACGGAAGCGTTGTGTTAGGGCTTCGCTGGTCGGAGGGATTTCTTGAATTCCTGCCAGGGATGTTGGTTGGTTCTCAATGGTTACGGTGAGATCTCATGAACTACTGCCAATATGGACATTATCTAGAGATTTTTGGATATCCCCAAAACTGTTTCTGCTTCCCGCCATTACTTTTAACAAGGTCGGAGGTTCAATGCCTTTCTTCTAGCGCCAATTGTTGACGTCGATTTATGGATGTATGGGAAAAAGTCAACAAGATTGGATTTTAGCTGAGATTTCAAAGAGAGAGAGAAGGAGAAAACAATCGGATGTAAGTTTTACATGGTAAAACTCCGATGACTGGAGAAACGTCCACGGGTGGCTGAATAATCAACCAAAATCCACTATTGAAAAGATTTGCAACTCTCGATCTCTCATTTTCTCTCTGTGTTTTCTATATTTTCTGTATATTTTCTATTTATATGTTCATATAACCCTAATCTTCTATGTACAAGTAACAAAAGTTTTTTGTATTTAATTATGATTGGTTACTTGTTTGAAGTAGTCTGTCTTCTTTCCTATTTTGGAGACTTGTATTGAGATCGAATGGGACTCTAGTGATGTAGTCCAGTTAGGACTTATTTCCTTATAAAGGCATTGTCTTATAAAGGCATTGTCTTTTTGAAGATATAAAATTGTTGTTTGATTTTGAACCCTTTCTGTTTGGTATCCTATTCTTCTTGGAATTCTTCTTTGATATGGGTATCTTCGCATATTTCAACGACTCTTGACTCGTGAGTCACGTGCTGAGCTTCTTTATTCGGTTTTCTTCATGTTTGTCCCGAGTAGAACATGATATTAGCTGGTCCCAACTGACGTCATCTGATCTCGAGTATAACATGTCATCCATTAACCCCGAGTAGTATATGACGTCAGTTGACCCCGAGTAGGTTTTGTTCAATACTTGTTTACTCGGGCTTCTCTTATTTGGTGATGTCTTGTAGAATATTTTCTGAATGCTTTTTCGGATGTCCACCTGGCAATTTTATCCTCTTTGTCAATGACGTGTACGTCTGATAAAATTTACATACGACAAATTCAAAGAAGAAGAAGAAGTTGAGTACGAGTGGGCAGCAACCTACCAACCCGACCCGGGCCAACCCTACTAGAATGGGTTGTGTTGCTTTTAAGATTGAGTTCGGTTGGGTTAATAAAATATAATCCAATCCTACCCGGCAATCGGACATAAATAATAAATAATTAATAATAAATTAAATAAATTTATTTATTATTAGATTTATTATGGAATCTCAATTTTAAAAATATTTAAAAAAAATTACTCAAGCACCATTATAATATTATAAATGACAAATATAAATACATAATTTTAAATATTTTTATACCATAAATATATAATACATTTATTAAAAACATACAATTATATTGTCTTCATCTTTTGTACTATTTTACACATTTTTGGTTATACTTTAAATTAGAATGTAGCTTGTACGATGTGCATGCATCGTAAAATATCAATTAAAATAATAGAGTTTCTTTATGAAAAAAAAAATATAATTAAAAAAAATATAAAAATACTTATAATTTAAAAATAATATAGTTGTAACTTTTTATTATGGTTAATATGGTCATAGGCAAATCTGATATTGTCACATCAACAGTAATCCTAATACACATCACTTCTTTATTTTTCAGAAACTTAAATGCAAACATGCAATATGATCTTTATAATTAAATAATTCTAATTAGTTTCATATTAAACATCCTATTGAATTATTCTGTAAATTCTAAACAAAAAAAACTTTGAAACCTATTATTTATAGATTTTAAAGCTAACGCAGTGAATTTTTACTGACTTAATGACGTTTAAAATTTAAATTTATAGTTTAGGAATCAAATTAAGTTTCAATATTTAAATTTCATTTAACATGATAGGATTAACAACCTTAAATGTATAGTTATAAAATTAAGTTTATATATTAATCCAGTGTGCGGATATTGTAAAACATAAATCGAAATCATGAAGTTTTTCCATGATTTTTTTTTAAAATTTATGAAGAAAAATATTTGGGTTAATATAATACAAAAATAATCTTAAATCAAAATTAATATAGTTGTAAATTTCTACTATGATCACTATGCTCATAGGCAAATTTATTGTTGTCAAATAACTTTATGACATTCCTTCTTCGCATCATCATCTACCTCATAAAGAACAAAACACATGTATTATAAATTATTTTCATAAGGTTTTAGTTATTCATGAGCTGAGAATAGTTTTATGATAATTAAGACATATTTAAATACTTATATTTACCAAAACTTTTTAAAATTGTAAATTTTGTATTTGTTTTGAAAAAGTATATTTGGTATTATTAGTATCCATAAACATATTTGTATAAAATATTGAACTTGAAAACCATTCAAAGACTTGATTAATTTAACATATTTTTTTCTTTAAAAAAATTGATATGATATTCTTAAAGATAAATAATTCCAATAAGTTTCATAGGAAACACCCAATTAATTATTCCACAAATTCTCAACCAACAAACTTTGAAACCTATTACTTATGGATTTAGAGGTAATGTGGTCAAATATATATAGGAAAAGCAAAGTGGAATCAATGGTTAGATGCAATTTTTTTGAGTTAATGACTTCTAAATATAGTTTATAGATAAAATTTAGATTAAATATTTGAATTTCATTTTATGTGATACAACTAGCACATTAGATGTATAGTTATAAAATTAAATAATATGTGAAAATTATTACCGTTTTTATGCATGAAACTAACCGAAATGAAGCATGCTTAATTGATTTATAAATCATGTTAATGTGAACAAATAGTAAATTGTTATGGATTTCGGTTCATTGACATACATTTAAACCGAAGAAAGAGTATAATGAAATGGATGTAGTAAAACATTTATATTTATCAAAAACTACAAAAAAATGTATTAACGAAAAACTTTTGACAAAAAGAAAATGTTCATATGTGCCCTTTTTTTTTTCTTTTCAAATTATTACAATATTTTAGGAATAAAAGAGAAGGACATGATTCGACCTCATCAATAAATGTGTGTGCAGATTACTATTAAGCACAAGTCAAATTTAGAAAAAAAAAATTAAAAACTAAACTTGTTTTGCTTTGCTTTTATATGTACCGTATTATTATAATGACACTCTTTACCATCCAGAGATATTTAGTGGTTGTAATATATTCATTCAAGACGTGCTATTGTGCACATTAATAAAAATTCCAATAAGCTTGCCAAATTTGTATTGAATCCGGAATATATTATGCTTCCATTAAAAAAAGTAAAAAAGAAAAAATGGAGAAAATTAAAATAAAAACAAAAATGGTGGAGATGTGTATCTCAATTAATCCAGATCTCCATTGATCCACAACAACAAATTAATTGAGACTTGAAGCTATAAACGGTCAAAGTTTCTGATGAGGGTGCAAAAACTTCATTTTTACGACCCCCCAGATGATATCATTATTATCATGTTAATCTATTCTCAATAACACTACCTTTTTTTTTTTTTTTTGCCCTAACCCCTGCTTGGCAGCTAAGAAAATCCAGAAAAAAAACAATCCAAAGATAAACTCACTCAATGACTCGATGTCAAACCTTGGTCCTTTGGAAAACGACCAAGAATCTTCTAAATTAAGATTTGACTCCTCAGCATCCAAAATTGGCAACTCATCGATTTTTTTCTTAAAAAAAATACTATGCTTGAATGAAAGAACTTACAAATGGTTTCGTTTGATTCTTGAAATCCAACCAATTTCTTCACAACTTTGAATCTGATTACAGTTTTTGAAAAATAGGCGCTATCGAAAGTCAAAACCCTACTATTTTGGACTGTCTAATCTTTTAGGATTGCTCCGTTCTTGATTACATTTTTTGTTGCCTGTTTGATAAATACTTCTTTGTGTTAATAGGCATCGTGTGAATAATTACATGAAAGTAATATAAAAAGAAATTATATGTAAACAAAAGCAATTATTTAACTAAAAATGAAGAGTTTATGTGAATAATTGCATGAGAGGAATATAGAAAAGAATTTATAGGCAAATAAAAATAATTAATTGACTAAAAACGAAGAGTTTATGAATAATTGCATGAAAGGCATATATAAAAAAAATTATAAGCAAACAAGAACAATTAATTGACTGGAAAATAAAGAGTTTTTTTTTTTAAGAACAAAATTATGAGTTCATGGGATAGGAATATCAGCTAGGGAAATTATTTTCATAATTAATTATTATTTTTAATTAATAAAAATAATTTATTTATTATTCCATTAATTAAGGACTTCTAAGATTAAAAAAAATGCAAGGGATGTGGTATTGTTTTAGATTCCTTATGAAACTCTCACTCTGTTATGAAACTGGCGTGTTTCGATTCCTAACGTAAATTCGAATTGAAAATAAAATATGAGATAAAAAATAATTGATACAAGATTTAAGTGGTAAAACCCTCGATGTGAGGGAAACATCCACGGATAAGACCATAAGGATTTTATTAGACCAAAAACGATTACAACCTCTCTCTAATATTTTAGGAGAGAACTACAACATTTCTCTCAAATAAGAGGAAAGAAAAATTTATGGAGAAAGAAGATAAGAGCTTGTTAGCTTGGGATGATTTGTGGAGAGATATAGGGGCAGTTTATAGTCAAAGAACTCACCCACCTCATTAATGTTATGTAACCAAAATCTCCTCACAATAAATGTGAGTGGTTTGGAAATTTAATTTCCATCCATCAATCTTCATTTTCAAACTTCATTTAATTCACAATGCATGACTTCATTTCTTACATTATCCCACTTGAAGTCATCTTTTCATGATCTGTTTATCCTTCTAATCCTTGCTCTAATTCATGCTACTTACGTTTCTGCTAGACCATAGAAGGATCTGCACCATATGAACTTGTCAGTATTGATAGCTTGGTCATTACATCTGCTAGATTCTCTTTGGTGTGTATCTTTTGCATATCCACACTACCATCTTCCACTACTTCCCGAACAAAGTGATATTGTACTCCTATGTGCTTGGTTCTGGAATGGAAAGCTGGATTCCTTGCGATGTGCAAGGCACTCTGACTGTCAAAAAACAAAATGATCTTCTCTTGTTTGTGCCCAAGTTCCTCTATTAGCTTTTTAATCCAAACTGCTTCCTTACAAGCTTGTGTAACTGCCATATACTCGACCTCAGTTGTTGATAGAGCCACAACTGTTTGTAACTTGAAAATCCAGCTCACATCTCCTCCTACAATTGTAAATGCATAGCCAATAGTAGATTTTCTTTTGTTGAGATCTCCAGCAAAATCCGAATCCACATAACCCCTGACAGTAAATTCTGATCCTCCATAACATAATATAGCATCTGAGGTTCCTCTGATGTATCTCAGAATCCCCTTCACATCATTCCAATGCTCTATACCAGGATTCACCATGTATCGACTAACTGCTCCCACTACTTGTGCAACGTCTGGTCTTGTACATATCATAGCGAACATCAAACTTCCCACTGCTGATGCATATGGCACTCGAGACATTTCCATCCTCTCCGCTTCATTGCTAGGACTCATACTTGAGGATAATTTGAAATTCATAGGAAGTGAGGTAAAAATTGGCTTACAATCTTGCATGTTGAAGCGTCACAAAATTTTCATCAAATAGTTCTTCTAAGAAAGCCAAAACTTCCTATTTTTTATGTCTCGGTAAATTTGCATCCTTAGAATCTTGTTTGCTGGTCCTAGATCCTTCGTATCAAATTCCATAGCCAACTATGTCTTTAATTCTTGGATTCGATCTTTGTTGGGGCCTGCTACCAACATGTCATCCATATACAACAATAAGATATTGAAGTCATCATCAACTTTAAACCTCTTGTAGTAAGTACAATAGTCTGAACTGAGTCTGTTGTACGCAAGGCTTATAATGAAATAATCAAATCTCTTGTACCAACACCTCGATGCCTGTTTTAAACCGTACAGAGATTTGGTTAACCTGCAAACCAAGTTCTTCTTGCCTCATTTGGCAAAACCTTCTGGTTGAAGCATATAAATTTCTTCTTCAAGTTCTCCATGAAGAAATGCAGTTTTCACATCCAACTGCTCTAGGTGTAGGTCAAACGTAGCACAAATGGCAAGAACTACTCTAACTGTTGTAAGTCGAACCACCGGGGAAAATATCTCATTAAAGTCAATGCCTTCTTTCTAAGCATATCCTTTCACTACCAGTCTTACACGATACCACTCCACTTGGTCATTGCCATCCTGTTTGATCTTATAGACCCATTTGTTTCCGATGGCCTTTCTTCCATGTGGTAGTGGAACAAGCTCCCATGTCTTGTTCTTGCGTAGAGCTTCAATTTCTTCCTGCATTGTTGTCATCCACATAGATGCATCTGAGCTATTTGTAGCATCATGGAAAGTCAATGGATCTCCATCCTCTGTCAAAAGACAGTATGCTACGTTGCTCTCTGTAACATATTTTGAGTGCTAAGTTGGAGGTCTCCTCTCATAAGTTGACTGTCGAACTTCTAGAACCTCGAACACTACTGGTTCTTGCACCTCGTGCTCCGGTGCTGCTTCAGAAGGATATAAACTTTCTTTCTGGATTATCTTCCATCTGAACTTCAGTAGTCTCTGAATTTTCTTTTAAAGTGCTATCGTCTCTTTCTCTTTCTCTTTCTCTTTCTCTTTCTCTTTCTCTTTCTCTTTCTCTTTCTCTTTCTCTTTCTCTTTCTCTTTGTAATTGATTCTCTACAAAGATAACGTCTCTGTTGACTATAACCTTATGGGTAGTGGGTTCTCACAGGCAATACCCCTTCACACCGTCAGCATACCCCAAGAATATACATCTCCTGCATTTCAGATCCAACTTTGCTCTTTCTTGGGCATTATACATCACGTACACAGGACATCCAAATGAATGTATATTAGAGTAGTCAACTGTCTTACCGGTCCACATCTGTATTGGTGTTTTCAACTCAATTACTATTGATGGGGATCGATTTATAACATAGCAAGCGGTTTTGGCTGCTTCTGCCCAAAATGAATTAGATAGGCATGCAGTTCTCAACATATCTCTTATTCTTTCAGCAAGAGTTCCATTCATCTGCTCTGCCACTCCATTTTACTGAGGAGTGTATGTGACAGTGAATTGTCTTTCAATACCTTCTTGCTTACAAAGTGCAAGAAACTCGCCATATGTATATTTTCTTCCATTATCTGTCCTCAAACACTTGATCTTCTTTCCAGAATCAAGTTCCACCCATGCTTTGAAAGCTTTAAATACTTCAAATACATCTGACTTTCTCTTGATCGGGTATACCCAACATCTCCTGGACTAATCATCAATAAAAGTCACCATGTACTTTGCTCCTCCTAGGGATATATCCAGTGATTCCCAGACATCAGAATGAATCAAGTCTAGAATGCATTTGGTCCTAGCAATAGAACTGCTAAACTTCAATCTATGTTGCTTACTTGTAACACAATACTCATAAAATGGTAGATTTACCGATTTGAGCCCGGGAAGTAGATTCCGGTCGGAGAGAATCTTTAAACCTCGTTCCGATATGTGGCCTAGTTTTCGATCCACATCATCGTTGACTCTTCTCTATCGTTGGATGATGTAACACATGCATCAGTTTCCTGTAGTGTTTCTCCCTTAATCATGTATAGATTTACAGCGATCTTCTGCCCTCATAACTACAAGAACGCCTCTAACATTCTTCATGATCCCATTTTCTATATAGGATTTGCATCCGAGATCATCTAATTGTCCCAAAGACAACAGATTCTTCTTCAAGCTCTTTACATGTCGTACTTCTTGAATAGTGTGAATGTTACCATCATGCATCTTTATCTTGATAGTATCAATACCAGCGATCTCCAAGGCATGATCATTACCCATAAATATAGATCCTCCTGAGATAGGTTCATATTTGTGAAACCATTCTCTTCGAGAGGTCATATGCCAGGTTGCTGATGAGTCTTAAAGCCAGACGTCAACAAATTGCTTTCTGCCTTCAACAACAGTTGTTGCCTTACTGTATAGAACTTCACCATCGTCTGAAGTACTTGTTACACATCCCTGAGAATTTGATGACTTAGGAGCATTGTTGCCCCCATTCTTCTTGTTTAGCCAACACTCACTTTTGACATGCCCTTTCTTACCACAACAGTAGCATTTGATGTTCTTCTTACTTCTTGATTTTGATCTACCATGATTGTGACTCTCACTGGGGCAACGTTCCATTGATCTCCCTCTTGTCATCAATAGAGCTTCTGCTTGTTGTGAATTTACCTGTTTGTTGTGAATTTACCAACTTATATTCCCTATTCTTACGTCTACTTTCTTCTTCTAAAACAACAGTTGTAATACCATCGAATAGTAGATAGTCTGAAAGGATATTGTTTGTTAAGTTGATAACAAGTTGATCATATCAGTCAGGTAGAGTATGAAGTAGAAGTTTCGCACGTTCATTTTCATTTATTTTATGGCCCAACACAGTTAGCTGAGAAAATAGTGTGTTTAGGGTGTTGCAATGGTCGATCACCGATGAGGATTCCACCATTCGAAGAGTGTAAAGTCTTATTTTCAAGAAAATCTTGTGGTGCAGTGATTTGGCCTCATATAACTTTGTCAAAGTATCCCATATCTCTTTTGTCGTTTTCTTCTCCGCCACACTTGATAATACTCCATCGGCTAGTGCTAGATGTAGATTGCTAACTGTATTGCCATCAATCTTGTCCCACTAGCCATCATCAGTGATCTCAGTTGGCCTTGCACTAATTGTTGCCAAGCAATTATCCTTCATCAAGATTGCTCTTATCTTCATTTTCTACAACGTGAAATTACTTCCGTTGAATTTCTCGAATTCGAATTTCACTCGCATTTTTGTGAAATTCACACAAGACATTTGATAAATAGTTCCCTTGAACAGTACTGTATACTGGAATAGTGACAGTAGTTGTGAACATTACACTAGGTAGGTTTCCAGGTAAGAGAGGTGGGTCACAACGGACCTCTTAAGTACCAAGTCTTTCCTTAGCTAGAACCTTTCCTAGACATGCACTTTCCACACCACCACACTTATTTCCAGCACATGTACAATCCGTAGCTGTGATAACTCAAGACCTAATCTTTTATGATATGAAATATCAGACAATACTGCAACCACAGAGCATACTAAGATTTTTCAAGAGAGTATAACACATTGCCAACCAAATGGCTCTGATACCACTGTTATGAAACTGGTGTGTTTCGATTCCCAACGTAAAATTTGAATTGAGAATAAAATATGAGAT
Organism: Dipteronia dyeriana; assembly: GCA_032871835.1. NCBI lineage: Eukaryota > Viridiplantae > Streptophyta > Magnoliopsida > Sapindales > Sapindaceae > Dipteronia > Dipteronia dyeriana. Next base: position 73,251,707 of record CM065300.1, on the reverse strand, counting down.
AAAAAATAATGGACACAAGATTTACGTGGTAAAACCCTCAATGTGAGGGAAACATTCACGGACAAAGACTAGAAGGATTTTATTAGACCAATAATGATTACAACCTTTCTCTCAAATAAGAGGAAATAACAATTTAAGAAGAAAGAAGATAAGAGTTTGTTAGCTTGGGATGGTTTGAAAATTGAATTTCCATTCATCAAATCTTCATTTTCAAACTTCATTTAATTCACAATGCATGACTTCATTTCTTACACATGCTTTTTCTTGTATTATGTTTTTTGAGTGAGATGTGGAACCATTATTTGTGTCTTTTAAGATAGTGCGTTAATGATCAATGTAAATAGAATTTAAAGATAGAAAATAAAATGAACCTAAACATCGATCTCACACACACACATACATACATATATATGTGTGAATTTAAGTTTAAAGCTCCCTTACAGCAACAGGGAGGGTTACACGATAATATAGGCATAAACCAAATAGAGTAGTAAACTATATTTACAAATGGACATCTCCATTTACCTTAAAAGTTTTGCTCCAAACTGGTCTAAATTCTAAAAAGTTTGAACATAATTCAGGCACTGTCCTTTAAATGTTCAGCCTCATCGTATGCTGCTGTATCCACACCTTTGCCGTCTGATGTTAAATCATCCAAGTAGTTCTCCCGGGGACTATCAGCTAGCATATATAAGGGCAACCAACCAGAATAGGGTTGAATCTAGCAAATCAAAAGCACCTCCACCAAGAAGACCAGTTTTAGCGGTAGGGCATGTTGTCTCCAGATTCTTATGTACGTTGTGACTCAAGTGAAAATGCTTAGTAATTTTTGGCCACAACAGAAGTGCTGCTGCTAATCCACCCGTAACCCTGTCAAAAGTTTGAACACATACGAATTCCAATTTAAAAACAAACAAAGTATTATTTCAATTCATACATAACTATGTGAACAATGTGCTTGAATACAATAGCATAACACAAAATCTCTTTTTTGGTAAGATAATCAATATATATATAAGAACACTAGAGCCGGTCCTGACTTTTTGGAGGCCCTGGTCAAAATCTAAAAAATGGACTCCTAGTGAGGGATTGAGTATACACTATACACAACACAACACATTATTAAAAAGAAATTTTGAAATCGAATCAAAAAAGAAATATAAAACTATAAATCGATTCGCAAAAGAAAAAAAAAACTTTAATTGCCTGGATATGAAATCTTGATCTCGGATAATTGGACCATTTGTTATTATTATTATTATTATTATTATTTTTAAAGTTTAGACTTCTACAAAAATATTTAAAACCTTTTTTATCTGAACAAAAATCATCAATTCAACATTAAATATATAAAAATTTAGACCCCTTTTTAAACCATCTTCTCTTAGGCCTCAGGGCCGGCTCTTAAGAACACCTATAAAATTTAATATAAAGCTTACTTAAAAGTGATGAAAAAGGGGAGAGTGACTTATAGAACAATGTTAAAGAAGACACGGTAAAAGAAGTGGTTCGAAACAAACCCGATTGTGGAACAGACTTCCCTTTGTATTCAATCAAGAGAAATGCGGCGTACAGGCATCCTAAGAAGATTGATGGATCAATTATCTCAGAACTGTTTAAATAGCAAGTTAGCTAGGAATTGAAGGGACTGGTAGCTTGCAGTAATTAATAGTCTCTTGAATTTATATGATATAAAGGAGAATATGATGGGTTTTGTGAAGTTAATATTGAAATCTTATAATTTCACATTCATACAAATATATTAGATTGTATCCCTTCCCACACAATGTGTGAGAACTATAAAATGTAACGCAATAATAATTTAATGATTTAACTTATTGATTTAAGATATTGGATGCATTGCTGATGAAAAACAATCGTGAGATATTTCTCTAGATTTATTTCTCTAGATTTATTTCTTTGATATCTCCAGCAACAATTAATCAATGGTCAAGTCAAGTTTTCTCATATGGTATGATGAAACTTTATGATAAGGATAATGGTTGACATCCAACCTTTTCATCCAATATTTACATCCATTTTGATGTGTGAACCATTGAATTTAAATACTTTGACTTGACTGCATTCACTTGTCAAAGCATCCAATGATCCACATGTCAAGTTGGATGCAAAGGTTGGATAAATGGGTTGGATATCTACCATTATACTTATGATAATATATTATTAATCAATCATTAAAGGAAAATATATATGATCTAATGATAGTAATAATTCTCATTAAATCTAGAAAATCAATTATTAATTGTAAAAAAAAAAGAGTTGAAAAATATACAACCTAAGGGTTGAATACAATTTTTTTTTTAAAAAAACTAATTAACGAGCGAGCCTTATCATAACGACGCGTGACATGTTAAGGCTCCAAAATAAGATAAAATAATTAATTGTATAGAAAAATTAAGAGTTAATTCCATAATTAACGGGATAATGATCGGAATGAAAGTCAATTTCATAACTAATAAAATACTTAATAAATTTTCTTAATGAACCGATAATAAACTAAAATAACTCGTAAAATATTATATATTATAGGGTGAAATTCATTTTAATCCCTCTAGTGTTACCTAATACATAAATTGATCCCCTAGCTTTTAGAATTACCCCGTTAAATTCTTCTGTCACGATTTCCATTGAAAAAGTAGAATCTGACAAAGTCAGAGGGTTAAATGACCCTGCTGCCCCTTATAACTGTTGAAATGAATTGAAAGACTGAAATGTCCCCTCTATATTCTATGATTAAATTAAATAATAAAAATTAAAAACAATTTTAAAATAAAATAAATACTTAAAAATATTAACAAACCCTAATCTTCATTCTTTCTCTCTCTATCTCTCACTGTTCTCTCTCTCTATTCTTCATCTCCATTTTCTTCAATACACCACAACTCACAAACTCAAAAAAAAAATCCATTTGAGACTAAAACAAACTCAATCCATCCAGATCCATCCAACAACTCAATTCATTCATTTGAGTGCTAACGTTCGCCGCCCCCGCCACGAGTCATCCATCTCCGACGTGCTACAAAGCTTCACCAGTCGTTGAACACCAAACCCCAGCCATCAACGTCATCGACCTATTCTTCAGAAACCGCAAACGAGCCCCTTAAAAACTCCATCTATGTGCCATCAACGTTTCCGATCTTGTGGTGGTGATGAAGAGATAGGTGGTGGTGAATTTGGTGATTTTTTCAAAGAGAGAGAGAGAGAGAGAAATGGTTGACAATGGTGAATCTAGGTTTGATCTAGTGGTGGCGGTGGTTGACGATGGGATTGGTTGGTGGTTTTGGTAGAGAGACAGATGGTTGAGGTTAGAGTTGTGATGGATTACGGTGGGTTTTGGTTTTAGATATGGATGGGTTTGATTTGGCGGTGGGTGTTGGATTTGTGGTGGTTGGATTTCTGGAAAACTGGCGGTGGTGGACTTAATTTGATTTTAATTTTATTTGAAATCTGGTTTGATTTTAATTTGATTTCGGTAATTTAATTTGATGATGGTGGTGGAAATCTGGTGTTGAAGCAGAGAGTTTTGGTTTTGGAGATGGATGGGTTTGATTTGGCTGTGGGTGCTGCATTTGGGGTGGTTGGATTTCTGGAAAACGTAAGGTTGATGGTGATGATGGGAAATCTGGTGTTGAACTTGGTTGAATGAGTTTTTTTGTTGGTATTATTAGTTTTTTATTTTATAATTGTTTTATTTTAAAATCCAATTACGTAATTACCCTTCATAAAACAGTTTGTAGAAGCTCACCAAAAAAGTTTACGATTTTACCCTCTTAGATTAGACCGAATCTTTGAAAAGCCTAATAGAATTGGACGGTAGGAATCAAAATACGGATTTTTAAAAATTAGAGGAACCTGTCAAGATAAAGCTTAAAACCAAGGGACCAGTTCATATATTAGGTTAAATTATAGGGACTAAAATGAAATTCATCCCATATTATATATTAACAATGTTTTAAAAAATAATAATAATAATTTATAGCTTGCTAGTAAAAAAAAATTTATGGTCTATCTTTTAATCCTACTAAATACTTTTAAAAAATAATACTTAATATTTAATAATCAAATTATTCACTGTCCTATTAATTATAAGATTGCATTTTTATTGTCTTCAAAAACAAAATATGAGATTGCCTTTTGATTACCTATAGCTATGTGATTTATGAAAAAGATTATATTATTAAAAGTTAAGGATAATTATCTCAATGGCCATCAACTATTACCACCACTATCAAAATAGTCACTGGATGGGGAATTGGTTTCAAAATAGTCATTTTTGGAAGTGGTATTTTTGAAAATAAAGGGATATCATTAATTTATTTTAGATATTTTTGGAAATCAATTTTTTCTTTTTCTTTTTAAAATAATTAATTATATTTAATGTGTGTATATACGTATAGCATATCCCAAATATATATATATATTTATGTGTGTGTGTGTTTCTTTTTTGAGAAGATTAAGGTTACAAAATTTAAAAATTCTAAAAAATGTATATATATGTGTGTGTGTGTGTGTGTGTGTGTGTGTGTGTGTGTGTGTGTGTGTGTGTGTGTGTGTGTGTGTGTGTGTGTGTGTGTGTGTGTGGGATATGCTATACGTATATACATATATTAAATATAATTATTTGTTTCAAAAATCAAAAGAAAAAATTGATTTTCAAAAAATATTTAAAATAAATTAATGATATCCCCTTATTTATCAAAATGTCATTTATTGGATGGAATAGACATTAGTGTAACATTGTTTATCAAAAATGACCATTTTGAAACCAATTCCTCATCCGGTGGCCATTTTGATAGTGATGGTAAGAGTTAATGGATACCGGGGTAATTATCCCTAAAAGTTATTACACTTAATAACTGCTTAATATTTTTGATTAAAAAAAATAATACTTTATGGCTTGTTTTTAAACTTACCGGATAATGTAATACTTCAAAAAATAATAACAATACTTAATGATTAAAAATCAATTATGATATTGGTTTAGAGAATTTATTAATTATTCCATTAATTATTGGATTTCCTCTTTAGTAACCTACTGATATGTCATTTATGACATTTAATAGCAATTCAAATTGCACACGAATTAACTCATTCCTATTGAGTATCTTTTTTGTAAATTATTATTATGTTATATTAATATATTACCATTGATATGTTTTTAAAATTTACCATTAATTTCATAAAAAAAAGGATTACCATTGATTTGGTATTATAATTAATATTTTATTTTGTTTGAAAAACATTTATTTATTACAATTTATAAGAATATTTAATTTTTAAAAACATTTATTTTTAAAAATAATCATAATGTATTTAATACACTCTAAACAGTCAAAAAGAAAAAAAAAGGAAAAATAGAAAAAAAAAATTATAAATACTTATAATTATATATAGATAAATAACTATTGAGATTTGTCATTTAAAATCCAATATGTCTCGCACATGTCACATTTATTTTCTCAAGATATTTCATTTTAATAATTAAAATTTTAAAACCACTAAATACACCCAATTAACTAGAAAATACAATTTTATATTTTTTTATGTAAAAATGCGTATTATATAAATCCTTGTAAAAGCATTCAATTGTTTTTTTTTAATATCTATCGAGGTTTTTGTCAAGTTTAGTGATAAAATAATTTATTTTTCTACAATTATTTTCTGAAGACATTTCGTTCTTTTTAATAAAACTCATTTCTATCTTTATTTTTCATACGTCCGTATCATAGATGATTCAATAAAAAAAATATAAAGGAGAAGAAATTTATGGAGATGCAAAAGTAGTGGAATTATTTTTTTATTATCTTACAAAAAAATATTTATTACCGTGAAAAAAAAATTATGAGTGAATTTTATATATTTAGAAAAATGATCTATTGAATAGAATGTATTAATTAATATTTTTAATGTGTTACCATGGATTACCATTAATTTGGTATTACAACTGATATTTTAATTTGTTTTGAAAAAGTATTTATTTATTATCATTTATAAGAATAATAAATTTCAAAAATATTTAATTTTTAGAAATAATCATAGTGTATTTAATGTATATTTACTACATTCTTAAAAACCAAAAAGAAAAGAAAACTAAAAGATAAAAAATAAAAAGAAAAAAACCAGTAAAAAATCTATGTAAATTACATTTTTTTTTAAATCCGGTATTTGATACACGGAAACATGGGTAGATACAATTTTTTTTCCAAAGATGAACCCAAGACTATAAACCTAACATTTAAATGTAGTAGTAGTAGTTTGTCGAATCAATCATCCAAGTACAGAACACCTCATAATTCTCAACCGGTTCATTAATGTTCTGCATTGATGGTGATGAGCTGGATGCTAGCCTTATAGGAAGGTTGCATAGCGAACACCCTAATAAACACCATAGTAAAGATACCAAAATGCATCACAACAATAATCAATCCAAAATTACATTTTTAACTACTAAAGTGTATTCTAAAAAAAACAAAAAACAAAAAACAAAAAACTTCTGTTAGCCGAAAATTCACTCAAGGTGAGAAATCTCAGTTAACACCCTTAAGACCGCTATTCTAGTAGGTCACGGTCGGGGTAGGTACCTCCTACCTAGGTGATTAGAGAGAAAAAGAGAGGTGAGCAATGTGAATAAAACCGGTGTATTGCTTTATTGAATATTCGATCAATATAATTACAATGGGGATAAAACAATGGTGATGGTGAAATTAATCTCACTGTATTTTCCCTCAATCTCTCTATCTCAAAACTCAACCGATGATGGCGAATTCGTGCATGTCGATACATGGCTATTTCCTCTATGGCGAAAACTCTCTGAAAATGGTGAAAAGCACTATTCTAATTCCCGGCTACTTTCAGTCAGAAATCAGATCGTTTCAGATGTCTTTTTCTCCAGACTTGGATGTTGTACTTATATCCTCTCATTTTTTCCCATCAAATCCCATAATTTAGACTGATTGATTGGTTGTGTTATCGAAATTGATTAGTGTTGATGGAGGATGTTAATTTATACGAGAATTGCTCTCGTTGATTACATCATGTTTCCATTTGATTCTACATATGAATCAATGGTGAATCCGTTGACCTGTCTGGTCTTATTATGACGCTTTCATGGTGAATGAGTCAGCCCTATTGCTTGGAAGAGAATTCTGGTTCTGTGTGTTGACGGCGTGATACCCTAATGTATCGGCTTGGTGGCGTGACGCTTATTCACCATAATGTCTTCTTTCTCGCTAGACAAGTAGGATTCATACCCCGAATGGGTTACGAAATGGTGTTGAGGTACCTGGATACTGGGCAGATATTCCGGTACCTAGGTACCGGGTAGAAAGTAGCTTGGTGCTGGCCATACTCAAAGTACGATAGTATTTGGAGAAATGGTACTAACCTTCTTCACAGATAGTAGTATCGAGCTGCCAAGGTAGTTTGGACACTGGTTCCGGGGTAGGTCCTACTAGGTATTCCCTACCAGGTGTTAGGTTGTATATCCTACCAGGTACCAGGGAGGTGGAAAATTCCACTTTGGTCCTTCGTTAAAAATATCTATTAGCAGAAGTCCCCCTGACTTGAACACCAGTGATTGGTTGGGGTTGGGGTTGGTTTTTAGGTTTCCTAAAGTGTTTAGGGGATTTTTCACATTCAATCAGTTACCATAATCTGGGAGGAGATCTCTTATTAAATGTGTGGTCCATGTGTCAAGCTAAGAGACGTTACCTGTTTGAAAAAAGAGAGGATTTCGTCGTCACACGTATATCAAAATTGCCTTTCCCGCTGCCCGAATATCTCATATTTCAGATCATGTTTCCATTATCGGTAACCGCCTCTTCTTTTCTATTTAAACCCATAGTCTCTCCATATTCTTCATGCTTTCTCATCTCATTCAAAAAAGTAAGAAACCCTTGCTTTCCCAACTCTTTGCCTTTTTTGTCTTCCTCGTAACTACATCTTTCAATCTTCTTCATTTTGCAATCTTCTACTGCTACCATTTCTGCTTACGAAAATGATAGCGCCGATAGAATCGTTGGGGGTGATTCCATAAGTCTTACTCATGGGAAGAGGGCACGTAAAGATGACAGTGTTGGAAGTGACGTTTATACTACCCAACTTTGTCGGTCCAACCGGAATGTTACCATAGGGGCTAGCTTTTCGAATGACCTTGATACCCCATCTGAGATAGTTGAAGGGGACTCGGGCGAGGAGTCTGGCGATGTTAGGGCTGGTGGAGACCTGGTCGGGGTTGATTCGAGCTTCCTATAAGAGGTGCTCGCTCTACCCTATGACTTCCGTTGCATTCCCAATTTCTACTGCTATCATTAACATAATACGGTGCTTAAGGCAAGACTTCTCTATTTCCACTAACATTACAATCACCATACCACACCGGGGGTACGACGTGTACACTCTTTTTCCTAGCGAGCTCCCAATACATGTTGCGGCCTTCGAAAGTGGGGTCAAGCTACCTCTACACTCTACACTTCGTAGGGCGCTACATGCCATGCAGCTAACCCCACTGCAACTTACACCAGGTTTTTAGAGGCACCTGGTTGACTTTCTTATGGTTTAGAAGGAGTAGTGCAAGGCGAACAAGGTTACGAGGGAGCCAGGATTGGATCAGTTGATGTATGTCTTCTAGATCGCTAACATGTCTCCCAGTTCTAAAGGGAAGTTTTAAGCCCGAGCGAAAAATAACTTGAAGTTTGTGGTACTTGTGGCCACGAAGAAAGACTCCTCCTAGAAGGAGGAATGGGTAATCGTCAGAGGCGAGTGGGGTAACTCGTCCATATCGGGGGAACATAGTTTGAGGTCCCCACCCGATTCAGTGACAAACCCCCTTGGGAAAAGGGTAACCTCTCTGCTGAGTCGAAAAACATCTTGAATGCTATCATGAAATGATCTTATGTCAACTTCAAGTATCCCGCCTTGGATGTTTTTGATGCTAAGAGAGTAGGTTTTTACCTCTTTATTTCTCTAACTTCCCCAGGTAAACACTATTTCTGATTTTGTTGTATTTCTACCCTGGTTTTGTAGAAGCTAAACTCTCTATTCATGCATTTTTTGTAATCCCTTCATCGATCGAGCAGAATGAAGACTTGACATTCTCTCTCCACTCTTCACCTCCTAGGTCTCCCATCTTCAGGTCTCCTCCTACAACCAGAACTGCCATAACTCATCATCTTTCTACCAGAGCTACTTCTACCTCGGTCTGGCAAGGCAAGTGTATTCCAGTCCCGATCGAGGTTCCTACTGCACATGCCCCCTCACCCCTTATACCCAGATCCCAGATGGTAGAATTCATGGCCATATTGGCCAGGGTGAAGGGTCTAGATCCTGCTGCTTTTACTAATGTTGATAATATCTTAACAATCCCATTTCCCCTTCCTACCACAATTATTGAGCCATCTACCATAAGGGAAGGAGTCTTGATCCTGCTGTTGTTGTTATTCCATGAGAATGGTCCCATCCCCGGTCAAGGAGCATCAACCAAGATGAGGTCCTTGACCGGTTTGCAACTTCCTACCCATGTTGAGGGCTAGGAGTCATGGCCTCTATACTGGTGGATGTCTTGATCACCAAAGGTTCAACTCTCCTGGCCGAGGCAGAACACATTGCCCAAAAGTTATTTTGTATATATGTGATTGGTACTAGGGTGGTAGCTAACATTTTTTTTCGTAGGCCTTCAAATTTAATGTGGCAATGAGCCACCAGGTTAACTCTTTCAAGGAGCTAGCCGAAGCTACTGTTTCCACTGAGGCGGGCCCCTCTCGGACTACTGGTATGGGTAATAGAGAAAAAGATGATGAAGAATCTGGAACAGCAACAAGTCAGTATGGAAGTGCTCTCCTGGGAGGACAGATCAACCCTTGAAGTCCATAATGTGGACCGTTACAAAAGGTCTCCAGCTTTCGAGGCTGTCATGCTGAGAGAGTTTGAGAAAGGGATGGCCATTGATCGGATGTTCTTTGGTGGCAAAGAGCGGTCCACGGGTGAGGCTTGCCGAAAATGAGACAGGACCATCAACAAATATAAGGTCGAATCCCTGTAAGCTATAAACAATCAAAGGGTGGAGGGCTTATTGCAGATCAATCGGAAAAGACCTCCATTTTATGCACCTGGAGCTTTCCTCTAAGTCTTCTCTGGTGGCCTTCCGTTCTGGGGAAGAAAGTGGTGCCTTGATAAAGGGAATTGACGTTGGCCTCTTGCCAAATATAGATTACTCCCTATTTATGGCTGACGACCCAGAAGATGACATCAGTTGACCAGAATTTGGAGACCTGACCAAGGGTTATGGGGGTGACGATCTTCCTCCTGGTGGATCCGGACCTAGAGGTTCTTTAAGCACTTCGGATGCTTGACTCTTTAGCCCTGCTCTCTGCCTATGTTGTTCATGTATCCATCATTTTGTAATCTCTTAAGTTTATGATATTAACAATACCATTTTTTTATCTAGACAAATAATATAGTATGAATTGAATGTTTTACTATATGATCTGGACTACTCGGGGGCTTGGGCCAGATCGAGTAACTAGCAAAAAACCGAGCGATCCGCGAATAGTTATAGCCATTTGCTAACTTGAACTACTTACATTATACTGTATCAAGCTAACTATTTTGGCTATAACCAAATCCTTGCATATGGCGAGGATCATTTTGTAACTTAATCGCCCGCTTTCCGTCATACTGAATCTAATAACCCATCTTTGACCGAACAATTTATGCCTTGTTGGGGCTATCTATTAAATTTAATTTGACCCGCCTTGTGGCACTGCACTGACCACCCTAACTTCAACCATGCATCTAGGCTATCTATTACAAGTATGCATCTAGGCTTCTCTTTTGTTTTCTTTTTTATACTCATTTTTTCTTTCGAGTAGATATTCATTATTTTTTTCTCTCTTTCTTTTGAATGACTATACACATATAAACTTTAATGTTTTTCATTCAAGCCTTAGTACATGTAACTATATTTACAACTGAACACCAAGAAACTCATTGGTATTTTCCCAACTAACAAAAGTAGTAATTACAAAACACCCCAATAATCTCTAACATCTATATCACCATATGGTCCAAGTTCATTAGGTACAGTTTCATTATTGAAGCTTGGTTCTTTGGAAGTGTAAATAATGAATGAAAAAACTATATGTTTGGTTTAAAATGGGCTATTGGAGCACACAAATAGGGTATGAATTAGTGTTTAGGCCATTTTGTAGTTTAAGCACACATTGTGTTGCATAACTTCTCAATGATCAATCAACAAAAAAGTAAAGCAAGCAAACATGTGATATCATAAAATGATTGTTATTTAATATCCAATGCAAAATCCTATAGATATCAATCTGTAAATTGAAGAACAAGATAAGTGTTTAAGAATAGAAATGAAATACACCCTCTGACATGAATGTTTAATAGGAACAAAAGATATCACAAGTGTAGTATCCTTTATTCTCCTAAGCTAAACCAGCATTGAGTCTCACCCACCTCAACATCATAGGATTGGCATTGTACACACAAATTTAAGTGATGCAACAATTATAGATAGCATGAATGCTAGTCAAAACATAGAGCCAAAAGCATACATGACATGTCTCTATCGGAAGACAGAGATATTATCTTAACCAAAATGGACTTCAATTCCAAAATTTTCAATTTTGACCAATTTTAGTAGATATTTTTGAAAAATAAAACTACAAAAATGACAAAAAAACACAACGAAGTTGTCCACACCCCCAAACCTAAACCTAACATCGTCCTCAATGTTACTCTGTGGAACCATCTCTGAAAATACAATCACGGTTAAATGCTCAAGGCAAACCTAGAGAGAGGGGGGGGGGGGGGTGAATAGGTTAGACACCTTTTTCGACTCCTTTAGAAACAAACAAAAGTTTGTCCCTCTAGATTGCTTGTATCACAATATATATATTAATTAAAGATAATTAATCAATATATAAACACAAGTAAAGTGTGATACAAACAAGTAATTGTAACACATACACAATCTATTCTATAGAAAGGAAGTCAACATACATAGAGAGTTCTATCCAGGATACAAATATTAGAGAGATAGGGATAGAGAAAAGTTGACACAAGATATAACGTGGTAAACCTACAAAGAGGAAACATCCACGGGCTAGCAGCCACCGGCAAACAAAATCCACTATTAGATAAGACAAGTACAATCTCTCAAGTAACCTCTTCACCTAGAAACTACCCTCCTATCCTACTCTAGAAGTTGTCGCCCTATGCTCAACAATCCGAGGCTTCACACCTCTTGTCAAGACTTCCTTGCTCACCTTATCAGGATCTTCACGACCCAAGGCAAGACTTCTTGCTCAACTAAGTCCTCACTACTCTAGTCAATACTTCCTTGCTCACCTATCCGAGTTCTCCCAACTCTAGGCAAGACTTCCTGCTCGACTATCCAAGGCTTCACACCTCTAGCCAAGACTTCCTTACTCGACAATCCAAGGCTTCACACCTCTTGTCAAGACTTCTTGCTCAACACCATAAGTCTCACACCTATTGTCAAGACTTCCTTCTCACAAGGCATCTAGGTGATCATGAATGCAAAACGCAAACAAGCACGCAGCATAGAATGCTATGATAAACACATCTTATGGAAAATACTAGACATGAGCATGAATGCACAAATCACATATAGTCTAGTTTATCATACATGTGTAATCAATCTAGATTATGTAAGATATGTTCAATATTATTCACAACCTAGATACATGCATAGATCTAAACTTGAGTCACAAGATATGTTCAATAAATCACAAGATCAAGTTTAAATCACAAAAACCAAAAACATGCTAAAATCATATGACAATGTCAATTAGATTTAAGCTAAAGTTCTAGAGCATATTCCTAATCATAGATTCAACCAAAACACATGAATAGCTCAAAAGAACATAAGCACATGTATTATGTAAGAAATTCAGCCAAGAGAGCCTAATACATGTGAGGAACTATTTTTCTCAAAATCAATCAATCAAAGATCATCAAATAGTCATAGAATCAAAGCTAGCACAATACAATCCCAAACATGTGATAACATAGGCAAAATCAAAACGTAACTCAACATGTATGATTTCAATTGAAACTCAATCTAGCTTTGAAAGTGTTCAAAACACAAATCAAAACATTCACAATATAAAAATATATGTAGAAAAAGAAAACCCAAGGCAATTGACCATTTTTTAAAAGAAAACTTTGAGAGAAAATCAATACCTTAGTTGATTTAGGTGCAGTCCCGTTTTTGTATGATTAGACACCAAAAACAGCAGCAAAACTAACTTAAACCTTCAGAGAAAAGATAGAGGATGAATAGATGAACACTCTAAACTTTGAATCACTCAAATTGGAGTTCAAATGAAGACGTTATGGTGTTTGGAAGGTGAGAAAATTTAGAGAGAAAATTTCTACACACTTGATTTGAATTTCTTCTTAGAATGAAATGTGAGAGGGAAATAGATTATAAATGAGTGGGATAAGAATGAAGAATGAAAAGACCAAACTACCCTTAAGTGCCCAACATGCTTGTTGCCCGAGATGGCTCGTGGGCATCTCGGGGCAGCATGCTTGCTGCCCCGAGATGCCCACGAGCCATCTCGGAAAAGAGTGCTTGGATGCACTTCTTTTCCTCTCTCGCTCCCTTCGCGTTCTTCGACCGTTCTCCGGTCTCCGAAGTCAGAATTTGAATCTGTTTACAGATTATGAACCGTAACTCTTATACGGACATGAAAATATAAGATACTCAACCCAAATAATAATAATTCTACTCGATATATGAAGACGAAGACAATGTATGCAACATGAGTTGAAAGTGTAGTATCTTTTGACTTGAAACTTGAAATCAATAGTATGAGTAACCGAAATGATCGGAACTCAATCAAGAATGATTTAAGACTAAATCCAAGTTCAATATCCATGTTATACAAACAAATACACACACAAACACAATTCACACTAGAATGCAAACTTCATAGAGATAGTTTCCAATCATGCATATTCCAAAACATGTTATTTCCATACCAATGCATGAGCATTCATCTTCAAATGTGTGAATGTGTTATACATGGTGCACAAAGATGCAGGTACACATATGAATGAATTGTATGTGTGTGCCTATAATGGTGCACAACGATACAGGGACATAAATGTATGATATGTGTGTGTGTGCCTAAGCCTTGTAAGAGAAAGATAAGGTCTTACTATACCTTTGTAGAAACATATTGCATCCTTTCTCTTGAAGACTTAGAACTTACTTTGACTTGTTGTTTCTTCTTCCTTGAAGCTTGAATCATCATGAATCTAAACAACTAAATCATTACAAGTAAACATCATTTTGATATGGAATTAATGCCAACACAAACTAAAACCTAACAATCTCCACTCAAATATTGTACAACAAAACAATAAAACAAAAAATCACAACAATAAGCAATGAATTTATATCCTTGAAGCACTAGGAGGTTTCCGCTATAATCAACAATATAACCACAAGTTCACAAGTTTTAAAGAAAAAATGCTTCCCATTTCATTTAGCACAAAACTGAATTTCGGCTATAATCTCACTCCAAACATGCTTTAACATTTAACTAAGCATAAAATGCACCCATATACGCTAAAAGCTACTAAAAAAAGTAGGGCATTTAAAATGTGTTGAAACATTTTATAAGTTCAGAGGAGTTACCTATCGAAATCCATAAGTTGGAAATAATTGGATAGTGTTTACCTCTTGTGGTTGGGCCCGACTTCTTTTCTTTCTTTTGTTCATTCACGATCCATCCCGCGTCTTTGGTTTTTAAACCAATTAAGCCTTCATGCGCTGCCATTTCACTTGGTAGGGTTGTTGTGTGGTCCATGACTTATGCGGTCCATCTGACCTAAAAATTCCTTTTTCTTGCACAAAAACCTCAAACAACATCAAATGTGTTTGCTTTAAGCAAAAACAAACAAAACAAACATACTTAATTATTATCAACTAAAACTAAAGACGAATAACAAATAAGCCACCTCCCTAGCAACGTCACCATTTTTTATACTCGCTTTTTGTGTCATTACCAAATTACGATTCAAAAGTTATTTATAAAGTTGGTCTAGTGCAATGTACACTAATGTTTGAAAACAAGTAAAGTGGCAAGCGAAGGTATTGTCCACAAAGAGGTGGTAACTGTCTAACTGTCTCTAGCTAAAACGTTGTTGAAAGCGATGTAAATAGAACATGTAAAGGGTGAGAATGGTTTGCGTGATATGTATGCATAAAGCGGATGGTGTGAATAAACTAAATTAAATTATATTACACTAAGGATAGAATGTATCTGGGTGTTTGACTTTAGATACATGGAAATCAATTGCACTATAAAGCAATTAAAATTAGTCTACTCCTAGAGGCAAAACACCCTAGCTACGAAAATAAAGGTGGATGGAGAGATGCAAGATAATGATTACAAAAGGTATATAAGTTCACCAAACACACAAGCTAGTCATGTTGATAATAAAGATTCAAGCATCATTCAAGAGGATTCAAGGGTTAGTTCAACTGATTAAGGATTTTGAAACCAAATCATCTATTGTTATGAATCATTTATTGATTATGGAACGGTTGGGAGGTCTATTCGGGGCCTTCTAGACCAATGCGGGCTTTGGCACTTTCTATTTTGGGCGATTGGCAGTCTTCATGTCATCGTGCTTAATCTTGACCCAGAGCTGCTCATATGTTTCCACCTGCTCGAGAGTTCTATCATAAGCTTCCTGGTACGTCTTTGGTGGGTGCTTGGCGAATGATTGGAATAGCCTACTGGCTCATAGATTCCTCTTTTCTCAGCGAAGACCCTTATCTGGATCACCTCCTTATGTAACCTCTCCAAGTATGGTCTGAGAGATTCACTTCGCTTCTAGATCATGTACTATTGGTGGATGAGATCCTTGAGACATGGCTTAATACCCTTGAATTGAGCATAGAAGTCACTGGTTAACTTAGTGAACGTGTCAACACTACCTACGTATAGTTTCCAAAACCACGTTTTAGTGTTATCTGTCAGCGTGGTTGGGAATATTCTACACATCGCGGCCCGAGTAACATTCTGGATCTCCATCTACTGCATAAAGCTCTCTAGGTGGCTTAGGGGATCCTCTGTTCCGGAGTACTTGTCAACAGGCAGCTTGAGTTTTGGGGGGAGCTCTACCTCCATAATCCTTTTGAAAAAAAGGGTGTTTAACTCCCCTAAGGGATCCTTCCGACTCTCCCGGTGTTTTCCCTTCTTTAGTTCTTGGATCTCCTTAGCCATCCGAGCTACCTTGTTCCACAGACACATATTTTCAGCGTTATTAGACTCAACCTCATAATCTTCATTGTCAGATTCCTCTGATGCTACGAAGGCCTCTTTGCCTCCCAGCTACTGGCTGGGCTAGGTGGTGAGGCTTCCTAGGTGGGATGTCAAAAGTTGAATTTACTTATCGGGGTTGATAGTTCACCGGTCTGTTCGGAATTAAAGGCATGGGCCCTAGTCAATCATAAACCGATGGCAGTAGCCTTAGCCTATCATGGACCAGTACCGATGGTGGAAGTCCCAATATGTCGAACGCAGGAAGCCTGGTACGTGATCTACTAGTATCTCCCCTAGCATCCAGTGCCACGAGTTGGGGAGTGATACATTCTGTAGCCAATCGGTGGTAAACTTTTTCTATGAAGGTTGAAGTTTGTTGCTCTAGTATAGCCTGGCCTACTACCGAGGGAGCTAGGATCTGGGGTGTAACTCGTGTGGTAGCTGGTGGTGTTGGAGTAGAAATATGATGATTCTAACTCTTCCCTTTTTTCTGAGCCTTTTGGGTGGAAGCGATAGGCTGGTGCCCTAATGCTTCGAGTTGCCCTTTGGAGGATCGAAGTCTCATACTGATATGCTCCAAAAAAAAACGGGAATTCACAGGCTTTTAAAAATGTTGTGGAAACTTTCCAAAGATGGCGCCAAAAAGCGCTAGCTGAAAATTCCCTAAATGTGAGGAATCTCAGTTAATACTCTAAAGACCGCTACCCCGGTAGGTCACGGTCAGGGTAGGTACCTCGAACCTAGGAGATTAGAGAGGGAAAGAGAGGTGAGCAATGTGAATAAAATTGGTGTATTTCTTTATTGAATATTCGATCAATATAAGTACAGTGGGGATACAACAATGGTGATGGTGATATTAATTTCACTGTGTTTTCCCTCAATCTCTCTATCTCAAAACTCAACTGGTGATGGCGATTTCGCGCGTGTCAATAAATGGCTATTTCCTCTATGGCGAAAACTCTCTGAAAATGGTGAAATTCATTGTTCTAATTCCTAGCTACTTTCAGTCAGAAATCAGATTGTTTTAGATGTCCTTTTCTTCGGACTTGGACGTTGTACTTATATCCTCCCATCCTTGCCCATCGAATCCCTATAATTTAGACTAATTGATTGGTCGTGTTATCGGAATTGATTGGCATTGATGGAGGATGTCAATTTGCATGGGAATTACTCTCGTTGATTACGTCAAGTTTCTGTTTGAGTCTAAATATGAATTAATGGCGAATCTGGTGACATGTCTGGTCTCATTATGGCGCTTTAATGGTGAAGGAGTCAGCTCTGTTGCTTGGAGGAGAATTCAAGCTCTATGTCTAGGTGGCGCGATACCCTGATGTACTGGTTTGTTGGCATGGTGCTTGTTCTACCATGCTGGCGCTTTTTTGGTGTCTTTTTTCTCATAGGTAGGTAGGATTCATATCCAGGATGGGTTATGAACTAATGTTGAGGTACCTGGGTACCGGGCATATATTCTGTTACCAAGGTACCAGGTAAAAAGTACCTTAGAGCTGGCCTTTCTCGAAGTATGATAGTATTTGGAGAAGTGGTGATGACCTTCTTCATAAATAGTAGTATCAAGGTACCAAGATCGTGTGGACACCGGTTCTGTGGTAGCTCCTACCAGGTATGCCCTACTAGGTGTCAGGCTGTATATCCTACCAGGTACCAGGCAAGTGAAAAATTCCACTTTGGTCCTTTGTCAAAAATATCTATTAACAACCGCTAAAGTGTTTAAATCAAAAAACATATAGAGATGCTTCATTTTGATAAGAAAATGATGAGAATTGTGTAAGGCTTTTTGAAAGGGACATTTGACAGTCATCACGAACTGAACAAAAACAAAAACAAAAACAAAAATATTAAATTTATTCAACCAAATATATAATTATTTATATACAATATGTAGACATTACTCTCACCACCTAATACCGTCCAATTCCCCACCGATTGGGTGTTTTCAGTTTGTCTGTGAGGGAGAGTCAATGGAATGAGATGGGGAAAAAAATGAAATTTTGGATGGTTTTTATAGGGGAAAATGAGGAAGATGGGAGGGCTTTTAAGTTTGATTTAAATGAGAATATGATGGGGTTTAAATTGATTTAGAGTGAGTAACATAATCTTTGCAATTAATTTAAGATTATGAAATTAGGCCAAGTTTCTATTCATCTAGTTTTGCTAATATTATATATATATATATATATATATATATATATATATATATATATATATCAGCCTTTTTTGGCAGGAGTCCAAAGAAGAATTTTCCATTTGTCTGGTACTTGGTAAGGCCTACCCGATAGAATCTAGATTGGGACCGGTACCTAGATACCGAGGATACTCGATACCATGGACCGATAAGCAATCAACACCACCTCTCACATACTACCAGTTATCAAGCAGAACCGGTACCATGATACCTTCTGTTGGGATTATGCTCGATAGCAAGAGTGTAATAATGTATTTGACAATCTTTTTATATTAATAAAGTGATTTCTAGTTTAACAAATCTTATAGCATTTATAGTTTAATTATTATAATTGTCAAAAGTAAATAATCATAAGGTCAAAAAACTATGAGAAAAGAATAATTGTTCATACATCTAGATATGTATGAGGTAGACATAATTCTTTAGTTAGTCTTGAATAATATTCATAACTTAAGATAAAAGGTTGGGCGCCTTTATCTTGTTAAAGTTGTAGATTTTTTTGCTAGCATTTGAGTGGGATCAAATGTGTTATGATGAGTCTAAAATCATCAAAGTGTGGTGACTTTGGCCAAAAGAATCTAGTGCACTGGGTGCATTGAACAGGATCACAATGAAATACTTTATCTAGAATCGTCAATAGATAAAAGTTTTCATTTGAAGACAATCGGAGAGTTTATGTCAATCCTGAGATAAATGATGGACTTATGGTTGCAAGTGTTATCATTTGAGCTATCAATGAGTACGATTATATAGCATAGTCTATCCTCGATAGTTTGGTGGTATTCATTTGTCAATCGATAGAGGACTTCATTTATAGATATGGACATTGTGGCTCCATTTATTAAATGAGAGTAGAATATCATCGTATGGATGTTTTGAGGTATTGGATATTAAATCTTAACGTTAAGTTTTCAATAGTGTCTATTGAAACATGGCTTCTGGACAAGTCAAAATATCCAAGTTCAAAATGTGGTCATATGAGTAAATATGGTAACTTGGAGAGCTATAGGAGGTCTATGAGTATGAATGAGTAACGTCAACTTATTCTATCTTTATTTAAGAGTTCAATTTTAGTTCTTTAGTGGAATGAACTAAAATTAAAGAGATCGGATCTAAGTAATCATTTGTTGATTGTGATTGGGTTGTGTCTATTGAAGCTTAAATCTAGATAGCCCGCCAAGATCCCCAATCCACACGAGCTTGCATGGATCACTTGATATATTCTATCGGACCAATTTAGGGGTCCATCTAGAATTGTATTGAGGCATGTGTACTTGTTTCTTTTTGTAAGAATGGGTCTAGTTCACATGTGGACTTTTTATTAAGGTCCAATGGATTTAATAAAATAAGAAAAATAATATAATGGCCCATATATATGTGTTGGGCGGCAAGGCTATTTAAAATAGCTTAATTATATTATTTTTATTTTATTATTTAATTAAATGGAAATTAATTAATTTGATAATTAATTAATTATTTAATTAAAAGTCAAAATCTTTTTCTAGTAGGAGTAGATCTCCTAATTTTATACTATTGTTGGTAGTACAATTAATATTAAAGACTATATTTGATAAGTAGATAAATAAAAGGAACTATTTATCTAATCAAATTAGGAAGTCTTTAATATGGTTACAAATACACTATTGAGTTGGATTAGAAGTCTTGGTGTAGGATAGAATTCCTTTTAGAAAATAATTCTTAACCACCAAGTAAATCCACCTAAGGAAAGGATTCTTGTCCACCAAGTAAATCCTTCTTAGGAGAGGATTTGGTCTCCTATATATACTACTTGTAAATTTAGACCAAGCCTTAGTTTTTGGTGTGAGAAGTTGTTTTTTATTTGTTTTTTTATTGTTATAAAAAAAAACTTCGTCTAACTCATTGTGTGAAGAATTCGGCCAAGCATAGAGAAAAAAGGGAACGTTTTTGTTTTCGATAGTACACTAGTATCCTTTGCATCAAAAGGGTTTTGTGTACAACATCGAATCAAGGTTCACGCGAGTTTCAATCAAATTGATTGATAATTCAAATGTGACCGGACGTTTTTGGTTTTTCTCTTGCAGGATTATTGTGACTAACAAAGAAGAAGATTTTGTTTGTTTTCATCCTCGGGTATACAATTTAAAGAAATGGAGCCCGCACTTCTAGATGATTCACGTTCGTGATTGGATTGAAAGATCTTACGGATTCAATTCGACGCTAGTTCAATCTTCACGAAAAAAAAGTACGATACTTTTTATATACATCAATTAATCTAGGGTTAAGGTTCTTGTTATTAAAAGGGAAAATTTTTATTTATACGCAAACCCTAATTTTAATTTTATTAAATTTTCTCACACTTCTGCTGCGCGTGGTTTTTTCCCTACACCTTCTGCCTAGTACCTAGGTACCACGGTACCTCCTGCCTGGAACCTGGGTACCACGACACCAGCCCGGTACCTGAGTACCGCGATACCACATTGGGATCCATCTGAGGTATGTACCCTACTTAACCAGTAAGAAGAATTGTATCAGGAAGATACCAGCCTACCAGATTAAGGCCAACAAAAGCAGACTGGTACAGTAAGGTACCTCACCACCAGAATACATAGCCAGAACCATCGTTTCTCCTCTAGCAACGAAGAAGAGAAAGTTGACTTCTCTGGCCATTTACAACACCATTAATGGAGAAAGCCAACCCTAATTAATAGGGATAATCTACCTCATTAATGAAGATGAATCAACTCTTTAATGGCCATTCACAATGCAATTAATAAGAGATTTTTCAACTCTTTAATAGTCATTCACACCACTATTAAGAGGAGATTGGTCAACTCTTTAATGGTCATTCACAAAGGCATTAATGAGAGAATATTCAACTCCATCAATGTGTGATTAATGTTCTATGATCGTGAATTAATGAATGGAGTGGGCAACAATCAATTGGAACATATAAATATGACGAAGCTCTCTCCAAGAAGAGAAGGCTAAAAAAAATACATGCTAAAATACATGCTCTAATACAGGCGGGATTCGACACTGGATACGATGATCTATTACACATAACAATTCTCATAAGAAATGTCTCACCAACAGTGTAAAAGGAACATCCGGTATCGGTTAATATTTGACCGCTATTGTAAGCTTTTCGGAACGCCCCCGTTGTACCACTTCGCCATTTTTGTAAGCTCCTAGGAGCATCGCTTGATATATATATATATACAATGAAGGGTCTTTCTTCTTCCTCTAGATACTACCTTGGGGTTTTTCAGCATATGATCATTTGTGATGATTTTTCCCCCTTGGTCAGTCCACCTCTACATAAGACTTGTCTTTCTCCCATTTATCTCTTGTATTGTGCATATGTGAATGTGAGTTAGTATCCAACCCCAGTGGTCCTAGCCACCTATCTGCATGTCGAGTTACTGCTCTAAAGAAGTTAGGAGAACCAAGACAGTTCTCGGCCCGACCAAAAGTACCTAGAAGGGAGGAGTAGCTAGCGGGTGGTCCTGTCTTTCACGACCACAACTATATCAATCATGTGCATCAATCATTCCTTCTTGCTTGCTATATAGGCGGAGAAACTACCGATGAGTAGCAATTCTACCTCCTTGCATGCTATTCAGATCGAGGTCACCTAGAGAGGAGACCGAGTACCAGAACCAGGGTACCAAGACCAGCGACTAGCATCTCGTTCTAGCCATGGAACCTCAAAGCGCCTTATTTCTTCTCATGCACAAAGTTCCGACGAGCGAGGTGATTTCTCTCCTACCTACAGCACCGTACTCCATACTCATACAGGATCACCAAGGTATGAAGTACCTACCCCTCACAGCCTACCGGGTAGCAGGTTAAGGGTGTTGGTCAAAATTCCTCACCTAGAGAGAATTTTTTATCAACACTTTTTGGTGTCGTCTATGGATAGCCAGAATGCGAAGACATCCATATGAGACGTAGGTCTTGAGGTGATAGGTGCCCTAGGGATCCCAATGGGTATGCGCCTCACCGCGATAGGAGGAGAAAGAGATGTAGCAGTTTGAGTGGCAGGGGAACCAGACAGAGAAGGAGATCTTGGAAGGGTCTGGCTATCAAGCAAGCTAGGCTCCTGCTGAGCTGACAGTGGAACAACTATAACTGCACGAATTAACAGAGAATAAAAATCCATCAATGATAAGCAAGAAATATGCATCAACAGAAACCGAGAGGTTCATTATATCTGGAGAAGCAGCTGAGATTCGTAGATACCGGTTCTCCCTGTTTGGGTCAAAGGCATCCGAGGTAGGAAACTCCAGGTTGACATACTTGCGGTCAACGATCACTTTCAAGATCACCCTAGATTCAGTTGGTAGAGACGTCTTCCCCTAGACTGGTTTGTCATTGAATTGGGTAGAGACTTGATACTCTGTCCCCCGATGAAAACAGAGCTCCCCCAATCTCTGTTGACCACCACTCATTCTACTTTCTAGGAGGTGTCCTTCTTGGTAGCATCTGGTGCGATGAATTTCAGATTGTTCTTCTCCTGAAGATAGAACTCACCCATAGGACCAGGAGTTAAGGCAGTAATCTGGAAAAGGAACCGCATCTCATCTAATCCTGGTTCCCTATCAATATTGTCCTTCTCGCACTACTCCTACCACAGAATGAGGAAACCTACCAGGTGCCTCTTAAACCATTGTGTCAACTGAAAGGGAACCAGATAAAGGGCAAGAAGTGCCCTACAGAGAGGCATGTGGAGAGGTAACCTCACCCCACTTTCGAGAGCAGCGACATGGATAGGGAGCACACTAGAGGAATACTGTACACATCGTACCTCATATGGGGAACAGTGAGCGTAATGCTATTAGGGATGCCGAATCTCTCCCTTAGATGGCTGATCGACTCCGCAGTGGCGGTGGAGTCAGGAAAAATTTTGAAATCATAAGGGAGGGAAAGTATCCCTCACCACTCCAGTACGATAGAGGCGACCTCAACCTGTTCCCCACCGACTCTGACACCACTGGATTGTTTACTCAAATTCCCCTCAACTATCTCCAATGGGGTATCGGGGTTGTTTGAGAAACCGGTCTCGATGGAAGTGTTCCGATCGAAACGACAACGTGGTTGTAAAGAAGGAACGTCGCTCTCTCCACTGTCTTCTTCCCGAGCTTATTTCTTACCAGCTAGACTTGGGGATTCACATTTCACCAATCTTTTGATACTATCACGATCAGAGTTCGACATAGTAATGACATATTCGAGGTTTGTAAGTCGAGAGGAGAAAGCTAGAGAGAAGTGAAGAGGACAAAAAGGATTATGGATTTTTTGAATTTTTAAAAGTGTGAAAGAGTTTTGAAACTGTGAAGAAGACGAAAGAGGGTTGGGGTTTAAATAGGCGTAATGGAACTGTAACCGATGACAAACATGATAGAATAGGTGAGATTTTCACCTGAATACTCGTAAACTGCCAAAAACCTCTCCCTTTTCAAACAAGAAGCCTTCCCCTGCTTGACAAGTGGCCTCAGCATTTAATGGAAAGCTCTCCTCCTAGATCCTGGCAACTGGCCAAAAACAAAAAATTTCCCAAACAAAATAAGAAATCTGACTCCAACCCCAAAATAATCACTAGTGTTCAACTCAGAAGGGACTTCTGTTAATAGCCATTTTTGGTAAGGGGTCAAAAGAAAATTTTTCAACTAGGTTGCACCAGCCAGAAGGTATCTCCACTCACTGGATAGGTACCGGACACAATGGTTTACCCCGAAGTACTAGGCCTAGCGCAACCTAGGTACCTCGACATCATCGAAGTAGCAAAATGAAGCTCATGCACTCTTATGGACTAACCGGTACCTAAGTACCTTGACATTATTCTATTAACCCGTTGAGGTACGTATCCTGCTTTTCCAACAGGAAGGAAGATGCCTATAAAACTCCTAGGAGATTGTAAGGCTCCAGCGAGATCGACTAAACACCTCGTTACCAGAAGGGTACCTCGAGAAACCTCATTAGAGAAACCAATCAAGCGTTATATCACTAGAATGATCCCCTAAGGTACCCTGCTAGCAAGATGGTACCTTGGGGTACCTCGCCATCAGAACAATCAAATACCATATCTCCAAACCGATGCTCTGAGGTGTCTCGCCACAGATAAACGGAATCAAAATTATTCTGCAAACCATAATAGACTCCACATAAGAAATGCTAAAATGATAGAGTTCAAAAGGGAAACAAACACGTTTCCCGCCAAGTTATCCTTCGACTGCCGATTCTTCAGGGTCAATCGTATTAAACATAAAATCTCACCAAATGGGGAAAGAAGACGAGTCCATCAATCTTCGGATTGTACGCCAAGAAAAAACCCTAGTCACTTCGTGTATAAAAACAGAGATAATAGCACGAAGAAAGGGGGAAGAGATCGACATCTAGAACAAATAGAGTGATCGCTTAATTCTGTAATCAACATTAAGCCTAGCCATCGCCGTTGTTAGTTAGATCCACTTATCGATATATACGAGTTTGCCACCTCCAATTCGCTAAGTAAGAGAGATAAACCAAAGTTTCATATTATTGTATTGTTTATCATTTCATTGTACCCATCACATCGTTCGATAAAAGCATACCATCTAATATATCACCATCCATTCATTTGTCTCATTCGTCTTTACATGTGAAACCAGTATCGAAGATACCAACCCCGACCGTGATCTACTCGAGGTTGTGGTCCTGGGGTGTTAGCTGAGATTCTTCACCTATACCGAATTTTCGGTTAACATATATATATATAATACATTTAAATCATTAATTTTAAATTACCAATAAGACATATGTGTAGAAGAAATGATTTACGTAATCTTTGCATTTAATTGCATAATCATGCAAACAGGCCACCTATTTATCTTGTTTTATTAATATAGATTAAAAATAATACTGATTAATAGAAGACAAATCAATCAATTAATTTCAACACTCCCTTACGGCGATACGTGGTGCAGTGGACTGGTTTTTATATATTATATAGATGAATATATGAATTAATGTATTAATATTAATATAAACTTTTTAAAGAGAATATGATAGGTTTTATGAAGTTAATGTTAACGTCTTACAAATCAATTTCACACTCATTTATTGTTTGAAAAATATGATGGGTTTTATGAAGTTAATGTTAACATCTTGCAAATCATTTTCACATTATTTATTACTTGAAACGGTCAATTAATATGAATGTTTTAATGTTAATTTTAAAAGGCAACTAGCTTGTAGCTCACATGATGTGGATGTACGAGCATGGTAAAATATTAATCAATCACCATCGGATTTATATTTTAAGAGTTGTTAATATTTTCCTATTTTTGTTTTCGCTTTCTAATTTCTTCGAATGCCTCTTATATCAACATTTTCAACCCGTTTTTTTAACAATTTTGATCATTTTGTTACTTATTTTTGATGTAAACTGTTTAGTAAATTAGCAATATAATATAATAGATATAATCTTTTGTTTGAAGTTAATTTGCTACAAATTTCACCAATTGAACATACTCTTGGGATGCTATACTTGGAAGATCAAATGGTAAACCATATATCTTTTGTGATATACTTTTATGATCGAATGAACTTGGTGTCTATGAGAGCGAAAAAGTGACACCCTTATATAACAAACTAACAAAATATGATTAATTCATTAATTAATTAATCATATTTTCTAAAATCATAAAGAAAAGGGGTATTATCACTAAAGTCCCAACTTTTTAAGGAATTATCATCTTTTTAAACGTCTTTGTCATATTAGTCACTTTAGTCCCTTGTTTTTTCAAAATACATCACTTTAGTCCATTTGGCCAAAAACTAACAGTCAACTATAACAGAATGAGGAAAAATACAATTTTACCCTTATTGTTATTTTTTAAAATTTTATCTTTTAGTCCCTCTAATTTCAATAATAGCTGTATAACCTCTGAAAAAAAAATGCATCCATCAAGATTTGAACCATGATTGAAAGACATAAAAACACAAGCTTTAGCCAACTGAGCTACATTAGCTTATTGTTGATTTAAATGTATTTACAGCTATATAATTTGTTTAAACTAATTTAAATCAATTTATATAATTGAAAAGAAACTCATATATATATATATATATATATATATATATATATATATATGAACTCACATTTATTAATAATATATAAAAACATATTTATGAAAATAAGAAAACAAAACGAAACTCAGAAAATCCAAAAAATCAAAGCCCGTAACTTTTTTTCTTTCTTTTTTTTGATTTTTTCCTTTTCAAAAAATATATTATTTCAATTTGATAAAAAAATCCAGAAAATCAATACCCATAAATTGAAAAGGGAAAAAAAATGTAAAATAAAAGAATAATAAACTCATATTTGTATCATTTAAAATAAACTCATATATAATAATAATATATAAAAATATTTATGAAAATGAAAAATGAAATAACAAAACAAAAGGAAATAAAGGAAACAAACGTAAAAAAAAACATTATTGCTCTTTTTTTGTTGACTTTTATCCATTTTCAATTTATGGGCTTTGATTTTCTGTTTTTCTTTTATCAAATTGAAATAATATATTTAAAAAAAATAAAAAAATCTAAAAAAGAAAAAAAAAATTACAGGCTTTGATTTTTTGGATTTTCTGAGTTTCCTTTTGTTTTCTTAATTTCCTTTTTATTTCATAAATATGTTTTTATATATTATTGTTGACAGTGATTTTTGGGTGGATCACACGTCGAATAGAAAATATATGAGATCACACAATTGCAAATTATAAACTACTAAGGAATTAAAGAAAAACACGAAGATTTTACGTGGTAAAACCCCAAGGTGGGGAAACATCAACGGTTGCCAATGAAGGCAAGAAGAAATTCACTATATTGTAATGATTACACATTCAATCTCTCGTGCTCTCTATATCTCTTTTTCTTATCTCTCCACCCTTTCATGGGTATTAATAGGGTCTATTTATACATGCATAGAACCCTAATTCGCGCTATACAAGTAATTGGAATTGACCTGTTTGAGTCGTTTTATCCTTCTTTCTTGTTTCACGTTCTTCACGTATTGGACTTATTGCCTAATTTGGACTCTGGCATCAACAAGGAAATTCGTTTCCTTATCAAAGTGTGCTTCGAGACACCTTACTGGAGTAAGACTCATTCTGTATGTATTTGATAATATCCACGTGTCGATCCGCTGACCATCTATAAAAACCTGACCAAACCTTACTCATCCCGACCAATGATTTAGTCCCGACCATCTTGATAGCCCCGATCGGGTGTTATGAAACCATCTTTGGTCAGCTTAGGCAGGTTGACTCTTGGTGACGCAACCTCTATAATTTCTGTATTCTCGGGTAATTATACTGACTCACCATTCTTTAGATTTTATCAATAACAACACCCCCTTAAACATACGAGGTCGGATAACTATCACAAGTAGGATGCGTCAAGCTGCGTGTGTTTAATTCATTCTATCTTTTTTGGCTTGTAGTTTATTAATGTTCTTTAATGCACTACAGTTATCAACCACACATATTTTAGCTGATTAAATCATTGTGCATCTTTTTCGAAACTCAAACGGCGTGTGTTTTTCGGTTCTGATGCACCTACCCCCACTTTCGGCTGATGATGCACGTCTTTCCTGGTAACATCACTTGCTAGTATATATAGCTTTGAGGTGTTTTAACTTCTATTTTTGCAACTCGATATTCCACTTTTATTAGAAGACATTCCCTAACTCTTTTTTCCTTTGAACCCCTGCGTTTCCCAAATCTTTCATCCTTTCAGACGCTTTTCAAGGTATGTATACTGTTCTTCGCCATCGATATTTTGAGCTTCTTCTTCGTGCCATCGAGGCTGGTGATAATGAGAATATCTCTAGGCTTGAGTCCATTCTTTGGGGGCATCTTCCTTCTTCTTATCAACCCACCGCATTAAATATGGATTACTCTATAGCTTGCCCAGAATTTGCCTCATTCTCTTATGATCTCTCTAACTCTGATTTGGTTGATGTTTGTGTAGATATGTCAAAGTAAGGAAGCTCCAAATGGACCACCAGAGCCTCTCCCAAAGAGT
Source organism: Dipteronia dyeriana (assembly GCA_032871835.1). Taxonomy (NCBI): domain Eukaryota; kingdom Viridiplantae; phylum Streptophyta; class Magnoliopsida; order Sapindales; family Sapindaceae; genus Dipteronia; species Dipteronia dyeriana. Next base: position 73,223,102 of record CM065300.1, on the reverse strand, counting down.
CTGTGCATGCGGCGATCGATTTGAAGATACCTTCGCAACTTCATAGAATGAGCCAATCACCCCTGTTCGTTCGATTCAAAGACAAACGTTGTGGTTGAGGCTGAGCTAGCGAAATTCGAGGACCAATTCGATCTGACTAGTGTATAAAAACTGTACTGTAGCAGCGATCGGGTTGTATGGAACCCTACCCCTGATACAATCGCTATATATGAGGCTATGTTATCCTTTAGGATTACTCTCCCCCTTCAACCTTTAATTGCTCAATTTCTGGCAGAGGCTGGTATTGCTCCTGCCCAACTGACCCCCAATCCTTACCAGGTGCTGGTCAGTTTGGGGCATCTATGGAAAAAGCTTGGGGCAAAACCGACCTCTCAAGATATCCGTATCTTTTATACGTTGAACCGATCTGATAGTGGAGGCACTTTTTACCCTCAATCCACACCTCAAAGCCTGTGGATTCCTTATAGGTATAAGAGGAAACGTGTACCCCCTTTGGACAAAGATCACAAGGGATTTATCTTGGGGTTTCCTCAAACAGGTATTGGAAAAACATTTGGTTCTTCGTTGGAGGTGACTGGGGTGAAATAGTTGTTGCTGACCACACACAAGGGCTGACCCCGAGCACTGGAACAAAACTTCTCCCTCTCTGACAAAGAGTCAGGCTGACATGGTAGTCAAGGCGGTTGAGACTTCTTGGGAAGAGAGGGATCGCCAGGTCATTTATGTTGAGACAGATTTGATCAATACGGGGCTTTTTTCTACGATTTTTGCCCATCGTAGACGATGTGAGTCATACTTGCTTTATTATTATTATTATTTTTAGTGTAAATCGTCATGCATACTTTTCCCTATATTGACTGTTGATTATCACGTGACATTTTTCCTTTTAGTATTCGACGTGGACATCGTCGTAGGTGATCAGACTGAGAAGGCTAAGCATGTCGATCGGGTCACTAGAAAGGCCGCAGCCGATCAGGTTGCTTAGGGAATTTCTCCACTTGAACATGATCTAGTGGAGCATGTGTATGAATCTGACCGCCATTCTTCCAACATCCCCCTTGAACAGGATGGTACAAGCGATTGTGATCCTCTTCGATCTCAAAGTGACCGTTGAGGCCGTTCCAAAGAAAGGGTCGATCGGGTTAGGTCTAGTTCTGAAGCATCTGACCGAGGAAGACGTGATCTTAAAAGGTCTAAAAGTGAGCGTCTGGGAAGGGAAGATTCACGAAAGGAGAAGTCACATGAAGTAGATGTGACAGTCAAAGCTCCGAGCCATAAGGTAGCTAAGACCGTTGAAGGGTCATCCGCTTCTGATGCTCTTTGGTATGAGAGCGGGTCTTGCATCTGGGGTTGATCCGGCATTGCCAACCCCAGTAGTCGATCCAATCATCTTGGAGGAAGAGGAAGAGGAAGAACAGAAGACGGTTTTCAATCTTATGTCGTGAGAATTGCCATCCAAGAGAATGAGTGATCGTGGTACATTAAATCTGCTTTCCGTTCCACCTGTACCAATCAAGATTGTGGACCAGACGCTCCCTCTGAATGAGTCTTCCGAGGTTTTGGCTGTGCCACCCCCTTGTTACCCTAACGATGCTCCTATGCAGTTTACTGTACGACGTCAAATTGTTTTCACTAATTCTAAAAATGATTATGGTGGTCCTGACGAGGGAAAGAAGATAGCTAATGAAAGCTTCCTTGATCTGTCTGAGGAACAGGCCCTCAATTCTGCTTTGGAACCAAGGGAAGTAGTAGCTACATAGTTTGAGAGGGATATCAGGATGAGTGAGCCTATTGATGCCCCTTCCACTATGCCTGTTGGGTCTCTTCATCCTGAGGGTGCTGTCGAAGGTCAAATTTATGAGGGTGAAGGCCCCCGTGTTGCTACACCTGATAATCTTCCTAGGGAAGACGGTTGGATCTCTAAGACTCCAACCCCTACTGATCGTACTATTCCCTCCTCTTATCAGAATCAATTTACTCCTACAGTTTCTACTGGTGAGCTTTCTCATTTCCCATCATCCAATAATTCTCAGATCGACCCCCTTTCCATGCTTCGCTCAATGTCATCTGGGGTCGGATATATTGGTGAAGGGTACTGGAAGGATTCCCAAGATGCTGCAGATTTTGAGCGGATCCGCATGATATTTAATAATGGTGTTTTTATAAGTCTCTCCACCTTTTTTGTTATTTTTCTTCTGATCCTTCTGTCTATCTAACTTGTCTTTCATTGATCTTTTATAGACAGTGGAAACTTTAACTCTGGCAATTTCTGAGAAAAATAAACAGGTTGCTGAGATTTCTCAGTTGAAGCTGACTCTCGCGGAGAAAGATGAGGCATTTCTACTGCCAGTGCTTTCAAAGCTAGCTAGTATACAGAGAAGCTGAAGGCGCATACAGCAACCGAGAAGGCTCTGAGAAAAACACTCGTGAATGTTCAGAATAGAGCCAATGCATCTGATGAAGCTCTTAGGGAACTCACTACAATGAATGTTAGGTTGGAAAAGAGAGTTGCTAAGGCTGAGCTACGAAGCGCTGAACTCGAATCAAGGGCCATTTTGGCTGAAACATAGGCAAAGAAGGCTCAAGAAAAGGCTCAGGTTGCCCGAGATTCCCTTGCCATAGCCCAGCAGAAGATGTTGGAGGTGCAGCAGGCATCTGATGAGGCTAGACTTCACTACGAGCATCTCACCAAAGACTTGGAGCAGCAGCAAGTCAGTATGGAAGTTCTTTCGCACGAAGCTAGGTTAGACCTCGAAGTTCAAAATGTTGACCGGTACAAGAGGTCCCCTGATTTTGATGCTACGCTGCTGAGGGAGTTTGAGAGAGGTCTGACAGCTGTTAGGAAGTTCTTTAGTGCAAAGGAGAGGTCTTCAAAAGAGGCCCGCTTGAAATGGGATCGAACAATATCTAAGCATCAGAGAGAGTCCCTGGAAGTGATCAAGAATCAGCGGATTATGTGGAAGGCCTATTGCAGATCTATTAGAAAAGACCCCTCATCATGCATCTCAAGCTCCCTTCGAAGGTATCCCTTGTGTCTTTTCATACCGGTCAGGATAATGGCACTTTGACCAAAGGGGTTGACTTCTGTCCTTCACCCGATGTAGATTATTCACCCTTTGTATTTGCTGATTCCGATGACAACATTTCCTGGCCAGATTTTGGAGATTTCAATAAGGATGATGATGTCTTTTCTTCCAATCCTGGGGGTTCCTCCGTTGCTGGGGACAACTGATGCATTTCTACTTTTGTGACTTATTTTATATGTATTTATATTTGTAAGACTTCACAGATTATTACAGTTAATGTATATTTATTCTTATTTGCGCATCTTCGAGATGTTTACCGTTTTTGGTGTGTGGCTCTTTATGCTTGCATTCTCTCATATTTTATCTCAACCCGAACTATGCATGCTGACCCATGCCAAATTGATGATTGTGAGTTAGGCTAAGCAGAACCACTTATATGCCGGTCATTTGGGATTCATAACCTACTTTTCCAAGCCTACGTCGTCATGTAATGACCAACTTATTTACCTAATTTGTGGTGGTCAACCACCCTTAGAGAACTAAAGCGTGCTCTACGACGATTTCAGATTTTCCTCGGGTAGATCTATTACATTTTACCAATCGGGTTCTGGCCGCTCCCGACCATTTGCTGTATATCTTTCCATTGAGCAGTGTTCGTTTGTAAACCAATTGCGTAGTTTATATTTATAGACTTTCGTCTTTTATTTGTCAACTAGGTTGTTGGGACGTCTCCCGACAGTCTGTTGATCAAGATTCGTTGCGGTAAGGCATAACTTGTCCCACCATCTTTATAAGCATCTATAGTTGTGTATGTCTTATCTTATAGGTAGGATTCACACCTTATCCAACTTTTGGCACATTCCATCGGGTTTATATATCTGAAGTCACCCTAACAGTGCTTCATATGCACCCTGTTAGTTTCGGTGAGTGTGCATTGTCTTGACGACAAATGCTTCGGCCCCTTCACTGGGCCCCTCGAGATCCCTATCGGTCTTAAACGATTATCAGAGGTATCCTGTAAATGCTCTTAGGAGCGAATGCTTGGTTTCGAACACTGTTCTTGATATTTATAATCGCTCCCCCTGGTGATTTTTATTGATTTCTCAAAAGATAAAGGACAATTAGCAAATAATAATTTAAAGCTTACACTATGGAAATAAATAATAAAAACAAACATAAGAATCTTCTCATGGGTAGAAGATTTTTAAATTCTGTGCATTGAATGGTCTGGGAAGCTTGGTTCCCTCTGGTCGGGAAAGTCGATATGTTCCATGTCCTGCTATCCTAACCACTTGGTATGGTCCTTCCCAGTTATCAGCTAATGAGCATGTGGACTTATCCTTTGTATTGAGCGTCACCCTCTTCAGAACTAGGTCTTCGAGCTGGAATATTCTTATCTTGACATGCGAATTATAATACATTGCTACCCTCTGTTGGTAGGCGGCATTTCTCACCCTGAACATATCTCTTCTCTCTTTCAACTCGTCCAAGTCTTGTTTTAACATCTCCACATTTCCTTCAGGATCGAAGAGTTGTACCGTAGGGGATTTGTGAATTATCTTAACTGGAATCACCGCCTCTATTCCGAATGCCAACGAGTAGGGTGTTTCCCATGTTGAAGTCCTTTCTGTAGTCCGATAGGCCTATAAGACTTCGTGTAATTTATTTGCCCAATTTCCTTTTCTTCCCTCCAGCTTCGCCTTCAGAGTATGCTTGATTATTTTGTTCACCGCCTCCGTTTGACCATTAGTCTGAGGGTGAGCTGATGTGGCGTAATAGTTCTTTAGCACAAAGTCTTGACACATATTTCTGAAGTTGTCACTATCAAATTGAGTTCCATTGCCTGTGATTATAGTTTCGAGGATTCCAAACCGATAAATGATATTTTTCTTTAAAAAATTGGTCGTGTTAGCCTCGGTGATATATACAAGTGCTTCCTCTTCAACTCATTTTATGAAGTAGTCGACGACCACTGTAGCATGCATCACCCCTCCTTTAGTCACAGTTGGCATCGGACCAATTAGATCTATTCCCCACATGGCGAACGGCCATGGTGATGTCAAATGTTTCAACTGCTCAAGTGTTTTTCAGATGTCATTAGTTACCTTTTGACAGCCAGCGCATTGATTTGCAACACCTTGTGCATCTTCAAACAGAGTCGGCCAATAAAAACCTTGCCTGAGCGTTTTATGTGCCAAGCTTTTGCCACCCGAGTGATTCCCACAGACTCCCCTATGGATGCTTTCCAATATTTGCTTACCTCTGATCCGGTCCACACAATTTTGAAGGGCTTTGGAGAACCCTTTTCTGTATAGCTATCATTCTACTATCGAATACCTTATGGCTCTATACCTTAGACGTTTTGCCTCATGTGTCTCCGTCGGGAGCACACCCTTCTCCAAACATTCTCTGATCGGGGTCATCCAGGTAGCTGGTTGCTCTTCAACTACTTCTACCTCTAATGTTTTGGCTTGATTTTCATTCTCGATACTCGGCTTTTGCAGACGGAAGATCGGGATTGTTTTTGACCAAACATTGGTGGCTGACGCCAATTTTGACAACGCGTCCGCTTTCTCATTTTTCTCCATCGAGATCTGGGTGATTTTGTATGTTTTGAACCTTTCGATGAGTGTCTTGGTTATAGTTAAATATGCGGCCGTGTTGTTGTCCTTGGCTTGGTACTTATTCAGAACTTGATTGACTACCACCTGTGAATCACTGAATATTTCTAACTCATCTGCTACCAGTGTCGTGCACACCGTAAAGCTTGCCAGAAGCGCCTCATACTCTGCCATATTGTTAGTGGCTTTGAAGTCAAATTGCAAGGCACATTCCATCTGATCACCTTCTAGTGTGGTTATAACTATATCTGTCCCATTGCCATGCGTGTTTGACGATCCATCTACATGTAGTTTCCAAGCAAACAAGTCCTTTTCTCTTTACATCCTGATCACCTAGTTGCTCGGCTCAGTGAACTCCGCAACCAGATCCGCTACAACTTGTCCCTTGATCGCCACTATTGGTGAGTAGACTATGTCAAACTCACTTAGTTCTGCTGCCCACTTAGTCAGCATTCCCGACACCTCAGGTTTTGATAAAATCTATTTCAAGGGAGAATCAGTATACACTTCAATTTGTGAGCTTAAAAGTACGGCCTCATCTTTCACGCTGCTGTTACCAGAGCTAAAGCCATTTGTTCAGCTGGAGAGTATCTTGTTTCCGTAGGTAACAGAGCTTTACTGGTATAGTATACAGGTTTCTGTGTTCCCTCTTCCAATCTGAGCAGTACCGATCATGTCGCTACATTTGTAACGGATAGGTAAAGATAGAGCACTTCACCCTCAAGGGGTTTAGAGAATATCGAAACTTTTCCCAAGTATTCTTTGATTTTTCTGAATGCTTGCTCGCACTCATCATTCCATTATACCCTCATTTCTCGTTTAATTGCCTTAAAGAAGGGTAGGCGTTTGTCCGTTGATTTACTTATGAACCTGCTCAGAGACGTTAGGCAACCTGTCAGTTTTTGGATTTCCTTCAATGTCTTAGGAGATCTTATTTCTTCCAAGGCTCTTATTTTCTCAGGGTTTACTTCGATCCCCCTTTGGTGAACTTAAAACCCCAGGAATTTACCTGATGGTACTCTGAACACACTTTTTTGGATTCAGCTTCATCACTTTTGGTTAGCATATCGTCCATGTATACCTCTATGTTCCTGCCAATCTGTCGAGAGAACATTTTATTTACTAGCCTTTGGTAAGTTACCCCAACATTTTTAATCCAAACAGCATGACCTTATAGCAATACAATCCCTGGTCAGTTATGAATGAGGTTTTTTCATCATCTGGTTCGAACATGCTAATTTGGTTGTGACCTGAATAGGCGTCCATAAAACTTAATAGTCCATGACCGGCAGTTGCATCTACCAACTGGTCAATCCGAGGTAAAGGGAAGTTGTCCTTCGGACAGGCTTTGTTGAGGTCGGTGAAATCCACACACATTCTCCATTGACCATTCTTATTTTTTACCAGAACTACGTTGGAGACCCAGTCGGGATATTTCATCTCCTTAATGGATCCTGCGGCTAATAGCTTTTCCACCTCTTCTTTAATCGCCTTGCTCATTTCTAGGATGAAGCGTCTCCTCTTTTGGATAAATGGCTTTTGATCGGGATTCACTACTAAGTAGTGTGAAATCGTCCTTGGATCGATCCCTGGCATGCCCGTATGCTCCCAACCGAACACATCCTTGTATTCTTTTAGGAGTCCGACCATCCTGCTTTCATCGAGCTTCGTTAGCTAAGACCCAAGCCTAACTGTCTTCTTCGGATCATCGTTGCTTATGGCAACTTCCATGGTTGGTTCTTCCGGGACTTTGTCGCTCTCTGACGAGGCCTTTCTCGGGTCGAGGTCTAACCCGGTCGGGTTCTTGGCCTTTGCCTCTGTTGGGTCTATTTTTAGGTCTTCACCTTTTTCAACAACATCCACCTACATTACCCCTGACTTTGCCTTTTCCCTGTATACGGCTAGATTCGCTTTCCTAGCCCATTCCTGTGAGATTTTCATAATCCCTACACCAGCTTCAATCGAAAATTTCACCATGAACGCATAGGTTACAGTTACTACTTTTATTTTGTTCAGTAAGGGTCGACCTAGCAGAGCGTTATATGGTCAATTCTCAATATTTACGACCATGAAATTTATCAATACTATTTTTGTACAAGGAAATCTTCCAACTTCTACTGGTAGTTTAACAGTTGTCAACGCCCTGACTTCGGTTCCTCCAAAAACTCTCAACGGAACCTTCAATGGTTGGAGATCATTCCTCTGTAACCCGAGTTGGTCAAACGCCTCTATACTCAAAATGTCTGTCGAGCTACCATTGTCAATCAGTATCCATCTTACTAGTCTGTGCCCAATGCAGCCTGATACAACAATCGCGTCATTTTGTCTGACCTCTGACTCATGTGTGTCTGCTTCAGTGAAACTTACTGGCCCCCATCCTTGCTTAATTTTCTATCGATCGGGACCTAGTTGATTCACTTACAAACTTCTTTAGCTATTCATTGATTCCCTAACTTCAGACATCCTTTCTCTACTACTGCTTCTGGTATTGAGGCCACTGAAAATGGTGTTAATTGCCCAGCTATCTGAGTCTCTCTTCGAGCTCCTATAACTCATATTCCAATCCCCCGCGTGGGTATCCTTTTGTCGATCTTCCTCTCTTCTAAGGATGACATCAGTAAGATGACCTTCCCGGATTAACTTCTCAATGTAATCTTCGAGTTGGTAACATTTAGAGGTTTCGTGGCCAATTTTCCCAGTGAAATCGGCAGCACTTTGTAGTATCTATTTTGGAGAAATTTGATTGCCTCGAGCGTTTTTTTATATAAGTTTTTGTCTTCTATTATATTTAGGATTTCCTCCTACTTTTTTGCTAACGGGGTGTAGTTGGTGTACGGGCGCCTCAGATTCCTCTCTGCTCTATCATCATCTTTTCGCCCGTTTTTTCCTTTTCCTCCGTTGCCCTTCGGGTCATTCTTACCATTGTTTTTCAAACCACCTTTTTGGCTCTTTTGACTGCTGGTAGGACGCCCCCATGTATGAACTCTCTCCCGTGGGTAATTTGTTATTCTTCTGCAATGGTGTATCCCCCGACATAATCCACCATGCTCGCATATGTGGTCGGTCCCCGCTACCTTAGGTTCAAGGTTAGGTGACTGTGTTGCAAGCTATTTATGAATGCGGATACCACTGCATCATTGTTGGGATCATGAACTTTTGATACCTCATGAGAAAACCTAGTTAAATAATCGTTTAGCTTTTCATCTTTTCTTTGCCTCAAGGTAGAAAGAGCTGACACCAATTTCCTCCGCTGGATATTTCCCATAAATGGTCTTGTGAATGCTCGTGTCAATCTTTCGAAACAACTGATGGATCCTAAAGTTAATCCTCTGAACCACCTGGATCTCTGATCTCTCAGTGTCTGAAGGAACATACAACACATGAGGGCATCATCATAATCGTACTGAGCCATGGCGCTCTGGTATCTTCTGATGTGTTCTTATGGATCAGTATTGGCTTTAAATTTCTCCACATGCGGCATCCAGAATTTAGTTGAAAAACGAGCTTGCCTTATGGTATCAACAAACGGGCTCCCAAAATCCCTGACCAGGGGGTTTTCTTGACTTTGCTTTTTCTCCAAGGCTTCTATCCTTCTAAAAAGAACTTCGCACTCTCCTTCGGGTTTATCATGCCTATCTAAGCTTTGGTGTATTGTGAGCCCATACAGGTCCCTTAGCCTTCAGGGGGCGCATTCGTCTTCATTTAAATCTGATCGAGGCTTCTTTCCCCGTCCATCATACCTATCTTCTTGCTCATATTATTGTCCAGCATTGTCGTACCTCGCGGTATCCTCTTGTGAGCTTGACCCCTCACATTCCTCTGCTCTTCTATCCTGATGTGGGTTGTTTCTTCTACGTGAACGTTCTCTTTTATCCCGCTTCTCCGCTCTATCTCTTCTGGATTTTTGGGGTGCGCCTGGAGCAGTTGTCACGATATCATAGTGCATCTTGGGTCCTTGAGCTACCACGGGTGTAGAGAGCTGGTATGGTGAAATTAGATTTGCAATTGCAGTTATGTTAATTCCCTATCTAGCGGCGTCATCAATGAATCTCCGTAAGGATTCTTGAACTTGCCTAAACGCATCTGGAGATATTTTTACAGTCAAGCCAGTGGTTGTGATGTCGTCATGTTTGTTTGATGGTGGAGTTCTTGGAGTTGGATCTGTTCCCGGTGCATTGGAGTCCACGACATTCGCCTCCGAACCTCCAACGTTGTGTGGGGATGAATCTCTGTCAATGCTGGAAACCATAATTTTGCCTTATATGACTAAATCCCTGGCTAATCAAAACGTTAGAGGTTCAGCCCCTCTTTCTAGCTCTAGTTGTTGATGGTGATTTTTGGATGTATCACACGTAGAACATAAAGTATATGAGATCACACAATTGCAAATTATAAACTACTAAGGAATTAAAGAAAAACACGAAGATTTTACGTGGTAAAACCCCAAGGTGGGGAAACATCCATGGTTGCCAGTGACGGTGAGAAGAAATTCACTATATTGTAATGATTACAAACTCAATCTCTCGTGCTCTCTATATATCTTTATCTTATCTCTCCACCCTTTCATGGGTATTATTAGGATCTATTAATACATGCATAAAACCCTAATTCGCGCTATACAAGTAAGTGGAATTGACGTGTTTGAGTCGTTTTATCCTTCTTTCCTGTTTCATGTTCTTCACTTATTGGACTTCTTACCTAATTTGGATTCTAACATCAACAACGAAATTCACTTCCTTGTCAAAGTGTGCTTCGAGACACCTTATTGGAGTAAGACTCATTCTGTATGTATTTATTAATATCCAAGTGTCGATCCGCTGACCATCTACGAAAACCTAACCAAACCATACTCATCCCGACCAATGATTTAGTCCCGACCAAGGGGCTTTATCCCGACCATCTTGATAGCCACGACCGGGTGTTATGAAACCATCTTTGGTCAGCTTAGGAAGGTTGACTCTTGGTGATACGGCCTCTATAATTCATGTATTCTTGGGTAATTATATTGACTCATCATTCTTTAAATTTTACCAATAACAATTATTATTTAATATGTGTTTGTTTTCAATTATATATATGAGTTTATCTTAAATTATTTAAATAGATTAAATTAGTTTAAACAAATTATATAACTATATATATATACATTTAAATCAACAAATCTTTGAAACTAGAGGGACTAAAAGACAAAATTTTAAAAATAACAATAAGGTTAAAATAGTATTTTTACTCATTCTATTATAGTTGACCGTTAGTTTTTAGTCAAATGAACTAAAGTGATGTATTTAAAAAAAAATAAGGGACTAAAGTGACTAATATGGTAAAGACGTTTAAAAATGTGACAATTCCTTAAAAGTTAGAAACTTTAGTGATAATACCCGTAAAGAAAATTAATTAATTAAATGAGAGAGATGTCCTTTTTTTCCAAAAAAAAAACTATTAGGTTTTTTAATTCACCAACCTATTCGTATTTTCTATTAATTAATCAGTAAATATAATTAATTAATTAATTAATAGTCACCTAGAAAAAATCACAATGTAATCTTGATAAAATTATCACTAAAAGAAGAAAAGTTTATAAAATAACATATAGTAATATTTTTTTCCTCTTACATTTTAAATTTTTTTAATACAGATCAAGCAATCCATAAAAAAATTAAATCTAGGAACTTCTTATTATATATATATATATATATATATATATATATGAAGTTATCACAATACCAAACAAAAAAATAAGATACAAACAAATAATGTATCAGAATGACCCATCAATAACATTTTGATAAACCTTAAATTTTCAATCACCAACTTTCTAAATTTGAACAGAAATGAAAACAGAAAAACAAAATAATGATCCATCATCATTTTACATCCAAATCATAGTCTTAATTAGAGATGGCAACGGGTCGGATTCGAACGGAATTTGTAAAATCCAAACCCGTAGCTGCGAATCTTTTTGACACCCATACCGGCTCACGAACCCGTTTATTTTCACGGTTTCACGGGTTCACGACGGGTTTCACCCGCAGGTTTTGGGGGCACCCACACCCACACCAACAAACTTGTAAACCTACAATTTTTTTTTAATAATTTTTTATAATTATTTAAATATATGAAATATTATGATTTTTAAAATTAAAAACACTTAATAGAGTAAAAACTTGAACTCATTTCATGTGTGTTTCTTAGTTCCTTGCTCTACTCTTCTTCTTTTTTAGTGCTTTACAATAAATTCAAGATATTTATTACTTAATTACAATAACTAATCGATATCTCTTGCTTTTTCTTTATTATTTTCGTTTCTTTTTTTTATAAACATTCTTCCCACCTCCCCTTTTCGTTTCCCTCCATAATTTATTCCTCTTCCTTTTATTTAGTGTTTTGTCATTAAATTTTCCTTTCATACAATAAATGACTTTCAATTTTTATTTTATTTTTTAAAACCGTTTTTTACTTCACTCAAAGTCTCAAACAAATAATAAGCCTTTCGTTTTCCTAACTATTAATTTTCTTCCATTAACATTCATTTCAAGAAATAAAAAAAAAACCTTCATTTTTCGGTCCATTAATTTTCTTTTGTTTACCTATAAATTTATTATATATTATTGTCATGGTTTTGTAAATATGTTCATTTCGGCTACTAAAGTGGTCTCATGCGGCTTTAACAATTGTGTTGAAACGATGTGTCTTCGTGAAACCGGTGAATGTGGAGATGGGTATGAAATTTCGTAAATTCGGATGAGAATAGGAACGGGTTGTCATTGACATGTAGGATCAAGTGCTGGTGGAGATGGTGATGTGTCAATGGAGGAGTAGATATTGGTAATCCGTTGAAAACCCGAGAAGATATAGGGAATGTAAGGTTCTGCCATTAATTATATATAAATGAAAGTTGAGAGTTGTAATTCTTAAATTTAAAAAGAGTGAAATTTTTATATTTTACTTTCTATATAGTTAAAATATTTCTATTGGAATTTAAATTTATAATATAATTAATATTAAATAAATTTTATTTATATGGGTTTACAGTTTCAATCGCAGATTTATTTTTCCTACCCACACCCGCACCCAAACTTATTGGGTTTTTCTTTAAACGGGTTTGTGGTTCATAAATTCACCACTAAACCCGACCCTACAGGGATGAGTTCGGATGAATGCTCGCGGATGCGGGTGAAGTTGTCATCCATAAATATCACAAGATATCAAAAACAACCCATTAGTTTCTCAAAACAAAAATCCCATATCCCACCAACACACAACTAATCGGAATTAAATTACTAAATTCCATTTCAGCGTTTACTGTCTTATTAGGAATGAAAAATTGAATGTGGATGATACAAAGTTTATTACAAAAATGCCCTGGTATATATAGCACGTTGAATTTTTGTTTTAATATTAAAAAATATGTTTATATATATTACTCATAAACACTATAACTAAAATAATTAAAATATATATTATAAAATCTTAACTAATTAGTTTAATATTAATTAAAAATTGAGATTAAGCAAATTTGAACACATAATTAATTTTATGCTATTACCACCAATCAACGTTATAACCAAAAACCATGAAATTCAAGAGGTATAGGCAATTGAAAGTGGTCAAAGTGCATTAGTTATTATTATTTTTTATAACTGATGGTTCATATATAGTTATATACCATCTTAAGGACGTTTTTATTTTAATAATTCACAGTTCATATATATATATATATATATATATATATATATATATATATATATATATATATAATTTTGAAGGAGATTTGATGAATTTTTTTAACATAACAAATTCAATAATATATAGAAATAAAAAGATATGGATAAAAAAAACAGATATAAAAGAATGATATAGAACGATCCCGAAAGAAAATGACAAAATAAAAATATAGTTGTTTTATTTATTTATTATTACCGTTAAATGAATATCCCCATTCCCTTTTTAATCGTAAAAGGGAATTTGATTCTTAAGTCGAGTAAGGGGAATTAAGTTCCTTTTCATTCAAGAACTTAATTCCTGATATGTGTGTGAGATCCACAAAACTTAATTTAAAAAAAAATAGTAAACATAGGATTTTAAAAACTAGTAACTTAATTCTATTTCATATGAATGATACCTGATTAGTAAACAGACCATCAATGAATCAAATAAACCTAAAACAATTATAATGACCCATCATTTCTAATAATTATGGGATTGCTTTTTAGTTTGTGATTTATGGGATTGTCCCTTAATGGATTCTTGATTTGGGAAGATTATTAAAAGAAGAAAAACAGTTATTTTATTAAAATAACATTTATTAATAATATTATATTTAATTTTATATTAAATTATAGAGTATAAAAATGTCCAGATTCATTATATATAATGATAAAAATAAGAATACTAACAATAATAAAAGTCAAAAGTCCAAAACAACTCATTAACAGTTAATTTTAAAAAAATGGTTAAAACTATGTTTAATTGGAAGATACCAAAAGAAAAACAGTTATTAATAAGAATATATTTAATTTTATAATAAGTTAAGGAGTCAATTAGATCAGAGTGTATATTTATCCGGTTTTATTAATATTGATTGAAATTAATGCATTTAAACAAAATCTCCCAACATGGAAGGGTTTAATTATTTGATTGCTTCTTAATTTATGATTTATGAGATTGACTCTTAATTGACTTTTGATTTGTGATTTATGATCAAAACTTTCTCACCAAATACAAATTTTCAACAAATTATGAAGTCCATTCAGATTTTGGAAATCTTAATATATATATATATATATATATATATATATATAATTTGATTTTGCATTTACAAAATTATTAACCAATTTGATTACTTAATGAATATTAGTGTATTTTTTTAATTATTAATGCAAAAAAATATCATATTTAAAATAAATTAAAAGTGAGGAATAGTAGTACGGAAAGTTTTATTATTATTATTATCCAATTAATTATGGGATTGCTTCTAAATTTGTAATTTATGGGATTGTCCCTTGATTGACTCTGGATTTGGGAAGAATACTAAAAGAAAAATAATTATTCGATTAAAAAAAATTATTAATTTTATATTAAATTAAGGAGAATAAAAATATCCAGATTCATTAGATATAATGATAAGAATAAGAATACTACTAATAATAAAAGTCAAAAGTCAAAAACAACTCATTAATGGTTAAGTTTTTTTTTAAAATAAAACTAATTAATGGTTAAAGTTTTGTTTAATCAAACGAATACCGAAAGAAAAACATTTATTAATAAGAATATATTTGATTTTATATTAAATTAAGGAGTCAATTAGGTCAAACTGTATATTCATTCGGTTTGCAATACGCATTTAAAGTTAAAGCTCCTTCATGGCAACACGTGACGCTGTGATGATCAACTTTTATCGTTTATTTTCTTGAGAAAATCATAATCTCATTATCAAACAACAAACATAGATATATTTCAAAGAATAAACTCACATATACACAAATAATAATAATTCTTATATGGATAAAGTATAACTTCATAGATAATTAAATATATTTCAATGAAGAAACTTTAAATATTATAGAGTTAGAATACAAAATATAAAAAAGAAATAAAAATGAATTCTTCATCGATCCATTTGAAAATAGTTCTTGCATGCAACTTCCCAAGGGCGAAGCCAGGATTTTAGCTTTGGAAGGGCCGAGACAAAACCAAATGCTTAAGTTATTGCAGGACAAATATATTTATAAACTAAGTTAATAAAAAACAAATGTAATGTCGTTTAGATGTTGACTAAGATGAACCAATGTTTCAATTCTTTTGTATAATCTATTAATCAATTGTCGATTACTTTCTCATATAAAGATCAAAGAAATATGCACTGATAATATATATATATATATATATATATATATATATGTGTGTGTGTGTGTGTGTGTGTGTGTGTGTGTGTGTGTGTGTGTGTGTGTGTGTGTGTGTGTGTGTTTGTAGTTCATGATGTATCGGAATCAAATCCTAAAAAGAATAGATTTTCCTTCTTACATTAGGTGCGGGTTTACTAATTAGAAATTCTAATAAGGGAAACGAAACTTAATTCTTTGTTTGTGATTATCATGTTTACTATAATTAGTTGGGAATCAGATTATGCGCGTCTCACATATAAATATGGAATTAAGTTTTTGTTCGATTAGTAAATGTGTCATAAATAAGAAAAGAATTAGGTATAATTGGTGATGGATGATTATTATTATTATTATTATTATTATTATTATTAAAATATTACGATGATTTGAGGTTTTGAGCGAGATGGAAAGATTCGATCACATGATTTCGTGATGTAGGTTTATGTTTTAATATTTTAAATAAAAATCTAAACTTTTTCTCTAATCAATGTTTATATTTTTAATTAAGAAATAATGGTGGTATATTGGATATATTTATATCACATTAAAATAATCAAAACTTAAAACTTGTAAAATCAATTCAAGTTAGGAAATTTTTTATTGTGGGGGCCATGGCCCTTGCCGGCCCCCACACTCCTCCGCCCCTGCAACTTCCTATCACGTGTGTGCTTCTGTTGCTCTGGGTTTCTACTTGGACCGGACATAAGGCCTTGTGTAGTTTGGTTGCATAACGACAAACAAACACAATTGCAGCAACAATAATAAATATATACATGTTTGGATTATGAAAAGAAAATAGTGAAATCAGAATTCTCTACTATATATGAATTTATTAGAGTACTCACATACTAAGTGACGAAGTTCTTGTTGAACCAGTTGATGTTACACTTCATTTCGCATATGATGTAACCGTTACTTCTCACATCCCTTCAAACAATTAGGTAAGAAGTTGATCAAGCAATTATTTTAGCAATATGAATAAAGAAAATGATAGATGAAATGAAATCAATAGTAATAGCACAAGAACACAAGAAGAAATCAAGAAAAGGTTAACATATAAATATGATATTTTATTCACTTCTCAATGGTGTTTACAACTTGGTGAGTCCTCCCTTTTATAGGCTCACAATATAGTAGTTACAAATATGAAAAGACATTAGCAATAAACATGAGAATCAATGGTGCCATTAACATGAGAATAAATGGTACCATAAACTTGAGAATAAATTGGGGA
Source organism: Dipteronia dyeriana (assembly GCA_032871835.1). Lineage (NCBI taxonomy): Eukaryota > Viridiplantae > Streptophyta > Magnoliopsida > Sapindales > Sapindaceae > Dipteronia > Dipteronia dyeriana. The sequence continues at coordinate 73,206,337 of CM065300.1, read as the reverse complement.
AGGTGAATGATCATAAGTTACATTGTAATATTGGATGGACATTCATTCATATTGTATTTTCATAACACTCCCCCTTGAATGTCCATTTTACATAGAATATGCCTCGTTAAAATCTTTACTAGTAAAAACCCTGTGGGAAAAAAAACTAGTGAAGGAAAAAGAGTACATTATTCATATGTATTTGAAAGATAATGTTAGAGGTGATAACAACTGCCTCATTAAAACCTTACTGAGAAAAACCCCGTGGGATAAAAAATCAGTGAAAGAAAAAGAGTACAGTGTATAATATATAGATTTTCCTCCATAACAATTACTCCCCCTCATCAATACGCTCATTTTGATGTTGTTGTCTCAATTGTTTGAGAAATACTTTTCAATTGCCGCATCCCAATATTATGTACTAACTTTGTGAATGTTGCGGTTGACAATGCTTTTGTAAATAAATCTGCAAGATTTTCACTTGAGCGTATTTTTTAAATACCTATTTCACCGTTCTCTTGGAGCTCATATGTATAGAAATTTTTTGGTGAAATGTGCTTTGTTCGATCACATTTAATATAGCCTCCTTTAATCGGTGTAATGCAAGCAGCATTATCTTCATATAATATTGTGGGACTATTTTTTATTGAAGATAGTCCACATGTTTCCCGAATATGTTGTATCATGGATCTTAACCAAATAGACTCCTTGCTAGCTTAATGAATTGCCAGTATCTCCGAATGGTTTAAGGAAGTGGCAACCATTGTTTGTTTAATAAATCTCCATGAGATAGCAGTATTTCCACAGGTAAATAAATATCCTGTTTGTGATCTAGCTTTATATGGATCGGAAAGGTATCCAGCATCAGCATATCCGGATAATGGTGATTTTGATCCTTTTGCGTAAAATAACCCCATATCAATTGTTCCACAAAGATAACGCAATACATGCTTAACACCATTCCAATGTCTTCGCGTTGGTGCAGAACTATACCTTGCTAGTAAATTGACTGCAAATGCAATGTCAGGCCTTGTACAATTTGCAAGGTACATAAGTGCTCCAATTGTATTTAAATATGGTACTTCAGGACCAAGAAGCTCTTCACCATCTTCTTTTGGACGAAATGGATCTTTGTTTGTATCAAGTGATCGAACAACCATTGGAGTGCTTAATAGATAAGCTTTATCCATATAAAAACGCTTTAAGACTTTTTCCGTATATGTCGATTGATGAATAATATTCCGTTTGGTAAATGCTCGATCTGCAGGTTGAGACAAAATTTTGTTTTACCACGATCTTTCATTTCAAATTCATCTTTTAAATAAAATACAGTTTTTGTGAGTTTTTCAAGATTGCCAATGAGATTTAAATCATCAACATATACTACAATGATAACAAATCCAATTTCTGATTTTTTTTAATGAACACACATGGGAAAATTGGATTATTTGCATATCCCTCGTTCAATAAATACTCGTTTAAGCGGTTGTACCATATGCGCCCAGATTGTTTTAACCCGTATAAGGATCTTTGTAGCTTAATTGAATACAAGCTTCTATGTTTTAAATTTTCATTCATTTTATATCCTTCAGGGATTTTCATATATATATATATCGGTATCAATAGATCTATGCATGTATGTTGTTACTACGTCTATAAGACGCATATCAAGCCCTTCGGAGGCTGTCAAACTAATCAAAAATCGAAATGTGATTGCATCCATTACTGGGGAATAAGTTTCCTCATAGTCAATACATGGTCTCTGCGAGAAACCTTGTGCTACGAGTCGTGCTTTATATCTTACAATCTCATTTTTCTCATTTCGTTTTTAATAAAAACCCATTTATATCCGACAGGTTTAACGTCTTCAGGTGTCAAGACAACCGGTCCAAAAACTTCACGTTTTTCAAGTGAATTTAGTTCTACTTTGATCATTTCTTTCTATTTTGGCCAATCTTTTCTACATCGACATTCTTTCACTGTTGTTAGTTCAACATTTTCATCATTATTCATAATTTCAAGAGCGACAGTGAATGCAAATTTATCATCAATGTTAATATTTCTTCGATCCAAGAATTTCTTAGAACCAACATAATCTATTGAGATTCGTTCATGAGTTTTATCTGAGGAGATTAAAATTTCTTTACTTTGAAAATACTCATGATCATTTTGTTCCTCTTCAGGGGAATTTTGTATTTCCTTATTTGTTGGTTCATATACTTCTTCGGGAGTAATTTGATCAGTTTCGGATCGATTAATTTTTGTTGTCTGGTTTTCGATGATAGCTTCTTCAGGAAAGCCACTTTTATTTTGAAGCTTCATTTGTATTCTCCTTTTCCTTAAAGCTAAGCATTTCTCACCAATTGGTCTACCATTCTTTAAGTGTGGATTAATTTCATTTACCTTATCTAATTATCCTTTAGGGACATCAACCCTTGTTGGGGCATTTTCAGCAGGTATATGTGATTTTACTATTTTTTTTTAATCAGTAAATGCATCTGGAATTTGATTTGCAACATTTTTCAACTGAATAATCCTTTGAACTTCAAGTTCACATCGATTTGTTCGAGGATCAAACTATGATAAGAATTATGCATTCCATATAAGTTCACGTCGTTTATCTGTCTTTTCTCCCCCAAACGACGGGAAAACTTGTTCATCAAATTGGCAATCTGTAAATCTTACGGTGAAAATATCTCATGTTAAAGGTTCAAGATATCTAATTATTGAAGGAGAATCATAGCCAACATAAATCCCAAGTTTTTGTTGATGACCCATTTTTGTCCTCTGTGGGGGTGAAATTGGAACATAAACAGCACACCCAAAGATTCTTAAATGAGAAATATTTGGTTGTTGGCCAAGGACAAACTGTGAAGGTGAAAAATTATGATAACTAGTTGGTCGAATACGAATTAACAATGCAGCATGTAATATTGCATGTCCCCATGAAGAAACAGGTAATTTTGATTTTAAAAGTAAAGGCCTAGCAATCAATTGAAGACGTTTTATCAAGGATTCTGCCAAACCATTTTGAGTATGGACATGTGCAACAGGATGCTCTATATCAATACCGACTGACATACAATAATCATCAAAAGCCCTAGATGTAAATTCACCTGCATTATCTAGTCTAATTTTTTTGATTTGATAATCAGGAAATTGTGCTCGTAATTTAATAATTTAAGCAAGAAGTCTTGCAAATGCAACAGTACGAGTAGAGAGCAAACAAACATGTGACCACCTAGTTGACGCGTCTATTAAAACCATGAAATATCTAAAAGGTCCACAAGATGGATGAATAGGTCCACAAATATCACCCTATATTCTTTCCAAAAAACTTGGGGATTCAAAATTGACCTTCGTTGTGGATGGTCTTGTAATTAATTTGCTTTGAGAACAAGTTGCACATGGGTTATCAGAAGGTAAAAGAATCTTCAGGTTCTTTAAGAAATGTCCATGTGAGTTTTCAACAATTCTCCGCATCATAATTGATCATGGATGACCAAGTCTATCATGCCAAAGCATAAAAGTCTTTGGATCATTGAACTTCTGGCTCAATATAAGATTTGTTTCTATAGTTCGTATGGCAGTTTGATACAATCCAGAAGAAAGTCCAAAAAATCTTTCCAGTATCTGCTTCTGGCATGATACAATAGTAGTGATATAAACGTATTCTATATTACCTTCATTAGCACTCTCAATGTGGTATTGATTAAGACGGATATCTTTAAAGCTTAGCAAATTTCTTCTGGAATTGCTAGAATATAAAGCATCATTGATTTGTAATTTTGTTCCATTTGGTAACAAAATATTTGCTCTTCCTGAGCCGTCTATCAGGTTTGTAGTACCTGATATTGTGTTAACATTAGCTTTAGCTAATTTTAAGTGAGTAAAATATTTTTTGTTTCGAAGGATTGTATGCGTTGTGGCATTGTCTACAAGACATTCATCTCCATCATTCATCTTTTGATTATTCAAATCATTAGTATGATCCGAAGCCATCTTCACATATATAAATTTAAGTTAACATAAATAAATTAAAATAAAATAAAATAAAATAAAAATTGAGGAGATTACAGGTTAATTAAGAAAAAATTGAAAATATAAAATTTAAACTTCATTAAAAGCAAACCGAATTATAAGACAAATTTATTTTCTCAAAGCCCACACTATAGGGAATTTTATTAGAATCACATGCAAAATACTCTAGAGCACTAAAAAAAAAAAAACTTAAACATAATGACAATTAAGCACTAGTAACACACCAGAACATAATGAAAAACACATTGAAAATAATTCCATAAAAATGCTAATTGGTATTAACATTTCCATCTCCAATCAAGTGGCCAATGTTCCCATTTGGGTCCTCAAAGAAATCTGAAACGTCCAGGTGAGTTATGTCAACTGGCTCACCATGATCAATGAAATTTGTTTCCACCTCTTTTCCTTTTGCCTTCAATGATGCTTGATAAAGTTCCAAAAGATGTTTAGAAGTACGACAGGTACGCGACCAATGCCCTTTTACTACACATCGGAAACAAGCATTGTCATGATTTTTAGAGGGTTTGTTTTGAAAATCTTTCCCATTTTCTTGTTTTCCATCATTGTTATTCCGCTTCTGGTGGTTTGGTTTAGATTTCTTATTATGACCCTCTCGGCCTTGATAATGACCACGACCACGACCACGCCCATGGCTACGGCCACACCCACGCCCACGATAACCGCCACGGTTATTTGATGAGTTAGCATTCGCTTTCCAGTTCCAATTGGGCGAGATTGGTGATTTTTCATCAAAAGCTCATTATTTTGCTCAGCCACAAGGAGACATGAAATTAACTCATAATATTTGGTAAATCTACGCTCTCGATATTGCTGCTACAGGAGCAATTTCGAGGCATGAAAAGTAGAAAATATTTTTTTTTTCTAGCATGTCTTGTTCAGTTATTGTCTCTCCACATAATTTCAATTGAGAAACAATCTTAAATAATGAAGAATTATACTCACTGACCGATTTGAAATCTTGCAATCGTAAGTGCATCCAAGCATAAAGAGCATTTGGAAGTATCGCCGTTTTTTGGTGATTAAATCTCTCTTCTAAATTTTGTCCAAAGCTCAAATGGATCTTTAACAGTAAGATACTCAGATTTCAAACCTTCGTGGAGATGGTGCCGAAGGAAAATCATTGCTCTAGCACGGTCCTGTGAAGATGCTTAATTTTTTCTTTAATTGTTTCTCTTAGATTTTTAGCATCAAGAATCCATGACAAATAGTTGTCACCAGAAATGTCAAAAGCAGCAAATTCAAGTTTTGTGATGTTCGACATATTCTGCTAGCTAAATCACAAAAATGATTATTAGAAATTCCTAAACACAAATATGTCGAATTTATAACAGAATATGTAAGGGTAGGAATATACTTGTTAATTCCATAATATTTTGTAATTGTAAAATTGATGAATATTGTTATTGTGAGTCAATAACAAATTACAACATATATACTTTTCATACCTTGTGAAAAAGAATAAATAAAGAATAATATTTACCTGATCAGAGATACTTCGTGCTGATAACGTGAAATGAAATCAATAGTAATAGCATAAGAACACAAGAAGAAATCAAGGAAACGTTAACATATAAATATAATATTTTATTCACATCTCAATGGTGTTTACAACTTGGTGAGTCCTCCCTTTTATAGGCTCACAATATAGTAGTTACAAATATGAAAAGACATTAGTAATAAACATGAGAATCAATGGTGCCATAAACATGAGAATAAATGGTACCATAAACTTGAAAATAAATTGAGGAAGATGAATGATCATAAGTTACATTATAATATTGGATGAACATTCACTCATATTGTATTTTCATAACAATAGAAATATAATGGTAAGAAAATAAGAGATTTTATGTGGTTTTTATCGAAAAATTTGAGGGAGAGAAAAGAACCTTTAGGTTATGAGGAGAAAATGTATTCATTATAATTAATTAATTCAATAGTGATTGAAAAGAATTATTCATATTATATTGATATTATAAATATGGTCTTCATAGATATAGATATGAATATAAAATAAAAATATTAAATAGAATTTAATAGGGATCAAAAATTAAATAGCACTTTTTGGAGGTAGCATTTCAACATTGTCAATGCTTTAATAACTTATGTTTAAAAGACACCTATTATGGTGAACGGACAAAAATGCCCCAAATAGTTGTTCCATCTGATTTCTTTTATTTATTTTTTTACAGTAAAAGTTGTGAAATAGAAAGGGGAATTTCCATTGAAATTCAGGTGCTACGCAGACGCATTCGAGAGTCGATCTCCCCGCCGAGCAGCTCGCGGGGGGCAGGGGCAGCGCCTCTGAAGCTTTTTTTTTATGGTCAGTACTTAAAAGGCTCGAAACCTTTACTAAAAGGCTCGAAACCTTTACTAAAAAGCTCACTCGATTTAACAAAAGCAATTTTTGATCTATTGTGTGTTGATAAAAGCTCGAATTCTTTCCAAAAAAACTAGGAAATAATCAAAAAAAATAAAAGCTCGAACTAATAGAAAAAAAGCTCGGACCAATAAAAAAAAGCTCGGACAAATACAAAAAAAGCTCGGAAATAGTCAAAAAAATAAAATCTCGAACCAATACAAAAAAACTCGAACTAATGGGAAAAAAAGCTCGGACCAATACAAAAAAAACTCGAACTAATGGAAAAAGTTCAAATTCTTTCCAAAAAAATAAGGAAATAGTCAAAAAAATAAAAACTCGAACCAATAGAAAAAAGATCGAACTAATAGAAAAAAAGTTCGGACCAATACAAAAAAAGTTCAAACCAATAGAAAAAAAGCTCGGACCAATACAAAAAAACTCGAACCAATAGAAAAAATCTCAAACCAATAGAAAAAATCTCGAACCAATAGAAAAAAAGTTTGGACCAATAAAAAAAAACTCGAACCAATACAAAAAAAGCTCGGACCAATACAAAAAAAATTCGAACAAATACAAAAAAATCTCAGAAATAGTCAAAAAAAAATAAAAGCTTGAACCAATGCAAAAAAAAAGCTCGAACTAATGGAAAAAAAGCTCGGACCAATACAAAAAAAGTTCAAACTAATAGAAAAAAAGTTCGAACCAATAAAAAAAAAGCTCGGACCAATACAAAAAAATCTGAATTCTTTCCAAAAAAGCAAGGAAATAGTTAAAAAAATTAAGGATCGATCTAATACAAAAAAAACTCGAATTCTTTCCAAAAAAGCTAGAAAATAATAAATAAAAAAAAGTTCGGACCAATAAAAAAAAGTTCGATCCAACACAAAAAAAAAAACTCGAATTCTTTCCAAAAAAACTCGGACCAATAAAAAAAAAACTTGAACAAATACAAAAAAAACTCGAATTCTTTCCAAAAAAGCTCAAAAATTAAAAAAAAAAAAAAGCTCGGACCAATAAAAAAAAAGTTCGAACTATTAGAAAAAAAAACTTGAACCAATAGAAAAAAAAACTCGAAAAAAAATGAAAAAAATGTCGGAAAAGAATAAAAAAAAACTCGTATAAATTCTGGAAACTACATGTTCATATACGGATTGATACATTGTTAAACCAGTCATAAATGCTTGAAAAAAAAATAAGGAGAACGTTTTTCAGATAACGTTTTTTTTTTTAAAAGATAACTTATATTTTTTAAAGTGTAGATGGAAGTATAAAGATAAATTTTAAGGGCAATTTGGATAGTTCATTGTAATAAATGTCTTTTAAACATAAGTTATTAAACCAATGACATTGTTACGTAACATCGTTCCTCACCATTTTTATAATTTAATATTAGAACTGTCTGACGGTGACAGATGGCGCTTTTATATATTATATAGGTAGACGATAGGTTTTGTGAAGTCAGCATCTGTCTGTGAGATTTTATAATTGTTGATTCATTATCCTCGTCATGACTCATGACGCTGTATTAGTCTCACTTCAAAACAGATATATCATATATGATATGTGTTTTAAGAAAAAAGTAATATATGACATGATTTTCTGTCTTCTGTATCCTTGCATTAACGGCATAATTATTATTAATAATAATAGTAGTAATAATTGACAAAACAACTCATTAATGATTAAAAAAAAACTAATTAATGTATTAAGAGACTACGTAGGTATAGATATAGAAATGAATATATAACAATCAAATCTAAAACTCCCTCACAGTTAGATGTGGTGCTGTGAGAGTTAATTTTTATATATTATTAATATACAGTCCGTATGATGAGTAAAACATAACGTAATTGTAATCGAATGTATATATATATATATCGTATGTATTTTTTTATTTTCACTTTCATTTGTAATTACAATTATTTAACAATACTTTAAAATAAACTAATTAATGACTTGTTTTTTAAACTTACCGAATAATGTAATACTTTAAAAAAAATCTTAACAATTAAAAATCAATTATAAGATTGGTTAAGAGAATGTATTCATTGTCCCATTAATTACGTGATTGATTCTTGATTACCTATAAAGTTTTTATTTAAAATATATATTATTAAAAATATTACAAATGATAACTTACCAAATATTATAATGAAAATTTTATAGATAACTAATTAACTATTTTTTTTGAAATATTAAAATTATTTAATAATAATTTAAAATAAACTAATTAATACAAATTTATAGATTGTTGGTAAAAAATATATAGCTTGTCTTTTAAACTTGTCAAATAATGTAAAATTTAAAAAAAAAATCAATTATGATATTGGTTAAATAATTTATTCACTATCTCATTAATTATGTGATTGGCTCTTGATTACCTATAGGTTTTTAATTTAGGAAAAAAATTATATTATTAAAAATTATTACAATTAATAACTTATAAAAAATTATAATATATATTATACAGATAAATAATTAATAATATTTTTTAAAAATGTTACAACTAATTAACAATACTTAAATAAAAAGCTAATTAATACGAATTTATGACTTGTTAAGGAAAAAATATTTTATGGCTTGTTTTTTAACTTACCAAATAATGTTATACTTCAAAAAAGAAAAATAATTAATAATTAAAAATTAATTATAAGATTGGTTAAAAGAATTTATTTACTATCTCATTAATTAAGTGATTGATTCCAACTATAGATTTTTTATTCAGAAATAAAAATTATATTATTAAAAAATATTACAATTAATAATTTACCAAATATTATAATTTAAATTATATAGATAACAAATTAAATATAATTTTTTAAAATATTACAAGTATTTAACAATACTTAAAAATAAACTAATTAATACGAATTTATGGTTTGTTAGCAAAAAAAATGGCTTATCTTTTAAACGTATCAAATTATGTAAAACTTTAAAAAAAAATTAATAATTAAAATTCAATTATGAGATTGGTTAATAAAATTTATTCACTGTCCACTAATTGCGTGATTGTATCTTGATTACATATATAATTTTGATTTAGAAAAAAATTATATTATTAAAAACTATTATAAAACATTTAATATCAGTGTCTTTTTCCCTTTTCTGTTCATACACATAACTTGGTATAATAATTAGGACGATAATTAATATTATAAAATGTTTTATATTATTGTCTTTCTCCATTTTTTTTTGTGCATGCTCAAAACTTGTAAAAATAATTAGGATGACAATTAATATTATAAAACACTTTATATTATTGTCTTTCTCCATTCTCTGTGCATGCACATAACTTGGAACAATAATCAGGAATTTAGGTTGATAATTAATATTATAAAACATTCGTATCATAAATTAATTAATAATAGGTGATTTATAACCAAAATACTTAATAGGTAATTTATGCCTAAAATGCTTTCTCACACGAACGCACCTAAGGTTGACACGTGATGGCTTCTAATTAAAAAATGTTGTTATTATATTATTATAAATGATATGATTTTTATTGAAATATTAGAGGAGACAACCCATCCCATAATTTCTTCCGTTGGTTTTGATTTCCAAAGAACTTCAATAATTTTTTAAGTTTATTTTTATTTCCAAAAAATCAAACCAAAATTTACAGTAAATGAGAGACCAAGATTTACATCCTCAAAAAAATATATTTATAGAACATAAGCAACCAAAATTTACATCCTAACAAAAATTACATAAAAAAAAAATTCACTAAATTGCATAAATAAGAAACACATAAAAAATTTGCAATATTTTTTTATGGGGTAATTTGCATAAAGAAAAATCACAAAATAATTAGCACTATTTTTTTTTGTGGGGGGCAGGTCGGTAGCCATTCCGCAATCACGAAACACTAATGGATGAATTATTGTCAAATCCTTGCCGGATAATGGATTCAGATTGGATTCAAATCGTGTCAGAGCCCGTTTTAGATTTTTATTATATATTTTTACATTTTCTTTTCATAAATTTTTAATTTATTTTAATTTTTATTAAATAATGCATTGGTGCATTGCTGAAAAAAAAGAAGATAAATATATTAATTGAATTCCCTTACATGAGATAATATATTAATATTTTTTTTAGTTTTTATTTTAAAAATAATGTTTCATTACTTATTTATTAAGATATTTTATGAATTTACTAATTAATTTTGAACAATTTTTATCTACCTACACAAAATTAATCGAATAAAAGATGATAGTATATTACAACATAAAATATTTATTTATTAGAAGTTTGATGGAAAGAATAACAATAATAAATTGATAAAGAATGAGATTTGATTGTAAAAATGTAGGCAGATGTATGCAAAGTACATCTCAACTTCGTTGACACTTACCGGTTACAATAACACAAAACCTCTCGTCGATTCTCATCCCCCGCCAAGGTCTATTACTGTCAAGACATTGAATAGCCCAGTTCAATACATATTTTGCACTCAGCATCTTGTGTGTATCCTCGTCGGGACCGCCATGTTCGCTCAATTTTTCAACAGATATCCGATCAGGGGCGGACTCAGAAAATATTTATAGATCAGGTTAAATTATATATTCAAATATATTTTTTTTCAGTACACACAAGTATAGTCAATTCATTAGCTTTCGATTATGGGACTTATCTAATTTTTTTAGTTAATATATTATAATACTTAATTAGTGGCTCAAAAACTCTCACATTGATTTGTTTAGTCAATATATTTAAACGCTTAATAAATGAGTCAGACCCTCAAATTGATTTGTTTGTTAATATATATCTTGTTTTTAAATATATTATACATATTATAAAAAATTACTATTAATGACCGGTTTGAATAGTTTAAACTAACAATAGAACAAAATGAAATAAATCAAAATTGTACAATAAAAAATTTGAAATAAAAACAAGGAAATATTATATGTAAAACAAACATAAAATAATACTTTTGTCAATTGTGATTGATTGTTTGTAATTTTTATTATTGTCTTTTGATTTTAAGTTATGATTAATAAATAAAATAAATTATACTAATGGTAGGGGATGTTAATGTAATTATAAACAAAATTTGTAAATAAATATAATTAGACATAATATTAGAGGGGTTTGTGCAATTAAACATAATCATAAAAAAAATTGAAAGAGGGGCCACTGTCCCCGATATTCACTCCTCCGTCGACACACCACCAGCACCTGACCATCCACATCAATGAAGACCCGGTCCTATTCTCGTCCGACCCGATGAAATTTCATTCCCACCTCTACTTTCACCGGTTTGACGAAAACACATCGTTTCAATACAGTTGTCAAAACCACTTAAGAGTGCTCCAGCAGCCGAAATGAACTTATTTACCAAACCGGGAAAATAACATAAAACAAATTTATAGGAAACAAAAGAAAATTAATGGATTGAAACAATAAGGGTTTCTTCTTCTTTTCTCTTGAAATGAATGTTAACGGCAGGAAATAAATGGATAGAAAAATGAAAGCTTATTATTTATTTGAGACTTTGAGTGAAGCAAGTAAGCAACCAAAGGGTATATATATAATAATAATAATAATGAGGGAGGCAAAAATAGGAGGTGGGACTGTGGGAGGAATGTTTATAAAAGAAGAAAAGAAAATAATAGAGAAAAAGTAGGAGATATCAAGTAGTTATTATAATTAAGTAATAAATATCTATTTAATGATAAATCACCATAAAAATAAAGGAGGAAATCTTGCATGTACTCGTGCAATGCATCCTTACTAATGGGTGCATGCCATATGGCATGAAGAACTCATTTAATTGGTTTTTCATACCATGTGACATTTACCCATCGGAAGGGTGTATTGCACCGGGTGCATACAAGATTTACTCAAAACAAAGGAGAAAATCTTGCATGCACCCGGTACAATACACCCTAACCAATAGGTGCATGCCATGTGATATGAAGAACTCATTTGATTGGTTTTTCATACCATGTGACATTTACCTATTGGAAGGGTGTATTGCACTGGGTGCATGTAGGATTTACTCAAAAAGGGGGGAGGTGGGAAGAATATTGAATCTATATACCAATAATTTTGGTTTTGTTGATATCGATAGAATTTAATTCATTTATATTCAAAGCTCTATTACGGCGATATGTGACGATGTGAGGGTCGACTTTTATATATTATATAGATATAAATCTCTAGTTTTTTCTTAGGAATTGATTAAGAATTTGATAGAAAAAAATCTAATAATTTTATATAAACTCAAACTATTATGTTGGTTGAAATAAATAATAGATTATCCAACCACGAGATATTCGAAAAAGTGATTATAATTGTAAAATGGATGTGAGATTTAGATGGAGACTTTCCAAGTAAGATAAATTGTTATATTTTTATTTTTTAATTATGAAAGAGATATTTAAAAAAATTGTATTATAGGTTGTGATTTGATTTTGAGGCTTTTAAGAAATACAAACTCTATGTGATAATATATTATGGTGAAAAATGATTTTAAAGTTGAATTTTGATATAATAAAATTTGAATTCAAATATATATTTTTTAAACCTAATCAACCCAACTCAACCCAACCTAACCCGATAAATATTGGATTGAGTTAAAATTTACATTGGGTTGGATTGGATTAAAAATTTTCAACCCAACCCAAAAACGTCCACCCCTAAAGTTGAGAGAGAGAGAGAAGGGTGGGCCCCATGGAGTCAAGGAGATCTAGGTCTCCACATAATAGATCCATTTATTTTGTTAATTTCCTTTTCATAACCATGTTACATCAAACACTTATGGATCGTTTGTTTTTTTGTCTGAAGACTAAACAGTTCTGATTTTTTCTGAAGACTAAATGAGAACCGAAATCTGAATCTGACTGATATGTTTGTTTTTTTTTTCCACACGTATCATATTTATTTTTTAAAAGTAAAATTGTTTGAAAATAAGTAATTTTACATTTATACTTATGTCAAACAATTAAATATATATTATTGAATAAAAATAATCCAATAATAATTATTATATATAAACACATATGATCATGATCTTCTTCGATTACAAACAAACTTCATTTTTATTAAGAAAAGAAAAGTTTTTTTATTCAAAAAATAAAAGTGGCAGCAAGAAAACTCATACAAAACACTCTAAAAAAATAATATATAAATACATCATCATAATATTATAATAAAGTATTGATATTAAACATTAATATGAGAAGTGATTATGGTTCTTTTCTGTTTTTAAAGCTATTTAAAAAAAGTAATATATTAAACTAAAGATTTCTATACCATATGTAATGATGATGAAATTGGAAATATGTTATATATGGGGATAATATCGGAATAAAAGATTTTGGATTGTATTTAATGCAATTCAGTGATTTGCAATTAAGTGAAAAGTTAGAATTTTTTATTTTTTATTTTAAGTTGTTTTTTAGGATTTTTAAGTTGTTTGACCACTTAACAAAACAAATAAAACAACTTAATAATTATGATTCAGACCTATTAAGCTTTAAATGGAAAAAACAAACAACACCTTACTTTATTTTTAATCATATCATATATTACACAAAATACACGATAACATTATGGAGCCCCAAGGCTTTATTGTGTTGTAACTATATTCAATCGGTTAGCAAACTTGTCCCAGATAAGCTAGTTCCATTCAAATTAATCGGATAAATACACATAGTTCCAAACAAGTTAACTTACGAGGACCGGTACACATTTATAAGAAACCTACTTCAAAATCTTGTTCTAGATCTTCACATGAAAGCATAAATATGGTATAATAATAAAATATCTTATGTTTGGATTTTTTTTTATCTATTTTATTTCATAAATAATGTTCGGTATGCATAATACTATAATAGTATTCAAATATTTATGTCAATGAATTTTAAATCATTCCTAAACTAAAGTTTATCAAAAAACCATATTGCATGATTATCGGCGCAAAAATAAAAAATAAAAAAAATGCACAATTTTTTTTTTTTGAAAATACAAACAAATTGTGAATGAGAAGAAAGGTCACCTGATTGATTAGACAAGTGAGGTTTGTCTTGGGAAGAAGACGAGATTAAAAATTGTTCATTGATTTTTGTTCTGCAAGTAAAAAGGTATCGTAAAAAATCTGACAATTGTATGGTAAAAATAAGACAAAATTTGTAAAGAAATAGTGATGTAACAAAGGTACAAAGGGTATTTTGATCTACGGGGTAAAATTGAACTATTTTTATGATGTGAAATTTGATTGGATTTGATTAATTATAATATTTTTTTTGTTTGGTGTAATATGGTATTGGATTAAAAATAATCCAAGGATGTGTTCGTTAAAAAATGGGATTGGACAAAATAAAAAAAAAAATAAAAAAATAAAAAATAAAGTTAAAAGCAAAAAAGAACAAAGTGGTAGATCTATTTCGGTGTAACATCAACAATAATTCAAAAGATACAAAACAAAAAAGCGAAAGGCAAAAATAATAAATTCTCCTCTTCTCTCGCCAAAAATGATGATCACCGGAAATGGATTTTTGAGATCAAATCAGTTTTATTAATCAAATTTCCTTCTCTTCTCTCTTCTCTCTCCTGTCTTCTCTCTCCTCCCACATCTTGCTCTCTTCGTCTAGATCTAGATGGGTTAATTTGTTCTTGTTTGATTTTGTTTTTGATGTCTTTATGGCTTGCTTCTTTAAGACGTGGTTGTGGTTGTGGTTGTGGTAGGGATAGATGATTGATTGATTTTCTAATTTTACTTTTCTTTTTTATGGGGTTGACGATTGAAAATCAATTCCCCTTCAAATTATTTTCTGGGTTTTATATTAGGTGGATCAAGGATTCCAGGTAAAAAAAAAAATTAAAAAAAGGGATGAGGACTAAAATAGTCCCGACTTTCATTGCAGGATTATTTAGTACCGTCTCAATGGGATATGAGATGGGACCCATGGAAATGTTTGTCCAATCTGGTTTGCTCACCAAACGTGGGATCAGGATTGGAAATAAGCCAATCCTGTCCGATCCGGTGCAACAAATGCACCTAAAAAGTCAAAAACTATACATAGAAGCTTGCCAGCCAAACTTCCCACCTGAAGAGCTCTCAGTTTTCTTTATGAGCGGAGGCAAATGTTGACTACACCGGACTCTAGCCCAGTCCAAAATTTAACAATGGTAATCCATATACCATTGTGTACAACAACAATTCAAATTTAACAATTAAATTATAGTTTTTTACATCTAAAAGTCTCAAATTGCATAGATTGTGATGAAATGATCGCTCAATTACCCCCGATATCCATTAATTTGTATTTATTCCATCAAACATTTACTAGCGACTGACATCCTAAATGAAAATCTGTATCATATACATTACCACATTACAAAGCTGCTAATTGTTGGAGTAATGTTAGTTCATATCTTACCGGTGTCTATCACCCTAATTAGCTACAAAACTAAGCAACTTTAAATTTCAATTAAATGGAAAATTACTTACCTGGTAGGACACACCTTCTGATACATGGTAGGGCGTTCTTGGTGAAACTTACCTGGTAGAGCAACATCAAGCCCGATCCCTCTCGCTACCTAGGTACCTCAACACCGCTACCTGAAAAAATAAATCAGCATATGCAAAGATTGCAAGGTACCAAGTCGACCAAGCGTCGTAGTACCTCCTACTTGGTACCCTCACACTAGGATATCCAACCAGTATCCGAGTACCTTGACGTTATCTCATAACACCCCAGGGTCCAGCCTGCTAAAGCAGAAAGAGCACTATCGGGACAAGTGCCACGCAGCAGACCAATACATCAGGATACCACACCACCAGAAAAGGGAACCAGAATTCTCTTCCAAGCAACAGTGTTGACCTTTTTGCCATTAAAGCTTCATAATTAGACCAAATAGGCCAATAGATTCGCTACTAATTCATATTTGAACTCAAACGGAAACGTGACTTAATCAACAGTAGCAATTCCCGCGTAAATTGATATCTTTCATCAACACCAATCAATCCCAATAACACGGTCAATCAATTAGTCTAAATTATAGGGATTCGATCAGCGGGAAAAATAGGGTATAAATACAACGTCCCAGTTCAGGGAAAGTCATCGAAAAATCGAGAGGGAAAGAACAGAGAGTTTTTGCCATTTGAAAGGATGTTTCGCCATTGAGGAATTAGTCACTTATCGACACGTACGAGTTCGCTATCTCTAGCTGTGTATATGAGGAAGAAAGATTGAGAATAAATTCAATGAGGCTAGTATCATCACTGTGATTGTTGTACCTTTTGTAATCATATTGTTCAAGTTTCCAATAAAATAGTTCTCTAGTATTTCCCACATAGATCGCCTTTTTCACCTCTCCACTGCCTCTTTCATCATCTAGGTATGAAGTACCTACCCTGGCCATAACATGCCTGGTAGCGGTCTTGAGGGTGTTAACTGAGATTCCTCACCTTGGGCGAATTCCCAGTGAACATTTTTTTACACCATCTGTGGGAAGTTTCCACACCCCTTTTGAAAGCCTGTGAGTTCACGTGTTTGTTTTTGTAGTATACAACACTACGAGACTTTGATCATCCCAATAGCAGCCCGAGACGTCAGGGAACCAGTCAATAACTTCCACTTGGAAGGCACAGAAAAAAAAAGAGATCGAAGCATCGTGACCCGGTACCAGTACCACCTGCTGCCGTACGGGTTACACCCTAGGTCCTAGCCGCCTCGATAGTAGGCTAGGACATTAATAGCATCAAGTTGCGGTCTTCGTGGAAAATGTTCACCTCAGACTAGCCGCGGAAGGTACCACCCCCCAGCTCGCCGCACTGGAAGCTAAGGGAGATACCAGTAGATCATGTACTAAATTACATGCCTTCGATAGGTTGAGACCTCCGCCACCAGTACCGGTTTATGATAGGCTAGGGCCTCTACCCTCGGTTCGTGATAAGTTAAGGCATATGCCCCCAGTTTCGGATTGGCCAACAAGCTATCAACCTCGATAGGTAAAGTCAGCTCTTAACATCCTGCTTATGGAACCTCATCAACCAGTCCCGCCAACAGTTGCTAAAAGGCGGTCTCGATCTGTAACGGGGAGGAAGCAAGAGAAGTGCTCGGGAGAAACCCCCTTAGGAGGAGAACGGGAAGAAACCTTCGTAGCATCAAAGGAGTCTGGTAATGAGGAGTTTGCGTTTGAGTCCAAGAATGAAGAGAGTAAGCGCATATGGGACTAAGTAACTCAAATGGTAAAGGAGATCTAGAAATTAAAGAAGGAAAAACACTGGGAGAACCGGAAAGATCCCTTGGGATGAATGCCCTATTTTTTAAAAATTCAAGATGACTGCTGACAAGTACTCCGGCATAGTGGATCCCCTAAGCCACATAGAGAGCTTCGTGCAACAGATGGAGGTCCAGACTGTTACCCAAGCCGCCACGTGTAGAATGTTCCCAACTACGCTGACAGATTATGTCAAGACGTGGTTCAGGAAGTTACCCGCAGGTAGTGTTGACTCTTTCACTAAAGATCCAGGGTATCAAGCCTCGTCCCAAGGATCTCATCCACCTGTAGTACGTAATCCAGGAGCGAAGTGAATCACTCAAGTCTTAAGTGGAGAGATTCCACAAGGAGGTGGTCTAGATGAGGGTTTTTACTGAGAAAGAGACCCCAGCCTATTTCAAAAGGAACTTATGGGTTGGTAGACTATTTCGATCATTTAACAAGCACTCACCGGAAACGTATCAGAAGGCCTATGACCGAGATCTGGAATATATGGAGATAAATGAGTAGCTTCAGGTCAAGATAAAACATGACGACCTAAAGACTGCCAAATGCCAAAAGAAGGAAGTACCCAGACCTGTACCGGTACAGAAGGTCTAGAACAAACCTCCCAACCGGTCAATATTATGCCCCCCACCATTTCAGCCTCAGTGGGAGCGGTACCCAGAAAGAAGAGCTTCGTCTCTTCTTAGAGAGGTAACACGGATAACCCATGAAGAGAAAGGATATAGCCACTATACCCCACTCAATGCATATCACGAGACTATCTACCTCAGTATCTGTGATAAAGGGTTACTTAGGAAGCCCAGTCCCATCAAAGCACCACATGATACGTAAAATCGCTACAAATACTACGACTTCCACGAAGATGTGGGACATAATACCTTGAAATGCTACAATCCGTGTAACCAGATTGAAGCTCTGATAAGGGGTGATTGCTTGGTAGAATTCTTACAGCGGGTGCAGAATAACATTCATAAGGGAAGGAGGTGCATACCAAAATTCAGGAGGATATAGAAAGAAGGAAGACACAAAAGGCAAGGATCTAACGCAACAGATCCAAGTCATTCATACCATTAATAGAGGTTCTAACCTGGTAGGAACTTTCAACAATTCCAGAAAGAACCATGCCAGAAAAGTACCCTAGATTGAGGATGGGCGAGACGTTTTTAAACCTCTTACTCAGCCAAGATCGTCTTCACTGAAGAGGACATATATAACACATTGTAACCCCAAAATGACTATATGGTTGTCACTGTGTAAATCGCTAACTGCTTGGTCCACCACGTATTGATAGACACCGGTAGTAGCGTAGATATTTTATTCAAAGACACATTGGAAAAGTTCAACTTGAAGCAATGCTTTTACAACAACTCACCATGCCACTGTATGGTTTCATAAGGTACTCACTGATGTCGGTCAGGTCAAAAATCTTACCAGTGATAGTGGGAGATGCCTCGCTCCAGTAGAATATCATTACTGATTTCATGGTAGTAGATGCCCCGTCTGCTTACAACGTCATCCTTAGGATGCCTTTCCTATCAGCTCTCAATGGAGTCTTGTTAATCTACCATAACGTCCTAAATTTTTTGGTAGGTGATAAGGTAGACGAGGTATATGGGGATCAACAGGCAACACGAAAATGCCATGTAGTGTCCACCAATCCAACGCTTTAGCCAAATAATGTGCCTAGAAAGCTGTTGTGCGAGAACATGAGTCATCAATGAAGGACCCCAAAATTCGAGATGCCACAAGAGAAGTTGAAGTAACGGAGGAAGAGCTTGAGGCAGAGGTTCTGGTTCTAGAGGAAGCAGAAAAGAAAGATAAGGGTGGGCTAGTGACCACCCGATCAATAAATTGGAGGAGATATCGATCAGGGAGGGAGACCTCTCCAAGGTGGTTAAGATTGGAGTTACGCTAGAAGCAGGAGTAAAAGATTGACTAGTTAAACTCCTTTGAGAATCTAATGTTATCTTCGCTTGGAGTCATGAAGTAATGCTAGAGATCTCTATCTCATTAGCAGCCCATAGACTAGCATTTGACCCCATTTTCAAACCAGTCAAACAGAATTAGTGACATTTCAACCATGAAAGGAATACCGCAATACTTGAGGAGGTCGACAAGTTATGGAAGACTGGATTCATCAGGGTATCCCGATACTCAGAATGGATCGCCAACGTGATGATGGTCACCAAAGCTAATGTTAAATGGCGCATGTTCTTTGACTACACAGATCTCAACCACGTCTGCCTAAAGGATAGTTTCCTACTACCCAAGATTGATCAACATGTAGACTCGACTGCGGGAAACAAGTTCCTCAGCTTTATGGATGCATTCTTAGAGTACAACTAAATTATGATGCACCCCGCTGACCAGGACATGACCAGTTTCATTACCGGGCAAGACCTCTACTGCTACAAGGTAATGCCCTACGGTCTCAAGAATTTAGGTGCCACCTGTCAACACTTGGTCAACTGATTGTTCAAGTAGGAAATAGGAATAACGATAGAGGTCTACATCGACAACATGATTACCAAGTCTGGTTGAAGAGCACCAGGACCTCCTCCGCCGGACCTTCCAAATAGTGAGAGAGTACCAGATACGATTAAACCCTGCCAAGTGCACCTTCGGTGTAGCAGTAGGGAAGTTTCTTGGATTTATGGTCCATGAAAGGGGCATAGAAGCAAACCAGGAGAAAATCTGACCCATCTTGGACCTCGAATCTCCTACCTCTCCCAAACAGGTACAGGTTTTGACTGGTTGGATAGTTCATCTCAACCGCTTCATATCGCGGTCCACCGATAAGTGCCTCCCCTACTTTAAAGTTATTAAATAGAAACATGAAATGGGGCTATGATAGTGAACATGCTTTCCAGTCTCTAAAGGAATACCTAGCTAGCCCACCGCTACTAGTCAAACCGGTACCCGAGAAGGAGCTGCAAATATACTTGCCCATATCAGAAACTTCGGTTAGTGGGCCCCTGGTTAAGGAGTGTGGGAATGGGGTCTAGCAATCAATCTATTACGTGATCCGTGCCTTAACCGAACTAGAGAGAAACTACACTCTCTTGGAAAATCTCACTTTCACCTTAGTGACCTCAGCCAGGAAACTTCGCCTTTATTTTCAGACTCATTCAATTACAGTAATAACCGATGACCCTTTCTGCCAATTCTATAGAGACCAGATTTATCAGGAAGGTTGGTCCTATGGGCCTCCGAGCTCACCCAGTATGACATCAAATACAAAGCCAGAACTACCATTAAAGCCCAGACTTTGGCAAATTTCATGGCTGAGTTCTAAACACTTTCTGATCTCGCTACCATACCAAACATAAATCTGATCTCCCAGAAAGATCAAGAACTTGTAGACAGGCTAGCTGATCGAGATGTTTGGATCCTATATATGGATGGAGCATCCAACCAAGCAGGTAGCGGAGCTAGAATCATCCTGATCGTTTCAGAAGAGGTCGAGTGTTGCCACTGCTTCCGTCGAGTTCGCTGCCACCAATAACATGTTGGAACCCCGTTCATTGGTAACGCAACGGAAATAAGGTTTTAAAATTTTTAATACATATCATAAATGATCTAGGACCAATGGACTTTGGATCGTAATTTTTTTCGGAACTAATACATATTAATTATTACAATAATAAATAAATATGTAAACACAGGAAATTGTAATCAATATAATTAGAAGAAAAATATCTTACCAACGTTTGGAGGCTCCTTCACTTTACGATATGCTCCTGTCTGAACCACTCGATCTTTCTCGCTATCTCCCGAGACTGATAACTGCGTGTGGACGTGTCACGGTGTCAGGAACTTGAATGGAGGATGTAGAGAAAAAACTTGAAGAAACTGTTTCTTCTTGATCACTATGCAACACTTGCTTTGATCTTTTCACATGCACACACTTGCTTTGATCTTTTCACACGCACACAATTGCTTGAACACTTCAGAGTGAAATATTCTATGTTGATACACGCACACTAATTCACAATAGGGCAAGCCCTTATCCAATTCATGCACTGTTACGTGTATTTGAGTTTGTGTCTTTGGGGTTGTTTTCACGCAACCCCTATTTGCATTACATGCAAATTCTTTTATTTCTCTTTTTATTATTGATTCACGCACACCTTGTTTGTATCCTATACAAACACTTATATGCGTTGCTTATCAATTGTTTCATCTGCACATACCAATTTGCATCCAATGCAAACTCATGTGTTAATAGTTGATATATGTGCGTTGATAAGTCATTTAGTTGATATTGTTTTTTATATCATGCACCAAATTGCATCTCGATGCAACTAAGAGACTTATCTTTTTATTTTTATTTTTTATAATCACTTAGTTGATAGGTTTTCAAAAACTAATATATATCTCATATATATTTTATTTGATTTTAAAATCTTTCAAATAAAAAATATCTCATATATTTTATTTTTTAAAAAATAATTAAATATTTATTTTGAATTTAAACATTTTAAATTCAATTTCAAATATTTAATTTAATTTAATAAAATAATCATATTATCCTATTCTATTTAAAAACAAATATCAACCAACACCCTCCATTTAGTGATCAATTAAATAATCTCATTATTTAATTTATTTAAGGGTAAAATCCATTTTAATCCCTCTAGTTTGACCTATTATACAAACGGGTCCCTCTAGTTCCCGTATTGTCTTGACAGGTCCAAACGTTTACTAGTAATCATTTTTCTAACCCCTACCGTCTAATTCTGTTAGGGTTTCGTTAGATCATTAAGGGTATAATGGAAAAAGCAGGGTTAAATTTAATAATTGGAATTGAAAAATAATTAAAAAATTGATTTAATAAAAAAACTAATATTAAAAAATGTCACATTAAAAAAATAAAACTTCTCTCTCTTTCATACACTCTCTCTTCGAAACAAATCAACAATCATCAGATTCCCCTTCATCATCTACACCACCACCACAAAAATTTTGATTCAAAGAACAAAAAAGGCCAACAACAAAAAAATCAGCCATTCAGATTCATCATCATCATCTACACCACCACCACAAAACTTTTGATTCAAAGAACAAATAAAGCCAAAAAAAAAATCAACCATTCATATTCATCATCATCATCAACACCACAAAACCTAGAACTTCCACCATCTCCACCACCATACCAACACCAGATTCAATATTTGTTATTCTATACCCACAAACATACTAGAAAATCAGATTCCGTACACCACCACCCAACTCATATCCCATACACCACTACCCAACCACCTAACACACCCACCCCTAAAATAAGAACCCAGAAACCCAACCCCAAACCCAATCGAACACAGTAGCCATAATCTTCACCAGACCTAGTCCTAAAACCCAGAACCCAAAAACCATAACACCACACCAACACCATAACCGGACCAACGGTCCAACACCACCTCCGAAATACACCAATTACCACCTCTAAGAACGTTGATCTTCTCCCAGCCGAAGAGATCCCGACCGCCACATCTCTATCTTTCTTTCCATCTCACGCTCTCTCTTCGACACACAAACCCTCGCCGCCACAAACACCACCAAAATCGAACCATAACCGCCACAACTTACACTAAATCTGAGCCTAACAACAACCTCAACCTCACCACCATAAAACCACACAAAATCGACTCGTACCAACCCACGACGATAGATGGTGGTGTGAGAGAAAGAGATTCAGTGGTGAGAATTTTTTTTGAATGTGTGTGTGAGAGAGAGATCGATGGTGAGAAAGAGAGATCGGTAGTGAAGAGAAGAGATTCAATGTGAATTTTTTATAAAGAGGGCATGGATGATGAGATGGGTGACCAGGGTTTAATGAGGAAAATGGTAGTTATGTTGAATCTGGTGGTGGTGGATGGTTTGTTGAATATGGGTTTGATTGAATATGTGTTGGGGTTGTTGGGATTATGCTCGACAGTAAGAGTATAATAATGTATTTATTAATATGAAAATATTAATAAAGTAATTTCTAGTTTAGCAAATCTTATAGCATTTATAGTTTAAATTATTATAATTGTTAAAAGTAAATAATCATAAGGTCAAAAGACTATGAGAAAATAAGAATTGTTAATACATCTAGATATGTATAAGGTAGACACAATTCTTTATTTAGTCTTGAATAATATTCACAACTTAAGATAAAGGTTGGGCATCTTTCTCTTGTCAAAGTTGTAGATTCTTTTGCTAGCATTTGAGTGGGATCAAATGTATTATGATGAGTCTAAAATCATCAAAGTGTGGTGTCTTTGGGTAAAAGAATCTAGTGCATTGAATAGGATCACAGTGAATCTATTTATCCACAACCGTCAGTGAATAAAAGTTTTCACTTGAAGACAATTGGAGAGTCTATCTCAATCCTAAGATAAACGATGGACTTATGGTTGCAAGTGTTATCATTTGAGCTATCAATAAGTACGATTATATAGCATAGTCTATCCTCGATAGTTTGGTGGTATTCATTTGTTAATCGATAAAGGACTTCATTTATAGATATGGACATCGTGGCTCCATTTATTTAATGTAAGTAGAATACCATCATATGGATATTTTGAGGTATTGGATATTAAATCTTAACGTTAAGTTTTCAATAGTGTCTATTGAAACATGGCTTCTGGACAAGTCAAAATATCCAAGTTCAAAATGTGGTCATATGAGTAAATATGGTAACTTGGAGAGCTATAGACGGTCTATGAGCTCTTGGCGATTACTGGTATTCTTCACGAGGATACACTTTCTCCAATAAGGTTGTCTAGAGTATGAATGAGTAACATCAACTTATTCTATCTTTATTTAAGAGTTCAATTTTAGTTCTTTAGTGGAATGAACTAGAATTAATAAATCAGACCTAAGTGAATCATTTGTTAATTGTGATAGGGTTGTGTCTATTGGAGCTTAAATTTAGAAAGACTGCCAAGATCCTCAATCCACACGAACTTGCATGGATCACTTGATATATTCTACCGGGCCAATTTAAGGGGTCCATCTAGAATTGTATTAAGGCATGTGGACTTGTTTCTTTTTGTAAGAATGAGCCTAGTTCACATGTGGATTTTTTATAAAGGTCCAATGGATTTAATAAAATAAGAAAAATAATATATATGCCTATATAATGTCATGGGCGGCAAGGCTAATATATAAAAGCCTAATATATTATTTTTTATTTTATCATTTAATTAATGGAAATTAATTAATTTGTTGATTAAGTAATTATTTAATTAAAAATCAAAATCTTTTTTCTAATAGGAGAAGGTCTTCTAATATTATACTATTGTTGGTAGTATAATTAATATTAAAGACTATATTTGATAAGTAGATAAATAAAATGAATTATTTATCTAGTCAAATTAGAAAGTCTTTAATATGGTCACAAATACATTAATTAGTTGGATTATGAGTCTTGGTGAAGGAAAGATTTTTTTTTTTTGGAAATGATTCTCGGTCACTAGTAAATCCACATAAGAATAGGATTCTTGCCTACCAAGTAAATCCTTCTTAGGAGAGGATTTATGATCCTATATATAGTACCTCTAAATTTCGGCCAAGGCAAGATTAGAAGCTCCAAATTTCGTGCAAGCCAAAGCAAATTTAGAGAGAAGAAAAAATTCGGCCAAGCCCTAATTTCTCAAAGAGAATTTTCGACCACCATAGAATTTTGAGTATAGAGAATTCGGTTCTTGCTTTAGATAAATTCATCCAACTCTAAAGATTGGTGTGTGAAAATTCAGTAAAGAGGAAAAGGAAGAAAGAACGTTTTGTATTCGATAGTACACAGTAACCTTTACATTAAAACGTTTTGTGTACAACATCAAATCTAGGTTCACGCGAGTTTCAATCAAATTGATTGATAATTCACAAGTGACCTAACGTTTTTTATTTTTCTCTTTGAGGTTTATTGTGACTAACAAAGAAAAGGATTTTGTTTGTGTCCATCCTCAAGTATACGATTTAAAGAAAGGGAGCCCACACTCCTAGGTGATTCATGTTCGTGATTGGATTAGAAGATCTTACGGATTCAATTTGGCGCTAGTTCAATCGTCACGAGAAAAAAAGGTACGATACTTTTTATATACGTCAATTAATCTAGGGTTAAGGTTCTTGTTATTAAAAGGGAATTTTTATTTATTTATACCAAATCTTAATTTCACGCTTCCGTTGTGCGATTTTCCCTACAGAGGTTTGATAGAATGAAGCTGATAGATCTAGGTTTGTAAAGTTAGCAGATCTTGGTTTGTAAGTCCATTTATTAAATTTTTTTCATATTGTTTTTTTTTTTATTTTAAGGTTTTTTTTTTCATTAAATGGGGATCCAGATTGAATCTCCACTGCCCATCTCATGAGATGGATGGAGATTCAATCAGGATCTCCATTTTTTTTTTCTTGAGTTTTTTTTTCTTTTTTATAATTAAAACAAAATAAGATGGAAATCATAACAAAATGGCAGCATTGTAATTTGGTCTGATTTTAACGGAAATCGTAACAAAAGGATCAAAGGAGACAATACTAGAACTAGAGGGATCAGTTTGTGTAATAGGTCAAACTAGAGGGACTAAAATGGATTTCACCATTTATTTAATCACCATTATTCATTAATTAAATAATCTTATTATTCAATTAATTCTCGAATAAATACGTGTCACTTTCGTAACATAATTAATTAGACAATCCAATTAATTAGCCTGTGACCCTTGTTACCTAAATCGATCTGGCTAGTAAGGGGACCTAGTGGACCCACAGTATTTTGAGCTCCAATAATCATTGGAATCATTAACTAAACTCTTTAATTAATATTCATTGATTATTAACTCCGATGTTATTCCACTTAAAGCACGAAGATGCACTTTCTCATCTGCAGACGCTTTTACACAAAAAGATACAACTTGGTGTCCAACGATATAACTATTACATATGGTGTGATCCTCCACAGTAGTTCATAATTAGAGTTGGGTCATAATATCCGTTATACCCCTCTAATTACATATATCCTTTAAGTACTATTGATTCTCTAATGGATAATAAATCCTATTTCCTCATGGATTTAGGAGAGCGCTCATATTGTCTAAGCCCCGAATCAACCCTTAAGGGAACTATCATCTACTTCTCACAAG
Organism: Dipteronia dyeriana; assembly: GCA_032871835.1. Lineage (NCBI taxonomy): Eukaryota > Viridiplantae > Streptophyta > Magnoliopsida > Sapindales > Sapindaceae > Dipteronia > Dipteronia dyeriana. The sequence continues at coordinate 73,179,565 of CM065300.1, read as the reverse complement.
AAGGAGTGGATTCCACTATTGTGTACAAACCTTACCAGCCACAAGCCAAACCACAATCCTAACATACAGAGCATATTGATCGGGAATTGCATCCGACCTCACCCATGGTATATCAAAGACCACGATCTAAACTGAAGGAGTCGATAAGACACTCAGGATTAAGATCACCCACATATAGCCATCATTAGTTGATATATATGAATCTCATCGATAAATGAATTTTGGTGAGAGATTCATATAGATCATGACCCAATCCTATACGATCAAATCATACAAGGTGCCTCCATTCCCATATCTCATATGAATGATTTAGGATAGAATCACCATATATTATGGAATGGATCACAGCTATAGATCGACCGCAAATAAAGTACCTAGTTTTATTTGCTATCTATGGACTCTTTAAATTGCACGTCTCTCACTGTATCCATCAGTATATGACACTCATATACACAGTTCGAAATTACATCCTGCAATCTAGGATGTTAATATGCACAAGTTATAAAATAAACAACACAATAATAATGAATGTAACTTTTCTTTTATTTATTTCACAGACCCATTTACAAATTACATCTTTAAGGCATAAACCTCAACATAACAAAGCCGAGTATGAAGATCTTCTAGCAGGAATGAAAGTGGCCACTGAGCTCGAGGTAAATTTTCTCCACGTTAGAAGTGAGTCACAGCTTTTTGTCAACCAGGTAACTGAACTCTATCCGGCCAAAGGTGACAACATGGCAACCTACCTCGGGCACGTCCAGAAACTCAGGTCCCAGTTCAAAGGTTTCAAGATAGAGCAGATACCTCGCCACGAGAACCACCGAGCAAACGTCCTTGCTAAGATAGCCATTAGCAGGTGACAGGCGTTGCCTAAGGGGGTACCTCTTCAGGTAATCTCCCAATCAATCATAACCGAAGGAATGGAGGTAAGCCTAGTAGACCGGCTACCATGTTGGATGGATCCGATAGTGGACTACCTCTAGGAAGAGAAGCTCCCCAAAGATCCTGATCAAGCCCGTAAGCTTAAAAGGGTCTTAGCTCGCTACTACCTGATAGATGGGTACCTCTACCACAGATGGATGTTCATTCTCCTACCCCGATGCCTGTATCCTGACGACTCTAGCTGGGCACTTAGATAGGTGCATTTAGGGGACTATGGAAACCACATAGGGGGAGAGACACTGGCTTACCAAGTACTGCGTATGGGATACTATTGGTCAACCTTGCACCACAATGCAAGGCAGTTTGTTCAGTCCTGCAAGCCTTGCCAGAAGACAACCAATTTAGACCACTTAACACTGGAGCGACACTTCCCCATCAACTCACCATATCTCTTTGCTATTTGGACCTCTCTACTGCTCTTGGTCAAGCCAAGCATGCCATAGTCACAATCTATTACTCCACCAAATGGGTGGATACGAAACCGCCCTACAAGATGACAAAGGAAAATACCACCAAATTCATCAAGAAAAATGAGGTTTGCAAGTTTGGTAGCCCAATGATTATCATCACTGACCTCGGTAAACAGTTTGACAATGCGAGGTTTAGGGAGTTCTGCGACAACCTAGGTATCGACCTTCGCTATGCATTTGTAGCTCATCCTCAAACCAATGGCCTAGTGGAGGCTATAAACAAAACCATCAAGAAGCTCCTGAATAAGAAGCTACAACAGAAGAAGGGTAAATGGGCAGAAAAGCTTTCTGATGTGCTTTAGGATTACCGGAGAAACCCCTTACTCTTTAGCCTTTGGGGTAGCAGCGGTCCTATCTATCGACTACAAGATGGCCTTCTTCAGGGTCCAACACTATGAACCGGAAAGCAATGAAGTCAAATTAAGAGCCAAACAAGACCTCTTGGAAGAAAAACATGATATGGTGGCGGAAAGGTAACAGCCTATCAGAGCCGAATAGCGAAGTACTTCAATAAGAAGGTCAGGGCCCATAGCTTCAAAGAAGGGGACCTGGTACTCAGAAAGGTAACCCATAATACCCGAAAGTTGTCGGATGGGGTACTAGAGCCAAATTGGAAAGGCCCCTACCTGATAAAAATGGTGGTTCGTAGCGGGATCTATAAGCTAGAAGATATGGATGGACACCCTATCGACCATACCTGGAATGCAGATCACTTAAAGAGGTTTTACCCGTAAGAGGGTTGAGGTCCCACGAGGAATCCAACCGGTACCATCCTAAATAGGCATCAATACTTATATAACGAAATGTATCGCCATTTGATTATCAATACAAATTCTTAATTTTTCTTCATCTACATTTGTCTCATTTTATCACCAAGTTTTCACCGTTGAAGTTCGTCATGATCGCCATACACCATTAAGAAGGGTTTAGATTTAAAAGAATAATTGCTTGCCAGATACAGGTTGTGAAGTTGTAGCCCTGATTGCCCGTCGCTTCCTCAAGACCAGGATAGCCAAATGGTATTTCCGATGCCTTGGTCAGGCTACCACCCTTAAGAAGGGTTTGGACGTAAGAGCATAGTTGCCTGCCTGATACGGGTTACGAAGTTATGGCCCTGGTTGCCTGTTGCTTCCTCAAGACTACGATAACCAAATGGCATTCCTGATGCCTTGGTTGAGCTACCACCCCCAAGAAGGGTCTAGACGTAAGAGCATAATTGCCTGCTAGACATATGTTACGAAGTTGTGGCCTTGGTTGCCTGTCGCTCACTTAAGACCAGGATAACCAAATGGCATTCATGATGCATTGGTTGGGCTACCACCCCCAAGAAAGATTCGAGACATAAGAGCATAGTTGCCCACACGGATCGATATCGCTCGGACACCAGATTTCCCTTACACAAGGATGATAGGTACCTTGATGGATGTATTTGGCAAGATTGTTGCATATTTACCAAATTTCCCAGAATACAAATGCTTGGTACCATGATTCTCCCAGAAAGGATAATTAGTGTTCACAAGGTCCAACGAGGATTTTACTGACTAAGCACCTCGGTAACCTGGTACCGGTCACTTGTTACGCTTATGTTAATAGCCAAATTTGGCAAGGGCTCAAAGGGAAATTTTCCACAAAAAATAGCACCTGGTAGAGAGCACATCCAAGCACTAGGTAGACCCGGGCGCAACGGTTTACCTCACAGCACCTGTTCCAGCACGACCCGGGGATCTCAACATCGTTGTAAGAGTATGACGAAGTACTTACACCCTCGGGGACCCTCAATTTTTTACCTAAGCACCGAGGCGACAATTTGCACTCCTGTCAAGGTACGTATTATACCTTTATGGTAGATAGGAAGATGCCTATAAAGCTCCTAGGAGGTCATAAAATTCCAAGGAGATCAACCAAGCACCTCGCCACTGGAATGGTACCCCGAGGTACCTCGCCATCTCTATTAGTCAAGTGACACCTCACTAGGATAATGCCTCGGGGTACCCCGTCAACAGATTGGAACCCTGAGGTACCCTGCCACGCCACCGGATTGAGACTTTGAGGTAATACACCACCAACAGATGACATCAGATTATTCACCAAACACCGTGGATGAACTCCACGTGTACATCGTTACAATTTAAGAATTTAAAAGAGAAACAAACACCCTTTCCCGCCAAGATATTCTCTGCCTAATCTCCATGATCATTGCATTAAACAAAAAATCCTGTAAAACGGGGAAGGAGGATAAATCCGTTGACCTCCGACTCGCTAAGGGAAAACTCTAGACTTCATGCATAAATAGGAGAAGAATATCGAAGAGAGGAGGGGGAACGCCATCGTGAGTAATATCCACTTATCGATGGAAACGTATTCACCGTTTCCATTTGTTTAAGTGAAATACAGAGAGAGTGATTGAGTGTCCCATTTTGTTGTACTAAAGTCTGTATTTTGATTTTATTATAGTAAAAAGATCCTTGTTTTAGTCTACCATTTGATTCGTCTTCATTTTCCTACTCAACTTACACGAGTGACCGATACCGAAGGTAAATAACCCCGACTGCGATCCACCGAGATCGTGGTCCCGAGGGTGTTAACTGGAATTCCTCACCTTGAGTGATTTTTTGGCTAACACTTTTTCGGTGCCGTGTGTGGGGAAAATCCACACCCTCTTTTTAAATCACGTGTTTGTGTTTTCTTTTACAGATACAATCACGTCATGAAGCTTCGATCCTCCCAGGGGTAGCCTGAGGTATCCGGGCACCAATCATCGGTTTCAACCCGGAAGGCTCAAAAGAGAGGCAAGAGATCAAAGCACCCGAATCCTACTCCAACACCAGTTAATACTGCTCAAGCTCTGGCTCCAACTCCACTGGTGATAGACCAAACCATTCTTGATCAGTAGGCTACGGCTTTCGTTGAAAGTATCAGTCAATAACTGGTTACATAGGGAATCACCCCTCAACTAGTAGGACCAAACATCTACAAGAAGACTAACCGGTTAGGGACCAGGACCACTGTTTTTGACTGGTTGGGACCACCACCACCGGTACTAGTCCGGGACAGGTTAGGGCCCCTACCCTCAATCCAGGATCGGTTAGGGCCCTTAGATCCATATGGACTGACCAGATGCCTACCTCGGTAGGTGAAGTCAGCCGTTGATATACCGCCAAGGTGGTCCAGCTACCTAGTATAACCAACGGACACTAGAAGGGAGCCCTGAGCTGATGTAGGAGGTTGAAGAAGAAGTTATAGGGTGAAACCCTCTCAAGAAGACAAGTGGGGGGATCCCATCTCGTTGGAAGGATTAGACAATGAGGGCTTTGAGGTCAGGTCTAAGAACATTAGAAACAAGCGCGACCAGCTAGCACAGATGCAGAAGAAGATCCAAGAGCTGATGATGAGTAAGCACAAGGATAACTGAAAGGATCCTTTGGGTGAGATGAGTGCCCCATTCTCTCAAAGGATCAGGGAAGTATAACTTCCCCTAAAATTTAAAATGCTGACAGATAGGTTTTCTAGAACTGAGGACCCTCTGAGCCATCTAGAGAGCTACGTTCAGCAGATGAAGGTTCAGAATGCGATCAGAGAAGCTTTGTGCAGAATATTCCCGACTACGCTGACTGATTATGCCAAGACTTGGTTCAGAAAGCTACCAGAAGGCAGCGTAGATAGCTTCACCAACTTATCTTATGACTTCTGCTCACAGTTTCAAGGGGTCAAGTTACGACCCAAAGACCTGATCCATATGCAGTATGTGATCCAAGAGCGGGGGGAAATGCTCAGGTTTTACGTGGAAAGGTTCCACAAAAAGGTGATCCAGATGGGAGTCTTCGCTGAGAAAGAGACCTTGACCAACTTCTATTGGAAACTATACAGGGAGACTGTTCCGGTCGTTCGCCAAGCGCCCTCCAAAAACCTATCAAGAGGCCTATGACAGAGCCCTCGAACATGTTGAGATAGAGGAGCACCTCAGGGTAAAAAACAGAGCATGACGATATGAGGACCGCTAAGCGCCAGAAGAAAGAGGTGCCCAAATATATAACAGTTTAGAAAGCCTAGACTAGCCCATCCAATCGGTCTACATATCGCCTACCACCTCTCCAACCTCAGCGGGATCGGTATCCGATTGAACGACTCCCCGAGATTCATCACCTCTAAGAGTGGTAGCCCCCGTGACCCAGGATGGGAGAGGTTACAACCACTACACCCCCTTAAACGTCTGTCGTTAGACAATATACTTGGATATCCAAAATAAGGGTTTACTCCGGAAGCCGACACCCATGAAGACACTGATTGACATAAAAAACCAGTATAAATACTGCAATTTCCACGAGGATATGGGGCACAACACCTCGAAGTGATTCAGTTTGGGTAATCAGATCGAAACGTAAGTGAAAGGTGGTTGCCTGGTGGAATTCTTGCAGTAGGTCCGCGACAGCATCCACACGGGAAATGAGGTGCATGCAGAGATCCAGGACCATGCTGAGAAGAGGAAAGAAGAGCAGATGGACCTGATACAGCAAATCCAATTCATACATACTATCACTGGAGGCCCTAACTTGGCAAGGACCTCCAACAACTCCAGAAAAAACCACACCAAGAAGATACCATGGATCAAGGAAGGTCAAAGGATTTTCAAGGTCGATCGGCGCTCCGTGGGGACCTCCTAGTCTGCTCAAATCATGTCCACTGAAGTCGATGTATACAACGCCGTTTAGCCATATTACGATCCCATTGTGGTCATAATGCAGATCACCAATTTTTTAGTCCACCGCGTGTTGATTAACACAGGTAGTAGCGTGGACATCCTATTCAATGACACCCTAGAGAAGCTCAACTTGAAGAAGTGGCAATACAATAGTTGCACCACCCCTTTGTATGACTTCACCAAGGACTCAATTGTGCTAGTGGGATCGAATATTTTGCCAATGATCGTTGGAGCCACACCACTCCAGTAGAATATAATGACGGACTTCGTTGTGGTCGACACCCCATCGGCCTACAACGCCATTTTGGGAAGACCTTTCTTGTTAGACATCAAGGGGGTACTGTCAATCTACCACGACATCCTGAAGTTTTTGGTATGGAACTAGGTAGAAAAGCTACGTGGAGATCAGCAGGCCGCCCGAAAGTGCTTTGCGGTATCTACAAATCCTACCGCACTAGCAAAGTAATGTGCACAAGTAGCTGTGGTACAGGGACGAGAGTCGTCGAAGACAGACCCCGAGGTCCTGGGAACTATAGAAGAGTTAACAAATAGACCAGAAGCAGAGCCTCAACCTCACCCGATTCCCCCTCTGAGTCTCATTCGACAATTTCAAGCGGGGCGTTTAGATTGTTTGATAAGTCATCTCCAATGGCGACGTTTCGACTGGAGCGACGACGCGTTTGCAAAGGTAGGGCATCGATTTCCTTACTATCTTTTTCCTGAGCTCTTTTCTTGTCAGTGAGACTCGGGGAGTCACCTTCCACCAACCTCTCGATGCTATCACGATCGGATTTCGATATAGTAACGATGGATTTGAAGTTAGAAAGACGCGAAAAAAGCTAGAGAGAAGTGAAGAAAACAGAAAGCTTAAGGATTTTCAAAATTTGAAAGAAGGGATTTTTGAAGGCATGAGGGAAGCGAAGAGAAGGCCAGGCTTATAAAGAAGTGATGTCGTGGTGATCGATGACGATAGCGTGATCAATGAGACTAGATTTTCACCTCGATACCCGTATACCGCAAAAAACGTCATCTTTTTCAAATGGGGAACATCCTCATGGCTTGACACGTGGCCGCTACATTTAATGAGATGATTTCTTCCCAAATTTTGGTGACCTATTCAAAATGAAAAATTTCCCAAGGGAGATAGGAAATCTGACTCGAACCCCAACTCAATCACCGGTGTTCAAGTCAGATGAGACTTATGTTAATAGACAAATTTGGCAAGGGTGTTAAGGGAATTTTCCACCGAAAATAGCACCTGGTAGAGAGCACATCCAAGCACTAGGTAGATCTCGGGCGTAACGATTTACCTCACAACACAAGGTCCATCACGACCCGGGAATCTCGACATCGTTGTAATAGCAGAACGAAGTACATGCACCCTTATGGACCCCCCAACTGATACCCAGGCACCGCAGTGACGATCTGTACTCCTATCGAGGTATGTATTCTACATTTATGGCAAATAGGAAGATGTCCATAAAGCTTTTAGAAGGTCATAAAATTCCAACGAGATCAACCAAATCACCTCGCCATCGGAATGGTACCCCAAGGTACCTCACCATCTCCGTTGGTCAAGTGCCCCCTCACTAGGATAATGCCTCGGGGTACCCCGTCGATAGAATGGAACCCTGAGGTACCCTACCATACCACCAGATTGAGGCTCTGAGGAATTATACCACCAATAAATGACATCGGATTATTCGCCAAACACCGTGGATGAACTCCACGTGTACACCGTTAAAATTAAAGAATTTAAAAGAGATACAAACACTCTTTCCTGCCAAGATATTCTCCGCCTAATCTCCAGGATCATCACATTAAACAGAAAATTCGGTAAAATGAGGAAGGAGGATCAATCCGTTGACCTCCGACTTGATGGCCAATGGAAAACCCTAGACTTCATGCAGAAATAGGAGGAGAATATCGAAGAGAGTAGGGGGATCACCATCGTGATTAATATCCACTTATCGAGAGAAACATATTCGCCATTTCCATTCATTGAAGTGAAATACAGAGATAGTGATTGAGTGTCCTATTTCATTGTACTAAAGTCTATATTTTGATTTTATTAATAGCAAAAAGAGCCTTGTTTTAAGTCTACCATTTGATTCATCTTCATTTTCCTACCGAACTTACACGTGTAACCAATACCGAAGGTACCTAACCCAGATTGCGATCCCCGAGGTCGTGGTCTCGAGGGTGTTAAGTGGAATTTCTCACACTGAGTGAATTTTTGGCTTACAACTTACTTCTCCTTATCAGGTTACTTTAAGTGAGGCACACACAGGGGACTCGATGAGGAACGTTAGATACCTTGATCGCGGTATCATTTAAGTATCAGGGTACGATGTACATGGGAATCTTTAATACCTAGATTCGTTTGACTAAGATTTTCACCTAAGTACCAAGATCCCCAGAATAAGGATACTTGGTACCTTGATTCTCCCAGAAAGGGTAATTAATGTTGATAATTTTCCGTAGAGAAATTTGCTGAGACTCATTTTGACTAAGTACCTCGGTAACATAGTACCAGTCACCAGATCTGCGTAATTCCTTATACTTGGTAGATTTTAAGCTTTCCTTATGTTACTAGATATTTGTTAAAGTCAGGTATATGCAGGGGATTGCTTCCTAGATCAATATTTAATCAGGTATGGAGTCAAGCAGGCTCAACTAGAATGGAGGTCAACCAGATAAAAAAAAGACTGCTTCATTAATCTAGTAGGGAGCCCATTCCCCTATTATGGTATACATCTCTAAGAAGTAAAAACAAAAAGAGAAAAGTCTCATTGATCAAGTAGGGAGCCCACCCCCTTTCTCGGGCTACATAAACAAGAGAGTTTTGATTACGGATTCCTCACATGGGTCATGCAGCTACCTCTTATTGGTTGAAATTCCCTTCTACCCCTTCTCCAGCTCCTGGCTCAACCCCCTAACAAACGCGACACAACCATTCGGTGCCCCAACTTCCAAACCAGCTGGAAGCCCACCTACTATCTGTTCAACCACCCCCTCTTAAGCCACATCACTTAGGACTCCTACCTGAACTGGACCGGTCCGAAGTCCCTCTATGGTAGCAGGTTGATCCTTCACTACCTCTGCAGGTCTAGATTGAGGGACAAACAGGTCAAAGGCTCTTCCTTCAACCTGAACCATATCATCATCAGGGGTCTTCAAGAAAAGAGAAGAGATGCACTGCTAGTCTTCATCATCATCCTCCCCATCATTAGAACCAACAGTCTGGAAGGGGCCCAACTCAGTGGAAGTAGGTGCACCTATCTTTCTGGCCTTCTCCATTATCTCCTCCCTATCCCATTTTTCAACAATGCTCAGGTCAAAAAGGGGAGGTAAAGCCAGTGCTACCTAGTAGGCTGCGTATAATAAACCCCCTACCCCTCTCAAAAAGAGGCGTCCGCCTTGGATTATAGGCCAGTCACGCTAGCGTGTAAAGCCTGATTGTCTTCTTCTAGCTCTTTGACCATTTCCTTTGGGACATCCCTTTCGAGGGTGTGATGCTCTGACTGCAGGGAAAAGTGGAACGCAACGGAAGCGTGTAAATTTTTTTTCCCTTTTATGCAACGAGAACCTTAACCCTAGATTAAATGACATATATATAAGTATCGTACCTTTTTCTTATGACAATTGAAAAAGCGCCGAATTGATTCAGTAAGATCTTCCAATCCAATCACGAACGGGGAATCACTTAGAAGTGTGGGCTCCCTTTCTTTAAATTGTATACCTGAGGATGGAGAGAAACAAAATCTTTTCTTTGTTAGTTACAAATATCCTCCAAGAGAAAAATCCAAGAACGTCCGGTCACTTGTGAACTATCAATCAATTTGATTGAAACTCGTGTGCACCTTGATTCGATGTTGTACACAAAACCCTTTTGATGAAAAGGATACTAGTATACTATCGAAAACAAAAACGTTCCCCTTTTTTCTCTACTTGGTCGAATTCACGCACTATTGCTTAGAGTTGGTCGAATTTTGTCCAGAGTAAAAACCAAATTTTCTCCCTCAAAATTCTTTCTTGCTTGGACGAAATCTCTCTTTTGAAATTCCCAAGCTTGGCCGAAATTTCTCTTGCAATTTTTTTGTATGGGCTGGCCGAATTTCAAACTCATATATATAGGATGATTAATCCTCTCAGAAGGATTTACTTGGTTGGCAAGAATCCTTTCATTATGTGGATTTATTTGGTAGTTAAGAATCCTTTTCTAAAAGGAATTCTATCATCATCTTATATATACATAGTTGGCTGAAATTCTCTTTGATATAGATTAGAAGAGTTCATTATTTCCTAAGAAGGATTTACTTGATGGACAAGAATCCTATCCTTAGGTAGATTTACTTGGTGGTTAAGAATCATTTTCAAAAAAGAATTCTATCCTACACCAAGGCCCCTAATCCAACTCAATAGTGTGTTTGTAACCATATTAAAGACTTCCTAATTTGATTAGATAAATAATTCCTTTTAATTATCTACTTATCAAATAAAGTCTTTAACATTAACTGTACTACCAACAATAGTATAGTTTTAGAAGACCATCTCCTACTAGGAAAAAGATTTTAACTTTTAATTAAATAATTAATTAATCAACAAATTAATTAATTTCCATTTAATTAAATAATAAAATAAAAATAATATACTAAAGTTATTCTTAATAGCCATGCTGCCTATACAATATATATGGGTCATATATTATTTTTCTTATTTTATTAAATCCATTTGACATTTATAAAAAGTCCACATGTGAACTAGACCCATTCTTACAAAAAGAAACAAGTCCACACACCTCAATACAATTCTAGATGGACCCCTAAATTGGTCCGGTAGAATATATCAAGTGATCCATATAAGTTCGTGTGGATTGAAGATCTTGACGGCTATCTAAATTTAAGCTCCAATAGACACAATCCAATCACAATCAACAAATGATTCACTTAGGTCCGATCTATTTAATTTTAGTTCATTCCACTAAAGAACTAAAATTGAACTCTTAAATAAAGATAGAATAAGTTGATGTTACTCACTCATACCTTAGACAACCTTATTGGAGAAAATGTATCCGTGAAGAATACCAGTAATCGCCAAGAGCTCATAGACCGCCTATAGCTCTCCAAGTTACCATATTTACTCATATGACCACATTTTGAACTTGGATATTTTGACTTGTCCAGAAGCCATGTTTCAATAGACACTATTGAAAACTTAACGTTAAGATTTAATATCCAATACCTCAAAACATCCATATGATGATATTCTACTCTCATTCAATAAATGGAGTCACGATGTCCATATCTATAAATGAAGTCCTCTATCGATTAACAAATGAATAACACCAAACTATCGAGGATAGACTATGCTATATAATCGTACTCATTGATAGCTCAAATGATAACACTTGCAACCATAAGTCCATCATTTATCTCAGGATTGAGATAGACTCTCCGATTGTCTTCAAATGAAAACTTTTATCCGTTGACGGTTCTAGATAAAGTATTTCATTTTGATCATATTCAATGCACCCAGTGCACTTGATTCTTTTACCCAAAGACACAACACTTTAATAATTTTAGACTCATCATAACACATTTGATCTCACTCAAATGCTAGCAAAAGAATCTACAACTTCAACAAGATAAATGCGCCCAACCTTTTATCTTAAGTTGTGAATATTATTCAAGACTAACTAAAGAATTGTGTCTACCTCATATATATCTAGATGTATGAACAATTCTTCTTTTCTTATAGTCTTTTGACCTTATGATTATTTACTTTTGACAATTATAATAATTAAACTATAAATGCTATAAGATTTGATAAACTAGAAATCACTTTATTCATATGAAAAGATTTTTTAATTACAATATTACACTCTTGCTATGGAGCATGATCCTAACACTGACCTGAGAACTTTCCGATCGTAGGAGTGCTTCATCCACTGATAGTCGTATAGGGCTTCATCGATCTTTTTTTCGGTCTCCTTCAAGTCCCGGGTCAGAGCTTGCATAACTTTCTACGCATCGGTGAGCCGCACCTGAGCTACTTCAAGCTTGGTTTCAGCAGTGTCAACTCATTCTCAGAGAAAATCCATCTATAGGCACATAGCCACGTTAAACTTGAAGGTTTGCCAGGTAAGACACAAGAATTAACGATCTCCTAGGCACTTGAAAAGTACAAAGCAAGGAAAAGGATGGGTGAATCAATATTTACCTCAGCTAGGAAAGCAGAGCCTTTGGTGTTCAGGATGTCCATCGACATGGAGGTCGTGGCTCCAAACCCCCCTCCCCCACTGAGGTAAGAAGCTGCGAATCGGTCAAGGACCTCATCTTGGCTATTACTTCTTTACCGGGACCAAATTCGATATCACGAAGTAATAAAAGCAGTAATAACGACATGGTCAAGATCCCTCTCTACCCCGGTAGATGTCTCAACAGTGGCAACAGAAGGAGGAAGGGGAATAGAAGTAGTAGTAGCAATAGTGGAAGCAGAAACGAGGGCATGAACACTAGTAACAATAGTTGGAGAGTCTTGACTCCACACCTTAGCCAATCTGGCTGCAAATTATGCAATCTGGGACCTAGGTATAGGAGGTGGAGGTAGAGGTGGAAGTAGTGGCACCGTAGGCATTCGAGGTAGGGTATTTGATAAAAAAAGAAAAGAGTCAGAAAATGGGTCTACCTGAGGAGGTGAGAGAGGTACAGAGGTAGCGATTTACCCTCTCGGATCGAAAGCATCCGAGGTAGGGTATTTGAGATTGACATAGGATCGATCGATGATAGCTTTCAAAATTTTCTCCGACTCAGCAGAGAGGCTACCTTTCTCCCAAACTGGCTTGCCACTGAATCAGGTGGGGACCTCAAACTCAGTTCCCCCAATGTAGACCGAGCTACCCTTATCACCTCCAACTATGACTCACTCATCCCGCTTAGAGGAATCTTTCTTCATGGCCCCTGGTACCACGAACTTCAGGTTATTCTTCGCTCAAGCAAAAAATTACCTCTTTGACCAAGAGACATGTTGGCCACCAGGAAGACGAACCTCAGCTCATTCGATCTTGGTTCTTTCGTGAGGCCATCCTTCTGGCATTACTCCTTCCATAATATGATAAAGCCAACCAGGTGTCTCCAAAACCCTGGTGTCAGTTGGAGGGGGTGAGCTGTAAGGCGTGGAGTGCCCTACGAAGGGTTGGGTGAAGTGGTAGCCTGACTCCACTGTCAAAAGAAATAGCGTGTATTGGGAGCTCACTAGGAAGAGGAGTGTATAAAACCCCCGACACGGAATAGTGATGGTGATGTCAATAGAGATGGAAAAGTCTCGCCTCAAACGCCATATTGTATCAGTGGTAGCAATAGAGTTAGAATACAGCGGAAGTCATAAGGAAAAGTAAGCACCCGTCCTGGTAAGCTCAAATCAATCTAAGTCTCCACCAGTTTTGGCATCACCGGATTTCTCACCAGAATCTCCCTCAACTATCTCCAGTGGGGTATCGGGTTTATTCGAGAAGCTAGCCCCAATGGTAACATTACGGTTGGAACATTGACGTTGAGGAGAAGGGACGTCACTCCCACTATTATCATCTTTGCGGGGCTCTCTTCCCATGAGCTAAATTTATAGAGTTGCCATTAGAAATATTTTACAAGCTATCGAAGGAAGACATGGTAGCAATAAAGGGCTAAAAGAGGATTGAAAGATAGGAAATTGAAGATGAAGAAGAAGGTAGAAAGTTGGAGCAAGCTAGGGTTTTTGAAATTTTGAAAAAGAATAGGAAGGCAATGAGGCGTGACGAATATGAAAGAGGTCATGGATTTAAATAGAAGGAATGAAACAGTAACTAATGATGGAAGCATGATCTGGGAGATGAGAATTTTAGCCAGCAGAAAAAGTAACATCGAGATACGCGCAATGCCAAAGCCGTTTCGTTTTTCAAAATAGATAAATGAATCTTATCTCTTCACGTGGACCATGCATTTAATGAAAAGATATCCACCCAGATTTGGCTTACTGGTTGAAGATGGAAAATTTCTTCAAATGTTTTAGAAAACCTGATTCCAACCCCAACTAGTCACCGGTGATCAAGTCAGGGGGACTTCTGTTAATAGATATTTATGACAAAGGACCAAAGTTGAAATTTCCACCTGCTGGATACTTGGTAGGACACACCTTCTGACACCTGGTAGAGCATTCATGTTAAAATTTACCTGGTAGAAGCAACACCAGGCTCGGTCCCTTTCGCTACCTGGGTACCTCGACACCACTACCTGAAAAAATAAATCTCTGCAAATACTGCCTGGTACTAAGTCAAGCAAGCATCGTGGTACTTCCTACCTGGTACTCTCATACTAGGATATCCGATTGGTACCCAAGTACCTCGATGCTGTCTCATAATTCCTCAAGGTACGTGTCCAGCCTGTAGAAAGAACACCATCAGGAAAGTGCCAACAAGAGAGAACAAGCACCACGCTAGCAGACCGGTACATCAAGGTACCACACCACCAGAAAATTGAACCAGAATTCTCCTCCAAGCAACAGGGTTGACCTTTTCACCATTAAAGTGCCATAATGGAACCAAATAGGTCAACATATTCACCATTAATTCATATTTGAACTCAAACGGAAACATGACGTAATCAACGGGAATAATTTTGATGTAAATTGATATCTTCCATTAATACCAATCAATCCCAATAACACAACCAATCAATTAGTCTAAATTATGGGGATTCGATTGACGGAAAGGGGAGGGTATTAATACAACTTCCAGTTAAAGGAAAGGTATCGAAAAATCGAGAGGGAAAGAAAAAAGAGTTTTCACCCTTTGAAAGGATGTTTCGCCACAGAGGAATTTGCCATTTATTGACACGCACAAGTTTCCTATCTTCAACTATGTATGTGAGGAAGAGAGATTGCAAGTAAATCCAGTGAGACCAATATCATCATTGTGATCGTTGTACCTTTTGTAATCATATTGTTCAAGTTTCCAATAAAATAGTTCCACAATGTTACCCACATAGATCACCTTTTCACCTCTCCACTACCCCTCTCATCACATAAATACAAAGTATCTACCTCGACCGCAACCTATCGGGTAACGGTCTTGAGGGTTTGACTGAGATTCCTCACCTTGAGCGAATTTCCAGTCAATAAATATTATTTCAATATCAAACAAAATATATGTGGATATAATTAGAGAAAATAGGGGGTTTTGACTTTTTTTTTAGTTGGCTTTTCAATAGTCTCTATTTTAATAACTTATTTTTTAAAGGCACCAAACTATGTGACTTCCAAAAATACCTTTACTTTTAGAAATTTTTATTATATCTCTGACTTTCAATTTCTCCAACTTTTATGTTGTCTGAAATCTACTTCTCTCTTTAACTTTAAATTCTCAGTAAACTGAGATCCAAATTCATCTCCTTCTCCAACTTGTGGTCGTTGTTCATCTCCTTCTCCAACTCTTGGTCGCCGTTAATCTATTTCTCAAAGTCGTGGTCTTTTTCTCCTCTTCGATTGTCTTTGTCTACAAAACACGCTAAGGTAATCCCATTTCTTGTGTTTTTCTTTTGTTTAAATATGCCATTTGTAAAGCTGTTTGAGATACTTTGGTTTAGCTACACAGTCTGTGAAACTTCAAATTTTAGAAGTCCCGAATATAAGTCTGAGACTTTTATTAATGGTCCAAGACTTTTTAATGTAGTGTCCGAGACCTATTAACTATATTTCAAGACTTTTCAAATGGCTCTGAGACTTTGGTTTAATATGTCCGAGACTTTAATCTTCTTTGGTTGCTTATATTCGTTTCCATTGTGCCTCTCATTGTGTGAATTTTGTTATTCACTAACAGATAAGTGATTGAACGTAAAGAATGTATAACAATTCTCTAAGTTCACTCATCGTATCGGTTTGAGAATGTATAACAAAATTCATTCAAAGGTCTGAACAACTTTGTGAATGTATAACAACTCAGAGAGTATTTAACAACTTTCACACAATGTGAGGCAACCAAACCAAAGAAGCCTGAGATAACAATTGTGGTGAGTAATCTTGACATCATACCAATCGGCATGGGAGTTTTTAACCTGACCCTCAAATCCCTCGTATTCCTCATCTGCAATTCACCACCATACAAAATTTAGTACATGAAATTTTTATCAGTAAGAAAAATATAGCAAAGTCCTAGAACAAATATAAAAGTCTCGGGAAACAATACAAAAGTCTCAGGCAAAAGTCTCTGACAGTGTTACTAAAGTCTCGGAGCATATAGTAAAATCTCGGAACAAAGTCTTAGAAAGCTTATACAAAAGTCTTGAACAGTGTTACAAAAGATTTATTGATCCAAGACTTTTGTAACACTATCTGAGACTTCTTCCTGAGACTTTTGTAACACTATATGAGACTTTTGTAACACTGTCCGAGACTTTTGTAAAAAATTTCGAGATTTTTATAACATTATCCAAGACTTTTACTATATGCTCCGAGACTTTTACTAACCTCTTGATTGTTCATTGTCTTCCCCAATCTAACCTAAAAACCAGAAACCGGATCTAAAACTAAAAACCCTAGATACCAAATTATACATACAAAACAGAGTGAATAACCTAACAAAACACATTCAAATCAGTATTCAAAATCATATCATTTAAGTTACATACTTTGTTCTTCACCGAAACCGAAATCTAAATCGAAATGCTCAACAAATCATTGCCGTCTAATGTAGAAATTCGATTGGTTGTTTGCTTTGAACCGTCGTAGTAACTTCTCTCTTCTCTTTCAAGTCTCTCACTGTTAAATAAAAAGTAAAACTAGACTAAATTATAGAAAGCCAACGTGGAACACCTGTGTGGAGCATTTTTGTTCGTGCATCATGATAGGTGCATTTTAAATATAAATTATTAAAACAGAGATACTGTTCAAAAACCACCTCCAAATAGTGCAATTTAATTTTTAGACTCGCTATAATTATAGAATTCATCCTTTTTTATGTAACTAATAGATTTTCATATGTTTTATCTCTCTTTTTTGAGGTTTACACCTCACCTCGTCAGAAGAAAATATATTGATATTAAAAACGTATTTTAAAATATTGGTCGCAACGCATTTTACTTATGAGTCGTGGTATTAGCAAAACCAATTTTTGAGGTATGATCCTTTTTTTATATTTACCTAATGATTATTCAATTTTATATCATTTGGTTAGTAAAGTTGTTACATTACATTTGTTTCAAATTGCATTAGTATATTTTAGGTTCATATTTGTATCATGTCCACATGCAACAAAGAAAATTTGTAAAGCTTTGAATGATTTTGTGATGGATTGGAATATATATTGTAGTTTTTCTTCATTAATCGTTGATAATTGTAGCACAGATGACTAAGTAATTGAGTTTATGTTAGAAAATCTCAATAAAAATGATTTGTGGTTGAATTAACAAATGTATCACATGCGGTTTTGTGCATGTATTTTGAATTTAATTGTTAAGGATGAGTTAGTGGTAATTGGGGACGGGTACGTTACAATGTTGCTTATTGGGTAGCAACACCAAAAAGAATAGAAGGATTTATAGAGGTATCGAGACAATTAAATATTGAATATAAACAAGGGATAGTTCTTGATTGTAAAACTATGTGTAATTTCACTTATATTATGATCACCGTTGTATTGAAATATAAAACAGTTTTCTCTCGTTGGAGTGCACATGATCAGCAATGTAAAACTGTGCCATAAGAAAATGATTAGGAATTAGCGTCTAAACTATAAAACAATTTAATAAAATTTTATAATGTGACTGGAATGTTTTCTAGTATAATATATCCAACTATCAATCTCTTTTTTTTCTTCTAGAAGTTTATGAAATTAGATTGTCAGCATAGACGTAACTAGGATAGAAGATTAGGGTAGGCTAGAATTATTTTTTTTACTGCAAATCGACATCACCTGGTTAGGAGAACATAGTGAGACGTTCCCGTACAATATATATTTTAAATAAATACTTTATAAAATTGTATTTTATTTTTAAAAAGTCAAATTAAATTATAAGAAAAACATGAAACATATGGGAACACTAATTAAATTATACAATATTCTTATATTATTTGCATTATTCAAACACACAAGCCGATCACGTTCAAACACTATAAATAATGGCACATCACCTTTTAGTAGAGATGATTGTGCACCTCTCTTCCACAACCAGTGGTCAGGGGTAGTGGTGTAAAAATGGGTCGGCCGGTGACAGGCCGGTCCTGCGGGCCTAGGAAGTTCACGGGCCGTTCTGGGAACGGCCCGTGAAGGAAGAGGGCCAGGCCACGGCCTGGCCCGGGAAGGGCCGCGTGCCGGGCCGCTGGGAGGAGGCCCGGCAGGCCGGCCTGCTTGGCACGCCAATCCGGCGTGCCAAGCCTGTCGGACCGGCCAGACGGACCAATCAGCCGGTCCGTTAGGGCCAAATTTATTTATTTTTATTTATTTTTCAAAAAACCTCCAACGGCTGGAATTGATTTCTAGCCGTTGGAGGAAATAAAAATTACCAAAACCCCCCCTACAATCTTTTAAATTACATTTTGACCCACAAATCAAATTTTTCTATAAATACTTCCATCCATTTCATTTTCCATTAACTCTCTCTATCATTCTTTCAATCTCTCATTCTCTCAAATCTGATTGAAAGAATAAATGAATAAATAAATAAATAATAAAAAAATTATTCGTTCTCTTTATTCATTTCAAATCCTAATAATTGTTCGTTCTCTTCATTCATTTTAAATTCTAAACCCTTAACCATAAACTATAAATCCTAAACCTTATACCCTAAATCCAAAAAAACGTAATTTGGAAAAAAAATTGGACCAAAAAACTAACCCGCCAGACCAGACCCGTTAGGCCTGGCCAGTCCGGCCCGCCAGAGAGGCCCGGAGGGCCGGCCTTGCACGGCAAGCAGGCACGGCCCGCCTGAGGTAGGCCGGCGTGCCGTGTCGGGCCTGCTTATCTGGAAACAGGCCGGGCCTGGCCGTCCGCGACACCGTTGCGTGCCAGGCCCAACCAGGCCTGTTTCCAGAAATGGACTGGCAAGGCCGTCCCTAATGGGCCGAGCCAGTCCATTTTTACACCACTAGTCAGGGATTCGAATTCCACCATACGTATTTTGCAAGCATGTATGGGGAGTTTTCTCCCGGTTTGTGGGAGCAGTCCTCTTTCCGATTGCAAGAGTTGTAGTCCATATGTAACCTCTCCCCGATTGTGAGAGTAGTATTCCATGCCGTACTTGTAGAGTCTAATTAATCTCGATAGATCTCGTTAGTAGTTGTATTTAAAAAAAAAACACTGCAATAAATGTTTGTTTTGAAGAAGATAGTTATGGTGATGGTGAAGAGGTAAATGGTATAATTAATATTGTATATTGTTAATGTTAATTAATTAATTTTACTAACTTATAATAATATAATTAATATTGTATATTGTTATATATATATATATATGTATATATGGGAGAAATTTAAAAGTAGTCAAAAAATTAGTGTGTTTATTGTTTTTACCCAATATTAGTAATTTTATTGTTTTTACCAATATTTCCACTATTGGGACAAAATTGCCCTTCAGTCAAAATGAATTTAGAAAAAAAAAAAAAACAAAAGACAATAAAAATGGATTAATAAACAAAATAAAGGTAGAAAAAGCAAAGTAAATACATTTCAGTGTTTGAAACAAATAACAAAGAGAGACCAGTCACTAAGATCCAATGATGAGCAACATTCGATGATGAACAAAACGATCAAGGCCCAACGACGACGATGGTGAAGATGGAGAGACGAGCAAGACCCGACCCGACCCCAATATAGAGATGATAGAAAGATGATCGAGAGAGATGAGAGGCGATCGGCTAGAGATAAAGTGAGAGACAATAGGTGACCGGAGAGAGACGATAGGCGATCGACTTTGATTTGAATCACCGGCGTGTTCCACAACGACATGGAAGAAACGAAAAGGTTTGCATTTCCTCTTTACATTTGATTTTAGGATTTCCTTTGATTTGTATTTTTGGTTACATTTGTGCATTTGAGATGTAGTTGATTCCGATTTCGAATTCGATTTCGAAATTGATTTTTGTTTGGATTTTGATTTGGGTTTGGATTGGATGGGAAAATCATTGACTGGTTTGATACCTGTGCTTAGTTAAGGAAAAAGTTTGGGGAGAAGTTTGATTTGTCTTCGTTGATTGGGGAGATGTTTGATATGTTTGATATGTTTTCGTTTTGTTATTTTGTATCTTTTTTCTTATTGTGGCCTGGTGTTGTTGTCGTTATTATTTTGGTCCCTTTGCTAGTGTCCCTTGTTTGCTCTGTTTTTGTGCTTTGTCTCCATCAATAAATTTCCTTTAAAAAAAGTTTTTGAAATAATTGTCCTATAGAACCAATTGCTTGTGTTGTATCTTACAGTCGGTGAACTTGGATTAGATGTGCTCAAATTAATCAATATATATGGATTTGGGTGTTTCATCTTATGTTAAGTTTGTTTATTTTGAAGTATTTGGATACTTTATATAACTAGAGTGAGATGATGAGAACTCATGTTGAGAAATATGATTTTTTTTTGGTGAGATATTTTATGTTAGGTTTAGAAATCTGACTATTTTTATATGCAACATCAGGTTCTTCTAAGAGGACCAAAGAATGCATGTGAAGCAGTGAAGCACTTTGGACCAAACTTAAGGGAAGGAAGTTTGATAAGGCTAGAGGAAAGAGGAACAATAGGGGATTCAGAGTTAGAGTTAAATTTAGTACTTAATTGTACAGCCGATTTGTCATTTTTGACTTTTGACAGCCAAATTTTCCTAGACTTTAGGCATCTATTGTGTTCCTTATTATATTTATGCTACATTCTTGTTTTACTTTCCATAATGGATGCCTTGTTTGAGAAAGTTTTATTACCTCCATTGTTATGAATGAATTAGTGCTTTATTTCAAGCATCTTTATGAATGGATGAGCCTCAAAATCCCCTAACAAGTGCTTTAGGCTTTAGATGAACCTCTTCGTTGTGTGGTATATTTGATCAGAATTTGAATCTCACGATAACATTTGTTAGCATATTTTATTGCCTAGGAGGCCAAGACCATTGTTTTAGAAGAATATTTAATTGAATTTTAAGAGTGTTCACTTTTCGGTTTTCATTAACTGAAAAATACAGCAGTGTTAAAACCAACTTAACAAGAAGTATTAGAAATGTCTCAATTCGAGTTTCCAGGTTTGGGTAGGTTCAAATTGTTCAACTGTTGTGTTTAATTGTTTAGCAATGATGTGTTTTTTAGTGTGTTTAACTGTTTAGCAACCAAGACATGCTTATGAATTTCTACTTCTTCTGGTGCACTTGTGAATCACAAGTTGTGATGACATTTGTTGTTCTGTTTTTTTTTATATTTTCCAATTAAACAATTAAAATTAGTTGGAAGGAAATCTAATGAACCCATATGCTGAAATCCTGACCCACCTGCCAATGAAGTTGATATTATTTTTCTCTTAAAATATAAAACAACCCACTTGTGTATCTCAATTATGTGGTGCTAAATTGGTGGAAAGAAATGAGAAAGAAATGATGAGAATCAAGATTAGTGTGTTCTTTATCCAATTTGTGTAGTATCTTAATGAGGTCATTCAGTATTGTAGAGAAGAAAATACTCAAATTTGTGAAGCATTGACAATTATGAAACTAAGGTTTTTTTGTAACTAGGCAAACTCAATCTTTTGTAACTGGCTATTGATTGTACATTGACAATTATGAAACTAATTTTTCATTTTTCAATGAATAAAAGAAAAAGGGCCGGAAGTGCGAACCCCAAGAAGAGGATATCGTCTGTCCAACCTCAAAAATGGTATACAATTGGTGGGCAGAACGAAACCGATAAATAGGTGAATGTTCAAAAGGAGTTTTACTAATTATGTCAAAATGCATGTCTTCTTCGCTCTATTAACTGGGCGGTTTTGTGTAGAAAATTTCAGCCGGTGGGGTGATTTAGTGACTATGCCTAAATATATTCCAGTAATGTTAAGTATTGTAATTTCTACATTTCAATTTCTCACAAGTATTTTTTTTTCTACAAATTAATGCAGGATTTTTAGTGTTTAGACATCATGGTCATATCATATAATGTTTAGGATTATAATCATGTTGTTACCACAAAATTCAATACATGAAAAATCTTTAGAGTAGAATTTTGTCATGTGTTAATTTGTTTTTTTTGTTCCTTGATGGAGTTGCAGCAAATCTGTTAATTTTGGTGAATGGTGGCAGATTATTAACACACCAAAATTTTCCATTATACAAAATATAAAATCCTTAATAAATAATTTGTTTCATCAATAAATAATCATCAACATTAGTTTCATCACAAACACAATTTTTCGGGAGTATTCCATTCGCTTGGGTGTCCAATGGGAAAGATGACACTAGAATAACTTTCCAACCACGTGCTTCTTTTATAGAAATCAGAACTAAAGTAGACAAATTTCTTTTTAAAGAACCCACAAATTTCGTTGGTTATATTCATGCATTTCAACCAATAAAAATCTCACATTTAGATGTCAGTTTATTAAACTAGTCATACATTAAACAAGATGCAACCAATTAAACATATCAGGGCAACCCAAATTATACACACCAATGCAACCCTAATTAAACATACCAGGACAAAACAAATTAAACACACCATGGCAAACCAAATTAAACACACCACGGTAAACCAATTACACACACAACAGTAAACCAATTAAACACATCGGTGAGACCCAATTAAACACACCAGGATGAACCAAATTAAACACACCGGGCGAACCAAATTAAACACACCACTGTACACTAAATTAAGCACACCAGAGCAATCCAGTTAAACACACCTGGGCGAACCAAATTAAACACACCACGGCACACTAAATTAAACACACTAGGACAACCCAATTAACACACAAACCAATTAAACACACCTGAGTAAACCAATTAAACACACAATTACAAACAAATTAAACACATTGAGACAACCCAATTAAACACACCACACTCAATTAAACACATCAGACCAAACCAAATTAAACACACCAGGCCAAAAAAATTAAATACACCACAGTTAATCAATTAAACACACCACGGTTAGTCAATTAAACACATCGATGCAAACCATCTTCTCCAACCTAAATTCACCATCCAATCTACAAATGAAACAAATTAACATAGGGTTTCAAAATCATACCTTTAAAAGAAGGACCTGTATCATCTCTATTCATCATAAAATACGAAGCTCAATCTATGAAAAATAAAGTCAAATCCATGAAATAGGAAGCAAAATCCGAAGCTTCTATGTGGTTTTTCTGTCATTACATAGAAAAATAATGGGTTAGAACAATGGTATAGATTGAACGAAGATTCGAGATGTGGGTTTTGTGTTTCAAACAAAGATTGAACGAAGAACGAATATTGAAGAGGTTGAACGAAGAACGATAAATTTATGGGTTTATCGTTAAAACAAATTGTAGAATGTAAGAGATTCAACGAGATTGAAGAGATAGGGTAGGAACATCCAAATACCTGGGTTGAATGAGATTGAAGTGATTGGGTTTCATTGAATCTGAAATTAACCAACAGAGATTGGGGATGTGGAACTATGCAATTTCTTACATGGGCTTCTTTCCTTAAATTGGTATGTTTCTTTCTTAAACAGTAGAAAAAAAAGGAAATAATTTCAGACAATTTTTTTTTAGAGAGAAAGAATGAAACGAGAGGGAGAGAGAAAGAGAAAGAGAAGGAAGTGAGGTAGAGATCGAATACATTAATGGTTTTTGATAAAAAAAAAAGAGAGGAGATAATTTAAAACAAAAAGTAAAAAAATAAAAAAATAATGAAAAATGGGAAAATGATGGGCAATATAGTCTCTACAGTGGATTGTTTGGTAGAAACAATAAATTTACTAATTATGGGTAGAAACAATAAACCACCTAAATTTTTTACTATAAATATGTATTTCCTCTATATGGGTCGAAAAATTATTGACACTATTTGGAGGGAGGAGGGGGTGTTGTGTAAATATCACAACTTTACTAATGTATGTTTAAAAGGTACCATTTAACTTAATCAGACGAAAACCTCGAATTATTGAAACAGGGAGAATTTTTTCGTTTTCAAAGTTAGAGAAAACCAAAAGTGAGACCGATGGAAAGCTAATCGACGGCGAAGTGACTGGAACAAGAGTACACAAGAACATCTGCGATTGACAGAGGTAAGTTCAGTATGTTTTTTTCCTCGTTTTTGTTGTTGATAACTTACATTGCACGTTAGACTTGAGTTTTGTTGATTGAAATTGTATATTAAGGTTAAAATAAAGATCTGAGAATGGTTGTGGTTTAGGTTAGAGTTTAAAATTTGGTTGAATATCTTTTGAGGAAGATGAAATTCTGGGTTACGGAGACTTTTTACAGGAGAAACGAGCTTCTTTGTAGTTGAGTCGAGCTTCTTTTTCGTGAAAATTAGGTTTTGGTAATTCGAGCTTATTTTATAAGGGATCGAGCTTTTTTGAATAGGATCGAGCTTTTTTTAAAAGGGATCGAGTATTTTTTGAAAGGGATAGAACTTTTTTTGAAACGGTCGAGCTTTATTTTAATAGGATTAAGCTTTTTTAACATTGGATCGAGCTTTTTTGTCATGAGATCGAGCTTTATCTAAAAGGGTCTAGGTTTTTTTAATAGGATCAAGTTTTTTTTTACATTTGATCGAACTTTTTTGTTATGGGAACGAGCTTTTTTATCATGGGAGCTTTTTTCAATAGGACCGAGTTTTTTATATATTGGATCGAGCTTTTTTGTTATGGGATCGAGCTTTTTTGTCATGAGATGGATTTTTTTTAAAAGGTCGAGCTTTTTTGTCATGTGATCGAGATTTTTTTTACATTTGATCGAGACTTTTAATTTTGGTTCCGAGCTTTTTTCAGTTTAATGATGTTTTATTTTTGTGACATTGCAAATGAGAAATAGGTTGAGGGATTTGCTTAAAACTCCACAAAGAGACTGTACGAGGGCAAATTGACTCAACACGGTCATTTTGATGCCCTTGCCCATATAGACAATACGTTGAACAGGGTCCCTGTAAAATTTACAGATGAAGAACGGCGTCGGTTAATGGTGTCGTGTTTCGGGCATTTCCTAATGATGCATCGGGAGATAAAGTTTTCGGGTGGTGTTATCCATCGGTTGCTTTTGAGGGAGCTGCATCATAACGGCCCAATAGATGAGATGTAGTTCATGTTAGGGAACCAGTCAGTGAGGTTTTCGAAGGTGGAATTTTGTCTGATCACTGGATTACGGTTTAGAGTAGTACCGGACATGAACGTGTATGCACAAGTGGAGAATGGCATACATCAACTGTACTTTCCTGGAGCCGAAGAGGTTTCTTTGGAGGAAATTAGGGCTGTTGTCACCATCGGAGAGTTTGGAGAGGAGTACGATGTAGTGAAGCTTTGCCTCATATATATGTTGGACTGTATACTGATAAGGGTGGACGAGAGATTCAAGATTCCTGATTGGCAGTTTCGGCTGGTAGAGGACCTCGATGAGTTCGACGCGTTCCCGTGGGGTTCCCACGTGTACAGACATTCCATTTACTCATTCAAGGATTTGCTTGACGGGGGACAAGACGGGTTCTAGCGACGCCAGCAGGAAAATGGCATAGAAGACCTACAACATTTATGGTATATCTCACGCCTTATTGATAAGAACTTCGAATTACAAGCTGTACTT
The DNA here is from genome assembly GCA_032871835.1 of Dipteronia dyeriana. Classification (NCBI taxonomy): domain Eukaryota; kingdom Viridiplantae; phylum Streptophyta; class Magnoliopsida; order Sapindales; family Sapindaceae; genus Dipteronia; species Dipteronia dyeriana. The sequence continues at coordinate 73,153,674 of CM065300.1, read as the reverse complement.
TATTGTTGGTGTCGTGAAAATACAATCACGGTTAAATGCTCAAGGCTAACCTAGATGGGGGGATGAATAGGTTAGACACCTTCTTCGACTCCCTTAGAAACAAACAAAAGTTTGTCCCTCTAGATTACTTGTATCACAATATATATATTAATTAAAGACAATTAATCAATATATAAACACAAGTAAAGTGTGATACAAACAAGTAATTGTAACACATACACAATCTATATTATAGAAAGGAAGTCAACATATATAAAGAGTTCTATCCACAATAGAAATATTAGAGAGATAGGGATAGAGAAAAGTTGACACAAGATATAACGCGGTAAACCTCCAAAGAGAAAACATCCACGAGCTAGCAGCCACCAGTAAAAATAATCCTAGATAAGACAAGTAAAATCTCTCAAGTGACCTCTTCACCTAGAAACTACCCTCCTATCATACTCTAGAAGTTGCCACCCTATGCTCAACAATCCGAGGCTTCACACCTCTTGTCAAGACTTCCTTTCTCACCTTATCTGGATCCTCATGACCCAAGGCAAGACTTCTTGCTCAACTAAGTCCTCACGACTCTAGTCAAGACTTCCTTGCTCACCTATCCGAGTTCTCCCAACTCTAGGCAAGACTTCTTGCTCGACTATCCAAGGCTTCACACCTCTAGCTAAGACTTCCTTGCTCGACAATCCAAGGCTTCACACCTCTTGCAAGACTTCTTGCTCAACACCATAGGTCTCACACCTATTGTCAAGACCTTCTTCTCACAAGGCATCTAGATGATCATGAATGCAAAACGCAAACAAGCACGCAACATAGAATGCTATGATCAACACATCCTATGGAAAATACTAGACATGAGCATGAATGCACAAATTACATATAGTCTAGTTTATCATGCATGTGTAGTCAATCTAGATTATGTAAGATATGTTCAATATTAATCACAACCTAGATACATGCATAGATCTGAACTTGAATCACAATATATGTTCAATAAATCACAAGATCAAGTTTAAATCACACAAACCAAAAACATGCTAAAATCATATGACAAAGTCAATTAGATTTAAGCTAAAGTTCTAGAGCATATTCCTAATTATAGATTCAATCAAAACGCATGAATAGCTCAAAAGAACATAAACACATATATTATGTGAGAAATTCGGCCAAGAGAGCCTAATACATGTGAGGAACTATTTTTCTAAAAATCAATCAATCAAAGATCATCAAATAGTCCTAGAATCAAAGCTAGCACAATACAATCCCAAACATGTGATAACATAGGCAAAATCAAAACCTAACTCAACATGAATGATTTCAATTGAAACTCAATCTAGCTTTAAAAGTGTTCAAAACACAAATCAAAACACTCACAATATACAAATATATGTAGAAGAAGAAAACCCAAGGCAATTGACCAAGTTTTAAAAGAAAACTTTGAGAGAAAATCAATACCTTAGTTGATTTAGGCTGCAGCCCGTTTTCATATGATTGGACACAAAAAACAGCAGCAAAACTAACTCAAACCTTCAGAGAAAAGATAGAGGATGAATATATGAACACTCTTAACTTCATATCACTCAAATCAGAGTTCAAATGAAGAAGTTATGGTATTTGGAATGTGAGAAAATTTAGAGAAAAAATTTCTGCACACTTGATTTGAATTTCTTCTTAGAATGAAATGTGAGAGGGAAATAGATTATAAAGGAGAGGGATAAGAATGAAGCATGAAATGACCATTTTTCCCTTAAATGCCCAAGCATGCTTGCTGCCCGAGGTGGCGCGTGGGCATCTCTGGAAAGAGTGCTTGGATGCACTTCTTTTCCTCTCGCGCTCCCTCTTTCCCTTCACGTTCTTTGACCGTTCTCTGGCCTCCAAGCTCGGAATTTGAATCCGTTTACGGATTACGAACCGTAACTCTCACACGGACATAGAAATATAAGATACTCAACCCATAAAATAATAATTATACTCGATATATGAATACGAAGACAATGTATGAAACATGAGTTGAAGGTGTAGTATCTTTTGACTTAGAACTTGAAATCAATAGTATGAGTAATCGAAATGACCGGAACTCAATCAAGAATGATTTAAGACTAAATTCAAGTTCAATATCCATGTTATACAAAACATATATACACACAAACACAATTCACACTAGAATGCAAACTTCATAGAGATAGTCTCCAATCATGCATTTTCCAAAACATGTTATTTTCATACCAATGCATGAGCATTCATCTTTAAGTGTGTGAATGTGTTATACATGGTGCACAACGATGCAGGGACACATAAGAATGAATTGTATGTGTGTACATATAATGGTGCACAATGATGCAGGGACACAAATGTATGATATGTGTGTGTGTGCCTAAGCCTTGTAAGAGAAAGATAAAGTCTTAGTATACCTTTGTAGAACCATATTGCATCATTTCTCTTGAAGACTTAGAACTTGCTTTGACTTGTTCTTTCTTCTTCCTTGAATCTTGAATCATCATGAATCTAAACAACTAAATCATTACAAGTAAACATCATTTTGATATGGAATTAATGCCAACACAAACTAAAACCTAACATGTCGTAAATGTTATGGATACTTATCGTACTTATCTTTGATGCAGATATTTGCTTTCGAGGTGATCCCTGATTTAGGCCAACAGTTCGGCACCCGGAGGGTTATGGATCTATCTTCCCGTATTTTAAAGTGAGAGTTGACCAAACAACTGAGAGGGAAGAAGCTGACCAAGATTTTCAAAGCCAAGGTATGTATTTAACTTGTTAATGTTTATATTAGTTAGTAAGTGTACAATTACATTGTTCTAACCGATATTTCAGATGTTTGTAAGGAAGAAATTTATGCCCACACCAGCTGGGAGAGAGGAACCGTACTATTCGGGGCTAAACGGTGGCGGGGGGGTGGAGCTTATATGTAGAGAAGGATAGGCTTCAGATTCCTCCTCCGTCCCTGATCCCTCTACCCTTAGCTGAAACAATGGGACAAAGGGTGGGGGTTACGGACAGGACTGGTGACAGTGAGGGATCTGAGCCTGAGGCTGGGGTTTTTAGGATCAGTGACAGTGAGGGATATCAGACGAACCCTCAGCAAGAAAGGCATAGGCGGGTTCAGTTTACCACCCCCAAACCTGCTACTTCTACAAGGGATTCCCGTGGGGGCGTTGGACTTGATGGAGAGGTAAGTTGAAAAGAAAGTTATATTTTTCATCAATGCGACATGTTGATAGTTTTGTACTAACAATGTAGACATGATTTCAGGCCCCATGGAAAGTTTTGTTAAAAGATGTGTGTGAAGCCCTCAGGAAAAGTGAGCAGGATCGAGAGCATCAGCACCGAGAGTTGGTGGATATGATCCGGAAGAGAGAGGAGGATCGACATCAACAACATCTAGTGTTACTGGATTTGATCCAAGGGCTTCAAGGGTCGACCACGCATACACACAGGGATGGCCTACCACCTTCTGATCAAGACTTTAGTCCTGAAGACAGGGCAAATGGGTATACGGGGAAACAGACAAGACAGGTGGATATAGCGAGGACCCGTCTACAAGGGGGTAGGTCTAGAGAGTCAAGCTCAGTCGCGTACCGGCGACAGTAGGCCTGCTACACTTACAGCAGTCCGGTCAATCCTCCTAGTTGTCCTTTCTCAGTTGACCCAACCCGAGCTCCACCCACCACCCAGCACAGCGACCCAGCTACAGAGCTTTCTCCCACCCCGCACATCGGTCCCTTTCACCATCCAGTATATCGTTCCAGCCGCAGCGGTCCCCTCTTCCACCTAGCATATCGACCCAACCATAGTGGTCCCCTCCCCATCCAGCACATAAACCCAGCCACAACAGTCTCCTCTCTCACTTAACACATTGACCCAACCGCAGCGGTCCCCCCCAACCAAGTACATCGACCCAGCTACAGCGGTCCCCTCCCTCACCCAACATATTAACCCAGCCACAATGGTCCTCTTCCCTACCCAACACATCGACCTAGCTCCAGTCTTCCTCAGAAGCTGGAGTACCGCTCAGGAATGGAATACTGAAGCACGGATGACAGTTTCCGAGCCCATACACAGATCCATACCGACCGAAAAGGTTGAGGACACGGCCCCAGTCCGTGAAACATATATTTGACCATCACGGACTTATGGACGCTGACCAGTTAGCGGCATACGAAGCCTTCAAGAAGAACATCAACGGGGAAATGTGAGCACAACTTCATCTATAAATTTGGCAATGTTTTTATGTTTAATCAATTTTTTATAAAGCTAATCCAACAATTAAACATACGTGATGTGGATGTGCTGGCACCAGTCGACGCCAAATGGTTCATGCAGATGCAATCCAACTTCATGGACTTAGAGGACACGGTACATACTTATGTGATTTTCAAATTAACGTTTGTTTAAATAATGTTGTATTGCTAACAATTTATTACTTTTATATATTGTCAGCATATGGATGCATACCTCCATATTCTTCGGAAGCGTCAGTGAGGATTCTCCACTGTGTATAACCAGAGGCTCAACGTATTGGATACGTAATTTTATGTAAGTAGTTTTAAATTATTGGTATCACATCTCTTTTTTTAGTTTTTTATTGTTGATAACTTCCTATCAATGGTTGTATGTACAACCACTTATGATGTTACAGTGGGAGAGAATGATGCCTCGTGATTCTCACGGGGCTGTGACCATGGTGAGGTGGAATGTGTTACAGTCCCGATGGTTGGAAGAGGACCTTCAGACGGTCCATGGAGCTACCATGAGTGGAAACCGCCCATGGCACGAGGTCGACTTGGTAAGTGTTACACGGTGTAAATGATTTAAATTAAAAACTGTTCGTATATCCTAACACCTTCTGCATACTATTACAAGTCCTGATACCGTGCAACGTTGGGGGCTAACATTGGCTCTTGGTGACCGTCGACCTTATTCTCGGGAAGCTAGAGATATTTGACCCCTAGGGTCAGGATGTTCCTGTGTATATCAGGAAGCAGCAGGTCCGCCCATTACGGTGGTTTTTGCTGTCAATGCTGAATGACGCGGGGTTCCACATTGCGCGACGAGGTGGTTTTCGGTCGTTCCCTAGGGAAAATAAGCTATTCTTGGTCAGCGTGGTCTCCACTTCTACTGTCCCTCAACTATAAAAATTGTAAGACATTCTATTTCATTAACGTGCTTAGATATTATTTAAAAATGGATTGTAACACGTTTTAATGTGTCAAATTACAGGGGTAACTATGGTCCCCATACATTGAGACTTATCGAGTACTTACTGGTGGGTCGACGCCCTTTTAATTGGTCGGAGGACGACATAGGGATCATTCAGAAGAAAATGGTTGTGGAGATTTTTTTGTAATTCCAAGGCCGTCTAGAGATTGGTTGTATATTTTTTATATTTTGTACAATTTTTTATGTACACAGACATTCTAATTCAGTAATATTATTTCAATTTCTATTAATATTTCTGGCACAAGTGTCTGTCATCAAATGTCCGAAACACATTGCAAACCTTGAACAATATTACATTTAACATTGTCAATTTTTTTCTTAGTACAAAATAGTTAACGAACAAGTTATACAATTCCAATCGTCCTCCGAATGTTTACAATTCCAATCTAATACAATTCCAAATGTTTACAATGTGATCAATGGAAACGTTGTCATTCATTCCCTAGTAGAGTCCCTGTTAAGGCACGTCTGTTTGTTGTGTACAATTGAATGACAGATGCTACACTTTTGGCAGTATTCATCGGGAACACCTCTGCTTGGACCTTCATTAATCAAATGTGGGTTAGAACATCTCCTGGAATTATGCCCTGGTTTTCCACATCTTCTACATGATTGTGTAGTTGTCCTCTCCGAAGACGAGACATGTCGACCCGCCCTCGGGCGTCTTGCTTGTCTCCAAGAGATTGGATTCAAAATCACCCTCTCAGCAATGTCAGACGGCACAACCCAAGTGGAAGGATGTCCAACCGGCATAATAGGAACCGAGTAAGCATCAATAAGTGTCTGTCTCTCGTAGTAGTCCGAACACAACGATGTGAAATCCAAGTTTCGCTCCTTACAAAAAACAATGAAAACGATGAGGTTCACATTTTAGTAATAGTAACCGTACACTAAAACTTATAATGTACCTTCAGGCAGTGAGTGCGTGAGAGCATGAAAAATGATCCATTTAGAATTCGTTGCAAGTGCAGGTTTTTCGGGCTAAGTTAACAGTCTACTGTTTTCTAGACCGCTTCACTGAGAAAATGTTCTAGTCGACTGGATTTACGGTCATAAAACCGCACTTCTGCACACGTTTTAATATCACAAGATCTGCTGCGTCGGTCAACTGATGACTCATGGACTATGCAGCTTGATGATCATGAAACCACCGCTGTAGCATATTCTAATGAACTTAGCCAGAGTCAACATAGGCAACTGCCGTACAATTTGAGGCACGAGCTTATACATTCTGCAGCATTTGTTGTCATCACCCTGTACCTTCTTTTGGGAGAGTGTACACGAGACCGCTTGTGTTGACCGACATCAATTACATAATCATATGCATTCTAGTGCAAGTTTCTTAACTCTTCCATGTGCCAGTTATATTTGAACTCAGTGTATGTGCGGGCTGCTTTTTCCATTATTGCGGCAACATCTTTTCTGTGATATCGCATCTTAATATTTTTATAAAAGTACCAATAACATATGGTATGAGTGGCATAAGGGAACACTTTAGAAATCCCTACTTCAATGCTTGCATGTCTATCTGAAATGAAAACCAGATCATCAATATGACCTATGGCACCCTTCAAGCAATCCAAAAACCACTCCAATGAAAGGTTGTTTTTCTGAGTCGCCGTACCCAAAAGTAATTGGATACACCTGTTCATTTCCATCTTGTGTTGTTGCAACAAACATAGTACCCCCAAATCGTCCCTTCAAATGGATACATCAACATTAATAATTGGATGCATACAAGTCTGAAATCCTCTAAGTGAGGCACCAATCGACATGAAAAAGTAAAGGAATTTACCATCTTCATCGCATTGTAAGTCAGTGATTGTGCCAAAAAAAAATTATTCCAAAACGTAATCGAATGATGGCAGCAGTTGGAAGGTTTCCTCATGCGTTCCATAGGTCAGTGACAATGCATAATCGAGGGCTTGGTGTGCCTCACTATACATGATTTGGAATCCATACATTGTTTTTATACAGGCGATTATGTTTTTCGGATGCATTAGTCGACCATTTTGTTATTGAAGTCTAGGTGCAACCACTTCTCCAATTATAACTGCACTAGATTGTAAGTGGCGGCGGTGAATCTCCTCCGACGGACAAGTGTGTTCATTGACAAAACTTCTTACTTGGAAGTATGTCCCTTCATCTCTCCTCACCGCTCTTAACTTCCATGTACAGTTTTCCATCAAACAAACCAGATGTAATGTTGTCTTATTGGACCTTTTCACCTTCCACTCAAAGTTTTGTCATATTGCAAAATGACCTACTAGTTTCTTCAAATCCTTTTTCATAGGAAAAAAATTGCCCTTTATATATCTTGCTAGTAGGTTCATCTTCAGCCAAGTTCTTGCTTCCACCAATACCAAACGAGTATGATTCTGCTCTTGGAATAACCCACGTTGTAGCATTATCAGAATCATCTGGAGTTACATTAGCCTGGACCTTGGAGGTCCCAGCTATATTTGGTGTACTGGAACTAAATCTGTGTACACGTCTTGCATGTCTTTCCATTTGGACAAGTTTTTCATCATCCTCATTGTCTCTTACATTATCTACCGGATTATAATTTACCTCATTAGCCACCTCATGAATCGGCCCAACATTCGGTGCTGTATTCTGCTCATTGTTGATGTCATTGTAGATCTCATTGTATTGGTGGTTGTACTGCATACCATTCATCTCAATTTGAAAACAAAAGACATCGTCGAATTGAGGTCCCACTATATCAGCATGGTCGGCTACTTCCGGTGGGACACCACACATGTTGTCCCGGCCTTCGATCCCACTTCTTTTTATCAACAACTAGTTGCTTCCGCTTAACGATCGAAATTGTTGGGTGTTTTCATGAAGAGGGATATCTTCCCCTATTACATCTCTTGTTGCCCTCTCAATTAGACTAACACATACTTGAGGGGTCACATTATCTTCCCCTAGCATAAACTGAACATCATCGTCGTTTCTTATAAATGTACGACATGTAGTCTCAGGAACGATTGATATAGACTGTAGATCAGTACTGTATTTGTTCTCATCATACTTCACAACGGTTTGCACGATCGACACCAGTTCGTCGTAAGTCATATTCTTTGACACATACAAACCTTAGTTATTGGAACCTAAATACCTTTGACTCCCGTCGTCTAATTGCTCTCATCGACCGTTGTAAGATATAACTATTCTCACCCTATCCATTGTCCTGTCAAAATCATCATTAAGAAAATAATATTTAATATTAAATTTACAATTATAAAGGATTCAACAAAAATCTTAAATGTAAGCGATCGAGCTTTTTTTCTTAGGGATCGAACTTTTTTTGTACATGATCATGCTTTTTTTGTGAGGGATTGAGTTTTTTTGTACATGATCGAGCTTTTATAAAATTAGCTTGAGTTTTTTTTTAGGGATTGAGCTTTTTTTATAAGGAATCTAGCTTTTTTGTGAGGGGTCGAGTTTTTTTTATAAATGGCTCGAGCTTTTTTAAAAATGACCAGAGCTTTTTTGTACTTGATCGAACTTTTTTAAAAATTGCTTGAGCTTTTTTAAAAATGGCCGGAACTTTTTTTAAATGGTTCGAGCTTTTTCAAAATGCTTTCGAGATTTTTTGTCCAAAATTTTAAACTTGTTTTCATTACTTCAAATCAGCTCGGGCAAATGTAAAAAACGTTCTGGATATATTAAAAAAAATGCTCGTAACAATTACAAAACAAGTTGTAAACATTTCAAAAAATGCTTGGACCAATGTAACAAAATCTCGGACACATTTACAACCTGTAAATATATCAAAAAAAACTGGAGATAAACTGTTCATACATTGTTAAACCACAAATAAATGCATGAAAAAATAAAAATGAAGATCATAAATATTTATTACCTTCTTGTGCAATATCTGGAGAGGGATTCGTTTTTTGGAGAGAGAGAGAGATGTAGTAGATTGATTTTTAGACAACTTTTTTGTAGAGAGAGAGGGAGGATGTGCCTTTTAAAGAATAAATAATCGATTATTTAAAGGCAATTTCGGTTGTTCACCATAATAGGTGCCTTTTAAACTTAACTTATTAAACTTGTGACATCACTGTAACTCACCCAAAAAAATGTGACATTTCTCACCAGTTCCACTTCCTTTATATACATATATATATATATATATATATATATATATATATATATATATATATATATATATATATATATATAGTAACTTTCAAGTGAGGGATCCCTTGTTATAATTTCGGTCCACACCTTGATGAAATTACATCGATTTGTATGAGTTTTCATATGAATTTTTGTGTGGATGATAAGTTCATTGAAATATGCTTATAAATAAAATTTGAGAAATTTTCAAGCACTATTACTATTTATCCCAATTTTGTTAATTATAAAAAAATCAAAAAAATGGGAGATATATAAGAAAATTCAAAATACTAGTTCTAGAGTTTGGAAAATTCTCAAATTTTGTTTATAACTATATTTCAATGAACTTATCATCCACACAAAAATTCATATCAAAATTCATATCAAAATTCATACAAATCGATACAATTGCAACGATGTGTGAACCGAAATTATAATAAGGGACCCCCCACTTGAAAGTTACTCTCTATATATATACATTGCTACATGTTTATATTTGGAATAGATTATGATTTTTTAGACCGTCACAGCCATGGTGGATGAATTTTGTCATTGAAATTTTTTATATTTAAACTATTTTGGTGAAGATATGGAATGGATTTTATTGATAGTGAAAATGTCATATGTATTTTTTAAAAGTTATTTTGGGGTTTGTACTTTACTTATGAATTAAATATTTATTTATTTTAGTTGTTATGTAATATTAAATTTAAATCTATGTATGAATCTAAATTAAACAGGTCATTCAGGTCTGTTTGTGGTGGAAAATCGGAAACCCGTTTGAAACACGGGTCGGATTTTGGGATTTTGTAAATTTGTATATTGGGCCTGGGCCATGTTGAACAGCAGAGTATGCTATTTCAAGGCCTAAGGGTACCTCACACATTTCAAACAAATCAACGGTGTAGATGATACCAACCTTACAAAACCCCTAATCTCAACACTATAGCATCCTCTCACAATTTAGCCGCGCAACCTCTTGTCACCATTGAAGACGGAATCTCTCCGACCAAGTAAAACCCATTTCGCTTTTGTGTTTCTCTCATCGTTTTCGTTTTCGTTTTCGTTTTTGTTTTTGTTTTTGTTTTATTGAATAATTTAGTGTGTTTGTTTTAGGAGTAGAAATGGGTGAAGCTGCTGTGGTTCCGGAGTCATTGTTGAAGAAACAGAAGAGAGAAGAGGAATGGGCTTCATCTAAGAAGCAAGAGCTGGAAGCTGCGAAGAAGAAGAGGGCGGGGACTCGCAAGCTTATCTTTAACAGAGCTAAACAGTACACGAAAGAGTACGATGAGGAGCAGAAGGAGTTGATTTATTTGAAGCGAGAGGCCAAGCTCAAGGGGGGATTTTATGTCAACCCAGAAGCTAAGTTGTTGTTCATTGTCAGGATTCGTGGGTGGGTTTGCTTTTTACGTGTTATTGTTGTTTTTGTTAATGTGTTTTTTTTTTGGTGCTCGAGTGTTGTTTATCGTTTTTGGAATTTTTTTTTGTAATTTTCAGTGTCAATGCGATGCACCCGCAGACCCGGAAAATTTTGCAGCTTCTGCGTTTGAGACAGGTAATCCTTCAATCAAATAATCAGTTTTTTCAACTTTTGATATCATATAGCAAGAGTCGAAATATATAGCTCGGAAAAGAATTTGAAGTAAATATGTTTCCCCTTTTCAAGTTTGTGCAACTCTATATACTGTTTTTTACATGAATAAGTTATTACATAGGTGTGTATGGCAATGAACTAGTTTCTTAATCATAATCTTTGCCAACTCTAATCAAACTTCAATTTTACAATGGTAGTGTTATTTACCATCGATAGGGGTTTTCTGTTTTATTGGAGTTTGTTTTTATTGCTGATATGATCACGTGTAGCTTGAATAAAGCGTTTGCTACTCTGAGAGTCTGGATCACGTGTAGCTTAAAAAACATGTTTCGAACCATCATTCAAGCCCATTGTATTTCCTTTATCAAGTGAAAAACGAAATTGAGAAATATTATTTTAATTATTGAAAATTCTCTCTTACCGTCGAGATTCGTCAATGATTTTTCTTATTTTTATTATTACATAGTTAATCTTCTATCTATATGAAATTTTTAACAGCCAACCTAGAAAAAGGATTATGGTTTCGTACCTGTTGGTCCTCTTGATCAAGAGTGAAAAAAAAAAATGTTAAAGTGATACAATTTACTAGTTAAAATATTGGTGAGTCCGTGCTATTTGATGATATGGTACAGAATATGTTAGCAAATTAATTGAACAAAATGAGGTCAACATAATAGCCTCTTGGTTTGGTGGAATCCAAATCTGACCAATATGTAGGGTTCTTGAGAGTGATCACAGAATGCTATGAACCCAGGGTGCATATTTATTTAAGAGTAATGAATCTTTTGAATCCTGGAATATGTTTGTTTTCCTGTGCAGTGAGTTTGTGACAACTATTTTTTTTAATAGTAAACAGCTTTAGTAATATACTTCAGTAATCATTCTTTTCTACTTTCTTGCGTTAAGAGGCTATGGCTGTGCATTGGCGTTAGGGGTGTTCTGTTTTAGCTACGTAGACATGACTATATACCTGGAGAGGTGATATTTAAGATATGGTTTACTAAGATGGTACCTTTATTGTAGTTTTTTTTATGCTTCTGCTCTTCAATTCTAGGATCAAGTTACCTTAGTGCTTATGCCATTTTTTGTCCAAAGAGGCAGAACTTGATCAAATTCCTTTATTGCTTCTCCTGGTTGCAGATATTTAATGGTGTATTTTTGAAAGTTAACAAAGCAACAGTGAATATGCTGCACAGAGTCGAGCCCTATGTGACATACGGGTATGCATTTTTTATTTATTTTTAAATGGTTGTCATGCATAAACTAGTTATTATCTGGGAGGTTATCATTTGCTCAATGTGTTGATGATACTTTAAATGGTTTTAGGTATCCCAATTTGAAGAGCATCAGAGAATTGATTTACAAGAGGGGGTATGGGAAATTAAATAAACAGAGAACTGCTTTGATCGACAACTCCATTATTGAACAGGTACATAGATTGAATTGAACATGGTGTGGTTGAGTGTTGATGTCTTTAGCAGCAGGATTTAATGATTTATTGATGTAAACAATCTGTTGTTTGGTTTTCTGCTTACATGTTTTTGTATTATAACTATAACAGGCCCTTGGTAAGTATGGAATTATCTGCATGGAAGATCTTATCCATGAAATTACGACCGTTGGACCCAACTTCAAGCAGGCAAACAACTTCCTTTGGCCCTTCAAGCTCAAGGCACCGTTGGGTGGCTTGGAGAAGAAGAGAAATCACTACGTTGAAGGGGGTGATGCTGGAAACCGAGAAGATTATATCAACGAGCTTATCAGGAGGATGAACTAGGTTTCTTCCCAAATATTTTTGGTTTGAAGTTTTGATGATCTATGTCAAAAAAAAATTTATATGTTTTTGCTATCTCACCGGCGGAGTTTCTAGAAACTCGAGAATCTGAAGGAGAATAGATTTGCAATGTTGTTTTGACCATCCAAAGTTTACATTTGTTATTCTTTTCTAGGAAGTAAGCTTGATCTTTACCTTTATGAAGAAAATGGTGATGCTGCCATGCTGGGATCTTTTTGGTATAAAGTATTTTATTAAAATTTGAAAGATACAATCGCTGTCACTCTGCCCCTGTAAACGTGACACGGGTCCAATAGACCAATAATCAATATCAGTTTTGCAATCGACAAACCATGAGCCATTACGAAGGCTCATTCGTTCACTTTACATTTTCTTAGGACATAACTTGCATATATTATTGTGAATAGTGGCAAGAAGAAAGATTTGATACAAAGATTAACAAAGTTTCTGTTTACTTCTACAATTGCAACGAATATATACTTGAGGCGGTGGTTCTTTATAATTTGTTAGTAATTGGAGAGGTTTGTTGGACGTGGAGAGTCCAAATTGAAAGCATGTGAGAGCAAAAGCCACGTGTAGACATATAGTGGTGTATTGTAAACTATAAAAGCAAGAAGTGACAACAAAAGCAAAATGGAGACGGGAAAGGAGACAAGTGAGCAGCAACTGCACGAGTACAAGGAGAAGGAGAAGAGTGAAGAAGCAAAGGTGGGTCCGTCGCCCAAGGATCTGCTTCGTGAAAGCATCATCACCAACACAGATGACACTAACAAAGATAACAAATCTTCAAGGGTGGTTGCTGAGAATCCAGAGGATGTGCTTGCCTTCTCACGATCCTTCACAAGATAAGACTCTTCTCTTGACTAGACAACATTTCTTGTTTCTGCTTTTCTGTCCTGTAATTCTCTGTTTTCTGATATGTCCTTGCAAGTCGGTGGCTCATGGTGACTTGGTCAACACTCGATAGAATTAGTCGAAAGTAGCTATAGGTTTGTTTAGTTACAAATAATGGTGCCATCAATCTGTCTCAAACATGCATGAGTTAGTGGGATTTCAGTTAAGTTCAGTTGTTGTGTAATTCAGCTGTGATGTGATGTATATGGTCTATAAAAATGGCCTATATAGAAAGAAATAAAGCTACACCAACATACTCCTCTCTAATTTCTTTCTTTAATTCTTTCCCTATTCTTCTGCTTTTCTCAAAATTAAACTTAGGTTTTCCTTCCTTTTAATTAGATTTTATTAGTTATAATCATGAAAAATTCTTATCCAGCTTTCATTATCCAATTTTCTTTCATAATCCATTAATCATCAATGGGTAGCTACAGCCTACTGAAGCTTCAAAGTTGTTTAATTATACAAATTATATATACCTTTAAATTCAATCAATGAATATATATTTGAACTGAATTCTTGTTCCGTATTTTAGTCCATGTAGCTTGTCTTAATCTGCGTTTAATTCTTGATTTTTTGGTATTGTAATTTTTAGTACATCATTTCTCTGACCGTATGTATTTATGGAAATTATGATAAATATCACTTTTTTTTTGGTAAGTTGCAGTGATGTCACCGATTTAATAAGTTAAGTTTAAAATGCACATATTATGGTAAAGTATTCATATTGCCTTTAAATAATCAATTTTTAATTCTTTTTATACTTCTATCTTTACACTTTGATCACTGAAAGCAGTAATTTCTCTCTCTCTTAAAACTTGTCTAAAAATCGATATACAATTTGTCTGAAAGTCGATGTGTTTTAGCACAGTATTTCTTGTTCTTACGCGAGACAAGGGCTTGCCCAGGGATCACAACTTCAACTTTAGGCCACTAGGAAGAAGTCTTTACCCCACTTTTGTAAAAATCTCAGAAAGTAAATAAAATGTCTCGGGCATTACAAGAAAAAGTCTTGGACACTTTTTAAAAGCACAAACCATTAAAAAAAAGTCTCGGACACAGTTTTAAAAAGCTCGGAGCTTTGAAAAAAAAAATCTCGGAGCTTTTAAAAAAAAAAACTCGGACACTACAAAGATTAACATATCTAATATTCCAAAAGAAAAAACTCGGACGTGTTTCAAAAAGTCTCGGATTTGATTCAAAAAAGCTCGGACATGTTTCAAAAAGTCTTGGAGATTCAAAGTTAAACAAACCAAATTTTACTAAACAAAAAGCTAGGAAGTGTTTCAAAATGTTCGGAGCTTTGAAAAAAAAACTAGGAGCTTTGAAAAAAGAAAACTCGGAACATTGAAAAAAAAAGCTCGGAGCATTGAAAGAAAAGCTCGGAGCATTGAAAGAAAAACTCGGAGCTTTGAAAAAAAAAAGCTCTGAGCTTTGAAAAAAAAATTGAGTTGAAAAAAAAACTCTGAGCTTTGAAAAAAAAGCTTTGAGTTTTGGAAAAAAGATCGGACTATATAAAAAAAACTCAAGTTTGGTTCAAAAAAACTCAGAAATGTTTCGAAAAGTCTCGAAAACCTAGATATTCATCTTCGTCAACACACAACATATCAAATAAATAAAAAAATCCGGGGGCACTGCCCCTTTCCCCTCGCCAGCTGACCGGGCAACTGGACCACCACGAGCTCGGCGGAGAGCTCAACCCCCTAATGCATTTACGTAGCACCATTCTGTCGTCGTTCGAATGATTGTCTGGGTTTCAACAGGATTTTCTCTCTCTACTTCACAACTCTATCACTGTAAAATGAATTAAAGAAATCTGATGTGGAATAACTATTGGAAGTATTTTTATCCGTTCACCATAATAGGTGTCTTTTAAACATAAGTTATTAAAGCGATGACAATGTTGAAATTCCCTCTTTAACAATATGTATTTTAGTCTCTACTGTTCAAAACTTGAGCCCACCCTAGTTCAACCCAAAGTCCGTCCCTGGTTATACGGTTTTATTAAAATAAAATCATATATCATTTTTTAAAGTATAAAATCGGATTACGCCGAATAATGTAATTTGATTTGATTTTTTTATCCATCCCTAATTATATTAGGTTATGTTCTTTTAACCTATCCCATTACGAGTTAACTAAAAATTATAGTACCAACAAACCAACCGTGACAAAATTGGATCCTTAAAATACGATTTTCCGTAATTTGGATCCTTATCCGATTGCAACGTCCGTAAGAAAATTGCAAACGTGCATTTTTAGTGGGGATAGTCAACCTTTACTGCCCTTTCGATAAAGTTAATGAATAATAGAGGATATGATTTATCAGTATGTTTTCAGTCACATTACATATAAGTGACAAGTGTACATCTGTGTCAGTTTAACCAACGAGAATAAATAAAGACAAAACAGTCAAGAATATTTAAGAACAAATAGACAAGCAGATGAGGTGGATTTAGAGTCCTTCACATTCATATTCACATCTATCACGTCTCCGGCCAATAGAAGCGTAATATTTTTATTTAATGTTTGTATATCCTATAATATTACCATATCAGATATGATATGATTTGGTATCGTATATTTTCTGTATAGTATATTTTTTTATGGTTGTTGTAAAACTAGTAAATAATATTCAAAGAAATAAATGAGAGGAAGACAATAGTGAGAGAACGATAGAACTTGTATATTTATTTATAAAGTTTCAGCTGAAAAATTAAAAATTACAACCTAAATGAGTAACAGAAGTCTTATATATAGACTTTTACAAGAGCAGTCAAGAGAGAACCGGAGAGTAATCTGTGATGATGAAAACAAACAAATGATGAAAGACAAGTGGGCATTGATGATGATAACAGCCGAAGTCAACAATAGAAGGTTTGGTGGGGAAGCCAAGTTAAAGAGGTAAGGCGGTGGAAAGACATCATACTTACAACACTTTCTCTTGGATTTCCAAAACTTGTATTTTAATTTGTTAGGTAAAATTCAATAGAATAAAAACCTCGACAATAATATATACAATGATTTTCTGTATCTTGTGGTGTTAGACGTTTTCAAAACTCTCTCGTTAAAAATCTTATCAGGAAAATCCAGTGGGATAAAACCTGATCGAAGGGAAAAAGAGTATAGTGTACATATGTCCAGAATTATTATTTTCTTCGAAACACTTCTCACATTTACACTTAGCTAGGAAAAACTAGTGGTATAAAAACCATAACGAATATATTCATTCATCTGTTGAATCGAAGTAATATTTATGATGATCTTTATGGATCAAATGATTTCTGGGTGTGTTTAGAGAATTACCTTATTAAAACCTTATCAAGAAAACCCAATGGGACAAAAACCTGAGTGGAAGGAAAAAGAATACAATGCACATATCCTTAATATAATTAATATACTTCATTTGATATGCTTCCCCTGATGAGACGCTCCCCCTGATAAAAATTCTTTTGCAGCAATCTTCTTGATTGCTAAACTGAAGCATATGGATGTTTATTTCATGAAATAACATCATAAATGATTATGGGAGATTATAAGCAAAGACTTGCTTTATGGAGTAATATCAATATGAAATCTTTTCAACATATCTTGATTGATAGATAAGCATTCCATTTTATCTATGATCGATCTTCAGGTCGAGACAATATTTACTTTCTCATTTCTTTATGAAGACACATGAGTATTTAATATGATTTACTATATCCCTATCTTATCGGATATTGACTGAGACGGTTATACCAAATCCGTTCATATTGTTTTTAATCCATATAAGGATTTTTGTATGTTTATCAAATACAGATTACGAGATCTCGATTTATATGCTTCTAGCATTTTTAATCCTTCATGGATTATAAATATCTGTATTGAGTGAATCATATAGATAAATGATTACTATATCTAGAAGACGTATTTCAAGCCTTTCAAAGGCAGCCAAATTTATTAAAAATTCAGAACGTAATCGTATTCATCACTAATGAATATCAAGTTTCTTTGAGAAACCTTGTACTACGAGTCGTACCTCATATCTCACAATCTCGTTTTTCTCATTACGTTTCCGTATAAAGACCCACAAGTATCCAATTAGTTTGACATCTTCAGATGTTTGGAGTACTATTGGTTTAAATACTTTATGTTTGACTTTATAAAGTCAGTTCTTCTTAAATTGCTTCTTTTCATTTAGGTCAATCATGCATTTGTCTATAATCATTGATATCAAGAAAATCATAATTTTCATTTATAATTTCAGCAACGCTACTGTGTATAAAAATACATCTTCAATGCTTGTCTTCTTATGATTCCACATTTCTCTCATACAAATTATAGAAATTTTCGCCATACCTATATTCTTGTATCTCTGTTGAGATTACTTCCATTTCAATGGATTTAGTCATTTCATAGACTTGTATGATTTATAGAATTTCTCTCAATTTCTATATTCTCGTATCTCTGTTGAGATTTCTTCCATTTCATTGGATTTAGTCATTTCATAGACTTGTGTCTCTTTAGATATATCAGATTCATATAGAGTTGATTTAGAGAAAGTGAATTTATTTATAACTTGAGTTTTGTTTATCTTTAGGATCTCGATAACAATACCTTTCAAAGGTTCATAAGTTTATGATATCCATCAGATGATTTATTTGTTACAATTTGTTTTGATTGTTCTTGTAGGATAATTATCCGGCTGGGGTTTATGAGATAACAACTTATAAAATCTTGTTAACCTTTAATATACCATGTAACAGATTAATAATCATCTGATAATCAATTATCTTCCATATTTGAGAGATACGAAGATTGAAATGAGACACATATATAAATAGATAACCGAACTAGTATCTCTATTTTGTATATAAGTAACTTTTCATTTACTTTTCTCTTCTATAGAAACTTTCCCACTTGGAAATTAATCAATATGATAATATGCATATTGTGCATAAAAATATAAACTATCAGAAGTTTAAATGATCTAATAGAAGATTATTCAAAATCAACATTAATCTCATAATGATATATAAGTCATATCTTAGATCATGCAAGAGATGCAAATAAGGAGATATACAACACAATCAAATAGCTTAAAAATGAGTAAGTTCTTATATAGAATTTAGTAACTGTATCGAAGTAATAAAGTTCTCGCAGTTACTTGGAAACGTTTAACAAGTGATTCCTCTTATCCATTTTGATTATTAGCATATCTGAAAACTAGATGTTGAACATCAATTCCAGCTGCTTTACCATATTCATAAAATATCTTGTAAGTTCAATCAAGTTAATATACCTGGAAAACTAATAATCAGTGCAAGTAATATGGAGATATTTGATAATAAACAAACATGTGATCATCTCGTAGATGCGTCAATTAGAACCATATAATAATGAAATAGATCATTGGTGGATGAATATGTCCACATATATCCCTTGAATTATTTGTAAGAATGATGAGGATTCAAAACCAACTTTTATAATAAGATGATTTTACTGTTAGTCTCCCATGTGAACATGCAGTACATAAGTTCCCATTGGATAAAGAATCTTTTGGTTCTTTAACCGATATCCATGAAAATTTTAAATAATTTTACTTATCATTGTAGATTCTAGGTGACTGATACGGTCACGCCAAAGTATAAACATTTTGGGATACGAGAACTTTTGATTCATAACTGCATAAACATCTACACTCTTTGTCATAGTGTAATATAATTCAGATGATAAAGCACACAGCTTTTCTGTAATGACTTCCTGATCTGAATCATGAGAAGTAATGCATATATATTAATTATTCTCATTATTCATATTTTCAATATGATATCCATTTATCCGTATATCTTTGAAATTAAACATATTCCTTTATATTCTGTTTGAATGCTATAAAATATCATCGATACACAATCAAATACCATCTGGTAATAAGATTATGGCTCTTCTAGAGCCTTTAATCAGATCTGTTGGATCTGATCTGGTAATAACCTTATATACCCTTGAAATAAATATATTTCTTTATGTTATATTTGAATAATATCAAGTATCATTGATATATAATTTAGTATTGTTTGATAACAATATCGTGGCTCTTCTGAGCTTTCTTTCAAATCCGTTAGACCTGGAAACAGTATTAATATTTGCTCAGAGCAAAGTCAAATTCATAATATATATCTGGCTCCGTAGAAACTGTATGAGTCATTGCACTCTCGGCAAGGCATATATTTTCATTCTGGAAATTTTATGGACATTACGATGCCATTTTATATCTCATCTGAAATGATAATAATCTCTCCCCCTTATTGTCTTTCATTAGGTTTATTCTGTAAACCCTTTTCTCTTGTCATTTACAAATATCCACTCATGGGATATATTTTGATAACTCGTAAATATAAATATATCCAAATTTACTCTCTTGATATTACTCCTTCAAGAACAAATATAAAATGGATAAAATATCTGAAATAAATATTATGGTGTGTTTAATATTATCTAGAGGGGAGGTGAATAGATTTTAATCAAATTTTACCCAATTTTCGTTAATGGTCAATTAGACGAAAATACTCCTAACTAGTCACAATAATATCACAAGTGTAATAAGTGCGAAAATAATAAAGACACTTGAGATATACGTGGAAACCCTCCAAATGGGAAAAACCACGGGCTGTTAAGTGCGCCACACTCGAACAACGAATCCACTGATGATAGAGGCATTACAACCTACTCCCGGTATATAACCAACTACCACTACCTAATCCAAGTATTAAGTGGACCTAGTCAAATTTGCTTACGCTTGAAGCAACCTACTCCCGGATGCAACACAAGACTTACTTCTCAATGAAGAGATAAACACCCTATGTGAATATATGATGATATTCAAACAACAAACAAGGTTAGGGTACTTTATATGCTTATCTAGGATAATGAGATGGCAATAAATGCAATCCTAGATATCAAGAGCTAAATGACATGTCATAAAGCTTAGCTAAACATAAACAAGCAATCCTATGAAGCTATCATAAAAGCCAAATCAACACATGTTGTCATTAAGCATGGCAAGGACTATAATGCAATCACTAAATGCAATTAAAGAGTCCTAAGAAATATCTAAATGCAAAGCATAAAGATTTAGCTAGAAGTTATCAATACCATCAATCCTAGCTATCACAATACAACACTCAATCATGTCATCACAACAATCTCTAATTTGTATCTATAAAATATTCTAAGAGCATACAAATAATTAAAGAGAAGGTTTAGCAAGTAAAACACTTAACTTGTAAGAAGATAGTGAAGAACTTACCAAACAAGATGTGATGAAGCAACCCTATCCATTGATGCACTATAAATGAACTTAGATGATGCAAGATGAAGTTTTGATGCACATGGGAATGCTTTGAGTGATTAAAAATTAGTTCTTGAAAGAGTTTTTCCTTTGAAATGTGTTCTAAGAAAAATATGTGATATTCTGAACTCATACACGACCTTAAAGCACTGAGTTATATATATATATATATATATATAAATTTCTAAATAAGGGGTCTTGAGTTCGCTAAAAAAGTGCGGATTCATGACTTTCTCTCCGATTAGTGTAAAAATGATGCGATCGGCCAACTTTTCAGTTGCTTGGATGGCAGTGCTTAATCATGTTAAGTGCAACTCTCTTCAACTATATCTAAGAATGAAATTGGGGGGGCTGGTTTTCTTTCGTCAAGACCAGAGCATTTTAACGTCAACAAAAGTAGGCACTGGTAACGTGATAGTGGCATACTCGCCAAGTGGGATTTTCCCTTTACCATTTTATTTGTGGTTAGGATTCCCTGACCTGAAGGAGTTAGAATTCAAAATTCTCATTTGGGAATGGTGCGGCAGATGCTCGTGGAGGCTTGTGCCCCTGACTGGAGATTCGTAGAACGCTTTGCTGCGGATCTTGAGTCACGGCTCTAGAAAAAAACGTTCCAGCTTCCTCTGTGTGCGCTGGTGACGTGCGTTGGTCGAGTATCGCACCATCTACGCACAACCTAATTTTACAATAGGCACTGGATGAGTGGCGCAACACATGCGTAAATCCTCTGGAATGTTTGAGCTGGTGAGGCTGCACTAGTCGAGTAGTGCATCACCAGCGCACGCCCACTTTTTTCAACTGTGCGCGGGTGCAACAGCGCAGTTCAATGGCACATGACTAATGGCGTTCCACTGGAATGTTACGCTGGTCGAGTAGCGCACCACCAGCGCACAACCTGATTTTTCAATACTCAAACACACATTTTCAACAAGTTCAAGAGTGATGAAAGTGCATCCTATTCTAATGCCTAGCATGACATAAAACTCTAATTACAATATGCAAATAAATCAACAAGAGTCATTTAAATCGAAATGCACACAAGTATAAACACTCAACATATATGAATAAGAGTTATGCATGAATATGTGAGTGTGTGCAACTATCTCTTCAAAGCAAGTAAGCACAAGAATTTTACCTTTGGTGCTTCTCCTCTTGAGGTCTTGAGAGCCTAAGCTACCTCTACATAATACCCTAAAAATGAGATTTGTTCACGAAATAATTCAATCAACAAATGAGGACTTTACAATATCCTTTACAATCTCAATATACGTGATATTAGGATTTAAATCCCTTTAATGATACTCACAACATCCAGTTGCATGTGCAAATCTTTGTTCTCAAATAAATGATACGTTAGGATCTTAAATCCCTTTTTATGATACTCACAACATCCTGATGGATGAGTAGAATGGAATAAAATATTATTTTCAATTTCTTTATTCGATAGGATCTTAAATCCTTGTTATTATACTTACAACATCCTATTGGATGCTTATGAAATGGATAAAATATTATTTCCAATTTCATTATTCGTTGAGATCTTAAATCCTTTTTATGATACTCACAATATCTTGTTGTATGTGTAGATCATTTTTCTCAAATGAATAACATGTAAACATATCACTTCATATATATGAGTAACCTCATATTCTGAACGAGTTTGAAACCCCAGGTTCCAAATAATAAAGTATGGCTTTCATATATATAACACTGGATCCAGAACTCCAGGTTCTCATCGGTTATCAAAACCGTACCGTATGACATTCATGTATATAACACTGGATCCAGAACTCCAGGTTCTTATCGGTTTTTAAAACCGTACCAAATTAAATTTCATAAATCTAGAAACTTTATGTTCTAGTTAGTTGGTCTAGACGATATCATATCTTACGTATAAATAAATAATACGAATATTTAAATAGCATAATAATTATACAATTATCTGGAGACACGACCAAAGCCATTCCTAAGACACGACTGAAGCCAGTCCTAAGACACGACTGAAGCCAGTCTCGAGTCATGGCATAAGCCAGTCTCATATATTGTGTACAAATAAATGTTGAATATTTAAACAATTTATTTGAAGACACAACATAAGCCAGTCTGGAGACACAACATAAGCTAGTCCGGAGATACGGACGAAGCCAATCTTATATATCGAGGACATAAGTTCTCTCGATATGAGCATAAAATTAAAACATTTCAGGGACATAAGTTCTCCTGATATGAGCATAAATTTAAAACATTTCAGTTAAACAAATCCAGAATTATATATATGAGTTCCGTTGACGACATAAGCCATCTTGTTATACGAAACTATATATACATATCCAGAATGTTGAGATATAAGTAAATTACCAATTAGGGGATCCTATATGCAATATTGCTAGAGATCTGAATCTTTCATCGCACCTGAAAATAGAGTTAATAAAGTTTGAATAAGTGAAAACAGTACTTACAAGCAAAATTAGTTGAAACTGATGGCACGGTTGCGTTCGGAACGGTCAAAATAGCTAGAATATTCCCCAACCGGTGATGTGGCACACACTAACGTGGCACCAACGGGATGCTGACGTGGCACGACGGAGCGATGATGTGTCGCTGATGTAGCGTGACTTGACGATGACGTGGCACTGACATGGCGCCATAGTATCATCTTCTTCCTTGAAAATCTGCAGAAAAATTATGAATTTTTTTTCAGATTTGACCAATCTTTAACTGTGGCTAGGGAGTTCGTTAGAGCTCCGTTTGATACATGATCAGTGGCGTCGGAATCGTATTGCCGAGAGGAACACAACGGCATCCTACAAAAAATGATTCAAGCACTTAAAATTTCTGCACTCATTCTAAAACTAAACTAAACTCTCAAAAACTTTCACTGTAACAAAATTACTATATGATATGCCTAATGTATACTCGTGCTGATAACGTGTTATAAAATTAGTAAATAATATTCAAAGAAACAAATGAGAGAGAGACAAGAGATGAGAGAACGAGAGAACGAGAGAACCTTTGTATTTATTTATAAAGCTTCAGCTGAAAAATCACAACCCAAATGAGTAACATAAGTCTTATATATAGACTTTTAAAAGAACAGTCAAGTGGAGAGAACTGGAGAGATGAGATTATAAGCGGTGGGTTATTGCAAGTGATCTGTGATGATGAAAGCAAACAAATGATGAAAGGCAAATGGGTGTTGATGATGATAGCAGCCAAAGTCAGCAATAGAAGGCTTGGTGGGGAAGCCAAGTTGAAGAGGCAAGGCAGTGGAAAGACATCAGGAATTGCAACAATGGTATATTTTTTATATGATATATTTATTTTATGGTTTATTATTTTTTAGTTTCTGTTTTGATTAGCTCCGGTTTTGAATCCCTTGTATAAACTATACATAAGCTTCATATTGTACAAAATAATTATTCAGAGAAATACAATTCCTTTTCAAATTCTACCATGGTATCAGAGCCATAGTAATTTAGTTCTAATTTTTTTTCTCTGAATTCGGTCTTTTACACGTTCTTCGTTAGACACATCATCGTGTTTACACACATATCATCGATCCAAGCTCTCAATTTTTTTATTGGTTCGTTTCATTCGCAACCTATTTTGGTGTTTCTATTTCTATTTTGGTTGTGATTCAGTGATCTAAGAACCCCGCCTACATCTACTACTTTAGTGATTTGTTACTTGCTCTGCTCCCTAACTATTTGAATTTTTACTATCATATTTTTTTATTTGGTGCTTTTGATCTGTCTTTTTATTTCATGGCCATGGAGAATTCTTGGAAGTTGGACGTATCCCAACCCATTCAAATTATTTTGGATGGACCCAATTATGAGTTATAGGCTTAAGCGATGCAAAGTTTTCTTAAAAGGAGTAAATTGTGGCGATATGTTACCAAAGATATACATAGCCTACTCTCGTTAAGTCTAAGATAGATGATACCGAATATATTACAATGCCCACTCTAGCCAACTCTGAGACAGATGATAAGTATAAAGAACGACTTGATGATTGGGAAAGTAAACATTATCATATCATCACATGGTTCCACAACATATCGATTCAATCTATCAACCTTCAGTTTGGTAGATTTGACTTAGCCAAATCTATTTGGGACTTCTTAGCTCAACGGTATACTTCCTCTGATCTTTCACATTAATATCATTTATTGTATACTCTTCATCAGTTACGACAGGAACCTGGTCAGTCTATTGCTGATTTCCACTCCAAGATGCAATTTCTATGGGATCAACTAGCACTATATGAACCTAATTGGAAGAATAATTCTGATGTCGTCCAATTCACATTTTATAGAGATCATCAGTGCCTGATACAGTTTCTCATGGCTTTGACTGATGCATTCAAGCCTACACGTGCATCACTTCTTCATCGCCATCCGCTGCCCTCTCTTGACCATACTTTTTCTGAATTAATATCAGAAAAGACTCGACTTGCCACCCTTCAAAATCATCGCACAGATATTGTTTTGGATACTCACTCTCATCAGTCATCTCACCAGAGATTGTTTTACAAATATTGTCGCTAAGCGGGCCATCTTATTCTTCAGTGTCCCATTAGACGTTGCAAACATTGTCAAAAGGTTGGACTAAGACACTTCAATGATACTTGTCCCATCAATCCTAATAAAGAGGATCTTCTACAAAACCCAAGGGTGCCTTCTTCAAGAATTCGAACAGCAGTCAACAATTTTCTACTGCCACAGTTGATGACACTCAAGGTACTGTTGCTTCTGATTCACCATCTTTTTCATTCTTACTCCATGATCTCGAGTCCATGCTTCAACAAATTCTATCCAAATATGGTAATCCTTCTATTTCTGCGTCATCAATATCATCAGGTACTCCTACTTGGTATTTTGATTTTGCATGTTGTAATCATATGACCTATGATCATACTTTATTCTAGGAAAAATCGTCATCATCTAAATTACATGTCCTTTACACTGCTGACGATTCATCTATGCATGTTCAACATGTAGGTGATATTTCTATAGCAAATCTCTATGTGTCTAATGCTTATTTTATTCCTAAGCTTACACTGAATTTACTTTATATGGGTCAATTATGTGAACATGGATTTGATGTCATTTTTACTTCTTCTGGTTATCATGTGCAGGATCCGCAAACGGGGTAGACTCTTGGGATAGGCCATAAAGTGGACACTTACGCTCTGTAACTGATGAACATGTTGATTGCCTATCATGTCAACTTCCAAAACAAACTGTTTTACCTTTTAATAATAGTGATTCTGTTTCTCATGTGCCTTTTGATTTGGCTCATTCTGATTTTTAGGGACCCTCACCTACCATTACTATAGGGGGATCCAGATATTTTGTTATTTTTTTTATGATTATTCCCGATATACATGGATTTATCTCATGCATAATAGGTCCGAGTTTCCAAAAATATACTATGATTTTTCTACAATGATTAAAACTCAGTTTTTTCAATCTATCAAAAAATTGCGTACTGATAATGCCATGGAGTATAAGGATGCAACAATGTTAAATTTCTTAAGTCAAAATGGAACCATTTGTTATCGATCATGTCCTGGAACATCCCAACAAAATAGGCGTGTTGAATGCAAACACAAAGACATACTGGAAATTGTTTGTGCACTTCTTATCTTTTCTTCATGTCCATAATGTTTTTGGGGGGAAGCTGGATTGACTGCAATGTACACAATTAATTGGGTTCATTCCCTAGTCATACAAAAGCAAACACCTTATGAACGACTTTATGCACATCCCCAAATTATCAAAATCTTAAAGTTTTTAGATGTGCATGTTTTGTTCTCCTTCAACCACATGAATATACCAAGTTAAAACCACAAGCTCGTTTCTGTTGTTTTCTTGGATATGGCATTAAACATAAAAGTTATAGATGTTGGGATCCTATGTCGAATCGTCTTCGTATCTCTCGTCATGTCATCTTTTGGGAACATAAAATGTTTTCGTCCATGTAAATATTTCACATTTCACACACTTCACCTAATAGATTTTTTTATAGATACCCATATTTCTTTGTTTCCTGATGACATTGATCCAAGAACATCCTTTTAGGCTCAAACAGGTGCTTCTGAAAATATCTTGCCAACTCCAGAGTTGTCTGACTCATCTGCTGATCTTGTACCAGAGTCATCTCATTCTTCTCCACCTCTTATTCGTCGGTCTAATCGGGTAAGGGAACCATATGTCAAACTTTGAGATTTTCATTGTTTCTCCACTATTCTTTCCTTATATGAGCCTCAATCTTATAAAGAGGTCGGCTTTAACTCTGTTTGGCAGCAATCTATGGCTGAAGAATTACATGCTCTTGAAAAGTCTCACATTTGGGATTTGGTTGATCTTCCTCTGAACAAAACGGCAGTGGGGTGCAACTCATGAAATGTGTATATAAGATTAAAACTAAATCTGATGGTTCTATTGAGCGACATAATGCATATCTTGTAGCAAAGGGTTTTACACAAGAATATGGGATTGATTACAAGGAGACATTCGCTCCATTTGCTAGACTTACCTCTCTTCAGAGCTTATTAGCAGTTGCTGCAGTACGACAGTGGAAATTATTTCAGATAGATGTGAAGAATGATTTTCTTAATGGTGATCTTACTGAGGAGGTATACATGAAACCTCCCTCGGGTATGTACATCCTCCACACAATGTGTGCAGACTCCGTCGAGCATTATATGGTATCAAACAAGCTCTTTGGGCCTGGTTTGCAAAATTCTCTACCACTGTTATGCAATTTGGTTTCACTTATAGCTCATAGATTTTGCATTACTTCTTCGCAAGAATGACCATAGTTGTATCTTCTTGCTACTTTATATGGATGGCATGATTATTACAGGCGATGACCTTGTCTGCATTTTTGATTTTAAAGACTACCTTCAACAACATCTTGAAATAGAAGATCTTGGGAATCTTAGTTATTTCCTTGGTCTTTAGGTTTATTCTGACTCTAACGGGTACTATCTTTCGCAGGTAAAATATGTTTTTGATCTTCTTGCTCAAGCCGGGTTATCTAACAATAAGATGACTGCTAGTCCTCTTGAGGCTAACGCTAAATTAACAGCTAAGGAGGGCATACCACTTAGTGATCCCACTATCTATCGACATCTTGTTGGTAGTCTTGTTTATTTAACGATTACTCGACCAGATATTGCATATGTTGTGCATATTGTCAGTCAATTTATGTATGTTCCACACTCCACTCATTTTGCGGTTCTTCTTCACATTCTACGTTATTTGAAGGATACTATGTTTCATGGTCTTCATTTTTCTGTTCATTCATCTCTGGAACTACATGTTTATTTAGACGATGACTGGGCCGGTGATCATACTGATCAACGATATACTACTGGATTTTACTTCTTTCTTGGGAATTCCTTAATTTCTTGGCATAGCAAGAAACAGACTGTTGCAGAAAGATCCAATACTGAAGCTGAATATCATGTAATTGTTGATGCTACTCAAGAACTTCTTTGGTTATGTTGGTTACTTGAAGACATGGGGGGTCATTCATACCACTGCTACTCATCTTCATTGTGACAGTCATAGTGTTATTCAGATTGCTTATAATGATGTATTTCATGAGCGTACTAAACAGATTGAGATTGATTGTCAATTTATTCCCCAACATGTTAATCAAGGTGCTGTTAAACTTTTCTTAATCGCCTCTGTTGATTAGCCTACAGATATCTTCACCAAAGCTCATTACCCTTGCCAATTCAGCGACTTAGTTTCCAAACTAAAGCTTGCTTCCATCTTGCAATCTTGAGTTTACAGGGGGATATTACCATCTCAGATATGATATGATTTGATATGGTATATTTCATATATGGTGTATTTCCTTTATGGTATATTTTGTAAGCATTATATAAAGAAATAATTAAATCCTGTATTTTATACATAACGCAGCGAAAAACATCCAAGTTATAGAGAATCTTAATCTCGAATCCATAATAAGGCAATAACCTAAAAAGAACAATAGAAAGTCTTCTACTCTCTTTACCTAATGAGGAGACAGTTCTGTAACACGGGCTATGAGTGAGAGTAGGGACCCCTTATAAATTATATATCTTCCTAGAATCCTAACCCATAAAGGATTCTCAACCCTAATAGAATGGCTAGTCCTAAAAAGAATACTAGTCACACAAGTAAACAATAGCTCATATCATATCCTATATATATTTAATATAGCTAAGGTGCACCAAGCCCAACAGATATTGATCACAATCAAACGGGCTCTATCCGGTCAACTCTCTCTTACTTAAACATTCCAATCAATTCGGTTTTCATAAACTCAAAATATAATGTAATATACTGCTCACAATTTTATAAATATCTTTCATTCTCCCACTTGATCTACATAGACATTATTATTTTAGATTTAAAAATTAATTTTAGAAAACGATACTTCGAATTAACAAACAATTATATGTGGCCACAAAGAATGTTTAAGAGAGTAAAACCTTTCATCCATTCAGTCCAATAGAACCTCAAGTATCCAATTACATAGATCATTACATCTTTAATCGACATAAGACCATATGTAATCAAAATACCCTTAGCTCAACCTACCTGGGTAAAATGATATGTATGTGTGGTATGGAAATTACATGCAAATGTGATCATAATGCTTATTTCCATATAGGTCAAATTTCGCATAATGCGAAGCAGCTTAAGACAAAAAACTTAATGTCTTAAGCATCTTACACTCATTTGCCAAACATTTTGACCATGAGTTAAACCTCACTTAAGACGGATAAAAACTTTCTATCTTAAGTAATGTTCTCTCATCCGTGGAAACTTTGTACCTTATGAGTGAACTGTCCCTTCAAAGCCAAAAGCTTTGAGATTTTTTATCATAACCAAACATCTGTGTACACACAATAACAAATATGACAAACATCTTAAAATGCATATACAATACATGCTCGAGAATATAAAACAAATATGCATAGAAGAAATGCAATTAATCTAATAAAAAAAACAACTCCCACTAACCAAACATATCAAAAATATCAATAATTCAATGCAGGACACAACATGCTCCACAAAACCTTCGGAGTCAAATATCTTAGTTAGAGTATTAAGAATTATTTTGTGGCTATTATAAACTTGCAACTCTTAAATCTTCTCTACAACCACATTATCTATATGGTTAAACATCTGAGATCTCTTAGCATATATATATATATATATATATATATATATAAGATAAATACAGTGAAATCATCACATAATAAGCCACACATTTCTTTATTCGTACATACATGTGAGCATGAAATAATTAACCTCTACAAATACGATGAAACCTCCTTTTTTTATTGCAGATACATACATGACATTTTCTTATGAGAATGCTCCAATTTACTTAGAGAATTAAAAACTTATGTAAGTTTAACACTTTTACCGATAGGTATCTCAAATAAGTAAACTGGTAATCATATTAATCCTTTAAGTGCTCTATTAATATATTTTCTCAATAGCATTAACAAAATAAGCTTGTTCGAGATTTTTTCACCTCAAAATACTAAAGATAAAATTCTTAATGTCACACAAATGACAACATAGAGCACATAGAAAATAAACTTACTCACATTGACCCTCAGTTATGTCTAATGGCAAAATAAAAAGTTTTAACAAAGTTATAAAATGTCACTACTTTATTAAACAAAACACCATTGTCTAGAAACTTGATTAACTATGTCAATGAAGTTTTAAAGTATGCAAACTTAATACTGATTTTTCAAGTAAAACTTTCAAGTCATAAATCTGACCACCTGACTTTCAACATTATTTTCAACCAATTAGTTTGCAACTGTTTGACAAATAAATCAAAAACCAAATTCCAATAACATCCAAAATTACAATTCAACAAATATGACATTTATTCAATATAAATATCACAAGCACAATATTTCTTCCTTAAACGCAAGTCTTTGAAACAATATCACTCTCTCCCCTTAAGAATGTATAATGCATAGATGCAATAATTCTTATAAATAAAATATAACATATTCTATAAACTATTATCAATAGTTTCTAACCTTTGTAGTCATATCTTTATATTTTATGATATCACTTTTGATACAATTAATCAAAAGACATAAAACTAAGAATTTAAAATAATCAAAATGTCCTAAGAACCAATTATCTCCATTTATCATTTGGTCATGTGATTAAAAATATTATATCTAAACTACAAGAACAATCATCAATCTAATTCTAAGACCTAAAAGTAGAATTTATAATACGATAAGAGTTCGAAGATCCATAAAGATTATTATTTACAAAAAATCACCATATAACTTACTAGGTAAAATCATAAGCAAGAATGCATTATCTTGAATAAACTTTAAATTATTACTTTAAATTCTCAATCATATTATGAAAATTGTACTATGCATTACATAACCAAAATCGGAAATATCATCCAATAAAACTTTTAGGATTTAAAGATGATCTAAATGTTACCATGAATTCATTTGAATTCTAATAAAACCTCTAAACTACTTGGTCGATTCCTGTTAAAAACTGAGTTCATTGAAAGAATTTATAATATAAAATGTATCACAAGAAACAACTCACCAAGAGCTTAATTAATAATTAATCAAATAATTCAAAACATAAATCAAGGGTTACCTTTTCATGCGATAGCAAATTATTTTATTTTCTCGGTATTTTTTTTGATTTGCTATGTTGAATTGTCAAGATTTTCAGTTTATTTCCTATGGTGTTTGTACCCTATCACCTTTATCAAAATAACAAACAAAAGATATAACTTCATAAAATAGATTAATCCTCATCTATTTATAAGGCACTAGACCTTAACAAACTTTCGACAATGGGTTCACTAAACTTTATTTATCCTTTAATCATCGCTAAGGTAAAAAACCAATTGGAGCGTCTCATCTAATCCATCAAAAAGGTCCATCAATCAATATCTTAATGACATGTATTTAGATATAGTAGAGGTGTTTAAAATAAATTAAATCACAGTATATTCATGTTCATATCGATTTCCAAAATCATTATAAATAATGATTTAACATGGAAATCCAACACAATATCATGATCTGTCTTTTGGACAAAGACCACAACGCACATGTTAAAACTTTTCTATAAGTGATTAACCTCTTTGGGAGATAAACATCACTCTTTACTCTTCAATGCTCACAAAACTTACACAAGTGATGACTCTCTTAGGCAGGTGATGAACACATGTATATTTTTACCACAATACACTTCAAAACCTTAATCATTGATAATCCAATTAATATTGTGGAATCTTAACAACTAGTTCACTACATAAATACATAGTCATCCAACCCCATAAATATTCCAAACACAATTGATTATATAATTTTATCAAAAAAGATCATTATAAAATCTTAATGGTCAGCCCACTACGTAGAAACACAATCATCCAAATTTATAATATTTTCTAAAATAATCAATTAATGTTCTCAATGAAATAAAAAAATCATAATGAAATATTAATAGTTAGTCTACTACGTAGAAATGTAACCATCTAATTCCATAATAATTTTATAGGTTATACATTTGTAAACCAAGAACTGCAAATCCAATATCATTACATCCAACGTAAATATATATATTTCTCTTAATCAATCCAACATGGTCACATATAATTTTTGTTTTAAGAATTATACAAAATATATAACTTTTTAATTTTATATTGAGTATATATTATTTGTAAGCATATAGAATATGTAGGTATCATTAAGTGTTGGGCACTTTCATTCAATTAAATGAAAATATATTAAAGGCAACTTCCAAAATATCTAACATTTATATCACATTATATAAATGAATACCTCAAGATAATGAACCTCCTACAGAGAAGAACATCACTCATCACACATCACACATGTCTAACATTTACAACATATTGTATACTCGAGATAATGAATCTCATATGGAGAAGAACATCATTCTTCACAGGCATATAATTCCATCATTGCAGTTCAAATTTAATAATTGTTAACTAACGAATTTCTTAAAATCTTGATGATTAGTCACTATGTGAAGCATAATAATCAAAATCATGAAAACATTCTATCAATTATTAAAACTTACCAAATTAATAATCGTTATCGAACTAAATTTTCAAAATCGAAATGATTATTCAATTCGTGAAACATAATCACTCGATTCACGAGAATATTCAAAACAAATTATTAATTTTAACCTTATCAATAATGGATAACCGACAAATTTATTAAAATCTTAATGATTAGTCACTACGTGAAACGTAATCATCTAATTTACGAGAAAATTACATCAATTATTGAATCAAAATCATTAATAATCGATAATCTACGAATTTCTCAAAATCTTAATGATTTGCCACTATGTTAAACATAATCATCTGACTCATGAGAAAATTCTTTCAATTATTAATTTTAAACAAACTAATAATTATTATGAAAACTGAATGATTAGTCACTACGTGAAACATAATCATCTAAAACCATAATGACTATTTATGAACCATAATTATTCTCATACAATTTTTGGAAAATTTTAAAATTTCCTTGGATGTTGGTAAATTTTGAATTGGCCCCTATATTTATCAAAATATTAAATTGGCCTGATTACTTTATGAAATTATAAATCTGCCCCAACACATAACAAATTATAAATAGATACCTTAATGTTTTAATTAATTCAAACAGACCCAAGAAAAATTGCATAACAACTCAATATTCTATCTAATTTACAAAGAGTGGCCCAATCCAAAATCAAACCAAGAAACCCTAGGTTTCGTGGCCGCCATCCAATCCCACTTCCATCGGCACCAGAACGGTGGTAACCTAACCGGAATAGCAACGACAATCCAACCCAACAGCGAGATTAGTTCGACTCATCAGATCCATAAGTACTCGCAAATCAAATCGATAAATTAGAGATCCGCAACAGCGAGATCTCTTCAACGACGACAAGTCACATCGTCGCCGAGAAGAGGATGGCCAACCACGTCTTCGACGAATTCGCGCGGCGAGGTATGGTGCAAAAAACCAGATCGACTCGCATCTGGGGTCTTCTGGCATAAATGACCCGCTTCAGAGCGTAGGTCTGAGTTTTCTAACGCAGTGACCCGAATCAATGAGCGGGTCTGGGCCATCGACCCACATCTGATTACGGATTTGGTGAGAGATCCATCAACCTTTTGGTGTGATCGACCCGTGACAGGCGCTGGTCTAAAACCAGACCCATCGACCCACAATCTCGCATCATCTGATACGATTTGATCCAATCTGATTCTACAACTGATTAGATATTTGTCTTCAACCACCGGATTAGAACCACCATAAAAAAATTGCTCATGCCGTTTTTAAGAATTATTACAATAAATTAATTCATTAAAAAAACAAATTTGATGATTCAAACAATCCATATAATCGGATGCATGCCAAAAAATCAGCATCATCACTATTGTAATGATTGAAAAACAAATAAAATTATAAACGTTACTACTGATACATAATACTATAAAACTATTAAACAACTATATAGTACCATATGAATATAATTTGTTAAAATAATATTCATATAACCATCATAATAAAAAACGATAACCCAAATCAATGAGGACAACCACGAACACTCAAATCTAGTTATATCTCAAGTGTATATTAGAACATCGTGGAGTACAAATTTATGCTACCATGCAAACCCAATTTGTAGGTACTTAACTCCAAAATTGTTCTAACATTTATACATCTTGTCTCTAATAATTTAACTTTACTCAACATATTCTTTACAGTTTCTTATTAGATGGTATATCTTCACATATCTACTGTTCACAAAGGACGAGATTCAAAAAGAAAAAAGGCTATTCCAAAGAGACTAGAGGTGGATACTTCTACAGTCTTCAGGAGAACAAAGTACTTGTATCGATAAATGCAGCGTTTCTTGAGAATAACTATATAAGTGATCATAAATCTTGAAACATTGATTGTTAAATGAGTTAGAGCCTCGTATGACCAATGCTCAATCAATAAGAGTTGTTGTTTCACCTACGTCTGAAAGTCAGACAGTCTCTAATCAGACCACACTACCACATAAGCGAAGTGAGAGGGTTGTATGACAACCTGATCGCTATTTAGGTATTGAGGAGGCACATACTATCGTCTCTGATAATAGTGTTGATGATCCATTTTCATTTAAATATACAATGGAAGATTCTAACAAAAAGGAATGACTTAAAGTCATGAATCTCGAGATGGAGTTCAAGTACTCCAACTCAGTTTGGGAACTTGTAGACTTACTAGATAGGATAAAACCCATAGGTTGTAAGTGGATCTACAAGAGAATGAGAGGAGTAGACAGGAAGGTAGAGACCTTCAAAGCAAGGCTAGTGACGAAGGGTTATATCCAAAAGGAGGGGGTCGATCATGAAGAGACCTTCTCGCCAGTAGTTATGTTTAAGTCTATTCGGATTCTATTATCCATTGTTGTCTATTTCGATTATGAAATTTGGTAAATAGATGTCAAGACTGCTTTTTGAATGAAAATCTTGATGAAAGCATCTATATGATGCAACCAGAGGGATTCGTGTCCTAGGATCAAGAGCAAAAGGTTTGCAAGTTGCAAAGGTCTATTTATGGACTAAAGCAAGCATCTAGATCTTGAAACATTAGGTTTGATAATGCTATCAAAACCTATGGCTTCGAGTAAAACGTCGATAAGTCTTGTGTTTACAAGCGGATCGTTAACAAGAAGAGAGTTTTCTTTGTCCTATACGTAGATGATATCTTACTCATTAGAAATGATGTAGATGTGTTATCGAAAGTAAGGGGTTGGTTGACATGCCAATTCCAAATGAAAGATTTGAGAGTGGTGAGTTATGTTCTAAGGATCCAATTAATAAGGGATCGTAAGAACAAACTCTTGTCATTGTCTCAAACATTGTATATCGATAAGATTCTTGTACGATTCTCGATACAGAACTCTAAAAAAGGTTATTTACCTTTAAACATGGAGTTCACCAGTCTAAGGAACAATCTCCTAAGACACCTCAAGAAGTTGAGGATATGAGACAAATTCCCTATGTAACAGCAGTAGGTAGTCTCATGTATGATATGTTATGCACAAGATCTGACATCTATTTTGCAGTAGGAGTAGCCAGCAGGTTTCGGTCCAACCCAGGATTAGATCATTAGGTTGCAGTAAAGACCACTCTCAAGTATCTTCGGAGAACGAAAAACTATATGCTAGTATATTCATGACAGGATATGATCCCGTTAGGATATCTAGATTCTGACATTTAGTTAGACAAGGATTCTAAGAAATCCACGTCTGGGTCAGTATTCACCCTTGGTGGTAGAGCCATAGTATGGAGGAGTATCAAACAATCATGTATTGTTGATTCCACCGTGGAAGCCGAATATGTAGCCGCTTGTGAAACAGCTAAGGAAACTGTATGGCTCCGTAAGCTCTTGAGTGATCTGAAAGTTGTTCCCGATATGGATAATCCTATCACACTTTATTATGATAATAGTGGTGATGTGGCTAATTTCAAATAACCAAGAAGGTACAAAAGAGGGAATTATATAGAAAGGAAGTATCATCTCATCAGGGAGATAGTGCAGATAGAAGATGTAGCCGTGACCAAGATAACATCGCAGGACAATCATGTTAATCCATTTACGAAGACCTTAACAGTTAAAGTGTTTGAAGGTCACCTAAAGGGTCTATGATTACAAGATATGTCTCACCCACTTTAGTGAAAATAGGAGATTGTTGGGGTTTTTATCCTAAAGCTTGCATTTTATAAATGATGATAAATTATAAATAAAAGAAGTATTTTTTTCATTCTAATTATATGTCTCATACTTTAATATCATATGTGCTTAACATTTAAAATTGTCGGATGTCATCTCAAACCTAGTATATGAGTATCATATACAGATGAATTCAGTTTGAGACGTGCAATCTAAAGAGTTTGTAGAGAGCAAATAAAGTTGAGTACTTTATTTGTGGTTAATCTACAATTGCGGTTCATTCTGTAATATACGGTAGTCTTATCCTAAACTACTCATATGGTGATATGAGAATGGAGGCACCTTATATGATGTGATCATATAGGACTGGGCCACGATCTATATGAATCTATCATAATATCCATTATATAAGGAGATTCATGTATATCGACAAATGATGACTGTATATGGGTGATATTAACCCTGAGTGTCTTACTGACTCCTTCAGGTTAGATCATGGTTTTTGATTTACCATGGATAAGATTGGTGTAGCATTCTCGATCAATATCTCCATATCTTGAATTCGTGGTTTGGCTTGTGGCTGAGATGGTCTGTACACAATAGTAGAATCCACTTATTCTTGCGAGAAGTAGATAGTAGTTCCCTTAAGGGTTGATTCGGGGCTTGAACAATATGTGCGTTCTCTTTCTTCCGTAAAGAAAGTTAAGATTTATTGTTCATCAGATAATCAATGGTACTTAATGGAAAAGAAATAATTAAAGGGGTATAACGGACTTTATGACCCAGCTCTAATTATGAACTACTTATATAGGATCATACCATATGTAATAGCTATATCGATGGACATTAAGTTTTTGGTTTGTGTAAAAACATTTATAGTTACAAGAGTACAACTTCAGGTTTTTAGTGGAGTAACTCTGAGGTTAATAATCATGAATATTAATTAAATAGTATAATTAATTTTTTCCAAGGATTATTGGAGCTCAAGACTGTGGGTCCATTATGTCTCCTTGCTAACCCGGAACGCTGATGGTAACAACGATCACAGTTAATTAATTGGATGGTTCAATTAATTATGTTAAGAAAGTAACAAGGATTTCATTCAAGTAATTAATTAAATAATATGATTATTTAATTAATGGATTAATAATTAATTAAATTAAATAATTTAATTATTTAATTATATTAATAAATATGAATTATTAATAGAATTAATTATTTTATGGAGGTCAATGGTTCAAGCCAATACCAAAACAAGGATATAAAATTA
Organism: Dipteronia dyeriana; assembly: GCA_032871835.1. NCBI lineage: Eukaryota > Viridiplantae > Streptophyta > Magnoliopsida > Sapindales > Sapindaceae > Dipteronia > Dipteronia dyeriana. The sequence continues at coordinate 73,115,639 of CM065300.1, read as the reverse complement.
TATTGATTATTTTATTGACTCCGGTTACATTGACAACATTGAATAAATATAATTTTAGAATCCTATTTAATTTAGGTAACTTGTAACTCTATCTTGATTTTAAAAATATTAAATATCATGATATTAGTTTTTAATATTTGATATTTAATTATTTAAAACAAGATAAAATGATATTTTTTGTTTTTTTGAATACACGATATTTAAAAAAAAAAACTAATAATATCATATCAAGTAATTGTATTTGGTTTTTAATAAAACACTCAATTGTTGAGGTGTTGAAAGAGGTGAATACACAAAATGAAAAAGAAGAAACAAAAGTAAGAGGGGGTGCGGCCACGAGACCAAAAGAAAAAAAGAAGTTTTTTTATAAAACAATTTTGTCCATTCATGGTGGCCGAATTTCACGTATAAAAAACAAGAGTTATATTCGTAAGTTTATTCTACCTCCATACAATATCTTTAAACTCGTGAAGTATCCACACGCAGTTGTCGAAACGCTGGAGATAGCGAGGAAGATTCAGTAGTACAAATCGGGAAGCTATATTAAGATGTGAAAGAACAAAGGAATTAGCCTGTAAATATGATTTCGGATCTTTAACTATTATTTATTCTTATATAACGCATATGGTTATTAAGTCGTTTAAAATATTTTTAATAAGTTTTGAAATTTTCTCCTGCTAAACGACTCTAGGGCTTACAAATGGTATCATAATCGTAGAGAAATAAACAAATCGACAATGTGTTTCGAACCCCACAACAGTCACAGGTTTCATATGCAATTCTTCAAAATTCTCTTAATTTTGAAGTTCATACTAGACATGCATTTCTAGAACATAATATAACATGAATACGCATATATATATATATTCCAGAAAAATGAAATTAAACACTTGCATGTATGTGATGCAATTAGTGTTCATTTATTGTTCTACAAAAATAAAATAAAATAAACAAACATCCTAACATAGAATTCTTCTACCATAATATAGCCTCAAGCATGTGATACCAATTAAAGTAAAATTCGATATATAAAACGAATTCGAATCATTACCATTCACTATACGGAAATCTGAATTTCTACGGAAGCGGGATAGAACACTTGAGATTGAATCACCAGTCGGAGGACGATCATAGAATCTGAAAAGTCCCCTCTGATCACAATGCATAAACCCACACTTTGATTAAGATGGGAGAAAATTGTACAAATTTTCTCTACATCTATCTCGTGTTTCTCTCTATATTTTTGTTCTCTCTAAACACTTGTACACAAACATTGTTATACACCCTCTGACGCTTACACCAAAGCACAGACCTTTTGTTTTACATACACACTGCACACACTTCCCATGCCTTGCATTGCGTACACAATTGCTAGACATCCTATGTACATACCAAAAATACGTTAGTTATATATTTGTTAGCATTTTAACTGATGCATGTCTCATAAAACTGCTCGTGCAGTAATCATGTATGCCATGGGCTTGGGCTTCACCCACTTGAGTGTATAATGGAAGTTCAATCCATGGCCAAATATACTAACAGGTCCACTGTAGTGTCATAAGGTTAATCAATTCAAAAAATACAATAACAAATGGATCACAATTCACAACTCTCACCATAATAGTCAACAGATTTCCTTCACCTGCATCAACATAGCCATCAATGAAATATTGAAGCTTCACTGTCCCTCTCTGGAAGATAATAGTCCGAGTCTCTATTACGATTTACGTCATTCGCTTTCCTATATATATATATACAATCTATCCAGTCAAGTTGATTTATTTAAATTTTGCCATGTACATTTACTCCGCTTAATTAAATCTCAATTTTTTTATGATAGTTTTATTCAAATATATTGATGTGATTTTATATTATTAATTTTTAGATTTCAATATTGATTTGGAAAATTCTATCAACTCTAATATAATGTATGAAGATAAACTTAAAGTTCATATAATTATTATTTCCTTGACTGTGAAGATCGAATTGGATTTGAAATATTTAGTGAACAAAAAGTGTAGCTATACTAAACATGTGTAGTAACATCACTGGATTTGATGGTGATATATAGATATGATAATGTTAAAACTTAAATGTATGGAAGGAAGCCATTAATCTTATAATGGATTGATTGAGTTGTTGGAGTAAAATATAAAATATCTTTCTATGCATGAATTTGAAATAATTAGATTTCATATCAAGTAAAATTTGGAAACCTGCTAGCTAGCTAACCATCATATATACATAGATGATCGCTTTATTGTTTTGATATTGTTTTGGTTTCAAATCAAGTAATGTTTGAATGGCTCAAAACATCAACTTTGTGTCACAAGCATCAGCATGCATATGCGTAGAGGGAGATTTGTTCCTTTTACAAATTAGGTCGCATCCCAGCAAATTGATTCTCATGACTCTTTAAACATTATTTAATTTGTTTCCATTTGATGATCATGATATTTAATTGATATTTAATATTTGAAAAGAATATAGATCAAAAAACATTTCTGGACGTAAAGTAAAATACTTGAAAAGTCTATTTTTAAAGGGTATATATATATATATATATATATATGTAAATGAGTAATGTTACTTCACCTAAATTTAGTGTCCAAATCTGATGTCCAAATGATGTGGCGATACTCTAATTCATTCATTTCAATTGGATTAGATTTACATGATTTAAATGAATAGATTGAAGTGTTGTCACATCATTTGGGTACTGAATTTGGATAAAATAGCATTACTCATATATATATATATATATATACTTTTAACGAAAGTAGATTTATACTATGTTTGGGATTGTTTTGCTTAAGTTATAATCAACTTAAGAAAAAGAAATAGGTTGGTGTTTGGTAAACTATATTTTAAAATTGCTTAACTTTTGAAATGATGGAAAATGTATTGAACAAAATGACTAAAATAGACATATATAAAAATATTATAAATGAGAAGCATTTAAAAAGAAATAAGAGTCAACTCAGGAAAAAAATTATCATTCAGTCAACTCAGTTTATATCTAAAACACGACAACAACTGACCGAGTCAACTCAGGCTTTCCTCCGAGTCAACTCAGTCACCTTCTTCACCAACATCTCAACAGTCAACCTCTGCAACTCCGGCGTCGACTCTCTTACTCCATTTCCAGCTCCACCGAGATCGTCGTTAGCCGCCCTTTGCGACGAAATCACGACGGAGCAGAACCAATCTCGTTGAGATTTATCACGACGGAGCATAACCAAAATTATGGAATCTCAGTGGGAAGGCTTTGCGACAGAATCACGACGGATAAGAACCGACCTTTACGATGGAATCTCGACGGGTATACAACAAAGCTTTAACAGGCGTGAAACGATGGCGTTTTGAGGAAGTCGTAATCGAAGGATGAGGTGGAAGAAGACGAAACGGAGTTTGAAGTTGGAGAGAGCCGGAGGAGCTGGTTTCCTCCGGTAACTTCGTCGCTGGAGAAATCTGGTCCTCCTCCGCCGGCATCGACTTCCGGCAGTGGCCACCAGTCCCCGTTTTAGATTTTTTAATTTTCAAATTTTTTTGTTGAAAAGAAATTTCAAATTTGTTATTATATTATTATTAAATGTAAGGGTAATCTTGTCTTTTAATATAATAGTTAGGGTATTCTGGAAATTACATAAACAATAAGTTAGTTTCTACTTCAAAAAGCAACCCCTAGCCAACTTCTCAAAAGCTACTTCTTAAAGGAGCAAATTAAAAAATAAGTTGCTTTTGAAAAATTTATCAAGCATCCGTTTACTTAAAACTTGAGAAATAAGTGATTATTTCTCGAGTAAAAGCAATCACAAGCATAGCCTTAATATTTTTATTACAAAGAAAATCAATAAAAAAACCTTTAAAAATTAGAACACACCCATCAAACGGACCACGTCTAGGGTTAGGTAGTAGGGTGTGCTACACATCTTGATTTTTTCTTTTGCCTTTTAAAATGACAAAATTGCTTCTACAAAGGAATTTATCAAATGAATAATAATTCATTTAGTAATGTATTTTCTTTCGTACAATTCCTTTTGCGTTTCTCTTCTTTTCTTTATTTTTTTAAAGAAAAAAGAATTAATTGACGTATATATTTACTATACGAAGTTTGAGGGGTAATGCTCACTATATTATCCTAAATAGGTCTACATAGTATTTGATTTTCAATTAATAAAAATTTTCATACCATTGCGATTCACTTAAACAAAAATATATATTTATCCCCCGATATTGAACCATGGTTATGTCCCTAAAAATACCCTTTTTATTTGGGATATTATCATTTTTCTTTTGTAGTTTGACATATTAGTAACTTTGTCCTATCTGGTTCTAAAAATGGTTGATCTTCCCCTTAAAAACCAAAATATTCCAAGTTTTATCCCTTACTGTCAATAATTCGTTAAATCCTTTGTTGACCGTTAAATTGAAAGGGTAATATTGTAAAAGGTATATCAAAATTAACAGAAAATTATCATTTTCCCCTCTGAGGTTTACGATATTAGATAAAATAGTCTCTATAGTTTCAATTATAACCGGTCACCCAAATTATTGGTCATTTTATCCAAGTTTTTCATCCAAATTCTGTTTGACCATTAATTAAATAAGAAAAACGTCTCCATTTGGAATTGAACCTTGGACATTGAGGTTGATAGCCACAAGCCCTAAAATAATTTAAATCTATTTATATAATTTAAAATAAACTCATATTTAATAATAATACATAAAAACAAATTTATGAAAAAGAAAGAAAAAAAACAACGGAAACCCGGAAAATCAAGAAATTAAAAGCCTGTAAATTTTTTTCTTTTTTATTTTTTGAATTTTTTTCCTTTTCAAAAAAAAAAATATTATTTCAATTTGATAAAAAAAAACCCAGAAAATCAAAGCCTATAAAAGGAAAAGGGGAAAAAATCAAAAAAAGAAAGAAAGAAAGAAAGAAAGAATAATAATAATAATTTCCTTTTGTTTATTATTTTCTTTTTCTTTTTCATTTTCATAAATCTATTTTTATATATTATTATTAAATATGTGTTTATTTTAAATTATATAAATAGATTTAAATTATTTTAAATAAATTATATATATATATATATATATATATATATACATTTAAATCAACAAACCTTCAACAATGAGTTGTAGTAGCTTAGTTGGTTAGAGCTTGTGACTATTAACCTTAAGGTCCAAGGATCATTCCATGATAGAGACGTTTTTATTTATTAATTAACGGTCAAACGGATTTTGACTGGAAAACTTGATAGTATGGGCAAAATGACTGATAGTTTGGGTTTCAGGAGGTTGATCGGCTATTATTAAAACTAGAGAGATTAGTTTATCAAATATGGCAAACCTTAATGGGGAAAATGATAATTATGAGTTTGAGGGTAAAATAGTCTTTTGACTATGTTTTGACATGAGAATCAACTTTTTTAACGAAAATCCTGACGGAAGCGGTAAAACTTTGAATATTTTGGTTTTCAGAGGGAAGACTAACCATTTTCAAAACTGGAGGAGGTAAAATTACTAATAGGTCAAACTATAGGGGGGAAATGATAATACCCCTTTTATTTTTCATACAAACTCCATATAAATATGGCAAATCAATTGACAAGAATGTCAGTTTGCTCAAATCCAACAAAGTCTTGAATAATTTGATAGGACCACAAGTAATGCCAAGACCTGAAGAAAAAAAAATTGCAAAATAAGATGAGAAATATTTCAATACATTTGACACATACGTTCAAACCTACTCACCTTAAACACGTAATATGTATTTTCCATATGATTGGTTGTTAACTTCGTGAGTTTCGTGTACGCACTGCAGCATTCCTCGTGTGATATATGTGATAAATGCGGAGAAGCACTTGAGAGTTAGAAGTGGAGGAAACATTGCATTAGGCCATTAGGGTTTAGGGTGGAGGAAAAGAGGACCACAGTATATATGCAAATTGATATATAGGTTTTATAGGAGTTGTAAGCATGCAGCTTTGTAAAAGCATACAAACCACTTACTCACTTTGGTACTTATGTTTAGTCAGAGGATAGTGCCCTACAACCCACGTCCCTCCCCAGCTTTTATCGCGAAAATCATATTTCAGATTTCGACCATTATCCTTTTTCCATTTATTATTTTGTGTCTATTTTATTTGCAGAATTCTTAAATCATCAAAAATACATTAATTCGATTTCTTTATTATACTGTCAAATCGTTATTAGACAACCTTAACAGTTTCAAAATATGTTCCAATATCCTAAAGTATAATGACACATGACGCTAATCATGTAGTACTAACCAGATAGGTGGGCTCCGGATGTTAGAGATCGATCGTCAATATATCTCTATGAGAGATCAATACACCGATATCGGAAAACAATTTGAAAAATAGTTCAAGTGATAGTCCAAACATTAGTTATGGGTAGACAATTATTAGAGGACAATTATGAAATCATCAGCTTCGCATATGATAAACAGTGCCACATAATTAGTTGAAAATATCTATTAGCAAAGCATTCCAATTGATCAACATTGCTAGTGTTGATGTGCCTTTTGAACATGTTTGCTTCATGGAATATTCGATGGAATAAAACAAGGATCCCATCCTATGAATTTTTATGATAATCTTAATCCAAATATCACTAATACCCTAATTATCCTTCATTTTACATTTTTACACTGGTTTTAGCAAACATCTCCTAAAACGATATATCAATGAAATGGAATATCATTTCATGAATTCTTATAACAATGAAACAATGGATTATTTATTGTTCTTCGATATCTAATATAAATATGAATTTCAATTTATTAACATACGACAAACATTGTATTTGATTGAATACACAGAAATTTCTAACCATGGCCTTCTTTATTGAATCTCTTAGAGACATGATTGTATGATTTTGACCAAACATTTAAAATTGATTGTTTATAACAAAACAAGTTTTCATAGATGTAAGGAGTATCCAAAAATGTCTAAAATACCTCTGACGACTCCTCTCTATCTTCATCATCTTCCCGACATGTTTTCTCTAATTTTTAAAATTTGTCTCACGCTTACTCACTTGCCCTCTCTAAGCCTATTTAAAATATATATTAAGTCATTTTCATCATAATATACTTGAAAAACTTTAAGAAAAAATATTTGCTTCATTGATGACCATCAACACTTTCATCGATAAAACACACACACACACACACACATATATATATATATATATATATATATATATATATATATATATATATATAAGAAAAGTAATTGATTCACACAAAGCAATTGAATCTAATGATCCACATACGAGGCACTGATATATATTTATCATTACGTGCGAACTGAGAAGAAAAGTTTCATATATATATATATATATATATATATATATATATATATATATATATCTTTATAATAATATATATTTTTTAGGTACCAAATGGGATTCAACCAATGCGGAAACTTCCTGGAGACATGGAAGATGTGGGAAACGTTTGGGAGTCATAGATCGTGTTTGAGAGAGATTAATTTGAAGACTGAATAAGAGGTTAAAGAATCGGATTCCGGAAGGAACCGTAGTGCACCAACAGCGGTACGAACCGCAGTCAATTCCAGTGAAATGAGCACGGTGTATACCGCGGTAAAATCAAGAAGACGTAGACTGCGGTATTCTGATCGGTCTTTTCCAATGATATTTTGTGGCACATGGCGTGTTGCAAACCGCGGCCCAGACAGTGGTAACGACGTTTTTTGCACGAATCAAGAAAGTTGTACAGATCAGGAAATGTTTTCTTTTGGGAAGTCCTTGTGCAAAAAGGAAAAAAAAATCATCTTCATCATGCGGAATAGGAAAGTCTTGTACGTAAAGTGAAGAGACATTGTGTGGAACAGAAAGTCTTGTGCCTGAAAGGGTTTTTTTTTTTTTGTGTGCCTTAAACTCCTTAATGCTCTAGTATAAGTATATGGTAATTCTATATTATTTTGTGAGTGGAAAATAAAGATGTAGACATTGGTTGTAATTGGAATGGGGTTTAGAGAGAGATTTTTGAGTGTAATTGTATAAATTTGTTATATAGTGGATTACTTCTGTTGTCGTCCTGACGGTCATGGTTTTTTTTCTGCTTTTAGATTTCCATTGTGTGGGAATTTTTATTTTATTTTTATCCTCCCTCTTATTTTTCTTTATAGACATTTATTATCGTTTGTTTATGGTTATCCGGCAACGTTTCCACGTAGCAATTATTGATAACAACATTTCACGGGTCTTGATTACATTATATATATAATTTATGAACATGAATTGTCGATCAATTATCCCAATGGATTAAGTTTGGATTTGCAAATCTATCACGGATTTGAGATAGATCCCTTAACCATAATACATTTTTAATAGTTTTCCATGATACATATTCAGTTTCCATAATATGCATTTAGTAATTTTCCATGTGCGGCCTTGGCTCCTAAATCACATAGACATAGTCCTCCGATCCATTGTAATGATGTCGTATTTTCCCTCGTTGGTGAATGCCTCTTAATAAAAATATGAAATATAGTAATAGTACGTGAAAGTTGTTTAAAACTCTAAAAATGATTTTAAATTGTTTTCAATTTTGACTTGTATTTTCAGATCGTGAAATTATATTCTTCACACCAGAAGGTCAAAAAAGAACTGCACTCCAACTCCCTGTAAGGGCATTTTTAGTACTCAATTAAGGGGTTCTTTAATTAAATTTTAAATTACAATGTCCTTTTGCTATACAATAACTGAGTTTTTATCTAAAGTTGAACCAAGTGTGCTGTTTTTAAAAAAAAAAAACAGAATCAAAACTCAAGTTTTGATATTACAATTAACTCATTTAATTATTAATTTTTATAAGATGTAAGTTGTTATAATGCAATTTTTTATTTTTAACATATGATTTTTGGATTTACGTTAAATTAGATATCTACAACAACAACTCTCACAGGTTAATTTTATGCACCAACCCCAAAGAATATAGAATTTACCAAAAAAGTAAAATAACTTTGTGAGCTGTAATTAGTTAGTAATAATGACGAATTAAAAAAAGCCATTAACTGTGTCAGAGGCACAGAGCATCAAACAGAGGATTCTTTGATTCTGTTCCGGTCCTCTTTACAATCAATGCCTGTAGACTCTGCACATTTGGTTTTTTTTTTTAATTCCAGGTTTAATCTTCTCCACCGCATACAACCAAAACCCACCAAAAATAATATTTAAAGAGAACATCTTCACGAAGAAGAATCTTACAGAGAATCATCAAATCTTCAAAATTAAAAAAGAAAGTGGAAATTGAGAAATTGAGAAATTGATGAAAACGATGAGAAAAGAATGGAAGTAAATGGGGCAATAATAAATTTAATTTAATTACACAATTCCAAACGCCTTGCGCATAGAGTACAAAAGAACTTACGCTTGATCTTATAAAAAACAGGCAAGAAGCAGAATCTGCACTGTCTCTCCACATCCATGGCTACTACTTTGCCACCGCAGTGCGGACACGACCCCGGAGCTTGTTGCCTTCCCAGCTCTCTCTCTTCTACATCGCACACAAATCCAAAACACATTCTCTCTATCTCACTTTGTAGCTACTTGTTTGATCTGTGAGTCTCCGAGTTGTACTATTTTATTTGAGAGGATGTTGTCCAATTAAATCAAAAGCAGAAAAAAATTTGTGAAGGCTCTGAAAAACGTTTTCTAAGTTCTGACCAACACCTGCTTTTATACACAACAATAACAATACTAAAAGGCTTCTTCTTCTTTCTTTTTTATCCTAATAAAAAAAAAAAAAAAAAGCTTTATTAGTTGGAGTTATTATCTGATGGATATGTTTTCACCTTTACCTTTTGTTTTGCTGCAGCCTAACTAGCTATCTCTTTCTTTCTTATGGGTAATTATTATTATTTCAATATGGAACGATGTCATGAGGTTGGTGTGGTATTAATTCCTTTACGCCTGTAAATCACAGATAAATGATCAGATTTGATTGGTCCGACCATAAATTTATTATGTCTACGTAATAATATAACAGGTTCAAATTTTTACCCCCTAACAAAATCTAAATTTATATAATATCATAATATTTTTAAAAAAATCATAAATTAGCATTTATAAGCTTGTATTCTTATTTAAATCATATTAATGATAATTGCCATGTGATTTCGTATTTCAAAAATCCCTTGCCTACTATTTTATTTGTTTGAACGAAACAATAATTTTTTTTAACTATAACTTCAAAGTGACGTAACCGTAAATGTTATATGAAAAAATTAATTATGAATCAATAGTTTTAACATTATAAAGTTAACTCATTATGTTTTTGGGGCGTTGTTCGACCGGTAAATGGGATGAGTTTGAGACTTACATAAATGACTCCTTAATCGGCAGCGGCTCGAATCCAACCGATAACAAAAAGTTTACTAATAAAATTAAAATATATAAGTCTACCAATAAATAGCTATCTCCCTAGTAATTCTATAATTTTTAACCTTTAAAACTAATATCTCATCTATAATATTAAAATTCATAATTTTTCTATATATTTTTTAAAAGTTTTCGTCATTGATAGGATTTGAACCGTTAATCGGTAAATCATCTGTCTAGACTCCAAATTCGTCTATATATCAACTGAACTATACCACTATTGGCGAGAATCGCTCTCTTAGTTGGATAATATATCATATTCAAAAATTTATATATAAACAATAATACTTAACATGAAAGATAGTGTTATGATAACAATGGTGTGAAAATGATAATGATTAATATTTATTCGGACAATTAGCCGTCAATTCCTACAACAAGAAAAAAATAAATAATAGCCAATTCATTTCTCACTTTCTCAGTTAGGAATTATTTTTATTTTTATTTATATTTTTTAACTTACTCGGTTAGAAACTTAGGAAGGCTTATTTGACATTAAATAAAAGTTTTGAAAGAAAAAGCCGAGCCTCGGTTAGATGCATGCTACATCTCTAGCTAGGATTTTGTCATGTGTGCATGTGGCAATGTGGCAATGTGGCATGACATATGTTACATTCAAATGTTTTTCACAGTATAGTTGAATAGTTGATAGTCTTTAATAATGATTTATCAATCAACGTTGTAGCTATTATATAGGTTTTGATTGTAAATATATGATTACGGTTGTGATATTTAGTATTATACAAAGAATCCTGATTTAAAAGCTCTTGTGAATAAGACTCTACTCAGAATAGGATCCTTTAATGGTCAGACTGGCCCATATCACCACACGTTACATCCAATCAGGAAATGATGACCTAGTCTGTACCGTCCGATGAAATATCAGCAACGTCCCTTCTTGTGTTTGGGAAAATCGGGTAATAGAGTGGTACTGCTACATTGCGAAATGTTGGTGGGATGAATGATTTTCGGAACCGAGGAATGCGAAATAATTATAACTCATAGCAATTAATAACGTTAATGACAGAAGAAATAGATGAAAGAAAGTAAACAAATCACAACACAAGATATACGTAGAAAACCTAAATCGGGTAAAAAACCACAGGCCGTCAGGAAGATAGAGAAAATTCCACTATATGATAAATTGTTATTACCATATATTTCAGGATTCTCTTTCACACCCAAACCCCAAACCCCAAACCCCAAACCACGCTCACAAGATCCTCACAAAGAACCCTACAATATCCCCTAGGTCTCCCCTGAATATCACTCACGGATCTCTAACTTGATCCACTGATATTCTCTTAGATCCCTCCACGGATATTCTCAAGGGTCTCTCACCCCGATCTCACCACTCTCTCCACTCTCTGATGTTACATGGTGTTCTTTTGCTCCACACACAATAACCTAATTACATGAAGTTTAACATAAGAGGAAATTCTACTTCTAAACGTACAAAACTTACTTGTTTCACATAAATAGTATTTCCTATTTATGACAAGTCTTCTTGTTAAGGAGAAATCCTTTTCCTTCAAGTATAGAACGTTCCTATTCTTCATGAAGACAAACTCTTTCATTTTCTGATTAGCACAAGAACTTTCAGAAGAAAACATTTTTCTTATTTTCATGCAATATTCCTGATTTGGGCAAGATCCGTTATTGTCACGGTTAGGGTTGCGATTGGCCACCTGTGCCCAACATCACGGACCAAAACTGTCGACCACCGCTTTGAGTATCGCGGTGGGTGCATTGCCTCCGCCGCTGTCCACACCGCGTAAATCCACAGGAGTTCGACCGCTCCATGTGCCGCGGTATGTGCACGTGTCTGCACCGCAGTCCAGGCCGCCGTTACCTACCAGACTTCGTTTCTTCAGTTTTTCTTTATCTTCAAACCTCTTTCAAACGTCATCTTTTTAAATTCCAAACGTTATCCCACGTCTCTAGAAAGCTCCACATCAGTTGAGTCTTGTTTGGTTATCACTGGGTTTACTTGAGAATACGAGTCAAAACCTAACACGAAACTCTTCACAAAACATTTATTCCAATTGAAATAAGAAAAAAAATAGATGATTTTGGTTTTTATATATAAGCAATATAAGGACATTAAATATCACATTAAATTGGTATAAAAAGTGAATCTTTCTATCCAACCAATTTAATGTATAAGAACATTTTTAAGAATATTCTCTAGATAAAACTGTATACAATATTAATTAATTTCTACTAATTAATTTAAATAAAATAACTTAAATTTTTTAACATAAAAATATAATTCTTAAATAACTAATGGCATAATGTAACAAAATAAAATAATTACTCATATAATTTTACCTCAAAATTTTCACCATAATATTATTCAACATATTTATCCAACTAGTTTTCATTTAATTATTTAAATTAATTTTTTGACATTAATTTTTTCTCATCTATATTTTTTCAATTAATTATCTCATCTCATTTTCTTATCCAAATTTCTCATCTAATTATTTATTCATTCTCTATTATAAAAGGTAAAGCACCTCCATCTATTTCATAATATAACCATCCACCAAAGTTATGTTGTTTTTGCTTTATTTTAGTGTTTTTTTTTCCTGTCATGTATTTTATTTTAAAGTATTTTGTCATATATATATATATATATATATATATATATATATATATTTTGAAGTATTTTATTATGTATTTTTTAAGAATTTTGTCATGTATTTATTTTTTAAGAATTGTATCATTTATTTAATCGTGTTAAATTAAGTTAATATAAAAATTAACTATTAGTTAAATGTATAATTAATAAGTAAAATAAATAATATATATATATATATATATATTTGTATTATTTTAAAGATCTTGGATCACGACGAAATCTTTCTGACCGTATAATTTTTAAAATAAATATAGAAGGATTAAATTAGAAATTGTAATAAATATAAAATATTGATTTGATCTTTAATTAAAAAAGGAAAACATTTAGTGTGAAGTGAATAACTTGTGTAACACCATTCTGTCCGTACTAATTTTTATCTTGAAAATGGAAATTTAATGTTGTGTTGAGCTTGTTTTTTACACCATCTCACCGAAATATAGAGTATAGACAGCCCAAGGTTTTCCAAGAAACTTCTGTGTAGCAACGTACGCGTGTTAAGAGACAAGACCGATGGGAACTGGTCTTGTTTGAACCGTCTTTTACAATGTAACGTAAGCACTTACCTTGCATGCTTTCATTTGTTGTTTTCTTTTATGCTTCTCTCTACCTATTTTGCCCCCATTTTCCAATCCCTAATTTCTCTAGCCATACCGTCTTTCACTTCATTTCTTCCTCCTTCCTTGATAGAGTTAAAATTAAAAATAATTATATAAATTAAACTATCAAATCCAAAATAAATAATTGATTTAATTTAATCCGATCGGCTGCAATGGAGTGGTGTGGTTGCTGTTGTACTGGGGTTATAGTTAGACTTAGGATTTGATATTAAGAAAAAAAATTAATTAGATATTTATAATAAAAAAATTAATGTTCGGGGGAATGGGGTCTGCTCCACCATCCCCATTTGGGGTGAAATTTCCTCCAAACCTCCATGGGGCCCAGTGGGGGATTTGGGCATCTCTACAGTCTCATTGCATTAGCTCATTGAGCAAATCTACCCTACCCTGCTAAACAATACACTCCTACTCATCATATCATATATTCATATTCATTTATCTGATTATCAATTTATTATCAATTTCGTCTCCATATATATATTCCGATGGCAAAAGGGGGTTTACGTTATAGTCCCTGACTTGAACAAAAAAAAAAATCAAGTTGAGTGGCGAATCCGGTGATTCTCATGTTAATTAATATACACATGTTAAGACAAATAAAATAGTGAATAGTAGAAATGGTAAAAAATGGCATATTTTTTTAAGGTTTGTTGCACCTAAGTCACTTATTTAATAAGTTAAATTTAAAAGACACCTATTATGGTGAACTACCATACTTGAAACACTTATCAGTTTTTAATTCTATCTGTAGTTCCATATCCACACTTGGAACTTTGATCAACTGAGTAACTCCTCTCTCTCTCTCTCTCTTTATTAAACTTGTCTGATAATTGAAATCTCCTACATCACTCTTATTCAACTTAGAAAAAATCGATGTTCATCAGAACAACAATGTAATATATTTCTGAAATACTTGTTTTTTTATCATGCATTTATGAGTCTTGTAACACTTTAGGGCCCGTACTGTAAACATTTTTCAGCTGCTGTTTTTCGAAAATAAAAATGAAAATGAAAACAGTGCTTTTGGTTTCAGTTTTGAATTCCGAAAACACGTCTGGTAGCATATACTGAAAGCTGTATTTTGAAAATGAAAACGGATAGGTTAACCGAAAACCATCAAATTGATTACATAATTAACCAATATAATTTTTGTATTGAAATTTTTAAATTAAACAAAAGTAACACATCAAATTTTAATTCAAAAAAACATATCAAAAAATAAATTAATCAAAACTAAACTCTTAAATTATAAATAAATAATTACAATATATATGTATATATTACTATGTAATAAAAATATAAATGTATATATTATATTAATAAATATATATATATATATATATATTATATATATATATATATTATTGCATGAATGTTTTAGTTCTAGTTGGAAATAAATTATTTTGGAATATATATAGGGGCACTTTGGTCATTTAAAAATCTTGTCCCGTCTTATCCTAACCATATGAAACGCATAATAGTACAATTAATAATTAAAAAAAATGTATATATAAAAAAAGTGAAAAACAAAATGAAAAACAAAAACGAAAAATGAAAAACAAGTTTTTCGTGTTTTTCAAATCTTTCACTTTTAACACTAGTTTTGTTTTTCGTTTTTTTTTTCGTTTTTTTAAAATAAAATGAAAAATGGTTAAAAAACGCGTTTTCGAAATCGTTTTTGAAAAATAAAAGTGAAAACGGACTGAAAAACAGCTGCAGGACATGGCCTTATTCGTTCATTTTGGCTTATGAGTCAAGTTTTGTGAAATTTTCAATCTGTGAATATTTATTTTGAATTCAAACATTTTAAATTCAATTTTAACTATTTAATAAATTAAAATAATTATATTATCTTATTCTATCAAATATCAACTAACACCCTCCATTTAGTGATTAATAACATAATTAAATAATCTTATTATTTAATTTATGTAATTACTATTATTCATTAATTAAATAATCTCATTATTCAATTAATTTTTGAAAAATATGTGTCACTTTCGTAACACAATTAATTGGACAATCCAATTAATTAACCGTGAACCTTGATACCTAAATCGATCGGGCTAGCAAAGGGACTTAATGGACCCACAATATTTTGAGCTCCAATAATCCTCGAAATCATTAATTAAACTCTTTAATTAATATTCCTTGATTATTAACTCTGGTGTTATTCCACTAAAAACACGAAGTTGCACTCTCTCAACTGCAGACGCTTTTACTCAGACCGATACAACTCGGTGTCCATTGATATAGCTATTACATATGGTGTGATCCTCCACAGTAGTTCATAATTAGAGTTGGGTCATAATATCCGTTATACCCCTCTAATTACATATATCCTTTAAGTACTATAGATTCTCTAATGGACAATAAATCTAATTTCCTCACGGAATTAGGAGAGCGCTCATATTGTCCAAGCCCCGAATCATCCCTTAAGGGAACTACCATCTACTTCTTACAAGAATGAGTGGATTCCACTATTATGTACAAACTTTCCCAGCCACAAGCCAAACTACAATCCCAACATACGAAGTATAATAATCAGGAACTGTATCTGACCTCACTCATGGTATATCAAAGACCACGATTTAATCTGAATGAGCGATAAGACACTCAGGATTAAGATCACCCACATATAACCATCATTATTTTATATATATGAATCTCATCGGTAAACGAATTTTAGTGAGAGATTCATATAAATCATGGCCCAGTCCTATATGATCACATCGTACAAGGTGCATCCATTTCCATATCTCATATGAATGATTCAGGATAGAATCACCATACATTACGGAATGAACCGCAGCTATAGATTAACCTCAAATAAAGTACCCAGCTTTATTTGTTATCTATGGACTATTTAGATTGCACGTATCTTACTGTATCCATCTGTATATGAAACTCATATACACAGTTCGAGATTACATCCGGTAATTTAGGATGTTAATATGCACAAGTTATAAAATAAACAACACAACAATAATGAATTGAACTTTTCTTTTTATTTATTTCATAAATCAATTTACAAATTATATGTTTAGGGCATAAACCCCAACACACCCAATATCAAACATGCACATCAACTTATCAAAAACAAAAACCACAACAAAATATATCTCAACTTACCTCAATCGATTGAAGGTGCTTGTATGAACTGTCGAAAATTTATTGTTGTCCAACCACCGATCACCTCACCGTTTTTTCAGCCAATGTTTTCTCTCTCTCATTTGTCTCTCTCAGTTTGAAAACGATAGAAAGTGAAAGATAAGGGTATTTTTGTCTAGTCACCTAAATTGGTGCCTTTTAAACTTCAATTACTAATGTGGTGCTATTTGCTCAACACCCTCCCCAATTAGTGCTATTAAATTTTTTGAACCCATACTGAATATAACTTATATTTATTCTATTAATATTGAAATCTATTTATTAATATAAGACAAAGATCTTCTTACTTCAACTTGCTTAATGATATGTGATTATTATTATTAATTATGGGATAAGATGATACATATTTGTTTAAATGTCAATTGAGATTTTTTATTCTTACCGAAGAATTTTAAAATAGGTATTTGACCAATTATCAACAATCAAGTTAAGTTTCAAAACTTTTGAAATTTGTATATGTTTAACTAATGATACAAATCCTTCACAAAAAAAAAAAAACTAATGATACAAAGGAGATTAATAATATTTTCTCACTCTAAAACGGTGCGTACTCAATGAGAAGTCTCTCATATATACATCCAACGATTATGGGTTTGAGTCATACCCCTTCTTCAATCCCAAATATGTATTCTCTAATGTATCTGTCCCAATATTAAGATCTCTTTAACATTTGACAAACTGCCTATGTCTCTTCCTTTTCAATTTTTGTCCTCTAATTTTCGGTTTGTTCAATTCATTTGAAAAACTAATGTAGTGTATTGTTCTCAATTTTTTTAATAATTGTCTACCCACATCAAACATTATAAGTACGATCAAAATATCTACTTCCATGAAGTCAGCTACCAATACCAGAAGAGATCTCCCGACATTTATTGCGGGTTCATAAACAATGGTGAGACAATATATAAATATGTCAATGTTTGAATCTTAGTGGATTGACTAGTGCGTAAGTCTCAAACCACTGAAGCAATAGGCATTTGACTTTGGGCATTTGACGTTTTAGAACCTATTTTATGAGACACAATTTCTTCTTATTCTTTTTTATTTATTATGAATATACTTTAAAAAAAAAATTATTACACTATTATATAAATTCATAGTTTTTTAAGGAAGGGAATGACTTAAACCCGCAACATCGTGGTGCAAGTGTAAAGCCACTTGTAAAATAACTCTTAACTCCGGAGGTTTTGTGGAGAATGTTTTGTCCTGAATTTAATGATTGATATTTTTGATGTGTTTGGTTAGTGGGAGTTGTATTTTATTTATATTAGATTACTTGCATTTATTCTATACATGTTTGTTTTATAATCTCGAGAATGTACAATGTATGCATGTTAAGTTGTTTGTCATATTTGTTATTGTGTGCACACAGATGTTTGATTATGACAGGAAATCTCAAAGCTTTTAGCTTTTAGCTTTAAGTAAGCAATTCACTCATAAGGTATAAAGTTTCCATCGATGAGTGAACATTACATAAGACATAAGGATTTCCCCGTCTTAAGAGAGTATCTCAAAGCTTTTGGTTTTGAGTGGGCAATTCACTCATAAGGTATAAAGTTTCCACCGATGAATGATTATTACTTAAGACACAAGGATTTGCCCGTCTTAAAGGAGGATTAACTCATGGTTCTTTGGCCAGTAAGTATAAGATGCCTAAGACTTTAAGTTTACTCATCTTCAGATCATTTGCATAATGTAAAGGTGGATCTACATGGAAATAAACATGATGATCACTTTTGCCTGTAATTTCCATATCACATATACATACCATTTTACCCGGTATTTTGATTGCATATGGTCTTATGTCAATTAAAGATGTAATGATCTATGTAGTTGGATACTTGAGGTTCCATTGGACAAAGAGGAAGGAAGATGTTACTCTCTTAAATATTTTTTGTGGCCACATTTAATTGATTGTCAATTTGGAGTGTCGTTTTCTAAAATGAATTTTTAAATATGTTAATAGAAAAATTTGGCTAGAGACCAAAAAAGAATTTTTCACTCCCCAACCTTCCCGTAAGGGTCCAAATTCGGGCTTATATGACGGAGTATCATGATCCCAGAGGTCGAGCTACCACGCGATCCTACAGAAGCAAGGAGAGGCCGCCCATACCATCTGAGCATCTCGCATGTGTCCAGGCTTACCAAATAAAGCCTAATGAAACCGCGTCAAGCTCCTTATACCAGGATAAAGCCTGAAGCTAGGTCAACGTGAAAGGACCTGGGTCCCCCGACATCAAGGTATCTCGTGACACTCTCCTAGAGCTTGCTACTATCTCTATTTTCACTAGGAGACCTTCAAGGTGCCGAACTTGTCTTGCAAAGGCCCTCCTGCCTCGTCAAGGTATAATCTCGACATGTTCGAGCATTAAAGGAAGAAGCCCGTAAAGCCTCTTTGTCACCAAAAGCGCCAAGATCCACTGTAGATCATGGTATGGTTAAATCAAGTAGCAAGAGCAGTACTCGAGCGTACCTCTCCACCCTTCCAGATGCGAGCCAAGGTCGCCTGTTTATGGCAAACACCTTACCAGGGCCTGCTAGCCAAGCCCGCTACCCCACTAGGAAGCCTGCATAATTAGGTCAAGCTCCATAATAAAGCTCGGCGTAGCTAAACCAAGCTCCTAACTACAAGGTTGGAACCCAATGGGATATTTCGCCTCTTAAATGGTTAGCACAAGCTCCATGGGAAGACCAGCATCTAGCTCTATGACAATTGAGAGGTCCCCAGGGGACCCCTCCAGTGTACTGGATCCTAGGGTACCCCGCCCTCAAAGAATATAAAATGTCACCTTAAGTAACCTTCATGAAGTACCTCTCCAAAGTGACATGCAGAACTAGAGCTCTCCTCTCAGCAACGTAGGAAGAGAGGGTTGATTTTCATGACATTTAAAGTACCATTAATGAGGTCAACCTCATTAATGAAGGCAGTCAACCCAATTAATGACATGATCAACACCATTAATAAAGAGAATACTCAACTCTTTAATGGCCATCATTAGTGAAAGAGTTCAAAGAAGAAACAAATACATTTTCCTCCAAGATATCCTCCACAACCGATTATTGGGGGTCAACTATAACAGAAAATCCCGCCTTTCAAGGAAGGAAGAGTCCGAAGAGGAAACAATCATATCTTCTCCAAGCTAATAGCTACAAGCCGATCAACTACATGAGAGGAAGAATCATATTCGATAAGGAAACGAAGACTAATTGAAGAGTCCTAGACTTGCACGCCAAGGTAGTTACCATGTATAAATATGCCTGTAAAAGGCACAGTAAGAGGTCTCCGATCAATAACAAAAGATACATGCTTCGTTAAAAGTTCTCTCTACATCATCATTGTATATGTACCCCGACCAGAAAAATACTGGTATCGGTAAACACTCATTGTTGTAAGCTCCCCGGAGCATATACGTTGTACTACTTTGACATCTTTGTAACTTCCTCGGAGCATCGCATGATATATATATATATATATATATACAAGGAAGGGTATTCCTCCTTCCTCTGGATACTGCCTAGAGGTTTTTCAGCATGTGATCACTCGTGATGTTTTTTTCCCCATTGGTCAGTCCATCTCCATCTATATAAGACTTGTGTTTTTCCTATTATCTACTGTATTACGCATGTGTGTATGCGGGCTAGGTACCGACCCCATTGGTCCTAGCTCTCTAATCTTTCTTACGTGAGATCGGGAAACAACAATGAAGATCTGAGGAATCGAATCTAGATTCCTACCCCGCTTGACCTAACGCTCTTATCCTCTCATCTACACGCCAAAGTCGCACATCAATATGAGGAGAAACCACTCAGACCAGCTTGAAGGAAGTCGATGAGCTCTCCTGCATCATCTCTATGGCAGATATCGAGCTCTCCGACACTGGAGCTAGATAAGCCCCACTCCTTACTTGCTATCTAGGTCGGGGAATTATAGGAAGGAATCGGGCTCCGGGTACCATGACGGGCTCCGACCCCGACCAAGGACCAAGACCAGGTCCAAGATCAACCCCTTCATACCAGTAAGGGAACCTCGAGCTTCCTGGTTTCCTACCTACCATGAGGCCCGACAGAAAAGATGACTCGTCTCCTACCTACTACGAAGCCCGGCAGGTGGGATGACTACTCTCCTACCTATCATGAAGCCCGACGGAAAGGATGGCTCGTCTTCTACCTACTACAAAGCCTGGCAGGTGGGATGACTCCTCTCCTACCTATCGCGAAGCCCGACGAGTAGGATGACTCCTCTCCTACCTACCACTCCATACTCCATATTCATACAAGATCAGGTCAGGTATCAACGATACCAACCCCGGCCACCACCTCCGTGGTAGTGGTCTCGAGGGTGTTAATAGGGATTTCTCATCCTAAACAAATTTCCCGCTAACACTTTTTGGCGCCGTCTGTGAGAAGTTTCCATACCTCTTTTGAAAGCCTCTATGTCTCTACATGAGTATCATTATACTATCAAGGTAACAGATTCATTATTCATGGAATATCATTTACTATATACGATGTCTTTTCTCCATACTTGTCTATATCGTCTATGCATCACATGTGGTGCTCATTTTATCATTTAACGAGTTTCGTTCATTGTGGAGCAAATATGGTACGTGGGATTCCCAGTGGAACCGGTTCATTATGCTACTCCTATGAAGTGAACCTGCTCAGATAATCATGGAGCTCCAATACAGTAGCTCCCCGCTTGAAGATCTCCTATATAGCTGAACCATTCTGATACATCAAGAGCTCCTATACAGTAGAACTGCACCTCTCCTGCTTCTTTACAGAAGATTTGCTCTGCTACCGGTATACCTCTTATCCAGTAGATCCGAGGGACTTGACCTGGTCATATAGGACCCTTTATGTCACCGTATCCACCCTTCAGAAGCTCCTAGGTAGAGGTAGCAGACCGACTCATGAATCTAATAAGCCAACTCAACTGTGTAGCTTCTAGAGCAGCACGACCAGTAGAATATTAGTGGTTCCATGCCTCATGCACCGGGCCAGTCAACGCCCAAGTGAGCCACTAAACTCTCGGTTCACTCCAGGAGGTCCAAAGCTTTCTCTCAATTACAGGGGACTCCAAAGATCCCAAGCATGCTTCTGGACCAGTACCAAACCGGTGGCTTCGCTCTATGTTTACCAGGCCATTCACCTCCCTAGAAAGCCACTGAAGCCCGAACCGATCGAGGAGGTCTCAGAAGCTTCCCATATTTGGTAAGGCCACTTACGTGCCTAAGCAAGCTTCTAGAGCAGTAGCACCGCTACAAGACCGGTGGCTTCGCTCTATATGTACCGGGTCATTCATCGCCCTAGCAAGCCACCGAAGCCCGATCTGATCGAGGAGAGCCCAGAGGTTTCCCACTCTTGGTAAGGCCTCCTACATACGTAAGATAACCTCTGGAGCAGCAACCTCACTGTAAGGCCAAGTGGCTCCTCACTTCTTATACAGGGCCGGTCAACGCCCAATTGAGCCGTTGAGCTCCTGTTTGGTTCCAGCATGGTCCAGAGTCTCGTTTCAATTGTAATGGACTCCAAAGATCCCAAGCATGCTTTTGGACCAGTACTAGACCGGTGGCCTTGCTTCATGTTTACCGGGCCATTCACCGCCCTAGCACGCCACCGAAGCCTGATCCGATCGAGGAGGTCTCAGAAGCTTCCCACATTTGGTAAGGCCACCTACGTGCCTAAGAAGGCTTCTAGAGCAGTAGCACCGCTACAAGACCGGTGGTTTCGCTCTATTTGTACCGGGTCATTCATCGCCTTAGCAAGCCACCGAAGCCCGATCTGATCGAGGAGAGCCCAGAGGTTTCCCACTCTTGGTAAGGCCTTCTACATGCCTAAGCTAACCTCTGGAGCAGCAGCCTCACTGTAAGGCCAAGTGGCTCCTCACTTCTTATAAAGGGCCGGTCAACGCCCAATTAAGCCACTGAGCTCATGTTCGTTCCAGCATGGTCCAAAGCCTCATTTCAATTATAGGGGACTCCAAAGATCCCAAGCATGCTTCTGGACCAGTACCAGACTAGTGGCTTCATGTTTACCGGGCCATTCATCGCCCTAGCAAGCCACCGAAGCCCGATCTGATCGAGAAGGTCTCAAAAGTTTCCCACATTTGGTAAGGCCACCTACGTGCCTAAGTAAGCTTTTAGAGCAATAGCACCACTACAAGACCAGTGGCTTTGCTCTATATGTACCGGGTCATTCATCGCTCTAGCAAGCCACTGAAGTCCGATCCAATCTAGGAGGTCTCAGAAGCTTCCCATATTTGGTAAGGCCACATACGTGCCTAAGCAAGCTTCTAGAGCAGTAGCACCGCTACAAGACCAGTGGCTTTGTTCTATATGTACCGGGTCATTCATCACCCTAGCAAGCCACCGAAGTCCGATCCGATCGAGAAGGTCTTAGAAGCTTCCCACATTTGGTAAGGCCACTTACGTGCATAAGCAAGCTTCTAGAGCAGTAGCACCGCTACAAGACCAGTGGCTTTTCTTTATATGTACCGGGTCATTCATCACCATAGCAAGCCACCGAAGCCTGATCTGATCGAGGAGAGCCCAGAGGTTTTCCACTCTTGGTAAGGAATCCTATATCCTAAGCTAACCTCTGGAGCAGCAGCCTCACTATAAGGCCAATTGGCTCCTCACTTCTTATACCGGGTCGGTCAACGCCCAAGTGAGCCACTAAATTCTTGGTTCATTCCATGAAGGTCCAGAGCTTTCTCTTAGTTGTTGGGGGCTCTTTGAAATCCCAAGTATGCCTCTGGACCGGTACCAGACAGCTAGCCCATCTTCATTCATATAAGGTCATCTAATGCTCAAGTGAGTCACCACTCATCTAGGAGGAGTCCAAAATCTTCTCTCCGTCGTGGAAAACTTCTAGAATCCCGAGCATGTCTCCAAACAGTTACTATATCAGTGTCTCCTCTCCACTTGTATGGGGCCATTCATCGCCCTAGCGAGCTACCTTGGTCCCGATCTACCTCTCTTGTTAGTCTCTTCAACAGTAGTAGCTCCTTCCTCCTTAGTCTCATTGCTTGGTTGAAGGACGGGTCATCATCCCTTAACACTGCTACTTCAGAGCCAGCTTCCACCACCTTGGTTGGATCAACTTCAATCAGCCTTGACCTCCATCTCCTCAGTTGGATCAATCGAGATCTCTCATACCTCTCTTACCTCTCATACCTCTCATACCTTTGTAACACCAATCTGGACCTCTAATTTGACAGATTCAAAGATAGGCAGACTTGATGCCCCTCATGCATCTACAGCAGCAGAGGACTTCAAGGTAGTTCCTACCTCAACACGACTAGACATGAAAGCAGAAATAAAAACCAAGTCTTCTTCATCATCTGCGTATCCATCATCTCAATTATTTTCGATTTCAGTCAGAGCGGACCCAGGTAACTCTCAACTTTCTCTGTGATCTATTCAAGGTTTCCATCCTCCAATGATGATCAGGTCAGAGGAAAGAAGAGCTTGAGCTGCCTAGCAAGCAACACAGAAGCGTCATTCAGCAAATAAACACCCACCTTGGCTCCCAAGGTAGCCACGCTGCCATGCAGAGTTTAAACCACTCCCACCATGTGGTCGTGGGTTGAAGAAGTAACCATCCTCTTTGGCTAGCACGAGCTCGACCTTAGCAAACACCAGCTTGCTCTCGGAGATTATCATATTGATGGCTCATCTCCATTTGTACTGGGCCTTCCAATGCCCTAGTGAGCCATCGAGGTCTCGATCCGTTCGGGGAGAACCCAAAGGTCCTGATTCATTCACTGTGGGGTCTCGAGCTCGATTTCGATTGTTGAAGACTCTCATCTACCCCAAGCAAACTTCCAAACCGGTTACATCACTTGGGGACTAGAAGCTCAATATTTTCTCAGTATTCAAGAGTGAGGGGCGATGACCCTAGCGTGAGACAATTTCCTCTAGTTTGCAATAAAAAATGTCTTTTACAGAGAGTCATTCTACTATCTACACCCATAATGCAGATCATCTCAAGAGATTCTACTCGTTAAAAAACTCCTAGAGCGAGACTGGTTATCAACCGACACCACTATGCATTGATACAACTTCATATTAGATCGCCATGAGTTTGCATCTCTTTCTATTTCAGTATCCGTAGTAGATCTCATGTGATCACCATCACCAGGAGAGCTACCCCGCACTCCCGATGCCCTAGACCGAACCAATTTTTTCCAAGAGGATCGCCATTACCAGGAGAGCTACACCGTACTTCTGATACCCTGGATCGGATCGAATCCCTCTAGGTGGATGACCTTGACTAGGAGAGTTAGACAGCCCTCCTAATGCCCTGGACTGGATTAATCCCTCCAGGAGGATCGCAATAATATTTTGATAGTGACCAAAGACGGGTCGAGGAAGCCCCCCCACTACCTCTGATGACTCGGTCGGGCATCACCCTCCGCCAAGAAGGGTCTGAGTGTAAAAGCATAGTTACCATCCAGATCTCGAGACCAGGGATTGATCGGGGAAGCCCCCCATCACCCCTGATGCCTTGGTCGGGTGACCTTCCCCAAGAAGGATCCGAGTGTAAGAGCATAGTTTCCATCCGGATCAAAATACAATGATATAGCTAGATAGCGCTCCTGATGCCTTGGTCGGGCTACGACCCCCAAGAAGGGTCTGAGTTTAAGAACATAGTTGCCATCTGGATCAAAATACCAGGATATAGCTAGACAGCGCTCATGATGCCTTGGTCGGGCTACGTCTTCTAAGAAGGATATGAGTGTAAGAGCATAGTTGCCATCCGGATCAAAATACTAGGATATAGTTAGATAGCGCTCCTGATATCTTGGTCGGGTTACGACCCCAAAGAAGGGTCTGAGTGTAAGAGTATAGTTGCCATCCGGATCAAAATACCAGGATATAGCTAGATAGCGCTCCTTATGCCTTGGTCGGGTAACCTTCCCCAAGAAGGATCCGAGTGTAAGAGCATAGTTGCCATCCGGATCAAAATACCAGGATATAGCTAGATAGCGCTTCTGATGGCTTGGTCGGGCTACGACCCCCAAGAAGGGTCTAAGTGTAAGAGCATAGTGGCCATCCGGATCAAAATACCAGGATATAGCTAGATAGCGCTCTTGATGCCTTAGTCGGGCTACGACCCCCAAGAAGGGTCTTAGTGTAAGAGCATAGTTGCCATCCGGATCAAAATACCAGGATATAGCTAGATAACACTTCTGATGCCTTGGTCGGGCTACGACCCCATGAAGGATCCGAGTGTAAGAGCATAGTTTCCATCCGGATCAAAATACCAGGATATAGCTAGATAGCGCTCCTGATACCTTGGTCGGGCTACGTCCCCCAAAAAGGATCTGAGTGAAAGAGCATAGTTGTCATCAGAATCAAAATACCAAGATATAGCTAGATAGCGTTCATGATGCCTTGGTCGGGCTATGACTCCCAAGAAGGGTCTGAGTGTAAGAGCATAGTTACCATCCGAATCAAAATTCTGAGTGTAAGAGCATAGTTACCATCCGAATCAAAATACCAGGATATAGCTAGATATCGCTCCTGATGCCTTGGTCGGGCTACGACCCCCAAGAAGGGTCTGAGTGTAAGAGCATAGTTGCCATCCGGATCAAAATACCAGGATATAGCTAGATAGCGCTCATGATGCCTTGGTCGGGCTACGACCCCTAAGAAAGGTCTGAGTGTAAGAGCATTGTTGCTATCCAGATCTCGATACCATGAATATAGCTAGATAGCGCTCCTGATGCCTTGGTCGGGCTACGACTCCTAAGAAGAATATGAGTGTATGAGCATAGTTGCCATCCGGATCAAAATACCAGGATATAGCTAGATAGCGCTCATGATGCCTTGGTCGGGCTACAACCCCCAAGAAGAATCTGAGTGTATGAGCATTGTTGCCATCTAGATCAAAATACCAGGTTATAGCTAGATAGTGCTTTTGATGCCTTGGTCGGGCTACGACCCCCAAGAAGGGTCTGAGTGTAAGAGCATAGTTGCTCTCCGGATCAAAAGACCAAGAAATAGCTAGATAGCGCTCCTGATGCCTTGGTCGGGCTACAACCCCCAAGAAGGTTCTGAGTGTAAGAGCATTGTTGTCATCCAGATCTCGATACTAGGATATAGCTAGATAGCGCTCTTGATGCCTTGGTCTGGCTACAACCCCAATTGTTGCCATCCAGATCTCGAGACCAGGAAATAGCTAGATAGCGCTCCTGATGCCTTGGTCGGGCTACCTCCTCTATGAAGTATCTGAGCGTAAGAACATAGTTACCGGCTAGACCACGAGATCAGAACAACCAATAGGTCATCATGTTGCCTTGGCCGGGCCAACCCCACTAGGAAGGATCTAGATGGCATAGATGCCTACCAGAATCATTTCACCAGCTCATCTAAGTACAGTGATTCCTGGAAAAGGAACTCTATATACTTGAAACAAATATTATGGTGTGTATAATATTAATCAAGAGGGGGGGTGAATAGATTTTAATCAAATTTTACCCAATTTTCGCTAATGGTCAATTAGACGAAAATACCCCTAACTAGTCACAATAATATCACAAGTGTAATAAGTGCGGAAATAATAAAGACACTTGAGATATACGTGGAAACCCTTCAAATGGGAAAAACCACGGGCTGTTAAGTGCGCCACACTCGAACAACGAATCCACTGATGATAGAGACGTTACAACCTAGTCCCGGTATATAACCCACTACCACTACCTAATCCCGGTATTAAGTGGACCTAGTCCAATTTGCTTATGCTTGAAGCACCCTACTCCCGGATGCAACACAAGACTTACTTCTCAATGAAGAGATAAACACCCTATGCGAATATATGATGATATTCAAACAACAAACAAGGCTAGGTACCTTATATGCTTATCTAGGGTAATGAGATGACAATAAATGCATTCCTAGATATCAATAGCTAAATGACATGTCATAAAGCTTAGCTAAACATAGATCAAGCAATCCTATGAAGCTATCATAAAATCCAAATCAACACATGTTGTCATTAAGCATGGCAAGGACTATAATGCAATCACTAAATGCAATCAATGAGTCCTAAACAATATCTAAATGCAAAGCATAAAGATTTAGCTAGAAGTTATCAATACCAACAATCCTAGCTATCACAATACAACACTCAATCATGGCATCACAACAATCTCTAATTTGTATCTAGAAATATTCTAAGAGAATACAATTAATTAAAGAGATGGTTTAGCAAGCAAAAACACATAACTTGTAAGAAGATAGTGAAGAGCTTACCAAACAAGATGTGATGAAGCAACCCTATCCATAGATGCACTCTAGATGAACTTAGAAAATGCAAGATGAAGATTTAATGCTCATGGGAATGCTTTGAGTGATTAAAAATGAGTTCTTGGAAGTATTTTTCCTTTGAAATGTGTTCTAAAGAAGAAATGTGATATTCTGAACTAATACCCGACCTTAAGGCATTGAGTTATATATATATATATATATATAAGATCCAATCAAAGTGAGGTCGTTTTGGAAAAAACATTCCAGCTTCCTCTGCGTGCGTTGTTGACGTGCGCTGGTCGAGCAGCGCACTACCAGTGCACAACCTATTTTTTAAAACAGGCGATGGTCGAGTGGTGCATCCCAATAGTGCAGCACAAGCGCAGATTCTCTGGGAAGTTTGCGCTGGTAAGGATGCACTAGACGAGTAGCGTACCACCAGTGCACGCCCATATTTTTCAGCTACTCGCGGATGCAGCAGCGCAAATCAGTGGCGTACGACTAACGGCGGTCCACTATGAAAGTTGCGCTGGTCGAGTAGCGCACTACCAACGCAAGGCCTATTTTTCAACACTCAAATGCACAAAACAATAAGTTCAAGAGTGATGAAATTGCATCCTATTTTAATGCCTAGCATGACATACAACTTTCATAGCAAGATGCAAATAGGCCAACAAGAGTCAATTAAACTAAACTGCACACAAGAGAACACTCAACATATAAGATTAAGAGTTATGCATGAATATGTGAGTGTGTGCAATTATCTCTTCAAAGTAAGTAAGCATAAGAATTTTAACTTTGATGCTTCTCCTCTTGAGGTCTTGAGAGCCTAAGCTACCCTTACATGAACCCCAACAATGTGGTTGTTTACGAAATAAACCAATCAACAAATGAGGACTTTTCAGTACCCATATTAACCACAGAAGCTTCATCCGACATGATCGAGCAATACGCTCATTTATTTTGCAGGAATGAATAGTACCCCGGTTATCTAAGCCAATCACTGTGAGCAATTCGGGTTACAAGTAAGAAGCGACAAGCAAAATTCTTCATGTAGTACAAGATCTAGACTCTAACCCTAAATACTTATCGGTATTCAAGTCAGAGGGGACTTCTATTAATAGAAAAATTTGGCTAGGGTCCAAAGAAGAATTTTCCACTTCTAAGCCTTCCCGTAAGGGTCCAAAATCGGGCTTATATGACAAGGTATCAAGGTCCCCGAGGTCGAGCTACCACGCGATCCTACAGGAGCAAGGCGAGGCCATCCATACCATTTGAGCATCTCGCAAGTGTCCAGGCTTACCAAATAAAGCCTGACAAAACCGTATCAAGCTTCTTATACCAGGATAAATCCCGAAGCTAGGTCGACGTGAAAAGACCTGGGTCCCCCGACATCGAGGTATATCGTGACACTCTCCTAGAGCTTGCTACTATCTCTACATTAACTAGGAGACCTTCAAGGTGCCAAACTTGTCTTACAAAGGCCATTCTGCCTCATCAAGGTACAATCTCGACATGTCCGAGCATTAAAGGAAGAAGCCCGTAAAGCCTCATCGTCACCAAAAGCGCCAAGATCCACTGTAGTTCCTGGTATGGTTAAATCAAGTAGCAAGAGCAGTACTCGAGCGTACCTCTCTACCCTTCCAAAAGTGAGCCAAGGTCGTCTGTTTATGGCAAACACCTTACCGGGGCCTGCTAGCCAAGCCCGCTAACCCACTAGGAAGCCTGTATAATTAGATCAAGCTCCATGATAAAACTCAGCGTAGCTAAACCAAGCTCCCAACTACAAGGTTGGAACCTAATGGGATATTTCGCCTCTAAAATGGTTAGCACAAGCTCCATGAGAAGACCAGCATCTAGCTCCATGACAATCGAGAGGCCCCCGGGGGACCCCTCCGGTGTACTGGATCCTAGGGTACCTCACCCTTAAAGAATATCAAATGTCACCTCAGGTAACCTCCATGAAGTACCTCTCCAAAGTGACATGCAAAACTAGAGCTCTCCTCTCGGCAACGTGGTAAGAGAGGGTTGACTTTCATGAAATTTAAAGTACCATTAATGAGGTCAACCGCATTAATAGAGGCAGTCAACCCAATTAATGACATGATCAACACCATTAATAAAGAGAATATTCAACTCTTTAATGGCCATCATTAGTGAAAGAGTGCAAAGAGGAAACAAAAACCTTTTCCTCCAAGATATACTCCACAACCGATTATTGAGGGTCAACTATAACATAAAATCCTGTCTATCAAGGAAGGAAGAGTCCGAAGAGAAAACAATCATATCTTCTCCAAGATAATAGCTACAAGTCGATCAACTACATGAAAGGAAGAATCGTATTCGATAAGGAAACGAAGACTAATTGAAGAGTCCTGGACTTGCAAGTCAAGGTAGTCACCATGTATAAATATGCCTGTAAAAGGCATAGTAAGAGGTCTCCGATCAATAACAGAAGATACATGCTTCGTTAAAAGTTCTCTCTACATCATCACTGTATGTGTACCCCGACCAGGAAAATACTGGTATCGGTAAACACTCATTATTGTAAGCTCCCTAGAGCATATAGGTTGTACTACTTTGACATCTTAGTAACCTCCTCAGAGCATCGCATGATATATATATATATATATATATATATATATATATATATATATATACAAGGAAGGGTATTTCTCCTTCCTCTGGATACTGCCTAAGGGTTTTTCAGCATGTGATCACTCATTATGCTTTTTCCCCCCTTGGTCAGTCCACCTCCATCTACATAAGATTTGTGTTTTTCCTATTAACTATTGTATTACGCAAGTGTGTATGCGGGCTAGGTACCGACCCCATTGGTCCTAGCTCTCTAATCTTTCTTACGTGAGATCGAGAAACAACAACGAAGATCTAAGGAATCGAATCTAGATTCCTACCCCGCTGGACCTAACGCTCTTATCCTCTCATCTACACGCCAAAGTCGCATATCAAGATGATGAGAAACCACCCAAACCAGCTTGAAAGAAGTCAATGAGCTCTCATGCATCATCTCTATGGCAGAAATCGAGCTCTCCAACACTGGAGCTAGATAAGCCCCCCCTCCTTACTTGCTATCTAGGTCGGGGAATTACAGGAAGGAATCGGGCTCTAGAACCAGGCTCCAGGTACCATGACGGGCTCCGACCTCGGCTGAGGACTAGGACCAGGTCCAAGATCAACCCCTTCATACCAGTAAGGGAACCTCGAGCTCCCTCGTTTCCTACCTACCACGAGGCCCGACAAAAAGGATAACTCATCTCCTACCTACTACGAAGCCCGGCATGTGGGATGACTCATCTCATACCTATCGCGAAACCCGATGAGTGGGATGACTCATCTCCTACCTACCACTCCATACTCCATATTCATACAAGATCAGGTCATGTATCAACGATTTCAACCCCGGCCACCACCTTCGTGGTAGTGGTCTCGAGGGTGTTAATAGGGATTTCTCATCCTAAACAAATTTCCCATTAACAAAATATAAAATAATAATGGCTATGTAGTTCAAGTGGGAGAATGTAAGATTTTTATAAAATTGTGAGTAAGATATGAAATTATATTTTGAGTTTATGAAAATTGAATTGATTGGAATGTTTAAGTCAGAAAAAGTTAACCGAATAGAGCCTGTTTGGATGTTATCAATATTTGTTGGGTGTTGTGCACCTTAGCTACATTATATACGTGTACGATATGTTGGAAAATTTATGATAAACAAGCTGTTTGAGAGCGTTATTTGAGTATGATCGGTTTCATGAAAATGAAATATCAATGTATATTTGAATTCTTCTTCATGAGAATTTCAAAGTGGTATACTCAAACTCACAAATCGATTAATTGATGAATAAGAAATTGAGTCTCAAAGTGAGCCCATTGTGTAGGGAAAAATGTGCATCCCACATTGGTTGGATAAACCACTTATATGTAGTATATAACTAGTTATATGATAGTAGCTTATCAATATGTGTGTGGGCACGTCCTGTGTACACTAATGCCGCTTCTATTAGACCGTGAGAGTACAACCAAATTTTTTCTACTATTCTAAATTTAATTTTTCCTAAATCAATTTATTTATAAGGACAGAATTAATTATTTTTCCAAAGTCATACGGTTTTAAATGAATGAGAAGGAAAAAGATAATTTCCCTTTTGGTTAAGGAAATTAAGAAAATAGTTGATTTCCATTTGGATTCTGATAATTACTTGATCACTAAGTAATCAGAATCAATGATCAATTTTGGATTCTGATACTTACTTGATTACTAAATGATCAGAATCAATGATCAATCAGGAATAAATCTCTTCGAAGATTATTCTTTAATTAAATTTCCTTTATCATTTAAAATGTTGATATCAAGTAATTTCCAAATCAATCTCTTTCGATTTCGACTATATAAGAAACCCTAGTCTACACTACAAATACACATTCTTAGAATCATGAAATTAAAATAGCAATAGTTATTCTCTCTCTCCTTCTTCTCTTTTTGTGCTTGGTAATTTTGAACCTAATTTGAGTTCCCTAAGAGTGGTTGTGCTTTGCACTTCCGCTATTAAATCGTTGTATCCTGGGAGACAGTTGCTATACACATATAAAATGTTATATACGGAAAAATTGTCTTAAGAACACCGTGTGAAACACGGGCCTTAATTTCCCTAATCTTTTGTTTTTGTTTGTTACTTTCTACAGATTCGAACCATGTTGTTTTTTATTTACAAACAACAATCTTAAGACAATTTTCCTACTTTCCTCTATTTTAAAAACGTTTTCTTCAAACCTTCTGGCTCTCGTTTCTGGTACTACTCAGATAATGACAAACTTGAAACCTCACTGGATCTGGTTTTCTTAAATTAAAAACGATTTGTGGAAATTGGGTCTGTTTTTCAGACACTAATTTCGAATAAATAATATTAATCTGTGGAAATCGGGTCTATTCAAGACACCGATTTATCTTTCAATAAACCTAAATTTTATTTTGACAAATCGAGCCTGTTAACAGACACTGATTTGGAGATCATTTATGATTTCAACTGGGTAATCGGGTTTGTAAAATTAGACACTGATTGTGATTTCTATTGTGAAATCTAGAATATATTATTGATTAACTGTTTTGATATCAACTGATTGAAATCGGTACTGATTGATATCGGTTGTTTTGATATCAACTAGTTGTACACACGAGTTGTGTAAATAAGTGATATTTCGAAGATATAGAATTGTAGTCTATATCTGAAACAACCGTTAAAAGGATTATATCTTTATATAATCAAGTACAAACAAGTTTATATATATACGAGTATATATATATATATATATATTAAGTTCACTTAAACCTAAGTATTGACACTGGTTTTCATATCATTTTATTGATTATTCTGTATGCGCTATATATATATTGTTGATATATATTAATACACACTAGATCGATTAATATATCAGTATGTTGTACTGATATGTATGGAACTAAATAATACAAAATTTTGGTCAACCAAAAGACAGCATTATTGTTTGATATCAGTGTTAGATATCAATTAGAATAAATTGATTATATTATTATGTAATCCTACACCAAGTAGCAGCACTGGTTTATAAATATATATATATATATATATAATATTTAAAATGCTAGAATAGTGTTTGATACACTATATTTGATATATCAGTGATTGATATATTGTTGTACACCAGTGTTGATATATATTAACAAACTGATTGTGTTATATCAGTATTTGAGATTATTTGAGATTGTTATATATATATATATATATATATATTGTTGACGTTGATTTTTGGATCAATCACCCGTCGCACAATTAAAACGAAGTAACGGCTAATCAAAAACAAAAGATGATAAGAAAACAAACAAAAAAGTAGAATTTTACGTGGTAAAACCCCAATGTGGGGAAACGTCCAAGATTGTCAATGGCAGCAACAAGAATTCACTAAAAAGGATTACACACTCAATCAGTCTCGCCTACTCTCTAAAGATTGCCTTCAACCCTTTTAGGTCTTTTTTGGGTCTACTTATACATGCATAGAACCTTAATTCTTGATTTACAAGTAAGGAAAGTTCTTGTTGTTTAATAAAATTCTGACTTAATTGAGTCGTAATCTTCTTCTTTCTCGTTCCAAGTTGATTGTATTCTGGTTGTATTAAATCTTTTGTCTAATCTGGACTCCAATGTCTATAAGGAAGTTTGTTTCCTTATCAAAGTGCGCTTCTAGAAGCCTTGTTCAAATTGGAGTCTTTTTCTACGTGTTTGAATCGTGATCCTATTGAATCTGGATGCTAACTACGTGTCACGCATCCGATCGCTTGTTTTTTTTTACCATTCTTGTTTACCTCAATCATTGATTCAAGCTGACGATGGTCCCGACCATCTTGACAACCCGATTTAGTTGTCTAATCCGATCATCTGTGTTATTTGGGTCGGGAGAAACTGGTCGGGTTTGCTCAGTCCTACTTGCATTGACTTAACCTGATCGTACTCGAGTGACGTGGTGCCCCCGACCTTAGTTTCTTGCAGCGTGTCATGTCATTTAGAATTTTCCAATAACAAAACCCCTTAAACATACAAGACCAAGCATCTCGTTCGAAATAGAACTTGTTCGGTGAAGTATGTTTAACTTATTATTATTTAGAATCATGGTGCTCTTGAATGCGCATTTAATGATGTGTGGCTGAACGATAATGTCAATCACGCTCATTTCGACTGACGCAATCATTTATCCATTTTTTTCTAATTTTGAATGGCGTGTGTTTTTCGTTCCACGTGCACCTACTCCCATTCGTGTATGCATGTTGGTATGACATCACTTACCCTTATATATTGTCCAAAACTTTTCATTTTTCCTCACGATTTCGTAGCGGTTTCTCGTAAAAAAACCCTAACTTCTCTTTTTCTCTAGGGCTTTCCATCTTCAAACTTTTGTGTTTCATCACCTCCGTGCACATCCCATGTATGGACCTAACTCTTCGTTGTCGTTATTTTGAGCTTCTTATGCATGCCATAGAGGCTAGTGTTCATTAGGGTTTGTTAGACTCAAGTCTCTTCTTTAGGTTCGTTTTCCTTCATCCCGACCCATCGCTTTAAACGTGTATTACTCTATTGCATGTCCTTGGTTTTTTCCTTCTTCTTCTAATCCCCTTGTTTTGACTTCTATTGGTGTCCATCCAGATATGTTGAATACCACAAGGCAAACTTCTAAGGCTTCTCCTAAGGAGGCTGTTCGCTTAGCGAGTGATTTGAAGATAAATTCTCATACGTTAAAGATGAAGGACGTTTCAAGGGAACGTTGGGCTCGCTTGCTTAGATTTTAAACGGAGCATCCTTACGCCTTTGAACTTGAAATAAATGTAATGACAGATGAAAAACTTGATAAGTTCATGGATCGGTTCGATCTTCCTCGATCAATGAAGCTATCCTACAGTGGTAATCGCACAGTGTAGAATCCACCCCTAGCACGGTTGTAATCTATGGGGCAATGCTATCTTCTGGAGTGACTTTCCCTTTACAGCCATTTATCGTTTGCATCTTAGCAGACGTAAATGTAGCCCAGCCTAGCTGACTCCGAACTCATATCGAGTGTTATTCAGTTTATGGCACTTATGGAAGAAGATTTACGCTAAGTACCCCTTGACCCCGTAGGAGATACGCAATTTTTTTACTCTAGGTCGGTCAGACACCAGTGGGACCTTTTACCTTCAATCAATGCCGCCTAGCAACTGAATCTCTCACGGTTACAAGGAAAAGCATACCCTTCCAACGCATGATGACCACAATGGTGTCATCTGGGGGTTCCCATATTCTAATAAGTACTGAAAGAGTAGTTGGTTTTTCATCAACGGGGACTTGGGTAAAGTCAAGGTGGCCAATCCATCCAATCGGCTAAACTGAAATAGAGTCCCAAGGCATTTATATAGCCCTGAGCTATGGAACAAGACTGCACCTGTTATGACTCAAAAACAAGTCGATACGATCGTTAAAGCGGCCCAAACTTCTTGAGAGGTTCTAGATCATCGTAACTTGTACTAAAAAGAATTGATTGAATTGGGCCTCTTTCTCGAGGTATCCACTCGGTGCAGGTGCAGTAGGTCTCTGTGTCTGAGTTCTTCTGATAATGGGTTATCATTATTGTTATTGCTCATTGTTTCCTACGTTGCTTTCCTTTTTAGTATATGAATTAGACATCGTCGCTGGCGAACATGCTGAAAAGGCTAAAAATCTCGACCGGGTGAGCCGAAGAGCTACTGCTGACCAAGTGGCTCAAGGCATAGCTCCTCCGAAACATGACTTGGTGGAGTATGTTTATGAGTCGGATCATGACTTTTCCACAATTCATGTTGACCAGGCTGTGGTGAGGAGTCGTGATGTCCCTTCCCCCCGGAGCAGTCGGAGAGGGCCTTCTAGATATAGGTCTAGTCGATTTCATTCTTCCATGAAGGGATCTGACTGTGAGAGGTCGAGTAAGGAGAGATCTAGTCAAGATGGATTCTCTAGGGACAGACCGAGTCAAGAGGAACTAAGTAAGGGTAAGTCCCATAAAACAAGGTTTAATGAGAATGTCTCTAGCAGTAAAGTGGCCAAGATATTTAAGGGATCTTCTGCTCCCGAGGCTATCCATAGAAGAAAGGTGATCACCAACAAGGCAGACCCATTACCCTCTTAGCTGGGAGATGCCCTGATTCTTTTGGATGAGGAGAAGGGGGATGATCGAGGGATATTAACTGAACTCATTCTAATGGAGCAGTGATCGAAGAAAAAGGTTGATCAGGGGTTTGCAGCATCTTCCGCTATCCCATCTGAAGTGGTTAAGACCGCTGAAGCAACAATTCCTCTACCTTGTCCCGAGCCTTCTCAAGTCCAATTTGATCGCTCCCTGACGGGTTCTTCAGTCGTCATTAGGGGAAGGTTCCTATAAAGTTTTCAATCAAGCGACAAATTATTTTTACTGATTCTGATTTCGACGATGG
Source organism: Dipteronia dyeriana (assembly GCA_032871835.1). NCBI lineage: Eukaryota > Viridiplantae > Streptophyta > Magnoliopsida > Sapindales > Sapindaceae > Dipteronia > Dipteronia dyeriana. Next base: position 73,078,526 of record CM065300.1, on the reverse strand, counting down.
GAGCGTAACTCGGAGGAATTATTCATTGATGACAATGTGCTAGAAGTCACACAGGAACAACTGTTTGGCCCGGTGTCAAAGTCGAAGGTTGGTGTTGCAGTTAACATAGGTGAAGATGTTTTCGTAACCTAGCTTGGGGATAAACCCCATGTTATACCACCTGGGTCCCCGGCTAAGGACGATGTAAGTAAAGGTCATGCTCTTAAGGTCGCCCCTCGGGCTGGTAGAAGTGTGGGGGATAGCCCGACCCTTCCTACGGTGTTTTAAATTACCTCTTTTCATGACCAACCCGTTCCGTCAACGACTCTGAACACTTTAACCTCTATGGCTCCTCACTCATGTGAATCTCGAGCTGTCCCCATTTCCATGCTTCGTTCCATGTCTGTCAATGAGGGATATATTGGTGATGGCTACTGGAAGGGGGTCAGGGCTGCTAGTCCATCCGAACAGGTTCGAATAATTTTCAATAACGGAATTTTTTTAAGTACCCTTCATATCGTCTTTTATCTTCCCAACATGTGGTCTTTCTAACTTTCATATTTTTTTCAGGCGGTGGAGAAGCTGACACTAGCCTTGGCTGACCAAAAGAGGCAGGCTACAGAGATATCTAAGTTGAATAAGGTCATTGTTGAAAAAGATGATGCTCTCAAGTTCTCTTCTGTCAGCGCTTCCAAAGTCAAACAATACAAGAATGAGCTCAGGCCCCATACTGCGACTGAGCTGGCTCTGAGAAAAACAATTGACAATGTCCAGAATAGGGTTTTCACCTCTGAGGCAACCCTCAAACAGCTTACCATGATAAATGTTGAACTAGAGAAGAGGGTCGCCAGGGCGGAGTCGTTGAACACTCAGCTTGAGTTGAGGGTCATTTTGGCTGAAATGAAGGTGAAAAAAGCCCATTAGGAGACTCGACTTGCCCAAGACACCCTTATCTCTGCCCAGGAGGCCATGCTTGAAACGTAACAGGCATCTGAGGAGGCTCAGATGCATTATGATTTTTTGGCCAATGACTTGGAACAGCAGCAGGTTAGCATGGAAGTGTTTTCCCAAGAAGCTAGGTCAACCCTTGAGGTCCACAACGTGGATCGTTATAAAAGATCCCCAGCATTTAATGCTGTCAAGCTGAGGGAATTTGAGAGGGGGCTGACCATCGCTCGTTCTTTCTTTGGGGTCAAAGAGATATCTTAAGAGGAGGCTCGCCGTAAATGGGACAGAGTGATCAAGAAGCATAAGGATGAGTTCCTAGAGGCTATTAAAAACCAGAGAATTCGTTGGAGGGCTTATTATTGGTCGATCGGGAAGGATACTCATCTTATGCATCTGGAGCTTCCTCCAACATCTTCTCTGGTTGTTTTCCATGCAGATGAAGAGACCAAAACTTTAACTAAGGGTGCAGACATTGATCCTTTGGCAAGCACGAATTATTCTCCCTTTATGGCTAGCGAACCCGAATATGACTTCACTTGGCCAGATTTTTAAAATTTGAGCCAAGACCACAGCGGCGATGCTCATTCAGGTGGTTCCGGCCCCGGAGGCCCATCCAACACCTCAAATGTTTAGGAGTCTTTTTTTATCATTTCTATAATCGCAAAGTGTAACTGCATATTAATGAAATGAAATTTACTTTGCTTGTCGTTTCTGAATACTCTATGACTAACTTTAACCATTTATCAACTCGAATTACGTGAGTCGGGTCACATCTAAGTTATTCGTTTTGGTTGTGATCATATATTCTTCCGTCATCTCTTTAACCTTGACCAGGATACTATATTAACCCAAATTGCGCTGAGTCTGTCATCCTAATTTTGGTCAAGCAACTCTGTGTGGCAGAGCTTGTAATGACTCTCGCACGGGGTTGGTGAAGTCGATCGGGTTTACCCATCGGCTATTCGGTCCCTGATCATCATGTTGTTGTTATGTCAAGAAGTGTTCTTTTATAACCCATTTACATGGAATCTAGTTTATAGACTCTTGTCTTTTATCTGTCAACTAGGTTATTGGGACATCTCTCAATAGTCTGTTGATCAAGATTCGTTGCAACAGACCATCTCATATTTTATTGACTTAGCAAGTGCTTTGACCGTGCCTGTTTTTAAGTAAGAATATTTATCCCTTGTTCAACTCTTGGCGCATCCCATCAGGGTTTATATCCTGAAGACGCCCTAACATTGCTTTATTGCACCCAATTAGTTTAGGCTTGTGTACGCTGTCTTTGTGACATACATTTTCGGCCACCTCATTGAGCCTCTCGGACGCTCTCACCTGACACTAAGCAGTTTATAAGTGCCCTGAGATTGCTTTTGTATGTGAAAGCAAAGTTTTTGAACACTATTCTTGACTTCTGAAACTTTTCCCTCGAAGGGGCTTTTATTAAATGCTGAAGAAAGACATAAAATAATCAACTAACAAGATAAAATCAATTTATAAAGAAGTAAGAGAAATCAAGAAGAACTAAAGACCCCCTAAGGGTAAAACATTTTTAGGTATTGGGTGTTGCACAACCAGGGTCATTATTCATTGGTTGCACCAGCAACTTCTGATATTCAGTTTCTCATTGCCAGCTTATGATTTGATCGCTAGGGGAATTGCCTGACTTGCACCTTCCTCAGAGGCATGGGCACTTTCCCCTTAATATCTTCCAGTGCATGAATTTTCTCCTAGATTTCTTTGATTTCTTTCTTTCCATGTGGTTTTCCTAAATAGGAATGATTCATAGGTTGAGAACTCCTCTGAAAAAAGCCCAGAACCCGTTTAACGCTAAAGAGAAGGAAAGGAGTTGGTGAGCAGTCCTCTAATAGCTCATTTTTTGTTAGTAGGTTTGGTTTCTATCCCAGCTAGGCTTTCTAGTTGTTAAATCCGACCGGTAAGGGATCTATTTCATTGAGTTAGATAACTCAATTTGTGATAATCCAGTAAGCAGAATCCTCAAATTCAGATTAGTCTTTGTAAGGATTTCATCTAATAGTCAATTTTGCCTCTATCTTAAGCCTATTCTACCAGCTGTAAGGAAATGTCGACGAACTTCAACCCTTACCCCATAGCACTTATATAGCATCAGAAAAAAAAAAGTAAGGAGAGCTCCCCCGGATGTAAGCAGGGGAGAGATCTTATCCCAGGAAAGCGTAAGCCCAGAAGACCTTCTTCAATAGCTACTGAATATGCCTGAAAGTGAAGCCAGCCAAGAAGACTGTCTTCAATAGCTGGGGATTATGATTCACTTCCTCACAAAGAAGGAGATAGATTCAAATGCAACAAGGTGGTACACCCTATGTCCAGCCAACCAGACCACTTGGTACGGGCCTTCCCATTTGTCCGCCAAAGCCACCACTGACTATCTCTTGTATTGGGTGGCACCTCTTTAAGAACTAAATCTCTAAGTTAGAATCTCCTAATTCGGACATGCGAATTGTAACATCTGGCGACCCTTTACTGGTAGGCTGTGGTTCTGATTCTCGACATGTCTCATTTTTCTTCCAACTCATCTAAGTTCCGTCTCATCATCTCAGCGTTCGACTCAGGGTGGAAGAGATACACCCTGGGTGAGTTATGAACAACCTCGATTGAGATTACTGTTGGGATTATGCTCGATAACAAGAGTATAAAATTGTATTTGACAATCTTTTCGTATTAATAAAGTGATTTCTAGTTTAACAAATCTTATAGCATTTATAGTTTAATTATTATAATTGTCAAAATTAAATAATCATAAGGTCAAAAAACTATGAGAAAAGAAGAATTAATCATACATCTAGATATGTATGAGGTAGACACAATTCTTTAGTTAGTCTTGAATAATATTCACAACTTAAGATAAAGGTTAGGCGCATTTATCTTGTCAAAGTTGTAGAATCTTTTGCTAGCATTTGAGAGGGATCAAATGTGTTATGATAAGTCTAAAATCATCAAAGTGTGGTTTCTTTGGGCAAAAGAATCTAGTGCACTGGGTGCATTGAATTGGATCATAATGAAATACTTTATCTAGAACCGTCAATGGATAAAAGTTTTCATTTTAAGACAATCGGAGAGTCTATCTCAATCCTAAGATAAATGATGGACCTATGGTTACAAGTGTTATCATTTGAGCTATCAATGTGTACGATTATATAGCATAGTTTATCCTCGATAGTTTGGTGGTATTCATTTGTTAATCGATAGAGAACTTCATTTATAGATATGGACATCGTGGCTCCATTTATTAAATGAGAGTTGAATATCATCATATGGATGTTTTAAGGTATTGGATATTAAATCTTAACGTTAAGTTTTCAATAGTTCTATTAAAACATGGCTTCTGGACAAGTCAAAATATCCAAGTTTAAAATGTGGTCGTATGAATAAATATGGTAACTTGGAGAGCTATAGGCGGTCTATGAGCCCTTTGCGATTACTGATATTCTTCACGATGATACTTTCTCCAATAAGGTTGTCTAGGATACGAGTAAGAAATACTAACTTATTCTATCTTTATTTAAGAGTACAATTTTAGTTCTTTAGTGGAATGAACTAAAATTAATATATCGGACCTAAATGAATCATTTGTTGATTGTGATTGGGTTGTGACTATTAGAGCTTAAATTTAGATAGTCCGTCAAGATCCTCAATCCACACGAACTTGCATGGATCACTTAATATATTCTACCGGACCAAATTAGGGGTCTATCTAGAATTATATTGAAGCGTGTGGACTTGTTTCTTTTTGTAAGAATGTGTCTAGCTCACATGTGGACTTTTTATTAAGGTCAAATGGATTTAATAAAATTGAAAAAATAATATAATGGCCCATATATGGTGTTGGGCAGCAAAGCTATATGGTTTAGCTTAATTATATTATTTTTATTTTATTATTTAATTAAATAAAAATTAATTAATTATTTAATTAAAAGTCAATATCTTTTTCTAGTAGGAGTAGGTCTCCTAATATTATACTATTGTTGGTAGTATAATTAATATTAAAGACTATATTTGATAAGTAGATAAATAAAATGAATTATTTATCTAGTCAAATTAGGAAATCTTTAATATGGTTGCAAATACACTATTGAGTTGGATTAAGAGTCTTGGTGTAGAGTAGAATTCTCTTTTGAAAAGGATTCTTAACCACCAAGTAAATCCACCTAAGGAAAGGATTCTTAACAACCAAGTAAATCATTTTTAGGAAAGGATTTGAAATCCTAATATATTCCAAGAAGGAATTTTGGCTAGCCATATATTTATAGAAGATTTGAAGCTCCAAATTTTGTGCAAGCCAAAGAAAATTTAGAGAGGGGAAAACTTCGGTCATTAGATAATTCTTAGAAGAAAAATCCGACCAAGCCCTAATTTTTCTAAAAGTGTTTTCGGCCACCATAGAATTTTGAGTATAGAGAATTCGGTTCTTGCTCTAGATAAATTCATCCAACTCTAAAGATTGATGTGTGAAAATTCGGTAAAGAGGAAAAGGAAGAAAGAACGTTTTGTATTCGATAGTGCACTAGTAGCCTTTACATTAAAGGTTTTGTGTACAACATCGAATCTAGGTTCACGCGAGTTTCGATCAAATTGATTGATAATTCACAAGTGACCTAACGTTCTTTGTTTTTCTTCTTGGAGGATTATTGTGACTAACAAAGAAAGAGATTTTGTTTGTTTCCATCCTCAGGTATACAATTTAAAGAAAGGGAGCCCACACTCCTAGGTGATTCACATTCGTGTTGGATTGGAAAATCTTCCGGATTCAATTCGGCGCTAGTTCAATCGTCACGAGAAAAAGTTAAGATACTTTTATATACATCAATTAATCTATGGTTAAGGTTCTTGTTATTAAAAGGGAAATTTTTTATTTATACCGAAACCCTAGTTTCTAATTTTTTTCACGCTTTCGCTGTGCGATTTTCCCTTACAATTACCACCTCTGCCCCGAACGCCAGTGAGTAAGAGGTCTCCTCTGTTGAGGTTCTTTCTGTGGTCTGATAGGCCCACAGAACCTCATGGAGCATGTGTGTCCAATTCTTTTTCATGGTATCATGTTTTGCCTTCAAGGTGTGCTTGATTATCTTGTTCACTGCTTCAGTCTGATCGTTGGTCTGTGGGTGAACTGGTATTGCATAATAATTCCTTGTGCTGAAGTCTCGATACATGTTTCTGAAATTGTCACTGTCGAATTGGGTTCCATTGTCCGTAATTATCGTGTCTGGGATTCCAAACCGGTAGATGAAGTTCTTCTTGATGATACTCATCTTATTGGCTTCAGTTATATGTACCTACACCTCTGCCTCGACCCATTTGGTGAAGTAATCTATAGCCACAAATACGTGCATTGCCCCTCATTGGTTGCAACTGGCATTGGGCCAATCAAATCCAACCCCCATATGGCAAACAACCAAGGTGATGACAAATACCTCAATTGTTTGGAAGGCCTCTTTATGTCATTGGCTATCCTTTGACAACCCTCACACTGTTCGGCGACAGCCTGAGTGTCTTAAAATAGGGTCGGCCAATAGAAGCCCTGTCTGAGAGTTTTATGTACCAAGCTTTTACCTCCCGAGTGGTTTCCACATAATCCTCCGTGGACACTTTCTAATATTTTCCTGCCTTCCGTAGGGCAGACACATCTTCGCAAGGCTTTCGAGAATCCTCTCATGTACAGCTCTCCCCCGACCATTGAGTACCTTGTAGCTCTGTACCTGAGGCATTTTGCTTCAGTTACTTCTGTTAGCAGTGTTCCAATCTCCAGGTATTCTCTGATCAGGGTCATCCAGGTGATTTGATCTCCTTCAACCGCATCTATTTCCAACACCTCTTCCTGGTCTTCGATGTTTGACCTTTTGAGATGGACGACTGGGATGGTCTTTGATTGCACACCGATGGTGGCTGATGCTAATTTTGACAAAGTGTCTGCATTTTCATTCTTCTCCCTAGGGATCAGGGTGATTCTATATGTCTTGAATCTTCCTAGAAATGCTTTGGTTACCCCGAAATATACGGCCATGTTGCCATCTTTTGCTTGATATTCATCCAATATTTGGTTCATAACCACCTACGAGTTGCTCTTCTTAGGCCGTGCAGACTTTGAGTCCTGCCAAAAGTGCCTCATATTCGGCCATGTTATTGGTGGCTTTAAAGTCAAATTGTAAGACACACTCTACTTGATCTCCTTCCGAGGTAAATATGACTATTTCGGCCCCACTACCATACGAGTTTGATGACATATCTACATGCAGCTTCCATGCGAACTCATTATTCTCTTTCAGCATCTTGACTACCTCACTATATGGTTCAGTGAATTCTGTGATCAAGTCAGCCACAATTTGCCCTCTTATCGCGGCCCTTGACAGGTATGCTATCTCAAACTCGATCAACTCCATGACCCATTTTGTTAATCTTCCGGACACTTCGGGTTGTGCGCTTGGAAATACGGTCTTAGCTTCCTGGCTGTGGTTACAAGAGAGAGTACCACTTGCTCTACTGGAGAATACCTTGTCTCTACTGGTATAATACACTGGTTTCTGTACCCCTTTATCTAACCTAACCAGCACTGATCATGTTGTTACCAGTGTTACAGATAGGTACAAGTAAAGCACCTCTCCTTCAAGAGGTTTGGACAGAATTGGAGTTTTCCCCAGATATTCCTTAATCTTTTTGAATGCATGTTTGCACTCAGCACCTCATTCTACCCCATTTCCCTTCTTAATTGGTTTGAAAAAGGGGAGAAACTTATCAGTTGACTTGCTTATGAATCGGTTCAGAAATGCTAAGCACCTTGTTAGTTTTAGGATCTCTTTCAGGGTCCTTGGAGACCTCATCTCCTCTAATGCCTTTAGTTTTTTTTTATTTACTTCGAATCCCCTCTGGTGGACTAGGAAGCCTAGGAATCTCCCCGAAGGCACCCTAAAAATGCACTTTTTCATATTGAGCTTCATGCCATACTTTCAGAGGACTCTGAATGTTTCCCTGAGGTCTTATGTGTGATCTCCTAACGTTACATATAAACCTCCATGTTTCTGTCGATCTGTCGGGCAAACATTTTATTTACCAATCTCTGGTAGGTTGCTCCGGCATTTTTGAGACCAAAGAGCATGACATTATAACAATATAGCCCATGGTCTGTAGTGAATGACGCCTTATCCTCGTCAGGTTCAAACATCCAGATTTGGTTATATCCTGAGAACGCATCCATGAAGCTCAACAATTCGTGGTCGGTCGTCGCATCCACTAACTGATTAATCTGAGGTAGGGAGAAACTGTCATTCGGACATGCTTTGTTGAGGTCGGTGAAATTCGTGCACATCCTCCATTGACCATTCTTCTTTTTTACTAGCGCCACATTGGCTACCCATTCAGGGTATTTGACCTCCCTTATGGATCCTGCTACAAATAACTTCTTTACTTCCTTTTTGATTACCTTACTTCTCTCTGCGTTGAATCATCTCTTTTTTCTGGATAACCAACTTGCGGTCGGGGTTAGCTGCTAAACTATGCGAAATTATCTTCAGGTCGATTCCTGGCATATCCTCATATTTCCATGCAAATACATCTTTGTATTCCTTTAACAATCAAACCATCTCACTCTGTAATTACTTCGTCAGCCAGGCCTCAAGCCTTACGGTCCTCTCAATAGCGACCTCTATGGTCAGTTTATCTTTCTGGCTTTTCCTATTTTTTGGAGCTATCTCGATCAGGTCCAGGTCAAACCGAGTCGGAGTTTCCGCTCTGATTTCCATGTCATCTATCTTCTGATCTTCATACTCCTCAAAGGTGTACAATTGCATTACCCCCGACTCAGTTTTCTCCCTATATACGGCCAAATTCGCCTTTCGTGCCCACTTTTGTGAACCTTTCATGACTCCCTCTCCTACCTCCTTGGGGAACTTTACCATTAAAGCGTAGGTGGAGGTCACGAATTTTGTTTTGTTCAAGAAGGGTCGGCTGAGTAAAGCGTTATATGACCAATTCTCCACATTCAGAACCATAAAATCTAGTAACACTGTCTTTGTTCAAGGAAAGCTACCAATCTCCACAGGAAACTTCACCGTCCCAAGAGACTTTACCTCCGCTCCCCCGAAGCCTCTAAACAGGGATTTAAGTTGCTGGAGATGTCTTCTTTACAGTCCGAGTTGGTTAAATACCTTCATACTAAGAATGTCCGCCGAGCTTCCGTTGTCGATAAGCACCCTTCTTACTTCCCTATGGCCAACACAAATCGTTACCACAATCACGTCATTCGGCCTTACTCATGATGCATGTGTATCTGCTTTGATGAAGATTATAGGATCCCAACCTTGTTTGAACTTCTTCTGGTCGGGTCCTAACAAGTTTACCTCCAAGTTTCTCTGGCCATCTATGGCTTCTCTAACTTCGAATATTCTCTCCCAACTACTATTCCCCGTGTATGGCCCACAAAGATGGTGTTGATTGCTCCATTACTTGGATCTCTTCTTAGACTCCTCTAACCTCTATCTCCTTCCCCCGTCACGACACTCTTACCCCGATCATCCCTATTCCTGAGGATCATATCCTTAAGGTGCTCTTCTCTAATTAACTTTCCGATATAGTCCCTCAGCTGATAGCATTTTGAGGTTTCATGGTCGTTATCCTGATGAAACCTGCAGTACTTGGTGTTGTCTCTTTTAATAAAACTTGACTGCTTTTGGGGTTTCTTGTATATATTTTTATCCTCTATCACATTCAGGATTCTTTTTGTCCTCTAGCTAGTGGAGTGTATTTGGTATATTGCCTCTTGAATTGCCTAGCACCTTTGTCATCCTTCTTTCGCCCATCTTTACCTTTCCCACAGCTGCCTTTTTGCTCCTCCTTACCGCTACTCTTTAAGTTACTGTCCCTATTCCTTTGGCTATTTTCGGGTCGACCCCCATGTATAAGTTTACCCCTATGAGCCAACTATTCTCCCTCAGCCATAGCGTACCTTCCGACTTGGTCTACCATGCTTGCATGCGTGGTCGATCCCCTTTGCCTCAGGCTTAGGGTCAAATGGTTATGTTGTAGACTGTTGATGAATGCCGACACCACTGTATCGTCATTGGGATCTTGTACCTCTGACACCTCTTGCGAGAATCTGGTCAGGTAGTCTTTTAACTCTCATCTTTTCTTTACCTCAGGGTAATAAGACCGATATAGATTTCCTTCACTGGATATTTCCCATGAATTGCATGGTGAATGATTGCACTAACTCTTCAATGTTCCTAATGGAACCTGTTGACAAACCTCTAAACCATCTTGATCCCTGATCTCCCAACGTTTGTGGGAACATACGGCACATGAGGGCATCGTCATAATCATACTGTACTATTTCACTTTGATAACTCCTTACATGCTCTTGTGGATCGGTGTTGGCCTTGAACTGTTCCACATATGGCATTCTGAATTTTTTCAAAAATCGGGTATGTCTTACTGCATCAGCAAACGGGCTTTCAGAGCTTCCGATCAGTGGGTTCCCAAAATTATGCCTTCGTTCAAGGGCTTCTATCCTTTTAAGAAGAATCTCACTCCCCTTCTGGCTTTCCGTACTCATTGAATCTTTGGTGAACAGTGAGCCTATATTGGTCCCTAGGGATCCTTCCGTTAATCTGTGCACTAATGGGGTCGCACCTGTCCATAGGGGTTGGCTCCCTGTGTCTTCTAACGACTACTTCATCATCACTTGAATGTGAATGGGACCTTTTTCAATGTTCATTATAACTATGTGTCTGTTCGGGGTTAGCTTCTGCTCCATTGTATCTCTCCATATCTTTCTAAGAATTTGACTCCCAGTGTTCCCTCGCTCCCCGGTCCTCTCGGTCACTTCTTCTATGCGAACCCCTATTTTCTCATGATGTTCTTCCTTATCTCTTCTAAGCTTCTAGGGTGCTTCTGGAGTGACTACTACTACCTCGAAGCGCACCTTAGAGTACTAGGTCACAATCGGTGTGGAAAGTTGATACGACGAACCTAGGTTTGTCGTGGCTAATATGTTGATCCCCTGGTTAGCGGCATCTTCAACGACCCTTTGTAAGGCTTCTTGGAACACCGACAGTCACACTTGTAGTGGTAACGGTGTCAGGTCTGACGGACGGTGGGGTCCTTACGGGTGGATATCCGGTCGACACTGTGGGGAGATTGACTTCTGTCTTTAACAGTGTCTATGATGCCGCCTTTGGCCAATTTTCTTCACAATTAATTATATAAATAAAATACTGTCGGAGGTTCACACCCTCCTTTCTAGCGTCTGTTGTTGACATTGATTTTTAGATCAACCACCCGTCGCACAATTAAAACGAAGTGACGGCTAATCACAAACAAAAGATGATAAGAAAACAAACAAAAACGCAGGATTTTACATGGTAAAACCTCAATATGGGGAAACATCCACGGTTGTCAATGGCAGCAACAAGAATTCACTTAAAAGGATTACACACTCAATCACTCTCGCCTACTCTCTAAAGATTGCGTTCAACACTTTTGGGTGTTTTTTTGGGTCTATTTATACATGCATAGAATCCTAATTCTTGATATACAAGTAAAGAAAGTTCTTGTTGTTTAATAAAATTCTGACTTATTAGAGTTGTAATCTTCATCTTTCCCGTTCCAAGTTGATTGTATTCTGGTTGTATTAAATCTCTTGTCTAATATGGACTCTAATGTCTATAAAGAAGAGTTTTTCCTTATCAAAGTGCGCTTCCAGAAGCCTTGTTGAAGTTGGACTCTTTTTCTACGTGTTTGAATCGTGATCCTATTGAATCTGGATGCTAAATATGTGTCGCGCGTCCGATCGCTTATTTTTCTTGACCATTCCGATCATTGATTCAACTTGACCCTAGTCCCGACCATCTTGACAACCCGATCGGGTTGTCTAATCTAACCATTTGTGTTATCTAGGTCGGGAAGAATTGGTCGGGTTTGCTAATTCCTACTTGTGTTGACTTAACATGATCGTACTCGAATGATATGGTGCCCCCGACCCTAGTCTCTTGCTGACGTGTCATATCACTTAGAATTTTCTAATAACATATATATATCTATATATCGGATGTGATAGATCAATGGTTTATATCATTGTATATATGTGGTTTAAAAAAATATTTGGTTTGATTTTCTATGTAAGATGACTGTTTAATCAAATGTGAATCTTAGTGTGGCTTAAGAGACTCCGGTAGTCAACCCAATTATGAGTCAGTTGACCGACCTGATGGTGAACCCTTTTATGGGTTAAATGAATAATACCCTAAGGGTGAATTCGTTTGTCTCCGATTTCGGTTTTGATAAACCATATGGAGAAACCAAAGAAATTCAATGGTTTGAATTTTAGAGATGGCAAAAAAAAAAAAAAAAAAAGATGGTTCTCTAATTGACCACATTGAATCTTGCGAGATTCTTAACTGATGAGGCTGCTAAGGCCAACATTGGTAACGAGTTGGATGTGTAAGTTTAAAATGGTGATTATTGTCAAAATCAATTGTCAAATTCATGATGATTTATTTCAATTATTAATTCCGGATTAACTGAAATATTAAATTTTCAATTCAAAACAAAACTGATTTGACTTTAATGTTGCCAATTTTAATAAGAATTAATTTTATTTTTAATTCAGTTGATCCCCTCTAGATATTATGGTGGATAGATCAAATGTGAACTCGAGTGTTCCACTAGAGACTTCAAATGATAATCCAAGTGTAGGATTAGACACTTCGGGTGTTAATTCTTTGCTTATGGGCGAAGTGCCGATTGTGTTGCCAAGTGTGGCAACATTGACTCCGGCAATCAACTTATTCGTGAGAAACATGGTAGAACCGGAGATGAGCCAGTGTATGAGTCACATGAACTTTTAGTGGTGGCAGCAAAAGATGCTGTTTTATTTTGTCACACTGAACCTAGTTGGATTTTTAATTGAAGAAGCTCCTAAACCCAATAGTGGTGAAGTGCGAGATGTTCAGGTATGGAATGCTATTGATGCATTGAACCATTCGGATTTTCTGTGCCGAAACTACATACTGAATGGACTGTCAAATTCCCTGTATGGCATTGATTCTTTAAAGAAAACCAGCAACAAATTTGTTGGAGTCGTTAGACCGAAAATACAAAAATGAGGATACTGGATCCAAAAAATTTATTGTAGACCGGTTTCTTGATTACAAGATGATGGACTCCAAGACAGTTATTTGTCAAGTCCAAGAGCTTCAAGTGATTCTATATAAGATTCATGCCGAAGGGATGACCCTAAATGAAACCTTCTGGTGGCTGTTATCACTAAGAAACAACCAATGTGGTGAGTATGAAGCACAATTTGGTGAATTTTGTGCAAAACATGGAATCATACATTAAACCACTGCACTGTATCAGCAAAACAGATTTTCTGAACGGAAAGATCTATCCTTAAAAGAAATGATGAATGCAATGCTGATAAGTTCTAGATTGCCTTAGAACATCTGGGGTGAAGCTATATTGTCTAGCAATTACCTTTTAAATAAGGTACCCCGTAAAAAAGTAGACAATACCCCATGTGAGCTATGAAAAGGAAGAAAGTCTTCCAAAAAAAACTTATGAATGTGGGGGTGTCTTATCAAAGTAGTCGTACCTACACCTAAGAAGGTGAAAATAGGTCTGAAAACTGGTGATTGCATCTTCATTGGATATGCACATAGCAGTAGTGCTTATCGATTTTGGTGTATAAGTCTGACATCCAAGATATACATAAAAACACGATAATGGAATCTAGAAATGCATCGTTCTTTGAACATGTATTTTTAAGTAAATCCAATGATGAAGCAAATGCGTCAAAACGAACACATGTTGAAAGTTGTGAGGACAAAGAATAAGAAGTTAAGGATGAACCTAGACGTAGAAAAGAGATAGGACAGAAACATCTTTTGGTCTAAATTTTCTGACCTATTTGCTAGAAGGTGAACCTCGAACCTTCAAAGAAGCGGTGTGTGGAAAGAGGTTATCAAGAGCGAAATTGATTCCATACTCCAAAATCATACTTGGGAATTATTGGACCTTCCTCCGGGATATAAACTGCTAGGGTCCAAATGGATTTTCAAGATGAAAATGAAAACGGATGGATCAATTGATAAGTATAAAGCTGGACTTGTAATTAAATGTTACGATCAACGAGAAGGCCTGGATTACTTTGATACGTATTCTCTTGTGACGAGAATAGCTCCATTAGGATGATACTTGCAATCGCAGCTTTGAGAAATCTTAAAGTACATCAAATGGATGTTAAAACAGCTTTCTTGAATGGAGAACTAGATGAAGAGATCTACATAGAACAACCTGAGGGCTTTTCCACTCCAGAGCAAGGGAAGAAAGTCTGTAAGTTGGTGAAGTCTTTATATGATCTAAAGCAAGTACCAAACAATAGCATGAGAAATTTGACAATGCTATGATGTCAAATGGTTTAAAATCAACGAATGTGACAAATGTGTTTATATCAAAGACACCGAAAATAGATATGTCATTTTGTGTCTTTACATTGATGACAAGCTAATTGTTAGTAGTGATGATAAAATGATCAAATCTACCAAGGATATGTTGAAATCCAGATTTGATATGAAATATATGAGATCAATTAACGTAATGTTGGGAATGAAAATCTCAAAGACATCGAATGGACTCATTCTAAGTCAGTCACACTATGTTGACATGATTCTTAAAAATTCAACAAAAATGACTTTGAAATATTCAGAACACCAGTAGATACAAATCTACACCTATCCAATAATAAAGGTGGGGACGTCTCTCAACTAGAATATTCTAGAGTGATAGGAAGTCTGATGTACTTACAAGTTGTACAATATCAGACATAGTTAATGCAATCAGCAAATTAAGTAGATATACAAGTAATCTAGGAACTGACCACTGGAAATGAATAGTAAGAGTACTGAAGTACTTATATTACACTCGTAATTATGGGCTATATTATACCAGATATCCTACAATTCTATAAAGGATACACTGAAGCAAACTGGATATCTGATATGAATGATTCAAAATCCACTAATGCATATGTATCCACACTAGGAGGTGCAGCTATATATTAAAAATCCTCCAAACAGACATGTATAGCCAGATCCACCATGGAATATGAGATTATCGCTTTAGATAAATATGGTGAGGATGCTAAATGGCTATGCCAATTCTTACAGGATATTCCGAGATGGCCAAAGCCTGTGCCAGCAATTTGCATCCACTGTGATAGCCAATCAGCTATAGGAAGAGCACAGAGCAACATGTATAATAGGAAGTCTAGACATATACATCGAATACATAATACCATTAGACAACTACTCTTAACTGGAGTTATCTATATTGACTATGTAAAGTCAAAAGATAACATTTCGGATCCGCTAATCAAAGGGTTAAATCGATAATTAGTTGAGACATCATCGAGTGGAATGAAACTAAAGCACATGAAATAAAAATTCAATACAATGGAAACTTAACCTAGTTGGCTGGAGATCCCCAGATGTAGGTTCAATGGGACAACCAAGTTGTAAGACTTAGTTGGATCATAGTAGGGGTTACCCTCTAGTCCGTTCTTATGATGAAACGGTGATGCCCGTAGGGAAATGGTAAAACTATGTTTTTAATGATTCTTATGCGTCAAAATTCTGAGCAATGGAAATATGAGCAAAGTAATGCGGGTTACTCTTAATTAAGAAATCACCTATGTGAGAGAGAAGTGGGGCCGCTTCTAAAAGAGAATAGTGAAGGACTATATGTAGTATATAAATAGTTATATGATAGTTGCTTATCAACATGTGTGTGGGCACGTCCTGCGTACACAAATGCCGCTTCGGTTAGACCGTGAGAGTACAACCAAATTTATGCTACTATTCTAAATTTAATTTTTCTTAAATCAGTTTTTTGATAAAGAAAGAACTATTTTTTATCCTAAGTCAGACGGTTTTAAATGAATGAGAAGGAAAAAGGTAACTTCCGTTTTGGTTAAGGAAATTAAGGAAATAGTTGATTTCCATTTTGGATTTTGATACTTACTTTATCACTAAGTAATCAGAATCAATGATCAATTTTGGATTCTGATACTTACTTGATCACTAAGTGATTAGATTCAATGATCAATCATGAATAAATCTTCTAGAAGATTATTCTTAATTAAACTTCCTTTATCATTTAAAACGTATCTATCAAGTAATTTCCAAATCAATCTCTTTTGATTTTGACTATATAATAAACCCTAGTCTACATTAAAAATACACATTCTTAGAATCATGAAATTAAAATAGCAATAGTTATTCTCTCTTCTCCTTCTTCTCTTTCTATGATTGGTAAGTTCAAACCTAATTTGAGTTCGCTGAGAGTGGTTGTGCTTCGCACTTCCACTGTTAAATCGTTGTATCTTGGGAGACAATCGCTATACACATACAGTGTTATATACGATAAAATTGTCTTAAAAACACCATGTAAAACACGAGCATCGATTTCCCTAATCTTTTGTTTTTGTTTGTTACTTTCTACAGATTCGAACAGAATTGTTTTTTATTTACAAACAACAAGATATGGTATGGAATATTGTATATGTGTGGACCTAGTATTCTCTTAAGGAGTAGACATCCTATTAGGGTTGATAATCATCTATGGATTAGGATTTTAGTAAGTTATATTATTTATAAGGGGTCCCTACTCTTGCTCATGTGTGTTACAGAACCGTCTCTTCATTAGGCAATCTGAGTATAATGGGAAGAGAGTAGAAGACTTTCATTATTTTTTATAGGATATTTTGCTATCATGGATTCCACGCTTCCAGGTACACGTCTGTTCATACTTATACATACAATACAAGATTTAATTAGTGAAAATTGATACAAATGACCACATGTAATATAGAAAATTCGTTTGTAATCACAAACGAAAATTTAATCGTTAATAACCACTTTTTTGAGAAATTTTCTGAATCCCCTCGTATAAAAATCATCCTCAAACACACACACGCACTCTATTTTTCTATTTTTATTTCTCTCTCCTCTCCTCTCTCACCGATCTCTCTCTCCTTTCCTGGTGTCGTCGTAGCCGTCCTGCCGTCGTCACCATTGTCGTCGTCGTGCTTCACTTGGGCTTCACGTCGTCCAGCCCTCTCTCTCTCTCTCCTCTCCTCTCTCTCTCTCTCTCTCTCCCGGATCTTCTTTCTCTCTCCTCTCCTCTCCTCTCTCTCACGTGACATCAGCGTCGTGCTTCGTATGGGCTTCACGGCCGTATAGCATAACCGTCGAGCTCCCCTCCGCCGGTGATGTGATCTGTAGGAAAAAGAGGAAGAAAAACCTAAAAAATTAAGGATTAAGAAGAAATGAAACATTTCAAGTTTTAACATTTCAATTTAGTCAAGATTTTGAGTTTCAAAATTTTATGTTTTTAGGTAAGATTTCAAGTTTTAGTCGTGATTTCAAGTTTTAGTCGTGATTTCAAGTTTTTAATTGTGATTTCAAGTTTTGTTTCAGATTTTAGTCATGATTTCAAGTTTGCTTTCAGATTTTAGTCATGATTTCAAGTTTGCTTTCAGATTCTTAAAAAATAAACTAAGTTCAGGGGTACTTTTGTAATCACTGATTTTTTTTTAAAAAAAAAAAATGATTATTAACAATTAAAATTTCAAAAGTAGTTACTAATGAAAGTTTAATGTTTTCGATAGCTATTTTTTATTTTCTTCCAATAAGCTTTATATGATGCTTAAAAAAAACACATGTTACAGTGTTCACAGCAGTGGGACCGTAACGGCATAACGACACAAGTTAATGTAAGTCAATTTATAGTTCTACTTCTTTATCGGTTATATGAATGTAGTTAAAGAGTTTAAGTGGGGTACTGATTTAAAAAAATAATAATAATAATAAAGCCAGCAAAAAAGAAGTCGTTGGCTTTTTAAACAAGTTCACATTGGGCAAAGCTCTAATCGTGAAAAACATGCTAATTGAGACTTTTTGACTTGTTCAAAAAATGAGACCCGCTAAACTTAGACTAAGAATATTGCTAATGCTATGATACTAGGATAACAATTCTAGTCTTGATACATACTCGGCTGTCAAAACTATAGTTTGTATAATGTCTATCCATAGATTACAAACTCGTTAATTTTTTATTTTATTTTTTTTGCAAATTATATATTATCACCTTTATTACAGACTTACAGTAAACAAAGCCTAATGTTTTATTTAATCTACATTTCTTATTGGTTAAAATAATGAGAATTAAAGACATAAATGGGATAGCAGTCATAATCTTATGTCAAAACAATAAATCATCCATTAATGATTAATATTTATTTAATATAAAATAAATTTGTTATGGACGAGGTGAGGCTAGTGCTGTGGTATGTCCATCTATACATTGAAGTTGTTGATTCAATCTCTTAAACCCAAGTTTAAATGATATATATATAGTGTAACAATTATGGAGTTGTTTGATATTCAATTAAAAAGGTATTTTGAAATTAATAAATTATTTGATAATATAATTTCAAAAGAGATTTTGGTCATAATAAATTATAAAAAGGTACAGACAATACGTTTGTAAATCATGACTAAAAGGAAAAAAAAAATATTGGAAATAAATCAAACCTACACATGTTTTCTCTATCCTGTAAATGTATGAACTAGAGGTGGCAAAACAGGTCGGGACTTGGCGGGCTGTCCGGCCCGGCCTGTCGGCTTAACGGGCCAGGCCCTAAGCCTGTTAAACTGGCGGTCCAGGCTAGGCCTAGGGTGTGCGGTTTGGGGGTCGGTCCGGCCCGGCCTTGCCCGTTAGGCCTGTGGGCCTTAAGAAAATTTCGAAAGTTGATTTCTGGCGGGTCTTAACACGTCGGCACATTAGGGCTGCCAGAATTCAAAATTTGATTTATTTTTTTATTTAAAGTTTAAATTTTAAAACTTGAATTGAATGGTGGCTTTTGTAATTATTCAGAAGTCGTTATTGACCCTTGGGGCTTAAAAAAACCCAAAACTTTTAAAAATTACATTATTTTAAATCTTTTACAATTTTTTTTAAATTATACCCTAATCTAACATTTTTCTATAAATACCCCTATCACCCTCACCTTATTCTCTACATTTTCTCTACTTCCCTACTCTCTTACTCTCTCTATTCTCTACAATCTCCAATATCTCTCACTCCCTCTTTCAACTATTTTGTAATTTATTTTATTTATTTAATATATTATATTATTATTATATACTATATACTATTTACTATTACACTAATATACTAATACTATAGTACTATATACTATACATTATATATTATATACTATATACTATTAGAATCGCTACATATTCTAAGGCTCTTACTCTAAGGTATTGTCTTACTTTAAAAAAAAAAAAACTTTCATTTGTTATTTAGTTATTAACTATATTTATTATTAATATGTTTATAACTAATGTTATTATTTGTTATGTTGTTAGGTATCCAATTGATTAATTAATTCAACACTCTCAACTCTCAAACCTCGAATTTAAGGTTAGTATGTCTACTTCTCTAATTTTGTTATTAATAATTTTTTATATAGTAATTATTATTATTTAGTATGTAGCGATTAGCATGTGTGTAGTTAATATTGTTGTTAGAGAGTTAGTACTTAGTAATATGTTAATTTTATGTATTTTTATGAGATTGACAACAAAATAATAATTTTAAAAAATTAATTTATAATATTTTCATAATTTTCGAAATTGATATTGTATTAGAAAGATTATGTTTTCTTTTGTAGATTTAAGAAGAAAATGGTAATTTAGAGCAATTTAACCCGATTTTTTTTTTGAAATTAATAATATATTAGAATGATTATGTTAATTTTCTGTATTTTTGTGAGTTTGACAACAAAACAATAAATTAAAAAAATCTCAATTTTTTCTTAATTTTTGAAATTATTATTATATTAGAAATATTACATTTTCTTTTGTAGAGTTTAAGATGAAAATGGTAATTTGGAGAAATTTAATCCGATTTTATAAAAAAAAATTGAATTAATAATATTAGAATGATTTTGTTAATTTTGTGTATTTTTGTGAGTTTGATAACAAAATAATAATTATAACAAATTAATTCCCAATTTTTTCATAATTTCTGAAATTATTATTATAATAGAAATATTATGTTTTCTTTTGTAGAGTTTAGGATGAAAATGGTAATTTGGAGAAATTTAATCAGAATTTTATAATTTTTTAAAAATTAATAATATATTAGAATGATTATGCTAATTTTGTGTATTTTTATGAGTTTGACAACAAAATAATAATTATAAAAAATTAATTCCCAATTTTTTAATAATTTCTGAAATTATTATTATAATCGAAATATTATGTTTTCTTTTGCAGAGTTTAAGATGAAAATGGTAATTTGGAGAAATTTAATCCGAATTTTATAATTTTTTTTTTGAAATTATCAATATATTACAATGATTATGTTTTAAGAAATAATAAGAAAATAAAAATTTAGAAAAATTAATTGTTTTTTTTTGTTATTTATATAAATGTTTAATTGTATCATTGTATTTGTATCTATGGCATTTAATCATTTATTTAATTATAATCTTAGAAAAATGAATCCAGAACACTTAAACCTAAACCTGGACGACTATTTGTCGGACGATGACATCAACCAATTATACGGTGAGTTCCAAGAAGAAGGTCATGCTAGTATTATGGGTGTGGCCTTCTTCCTCGACACCAGGATCGAGTAAAAAAAAAGAAATCGATTGTGTGAGATTGCTTTGACCTTGTAATGCAAACGATGGTAGATGGTCATCAAGTTGAGCATGCATGCTGTAAGTTTTGTAAATTTGTACTCACAAGTTCAGGTAGGGGAACTAGTCATCTTAGAAGACATATACTCAGTTGCATGGCTTCCCGTGGGCAAGTCGATACAACTCGACAAACCCAACTGCAGCGGAACCTAAATAGTTCAGTGAATACATGGCAGTATGTCCCCGACCGGGTCAAAGAGCATCCAGTGTTGTATTGTGCTGCAACTGACCAACCCTTAGGTTTTCAAGAAAACCCCCATTTTCAGTATTATGTTAATAATGCTTCTAACCCCCAATTTGTCCATATTTCTAAAAACATAATTAGGAGCGATGTGATTATTACTTTTGAAAAATATATGACAAATTTGATTTTTGAATTGTAAAATATTTCTTTTACAATTGCATTAACGTCATACATCTAGAGCGGACGTTCAAAACAAAATTATTTATGTGTTACTGGACACTATTTAGACACCCAATAGACTTTACAAAAAAAGCTCATTGGTTTTCGTGTCATGGATTAGTGACACACTGCACAAAATATGTTTCAGGTTATTATATCCATTATACAAGATTATGACATTCAAAACTGTATCATGACAATTACTTTGGATAATGCATATGCTAACTCAAAAGTTATAGAATATTTCATTAATTCTAACACCCCTAATATTATGGGAAAAATTTTCCATGCCTGTTGTGCATGTCACATTATAAACTTGATTATAAAATCAGGTTTAAAGAAGGTTGAAAGTCAAATTGACAATATTAGAGAGGCTTTAGATTATGGCATCTAACCAAAGAATTGCTGAGTTTGCCAGATTTTATAAATCAAAGAACCTAAAACCCAGTAAGTTCTAAACAGATATGTCGGTAAGGTGGAACCCAACATATTTAATGTTGAAATCTGTTTTGCCATATGCTTTAGAAATTACTAGTTTTTATAACTTAAACACCGCCAACGAGACCCAACATGAAAAACTCACGGAAGGTGATTGGTATGTAGCCAATGTTTTTGTTGAATTTTTAACTGGTTTTTTTGATGTTACTGTAGAAATTTTCGGGGTTTATTACCCCACTTCTCCTTTTGCATTTCATAATTTTTATGATATGACTGATTTACTTAAACAATATAGGGAAATAGAATTGTTAGCTCTCGTTGTTGTTGCTATGCAAGAAAAATATGTAAAATATTGGGGCAGGAGGGGGGGGGGGGGGGGGGGCGGGGGGAGGATGATTTCTCTTTTGTATCCCTTTGGTATTGTTGTAGATCCTAGGTTCAGATTTAAAGCTTTAAAAGTTTTTTCCACTACTTTGGGTGAGACTCTGGGATTAAGTGAAACAGATGTTGCAGAACATCTTAGTACACTGAAATCCCAAAATTTGAGGTTTTTTCTATTTATGAGAACATGTACAGGCACAACGACGACACAGTGGGATCGATGCCTCTTCAGCAACAATCTTAACAACAATCGAAGCTCATAAGGATTTTTTTGAACAAGACCACAACTTCTCGCACTTCAAGAAGTTTGAGTAAAAGTCAAAGTCAACACGTGGAGCTCAACAAATATCTGAGTACGGAGTATTCCATCACGGACAACGATGATTTCACAATGAACAATCTTCTGAAATGGTGGCTGAACAAGAGAAAAAGCTTCCCCATTCTATCGAGATTAGCATGTGTCGTCCTTATTATCCCGGTTTCAACAGTTTCATCGGAGCAAGTGTTCAGCACCGTCGGACAAATAATTGAAGATAGAAGATGCTCATTGTCCCCTGATGCGGTGGAAGCTTTGACAAGCCTTAAGGATTGGGAAAATGCAAGAATAAGATGACAACATCAACTGGCAACGAAGAACTCATGGATGACTTCTCCAGCTTGACCACCGATGAGAGTTTCGATAGCAACCAACCAGCGAACTGATGTAATTGTAAATAAGAATATATTTTTTTCCGATTGCACTCTTTTTCCCTTACCAAGTTTTTATCTCATTGGGTTTTTCTTGGTAAGGTTTTTAACGAGACAATCATAATTTGTAATTTATACTTTTTACCACAAATTTAATAAGAAATTACAAAAATATTATTCATTGAAAACTAATTAACTGTTGTATAAAATGAAAAATGTATTTCATATTAAAATTATTATATTAATAATTACACAAAATTATTACAATATATAAAAAATAATATTGTATAAATAAAACGTTAAAATGTTTTTTTTAAAATAAAATATTTTGAAACCCGTTAAAGGCCCACCACAGGCCCGACTCGATCCATCCCGTAATAGGCCACAGGCACAGACCCAGATTACCTTTCCCACAAACAGGTCGACCCCACCCGACCCGTCTTCCTAACAGATCGGGTCAAGCCCGACCCATTTTACCACCACTGGTATGAACTAGTTATGTCGAGCGAGTTTAATACATGGAAAGAAACCATCACTCCGTTAGTGCAATTTTACATGAGCATAAATATTGTTTATTTAATTCGTTGGTGCATAACAAATGAAGCCAAGCGCAATAAAATTCATACTTGGTATCAGTAATCAATACTTTTTTAAAAATATTTACTTTTTGCCTTCTTCAGTTATTCTCTTTGTTTGGAAATCATAGCATGCTAGTAATTAACTTTTAAGGCCAAATTACCTTAATTCATGAAGTTAGGCATAGTCACAACAAAAAGTAAATTTTATTTTATTATGTGAATTGTGAAATGCTATTGAAAAGAGTTATTAGTGTTTTTGTATATACCACACCACATGCATGGATGACTATTCAAATATAACATCAGGGCTAACCCATGAAATATCTACTGTTCGGGCTAGCTATATGTATATAAATTGTTATTTTTAGTATACACGAATGTTATAAAATCAATGTTTTATCTATCGATCATTGTATTTATCTACTTTTATTTAGTCAATATATTTTAATGTTTAATTATTGACTTGCAAACCCCCGCACTAAATTTAGAATTTTTGTTTTAAACTTTTCTCTAATATAACAAAGTTAGTGCAAGACACTAGACATTTAATGATGTAAACCATTAATTAATATTATATTTTTTATATAATTCTTGATGAAAGCATTTATATAATTTTTTAATAATAAGATGACCTCAATTCAATAATAGACTATCTATGAATATGAAATACATCGTAAAATTTATATATGGATAATTATTTAAATTTGTAAATGACTTAATAGTAAATAATTGTTTTGTCAAATATGATTGATTGATTATAATTGTATTGTTATATTTTTAATTTAAGTTAGAATTATGGGTGACAATACGAGCTGTCGTGTCACATTTTTGTAAACTTAAACACGACCCATTAGCTTTTTGTTAAACCTGAACACCCCCCGTTAAGTTTATCGGATCATAGGTCGAAACTCAAACACGACCCTTAAATTAACAGGTTAACCGTTAAGACCCATTTAACCCATTAATTTATAGGTTATGAATCTTATGATAAATTACAATTCCATTAATTCATTTCCTATTAAAAAAAATAATGGAGACTACATCTTCTTTGGATAATTTGATAAGTGATTATAAGTAGGCCGTAAAAGAGAGAATAAAGAATTTAAAATAGAGTGACAATATTTACACCTCTCAAAAAATGTATGTATACCTCAATTTAGTATGTTTTTTGAAATCAAATAATACCCTTGAGTAAAATTACCAATAAGACTAAATAGTTTGTAAGTACACTCACAATAATTATTAATTAGTTTCCTATTTTAATAGCTTGTGAAAAAAAAAATGTTTCTTTTTAATGATTTGATATTAACATATATCATTGAAAATTCTTTCCATTTTCTTAAACTCTAGATTCTCTCATATAATTTAATTTTAAATATATTTCCATTTTCTTTTAAGGAAATACAAATTCACTGCTACAAAATGAATAAAAAAAAATTCAAGTTGGTTGTAAAAAAACAAGTATTAATTTTTTTTTATTAGAAGAACAAAATCATTATAAATTTTTTTGTTGGAAATTTGAACCGATGATCATGAAATCATCATGCCTAATATACTCCCATAACTCATAGCAAATAATAACGTCTATAGCAGAAAAATAGATGGGAGAAAATAAACTAATCACAACACAAGATATACGTGGAAAACCCCATATCGGGTAAAAAACCAATAGCTGTCAGGACGACAGAGAAAGTTCTACTGTATGATAAATTATTACAAACATATACTTCAGGATTCTCTCTCACACCTCAACCCCAAACCATAGAGTCTTACCAAGTCCCCAAGCTCACAATAGAGCTTTACATAATGACTCTCAGCTCACAACGCTCACAAGATCCTCACAAAGAAGCCCCCCCCCCCCCCCCCAATACGGAAACATCCTTATTACATTCCTTATTACATCCTTATTACATTCCCCCTTTTTCAAAGAAGGAAAAAGTTTCTAGAAAGATAAAACACTAAACAGGAAACAAGTCAAAATCAAGCAATAATTCTATTCTTCTAGAAGAGAACACACCGATCGGGAAATAAGTCTTAAATGAACCATTCAACTAGAATCATGTGAAGATTCTAATTCAAGATATCAAAATCAGGAAAGAAGATAAAGACGACTTCAACAAACAACTAGTCCTAAATACAATTTATTTTCCTTACTTATACGACAAGGATTAAGGATCTATGCATGTATAAATAGACATATAATCTTACTATAAAAGAGAGAAAAAATAGAGACAAAAACAAAAGAATCACCGAAAAAGAGAGAAAAGAGAGATCGAGCGGTGTAATTTATCATTCGATAATGGATTTGATTTGGTTATGCATTCAACCACCTGTGGATGTTTCTCCGATCATCGAAGTTTTACCACGTAAACTTGTGTCATAACAATATCAATTGCATTCTCTTTCTTTTTCTCTTTTAACAGGTCATAACCAGATCCAGAACTGTTGACTTTCTTTACCATAAATAAATTGACGTCGACACTACTTATCTCAAATATATATATATATATATATATATATATATATATATATATATATATATATATGTATGTATGAATATGTATGTATATACGATTCTTTTCTCCTCGACACTACTTATCTTAATAAATTGACAAGTGCATACATTTTATATCAAAGTATGTAAATCTAATGGTCCACATCCAACACACTGATGAAGTTATATCAGTGTATACTGATTTGAAAATTTCGGTATATATATATTTCTTTTCAACTTATCTAAATATATTTTTAGAATTTTTAGATTTTGTATCCTTAATATTCTCAAAAGATATATATATATGCTTGAGATATGTTATTCGTATATACACACTAAATATAATTATTTGTTAAAAAAACAAATGAAAAATTAATTTCTAAAAATTATCTAAAATAAATTAATGTCATCTATTTATTTACCAAAATACCACTCATTGGATGTAATTGATGGAATTGAATGGAATGACCATTAGATGCCGTTTGGTATATTGACATCTTTACATGAGAATGAGAATCTCAAAGCATTCCCATGTTTGGTAGCAAGTTTGGGTTTTTTGTTTTCCGGGAATGTGATTCCCATCAAAATAGGTGAGTTTCAGATTACCTCCACCTGATTCCCACCGTGGAACCCACCATTATTAGAAAACATTAATTTTATTTTATTTTCTTGCTCTCTATTCTTCACGTTGCTTCTCAACAATAATACCAAAAATTCCCAATTTTCTTTTTAAAATCCCTAGTCAAAACACAATCATAACTCACAAAATAATCTTGTATTAGACCATTATCAAATCAACATCTCAAACATCATCACCAGATCAAAAAGGAAAAAAATAAATCGCAGCAAGGAAAAATCTTGAGTTTCAGATGATGAGGACGACGACAACGAGCTTCGATGAGGACGACGACAACGAGCTTCGATGAGGACGACGACAACGAGCTTCGACGAGCTTTGACGACGACGATAGCGAGCTTTGACGATGACGACGACAGTGGGCTTCGATGACGACGACAACGACAGTGGGCTTCGAAGACGACGACGACGACATCGTCGGGCTTGGATGAAGAAAACACGGGATGGAGGCGACAACGACGATCTCGAGGCAAGGACGACGACTATCTGGAGTGAGTGAGTGAGAAAGAGAGATAAAAGGAAAAAAATATTGAGAAATGGATATGGGTAATTTTTTTTTAAGTATATATAGCGACTTTAATTTTTATTTTTTTTATTTTTTTTAGTTTTTAATAAAAAAAATAAAAAACAAATTCCTATGTACATCCAAATACTGTTACTTAATATTCTCAGAAATCCGATATAATATTCCCATACATAACCAAATATATGAATACAACTTTCTCAGTAATCATATTATTTTGATTACCCCATACCAAACGGTCCATTAGTATAATAATGTTCGTCAAAAATAACAATTTTGAAATAAATTCCTTGTGTGATGATCATTTTGTGAGTGATGATATAAGTTGATGATCATCCACATAATTATCCCCATAATTTATATTATTAAAGTTTAAAACAAAAACATTTTTGTAAGATTATTATGCATCGGTGGCCCATGATAATGTATTGGGCTTGAGAAAAACAAAAGCAAAATACTCACAAGGCGCGCCTGGTGTCTGTTCTTCTGGCAAATTCTCTGGTTTTGTTTGTAATTTTTGACAAATTATTACACAGAAAACTCATCTGATCGCGATCGCACTATCGTATCGTTGTTATTTGAAAACAGTTTGTGTTGGAAGAAGATAATGAACTGTGAGCGGGACTGGAGGGGGCTTGATTTGGAGATTTGATCGTAATCAATCATGTGGCTGTCCTTTTGGAGATCCAGAGATCGATTCTCCTTGGAAGAACTCAGGTTTTTCTTCTTACGCCTTTCTCCGCTTTTTAGGGTTTGTATTCTAAAGTTTAATACAAAATGTTTTGATTATTGTAATGCAAAATTTGATTAATCATTTTCGTCAGATTATATATTCATTTGTTTATTCAGTTGAATCATGACTAGTTGGTGGGTTTAGGAAATTAATGACAAAGCTTTTGACTTCAGTTAAAGATGATTTTTTTTTTGAAGGTGATTGATTGAAGTAGAATTAACATTTTATCAAGTAATGCTATGCTGGAAATTAGATTTATAGTTTACGGTTGCGGTTATTATTATTATTATTATTTTTAAAACTTAATCATCCAATTTTTGCACGATAAATAAAATTAATTCATAAAGTTAGAGCTGTTTTTAAAGTTCTATATTGATTTTAAGTCTATAAGTTATATTAGATAAAGGTTCTGACTTAAATTTCCGACTTCAACTTTTTTCAATCTAGAATCCTTGGATTGATAGGAAATAGATGAATAGATGAGAGTAAAAATCGCAAATTTAAGTCAAAAATTTTAGTTGATATAACCTAAATGGTAGGATAATGGATCTTAATTTATTTACTTGTGCAGCAAACCAGCTTAGGTCTTTGTGCTCAATGAATACTATTAAATATTCCTCTCTCTAAGTTTTTGAAGTTTATTACTGTCTTTCTGGGTGCAGATATTTAACTGAACAACTGCAGAAAGTTCAAATTGTTAATGAGTTTAATAAGGTGATTGATATTTCATTACTCCAAATTTAGTTGTTTGCTGTTATTGCCTTTGTGTGTATGTGTTTTTTTTTCCATCTTTCCAGTGTTCTCAAGTTAACTTCCTCTATGAAGGATTTTGTTATTGAGGCGCTGAGATCCATTGCAGAATTGTTAACATATGGCGACCAGCATGACTCGGCCTTTTTCGAGTGAGACTCATAAGGCTTACTGTTCATTTGATGTTTATATTTTCGTTTCAGCAATTTTATGTCATTATCATTTTTTTCTTTTAGATTTTTTATGGAGAAGCAAGTCATGGGAGATTTTGTACGTATACTAAAAGTTAGCAGAACTGTCACTGTTTCGCTTCAGTTGTTGCAGACAATGAGCATTATGATCCAGAACCTAAAAAATGAACGTGCTATATGTAAGTTGCTTCTTCAAGGAAGAATCCAAGTTTGCCGGTCCTTTAGTTTCTCTGGTTACTTGTGAGTTGTGACAGTATTAATGGATCTAACTATCATTCCTCTGAAAATTTTGCAGACTACATGTTCAGTAATGAACATATTAATTATTTGATAACCTATTCATTTGACTTCCGCAACGAAGAGCTATTGTCTTACTATATATCCTTCTTAAGGTCTGTTTCCTGTTTTCTAAAGTTCTAAGTTATGGTTTACGATTTATTCGTGTCCATTTTGTTTGTCTTTGGCCATTGAATTTTTAATGTTGTTAATTTGACTGATGTTTTATTGGCTTGTCTGCTGTTTTGTGAAGAGCAATAAGTGGAAAGCTAAACAAAAACACAATTTCTCTGCTTCTGAAGACTCAAAATGTATGTTCTTCCCTTTTTTGTATATTTAATTGATTTTTCTAAACAATTTGAATTATTTTCCTTATTTTTGTTAAAACTGCGACCTGTAATTATTGAGATTTAGTAGTTGCAAATTCTTATTTAAGGGAATATTTGGCAGACACTTGCCTTGGTCATGCTGCAGCCCAATTCCTAGACTGGTAGAAATCTAGTAAAGTTTTAAAGAAAAAGTATTGATTGTATATCTAAGAAACCAAACACCTTGTCTCATACCAATGCAGATGAGAAATAGAAAAAAAAAAAAAATGAAGAGGCAGAAGCACAAAACAAAACAAGGATACCAGCTGATGGAATTCATTTGATACTGGACATAATTGTTTTATTTATTTATTATTATTATTTTTTATTGTTGAATGACAGTTATTGGAATGTTTGTGTAGGTGTCCAACTTAGCTATAATGATATAAATAACCTTGAAGAGCTTTGGTTACAATGAATGAATTCGTTATATCAGTATACTTGTGTGTAGTTCCCTTTGCTTTTTCCTAGGATTTCCCTGGGCTTGGACATCTTGTTCACCTTTTATACATTTCTTGTATCCTTTCTATTATAACACAATTTTCTTTTCTGATATAAGAACAAACAAAATCCTATCTTTGTGAATCTAGGAGGAAATAGTTTCTTTTCCACTGTATTCTGAGGCAATACGGTTTGCTTTCCATGAAGAGAACATGGTTCGCATTGCAGTACGTGCTTTAACTCTTAACGTATATCACGGTGAGTTTCTTTTTTTTTTTAGTTTTTAACATTGCTTTCCGCTTATTTATTACTCTTTAAATGCAATTTTATTGCAGTCCATAAAAATTATTTTCTCTAATGCTGTTACCCTGTTTTCAGTTGGAGATGATAGTGTGAATAGATATATCACCAGCGACCCTTATGCAGAATATTTTTCAAATTTCGTTTCATTTTTCTGCAAGCAGTGCATCGATTTAGATAGATTAGTCTCACACACTAATAAGTAAGAGTTAGAATTTTTAGTCTTGTTATGACAGTGAACACAATGTCTGTTTTTTTTCTTTCTGAAGTATCTTTTGGTTATTGGGACAGAAACCCAAGTCCAGACTCAACCTCTACAATTCTTGCTGCTGTGGATGAAATTGAGGACAATCTCTATTATTTTAGCGATATTGTTTCTGCTGGGATCCCAGATGTTGGGAGGTTAATAACAGATCACATTTTGCAACTTTTGATTTTTCCGTTGCTTCTCCCATCTCTACGGATAGATACCGTGAATGTATGGAACTTGTGCTTTTTCTTTTGTTCCTTTTAATTTTTTCTTTGCACATGGAGTGCTTTAAACAGCTACCAAGTGTACCTATACAAGCTACTCGTTCCTATTTTAACTTTTGTAGCTTGTAAAATCAGGAAAGAGAAATTGGTGCTGTCACTTGCCTGTATTTACTTTGTTGCATCTTGCGTATTGTGAAAATCAAAGATTTGGCGAACACCATTGCCGCTGCTCTTTTCTGTCCACCAGAGGCCTATGTTTCAAATTTTCAAGCTAAACTGAATGGCTATATGCCTGCTCATGTATTTACATATGATTACAAACAGTCAGATAATAATGTTAGTGGGATGGAAGATGGACATTTGAGAGTGACAGTGTCAGACATGGCTACTTCTTCACAAGTATTTCCTGAAGATGTGATCACACAAAATGATTGTAGTGTCTCTCATTTTGCATTGAGGTGATCATTCTTCTACTACTATTGAATTCTTAGCTTAATATGATTCATATTTTTGCTGGTGCTAGAATGGAATACCCTTAAATCACAGTGCTTTAACATGTTAACCAGACAGATTTTAGTATTAGTATTTACTATTTACCACATTTCTGTTATTTTATATATTAGCTGTGTGAATAGCATGCTTGCTTAGTCAGACTTGGCTTTACTGTTTGCAATCTGATATATTGATTAAAGAATTCTAAGCTTTGTTTCACTACTGAAGTAAATGAGTTTGAACTTTGTCCCCTTTCCCTTTGATTTGCAACTATATGATTTTACTCATTCATTGATGTTGTTTATTTCAACCCAATACACATGTCCCTTATTTGCATGCTTAAACTTCTAAGTTGAGTGGTTACTAATATGGTTAGAGCTAATTATATAAGAGAAATTCTCGGTTCAAGTCCCCTCACATGCTTATATTTGTATTTGTTATCAATCTTTGTTTTGAATTTGAATTTATGTTTTTATTTAGGTTTGGTCTACAAGACAAGCTTATAGTCTAAGGGATGTGTTAAGAGTGCTTAAATATTATTTCCTAGACCCTTACTTTTAATCTTAAGTTTTTAGGTTGAATGGCCACGAACACTTGTTACACAGTTATCTTACTCTAAGACAGGATTTTTAAAGTTAAAATTATGCTTAAAAGCAATTTTTTTAGAGGGTAGAACTTTGATTTTAGATGAAATTAGAATGATAGAGAAATTGATGATTTGTCCAATTTCCATTTAATGTTAGATAGATGTTCTTTCAACTTCAAGGAAAAGAAATGATCGTGGGATAGAGATTCTCCTGAAATGTTTTCAAGTAATTTTTTTTTTTTTTTAATTAGTTGGTGAAGGGTGAAACTTGCCTTCCTTTTTTATATGGTTGGTAGCTTATAGAAAGATCAACGCTTGTGACATTATTTAGTGGAAATATCCGAATTTGTGTCTATCTCCTTGTTGGCATCCTTTGTGTAGAAACATAAAAAATGTTTGGATTGTATATTTATACATTGTCAGTTTGCATCAAAACTGTGGAACAAGTTGTTTTCGGTGGCTAATGTGTGGATGGCTCTGGAATCTTGTCCATTGTATTTTTTTTTTTTAAATTGAAGCTTTTGGGGGTGAGAAGAGAGTGAATGTGTTGTGGCGTGTTTGCTATATATATATATATTGTAATTTGGCAAGGGAGGAATAGAACAACTTTCTTTAATTTAAATATCAAGTAACATATTAATGAAGTTGTAGGAAGGGCAACAATTTGCTTTAAGATAATTGTCTAGCATCTTTGAGGGCTTCTTTTTCAATGGAGTTCAGGTATACTACTTGATATTTTATTTAGTTTATTTGGAAGGCTGGTGGCTTAATTTGTGTTTCTCTTGTTTTTGCTTAGTAGTCTTGCTTGTTTCTTGTTTTGGTTGATCACTTGTCCACCTTTTGTACTCGCTTCTTCTCCCATGGATAATTTTTTTTATGTTTATATATAAAAAAAAGGCAGCTTAAAGCACTATCAATCTCTGCTGCTTCTGGTGATCCTAGCAGTGTTGCAAAAGTCGGCGCCTAGGGCCGATTAGTCGCCGACTAGGCGCTCGGCGGTGGCCGGCCACCACGACTCCATGGAAATCACCGTGTTTAGGCGGTTTCCTGCCCAGTCGGTACAAGTCGACGACTAGTCGGCCTAATCGGTCAAAATTGGCCAAGTCGCTGTTGACTGACTTGTCTGTCTTAAAAAAAAAAGGTCTTTCATTGACCAACAGCCGTCTATTCTCGCCTCTTCTCTCGTTCAAACCACATCGTCCGGTCACCGTAGTCGTCGCTGTTCATCCGCCGCTTGTCATCATTGCCATCCGCCACCATAAAAGGTCGGTACACATCAATTGCTCTGGTTTCCGATCTGGTTTCATGGTGTCTGAACTGGCAATAACTGGCATTGGATTACCTCTGTAGATGTGCAGAGATGATGAGAGAGAAAGAGCAGTAAAATGATCAATTTATTTATTTATTTATTCTTTTTTGGAGTGACTAGTGAGGAGTACAATGATCGATTTTGATAATAAAATATATCAATTATTTATTTTTCTTGAAATTGTAAACCATTTGTTCTATTTTATAATCACTGTATGTTTCTTTTTTTAATATTTGAAGAGAATGATAACAAAACGGTTTTGTGGTAAAATAATGTTAAAAGTAAAATAGCAAGATATATTATCTCTATTAAAAATCTTAAATTTTTTTAAAAATATTAAAAAAAAAAAATTCCTGCCAGCAGCCGGTTTGCCGTCTGCCGTGCGGCGGCTGACTTCCGACAATCTGCCTAGTCCCTGATTAGTCCCCCTAGGTGCTAGGCGATGGGTCGCCGCCCGACTAGCGCCTAGCGACTTTTACAATACTGGATCCTAGCGCTGGTGTTGGAGTGCGTAGTTGATTAGGTAGCTTATGTTTTATTTATTTTAATTTCTAAGTTTTCTATGGCAATACTTTGTCTATTGTTTAAAACTTAACTGGACTGTTTTTCTAATGCAAATAGATTTTTGGTATATTATTTACTAGGTTTTAAAGTTTCTCTTCATTAGTGGTTTGTACACTATGGATCCAACATTCCCTATTCATAAGGAGATTACTAAAATGATAATATCTAATATAGTTAGTAAATTCACAGTTTGCAAGTGTTTTGTTGTCACCATTTTGCTTCTGCAAGTGAAATGTCTAAATTATGATGCCAATGGTAAATACCCAATCTATCAAAAAATTCTTCTTCTTTGTTTCTACTGGTTGTTAGGCGTTTACTGTGATGAAGAAGATAGTATCCTTTATTTAGCTTTTTCTCTTCATATTTACCTTGTATATGTGCTCAGTTATGAGCTGGTACATTGTCAATAATGAAAACATTTTTCCATTTGATATCTTGTATAGTTTTATCATTGACATATGTGTTGTGTAGAGAGGCTTTGCTTTCTTATGTAACAAGTGGGGATGATGTGCAAGCGTCAGGTTCTCTAAGTGTGCTGGCTACATTGTTGCAAACAAAAGGTTAGATAATTGAACTTATGTTTAATTTGCTGTTCCAAGTTTCAGTTTTCTGATCAGATATTTGCATCTCTAGAATTGGATGAATCAATGCTAGATGCTCTTGGCATTCTTCCTCAGCGTAAACAACATAAAAAGCTCTTGCTGGTAAGTTGTACTGAAGGGTTAATTTACTTATTTCTTAAACAGCGTGTATGGAGTTAATTGATACAGAATTGTTTGCTGCATTTGTGCGCGTGTGTGTGTGGGTTAATTGATACAGGATTATTTGCTGCATTTGTGTTTGTGTGTGTGTGGAGTTAATTGATACAGGATTATTTGCTGCATTTGTGTGTGTGTGTGTGTGGAGTTAATTGATACAGGATTATTTGTTGCATCTGTGTGTGTGGGGTTAATTGATACAGGATTATTTGCTGCATTTGTGTTGTGTGTTGTTTGTGTGCATGCGTGTGTGTGTGTGGAGTTAATTGATACAGGATTATTTGCTGCATTTGTGTTTGTGTGGGGTTAATTGATACAGGATTATTTGTTGCATTTGTGTGTGTGTGTGTGTGGAGTTAATTGGTACAGGATTATTTGCTGCATTTGTGTGTGTGGAGTTGATTGATACAGGATTATTTGCTGCATTTGTTTGTGTGTGTGTGTGAGATCTTGCTTGAATGTTTAACCAGGGAAAGCAAATTTGAATGTGACAAAAAAAGATTTAAGAAAAATTGTAGGACCCCATATTACACACACCTACCCATACACACATACCTGACAAAATTTCACCTATCATGTGTGTGTGTGTGTTGGTGAGATCTTGCTTGAATGCTTATCCAGGGAAAGCAAATTTGAATGTGACAAAAAAAGATTAAGAAAAATTGTAGGTACACACACCTACCCACACGTACACATGCCTGACAAAATTTCACCAACTATATTTCATTGTTTTATTATCCATAAAACAAATCTCATCAAATCTCTTCCTAATTGTCTATTTGAGTCTTTGAAACAGAAACTATTCGTCTAAGCTGCCAAATTCTCAGTAGGCAAAGTGTCGTATGAATCATACTTCAGAAATTGAATATCGATTGTTTGCCATGAATTGGTGAGATCTTGCTTGAATGTTTAACCAGGTAAAGCTAATTTGAATGTGACAAAAAAAGATTAAGAAAAATTGTAGGACCCCATATTACACACGTACCCACACATACACATGCCTGGCAAATTTCACCGACTATATTTCATTGTTTTTATTATCCATAAAACAAATATCATCAAATCTCTTATTGTCTATTTGAGTCTTTGAAACAGAAACTATGCGTCTAAGCTGCCAGATTCTCAGTAGGCAAAGTGTCGTATGAATCATACTTGAGAAATTGAGTATCGATTGTTTGCCATGAAGTGTAATATTTCGGATGTTCAGATGTCCAAATCTAATTGAATGATATTTGTTTTCCTTTGCTTTACAAACTTTTTTAAAAAGTGTATATAACTGGATTTTTTTTTGGGGGTGATGTTCATGTTCCTGCAGCAAGCTTTGGTTGGTGAGGGCTCCGGTGAAGAGCAACTTTTTTCATCAGAAAGTACTACCGGAAGGGACAGTATTGAGCTTGATGGTTATCTACAAAAGCTGAAGGTACCGATGCCACTTGCTTTTATTTGCTCTCTCCCTCTCCCCCCCTCCTTCCCTCCTTCCCTCGTCCCACCACCTTTCCACCACACGGTTTTCTTTTCTATCTTTCATTATTGATATTGTTTCAGATATTAAGCCTTTTCTTGGGAGGTGAAGTCTCACTTTCTCTCCTCATGTATGATACCATTGTAGTTTTAAATTTTGTGATCTGAGTTTAGCTCATTCCAAATGAGTCTTTGGTCTTTTTTCATTCCTCTTACCTCCAAAATTTGTAGTAGTTTTCCTCGTCGGACTTTAAAATTTCATTAGACTCTCAACTGTACTCCTGTGAGAAACTTATGGTATAAGCAAGCACCCTATATTGGAAAGATGTTTTACCCATTAAACGAATCACTTAGTTTAAATTCATATCAAGTATTGTGCACCTTTACTTATAATAATTGAGTTGATCTTTGTAACATTGATTTGTGAAGTTCAAAGCTCCAATTGAGACTGAAGTTTTGGAATTTATAATAGTTTAGAACATGTCTTAGGGTTGGAATTTAGTTATTTCGGTGTGTTCTGTTCATCTTGTGCACATTTTAGCTTGCTCTGGTGTTTCTTTCAGATATGCTTTAAAAATTAAATGTCTTTGTCTTGTAGTATTAATTTGTTTTGCTTGATATGGTTTAAATTCTACTTATTCTACTATCAATTAACAGGAAAAGTATGGAGTATTGTGTTCTTTTCCGGAGGTGGTGATGAGTCCTCGTTTACATAGAAACCAGGTATGTTTATATGCATTTGATGCGAGTCCTGAAACAAGGGACAGTTTATTTTGTCCATTTTGATGGGGAACAGATTTGCCTAAAAGGACCTTTTTTTTTCAATAAGAAACAGAAAGCTTTATTCAAAGACAGCAAACTGAAAAAAAATCAAAGATACAAGAAAGATGATTAAATTTTCTTCAAAATTCTTGCATATGACAAACCAAGAGGGGAGAAGACAAGAAATATACAAATAAACCAAAAAGGAGAAAGAAGATTTCCTTGTTTAAAGATCCTTAGAAACATTAAAATTTCCCCTATGTCTACTGTTTATCATAATGGAAAAGTTTGTAGATTTTAAGGTCACAATAATCCATCTCCTCCAGTTTAACCCAACCCATTTGCTTCCAAAACAAAATCTAAAAAATCCCAATCAACCTATGAACATAAGCTTTTCCAAAATAAATTTGAAACACAACTCCCTCTCTTTTCTCTTTTCTCTTTTGTACATTCCTCTACCCCTTCATTTGTCACCAAGACAACTTCTAGAATTTGTCTACAGTTAATAAAAGCAGACTAACAGTCAGATATTACAATCCATCACCGCCTTTAACCTAATGGATAAAACCTTGGCAATTACTTTGTACAAGCTAGTTATCGAACTTATCGGTCGGAAATTGCTAATTGTTAACCAATTAGATTTCATTGGAACGAGACATATATAAGTAACATTAGTGATCCTATTTGTAATCCCATTCTCAAGGAACTCCAAAAACACTTCCATCAAATTAACTTTGATAATGACGAGATGGGGTTTGTCCGGTGGTAAACCCCTCATGCCTGCACAACGAGGTTGCGGGCTCGAGTCCTCCCCCTCCTCCAAAAAAACCGAATTTATGTAATAGTTTATTACTTCAAATAAAACAAAAAACTTTGTTAATATCCCAACATTTATAAAAGAATTCAATATTAAAACGATATGAACTTGGGGCTTTATCTTTACCTCATTCGAACACTGCTTTGTTAACTTCCTTTACTTTGAAAGGTCTACCCATCTTTTCTTTGGTATATAAATTTTGGAAGAACTGAATAATTTCCTATTCAATAGCATCACCCTCTTCTACAAACGTTCCATTCCTTAATTCCAGCTTATTAAGACCCTTCCTGTTCATTCTTCCATTAGCAACTTTATGGAAAAATTTTGAATTGCATCTCCTTCTTTGGCCCATCTTTTTTTTTTTTTTCCTTTTTGTCTCCACAAAATTTCCTCAGACACCACATTCTGTAGTTTAAGCTTCAACTAATTTCTCTCCATCCTCAAGGGTTCACATAACTCACCTAGTCCTTCTACTCTATCCAAGTCAAGTAAAAAAGGATAATTAAGAAAAATGAAGTCATTTTACCATATTTGATTTTAAGTGCATTTCATTCTAGGTAAAGTAAAATGTTTCAAATTTCTTTTAGTTTGAAATCTGCTGTTTATTATTGTCATGAAATATGTGCCCAGGTGCTTGATGCATTAGTCAGTCTTTTTTGCCGGTCAAATATATCTGCAGAAACATTGTGGGATGGTGGTTGGCTGTTGCGCCAGTTGCTTCCTTACAGTGAGACAGAATTTAACAGTCATCATCTTAAGTTGCTGAAGGTAAATTAAGCTTCTGATCATGCAGTAGATGCTTGGACTCACCTGGTATTGTTTGAGGCTATATACTGAACTATAATTTGTTGCATAGCAAGCTATGGTTTATTGGATGTGCAAATTAGTTGAGACTGGAGTTTCAGTCTTGATTATTTTACACGTTTTGTTTAAACATATGCTAATTGATGCTCATCTATTATATTTTATTGTTTTTCTCTTTTGAGGAATGTTTTTAATGTTTGGGCGCTTTCCAATCTTAATATTCTTACTTTCAATAAGGTACATATGGTCTAAAAGTTCTTATTTTAATAAAAGTACTTAATAGGTCTAAATGTTAAGACTCTAATATGTTTGTGTTTGTAGAGATCCCTCAACTTAAATATGAAGTGTTTTGACTTTTACTATTATTCCCCTTATCTTAGCTATTTTTTTCATTTGATAATATATATTTTTTAAAATAAATAAAAATAAATAATTTAATATTTTATTCAAATAAAATTCTAAAAACAAAAACAAAAATTGATGGGAAGTCGGGAAGCCTCCTACTTCGCCGGTTTGCCAAGAGAAGGCTGCTTGGTCTCCTCTAACTTTGATGATGCCTCTGTTGACGAGATTGGAGTAGGCCACGGTCTCCTACCATCAGCATTCAAGAAGAGGCCGGTCAGCTCCTCTCGTCATATGCAGGGAGGATGCCAACTGTTCACCTCCGGTCATAACCCAGGGAGGTGGCGATGGCAGCGGTGCCTTCTCCTATGGTAGGTTCATTTTTTTATTTTCAATCAATAGTCTCCATATCATCAAGGTCACACAGCTGAAATCAATATACAACAAAGACAATAATTCACATCAGCATAACATAAAGAATCATCAATCACAACTCACAAGAGGCAAACAACTTTCGTTGTGGAAAATCCTCTCAAGGGAAAAACTATTTTTTATTTT
This sequence comes from Dipteronia dyeriana, assembly GCA_032871835.1. Classification (NCBI taxonomy): domain Eukaryota; kingdom Viridiplantae; phylum Streptophyta; class Magnoliopsida; order Sapindales; family Sapindaceae; genus Dipteronia; species Dipteronia dyeriana. Next base: position 73,039,675 of record CM065300.1, on the reverse strand, counting down.
CTTTCCAGAAACAGGTAATTTCTCGTTGAAGAAATAGACAGATGCAAATGATATTAAATCAAGAGCTTGGCATGATCGAAGGACTGAAGTGTTACCTTTCAAGAGCATTTTTGTTGATCGATTGCATGTTTGTATAAATTGTAGATGTGTTTCATGGTAATGAGTAGCCTAGTAGTTGAAAGTTCTGCATCTAACTCAATAATTTACTATCTTTCCTGTTGTTCTTCCCTAAAGAAACATCGTATGTAGGGTTTCTTCGGCAACTAAATGATCATGGGTGGCTAAGAAAACTTTAAAGCAACCTCATCTGGTCAATAAAATATGTTACACACATTATTTTTATTTTTTTTTTGAAATTTGATTGTTGATATTTTGTAATCTTTGACATTAACATGTTTATTTACATCACTTCCCCCCGCCCCCAACAGTTATGTAATTATGTTTATAAGGATACTAAGATAGCTAGGAAGTAATATGTTTTGTTAATCAGATGGTAGACTTGTTGTGCACAGGATTCATACAAGAATTGCACAAGTTCTATTCTAGAGGAAATTAGAGGTATCTGGCCTGATCTAATTATAACAGTGCTCTGTAATGAATGGAAAAAGTGCAAAAGAGGTATGTAATGAAACTCTGAATGCTGTGAATGATTAATGTTTTCTCCAGTGTTTTACTGAGTTTTTCTAATGAAACTTGTAGTAATCGAGGCTTCATCCCCGCGGAGAGATCCCAAGTGCTTACTGTTGCCATTACAGAATTCCTCTTCTGATGGTATAATAAACTATATTTAATTGGATGGTTTGTTATTGAAGATTTAAGAAATAGACTAATATATCTATTGCACATACAGACATCCTTCCTGGTGAATCATCTTTTATTGCTGGTGAAAGGATGTGTGAGTTGGTGAAGGTTTGTCTTAGTTCTGTTTAAATAAAGCTTATGACATAGTACGCCTAGTTTTGACTCTATAGCATGCAGAATCTGAAGGTTATAGTTTATCCCCCTCCCCCCCCCCCCCCCCCCCCCCCCCCCCCCTCTCTCCACCCTTTATCTGATCATTGATTTGTGGACATAATCCCTTTGCCTTTGTTAGCACAATCTCGTGTTCTGTTTGCTAATGTTTCTCACCGTTTTTTATTTATATTTTAGGTGTTCATACTTCTTCTTCAACTTCAAATTTTCTCCCTTGGTAGGGTTTTGCCTGATCGGCCCCCTATTTGTCTGCCATCCGATGTCCCTGAAAATTCTCATGCAAAAATTGCTGGTATGGATATTTCAGGTCCAAAGCCAGGCACAGAATTAAAATATGGTTAGTTTTCTATTTTCTATAATTATATATATATATATATATATATATATATATTTACAATTCTCTTATATTATTTTATTTTTATATTAAGATTTAAGAGTCATGCGGTCGATTTTTTCATGATCAAATCACTCTGGTCACTGCCATATGCAGTTGATGCTGTGCCTTGTAGGATTGCATTTGAAAGGGGTAAAGAACGTTACTTTCGCTTTCTACCAATCTCTGTGGGCACATCTGGATGGCTTGTCCTTGCAGAAGAATTACCATTGAAACAGCAGTGTGGGATTATCCGAGTTGTTGCACCTTTGGCCGGCTCCAATGTATGTACTTCTTTTTCTTTAATGTTAGGCATGGTACAACTCATACAAACATACTTCCTTTATATTAGACTAGTTATGACAATTTCTAAGTAATCATATGAAGAGTAACTTTCTAATGAGCGAACCTGCACGAATTTTTCTTCGTGCGGGATCACTAATTCCTACCGGAGGGAATAGGTGTAATTTTTTTTACAGCATAAAAAATTCACAGGATCTTGCATTTGATAATTTTCCATTATATCAATATAATTTGAGTACTTGAGATTACGTTGGACGTGTTTTTCCCAATATGCATTTAGTTTGAAATGTTCAGATGTGATTTGCAAATTGCATTGATAACATTATCTTAAAAGATTACATATTTAGTTTATAATGCTTTCAACCGGTGTCCTTTCCCTTTTGATTGGAACCTATTATGTGCACAGTCACAGTATCGTAGAGATGAGTATCATTTTGTTGAAGACTCCTAATTATCATTGTTAGTACTTAGTACTTTATCATGCTGAATAGGGGTAGTTGTTCTTGTCGGACTTGGGAAGTGATTGGGTTGTTCAAGGTACTCAACTAAAGAATTTAAAGAAAAGAAATACATGACTAGGTAGCTGAGCTCGTAAAAGGTTTTGATCTTTCCTAAGTTGGGGAATAAATGTAACAAAAATTACAAGTTTAGATACTCTTACAAATGAAACATTGGATGTCAACTTGTGGTTATGCTTTTGCGGAAGCAAAGTTAAAAAGAGGTTGCTGGTTGGGGTCCTTGGGGATAGCGGCTTATGGGATGTGCTGACTTACAAGCCAATGCCCAGTAGACACGGAGATTCCAATTGTTAATGTTTTCCTAAAGAAATTTTGTTAAGTTTTACTCACATCTATAAAAATTAGTATGTTTAATCACTTTAACTGGTCCTAATGAAAATTGTGGCTCCTCCCTTGCTCACCTTTTTGGTGTGTGTACACTTAGTGTCCCCTTGAATTATAATATTCTTTCAAATATCCTGGACTTAAAAACATTTTTTTTTTTTTTTTTTTTTTTGTGTTCTTCATTCAGCCTACAATTGATGAAAAACATTCAAGATGGCTACACTTACGTATCCGTCCATCCACTCTACCGTTCACAGATTCTGCTAAAGCCACTGCCTGCAGTAAAGTAAAGGCAAAGGCTTTAGTTGATGGGAGATGGACACTAGCATTCAGGGATGAAGAATCGTGCAAATCTGCTTTGTCTATGATTCTTGAGGAGATGAACCTACAAAGCGTTGAATTGGAGAGAAGATTAAGGCCATTGTTAGACCTTGAAAGAGCATTAAATTCTCCACATCCACCCGAGGCTTCCTCACCTTGTACAACATCTTCTAATTCGTCGTAGGTCACTAACTGGTTTTAGTTTTCTAAAAGATAGTTTGGTTTGCGCTTGGGGTGGGAATATATTACCTCTCACCCATTTGTATATTTTTACAAAGCATCTTTAGATATACCCATAAATGTAGATTAACACCCTCCATTGGGCATCATTCTTTGTATTCTAGCATTCCTTGCCCTGATCTGTATGTTTATTGGCTTGTTTCGTTCATTCTTTAGCAAATCAAACCTAGCTAGGCTGTTCCTTTTCCAAAATTTTGTAAGCTTGTAACAACATTGTATATGTGAGGCAATCTATAGTAAAAGCTTTTGTGTATGTATACATTGCTGAATACATATCTTTCTCTTTTTTAGCATAAATTGAAATTCTTGATGATAGAAAATAATTCAACTGGCAAGTGAGCCGGGAAAATTAGAATATACTCATCGGATTAATTAAAAGTTTGGTTATTATTATGAGTAATAATGAAAAATTTAAGTGGAATAATTGAATAACTCTTTTAAAAGAGATATTTGGAAGTCAGGTTAGATGGGATAAAAATGGTTCTTACTCGGTTATGCTTTGCCAACAGCTGAAGTGAAATCCGCAATACATACTTGCTGGGTTTCACCAAATCCCACTGAGTGGATTGAAAAATTATATTAAATAAGGGCTAATTGGTTTAGATACCCTTGAGACTATATCTCGATTTGTATGTTGTCCCCTGAATTAATTTTTTAGGTACTAAACCCTTTAAACTATCGGAAATTGGTAAAAGTGGATGAAAATCTAAAGCCAACCACTGTTCTGTCATGGTAAATTACATTAAGCACTCTTATTATATATATAATTGTATTAAATAAAAAAAAAATAATAATAATATGATATAAATACCCCTCTGACCAATTTTTTTTTAAATAAAATTTAAAATTGAATAATAAAATTCTAAACTTTTTGATAAAGAAAATTAAATAAATAGATAAATGAAAAAAAAATTGATTTGACAATTATTTTAATTATTTTAATATTTAAATATCTCTAAATATAAAATTCAGATGAATATATAAATTATTTAATGTGAATTATCATTTAAACTATTTTTTTTATTAAAATATCCATAAATTTCATTTTAAATTAAAATAATAATTTAAATGATAATTCCCCATAAATAATTTAAATATCCATTGTTATAAAATTTTAGGGGTTTAATGGTGAAAAAAAAAGTATAAAGTGTAAGATGTAAGGATATTTAAGGATATTTAAATAAAAAATATAATTTAAATGATAATGGCTCAAAAAAGTATAGGGCATATAAACTATTATTATCATTATTATCATTATTATTATTTTATTAGCATTATTATATATTTTTATTATTATCATCATTATTATTATCATTTCATTTTTTATTTTTGTTGTTGATATTATCAATACCCATGTTAGTGTAATTGAACAAGTGATATTTAAGGATATTTAAATAAAAATAATAATTTAAATGATAATAGTGAAAAAAAAAGTATGGAGTATTTAAATTATTATCATTATTTTTTTTATTTTTTTTTACGTTATTAATAATCTTGTTATTATAAAGAAACAAGTAATATTTAGAGATATTTAAATAATAAAGATAGTTTAAATGATAATTTGCATTAAATAATTTATATATTCATCTCAGTTTTATATTTAGGGATATTTAAATAAAAAAAGATAATCTAAATGATAATGACTCAAAAAAGTATAGGGTATTTAAAGTATTATTATTATTATTATTATCATATTTTATTATTTTATTTTAATTATTTAATTATTATCACCATTATTATTATCATTTCATTTTTTTTTGACATTATCAATACCCTTGTTATTGTAATTGAATAAGTGATATTTAGGGATATTTAAATAAAAATGATAATGACGAAAAAAAAGTATAGGGTATTTAAATTATTATAATTATTATCATTATTATTATTATTTTTTATTATTTAGTTTTTAATTTAGTTTTTTATATTATTAATAACCTTGTTATTGTAAATGAACAAGTAATATTTAAAGATATTTAAATAAAAAAAGATATTTTAAATGATATTTCGTATTAAATCATTTATATATTCATCTGTGTTTTATATTTAGGGATATTTAAATATATATAAAAAAAAATTTAAAAAAATTAAATCAATTTAATTTTTTCATTTCTCCATTTATTTATTTTTCTTTATCAAAAAGTTCAGAATTTTATTATTATTTAACCAATCTTTCAATTTTAAATTTTAAATTTTTATTTTTAAAATATGATTTTTAAAAATTTGGTAAGTATTTATGTCATAATTTTTTTTTCTCGATTTGATGCAATTATGTATATAATATGGGTGTTTAGTGTAATTTACCATGACAGAATAGTGGATGACGTTAGGTTTTCATCTACTTTTACCAATTTTCGATAGTTCAGGGGGTTTTAGTGCCTAAAAAATTAATTCAGGAGACAACATGCGAATCGAGATATAGTCTGGGGGTATCTGTACCAATTAGCCTAAAATAAGGGTTTTTAGTGGAAATCAAAATCAAAATCAATCGTTAAACTACCCAAAATGACCTTACTACCGTCAAGTAAAAAAAAATCCATTGCCATAACCTCCCAAAGTCTCCAGAGTCCAGTCTACCCATCCCGAAACCCAACCGTTTCCAGCCAACTTCGCAAAGCAACACGACTTCGCCACCGCAAAGCTTTGTTGGTGAGTTGCCAACACGTACGTCTTCTTCCGGCAGCCTCCTCGTTCTGATGGGGTTCATAACTCAAAACACCTTCAAACAAATACAATGGCTGATTACTGAGTTTTCAATTGTTGAGTTAGATTGGTGTGATTTAAGGGAATCATTAAAATTGAATGAATTGAAGAAATTTGGTCTGATTATTCTTTCTTAAACGAATATGGAAGTTGTTAGAAAATGAAACATAGTTTACAAAAAAAGAATTAGAAGCACTTGAAACTGAGAAGAATTACTCCGTATGCATAATAATGCAATCACATTATTTGATTTGGTGTATAAAAGAAGGGTAAGTTATACAAACTTATCATAAATATTGTGGTAGTCAAAAAATGGTTTGTAGACCCAACATACAAGACATTCATGAATGTTAGGTCTTATCCAGACCCATTATATTGACTCAACCCAAACTTGCACAAACGAAGGAGTTTGGTTTGAAGGCCAAGTTAGATGTCGATTACAAATAATGGGTAACCACTGATTCAATGAGGATTCAAAGGGGAGGAAATCTCTCCACGAATCACGCCCACCTTTAGTAATTGACATATGAACATTGGAAATAAGTTTTTAACCAATAAATAACAGAGCTTTGGGACGAAAAGGGCTCCTGAAAAAATTGAGAGAAAAAAGCAAGCTCATCTAGCATATCAAAGTTCTATTATTTTTCAACCATCAGAGTTGAATCTTGTATTTATTCAAAAATCCTGACAGTTAATTGCTCAGTCCAAGCACACCTAAGGCTAAGGAACTACCCCCATCACTTTCGTTTCTCTAATATATATATTGCTTTGTTCTTGCTCTTTTGCAGGCACGACGGAGAAGATCAACAGCCAGAGACAACAGACCATCTACATTGGCAGGTTCACAAAGGGAGAAGACATCCTAACTTCTTCCGGTTTGACCAAAGTTGTCTTGGGCTTGATACAACCCGATTCGATCCACAACTAACCGTAGTTCGACCAACTACAAATATATGCATAATTAACTTAACATGAATATATGCATAATTACATAAACAGGTGAATATATCTTCCCCCTTGACTTATTGACTAACGATTGGCTATTGTTAGTTAGTCACAGATAAAGAGTAATGTCACTTTTTCCTTTAGGAAAATAATAAATGATTAGATAAAATCAAATTCAGAAAGAATAGGCTCATTTGAAGCCACTAAATCCACTACAACTACCGCATTGCTCTCCACAACTGCAGGAACTAAATCAATGCTAACACCAAGCTTAACTCCACACAAAACTACTAAAGCTTCACTTTTTTTTTTTCAAAAAAAAAAACTACAAAAATTTTCAATTAAAAAAAAATGAGTAATGGCATAAATGACCCCTTGACTATAAGCGAATTCGTATGTTGTCCATAATTTTTTTTTAGACATTAAACCCCCTGAACTTTCATAAATTGACAATAGATGACGGAATTGTCAAGTCATTCATTTTTCTATCATGACATATTTTACTAAGTTCCCCTTATTTTATACATAATTACATCAAACCGGAAGAAAATATAATAATATGACCTAAATACCCCTCAAACCAAAATTTTAAAAATCAAATTTTAAAAATAAAATTGAAAATTGAAAATTGAAATATTGGTTAAATAATAATAAAATTATGAACTTTTTGATAAAGAAAATTAAATAAATAGATAAATGAAAAAATTAAATTGATTTAATAATTATTTAAATTATATTTTTTTATTTAAATATCCCTAAATATAAAATCCAGATGAATATTTAAATTATTTAATTTATATAATATATTTTTTATTTAAATATCCCTAAATATCACTTGTTCATTTACAATAACAAGAGTATTGATCATGTCGAAAACAAAAATAAAAATTTAAATAATAATAATCTATTAAAAACCTTTTTTGACAGAGGTCTAAAGAATAATTTTTCATCGGGCTGATTCCTGAGATAGTACATGGATCGAGACCATCCTGCTTCCCCGGTACCGAGAAACACTGATGTCATGATCTAGAGAGTCTTGATGCTGCATCATGCATTTTCCCTGGTATCAAAGAGTACCGGTATCGCGGTACTAGCTACCTGGTATCCAAGTACCGCGATGCCTATCTTAAACCTGTCCAATAAGCTTACCTCATCCATCTAACATGGAGAGCGATAGCAAGAAAGCTCCAGCGTGCTAAGGAGGAAATCGCGCCAGTTACCCGCTACCCTAGTACTGTGGTACCTATCCTGAACCGATCCACCAAACATCTCCCACTCGTCCAGGATGGGAAACAACAGCAGGAAGGCTCCAACCAAAAGAAGAGAAAGTTGTCCTATCTGGTCATTCACAACACCATTAATGAGAGATTAGTCAACTCTTTAATGGCCATTCATAACACCATTCATGAGAAACCATTCAACTCCTTAATGACCCTTCACAACTCCATTAATGAGAGATTAGTCAACTCTATCAATACCAAATCAGTGCCCATATGATTGCGAATTGATTAACTAAATAACTGAGTGGGCAACAAGAATTAATACACATAAATAGGACAAAGCTCTCTCCAAGAAAAGGATGGACAAGGAGATACAAAATTGGACTAAGAACATGGATTCCTACAGAGTCAAAAAGACCTCGTCAGAATTCCCTCTACACCACCTTTGTATCATCTACTACATGTGTTTACCTTTACTAGGAACGTACCAATATCGGTTAACACTCAACTTCTGTAAGCTCTCTGAGTCACCTGCGTTGTATTACTTTACAATTTTGTAAGCTCCTAGGAGCACTTTTTGATACATATATAAAGAAGGGTCTCTCTCCTTCCTCTAGATACTGTTTAGAGGTTTTCCAACTTATAATATTTGTGATGCTTTTTCCTCCTAGGTCATTCCACTTCTAAAAAAAGAATTGTCATTCTCTTATCTATCTCTTTTATTATGCATACTTGTGAGCAAGGCACCGACTCCACCAGTCCTAGCCTTCATATCCTTCCTCTTTTCATGTTATTTAGATTGAGAACTACAGAGGAGACCTAGAGAAGAGGCCGAGTACCAGGACTAAGTACCAGAATCGGGTACCAAAACCTAGGTACCAGGACCAAGGTACCAGGACTAGAGACTAGCGACCAGGACCATCTTCTCATACCAGTAAGGGAACCTCAAGCGCCATATCTTCTCCTTATGCTTGAAGCCACGACGGGTGGGGTGACTTTTTTTATACCTACTGCACTCTACTCCTTACTCCTTGACATAATCACGGTACAAGGTACCTACCTCGCTACTGTTGGAACTCCGTTAACCGGTCGCGCAACTGAAATGAGTTTTAAATTTTTTATACAGATCGTAATCTGTATCTAGGACCAGTGAACTTGAGATTGTAATTATTTTTGGAACAAAATACATATAAAAATTATTACACTAATAAAATATACATGTAAATACAGGAAATTGTAATCAAAATAAAAAAGAAGATTAAAATAGAATCATACCAATGTTTGGAGGCTCCTTCACTTTTCGATATGCTCCTGGTCTGTACCACTGATCTTCCTCGCTATATCCCAACACAGGTAACTGCGTGTGGGCGTGTCACGGATTCAGGATCTTAGGAGGATGTTGAGAAAAAATGAATGAAGAAACTCTTTCTTCAAAGTCAAAACCAACTAGAACAATTCTAGTTAACAAATTAATAATATTTTTTTTACTTTTTCTTTCTGTTTGATCAGGTATCTATTTCTGACGCCACAAAACAATTGCATCTCACGCAATTTCACCTTTTAAAAATAAAATCAACATTTTTTCCTTTTGTGTATTGAACAGTTCTCACACACACTTACCTATTAAGAATTGTAGCAATCAGTCTCTTCAAAAACAAAAAAACAACCTTTTGTCTTTTGTTTAATATATATATATATATATATATAAGTATAAGTGGGCTGTTCATTTTTTTTCCTTTTACAATATATATAATATATATAAAATTTAAATTAAAAAAAAATCTGATCATATCATTATTTAAAAATAAAATCTATATTTTATTTATCAAATAAGATATTATATATATATATATATATATATATATATATATATATATATTCAAATATATAAAATTAATTTTATTTAATAAATGAGATAATCATATTATCTCATCATTCAAAAATAAATAACAATAGAATCCCTCCATTCATGACTAATTATACTATTAAATAATCTTATTATTTAATTGTCATAATTGTCATTTTAAACAATTGAATAATCTAATTACTCAATCAACTCCTGACATGTGTCATTTTCGTAACACAATTAATTGGACAATCCAATTAATTAACCGTGACCCTTGTTACCTAAATCGTTCGGGCTAGCAAGGGGACCTAATGGACGCACAGTATTTTGAGCTCCAATAATCCTCATAATCATTAATTAAACTGTTTAATTAATATTCTTTGATTATTAACTCCGGTGTTATTCCATTAAAAACCCGAAGCTGCACTCTCTCAACTGCAGACGTTTTTACACAGACCGATACAACTCGGTGTCCATCGATATAGCTATTATATATGGTGTGATCCTCCACAGTAGTTCATAATTAGAGCTGGGTCATAATGTCCGTTATACCCCTCTAATTACATATATCCTTTAAGTACCATTGATTCTCTAATGGACAATAAATCCTATTTCCTCACGGAATTAGAATAGCACTCATATTGTCCAAGTCCCGAATTAACCCTTAAGGGAACTACCATCTACTTCTCACAAGAAGGAGTGGATTCCACTATTGTGTACAAATCTACCTAGCCATAAGCCAAAACCGTAATCCCAACATACGGAGTATATTGATCAGGAAATGCATCTGACCTCACCCATGTCATATCAAAGACCACGATCTAACTTGAAGGAGTCGATAAGACACTCAGGATTATGATCACCCATATATATCCATCATTAGTTGATATATATGAATCTCATCGGTAAACGGATCTTGGTGTGAGATTCATATAGATCATGACCCAGTTCTATATGATCACATCATACAAGGTGCCTCAATTTCCATATCTCATATGAATGATTCAGGATAGAATCACTGCACATTACGGAATGGACCGCAGCTATAGATTAACCACAAATAAAGTACTCAGCTTTATTTGTTATTTATGGACTCTTTAGATTGCACGTCTCTTACTGTATCCATTCGTATCTGACACTCATATACACAGTTCGAGATTACATCGGACAATCCTGGATGTTAATATGTACATAAGTTTATAAAATAAATAACATAACATAATGAATTAGACCTTTCTTTTTATTTACTTCATAAATCCATTTACAAGTTACATGTTTAGGATATAAACCTCAACAATCTCCCACTTGCACTAAAGCATGTGAGGCATGTCTCGTAACCCTAGACCATCTAGGTGACCCGAAAACACTTTAGCCGGTAAGGTCTTCGTAAATGGATCAACATGACTGTCTTGTGAGGCTATCTTGGTGACGATCACATCTCCTCTCTGCACTATCTCTCTGATGAGATGATACTTTCTCTCTATATGCCTCACTCTCTTGTGGCTTCTTGGTTCTTTGGAATTAGCCACAACACTATTGTTATCACAATAAAGTGTGACGAGCTTATCCAGGTCTGGAACAACTTCCAGATCCCTCAAGAACTTACGGATCTAAACAGCCTCTTTAGCAGCTTCACAAGCAGCTACATATTTGGCTTCCATAGTGGAGTCAACAATGCAAGATTGATTGATACTTCTCCACACAATGGTTCCACCACCCAGGGTGAATACTGATCCAGACGTGGATTTTTTAAATCCCTGTCTGACTGAAAATCAGAATCCGTGTATCCTAACGAGATCAAATCCTGTTCAGAATACACTAGCATATAATTTTTCGTTCTCTAAAGATACTTGAGAATAATCTTGACAGCAACCCAATGATCCAATCCTGGGTTGGACTGGTATCTGCTGACTACTCCCACTGCATAGCAGATGTTCGGTCTCGTGCATAACATAGTATTCATGAGACTACCTACTGCCGATGCATAATGTACACGTCTCATATCCTCAACTTCTTGAGGTGTCTTAGGACACTGTTTCTTAGACAAGTGAACTCCATGCCTAGAAGGTAAATTACCTTTCTTAGAGTTCTGCATCGAAAATCGCATAAGAATCTTGTCGATATATGATGCATGAGACAGTGCTATAGGTTTGTTCTTACGATCCCTTATAAGTTGGATCCCTAGAACATAACCTGCATTTCCCAAATCTTTCATTTGGAATTGGCTAGCCAGCCAGCCCTTTACATCAGACAACACTCCCACATCATTCCCAATGAGTAGGACATTATCTACATATAGGACCAAGAAAACTACTTTCTTATCAATGATGCGCTTGTAGACACAAGGCTCATCAACGTTCTGCTCGAAGCCATAGGTTTTGATCACATCATCAAACCTAATGTTCCAAGATTTAGATGCTTGTTTAAGTCCATAGATGGACCTTTGCAGCTTGCAAACCTTTTGCCTTTGATCTGGAGACACGAATCCCTCTGGTTGTATCATATAGATGCTTTCATCAAGATTGCCATTCAAGAATGCAGTCTTGACGTCCATTTGCCAAATTTCATAATCGAAATAGGCAACAATGGATAAGAGAATCCTAATAGACTTACACATGGATAATGGAGAGAAGGTCTCTTCATAATCGACCCCCTCTTTCTGGGTATAACCCTTGGCTACTGGCCTTGCCTTGAAGGTCTCTACCTTCCCATCTACTCATCTCTTTCACTTGTAGATCCACTTACACCCTATGGGTTTTACCACATTCAATAAGTCTACAAGATCCCAGACTGAGTTAGAGTACATGGACTCCCTCGAGATTCATGGCTTTAAGTCATTCCTCTTTATCAGGATCTTCCATTGCATTCTTAAATGTCAATGGATCATCCACACTATCAACAGAGATAACACCTTGTCCCTCACTTATAACTAAATAGCGTTCAGGTTGTCTCACAACCCTATCACTACGTCTAGGTGGTAGCATATCCTGATCAGAATCCATCTGACTCTCAGATGTTTGTGGATCAACAACTCTTGTTGATGAAGCACTAGTCTCAATAGGCTCCAACTTATTTAATACAATCTTGGAACGAGGTTTATGGTCACTAATGTAATTGTCCTCAAGAAATGTTGTATTTGTCGATACAAATACTTTGTTATCTTCGGGACTATAGAAGTGTCCACCTCTGGTCTCCTTAGAGTATCCTACAAACAGGCAGACAACAGATTTGGAGTCTAGCTTTCCAGTTCTGTTCTTCAACACACGTGCTGGACACCTCATTTGCAAAAATGTCGCATACTAGCTTTACGACCATTCCACAACTCTAGGGGAATCTTAGGAACAGATTTGGATGACATTACATTCAAAATGTATGCCGCTGTTTGTAACACATATCTCTAGAAGGAATTTGGTAATGATGAGAAACTAATCATAGATCTCACCATTTCCATTAGGGTTCTATTTCTCCTCTCCGCTACACCATTTTACTGAGGTGTACCGGGAGCTGTGAGTTGGGAAACTATCCCATGCTCGACCATGAAGTCTTCAAACTCTTGGTCAAGGTACTCACCTCCACGATCCGATCGTAGTGACTTGATAGTCCTACCTAATTGATTCTCAACTTCAGCTCGGAATTCTTTGAACTTTTCAAATGTTTCCGACTTTCGTTGCATAAGGTAGACATATCCGTATCTTGAGTAGTAATCTATAAAGGTGACATAATACTCATAACCACCCCTAGCTTTAACATTCATCGGTCTGTAGACGTCTGTATGTATAAGCTCTAGCGGTTCTTTATCTCGAAGCCCTTTTCTAGTAAAAGGTCTCGTAGTCATCTTACCTTCCATACAAGATTCGCAGACAGGTAAGGTGTCAACCTTTAACTCACTTAAAGGTCCGCTTTTTACTAGTCTGTCTATCCGGTCAAGGTGGATATGAGCAAGCCTTAGATGCCAGAGATACGTGTCATTATCTGGAGAAATCTTATGTCGTTTAGTTTTTGGTTTTTCAACCTTAAACATTTCGGTGTTGAGCAGTGTAGTATGTATTAACGGTCTTAAAACATATAAATTGTTTTCATTAATTTTTGAATAAATATTCAGACCATTCTTTCCAATAATAACAAACTTATTATTAAAAGAAACAGAATATTTTTGTTCTAACAACTTAGAAACGGAAATCAAATTCCGTGTAAATCCAGGAATATAAAAAACATTGTTTAATAATAAAAAACTATTATTATTACAAAATTGCAATCTTATTGCTCCCACTGCTTTGATCGATACGACATCCCCTGACCCCACAGGCATTGAGAATGCTCCCTCATCTAGCTATGTCCAAGAATCAGTGCACTGTAAAGAAGAACAAACATGATTAGTGGCCCCCGAATCAACTATCCAGGGTGAAGAATCATCTTCCACTAAACAAGATTCAAGAGCAAGTAAATCATGTTTACCTTTCATTTTTTTCTTCTTAGATACCTCCTCCAGGTACTGAGGACAGTTTCTCTTCCGATGTCCGACCTTGTTACAATGGAAACATTTTCTTTTGTCTGGGTCAGTGGAGGTGCCTTTCTTTTTGCTTTGGGTTTTCTTGGGTTGGGCTTACCTTTTGCCTTCCAAGCGGACCTCTTTCTCTTCTTTTTATTAGAGGAAGATGGTTCGGCAACATTTGCCTCAACGGTCTTGCCTTTGTTGTCCTTAATCAAGGGCTCAAAGGTAGCGAGCTCATTGAGCAACTGTGTAAGACTGAACTTTAACTTGTTCATCCCGTAGTTGCTTTTAAACTGATCTAAACTCTTCAGAAGAGTCGTCAGTATGATGCTCACCTGACTGGGTTCGTCAATGGCCCCACCATTGACTTCTGCTGTGTTGAAGTAGGACATCATGCTCAGGACATGTTCCCGAACCGACGTTTCTTCCTTCATGCGAGCGAGCATAGCGGAACGAACAACTTTGTGTTGCTTTTGCTTGGAGGGCTGCCCGAACATAGCTTGCAATGACTCAATGATTTCGAATGCTGAAGTCATTGCTTCGTGCTTTGTGACAAGCACGTCTGTCATTGAAGCCAACCGATATGTTTGGGCCTTCTCATCAGATGAGACCCATCGCTGGTATGCCTCACGAATAGTTCGTGTGGCATTGGCAGTAGGCGCAGGAGGACATTCCCCATAAGCACAAACTTGATTTGGTGACTAAAATTGCATTAATGTTTAGTTTCCACTTTGTGTAGTTATTACCAATTAATTTGTCGTTTGCGAGAATTTGAAGTAATGCAGAAGACATTGCTGAAATAAATAAAACATTCATTCAGTCATTTATTTAAAACAAGTGCGAGTGCTTTGGTATAAATTTAAATATGATGCATGCACATGTTTAACGAATTAGAACTACCCTAAAAAATAGTTACTATACCACGACAATCCAACATACCACAAAAAAGTGCCACCTTAGGGTCGGTCAAATATTTGCATGTTGGACCGATACATTCTCAATCAAATGATGTTCTAGAATAACTCTTATTCCATATCATTTAACCATTGTTTATTCAGTCAGATTTTTAATTAACAAACTTAATCAAAACCTTCGTGAGTGTAACCCACCATTTCAGATCTCACGAGCTTAACTCGAGAATTGCCGTTTTAGGGTCGGTCAATCCCGAAATACCCTTAGAAATCTTATCCGTTAGGAAGTCAACCTTGATATTGACCTTTGTGGAAACCCTCCTTAGGGAGGACGAAAGCAAAGCCGTCACAAGGCCTGACTCGGATCTCACGGTGTTGAACTAATGATGGAGACCGCGAGATATATATATATGTATATATATATATATATATATATATATATATATATATATATATATATATATATGTCATATATCCCTCTCCCACTCACTATTTTAAAACTAGGGTTTTCTATTATCCGTTAATGCACCTAGACTCTACAGGATCAAACAGCTAACTTTAATCAAGTTATCTAGTGCATTAACTAATTCATTATTAGAAACAAGTTCTAATTAACTAATACATTATTAATGGTTTTTAACAATTAAAAATCTAATATATTAGTTAATAATCTAAATCTTTGTAAACTATTTACTAAGCTCAGATTATTATGAAAGTGTTTACCAAGTTTTAACTATTAAAACTCTAACACAATATTCGGTTAATTTATTATTAGGAAAATAATCATATTAATCCTAATTACAAAAATGACCCCATTAATCTTAACTTTTTAAACTCTTTAATAACTAGATTAATATTAATGAGAATTACCAAGTTTTTTAACCATTAAAAAACTAATCTCATTTTCATAGCCAATTTATGTATTTACCCATTTTAATCACATTAAAAAAAATACATAAAATATCAGGCTATGATGCATGTATGACATATCAAATATATTTGTGTAGGCATATCTAATATAAAGCATACATGAATTGGCAGAGTACTGTAGATTATTTAACCTAAAAAAAATTAGAATCTAAAATTACAAAAATACCCCCAAGGCTTTCCTTGGTCTTCTTGTAATTTTCGAGTCTTCCTGTAATTTTCGAGTCTTCCGGTCTCTTCAGGTCACTCCGATTCATCTCATGAATCATTCTTCGTGATTTTTCTAGGTCCTCAATATAGGTTACATATTTTTTTACAATACAATTACAGTAAATAATAATAATAATAATAATAATAATAATAATAATAATAATAATAATAAAACAACACATAAACCCTAAATCCACAGTACCATATAATTAACGATCAATCATGTTTTTGTAAATTAAAATTTTTAATATACATACAAAAACATCATACAGTCAATTTAAATCGTGCCTACACAATCATACATACAGGAGCATCGAAAACAATTTCCTGTTCCGAAAATAAAACTGGCTCTGATACCAATTGTTGGAACCCTGTTCACCGGTCGCGCAGCGGAAGTGGGTTTTAAATTTTTTTATACAGATCGTAATCTGTATTTAGGACCATTGAACTTGAGATCGTAATTATTTTTGGAATAAAATACATATAAAAATTATTACACTAATAAATTATATATGTAAATACAGGAAATTATAATCAATAATAAAAAAGAAGATTAAAATAGAACCATACCAACGTTTGGAGCTTCCTTCACTTTTCGATATGCTCTTAGTCTATGCCACTAATCTTCCTCACTATATCACGGGACAGGTAACTGCGTGTGGACGCGTCACGGATTCAAGATCTTAGGAGGATGTTGAGAAAAATGAATGAAGAAACTCTTTCTTCAAAATCAAAACCAACCAGAACAATTCTAGTTTAAAAAATAGTAATATTTTCTTTTTCTTTTTGTTTGATCAGCTATCTATTTCTCACGCCACAAAACAATTGCATCTCATGCAATTTCACCTTTTTAAAACAAAATCAACATTTTGTCCTTTTGTGTATTGAACAATTCTCACGCACACTTACCTATTAAGAATTGTAGCAATCAGTCTCTTCAAAAACAAAAAAACAACCTTTTGTCTTTTGTTTAATATATATATATAAGTATAAGTGTGCTGTTCGTTTATTTTCCTTTTATAATATATATCATATATATAAAATTTAAAAATCTATATTTTATTTATCAAATAAGATATTATATATATATATTTAAATTTAAACAATTCAAATTCAAATATATATAATTAATTTTATTTAATAAATGAGATAATCATATTATCTCATCATTAAAAAATAAATAACAATAGAATCCCTCTATTCATGACTAATTATAATATTAAATAATTTTATTATTTAATTGTCATAATTGTCATTTTAATCAATTGAATAATCTAATTACTCAATCAACTCCTGACATGTGTCACTTTCGTAACACAATTAATTGGACAATCCAATTAATTAACCGTGACCCTTGTTACCTAAATCGTTCGGGTTAGCAATGAGACCTAATGGACACATAGTATTTTGAGCTCCAATAATCCTTAGAATCATTAATTAAACTGTTTAATTAATATTCTTTGATTATTAACTCCGGTGTTATTCCATTAAAAACCCGAAGCTGCACTCTCTCAACTGTAGACGTTTTTACACAGACCGATACAACTCGGTGTCCATCGATATAGCTATTATATATGGTGTGATCATCCACAGTAGTTCATAATTATAGTTGGGTCATAATGTCCGTTATACCCCTCTAATTACATATATCCTTTAAGTACCATTGATTCTCTAATGGACAATAAATCCTATTTCCTCACGGATCAACCCTTAAGGGAATTACCATCTACTTCTCATAAGAATGAGTGGATTCCACTATTGTGTACAAACCTACCCAGCCACAAGCCAAACCACAATCCCAACATACGGAGTATATTGATCAGGAAATGCATTTGACCTCACCCATGGCATATCAAAGACCACGATCTAACCTTAAGGAGTCGATAAGACACTCAGGATTAAAATCACCCATATATAGCCATCATTAGTTGATATATATGAATTTCATCGGTAAACGGATCTTGGTGTGAGATTCATATAGATCATGGCTCAGTCCTATATGATCACATCATACAAGGTGCCCCTATTCCCATATCTCATATGAATGATTTATGATAGAATCACTGTACATTACGGAATGGACCACAACTATATATTAACCACAAATAAAGTACCCAGTTTTATTTGCTATCTATGGACTCTTTAGATTGCATGTCTCTTACTGTATCCATCTGTATAAGACACTCATATACACAGTTCGAGATTACATCCGGCAATCCAGAATGTTAATATGTATACAAGTTTATAAAATAAATAACATAACAGAATGAATTGAATTTTTCTTTTTATTTACTTCATAAATCCATTTACAAGTTAAATGTTTAGGGTATAAACCCCAACAGCTACAGCCAACCAGGTTGTGGCTTGAAGGTGTTAATTGAGATTTTTCATCTAGAGCGAATCCACTCATTGTGAGAAGTAGATGGTAATTCCCTTAAGGGTTGATCCGTGAGGAAATAGGATTTATTGTCCATTAGAGAATCAATGGTACTTAAAGGATATATGTAATTAGAGGGGTATAACGGACATTATTATTATGGTATTTAAATAATAATAATAATTATTATTTTATTAGTATTATTATATTATTTGAATATTTATTATTATTATTATCATTATTATTATTTAATTTTCTAATTTTGTTTTTGACATTATCAACAGCTTTGTTATTGTAAATGAACAAGTGATATTTAGGAATATTTAAATAAAAAAGATAATTTAAATGATATTTTTCATTAAATAATTTAAATATTCATCTGAATTTTATATTTAGGGATATTTAAATTAAAAAAAGATAATTTAAATAATTGTTAAATCAATTTAATTTGTTTATTTCTCTATTTATTTAATTTTCTATATCAAAAAATTCAGAATTTTATTACTATTTAACCAATATTTTAATTTTAATTTTAATTTTAAATTTTATTTTTAAAAATTTGATCAAAAGAGTATTTAGGTCATATTATTATATTTTTTCCAGTTTAATGCAATTATATATAATATAAAGGGAACTTAGTATAATTTGTCATGACAGAAAAATTGATGGTGTTACAATTTTGTCACTTATTGTCAATTTCTGAACGTTCAGGACATTTAATTTCTAATTTTTTTTCATTGGGGGCAAAATGCGAATTCGTTTACTGTGGAGGGGTCATCTATACCAATTACTTAAAATTTTTTTTTTAAAAAAAAATCTAATCAACTAAACACAATTAAACTACCAGATTTTCCAATTAAAAATAAATAAATTCAAGTGTTAGGTCACAAATAATTGACGAAATGAAGCTGTTGTGAGCTACTGTAGCCGTTAGGTGTTTAAATAGTAAGTTAAGGTGGAGCAGCTGTAGGGAAACATTTCCTTTTGTCCTGATATTTATTTTGTCTTTTCTGTTGGTGGTGTTATTTCCTAGTAACGAAATCATGGAATAGGACTATTAAGCAAAAATTTACATATCTTACTGATTCTCAAGTCTCAACCCCTCTCTCGTTCTAACTTCTGGAAATATAATCTTCCACTATTATTCACTCAAAACTCCCTTGAAGAACCTGCATAAAACATAACAATAATAGTTAGTTTAATCTGAAAAAATAGAGCAAAACAAATTGGCATTAGAGCACTTTCCGGGCAATCAAACTTGCCGCTGGAACCAGACAACATCAGTACCTAGAGGGTCGTTTAACTGATATGGAGACCAGAAACTTGGAAAGGGATGGATGGATCCAACAGTTTGAAGATGGATTTGAGGCTTTCAAGCTGGAAATTACTGATCTGTTGGCTACCAAAATGATTAAGACAATCTAACAAAAGTTGCAAGGGAATAATAGGCTCTCCACCAAGAAGCTCAACAGAGGATCCATAGTTTCAATGTCAAACTAGCTCTGCAATCATGGCAATTTTAGATTCTAATCTCAAGCCACCTAAGCAGTCTTTTCCAAACTCTGATAGTACCGATCCACCAGAACAAACAATAATTGTGGTGTGGCTTCCATTCACTTTGAGAAAAAAGCTGAAGCATGGTTTCAATCCTACTATGCACTTAGAGAAAAAATGGGTTGAGACGAATTCACTAAGGCTTTATTGGTGAGGTTCTTAGATATTGATCAAGAGGATGTAGTGGGTGAGTTCCACAGGTTAAGGCAAACCACTACGGTTGCTGATTTTCAGAATAGATTTGAAGAGATACATACAACCTAGCTTATTGGCAAAAAACTTGAGATTAAGTGATGCATTTTTTTCTATCGACCTTTATAAGTGTATTGAAGGGTGAAATTAGATATCTGGTGAGAATGTTCAACGCACCAGACCTTAACACATCCATTCAATTTGCAATTGATTTTGATTTTTATGCACATTTGCAAGTGGCCCCCTATAATAGGGCACTTTTGCTAAAAACTCTTAAATAATGAGAGAATAGAGGGAAATATCACCAAATAGGGTTGACATTGTGGGGATAACATTAAGTTAATAATTCTTCTAAAAATAGCACCAAAGTATGTAGTGAGACCAAAATGCCCCAACTTATTCTTTTACTTTTTTTTTTAAAACATTTTTATTTTCTCTCTCTTCCTTCCTCCCTCCTTTTATTTTTCAAGAACCTCCATTATAGATTGGAGGTTGAAATGACCACGACCTCTATTAGAGGTTGAAAGGAACTCGACCTCCAATGGAGGTCGAAAAAAACTCGACTTCCATTGGAGGTCGATGAAGAAGAAGATTAAAAAAAAAGATCTAGAAATAAATTTTGGATAGGGTGGAAATAAGTCTTGGCTCTACCCAATATTAATTCCAGATCTATTTTTACCGAAGAAGATATATATATATATATATATATATATATATATATATATATATATATAGAAAATTAGATATGCAAATAAGTCTCGGTTAAGGTGGAAATAAGTCTTAGGTACCCTACTCGAGACTTATTTCTTCGTAAATAAGTCTTGGGTAGGGTATCCGAGACTTATTTTCAGATCCATTTTTTTTTTAATTTTTCTATCATCTTCTTCTTCATCCACCATTGGAGATGAGAACAAACCTCCAATGAAGGTCGTTTCTACGACCACAAATGGAGTTATGTTCTACCTCCATTGATTGACTTCCATCAATGAACGTTTTTGGAAAAAAAAATTAGAAAAAAAGGATACAAAAAATAATAAAATTAAAAATAGGGGTATTTTTGTCCATCACCATACTTTGGTGTCATTTAAACTCAAATTACCTAAAACAATTATATTATAATTATTAGAGTTGTTATTGGTAAATTCTGGATGATGTGACACGCCAGTAAAAAGACTAGGGTCAAGGGTGCCACATCACCGAAAGATGATGAGATTAAGTCAATCCAAGTTGGTCAAAGAAGACCTGACCAGCCCCCCCGACCAAGATAACACAAACGATCAGGTTAGTATATCCGATTGGGTCACCAAGATGGTCGTGGGCAGGGTCGGGAAAAACCGTTGATCGGGGGAAGTAAATCTGGTCAGGCGAAACAAGCGGTCGGTTGTGAGACACGTGGACAACACTCAGGTTTAATGAAGCTACGATTCAAACACACAGAGAATGAGCCCTACTTAAATAAGGTGTCTAGAAGTACACTTTGGCGAGGAAGTAAATTTCTTTATATATACCAAAGTCCAGATTAGGTAAGAGATCTAATACAGTCGAAACACAACCAATATGAAGCAAGGAAAAAGGAAACACGACTCGAATAGGTTAGAGTTTCATTTAATTACGGAAACTTTCCTTACTTGTACATCAAGAATTAGGGTTCTATGCATGTATAAATAGACCCTAATAATACCCATAAAAGGGTGAATGTAACTTTAATTAGCGAGAGCACAAGAGAGAGATTGAGTGTGTAATCCCTTTTCCAACATAGTGAATTCTTATTGCTGCCATTGGCAACAGTGGGCGTTTCCCCACCTTGGGATTTTACCATGTAAAAATCCGTGTCTTATTTACTTTCTTGCTACTCTTTGTTTACAGTTAGCTGTTATTTCATTTTAATTGTGTGATAGGGGATTAGTCCAGCAATCACCGTCAACAACTGGCGCTAGAAAGAGGAGAGAACCTCTGGCAGTATTCAGTTTACATGACTAATTTGAAAGAAGTTAACTAAAAAAGACATCATAGACATTAGCAGGGACAAAAGTCCATCTCATCGCAATATTGGTGCAATACGCGATGCCAATGTCCCAAATCTGGTGGGTATCGCTGCTACAGGAGAAGATCCATCCTTAGGGACCCCGCCATCCACCAGACCTGACATTGTAACATCCATAGACGTAGCCGCTGATATTTCCCCGGAAGTGTTCAAGTTGATAAGCGGTTGCAATCGATCGTAAAACATTCAGATATAGTAAAGAAAATAAATTTAATTTTATTAATTGAAGTATGCAGTTTACAAAGCGGCAACTAAAAAAATGATAAAAATGAAAAATTTCTAAACATTCGGGGTGTTAGAAGGACATTCGGGTTCGGAACCGCGAGAAGGAGTATCGCCACAGTGGTCTTGGCTCAAGTCTTCAAAATCCGTCCAAGTGATGTTATCCTCGGGCTCATCAACCACAAAGGGAGAATAGTCCGTGCCTAGCAAAAGGACCAACATCGGCACCCTTGGTTAAGGCACTGCTTTCGTCCTTAGCATAAAAGATTACCAGAGAAGACGTTAAAGGAAGCTCTAGATACATAGGATGAGCCTCTTTCCCGATCGATCAGCAGCAGGCCCTCCAACGAATCGTCTGATTCCTTATAGCCTCTAAGGATTCATCCTTGTGCTTCTTAATATCCCTATCCCATTTGCGGTGAGCTTCCTCTGAAGATCTCTCCCTGACCCCGAAAAAAGCTCGAACAGTGGTCAGTTCCTTCTCGAATTCCCTCAACATGACGGTGTCAAAAACTTGGGATCTTTTATAACGGTCAACGTTCTAGACTTCGAGGGCTGACCTAGCCTATTTAGAAAGAACTTCCACGTTAACTTGTTGTTGCTCCAAGTCCTTGGCCAGGTGTTCATAATGAATCCGAGCCTCCTCAGATGCATGCTGCGTCTCAAGCATTAATTGCTGGGAAGAGGTAAGGGTGTCTTGAGCAAGTCGGGTCTCCTCTTGGGCTTTATTTACGACAGTCTAAGCCAAGATGGCCCTCGACTCGAGTTGAGCGTTCAACAATTCAGCATTGGCAACCCTTTTCTCTCGCTCAACATTCCTTGTAGTAAGCTGCTTGAGAGTTACCTTAAATGCCGAAGCTCTGCCCTAGACGTTCGATATGGTCTTTCTCAGGGCAAGCTATGTCGCAGCATGGGCCTTCAATTGCTCTTTATACTGCTTGACTTTGTAGGCACCGACAGAGAAAGACTTGAGGGCATCATCTTTCCGTTCAAGGGCCTTCTTTAGCTGAGATATCTCCACAGCTTGCCTCTTTTGATTAGCCAAGGCCCGGGTCAGCTTCTTCACCATTTGAAAAGAGAGTAAGGGTTAGGGAAATCGACAAGTGAGTGAGCAAAATTCAATCCGGAAGGCACTTACAAAAATTTCTTTGTTGAAAATCATGTGAACTTGCTAAAAGGGACTAGCATCCCTGATCCCCTTCCAGTAACCATCATCAATATATCCTTCGCCGGTTGACATATAGCGAAACATGGAGAGGGGGTCAACTCAAACATCGCCAGACTGAGAGGACCTAGAGGCTAGAACATCAGGAATCATCGATGTGATGGGTCGGTCAGAAATATAGGTGGCTAGAAGTGCCATAGGAAGGGTCGAACCAGCAGTGTTTAACGTCTGTGAAACTACGATACTCTCAATAGCCTGAAGGGCACCCTTAACAGCTTCACAACTTTGCCCCTCAAGAGTTTAACCTTCACTGACACCACCCTCTCGAAGGAGCCCAGATGGTGTAAGAGGGTGAATACCCTCAGACTGGGTTGCTTGAACATCCTCAACTAATTTAACCATGACACCAATCCTCGTACACATGCTCCACCAAATCATGTTCATGAGGAGCATTGCCTTGAGCCACTTGGTGAGCAGCTGCTCCCCGACTCTCCCGATCGAGGTTCTTGGCCTTCTCAGCTTGCTTGCCAGCAACGATGTCCAGTTCGTATATTGAAAAAGAAGACGTTACAGGAAGTAATGAGCAACAACAATAATAATAAACCATTGCCAGGAAAACTCAGAAACATAAACTTACTATGCCTGCACCGAGCGGATATCTTTGGAAAGAGGACCAATTCAACCAACTCTCTCTTTAAGTACAAGCTACAACGATCCCTGATTTCCTAAGGAGTTTGGGCCGTCTTGACAATAGTATCAGCTTGCTTTCGGGTCATAATAGGTACAGTCTTGTTCCATAGTTCGGGGCTACAGAAATGCCTTGAGACTGTACTTCGGTTTTATAGATGGGACGGATTGGTCGCAACGACCTCACCCCAATCTCCGCTGATAAAGAACCAACCCTTCAGCCATGGGGGATCCAATTGCTCGGTGACATCAATTGGAGATTAAATGTCCCACCTGTATCTTATCGGCCTAAGGTATAGAAATTGCGTATCTCTTGGGGGGTCAGCGGCTACTTTGCCATAATATTTTTCAACAAATGCCATAGACTGATCAACACCCGATATGAATTGGGGGTCAGTTGAGCGGGGCAGCACCCGCATCTGCCAAGAAGCGGGCAATGAAGGGCTGAAGGGGAAGGTAACCCCAGATGACAACATGGCCCCATAAATCGTAACTACACCAGGGGGAGGATTCCACACTGCAAGATCACCACTACAAGACAGCTTTACCGAGCGATGGAGGTCAAACCGATCCTTAAACTTGGCAATTTCTTCATCCGTTATCATGTTTATCTCGAGGTCAAATGCACAAGGATGGTTTGCCGTGAATCTTAGCATGCGAGCCCACCTTTCTCTTAGAACATCCTTCATCTTCAATGTCTGAGAAGCTATTTTTAAGTTGTTTCCCAGACGGGCAGTCTTTTTTGGAGAAGCCCTTAAAGTTTTCCTTGTTATCTTCGACATATCTGGATGGACACCAACAGAAGAGGAACCAAGAGGGTTAGAAGAAGAAGGAATAAACCCAGGACGAGCCAAAGAATAATCTACATTTAAAGCATTGGGTTGGGATGAAGGGAAATGACCCCAAAGAAGAGACTCAAGCCTAACGATATTTTCTTTATCGCCAGCCACGATAGCATGCATGAGAAGTTTAAAATATCGATAACAAAGAGTTGGTTCCATACCTGAGATGTGCACGGATGTGATGAAAATACAGAAGTTTGAAGATGGGAAGCTAAAAATCTGAAAGAAAAGAAATTAGGGTTTTTGTGAGAAATCACTATGAAATCGTAAGGGAAAAAATGAAAAGTCCCTGAGCTTTATATAGAAATGGATGACGTCATAAGGACATGCGTACTCCATCATACGCGAATGAGGGCAAGTGCACACTGAACGAGAAACACACGACGTTTGAAATTCGAAAAAGTGGATGAATGATTGCGTCAGCCGAAATGAGTGTGACAAACTTTAACGTTCAACCGCAAAGCATTATATGTGCATTCATGAACACCACGAAAAAAATAATAACGAGTTAAACATACTTCGCCGAGTGAGTTCCATTTCAAACGAGATACTCGGTTTTGTATGTTTAAGGGGGTGTTGTTTTGGTAAATTCTGGATGATGTGACACGTCAATAGACTAGGGTCGGGGTGCCACGTCACCAGAAGACGATCATATTAAGTCAGCCCAAGTTGGTCAAAGAAGACTCGACCAGCCCCCTCGACCAAGATAACACAAATAATCAGGTTAGTATATCCGATCGGGTCACCAAGATGGTCGGGGGCAGGGTCGGGAAAAACCACCTATCAGGGGAAGTAAATTTGGTCTGGTGAAACAAGTGGTCGGTTGCATGACACGTGGACAAAACTCGGGTTTAATGAAGCTACGATTCAAACACACAGAGAATGATCTCTACTTAAATAAGGTGTTTAGAAGTACACTTTGGTGAGGAAATATATTTCCTTATAGATACCAAAGTCCAGATTAGGCAATAAATCTAATACGATCGAAACACTGTCAATATGAAACAAGGAAAAAGGAAACACGACTCGAATAAGTTAGAGTTTCATTTAATTATGGGAACTTCCCTTACTTTTACATCAAGAATTAAGGTTCTATACATGTATAAATAAACCCTAATAATACCCATAAAAGGGGTGAATGCGACTTTGATTAGCGAGAGCACGATAGAGATATTGAGTGTGTAATCTTTTTTCCAACATAGTGAATTCTTGTTGTTCCCATTGGCAACCGTGGATGTTTCCCCACCTTGGAGTTTTATCAGATAAAACTCTGTGTCTTTTTTACTTTCTTGGTACTCTTTGTCTGCAGTTAGTTGTTATTTCGCTTTAATTGTGTGACAGAGGATTAGTCCAGAAATCACCATCAACAAGAGTTAATTGCAATATCCTACCCTTATTTTATTAAATCTAGCAATATTTTAAAAATATGCCCTAAATTAACACAAACATCCCTTGCCATCAAGTCAATCCGTCAACTTTAACGGTTGACTAACATTGACATTTGGAAAGCCAAATATACCCCTACCTCATCATCCTAAACATAAAATATTTTTTAATTAAAATTCAAAATTAGAAAAAAAAACAAGATAATTTATTGGCGGTGAAGCTCCACCGCCAACGGAAACAAGAGATCTTTGACGATCTTCGACGATCTTCTCATACTGGAAGAGACCTTCACTGATCTCTTCTAACTGAAGGAGATCAACCTCTTACAGTTCATCAAACAGAATCCTTATTGAACTGAGGATGTTTTTGCTGTTGGTCGGTAGAATATTTTTTTAAAATTTTTAGTTAAAAAATATTTTATGTTTGGGATGATGTATTTGTTTTTCCATAGGTCAATGTTAGTCAACCATTACAGTTAATGGTTTGACTTGATGATAGAGGATGTTTGTTTTAATTCAGGATATCTTTTTGAAATTTTGCTATATTCAATAAAGTAAGGGTAGTTACATCGTCCTTGTTTATGACCAAGCTCAAGCTCAAAAGGTATATCACATGAGCTTTTCCCTTAAAGAGATTTAGTGCACACACTCACTCACCTACATGTTTTAATCATCTTTCATTAGTGCTTATTTGCTCTCATGTGTGCTATATTTTCCCTATCTCTTGCTTGCTTGGTTTGCATGTTGTTTGCTCTTGCTTTAGTCCTTATGTTCCCCTTGTTTATAGGGTAATGCGTCGGTTAGTGCGCGGGTAGCCTACCCCGCGCACTGCGCTGATTTTTGCCTTGGTTGTCTTTTTTGCATGGTGTGCATGGGTTCGTGCACGAGTCCATACCCACACACTGCGCTAGTTCGTTGATCGTTGTTGGACCGCTGTATTGGTGTTGTGAATTATCACAGCGGTGCAATTCCAGCCATTCTCCGCTGTGGCACCGCTGTGAGAAGCGCTGTTGGGGTCACAGTGCATGTGTGCGGGTCTAGCGCTGGTAAGTGTGCAGGTACCCTACCTGAGCACTGCGATGTTTTTGGGCATTTTGTTTTTTTCCATGATGTCTTTTTTCACCTATATATATATATATATATATATCATCTTCTTCATCATTTAAAAGACCTAGAGCTCCAAAATTAAAAACCCTTTCAGAGAGAAATTGACTCCTAGTGAGAGAGAGTTCCAAGAACTCAACTTTACTCAACCGAGCTTCCAATCCATGAGCATCTAGCATCATCCTAGCATCTTCAAGCCTGGGTCTTTATGTTTTTCTTGACTAGTTAATTTCTACATGCCCTAGATTGTCTTGTTCATTCCTATGCCACGTTTACCTAGGAATAACATTTATTGTTGATTGAATGCATCTCTTTTAAGTTTAATTGCATTTATAAGATGCTTGAGTTGTTGATTGTTGGTTGAGACTTGTGTTTTGTGATAGCTAGGATTTAGGACCATTTTGCTCTTCTAGCTAAATCTATTTATATTTGTATTTAGATAATTGATATCTAGGATTTGCATTCATTTCTATCTTTAAATCCTTAGATAAACTTAAATGTATTGACTTAGCATTTTTGCATCTAGAAAATTTTAACATATTCACTTAGGTTGCTTAATCTCTTCATTGGTTGTAAGCTTTGTGACTAAGTGGTTTAGTGCACAAGCTTGTTGGTTCAAAATCACTATTCGAGGCCTGTTGGATAGAGTGAAAGGGTTAGTAACCATGGATGGTGAGACGAGAGGTCATTCTAGATTGTAAATTTTCATTCATATAGTGGATTTTATGGACTGTATGCAACTAGAAGGATATCCCGTGAGTTTTGCCCAGTAGAGGGTTTGTCACGTAAATCATATTGTGTGTTTTTATTGTTTTATGTGTAATTATATTTAATTGAATGCTTGATAATATGAGACAGATTTATTAATATTGATTAATTCAAAAAGTTAGTAATCAATTGAATTAAAACCTATTCATACTCCTTTACGTATTTAGACATACACTTTAAAGGAATTTCAAGATTTATAGAGTGTCAAATGTTTTGTTTTTGTTTAAAATTTGAAAATGACCCTCCATTCAGCAAGTTTATCAAATCCCTTTATTTATCGTATAAAATTCTTATTTTTGGGTTTGGTTCAAAACTAAAGGGATAAAAGACACATTTTAATAAAGAATTACTTGAAAGCCAAGTGTTCTGATAATGGTTAGTCAAGTAATTTTTTTTCTCCATGTACGTTAAGGCGCATCTTTGTTTTGTTCTTTGCTACTTGAGTAGGGTTGGAGGATACTGTTTAATATCCTACAAGAAAAACACACTCAATTTCAACACAGCGAGAAGATTTTGGCTTGGGAGGCGGAATCTTTTCCTTTATTTTTTATATTCATTAATTATGTTATAGTCTATTAATTTAGCCTACTTATAAATAAATTTAGAGAAAGATATATTTGTTAAAATATGGGGTTTATTTACAAATTCAAATATTTTACAGAATATTTAAATTTTTTTAATATAGACGTAAATATAAACCGGATGTATATACAATTTTAGAAAAATGTAAATATGGTTACTCTACATTCCATTTGAGTGATTTTTTTTTTAAAATATTATATTCGATTTGAGTGATTGATCACATCTTCTTAAAAGTATTTCGAACGTGGGTTATGTTCTCTTGGACCAAGATTTGTAAACAATTTTATGAGATTATCTGTTCTGATCTTTTCTATTAAATTCAACTTGCCTGAAATGGGCTTGTTTTTGCTTAAAAAAGAAAACGGAAAAAAGAAAAAAGAAATGGGCTTGTTTTATATAGTTAATGACAATTATAAATAGTTCACGACAATTAGTCTGATTAGATATTTTAAGTCTGGCCTAGCTCACACCAGCCTTCACATTTACGATTGACACTCAATTTTTAAAGTTGGCCTAGTGGTACGAGTGTCTGACCCTCAACCTTACGGTTTTGAGGTTGTAAATTTGAATTCTCCCTTTTTCTGAATATGGAATAAACTTTAAATGATAAAAAAAATTATTCTTAGTAAGGTTCATAACTAGATAAATCTTATTTTACTTTTACTTTTACCTTTTTATTTATATATATTCCCTCTGATGCCACAAAAACTACCCATGGCAACTAAATGACTAATGGTGGCAAAACAAACTGGCCTGACCTAAATTGACATGGCCGATCAAGCCCGTTTTGCTAAACGGGTCAAGCCTGGCACGGCACGACAATTTGTCATACCATGTCAGGCCGGACCCATTTAGCAAAACAGGGGCTCGACATGGCACGTGGGCACGGCCCTGTTGGGTCGTGCCATGCTAGCATGTGTGTCGATTCAGGCGGGCCAAACAGGTGGGGCCCAAGCCCATTTCTATTTTTTTAGTATATTAAATTATTTATTTATTTAAATTTAATTGTTATAACAATAATTATTTTTAACAATTTAACTAATGTATTTTTAATTGTAAATTTGTAATTTTTTTATCTTAAGAAATAAAATGTAGAAAATAGATAGATTTATTATTTTATTTTGTAAAATAATACAAAGATTAAATAAAGATAATATATTAAAGAAAATAAAAAATAGATGAAAATTATGAAATTATGCAATTATGAAATTATGAAATGATGAAATATTTATTTATTTCGGACTTTCAGTATTACATAGTTACATAAACCACTACGTTGTAACGGATATGTCTGGATACAGTTGTAGTTGTGTCTAGGTTGTAATGTCTACATATCCATGTGTAAACATGCATTTCAACATATGCCTTCTTAAATGACTGGTTCCCCCTAGTAGTGGTATAGTCCTTAGGAAAAAACTTATATTTAACTCAGGGTCCGACTGTACTGTCTGAGTGTGTCATTTGTATTACATCAAAAAACTATCATACATCTGATGTAAACTTCTTAGATTTGGGACGTGATGGCGGTGTGACTCCGGAACCAGAAGGTCCCACTGCAGTTTCTGTAGGTCCGGAAAGGTCAAAATCATTGTTGTTCATATTAAGACCATCCGAAAAAATAGGATAAAGAGGATCCATTTTCTACAATACAAATATTAACTCATTAGTCATTAAAAACCAATCATAAAATCATAAATATACTAAACATAAAACTATAAAAGCCATAAAATGATAAAAGTACTAAATACAAATATTAAATTTAATAACTAAAATGTAAACATAAAATGATATTTTACTAACAAAAAATATTAAAATTAATTATTGAACATAAAATAATAAATTTACTAAACAAACAAAACTATTTAAATTAACTACTAAACATACAACGTTAAATTTACTAGCCAAAATATTAAAATTAACTACTACATATAAAAATGCTTAATTTACTGACTAAACAAAAATATTAAAATTAATAACTAAAGTCTAAATATAAAATGATAAATTTACTAACCAAAATTATTAAAATTAACCACTACACATAAAAATAATATTAAATTAACTACTACACATAAAAATGCTTAGTTTACTAACTAAAATATTAAAATTACTAACTAAACAAAAATATACTAAGCATAAAGCTATAAATATTAAATATATATAAAACCTCAGATTAAATATCAAAATTAATAACTGAGCATAAATATATTAAGTGTAAATATAAAATTTAAAAACTAAAACATAAAATTAAATAATATAACACTTAAAAAAAGGTACCTTTCAACTTTGGTTTCTTGGTGGCGAGATTAAAGAATATTAGTTAGATGATAGTAAATTAGTAATATAGTAATAGAATAGTAGATTAGTAGTGTAGAGATTAGAGAATAGAGAGAGAGAGTGTGAGAGTGTGAGAGTAGAGAGAGAGTGAGAATGAAATTATAAAAATATGAAATTGTGTAGAGAATTGGAGAATGGAGAAATTGAGAGAATGAGAGATTGAGGGAAAGTGAATGAAAATTGGAATGGGTGTGAGTAGGGGTGGGCGAAAAACTAATAAACCAAACCGAACTGATCAAATCGTTTTTTTTTCGGTTCTCTTATGTTGTCTGGTTTAGTTCAGTTTATTTTTTTGAAAACCAATTGGATCGATATTTTTTTTCCGGCTCTTTATCCCACACCAGAAAAATGAACCGAAATTCAATATATATATAAAAAATCCTTAGTTAATGTTTAACAGTCCATGAAACTATAAAACTATGAAGGTGTGTCACGACATTTTTTTTCTTTATTTTTTTGTTGAATATTATTTTAAACTAGTATTTTCTAGTGTTGCAGAAGTCGGTGACTAGGCCAACTAAACGGTGGGTTGCCACCACGATTTTAGGCTAATCGTTGTTCTTAGGCGTTTTCGATCAAAGCCGGTCCTAATCGGACCTAGTCGGCGTAACGGTCAAAGGCGAAATAAGTCGACTTTGACTTGTCGATCGATTTAAATTAATAATAATAATAAATCCCCAAAACGACATCGAATATGGGGTTTCATTTAAAAAAAATCTTATTTGATCGATTCAAATCGAACAAACAGGCCAAAAGCAAACAAAACCTAAACTCAAAAATCGATCTAAATATCAAATCGAACCTAGGTTTTCTATCTCCTTGGCCGAATCTTCTCCTCTGTTCTTGTCGCCGTCATTAATCGCGTTGGTTGCTTTCGTCACCGTCACCGCCACCGCCACCACCACCACTGTGGTAGCTGTCGTCAAACCAAATCTTCTCTCTCGCCATCAAACCGGTTTTGCTCTGTTCTCTTTCTCATAGAAAATATCATCAGTTGTGAGCAGTGAACCAAATATCGATAGACATACCGAAATATCCACCTAGATATCCGTATTTTGGAGGGATCGATATCGAAAAAGACAAATATCCAATATCCGACCGATTTCGAATTATCCGTAAAAATTTCCCGATATTCTCGAAATATTCTGATATTCTCAAAATGTCAGGAATTTCACCCCAAAAGTCCATGGATAATTTGCATAATATTAAAATAATTTTTTTAATCCTAAACAGTTAAATTTTTGTTAAAATAATTTAGATTGAAAATTATTTTCGAAGAAAAATTAACAAATTTATAAAAATTTCCAACATAATAGTCAATAGTGAAATTATTGAGGACTTAAAGTAAAATTTGATAAAAAAACCAAAGAGCGGGCTTGTAAATTATGTAAAATTTTATGAACGAGCGATCATTGCAGCTAGAAGCAAATGCAACCGAGTATATAACTTTTATTACAAAAATTTACATATTAATAATAAATAGGTGTAGTTGTACAATTATATGGATATGAAACTTTTGTCTATAATTGTGCAAACATCCCATACCATTAGTTGACTTCTGTCAACTTTAACATTTGACCACAATTTTAAACGGAAATGACCAAAAAAGCCCAAATCACTTCTTTTATCTTTTATTTTATTATTTTAAATATATTAAAACATTAAAAAAAATTGATGTACCTTTTTCTCCTCAAAATTCTTTTTTTATTCTTCCATTTTCTTAGAATTGACTGAAGATGAAAGTTATGTTACTTGAAAAATAGTTTTGAATTTGGTTTCTAAAGACTTGTTTTGCATTCGGTATATGGATTTTTTTTATGATTGAAAATTTGTTTGTGTTTGGTTTCAAGAAAATTGTGTTGAGAGAAAAAAATATTAAATTTTGTTGTTTTGATAGTGAGAAAAGTTATGAAAAATAAAATATAAGAAATGAAAAATAATTTGGAATAGAAATCGTTTTTTTTTTAGATCCTAATCTCCAAAAATTCTTTTATTTTATTTTGTAAGTTTTCCAAATATATTCATAATATCCATTTGGATGGAGAAGATCTAATCATCTCCATCAATTTATTTTATTTTTTTCTTGAAACAATTTATTAAATTTTTTATTGATTTATTATTTAAATGGTTATTAATTGAAATTGACGATTTTATCCTTGATCCATTAACTTCTGATGGAGGATAACAGACGGCAAGGGACGTTTGTGTAATTATGGGAAAAATTTCAATATCCATGTAATTATGCTTAAACTAGAGGGATGTTTGTGCAATTACTCCTAATAAATATTAATATTATTGAAATTATAATCATACTTATAATTAATGGTGTCCACGGTTCGGTTTCGGTTCGGTTTCGGTTTCGAACAGCCGGTTTCGGTTCTGTGGAAAGGCCGAACCGTAACCGTAACCGGAATAGGACGGTTTTGGGCGGTTTCAGAACCGGCGGTTTTCGATTCGGTTTCGGTTTCGGTTTTTCGAAACCGAACGGTTCGGTTCAGTTCGTGAAACCGAACGGTTCCGTTATGTTTCGGTTCGTTCGGTTTTTTTTTTTTTTTTTTTTTTATTTACAAAAATTAATATATATATTATTTTATATACATTTTTTTTTATATATATACATATGTTTTTTTAAAATGAAACTATACAACTAATATTTGTACTTTTATATACACATAAATATGATTTTGTTTTTAATGGAACTATACAAGTATATACAACTAATAGTCTAATTACTAATACAAAATTACAAATTGATAAACTTAAAATTTAAAAAATGGCCAAACATTTTTATTTGTAATCAAATTTCATTTACAATATCTATATTTTAAATATTCACATAAAATATGAAATACAATTATTTAAATATACAATTGAACCGTTGAACTATTTAACAATGAATGTGTAAAAATAAAAGAAATTGACATTAATTAATAAGTAAAAATTTACAATTGCATCTAAATTTTATAAAAAAAAATTAGAAGTTAGCCTTAATTGAATATAAAATCTAACAAAGTTCAAATAACACATTGAAAAAAGAAAAAATTAGCTTTGCACTTAATGTTGACCACAATTAAGCTGCCTACGTATCCTCCGCCAATGTAGAGGAATCAAAGGCCACGTAGTTCTTTTACCTGTAGTGGGATAGTCGGTGTTAGTGGTTGGAAGATTTGAACAGAATCTATTCGCTGCCTTCTGTTCCCGTGGTTTGATCATCTTCGAAGAAATCATTCACTATTTCTGGCTCGAGTTCTTGTTGTCTAAGTTTCGCCTTTGTCCAATCATCAACACATGCTTGGGCTTCAAATGATTGTGGACACAGAACCGACCGTCTTGGATCCAAAATATTTCCACCTGCACTAAATTCTTGTTCCACAGCAACGGTAGAAACCGGTGTTCCAAGAATTTGTTTGACAATAATAGCCAAAATTGGATATTCTTGTTCTTAATCCTTCCACCAACCATGGATACTAAATTTATCTTCTAAAAATACATGATTGGCTTCTAAAAATAGGTCAAGCTCAGAATGTGTGTTAGAGGATGAAGAAGATGCTCGTAACTTTTTGGCTCTTTGGGAAAACAATCGATCCCCTAAATCCTTTAATTTAAATTGTGAGGAACTGGTAGTACCATCAGATGTGGGTTGGGGTTGTGAAACCGATATGTTCAAAGACGGACCATATATTTTAAGATATTCATCATATAATTCATATAGTAAAGTCTTAACGGAATTGCAACAACTAAGAACATCAGTTTCTATTCTTAAACTATTGTAGTAATGAGTTAAATAATCTTGCAAACATTCTAATTTAAAGCGGGGATCAAAACAAGATGCAAGCAAATAAATATTTGGAATATCCTTATAATACTGTATCCATTTTTTTTTCATTGCAGCAACACATTAACTCAATTGAACATCTAATTCACAGTCACCAAATGCACCAGCAATATTAACACTTTGAACAAGAAATAAATGAGTAGTGGGATAGTAAATACCAGATAAAGCATTGGTAGCATCATTAAAAACACTTAACAATTCAAGAATTTTTATACATACATCCCAATGCTTCAATTGAAGCGAAATTGAAGGAACGTTATAAGTAATAAAAGAAACTAAATTTCCTTATATTCAACACTTTCATTAAGCAACTTATAAGTAGAATTCCAACGAGTACTAATATCTCGAGAAAATTTTATGGGACGCCTATTATTTTGAGAACAAAATTTCAACCATTGTTTTTGGATTTTGTTATGCGTCCAGATATAATTAATACTATCTCTAATTGGTCTAATATAAACAGAAAGAATTTGTAATCCAGCTTGAACACACAAATTTAAAACTTGACATGCACATTGTTGATGAAATAATTGACCCCCAAAATAGGGATTGCATAATTCCTTTAACATAGGAATAGATGCGGTATTGCTCGCCGCATTATCAAAACCAATTGCAAAAAATTTGTTTTGGATATGAAACTCTTCAAAAATAATTTTAAGGTGTCGAAAAATATTATGAGCTGTATGTGACTCATCGAAAACACGAAATGCAATAATTCTTTTTTGCATGTTCCAATTATTATCAATATAATGACATGTCACACCCATGTAATGGTGGCTACCAAAATTATCGGTCCATCTGTCAGCACATACGGAAACGCGACCTTGATATTGGAAAAAAATGATTTCAATTTGTGTTTTTCTTTTTTGTAAATGGAAAATAGTGCACGTGTGAGAGTGACTCTAGGAACACGTTGCATTGCAGGATTTAATGCAGTTTGAAAATAATTAACAAAACCAACTTTCTCACCAAAACTAAAAGGTAAGTGTTCTACTGCAACCATTGTTGCTAATTCTTCCTTATTTTTTCAGACGTATAATGAAATAATGGATTGGTAGAGGTACCATACCTGGATATTTGCCATTGGTTACTAGCTTTCACCAATTCGGATGGATGATTTCTTTTAACATGGTTCCAATACGTGCCATATCCAAAGGACTTAACGGCCTTGTATGTTTTGGGGCAGTAGTTGCACATGATTTTGATTG
Organism: Dipteronia dyeriana; assembly: GCA_032871835.1. NCBI lineage: Eukaryota > Viridiplantae > Streptophyta > Magnoliopsida > Sapindales > Sapindaceae > Dipteronia > Dipteronia dyeriana. Next base: position 73,003,074 of record CM065300.1, on the reverse strand, counting down.
TTCCACCATCTAACTCAATTTTCTTCATATGCACTCTGAAGAGATCGGACTTCAATGGCTTTTCTTCTTCATCTGCATCAAATTCATCTGAAGGGGGTGGTATAGTAGAAGAAGTAGATATATTTTCATTACTAATGGGGATATTGGGATTTGGCTCAGCAACAAAAGAGGGGTGGGGGATTAGGATTAAGAGGGGGATTGGATTCAAAATGACTTTGAAGGAACTCGTGGTAAAGTCGGTCATTGTAATTGACGTCTTCACCTTCGTGTTCCAACAAATTTTGCAATGGACCCTTTCCTCTGTCCAAATTTGTAGGACCTGAACCTTCTCCCCCACTTGCCATTAAAAAATTAATTATAAATACTAATTGAAAAAGAAGAAGATAATTGTAAGTAAATAATATATTATTAAAAAAAATGGAAGAAATATATGTTTTTTAATTTATATGAGAAATGAGAATAAAATAAAATTGTTGAATGTAGATAGAATTTAGAATTTGAGATTGAGAGAGATTGAGAGAAGGTGGGAGTGGTGTGAAGAAGAATGAATTGTGGGAAGGGGGGGGGGGGGGGTATTTATAGAATTAGTGTGGAGGGGTAATTTGGAAAATAAAAGAAAGAAAAAAAAAAAATATTACCGTTGGGCGTTGGAAACAAAAAAGGAAGATGACCGTTGTTCAACGGTCATCATCCTCCAACGCCCAACGGTCATTTTTTTTTTTCTGAAATGCTGCCACGTGTCAGCATTTCATTGGTTGTTTTATTTTTTAATTTCGAAACCGCCGGTTAAACCGTCGGCCGGTTAAACCGTCGGCCGGTTAAACCGACGGTTAAACCGCGTGTTAAACAGTCGGTTTAACCGACGGTTTTTGGTTGGTTTTTTGTCTGTTTTTCATATCCCATAACCTTAACCGAACCGCCGGATCCGGTTTTCAACAGATTTTATAACCGACGGTTTCGGTTACGGTTTCGATTTCCAGAGGCCGGTTTCGGTTCGGTTTCGAACGATTTAACCGAACCGTGGACACCTCTACTTATAATACTTAATAATTTTGACTACAGCTGATTGGTGGGTAATGTATGGAAACTGTACGCCATCATTGCGTGCAATACCAGTTCGCATAGTGTCATAAACATCGTCATCTTCTGCATGTGAAAGAAATTGGTCCATATTTGCTTTAATTGATACAAAACAAAGGAGCTGTATTGTTTATTCTAAGCTTGAACAACTTGTTTATTATTATTATAATGTGAAATTGAAACTTAGAGATATAACAACTGAAAAAGATAAAGTAAATGAAACTGATTTTATGGATTTACTTCACGTAGTTGCTGAAGTAGAAGACGATAATGAGAATCCTATTTTTGACTGGGTTAGACCTGTCTCCTTGGATGATGATGATGGAAGTCCTGATCAACATATTGTTTCTCATGCTTGAGACATGAGAATAAGTGATTAGAGAAGAAGTTGGTGTAGAATGTGGAGTTATTGTTACTAGCTCTTCCAATGACTAACATACCTCTGATGTAAATGGTGGAGGAAAAGATGATGAATATGATGAGGATGGTGGGGATGAGGCAAGAGGTTGGGATTTTGTCATTCTGGTACAGGAGGTTGGAAAGCCGGTGCAATAAGATGGGATGTTCGTGCCGGAGGTTGGGATGCTAGTGCAACAGGTTGGAATGTTAGTGCGGCAGGATGGGATGCTTATGTAGGTAATTTTGATCAAAATCGTGTTGGACAACATGGAGGAACAAGTCAGGTTGATAAAGATTCTTTAAATATGACTCTCTCCTCGATGAGTATAGACACAAAATAGTTCTTTGGGTGATTCGCAGACAAGGTCAGGTTCTCAATACCATATTATGGTAGTTATGGTGGCCGTAATATATTTGATTATCCTTCTCCACAAATTCCATATGAAATACCTATGCATGCAGATCAATAATATCCACCAAGTTGGATAATTCATGGATCAATTGGAAGAGATCAAACAATATACGTGTGACATATTAATAAATACCTCGAAAACTATACAAGCAAGTTTTACTGGGAAAATTATTGTTCGAATCAAGATAAAAATGTATCTTATGTATTTGAACCAGTTAGGAATTCATTTTGGTTTTAAATTTCAGACATGCAATATATTATTATATATGTATTATGATATATGATAGAATCTTGGAAGTATGAAACTATATATATATATATATATATATATATATATATATATTAATGATAATTTTGTTTATTAAATATTTAATCTCTTTATATCGTAAAAGTGAACTAAAATATTATTTTATTAAATAGTCAATTTTAAAAATTATATACAAACTCTATCTATATTATAATTTATAATAAACTCATAACTAGGTTAATTTATTGTTGAGATATGATTCATTTGATGTATAATTACTTGTTTAAACTTGTCCTAAAATTTTATAAAAAAATTCTAACTTTAGATATAAATATCCATAATTTTTTTTTTAATTTTTGACAGAATATATACCGATATCGATAATATCCCCAATATATCCATAAATTTAGAAGCCTGATATCGATGTTGACACCAATATTTTATTCTTTGGTTGTGAATTTCAACTTTCAAGTTATACATTTAATAAGTATTATTTACAGTGTTGAGTGTGTGTTGAGTGTTGACTTGTGCAGTGTTGACTTGTACTTTGTGAATTGTACATTGTGTTTTTAGTTTACAAACAAACAAAACGAATAGAACACACACACTAGAAGAAAAACTGATTGTTTTAAATTAAGTAGGAAGGAAACTTTTAATACATTAATACAAATTGCCAAACCTTAACACTGTTTTCATACATATTAAATAATTCAATGCTAATTGTAAAATAGTGAAATACTAAATGCTTATTGATTAATAACTATTGATTTGATATTTTTAGTTATGATTATAAATGTTTATTTTGTAAGTGAATGTTTTTAGTTATGATTACTTAGAAAATGAATTCAGAAGACAACACAACCAACAACAATATTCATTTAGGGGACCTCTAACGCTTCTGTTATGAAACGTAAATCGGATGATATTGGATGGGAGTATGCGAATTTGATTGATCCCTCTAATTTTGATGAAGTTAAGTGTAATTTGTGTTCAAAGGAGTTTTCTGGGGGAGTATATCGATTGAAACAACATATTGCCCGCATAACGGGAAATGTTTTCAAGTGTCCGAAGTCAATGAGGGAGGATCAAGTTAGATGTAAATAGGCCCTCAAAGATACATGAACTAAGAAGAAAAATAAAAATAAGGTAGACCATGAGATTAGAACGAAAGTTGATCTCGTCGGGATTGGGGAAAAAGAAGAAGTTGAAGGGTTACGGTTAAGGAAAAGACCACACTTTCTTGGCCCTATGAATAAATTTGTATCAAAAATCAACCCTAAAGCTTCGATGATGGCCAGTAAGTCTCTCAGCCAACAACATATTAATGATGTGCTTTTTAAAGAGAGAACATATTATGTGCATTGATATGTGGCTAGGTGGGTGTATGAAGCAGGTTTCCTTTCAATGTTATTCAGAACCATAGTTTCATTGCAAAGATAGAGGCATCCGGTCTATTTGGACCGGAATATAAACAACCAAGTCGATACCAATTGAGTGGACCATTGTTGAAGGAAGAGTTTGATAGAACCAAAACGGCCCTAAAAAAACAAGAATGAGAGTGGATATTGCCTAGTTGTTCGATTATGACAGCTGCTTTGACCGATAGGAAAAGAAGGAGCATTATGAACTTATGTGTGAATAACAGGGAATGTACCACTTTCCTTTCTTCCAAGGAAAGCTCTGATGAGGCGCATACCGAGGGACACATTTTTGAGTATGTGTTCAAATACATTGAACAAGTGGGGCCACAAAATATTGTTCAAGTAGTGACCGACAATGCCTCCAACAATATGTTAGTGACAAAGATGTTGAAGAAGAAGATGCCTAACATATTTTGGTCCTCATGTGTTACTCACACCATCAACCTCATGCATGAAGGTGTTGGAAAATTACCAAAGTTCAAAAAAACTCTTGATAATGCCAAATCTTTCACGACCTTTATTTATGCACATCATAAAACCTTATGGTTGATGATGTCCTACATAAAAAGAATGAAATAATTAGGCCGGGGTCACTCGGTTTGTCTCAGTTTTCCTAACACTGCAAATTTTCGTAAAGAAAAAAGAAAACTTAAGCGCAATGTTTACTAGCATGGAATAGGAAGAGTGCAAATGGTCGAAGATCGTTAAGAGGAAGACGGCCTACACTACCGTGTTGAAATTGTTTTTTTTTAATAGGGTTACAATGTGCTTGAAGGTATTTGCTACTTTGGTGAAGGTGCTTCGACTAGTTGATAGGGATAGAATACAATCCATGGGTGTTTTTATATGGGGAGCTCATAAAAGTAAAGCAAGAGATAAAGGTTTTCTTGAACCAAAATGAGAATACGTATCGGTCAATCATTGACATTATTGATAGTAAATCAAAAGATCGGCTCGATAGTCCATTACATCTGAAGGCCTATCTCTTAAATCCCTTATATTGCCATAAAGATCCTTGGATTACACAAGAGGGTGCTATATTGGATGGGGTATGAAGTTGTTTGAAGATGTTCTTTTCTAATGAAATTGACAACCAAACAAACATCTTGATGACTGACTTGACAAGTATACCAAAAAAGAGGTGCTTTTCGAAAAGTAACGGCTCAAAAAGCATGTGAGAATAACACTAGCATGTATGATCCAGGTAATAAAAAGTATTCACTAGTATATTAGTAATTACTAATTAGTATATTGAGGTAAAATTATGTTGGAAATTTTGTGATAATCTCTCATGTTGAGGGCAAAAATTGAGTACGATAAATTCCATAGGAATGGAAGATTAAAGTGGATTCAAATTCTCCTCCGTGAGAACTTCGAAATGGTATACTCAAATTCACAAAATGGTTAATGGGTGAATGAGAAATTGAATCTCAAAGTGGACCCATTGTGTAGGGATTAAAAGGAATCCCACATTGCTTAGGGAAATCATTTATAAGTAGTTTATAAGTGAATGTGTGATATGAGCTTTCAACATGTGTGTGGTATAGAGGCTCTCTCTCGCGCGCGCATGGGGGGTGCAAATCATGGACCCCGAACCTTCGAATGCACGACTAGTGTGTGGGCGCGACCTGCGGACACGAATGCTGCTCCGATTGGACCGTGAGAGTACAGTTGACCTTTTGCCACTTCCCTAAGTCAACGTTTTTGATTGTGATGAATAAGGAAAGCTTTAATTGTTTGGATTCTGATTTCTTACTTGATCCTTAAGAATACAGAATCGAGTTTTAATTAGAAATAAATCTCTTTAGAGAATCTTATCTAATTAAATTATTTCCTTATTAAATCAAAACGAATTTTTCCAATTATAATCCCGAATTAATCCCAAAACCCTAGTGTTTCGGTTTGGGTATTTAATCCCTCTTATATTCTGTTCAACACACATAGAAAAATAATTCAAGTTTCTTTTGAGCATCCGAATTCGTTTTTTCTCTCTGTTTCTTGGTAAGTTCAAAACTCGGTTGAGTTCGCTGGTAGTGGATAGTGCTTAGGCCTACCACTGTTGAACCGTTGTATCCTGGGAGACAATCGCCCAATACACATACGGTGTTGTCTGGCGAAATTGTCTTAAGGACACCGTGTGAAACACGGGCCTCGGATCAAACTCTTTTTCTAACATTACTTTCTGTTTTCATTGATATCAGTCAGGTTTGTTTGCAAAATACGTTTTAACAAATTAAACTATTTATCTCTAGTTCTCTTATTATGTAGTTAAATGGTGGTTTGTGTTTGGACATTAAACACCTAACTTACAAAGGATGATACAAAGGATCCTCGCATTAACAACTAGTTATTTACTAAGTTATTATTTACTAGACAATAACAAGTGCTAGTTTTTACTTTTAAGTTAATTTTACTTTTTCACTTTTATGTAGATACAAACGAAGAAATGGAATAGACTAGATGTTGATTGAACAATCTAGTATTCGTCCTATTCAATTCCAAATTGATTCATAAGCATACAAGGTTAATGAATAAGGAGGTTAACACAGATGTATTACTAGTGATAATGATGCTAGTAATGCATAAGGATGTATAGTTGATGATGATGATGAAGAGGTTGAGCCGGGTATGGGGTTTACTTGGAAATTGGTTGATGAAGCAATTAGGGAGGATGAAATGACACAACCTAGAAGAAGTGCTAGAGTTCGAAGAGGTCTTGAAGAAGATTTCCAATCCAAAGATGAACTGGTGGAGGAAGATAATTTTAAGTTCGAGTCCGATGAAGAACAAGAGTCGGAAAGATATGGAGATGAACAAAATGAGCTAGGTACTTATAGGCTTAAAACTAGACATATCGTTCCGTATTTGTTTACTAATTACTACTTTATAAAATTATTTGTTTACTACTCTACTACTTGATGTTGCCTTGTTTGAAACTTGGATATGATTGAGTTTGGTTTGAACTTAGAATTTAATTGACTTTGGAAGTGTGGTTGGAAATTGAATGAGTTTGTTGGATTTTGTTTAGTTGTTTACATATTTTAAATTCCAATAATCAATGGTAAATATTGGTTATTTAGATTCAATATATGAAGTAGTATGAACTATGAACATTTAATCAATTATAAGTTAAAAACAGAAAAATTGAAAAAAAAAAACTATAAAATAAATTTTCGGTCGGCCGCCGATCTGCTGCTGGTGGGCCGACTTTCAACCGTCCGCCTAATCCCGCATAGTCCCGAACTAGGCGTCATAAGCGCTAGGTGGCGGGTCACCGGTCGCCGCTCGACTAGCACCTACCGACTTCTACAACATTGCTATTTTTAATTTGTTCAAGTCCATAATTTAATTTGGTCGAATGTCCAAAATGATTAAAATATGAAAAAATATGTAATAATTAAAGCCCATGAATGTTACACAGGTAGGACCAAAATCGAAAAAGCCAAACAAAACCTAACCGAACCGGTTCAATTCAGTCGACTTTTGATCAGTTAACATTTGTAAATTTTATTGAATCGGTTCATATTTTCATAAACCGAACTTTATCGGTTCTATTGAAAAATGAACCGATACATTAAACGCTCACCCCTAGGTGAGAGTATTGATAGAAAAATATAAAATGTGGATAAAAGTATAAAATAGAAGAGTTGAGGGGCCAACATATAATTTTTTAAAATTTTGAAAATTTCAACTGTTGGTTGGATTTTTAAAAAATAAAATAAAAGATTAGTAGGTAGGCCCAACGGTTTGTACGATGTGCCGCTTGTGCATGGCATACGTGCCCTGAAACTACGACCCGTCACATACCACATATGGTTGTGCCTAGCATGGCCCGCCATCCTTGGAAGGCTGGCTGGACTAGGCACACCAGGCCGATCCATATTACCACCACTAATTGTAACCATTCATAACACATAAATATAAATTAAAATAAATTCCAACCCTAAAGTTGGCAGGAGGAAGTTTTTTTTTTTTTTTTGAGTTATTATAATTAATTTGGGGTTCAAGGATGGAAGACATGACTCAAACTCCGATTTATGTTATAGGTGTCAGAGATATATCATTGGATCAACCTTATCTTATTGATACCGGAAATAGTTGGTCCATTGAAGAATTACACATAAATGTAAGAATTCTACACAGTTAAACTATTTTCTATGAACATTAGTGTTCGTGGGTTTTTTTTTTATTTTTATTTTTTATCATTATATTTTTAATTACAGAAATTAGACGTACAAATTTAATGATAGTTGTTTTATTCTTTCCAATTGAAAGATAATTGATGGTTCACTAATTGAACAAAAAGTGAGTTGGGGCCCAACTGAGAAGCAGATAATTAAAACTAAGAAAATAGAGTGGGTGTGACTTTGTGAGTGATAATAATGAACAAATACTTGTCTAACATTTGCACAGTTTTTCATATGGTGGAATGTTAGAAAATATCAAGTATGATTCCCCCATGATAGACCACAACTTTTTGTTTTGATATTTATTAGAGACATTTGAGAGCTTTTCTAAAGTGGTGTAACAAATTTAAATTATGATATCTTAATTAATAATACATTAATACTCCATTACATAACAAATATATATATTTTTTAAAATTATTGTAAGTTTAATCATAAGAAGACAGGCCCCCCACTTTCGCCGTTTGTTGTAATCATTTCATATATCTTTGATTAAGGTCAAAATAACGATGCACAAAACTTTGAAATTTCAAGTCGAAAACAAGTATTGTTGGCTTGTAGTGGATTTATGGAAACTAAGCCCAATCAAGCATGCACATAAGAATATGATATTATCATCCCTGTTTTCTTTGTTATATATGATGATTGCAGTCAAAAGAGAAATAAAGACTAATAATAGAGATACCATCATTATTTACAAAAGAGATTCTTAATAAACCATTGTAATTGTGGTGAGTTCCACGTCCTCCTTTTAAATTTAAATATACTTTTAGGGAGATAGTCTCATCGAAATTGAGGTTGATTTTCATGGAATTTTAAGATAAACAAAGGTTAAATTCAAGGAAATATTCAAATTATTTCTGCATTTTAACAAATTTATGTGAATGATGTCTATAAAAATTTCCTTACAAAATATGCAATAATGTCTCTAAATAAAATCTTCCACTTTATGTCTTTTAACCATGCTTAACTTTATAACTTATATTCTTCTTATCTAACTTCTTAGATTATCAAATACACCACACTTGATGTGTTTTGGTCGTAAGAAGAGCTCATTTAAGAAGAAATTAAACAGCATAGAAAAAGGTTACGAGAGTTGAACATATTAAGTAAACCCAAAACACCCATGCTATTGTGAATTAAAGTAAGCAGTTACACATCAAAAGATGGATTTTACAGAAAGAGACCCAGCCCAGCTATTCCATGCTAGGCAATGTGATACTCTTTGGAAGACGTGAATCCTTGAATCCCCCCAGAGTTACATTTCCAATTATACCCCCAAAAGATAGCCTAATAACACGTATACCCCCCTCCTTCCCGCCAAGTTTAACAGTATTCAAGCTTGTGTGGAAAACCTGTTTAAGCCACTTATCAAACAAGGTGTTAAGAAAAGAACAAGACCCAATAAAAACCTCCTCTAAAACTCTATCTTCAACACTAAAACTTACTCTCTCTTGTCCCCCAAAAACCTCTTCAAAACACTCTTGAAATCTTGCCAAGAATACCCCTTTAATCTCTCTATCCTTGCTTGAATTTCGGCTGAAAACAAAGCGATTTCGGATCAAATCAAGGAACCCATTTGAGTTAGCAGGATTGGTCGAGGTCTCTTCTATTCCATCGTCCTCATCATCCGCTTTCATGTTCAAATCAAGCGTGTTGAAGCTTGACTGCCTCGAGAAGTCTTTCTTGCTACTCACATTGTCAATAGCAATTGAAGATGCAATATCTTCTTTCTCTTCGACTCTCGGACTCTTGATCTTGTTTGAGCAATCCCACTCTGCTTTTCTCTTTTGATCCGAACTTGGAATTCTTTCATTTATCTTCAATGTCATGGGGATCACAGAATCTTCACAATTGGAAGAGGAATCACCACCTTTGGCTAAAATGAAGATTATTTGGCCACTCTTTTCTTCTCTTGACTCCCCAAATCTATCAGCAAGTAATTTCATGAACTTGGAATCAGCCAAATGAACATCCTCCACCAAAACAACAAGTTTCTCATGGCTCTTCAAGTTTTGAATGAACAATTCAGAAAATTGATTGGCATCATCATTTCTTTTGCTCATATTAATGCAAAAAAGCAGATCAGCTGACCCCAAAACCAATTCTGCAATCGCAAGCGCCAATCTTTTTTTACCAGTAGTGTCATTCCCCTGAATAAGTAACCAAGTTTCTTTCTTGATTGATTTGGATTCAATCAAGGAGTCTACTATTGAAGGAATAGTCTCACATTGCCAAGGAACAGTCTCTTGCAACGCCTTAGACAAATCGTTTTCTTGTATTTCTCTTCCATTTTCTACTTTCTCCGAATTTCCTGAATCAGAGAACACAGAGCTACCAAGAGCAAGAGTGATCTTTACTTCTTTACCTTCATCAGTCTTGAGAGAATCCAAGCTGGGTTGATCACGATCACTTCCTTGAAGCTTGTGAGTACTATTACCAAAATTGAACTCAATAGTACTACAGGACTGCTGTCGTCTGAATTTAGGCACGGAATGGGGACTATTATTGTGCTTCAAGGCAGATTCTTTAAAGGAAATCGAATTCGAGTCGGGGAAAATGGTGCTCTGAGTAGGCCACCAAGGGTATGATGAAGCATAGGAATAGCTCTTTCCAATCAAGCTTTGAGTGTGTCTAATGCCTTGGTGTAGGCTGTGGCATAATCTGTACCACTTTCTTTTCAACTCAACCAATTCATCCTGATTATTTGAATAAAAACAGTTGAGATAAATTATTTTTCACGAAACGAAAAGATGATTGTCGAGGAAGAAAAAGAAAAAGAGAGAGAAATTGAATTGAAGTTTAGGACCTTTTGATTGGCATTTGCTGCAGTATGTGATTGTAGCCATGGAGGCAACGGTTTTTGCTGGCCTGACTTGAATAATTGAGCTTCATTTTCATAATTGGAAGTGCATTCTGCACAGCAGTTGAGCTTGTTGTCTTCTTCCTCCTTGCAAGTGAATAGCTTTGTTTCCCTTACTGGTGAAGAGTTCTGGGAAAAGCTTAACCTTGAATCATGGACACTGCAAACCATGTGTCCAACCATCAATTTATTTTATTATTACTTACATGAAGGCCATTTTTGTCAAAATAAGGAAACATTTTACAGCTTAAAGCCTTAAAAAGTTTGCAGTATTAGTGGCATTTGTAGACGAGTTAAAAATGCATGTTCAAGTGAAAATAATTGTCTTTGTTTTCTTTTGGTTCTGCAAATAGAAATCTATAATATGCAGAGGATGGCTATGTCATGACAAAACAAAGCAAAAACATCAGGACAGTGATTCCTATCTGTCTCCCCAAACCATACTTTTCACAGTTGTTTTGGCCTCATTCGGGCATGAAAATGAAAGCTTAAAGGCACAAAACTAAAGCTAACAGAACAAAGCTTCACTATATGACCATCAATGGAGGATAATCTAGTATATTATTTCTCATATGACAATAAATAAATGATTATAATTACCTGGAAGCATGGAGGCTCAAACCAAGTCCACCAGAGGGAACAGAAACAGCTTGAAGTCCCCACTGAATCTCCAATGGAGGTTCCTTCATTTGGCATCTCCTATATGTCTGAAAACTTGCTGTTGCCACTAACCACACCTTTGAGTTTGAAGTGTTAAAGTCAGAGACTAACCTCGCTATTTCTGCAACTAGATGATTAACTGGACTATAATAAGAGATTTGATCTCCACTACTACAATTTTCTTGATGATCAACTGTCCACTTTAGATCTCCAGTGTAGATAATAGCACCACCTCCTGCTGATGTAAGAGCATCAACTTTCCTTTTAAGTTCATTGAGATTCATTTCAACATCTTCCTTTTTCATGAACCTCAAAGTCACTGGTGCAAACTGAAACTTGATGAAATGTGTTTGTTTCAACTCATCAGGAACATCATCTCTCTCCACTCTCCCCATAAGCTCTGAAACAAGCCCTTCAGTTACAGAGAAACAATCACCAACTATGACAGTGTTCTTCCTCTTTTTCTTCCTCAACAGGACCTCGAACACCAACTTGATATCTTCCAAGTGGGTCGAGACTTTCTTTTGAGGTGAAAACAGAAGTGGGCTCTGCTCAGAAGAATAAGTCAAGAAATGGGTTTGCCAAAAAGTGTTAGGACTGATGATTGGATGTTGATTATGAAGGTTTTGAGTATGATCAGATTGAGAAGGAGAACAGGGTGAAGAAAAAACACCACCAGAATTAGTAGTGTAACACTGAAAAACAGAAGAAGCTGAAGAGTCTTCTATGTGATTCTTAACAGAAGTACTAGAGAAACCAGCTTCTCTCATAACCCTACTAACACTAGGATCATCTAAGATGGATATTATAAGCTGTTCTAACTCAACTTTAATAGTCAAAAGAGGCTGTTGTTGTTGTTGTTCTATGCAACCTCTTCTCTGATGAGCTTGTGCTCTTTTGAGTGCAGCTATAAGAGCATTAGAAAGAGAAGGTTGACCATGAAGAAGAGGACCAGGAGTTGTTGGAAGTCTGTTGAGAGCAACATTAAAACAAAGCTCAAGAGCTCTGCATTGAAGAGGATGTGAAGGTGAAGATTGATGAGGCTGAGATTTGAGACAAGCCCTTCTCAAAATACTTGTTCTTGAGCTGAGCAAAGTAGCGGCCACGTGGAGAGGAGTGACCTGAGCATGGCCTCTCCTCCGAGCCAAGCTTAGAGAATGCTTCAACACTGAAGCAGCCTCTGTTGTGAGGGTCTGCTGAACTGCACAACCTCCTGAGCGCATAACTTGACCAAACACCACCCCCCCACACCACCCCACAAAAAAAAAAAAAAAAACAAAACAAAACAATCTTTCAATAAGATTCAAGAACCAAACTTTTCTTCTTCTAATTTCTATATCACCACCCCAAAACCTCTCTCTCTCTTGTACTACAGTTACAAATCTTCAAGAGAAATACAAAGAGAGCTAGCTTAATAGAGTTTTTGAAACACTAGACTAGACCAAACCACCTTCTTTATACTTGATCTCTTAATTCTTTTCTTTTCTTTTCTTTTTCTTCTTAATAGTATGCAGCTTTTCTTTCATCTGCTTTATAATAATATTCATCTGAACCATCTTTTTTATCACCCAATGTCACACTAAAGGGTAGTCTCTAACGTGTCACTAATTAGGATATAAAAAGGGTTGCTTTTGGTAATTATATTCATTTTGTTGGGACTAGCAAGTATCAATACAAATAGTAAAATTTTTAATGGCATGGTGTATTATCAGATAATTTTACTTCAATTCCCAGATTATGAAAAGCTGCAAAAAGGATCGATTTCAATCTATTCCCTCTTCTCATTTTTTTTTATAAATTTTTAATGGAAATAATGCACTTAGTTTAATATTCTTGCACAAGGAGATTGTATATTATATTACAAAACTCAAAACAAAACATGTTTAATTAGCATTGGTATAATCAACTGTGCTTTCTGCTAGGTTATTTTTATGCAAATTAATGGTGATTTTATTAAAAAGAAAAAAAGGAGTCCACAATTCACAATTTTACTTAGACTGAGAGAGTGAGAGAGCTACTTCCCTCCTTTTTTTTTTCCACAACATCCTTTGATCTTTGAATGGACAGACAAAGCCAGCAGAAATTCAAAAAAAGTACTAAAGAGAAAAAGGTAGTAAAGAAGACACAGTGTGGGGGTGATTGAGAGATAAAAAGGAAAGTTGAATTCTTTTCTTTTTCTTTAATTTTAAATTTTTTCACTTTAAATTCTTATATTTATTATTTGTTGTTTGTAAATAAATACTAATTCTTATCATGTGGGTAATATCACAAAATTAAACTTGTTCTAGTGTTAAATTGTTTATATACATTCGTATCAATGAGATATCAATAAATCCGTATTGAACTAAAAAAAGTATAAAAGTAAAATTAAAAATAGGAAAAGAGTTAGTTCTCTCTCTTCACGCCAATCCTAGTAGAGAGACAGCATTTTATTCCCCAAGTACCCAAAAAGCAACCCTCTGTCTGCTATGCCTGCATAGCATTATTGGTTCTTTTTTCTCTCCATCTGCAAACTGCAATGGCCTTTTGTCTTAATCTAATTTCATTTCCAATAACTCACTTTAAAAGGCAATTTTTTGGCTAACCAAATAAAGCCAAGTTAAAAACTGATGAAAATCTACTGTGAATAATGTTCACATTTTATGTATGCTTATGTAATTGTGTTTGTTTTGTTATAGACCAAAAAACATGAGTCTGAAAGAATTTGATAATGGACTTTCAGTACATAACTTTTTTGACTACTTTCATCTCTTCTTTTTTATATTTTTCTTTTATTTTTACTCTAAAAACTATCCAGTTGCTTTTCATTGTTCTCTTTTGTTTCTTACTGCCTTTAATTATTTACTATTAATCTACAAGAGGTTGAAATTTGAGCCCAATATTGCAACATTGCATTGCCTTTCCTGCTATTTATAATCATATCTCCATATATAGCTAACTTTGGCAAGGAAATTCATTGGTGTAAATTTCACTAGACCACTCATCTAGAGAGATTTTTCTTTTATTATTTTAAAAGTAAAAATCGGTGAACTTTATTTAGAGCTTATGGAAGAAAAAATGTATTCAATTCAAAATATAAACTATAGGCCCAACCATAGTATTTACTCACCTTACATGTAAGATCAATGAGTTTAAAGCGTGGTTTGAGTTTAAAATATAAACACAATAAATTTATTTAATAAATAATAAATTCAAATATAACCACATGAGAGACACGAAATAGGGTTTCTCTATATGTGTACAAGACATTGGTACCATATTAGTAATCAACAAATCCAATAAATCAAGAAAAAATGTTGAACAACAGTATTTTTGAAGGTAAATCCTTGGACGTTGAAATAACAGTCTAGCCCAAGACTCCTTTTAACCAACCAACGTCATACTCTAAAACAGTAAAACTTGATAATTCCCCCGAGAACTTGGTAAGATCAACCTCTCATCCAAACACTTGATCGACCTATTGAATGAGACTTTGGTTGAGAAGCAATTGCGACCTCTTGATTGAACAATTGAGTCCATATGCTCATAGTGTTTTCTGGGTAAGAAGTTGAATATTTAATACAAAAAACAAGTTTATTTCGTAGACTGACTTATCTTATTAATTTGTAAGCACAAGACCTGCTTGCAACCACTAACTCGATTATCACATGGTTTTATTCCTCATTTTCACCGAAAGAGACTGTCATATTAACAAATCATTTTAGGAAGAATACATATTGCATATAGCTAGACTTCATTTAATTTACAGTGAAGTCAGCAGCAGTAGATTGCATGCATGGCAAGCCTTTTTACATTGAATCTGTTTATCAGTTTGAAGTGAGTTTCTCCATTTGTGACAACATACCCTCTGTTTGCGAACAAATGTCACTAAACGGAAATGTTGCCGTATAGAACACAAACAAACAATAGAAAAAGATAATAATAATAACAATAATATGAAAGAATTAAATAAATTCAATCACACAATACAAGAATTTATATGGAAACTCAAGTCGGAAAAAAACTACGGTCGTCATGACGACAAAAAAAGTTCCACTATGTAGCAAAATATTACATCCACACACTCAGGATTCTATTTTTTCTAATACCCTAAACCCAATTACACCCAATACTCTCTTGATATCCCTCTTGATATTTGTTAATTTGCTCCAGCACAATAAATTAGCTATTATAGTCTATTTATATGAATTACAAGGAGTTTAAACCAACAAGGAAATCCATCTTGTATACGTACAAGGTTTTCTTGTTTCATATAAATAATATTTCCTACTTATGACAAATCTTTTGTAAGGAGAAATCATTTTCCTATAATCATAAGAACTTCCAGAAATATACAATTTTCCTTTCCGTTAATATTTCTTGATACGACACGTGCTTATGGTTGACTACGATTCGAGTTACTTGCTTCCTAAACTGTGTTGAAATTGACCGCTCAGAAAACCGTGACCCACGCACTACGTCACAAAGAACCGCTGTCACAACCGTTGTCCTACCGATGTGCCACCCACAACGCAACACATATCGCAGACACATCGCTTTGTCCTTGGAACAGGACCACTATCCTACCGCTGTGTCACCGTAGGCACATCGGTTTTTATTGGAATGGGACCATTGTCATGCCGCTGTCAAAACTCACAGCCCAGGCACAACGGTTTTGGTTGTTCTTCGTTTCTCCAGTTCTTCAGGTCTTCAAGTCTTCCTCAAACTCGATCACATACTTCCAAATGTAGCACATGTCTTTAGGAAGTCTCCGCATTGGTGAATCCCATTTGGTAACCATTGAAAATTCGAGCTATATCTAACAATCCTCCCTTATGGCGAGAATTCCCAAAACTTCGTCCACAGCTACGACTCTCAGCACCGAAAATCAACATACTAACCACGAGGTATAACCACTTAGGAACACATATCCTAAGATTTCACCGGCACATGTCGAAATTCACCTTGTTGAAAATTATGGTGCAACTCCTCACGTCAGTTTCATAGGGAGTTTGTTCAGCCATCGATATCCTAATCCACCACATACCTTGCATCACCTCCTAACCAATGCGCGTGCACAATTGTGAACCCGCTATCAGTAACACATCCTCTTTCATGGCAATTAGCAGTCATGCCATGAGAATATTTATGCCCCTTTAGAGTAGTTGTCATACTCAGGAGATGCGATTGTCGGATCCCCCTCTTTAGAGCCTTTAGCCGCACTTGTCTTCTTATTTTGACAATTCTTCCTAACATGTCCAGACTGTCCACATCCCCAACAAGTGACTTTCTTTTTAGAGCCTCTATACCTCCTGTCAACCAAAAGAGTAGAGTTATCAGAAGATTTACCTTCATACTTTAGCCTTCGTTTCTTAGAGATTAGTTTGTTCGTCACATTTCCAAAACAGTTGGTTGAACTCTCATGCATCAAGAGACTTCATGTGTGCATAGAACGGTGGAAGGGACCAGATGAGTCTAATCCTTTATCTTCTTCACCAATCTTCACTCCAATCGACTATAATTCAAAAACTATCTCATTGAGCACTCCCAGATGATCAGAAACCTTCGTACCTTCAGATGATCAGAAATCTTCATACCTTCAGACATCTACAGCTTGTGAAACTGCACCTTCAGGTAGAACCTGTTACAGACGGTCTTCGCTTGATACAATTCTTCAAGTCTCACCTAAAGTTCTTTCGCTGAATATGTTCCATAAATATTTACAAGAACATTCTTGGCAAGACACAATCATATCGTACTTGCAGCTCTCTCATCCAAATCCTCTCACTCATTATCGCTCATCACAAGTTCCCTAGAATTAGTACCAGTCGTTTTTTTTATTAGAATCTCCATAGCCTTCGAGGTTCGCAGGGGCTGACTTGCCTTTCAACGCCTTGTGTAAACTGCATTGGATTAGTAGATCTTTGACTTGATCTTGCCACAAGCCAAAGTTAATTTTTCCATCGAACTATTCAACCTCGAATCTCATCATTTTTACCATAATAGTTTGTTAATACCACTATCAAGCAACCGAGGCTCGGATACCGGTTGTTAGCGAATAAACGTCACTATGTGGATGCGTTGTCTGATAGAACACACACAAACAATAACAAAAGATAAAAAAAAAATAAGATGTAAGAAGAAAATAAATCCGATCACACACAACACAATAATTTACGTAGAAACTCAAATCGAGAAAAAACCATGGCCGTGAGAACGACAAAAGAAAGTTCCACTATATAGAAAAATATTGCATCCACACACTCATGATTCTCTTTTTTCTAGTACCCCAAACCCAATTACACCCAATACTCACTTGGGATCTCTCTTGATATTTGTTTCACAACAATAAACTAGCTATTATAGTTTTTTTTATATGAATTATAGTGAGTTTAAACCAACAAGGAAATCCATCTCCTATACGTAAAAAATTTCTTGTTTCATATAAATATTATTTTCTATTTATGACAAGTCTTCTTGTAAGGAGAAATCATTTTCCTATAATCATAAGAACTTCCAGAAACGTACGATTTCCCTTTCCTTTAATATTTCCTTATTCGACGCGTGCTTATGATTGACTACAATTCGAGCTGCGGTTGGCCACTTGCTTCTTAAATCGTGCTGAAATTGACCGTTCAAAAAATTGTGATCCACGTGCCACGTGTTGGCGGATAAATCGTTACTATGCCGAAGCGTTGCCGGATAGAACAAAGACAAACAATAGCAAAATAAAAGAATTAAGATGAAGAGAATAAATCCAATCACACAACACAAGAATTTTACGTGGAAACCCAAATCGAAAAAAAAATCACGGCCGTCAGGACGACAAGAGAAAGTTTCACTATGTAGTAAATTGTTACAACCACACTCTCAAGATTCTCTCTCTAAAATACCCCAAACCCAATTTCACCTAATGCTCTCTTGAGATTTCTCATTGTATTTGCTAATTTGCTCCACCACCGAATAGCCTAGCTATTATGGTCTATTTATATGAATTACAGGGAGTTAAAGATAAAAGAAAATCCTACCCTTAAACGTACATGAATTACTTGTTCCACATAAATACTATTTCCTATTTATGACAAGTCTTCTTGTTTAAAAGAAATCATTTTCTTTTAAGTACAAGACTTTCCTATTCTTCATGAAGATAAGCTATTTTTTTCCTTTTTCGATTAACACAAGAACTTTCAGAGGAAAACACATTTCCTATTTTCGTGCAATATTTCTGATTTGGACAAAATTCACCATGATCATCGCTGTCGTCCACCGCTCCGAATACTGCGGTTGGTGCATTGTCTCCGCTGCGTAATTTCACAGGCGTTCGACCGCTCCCTGTGCCACGGTATGTGCACGTGTCCACACCTCGGTCCAGACCGCGGTACGTACCGGATTTCATTTTCTTCAGTTCTTTTCAATCTTCAAGCCTCCCTCAATCACGATTTCCTACTTTCAAATGTATCCTACATTTCCAGGAAGTCTTCGCATTGGTTGAATCCTGTTTGGTAGCCATTGGAAAATCAAGCCATATCCAACAATCCTCCCTTATAGCGAGAATTTCCAAAACTCCGTCCATAGCTACGACTCTCATCACCGAGAATCAACATACCCACCACAAAGTATAATCACTTAGGAACACCCATCCCAAGATTTCCTCGACACATGTCGAAATTTACCTTGCTGAAATTGTGGTGCAACTCCTCTTGTTAGGCTTCTAGGGAGTTCGTTCAGCCATCGACAGTCTTGTCCACCACACACCTTGCATCACCTCCTAACCAATGTTCGTGCGTAAATTGTGGACCCGCTATTAGCAATACATCATTTTTCACGACAACTAGTGGTGATGTCATGAGGATGTTTATACCTCTTTAGAGGGCATCGCTGTAGTCATCATACTTAAGAGAGGCGATTGTCGGATCCCTCTATTTGGAGCCATTAGCCGTACTTATATTCCTATTTTTACAATCCTTCCTTAAATGTCCAGATTGTCCACATGCCCAACAAATGCCTTTCTTCTTGGAGCCTCATTTCTTATTGTCAACAAATAAAACAGAGTTATCAGAAGATTTACCTTCACTCTTTAGTCTTCGTTCCTCAAAGATTAGTTTGTTTGCTTTATCTCCAAAACATATGATTGAACTCCCATGAATTAAGATTTGCTTCATGTGCGCATAGGATGGTGGAAGAGACCAAATTAGTCTTAATCATTTGTCTTCTTCATCAATCTTCACTCCAATCGACTCTAATTCGGAAACTATCCCATTGAGCACTCCCAGATGATAAAAAATCTTCGTACCTTTAGACATCTGCAGTGTGTGAAACTGCTCCTACAGGTAGAATTGGTTGCAGACGGCCTTCGCTTGATACAATTCTTTAAGCTTCTCCCAAAGTTCTTTCATCGAATATGTTCCTTGAATATTTGCAAGAACATTCTTGTCTAAGCTCAATCGTATCGCATTTATAGCCCTCTCAACTCGATCTTCCCATCCATCATCGCTCATCATCGCTCATTATCGGTTTTCCAGAACTAGTACCATCCGTTTCTTTTCCAGAATCTTTAGAGCCTTCAAGGTTCTCAGGGGTTGGCTTGCCCTTCAATGCCTTGTGTAAACCGCATTGGATTAGCAGATATTTGACTTGAACCTGCCACAAGCCAAAGTTATTTTTTCCATCGAACTTCTCGACCTCGAATCTCATCAACTTTGCCATCTCCAATTTGTTAGGATCACTATCAAGCAACCAACGCTCTGATACCAATTGTTGGCCGATAAATCGTTACTACGCGGAAGCGTTGCCGGATAGAACACAGACAAATAATAGAAAAATAAAAGAATTAACATGAAGAGTATAAATCCAATCACACAACACAAGAATTTTACGTGGAAACCCAAATCGGAAAAACCACGGCCGTTAGGACGACAAGAGAAAGTTCCACTATGTAGTAAATTGTTACAACCACACTCTCAGGATTCTCTCTCTAAAGTACCCCAAACCCAATTACACCTAATGCTCTCTTGAGATCTCTCTTTGTATTTGCTAATTTGCTCCACCACCGAATATCCTAGCTATTATGGTCTATTTATATGAATTATAGGGAGTTAAAGATAAAAGGAAATCATACTCCAAAACGTACAAGAATTACTTGTTCCACATAAATACTATTTCTCTTTTATGACAAGTCTTCTTGTTTAAAAAAATCATTTTCTTTTAAGTACATGACTTTCCTATTCTTTATGAAGATAAGCTCTTTTTTTCCTTTTTCGATTAGCACAAGAACTTCTAGAAGAAAACACATTTCTTATTTTTCGTGCAATATTCCTGATTTGGAAAAAATTCACCATTTTCGTGGTTTGGGCCGCGGTTGGCCACCCGTGCCCAACACCACGATCTTATCGCTGTCGTCCACCTCTTTGAATACTGCGGTTGGTGCATTGTCTCCGCCGCGGTCCACGCAACGTAATCTCACAGGCGTTCGACCGCTCTCTGTGCCGCGGTCTATGCACTTGTCTGCACCGCGGTACATACCAGATTCCGTTTTCTTCAGTTCTTTTCAGTCTTCAAGTCTCCCTCAATCACGATTTTCTACTTTCAAACGTATCTCACGTCTCTAGGAAGTCTTCGCATTGATTGAATCCCATTTGGTAGCCATTGGAAAATCAAGTCATATCCAACACCACGTCACCAAGAACCGCTGTCACGACCGCTGTCCTACCGATGTGCCACCCACAACGCAACTCACAGCATATGCACAACTCTTCCTCCATGGAACATCACCGATGTCCTAGCGTTGTGCCAGCCACAACACAGGCACATCGGTTTCTACTCGAATGAGACCGTTGTCCTGCCGCTGTCAAAACTCACAGCACAGACACATCGGTTTTGGTTGTCCTTCGTTTCTCCGGTTCTTCAGGTCTTTAAACCTCTATAAAACTCAATCTCATAGTTCTAAACCTCTATAAAACTCAATCTCATAGTTCTAAACGTATCATACGTTTTCAAGAAGCCTCCATATTGGTGAATCCAGTTTGGTAACTATTGAAAGTTCAAGCTATATCCAACACCCTCCATACTCTATCTAAATAATTATATTTCTCAAACCATTAATTAGATGCAGTCAATTGATATATAAACATATCCTATTCTTAATTCTTATCTTCATTTATGACTTTTATTGGCAAGTTTTGTTTTTTCTATTATTAGTATTATTTACAAATAAACAGTACGATAATTTCCTCAATTTTTTTTTTTAAAAAACACGCAGTACGATATTACGAATTATATTATACCAGTGTCATTTTCCTAAATTGAATTACAAAAGTTGAAACAGTCTTGAATGAACCTTTACTTTTAACATAGAGAAAAGAGAAAGAACTGGTCAACATACAATAGTTATTCGCATAATATTACTAAACTCAATGAATAGACAATTAGACATTCACAGCTACTATTGATAACTTTACAGAGTTTGCAAAAAGGATTGCGGTATATTCTCACACACTAATATTATGTACAAAAAATAAATACTAAAATAGTATACATACGAAACCCTAGAAAGAGAGGGATGAACCGAAAAAATATTTATCAGCCCGACTAAATTATATATATATATATATATATATATATATATATATATATATATATATATAAAAGTAGCGTTTTTTTTCCTCTGTATGCACTAATTTTATAAAGTTAGCTCTTTAACTATTAATATTTGAATTTATCTACTTTTGTTTAGTTAATATATTATAATATTTAATTAATAACTTATAAACTCTCACACTAAATTTATTAAATTTGATATGCACCTTAAATAAAACTTTTGTAATTTTTTCAACAATGCACACTAATATAATAACTTTAGTGCAAGATGCAAGTAATTGATTAAGAATAAAATATCTTTTATGTAATTCTTAATGAAAGCATTTGTTTATTTATTTTTTACTAATAATATGACACCAACTCAATAATGGACTAATCAAGAATATGAAATACATTGTAAAATTTTTATATATACAATTATTTAAACTTGTAGTTAAAAAAAAAAAAAGTTAAAATTACAAATGATGTAATTCTATAATATTAGATGCCATAATATAATATGTATTCTTACAAAAATATTATATTTCTATAATATTATCAAACCTTAAGGGTATTTGTATAATTAATCCTTTATATAATAATTTTTTATCCTAGAGGTCTGCCCGGGCTACAGCCTAGGGCAAACCCTCTCATACATCTGCCCATGCATAAAACATATAAAAAATAGACCAAGAAAGGCCTAAACAAAAAGATGTACTTCTATAGATGGAGGAAAGATGCAGTAATCTCAGGATCACGGAGCTCTTCTAAAAACATATAATCCTCATTCTCTACGGTCTACCCCAATAAGCTTTTCTTTGAATGAGAATCCTACTGTGATTATGCATATCATTAGGGTAAATTTGTGTAATTTGTTCAAAACAAAATAGGTATACAAATAATTTTTTTTGGGTGAGAGTATCTGCATCCATATATATAAATAGGGTTTAAAAAATAAATGACACTTTTTGGAGGTGACATTTCAACACTGTCACTGTTTTAATAACTTATGTTTAAAAGACATATATTATGGTGAACAGATAAAAACACCCTCAATAGTTGTTCCACATTAGATTTCTTTCATTCATTTTAAAGTGACAGAGTTGTGAAGTAGAGAGAGAAAGTCTCGTTGAAACCCAGTCAATCACTCGAATGGTGACGGAGTGACACTACGTAGACACATTCGGGGGTCAAGCTCCCCGCCGAGCTTGCGGTGGTTGAGCTGCCCGGTCAGCTAGCGGGGAGCAGGGGGCAGGGGGCAGCACCCCAGAGTTGTTTTTTTTTTCTGGTCAATAATTAAAAAATATTATCGATCCTTTGAAAAATATACTTGATTCTTTCAAAAAAATCATCGATTCTTTCAAAAAAATCATCGATTCTTTCTAATATATGATCGATTTCGCTACAAATATTCTCGATTTAACTAAAACAATTTTTTTTTTAAATTCTCGATCATTTGAAAAATATGATCGATTCTTTCAAAAATATCCTCTATTCTTTATAATAAATGCTCGATTTCGCTACAAATATACTCGATTTAATTAAACCTAATTTCAAAAAAAAAATCTCGATCCTTTGAAAAATATTCTCGACCCTTTGAAAAAAATCTCGACCCTTTGAAAAATATTCTCGATCCTTTGAAAAAAAATCTCGATCCTTTGAAAAATTCTCGATCCTTTGAAAAATTCTCGATCCTTTGACAAATGCTCGATTCTTTCAATTCTTTTAAAAATATGCTCGATTCTTTCAAAAATAAGTTCGATCATATTAAAAAAAAAAACTCGATTTGGCTACAAAAATACTCAATTTAACTAAACCCTATTTTCAAAAATAAAATGCTCGATCCTTTTAAAAATAAAATGTTCATACAAAGACTGGACAACAAATCATAACGGATGGATATATTGTTAAACTACATAGAAATATATAAAAATATATAAACGAAGATCACAAATATATGTTATCTTCTTGTATAAAATTTGGAGAAAGACAAGTTTTTTTGGAGAGAGAGAAGAGTTATCATTTTCAAAGTGTTGATGGAAGCACAGTGAAAATAAAAAATAGATTATTTAAGGGGAGTTTGGGTAGTTCACCATAATAGGTGTCTTTTAAACTTAAGTTATTAAAACGGTGACATCATTGCAACATTAAGAAAAAAAAAAGAGGTGACATATCTCACCATTTCTAATCTCTATATATATATCCAAAATAGAAATTCATTTCAAGTTTCTTAGAAAAATGGGAGGGAGAAAACAAAAAAGAGCAGTAACGGCTTGATATATATTGTAAATACCACGCGTGCTTTACAAAAATAGCATAAAACAGACTCGAAAAGTTAGATTCAAAGGGTTATTTACCCAAGTTTTATACCACTAAAAGCAGCCAAAATAAATTTGCCAGGAACTGCAGTGCTCCGCTGAAATCATATTTGTCACGTTAGATTTTGTTAAACGTAAAATTTTGATCTATTCATTTTCTTACTATCCGAAGTTCTTTGATCTAAATTTCCAAAAGTGATCATGTTATTACTTATTAGTTATTACAAACGCAAATCGTGTACCACATGATATATATAACAACAGATTTGCTTTGAATTTGCTGAAAATATAATTAAATAAAAATACAAGATATCTGTTTTGGTCAAAAAGGGGTGGGGTAAAATAACAAAGAGAGAGAGGGGAGTCCAACAAGTTCAACTTTTATTCTTAGTTAAAAAAAACAAGGAAGAATACTTTTACAGTGAAAGTCATAGATATCGTCTACGTTAATCTGTCATGCTCATGCTATAACAAACAATAACCCTTTTAAATACTCTTGTCGTTTACATCTTCTCATCATTGCAATCTTCATCATTGATCGGCATCTCATATTCTCATATATATTAAAATTCTTTCCTAAGTGCGAATGTTGATAGGTTTTCTTAAAATATTTCCAATATGTAAAGAGAAATTGACAAAAAGAAAGAAATAACAACTTGTCCCACATTCCATTATTGTTACGATTAATTTGGGTTTTAGAAAAATATGATATGATGACCTGGACCCATAACACTACAACTTCAATGAAATACGTGTGAAGAGTCTCTACATGGGGTCAACCTCATCTTATCAAACATCCTATTTTGAGAAGGGAAAATGGGATGCAGACACTCGAAATGCTTTATACAATAACGTGTTATGCAATGATGATAAGGTTTATATTTTAGTTAAAGAGAATTTGGGTGCTCAAATCATTGGGAAATAATATTTCAAAGTTTAAAGGGGAACTGAAGAAAGGAAATGAATTGGATTTCTCTACTTGGAAGAAAAGTACCACTTTATGGATTAATTGAGAATTCCTTTGTGAAATGAATGCGACATGATGCATCTTTCTTTCTTTCTTTCTTTGAGTCGATCAATGATTTCGCTTGCATTTTCGCATACAAATTTTCAATAAAGTAGAAATAAAGGATAAATTACAAGTTACATTAAATGGGACATTTAGGCCCACTACTCACATGATAAAACGACACTAATGTTTTATTTATTATTTTTTGAAATATTACAATAATTCAGGAGGGGTGGAGGGCAGTCAAACCCACAAATCTGGTATAGGTGTGAGGGGTAAACCACTTGACCCACCTCATCTTGTAGACCCTATCGCTTCTTTACTTCTATTGTTTCTTCAAGTTAACCTCTACTTCATATTTGTAATTAGATTGTTCAAATTCAAAAATATTAACTGATTTTTTTTTTGTGACAATATCTATTACAATATCTATTAATTCGGAACCAGGTATTTTTTTTAAAGCCGAGTTGATTTTAATTATGAAGATTATATCCAAATTATTATTTCAAACAAAAATCTACCCTAATTCTATTCAAGTTAATGAAAGTCGATTACCAATTATCTAATGATATTTTTTCATTTATCCTATTTCTAAAACAACAAATAATAGTTTTTAATTCACTCAAATATTTTTAGGAGATATTAAATTTATCCATGAAAGTATTTCGGAGTCCAAACATTTCTTGTGAAATTTATCCCCCAACAACTATCTCTTCTATTTTCTTTCTTCTTCGTTTTCTTTTCAGAGATGGAGAGATAGTGGGTATGGAGCATAAGTGATTATATATAGGGAGATCCCCCAGCATCTATCTCTTCTATTTTCTTTCTTCTTCGTTTTCTTTTCAGAGATGGAGAGACGGTGGGTATGGAGCATAAGTGATTATATATAGGGAGCTTCTCTCATAAGAGATCCCTTACGAATTTTGATTTGATTTTTTTTTTGTATGGATGATATGTTCAATGAAATCTAACGATGAATAAAATTTGAGAATTTTTCAAACGTTATAATTATTTATCCCGATTTTGTTAAATATGAAGGCATTGAAAAATGGATGAAATACAGGAAAATTTAAAAAAAATAGTTGTAGTGCTTGAGAAATTCTCAAATTTTATTCATAGGTAGACTTCATTGAACATATCATCCATAAAAAAATTAAGATCGAAATTCATAGAAATAGATATGGTTTCATCAAAGTTTTTATCGAAATTGAAATAAGGGATGACTTATGAGAGAACTAAATATATTGTTGTATAATTAATGATGTTGGGTGATGTTTGATGATTGTGGTGTGTGGGATTTTGTGGTGGATGGGGAAATGGAAAATTAATTTGTGGAATTGATGAATATGGTTGGGTGATGTTGGATGATTTTGGGATGAGGAAGATGAAAACTTTTTTTTTTTTTAATATTACAAAATTTTAACTTTTAATTATTTATTAAAACAATGAAAATTAAGGGTATTATAGTCACCTTTAACCATTAACCGTTAGAGAATGACGTGCCTTTGACTTTTTCACAAGTTTGATCGAAGGATACAATGAGATATGACTAGGATACATTTGAGGCAATATTACAATTATTTTAACAAAAATGGGGTCAAATCATAATTTTAAAAAGTTTTGGGTTCAAAATGATTTCAATATATTATGAATTATCTATATCCTAGTTCTTGGAGATTTTTCGTATCCTCGTATTGTATCCTTGTATATGTGACCGTATTAATGCTACATAGTTGTAGGCTCAACCTGGTGACAACATCCGAAGAGTGCACTTGCACTCAATCCACCATTCGAGTTTGATTACAATCTCTCAGTTTTTCTCTTTCAATATCTCATAAAGTTGTGCTATACCTCTCTTACTATTTTCTACACACCCAATAACATAGGGTAACATTAATATTTATATCAGAGCATTATGGGTACTCCAAAACCCTCAAAGAGTAGGTTTCTTTCAAGTTTTCCTTCGTGTGCACGAATTTACCTGTTATCACGGTCTAGGCTGCGGTCTGCAACCCTTGTTTTGAACCGTGACAAACCTCTATGATACACCGCTCAAAATACCGCGGTGCACTTCCTCTTCCTCCAGACACAGTCTTAACCACATGATTTCCTTGAGATCTTTTACGGTTGACACCGTGGTTGGCGGATCGCGCTCCATGCTGTTGTTTCTTCTTTTGGACTGATTCACAATCCTAACACAACCACTCAACTAATATTTCAATTTCAATTTCATATCCTTTTCCCAATCAAATAAAAATAGATAAAATGATGAAATATATCACCTTTTTTAAGGTCTGTTGTGATGATATCACCCTTTTAATAACTTAAGTTTAAAATGCACCTATTATGGTGAACTGCCCAAATTACCCTTAAACTTTATTTTTTAAAAAACCTCTTTCTGAACTCGTTGGTATCTCCCCAGAAAAGTTGTCTGAAAAACTTGAGTCTCTCTTCAGATTTTGCAGTAGAAGGTAAAAAATATTTATGATCTTCACTTAAATTTCTTTTATTTCTTTTATGCATTTCAGATATTTTGCATTCATTTCTGTGTGGGTTAACAATGTATCAATTCATCGATATCAATGTATCCATTTCAGATTCTGCATTAGAACGTTTTTTTCTTATATGACCGAGAATATTTAAAGATGAATCGAGCTTATTTTATATTGGAACGAGCTCTTGTTTAGTTTGAAAAAAGCTCGATTATTTGAAAAAAATGCTAGACAAAAAATGCTCGATCCCATAGGAAAAGTTCTCGATCCCTGGACAAAGGTTTTTGAACCGTTATAAAAGTTCTCGATAATTTGACAAATAATCTCGATCCCTTAAAAAAGTTCTCGATCCCTTAAAAACTTTCTCGATCCGTTAGAAAAATTTCTCGATCCCTTAGAAAAAGTTCTGGGTCCCTTCAAAAATGTTCTCGATCCCTTGATAAAAGATCTCGATCCCTTGATAAAAGTTCTCGATACTTTAAAAATTTTCTCGATCCATTAAAAAAGTTCTCGAACCGTTAGAAATATTCTCGATCCCTTAGAAAAATTTCTCGTTCCATTGTTAAAAGTTCTCGATCCCTTGATAAAAGTTCTCGATAATTTGAAAAATATTCTCGATCCCTTAAAAAAGTTTTCGAACCGTTAAAAAAGTTCCCTTTCCTTTGTTAACAGTTTTCGATCCCTTAGAAAAAATTCTCGTTCCGTTGTTAAAAGTTCTCGATCCCTTAGAAAAAGTTCTCGTTCCCTTTTTAAAAGTTCTCGATCCCTTGATCAAAGTTCTCGATAATTTGACAAATATTCTCGATCCCTTTAAAAAGTAGTTGAACCGTTAGAAATGTTCTTAATCCCTTAGAAAAAGTTTTCGTTCCCTTGTTAAAAGTTCTCGAACCGTGTTAAAAAGTTCTCGATAATTTAACAAATATTCTTGATAAAAGTTCTCGAATTGAACCTTTTTTAAGGTTCTCGATCCTTTGTAAATTATTCTCGAACCCACCCTTGAAAAAGTTCTCATCCCTTATAAAAAGTACTCGATCCATTTGAAATTTTTGTAATTGTTAGTAATTGTAAAATTAATTTTTTTTTATCTGTTAATAATTGATAGTGATGATGATTTTCACAGGACAATGGATCGGGTTAGATTAGTAATATCTTACAACGGTCGATGAGAGAAAATACCTGATGGAAGTCAGAGGTTTCTTGGTTCCGATAACCAAGGAATGTATGTGTCTAGAAATATGACTTACGAAGAGCTGGTGTTGATTGTACAAACCGTTGTGAAGTACGATGTGAACAAATACATTGCTGATCTACAATCAATATCAATCGTTCCTGGGACAACATGTCTCACATTTATAAGAAATGACGACGATGTTTTGTTTATGCTAAGGGAAGATAGGGTAATCCCTCAAGTATGTGTCAGTTTAATTTAAAGGGCTGCAGGAGGTGTCATCGGTGAAGAAATCCCTCATCATGATAACACCCAACAATTTCGATCTTCAGGCTGAAGCAACCAGTTGTTGACAGAAAGAAGTGGGATTGATGGTAGGGATAACCTATGTGGTGTCCCACCGGAAGTAGCAGACCATGGTGATATAGTTGGAGCTCAACTGGACGATGATTTCGGTTGTCAAATTGAAATAAACGCTGGGCCGTACAACCACCAATACAATGAGATGTACAATGACATGAACAATGAGCGGGACAATGAACCTTATAACCTACCAATCCATGAGGTGGCTAATGAGGTAAATTTGCATCCGGTACATAATGTACCGAACAATGAGGAAGATGAAGAACCGTTCGACAATAAGAAAAGCCGCCACCTAAATGACAATGAATTTTACTTACAGTTCCCCGTTTACGTTCTTCTTGAAGGCTCGGTACGCATTCAACTGGGTATCGTCCATCAGTCCCTGGGATTAAATACGTGGTCAGGTCCCTCCACTATTACCCTCGCTCTCTTAGGTTGGCACGGATCTGTGTACGGGCTAACCAACTGCCAACCGCGTTTCAGTATAGGTTTGTGCTGTCGAACTCCCCCCTACGGGGTGTGCTCAGATGAAAATGAGGGAGGGGAAGCCTTCTGCTTGGTCGGAGGTGGATGTGGAGGGAGAAGGGGAGCCTACTGCTCGAAAGTCAGTGCCGGGGGAGCCTGCTCCTCGAACGGAGGTGGAGGTGGAGGTGGAGGTGGAGGTGGAGGGGGAGAGGGAGTCTGCTCCTCGCTAGAAGGTGGTGGGGGAGCCTGCTGCTCGGACGTCGGTGGAGCCTGTAGCTCGCTATGAGATGGCTGAGGAGCCTACGAATCGCTCTGAGCGGGAGAGGGACCAGTTGTTCGCTTAGAAAGGGAAGGGGAAGGGGAAGGGGAAGGGGAAGGAGAAGGGGAAGGGGGAGGG
Organism: Dipteronia dyeriana; assembly: GCA_032871835.1. Lineage (NCBI taxonomy): Eukaryota > Viridiplantae > Streptophyta > Magnoliopsida > Sapindales > Sapindaceae > Dipteronia > Dipteronia dyeriana. Next base: position 72,973,039 of record CM065300.1, on the reverse strand, counting down.
GGAGTTCAAGTTATGTTTTAAACGGGCCTGAAATCATGCAACTTTTTTAATACAAAAACAATCAACAACTCCTGTTACTAAAAAGAAAACTAACATCTACACTTACCTCCCCATCAAGTCGAACGGCTGCACGGGAATCCCCTGTAGCGGAACCAGTTCCTGGGGTGGTAAACCAAACATGCCTCACTCACCGGTGAGAAGGCTCAGATTTGCCAGTGTCCATGCCTCTGAAATCTGGACCTGTAGGGTCTGAAGCCTCTGTCTCAGTACACCTCCCACACTCACCCTCCTCATCGGGACAAACTGCACTTGTAGTCGGCTCAGAGACAGTAGGAAGGTGAACTCTGTCGTTCTACACATACGGGCTCCCCCCTCACTTAGGCCTGCAAAGTACGGGGCCACCGCCTCAGCTGCTGTGGGCTCGATTTTCGTACTCGCCGTTATCTGAAAGCGTATTTAGATGAATGCCATTGTTACTTATCTCGTAAGTAAAAAAAAATTACTTAACAAAAAAATAAATTACCCTAGCACTAAAAATCTTCTCCAGCTTCTTCCTTCTAGGTTGTTTGGTCAACTCCCACTTCAACAACCGAGGGGAAAGGTCTGTAATCCTTCGAATCCCGAAAATGATGCCCAGTAAATGGGATTACCTCAAAAGCAAATATCTGCATCAAAGATACGTACAGTTATAATCCAAAACAATTTTTGAGTCAAAATTAAATGTACATGTTGGAAATCAAATTTCTTACCAAAAAGGCGTGTGATAGACCGTAGATGTTGTACCCCTCCACGGAATGTCCAACATTTCCCTGTGACTGTTGCCGTCTCTCTTCATGACGTCGCGGTAAGGCATGCTTGAATGAAAATATAGAATACCTATAGACGTGGGCACCCCGCGGGAATGCATCGAAGGTATTGAGGTCCTCTACCAACCTAAACTGCCAAACTTGAATCTTTAATCTCTCGTCCACCCCTATCAGTATCCAGTTCAACATGTAAATGAGGCACAACTTCACAGAATCGTACGCCTGTTGAAACTCTCCCTGGGTAAGAACAACCCTCAAGTCATCCAACGATACCTCAACATGTCCAGGAAAGTACCGTTGATGTATGCCATTCTCAGCTGCAACATACATACTCGTGTCCAGGACTCCAAAACGTAATCCGGTGATGAGGCTAAATTCCACATTCGAAAACCTCACCACATGGTTCCCTAACAAGAACCGCATCTCATCTGTCGGCCCGTCATGGTCTAACTCCCGCAACAACAGCTGATGAATAACACCACCCGAAAACTTCATCTCCCGGTGCATCGACATGAAATGCCCAAAACAGGAGGCCATGAACCGATGTCGATCCTCAACAATAAACTCTTCAGAGACCCGATTAAGTGCATTGTCTATATGGACAAGGGCTTCAAAATGGTCACATGTTGGCTAGCTGTGGTGAGTTGGAAGATTCAAGAAAAGTTGTTTAAGGCATTATTTTGATCTGCCATATTACATGAGGGGATTATTTCAAGCGCAGTACATACATATAATATTGCTCTGCCAAATTCGGTTCCCTGGTGCCAATGACGACGAGATGTGGTTTGTTATGGGGAACACTAAGGTTATACTAGGAAAGAGAAAGTTTTGTTTGTCCACTGACTTGAAGTTTGGTTTATTACCATTTTTTTTAGATATTACGTTCTGGTGCAGAATGGGATCCACACGAGAATTTTTGGTGCAGACTGATATTTATCGTTGCAACAACTTTTGAATAGATTCTTAAGGGGTGGGTTTGACAAGAAAGGTGATGGTTTGAAGATGACACCAATTTTTTTTTTTGCGAAAAACATCCTATTTGGCTAGGATTACCGGAGACAAGTCACGTACTGGCTAATGTCGTTGGCTGAGGACATAGATGCTTAAATTCGTTCCCATAGGGGCATTACATGCTCAAGATGACGTTGCACTACGTCTGAATCATTTTTAAAGTGCCAGAGCCAATGGGTCATGCTAGAAGATAAAACCCTTACAATTTTATTTGGGGAGTTCAGGTATTATAACAACACTGTGACCGTATTGTTATAATTATGAGGTTTTTCTTTTATTGTTATATTTAACTATTTAGTCGTTTTTATTTTTTTTATAGTTTTGGGCAATGGAGGCCACCCAATCGATGAGTAAGAATTTAGGTAACAGATTTGCTCCTTAGGGACGTCCACGTTTTAAAAAATGAAAATTTATCAAATGGGGATCAGATATGAGTGATTCATGGTTGAAGAAAAAGACAGAAGGAAAGTAAATATTATTTCGGCTTGTTATCTTAATTGAGTTAATTTTTCTAACTGATTGATTGACATGCCTTTGTTTTTCTCAGCTCATTGGATTAGCTACGATCTATCCTACTCGACTGGAGGAAAAAGATGACTACTGGTTAGGCATTAAGGAGGACATGTCCGAAGGTCCTCAGTTTGTACCGTTGAAGGATTTTGTGAACAAAAAGGATCGAGTCGAGCCGTCATAAAAAATCTCCAAAAGAGGAAACGAAACCACTATAAAGGTTTTGATGAACCAATTAAAAGACGACGGAACGTCTGAGATGCATCACCACATAGGCACAACACGGGGGATGATAGTGACAGTGACATACTTGACAAGTCACCTTTTTTTGGTGGAATCTCGTGACCCACTATCACCTGTACAGCCTTGATGCAGCCCCCACCACCGACGCAGCCCCACCATTGAGGTAGTCGCCAACAAGAATTTCCAGGCAGTCCCGAGTACTGAGACAAGTCCCATCATAGAGATTACCCCCTCCACAAGTCAACCACCACCACCACCCTTACATGACATTGATACCCCTCTGCCCTAATCGCCATTTGACCCGACGGAAGTCGCTAGGGAACGGTTGTTGTCAAAGTGGTTAAGAAGTCTATACATGGATCCTTTTAGAGCACTGAAGAAGCAGAAAGTTGTCGAGCAATATACCGCCTTTATGAATGATCCGGGCTCACAGTTGTAAGTGTTTTAACAAGTAGTTTGGTGCTATGTAATTTGACTTGTTTGGTGATATATTGTGCGACTAATCTTAGTCACATGTTTCCATATGCAGTCTTAGCCTCGACATCAATGCTTCTGTTTCACAATCTTTTTTCAGAGAACTAGAAGACTCTACAGAATGGTTGGGCAATGAGCATATGGATGCCTACTTAAATCTACTTTGTAATCGGAAACTAGACAGTCGAAGGTCTATGATTTCCACCTAAAGTAATAGTAGTTAATGTCACTTTCCTTTTAAGTAAATAATATTTGACAGTTTATAGTTTTGTTACAGTGTTGTCATATATTCAAAGCCCCCGCTTACATGCTCTGAACTTCATTGTAGGATTCACTAGGCAAGCTTTGAAGTAAATTTCAACAAAATTTCCATAAACTGCTGTCGAAACATTCTACCCGAAAGATTTTGAAGTCCCAATAGACTTTATAACATGTGCTATCAGGCAGAAATCAACATGCGGGATGCCATGGGCTAGCGTTGATGACGTATGCTACTTAACTCCCAATAGGCTTGATTACATATGCTATATACTACTATACATATTGACTGACATTTGGAACAAGTTATAGTCCCTTGCAACGTGGGAGACAGTCATTGGGTATTTTGTGTTGTTCGTTTCCACGATTGGTAATCACAATTTATGACTCAGCCGCACATAAACTGCCAGACAACCTGACGTGGAGCAACAACAGGTTTTACCTCTACGGTGCTTGTTCCCACTCTTTTACAGCGTGTCTGGTTACTACGAAGGCAGTAAGCGGAAGCCCCAAAAGCTGAATTGTATGATGGCTGTGAGATTGACTCCCACTCTATTCCCATATCAGTATGACAGTAACAGTTGTGATATTTTCATGCTTAAGGGCATAGATATGTAATGTTGAACAAAGATATCAACTTCAATTTCAACCAAGATAACATCCATGCCTTTAGAAAACAAATGACTAGGGATATCTTTACCAACAATTTACCTTGTGATTAGTATGTACAATATTCCACAAATTGGATAGTGAAATTCGATGTTAATTGTATATATTTGCATTGAAATTTCTTTATGAATGTTAGGTTTTGGATATGTTGGGCGTGGATAGGTTTGCATTGTAGTTTGTGCTAAGTATTCGTGACAGGTCGAAGTTTAAAACAACATGATTACATGCCAATTTATAAGCATGATTACACGTTCAACATGCTTATATGCCAGTTTATAAGAATGATTACACGTTGTGAAAGCTTACACGATGCCACATGGGAAAAGATTACATGTTACATAACGTAACGTGTACTCAGTCACATTGGTGCACCGTAAAAGATTACACGATATAATAATGAAAAAGATTACACACCATACTGTACACATGATTACACGCTACATTATGTAGCGTGTAATCATGTTTATACGCTATAGAGATTACACACTATAGAAATGTAACGTGTAACAGATTTTACTAGTGCACTGTGAAAGCTTACACGATGCCACATAGGGAAATATTACACGCTTGAAAATATACGTGATTACATGCTACATAATGTAACGTGTAATCTGTCACATTGGTGCACAGTGAAAGATTATATGATGTAACAATGTGAAAGATTACACGTCATACTGTACAAATGATTACACGCTACATTATATAGCATGTAATCATGTTTACAAGCTACAGAAATGTAACATATAATCATGCTTACAATGTGGCGTGTGATGATATCAAGCATGTAATCATTAATATTGTTACCATATATATTGAAGAATCATACTGTTTTCGGTTATCCTTTAAATGTATAACTGTTACATAGCTATGCCTGATAAACCAAAACATCCTATGTTAAAACATCATCCTTGATATAAATTACGTTTCAGATAGAATACAAAACCATATACTAATACAAAACCGTTGTACTAGTTTACAAGTTTCAGAATCCAAAAAATTAATGTCCTTACATATGATTTTACGTTTTACCCTCCAGGCTTATTTCCTATCAGATACAATTTATGATGTCCATTTACTATTTTTGTCCTTCACAATTAAATATTAATGCCTGCCATGTCCTTCTAACGGCAAAAGTAATGGAAAGGTGATAATTGGGAATGAAAGAGTACAGTTTGAGTGTAACATCTATTGAATTATGTTATATCTAATTTTTGCAACGGAACACAATAGTATCAATATTAATAATAACTTAAAATATAAGCCGACATGATTTTTAACGTGGAAACCTCAAGTGGTGAAAACCATGAGAAATCTTTTTGAGTACTTTTATCACCAGGTCTACTAGTTGTGTCAAATTACAAATCTCCCAATCTTGTTTACCTCAAGTTGGTACACTCATACCAATCTTGGTACAATCTCAGGTTTGATTTCCTAATCCCACCACTCCTAGATTATACTGTATCTAATCGATCTACGTCGCGGGCTTATTACTAGCAATGTGAATATGAGGGATATACATTTAGCAGACCCACCTTATTTTATGGATAGAATGAACAAATTTAAAATATGCTTTTTAAGGGGTGGTGGGAGTGTGAGAAAAGGAAAAGAAACGGAGATTGTTGGGTTGGGATAATGGAATAATGGGACCTCTCCCCGACCCTGCTAACGATAAAATAAAATAAACAGTGGATCGGAAAACTCCAAGAATCAAGATTATGTTTTGAGTGGCATATAATATATGGGAGTAGAGGTGGCAACAAGGCAGGTCGGGGCGGGTCAGAGCCTCCCCAAACCCAAAACCCGGCTTTTAACTATTGCCCCATACCTGTCCCGTAATCCGGTCGGGTCAAACATCTCTACCCCAAACCCGATACGAACGGGGCAATGATGCCCCAAACCCCGATCCGTTTGCCCCACGTAAATAGAAAATACAAATCCAAAAATAGAACAAAAATAAAAAATACATACAGGTAACAATAAAATCCATTCAACATCTATATAATTATGATATTTTCTAACACAAATTTGTACAAAATTTAACTAATTGTATGGTTCATATGGATCTGATAACATATTACACAAGTACACAACCAGCAACCTTCATCATTCTGTTGAAGTTGAGAGTTGAAAGTAAATAAAAAATCCACCTTCACCAATGAAGAACTGAAGAAGGAGAGGAGTCGAGGACATCGACGATCAAGATTCGGGACAGGTGACGATCGACTACTGGCGAAGACGGATGACGATCGACTACTGGCGAAGACGGATGACGATCGGCTACGGGCGAGTGGGCGACGACTGTCGATGATCGATGACGAGCGACGTCGACGATCTGCTACGGTCGACGATCGATGAGGATTGATGATGGACGAGGACTTGCGTAGGGCGATGGCGGGCGATGATGGTGATCGGGGTCACCGGAGAAGAAAAGCGAGGGAGAGAAAGAGAAAGTTTTGTTGAATGGCGAGAAGGAGAGAAAGAGAGAATTTGAGACTGTTAAGGTTTCGTTTTCCCCTTTTATATGTCAAATATATATTTCTTATATATATATATTTATATTATGGGTCAAACGGGATGGATCAGGGTAAAAGGGGCTGCCCCATACCCGATCGATAGCCCGGCCGGATCATGATGTTTGTCCTTAACCTGTCCTGCTGCCCGATTTTACTGCCCCAAACTCGCCCCCAAACGGATTTGGGGCGGGTCAGGAATTTTGCCACCCCTATATGGGAGTCAATAGAGTGACTGTAAACAAAAAAGTGAAAAGAAAGCGTGCAACTTTATACAATAAATATCGATCAGGACACAGTACACATCCTTCTTTAACACTTTTTTGCTTTTCTTTTTCCAATTCCCTTCCCTCGTCTCTTTTTACGTACTCTCATAACTCATTACATCCTCTTCTCTTTTCTTTTCACTCATCTCTCTTTGTTAACACATGCATGCATCCACAATGTTAATTATATATCAATTTATATTGAAAATAAATCCTTTTAGAAGGAGCGCAAAGGATCCATGAAAATACAAGAAAAATTCGGTTATATATAAACTCTCTCGTACTTATTACCTTTAAAAATACCGCATAAATGTTTTTATTTTAATTTTTAGCATAAGTTCATATAACAAGATATTTTCCGTTTTAAATTTAACCTAAATGTTTTAGTTACAGATTTTTAATTAAGTAGAGGGATATATAGATCTAACTTTGAAGAGGGGAATGAAGTGCGGGGTTGAAAAAAGCTTTCTAGTTATGATGGTGGATCAAATGACAGAAGTACATGCAGCTTTGTAATTATGAAGTCGCCATGCAAAAGGATGCCAAGCAAAGCAGCTGAATGTGATTTGTAATCGCTCTGCAAATGATACCCTGAATCATTTCATCACAAAGTACTGAATTATGAATCACCTTCCTACACTTTTAATTTCCTTTACATCTCCCTAGTACCTACTACTCGATCCCTACTACGCGGTATGCATATACCTTCTAATGGGCAATGTACATTACATCAGTATGTGATCATATATGATAAATTGTATGTGATCTTATATATATAATATTAACGTATATGAGTTGTATGTGATCATACAAAAATAAGACCAAGAGTTTAATGTGAACGCATGTGATCACAAGTGAGTTGATGCAACGGTACCAAAAATGACAAGATCACAATTACGGATGGGCGTTACGGATGGGCGGGGTGCGGAAGGGTCCCCCCACCCCAACCCCTATTCCTCAACCCATCCCCCACCACTCCCTTCAAAATCCATTTGAGGGATTGGGAGTGGGGACGTTTTGGGGGAGGTTCCCCCACCCCCAAACCCAAACCTCATTTCCCTAATTTATTTTCATTTCTAATTCCAAATTTTCAATTGCTAATTTGAAAATTGGACTTTAGTATTTAGAATTCGGCAATTCAAATCTCTAATTTGATCCAGTTAAAATATTCAATCTAAAAAGTAATTAAAATATTCAATTAAAATTATAATTGGTTTAAAGAAATCCAAAATAAATACAAATACTTTAAATAGAAACACAATAATAGTCAAAACAAATATTATACTCATATACTAAGTACTAACATTATAATTAACTCAGGTTAATATTATAATAAATTAGTTTTTATTTTTTTTTTAAATGTTAAAACTTTATATATATATATATATATATATAGGGTAATTGGGGAATGAGCTTGGGGGTTGTCCCCCCAACGAGAGATTCTTGGGTGCATCCGATGCACCATGTATCTCTAACTCTGATGCTGCCACATCAGTAAATCCACTGATGTGCCAGTATCAGGGTGGGAGATACACGGTGCATCATGCTACACCCAAGTTTTTAGACCCCCATCCCCATCCCCATCCCCAAACACTTCCTCCATTTAAAAAATGGGGGTCAAGTTTGCCCCCACCCTCACCCCCACCCATACCCATTTGAAGGAAAACTTTACCCCTATAAGCCTATGGAGGCCCGTAAGGGATGGAGTTTTATGAGGAAATGCTCATCCCTAATCACAATGGTGGAACAAGGAGACCCTATATATATAAAGTAACTTTCATGTGAGAGATTTTTTACTTTAATTTCACTCCATACCTTGATGAAATCACATTAATTTGTATGAATTTTTATATACATTTTGTTGTGGATGATAAGTTCATTGAAATCTACCTATAAAATTTGATAATTTTTCAAACACTAGAACTAATTTTCCCGATTTTGTTAAATATAAAGGCATAAAAAATGGGATATATATAGGAAATTCAAAAAAGTCGTTCTAGTGCGTTAAAAATTCTCAAATTTTATTTATAGGTAGATTTTAATAAACTTATCATCCACACTAAAATTCATAACAAAATTTATATAAATCGATGTAATTTCATCAAGGTGTGGACCGAAATTAAAGTAAGAGATCCTTCACTATATGTGTGTAGTAACTTTCTAGTGTGGGATTTCCCGTATGTAATTCTCGATTGCTACCGGTACTTATCGAATTACTACTGATGCCTATTGGATTACCCTTGGTATCAATCGAGGACTTTCTACGGGAAATCCATCACCTGAATTATATATATATATATATATATATATATATATATATATATATATATAGAGAGAGAGAGAGAGAGAGAGAGAGAGAGAGAGAGAGAGAGAGAGAGAGAGAGAGAGAGAGAGGTTGTCTTTGCAATCCTTTACTATATATATTTGTAAGGATCTTAATAAAATATAATCAATTATCATAAATTTTGATGTATTGTTTTATCTGTGGATTAGGGATGGTAAAATTACCCACGGGACGGGGCCCCATGGGGACCCGCACTTTTGGGGTGAGGACGGGTTTTAATTTAGTGGAGATGGGGCGGGGATGTGGATAGATAGTCTAACCCGCAATGGGTATGAGACGGAGATGGGTTTTATACTCCCCACCCCGCTCCGCTTAGCTTAAAATAATATTTATTTAAACTACGTAGTTTCAAAGAAAATAAATATATCAAAAAAAGGAAATATATATAAATACATTAACCCTAACTTTACATATATTTACCGTTATTTAACATAAAGTGACAATAAAAAATACAATTAAAAAAACCCTAGCCACTAACTGCAACTCTAAGTCTTTATTACACAAACAACTCAAAGTTCACCATTCAAGCTTCAACCTCAAATACAGTAAGTTTTTTATCTTATGATTAGCTTCATGTTCTTCTACGACAACTGAGCGTTTCACGTGTCTTGAAGAACCAGATTTTAATGAGGTAAAATAAATCATGCATATTAAATCAAATTAAGTTATTGATATTCAAATCAGATTAAATACAATTTTTTTTTTTGGTTCGGAATGTTGCAGAAACCATGTGAGTGAGTGTCAACATCTTGAGGAAATGCCAGATGAAGTTGATATTACGAAGAGAGAACAAGAGAAATAGAAGCAACTATTAGATGATTAACGTTACGATTTTTGAACATTTTGACTTCATACTTTATGTTTATGTTTGAGAATGATAGAATTTACTTGTGAGAATTATGTTTACGAGATGTTTTTGTAATAGTTTCATCGAATTATTTACTACTTTATATATTTTATCATATTCAATGGTTATATAATTGTAATTTTAATAAATAAAAAATTATAAATGGGATAAAGGAGTGGGGATGGGGAAAGTACTCTCCGTTGTAACCTGCCCCGCCCCAACCCGTTCCATCTAAGGTGGGGGTTTATGAGGGGATGGGTTTTCAAAAAATAAATGGGGTGGGATGTGGGGAATGCCACCCCGTCCCGAACCCGCTCCATTGTCATCCCTATTGAGGATGATAATTAAGTTAAATGGAATATACTTATGAAAAAAATAAAAACTTTTTGATCCCTAGAACTTTTTTTTCTTCTTCTAATACTTAAATATGAAATATTAAAATTGGCGAAACATAAATAAAATAAAATAAAAATTCTAGTGCTAAAAATAAATTCATCATTTTTTTTTACAAATTTATTTCATTGAATTTATAATTCATGAAATCCTCGTTAAAATTGATTGTATTTCATTAACGTTGGTATAATTGTTACAATAAGAGATCTCTTTGAAGATGTCTATTAAATGTATCTGTGAATAAGTTTGAGCACATATGCCGTCAAATCATGTTAATGTAACTTAATTAAGTATAAATAAAAAAAAGTGGAAATTACTAAAACTAACTACGTATAACATATAAAATTCGTTTTTAACTATAAACAAAAAATTATTCATTAATAATCATTTTTTAATGAAATTACTTGAATGTCCTCGTATCAAAATCATCTTCAAATACTCTCTCTCTCTTTTTCTCTTTTTCTCTTTTTCTTTCTTTCTTTCTTTCTCCTCTCTCTCTCCACGATCTCTCCCTCTTCCCATCGGTGTTGTGCCGGCGAATCTTTACCGGCACCTTCGCCAAGGCCGGCAAATCGTCACCGACCTCCTTTCACTCTCACTGAACCTCTTTTTCTCTCTCTTGCACCTCTTTCTCCTCTCATCCTCTCTCTCTCCCACACCTCTCTTTCTCTCTCCTCTCCTCTCTCTCACACGACATCGCCGGCTTGCCGGAGTGCCGGTGTGTCGTCACCTGGGCTTCACGATCGTCCAACATCGCTGTCGAGGTCCCTCTTCGCCGGTGTCGTGATCTGCAGGAAAAAGGGAAAGAAAACAAAAACCCTAGAAACCTAGAACATTTCAAGTTTTAACATTTCAATTTAGTTAAGATTTCAAGTTTCAATATTTTAATTTAGTCAAGATTTCAAGTTTTAAGATAAAACGAAAAACCTAGAAACCCAGAACATTTCAAGTTTTAACATTTCAATTTAGTTAAGATTTCAAGTTTCAACATTTTAGTTTAGTCAAGATTTTATGTTTTTAGGCAAGATTTCATGTTTCAAGTTTGAAGTCGTGATTTCAAGTTTGGTTCAAGATTTTAGTCATGATTTCAAGTTTGCTTTCAGTTTAAAAAAAAAAAATCAAATCCAGGAGTATTTTTATAATTTATGGAAATACACTGATTTTTTTTTTTTTTTAAAATGGTTATTAACGAATAAAATTTCAAAAGTGGTTACAAACGAAAGTTTAATTCTTCCCATGACTATTTTTGGTTCTCTAAATAAAATCCTTAAAACCTTAACTAACGTGAGAGTCAAGATGAAGTTAGTTCAATGGTTTATCCCTTCCACCTATATTAATATATTATGGATTCGAGTTTCTCCCCAATATTCTCAAACCTCGAATTATTATAATATTAAAAAAAAAACCTTAATACGAGAGAGATTCAAACTGCCTTGAATTTACCAGCTAAAGTTATTGCCAGCTAAACTACTTTGAATTTACTCTTCACGGTCATGTTTGATCGATTCTTCAAGAAACTTTAATATATTCGGCATTTAAAAAGGATATTTAATTATTATTTTATTTCAACCTTTTTAAATATTAGCCATCAGATTCAACCAATTTGACTGATTAACATTTATTTATATTTAATTAATCAACGATTCATATGCACTAATATAAATATACCGATGCATACTAAGGTGAAGATTGTTGATTTTATTTTACTTCTTAAGTAATTTTAATCAGGGAATGATTTTGGTGCGTTTTTTTTTTGTCTAAAGACAGAAAATCAATATAATGATGAATTTAATTGATTACTCAAAATTTATATTTTTGTTTTCACCGAACTGAATATAAACGTTAAGATGATTTTTTTTCAAGTTAGAAATATCTAAAGCAAATGGTTTTATATTTATACATTTTCAACTATTAATTACATTTGTATATCACCCCTCCCTTCCACATAAGTGGTGAGGGGTTCAAATCTCATAATTCGTATTTTACAAGTATGTGTGATGATTTTTTTTTCCGAATTATGAGAGTAGTTATTTTTTATTATATGAGTAGATATCCGGACTGTACATATATTATCTAATCTCAATAGGTTTTAAGAGTTCTATTGTAATATTCTCGTAATATTGTACTTCAAAACAAAATTAATATATTAAAAACAATTAAAACAAATGATTTAATAGATTGTAAAATAAAATTATTTAGTTATTTCTAATATTTAAAAATTTTAATTTTATGACTAACCATTTCAACAGAAATATTTGTTGGATTTATAAATATTTTATAAAAATAATCTTTTATATAAAATAGATCAAAAGGTTTTGTAATTAAGTTAATTGAGATAATAAATGGAGAAGTGATAGTGTAGAAGCAGTAGAGAAAAAGGCTGAATAAAAGTTTGTGCCACTGAAATCAAGATGATTAAAGTGGGTCGCCAAAAAGCAAAGAAAGGGAAAGAAACAGAAAAAGAAAGGTATGAGAGTATATCTGCATGTTCCTTTCTTGCTCTTGTTTCCTTTCTTTCTACATTGCATACAAAACTATCATAACCTAATTCATCATTACTGCTACTTTCTCTTTTTCTCCGATCCCAACGAACATAGATCCCTCTCTCCTCAAAATAATTTTAAAAAGGAAGAAAAAAAAGGTAACAATCAAAGAGAAAATGATCAGGTTTTTTTTTATTAAAAAAAATAATAATTAATTATAAGATATTTATATATATATATATATATATATATATCAACAATAAAGATAAATGGCAGTATATAAAAAAAAGCGCAGAATATGATTTAGTGATCATATAATAAAATACTATCGTGAGAATAAAGATAAGGAATAAGCTAATGTCAAGATCAGTGCCCTTACAGAGTTTAAGACCCCGTTTGATGTTTGTGTGAAGACTGGACGGTGATTAAAAATTGAAAATTGAAAACAAAAGAAATATATTTGTTTTTTCATAAAAAATTAAATATAAGTGATAAGTTATTTGTTTTTTTTAAGTTATAAATGCTTTTAAATCTATAGTCTTTTAACAATTATTTGTTATATATTTATATTTTAATATATTAAGAATAACTATAATAAGTAATTTAATAATTTTAAAATAAAATTATTTAGTTATTAATGATATTTTAAATTTATATAAATAATTAAAAGAAATTAAATAATTCAATTTAAGAAGTTTTTTATTTACAACCAATGAAAGAATATCGAGTCATCAATCATCATATATAAAATGAACTAAATGCAAGTGAATTTTATGTGGTAAGTTTGATATTTATTGTCATTTGTGGAGACTTATGTTTAATTTCCTTAAAATTAGTGTTACCGGGTAATGTTGTAGCAAAAATGACTTATGGGGCCCTAAAATTAAAGCCCATTAACGATTTCGAGTCAGACCTGAGCTAGGCCCAATTGACGCTGGTCGACCCACCAGAGAACCTTTTGACTTGTTCACTCATCTGTTTCAAATAAACCCCTGAAATCATGGATAACATTTACTAGGTTTTGAACCAGTAAAACAACGATGAGATCCCTTTAAATCCGATCAGGATTTCAGGGATATTCCTCAACAGCTTCCAAATGTCCAGGTGATTTTGAGGAGCCTATAAATAAGACCATATCTTCACTGAAATGGGATTATGATTTCTCTCCCCATTACTAAAGCTTTAGCGTGCTGAAACTCTACTCGAACGAATTCCGGCCACCAGATTTCCACCGATCATTATCTTAACCGTAATATTAATTAAAAATGCTCAGCCCAAGCGTACCTAAGGCTCGAATTAACAACCACGGTTTCTTTTCTTTTCTTTGTTCTATTTTTTTTTATTTTTTTTTATTTTTTTTACAGGTTCTTGGAGCAGTTGACCACTCCGATTCGACCGGTTAGACCAAGCTGCTTGGGCCTAACTCAAATCTGACTCGATCCACTCTGATTGTAGATCCAATCATCTACAGTTTGGCGCCCACAATAGGGTCCATTGCAGCGTCATCAACGAACCAGTTAAATTGAATAAAGTGCTCCTAAGATGTCAGGCGAAAGAAATATACCAACTGTAGAAGAACAACTCATTGCGTTGACTGCTCATATGACAGCTAATGCTCGAAAACTGCAAAAGCTCGAAGAAGAGAAAGCGACGATCCGAACCAGGAACATAGAATTACGAGCGATAATCTAGGGTGCACCCAATAACCTGCCACCAACACCTCCTATTCGAACAAACGACTCCACGCAGGAAATCAACATAACAGCCCCAACCATATCAACTAATCCTCCAAACATATAGGCAAAGGCCAACCAGGGTTTAAGTCAAGATACGACGCAGACGATTCGATCTAAAGCAGATCTACCTGACCCATATATCTAATAGGAAATGCCACATGTACCAAATCCAGTTGTCAATCCACGACAAAAGAATGTTTTAAGGACTCTAGAGTCACTTTAGTCGACACTAAATTTGGTAACATAGAATGTTGGTTTACATTTATTTACTGACCCTGAACTTTCTCGTAGGTTTACAGAAATGGAAACCCTCATTTATAGGATCCTAGGAGTGTCAACACCCATTAAGAAGAGTACGTTGAACAACTTTACAGACTCGCCCTTTGTCGACGGAATCGCACTTGTCGAAATGCATAGAAAGTTCAGCTTCCCTAACATGAATCAATTTGAAGGCATGATAGATCCAGATGACCACATATCACAGTACAAGCAGTGCATGTTCACTATAGCGATCCCGTGCGACCTCAAAGAAGCCTGCATGTGCAAAACGATTGGATCTGGCCTCAGCGGCCTTACTCTACAATGGTATACAAATTTGCCTAACAATTCCATTACTTCTTTTGCACATATTACAAACATGTTCGTGGAGCAATTCACGAGTAGCTAAGAACTTGAGAAGCACTCAGACGATCTCTACACCATAACCCAATAGCATGGTGAAAACCTAAGAGCATACATTGGACCCTTCAACAAAGAAAATGTGCAAATCATTTATAGATTATTTATAAATGGTTAGTTTTTCATGTTAAATGAAAAACATAAATGGGGTGTAAGAACACTTAGGATTATAATATAAATAAATTCTATCATGGATCATAAGATACAATCAACGTTATTGAGCCGAGCCATTAAAATCACATGCAAACATAAACTAGTTTATAATATACTAAATTAATAATCATAGAACTAGTTTTATAGACTTCGAGCTTTAAGAGAAATTTCATTTGATTCCCAAAAGCTTGATTTTTTTGCTTCTCCATGCATGTTGATGCATTTTTCAAAGTATTAGAACTTTACATGACGTCTTTTGATATATTTCCAATATGATTGAAACTTTATTATAACACATTCAACTCGAACATAATTATTTCTTCATCAATTTTTTGTTATCGTTAAAATCAAACATAAAAGCCTTTAGGCTAACAAATGTTTATATAAATATGGTAATAGTTTTCTGATTTAATTAGATAGACATTATTCTCGAAACAAAACTCTTCAAGAGTAATATGAAAGTGCATGATTTGATCTAAGGGCTCTCAACTTTTGATAACTTCTTAATATGTTTGTGCTTTGTCAAGTAGAGACCATGGCGTTTAAGATCAAAGGTGTTTGAAGTTTTTTAGATGACAGATCGTAATATTTAGGAAAAAGAGAGAGTACATAATATTCTACACATAAGTGCAATTTGTATTCTTTTAATTACTTGTATTAAGATCTAAATATTAGGTACAAATTTCCACCAGAACTTATGGTAAATAAATCTATGAAAATAATGAATGTTATCAAAAAAGGTGTTATACATGAATGTAACCCTTAAAAAGGTTCAATTTGTTGCACCAACTCCATAAGAGAATGTAACCCGAAAACCCTTAAAAAGGTTTAGGGTAAGAAGGAAGCTTTTAAGAGCTCCACACTCTTAAATCATCAAAGAGTGTTGTGTGTGACCATTTTTTGCATAAGGGGAATGTAAAGAAAGAGCCCATTGAGGATAACCATGCTGATCAATCTACCTTGATGTTAGGGTCAAATGTTTGTAAGACCAATCAAAATGGTTACGTACTTGCTTTACTTTTTACACGTGCATTGCATAAAGCTAATTTCCATTGAAAATTCCAAAAATATGAATAAATGCATGTGTAAGAGTTTACAAGTTTTTGATTAACATTGTGTCATTTTTTTTTCTGGGTACAAAAAGAATGAGTTATGATTGACATTCTTTGATTGCTTTAATTTTTTTTAAACTTGATATGAAAGGTTTTCAAATTTGTACATCGTTGCTCTATGAATATATCTTTGTTAAATTCTTCATTTAGATCACACTTATACATGGATATAATGGTTACTTGATGTGAGTACTCTTGAATGACCTATGGTCAGTATCATTGAAATATTTGTACTCATAGATTTCTTCAGCATGCAGAGCTACAAAACAAAAAATGCTAGTGGTCATTGAGTTGAACAAAAGCTTGTATATAGGTATTGTAGAAATTTTGATGTTCTTCACTGTTTTAATTCCTATTCACAAATACATCTTTTAGCATTAGTGTTTATTTCTATTACCATTATAATCCTAAGGTTTTCAAGGTCACCGTGGTCTAAAGAATCATTTGATTTTTTTAGGAACCTTTATTCATGGGATTTGGTACTCAATTGACATAAATTCCAGTTGAGTTGGTTTTGGTGATGCAGTTGGGAAGGTACCTTGTTAACATGGAGTGTATATCCAGAAGGTATTTCCATGAGGGAACATCTTAATGTCGAGGCTGTACAAAGAGCAGATCTCGATCCTTCTGTCCATTGTGAAGATGTAGTACATAGCCATGTGGAGAGTATGTACACAACTCCCCCGGATGCAGCAAGTGCATGTAAATGATGACTTGGATGAAGGTACTCCTATTCTTTGTGTTCACTTGAGTGCTTCAAAATTTAAAGAAATGCATGCTTAGAACTCTAGAACAAAGCATTAGCATTCGTCACCATTTCAATAGGGAACTAGTTAATTTGTTTACAAACCTTTTGAATGCATCTAGGCTTAAAACACTTAGTTAGTTTATTGGGCTGTGTGATTTTATCCTAATTTGGTTGAAATTATCCCTTTAGGGGAGCTCAAGCTAAAAGAGCATACTTGCATGATTATATTGTTAGTGAAAATGCAATGATTATCTTTGAATGCTCTTTCGTGATTGCTTGAGATTTACAGTTTTGATCGCCTAATATTTTTTTTAAGAATTAAATGTGCATTGTTGCTTTTGTTTCATATGCATGTTAGCACCTTAGTTCAAGTAGTTCAAGTTTTCTTATTTTGGATTGTGTAATGTCTTTTTGATAGTACATTTGATTGACATCAAATTTTTCTCCATGTCTTTTGATTAGTTGATGTGGCATTCTTGAGCTCTCTCTTCAAAAAGGCATGGAGTCTAGCGCCCCTGTAGGAAAATGCTACCAATGTAAAATTGAGTGTAAGCTGTCAAGAGAGTTATATATGCATGAAAAACAGAATACACGCTTTCTAGGTGAAAAATATACATATAAAGGAGAAAAATAGAAATGGATATATATATATATATATATGTGTGTGTGTGTGTGTGTGTGTGTGTGTGTGTTGTTGGCTTGGGGAGAAACAAAACAAGACCAATGTAATTTTTTTTCTTATTTTACAAAAAATTGATATAGTATAACATTTTGCACACAAATTCTTGTAAGAATCTATATCCTCTTTTCATGACAAAAGGTTTCAAATTGGTTTGACTTTATTTAGAATCCTTTTGATATTTTCCTTGCATGAATCATACTGTTCTGAGTCATCGAATGTATTTTATTTAATGCAACTCTCTCTCTCTCTCTCTCTCTCTCACACACACACACACACACGAATATTTGAACTCTACCGTGAATCCCTCGTCAAATTGCTTGAGTTTCATATTGAATTAGATCTATTAATTTTGTAACATATTTATGAGTAGCATTTGTTGATAAAGCAACTCGATAGGGGGAGCTCCTTTGTCTATCTCATAATAGAAAGAAGGAGAATCATAAAGAGATAGGGGAGTAGTTGTAGTTAAGAAATATGGGAGTTATATTTTATGCTTGGTGAAAAAGGGGGAATGTTACATATTGAGAAGGAGTAGCTCATATAAGGGAAAAATTGTATATCTGTGCATTGTTTTTGAATATCTCACATGTTCTTGTTGTTTGAGAAAAGTTGTTTGTATTTATTTCTAACAGGTGTGCTTACAAGACTCTCTTTTTAATATGAAGGTGTGATACACATGATATAGTCAATAGCTTTTTCCTTAGTTTTAGTGAGATTTGAGTTTTGTCATGAAATAGCTAAATGAGAATATTGTAAGTATAATTATTTTGTGATTGACTTATTTATGTATCAAAAACTTTGGGGCGCTTTTATATGGGTAGTTTAGGTTCTTCATATGGTCATCAATATTGTCATCGTAATCGAAGACATCTTTCCCAACATCCTAAGATGTTCAAGAGCCAGGATTAAAATGCATTATCTACTAGACTTGTTCTCTTGAAGAGATTAGGCTCACACACAAACAATTTGCATCCTTGTGTCCTTGAATCATTTTGCAACACTTTTACATACATATAATTTATATGTTCATGCAATAAGAATTTAGATTGATATATAGGCTTGTTGCATTATTCAATTATGTTGTGTTTATTCGTGACGTTCTAGCATGGTTTGGTCATTGATCTAACACACTCACACATTTGATTTGTGTGATTATGAATTGCATTTTATCAAGTGATATCTTGTTGTTTGCATGTTGTTTGATATGTGTTAGGCGCAGTGTTTTTATTTAGAGCTAAGTGTCTAGTTTGGAAAGATTTGTTTTTCATTGGTTAAATGTTTTTCAAAACTGATCTTTGTATAGTCTGGTGACCATAACGTCTTACATGAAGATTCAAATTGAGTTTTGAAAATATCTTGATAAACTAGAAACTCATATCTTTCCAATGATATATTATTAATAAAATTCTTTGACCATTTAGATTGGTTTTGAAGACTATAAATAGACCAATAAAATAAAGGAATTTGTTGTTGTCCAAATCTGACAATTGGTTACTCAAATGACCTTAAATCTTTGTACAAATATTCAAATCTTCTTTTGTAAAACAAAGTGGAAAGTAGATAGCTATACCTTTCCAATGGTACATTATACGATAAGTTTTGATACCGTTTGGTCATGTTTTGGGTTACTTGAAAATTGAGTTGTTGCGCTATGGCGCTTTTTAACCACCCATGTGTCGTTGAGCTGGACAATGAATTTTGTCAGCTAAAAATTGTCAAGTGATTTTCGCGACCCAGGTGTCATTGAGTTGGAGAGTGAACAATACTGTTAAAAAGTGCATTTTTTGCCAAAACGACACAGTTTTGACAAGACCTCTGTATAAATAACTCTTCCTCATCTCTTTCAACATGAAACTCAAAAATTTTAGGTTTTTAAGAGAGATTAGAGTTCCTTGAGAGAGAAAGCTCCAAGAAAGCATCTTTGACTTTCCATCCCCATCCCATGTTCATTTAGTGTCTTCATCATTCATGTGTCTTCATTGAACATCTCCATTGTTCGGTAAGAACAAATCCTCTTTCATTTATTGTTCTTTACTCTCAAGACTTCACATTTATTGCCTTTATTTGAATATATGGAGATTGTTTGAGGGTTAGTTATTAACTTGGTTGTCGGGTAGATTTCTCTATATCTAGTTAAGCATTTTATATTTTCTAGCATATTTTGGATTGAGCATCATTACATGCTCACTTAGGCATTTTTACTCTCTTCATTGAGTTCAAGTCTTGTAGCTATAACTAGTGGTTGACAAGCAATTGAAAGTCTTACAACCAAAGGTGTTGGTTGGCAAGCAAGTGCATAGACCCGCTATATGAGGGGTAGATTAGAAGGTGCTCATGCTAAGAGTAGGGGGTATCACTAGGATTGAGCCAAGCGTGGTAAGTAGGAAGTGGGCATAGCTTGAGGTTGTCGAGAGTGAGTGCCTGTGTGTCACTTGAGGGTGCAACATACCTTTTATATAGTAGATTTTCAAAGACTTACTTAGCTAGCGAGGCTAGTCCCCGTGAGTTTTTACCAGTTGGAGGGTTTCTATGTAAAAATCAAGTGTTCTTTAATTTTTGCATTTTATACTTGATTTTTACTATAGTTTGACTTTGACATTGACTAATCGAAAAATCGTTAATTAATAGGTAAACAACCTTTTCAGCCCCTCTAGGTTAATTGTATTACCAATAGACACATCTTAAGTAATAATTTTTGGAAATAAAAACCTACTTGAGGTTTGGTCTTTAATCGATGCAGTTCATTAAAAGCACTTATTTCTAGTATGTGCTCAGTGCTCTCTAAAATTATTTATTTATTTAAGAATTATTTAATTGCTTTGTTACTTGTAATTACTTAGAAAAATATAAGGGCATATCCTGTAGCTGTTTTTCAATATGTTTTTGTTCATGTTTTTAAAAAAATGATTTTGAATTCGCATTCGTTAACAGTTTTTCATTTTGTTTTCGCAAAACAGAAACATAATGGAAAACAAAATTAGTGTAAAAATTAAAAAACATGGAAAACACATTATCTATGTTTTCTTTTTATTTTTTTAAAATTAACAATAAATTTTCTTTTTCTTTTTTCTTTTTTCTTTTTTCTCCTGATTGTTCTTCTTCTTCGTCAAATCTTCTCTTCATATTCTCTTCGTCTCCTCCTTTCTTCATTTTCATCTTCATCTTCTTATTCTTTATTCTTCTCATTTTCCTCCTCCTCATTCTTTCTATTCTCCAAATATTTGTATCCCAATTTGTAAAATTACAATTTACATAGATGCCAACTCCCAATTTGATTTTTCAAGCAAGTTATTTTGTACTCGTTTGTAGATCTTTCTTCGTTTTGTGGGTAATTGTTTGTTTTATTGTGGCAGCTTGTTTGGTTGCTACAGTGATGACAGAAAATAAAAGAAAATGATATGACGTTGAATTAGTTGTTTAATGTTGTTAATGGCAAGAGCATTCTGTTTACAATAATAATAATATTAGATCTTCTTCGATTTGTTCGCTCCATAGTACATAGAGCTAAGGTATCGGGTAGTTCTTCTCTGACATGTTTTTATTCCGAGCTTTCCTTCTTCATTCAATTTTTCTGAAGTCTCAAACATCTAAAACAGAGCTAATTACTTGTTGTGCAACAAAATCCAACAAACTGATGATTGTCTAATTATCACCATGGCTCCGTACCCATCAAAGCAAACCACTTAGTTTTATGAATGATAATGGCTTCTAAGATAATAATATGTTTGAATACAATAGTTGAACGACAATTACTTAAGTTATAATGGGGACTTTTAAGATTTAAAATTTAGAATTATAATTATTTCCCATCATTTTCTGAGTAACCAAACGGATGATTGTTGTTGGTTCCATAAAAGCCCATCTTGAAATCCATGTGTTTTTCTTGGAATCTCTTTGACAGGCTTTGATTTTTGCTCGCTAGGAAGTTTTTAAAACTTCTAATTTTTTGTAATATAATTTATATTTAGTAAAGAATTAAATTTTATTTTTAATTTATGAGTTAGTTGATAATTATTTGTGAAGAATTGTTTACCCACCTTTTATTTAAATTAAAAAATTACAATAGAAAACAATAATAGAAAATTATGATTTTTGATATTTTCTGATTAACCTACTAGACACATTTTCAATGTTTTCATTTTCAGAATCCAGCTTTTATCGTATGCTACCAGACACATTTTTGAATTTTGAAATTGAAATAAAAACATTGTTTTCATTTTCATTTTCATTTTTCTTTTTAAAAAACAATAAATGAAAAATGCTTACAAGATTGTCTCTAAGGTTTTTTTTTCCTAGAGTCTAGAGATTGTGGCCGGCCAGTTGTTTTTGATTTAATTATGATGAAAATGGTGATCTAAGTCCTACACACGCACACACACACACACACACACACACACACACACATATATATATATATATATATATATATATATATATATATATATATATATGTTTTGACAAGTGCATGCAACCAATCCAAAACATTTAAATCAATGATCAATATACAAGGAACTGATATATCTTATTTCAGTTTGAACTGAGAATAGAAAAATTATATATATATATAATGGAAAACTTGCATAGGCAAAATGAAGTCGAGTTTGATTATAATTCCTTATAATCTTAAAATTGAAGTACTGCTACAAATCAAGCAATAGGCTTGGTTGCAATAAGTGATTTTGCAATTACAACAATATGTAATAATGTGTACAAGGTTATACTAAACAACCTAGAGGGGGGTGAATAGGTTGTCTCTCACTTTTGACAAATCTTTTGAGACTAGTGACAAAACCTTGATAAGCATACAAATTAACATTCAACATGATTATTATGAGAAAACAATATATTCATGTATGATCAAATCTCCACTCTTTGTCTACAAAACATACAACAAGAATCAATGTATCTTATGAACAAATATATTCAATGTAGACAAAAATTCCATAAGTTGTACTTAGAGTATTACAATATGGTACTTTACAACTTGAATGGAATATCACAAGATATAAAGTTATCTAACATACACAAAAAATATTGTGTAAGGAAGTCAACTTACATATAAAGTTCTATCCACATTATTCAAATAACAATTACCAATATAAGAGAGATAGGGATAGAGAAAAGTTGACACAAGATATAATGTGGTAAACCTCCGAAGAGGAAACATCCATGGGTTAGCAACCACCGGCAAACAAAATCCATTACTAGATAAGAAAAGTACAATCTCTCAAGTGACCCCTTCACCTAGAAACGTACTCATAAAGATGTAGCCCTCATGCTCAACAATCCGAGGCTTCACACCTCTTGTCAAGACTTCCTCGCTCACCTTATCGGATCCTCACGACCCGAGGTAAGACTTCTTGCTCAACTATCCGAGTCCTCCAGACTCTAGTCAAGACTTCATCGCTCACATATCCGGATCCTTACGACCCTAGACAAGACTTCTTGCTAGACTATCTGAGTCCTCCCGACTCTAGCCAAGACTTCCTTGCTTGACAATCCAAGGTCTCACACCTCTTGCCAAGACTTCTTGCTCAACAATATAGGTCTCACACTTATTGTCAAGACTTCCTTCTGACAAGGAATCTAAGTGATCATGAATGGAAAACACAAATAAGCACACAACATAGAATGCTATGATCAACACATCCTATGGAAAATACTAGACATGAGCATGAATGCACAAATCAAATGTAGTCTAGTCAATCATGCATATTTAAATCATCTAGATCATGTAAGATATGTTCAACATTAATCACAACCTAGATACATGCATAGATCTAAACTTGAATCACAAGATATGTTCAATAAATCACAAGATCAAGTTTAAATCACACAAACCAAAAACATGCTAAAATCATATGACAAAGTCATTTAGATTTAAGCTAAAGTTCTAGAGCATATTCCTATACATTGATTCAATAAAACACATGAATAGCTCAAAAGAACATAATCACATGTATTATGTAAGAATTCGGCCAAGAGAGCCTAATACATGTGAGGAACTATTTTTCATAAAATCAATCAATCAAAGATCATCAAATAGTCTTAGAATCAAAGCTAGCACAATACAATCCCAAACATGTGAAAACATAGGCAAAATCAAAACCTAACTCAACATGTATGATTTCAATTGAAACTCAACCTAACTTTAAACGAGTTCAAAACTCAAATAAAAACACTCACAATACACATATATAAGTTGAAGAAGAAAACCCAAGGCAGTTGACCAAGTTTTAAAAGAAAACTTTGAGAGAAAATCAATACCTTAGTTGATTTTGGTGTAGTCCCGTTTTTGTGTGTTTAGACACCCAAAACAGTAAAATAATTCACTCAAACCTTCAGAGAAAAGATGGAGGATGAATAGACAAACATTCTCAACTTTGAATCACTCAAATCGGAGTTCAAATGAAAAGGTTATGGTATTTGGAAGGTGAGAAAATGTAGAGAGAAAAGTTTTGTACATAAGTTTAAATTTCTTCTAAGAATGAAATGTGAGAGAGAAAGAGAATATAAAGGAGAGGGAATGAAAAAATCTTAAAGACAAAAATGACCCTTTTTGTTATTGCTTCCCCGAGATGGCGCGTAGGCATCTTGGGGCAGCAAGGTGTTGCAGCCGAGATGGCCACGCGCCATCTCGGGCTTGCACCACTTCATGGCCTTCGGCCATAGTGCAATTCTCTTGCGCTTCCCTCGCGTTCTCCGACCGTTCTCCAGCCTCTGAACTCAAAATTTAAATCCGTTTACGGATTACGAACCGTAACTCTTACATGGACATGAAAATGGACATATAAGATACTCAACCCAGAACATAATAATTCGACTAGATATACTAATACGAAGACAATGTATGCAACATAAGTTAAAAGTGTAGTATCTTTTGACTTAGAACTTGAAATCAATAGTATGAGTAACCGAAATGACCAGAATTCAATCAAAAATGATGAAGGACTAAATTCAAGTTCAATATCCATGTTATACAAACATATACACACACAAACACAATTCACACTAGAATACAAACTACATAGAGATAATATCCAATCATGCATTTTCCAAAACATGTTATTTCCATACCAATGCATGAGCATTTATCTTCAAGTGTGTGAATGTGTTATACATGGTGCACAATGATGCAGGGATACATATAAATGAATTGTATGTGTGTGCCTATAATGGTGCACAACGATGCAGGGACACAAATGTATGAATTGTGTGTGTGTGAATATGCCTTGAAAGATAAAAGAAAGGTCTTAATATACCTTTGTAGAATCATGAAGCCCTTTTCCCTTTGAAGACTTGAACTTGCTTGAATAGTTGTCATTTCTTCTTTGAAGCTTGAATCATCATGAATCCTAGACAACTAAACAATACAAAGGAAATGTTGTTTTGATATAGAAAAATGCCAACATAACTCATAAACCTAACACATTAGTGATTCCATTATATTTTTTCTGAAAATATCCTAACCCTTCACATTTTCTAATTCCTATGCATCAATTGTGGTATCAGAGTTGGTTGAATTATATTTTGTTCTTGAACTTAAAAATGATTCAACGTATACGAATCTTATAATTCTGATTATTTTGCTGTATGATTGGATTTTTTTACATACAGTTTTTTCTTTCAAATTACTCACAAATTTAAAGGTTTTAAGAGCTTTGTTTTTATCGTAAAATGTGGCTTGCAAATCCGAATTTTCTAAAGAAAGTTATTGTCAAAGAGATTTTTTCCCTACAATCAATCCACTTTTATCTTTTCACGCTCTTTTTCTTAAGGGCTAATTTCACTAAAATCCTTATTTTTTTGGCAAAATGTCACCAATTTAAATGTCTTCATCATTTCAATGATTTCCGTCCCTTGTTTTTATTTCCAATAAATCATTTTGGTCATTCTGTCAGTCAAACGTTAGTCAAACTTAGGAACTAGGGTTAATTTATTCTTTTTCATAATAACATATAACCAAAAAAAATTAACTTAAAAAACAACAATAAAAGATATGATATATTATTAGATAATAATAATTTTTTTAAAAGGGTAATAGTTTTTCATCTTCATCTCTTCGACTACTCCAACAACTCTCTATCTCTTTCTCACACTCTCTCTCCCTCGTTCCCCCTCTCTCTCCCCTCACTCTCTCTTTAGATTTGACACTCGTTTTTTCTGTCGTTAGAAAATTGTGATTCAAAAGAGATTTATAAAGTTCCTAGCAATGTGATCTAAAGTTTGAAAACAAGAAAAGTGGCAAGCGAGGATATTGTCCATAGGGAGATGTCATTGGTCGACCGTATCGAGTTCTAGTGTTTATTGAAAGCATGTAAATAAGAATGCGGATAGGTAGGAATGGTGTTTAATATTACAAACTATAAAAGGGTGGATAGAAGAGATGTATAAGAATGATCACACAAGGTTCAATAAGCTCACTTTACATAAGTGCACAAATAGTTGTTGTCAGGCATTAAGGACAACCTATTAGTTAGAGGCTCGTTCTCACGATTAAGGAGTTCCAATACGAAATCATCTCTTGTTAAGAATCATTTGTTGATTAAGGAATAGCGAAATAAAATCATCGCTTCCTAAAGGTCATAAATGAAGCAATTATGTCTTACGGTCAATGACCCATTAAGCACAAGAACCTAGAGCCAACCTAAGGCATTACACACTTATAATTCAAGTTAAGGGCTTGAATTAAGGGATTCAAGACACAAATTACTCCCCAATTGTCATGGATAGAGCAATTGTGCCCGTAGTCCCAACCATTAAGCACATGAACATATAACCAAAACCTACTCTAGCAAAGGTCATGCTTCGAACAAGTTTCACCCATTCTTAAGAGCTAAGAGATCAAGGTTGTACCCAGATTGGTCCTCCATAGGCACAACCGAAACCCAAAAACACTTAAACCCATATAAACAAGGCATTTACACATTTATGCATATCAGGATAACAGATTATCAATAAAAACAAAAATGAATCAAAACCCAAATCAAAATATAAACAATCATCACATAAATGAGCATAAATATAGGTTTACAATATTTTCCAAGTGAGGATTACACAATTAGAATACAAGAAATATGAAAGAAAGAGTTTACAGTAGACAACCCTTGAAGATGGCATTCTCTAAGAGCCCCATGCATGCTAGCTCGAAATTGGTCTAGGACCTCTCCTTTCTCCTTGCAATCTACTCTAAAATGTGGTGGAGGATGTGTAAAAATAGGTGGTGGTGAGCTTCCCATGGAGGTTCTCCTCCATGGGAGCTTTGAAAGTATATCTCTCTTTATTTCTCTCTCTCTCCTTTGAAATGGAAGAAGATGTAAAAGATGATGATGGAGTGTGGGATGTTGTTTTGGGTCTATGTTGGGTGTACGAGAGGAAGAAAAATGATGTATTTATGGAATGGGAAGGTTAAGGCTCGAATTGGGTACGAAAGGACATATTTACCCCTAAAAAATGGCATGTCACGGTCTGGGATTTGGCATGCCTCGATATGGGTTGACACAGTACAATCGCGACAACAATTTCCATGGTTTAGGTTTCACTGCCGTGGTCTTGCCACGGTCAAGATTTTTGATCCGCGCACCATTACGAAAATATACATATCTCCCTCTAAAATACCCAGAATTACGATTCATAAAACACTATTGGAAAGTAGACTTTTGTGGCTTTTCGAATATATAAAGAGATTAATGTGGTTCGATATGATGAGGGAGATATAGGCCCCGAAAGTTGGGTGTTCTGTATGAGGCTCTCTGCCGCGGTCGTGTTTCGAACCTTGTGCACCGTTACGAAAATATGCATATCTCCCTTTAGAAAACCTTGAATTGCAATTCGTAAAAACTGTTGGAAAGTAGACTTTCATGGCTTTCCGAATATATGTAGAACTTAATATGGTGAAACTTTCTCTTATCATCCTTATGGCTATGGGTTTTTACCTATTTGGGGTTCTAGATAAAAACCTTGTGTTTGTGTGTGTTTGGATTCGTGCTTATTTTGCTTTCATCTTATTTTATTTATTTCTTCATTGATATTATCGTTTGTTTGTATTATCCGGCATAGCTTTTACATGCGCAGTATTTGAGATCGAGTACCTATTGCTAACAACTGGTATAAGAGCTTTGTTTGTCTGTAGTGGTTTAACAAATTTATGTCTGGGATGAATTTTAATATGGAGAAATTCGATAGGAAGAACAAATTTGTCTTATGGCAAGTTCAAGTCAAAGATTAGTTAATCCAACTGGGATTACACAAAGCGTTGAAGGGCAAATCAACCCCTGAAAACCCCGAAGGCTTTGGAGATTCTAGCAAAGAAATAACTGTTACTATTCCTGAAATATCTCTGATGAGTGATGATGATTGGGAGGATTTGAACGAGAGGGCTACAATTGTGATACGATTGTGAAAGAACTTTGGGAGAGGCTTGAAGAATTGTATTAAGCAAAAACCTTCTGCAACTTGTTCTAACTGAAGGAGTAATTTCTCATGCTACAGTTCTGATCATTTAGGAGTGCTCAATGGAATTATTTCAGAATTAGAGTCGATTGGAGTGAAGATTGATGAAGAAGACAGCGGATTAAGACTCAACTGGTCTCTTCCACCGTCATATGCGCACATGAAGCCAATCATAATACATGGGAGTTCAACCATATGTTTTAGAGATGTAACAAACAAATTAATCTCCAAGGAATAAAGGCTAAAGAGTGAAGGTAAATCTTCTGATAACTATGCTCTTTTGGTTAACAGGAAGAAGGGCGGCTCCAAATAGAAAGTTACTTGTTGGGGATATGGATAGTCTGGACATGTTAGGTAGGATTGTTAAAAAAAAGAAGACAAGTGCGACTAAGAGCTCCAAATAGGGGGATCCATCAATCACCTATCTTGAGTTCAACTACAACGATGCCCTTTAAATAGGAAACTATATCCTCATGGCATGACCATTAGTTGCCAAGAAAAAAAGGATGTATTACTGATTATGGGTCCACAATTATGCATGGGTATTGGTTCTAAGGTGATGCAAGGTGTGCGGGGGATAAGGATGTCGATGGCTGAATGAACTCCTTAGAGAAACCTAACGTGAGGAGTTGTACCACAATTTCAGTAAGGTAAATTTTAACATGTGCTGGTAAAATCTTAGGATAAGTGTTCCTAAGTGGTTATACCTCTTGGTGGGTATGTTGATTCTGGGAGTTGAGAGTCGTATTTGTGGACGAAAGTTTTGTTGGGAATTCTCACCATATGAAAGGATTATTAGATATGGCTCTTATTCCCAATGGTTACCAAATGGGATTCAACCAATATGGAGACTTTCTGGAGACGTGGGAAACATTTGGAGGTAGGAGATTGTGTTTGAGGTAGGCTAAAAGACCAAAGAAGAATTGAAGAAACGAATTCCAAAAAGAACCACAGCGTGGACCGCTGTGCGGACATGGCACATAAACCGTGACATATGGAGCGGTCAATTCCAGTAGGATCATGCGGTGTATACTGCAGCGTTGGTAAAATGCACCAATCGTGGTATTCTAAGCAGTGGACTTCAGTGGCTTTTTACGGTGTAGGCACGAGTTGCAAATCATGATCCGAACTGTTTTCAGGGTGAATTTTGCCCAGATCAGGAATGCTGCATGAAATAGGAAAGGTTTTCTTTTGAAAGTTCTCTTGCTTATCGAAAAAGGAAAAGGGGTTTGTCCTCATGAAGAATTGGAAAATTCTATACTTAAAGGAAAATGATTTCTCCTTAACAAGAAGACTTGTCATAAGTAGGAAATAATATTTATATGGAACAAGTAATTCTTATACCTATAGGATTATGATTTTCATTTATCTTAAACTCCCTGTAATTCATATAATTATTATAATAGCTAGGCTATTGTATGTGGAACAAAATACCAAATATTATAGAGATCTCAAGAGAGCATTGGGTGTAATTGGGTTTGGGGTATTTTAGAGAAAGAATCCTGAGTGCGTGGTTGTAACAATTTGCTACATATTGAAACTTTCTCTTGTCGTCCTGACAGTCATGGTTTTTTCTCTATTTCAGTTTCCATGTAAAAATCTTGTGTTTGTGTGTGTTTAGATTCGTGCTTATTTTTCTTTCATCTTATTTTATTTCTTTCTTCATTGATATTATCGATTGTTTGTGTTATTCGGCAACGCTTCAACATGCGTAGTATTCGAGATCAAATACATGTTTCTAATAGAGGTCTTAATGTCGCGTTCTGGTTCAACAACTAATCCATCATGAAAACTTGTCGTGGTTGACCTCGAATCATGATGTGGTTTTGGGTTGGCTGCGAGATCGTGACAACTCTGCATGGCTTCTATTTTTTACTTCTTTTTGCTCTTTTTGGCTTCCCAAGCTTGATTTTAAGCTCAAAACCTTATTAAAGGGAATATGTGCCTTCACAAGGCTCAACACATAAATTATATACAAAAATGTGCTCGAAAACAAGAGTAACCGATAGAATATAGAGACCTCAAATAGGTATAAGTGTGGTCCGATCAATATCTCAATGAAAAACTAGAACCCTAACCATCTTAGATTTGCTTAGAAATCTTTAGCGAATTTTATCTATGAGAGTTATGTGTTTTAATTAATTAATTTAAGAAAAAAAAATAAAAAAAATAACGATCTCTCTCTCTTTCTCTCTCATTCTTTGTAAAAGTCTTGAATTGTTGATTGCTGGAGTTTGGCTATGTTGACTAGATTTGAATTTCATTTGGGTTATTGTTGGATTTTAAAGTTAATGGGAAAAAAAAAGAATCAGACAAGATCGTCATGAGGAGGAGATCCTTGTTCTGGAGACAATGTTTTCTTCGAAAATTTGATGGCCATGGCTAGAGAATGGAGATCCAAACGATCTCCATCGTTGCCTGATTTCTTTTTTTTTTTCTTTTTTTTTATTAGTTGTTTTTTTTAATTACTATTATCCATTAAAATTTTATTTTCTATTTTCTAAAAGTGTAACTTTTTTTTAATATTTTTCTATTATCTATTAATTGTTTCTTTTTTTTTTAGAATTGTGAATGATTTTTTATAAACAATTTCTATTATCCATAATTTTTTTAAGATATTAATAACTTTTATGTATCATTCATCAAAAATTGTGTTAATTTAATTTTCTGAGCCATTTAAATATTATATATTTATTTTTGATAGATAGATATTATTTAGTGTTTAAATAATCATTTCAATGTTAAAATCTTGAAAATATTTGAATTTTTCTTTTTCAGTGTAATAACCATTTAAGGGAAATATTGAGAGTTTAGGCTTGTATTTTATATTAACAAGGGAAAGTTTTTACTTTTACACATATAGTCAAAGTTGATTGTTAGTTTTTGGGTCAAAGGACTTAAGTGATGTATTTTGAAAAAAATAAGAGATTAAAGTTGGTAACATGTTAATGACGTTTAAATATATGACATTTCGTAAAAAAGTAAGAACTTTATTGAAATTGCCATTTTCTAAATACACTCATTCTAAACTTAAATTCGAAAAAATTATAAAGACATTACATTTTGTTCCAAAATTATCCTTTTCTTTTGACATTTGTTGTAGCGAAAAATAGCACAGCCCAATTACTTAGGACCGTTGTTATGCATGCCATTAATAAGCTGCTTGACACACCCAAACCAGTTCTACCAAAACATCACTATTCTAATTACACTACAACGGCTAGCTATGGGGGTATGCGAGTCTTTCACCCATCGCAAGTGCACAATTCGTTCAACTCGTATATGGGCACAAGTACAGGTATTGTTCCCACAGAGGCTAGATTAATCAACCGAATTAGAAATAAAGCTTATAAATCAAAGTTACTAAACTAGCAAATTTACTCAAGTTACACTGATGGGTTTTTCACTACAAGTTATGCTAGGATGTTCAAAGATTAAAAAGATCACTATACAAATTTTGTTTTTCTTCATTTGATTTTTTTTAAGAAAAAAAGTTAAGCTTCCACTTAAGGATAAAAATTGAATTTTGTTTTCTTATCATTTGTTATACATAGAACTAAAAAACAACACTTTTTTAAAAAAAATTGTTTGTTTCTTGTTGTAAATCATTTTATTTACTTCGGAATCAGATAAAACTTTAAGGTGTAATTTCACTAAAATCCCTATTTTTTTAGCGGAATATCACCTATTTAAAAGTCTTTGTCATATTAGTGATTTTAGCCCCTTGATTTTTCCAAAATACATCACTTTAGTCATTTCATCATTCAAATTTTAGTTAAATTTAATGGAACTATGGTATTTAGTATTTTTCATAATAGCATATAACAATAAAATTAGCTTAAAAAACAACAAAATAAGATATGATATATTATTAGATAATAATAAATTTTAAAAAAGATTTAATTTTTTATCTTCATCTCTTCGGCTACTCTAACACATCTCTCTCTCTCTCTCTCTCTCTCTCTCAATGAAAAACCAGAAACCTTAACCATCTCGATTTGCTTAGAAATCTTTAATGGATTTCACATCTGAGAGTCGCGTGTTTTAATTAGTTAATTTAAGCAAAAAATTAAAAAAAAATAATGATCTCTTTCTCTCTCTCTCTCTCTCCCCTCTCTCTATTATCTCTCTTTCATACCTTGTAAAAAATCTTGAATTGTTCACCATCGGAGTTTGGCTATGTTGGTTGGATTTGGATTTCGTTTGTGTTATTGTTGGATGTTAAATTGATGGGAAAAAAAATAGTAAACCGGATGAGATCGTTATGAGACGTAGATCCTTATTCTAGGGTGAATTTTTCATGTGAAAAATTGGTGGCCATGGCAAGCGAGTGGAGATTCTGACGATCTACATTGTTGTCCGATTTCTTTTTTCTTTTTAAGTATTTATTTTAACTGTTTTGTTTTTCATATTTGTCTATTATGTCTATTAAAATTTTATTTTCTGTTTTTAAAAAGTGTAACGTTTTTTTTAATATTTTACTATTATATGTTAATTGATTTTTTTTTTCAATTATTTTGATATTATTCATACTTTTACACATAGTGAAAGTTGATTGTTAGTAGGGATGAGCATTTCTCCCGTGAGGCCCCATCCCCATTTAAGGGCAAATTTTACCTCAAAAGGGGGTTTGGGGGTAGGGGTGGGGTTTGTGGAAATTTTGCCCCCAAATCCTAGGATAGGGCTGAGGGAACATCACCCCATCCCCCTATTCCCCCACTTCCTAAATGGGGGTGGGGTGGGGTGGGTTGGGGCCATGATCACCCGCTAACACACCTACCACCACCACCAAGTCACTAACCCACTATCCCATCTATATTACTATAAGTATTTGTATTAACAATAATGCTAAACACCCTATCTACAATCTCACCATTTTGACCCCAACACATATTAATTGATACTTATCTCGCTTACCCATGTATTCACCCACTAATTAATATTTGTCCATTTATCAAGTGACACCTCAGCTGCTACGTGTGTTGAGATGAAAATGGTGGGTTTGTAGGTGGGATGTGTAGCATTACTGTTGTATTAATTTGGATTAAATTAAACTAATTAAATATTTTCAGATTGAAAATTTTGATAATTTATTGGATTGGATATTGAATCAAGGTGAATCGAAAGAATGAGATGGCCGAATTCCAAACTTCAAATTCTAAATTTTGAATTTCGGATTGGAAATTATTAGGATTACAAATACGAAAAATGGGGAAATGGGGGACGGAGATGGGGGCGTGGGAACCTCCCCCTATACACCCTCATCCCTACTTTCCCAAAATAGGGTATAAGGGCGGGGTGGGGGAAGGTTTTCAGAATGAGGGTAGGGGTTGGGGGACCCTCTCTTGCCCAATAGAGCCCCATGCCCATCCCTAGCTGTTAGTTTTTGGTCAAATGACGATGCAATAATTGTTTACTTAAAAGTTCGTTCGTAGGGTGAAAAATTGATTAAAGCTAATTGATTCAAGTAAAATCTAATCTAAGTGCATGTAAATAAAATTGCATTTGGGTTGAAGCTCAATTTTGATTGTTTTGAAGAATTTTGGGAATTAAATCTAAAACCAAAACAAATTAAAGTAAAAATAGCCACAACACGTGAAAGTAAAATATGAGATGGAATACAAGGGAATCGACACAACCTTCTAAGAACACTAAATGTACTTAAGATAGTCTCATTAAGCACTTCAATTTAACTTTAGGGTTTGTTTTCAAGGTTTTAAAGATTAAGTTCTAGGATTCTTTCCTTTGCTCACACAAGGCCATGTGACAAGCTTAGTCAAAAACCCATGTTTCACAAAAAAACTCTAAACCAAATTAACACAACACAGTCATGCAAGTATCAATTTTCCCATTTACCAGGCTTGTGGTTTGGTTCCAAGAGGAAAGGCCATCAAACCTAAACTAGAATCTCATAGATAATCTAATCCACATATCCACTTCAATTGAGGTCACAAATAACATGAATAGGTAGAAAAAGGCAACTAATATGGTAAATGAGACTAAAGTTGAATTGATTGTAGAAAATAGACTACTTAATTACAAAGAGTGATCAAATATGGTTACATCAATCTACTAGATAGTGTTTAGTTACACATCAATGGAAAGTAAATGAACAAAGAAGAGTTGGAGAGAAAACCCATGTTGGTCCACTTGAGTTCCTTTTTGTTCCTTGCAAATCTTCAATTAAACTTCTTCTTCCAACTCAAGTAAATGCCAAGGATGTATGGATTTAGAATGGATTTCAGTGATGTAAGGGTTTTGTGTGTGTGTGTGAATGATGTAGGAAAGATGAGGTGAGGGTTTTAAGGAGAAAATAGGTTAGATTTGGTTTTGGGTGGCTGATGGATAATGTAAAGGAATCAGAAAATAGGATATTTATATTGGTTTCCAAAAGTAGGTCTGAAACTAGTCCATTGCTGACATGGTGGACTTCGACGGTTAATGGCTACCAAACACTTTGGGCGTAGAATCCTCTGTGATGAAATGACGGTCCATAATCGTATAGTGGCTTGATAGCCGAATTCTTTGGATTGATTCAGCGGTCCATAAACGCCGAATGGCTTGGCAGCTGAATTCTTTGGAGCAAATCAACGGTCCATAACAGCCAAATGGCTTGATAGCCGAATTCGTCTTCTACTGAAATGCAACTTGTCTTCTGAAATTAGTCATTTCCTCACTTTTGACCCAAACTTCTCGAGTTCCACACGAACTTCCATGTTTTACTAAATTACATGCACAAGCTAGATCGAGCCATAAAATACACGAGTTTACCCAAAATCCGACCAAAATCATAGGGAATGGAGGTTATAGTTTTGTATTGAAATGACCCGATCAAAGGACTAAAGTGATGTATTTAAAAAAAATGGATAAAGTTGCTAATATGTTAAAGACATTTAAATAGGTTATTTTTCATAAAAAAGTGTGGACTTTAATAAAATTACCCCAAAATTTAATGATATTGAAAAAAATTCTTTAGGGTAATGTTGTCTAGCAAAATTTTTTTTGTAGTGTATTTAGAACTTCTTTATCCTTTTTGAAAATAAATAAAAATGCATCTTCTCTCTCTGCCAATAATTATCTTTTGTTTGTTCAAGACAATGTAATGTTGATATTGATCTGTTTTAATTACCTAGACATATATTTTGTTTCGTTTTAGATTCTTTCAACTTCACAATGAACTAGGTTTTGCAGTCCAATTGTTCTTGTTCATCTACAAATTTCTCTAAGATTTTATGTTTATTTGTTAATTTAATGGTCTGATTATAGATTGATTAATTTGGGGTTCAAGAAACCTGTTGACGGTGATTTTTGGATGGATCACACTTCGAACAGAATGTATATGAAATCACACAATTGCTAACAAGTTAAAAGTAACACAAGGATTTTACGTGGTAAAACCCCAAGAATGGGGAAACGTCCACGGTTTTCGGAAACCGTCGAGGAAAGAACTTCACTATGAATAATCAGTTACACACTCAATCTCTGGTGTTCTCTAGAATTTTTTTTTCTCTTTTTTTCAACCCTTCATGGGTATTATTAGGGTCTATTTATACATGCATAGAACCCTAATTCATGCTATACAAGTAAATAAAGTTGACGTGCTTGAGTCATTTTATTATTCTTTCCTGTTTTGCGTTCCTCACGCATTAGATCCCTTGCCTAATTTGGACTCTGTCATCGATGGGGAAACTCGCTTCCAAATCAAAGTGTGCTTCAAGACACCTTATTGGAGTAAGACTCATTCTGCATGTATTTGATAGTCTCCACATGTTGTTCTACTGATCATCCACCAAAACCCGACCAAGATTTATTCACCTCGATCGGTTATTCAATCCCAACCGGGGGTTTTTTCCCGACCGTCTCAATAGCCCCGGCTAGGTGTCATGAGACCATCTTTGGTTAGCTTAGATAGATTCAGGAAGGATGACTTTTGGTGACATGACATCTCTATCTCTCGTATCTTTGGGTAATTATGTTGATTCATCATTCTTCAAATAATAACAATACCCCTTTAAACACACGGGGTTAGATAAATAATTGTCGCAAATAGGGCGCGTTCGGTTACGTGTGTTTAATTCACTCTATTATTTTTACCTTGAAATCCATTAATGCTCTTTTAATGCGCTACAGTTATCAACTACGCATATTTCGGCTAATTAAATCATCGTGCATCTTTTTCAAAATTCAAATGGCGTGTGGTTTTCGGTTCTCAAGCACCTACCCCCAGTTTCGGCTGATGACACATGTCTGCATGGTGACATCACTTGCTGGTATATATTGTCTTGAGGCGTTTCACTTCTTTTTTTATGATTCAATATTTTTCTTTAACTGAGCGGTTGATCTCTAATTTTCCTTTTCTTCGAGCCCTTTGTCTTCTCAGACCTTTCATTCTTTCAAACATTGGTTCAAGGTATGGACCATATTCTTCATCATCAATGCTTTAAGCTTCTTCTTCATGCTATTGAGGCTGGTGATGATGAGAATGTTGTTAGACTCGAGTCTATTCTTTAGGGCCATCTTCCCTCTTTCTAACAACCTACTGCATTAGATGTGGATTATTATATGGTTCACCTCAAATTTGCTCCCATCTCTTCTGATATTTCTAACTCTGACCCAGTTGATGTTTATGTAGATATGTCGAAACAAGGTAGCTCTAGGCGGACCACTAGAGCCACTCCCAAAGAATCTACAAGCACAACGATCGACTTGAAGATACCTTTACAACTTCTCAAAATGAAAGATGTACCACGGGAGCGACAAGCTCGGATGCTAAGGTTCAACGTTGATCACCCATGTTCGTTCGATTCAGAGACAAATGTTATGACTGAGGTTGAGCTAGCAAAGTTTGAGGACCAATTTGATCTGACCAGTGCATAAAAATTATATTGTATCAGAGATCGGGCTGTGTGGAACCCTCTCCCGGTGCGATTGCTATATACGGGACCATGTTATCCTTAGGGGTTACTCTCCCCCTTTAACCTTTTATTGCTCATTTCCTGGCGGATGCTGGCATTGCTCCCGCCCAACTGACCCCCAATTCTTACTGTGTGTTGGTCAGTTTGAAGAAACTTTAGAAAAAGCATGGGACAAAACAACCCCCCTCCCCCCGAATCCATAATAGATCCACATCTTTTATACACTGAA
Source organism: Dipteronia dyeriana (assembly GCA_032871835.1). NCBI lineage: Eukaryota > Viridiplantae > Streptophyta > Magnoliopsida > Sapindales > Sapindaceae > Dipteronia > Dipteronia dyeriana. The sequence goes on along the minus strand of CM065300.1, from coordinate 72,935,520 downwards.
CCGATCTGATAGTGAAGGATTTTTCTACCTTCAATCCACATCTCAAAGCTTGTGGATTCCTCATGGATATAAGGGGAAACCCGTACCCCCTTCGGATAAAGATCATAAGGGATTTATCAGAGAGTTCCCTTCCTCAAACAAGTACTAGAAGAACAGTTGGTTCTTCGTTGGAGGTGACTGGGGTTAAGTAGTCATCGTTGACCCCGTACAAGAGTTGATATGAAATAGAGTTCCAAGGCACTTCTGCAATCCTGAACATTGGAACAAAACTTGCCCCTATTTAACAAAGAGTTACACTTATATGGTTGTCAAAACAGCAAAGACCTCTTGGGAAGAGAGGGATCACCATTTCCTTTATGTTGAAGCAGATTTGATCAAGGCAGAGCTTTGTCCCGTGATTTCTACCCGTCGTAGACGATGTGAGTCATCCTTGCTTTATTTTTATTGTAAACTGTCTTACGTACCTTTCCCCTACGCTGATTGTTGATTATCGTGTGGCACTTTTTCCTTTCAATATACGATATGGACATCGTCGCAGGTGATCAAGCTAAGAAGGCCAAGCATGTCGATCGGGTCAATAGAAAGCTTGCAGCTGATCAGGTTGCTCAGGGAATTGCTCTACACAAACATGATATGGTGGAATGTATGTATGAATCTGACAGTTATTTCTCAGATGTCTCTCCTGAAAAGGTTGGTACGAGTGATCGCCATCCTTCTAAGGCTTAAAACGATTGCCGAGGCCATTCCAAAGAAAGGGCCGGTCAGGTGCGGTCCAGTTATGAAGCATCTGATCAAGGAAGACATGATCGAGATAGGTCTGAAATGGAGCATCGGGGAAGAGATGATTTACGAAGGAAGAAATCATATGAAATGGATGTTACAGATAAGGCTCCAAGCCATATTGTGGCTAAGACTGCTGAAGGGTCATCCGCTCCCGATGTCCTTAGCATTAGAGCGGGTCTTGCGTCAGGAGTCAACTCGACGTTGCCTACCCCAGTGGTTGATCCAATCATTTTAGAGGAGGAGGAGGAGGAGGAGGAGGAGGAGGAGGAGGACCAGGAGACGGTTTCTGTCATTATTTTCACAAGAATTGTGATCTAAGAGAATGAGTGATCTAGGTACATCAAACTTGTCTTCCGCTCCCCCCGAACCAATCAAGATTGTGGACTAGGCGCTTTCTTTGAATGAGTCGTCCCAGGTTCAGGATTTGCCACCCTCTCATTACCCCGAGAAGGCTCCTATGTAGTTTACCTTTAGTCGCCAGATCGTTTTTTCTGATTCCAAAGGTGAAGATGGTGGTCCTGACGAGGAAGATAAGATAACTAATGAAGACTTCCTTGATCTGTCTGAGGAGCAAGCTTTCCATTTTGTTTTGGAATTGGGGGAAGGAGCAGCTATACAGTTGGAGGGGGATATCTGGATGAGTGAGCCTATTAGTGCCCCTTCCACTATGCATGTTGGGTTTATACCTCCCGAGGGTGCTATCGAAAGTCAAATTTCTAAGAACGAAGGCTCCTGGGTTGCTACATCTTATAATCTTCTTAGGGAAGACTTTGGGATTTCGAAGACTCCAACCACTATAGATCACGTCATTCCCTCCTCTTCTCGGAATCAGTCTTCTCTTATTGTTTCTGCCACTGAGCTTTCTCATTTCCCTTCATCCAACAGTTCTCACACCGACCCCCTTTCCATGATTCTCTCAATGTCATTAAGGGTCGGATATATTGGCAAAGGGTACTGGAAAGATGCCAAAGATGCTACAGATTTTGAGCGGGTCCACATGATATTTAATAATGGTGTTTTTGTAAGTCTTTCCACCATTCTGATTGTTTTTCTCCTGATCTTTCTATCTGTCTGATTTACCTTTCCTTGATCATTTGCAGGCGGTAGAGGCGTTGACTCGGGCTCTTTCTGAGAAGAATAAACAAGCTGCTAAGATTTCTCAATTGAATCTAGCTCTGACCGAGAAGGATGAGGCCTTGAAGTCTTCTACTGATAGTGATTTTAAGGTTAGTCAGTATACGGAGAAGCTGAAGGCACTTACAACAACTGAGATGGCTCTGATAAAAACACTTGTGAACATTCAGAATAGAGTCACTACATCTGATGAGGCTCTTAGGGAGCTCACTACAAGGAACGTTGAGTTTGAGAAGAGAGTTGTCAAGGCTGAACTACAGAGCGTTGAACTTCAATCAAGGGACAACAGTAAAGAAGGCTCGAGAAGAAGCTCAGATTGCCCAGAACTCCTTTGCCTCATATCAGCAGAAGACGCTGGTGGTGCAACAGGCGTCTGAGAAGGCTAGGCTTCACTATGAGCATCTCGCCAAAGATTTAGAGCAGCAACAGGTCAGTATGAAAGTTCTTTCGTATGAATCCAGGTTAGACCTCGAGGTTTAAAATGTTGATCGGTACAAAAGGTCCCATGATTTCGATGATACGCTGCTGAGGGAGTTTGAGAAAGGCCTGGCAACTGCCAGGGTGTTCTTTAGTGCGAAGGATAGGTCTTCCAAAGAGGCTCACTTGAAGTGAGACCGAACAATATCTAAGAATCAGAGGGAGTCCCTAGAAGCGATCGAGAACCAACGGATTATGTGGAAAGCCTATTGCAAATCTATCAGAAAGGATCTTCACCCCATGTATCTCGAACTCCATTTGAAGGTATCCCTTGTGTCCTTCCATGTTGCTCAGGACAATGGCGCTCTGACTAAAGGGGTTGATGTTGGTCTTTCAACGGATGTAGATTATTCTCCCTTTACGTCTACTGATCTTGATGACAATATCTCCTGGCCAGATTTTGGAGACTTTAGTGAAGATCAAGACGATGATGTCCCTCATTCCGGTCCTGGGCATTCTTCAATTGCTGGGGAACAACTGATGCATCTCTACTTTTGTAGCTATTTCATATGTATTTACATTTGTAATATTTGACATACTATGACAGTTAATGTATATTTTTCCCTTATTTGCTTGTCTTCAAGATATGTACCATTTTATGTGCATGGATTCTTATACTTGCGTTCATTCATATTTTAGCACAACCTGAGCTATGCATGCTGACCCATGCCAGATTGATAGTTATGAATTAGGCTAAGCAAAACCACTTATATCCCGATCATATGGGATTGATAGCCCACTCTTTTGAGCTTGCGTTGTCATGTAATGATTGACTTATTGTCTCATTTTCGGTGGTCAACCACCCTTGGAAAACTGAACCGTACTCTGCGACGATTTGAGTTTTTTCTCGGGTAGATCTATTGTATTTTGTCGCACAGGTTCTAGTTGCTCCTGATCGTTTGCAGTATATCTTTCTGTTGAGCAGTGTTCGTTTGTAAACCGGTTATGCAGTTTATATTTATAGAATTTCATCTTTTATTTGTCAACTAGGTCGTTGGGATGTCTCCCAACTGATTGTTGATCAAGACTCGCTGCGATAGGGCGTAACTTATCCTACCACCTTTATAAGCATCTATGGTTATGTCTGCCTTATCTTATAAGTAGGATTTGCACCTTATCCAACATTTGGCACATCCTGTTGGGTTTGTATACTCGAAGGCGCCCTAACAATGCTTCATATGCACTCAGTTAGTTTCGGTGAGTGTGCACTGTCTTGATGACTTATGCTTTCAGCCCCCTCACTGGGCCTTTCGGGATCCCTATCGGTTTCAACCGACACCTCAGGTATTGATAAAATCCGTTTCAACAGACAGTCGGTATATACTTCAATTGTGTGAACTTGAAAATACGGTCTCAGCTTTCTCGTTGTTGTTACTAAGGCTAAGGCCATTTGTTCTGCCGGGGAATATCTTGTTTTCGCAGGTAACAAAGCTTCATTGTTGTAGTATAAAGGCTTATGTATTCCCTCTTTCAATCTGACCAGTACTGACCCTGTCTCTACGTTTGTTACGGGCAGGTAGAGGTAAAGCACTTCCTCTTCAAGTGGTTTAAATAATATCAGAGCTTTTCCCAAGTATTCTCTGATTTTTCTGAACGCTTGCTCGTACTTATCATTCCATTCTACCCATTTGCCTTGCTTAATTGCTTTGAAAAAGGGGAGACATTTGTCTGTTGATTTACTTATGAACCGACTCAGTGATGCTAGGCAACCCGTCAATCTTTGGATTTCCTTATGTGTCTTAAAAGACCTCATTTCTTCCAAGGTTTTTATTTTCTCCAGGTTTACTTTGATCCCTCTTTGGTGAACTTGAAATCCCAGGAACCTGCCTGATGGTACTCTGAATACGCACTCTTTGGATTTAGCTTCATCCCATATTTTCGTAGTACCTCGAAGGTTTCCTTTAAGTCGATCGGATGATCTCCGAGCGTTACACTTTTGGTTAGCATATTGTCCACGTATACCTCCATATTCATGCCAATCTGTTGAGCGAACATTTGACTTAACAGCCTTTGGTAAGTTGCTCCGGCGTTCTTTAACCCGAACAACATAACTTTATAGCAATACAATCCCTAGTCAGTTGTGAATGAGGTTTTTTCCTCATCTGGTTCGAACATTCTGATCTGGTTGTAACCTGAATAGACATCCATGAAACTTAAAAGTTCATGACTGGCAGTTGCATCTACCAACTGATCAATCCGAGGTAAATGGAAGTTGTCCTTTGGACATGCTTTGTTAAGGTCGGTGAAATCTACACACACCCTCCGTTGGCTATTTTTCTTTTTCACCAGGACTACGTTGGCAACCTAGTCGGGATATTTTACTTCCTGAATGGATCCTGCGGCTAATAGTTTGTTCTCCTATTCCTTTATTGCCTTGATTCTTTCTGGGTTGAAGCGTCTCCTTTTCTGGATAACTGATTTCTAATCAGGATTCACTACTAAGTAATGTGAAATGGTCCTTGGATCGATCTCTGGTATGTCTGCGTGTTCCCAAGCAAACACATCTTTATATTCTTTTAGGAGTTTGAACATTTTGTTTTTAACGTGCTTCGTCAATTGGGACCCAAGTTTGACAGTTTTCCTGGGATCACTGTTGCTCATGGCGACTTCCACGGTTTGTTCCTTCAGGCCATTGTCACTCTCTGGCACTGCCTCTCTCGGGTCTAGATCAAACCCGGTCGGGGTTTCGGTCTTCGCCTCCGTTGGGTCTAGTTTTAGGTCTTCATCTTCATTGACAGCATCCACTTGCATTACCTCCGACTCTGCATTTTCCCTGTATACGGTGAGATTTGCATTCCTGGCCCACTCCTTTGAGCTTTTCATGATTCCCACTCTCGCTTAGGTCGAAAATTTCACATTGAGCGCTTAGGTCGAAAATTTCCGCTTTTATTTTGTTCAGGAATGGTCGGCCTAACAAAGCATTGTATGGCCAATTCTTAACATTTACGACCATAAAGTCCAGCAATACCGTTTTCTTATAAGGAAAGCTTCCAGCTTCTACTGGTAGTTTAACTGTTCCTAATCCCCTGACATCGTTTCCTCCTCAACGAAACCTTCAGTGGTTGGAGATTACTCCTCTATAGCCTAAATTGATCGAACGCCTCTATGCTTCAAATTTCTGCTGAGATGCCATTGTCGATCAGTATTCTTTTTACTTGTCTATGCCTGATGCGAACTGACACAACGATCGCGTCGTTTGGTCTGACCTCCGACTCGTGTGCGTCTGCTTCAGTGAAAATTATTGGTCCCCATCCTTGCTTTGTTTTTTTCTGATCAAGACCTAGATGATTCACCTCCATACTCCTTTAGCTGTTCATGGCTTCCCTGACTTCAGACTTCCTTTCTCGGCTACTACTTCTAGTATTGGGGCGACCAAAAATGGTGTTGATTGCTCCGCTGTCCAAGTCTTTCTTTGGGCTCTTATAACTCCAATCCCGATCCACTGTATGGATATCCTTTTGCCGATCTTCACCTCTTCTGAGGATGACATCAATAAGATGACCTTATAGGATTAACATCTCAATGTAATCCCTAAGTTGGCAACACTTGGAGGTTTCGTGATCATTCTCCTGGTGGAATCGGTAATACTTGGTAGTATCTCTTCTAGTAAAGTTTGACTGCCTCAGAGGTTTTTTATATAAGTTTTTATCTTCTATCATATTCAGAATTTCCTCATGCTTTCTGGCTAATAGGGTATACTTAGTGTACGGGCGCCTTGGGTTCCTCCCCATTCTATTATCATCCTTTCGCCCGTGTTTTCTTTTTTCTCTGTTGCCCTTCTGGTCATTCTTACCGTTGTTTTTTGAACCGCTTTCTTGGCTCTTTTAACTGCTGGCAGGACAACCCCCATGTATAAATTCTCCCCCATGGGTAATCTGTTCTTCTTCTGCCATGGCGTATCCCCCTACATGATCTATCATGCTTGCATTTGTGGTCGGTCTCCGCAGTCTCAGGCTTAAAGTAGGTGACTATGTTGCAAGCTGTTTATGAATGCTGACACCACCACGTCATCGTTAGGGTCCTGAACCTCCGATACCTCCTGTGAAAACCTGGTTAGATAATCTTTTAATTTTTCATCTTTTCTTTGCCTCAAGGTAAAAAAAGCTGACATTGATTTCCTCCGCTGGAAATTTCCGATAAATTGTCTGGTGAATGCTCGTGTCAATCCTTCGAAACTCCTGATGGATCCTGATGATAATCCTACGAACCACCTGCACCCTTGATCTCCCAATGTCTGAGGGAACATACGACACATGAGGGAATCATCATAGTCGTGCTGAGCCATGATGCTTTGGTATCTCCTGACATGTTCCCGCGGATCAATATTGGCTTTGAATTGCTCCACATGCTGAATCCTAAACTTCTCTGAAAAGTGGGCCCACCTTATGGCATCAACAAACGGATTCCCAAAACTCCCGACCAGAGGGTTATCTTGACTTTGCTTTTTCTCCAAAGCTTCTATCCTTCTTAGAAGAACTTCACGCTCTCTTTCGGGCTCGCCACGCTTATCTAACCTTTGGTGGATTGTGAGCCAATACGGGTTCCTTCGTTTTCTGAGAGCACGCTTGTCATCGCTTACATTCGATCAGGGCTTCTTACTCCGTCCATCATATCTGACTTCTTTCTCAAAGTATTGTCTTGCATCGTCGTACCCTGCGGTATCCTTGCGTGGGCCTATCTCCTCACGTTCCTTCGCTCTTATATCCTGGTATGGGCTAATTCTTCTGCGTGAACGTCCTATTTTGTCATGTTTCTCTGTCCTATCTCTTCTAGATTTTTGGGGTGCGCCTAGAGTAGTTGATACGATCTCATCTCATAGTGCACATTGAGTCCTTGAGCTACCACATGTGTGGAGAGCTGGTACAGCAAATTCAGATTTGCTTTAGCATTTATGCTAATTCCCTGTCTAGTGGCATCATCAATGATTCTTCACAGGGATTCTTAAATTTGCCTTAATGCATCTGGAGATATTCCCGTAGTCAAGCCCATGGTCGTGACGGCCTCCTGTCTGCTTGATGGTGGAGTTCCTGAAGGTGGATCTGTTCCTGGTACGTCGACGTCCACGAAATTAGTCTCTCGTGAGACGTCAACGTTGCGTGGGGATGAATCTCTGTCAGTGCTAGAAACCATGATTTTATTTTATATGACTAAATTTTTGGCTAATTATAATGTCGGAGGTTCAGCCCTTCTTCTAGCTCCAGTTGTTGACGGTGATTTTTGGATGGATCACACGTCGAACATAATGTATATGAAATCACACAATTGAGAACAAGTTAAAAGAAACACAAGGATTTTACGTGGTAAAACCCCAAGAATGGGGAAACGTCCACTGCTGCCGGAAACCGGTGAGGAAATAACTTCACTATGAATAATCATTTACACACTCAATCTCTCGTGTTTTCTAGAATTTTTTTTTCTCTTTTTTTTTTCAACCCTTCATGGGTATTATTAGGATCTATTTATACATGCATAGAACCCTAATTCATGTTATACCAGTAAATAAAGTTGACGTGTTTGAGTCGTTTTATTATTCTTTCCTGTTTCGCGTTCCTCATGCATTAGATCCCTTGCCTAATTTGGAATTTGCCATCGATGGGGAAACTAGCTTCCAAATCAAAGTGTGCTTCGAGACACCTTATTGGAGTAAGACTCATTCTACATGTATTAGATAGTCTCCACGTGTTGTTCTGCCGATCATCCACCGAAACCCGACCAAGCTTTATTCACCCCGATCGGTTATTCGATCCCGACCGGGGGTTTTGTTTCGACCGTCTCATTAGCCCCGACCAGGTGTCATGAGACCATCTTTGGTTAGCTTAGGTAGGTTCAGGAAGGATGACTTTTGGTAACATGGCATCTCTATGTCCCGTATCTTTGGGTAATTACGCTTACTCATCATTCTTCAGATTTTACCAATAACAAAACCGATTGATTAATTTTAGGTTCAAGAAACCGACCCCCAATTCCCACATAAAGACCTTGAAAACTTGATTTGATTTTAAACAAAATGTTTTTTTTCTTTTTAAAGATCGGTCTCATTCCATAAAGATTTTTGGGAATTTGAACTGATGAACGCTGAAACGACATACCTAATATTCGCCCATAAATCATAACAAATTAACGTCAATAACAGAAAAATAATATGAGATAAAATAAACCAATAACAATACAAGATATATACGTGGAAAACCCAAATAGGATAAAAAACCACGGACCGTCAGAAAGATAGAGAAAATTTCACTATATGATAAATTGTTACAACCATATACTTCAGGATTCTCTCTCACACCTCAACCCCAAACCACAGAGCTTTATCAAGTCCCCAAGCTCTCAAACCGAGCTTTACAACATGACTCTCAGCTCACAATGCTCACAAAATCCTCACCAAGAACCCATCAATATCCTTTAGGTCTCCTCTGAATATCAATCACGGATCTCTAACTTGATCCATTGATATTCGCTTAGATCTCTCATTGGATATTCTCATGGGCCTCTCACCTGGATCTCACTACTCTCTGAAGTTACTTGGTATTTCTTTTTGGCTCCACATAAAATAACCTTGATACAGGGTTCTATTTATAATAGTTAAAGGGAGTTTAAAATAAAAAGAAATCCTACTCCTAAACATACAAGTCTTTCTTATTCCGTAAAAAAAAAAGATTGTTTCCTTTTATGCACAAGTCTTCGTATTCCACGTAAAGAGAATTCGTTTTCCTTCAAGCACAAGAACTTCCCAGAAGAAAACCTTTCTTTTTCCGCACAACTTCCAGTATGTGTGCAAAATACGCTGTCACCGTGGTCTGGGTCACGGTTGGCAACCCGCACCCTACACCGCAGAATACTTATGGAAACGACCTCTCAATAAATCACAGTCCGCGTCTCTTGCCTTCACCGCAGTCTACACCACGCTATACTCATTGGAATAAACCTTACCATGTGTCGCGGTCCAACCGCCTTGTCCAAGTCGGGGTCCACGCCGCTGTTCCTTTCGGAATCTGTTTTTTCAATTCTTCTTCAGTCTTCAAACCTCTCTCAGATACCATTTTCAACTTTCAAACGTTTTCCCACGTCTCTAGGAAGTTCCACATCACTTTAGTTTCGTTTAGTTAACATTGGATTCACTTGAAAATACGAGTCAAAACCTAACAGAGATCTCCAAGGATGTTGGTGGTGATGGAGATTGGATCTCAACAAATATTTTTTGGGATGAATTTTTTATAATTTTTGAAATTTTTCAGCAAACTTACCATACGTGTTTTTAATGTTTTTATTTTCATAATACTGCTTTCCACATATGCTACCAGACGCATTTTTAGATTTCGAAACTGAAACTAAACATTATTTTCATTTTCATTTTCATTTTTCTTTTCGAAAAACAATAAATGAAAAACGATTACAGGATGCACTCTAAACTACATTTAGTGCCCGTTTGGAAGAGCTTGTCTACTGACTAAAAAAGTTTTTTGATTAAAAAAGCTCTTTTTAAAAAATATTGTGTCGTTTGGTTGTCACCCAGTAGAGCTTTTAGATGATTAAAAAAGATGTTTTACGTCTATTTGGAGAAGCTCAAATTTTAGATTTTTCCAAGTAGATCTTTTTTAGCTTTTTTAATAACTCTAAAAAGTCTAATATAACCTTATCATTTAAAATAGTTTTTGAATATTTTGGAAATCTTACAGTTTAAAAAAACTTTTTCTAATTGACAACCAAACGACCAACATCTTCCTATTAAAAGCTCTACTTTAGGTCTACTTCTAAAAAATCTATTTGAAGAAGCTCTCCCAAACGGAATACTTTCGTTAACTTTAATGGTTAACTATTGATAAATTTGTCATGGTTTTTGTTACAATCACATATTTTATTTGAATTTTTTTAAAAAAAAAGTTGGCTAGTTTTAGTTTTAAATTTTAATAGGGTAATATTAGATGGAATTAAATTTTATCTAGTCACTTATTTGTTGTTATCACATTAGTTGTTATAGTTTGAAATTATTGTATTTCTTGTATAAATAAAGATTTGCTATCAATAATTGTATATATAAGTTTCTTTCCAACCGCTGTGTTAAGTCTGTATTTCTCTCGAAACAAGCAGGTTCGTATTTTTGCTGTCATCAAAATGTGCACAAAATAGTTTGTATTATTTTTAGCCAAAGCTCAATCCCAACTGTTATCAGACCGGAAAACTAGTGAAATTACATCAAATGTCTTGTTGGAAAATACGAAAATAATAAAATTTTGTTGTCCAAAACTTAAAGTGAGAAGATAATAATAATTGAAAAAAGAGTTGTCTGACTCTGTCAAATAACTCAGATATCAACTTTTGTGTAGGATTGCATTGATAAGCACGTATGACACAACAAAACAAAAGCCTACTACAGTACTACTACCATCTGAAAACCCTCAATCAGTTATTAATGAATGCTTGGTTCAAAATAAACCCATCAAAAGTTCAACTTGTGCGTGCGAGTGAGAGAGTTGCTGCATGCCTTTAAGATTGATTACGGTTATTGTCAACTACCGGGTTAGCATAATTATTAGAATTTTGGTTTTGCTTCCATAATGTTAGAAGTTCGTATCCTCTCACGATAAGTACTTACACGAAAAAAGTTCATAGTGTTCTATTTTTTGAAGATTGTAAGATTTGTCGTGGTTTCAATTTCGATTTGGTGGGGTTTGCTTAATCAGTGAGTTCGGAAAATTTATAGGAGACAATAATACTCAAAAACAATTTTTTTTCCTTTTAATAGTATTTAATTGATAATTGATAAAAGCACCTTTTAGGATCACATATGTACTTGAAATGGTTTTAAAAGGGCAGCCTAGATTCTTTCTCGGGAACCTTATATAATTTTGATTTGAAATTTTGCAATAAAGTTCTTGGTTAGAAATCACTTGACATACGTTGTTTTGGAAAACGCCCATAAATATTTATATGAAAAGACATTTACCAAGATTATTTTTTTTCAGGAAATGACTCTCAAATACTCGAATAGTCGCACGCTATTCTGAAGAGTTGCAGATATAAAGGTAATAAAATATGAGCATGTTTTTATTTTGTTATAATCGGTACAAGATTTATTATAGAGTTTTAAATATTGTCTCATAATTTAGAGATGGATTCAAAGTCTAATACATTGATGAAAATGTATATTTTATATATAGACATATTGTGTACATATGTGTAGTATATATATTTATTTTTAGTTATTATGTGTATGAATATTTATTCATGTTTATAATCAAAGTAGTGAGACGTGTGTAAGATTAATAATAAGTTTAGTTGATTTTATTTAATGATCAAAACACTCTTTTTGTATCCTAGCTTAGGTGCTTAATGGAAAGACCTTGAAGGATTTGAGCACGTGTTAGAGCATTGAGGATCTCAAGAGGAACTTCAAAGATAGGGTTTTTGGAACCTAATCTATACATTGCTCGAGAGAATGATCGGATGATCAATTGATCACACACATAATTATGCATTGCATTTGGAGTGTCATATGATGTTGTTTGACTGTGGAGTTTCATGTTTAAGAAGCATGAGGTTCATTCCTTAGGTTTTGTTTAGTTCCGAAAGTATTTTTCAAGGTCTTTAGAATTTTCAAACTGACATTTACTCATTTTTCGATCATAACTTTGTAATTAGTTGCTTAAATCGATGAGTTTTGAAAACTTATGGAGAAACCATAATTATATACCTTTTCAACGGTACATTACACGAAAGTATTGAACATAATTTGGTTGAGTTTCGAAGAATTCAAAGTTAACTATGAAACAAGGGTCTATTTAGCGGCTCCTCATCGCTAGCAACGGTGGCACCTGTACGCCTCTTGTGTTAAAACATATTTTCATCTTATCTCTGTCGTATTACGTGCTTTTGACCTCCTGCTGGTTTCTAACATTCTAAAAAGAAATTCATATTATTTCAAAGTGTTTTCAACTTGAAAATACTTGTTTGAGTTAGTTTTAATCTTTGATTTTTTTGAAAAGTGTTTTTTAATGTTTTATTCAATTCAGGAAATATCTCTCACTCTTAAATTTGTGAAGATCATCATTGCATTATGTGCACTTGTGCTCACATTGTTATCAAAATCTAGGGAAAAACTTGGATGCACCGCGCTAGAATTTGACTGTGGTTCTCAACGATTGACATGTGTTATTTATTAAAGTTTTTTTTTTTTTCATTTTCTCTCTACTGGCTGAACCGAATTCTCTCTTCCTCTCTTCTTCCCCATATCTCACCGTCTACTTGCCCGTCTTGCCGTGACCATCGTCGTTTCGATCTCGCCATATTCCGTCTTGAAAAGTTCCTTCTCCAACACCAGGAGTTCCTACGATAGCCTTTCCCTTCGGTCAGCTGGACCAACACCAGTCATCTTCACCGGCGGTTGATGCGGATCTCCTCCGACTAAAGGAAATCGACGCGGCCATCCTCCGATCAGAGGAGATCCAATGCAGACGGAGAAGATCTATGTCGGAGGAGACCAACGACTCCTCTTCCCCACTTTTGTTTTGGGTTTGGTTTTTGACGTTGGGGTTCAGTGATTCTGATATTTTTTTCTAGGTTTGTTTTGGGACATTGGTTGAAATATTTTTTCTGGGTCTGGTAGTTCAATCCTTTTGATTTCTCTTGGATTTTATTCTGATCAAAGTACATTGATTGCTTCAGATCATATGATGGCAATAAAGATGTTCAACCAAGTGCATCATTTTTGCTCTTGATATTAAATCACTTTTTGATAAGTGTTGTGGTCAATGAAAGCATCAACATAGAAACACACACAATCAGCAATCTTTGAACAAAAATGTGATCAAGGAGAGAAGTTCTAAGCCTTTTGAAAGTTAGCAACACACCGCTTTTCTTAGAGCTCCCATCTCTCATTGTTTCAAGACTTCATATAGCCTTCCCAGTTTGAGAAGATAGAATAATTTATGCATTCTTAAAACCTTTAGGGGCCGTTTGGTACGAGGTAATCAAAATAATGTGATTCCTGGTAAAGTGAAACCCAGTAATGTGATTACTGGGAAAGTTGTATGCATGTGTTTGGTTGTGTATGAGAATATTATATTGGATTCCTGAGAATATTAAATAATAGTGTTTGGTTGAACATGGGAATTTGTTTTTATTTTTTATTAAAAACTAAAAAAACTAAAAAAATTTAAAAAATTTTAAAAATTAAAATCAAAATCTTTTTATATACTTAAAAAAAATACCCAGATCCATTTCTCAATTTTTTTTTTCTTTCATCTCTCTCTCTCTCTCTCTCTCTCTCTCTCCAGATCGCCATCGTCCTTGCCTCCTTGTCTTTGTCGTCGAAGCTCGTTGTCGTTGTCGTTGTCATCTTCATCGTCGAAGCTCGCCGCCTTCGTCGTCCTCATCGAAGATCACCGTCGTCGTCGTCATCATTGAGCAAACCCGGATCTTGTTTACTCAAGATGTGTGCAATTTTTTTTTTTTTTTTGTGTTTCCGGTGGTGTTTAAGATGTTGATTTGTTAATGTTTTCATATAAAAGATTATTTGTGAGTTGATTTGTTAGGATTGAGATTTGGGGATGAATTGAAGAGGAGAAGATTTAATCTAGGGTTTGGGGATATTTTTTAATTAATTCTGAGTAGATCCTGAAGAACAAAAGAAGTAGAAAATAAAATAAAAATAATTTTTTTTAATAATGGTGGGTCCCACAATGGGAATCAAATGGAGGTAATCTTAAACCCACCTATTTTGGAGGGTTATGTGATTCCCATGGCATTCACATTCCCGGGAAATAAAAAACTCAAACATGCTACCAAACATGGGAATGCTTTGAGATTCATGGGAATGCTTTGAGATTCCCATTCCCATGCAAAGATACCACCATACCAAACGGCCCCTTAAGTGCGTATGAAGAGAGTTGAACTAAAAATGGAATAGGGTTTTTATATATGTAAAAAAAAGGAACTTCAAACTTCTGAGTTTGTTTTTGCTTCAGAGAGGACTAAGAATTTATAGAAGAGAAGCTGGTTTTCCAGGTTACCACAAGCAATAACATATGCTCTTGCAGGTTGTTTTTCTTTAGAAGCTTTCCCAATTGTTTTTCTTGACTCCTCTATTTTTGAAGAGAGAGAAAAACATGTGCACTATTATAATTTGGTGAGATTGGAACGACGACCGACGATGGTCCGACCGTCAAGTAGACGATGAGATTTGGGGAAGAATAGAGGAAGAAAAAAATCGGTTTCAAAGGAAAAGGGCGAAAGGTAGAGAGAAAATGAAAAAAAAAAGATTTAATATATAACACGTGTCATCTATTGAATGGAATCGATGCACCACCATCAGATTCTAGCGTGGTGCATAGGTTGCACCCAAGTTTTCCACCAAAAATATGTTCTTTGTGAGAGTTGTAGAGTGTTTGAGGCTAGTTATTTGAATTCATACATGAGCATTTAGATAATTCTCTAGAGTGAATAGAGATTGAATTCTTGATAGGTTTGAGAATCAAGAAGAAGATTTACAGAGACCATACTCTCGTGAGCAGAGTCTAAAAATTAAATAGCACTTTTTGGTTGTGACTTTTCAACAATCTGTGTTTTATTAACTTATGTTTAAACGACACATATTATGGTGAACGGATAAAAATACCCTCAACAGTTGTTCCACGTCAGTTTTCTTTCATTCAGTTTACAGTGACAGAGTTGTGAAGTAGAGAGAAAAAGTCTTTTGAAACCCAGGCGAACACTCAAACGGTGATGGAGTGGCGCTACGCTGATGCATTTAGGGGTCGAGCTCCGATTGTTAAAATTGTTGAGTGTTGAGATTTTCGAGTGGGGAAGAGGATGAACTGTAACTTAGTGGTTGTGTTTCGAGACAATGTTACAAAAGTCTTGGACAAAAGTCTCAAACAGTGTGACAAAAGTCTCGAACAGTGTTACAAAAGTCTAGGATAAAAGTCTCGGAAAGCTTATACAAAAATCTCGGAACCTGTTATAAAAGACTCGGACACAATTTTCTATACAAAAGTCTCTGAACCTATTATAGAAATCCCAGACAGTGTTATAAAAGTCTCAGACAAAAGTCTTGGACAATGTTACAAAAGTCTCAGACATCTTTATTGATCCGAGAATTTTGTAACACTATTCGATACTTTTGTTTGATATTTTTGTAACACTGTCCGAGACTTTTGAAAAAACTTTAACTTGTTCCGAGACTTTTACTAACCTCTATATGGTTCATCGTCTTTCCCAATCTAATTGGTATTCAAAGTCAAATCGTTCAAGTTACATGTCTTGTTTTTCACCGAAATCGAAATTGAGAGGCAAGAGACAACATTATATATTACCTTGTTTAAAATGCAATTGCTCAGCATTTGCATTTTTTGAAGTTGCATAATATCACTCATCTTATCAGTTTGATATTCAGAAACTGATAAGATGATTGATCTTATGTAACTATATGAACGTCAAACTCGTTGAAGAAGAAGATGAACGTGGATTTCAGTTTACAGAGTTTTTTAATTTAAGACAATTAGAGAAAGATGTAGATCTCAGATAACTTCAAAGTATCGTCCAAAAGTCAAAGTAAAAATAATAATTAAAAAATGTGTACATCAAGGGTATTTTTGGAAGTTACTTACTTTGTTGCATTTTAAACATAAGTTATTAAAACAGAGACAATATTAAAAAACCAACTCAAAAAACTGCCAAAACCTTCC
This sequence comes from Dipteronia dyeriana, assembly GCA_032871835.1. Classification (NCBI taxonomy): domain Eukaryota; kingdom Viridiplantae; phylum Streptophyta; class Magnoliopsida; order Sapindales; family Sapindaceae; genus Dipteronia; species Dipteronia dyeriana. The sequence continues at coordinate 72,919,441 of CM065300.1, read as the reverse complement.
TCGTTAGCAAAGGAAGAAGACTTGTAGAGACTGTACTTCTATGGACTCTGGGTTATAATTCTAGTTGTTGATGTAAACAATCTATCAACTAGCGAATTCAATACTAAATGAAATTTAAAAATATAATGGAGAATAAATCAATCCATTTCAAGTTTACTTTCAATAACTGTTCAATGCCCTTTGTTTACTGCCCTTTATATAAAAGTAAATGTTGAACCCTCTACCCTTATTTTTTAGATGTGGGGATTGCCTACTTATATATAAATGATTTTTTTTTCACAAGTAAAATGTAAACTTGAAATGACACTACTAGAAAATCCTTCGTTGTAGATGTGTATCTAAACGGACACAACATCCGCTATCTATTTAGTTGTGATAGAAAATATCATGTTTTGATAACGGGCACTGTCCGTAATAAATAATGTCGTCTACAACAAACAACAACTGTAGTAAATGAAGTAGTTACCACAGTCAACGCACGTTATCAATGCTTTATTAACAATAGGTTTTGTTTGCTTTAGAAACTCTTACGTTTTTTTTAAAAAACAAATATTTGGGGAATTCATATTTTGCCCATCCGAAAATTCTAGAAATTTTAATTATTTTTGTTTTTGCCTTTTGAAATTGAAATTTATACGATTTTTTTTGGAGAAATTTATATGCTTCTAGAATCCATATTTTATTCACCCATTCTTTCTCTAGTTCAATATCAATAATTTTTTTTTTGTAGAAATCTCGTGTGTTACATAAAAAGAAAAAAATATATCTAAAAAAGTGAAGAAATAATAATTATCACACTCATAAAAAATATATATATAACCAAAATTAACACTTACATAATTAAAATAAAATGATAAATTAAAAACTAATAATTATGAATAATATAAAAATAAGAGAATTAATTGCAATTATATATAAAACAAATAAACTTATACAATAAAGTACCAAGAAAAATAAGATTTCTTTTTAATTAAGCAAACATCTTAAAAACCAAACTATAAAAATTATTATGTGTTAGAGTAAGACACAAAGAAGATGAAGGACATAAACCCAAAATAACAAAACTAACTTTTAATTACACATCAAGAAAATCAAAACAATAGAAATATAGAATGAAACATATTTTGGTGAAAATAAAAAAGAAATGATTAAATGAGAGAGGAAAAAGTGTGATAACATGAAGAAAATGATAGTTTTATAGAATGAATAAGTATATATAAAAGAGTTTTGTTATTGGTGGGAGATTAAAAGTTTTGAATTTTTTTTTAAAGAATAAAGAAGTATAAATAAAAGAGTTTTTGTTATTGGTGGGAAATGAAAAGTTTTTAATTTTAGCGGGAAATGAAAAATTAAAAAAAAAATCCCACCGATTATCTTTAACAACGGACATTATCCGTAATGATTTATTATAATCTACAACAGACTATGTCCGATATAAATGTAAAACTTCTACAACGAGTCTTTATTTGCCTGTTTTCAATGTATATTTTATTACAACAGTCAATAAAGGTATGTTGTTAATGTAAATATATACAACGGGCCTTTAAAGGCCCGTTGTAGATAATCATTTCTACAACAAGCTTTTAATACCCGTTGTTAATATGTTATTAATCATTTCTACAACAAGCTTTTAATGCCCGTTGTTAATATGTTATTATCTTTGATAATTTTTCTTGTAGTGTGAGTCAATTATTTTTCACTATAATCTTTTCTTTTATGTTCTAGTTTCTTTCAATCTTTAATATTTCAATATTTCTTTAATTAAATAATATAATAAAAATATTATTTTTTCAATTTCACGAGTATGTGGGACGGGTTTTGGTGCCCTCAAAACCCGTGGGTGCATGAAACCCGAATCCAAACCCACTTAATTTCACGGGTGGGGTTGGTTGGATGGTAAAAGGTTTCAAAGGTTCGGATGTGTGAGTTTGACAAAATCAGTCCGAACCAGATCCATTGTCATCCCTAAGTATAATGGAACTATATACGATACAAACTTAAGTGTTATGGAACCACATACCTAGCTATTTTATCGAAAATTAAGTGTAGATCAAGAAAATAATAAATAAATAAAAAACTTTAAAAGTCACATAGAATTAAGAATATAATTAAAAATGCAATTCTTCACATCACTATCGGTATTATAGTCAAAAGATTTGTTTACCTTTTCACATCTTTTGATTTATGAAAAGAATTATTATTAATTAAATTAATGATAGCTAAGATAATCGAATCAAGAAAAGGTTTTTCCGTATTTGATATATATATCAAGCTCTCATCGCCAAGTTTATTCTCTCATAAATAAAAATACTATCCCACTCACTTGACAACCTAAGAAAATATATAGGTTTTGTACATCACCCGAACAATTCATAAATTAGGATAGAGTAGGATGAATATGAGGTAATTTGGCAATAATACATAGATTCCATAGTTATAACTAATAATAGTTTAAACGTGATGTGTGTATATATATATATATATTGAAATTCAATATTGATCGGTAAAAAATCTATCAGAACCAAATAAAAATCACAAGATTAATCACAACTAAACGTAAAATCCAGAATACAATTCTTATTTTAAAAAATGAATCTTTTAATATTCTATAATTTAATAAATAAATATAAAACTCAAACCGTTATTAAAACACGTGAAATAGAAAGTGCATTCTTTGATGTTTTAGTTAACAGTAATTTAATCTCAAGTCTAATAAGATTGATTAATTAGTCCCTAACCTTTTGAACGTATGCGAATGTTGGGATGGGAAAAATAAAAGAAACAGGAAAGATTGATTGATGGCAGGGAATAATGGAATATTAAGGCTGCTGTGAGAAAGGAATGTGAGAAAACTCCAAACAAAACAACCCAATAAAAACCGAAAATTAAGTTTGAAAGTGTCCGGAGAAGCAGCTCTTTTTGAACTTTGAATAACACGCATGACATATCAAGCTGACACAAATATCTCTCTTTCTCTTGTTTTGGTTTGGTGTTGGTGGCTCTTCTTTTTAAGCTTCCAACATGGATTCTCTTTGCCAGTGCAAAACCCATCATCACTTTTCTCAAGAGATAGTACTAGATTCTAATTTCACACCTTTTACCTTTCATTATCATCTTTGTTTTCTTTTATATTATATGTTGTTGCATGGGAATATTTATGAGTTAGAGTAGTGTGATTTGTGAATTGTGATGTGTTTGGTCATTTTAGTAAGGCAGTATTTAGACCCCACTCTCCCTCTCAATGTCATCATTGCTGCTGAAATGGTGGGGATGGCCTGCTTCCGACCTTTTTCGGTAAGAGTAATGGAATGTCTCTATAGTCTTGGAAAAATATATCAAAATAATGCAACCCATTAACTGCTTTCTCTATTTCCTCTTTTTTATTATGAATTATTGAGTGTCAAACGATACAAACTAATCAAATCAACGGGGGTAGGTAATGTTAAACTTGTAAATGAATTTAGTTCACTTGCTCGGTATAATATGAGTCCAATTATCATATCAAGTTGATATTAAGGTACAATATCTAATATTACTCATCAATATAATACATAACTTCAACATAATGGATTTGGATCCTCTACTGTTCTAATATTTTTCCTGACATTTTAAAATATGTGATTGGTTGTTGGTAAAGTGGTTGTGAAAACCAATCACATCTTAACCACACATTCATTACAATATTTATGTGTCATGAGATTAGATGAGGTCATGAAAGAGATCAGGTCAGTAAAGGATTCAAATTCCAACATAATATGTCAAATGTGACAAAATCTCAATGGGTTTACATAGTAAATCTCAATGGGTTTACATAGTGCATCTCATTTAGGAGCCATTTTATATAGGATAGAAATGAGAATATGACAACATTCTTTTCTTTATTATCAGTTTTACTTTCATTTTTTTTTTACCTTAGGAAAGTGAAACTCATGGTAATTAATTCTTATCACGACTTAAACACATTAAACACAACAGATTCCTTTATCTTCATCCATCTCATATTCAAAACAAAAAATTGAAAAAAGCAAACACAACACAAGTACACAGAAAACCCAGAAAAAATCAAACCTGAAAACTGAATATCATACTGGAAAATCATCCTAATTTCATCATCAATCTCAAATACCAAAACTCAAAAAAATCATACCTTAACACCCCTTGAACACTAAAAATCAACCCTTTCACTATCAATCACCGTTGAATATTGAAACTTTTCTAGTTTATCTTTAGCTTATGGTTATGGTAATTTAATTTCATTTGTATTAGTTGTACTATGTAGTTTATTTTCTTATTTGTTTTACGTGTTAGTTTAGCTTCAGTTGGTAATGATGGTTTTTAGGTATGGCTATGTCAGTTTCTTGTTGTAATGGTTAATATCAGGATGTGTCAGATTATTGTAGCACATTATCAATCAGATGACAGTGTTAGGTGCGATCAAGTGGTTGCACATTGCCCCTGTATTTTGTATATAATCTTTATGTTAGTGTATGGATACATTGACGAAATGAATGAAATATATTTTGAAGTTTTCCACAGCTAATATTGAGTGAACTCTCTGGTTTTCTTCAAAAACCCGAGAGCATGGTTTTTATGTTTATGGATGGTTATTGATGTTTTAATGGTATGTATAGATGTTTTAATGGATTGATTTTTGAACAATGGTATCAGAGCTTTCATCTTTAAGGGTCCGTGAGGTTTGTTTTCTATTCTTTTTAGAATTTAGTGAGGTCTAAACACTTGAGAGTGAGAGACAAACACATATGAGTGAGAGCATGGCTACATCAAGCAATGTTACCCTTCATGTGCCTCAGTTTTCTAGGGAAAATTATCAGATATGGACTGTCAAAATGAAGTCCTATATGAAAGCATTTGGTTTATGGGATTATGTTAATGAAGACAAGCAACTTCATCCTCTAAGAGATAACCCAACAATAGCTCAAATAAAATAACATGAAGAATTAAAAATGAAGAGGGACAAAGTTGTTACATGTCTGTATTTAGCCTTGTCAGATTCAGTCTTCACAAGCATTATGCATCTTGACACTGTAAGGTTGATATGGGATGAGTTAAAGGAGAGATTCGAAGGCAGTGAAAGGGTGAGATCAGTCAAGCTGCTGACTCTCAAAAGAGAGTTTGAAATGTTAAGAATGAAAGAAGGAGAAACTGTCAAGGATTATTCATCAAATCTGTCAGAGTTGGTGAATCAAATGAACCTCTATGGTGACACTATTGAAGACCATAAAGTTGTGGAAAAGATGCTGGTAAGTTTACCAGATAAATTTGAAGCAAAAGTATATGCTATCGAAGAGTCTTGTGATCTCAAGGTTTTGAAAGTTTCTAAGATGGTTAGCAAATTTCAAACTCAAGAGCAGAGCCTTGTTATAAAAAAATGGTGATGAAATGGAAGGTGCCTTCCAAGCCAGACACAAAGGGAATCAACCATTCAAAAAGGATAAAAAAAAACGAGGTTATGGTCTAAGAAATGGTGATAAAAAAGGAAATGCAAAGCTTGACAGTAACTCTACGGAAGTTGGTACAAAGAACAAGTTTCCATCTTGTTCTACATGTAAAAGAACCAATCATTTTGTAAAAGACTGTTAGTACAAAAGGAAGACACAAATTCAGTGCAATTATTGTAAGAAATGGGGACACAAAGAGAGCTATTGCAAAGCCAAGCCAAAACATTAAACAAAACAGCCTGCACAACAAGCAAATTTCACTGATGAACAGACCCCAGATGATCATTTGTTCATGGTGACTCAGGTTTGCAATGCTGCCTCAAATGAAGTGTGGTATGTAGACAGTGGGTGCACAAGTCATATGGCCAAGGATGAAAGCTTATTTTCCTCTCTTGACAGAACTGACAGAACAAGAGTCAAGATAGGCAATGGTAATGTGGTACAGACTGTAGGAAGTGGAAATGTTCTAATTCATACAAATTCAGGTACTAAAGTTATTCATGATGTGCTATTCATACCTGATTTAGATCAAAACTTATTAAGTGTGGCTCAGTTATTGAAGTGAGGATACTCATTGTCATTCAAAGATGATTGTTGTGTTATTGTTAATTGTCATGATGTAGAAGTGGCTAGAATTAAAATGCTAGGTTATAGCTTCCCAGTCAATTTTAGACAAGTCAAGCATGTTTCCATATTATCTAAGCGTGATAACTCAATTATATGGCACAAAAGGTTAGGCAACTTCAATGTAAATGCACTGGTTTATATACAAACACATTACATGGTGGAAGGTCTACCAGAAATTATTAGAACTGAAGATGTTTGTGATGCATGACAGTATGGAAAAATGCATAGAAGGCTATTTTCAACAACAAATGTAACTAGAGCTAAAAGTAAACTAGAATTGGTCCACACTGATTTATGTGGTCCAATGAGCATACTCTTCTTGAATCAAAGTATGTACTTTTTATTGTTTATTGATGACTTTACAAGGATGACGTGGGTGTATTTCTTAACCAACAAAGCTTAGACTTTTGATGTATTTAAGAAGTTCAAAAGTATGGTTGAAATAGAAAGTTGATGCAAGCTTAAGGTGCTCAGATTAGACAATGGCAGAGAGTATACCTCAAACAGATTTAATGCTTTTTGTGAAGACATGGGAATCAAGCATCAACTTACTATTCCTTATACTCCACAGCAAAAAGGAGTCTTAGAGAGAAAAAGTATAATAGTAATGGAGATGACTAGAAGCTTGATTGCAAAGAAGAAATTGCCCAAGTCTTTCTAGGTTGAAGCTGTCCATACATCAGTGTATATCTTGAATTGGCTTGCCACCGAAGTTGTTCAAGGTATGACACCATTAGAGGCTTGAACTGGTATAAAACCCTCAGTGAAGCATATCAAAGTCTTTGGTTCAATTTGCTACACCCATGTAGCTGATGTGAAGAGAACAAAACTTGATGAAAAAGCTTAATTGGGAATTTTCATTGATTATGCAGTGAGTTCAAAAGGTTATAGGGTGTATAATGTTCATACCAAGAAAATTTTGGTAAGTAGAGATATGCAGTTTTATGAAGGAGCTCACTAGAATTGGGAAAACAAGCAAGTGCATAGAGATAGCATAAAGATTCAGCTTGAGATGAAACCTATAATAGCTTAACAAAATGACCAGAATTCACATGATGATGTAGAAGTTGATGATGATCTGACAGCTGAGTTTGATTCTCCTGTTTTGAAGACAAAATCCTTAGCAGAAATTTATGAGAGATGTAATGTTATGGTGAATGAACCTTCCAGCTTTGAGGAAGCTTCAAAGATGGAAGAATGGAAGATTGCAGTGTAGGAGGAGTTGAAATGATTGCTAAAATGAAACATGGCAGCTGGTTCCTAGACCAAGTAACAGAAAGATTATTGGTGTTAAATGAGTTTATAGAACCAAATTGAATCCAAATGGTTCTATAAACAAGTACAAAGCTAGGTTAGTGCTAAAAGGGTATTCACAAGTAGTAGGAGTTGATTTTGGAGACACTTTTGCTCCATTGGCAAGACATAAAACAATCAGGTTGCTTGCTGCCTTGTCTGCACAACATGAATGAAGATTGTATCATCTTGATGTCAAGTTAGCATTCCTTAATGGAAACCTACAAGAAGAAATTTATGTTGAGCAGTCATGAGGGTATGTGATTTCTAGGCATGAAAGTGATGTTTATAGGCTTCATAAAGCCTTATATGGTTTGAAGCAGGCCTGGTACAGCAGATTTGATACTTATTTTCTACAAAATGGTTTCAAAAGAAGTCAAAATGAAGCTACCTTGTATGTTAATACTGATGGGAATGGCAGCAAGATCATTGTCTCCTTGTATGTTGATGACTTACTAGTTACTGGTAATAATGATGATGGTATTGTCAAGTTTAAAGAAAGTATGCTCAAGGAATTTGAGATGACAGATCTGGGTGTGATGAATTACTTTTTTGGAATGGAAGTGCATCAACTCAATGATGGTATTTTTCTGACACAAGGAAGTATGCTATGGATGTTTTGAGGAAGTTCAAGATGGAAAGTTGCAAGCCTGTTTCAACACCTTTTGCTATCAATGAAAAACTCACCAAGTCAGATGGTGATGCATAGGCTGATGAATCAAATTACGGAAGTCTAGTTGGCAGTCTATTGTATTTGACAGCAACTAAACTTGACTTGATGTATCCTTCTGGTCTTCTTTCAAGATTTATGCACTTTCCCAGCCTTACTCACTTTGGAGTTGGGAAGAGGATCTTGAGATACTTGAAAGGGACTTTAGACTTAGGCATTTGGTATGAAAAATCTAATAGAGAATTGATTGGATATGTGGACAGTGACTGGGCAGGGTCTTTTGATGATTCTAAAAGAACGACTGGGTACCTTTTTTCTCGTGGAAGTGGAGCATTCTCCTGGAATTCCAAGAAGTAAGAAGTTGTAGCACAGTCAACAATAGAGGTAGAATATGTAGCTGCAGCAGCAACAACAACTAACCAAGCAATTTGGATCCGGAAGGTCCTTGCTGATTTAAACTTTATTCAATCTAAGCCTACTGTATTATGGTGTGATAATATTTCAGCTATTTCGATGGTAAAAAATCATATTCAACAGGGAAGAACCAAGCATATCAATGTGAAGTTCCATGCTATTAGAGAGGCTGAAAGGAATGGAGAAATTGAAATGCAAAACTGCAGGTCTAAGGATCAGGTTGCTGGTATTTTTACCAAGGCATTGGCCTCCGGTCCATTCATGGTATTAAGAAGCAAGCTTGGAGTCTCTAAGAAAATTTTCAAGGAGAACTGTTGAATATTGAAAAAATTTTAGTTTATCTTTAGCTTATGGTTATGGTAATTTAGTTTCATTTGTATTAGTTGTACTATTTAGTTCATTTTCTTATTTGCTTGACGTGCTAGTTTAGCTTTAGTTGGTAATTATGGTTTTTAGGTATGGCTGTGTCAGTTTCTTGTTGTAATGGTTAATGTCAGGATGTGCCAGATTATTGTAGCACATTGTCAATCAGATGACAGTGTTAGGTGTGAGCAAGTGGTTTCACATTGCCCATATATTTTGTATATAATCTTTATGTCAGTATATGGATGCATTGGCGAAATGAATGAAATATATTTTGAAGTTTTCCACAGCTAATATTGAGCGAACTCTCTGGTTTTCTTCAAAAAACCAAGAGCATGGTTTTTATGTTTATGGATGGTTATTGATGTTTTCATGGTATGTATGGATGTTTTAATGGATTGATTTTCTAACAATCACAAACACCACAAGTAAAAAACAAACAAACAAGAAATTATTATTTTTAAGCAAAATAACATCTGGAAATGGAGGAGTGCTCTATCTCAATAAAGAAGGAGCGACAACGCTCCATATTTTATAGGATGGGGTGATCTGCTCCGTCTCGTTGGTCTCCATCTCTAGCGAGATGGAGCATTGGTCCAATTTATACTTAAAAAAATTGCAAAAAAAATATAAGGTAAGGAGGCTTGGGGTTTGGTAGTGAAGATGGAAAATATGTAAGAATGATGTCTGATAATGAAGATGTGGGAGATGGAAGTGTGGGTCTGGTGATGAAAAGATGGAGGCGTGGGTCTGATGATGAAGATGGAGGTGTGAGTTTTGGTAGAAGTCTGATAAAGAAAATGATTTAATTTTTTTTAAAAAAAAATAAAGTTTGGAGTAATTTTGTCTGTTTTGTTCTAAAAAAATGCTATTCTTTTCTTCCTTTGTTATTACTTTTGTACTTTTAAATAGTGTTGTAACATGTTATATTATGAAGAAAATGAATTATTGATTATATTCGAGTTCTATTTTTTAACTCAAGCAATAATTATTTAAGTTACTTCTTAACCAAATGATATGGAGTATGATTCAATTTTCATTTAGGAAAATCAAACACGAACTTGTTTTTTATATATATATATATATAAAGTATTTAAACAATACTAGTTTCATGTATATTAAACTTGCATATTTGTAAAACAGTATAATACTAGTTTTAAGTATATGAAACTAGTGCAATTGTAAAACAATACTAATTTAACGTGTATAAAACTAATGAATGTATGACATTGAAAACATGCTCGTGTATCCATGTACAATCAAAACATTCCCAAGAATCCGACACAATATTCTTATACATAACCAACCACAAGTATAAGTTTCTCAGAAATCAAATTGCTATGTTTAACTTTTTCATAAATAAAAAAACTTTAATTACTTCATACCAATCGATCCCTTAGGAGTAGTAATTGTTGACACGACTCGGTGACATGAAACGATATTTACAGGTTTTGGTTAGATCTTATTGGTCCGTTTAGTAAATTAGTCGTGTTTGGGTTGACACTCTTCTAACCCGTTAACCATTTAATACGATTAAATGTCAATGATAAATTTGTAACTTACAATTATATAACTGTAAAATTTAATATTTTCTAATCAAAATTCTAAATTTTAATCATTTAATTTCTTTAAATGGTTTAATTAGAATTTTTAGATTTACTTGAGAAACCCTAACCACTTAAAGTTGCGTTAACAAATAAACCACAAATACTTCGGTTGTAAATGAATTAATGGAATTAAGATTTATCACATGTCATAATTGACCTAACTTAAAAATTAATAGGTTAAATAGGTCTGATCGGATAACCCATTAGTATTGGGTTTCAGTTTGTGACACTAATCTTAATATGCTGTATTTGAGTTGGGCAAAAACTAACGAACCGTTTTTGGGTTGATTCAAACACGACACGTTAACTCATATTGTCATCACTAATCTCATTGAATCCAAGATATTTTACGATCTAACGCTATAAACACACTTGTGAGATTTATAGACAATTGTGAAATAATATGTAAAATGTTAGAATTTTGATGGGTTGATGGTTACGATAAGTCTTTTGCTACCAAAGCAATGATCCTTCAATATAATTTAATTATGCATTTCAGTAATATTTTTCAAAATTGTAAATGTTTCTAATTCTTTTTTCTAATATTATAATATTTTTGGCATATCTTTTTTGTAGGTTAAACTTATTAGCAATTCAATTTATTTATTTTTACATGGATTAGCAATTCATTTCAATCATTGCAGGATAATGCGACATATTCCGGTCTTAAGAAACCTCCGGATCAATTGATTGACATTTCATAAACAATGAAATTACTTCTTCCAAAGCGTATAAACAACTTGGTAAATACTGGTATTGTCAATCTCAAGTTTTCACATGTAATTTCATTTCAATACCCACATTTAGCTTAGTCGAGATTACAATTTTAACGTCAAATTGATTATGTAGTATATATACCGACATTTTTTAATGTATTCATAAAATCAGAAGGCACCACTTTTCTGAAGCAAAATGATCACCAAGTATGCATTATTAAAAAAAGGAGGTCCATGTATTGTGCTTAATTATCCCAAGTCTCCGCTGCATATCAAACTTGGGAACTTATTAAAATATCCCATATATTTCACATTATTCTCCAATCTCCAAACTCCACCATCTAGTTTCATTATTAGCTGAACTTCCCCCATAATTTGCTTTTTCTTCCAAACTCTCCTTGCCTTTAAAAAAATCCCCTAAATACCCACCCTGCCATTACGAAATATGTTAAAGGTTCAAGGGTGAAGAGGTAAATTGTCCAAAACTATTTAACAAAGTATTAAAATTAAAAAAGTAATCAGAATTTAAAAGGAAAACAAAACTAATACAGAAAAAAAAAAAAAACACATTTATGGTTGGTAGAGATCCAATTGAAGGGAAAGCTCGAGTCTCCCCTTCACCGTGAATAAGGGTGGTGAGCATCTCAACCCCCCTTGTTCTGACCATAGAGATCCCCATCACCCATCTTCATTTTTTCTTCTTATAAATTATGATTTTTTTTATCTTTACCATCCATCTTTTAAGTTGGACGGTAGAGATCCATCTTTTTTGGGTTAATTTTTATTTTTATTTAAAATAAATTGTTTCAATCTCCACTATCCATCTCAAAAGATGGACGGTTGAAATCTATTTATTATTTTATTTTATTTTTTTGTAAATTTATTAAAGGTCAAATAGTAATTCTCATTATATATGAAGGGGTAAATCATAAATGAGTCTTTTCTCTTCTTAAGTTAACATCAAGGGATAATGGAGAAAAAAAAAACAAATTATAAGGGGAATTTTAGCAAATAATGAAACTAGAGGGTGGAGTGTAGAGAATAGTACAGTGCAAATAGAGGGGATTTAATAATCTCCCTATCAAACTTCTATATTTCTAAAGTAGACAGATGTAAAATCAGAACAAACAATGTGGCTTGCAAAAGATCTGAAATCTGAATGATTTAATAGGTTAGCTTCCTAATGCTCTGTTCTAAAAACATGTATTCTCGTTCTTAAATCAACATATAAGTATGTTTGAATCTGTGACCTGGACATCTACAAATGAATGTGTGAGAAAAAGAATAATTGGATACATACTGATCTACAAAATTTACCATTCAACAGTGTGTTGGAACTTGGAACAAAAACATGGATGTATGCTTAGCATAAATCAGCACTGACTACCTACCTCAATTAGTTCCAGGAACATATGCTTTTAGGGCTACTCTATTTGGTTAGAGTGTGTTGGAAAAGATGAGTCTAATTTAGGCACAATTATCTACTATTACTGTATTACATATTCGAATTCAGCTAAACTTGGAAATTCGCTAAAACATAAATGGTGACTTTGAGGACGAGATTCCTAATCTAACAGAAAACAAGAGCTGGGACAACCAGAAAAGGATTAAAACCTGAACAAATCAGTAAGACAGTAAAGCTATAAATCTTCTTCAGGAAACACATGAAACACTGACTTTGATGATGAGCTTCCGGTCATCTTCATAATTTTGAATGCAAGACCAAAGTAACATGCAATATTTTGTTCATTCATTTACAATTTGATCAAATGAGTGGAAAACCTATACCTCTCTTTCATTTTGTAAGGCGTGGTTTCAGATTGTAAAAATATTGACAAACATACTTGTCTAAGTGTTCCATTGGAGAGGTTTGACTGAATTTAGTAAGCATCATGAGTCGTAATCCCAGATAGGCTGGACTCTTTAGTTACGGTCCACTGGAAACAGAAGTGCAAGAAATCAATGTCACAATGGCTCAGCTTTAGATACCATTCCTCTACCTCTCTTCTGAACAAGAAAGCTTCCTTTTGAGAATCTCATTCTCTTTCCTTAGTTTCATCATCTTCAGTTTTAGAGTTTCAACATGCTGAATTGAAGTTGAATCTCTATGTTGTTCAACCAGCTTTGTTTTGCTAATCAATACTGCAATTTGCCACAGAGATTATTCACATTACACATCAGAATATAAACAAGCTCTCATACAGCACTCTGAAGACCAATAAACGATCATATGAGATTCCAACCAAGTACATGCCTTTCAGCTAAAAAGGATATGAATATGTTATAATATTTTAGCTGGTATTTAGAGTACAGCCAGGAACTATGTGATTAAAGGTTGGTGCTAATTTTTTCGCACTAATAAATCATATATTTAATTGCAAGCAATTGAAATAACATTTCATTTTACTTGATCAAACAAGCACCTTCTGTACATATAGGAAAGAGAGAAGCTACCTTACATCGGATGCATGGTGCATCCCACATTCGGATGCACTGTGCATCCTTATTCACTCAAGTTTTTTCAAATATGAACAAAAGTAACTGAAGCAATAACATACATTCCTTTTCCAACTCCCGGATTTTTTGGCACAACTCATTTTTCTCTTCTTGCTCAAGCATGAGACAATCCTTCAAATCCTGAATTTCAAGGTTATCTGTCACAGTACGATTGGAAAGCATTACATGTCTACAAATAAGAACTAGTAAAGAAATTAAGGACTTCACCATTAACAGGCCCTTACATTTTGATTCTATATCAAAGTGAACTTGATCCAACCTGTACGCTAGAGCTTGCATATGGGTTTTATGAGCTGCTAAATCTTGGCGGAGGTGATTTATGGTTGCTTCATTCGTCGCTTTTTCAAGTAAAAGGCCTCTGATAAATGTGAATCCTGGTCCTCTAAGAAAGAATGCCATATATTTGAGTACTGTAATTTTACTCTGTGAAAGTTACCTGATCTGAGCCTCAAAGTCTGTGAGGTTTGCTGCACACTCTTGCTTGAGCAAATCAATGGCCTTCCTAAGTTCCTGCTCAAAAATTCCAAGTTCTTACTGCAGCAGGTATTGTTAACAGAACAACTTTTGTAGTACTACACGTCTACACCTACAACAAATCAGTTTGAATTGTAGTTTTTCAATCCCAAGAGAGAATTGATATTTAACCAGAGAAACTGTGGGAGAAAAAGTGTTATCTTCAGAATATACAAGGCTATATGTACATTGGCTAAAGAGACCCATCAGGCAAAAGTCAGATCACTGGCTAGGAGGAATGAGAATTATAAGGACCAAAATAACTTACATTTTCTTTACTGAGATGTTCATCAGTCACTCTTTTCAGCTCTTCTTTCAAACTCTGGAATTTAGTATGGTAGTCAAGCTGTATTTCATTGAATACAAGAATTAATTTGCATGAAACATTTGTTTTTGGCTCCTCCATCAACTTTTCATCTCAATTTCCATAAATGTAAGAACATAAAATCAGGAAGGGTTCTTTTTTAATAAAATAAAATCAATGACGCACCTGATTGGCTAGATTGTTTAAAGATTCTGTGCAACATTTTTTCATCCGCTCATTTTCTGTGACATGGAATGGTTCTAAATAATGTTATGATGTAAACATAATATAGATTATTAATTCATGAGCATGTTTAATTGCAAATACAACAGTTGAAAAAACACCAGAATTCACAATTTCATATTGCATTTAAAAACAGAGGTGACAGTGACTTTAACAACTGATACTAACAAGAAACTGATAAACAAAAATGATATAAAAGGACATGTAAAACCTAAAAATGGATAAATGTTATCGTTAACAAAACAAAAAATATTAAAAGTGAGCAAAAATGACACTAACAAGAAACTAGCAAATAAAATTAAACCTAAAGTAAACGAAAGCGGCCATTGATACACAGAATACTGGTAAATGACAAATCGAGCAAAAGTAGTGTAGATAGACCGACCTTGTTTGAGAGTTTTACAACAGAATTCAAGAGCTTCTCTCTTTTTAATCTCCGCATTGCAGTTGGATTTCAGCAACTGTATCTCCATTATCCCATTCTTGAATTCCTTAAAATAAAAAGAATAAAAAGCTCTTTGTTGTTGTTAATTTCATAAATCACTTTCAAGTTTCAAGTTTTGAATCACAAAATCCATGTGCACTTACCTCGTAAATCTGATCGAAGCTGGACAGCACCCATTCCATTTCTTCCTCACTACTGGCCGCCATTTTTTCTCTTTTCAATTTCTGACTTCCACGTTATTTGCGATGTGCAGTGAATTTGAGACTTTTTTTTTAATAATATATTATATTTAGGGCAATTACCAATTAGGTCCTTTACTTTTTAAAATGTCCAAATTGATTGCGACTTTGTAAAAGTGACCAAATTGGTCCTCATATTTTCCATTTTTTTTTAGAAGTGACCAAATTAATCCATCTAACGATTTAACGGTGTTAAATATAATAGTTGACTTTAACAATTTTAGTTAAAGTACGTAAATACCCTTTATTTGTCATATTATAGAAAAATTATTTTGTTTTTTATACATTAAATTCACCATTATAATTACAACAAAATCAAAAAATATTATTAATACAACACCATTTATATCTTTTTTAATTAAAATTATCTAAAAATATATAAAATTATTTTAATAAAAAAATGTCAATTATACCCTTATTTCATAAACAAAGTTAAAATTCATTTCAAGTTTAGACTTTTACCATTTTTATATAATTGATTTTTTTGTTAATATTATATGTTATTGGCATAATTTGGATTGTATGACACGTCAGCAAAAGATAAGAGTCAGGGGTGCCATGTCACCAAAAGTCAACCGGATTGAACCAACCTAAGTTGATCAAAGGAAACCCATCCAACCCCCCGACCAAGATAACGCAAACGATCGGATGAGAAGACCCGATCGAGATTGTCAAGATGGTCGGGGGAAATGTGGTGATTTGGTAAAACGGTCAATCAGGTAAAACGGTCGATCGGGGGAAGTAGATCTGGTCGGGTGTAACAAGCGGTCAGTCCAGATTTAATGAAGTTACGACTCAAACACGTATAGAATGAGCCCTACTTAAATAAAGTGTCTAGAAGTATACTTTTATGAATAAGTGATCGAGTCATGATAACACTAGATTTCGAGCCCCCCTTTCTATGCTTATTGCCCAATTCTCTGGTAAAATCAAGTGTTTAATGGCTCGATTAAGTGTTTTTGTATGATTTTATACTAGGGGCATCATATGGGAGATATGAGTAAAGTTGGGACCCAAAAGAGCTGGAAATTGGAAACTTGGACAAAAAGACACAAGATGTCGCGGTCATGGTGTGTCGTCATGGAAGACCGTGACACATCAGGCGACATAAACTTTTCTAACCAGTGTCGCTCGTGATGTCATCATGGAAGACCGCGACACACCAGGTGACAGTAACTTTTCTAACCAGTGTTGCTCATAGTGTCGTCATGGAATACCGCGACATACAAGGAGGCGAAAGTCCTCCAGTACACATTTCTAGGTTAATTTCTAACCTATTTTTGGACCCATATAAATGCTCATCTTAGATTTTGGTGATAAAAACATTAGCCACACCAACTTTTGGACACTTTTACCCTTCCATCACCATCCTTAGACACTTTCATTCCTTCATCCATCTTGGAACCTTGAAAAGCAAGAAGAAGAAACTTACAAATCAAGGAACCTCAAATGACCAACTTGGGTTTCTTCTTTAACTCTTCTTTGTTTTATTTCTTTTCCTTGATGTGTAACTAATCTCTAAGTTAGGGGATTAATGTAATCGGTTGAACAACTTTTGTAGTCCTATAGTCTAATAGTTTTTAATTAAATTCATTGTTAGTCTCTTTTATTTAAATACTTGATCTAATTCATTTACTTATATTCAAATGAGACCTCAATGAATGTTTGTGTTAGGGTTAGTTTATATATGATATTGAGGGTTAGATGTGGGTGACCATCCCATTTAATCATTAACTACAAGTTTAATAATTGTGAAAAGTTTCATATGCATGACCATGCTATGTGTGATTTGGTTTAGAGTTTTAATTAAAAATTAATTCTAACCATTGCTCATTACATGACCGTGTGTGAGTATTGGGAAGGATTAAGTGCTTCATGAAACAAACTCTATCAATTGGATTAAAATGCTTTAATGAGACTTATAGATTACATTGAGTAGTTTACATTGAGTATTTTAATCAGGTTGCATTGATTCCCTAGCGTTTTCCTCATATTTATATTTTCGTGTGAGCTTTTGTGTCATTTAGTTTATTAGATTCTTGCATATTAGTGAATTAGAATACCAATCCAAGACAAGCATTATGCTTTATACTTTTATTGCATTCAGTAGGGTTAATCTAGTTAATTAGTTCAACTATTTTGAATCACCGATCCTTAGTGAACGAATAAATCTTTTAAATTGATTAAGATTAAAAATACTGCATCAATTTTGGCCCGCTGCCGGGGATCGGCGTAGATTTATTAGTTGAATCTAGTTAGTTTGATTTAGGTAGTGTGTGTGTCATTTGAGTTTAGTTTTATTTCTTTGTAGTTTCTTTTTACTTCTGTGGTATTTTTGTTTTTGGTGTTTCAGGGCACAGGTGTATGCACGGTCGCCAGTCTCTTGGAAGAAATTTGTTTCCTGTCATCGACAACATAAACCGAGTAGGTCGACTTGCTAGGCAGTTTGAAGGTATATACATCTTTATCGATCTATAGGGTACATCGATTCTGAAGATGGAAGATCAAGAGGGGAATGAGAATGTGGACCCACCAAGGGCACCAACACATGAGGAAAACCAGTGTGTCATAGCTATGAGGGAATCCGACCAACCTATGATAGAGCATCAACCGTCACCCATAGTGTTGAGTGCGGCGGCTAGACGCTATGAGCTCAAGGGACTTCACATTGTTATGCTTCCTTCTTACAATGGCCACCCAATCGAAGATTGTTTACAATTCATGAAGGATTATCATTCTATATTGGAGACCTTCCCGATAGGCCGATTCATTGAAGAACAGTTGAAGATGAGATGTTTTAGGTATTGCCAATAGGATAGAGCCAAAGTGTGGTTTGGTTCTTTGAGGGCGAGATCTTTAACTACATAGGATGAAGCGTGCCAAGGTTTTTTTTTCAATAGGTTCTTTCCAGCTATGAAGATAAAGGAGATTCGAATCCAAATTGCAAGCTTCACCGAGGAAGACGATGAGCCTTTTCATGAGGCTCGGGGAAGATATATGTAACTTTTGGAACAAATCCCTCGTCACATGGTGACCGATGAGTACAAGGTCCGTACATTCTACGATGGGTTGATAACCTTCACACAAGCTTCAGTGGACAATGCATGTGGGGGTTTGATCACCAATAAATTGGCCACAAAATTTTTTGATATATATAAGACGTTGGCTCTCAACTCCCAACATAGAAGTTAAACTTCAATAAGGGGAGGAAAGTATGAGGTTGGTCAAGATACGAAGATGGCAATACAAATGGCTAGGCTAACCAAGAAAGTGGAGGCAATGGCAAGAAATATGGGTCAATAACAAAGAATGGCATATATGTTGTATGAAGGGGATCAACCTGAGCGAGTTGCATGAGACTCCGATTCCTAGGATGGTTAGGGCTCAAGGTTGAGGCACCTTTTCTCAGAGACCTGTAAAATATTGCCCTCAGATCGTTAAAGAATTTTATGCAGGGGTAATCGAGAGGAACTACAGTTTAGGAAGTCCGGTATTAGTTCGTGGTAAAGAAGTCTGCATCAACTTTGGGGACATTAATAGACATTACAAGACCGAACTTCCACACACAATTGCCACGGTCAAGGGAGTTCCTAAGCTTGACATTTTCTCTAGAATGAACATTAACCTAGCCAATAGTTTGGTAGCCCATCCAATAGAGTTTTGGAACTCCAGGTCCAACCCGATCAAGCAGAAGAGGTGGCTACTAGAGATGGCTTTCTGGTATATTTTCATTTCCCATTCTTTGAGGCCATGCGGGCATCACAATACGGTATCTTATGAGGTAGCCACTTTGCTCTAATGCATTAAACATGGGAATTCTCTAAATCTCGGGGTGATTGTTAAAATGGATATTCACAAGTCAACAAGGGACACAACAGGGAAAGAAGCAATGGTGTTCCCTTATCTTTTCACATTTTTCTGTTAGGAGGCGGGTGTAGATGTATCGTCCGATTAGTTTATTGAGACTGGGCCTGACTTTGGGATACGCACATGGTATTCATTGTTTCCCGAACGAGATCTGGTGAGACCCGACAGAGAAGATGGCAGCCGACCCAAGAAGAAAAGAGGGAGGGTAGTTCAAAATCAATCAAATGACGAGGACATGGAGCCCGATCAGGATGAGCAGGCAGATGGTGTTAATGATTAGCGACTGTCTGAGGATGATGATTCCCTTCCTACATTAGAGCATTTGTTGGTAGTTACCAAACTCTCCAGAGAACAGCAAGCAGATGCAGATGTAAGAAATTTAAATGCCATTGGGGATGCTCAGCACTCAATCCTTCAGCATATGCAGTGGATGAAACAGCAGTTGATGGCTAAGATAGATATGGTGGATGTAGGATTCAGACAGGACATTGCATATTTAAGGCATGAGCTTCATATATGGCTATATGAGAGACAGATGATACCAGTTCCATATCCATGGCATCTGTATCCAGCTCCAGGTTACAAGCCATCACATCTATTTCCTGATTATAGACTTCCATACTCATGGACCCAGAGTACAGGTTCAGCTTCAGGATCAGGATTCCAGCCCTAATTCCTAGTTCACACGACCAGCGGACCAGTATTTTCAGAGAAGGAAGCTATTATCCAGACTGTTATAGAGATATCGAGAAAGGAAGCAGATGATAGAGTAGCGGCAACAGCGGCCGGTTTGAAGGGGAATGAATTGATGCCCGGAACCTCATGGCCACCACCATCACCACCTCATTATTAGCTTTGAGATGTACTGTTTAGCTAGACTTGTCTGTCTTGTTTACTGCTTTCAGTTATATTTCGTACTTGTTTTAATTACTCTTATTATTTGATTTCTATCGTAGTGGTACTTTTACGTCATTTCTTTTGTTTTAATTTATTTTTGTTTAGAATAAGGGTGTGTGTTGTATTGTGTTATGATTGATGTTTAATTGTCATTGGGAGCCTTCTATGCCATCTTGATCGAGCTTTTGTGCGTTTTATTTTGTTTTATCTTGTTGGATTGTGTTGTTTTGTGGTTTAGGCGCCTTTTTGCCGGGCTCTCATTGTCAACATTGGGGACAATGTTGAGTTTAGGTTTGGGGGTGTCGACACCGGTTTCGGTCGTTTTGATTTTATTGAGTCCTAAATTCTAATTTTGAGTCAAATTTTTTATTTCATTTTGAATCCAAATTTTTGCTTGTGTCAAACTTTTCAAAAATTGTCGCATGGTCAAAATTTTCTAGCTTCAAGTAGCTTGAGTGTGATGCTTTGAGTGTGTGTTTATGTGAGAGTTTATTTATGCATAATGTGCTCGATTGAGAATCTTGTTGTCGCTTTAGGGTCTCACTTGCACTTTATGGGCTTTTCCTATCCTTTTGTGTTCAAGTTGAGGGAACTCGGTGCTCAAGCACCTTGTGCTAATAGTGGAGATCACCTAGTGAGTTCACAAACACAAGTTTTAAAAAGCGCATTTGAGTGTTATCATTGTTTCATCTTTAACACTTATCTCGTCACGCGCATCATTTGCCATAGGACATCACATTGCTTTATATGTGTGGATTGCTTGATGGATATTTACATTCCCTTGATAGATGAAATGGTGGAAATGATTTTAGACAATGTGTGTGCTTAACTACTCAAGTTAGCCTAAACACATTCCTTGTCCCTATTTGTGTGCTCCAAGCCAATTTTGAGGCCAAACACTTACATTTCTTTTGGAACCAAATTACACCATATAGCCTAAACCTAAACACATGCATACCCTCGTTGCCAATCTTGTTAGGATGTGTTGTGTTGAGGTTGAAAGGTGGAAAAGCTCTAAATATGAAAAGTTTGCATGTACTTAGGCTATATTAATAAATGTGCAAGGCAAAAAGCTCAAAAATGTAAAAGTGCGAAAATGAGCACTTATTAGCTTAAAGTGTCAAATAGAGTGAAAAGAAAAAAAGAAAAAAAAAGAAAAAAAAAAGGGTGCAAAAGTCTTGTATGTAATTGTAAAGTACTTATTAGTAGAGTACTCATGTGTAGAATAAGTGTAATGACAAGTTTAGCCTAGTCACTAGTGACAAGTGATGCAATTAGAGCTAAATTATTGTGTGTATCATGTAAAGTCTTAGCATGAATTGTGACTTTTGAATTCCATTTCCTATTCTTTGTTCACCGCATTTCACCCAACAGCCCCATTACAACCAAAGGGAAGACCTAAATGATCTACTATGATATCTAAATTGGGAATGTTAGTTGAAGCATGATCTTCCACATCCATGACATTTGATTCATTTCCTAGGCTAGTTCACCAAAATAATAACGTTTCATTTCTTATTATATACAAGTATTTGATTCTCATGCATAACTCTATCCTTGCATACTTTGAATGAGTGTAAACTTAGGACTCCGAGAGGAAAGAAAAGAGAATGTCCACATAAGGTTTAGAGTCTAAACGAATTACGATCGAGGTGTGAGAGTGAGTAGTTCCCGATATGAGAGCACTTTAGGTATGGGATTCATGTTGTTCGAGTGTCCCAAGAGTGCCTTCGAGTTGCTTGAGAATATTTTGCATGTGTCTATTCTTCTAATCCATACCTCCTTACATCTTATTACCAATTGAAAATGCGACTTTTGAGTTATTGTTGTTTGAATTTCTTTTGTTTTTGTCGAGTCTTCGTGTTGTTTGCTTGTTTGTTTTGTTGTTGTTTTCTCTTGATTTTGCTCGAGGGTGAGCAAAATGCTAGGTTTGGGGGTGTTGATCGAGTCATGATAACACTAGATTTCGAGTTCCCCTTCCTATGCTTATTGCCCAATTATCGGGTAAAATCTAGTGTTTAATGGCTCGATTAAGTATTTTTATAGGATTTTGTATTAGGGGCATCATATGGGAGATATGAGTGAAGTTGGGACCCAAAAGAGCTGGAAATTGGAAACTTGGACAAAAAGACACAAGATGTCGTGGTCATGGTGTGTCATTATGGAAGACCGCGTCACATCAGACAACATATACATTTCTAATCAGTGTCGCTCATGATGTCGTCATGGAAGACCGTGACACATTAGGCAACATCAACTTTTCTAACCAGTGTTGCTCGTGGTGTCGTCATGGACGACCGCAACATACATGAAAGCGACAGTCCACCAGCATGCATTTTTAGGTTGATTCCTGACCTATTTTTGGACATATATAAATACCCATCTTAGATTTTAGTGATAAAAACATTAGCCAGATGAACTTTTGGACACTTTTACCCTTTCATCACCATTCTTAGACACTTTCATTCATTTATCCATCTTAGAACCTTGGAAAGTAAGAAGAGGAAGCTTACAAATCAAGGAACAACAAATGACCAACTTGGGTTTCTTCTTTAACTCTTCGTTTTATTTCTTTTCCTTGATATGTAACTAATCTCTAAGTTAGGGGATTAATGTAACCGGTTGAACAACTCTTGTAGTCCTATAATCTAATAGTTTTTAATTAAATTCATTGTTAGTCTCTTTTGTTGAAATACTTGCTCTAATTCCTTTTCTTATATTCAAATGAGACCTCAATGAATATTTGTATTAGGATTAGTTTATATATGATGTTGAGGGTTAGATATGGGTGACCATCCCATTTAATCTTTAGCCACAAGCTTAATAATTGAGAAAATTTCGATATGCATGAACAGGCTATGTGTGATTTGGTTTAGAGTTTTAATTAAAAATTAATTCTAACCATTGCTCATTACATGGCCGTGTGTGAGTAATGGGAAGGATTAAGTGCTTCTTGAAACAAACCCTATCAATTGGATTAAGTGCTTTAATGAGACTTGTGGATTACATAGAGTAGTTCAATTAGGTTGCATTGATTCCCTAGCGTTTCCCTCATATTCATATTTTTGCGTGAGCTTTTGTGTCATTTAGTTTATTAGATTCTTGCATATTAGTGAATTAGAATACCAATTCAAGATAAGCATTATGCCTTCTACTTTTGTTGCATTTAGTAGGGTTAATCAAGTTAATTAGTTCAACTTTTTGAATCACCGATCCCAGTAAATGAACAAATCTTTTAAATTGATTAAGAATACAAATACTGCATCAAGAAGTAAATTTCCTTATAGATATCAAAGTCCAGATTAGGCAAGAGATCTAATACAATTGAAACTCAATCAATGTAAAACAAGGAATAAGGATAACACGTCTCTAATAAGTTAGAGTTTCGTTTGATCACAGGAACTTTTCTTACTTGTAGATCAAGAATTAGGATTCTATGCATGTATAAAATGACCCTAATAACACCCATGTAAAGGGTGAACGTCAATTACGCTTACAAGTGTATAAGAGAGATTGTGTGTAATTATTCTCAATTTAGTGAATTACTTCTCGCCGTTACCGGTAACCGTGGATGTTTTTCCACCTTAGGGGTTTAACACGTAAAATCTTGAGCCTTATTTGCTTGTCATTTTTTTTAGTTCTTAGTTTGGTTGTTTATGCACGTTCACTTGTTCGACGAGTGATCAATTAATCTTAATCTTAATCCGAAAATCACCATCAACATTATACAAGCATTGTTTTCAAAATTATTTAAAAATCTAAACCCAAAAATAAAATAAACAAAAACATACATGTGTTAAAAAAATTGTGCATGTGTCATATTGTTTAGGAACAAAGTACAATTTTACCCTTACGTAGTTAAAATTAACTGACGGAACTTAGTTAGAATGACTAATTTGGTACTTGGTTAAAATATAAGGACCGGTTTGATCACTTTTGTATAAGTCACAAACAACTTGGAATTTTAAAAAAAAGTCCAGGACCTAATTCGTAATGTAATACAATCATGTAATGTATTATCGAAATATGAATAAGTAAATAAAATTCATTTCTTTACACTTTTAAATTACCTTCATCTTCATCTAGTATATATTAAATTCATTTCTAAGTTTATTTATATCAAACTTAGTAGATATTGGTGTACTTAGTAAAATGTAAATACGGTTTTTAATAAATGTATACAAAATAGCAATTTTAAAAAAAATACAATTTTTTTTTTTTAAAAAAAGTTATTTACCCTCAAACAAAAATTACATTTTTTATAAAAAAGAATTAAAAATAATGGGCCAACCTCTTTATGGCCACGTTGGCCCAATCAGCCGGTCGATAAGTTTGTGCAACCATATCGGCAAGGCACGTCACGTCAAACCGTGTCATTCCCAATTTACACCTTTAAGCTAGTCTATTGAATATTGATAAAACATCACTTTAGCTGTATTATTCACTCAACACTAAATTGGAGTTTGCTATTTTACACCAATTTAGTGTTGCATTGAAGATGCCTTAATAATTCCCTATAACAAATAAGTGAAAATGGTGAGAAATGTCACATTCTTTTTGGAACATTACATTGATGTCACTGTTTTAATAAGTTAAGTTTAAAAGACACTTATTATGGTAAACTATCCAAATTGCCCTTAAATAATCATTTTTTAATTCTCTTTGTACTTCGATATCTACACTTTGATCAATCACTGAAAGCAATAACTCCACACTCTCTCTCTCTCCAATAAACTTGTTTGAAAATCGATTTACAATTTGTCTAAAAGTCGATGTGTTACAGCACAACAAGGTATTCTGAGTCTTGTAACAATTTAACCATTCCTTATGATTTATTGTCTGAGTATTTGTGTGAACATGGAGCTGGAATTATGAAGTTTGAACCTTTGAATTTTGAATCTCCGAGCCTTTTTAAAGGCTGTTCGAGACTTTATTTATAGCATCCGAACCTTTATGTAAATTATCAGATACTTTGTGTAAAGGCTCCAAGCATTTTAGTAAAGGCTCCGAGCATTTTAGTAAAGGATCCGAGCTTTTTAATAAAGGCTCCGAGATTTTAAATAAAGCTCGGACACTATTTTAAAAGGCACGAACCTTTAAAAAAAAAGTCTCGTACACAATTTTAAAATACTCGAAGCTTTTAAAAAAACAAGCTCACGTTTTTTTTAAAACAAGCTCACGTTTTTTTTTTAAAACAAAACTCTGAGCTTTGAAAGAAAAGTTCGGAGCTTTTAAAAAAAAGCCCAGGCCTTTCACAAAAATATTCAGACACTACAAAGTTTAACCAACCTAATTTTTCTAAAGAAAAAGCTCGGGCGCGTTTCAAAAAGTTTCGAATTTGGTTAAAAAAACTCGGACATGTTTCAAAAATTCTTAGAGATTCAAAGTTATACAAACGTAATTTTCCTAAACAAAAAGCTCGGACGTGTTTCAAAAAAGATCGGATTAGGTTCAAAAAAACTCGGAAATATTTCAAAAAGTCTCGAAAACCCATAAATTCATCTTCCTTAAGGCTCAGAGCCTTTTGTAGTTACATTTCCAAGTCTTTTACTTAAGGCTCTGAACCTTTTGTAATTACATTTCCGAGCCTTTTGTAATTACATTTCGAGCCTTTTAAATACTGATAAGAAAAAAAAGTTTCGGGGCGCTGCCCCCCGCCCCTTACAAGCTAACCGAGCAGCTCGACCACCGCGAGCTCGATGGGGAGCTCGACCCTCGAATGCGTCTACGTAACACCACTTTGTTGCCGTTCGAGTGATTGCCTGAGTTTTAACGAGACTTTCTCTCTCTATTTTACAACTCTATCATTGTAAAATGAATGAAAAAAATCTGATGTGGAACAATTATTGAAGGTATTTTTGTCTGTTCACCATAATAGATGCATTTTAAGTATAAGTTATTAAAAGCATTAATAGTGTTGAAATATCACTGGTAAAAAGTATCATTTAATTTTTGAACCCTAAATTAAAAAAAACAAGTGAGTATGTGCCAATGTAATTGGGTCTAGGGTCTAGTACGTTGAATGAATTAGAAAGGGCAGCAGCAAGTCAAGAATTTGAGGTTCTATACATGCATGAGTATGACCAATTGACCATCATATCATGGATAGAGATGCACATTTATCTTCGGGGCCCTAAATCCCCGCACCCCCATCCCCATTTGGGGATTTTTTTTTTTGGAATGGAGAAATTGGGGGGGGGGGGATGGAGATGATTGTCATCCCCAAATTAAAATGGGGATGTGGATGGGGGACCCCTCCCCATCCCCATTTCCCCATTTCCCCATTCCCTTATAATTAAATTGAAATGGAGATGGGGATGGAGATCCCCATTTCCCAATTTTCCCTAAAAGTATATAAATATAATTATAATATATATTTGAATTATTTGAAACATTTTATATTGAATTTATAATGCATTGATATTTTTTATTTGTAATAAATGTTTGTTTTTATTTAATTTAATTTATAATTTATAATTAAATAGGGAAATGAGAAAATAATGAAGAAAATAGGAAATTGGGGATGGGGATGGGGATGAGGGGACCTCCCCTCAAATATCCTCATCCCTATTTTCCCAAAATGGGTAAATGGGGTGGGGGAGGATGGGGGAGGATGGGGGAGGATGGGGGAAGGGTCTAGAAAGTAGGGATGGGGATGGGAGGACCTATATCCATTGTTATTCCCTAAACGTGCATCCCTAATTAGTGGTGTAAAAATGGGCCGGCCGGTGATAGGCCGGTCTGGCCGGCCTAGGAAGTTCACGGGCCGTTCTGGGAACGGCCCGTGAAGGAAGAGGGCCATGCCGCGGCCTGGCCTGGGACTGGCAGCGGCCTGGCCTGGAACTGGCCGCGTGCCGGGCCTCTGGGAGGAGGCCCGGCAGGCCGGCCCGCCTGGCACGCCAATCCGGCGTGCCAGGCCTATCGGACCGGCCCGGCGGACCGATCAGCCTGTCCTTTAGGCCCAATTTTTTTTTTTTTTTTTCAAAAAACCTCCAACGGCTGGAATTGATTTCTAGCCGTTGGAGAAAATTAAAATTACCAAAACCACCCTACAATCTTTTAAATTACATTTTGACCCACAAATCAATTTTTTCTATAAATACTTCAATCCATTTCATTTTCCATTAACTCTCTCTATCATTCTTTCAATCTCTCATTCTCTCAAATCTCAATCTCTAATATATTCTCCAATTCTCTAAACTTTTTCATTCATTTTGGTTATTACACTCTTTACAAAATTCTCTACGTTTTCCACCAACACACCAAATTTTAAAGGTACAATTTTGTTATTACTTTTGGTCTAACATATTCTCATAGTAAATTTATATGTTTATGTTTAGATTTGAGTTACTTAATGAAAACATTATCTATTTAGTTAGTTAGTTTATCAATTTTTGGGGTTTAATGTTAATATTATTTGTTTAGTTTATTAAGATTTTTAAGTTTAGTAGTAATTTTAATATTTGTTATTAATAAATTTAGAAAGTTAATTTGTATTACTGAAATTACTTTTTGTAATAAGTAAATGATGAATGTTAAGTGTAGTAATTACGTTTGATATTGTTTTTTTCATAAATTAAAATTTTTCATTTGTAGATTATGATAGTAAATTTAAGAGTAGTGGTTCAAATCATCAATTTTATGTTAGTATATTATGTTAGTAAATTTATCAATTTTATTTGTAGTAGTGAACTAGTGAATTTAAAATTTTATGTTAGTAGATTATGATTTTTTTTGTTTATATAATTTGTTTTTTAAGTAAATAAATTATTGTAAGTGTCGTATTAGTTATAGTAATTATTGTTAGTAAATTAAGATTACCTGTTAGTAAATATTGATTTTTAATTTGACTATTAACTACTATAGTGCTCATATTTTTATTCAGATAATGGATCCTAACCAGCAGCCTTATTTTCCAGACGGTTTGAATATGCTTAACGATGAATTTGATATTTCAGAACCGACCCATACTCAAGTGGGACCTTCTGGTTCCGGCGTTACACCAACGTCACGTCCCAGAAAATTAACATCAGATGTGTGGCAATGTTTCAACATAGTCCAAATGACACTCCCAAACGGGGCGTCTGGCCTCAGAGCTAAATGTAAGTTTTGCCATAAGAATTATGCTACAAGTACGGGGGGAACCGGACATTTGAGACGGCATATGCACAAATGTATGTCTGCACATGGACAGGTAGATACTACAACCCAGACACAGCTTCAACGGCACCCAAACAGGTCCGTTACGTCGTGGCAGTTCGACGGCATGCACGCTAGAGAGTGCTTGACACTATACATTGCACAAACTGATCAACCAATCAGTATTGGTGAGAGTCCATTTTATAAAGAATTAATCACATCTGCATATAACCCCCAATATGAACCTGTTTCTAGAACCACCACTAAAAATGATTTGATACGATTGTTTGAAACCGAAAGGGATGACTTAGTTGCTGAAATACAACATTTAAGTGTCTCTGTTGCATTAACTTCTGATATTTGGAATGCATGTTCCAAACAGGACTATTTATGTGTCACGGGACACTATTTAGATTCTGATTGGAGGATAACAAAAAGAATTTTAGGTTTTCGTCCTATGGATTTTGCACATACCCCATAAAACATTTTTAATGTCATAATGGAAGTTTAAGAAACTTATGAAATCACGCATCACATTCTTTCAATCACATTTGATAATACATATGCAAATACTAGCTCTATTGCATTGTTTGTTGCAAGAAATATCTCGCAAGATGGAGGTTATTTCTTCCATCAACGGTGTGCATGCCATATTATAAATTTAGTTGTACAGTCTGGTTTAAAGCAGGTAAGCGACCAAATAGATTGCATCAGAGATGCCATTTCTTGGATTTGCAGTTCTAATCCTAGATTCAGTGAATTCAAGAGACATTGTAAATTAAACGGTCTCAAACCCCGACGATTCCAAACTGATATGCCGGTAAGGTGGAACTCTACTTATTTAATGTTGCAAAATTGTTTGGAATATGATACAACCATTACATGTTTTTATAACATGAAATTGACCGAAACAGGACAACTTAGTCCAAAATTACTTTCCATAGACGATTGGTATGTGGCAAAGATTTTTGTTCAATTTTTAAATATTTTTTACAATGCCATTGTAACTCTTTCCGGGGTATATTACCCGACATCTTCCCATACAATCCATCAGATAGTGGAAATGTCTGAACTGTTAAATAGTTATAGAGAAGATGAACATCTAGGCGCTGCAGTTGTTGTCATGGAGACAAAGTTGAAAAAATATTGGGCTAACATTCCCCTACTTTATGCCTTAAGTGCTATAATAGATCCCAGGGTTAAATTATCTGGTTTAGAAGTTTTTCTTGAGTTTATTGGTATTAATTTGTCAATAGATTATTCAGAACAAATTACTGACATTCGAACCAAGTTGTTCGAGATTTTTCATATTTATGAGACCAGGTTTGGCAACATTGACATCCCCCAATAAACACGACCAGAGACAGAGCCGAAGCAAACAAGTTGGAGCCTTCTGAAACGAAGAAAAAAAGACAAATCAGCAAATACTTCTTCAGGGTAAAGATCTAGCCCATTTTCTTGTATCGAACTTATTAGGTACCTTGAAGCACAGTTCGATGCTGTTGAAGACAAGGAAGAGTTTGATTTGTTGTTATGGTGGAAGACCTATACATACAGGTATCCAGTTCTGTCACACTTAGCACGTGACGTACTGGTTATTCCAGTGTCAACGGTGTCTTCAGAACAAGTTTTCAGCACCAGTGGACGCATAATTGAACCAAGAAGAAGCTGTTTGTCTCCAGAGATGGTGGAGGTATTAACATGCCTTCGGGATTGGGAGCATGCTAAAAAAAGGTTACAAAATCTAACTGTAGATAAAGAACTTAATCTAAATTTCGACAATCTATATATTGATGACCCTTCAGGTAGTGGCCAGGGCCAGAACTAGGTTATACTTTTACATATGTATTTATTATTTACTTGTAAGTTATAAAACGGTTGCACTCTTTTTCCCTTACCAAGTTTTTATCCCACTGGGTTTTTCTTGGTAAGGTTTTTAATGAGGCAATCATATAGATATGTATTACTGAATTCCATAAGTGAAAAATAAATAAATAATTACAAAATTGTTCGTTCTCTTTATTCATTTCAAATCCTAATAATTGTTCGTTCTCTTCATTCATTTTAAATTCTAAACCCTTAACCATAAACTATAAATCCTACACCCTATACCCTAAATCCAAAAAAACGTAATTTGGAAAAAAAATTGGACCAAAAAACTAACCCGCTGGACCAGACCCGTTTGGCCTGACCCTCCCGACCCGCCAGAGGGGCCCGGCGGGCCGGTCTGGCACGGCACGCAGACACGGCCTGCCTGAGGTAGACCGACGTGCCCTGCCGGGCCTGCTGCTCTGGAAACAAGCCAAACCGGGCCGAACTGGCACGTGACACCATCGTGTGCCAGGTCCAACCAGACCTGTTTCCAAAAATGGACTGGCCAAACCGTCCCTAATAGACCGGATCAGCCTATTTTTAGGCCACTATCCCTAATCATGGATATGATATATTAATTCAACGCAATTTCTTTGTTTTCTGAAGACACGTGGAACACAACAATTCAATGCAAAGGGCAGGCGTGAGTTAGCTAGCCAGTCAACCGAAGCACAAACGCGTCAGCTTGAAAGCAATAATTGGGTACCGTCTTTGTCCCCAAACCATCAGTCAAACGGCGAGTCTTTTGTCTAAACCATCCAAGTGATCACTGTAGACAATTGCACAACGTGGGGTTGTGTCCTCTTTTCTCATAATTCTAATTTATACGACCATGTTCATCCTTTGAATCCACGAAAATTTCTTTATTTCAAACCCATCATTTTCATTTTCATTTTCCATCCCTCATTTACTATCCATCTATTTTTCAATCAATCGCTAGTTCCTTCATCCCTCAACATTTTCAATATCATATGTGAGTTGAAATTTTTTAACTGTGATTGGGTTAAGATAGAAGTTAATTAAACAAATATTAAGCCTAGATTTGAGTACAAGTCTATGCATGGAAAAGAATATGGCAACTTAGATAATTAGCTAAAATGTACGTTTGCGATAACAAATAGTAATATTATTACTAAAAACAAAACAAAACAAAAAATTATTTGATTATAATCTCTATAAGTTTATTTTATGTTTTACTTTCTCTAAGGTCATCTTCAATGGTTCTCTAAATATTTCTCTATTTTAGAGATTTAAAATGGAATATTCCAGAAATATTTCATATTTATAAATTTATAACTCCAATTGTTCTCTATTTTACAATCTCTAAATAATAAAATACTATTATTTTATTTTATAATTAATATTTCAAACTTTCTTTAACAAAATTATTTTCTTTTAAATATTTAAGATAATAATTTACTCACTTTTATTTAGTGATGGCCACGGTTCGAACCGGAACCGGGGGTGGGGAACTAAACCATACAGGCTCCCTCCTTTAAAAAAAACATCATTGGAGCCAATATTCCAATAAATTTAGTTAACATATCTTTTTATTTTTCTAATATTTTTTTAATTTATAATTTATAATTTAATTTTTAAAAAAGAATCGAACCATAGAAACCAGAATAGGAATTGAAACCGGTCCCATGAGGTTCCGATTCTGGTTCAAATTTAAGTTCCCTAAAAGGAGTTGGAACAAACCGAAACGTGGACACCATACTTTTAATTTTCAATGTATTTTTTTGTTATACTTTTGTGGTAATATTTTAATTTGAAGATATTAATGTTATTATTTTGTTTTATTGAATTATTTAGAGTTAATTATTATGATATATGTTAATTACATATAATAATTGATGATTTAGAAACATTTGTTTTAAATTAAAATGTCTATGACTTATTTATTAATATTAATAATAAAAGGTGTAATAAATAAAAAATTATTAAATTATCGAAATATAACAAATTAAATTTGTAATATCCACATTATTTTCGTTGTATTAACAAGCGGTTTTGATTCAAATTTCTCTAGCTTTTAAAATGTTGATCACTGGAACTTTTCAACAAAGTTCTCTTCACTTTTCACTCATATATCCTTGATTGTTTCATATTTCTGAGCGGGGGTTTCGGTTTGTACGGTGAATTCAAGTAAAATACACCATAAAACCATAAAGCAATGAAATTGCTTAGGTAGATATATGCGTGCGGAAATATCAATACATGTTAAACGTACAACAGAAGTTTTCAGTGAGCCAGACAATATGATGTAGGATAAAGGTAAAGGAACCGAGGTCCATGTCGAGCAATTTCTTTATTTTGTTAATTTTTGTCTTTTCTTACTTAGTAAGTTTATTTATTTTAGTTTGATTAAAAATTAAATTTAGGTCTTGAAAATAAATCAAACTTACCTTTTCTGTTCGGAGTTATGAATCTTAGAAGATTTTGATTAGTTTTGATCTTTTCTTGTTTTAGTCTTTTTTAAGAAATATCGTATTCGAGTCGTATTAGGATTAGTTTATTATAAATAGTCTTATTATTTCTAATTATTATAACTGTTAACCTTTTGATCAGTATTAATAAAATCGTTCCTTTGGAGCATTTATCTGTCGTGGATTCAACATGCTCTTTGAGGGATTAGGGAATTATGGCCTTTGCATGGTAGCTCATGCTTGGGTAACTACCGGTTGCTGCGTCAAGATTCATCTGAGAGTGCCTCAGGGTTTGACAAAGTAATCATTCTTATTTTCATCATACCTCGCTGTGTCAATTGGTATCAGAGCGACCGAGTCTACCTCTATGCTAGGCTCAGCGTCCACGGATCACAACCAACTACCTTCTTAAACACCATATACTCACCCTTCATATTCTCCCCATAAAAAGAAAAAAGAAAAAAAATATAGAGAAACGAAATTGAAAAAAAAAAGAGTGAGAGTGTTTGTGTGATAGTTTCGAGAATTAACAATCAGCCTTAAACAACAGAAATTGTGGATCAGCCTCATCAGTGCTAGAAATTTCAGATAAGTCTCACGAGTTTCAGATATTTCAAATTGCGGCCACCATCACACTCATTAAAGTCGCACTCGTCACACACCTCTATATAATAAAATCGATAAATACAGCCTTTAGGGGTGTAGCTCAGCTGATAGATGGACGAGTTTAGGGTTTGGGTAAATGACTCACAAGTCAACAGTTCGAATCCTATCAATAGCAAAAAACTTCAAAAAAATACCTGGTCTAGATACATGGATAGATAGTGTAAAAAAAAATATCGATAAATACATACCTTGCTTAGAAAAAGAATTTTTACACATGGTTTAGATTCAGATTTCGCTAGCTTAATTAAGTTTACAGCATGTTGACTGAAACTTTTCAACAAAGAAATATTCGGATTCAATTATGTACTAGAATTAATGTTTCATGTTCCGATGAATGGATTTGTTTGTATGAATAAGTTCAGGCAAGACTATCTTGTGTTTTGCTCTCCACGTGAATCCAACTTGGTAAAACCGAGAAATTGTTTGGTACTTGCATGTTCCAATTTCATTCATGATACGACTGAGACATATCAACAAATATTTGATGTATAAAAGAAGTCTTCAATAAGTTAGACACCACATTATCATTTATCTTGTTAATGTCATATACATTTTATGATATTTCTTATTTTATTTGATGAATTTGCCTAGAAATCATGTTAGATTGGAAGACAAATCAATATATATTTGATGGATAAAATAAGTCTTCGATAAGATAAACACGCCAGGTTATCTTGTTTAATGTCACGTGCATTTATATATTTTATTCAATAAAATGCGAATAAACCATGCATTTTAGACAAATGAAAAGAGTATTCGACAAGACAAATCAACAAATATTTGATGTATAAATCTTCGATAAGACATCACGTTATCTTGTTTGATATCATGAGCACTTTCTGATTTTTCTTATTTTATTCGACTACGTAAAAATCAATTTATACAAACGAAGGAATTCGTTCTCTAACAAAAAAAAAAAAAAAAAGTGTGTTAAGACAGATATATCATAATATCTTACATAAGAATTTTTATAAAAAAATAAAAAATAATAATAACAATAGTAACAGTAACAACAATAATAATAGTAATGATAATAATAATGATAAAGATAATAGTTTTGATAACAATAATAACAATAATAACAACAATAATAATAATAATAATAATAATAATAGAGAGAAAATTAAAAGTAACCACAACTATTATGAAAATTTTGTTTTTAACCACATATGAAAATTTATTTGTTAATAGCCATTTTTTAAAAAAAAATCAGTGTATGTCCGTAAATTACAAAAATACCCCTGTATTTGATTTTTTAAAAAAAAAACTGACACCAAACTTGAAATCATGACTAAAATCTAGAACCAAACTTAAAATCACGGCTAGGAACTTAAAACTCTAAATCTTGTTTTAAAAACTGAAATTTTGAAACTTGAAATCGTGCTTAAATTGAAATGATGAAACTTGAAATCTTGACTAAATTGAAAGTTGAAACTTGAAATGTTCTGGGTTTTTAAATTTTTTGTTTTCAAATTTTGAAACTTGAAATGTTGCCTAAATTCAAATATTGAAACTTGAAATGTTGACTAAATTGAACTGTACAAACTTGAAATGTTCTGGGTTTATAGTATTTCGTTTTTTTTTCAGCAGATCTAATCGTCGGCGGAGGGGGAGCTTGACGGCGTTGCTGGACTGTCGTGAAGCCCAGGCGACGGCACTCCGGCAAACCGTCGATGACATGTGAGAGAGAAAAGAAAGGAGAGAGAGAGATGTGAGTGAAAGAGAGAGAGTTGCGGGAGAGAGAAGAGAGGATGGGTGAGAGAGAGATCGGGGAGAGAGAGAGATGAAAGGAGGGAGAGAGAGAGAAATTGGGGAGAGAGAGGGAGGAGAGAGAAAAAAATGAGAAAGAGAGAGTTTTTGAGGATGGTTTTTATATGGGAGCATTCAAGTAATTTCTCAAAAAAGTGGCTATTAACAAATAAATTTTCGTATGTGGTTAAAAACAAAATCTTCATAATAGTTATGGTTATTTTTAGCAATTTCCACATAATAATAATAATAACAATAATA
Source organism: Dipteronia dyeriana (assembly GCA_032871835.1). Classification (NCBI taxonomy): domain Eukaryota; kingdom Viridiplantae; phylum Streptophyta; class Magnoliopsida; order Sapindales; family Sapindaceae; genus Dipteronia; species Dipteronia dyeriana. The sequence continues at coordinate 72,884,151 of CM065300.1, read as the reverse complement.
GTAACAATAACAATAATAATAATAATAATAGTAATGATGATGATAATAATAATAATAATAATGATAATGATAATGATAATGATACTGATAAGTAATGTTAATTTGTTTAAATCTGGTACTTATATGATGTGGCAACACTATAATTCATTCATTGTATCTAAATGATGTGACAATACTATAATCCATTTATTCAAATCATACAAATCTAATACTGTATCATTTGAACACCAGATTTAGATAAAGTGTGTTGCTTTATTGATAATAATTATAAGATTGGTGCTCAACTATTTATGACTCACTTTTTAAATTTTGATTTAATTATATACAATTAAATAGTTTTTTTAATTTTTTGATTTATTTCCTTAACTACCCATTTCTTATTTTTCCAACTTAAGACACCTAATCTCTATTTCAAATATATATACCCCATATCTTATCTCTCTATTCAATTTGTCACCTCCATCGCAAGACTTACTTTTTCTTCTTATTTCATTATGAAACCATCATTCTTGGATACTTTTTTAGTCGATTAAATTGTTGGTAGTAGATTAGGAGTGATATTTATCGTCTTTGATGAGCTTTTTTTTTAGCGATTGAGTTAGAGTTTCGTTTCGTTAGAGATTATGTTTTCTTGATTGTGATTTGTTGTTTTGGCTGTTGTTGGTGTGTGTGTGGTGCCATTTTTGTTTGGTTGTTTCGGATGTTTAATATCATTCTCAGACAATTCTTTCGGATACTTGATATCATCCTCATGAAATTCTTCAAGATGTTTGATATCATTTTTAGACAATACAATTCTTTCGGATACTTGATATCATCCTCATGAAATTCTTCAAGATGTTTGATATCATTTTTAGACAATTTTTCCAGATATTTTATATTATTCTCAAACAATTCTTTTAGATGTTTGGTATCATTATCAGACAATTCTTTTAGATGTTTGATATCATTATCAAACAATTCTTTCATATTTTTGATATCATTGTTAGACTCTTCCATAGTATTTTGTATTTGTACAAGAAGCAAATATTAGGTTTAAGAGTTAAGAAAAAATTAATGAAATAAATTGTCAGTGAACAGTGACATGAGGTTATTATTATTATTATTATTATTATTATTATTTAAAATGGAAAGTGATGTTTTATTATATTTCCTTTGTAGAAGATTTTTTAAAAAAATAATTGTATATCTCCTTAAGGAATTTTGATGAAGGAAAAAAAATACTTGATTGTTTAAAAAATGGGTATAAATAGATGGGTCGCCATAGCACCTCTCAAAAAATAATAATAACTGTTATAAAATAGCTTTTTGATCCAGAAAAGAAATTGTTTATTTAGTAAAATCCTGACACCAAGCATCATTAGGAGCAATAAAGTGTTAGAATTTGGCTACCAAATGAATTCAAATGATACGTAAGTGGTCTGAACAAATTTGGATGAATTCGATTCAGGTGGTATTGGAAAGAAGAGATCGAGACGAAACCAACGGAGAAAACGGCATCAACATCAGTGGCCAGACCCGTTGTCACTCTCCAGCAGAAGCCGAGAAATAAAGGACACGGTAGCAAAGGATGCCCTAATAAACTATCTTGGTGAGAAAAATATATTTAAATAATTGGTTGGTGATCTTATAGTAAATCAGTTTAATAATATTTTTTAAAAATTTTATAGAACACTTTTAGCACACAATCATATATAGAGGTGGGTACGGTTCGGTGTTTTAGATAAAACTCAAAACCTAACCGAATCGAAAATATTTTGATTTATCTAAATTTGAACCGGTTTAAATCGAATAAGAAATGGTAACCGAACCGAACCGAACTGAACTGATTTTAATCGGTTTTGTTCGATTCGGTTCGGTTTTGGGCCCAATGGGCCTTATTGGCTTGATGAGTTTAATGAGTTTTTTTTAATACATTTTTAAATTTGATGGGCTATTGTTGCCTTATTGGATTATAATTTTGGACTAAAGTTTCATAAATTGTAATAGCCCAACTGTCCAAGCCTAAATCAAACATAACTAATAACATTTAATTTATAATTCATTAAAAAAATCACAAATTGAATAAACCTAAAATTCAATTTTCAGAAGCCACTGTTGACATACTACAAACATACATTACTATTTTCACAAGTGACAATGTAACATACAGTTCAATTTCATAAGATAAAAACTCAAAATCACAAATCCAAGTTCCAAATAAATATTACAATCAAACTCCAAACTCTAAACTCCAAACTCCAAATCAAAATTACATCCAAAACAAACAAATAAAAGTAGTAAAATAATTCCAACTTCCTGCATTCATAAATGAAACAATAATTAGTAATGAAAGTTAATCAAACAATTATGAATATACATCTCCCCTCCATTGCATCATACTTAGGATCAATCTCCATCTACAAACCATTTCACATACAAATAAAAACAAAAATATGTAATTAAAACCAATAGAATATTATTTTTACTAATTAAAGCACTCAAAACCTTAAGCCAGAAAATGAAGCCGTATCTTATGTCACTATAAAAAAAGGGGCTATTGGGAAGAAATTTTTTCATCCATAAAGAGTACCTATTGAGACGAAACAAAAATATATTAAAAAATCCTCATTTTGGGACGAATTCTAAATTTCGTCTCAATAGATATACTATATCCCTAATCTTCCGTATAGAGAGAGAGAGAGATAACACGCACACAATAACGACCCTACACACTACCACACCCCATCTAGCCTTTATCATTGTGTTTGGTGGGTTTTGAACCAACGCGAATGAAAGCCTTGATCGTTGGACCAAACACTTCAATTTGTTAATAGTTGCACAATTATTATATATAACATATACTGGTCGTTAAATTTTTATTGATGATTTTAAATCAAACTCTTAATGGAAAAAACAATTGTTTGATAAATTTAAATTTTATTCCACGGATCAAAATTTGTATTTCAATGATGGTTGTACACATCCCTTTCACACATAGTGGTCAGGGGTTCAAGTTTTACCATTCACATTTTATAAGCATGTGTTTAACTATTTATAAATAATACAAAACTTCAACTTCCACTTTTATAAATAATACAAAACTATTTATATATAATGTAAATATGTTATTAATTTTTTTTTATAAAAATTAAAATTGTATTGAATAATTTTTTAAAAAATATTACTAGATAATTTAAATTGATTCCAGTAATCTTTATAATTATTTTGTATGATATATAAATGGCTATTTTAAAAATATTTATTAGATAATAATTTATTAAACTATTAGTTCAATGGTTATAAGAATGAATCAGGAATGAAACTCCTACTTCAGTAGAGATTCCTATCAACATTTGCGATTTATGAGTAAATTTACACACAATTACATCGCCTCAATGACGAATTTTAATTTTCATCCCATAAAATGTCTATAAGGAAGAAATTTGGAAAAACAAAACCTGGTTTGTTTGGAACCCTATCATCCCAATACCCATCTACCCACATCTCACTTTCATCACAACCATCATCGCAATCGAGCCTCATTTAATGTTTCGTTCACCACCAGCATTGAACCACTTACCTGAAACTAAAGCAAAGCTTATCCATTTTGTTACTGTTTTGAATTTATTAATTAAAACATATTATTTATATATAACCTCTATATGTTATTACATTTTATTGTAGATTAATTTCAATAATTTCTTTTCTTGTTAACAAATGTTTATTGTACTATTTAATTAACTATTTTTTTCAAATCACATATTGTCAGATGAAATGGTCTATCGTTAATTGTATACGGATTAAAAAGACTTTTTTTTTACATTTTTCAATTTAATCGACAAATGTAATATTTCACAAAGGGAAGGATAAATGTATAACAACTTTCTAAAAAGTAGTTCTGAATTTTAGTTTTGTATTTATTATATTTATAAAAATACATATATAATTTTTCATCATTTTTTGAATTAATCTATAGTAATTAATATAAAAAATTGAAACAATTTTAATTATGATATTTGACTCTTAGAAAAACTTTAAAAAATAAAGAAAAAAAAATAAAAATATAATCTCGATAAATCATTATCAGAAATAAATATTATTTTTTGTCTTAATAAAATAACCTCTAAAAATTCTTTTCTTTTTTCCCCTTTTCTTTCTAAAAAAAATGTTAAACTGTTTAGGGATGAATAATTTTCGTCCCAATAGACATTCTACTGGGGCAAGTGATTAATTCCGTTCCAATACACGTCCTCTATGGACAAATTATTTTCGTCCCTAAAGGTCTCGATATTTTTACACTTTTTAGGGAAAAATATTTTTTTCATCCCCATAGACATTCTATTGGGACAAATATTTTTCGTTCCTAAAAGTCTCGTCGGGTTTGTCATCTTTAGAGACAAATAATTTATTTCGTCCTAATAGACGTTCTGTTGGGACGAATTTTTTCATCCCTAAAAGTTTCTTTAGATTTTAAACTTTTAGGGATGAATATGTTATTGCGTCCCAATAGATGTTCTATTGGCACAGATAAAATTAGTCCCAATAAATTTCGTCCATATAGACCAATTTCTTGTAATGTGTGCATGAATTCTATATTTCTATAATATGTGGTCCTGTGCACAAGTTTCAACTTATAATAATGTCCAGATTTTTTAAATGAATATAACAAAGTAAATGTGGTATTTGTGTTTCACCATAATGCAACTGACCGTCATACCTTCCTCAACATCACCATTAAAATCTATCAAGATATATCGTTCAACAATAAGTTGTGTGTATAAAGAGACTAACCGAACCCGATTAAAATCTACAGTCTCAATACAAATTCCATTCTTACATACAAAAAAAAAAAAAATCCCTTAGGACAGGTATATGATATAATTAGTTGCTAATTAGTTGATATAATTAGTTGCTAATTCTTGACAGACAATTATCCCCGTCAATGCGAAGAAAAGAAATGTCACTTGGCATTATAGAAAAAATTCAATCTTCTTGATCATTCTAACGATATACCGGAGATCAACAACTGGACCACCATCATTGTCTTCATATCCATAAGACCATAACCCACAACACAATTATATCAACAACTCAACAAGTTATCCACAACCCAATTTATACCATATACGTAATACGATACCAACATTCCACTCTACTCAAATTTTTTCAAAATAAGAATAAATAACACTGTTATAACTTCGGCTGAAAAAAAGAGGAAGAGTTGAAGGAAGACAACAGCTAACCAAAGAAGGCAAGAAGCAATCAGACGAGTTGAAGAAGAGAAGAATGTCGTATGAAGAATAGCAAAATGGATGAGCTGAAGGCTGTCTCGTTGATGCTTTGGCTTGAGATGAAGGAGAGCAGATCAAACGAGCAGAGACCATATTGGTGGTCAGGCGACTGTCGAGTATTCGAGTGACAAACCTTCTTTGAGAAACGAAGTTGAGACGGCAACGGAGATGAGTAAATCGGATGTTGAACAGTGGAGATGGGCAGCGGAGATGAGTGGTAGAGATGAACAGATCAGAGACGAGCAGTGGAGAGCCGGAGATGAGCGACGGAGATGCCAATCGAAGGAGTTGAGACTTGAGACTTGAGAGTCACTGAGATTCTGAGAAAGTGAGAATTGAGAAGTAGAGAAGTGAGAATTGAGAAGTCCGCCGAAGAATAAGATGAGAACTGAGAGTGAGACGTTTAGGGTTTTTTTTTTAACTTTTATAGGTGGTTTAAACTGGTTTTTGACAGACCAAACCGGTTTGAACCAGTTTTTTTTCGGTTTTCAATTATTTAAACCGATTTGAACCGAACTCAATCGATGAACCGAACCGAGCACTTTTTTTTTGTTCGGTTTGGTTTGGTTCGGTTTCGAACTTATTGCCCACCCCTTATTCAGATAGGTTAAACCTGACTTGTTGATTTATCTTAGGTTTGGGTTGAATTTTGAGTTAATTATGTTGTATAGTATTACTCTTTTTAAAATTTTATAAATGAGTACAAAGAGTAAATGGTTGTGAAGAAAACTTGTTTAGGAGGCAATAAAGCCACCGTAATCATAATTTAACTTAAATTTTAAATTTAAATACTTAATTATTTCATTAAACTAGTCAGACTTATAAAATCTTATGAATTTCATATACCTTTTACTCGAATTTCAAATAATTTTTTATATTATAAATAAATAATGTTATATGCACAGCTCAAAAAATTAATATCAAATTCAACTCAAATGATGTGATAAGTAAATGGTCCTTATCATATATATAAATTATGTGATGATGTGATGGATAATATGGAAAAGACAAAACTTTATATATATATATATATATATATATATATATATATATATATAACCTGTGTTGCAAAAGTCCCCGAGTAGCATAGACTAGTAGATGACTAGGTGCTCGACGGCGGCCTATCGCCTTGATTCGATCAAAATCGCATTGTCTAGGCGGTTTCTTTAGTCGGGTCAAGTCGGTCTCGACAGTCAAAGAAAGCCCTAGTCAAGGGTGACCACCTTGCTAGAATATTTTTTTTTTAAAAAAATATTAATTGAAACCCCCAAAACGACGTCGTTTAGGGAGTTTCATTACAAAAAAAGGATTTTTGGTTGATGAAACAACTTCATCGATCAAAACTTATTCAAACATCGTTCCTCTCGACTTTCTCACAATCTCGCCTTTTCCCTCATCGTCATCGTCGCCGTTCATTCGCGTGTTGTTGTCGTTGCCGTCGGGCGTCAGTTCCATCTTCACTTCTTCTTTTTCAATCCGTGTGTTACAAATTTTCTAATTTAGGGTTTTAGTTTTACTAAATCTAGGGTTTATTATTGATTAATGAGTTGGTTTTTTATTTAATTGATTAATGGGTTGTTTAACTGATTAATGATTTTTTTTTTGTTGGGAGGTTGATGAATATTTGAATATTTGAACGTTTGAGTTTAGAAAATTTTAAGCTTATTATATGAAAGGCTGTGGTTTAATGGTTAATATTTATTAGAATTTGACAGTGTTATAAATTTTCAGGCTGTGGTTTAATGTTTAATGTTTATTTTAAATCAGAAGTTCTGAAAAGCAATGTTAAATCCAAAACAGTGTTGGAATTTTTAAGCTAATTAAAAATTAGTAACGGTTGTTTAATGTTTAAGTTTTATTGAATTTTGGCTTTTATTGAATTTTGGCTTAAATAGTTTATTAATTTATTAGTTTATTATTAATGTTTAATTTATTAATTTGATCTGTGGTTGAAATTAAAACTAAACGTGTGCGTCTAAATAACCTAGGGGGTGAATAGGTTTTAACCAGATTAATTACCAACTTTTCAGTTAATCAATATTAATTTCAAATAATCAACCCAAAACAAATATATAACAAATTCAAGTAAAAATACGGAATATAAAGACACTTGAATTTACATGGAAAACCTTCGACAAGGTAAAAACCACGGGATTAGCTAATGCTAGCCAATCGAGCCCTCAAATCCAATATTTGTAAAACGATTACAACCTATGTTGACCACATCACACCTATATGGTTACGAAGCCACTTTTGCTACCTGTAGGCCTTTAATAGTGATTATCGGCTCTTGCTTATATACTACCCACAGTACATACAAGACTTAACTCATTAAGAGAAGAGATATGCAACATAAAGTGAATATGAGAATATTCTTAATGCACAAATGTTAGGTTAATGATAAGCTCGTTTTTATGCTTTACGTACCCGTCATTTTGTATAGTTATGCTCTCGTTTTCTTTGTAAACTCCATCCTTTGATGTTCTTAATTGCTTAAACAGGTCCCCTCTATTCAGGAGTTGTTCTTATGCAGAACCGAGAGATTTCGGGGCTAAAACGAAGAGTCTAGAAAGAAAAGGAGTGGGCAGTGCAGTGCGCCTACCGCACTAGAAGAAAAGCCGAACCGCTATCGCGTACCACGTTGGCGGACAACAAATGCACTAGACTAAAGTGTGGTACGCTGTGTCGAAGTGAACCGCATCTCGTACTGCATTTTTGCCCAGTAGGTGAAAAAAGCTCCACATACGGTACGCGTACCACATCAAAAGAACAAGTGAACCGCACGATGAACCGCATCTCTTGGCAGTAGTTCATATCACACTGTTGTGCGGTACGTCGTGTCAAAGTGAACCGCATGACGAACCATGTTTCAATGTAGAGTATGAATACTCTGTTTCGCGAATAGAAGAGGTGTTTCATTGTTGGGAGAACCCTCCTATAGAAGTGAGGAGCTTCTTGAAAGGCTATAAAAGAAAGAGATAGAGGAGCGATGATGAGGACATGGCTAGCACTAGATCATGGAATGCAGATCCAATTCAAGTCCTCATTGGTCTGGTTATAAGAGCACGAGCCAAGAAATTCCAAAATGTGTTAAATGGGCTGATTCAAGGGATTTGGGCTCAAGCATGTGCGTGGAGGCCCATTGATGGTGATGAACGAACTCTTCAGACCTTAACAAGCATGATTCAAGTCCAAGAAAGTCAGTAGGCGGATTCAGGGAGCTGATTTAGGATTGAATAATTTGTTTCTTTCTTGTTGCAAAATTTTAGCCTGAATTATTAAGGAATTAAAGTCATGTTTGACTTTCTTAGGGCTGATTTTTTTTCAACTTCCCTTTTTTTCGTTGCCTTGGGCAGAATTTTTAGGAATTGCAATCTTTGGGACTTGTAGGGCTGATCTTGTGGCCTTTGGTCTTATAAATTGTAATGTTTTCATTCAATAAGACAGTAGTTGTTTTATTCATAAAAATAGAGAGTAATTTTCTCTTTTGTTCTTTGAGAACTAATTGGAGCTTATCAGATTTCTCTGTGGTGTTCCTCCTTGACTTATCAATCGAATATTCCATCCTTGATTGTGGTGTCTTCCTTTATACCAAAGTTCACATCTCCTTATAGGTGTCGGGTCATGGTTTCCATATGAACCCTATCATAGAACAGTCTTAGGCATCAAAACTGACGAGGATCGTATCATTTTGGTATCAGAGCAGGTTTCTAAACTCAAGTTTAAACTATCCCTGTTCTTCATCTTTACTGTATTCGTTTGATTTTTTTTTATTACGATTGATCAAATCCGGTGCAAATAAAAAGAGTACCAAAAGCCGTGCTTCAGTCCATTTGATCAAGGTCGGTAAAAAAAAATAAATTAGGTCGTGTAGTTGAACTTATATCAACTATTTCTATTCCTTTCCTTGATTATTTGTATTGATATTCAAAAAAAAAAATCTCGTAGTAGAAACTCGTCTTTCTTTGGTTCGTTGTGAATTGTTTCGTGTGAACCTAGGAAAAATCTTGGTGAGGTGATCGTGGCTAAGAAATCCTGATTATTTGTTTGAATTAGTCTGATAAGAACTTTTGAGAAATAACGAGTGGAAAAAGTCAAGAGTGGTGAGTACATATTAAGGGTAAAAGCCGAATTTTATTGAGTGAAAACACGAGTGTTGAGTGAATTGATTATTCGAGTGAAACACGTGAGGGAGTGTTGTGAGGTTCTTTTTTTTTCTAATCTTATTTTGTAGGAAAAACATATCCATAAACAAAGATAAATGCACTACTGATGATTCTTCCATTCCAGCGGATCTAAAGCTTTGGAAGGAGACATTAGTAAGGGAGATAAGAAGAATGATGAGGGGGCAATTGAAACATTTGCATGAACAATTAGATCAGGTGGAGAATGCACGGATGAAGCAGCCACAACATGTTCCACAAGCACGTGGGAGAGAGAGAGTTCTAGTTAGAGAAGAAGTTAATAATTACTATAGGGATAAGTATGGAGAGGAGGAGGAGTCTGTGGGTAGTCGTAGGAGGAATGGACGAGGTAGGAGAGATAGAAACTGAGGAGATGATAGCTTTAGTGGTATCAAGATGAAGGTTCTATCATTTCAAGAGAAATCCGATCCTGAAGCCTACCTTGAATGGGAAAAGAAAATGGAACTCGTGTTTGATTGTCGCCACTACTCCGAAGCACAAAAGGTAAAAGTAGCTGTGATTGAATTTACTGACTATGCTGTGATTTGGTGGGATCAGTTAGTTATTAGTAGAAGAAGTAATAGAGAACGTCCGATTGTGACGTGGGATGACATGAAGGCCATGATGAGAAAGCGCTTTGTGCCTAGCCACTACTACCGAGGCTTGCATAAAAAATTGCAAAGTCTCACACAAGGCAATCGAATTGTGGAAGACTATTACAAAGAGATGGAGATTGCCATGATTAGGCTAGATGTGGAAGAGGACCGAGAAGCAACCATGGCTCACTTTATTAATGGCTTAAACCAGGAGATTGCTAATGTGGTTGAGTTACAACATTATGTGGAGATAGAAGAAATGTTGCAAAATGCTGTCAAAATTGAGCAACAGCTCAAGAGGAGGGGCAATACACGACCTTCATCAAGTTTGCAATCCAATTCTTCGAGATCAAGCTATCAAAAGAAAAAAGACAAGGCCCAAACGTCCACCACCTCTAAGCCAAAGTTCGAGCCTTCCAAACAAGGAAATCATGGTAAAACCAAAACCCCTAATTCTCAAAATCATGATATTAAATGTTATAAATGTCAAGGTAGGGGACACATAACAAGTCAATGCCCGAATAAGTGGGTTATGGTGATGCGGGATAATGGAGAAATTGAGACCGATGACGAAGAAGATGA